>JAEIFG010001494.1:10000000-12543272 GCA_018901795.1 Drosophila sp. st01m
GCCTTTGGCTATAACGCCACCGGTTAAAACTATGATAAACGTAATTATATAGGCGAAGATTTTTAAAATCTTAATGGTTAATTCTAGACACTCCTGGTTTGCCGTCGAACCGGTCTCAATTTTAATCGGCGGATCACGGAAAACATCCCAGCCTTTTGTCTCCTGTATGGTGCGTTGGCTGCAAAGCATTTATAGTGAATAGTGAATTTGTTTATATTTAAGTTGACGAATGCAAGGAAGTTTCTCTCAACTTCATACTTTGGATAGAGCCCCCGATTTCATTAATTTAATTTAAGTTTATGAATGAGAATTACTAGGCTGACTGAAAATTACACATTAAGATTCATTTGACTGAATTTTAATTGAGTTAATGGGTGAATTAATAAAGTAAGTAATGCAAAGACTTTCAAAGAATCCGAAGCGTCTAAAAACTTTAAGAATGAATCGTCGGAATGGAGTATATTTAATTTAAATTTTTGATAAATGCCAATGAGCGTGAAATCGGGGAATATTAATAAAGTATATACTTGATTAATGTAAAAAGATTTTTAGGGTAAGCCAACATTGTTAGAAAACACTTGATAATATAAACTGTATGGACAGATATGCAATTAATATTTAAATAACTGATATTAGTATCATCAGGTGGGAAAAAATGGTTAAATTTGAGTTGAGTTGGTTGGAATCGTAGTGAATCGAAAAAAAAACCACAATTAGTGATACATTTTAATTGCTTTACTGTTCTTAAAAATTTAAACAATTAGTTTAAAAAATAATTGAAAGAATCCTTTGTTTTTTGTAAGGTATTTGAAGAATGAAATAACTGGAATATAAATCGTAATTAGATTCCAATAGAATCAACCAAATATTATTCAGTTGAGTGATCTGTGATCACACTATGTAGCTGCTTGGTCCTAACTTCCGGCATTTCAATAGGTCCGTGTATGACCACACCTATTATTGAAAGTGATTGTCAGACAAAATAGCAATTGCTCAAGATCTGAGAGCAATACAGAGACAATTCCAGCTGTGGGAATGGCAATTAGCGTTGTTTGGCTCAACTAAATTTTGTTCCGGTTTAAGAGAGAAATACGTTGGTACGAGATTTTAATTTAACTTGGACTTGTATGGATGTTAGACCTCCATATTGTGGCTGTTGTTGTTGTTGTTGATGTTGCTTTTATTGTCTTGTGGCAGGTAACAATTTGCATAAATTTTCATGATAGATTGGCCGCAACATAGTTACTATATGATTGTATGATTGTATGATTGTAGCAGCAGTAGAGACTTACCTGCCGCCATAAATATCGTGTGTCAGCGGCGAGCTCTCGTCGTCGGTGAAGTTGTTGTCATCGCTATCGCCATGCTCCCCAGTGGCTGGCGGTGCCATCGGGCGATGCCGCACCGCAGACATCTCCCACGGTTGTTGCTAGTCTGCCCCAATCCCAGCCCCAGCCTCAGCTCCAGCTCCAAGCTCAAGTGTTCAATCTCGGGATGGAAATGTTGTTGCTGCAGCGAATTCAAGAAATGGAAATTAATTGTAAGCCATGTCGATAAGCAGCCGGTTTTTAGTGTACGCCAATTTATAACCACTTAACGCAACTTTATATTTTTTCAAGGACCTGCGTCCTTTGAACTCCAGCATTCTCTATGTGAAAAATTAACCGGTTCTTCATTTCGCTTGAAGTTCCAGCGCATACATTGAAATATACTTAATCCGGATCATGTTACATATCCCTCTCTCTCTCTCCCTCTCTCCCACTCTTACTCATTCGTTTTTTGTGACTCATCTGCAACAAATATTTTCTCTTTCGACTAGACATCCATCAATTAACAAGCTTTTCTTCAGCTCATGTTATTTTGTTTAAGATTTTCACTTTCTCTTCACGAAAAGCTCTACTAAATATTTGCCCAAATATTCAATGGAAAATTAAGTATTTTAATTTGCTTTACATTTTTGGATGTTTGTGTATTAAAAATAAAAGATAAAGTATCTAAAAAAACATCTGTTCCTTAAGGAATAATATCGCAATATATAATTAATAGTGACTTTTCTAAGTATATACAAGTATTAAATAATTGAATGTGTTAAAAGCATAAAAAGTTTTGAAAATTTATATAACAATGTGAACTAAATTTTGTAAAACGGTTTCAAATGCAGTGATATATAATAGATAAATGATACAGACTAAAAGTATAAATATAATGGGAAATATTTTCATCGCAGAAACATTATAACAATATTATAAAATTTATGAAGCGAATAATTAAATATTAAAATGCAAATTAATATTGACAACAGAACATCAGTAAAGATACGAGATTCTCACGGAAATTTCTTGAATAAAAAGATTACGAAGACGTTATTCAAATTGAATATTCTTAATCTTTCCCAAGTACTCTAGTAAAAAGCCAATAAAAGGAAGTAATAATTCTTACTTAAAACGAACTCTGTGCGTATAGTATGTAATATATAACAATTTTCCAATTAATACTATTATTATAATTATAGCCGAATGTCCATTTTAACTCCATAAAGTTTGATATATTGTCAAATCTTAACTATTTTCCTGAGAACGGAACTAAATCTGTTTCTTGTTTTGGTGTTATGTTGATTGCGAATAGAAGTACTCATCAGGCCGGCAAGAATTCATGTTGCATTGTTATATTGAAAGACCTTGTGCTAGATTTTTACAGCAGCGAATCAGATTGTTATTGAAGTTGCAGTTAGTATGGAAGTCATGAAGATATTAATAATATGGAGAGTCTAGTTAACTAACAGAGTTAGGACGCCAACAAATAGTGGATTAAAATGGTAATTTTTTTAGTTCTATTGTCGATTTGAATAAAAATACTTTACAACATGATTACAAAATTCAATAACCTAAAAGCCGTCAGAACAATTGATCAGATTCCGAGATGCACTCTATAAATTAAAAGCTTCGACTTGAGCTTTCGATGTCGTAGAAAGTTTCCTGGTCTGGCCCATCGTAAAAGCAATGAAGAGACTTTCGTTGGCCCCGCAGAGTGGCACGGGAGCAGCCAGGACGTTGAGGTAATCGATGGATCCTTGCTTTGCTGGGAAAACTGGTGCAATTGTTGACAGCCTTCAGGTGATAGGGACTTGACATGCGTTGAAATTTAGATTGGAAACATACTGATTTACGATGGCATAGTAAAGTCGTAGAGGATGAAGGTGCATGATCAGTTTTGGCCTTATAAAAGCAACTATGTGGCTTTGACTTCGTTGACTTGGGCTCAATAACAGGCCGAAACCTTGGCTGTAAAACGAAGCTAAGGAGCTCAGAGTTGGTTTTGTAGGCCCTCAAGTAGTTGACCATCTGGGTTCTTGTCATTTGCTTGACTTGATCATTCTCGTACTTGTCTTTCGTATTAACATGACAAATTCTTTTGTTGACCATATTTGGAGGCTGAAACTCGCAGCTCTGCTGGAATGGAGACTTTTCGAAGTCACCATCGAAGCACAGCTCACGATTCTTCATCATATCATAGATATTGGTGCGATTCTTATAAGAACATCTCTTCTGTTTGTTCATATTGCCGGTGTCTTCTAATTTCCCTGGAACCGATGACAGTTTTATTTTTCAGCGATTTGCAAATTTTGAGCCTAAAATTCTTTTTCTATTGACAACAGTTTTTGATTTAATACATTTATAGTTTAAAAGCAAAGCTAGACAGATGAATGAAATGGAAGCATTTGAAACATTAAATTAAATAGATTAACGGATGCTGTTGTTCCCAGTTTGGAGTCTGCGCAGTTGTTATCAGTGTCATGGTCATTGGATTACAACCCCCAATAGCAGTTTCAGCTGCTGTCGTCGCAGAAACCCTTAACGCATTTCGTTTTGGGGTGAGAGAATAAGGGTAGATTTTCCCTTATGCTTTGGTGTGCGTGTGTGTGCGAGTCAGGATGCTCTACCCAATTTGAGTCCTTGCTGTGCGCGCCTCTTTTGCAGCTTATAAGGACGATACAAATGTTGTAATTCAACAGGACCGTGTGGCCTAATGGATAAGGCGTCGGACTTCGAATCCGAAGATTGCAGGTTCGAGTCCTGTCACGGTCGCAGCTTTTCTGATCCAGAGAGTTGATGGTATCTTTTTTCTTTTGAATTTATTCATCACAAATTAGAAAAGATACAATGATTCAAATGCATTTTTTATTTTATTAGATTTGTTAATTATTGGCAACAGTAGAAACTTGTTTTCGTATTAACAATTTCATGTAGAAGTGTTTATTGGTCAGCTATCGAAAAGATCAACCATAAGTAATTAATTAAAAACATATACCCTGTAAATTGAAACTATCATACAGAGATTTATGGTCTCTCCCCGTATTATTTATTACCAGCCAAGAAACATGAAAGATATTATTCTTTTCTATAAGCAGAATATCTGATTTTTTAATATATCTAGCTTATTATTTAACTTCTACGCCTTAAATATTAACTTGTCATATTACAAGCTATTTTATGTTGTAAATATGCAGTTGGTCAGCTAACAAAACAGGCAATAAAAAAGTAAGAACAATAAATTTTAACTACAATTGGTATAGCCTGTAAAATGTAATGACAAGAAGGCTGGCTAATTATACTAATAATAAAGATTAGGCAATTGTAATATACAAAACTGTCTGCAGGGCATTTAACGGTCGTCTACTCTTGACTGCAGCTCATACATTCATTGCTGAATTGTCGTTGTCCGTCGATTCATTACCAACTCTGATGTTGTCTTTAAATGTCAGATGTCCATGAGAGCAAACCTAGTCTTAGATTATGAGCCAAGTGTTAATATATTAAGTTATGCGCTTTTAGACCGACTGAATCAAACAATTCTGAAACAAGTTAGAGCTGATTTATCAGCCATTGATTTGAAATGAAAATTGATTATTCATGTTCTACAGTTGTAGTTTTATTTAAAAGACAAGTTCACGTAAATAACCCTAGTTAACCTCTAGTTACAACCCACGACAATTTGAGTACGTGCTATCCGTACCAAATGTGAACTGTCCAAAGAGATTTTGAGAAGAAAGAAACTGATTAAGCATTCATGACAGCACGTTGAATATCGTAGATGTGTGTACATACAGCTGGAAAAGTCGAGTAGTAAAGGATTAAAGACAACAATGGCGACAACTTATAGATCTCTTGATAAACGACCGGTTCTTGAGACTCGAGTAACAGGAAAATAAAAGCAAATATTCAACAGATCAGACCTTGGGCTGGGCAACAGCGCAAACTGGTCTTTTTTTTCAGATATAATTGGATACAATTCATTTATGTATGGCTTTAACAATGCCACAGCTGCAGGCACTCTACAATTTTTTGGGGGCAAGACTCGAGTATAAAATTGCTGTTGCAATAATCATATTATCGCCTTTTGCAGTGGGTGTTAGCCAAGTGAATGTTTAGGATATGTGCGCAAAAATGTTCGCGCAATTTATTGCTCAAATTTATAAGTATCATTATTGTACTTAGCTTTTATGCCGAAGCAATTAAAAGCCGCCAACCAACACGTTAGCGGGAAGAAAAAGTGAAAGTCAAAACAAATGTTATAATAAATGCGAACTATGAATAAGATACAAGATACATTTACAACAACAGCAATGCAGTAGTTGCAACTGTTGTTGCTTGAAATTGATTGCCACATTTAAGCCAAGCAGTCGAACGGGAACGGGAACGAGCAACGAACCTATCGAATCGAGTCGGATCGAATCGAATCGACTCGAGTCGAGTTGAATGGAAGTAAACTGACCACGCCAAAGCTGACCGGGCTTGTTCAACTTGTACCAACCAGTTTCTCGATGGAGTACAGGAAAAGCGATCGACTTAAGAAATATGCACAAAACATGCTCGTACAATGGCAAAAATAATCACAACAATAAATGCGGACAGAATGGTGACATGGACAAGGCATAAACTGGGCATACTCGTATATTGGGTGTGGGTTACTCTGTATCTTGTTGATCGTCCGGCCCATATAAGGCAATGATTTATGTTGACTCTTGGACATTAGATTGCCAGTGATCTATGGGTTGGTAAAGCCTCTTTCCTGTTTCTTAACTTTACTCAACTCCAGTCGATTGACACTCGTATTTGCGTTTGCAGTTCATTAAACCGACTTTGACTTCCACTCAATTGTCTGTCAATTAAATGTTCTTTAAAGCTCTTTTTTTGTGCCAACTCATTAAGTCAAGTTCCAGCCACTTTTTGTTTGCCAGCCGCATTACCGTTATGCACATGCACAGACATGTAAACAGGTAAATATGACTACATCGAAATGTGCAGAGGTTCAGCTTGTTCTGACTCACGAAATGAGAATTGCTCTTTCAAAAACGGACTAAACTCTCACAAGACTTCTCCTATAGTTTGATTCAACTCTATAGCGTACCCTTTAAATATATCTAGAGATATGCTTCATGAGTCACAACATTTTGCTTCATATCGAAAATCTTTTAATTTTAGACACAATGCGTAACTTAATTCGAGACCTGACATTTAATTGGGTTTTTTTTGCTGTTTCTCTTCATTTAACTAAGTTGAGATATGAGTTGTCTGCTGTCTTTCAGAAACAAGTATGACACGTCTATTATATAGGGTTTGGTGATTTTTTAACCTGCGATGACTGTGCCTTGCAACTTCGAGGACAAGTTCATTAATTCATATGAATACGAATGTGAATGCGAATGCGAATGCGCTAACGATGCTGTTGCTATTGTTTATGGTTCTTAATGTTAACTAATTTCGCGCTGATTTTTAATATTGACAACACGCCTTCAAAATAACTGCAAGAACAACAGTTACCCGTATATACCATAAACAAGGTAATAAAAAAAGGTAAATAAACATTGGATATTTGCTAAAGTATATTGGACAACCGTTGAGAAAAAAATATTGCGTCTAAAATTTAAATGAGTTAAACAAATAAAAAACATATTGAGAGAGGGACACAAAGAGAGCGAAAGAATGACAGAGATAGAGGAATAGAGAGAGAGAGAGAGAGAGAGAGAGAGGAGAGAGAGAGAGAGAGCGCAATGTCTTTGGCTGTTACTTTTATTTTTGTAGTGTAGGCGTTAAGGCCAATAAATTTGTACGAAGATCAAGCGAAGCTGATTGCAAATGCCAAATGGATGAGACAGCTGGAAAATTCGCTGCATAATAAAGTGATGCAAATTGGCATTTGTTAGGCGGGAATCTGGATTGGGAATTGGAAAACTTGACTTGTAACTCCAAAGTTCCAGAGTTAACAACAACACTCTGTTAAATGCCAAGAAAATGGCTTGCTAATTAAAGTTTCTGGCTAATTTTATAGAACAACTTGTTTTTAAGGTGTGTTTTGCGTCTTATATTATAAATAATAGTAAGTAGTTTATCAAAGTTATTTTTCTGTTGCTTATTTTGAAACGGGTTTTGTTTAATCGACGCAAAATGATATTGAGTCCGAAAAAATGCAAAATAGCCTGTTTTATTTAGACGCTTGCTTATAAAAAGCAAAAGTGTTGCCAAAGTCTTACACAAAACCCGTTAGCTAACAATGAAAATAAGAAGAGGAAGAAGAAGTGAAAGAAAAAATGATTCGTAACCAAAACGGAAAGCGACTACTGAAATGGAGACTGAGACTGAGAATGAGATTGTCTTTTGTGTATCTTTATTATTTGCCTGGCGCATAACTTTCACATAGCATCTAAATGTACCGTTTGATGCCATGGCTGACGATGACGATGAAGTAGCACAAAGAAATAAAAACAATGAAAATGAAAAGCAAAAGGAAAATAAAAAGAAAAAGCAAACGCAATCGCTAAGAGGCTAAAAGAAATTATGTTGGCCTAGTAGCAGCATCAGCAGATTTGTTGAGGTGAATGTTATTCCAGAGCTTAATGCTCTTAAGATTTGTTGTAGCACATTGACTATGATTTTCACTTAAATATCATTGGCCAAAATCGCAACATACGTTATATAGTATGACCTCTGCATACATTTCACTTTTCTTTGCTCAGTTACCACTTTATAAATATGTATCTTACTTATTTATGCATATACATATATATTTTCGTATCGCATGCGTGGCCCACAAAATTTTCAAATTTTATTTAGCATTTGATTTCTTTTCATTTATTTGTTTCTTTTTTTTCCTTTGACGTTGCTCGTTTTTGGCTTACTTATTGTTCGTGTTGTCTTGTTGTTGTTGTTGTTGTTGTGGTTGTTGTTGATATTGCTGCATTAAACTTTTAGCCAGTTATACACATATATATACACACACACACTCACACACTCATACATATGCAAACGCACACGCATGCGCGCACGTACCGTTTTACGAGACGAAGTCGGAGACGCAGACGTGATTTAAACTTTCGGCCTTTTCCGCTGTCCGCGCAAAGCTCTTTTCGAGTTCGTTGTCTTCGCCAAACTGAATTGAAGTCTTTCGTTTTGCTTATTGGAAGTGGTCGCAGTTGTGGTTGCTTGTCCCACTCTTTTTTGCTGTCGCTTTTGCTTTTGCTGTTGCCATTGGTGACTGGAAGTGAATTTTTTTGAGAGCGTTTGTATGCTGTTGTTATTATTGTTGTTTTTATTGAGATTCGGCTTGCTTATGGTACTTTGTTGTTGACATCAACTCTTGTTGATGTGGCTATGGAGGTAACGGTTAAACGGGCAATAGCTGCCTGAAATTCATGTACTCAAATTTGTATACAGTTTCGTAATTATTCTTAAAATTTCTAACAATTTTCATCTCGTTGGAACAGGTTCATTTAATTATATCGTACATTTACATACATTCCAACATTTTTGTACCATGTTTTTTTTTTGCGATAATTTCGTCGAGGTCGTCTGGTTTCTTGTATCTCATTTCTACGACGCCGTCGCGTCTTTCGTTGCTGCTCCAATATTCCAAATGACAGGTAAGTAAGAGAGCGATGCAATTGGAAGTGCCAGCTGTTGGAGCCATTGGAAAGTTGCAGAGAATACTTAGCACCTGTAATGAACCAAGTGTAAGAATTTTAAATAATACAATATTTGCATGTCTATACATTTTATGTGTGAGATTTTATTGGTGTTTGAGTTATCGCACACTTTATTGTGCATAATGCAAACAACAAATAATCATTATATACAATCAGATTTCAATTTAAATATCGTGAGTAGCGCAGTTTTGTTTCGCAAAATTGACAAAAGGTGGCGCTTACATTTGAAAATAAATGACAAAATTATCATTTTGGGAAGTTGCTGGAAATTTAAAAATACAAATTTTAGCTTCTAGCTGTTAAAATTTAGTTGACTTTCGAATTGATTTTTTTATATTTATAATTACTTAGCTTACCTATTTTATAGCTAGTTTTGGCTATTTTCAAAGTTCGTTTGCAAAAAGGATTGGAAAACTGCTGCCAAAAATATGACTATCTTAAATATACATGTGCAAGCCAAAACAAGTGAAGATGTATTTCTAGAAACGCAGCTTCTTTTATTTCCATTCTTCGCTGTTACTCTTCTGTATTTGTTTGAGTACGGCGCACAATTCAAATGGGAACTTCATTGTGATATAATTAAGATAAATATTATGATTTTTTAAAGAATATTTAAAATTTGAAATCAAATTAATTAAGGAACATTAATTAAGAAGACGTTGCATAAATTAATTAATAATAAATTTAAAAAATGTAAAATTTGTTACAAAACAATCATAAATTCTAAAAATAAAACTAATATTCGAGCTACAAAATTGAGAAAAATTCACATAATAAGATACAATTTGAAAGCCTAACAACTTTCCGATTGAACAGAAAACTTGCCAGACGATTCAACTATCGGTATTTTATCTGGGACTTAAGGGTGCCACCTAATTTTGTGTTCAAGCACTAAGTCAGTCACTCTATTATTTCTTTCGTAATAAAATGATTTTCTTGTTAAGAGAGCGGTCGCACAAATTTAATGTGTTATTATTTTCAGTTTATTCTGTAATAAATTTACAACATGCAATTTAGAAGAATATTTTCAAAATGAAAATAGATATTATGAAATTAATTAATTTTATGAATGTTGAGAGTATCCTCAACCCTCGAGGGAGAAATTGTATAGCTTGATTTAATATCTAGCTTCAAACCTGTCTATAGATTCTCTATTTTTCGAAAAGTAGCTGACCATTTTCAGTATCTATTACAAATTCCAGAAGTCTGGCCATATTCAAGTAAACGTCAAATTTAGTTCTTCCAGGTGGCAACATGAGTGAGTAAAATTCAAGGTGGCAACCTTACATTGCGTTAAAATTTTGTATGTCGCGTTGTTCGGCTGTTGCTCGTGTAAAAATTGTTAAAATTACACAAACGCAAACACTCCGCAGCCGTTAACGAATATTAATGTGAGCAAATCACACAGGCAGCAAAAATGGGGGCCTGTGTATGTCGCATGAATCCCGACAATGAGACAATGAGCGTTTCTTCGGCGAGCGCTTCTCGTCCAGCCAGCGCAGGTGAGTGCCCTTTTCACATTCACATCCACATCAATTTGCATCCATTATCGATGTGTAATTTGTTTCTATTGTGACTTACTTATAGGCATTCCAATAGGAGGTGCGTCGCGCAAAAATCGTCCCTTGTGCCATGAAACAATTAAATGGCGCTCGGACGTACCATTAACCGAAGGACAACTACGCTCCAAACGGGACGAGTTCTGGGACACAGCACCCGCATTTGATGGCCGCAAAGAGATTTGGGATGCACTCAGAGCGGCCACAAATGCTGCCGAAGGCCTGGATTTTCAACTGGCCCAGGCCATATTAGATGGCGCCAATGTATCCGTGCCTAATGGGTGAGTTAAACCAACGACTCTAATCAAACAAACTAAATTACCAATCAAGCAAAAACTTTAATGACGCACTAATTGCTTTTGACGCTTGAAACCAGGGCACAGAAAATCAATAATATTTAGTGATTTTAGGTGGCCATAACTCTATCAAAGCATGCCCACAGCAATTTGTTAATGTCCTTAGTGAACAACGGAGTATATTGGCAGTCAAATGAGATATGTCTGTAAATGGATTTACAATCCACATTTCATATGTTGCAAAAAAGACAAATCGACTCAAGGCTTAGATATTTTCTATAAACAATCTGTTTAGGATATGCTATAATTAGAATACATGTTTGTTTGATTAAAATTAATCAGTTTTACTGATAGGCAGCGCCGGAAGATTAGAAATGAGAAATTTGTTTTTAAGTTGTTTATTTTTTAATACTTGTGGTTTCCGGCTTTATCAATTTTCCTGGTCGGTTTGCCAAATTTAAATTTCTGTGATTAATTTCTACTAGGGTATACAGTCTTCGACTTAGTTAACTTTGTTTTGTTTCTGTATGCGTATTAGAAATCGATTTTTGACTGACGGCCAAACATTGCAGTCCATAATTCACGCAATGTGCGATTTTTTATTTAAATATGGTGCTGACCTTTCCACATCCGTTCACATTATTTGAATACATTTGGTGATGTCCTTGCTGCTTGGTGTTTGGTCGCACTCAAATTTATCAGTCGTTATCTGCCGCAAGGCAGCGACAACAACCTGTACTTGGCATTGCCAATATGTATTAGCATTTGAGCGATGTATTGTCTAATGTGTTTTAGGCAGGTACTGATAAGATAATGTAGCGCTCGCTTGGTTACAGATATTTATTGAGCATTCTCGCATACTCGCAGGTACCTCACAGAATGTTATGATGAGCTTGGTACCCAGTATAAGGTACCAATTTATTGTCTATCATATCCAATAAACATTGTAAAGGAGGAGAACGGACGCGATTCACCAGCTGAATACTCAGAGCCTGTTGATGGCGGCACCCAAATCATTCTCAAACTGCGCATATCATCGACCATGACTGATGTTAAACTGCCGGTATACTCAAAGGATGTAGTGGGACAGTGCAAGAAGAAGCTGCAGGTGAGTCTTTCATTAAAGTCAATTATACAAAACGGCTTGTTAATCATTGTTTTGACCACTTTTAGGCCATGGAGGGCGTCGATGCATGCTGTCAGCGTTGGTTCTACAGCGGAAAGCTGCTGGGCGATAAAGTGCCCATCGATGAGTGCAGCATACACCAAGGATATGTGGTACAGGTCATTGTTAATACGGAGCACTACAATCACGACAACAGCACGAGTATCGTTCATGTGTCACTTGCGAGCTAGCAACGCACCAATTCTAGTAAACTAGTCAGCATAGGTAACAACAACAACAACAACAAGCTATATCAACGACAACAACAAATGGTTAGCAGCAGCAACAAATACAGTAACATTATTAACAACAACAATGTCATATACTCAGGCAACAGCACAAGGAACTTTATTGTAAAGCACAAAAAGCCACAGCAACAAGACACTCAACGACAGCAACAACAACAACAGCGAGTGCTAACATATTGCATTTATAGAAATATACAATTGCAACAACAAAGCAAACAAAATAATATTGCTGTCATTTGCACAAAGTTGATTGGTGACTGACATATTTGTTTTTGTTGCTGCTCGCCCCTTTGTCGTTGTGGTTATTGTTCAATGCTTTTGTAATATATACAATTCAGAGCGAAAAACAAATTAAATGAGGAATGCTTATAAATATAAAATTATTTATACATACATATATACATATATTTTTTTGATAATAATTTAGCAGTTCTTATAAAGCATTATTTATATGTAAGCAGCTGTATTGAGAGATATTCAAAATACACGCGTGAAATTCACAATTGGAGATCAAATAAACAAAATGTACATTATTTCATGGAATCAAAAACATAACAATCAAATTCATAACATAGTAACTACAAATGCAAAATAATTACAAACTGTTTATTAACTAATTATAAGCGAATCTGCGAAACATTTGTATCTATTGTAAAGATAAACAAAGAACTGTAGCATTTGGTTGTAAATGAACAACAACCACAACATCAACAGCAAGCAAAGATTATTTGCTTCAAGAATTTGAAATACTACATCAACTTTTGATACTGTACATGGAAGCATAAACGTAAGAATGCCAAGCACAAATTGAAACTGAATAACCTTTTGTAATCAAATGCAACAATAACGACGACAAAAATATTTGTTAAACATTTTTCTTGCTCAAGGTAGTTAACATAACAATAGTACGATGTGATTGGGAAGGGAAACGTTAATATCGCATAGAGTAAACCCAAGTACCTTATAAATGTATATGATTTTTGCTTTTAGTTTTATAGCCATAACAGAAAAACAATGAAGTGCTTATTTATTAAACAAACCATAAAATTGTGTATGATTAAATAAAAACAAATTATTTATTGCAATATTGCGAACCAGAAGACCGAGCGCAACAAATGAAATATAATTAACATTAGTTCATATTGTTTAATGCAGGATTAAAAGCACATACATATGGCACAGGTTACCGCCATTTTATTTTAAAACATTACTAAATAATTACTATAAAACAATATCAAGGTGTTGTGTTTGGGCTCTACCATTTCTTCAATGTGGTTTTGCCTTTTAACTACTTGTATATGTTACAATTTTGTGCAAATTTTTTAACATTATAATAACTGTAATATATAAAATAAAAAGTAATGGCGAAACCATGAATTTTCTAGCCACGTGCATCCATTTTCTGCAAAAGCGTCAGGAAGGAAAAGGCCGTTGTAATAGTCTGGGAATTAAAATGACCAGAAATAATCGAATAGTTATTGTTTAATTATGTCAACCAGAACCTACTTACGCCTCTAAAGCGATCCACATTCAGATTAATAATTTTACCAGCAGTCAGGCGAAACTGTCGACGAGAATTCATCAGAAAAAATAGATATTCTCTTTGTACCTGTCGGATGTGAAGGTGCCAAGGACTTCGCCAGAGTGCTTCCCCACAACGCTGACTGTTCTGATAAATCAGCTCGGCAAAGTAACAGATGATGAAGAGCTCATAGGCCACCAGTAGCAAATACTGACCCAACGAGACCATGCGCATAAATGAATTGGCCGTGGTGCTCTTGGTTGAAACGAAGGCCACAAGACACATGAGGAAAGTCACTTCGCCGATCTTGAATATCCAAATGGGATTATAGAAGTGTTCCATTTTATTTAGAGTTTCTATAATATAATGATGTTGTTCCAAGCAGCGTCTAAATGAATGCTTAAAAGAGCCGGCGAAGTCTCGGACGCGTCTGGGCTTTTGATGCTCTATAAGTTTTTCCAGTGGGGTGCACAGTTCTTGGGAGTAACTAAATTGATTCACCTCGGCGTCTGCCACGGACTGAGCTTCCATCAGATGGCTGTATAAATAAATATCAAGTCTGAAATACTATGAAAAATTGATGTGCTCTACGGTATAGTGGTGCCAAATATGTCAGAATGTATAAGACATGTTTAAGTGCATTTTCTCTGAGATTTGATCGATCCATGGTAGTGATATAGTGACCCAATATGGTCCGTCATTTATCTGCAATTTTAAATTAGATCAGTATTTTTCAGTGATGTTCTAATGCATTTAATACTAAATATTGTTCTTTTTCCTTTTAGCAATTTAAATTGCGGTGAAACTTTTTCCAAGAACAGAACTATTTGTTCTTCAATCAATAAATAAGAGAATTTACGGCATGTCTAGTTTCAATTGTTTCTTGTAATCTTTATCTTAATTAATCTTTTTACACATTACTTATACGTTAAGTAGAAGGGAATATTCAGTTTGTTACATTCCTGAAGTCGGTGTTCCGACTTACAACATCTTATTTAAACGATTTGAAGAAAATTGGATTTTTTTGGGTTGCAAATTTCAAATCGTTTTAACTGGGTGGATAAAATCAGTTACTTAAAAGCTAAAGAATTGTTACATTGGGAATTATTAATTTGTTTTTTATTAATTTACCTCAGTTCTTTCATATTTGCACCCATTTTCAAATAGCTAGTGGCCAGTACGTTTTTCAAGCTACAAAATAAGACATCGTATTGGCCAGATATAAGTATACCCAATACCATGTGAAAGCCGCTGGAGGAGGCAAATGAGGCAGCCACTTGAATCTGCCCCATTGCCTGGAGAAAGAATATCAGTTCGTAGACAATGGGTTGCTTTAAATAATATGAAAAATATATCAATTTAGCTTTAATTTTATGATTTTGATTAGGCTTACGGTATAATCAAAGGGATACCAACAGGCCAATGGCAGACTGCGATCCCTATAAGCTATGGGGAGCACCAGCCAGAATATGGTGCCCACAAAGCAGCAATACACATAGGTCTTGATCCACAGATTGGAGTGACGCAATGCTCCTAAAATAGTCACATAGGTAAATCCAGGTGCCGAGCGAGTCTGATGTTTCTCATTGATAGATCTAATTATCTCATTTAAGAGCTTTGGTCGCACGCGTCGAAAGTACAATTTCATTGTGATGGACCATATATAGATGATCGTTTGAATAAGACAATTAATCAGAAACTCTAGATCTCCTTGGCCGTAGTATATGTACATCGTACATATATATAATGCCACCAAATGTACACACACAAAGTAGTTGAAGATCTCATAAATCCAATCAGCGATGTTTATCAAATAGTTGAGATAACTACTTCTATCTTCCGAACTCCATGGATACATCGCAGCCACACGCATTGTAGATCGTATGAATCCGAAAAGATCGCGACGTTTCCATTGTTCTTCAATGAATTTGTTGGATTTCCTGACACTCGTCATGCTGTTGTTCTCAGATTTTGTGGTTTTAGAACCGATTTGCATGCCTTTATATAGGCTCTAAATCGGATATGACCAAATTGTCAGTTGCGAGTTTGCTAAAGTTTTTCCTGTTCACAAATACATAGCTTAAATAAGTTATTGTTGTAAGAATTTAATTAGTGAAACCCATTTATTGATTGATTCTGCAAAGTACTTAAAGGGTGTCGACCTCCTGACAATAATTAACCCTTTAAACGAAAATCTTAATTTGTAGAGAGGGTGAAGTTTTGTACCTAAAACTATTGTATATTTTCATGATTTCAAGTCAATCTAGTTTTAAGCTATTTCTAGATACTCTATATTACTAAAAGTTACAATGATATAAAATTATGAATGTTTATGTACACCTAATATATGTTCTTGACTTGCAGAAAGTAATTATAAATGGGGAAATTTAGATCTTAGGGTTGAAATGTTGCAAATATCGAACACGATAATAAGTACAAATAAATTGATTGCTAAACTCTTATTGCAGGTAAAGTCCATGAGGTATTTATAAGAAGTTTTCAAATGCAACAATGGATTAAAGAATCTATTTAATTCTCTATGTAATATAATATACATATATATAATATTAATATCTTAGACATCGTGCTAAGGTGCAGTTGCAAAATGTCAAAAACCTGCATTTCTTCTGGAATTGCATTACCTGATAAGCTTTTTAAATGCAGTTGGACTCCTCTACAGTATTACTAATTAGTTGTGCTCTTTATATGTCTTGGTCTTGTAGGTTTCAATGAATAACAAAGGACATTAACTCGTCGACCTTGTGATGATGAACTAAATTTTTCATTGAACAAAAAATACTCAATAAATAATTAATAATGAACTAATTACTGTATGAGATTCATTGTTTGGTATATGATACTATTTAATGGCTTTATTAAACACCATATATTTATTCTCAACCAATTACTCTGTTTAGCATTCATTTAAAATAATTAAGACATTTATCTTTAATAATGAATAGCACTTTAATTGTGCCGTTCACATTTACATTCAAACCCGGAATTAGGTTCATTTTTTTGGTAAACCTATTCCTTGAAGAAATCTTATATAAAAAATAGGTATATCCCGAATATTTTTTGGATCCTCAATATTTTGCTTTAAATATACGTATTTAAATAGACAATTTGGTTGGTCATGTTGTAAACCAGAAAGTAATAAAATATATAAATTGCAAAACTTACAAAGGATTTGAGAGGTAGATACTTTTGAAGGTTCGGCTTTTTATCCAGCTCGTGTAACTCGAAACTTAGAAATTTAGCAACACAGCAACAAGCATTTATTGTGGTGTTTATATAAAAACAAATTGATTTTACGAAAATATTTATATTTACATAAATTTTGGTTTATATTTAGAAGTTTCACTAATTCAAATGTGTTAAATTTCAAAATGGTTCTTGGACAATTCTGACATCGTTGGTAGTATTTAATTTGACTATAGAAAAATTAATTTTATTTCTAAGTGTAGTAGTACATCGTTTTGTGAAATTGGGATCATATTGTTAAAAAATTGCATAAAACTAATTGTGTAAAATTACAGCTGTGAGCCACTGAATATATAGCGAATATATATTATCTGTGGAAACATTTCAAAATTATTTTTATTTTTATTGCACAACTATTTATGATTTTTCGATAAATTTCAATAATACTGCTTGAAATTCATTGTAGCGTAGTCCTAATCTTGTTGTGAAATGCAATCACACTAAAAGTTACTTAACTGATGAGTGTGGCAAGAATGCTGTGCAATCGATTGTGAAGTTTGGCAACAATGCATTGCAGTGGAGTATTAATACCACATGATTTTCAAGTGATGACTGTACTTGTCAGTGCAGGACTATTAGCAAAAAATAAATCTTGCGAAATGAAGAAATGAGTACATTCTATATAGATGGTCAAGTGGTGAAGGCGACATTTAAGCAGTACTTGAGTTAATTCGCCGGAATGAACACACATCAATGAAGCAATATATTGTAGAACGAGTATGTAGTATGTCAGACGTGCAGTCAATTTGTAAGAGCGCAGAAATGCGGCAAGTTTCCGCTTCCTCGCAATGACGACGATGCAGGCATGTTGCACAAAGCAGAGACGAGTTTCAACAATGGACAACGGCAGAAGCAATCGTCAGTCGAGTGGATTGCTGGACATCAGCAACTACTGCTGGCTTTCATTTTGTCTCATCAATTTAATGACAGTCACTGAATCATGCGGGACACTTGGGTCACTCCAGCAACTGGAAAACTGGGAAACTGTAAACTGCGAAAGTGGAAAATGTTGGATGTAAAATAAAGGACACATGTGAATGTGATTTATTCATTCCTTAATATGCTGAGGCTTCTTTATTGTAATTACTGCAATGTGGAGACATCATGGAATAGATAGGAAATGAAGCGTGAAGCGAACAAAACAAATGATTGGTTAATATGAATATAAGATACATATGAAAAAACGAACGCATTGAATACGAGTATATTAGAAACATTAATTGGTAATCTCAATCGATGTTCAATTGACGGAAAGTTCCTTCCATGCCAAATAGATCATCGCTGGTCTTTGGTGCACCCGGGCGCAACGATTCGTTGGCCTTCTTATCGTCCTGCTCCTTGAACCATTCGGTGTTGTCGGCAAGCTTCTGTTTCCACCATTGGTTCAGCTCGACGATGGGTCCCGCCTTGCCGCCGTATTCGTTGGGCAGCAAATCACGTGGCACCACCTTGTACAGGCTCTCCACATCGTTGTGGAAGGTGATACGGCTGCGGATCTTCTCCTTGACGAAGGGCTTCACAAAGTTGAAGATGGTGTCCACCAATGGTGAGATGTTGATCACATGCACCTCCTTCACCTTCACAGGATACGCCTCCTGTACGGCAATTAAGAACTTCTTGACCACCGTCGGTGAGAATTTGGCAAAATGTGAGGCGCTAGCCACGGCGGCGTCCAGGATGAACACATCACCGGCAATGCCTACAGACTCCTCCGCCAGACGAACATCACCAATCATCAGAGCCACCTTCATGGCGTCCAGAATATGATGAGGCTGGAAATCGCAGTCGATGCCGCGGATGAATGTAATCCGACGTCCATTTGGTGTAATTCCCGGCAATGTGGGACAGTGCCTGAGCAAGGGATTCCAATTATTCTATGCTTCAAAGATGTATGTATTTCTCATACTTACACATAATCAAGCACAATGTTGAGCTCCTCGCGATTGATGTCACGATTGGAAAAGAACTCGGGAACCGCATTGCGCATCGTATAGTACATGTCCAGCTTCTTCTTCACTTTCTCCAGGCTGAATTTGCAGCCGCGCAAGAATGTCGTCAGACGCATATCGTCCATATCCTTGGGCAGATGCGGCTGCGTCTCCAGCCATTCGCGGATCAACTTAATATCGCGCTCAATGTCAGCTGGATCCTCAGGTTCGCGGAGCTCCTCACGGATGCTCACGCGCTGTGCTGGTGTGGGATGTAGCATCATCATCTGTTTGAATGATAAGACACGATTCATCAAAAATAGAATATAGTATATTTAAAATTCAACTGCAAGAATTGCTCAGATGCCAACTGATTCAGATTTTGTTTGCGACTAGATTAAAACATATTATTTTTCATGACAATTAAATATAATATATTTTATAACTTTATCAAGATTCATCAAAAATAGATAGATAGTATATTTAAAATTCAACTGCAAGAATTGCTCAGATGCCAATTGATACAGATTTTGTTTCCGACTAGATTAAAACATATTATTTTTCATGACAATTAAATACAATATATTTTATAACTTTATCACGATTCATCAAAAATAGATTGTAGTATATTTAAAATTTAACTGCAAGAATTGCTCAGATGCCAACTGATTCAGATTTTGTTTGCGACTAGATTAAAACATATTATTTTTCAGGACTATCTAATATAATATATTTTATAACTTTATCACGATTCATCAAAAATTGATTATAGTATATTTAAAATTCAACTGAACGAATTGCTCAAATGCCAACTGATTCAGATTTTGTTTGCGACTAGATTAAAACATATTATTCTTCACGACTATCTAATATAATATATTTTATAACTTTATCACGATTCATCAAAAATAGATTATAGTATATTTAAAATTCAACTGCAAGAATTTCTCAAATGCCAATTGATTCAGATATTGTTTGCGACTAGATTAAAACATATTATTTTTCATGACTATTTAATATAATATATTTTATAACTTTTACTAACTCATATTTATCCATATTGGTCCCAATTAGAACAGTTTCTATTCGACAATTAGACAAAAATGAGATATATTATTTTGCACTTGCTTATGATATTTTATAACACATATTTTTAAATTAATATTTAAATATTTAACTGAAAGAGTTGCAGAATTAGAATTAGAATTATTAAAATCTTAAAAACATTTGAATTTATACGAAACTATTATTTTTATAATTTACAGAAATTCCGATTGTACCAAGAAGTTTCATCAAATTATATTTTTTGAATGGAACTGATAGAGCTGATATTAATAAATACATTTATCTTCAAAAACTATTTACTGTAAGTAAAGATAAAGATAGACAACAGTTGAAATTTCGAATTCTAGATATTTTAAAAGGAACTCAAAGGCCACTTTACTAGACAGTATTTGAAATTATACTTAAAATTACCATCACAATGTTGAAATTCAAGCTAACAACATTTCAGTGTTAAATTATATAAAACCTGCAACCGATTATATCAGAAATTCAAAATTACCTAGCCAAACCCATCTAAGTGCATCTCGTATTTATGGCCTTCCCCTTCCTAACTGAGAGCCATCTTTCAGTTGCCAAATCATTATTATTTTTTGACGTCTTATCTACTATCTTTCATTACTTGAAAAACAAACAAACTTTTAATTGTACAACTTTGAAATGTCGATTTGAAGTCACACGCGACTGCGTCGTTTCATTAACATGGAAAGAGCCTCTTATATAGTATGAGTTTATATTGTCAAAAAATAAAATAACATTGGCTGTACTCACAGCTGTACTTTGGGGCCCAGACCCAGACCCAGACAAAGAGCCAGGCCCAGTCACGCCCACTTGCGTAAGGCTGTCTTAACTGGGTCCAAATCAACCGCGAAGTGACCTCAACATATACTATATATGTAAAAGAAACTGTTTATGTTTTCGCGCTCATTCACCAATTTTATTTAACTATTAGCTATTGCAACAATACAATATATAAAACTATTAAGCAATAGCGAAATAAGAAGCAGAAATACTCGTAGTAATGACAATTATAATAATTATGCTAAAGAAATCACTTACGCTTATGGAAATGCAACTAAATCAAAAGTAATTAAAATATTCGTTAGGCTAAAGAAGTGAGTATAAAGAGAGAGGCATACGGGGTAAAAGAAATAGGAAAGAGAGTAGGAAGAAAATACGGAGGGAAATCATAAAGTGTGAGAAATGGTAAAAGAAGTTGAAAAAAAGTTTATTTATGTTTTAATTACTCGTACTTGACTTTAGATACATACGAGTACATGCCATATTTCTTTAGAAATTTCTGACTTGTTTTGACCAGGTCACTCTCTGTCCCGCTTAGTGGCTATTTCAAAATGTTGTTGTTGTTGCGACTGTCTGTTGTTGACTCAAGTATTATTATTTTCTTTGCCTGGCAATGCGTAAATTTTTGTTTGCTGTTGCTTTGAACCAAAACTGTTATGTGCTAAGAGTTGCTGTGTTAACTGATTGTAACAGGCATGGTTAGTTGCACATACTATATATTATCGTATAGTATCGACCACAATTCTCTTCTCATTAGCCGCGGTCACAGCCGAAACTTTAACTTTAATTAGAAAGTGCAATCAGATATAATTATGAGTTTAGCACACGTATTTAATGATCAATTTGCAACACCTTTCTGTGTGTCTCAATGTGTGTCTCATTGAGGCCAATGTGGCATGTTGACTGGTGGCATATTGCTTTTGCAAAGAATAACCTGCAACAGCAATCAAGATAGCCACAGACACAACAATTACTATCGGTTGCAGATTCAACTAATGTTGGAAGTGGATGTTGTACGTGAATGTGGCATGGACGCCAAGAGGCACACTCATACAAATTGCACTATGCGCTGTGCACACTCATGTGCCTATATTGTTGTTGTTTCTGTTATTTTTGTTGTTAATGGCCATTGCGTTTATTGCAAATGTTGCCTGCAACTACTTCAAATATTGCGAAAATCTTCGCGAAAACCAAGAAACGGTTAAAACAGAAACGGGTTTATTGCCTGCCTTTTGGTCTTTAGCTTCAGTGGATACTTTGTTTCTCTCTCTCTCTCTCTCTCGCTCTCCCTCTCGCTCTGTCAATATGTAAGCCATTATTGTTATGACTTTAATGTTGTTTGTGTTGCTTTTGTAATTGCGCGGAATTTTGGCACATTTATGGCCAGAGATTTTCCAGTTAAAGTGGATGAGGAAATGATTTGCAAATTGCAGTTGTTGCTGTTCTTGATTGTAAGATTGAAAGCGAATATTTGGATAGAGCTGTAGCTCAAGTTGTTGATATCTGATCTGCTGTCTGTTTACATATCAATATATTTATCATTTTCAGGCACTCTTGATGCACATCAGGAATTAAAATTGAACAATAGCAATATTTTTGAAATGTTATTGTTGTCAATTGTTGCTATAAATTAACATGGCTACCTGCATATTATTACAATTGATCTTCGTTGGACACAATTTATCTGCACACATTTTAAAATCACAATAACAATTGTTTGCACACTCATTTAAATTCCATGCTGCAAGTGCAACTTCTTCTGTGGCAATTGTTAATAAAATTCAATGAATGAAATGCCGAATTTCGGGACACATACATATATGTTTTGAGAACGCCAGCTCACCTTGCTAATTGTTGAGTGTTAATTTGTTAGTCAGCTGGTAATCCTTATAAGGTTTTCGGAGATTTTGGTTTTGGATATCCAATGGACAGCGCAGGAATGGAATGGACAATGTTGGCACTAAACACAACCGAATTGCTGAAGACGTTAACTAAATCTGAATGTCTGGAAACAAGTTACCGCGCATATAAATACTCAACGAGCGAGCAATGGCAACGTCGACAACGACAACGCCGACGAAGCAGCTGGCGAACAACGTCAACGAACACCGAACAACGATTGCAGAAACAACAACAACAACAACAACAACAACGACTTGTGCGAAAGAAAACCGAAAGCCGTTAAACAGATCATGCCATGGAAATCGGTCAAAGAGAAAAATCCGCACGATACCAGCGACTGTCTACGTCTGCGTAAGTTTTCATGGTTTCGGGACTTGTGTTATCCGGTGGACGGACGGTGGAAAGGCACAGAGGAAGAGGGGTGGGGATGGGGATGGGGATGGGGATGGGGGTAAGCACTGTCATTTGCGAAACATAAGTTCATTGAGCGCACACCGGCCACAGACCTGTCTGACACGCTCCACTGCCAACCAGCCAGTCCGTCAGACGAACTGCAGTCAAACAATCGTCAAAGTTCCAGTTTTGGCTTAGTCAAGTTTCAAACCATTCTAAAAGGTAGCAAGTTTGTGTCTTGAGTCTTTCGTTTGTTTCGTTCGTTACGTTCTGTGTGAATATTGCACTGCAGTTGTGGTCGCTATTAGTCACAGTAACTGAGAGTTGCGTGCAAGTTGCAAAAACACAACGATAAATGTATATTTTCTTTACTTTCCATCAGACAGAGAAGAGCATGCACAGACATGTCTGTTGCAAGAGGGGTCAGACGGGGGGAGTCTTAGCCATGGCGAAAACTGTGCTGTACAATCGAATGTGTAGCAAAGTAGCTACCAATCGTGGAATATAACCGACCGACACGCCTTGACGTGCACATTGGATTTATTTTTTTCCACTCAAATCATTTTTGCCATAATTATTTCAGTTTTTCCATTTTCGACATTTTTCAATTTTTCAATTAAGCAATTTTGTATTCCCGCAGTATTTCCAAATGTCTATATGAATATACTCTATGGGATTTATACTGAATATTGCAGCGAGTCGTTGAACTTGTACCAGTGCCGACCGACAGTGGCATTTCCTCATTTTCATTCAAATGAAAACCGTTTTTCCTAATGCACAGCGACCATAACTTTGCATCGAGTTGCGTTTGCCTTTTTTACGTTTACGTTTACGTTTACTTTTCGTTTTGTTTTTATTGTTCCACTTGTTGATTGCCAACAATTATTAACGCTCATAATCGGACTCGCCGCTAAGGGCCAGTGAAGAGGAGGGGGGAGGGTGGCAATATTCGCCTAACGATTTACACTTGAGTGAGACAGCAATTGCCCTTTCAATGTTGATCCAAAGAAAATGTCTCAAGAATGCTTAAAAATATGAAAAATACGAAGGAAGAATCAACTGTCAATAACAAGACATTAACAAAATGTCCTCATTAAATGCGATACTAAAAATTTGGCATAAATTTAAATTAAGAAAGTTTTGTTAATAAAATTTCCAGTAGATATTTTCTATTTGAAGCATATGCAAATATAGATTAATAAAAATGTACACAGTTGAATATTTAGATATATTTTTGGACTTAGCTTAGCTGGAAATGAAAAAAATTGTACGCAATCCGAATGTATTAACAAAGTAAGTATATAAGGAAAAGAACCAGAAGGATATTTTCTAAAATGGAATCAATTAATATGATATATTTAATATATTTAACTTTATTGCATGTATAAGTGTATTTTATATGTCTGTATTAGATGGTAATGGTATTAGTATTAATAATAGTAATTATTACAATTCTAAGCGTTATCGGAGAATTTGGAGGTATATACTTAACAAAGGGAATATTTAACTATAATAATTTATCTACAATAATTCTAAGGGTCATGATTATTAGAAATATTATAGAAATAAGTGCTTAGATGATACCAGAAAATATATTTGAGAAGAATCAAGTAATTGTACATATAGTATAGTGCATATAGTACTTGTAAACATAACCTGAACATAACTCTCCCCAGAGAATGACGTAATTTAATAAGCATCGTCCGAGAGTCATCAAAAGTAGTCAGCAATAAAAGCCACAAAAAATAATGTTATATGCATTTTAATGCCCATGCAATGTGTTGACAGATTGTAAAAATTTGAAAAATGTGTTGAAAAATTAAAAGAAATTGACACATAAGCTGCAGCTAACAACAAACTGCAAATAACATGATAAATAAATAAAGAAATGGCAAATCGAGCGAAAAATTCGCGTAAATAAGTAATTAAATACGCAAAAAATGCAGATGCCCCACCACTTTAGGGTCTCTCGAGGAACAACATCAACAACTGTGGTAAAACAAGCAGTTGGCAACAACATTGATAAAGACAAGAAAACTAATTAAACAGTAGATTGTAGACTAATAAATTAAGCAGCTGCTGGCCATTATTGTTGTTGCAAGTCAAGAAACTTTCATTGCCAGACGAAAGTCTATGCCATAAAGAAATTAACAGCAACTACTCGCATAGGAAAAGAAGTAGAAGCGTAGAAAGATGACGATGAGGAAACGAACAGAGAGAGAGAGAGAGAGAGAGTCGAGGAAAAGAAAGGTTGAAGAGGAAGGTAACGTGTTGTTGCTAACACAAGAATATCTACATTCTTCGTATTTCCTGGCGCACAGTTTTAGTGTCAAGCACATGAAAGCTAGAAGAAGATATAAAATTCCAGCCCCAACCCCATATACATATATAAATATATATATAGTATGTTTATAAATATGTACATGTTTCTACAGTTGAACAAGCGTGGCCGCATTTAAGCAAAGTGCGAGTTGTTGCTTTTTGGGTTCAACTCGGTACAGTTCAGTTGCAGTTGGATTCCGACTTGGAGTTGGAGCTAAAGTTGGGCAATTCGAGAAACCATAAAGCGCGCTTTCAAAATGTATCACTGTGTATATCATATATTTAAGTATATATATGTCTATGCGTGTGTCGTATGTGTGTAAATGATTTTGTGAATTACATTTTTGCCACATTTCGCTTAAAACACTCAACACACTTTAATTGCTTACTTCAATTGTTGTTGTCGTAACTGACTTGGCTAACAGTTGCCTTTTGTTAGCTTTTTAATGCGACTGCCGAAAATTTCAAAAAAAAAATAAACACACGAAAAAAGAGAGTAACAAAATTAAAGCAACAAAATGGTAGACTAGAAATCGGCATTAATAATTTACATTCAATTAAAAGAGCAATGCGCATCTGCCCGGCAAAATACTATAAAATAAAAATATCTGGCATGCAACGAGCCGTGCAATGCCCAAGAGTTAAGTATTAAGTATTTCCACGTGTGGGAGATTGATGATGAGCTGTTGAAATGATGAGCTGATGAGATGATAATGGACATTGGGATGAGTCGTCTGCAACTGGCTTCCAATTCGTGATGGTCATGAGCAGTCGGTTGCAGTTAGAAAGAAGTAGACTATTAAGCATATTAGTTTTAAACGCCACATTGAAATTATAATTAGAAGTCTTCATAGTAACACTCGAAACTTATCGTACGGTACAGATTACTTTAATATGGAGATGAACCTTTCTTCATAGTTGCACTTGATTACATTTAAACAGATTACACCACAAGGAATTGTAATTTGCAATTTTATAGGACTGACCAATTTACATCGAAATTTATAAAAACCCATAACAATCAATATATACCAAAACCAATTTTAATTAACAACATATATTACAGCACAAGTCATCATCTCTCATGAAGTTACAAGTATTTATATATGAGTTATTCATAGAAGAATCATAGAAGTCTATTACTTCAACGCACAATCAACGTGATCTTCACAAAGATCCCGTCTAAATATGTGTGAAGATGTCACAAGAAGTCGCGGAACTTGCACAGTCAAGTTTCCATGCATCCCTTGGACAGTTTCAGTCATTGAAGTTGCTTTAACTTAATAATTTCAATAAAATGAAATCATTCCTTTTTTGGAGTTATTCATGGCATCAGGACAGTTTAACCAAACAGAAAGTAGCATATTTCTGGAAAGTTAACTATATAAATGAGCGAACATTACGTTCATCATGATTGGTTAGTTCATTACTTCAAAAATGTAGATATTTCGCTCTGTTGCAAGATGTAAAAGTTTTCTTACTAACCAAGGTCAAATGAATTTTTATTTTTTCTTTGCAATGAAAGGAATGTGTGTTTTCAATTTGTGAATTTTTAGTTAACTGACCCATTTATATACCTACCTGTTTAAGGATTCTCTATTGTCCTCTACTTACCTTTGGAACATATATTTCCATTCACTTGGCAAATTCCAAAAGTGAAACAAGACTTTAAGTTAATAGAGAGGACATCCTTTAAATTGGAAACTACATCGATCCGTTTAAATTTTCTGTTTAAAGCTACTTCGATTGGAATTTGTACTACACGTTTATTTATTTAACTGCATGAGTTTATAAACAAAGCTAGAAATTTGCAGTGAAGAATCAATAAAGATATGCGCAATATAAATAATTGATAACTAATTAGTTGCTGTTATATACGATAATATTCAATAATTAACAAGATTATGTGTTCTTATTGTTATTGTGAGGGTAACATAACGCATAAACTTTCGCACAAATTGTTGGTTCGGACAACATGCAATACAATTTATAAAATTTAATATTACTGCAGTTGTTATTTCTTTAAGTTTGATTCTTTTTGTTGTTAGTGTTGCTATTGTGGTTGGTCTTTACTTGAGCTGCACGAGCACCATGAAGTAGGTGACAACCGCTCCAAGCACCTGAGAAAAGTAAAAAAAAAAACAATTTTAAATTTGTTGGTCTTTGTTGACTTCGATGGGAAAGAGAAAACTTACCGAGGCAAATAAATCAAGCGAGACAGTAAAGAATTTTGCACCTGATATACTCATGGCCTTTTGGCACTGCTGACAAACGATCTGAACAAAAGTTTTGGCTTCCTCGGAGCCATCATACCAATGGCAGGAGTAGGCAGCCTCCATGACAGATGAGCTCTGTGTGCGATTCAGGAAATTCAGGAGGTAAATTGCACTCAAACAATTTGCACTTACCTCTTCAATCAGACGATTCCCAAAGATGCAAAAATGAAACACCTGAGCCAGTGCATAGCCAAGATATCCAATCACCGTAAACGCATACACATTAACCCCATTGATTTTGGTGGCCTGGTAGGCCAGAAGGGTCAGCATAATGGTCGAGATGAGCATGTGTAGTAAGAGAGCTGCTCCATAGGTATCCCCAATGGCGGCAACCAATCTGATAATATATGTATATAAACAGAGGAGTTCAGTTGAAAGTTCAAAAGGGAAAGGTCAACAAGTGCGATGTGCGAGTGTCTCGATGTAAAATGTAAAAGGTTAATCAATAATAAATCAAAACAAATAACTACACCAATTGCCGACTTCTGGCACAAGGGATCAACTAAGGAAACACAACGACAGGAAAAAGGAATGATGAAATCTTTCATGCAGCAAACACAAAGACAGTTGAATAAGGCAATTTAGTAAATAATTTATCGATTAGCTAGAAATCTTTGATGCAAAATAAGAAATTTAATATTAAGAAACTTTTTGTAATAAAAATAAACTTGTATTACTGTTTACATATTATTTACTTACATGTGTACATACACATGTTTCTTAATTAGAATACACCAAAATTAAATATATTTTAATGTGTATTGTAAATTTAATTTCGGCTTTTACGCGCTTACTACTACAATCCCAATTCCCGTTCTGTGTCAAATACTATCAATTACAAATCTAATTAATGATGAGGTTGTTGTAATTTACGAAATCGGTCAGTCAAGTTTCTCAATCATAATATAATCTGCGGCAAAACGTGATTAGGTTCTCAGTGTACATTGAGAACTAGAAACTAGCAATGCACTTGACTGTCGAGTCGAATTGAATACAAATATGAATATGAATATGATGCACTCTATTGAAAATATATATATCTAATCTTTGGTCATTCAAAAAGGTTTTCACCACTAAAAACTTGACACACAGATTTCTGTTTTAAATTGAAATATCAAGACTGTTGTTAGAACCAGTGCCTTCAATTTATGATGTGTAAAATTTGTTACCTGATAAAGCTGGGAATTGACTGATAAATTGATTTAAGAGCTATGGTTTCTTTGAAAACATCTTAGCATTCATATAAGATTATGAATGAAATTACGATGCACCCTACTGAATAATCAGACAGTCTCTTACTCACACATTTTGTGTGTAGTGTGTACACACATTTATATTTATTCGAGATGGAATTATAATTCAAATAGCCTGTTCATGCTTATCGCACTACCAGATGCGTCATTTGGTCGTGATCGGGTTCATCGGACTCCCGGACGGACAGTATAACGACTGCGCAAAATTTTCATCGTTAGTGACAGCGCCAAGGACTCGGTACTTGTCCGTGGTCCAGTCCACTCCTGGCAATTGTCTTCCTTCTTGTAGTCGGCACAGAAGAGCTGTGCGAATCCCACGTAGAACAGCTGCTCTGCTGATAAATCCATACCGGGCATCTGTTCGTTTTTCAGCACGTTTGGGGAATCATTTTCAGCATCATTGATCAGCTGCTTCAAGTGGTTTCTATATGCATTAATCGCCTCCGATCCGCTATATTCTCATTCCTGGTGTTATAGCCATCGATCGTTCGATTGATTTCTGATATGCGATAGTTATTAAAATGATTCACATAGCATTGGGCGCGATTGGAAAACACATCGCCTGATTTCTCCGACCACCAATTGCGATATTCGCCGGTGCTATCAAATAAGGCACAAATGCTATCAACTCATGACCTGCCAAGTAGCCGATGGTGCTAAACTTGAGCGAGTTGGGCCACGCCTCATGGTAGACTGGAGGATGCAGTATTCCCTCCATGACATTGATCGAGTTGTCCGACATATAATAGAATGCGTTTACCTGCAGCACCTCGGACAGCTCCTTGTGATGAAATCCATTGTAGCGAGCCATGTTTGCTCTAATTTTCCGTAAGTTGATATTGTTTGTGGCATAACTGTCTGGGGCGAAGGTTAGATTGTTCATCTCGCGAATTTTGGATATCTGTGAGTTTGTCATCTTTATATGAACCTATGCGAGACTCGATCGCAGCTTCTTTGAGTAACGCCTCCTTTCGAGTAACCTCGTTTATCCAATTGGCATTTTCCATGAGCGATACGAAACTCTTCCGCAACTCCACGATTATATTCGCAATATCCGATTTGGTTCTTTTCGTAAAGTGATGCTGAACTCAAAAGTAAAATCATTGTTAAGTTTATTCAATAAATAACGATAAATAAATAAAACCCACCACTAAGTACAGCTTGTTCAAGATAAAAGGCATCGAGCTATGTATATATTGATCATACATAAATAGCGCTAAAACTTGGAAGACTTCAGTTTAAAGTCCATGTCATATATAAGCTTCATGGCCAGAAAATTGGCAACTGCCGGCTTATGCTTGGCACACACCTTATTCAGTTCATAGTAGTAGAAATCGCAGTATCGAAAAGCAGGATCTTCTAAATCTTCTGCAATGTATAGATTGTCCCACACAATATCGTAAGAGTTTTTCATTTTCATCTTATTTTCTGACAATGCTTGACACATTTTTGGATTCTAATCGAAGCGATCAACGATCTGCAGAACTTCACGCCAAAAAGCGAATACTCCGGCAATCACATCAGCAACCTTTTCGTCGGAGAGTCCATAGGTCTTGAGATAAGTTTGCATACGCTCCTCGTTCATTTTGTATCCCTTGGAGTCGTTGGCGGCAATATTATCGCTTTGGACAATGTAATCAAAGCTGAGCTTTGGCAGCTTAAAGTACGGCACGAATATGTTCATTGATTAGTCCATCTATACCGTAGTTAGTTAAATGGGCGCTCATGTTAAACCAACTGAAATTCGAAGCTTCCGCCGTCCACAGCAGGAATCCCAACGATCGACCTGATCAGCGTGAGATAAGCGGGATCAGCTGCTGGCATCGAACTGAGTTCGGCACTAAGACACGCGTTGTAGAACTGTCTTGCAATTATCAGTTCATTAGCATAGCCCAAATCACTTGCCAACGTGGAATTCGACAAGAGCAGCTTCTCGGCTATATCAATCAGCGCATATATAATATCCAGATGATTACTACGTTTATGTTGCCACAGTTGCCACATGCTTATTAATAGAAATCGTCGCATGGAGCCGTTGTCAGGTTCATATAGCTCAACATCTTTGCAGCGTAGGATTTAAGAAATTCGGTATTTTCATTCGGTATTAGGTTTCCGTTGTCTCACTTTGAAACACTTCTGGCTTTATCGGCGTCTTGCCCACAACACATGTTGCCAATAAAGCACTGAACATTAAAGCTCCAAACAAAAAAATTAAATCTTCCTCTAATCGCATACATTATTTCCTTTATTAATTTATGAATTGGAAAACATTGAAGACAAGTGTCATTGATTTATACAACTGATTCACCTTAATAAAAACTGGCACATGGCGAAAGCAAACATATGAACTCGCGACACTCTCACTGGGAAGCTGGAAATACTTGAGATGCTGATAACGAATTAACTATGCTTAATCTGAAATATGACCTATTCTAAGTACCATAGATAAGGCTGTGTCGCAACTCACTCGTTCATAAATTCGGTTTGATCTTGATCAGTATCACCTGTAGAGTTGATCCGTACTTATGAACGCTTCGTTGTCAGAGACTTTTTGAGATGGAAACTTCAAACTTAATATATAGGTTTCTGGATACGCAGATCAAGTTTGTTATTTTTGTTTATTTTTAAATTGGACCAGCTATATGATCAGCTGATATACGATCGAGTGATCGAGTAGTGCAGTCAACTTTCTGTTTATTGAGATTTCTCAACAAGTCTGAAAAATATAGGTCTTATACGTCCAGTTATTGGAGCAAAAATACAGATTTAGCATAAGTTAATTGTATATAAATCAAACTGATGGAATATGAATCAGAAGTGAAATTACAGCCCTGTTTTATGAACTGTAATATGATAAATAGGATCAGATAACAATGAATATTCTTTATTTAGAGTCAGAGTATAATAGAATGGAATCCGAAAAAAAATGATCAGATTCGATTACTAACCGATTAAGGTAAAACGCGAAGTTTCGGATGAATCAACTGAGACTTTAACCGAAACAAAATATGTATTGAATAGAGTTCAAAAACCAAAATTATCAAACCGAAAAATTCGATTACTAATCGATTCAGTTATAACGGGCAGTGTTGGCTTAACCAACTATTAAATTCAATTATTTTTTTGTAACCATAGTTTTTCATACAAATTTTGATCTTACATTTAGAAATTCATTAAATAGTAACTTTTTGAAATTAATAAATGGTAAGTTAGATATTAGAGTTTTTTAATCACTACTACAATTTATTTCGTTTTTATTTGTTAACCGAAATTATATCGATACTGCAAACACGAAAACTACTAAAATATTTTGTGAATTCGGTATTTTCACTGCAAATAAGTTACAATAATAAACGAGACAGTAAATCGGAGTCAGCTAACTACTAAAATACTTAGTGAATTCGGTATTTTCACTGCAAATAAGTTACTATAATAAACGAGACAGTAAATCGGAGTCATAAAGCAGAGTATTTTGAGATTGATATTTTTGGACATATTAAATATTAAAATAAATATTCATATTGTAATTCGCTACATTTAAATTAAGCTTGAAGATGTCTGAATTTGTTATTATGTGATTTATATTGATTAGAAGTATGTTATGCATATTAGGACAGGAACAAAGATTCAAGTGGACTATTCTGTGTTGGATCAACTTGTTGTTGAAATTTAAGGAGGATTTAAATCAGGGCAATAAAGGTACTAACCTAACGACGTGCTTGTGCCTCTCCACCCAATACTTGATGGCGCTGCGAACCATCATTTCCTGTTTTTTGGTGAGTCCATTGGGATTAGCGACGGGGCCGCCATTCGAGCCAGCGTTGAAGGACTGGAGCGTGGATGGCGCTCGAAACTGTGCACCCCAATCGGCTTTGGTGCTGTATATCCCTGTCATGTCCATGTCGGAGGTGGGATCCTTTTCTGCAATTAAATTTAAGCTGGACATGCAATTAGTTGACTTACATTCGCCGCACTTGAATGTACGCACCCTCGTGGTGTATCAGCTCCGACTTGGAGTTGGCCGAAAGCGATCGGAAAAGTGCCGCCGAGTTGGGTCTGTAAGTGTCCAGGGATGCGGATAGTTCCATTAGCGGCTTCATAATACCCTTCAAATGCTGCAATTGCTCACAGGCGAAAATCAGCCAAGAGCAGAACATGACATCGCACAAATTCGAATGCACCATCGAGAACAGAACATAGTAGACCTGGAGAGCAAAACTGATCATATAGAACATGCCATGGCTGGCATCCCAGGGATAGAAGGCTTTGATTGGTAGCCGTGGTATCTCAACGGTGATGGTTGCATTCGTTTCCTTGTCTACGGCAAATTTGACACTCTCACCAAAGAACGTAATCGTTGTCCAGGCCGTCGCCGAGGCAAATGTCGTCAGCATGACCAGAAAGAAGAGTTTTCTCATCTTGGCCAGAGCTATCGAGTGATAGCGTGCATCCGACTCGGCAAAAAGGGGATGTGAATTAGCCTGATTCCAGATATTTAAGGTTCTGTAGCAATTCAATTTTAATTAGTTTATATAGTGAGCGACTATTATCAATATAAGTTATAATATCATAAAGAACACTTGGTAATTAATATATTTGAAATATTTCACTTTTTGCCTCAAAACCATAATTATTATGTTTGATTAAGAAATAAAACATTCATTATAATTGATCAAAAATAGAACACAGAAGCCATAAATTACTGATGAGATTCAATTTGAACAAATAAATAAAGAACATTTTTCAATTTATTTCTTCATTTGTTTAAGTTGAATTACATTTCTCAAAACTAATGTTTGTCATTATAGAACAATGTTAACAGTTAAAGACTATAAATCATGGCGAAAATGAAGAGATGGTAAAGTAATATTGATTTGCTACACATAACATTATTCTGAGATAAACATAATTATGATAATAGTAATTATATATAAATAAAATATTATAATATTCGCTCACCTGTAAAAATTCTTTTGATTGATGGCCAGGTAAACGAACTTGACAATGCAGTGAGTGAAGAACAACGTGGTAATTGTGTTCCCCGACAATTCATTGACCTCCTCCGCATTCAATGCCATATTGACCAAAATCAGACACATGTGTATTACAACCACCACCATATGCACCGACGAATAGACCCTCTTGATAAACATACTCCCTCCAGTGAAGTTATGCATAAAGAGTCCAGAGTACCTCATCGCCCGTATATTGGGCATCAGATCGGCCACCAGACCCGTGTACTTACTCGGCTGCATTGACGATGTCATCTGTCCGTAAAAGCAAATCCGTAACAAAATTAATTGGTTTTCTTACGCTTTACGCTTGTTTGCAATTCGCAATTATTGGGAGAGGCTCAAATAGCGACAAATAACAACAGGCATCTTGTATTTATTAAATTCCCAATTAAAATATGTAATGCTGTTTTGAATGTTAATGTAATTTACACGAGATGTTAATATACACCATACCGAATTTATAGGATATAAAGGTATTTTGAATAGAACTGAATAATTTACATTATATATGTCCTTTATTAGATTTTCAGCAATGTAAGTCTTAAAAGCCGATTAATTTTTATAAAAATGATGAAGACATAGGTTTATATATTTTATTTAGTTAAACAAAATATTTGTAATTATTAAAACTAATTTAAATAAAAAAATATATTATTTTATTTAATTATGAAGCTATAAATTTATAATAAAAACTTAAAGGAATTAATGCATAGTTAATATTTATATATATCTATACACGTTTCGATTCCTTTTGTTCAACAGATATTTTAATTCATTTTACATTAATATGATAATACTATTTATTATAATAATATTTTCAATTAATATAATAAAAAATGAATAAGTACTTCTATATTTTAATTTCGTTATAAAATCATTTGACTGTTGATTTGTTAAATAATAATAAAACGATTTATTTTATTTAAATCATATAAATAAAATTAAAATAAAATAATAAATGCGGTAAAAAAAACGTATGTGTATTTTAGCCACTCTTCTTTGAAGTTTTTTTTGCAAAATTCTCTAAAATTTCTCTAATTTTATTTTATCCAGTATCAATTATAATATGATATGTCGAAAACCAGGTGTTCGATATACATAATAAAAACAAAGAGAGACAAATTTGATCGTCTTTTCGACAGGACCTTATACCAATATATTCAATATGAAGAATCGGGACTCTATAGAAAAAATAAGAACATTTCCTAAAGGGTCTGGAAAATGATGCTTGTCATAATTCTTCAACATTTTTCGTCCTAAGCATCTCTCACTTCATTTTCAACACATATATATCCATATTTGACGCATTGGATTAAGGTTTATCCATTTTCTCAAGTAAAGTATTGGAGCTGCTTTATTTTAACTTTGCAGATAATAATGTATAATCCGAAATTGTAAGAATCGTTAATTTGACCATTTCTTGTTAGTTTATTTCACATTTTTGATGATTACAGCTTACGATTTAAGTTTAGACTTAAAAGATTGTCACAACATTATTAACAATAGTTTAACTGGTTTGAGGTTTGTTTAAACCATCATTTCATTCATTTGACCGTAAGTAGAATAAGCCTTTACCTTGCCGATAGTTCTGGAGCACACTCAAAATGTAATGACTTTTTAAAAAAGTTTTGGAATTGATTTCCTAATTCACGCACAGTTCACTGCACTTTTAAGATGAATTAAAGATCATCTTATGATATTTGACGAACTCCCGACTTATTAATTTTTGACTAAGAACAACTTGTTTAAATAATTTGATTAAGTTCAAGTGTTGCACTGTTCAAATCACTGCGAAGAGAAATTTGTTAACTTGCCGCCTTCGAGTCGTGAACGTTAATGAAAATTGGAATCTCAAAACATTACCAGTTTCGCTGAAAAGCCACTCATCGGCTGTACATATGTAAAAAACTGAACACTCTGAGTCCAGACCTAGAAAGGGGTGGACTTTGAAGACATAATTCAAAATTCACACGCAACGCCCACAATGGTGCCGAGGGCCAAGTACATAAGACAAGGACACGTCTGTACTACGATGTCATTCATTGGTTGTCTTCGGGAAGGTCCTTAGACTTTGACCGTCCTGCCGTGCACGTTAATGAAAATCGTAGAGGCCCTACACTATATACTTAAGAGCTCGCTTTCCATTTCAAATTCCCATTCATATAATTTTAATGTTCGTTCGAATTCAGCAGCCGGGAATTCCCACAATTATATTGAACATTATCAACTGGATGTGCCTCCGACCTAACACATCTCCTTCCCATGCTTCCTCATCGTGCAGGAACGTGGCATATGTCGAATGTAATGTGTGATTCAAAAAGGCTTTAAGTACAATTATTAGTGTACTTTTTTATAGCATTTGTCCTTGCAAATGCAAATTTTTAAAGCATCACTATTATTTTTCATTAATTGAGTGACAACCAATCTCAAAAAGAGTTCAATATGATATGCTTAACTAGTAGATAAACCTGCTAAAGTAGAGAATGGTTTAAATTGTAACAGGTATAGAATATAATTCTCTTTATTCAACATTACAAATTACGCACAACTACGAGCAGCTAATTTCATTCGACCTTTTAATTATTATGTTAATATTTAAAATAGTTTTATAAAATAAATATACAAAAAGTACTTAACTAGAATAATTGAAACGTTTTCGGGCATGTGCACTTTGTCACAAAGCATATCAGAAAGCACCATCACTTAATATTTTTTGCTTAAAGTTATGTGTTTCTTGGGAAAATTACCATCCAAGTCCTTGCCCCAATTTACATACTTTGATCAGTATTTTTTCAGCTGTTTTATTCGTGGCTATTTATATCAGTATTACCTGGTGAACAAAGCTCCTTTTCAGAAGGACATATGCCAATTCTCACAAATAAAATTACATCACCCTCAAATAGTTTCTAACAGAATAAGTTAATAAATTCTAGAGTATTAAATTTATTAATTATATTATAATTATATTATTTTAATTTAATATAATTAAAAGTAAGCATGTCGTTGTTTCTATACAATCTGCTTTTTGAAAAACATATTACATTATCATTAATATTCACAGGGACTAAACTAGTACAATTTAAACTTTAATTACTGTCCATATTATACACAAATGTTTGTTCGTTTGCAAAGCAAGTACTCCGCTGTGATTTGTTTGGCAAATTCAGTTCAATTCGTACATTCATTTATTATTCACAGACATATCAATATGAGTCTGTGTGTCAGTGGCTGAAGTTTAATTTAATTTTAAATTGGTTTGACAAATGCAATTAGCACTGAATTCAGAAAGTTCGCCGCTTTTTACAACTGACAAATATTATTTCAGATGAAATTGCATTGGAAAGCGTTTTTCAACAGTTATTATGCAAATTAAATATCAACCATGTTGTGATAATTATTGTAATTTTTTTTTCCATTAAACTGTTGATTCAAATATTGTGTAAATAGCTCCGCTCACTCCAAATACCAGTACATTTAAAAAAAATAAATTGTATACAAATTAATATCAAATACCAATAAATATATATAATATACTATATATGCCCCAACATATCTCGCGTTCAATATTGCGACGAATTATATTAGATTATTATAATTTTTTAAAAGTCCTTAAACATACATTTCCAACTATATATGTACATAACATATGCTTCCCTATTGTGGCTTAAAACTGTGGAGCTGTCCGTTTAAGCGTAATTTTTGATAAGAAAAAATTGTATATTATAACATGTAAGCTATTCCAAATATACTATCTATGTCGATAAGTATACTATCATAGTCGAAACAGGGAAATTTGTTGGTCAATTGTGGGAATGAGAAGTTCTGGATATCAAGCTATCGAATTTAAGTTCGTAAAATATAGGTGAAAGCCGAAACATTCCTGTATATCTTTCGATCGGTTCAAGTCTATCCTATCGGACAGTCTACTTTCTGTATACATTGTGAGTTGCCTTTCCTTTTCGCAAAATACGTTATAATATATATTTAACTCATAAGCTAATCTTTTCCTATTAAAAAATGTATATTTTTGGTATACAAGGTTGTTTATTCTTTTATTTAATTAAACTTATTACATTATCGTCACCAAATAAATTGATTTTGTTCAAAACAATAGAGATTTAAAAAATTTAAGAATTATTCTTAGAACAATTTTTTTAATATTATTTGTGTTTAATTTAATCAAATTTGCTATGAATTCTTTCATTCTATTTATCTTATGGGTATTTTTAACGAGCCTACTGACCCCATTTCTAAACTGAAAGTCACTTTTTAGATCATCAGATATTCTGGCAAGTTTCCTTAAGGCTTTAAACTGAATCGTCTTTATAAAAATGTTCTTCAAAAAGTCTTGGAGCCATGTGAATAGTATGTTTATTCATACGTAAATATATTTTCGCTGGGATGTAGGCAATACATTTTTGTTGAGTCATATTTAACCTAATAAGATTAAATGAAAGCAAAGTTTTTTAATACAAAGAGACAACAAAAGCCGCAACCACAACAACATTCATAAACACATGACATGCTGCAGCACACACACACACACACACACACAAATCCATATATCAGCAACAACAACCAAATAAACCCACAATATCAACCACAAAGGAACCGCAAAAAGCACGAAAATATCAAAAATGATTTGCGTAATTCATCAAATCGCTCGTAAATTACGAAATCAATGCAACACAAATACACAAATATGAATATATGTTTGTGCACATGTGTGTGAGTGGCTTATGTGGCAATTTTTATTAAGGTTCCGACAAAAATTAGAAATCAATAACAAAAATCTATTAAATGACAAAGAAAAACAGAACAGCTAAGGCCACTTAATGGCGCCACATGTGTACAATCCTCTGTAGATTTGTGTATGTAAGTGTGAGTGTGAGTGTGTGTGAGTTTGATTGTGTATGTGTGTCCACAAAAATCAGAAATTATTCGCAAAATACTCCTATGCTACGTGGCCTTCGCAATACAAGGCTCAAACAAATTTATAACCCGAGCCAGCCAACAACAACAAAACTGATTGAAAATACATGTAGGACTTTATCTGTCTGAATGGGTGTGTGTGTGTGTGTGTGTGTGTGTATTCCATTAGAGACGCTAAAGAAATGTTGACATTGTCATATGAAATGTGAGAAACAGATGAGAAATAAACCAAACAACACAAATGGCATCAAAAGCGCAAAAAATTATTATTATTATATATTTCGGAGCGTTGCGAAAGATTTCTAAAAATACAACACCAATATAATGGGAGATCATAAATTCTAGCTGTGTTGTGGAAATACGTATGCCATAAAAGCATGTGTGTGTGTGTGAGTGTGTGTGAGTGTGTGTGTGTGTGTGTCATTCCTTTTGTTGTCGCTGACAGTCAGACCGGAAGTGGAGGGAAGTGCCTTCATGGCTCCATGCCGAGACAGTGTCAAAAGTTTAACATTAGATTTATATGCCATTCATTGCTGTTGTTGTCGTTGCTGTTGTTGATACTGCTGCTGCTGCTGTTGGTACGTCAAGGCATTCACTGCCCAGCATAAATCTTGGCCATGTCTTGTGTGTGTACTTGGGTGTATAACCAGGTCAATGCTTCGTCCAACTTCTTAACAACGAAATGGTAGGTTGCTTTGCCCTCCGCCATCCGCCATCCGCCATTACCCATACGCCCCGTGCTTCACAGCATATGCAGTGTGTATGTGTGCACATGTGTGTGAGTGTCTGTTGTTGTCTGCCACAAAGTTGTCAACGCGGCAACTAAACGCGTTTTGGTCCTGCGGTTACCTATATAAGTAGATTATGGGCACAGCAGACGATAGGGGTATTGTTGCTGTCGTTGCCGTTGTTGTTCCTAGTTCTAGTTTCCACATTGTTCATGCGCATGTCCTCTATGCAAACGAAAGAGAGCATTGCATATAAGAGCACAAGAACTTGGTGTATAAGAGCGAATTAACAGAGTCAAAAGATGCCAGATGATACGAACTTACATAAGGCAAGCGCTAACAAAGCACATAAATCATGGACTTTTAATATAGCTAATCGAGAAGTCTTTATAAATTTGTATGCATAAAATTATAACTAATATTTATTTACATGCATTACAAGCCGTTTAATTCATGTAAACTCTCTGATATTCTAATCGATTGAAATTTAACATTTCAAAAGCGTTTTCAAATTTAATAACGAAATGCTTTTCAAAACAAAGCAATTCTTGTCAAAAGATTTACAATACAGTAAATGATATGTAATATTTACTGTGCTGTAATACTTATGATTAATGCTTGCTTTTATAATATGTATATCGTATATTTTTATTTGTAATGTTTGTGCATTTTTTTTGAAAATAAATGGGATTTATTGTTCTCAAAGCAATGAGAGACTAGCATAAGATAAAAACTGAAATGTATTTTTTCCAAAAATAATATTTATGCTACTTAGTGCAATTATTCTTATTTACAGTCTGGCAACTCCGGCTGCCTCACGTGCGTATTGGCAAGATGAGAAAAATAAAAAGAACGGCATATGCAACAAGGGTCACGCTCTCACGTTTTACACTCTTGCTCAGCCAGGCGCTCTCGCTCTCTTGCTCTCTGTCTCTCTCTCTCTCTCTCTCTTGGTGTGCACAGTTGCCAAATAAGAACAGCAGCAGCAGCAGCAACAACAACAGAGCAGCAGCCGCAACTGTTATAAGATCTCTGCGCTGCTTTCAAATAACTTCGATTTGAAGCCAGTCAAAAATGGTCCATCGACGTGACATGAACATCGAGCAGCATTCGGATCCGCAGCCGCAGTCCTGTTGGTTGAACCGTTGAACCGTTCAACTGAACTCGCAAAACGTGTGCGCGTGTGAGTGTGTGGTGTGTGTGTGTGTGTGTGAGTGAGTGTTTGGTATTGGTAACGCTTCTTAGTATTGGTGTTAGTATTGGTGTCTGCCAGACCAAATGTGAAGTGTGCAGCGTGTCTTGTAGTAAAGTGAGTGCCTGGTGCCGCCCCAGTCCCGTTGTTCTGCTTGTTGTTGCTGTTGTCCTGCTGTCCTGCTGTCCTGCTGTCGTCCTGCCGCTAGTTAGTGGTAAAAAGGATGTACGAGAAATCTAGCAAAAATACCAATGAGAAATTGTGCCAAATCTCAACACATACACACACCAAACATGTACACAACGAGCCAAAAAATAGCAGCATACTCAAAAGAAATGGAATTTAAATAGTTAAGCTCAAAAAAGGGAAAATTGATACGCCACTATGTGTGTGTCTGTTTGTGTGTGTGCGTTTGTTTGTGAGTGTGCATATGTGTCTGTGTGTGTGTGTGTGGAAGCAGGAGTGTAAGCATGTGTGAGTGTTTGTTTGTATGTGCACGGATTTATGCAGCGTTAGTTACATAAGTTATCATCATCATCAGCAGCAATGCAGACAGGCGGACAGGCGGACAGACGGGCAGGCGGACAGACGGACAGACCGACAGCATCGTTAGCATCAACGCCGCCTGTTGGCGCGCATAAGTTGCCAGTTGATGTTGCCGTTGGCTGTGCATGTTGCCGCCGACACCTCGGGATGCCACCAATAAGCAACAAGAAGAGCTATGAAAATCGCATTAGTATCATCACTTCAACAACAACAACAGCAACAACAACAGCAACAACAACAGCAATGATAATAATAATAATAATAATAACGACAACAACAGCAGCAGCAAATGTTACTCTCAGTCCAATTACCAAGTTACATTTTAATAACACACATACGCACTGTTGCACGCCTGAAGATTGACTGAAATGCAGATGTTTGCGTGTCTTAATGCTCACTTTATTGTTATGATCTGAGCACTGTGTAAATTCCATTTTACATAATATTAACAGCATATTTATTAAATGTATCTTATGAGCTTTGTTATAGCAATAAACTTACAACTTTATATTAATATACGAGATGGCAGCAGAAAAGATATTCCTATGATAGCAATATTTTATTGAGATAATGGAAACTCTTTGTACTTTTAAACTTATTATTTATTATAATTTTCTTACAATTAAAATGCTTTATTCACTATCCCTTCAACGAGTTTTCATTTCTCCCTTTATTTTGGAAATGACTTATTATATCGGACAAGCATTAAATCACACTTTCAATTCTCGAATCAATAAAATTAATGGAATGGTCAAGTTATGAGCAATTCTATGGTACATAAATTTGCATTAAAGGCTGCAGAAGATGTCAAGACATTAAATCATTTTGAGTAATACACATAACACTCCGTTAGAAAGTTCCTATTGATGGATCCAATTTGGTTATAAGAATATTTCAATTAAGACCAATTTCTCATTATAAAAATAAATGTTTTTCTCTAGCAAAGTCAACAAATATTAAAAAATACTATTTATACTTAACTTAAACTATTACTTAAACAAAAATATGTGTTTTAAAAATATTCTTTTCGAATGTTTTTCCTTGACAAATGTGGAAATTCGAACTGCTTTGTTTACTCAAAAGATGAATTTTTGTTGTACAATATGTTTACCATCATTTGTGCAATTTTTAAGTAATGAAACCCACACAAAAATTGAAGTTCGTGATTTATCAGTTAGTTTAGGAGACGGAGCTTAACTTTTAATTGGTTTTTTTTAGTATTTCAGTAGTGCAAAAAGATTTTAACTCATTATTAATGTTGCAACTTTCGAACTTTGCCGCACACGATCAATATTATTAAATTAGCTAACCAAAAAGCAGCTCCTAAATAACGCTGACGTTGATGCTAATGTTATGTTCATCCGGTAGCTGCTGCCCAGGCATTTCCAGTGCCTGTTGGATTTTCACAATTTTCCATGGTAAAGCTCATTAACAGCAGCAACCGACAACCGACAACCGACAACAAACACCAGCTGTGTCGAAGAAGTTTGGCATGGGATCGTTTAGGGAATGTTAGAGTTTTGGGCGTATGGGCGTGCTTTAGTGTGTGGGCGTGACGATGCGCAGATAACATTAAATAAAAGTTAATTTATAGCTGAAAATATGAAGTGGAAATTAAACATGGTCCATTGCAAATGTGGCCAAAAAGTATGCCAGGCTTATGTTGATGGAAAAGTCATTCAGACGTGAAACGCGCCGAAAAAACGAAACAAAATTCGAGACTGAAGATACACACACACAAAGTGCAAATAAAGTTAATTAAAATTGAATTGTGTTATATGACAATGTTTTAAAATCCACACAGAACACAGACAAGCCAATTTACTAGTATTTGTATAGTTGTTATTATTTTTGCTGAATGTTGGCTAATTTTGTATAGTAATTCTATAGACGGACGCGTTTAGGTGTGAGGAGAACACATGTAACAACAGCAATAAACCGACGTGCAACCTTTGATCCAACAAACATCCGCCAAGTGGCAGCAGCTGCGTTGTCACGTTTTGTTTTGTTATTTAAGCGTAAAAAAAGGATATTATGTTCCTGCCAACATGAGCAGCAGCAACAACAGCAACAGCAACCACAACACTAAACAGCACAAAGCAACAAACTTAAACAACGAGAGCAACAACAAAAGCAAACGCACAGCATAAAAAATCATAAAAGCAAAAAAAATAAAAGGGGAGGGAGAAGAAAAACAACAGCCAAATTCATAATGATGATGGATTAACTGTTTTGTTGCAAACTGTGGCAAGTGTGGACTGAAGGGCGAGCAACAGCGGAAACTAAAGTCACAACAGCAACGGCAACAGTTACAACGACAACGGCAACAGCAACAGCAACAACAGCAGCTGCGGTGCAAGTGGCAAGTGGCAAGTGGCAAGCAGCAAACGGCAACAACACTTCTACAACACAGCAAAAGGTTGGTTCCTGTTCTTCATTTACTTTCTTCCATTTTCTTATTCTCCATTTTCCCATCACACGCTGTCAGTTATTATGAACATTATTTCTTGGTTTCGACTTGGTCAGCAGCCTGACCGCAGTCTGGCAGACACAAAAGCCATTGCCAGACTTTGCATAAATCATTATTTATGCATTAATTATTAAAATGTATGCAACCAACCTCTCCCCCTTCCCCCTGCCCCTCCTATACCCCACCCATCCCTTAACCTACGCCACATCACAGCCAGGTGCATTGAGCAGAAAACGACAATGGCCATCATTAATCTTGGGCAACCCACCCGCTGTACAGCACACAAAGGACACTAAGATGCTTGTATGCTTGTAATGCGGAAATGAGAAGAGTCATTGTCTTATAAAAAACTGAGAGACTAAACCTTGTGTGGCATGCGGCAGTCACACAATTGCTAATCTTGCAACCTGATGTTTTATGTATTGAGCTTTGAACATTTGTTAGATCTCGTAGGCAATAAATATGCAAATGTTGTATGTATGCAACTATGTTTATTGTTGATAAACTAAATTGCATTATCCAACTACAAAGATTGGCTTGATACATAATCTTTTGATGATATATTATATATCTTGTTTAATCAAGTAGTTTAGCGAGCTTAATGATGTAAAAATTCATCGAGAAAGCGGTTATCGAGTCCTCCAACTCGATAATGTATTTGACGATCTATCGGGTTGACTAAATCAATTTCAGAATTAACTTTAGTCGTTCAATTTTTAATGAACAAGCGTAAAAAATGTTAAGAAATACAAGATAAATAAGATATGTAATTCGTTTTCGAACCCAATAAAAATATTGAGAAAACTCGATTTTATGTAAGTCAATTATTTACTTTCCGGTTTGTCGACAACTCGATATTGATTTTCGTTTTTTTTGTTTTATTTCAATATAAACTATCACATAAATAAGCTATCATATAAAATATCACCATCACAATCAAAAGATTCGGTTGCTATCCCTTTTTTTAAATTTATTTATTTTGTGTTTTACATTATGTATTTAAGAGCAAAGCTCAATGTTTATCTGTTAACATAACTTTTAATGACATATTGACAAAACGTCAAGCACTACATAAATAAAATTTGATGAAATTGGTAACTGTCTGACTAATTGACTGACAAATAGACGGAGAGTTCTAACAGTTCGAAAAGTAATTTAACTGAAATAATGATTAAAACTTTTATTTAAAGCAGCGGGATTAATCGGAATCGGAATTAAAAAGCTTTTAACCATTTCACTTTAAGCTAACAATTCAATAATTAAATTCATCAAAACTGTAGAAGTCTTAAAAACCTTGACTGTTATGAAAGTAATTTGAAATACCTCACAAATATACAAATTGATAACTGTACAAAGCATGTTTTCAAAAATTTCCCCGTTTTTCCCTAGATATATATATAAACTGGCAAAGCTGAAAAATTGATACAGGTGTTTCAAATTAATCTTATTAAAGACTTAAAGAGTTTGAATGTTAATTATATAATCCGATTCATAATTCTGGAAGCACTATATGCATTTACTTGAAGGTTTATGGAAAGTTTTCTTGCAAATAAGTTTTTCTGCAAAACAAGATAAGTGAAACTTTCTTTAAGAGATTGTAGACATAACTTTTTAAGCATTTAGAAAAATCTGAAATTGCATGTTGTGAAGTTTATCTACTCGACTGGCAAAAGTTGCACATAAGGCAATCAAATAAAATACATTAAAGCATACGAAAAAAAACAAAAACAAAAAATTGCATCCCAACAAACTAATAATAACATAAGAGTTGCTACAATAAACAATTTAGGTACAAACAGAGATCTGAAATTGTTATAACAATTTCAAGCAGCAAAAAAAAAACAAACAAACAATAAACAAAGAGAGCAAAAGGTTGCTACTGTTTCTGGCACATACACTTGAAACCGGAAACGCCACACACACACACACAAGCACACAGAAGAGAGAGAGAGAGAAATAGAGGCACACACATGAAATGTGAATGCAACTGTTGGTTAAGTTTGCAAAGAATGCATGAAATAAAACTGCTGAACTGGGCATTGGCAAACAATTTCCACAGCTTGTTGTTGCAGCTTTATCAGCTGCCTTTCTACAGGATTTTCACCGGGAAACGGGGAAACGGGGAACCGGGGGAGCAACTCGAACTCTTTTTGCCTGCCGCTTGGAAGATGAGTTTGTTTGGCTTCGTGCCCGGCATTAAATGAATTTCCCAATGAAGTCATCGTCAATTCTGCCCGATATCCTCTGTACGACATTAACAGAATCTGTCTCGTATGTCTTGTTTTTTTAAATACTCGTAATAATCTCGTAAATAACAGTTCTTCTCTTTTCCCTGTCTCTCTTGTTTCCACTTATTATGCACAAGTTCAAATTGAAAATGGACATGCAAAATATTTGTGTCTCTTTCATATACCACTCGATTTTTTAAGCCATGCATGAAGAAAAACATTTAATTGCATTCCATATTAATATGCTGTCAACGCTTTTGTCTCTAAAAAGAAAGACTTCATTCAAAGACTATTTTTGTGTGTCGCAATAACTGTAAGTTACAAGAACTAAAGGCGACACTTATTTAAAGCATTTAAAATAAATATTTAATAGGTCAAATTTTTTTTTTTAATTATAAATACTGAAGGTCTCCTATATATTGCCTCTAACGGCATCTCGCCTGTTGGTTTGAATAATGTTACATTAACCTTTCTTATCGATCGAGCTGAACCTGTCGAGAAAATGCAAAGAACAAACGATACATAGTATTTTTTATATAAAAAGTAGATGTAAAATTACTTTTTGTTTTTATTAATTTTAAAAACACACGAAAAATCATTATGAAAACATTTTGCTATACATGTATAAAATTTTTATTTGACTATGTGAATTTGTTTTGTCCTCGCGCGATTGAAATCAATTTCCTTCTCGATAAATCATTAAATTCTTAAAATAAACTCTGATGAATAAACTTCAGTGAGTTGTTGGTGATATCATGAAAATCGATCAAATCAGCGCCAGAAAATGATTAAGAACTTGAGAATCGATTACGCGAAAGTCGAGTTGTCGATATTTTAATCAATAATATAATGACTAAAGAACGACACTTTTTTGACTCTCCCTCTTCCACAAAATAAGATCCATGTTGTTAACTATCCATATTGATTTGCAGAAGAATTGTAGTTAATTTTGTCAAAGTAATTCTTAATTAAAAATTGAGTATCCCTTATTTTTAGTATTGCTTCTATTAAATACGCCGAAAGACAATACAAATTTCATTTATTTTGTGTTTAATTAAAAATATGTTTAATGTAATACATTTGGTTATATCACTGATAAAATCGCTATTCATTTCTAAGTAATTTGTTTAGTATGCCATAATCCGCAAAGATGCTCGAAGACTTTAACATTTCGGCTGCAAAGTCATCAGAGTAAACGTATTATGAACTATAAAAGTAGTACAAAGCAAGTACTGCAACTGTGTAAATCTGAGCAGCTCTTGTGCTAAGCCGATGTAATTCCCTTGCTGCATTTAAGATGTAGTCAGATTTCATACACAGTGTCTATTTAAAGTGTGAAAAATAGAAATAAAAATAGTATAGTTAGTTCATATGGAACACGCAAAATGGGGAATGAAGTATATATCTACATTCAGTCACATTATATCTATAAACAATTTTAATTTACTTTTGAAAACACTATGAAATGTATTTAGCTATCACTTTCCCCAATGGTAAACATAAATAAATTAAGCAGCTATGAAAAACCTTTCTAAATTAAAGGTTATTTTTAAAACCTTTCTAAATTATAAGTTATTTTTAAAGTGGTTTGGAAACTGACCAATAATTGTTGGCCATTAAAAAAGTAACGCCTGAAAAGTAGGCAACAACTTGTAGCCACATTTTGTGGTCATTTAAGTGAGTGAACAGTTAACGAGCATAACTAATTAGAGACACGTCAATGGCTACGAGGCAGATGACTGGAATTAGTAGAAAGGAAGAGCGAGCGAGAGGCCAACACAATGGTGAGAAAGAGAGGACTAGCTTACAAAATGTAGCCAGGTTTATAAAGAATTTAGCCAACTATCGTTTGCATGTGATTGACTATTTTATGCATTATTAATGCACCCTGTGAACTTGCAACAGCTGTCGCAACAAGAGCAACAGCAACAGCAACATCGCTACTAATTAATGACCTTGAAGATAACTTTGAAAATTGTTAATGCGTCGTGGCAGAACGTTGAACACGGGTCAAAGTCTCCGTCCCGTGATGAGGGTGGCAATCGAAGCAATTAAGACAAGAGACTCAAAGTGCCTTAAGTAGATGCCCCATTCCGAGCCCCATTCCCATTTATTGTAGCTAATTTTGGATGCTAGCGACAGGACACTGCGCGCAAATGTTTAGCAATAAAAAAAGGGTTGACAGATGTCAAAGTGGGCGTGGCAACATCAACTGAAAACAATGAAAAATTCAACGAACGACAAAAAAACTCTTCACAATAGCCGACGATGTTTTTCAACTTTGCATTTTTTTCGCTGTGTATCTCAAAATTAGCTTAATAGCCAAAGGCAACGGACACACACACACACACACACACACACTAACACACACGCAACCGCGAACACACAAAAACATTGTTGGCGGTGGGAGGGAAAAGTTGTCGTTGTCGCTAAAAGCTAGAAAAAAAAATAAATCGAAATACGAGTGAAACTTTAGACAAACTTGGATTCGTTTGTATTGTAGTTATTGTGGTTGTCGATTTCTTGTTTAGCCGCTCTCTGATAGTTGTTGTTGTTGTTGTTCTGGCTGTTGTTAGAGCTAATGGCCTCGATAAACGTATGTATGTATAAAATCAATATTTGCTTTGCCTCTGTGACTAAACGTTCAATTAGCGCATCAATCAAAGCCTTATTAGATTAAATAGGGGCACATCCATTTGCTTAGTTTAAGCCTTGAGCTCCTTAAAATGGGTTTACTGACCTAACCCAACCCCTAACCCAACTACTCTTGGTCTGACTGACAAATATTTGTCTACTTAGCAAATAAGTTAGGCAAACACAAACGCACAACAACAACATCAACAACTGTTCGCCAAAGACCAAATTAAGCGATGAATTGTGGTTCGTTGTATCATCGTAAGAAATTGACACAAAGTCAAAGTCAGCGAGAAGTGAGTTTACTTTACAGAGACAATAAGTAAATATAGTTGAAAGCAAAGTAAAAGACTTTACAATCAGATCAACATATCCAACTTATAACCGAATTGGCTTACAAAAATTATATAATTTATTACATCCCAAATTACATTCTTTATAAAGATAGTCCGTTTTAAATCTTTGTATCAAAACTGAGAGAAAATGGAACATTAATATTCCATATAATAATAATAAAATAATAAAATATAATTTACCAATCCGTTTTTTTAAGTTTTGCAGACCTCTTTCTAAATTGTCTTAAAATTCTATTCAACTTTGATGCTGGACTTAAACTGATTGCAATTGTCGTTGTCCTGTTGACCCAAAATCTAGTTGTAGTGCTGTCAGAAAACAAAGAGACATAAAAAGAAAGGCAGATAAGGATAGAGAGAGAAAAAGGGAGAGACAAACGAAGCTGCATTTGCTTTGATGAGCTGCCAGCAAAGAGGCTAAATTTCGACTCTAAATGCATTGCATAGTAAATAGGACACTTTCAACCTCGCCACATGTTGCACAGCTAATCAAATGACAAGCGCCGTTGCGCACACACAAACACACACATACACTCGCACACAAAGTGCATTAAGAACTTGAGGCAACACCGAAAGTCCAATTGCCAATCATTTATGCGTATTTAAAAGCATTAAGCTCTGCGTGCAGACACATTAATCATACGCCACATGTAACGAGCGACTTGACGGCGGCTGCTTATCGAATCTTTACACTCACCAGCGCACTATGGGCGAATCGTCTTAAATAGTAACAACGAAAATAAAAGTAAAAAGTGGAAAAAGTTTGGTTTTTAGTCTGTGATCAAATTGGTTCAATTGAATTTTTAAAGTCTTAGTCCTAACAAGAATTTTAATAGATTGCGAACTTCTATTCAATTTACTTGGGTAAATTTGTTTTTATTTTAGTCAGTTAACTCATTTTCCCACCGATAATTTCTGTGCGAGCTATTTGATATAATTGCTCGGTTTGCTTCAAAATTATGTAATTTGTCTGGGTAAATATAAAAGCTAAATATGATATACCGAATTTCGTTTGGTCATTTTCACATGTACGCTTTGAATTATTCGGTAGTGTTTCAGGAATTCAAACCAATTGAAAGTCAACCAAAAAAACACATAAATTTTCATTTGCTTTTCATTGGTTTACATTTTGAATAGCCACAAATCTAGCCGTTTCTTCCATAGTGCAGCGCTCCAAATTTCCATTGCCGCAGGACGCCGATTTCTGCTTGTTGACGGATTTAAAGTTGCAGCAGCTGCTACTTTTACTGTAACTGTTTCTGTTTCTGTTGTTTATCCGTTGTACATCTTTCAGCAACAACAACGAAAGCAACAAAATCAACAGACGCCACAAAGTTATGCAATTAAATTTGTAATTGTATTTGCCTGAGTGACTTTATGTGGCGTTTCCAGCTTGAGTGGCAACTGATGACATTATTTAAATGACATTAGCGTTATTAAAAAAGAATGCAAATTACCGACTAGTAGATATCGTCGGAACAAGAATCCACTCATTAAGAGCTGATTTAGACAATACGATAACATGAACGTATCTCAAAAGTGCTCAAATTGAATTGGTAAAAGAACTTGATGCATCGATATATCGAGTTATTTAGGAATCTGCATGTATGCCTGATTGTTATGCAAAACCCGATGAATTGATGTCTTTACACCACTGTGCTTCAACATTTTTATACTGATGATTAAACATGATATTACATGTTAAAAAATAACTATCGATGTTCAAATTGTTATTTTATATAACTACTTTAAGTTATTTGATAATCGAAAGTAGTTAAGTCATCGTATAAGAATACACATAGATAAAGATAAATATATTTATTTCGAGATGTCGACACTTTGGAAAATAATTGATTAAGTTGTAATCACAAAAAAGACTCGTACTCAATTTAATTTACATCGTTTTCATGCCTAATTTGAGCTTTGTCATTTTGTAAGGTATCTATAACGCCTGTTCATCAAGAACAGAACTCTGCGAATAGCCTATGGTATACAAGCCCCGCTTTGTCGATTTTTAATCAAGTCAAATAATACCAATAAATTATTGAGTAGCAGTACTCGATAATGACTTTCATTGAAATCGAATTGTCGATATTTTTATATACTTAACATCACAGGTAAGAATACACTTATCTAGACTATTAGATACCCGGTCAAAACATATTTCCATTGTTTGCTTAATTGCAGAACTCAGTCTCAAAACTGTCAGCAAAATGGAAAGAACGTAAATCCCGGGAAAAACGTTAACCAAATAAATCGCTGTATACTTTCCGGCTGACCGAATGAATGTCACGGAAAATGTAAAATATTGCAGATCCCGAGCTGCGATTGTCATTTTAATGGCATCATCAAAATGCAAAATATTTTAATTACTACATCAACACATTTCCCATTTTCATGCAGACATTTAAATTTTATAATTCGTTTGTTCCGTAATTCACTGTCATTTTGAAGAAATGATTGCATATTTCAATGTGTAGCAAGTAAAATCATAATTCAAACACAATTTCAACAAGTCTATTGAATTAGATACTGGCATTAAAGTGTTTCTAACCGAAAGATTGCAATTACCTCTATCATTATCCATTCTATATCTTGTCTATTTTGATAATCAATGCTCATGACACCGACTAAACGATGTGCTTTTATCAACTAAGGCCAATCATTTGTCTATCTTTAGCCAGCTGGAATCGTTATTGACCTGTAAATCATTCGATATTCGCTAAGTGACCAATCTGAATGTCCCCAAGTTCATATACAAATGGACCCATCAGCTGACATGCTCCCTTGCATATTCCTTCCTAATGTGCTCGGTCATTGCCGGCTACTCAACTTATAAATAAAATACATACAAATTTGTTGCCATTTCATTGAGCGGACTTTGGGGAATCAAAAAAAAAAGGAAAATAAATAGAATGAAAAGAAAAGAGAGACAAAAACTTAATTTCAAATGGTTTGGCAAAAAACCAAAACCAAAATCGAAACCAAAATTATAATGCTTCAGCGCACTGTATGCGTTAAAATGTGTGTGTTTGTGGGTGTGTGTATGGGTGTATGGGTGTATGAAATCATGGGTGCTTGCAGCGGTTGCCATTAGGCATGCATCAGCACGCGGCAAGTTTGCGGAACCCAGAATGTGGCATCCTGGGAGATTTGCTTTCGGGCGTCTCCCAAGTCGCTGCTCAGCCAGGCGCAAACACCCACGCACAAAGGAAGACCAAGGAGAAGCTGTGCCAGTACGTGCGACCGGGCAACTTATTTATAGATTTATACACACCCACATACAGCTGTGCACACATACGTACACACACACACATACGTATGGGGAGTCTTATGAAAAGAGCTCATCTAAATCGCTTTGGGGCAGCAAATAGTTAAGCCGCCATCTGTATGGCGTGTGTGTGTGTGTGTGTGTGTGTGTGCGTGTGTGTGTGGGTGTGTGGGTTGTGTATATGTATGCTCCATTTCGCATTATTGCAACACAACTAAGCATACTACTTGCTTACTTTGTGTAGCCAAAGATCTTCTTTATCACGCCTGAACCAGCGCCATCTAGCGCTGGGTGGATGTGTTTCGCACCGCATCTTCAATAACATTCTCCGACTTGCCTTCTAATTAACCCTTTTATTAACAAGTTCTGACAATCTCGCTCACATGTTTTGTATTTGTGGGATGGCAATGAGTTGGCATTACTTAGTTCGGAAATTTTCACATACCCTTCCTAAGTAAAAAGTCTGCAGTGTCATGAATTACACTTGCCATTGTTACTCTACTTGTAAAAGATTTATTGGCTTATTCAGTTTATTATATATATAGAGCTATAGTAGTAGGACTTTGTTAAATGATGAATGATAAATTGACAAATCCAAAAGAGAACTTTCAATAGTTAATTAAACAGCTCAGCTCAGCTCTGCTCTGCTAGCCAACTAAACTGGAAGTCGAAATAATTTCCCTCGCACACCAAATATTTCCCATGGACGCAAACTCAAAGCATTTGCTTGGACAAATTTGTTTGTATGAAATGAATTCTCTATAGGTTTTTTGCTGAGTGATGCATCAAATGACCAGTGTTGCCTCATGAGATTTAAGAAAATTGCATAACAAGTCAATTGTTCTATAATTTAGAACAACATTTATTTTTAATTGCATTTTCTGTGATTGCATAGTGATCTGAACTTATTTATATATTTGCAAAAGTAAACTGCAAAACAATGTTAGGTGCAACTTCTTTTAAAATGGATTTTTTTAAATTTCGATTTGCTTTTCTTATTTTGTTCTTGTAGATCGAAGATGGCAAATATACAAAATGCAGTTTAATCTCGTACGAGATGAGAGTATTATATATGAGGATTATCAAATGAGAAACAAACTTTTATTCTTACAGCTGCAAAAGTTAATAACAATTGCAATGTTTTGCGCATTCTTTTAATATTGCCATACAAATAAAACGAAAATAAAAGTCCAACTATCGTATGAATGAACAGAAGTCCTCTAGAGAGGGAGCCCAACCTTTTGAATACCAAGGGAATTGGGAGTTCGTTGTGGCCAAAGTAAAAGTTAGTGTATATATACACATAACCATTGCCTGGTTAACCGATGATGAGCCAAAAAGTTGCAAGTTCATTGAATCGTTGCCAATTATGGAAGCAGCTTTTGACTTGATAAACAAAAGATACACGCACGCACACCAACACACACGCACATTGAACGGATAATGAATAATGGGTAATGGGTAATGGATAATGGTAATAAAAGCATGCCAAAAATAGTTTAGTTGCAGTTAATTAAAAGTGGGAACTCTCTGCATCTCCATGTTCCTTCTCCTTCTCGTTCTCCGTCTTCTGCTTCTGCCTCTGCTTCAGCTTCTCTTCAATACGCTCTATGTGATGTGGACGTGTTCTCGATTTGCGTTCTTTTTTCGAACTTCGATCTTTATCACATTGTTGTGCTTTTGGGTCCTTATAATGGGCCACCTCCTGTTTAATGTTCACCCAATCGTACAGATAGTCATAAAGCAGAAAGTGACTACGGAATAGTTTCTTGAACAGTTGCCGCAAAAAAACGTAGTCCGGTTGCTCGGTAAAATGCAGACTGCGACAGTATTTCATGTACATATAGAATTCCGAGGGTATTCCGGCACAGAGTACACTTAATGCCAGCGTGGATTTACTCTCGGCAATTTTCTCATACTTCTGCAGTCGCGTCTCGGCATTAATACCCTGCCATGGTAGACGACCGCGGAGAAAATAGAGCAGCAGATAACCCACCGACTCCAGGTCGTCACGACGTCCCTGCTCCGCGTAGTGGGCATGAACGGAGGCGTAGCGAGCTGTTCCGATGAGCTCATGTTGTTCATTGTATGAGATATGTTTACGGGTGCTCGGACGATAGTATCGCTTAGCCAGGCCAAAATCAATCATGTAAACGCGAGTCCGCTGACTGCCCAGGCCCATTAGAAAGTTCTCCGGCTTGATATCGCGATGGAGTAAACAGTTCATATGCAGATACTCCACACGCGCCAGTATCTGATCCGCCAGCATTAGTGTCGTCTTTAAGCTAAAATTGCGTGCACAAAAGTTCAACAGATCTTCTAGTGTCGGACCCAAGAGATCCACAACCAGAACATTGTAGGCTCCCTCGGTGCCAAAGTAACGTATACGGGGAAATCCAACGCAACCGCGTAAAATATTATAGATCTTTGCCTCACGTGGCAATTGGGGATACTTGACACGACAGCTCTCCAACTTCACAGCCACCTCCTCACCGCAATTGAGACCCATGGCGCGATACAACACTCCAAAGGATCCATAGCCAATGGGACCCAACAATCGATACTTTCCCCCTACGATAACATTGGGTGGCATCTCTTTTCCCAGTTTCACCGGCGGTTCCTCCAACTGAGGCTGTTTTCTCTGCTTATGATGTTCAACTTGTAGATATGGTTGGTGTCGTTGCTGCTGCTGATGATGATGATGACGCTGTCGTGGACGTCGTGGTCCGTGATGATCGGAGTGATAATCATTGGGATATCTGACTTGTGCCATGTCTGATCCTTCTTTCTGTATTTGGCTAAATGTTAGGGATATGTATTTAAAGTGTTGCTAGACATGACTAGCATGACTAGCATGACTTGTGTGTAGAATTCTGTAATGAGAAAATAATGTAATTATTCTATAAGCTACAAACTCAAGGATATACTATACGAACAATATTTTGACAAATGTTTTCTTTGCTTTCTTTCAGCACATTTATATTGCCTAAAATCAGTCATGTTATCAAAAATCCATTGAATTAAACCAGTTTATTATGTAGCATCTGTTTTCAATGGTCTGACGAAGTTTAATTGACTGTGAAGTAAGCAAAATAAAAGAATTACAGATTTTTGTGCAATATTCCAATTTTCTCTCACATCCTCGAACATACAAAAAAAAATTAAATATCAATTGTAAATCAAATAAATTAAATTTTAGCTCACATTCAAATTGCATTCGATGAATCGCAAAACATTTCACATGTGCGTCCCTTAAATCATTTTTACACTCTGTATGTGGAGATCTGCCAATTTCTAGCAGTACATATTGTTGTACTCTGTACACATATGGCTAGCAAAGGGTATATTAAAGGAAACAATAGACACACAATTTACTTTTCTTGAAATAAACTATAATATAGCGGATCGTTAACGATATTAACCGGTATTAACCGATTAAAATTGGAAACGGTAGCCTAAACAAATATGTTTAATTATAGAAAACCGAATGAACCGTAAAGTAACCGATTGAAGTATTAAATTCCGTCACAATAACCGGACTTACGCTATAAGCGGAGTTGTTATAATCGGATTCTACTGTATTAAATTCAAATAATATTTTTTAGGTGAATCATTACTTTGCATAATTGAAATCGACAATCGTTTTGGTGAATTTTAAAAATACTTGTACAATAATAATATGTAAACGTTAGCATGAGATTTGGTTCTATTAATTATATGTCGACCTGCGATGTTATGATACTACAACTTCAATGTATGGATTCAACGCTTAAATAAAATAAAAATAAAGAATTTTTATTATTTTTATTTTGTACAATCTTTTGAAATGTATACATATTTTCTATATATTTTTAGATTAAAGAGGGTATCTCAATGGCCACCAGTTAACTAGTTTTCAATATAGTTCAGCTGAGCAGTCACTGCCTGGTCCTTCATAGCACACATCACTCAAACGCCCCGCACGTCTTGTGCTTAAAAGTTGATTAATTTTGCAAATTGATTATGCAACCTGGCAGGTCCTTGTGGTTCGTTGTGGCTGGTACTGCACCTTATGGGGATGCCACTCAATTGGCTTGACTGCAGGGCTTCAGGGTTTACTTCATGTTTGCTGCTGCACTCGCAATTAAATTGATTTGCCATTTTGTGTGGTCTTGTTTGCCACATAATAACCCACTCCTTGTCGTCATAGTTGTTGTTGCGGTTGTTGCTCTCGTTGTTGTTCCTGCTGCCACAACATTTTTCTATTTTTCATCCTTCTCATAACTCAGACTTTACTCGTATGTTCGCAAACAGGCTTCGTGCCTGACTCTTATCTCTACTTCTATTTTGTCCTTGTACTGAGGTACAAGCGTTTAAAGTTTATTAGATTTACGACCAAACTATTATTAAATTGCCTGCAAATATGTGGCAGCAACGATTTACGATTTAGCATAGATATTGGGAAAGAGCCAGTGGAAAATATTTAAAGTGTACATGCCGATTATTGAAGTATATACTGTTTACATTAACTACTATGAATAATTTTTTATAATAATTAATAAGAAAAATTAAAATAATAATAATAATAATAATAATAATAATAATAATAATAATAATAATAATAATAATAAAAAAAAAAAAAAAATAATAATAATAATAATAATAATAATAATAATAATAATAATATAATAATAATAATAATAATAATAATAATAATAATAATAATAATAATTAAAAAAAAAAAAAAAAAAAAAAAAAAAAAAAAAAAAAAAAAAAAAAAAAAAAAAAAAAAAAAAAAAAAAAAAAAAAAAAAAAAAAAAAAAAAAAAAAAAAAAAAAAAAAAAAAAAAAAAAAAAAAAAAAAAAAAAAAAAAAAAAAAAAAAAAAAAAAAAAAAAAAAAAAAAATAAAAAAAATAAAAAAAAAAATAATAAAAAAAAAAAAAAAAAAAAAAAAAAAAAAAAAAAAAAAAAAAAAAAAAAAAAAAAAAAAAAAAAAAAAAAAAAAAAAAAAAATAATAATAATAATAATAATAATAATAATAATAATAATAATAATAATAATATTAATAATAATAATAATAATAATAATAATAATAATAATAATAATAATAATAATAATAATAATAATAATAATAATAATAATAATAATAATAATAATAAAAAAAAAAATAATAATAATAATAATAATAATAATAATAATAATAATAATAATAAAAAAAAAAAAAACAAAAAAAAAAAAAAAAAAAAAAAAAAAAAAAAAAAAAAAAAAAAAAAAAAAAAAAAAAAAAAAAAAAAAAAAAAAAATAAAAAAAATAAAAAAAAAAAAAAAAACAACAAGAAAAGGATTAGTGGATATTTTGTTAGCAGAAGTTTCTCCTATTTGTGTTGCAGTGTACACTGTACATACCAGCAGCACAACAGTGCAACAATTAGTTGCTGTCACTAATGAAACAACTTGAACTAGTTTTCTTTCACACGCTTTTTGGGAACAAGGACTCGAGTCCTCGTCATTGTTGTCACTTGTCTGATTTGTCGCCTGCAATTTGCCACTTTCCAGTTGTCTCACATTTCAATGGAGGCTGCCAAATTTGCACGTTTCCCTTCAGTTCCGACAATTGAAAAGTTGTGTCCTGTCAAAGCTTTTCGATTCAGCGTTCCCGTTTGCCAGTCAGTCTGTCAGTTTGTCAGTTTGTCAGTCTGCCAGTTTGTCAGCTGACGCATTGTCAAAGGTTATGACCAAATTGCCGGCACATGTTTCGAATATTTCATAGTTGCCATCGCCATTTCCACTCCACTTGTCTATTTATGTATGCAACATTGTTGTTGCCACAGAGCAACTTTTACCACACACAAGCAAGCCACATCATTTACATGCTGTCACACACACAAGCTCACACACACATTCGAGTTGCCAAAAAGCGTGTTTGCAAACTGAAACTGTTGTTGGCTCACTCGTCGTATGAGCGATGCGAGCACAAAGATGTCTCGTATTAAGATGTATCGAATTTATTTTCAATTTATCAACGTTGCTACGTTGTTAACTCTTGTCAACTGTAAACTTCTTCTTCTCTCACTAATTAAAACTACACTGCACTACACATGCAGTAAGAAATGCAGGTCCATCTCCATTTTAGTTAGGAGACACGAATCTTTATAAAATACAGACTCTCAATCTTTGTTGCATCACATTTGAAATTTATTTATTTTATAGCTCTGCATCTGTCTTTCAGTGCAAGGACAAACATACATTTCTGCCCTCCGCCTCACACAAATGTACACTGTCCTACTTAGAAGACATCTGCAAACTGAGGTTTGCCTGTGTGTGTGTGTGTGTGTGTGTGTTTGAATCGTGGTTTTTGATGCACAGATTTTGACCCGGAGTCGAGCCAACTCTCAGACATTTTAACGAGTTTTGCGGCTTGAGCTTTTGGCTCTCAATGTAAGTGTGTGAATACTGAGATGTAAATTAGTTCAAAGCCCCACGAGAATGACTTGGATGTTTGGGTTACCAAATCATCTGAGTCCTACAACTGACTCCAATTTGCAGTAAGCTCAACATTGTTAGCGTAATAAAATTTATAATCATCATAGCCAGCAACCAGACAAGCAGAAATCCACCATTCATCTATGATAGGCATGACCTGATTATACAAAAGGCGCTGACAATGTTGCCAACAAATTGCCAAAAGGCAAAAATTCCTACACAAAAAGTCATTAAAAGCGACATGCAAATATATATGGGGCCCAGACAAGTGAGAAGTCACCTCGAAACAAGAATGTATACAAAAAGAAAAGTTAAAAAAGTATGTGACAAAAGCATACAACATGGAGAAAAGAATGCACTATGGGAAATTTCCCTATTTTTTTGGAATAAATTCATGTTTTGAAAGTTGTTCAAATACCATATTTCATGAATAACAGAAACCTATCAGGAAATGTCCCAACTGTAACGGTTTACATACCAGAGTTTTTAACAGCGCTCGCCACTGTTAAATTATAACAGTGCAAACACAGGTTATGCAATTGAAAAGCCCGTGCTGTTAAAATTGTTACGTTACTCATCCAACTTTAAATAGACAAAACTAATAGATTTAGTCAATAATTTAAACAGATTTGCAATGCAAACTAAGAGCTCGAATTGTCGAATTTGGTCGTGATGTCCTCATAAGTGTGTACAGAAGAGAGTCATCTCACTAATTGAATATTAAAATGAAATCTCAAGATTCAAAGCAAATATAAGAAAGTGTTCAATCTGGGGGACCATGGTGTATATATATGACACAATTTAAATAAATTAGTTCTTGTCAGTTTTCGCAACTTTTATGAAATTTAGCATTATAGCATAATTTATAGCATAATGCAGAAAACTCTACAAAATATATTTTAAGACCGATTTTTCTATTTTAAAAATTGTCAGAAACTTCTATCTGCTGCTTTTAGATTAAACATATGCATAAATAAATACGTTTTAATAAAAATTTAGTTTTTCATTGATAATTCCATTTATTTTTTAAGACCGATTTTTCTATTTTTAAAAAATGTTAGAGACTTATATCTGCAACTTATAGATTTAATATATAGACAAATAAAAACGTTTTAATAAAAATGTAGTTTATTTTTAAAAATTCCATTTATTTTTATATGATACAGGTTTTGATTTGAACCGAAATGTAAGCAGTATTATAATCGAGAATAAAGGCGGAATAAAGGCGAAATTTTACTATCTTTGCTAATTAAATAATTTCGAAAAATGGCAAAATTTCCCATTGTGGAATGCTGAGTTAAAGCAAGAAGATGTATGGGTATAAATATCTCACTGTATATGTCGCTACAACGTACTTTATCAATCATACTCGCAAATACTTGGAAATTTCAAATCCCTCGCTGTTGGACTAAATTACACTTTTCTATTAATAAAAAGCTTGTACGCCATATATTTAAAGCTACGTCAAATGCTACACAGGCCACACTTTGCTCAATAGCTTAAATACTCGAGTGTATTCAATTTGTAGACCCATCGACAATAAGGCACGTACAACATCAACATAATTTTGAAGCATTTCGGCAATTTAGACACGTTCAATGTCCGTGTCACGCCTTCGAGTTGCTAACCGCCTCAATCACGTTTTATTTTTTTCTTTTCTTTCCTTTAAAATTCCATAGGCGTAACTAGAATTTAATTTCTTAGCCATGAAACACGTACATATAGGAGTATGTTGGCCTTATTGTGAAGAGGTCTGGAAAAACATAACAGGAAATGCATAGTGCGAGTTTGGTGAAGGCAAACATGACCACTTTCAACTTAAGCACATCTCGTAGACAAGGAGGATTTCCTTTAAGCCATAAGAAGGAGTAAATAGCTATTGATAGAATCAAGAATGTGGGAAGTAGGGTATCTGATGCTTGTGCTAATGTGGCATATTAATATGGGAGCAACGACCAACTAACACATCCTGTGTGAAAAGGTATTTGTTAGTGCCATTTGCCAATCACCTAATACATGTTTTTTCCATTAAGTATACGCGCAGTTGCCAAGGCAACTCCATCACTTGCATCAAGTTATCGATTAGTCTCGTCAATGACTTTTCGCACATTGCTATCTTTTTTATTTTATATTTTAGATTGACTCTCAATTAGAAGAAATTTAAAAGATAACTTAATTGTTTTTACCACTAACCTTTCAATCAATTCTACATTCAATTTTACATAAAATCAAGTTAAATGTTTTAGATTTAACTTATCGATTATTTCTTAATATGAAAAGTGTCAATAATCTTGATGGCACTGATTTAGCTACGTTTTCTACGATTAAACTTTTAGCCAATTAAATAGTTACCTTGGACTTTAAGACCATGCTAATAACTAAATTTTGGAAATGATCCATTTTAAAATATTTTTCTCCAAATCGTTTACTTATCAAAACAAACAATTTGTTTTCATTCTATTTAAAGTGATAAATTTAATTGTTTGTTAACATAACTTAGTAAATATTTGGCCTACAATATTTTAACGACACTGATATTTATTTGAACAAAATTTGAATAATAGTATAATTCCTATAATTATATTTCAAAATTTGAAATAAATTAAATTACATATGATAGGAATAAAACAAATTAATTAAACTACTTATTTAAATTTATTTTTAACTGATTTAGTAAGTGTATTCAAGTTTAAGTTGGCATAAAGCGGATTATGGCTGCTTAAATTTGTATACCCTACGCTGTTTATGCATTTGTATGTATGTTTTATGTGGGAGCAGCTATTTATGCGAGTAGGTTGTGCGTGTGTGCGTGCGTGTGAATGTGTGTGCGTGTGTGTGTGGCGTTCCCTCCGTTATGTCAACCCAGACTAAACGCGACCCTTTCCTCTACATGGCTTAAAACGTTTTAAATTTCTGTTGCCATGTTTTTTATCTCTATTTCAATGAGAATTCGCTGAAATATCTACTTAGGCACAAGCACGACAGATATCTTGTGAGTGTTAGAGTGTTGGGGTGTGTGTGTGTGTGTGGGTGTGTGGGTGTGTGCGTGCGTGTGCTTGTATGTGCATACTATATATATATATATCAAGTCGTGCGCAACACAGTTTAAGAAAAAACTCATCTGTCTTGCATTTTAATGATTTAATTTTGCATAAGCTTATTTCACAACGCTTCCTTGGCCATCATTTGAATATGTGTGTGAGAGTGCGAGAGTGTGTCTGTGTGTTTGCGTGTGTGTGGGATTGTGTGTTGCTATCTGGTGCCTTTAGTCAGCCAAGTTGACAGCCGCAGCTGTGCACAGTTAAGTGACATTCCATTTGTTGACATTAGCAGAAGCCTCGTTGATTTTGTGATATGGGCGCGGTCCTTGCTCCCTTAATAGATAGCATTTCACCTTTCACTACACACACACTCGTATCCATACAACGATAGACATGTGGGTAGTGGGTAATGTGTGGGTGTAGATGTATACCATATATGTATGTGGAGACTTTCGACCAACATCTGATATTGTTAAGGACAAAGTTTTGCAAGTGTGTGTCACAAGTTGCGATTTGTTGACACTTTTCACTTTTGGCTTCATTTGCTTTATTATTTCGCTTTCCGTGTGCAATTCCTCAAAGGATATGCGTAATTTCCGACCAAAACACTTTCAAAGACAAGGACATAACTTTATGACATTACTGTCTAGTTCAGAGCGAAACTATGTCTGCAACAATCTTGTCTTCTTTCCACACCAATCACAAGCTCATATTCCTATAGGATCCTATTGCATTCCCAATCAATTTGGCAAATCAAGCAGCAAATTCATCTCTATTGATTTCTTATATCTCCTCTGACATTCACATGCACGTAATTCTCATCGCAATGTGTTTGTTATAAAGATAAGTTGTTTCCCATTCGGATTCCATAATACGTGCCATTTTGACAATGCCATATCCCAACTTATCGTACTATTGTCCTAGTCGCAACTACAACCAACAACACTTGAACTTTATTGTTCAGTCTTCCTGTTGCCTGCATCTGCTTGAAATCACGTAACCACGTAACCGAGGTTATTAACGAACATTGCTCCTCCTCCGAACAACCTCCAGCCATTAGAGTTGCCTTCCTTTTATGGCTGTCCGTAAATTTCTCTGTCGGACAGCGGGATAATTGTGCTAAAATTAGAGTTTTATTGCAATAGAAAACCAGCATAATTACGAGAGTGTCAAGAAAGTGCAAAAGAGTAACATGTGAATTAATCCCAAATATTGCAATATAAATATTTAATCCATGTAGCATAACGATAAATTATTTGACAAGTATGTCATTATTTTATAATAAATACAAGCATAAACAAAAGGAAATAAATGTAAATAATTTAATAATATGAAACTATATAAAATATACACTAATATAATACTAAAACATAATAATGTAATGTTCGTTGCATTTATTATCGAAATATATACACTTAATTACACCAAAAAATTTAGATCTTCGTATTTAAAAACGGAAAAGAGCTGAGAGTCGATAACATACGATGTTAATTAAATTGTATAAATTAATGAAATGTTTTCAACATCAAAGTTAAAACTAATTGCAGCACAATTGTTGCCAGCTTACAACTAAAATAAGCAAAGTTCCATAGAAAATGTTGCACATCAATAAGTAATTGTAAACAAAGTGAAGTCTTTGTCAAATCATTTATCAAAAGACACATTCTAAAATCTAATAATTTTATTTTTTAATTGTCAACTTTCTTTGGAAAATGTTTTTTAAATAAATTAAAAACAATGAAAGATGAACGGATTAAAGACATATTCTCGTGTTCAAGTGTGTATAATAATTCATAGAAGGAGATTTGATTTAGAACAGAAATTATTTCATGTCAACAGCAAAATTGGTTTTGCTTTGCTGTTGAAATTGTATTAAAAATCGAATGAGATTTTGTCTTTCACGTACAAATTTCTTTTCATGAAATAAACAACTAAATTTAGAATTTAGAATTTCAACTGTTAAGATTTGTGACATGCTATCAACTCAATTTATCGCACTCTTCCCCTCAAATGTTAAATTCCTGGACCACCTACAAAAGCAAGCTGAGCTCTTAATAAAAAAAATAAAAAAGTAAACGATGTTGGTCTGAAGAGGCTGCCACGCCCAGTCCGCCAGTCCGCCAATCCGCCAGCCTCTCCAACTACCCCAGTTAACTCGTGCGGTTAAAGCTGCTTCCTTCCACTCAATTATATCGAGCTGCAGCTGGTAAAGAGAGTAAAAAGAAAAATAAAAGCTGGAAATATTATAAAAATACACAACCACAGAATTTTCTTAAAATATTGCAAAAGTTTTAAGCGGTTGGAAGGAAAAGTATTCGGTTAAGTAAATGTAAACGAATGCGTTTAACTTTTCGTTTGCTTTGCCAAATACTTGACTGCAAGTCGAGCACGCGTCCATTTTGTATTCAACGGTTGTCAAGGTGTTAAGTCTTCCATTGTCCTCGTCTAAAACTATACTACGTTCAAAACGAGGATGAGTTGAAGGAATCATCCAACGGCAAGGCACGTGCTCAAGTTTCCCCGTGATTAACTGACAGGGGTAACTCTCTTTGCACTCCGACTCCTATTTGACTCCTGTTGACTGTTGACTGTTGACTGCTCCCCAATCCCTGGGCCAACTCGAACTGGCGCGGTAAGCCACAGGAAGTGTTCGTGTATTTGCAAAACACTCAAAACGGGACACTCTAGTGATACGAGCAGCTCACGAGAATCTTATGCAAAATTGGGAATAAAACGTTTTGTATCGCGGCAACAGCTGCTTCCTTATGATCCGTTTGGTTGGTAGTTCGGATGGTTCCCCTCTTCCATCCTAACCATTTTGCAGGCAAAATCAACGCAATCCAAACACATTGACAGTGCTTAAGTGTTTTGTCTGGAGCCAAAACTCCGATTTGGCTTGATGCTTCTCAGTCCTCCTTAGGCAGTGTCGACTGTACAGCAGGTGGTCCATAACACGTAACACCACACAGCAAGTTACAATAATCAAAAGTTTTCACAAAGAAAACTGTGAGATCATGTCATTTGCATATTTACAGTATGCAAATTTACTTCACTTTATATGCAGCTTGAAAAGTTAATATCATTGATTTTTTTATACTCTAGACCCGTATCGCAGGATTGGGTATAAAATCCTAAAAGTTATTAGTTTTATTTATGATATTTAATGCAATCGAAAACTGTTGAGTCATCTTCTGTTGTTTTACGGCATTTTGTTGCACAGTGTAAACGGTCTGCCAGTTGACAAAAGCCGAGTCAGCAGGATACATGAGGACATTTCACTGAATGACGCCTTTGCTTTGTGAAGTCTCTAGCTTCCCCAAGGAGCTGTTAGTACAGCACGTGTAAGGTTCCCGTGTCTTATACTCCGTGTAGCTGTTACCGTTATGTAATGCTCCCCGTCGAGTCCTCCATAGCATTTATGTGTATTAGGACCATACCGTATAATCGTAAAAAATTATCGTATATCAAACATGCAGTTAGACTGTGACACAGATATAGAGATTTGCTACAGAGGTACGTTTACAGATTCTCAAATTTGTAAGTCATAAAAAGAGGGAGACTTTCTAAATATGCAATGTATATTATACAGATTTGTCTTCCGTTTTGTTAAAGCAGTTTGAATAAATCCCTTGACTAAATGCCATAGTTTAATATAATCACAATACAAATGTTTGTAGCTGACTAAAGTGGAAATTACTCAATCTTTGGACAATGAATATTTCTAATAAGAGAAACAACAATTGTTTGTAATGAAAACCTACCGAAGTTTTAATTATCAATTTGAAATGTGGCGTTAGCAACAACTTGGCTTGAAAATGACTTTAAGATATATAGCATCATAATTATAAATAATAAAATCTTGGTATTTTCATCTTAGGGATTGCTAAACTTTTCGGTTTTAAATTCTCCAATAATTTCAAGGCCATCAAATTATTTAACAAGAAAATTGCCGCATAACAAAGCAGATTTTGCAGTTTTGTTTATTCAATCAGCTTGACTAAAGTTCCTTAATTGAATACAACATTTACATGTTAAATTAATTTTAAAAATATTTTAATGTCTACTTTAAGTGTACTGTTTGGAGATTTTCTCACAATTATTCTTTATTAATATTTGCCTTTGCTTAATATTTATAATATGTAATTAATTTCATTCATCACCTGTTTGTATGCAACAACATCTGTTAACAATGCGCGTTTTATGTTAAATGTTAGAGCAATGTTATACTCATTTTGGCAGGCTTATGTTATGCAGAAAATTGCAACTGTATAATTAATTTGATAGTGTTTTCAATTAAAGCTATTAATAAAGGGACAAATCTTTGTTCCCTCAAAACATGTATATTTTTGTGTCACCACTTGACAATACATAAATAATTACATTATTTGACAATCCTTACAGCTGCACTTGGGTTTCATAGCAAGCAGCTTCAGACACGTTTCGTAGTAGATCATCGGCAATCATTCGAAAAGGAAACTGTATCATATCGGTCTACTTTATATAACATATACTATCTTTTTCATCATTTTGAATTGTAAATGGGAAATGCTTGAGCTGGGATTCTTATTAGCATTCACGCCTTCCGCGGGACAACAGACTTAAAAAAAATCAATATCCATTTTAGAGCAGAGCAGAAAGCAATGTCACACATTTCATTTCCGTTTCTGTCATCATCCTGTTCGCAGGATTCCAAACGTAAATTTACATAACAGGACTTCGTTCCCTGTTGCCACAAGCCAAAATAGCCTGCCACATTCGCCTGCACACACACACACACACACACCACACACACACACATTCACACTCTGTCACACACTGAAAGAGACTCTTTGATTTGCATGCAAAATTGCCAACTAAGCTCTTTTGACAGGAAATTCTTGTCAGTTGCCCATTTGTGCAATTGCAACTGGTAGTTAAAACCTGGCTAAAGCAATTCATAACATTCATTCCCATAGACTTTCATTGTCAAAGGCAATTGCAGGCAGAGGCCAACGCAATTAATATGGGCACAACTTTTAATTGATTGTAGGCCGTTAGGTGCTCACAGCAGAGCTATATTTGCAAAATGATTAAGCTCCTGCCACCCACGCCATTCAACGAACAACAACAGCCGACAAATAATAAGCAGCAACAACAATGATTGAAGCAACTTTCTCTTGAAACAATAAATAAACCAATAAAATTTTAGTGGCGCGAAGCAAAAAAAATAAAAAGAAAGTAAGTGGAACTCAAATAAAAACAACAAGAAAAACAAAGACAAAGGAAGTTAGATTCATTTTAAAGAGAACACGACTCAGATATACCCTTAATACGGAAATAATGATACAAAATTCGCAATCATTCAACTAAATGTAATGGTTTTGATATTATTTTAATACAACTTCTGAAACAAAAGAATCAGAGAACTATATAAACACATATGTACCCGGCATCTATAACAATATGCAGGGTAAGGAAAAAACGAAGAGGCGTAATACAAAAGCAAATGATGGCAGCGAAGACAGCAAAGGACTCACTGGCAGACAGGCTATAAGATGTTGAGCATGGGACGCGGACGAGAGTTGAACAAGAAATTTTACTTGGAGTTGAGCACACGCTTGTAGCAGAGTGTATAAGTGTAAACATTCTTGTATATTTGTTGAACTCTTGTTGGCAGGCAAAGAAATAAAATGAGGAACACAAAAAAAGCAGAATAAGTAACCGAGCAGCAATTGTCCGATTTCGATTCTGATTTCAATGCTAAGTGCTTTCGAGTGTTGCCCGAAATATGCCGAAAATAAAATGAAAAGTGGAAAGTTTTCAATTGCCGCATTTATGGTCAAACGCACACACTCTCTTATTACAGATTTTTGCAGCAGATATCAATCAATTGAGCCACGGGGCGTATGCGCAACGCGTGCAATAAAGTCTATTTAAAAAGCGTCCGAGTGCTTCTGTTATCAAATATTAGTGTACAACATGTGACGTAAGGAGGATATTCAAAATAAATATAATTTCCCAGTTGTCTTGTATTTTTTGTATTCATTTAAATTATCCAGATGAACTTCTTCCTCAATTGCTTGACCACATTGTTGGCAAAAGTCACGTAGACATAACAATTGCTATCACCTTCGCATTACCAACTCGATGCCAAAGATTTTTATCACATCACTCCGACCTTGCTTATGTTTGCGACTGTGTGCAAATAAGAGAAGAAATGGCAAACCAGACATTTTGTGACTCACTTCTTCCTATACACGCCCATAGTCGTATCAAATCAAATCAAATAAGCAGCCTCCAGCATCTGGCATCCTGGCAACCTGGCATCCATATAATATTGTAGGAGTTCGTCTTGCCCTGATCCTGATGACGTATGTTTTTCTCGCTGAAGGGGGTGTTGTGTTGGCAACCTTTGATAAATATAAATAGCCCACGGATTTTATGGGTGTCTCACACTCTTGTCAGCCACCTCAATGTCTCAATGTCTGCAGCAGCAACTCCTCCTCCCTTGCGGTTATTTAATTTCGAAAAACAACAATGAATGTAACCAAAACCTCAGCGTTAGTGACGATGATAGATGAAGTTTTTGGCATTTGCAGTGGGCGGCTCGACTAATTAATTGAGCTGCGGTTACGGAAGTTTCACTTAATAATTTATTAGACACTCTTCAGATTAAAGCCATTGGCAAATTAAAAAAAGTCTTAAATACCTCTACTTATATATAAATATGTCTAATACAGTTTCTAGACTGACATTTTAGCTCTAAATATATTTGTTATGAATTCGAAAAAAGCAAACTTTGGCGTCTAATTTTGAGTGACATTCGATTAGCATTTTTGAAATCAAATCCAATTACTTGTTTACTTTTTCTTTATATATTTGTTTGTTGCCAAAAGTTTTCTAATTATAAGCCCACTTCAATAACAGTTACATATATAGCTGAAGACCTTACAAAGCTGATAAATATTGGCACTCATCCTTAATGCTTTGCTGATTTGTTTGTGTTGACTTTATACCCTACATCCGCAGTAATGGGTGATATGAACATCAATAAGCACTGTAAGGTTGTTTCTTTGTTAAAAAACATAAAACTTATACTTCAAGTATTATGGTCCTGTTAGCAAAGAATCTTGAATGTAAAGGAGCAAAAGCAACGCAATGTCCTTCAAGTATTCCGTATTTGATATAGGATATCTCTGTGTCGAGCATTATTGGATTCATTCAGTTTCTTTTTAGTGTTGTTTGGGGCCAATCTAACAAAATACGCAAAAGTAAAATACGACTCCGGCTTTATTGAGACCCAGAAATCAACTTCCGCTGTTTAGCGGAAGTGTAATGTGAAATTGGAAATTTAATATAGCTAATATTGGCAATATGGAAAAGAGAAAGAAAGCGAAAGATAAAATATATATTTTTTATTGAACTAAATCATAAATTCAATACCCAATATCCGTTTGCACTTTAATAAATTGAATAGGCACTAAAAAGCTAATTTATAAATGTTTCACACCACTTGGACACAAAGGAATGAATAAAAGATAATTTGCACACATCTAATAATAAAATGAACTTTCCTTTTGTTAAAAAAAAACTACGATACTTGAAATAAATAATATTTAATATTACAATTTATTAATAATCATTAACTAATTATACAAATATTAAAGGCAAGATTCAGTTTGGGTTCGAACCATGGTTCGATTTAATACAATAAATATTTTGATTGCTTATATATTTTCAGGTAACTAAATGTTGTTTTAAAAAAATTCGAATTTTGTAAATGATCTCAGTTTATTTAAAGACTCTATCTATATTTAATTTTATTAAAAATGCATAATATGTATCATAATATTATAATTATCGAACCGAACTTATAATATATGAAAGTGAGTCGGTTAATTAATAGTTCCAAAGATTCACTTCCTTGATAAATATTATAGTTTCTTTAAGCCTATTAATCTTACTTTCATTATTTCTATATAGAAAGATTTAATAGTTGTAACTAATTCATAAATATATATAATATAATTTCTTACAGGACATTCTTTTATAATCGACGGCCTTGTTTTAACCAACTACCGCTCCAACCACAAGAGCAATAACTCCACCTTAAGTTTTAATAAGAATCATTGTAAATTTCTTCTCCACATTAATATATTGGAAAATCAGTCAAGCTGGCGTCGTTAAAGAGAAATAACAACAATATAAGCAATTATAATAATAATATAATGTGGAGTAGTGCAATATCGCCAACAAACTCTAAGAAACTGTTGATCGGTAGTACACGAAGCGTTGATTATGTCGGTGATAGTGCAAAAACAACAACAACAGCAACAGCAGCAGCAACAGCAGCAACAGCATCCAATATTAAAGCAGGTGCAGGAGCAATCAAAGGAGCAACGGCCAAAGGACAACCAAAGGGTGCAACAACAGCAACAACAACAACAACATCGAACACAACAAAAATCTCAATTGAAATGGAGCTACATATACAAAACAAGTGCATCTCGGCATAGCGCATCACTCTGGAGGGTGGTGCAGAGCCGCCATGGCTGCAGGGCCCCCTTAAAGCTGCATTTTTGGGGGCTACTGGCGTCGGCAAAACAAGCATATTACAGGTGAGTAATGTGCCCCCCCCACATATATATTTTATTCCATTTAGATTAACGAGATTTACGAGACTTGCGGTCAGCAAATGAAACTTATTTTTATACCCGTTACCTAAGAATTAATGGGTATATTGTGTTCGTTACAATGCATGTAACAGGGAGAAGGAGACATCTCCGACCATGTAAAGTATATATATTACTAATCAGCATCAACAGACGAGTCGATATAGATATGTCCGTCTATCGGTCTGTCTGTCTATCCGTCTGTATAGGAGAAATGCACCCAAATTTGGCACACTCTCCAATTACTCCAATTACGTTGAAGCAGTTTAAGCTGATTTCAAATGCTTGCCACGCCCCCTTCACTCCACGCAAATTGCGGAAAACCACGACACCAACAATTTTTAAGATATTTCTCTATTATTAGCAACTTACGTTATATATTATTATAATTATTTAAGCACATAAAGAACAGTAAATCAGTAGTTAATAAATTAATTTTTAAAGCAATGCAATTTCTAACAGTGTGTAACGAGTATTTCTAAAGTCAGTGTTCTGACTTTAACTAACCGACTTGTTTTTTAATAAAAATTGAAAAGTAATTTATATTTTGGATAGTTCCGAGCTGGAAAAAATAAGCCTGTCATTTTGTTTGACAGCTATTTTAATTAATGCACTTTTACATTTTGTTTTAAATCTACATGATTAGTAAATCGGCATGTGTTCGATAGAATTTAATTTATTTTCCATTGTTTTTCCCCAAATCGAAATGTGTTTCCCTGAAAAAACTTTCAGTAATTCATTTGAAACTGGCTTTAAGCATTCCAATCTGTTTGTATATGAATATATTTCTATTTAAATTTATATTTGCATTTTCACTTCATTATAAACAATATTGTATTTCAGTGATGTCCAAAACTGTGTATAAAATCGAAAAAGAATTTCATAGCCTACTTTATCCTACATTTGGACAATACTTTTCTATCCTTTCAATTCCAGATATTTGTTAGACCGACGCTTGCTCGTAAAATTCCATACAAAGCACAGCGAATGAACCATTGACCTATGAATGAAAGTAATTAAAAGTGAACTGTTATTGTCATAATTAATTTTTATTAAGGACTCAACTGTTTAAATTGCAATTAAATTAAATGAACTGTCCTGGATGTAAATTACGTTCATTATCATCGTTTTGGTGTCGATTGTAAACCTTTAGTGACATATACAAACATTTTTCAATATGGATGTTATTCTCAGTGCAGATGTTGCATGGCGGAATCACGCCCCTCCACGCCCATCTGTTGCAACCTTCGACACCATTGCACTTTTTGCATCCGACATGGTCTTAAGTTATTAATAGCGTCCCATTGAAGCTAAAAAGTTTAGCAGCAGGTTGGCATCAAACTTTTAATGGTCCTGTCTCTCAGCTCAGCTGAGTTTAGTCCTCCCTCCTTCCATTCCATTCCCACTCTCACCCCTCTCCTAACCAAGTTAACAGTATTTGAGTGCGTATATATATATGCGTATGTAATAGGAGCAGCGTTAATTTGATTTCCGCTCCACCGACACTTCACACACAGCACACACAGCACATCACATCTTTTGTGGTTTATCTTTTGTAATTAGACAATGGAAAGCGTCGGCTAATGTGAAACTCATGTGCGCTTATTTAAGGGAAATCCATATACCTTACTAAGACAGAACTGATTATTATCAACAATATGATTGTATAATTATAATTATATATTCAACATTTTGATTGATGAAATATCTTTCAATTTACCCAGATTCTGATTGTTTTCTAACTTAGACAAATATTTTAAAATATATAAAATATATATAAAGTATCATAATTTTAGTATTGTTGTGATAAGCATAAGTATTAAAAATTATGACAATTTTTATTATTCTTATTTTAAATAAAACTCTTTTATTTGACATTAAATAAATGACAATAAATAAAATAAATAATTCAGTGCAGTACAATATATATGGTAGTATTAAAGTGAAGTCTATTCTAAAGTTATAAATGTATATATTGTATAAATGAGCAAATACTAGTAAAAAACATTTCTGTATATTCAATAAATACAATATTTATTTCATAAAAAAATTGATCTATTTAATTAAATAGTATTATAAAAAAATAGATGGAAAGGAAACCACTTTTTATTTATATATAAGATACTGATAAAGACAAATACTACATTGTGTAGTTCGATTTAACCATATAATAACTATATACAATCTGGACCTCTTGGCGTTTGGCAAATTCAATTAACTATAGTGGGCAGCTGGAAGTTTGCCATTTGCGATTTGCGATTTGCCATTCACGATTTGTTGTTGGCCATTTTCCATTTTGCAATTTGCTGCTCTCTCTTCATTATTTCGCTTTCAGCATTTAATGTCTATGACGGTCAATATATATGACTATTGAGTGTGTGTGATTGGGTGTGTGTGGTTGTATGTGGTTGTATGTGGTTGTATGTGGGTGGCTGTATTAACTTGATTCGTGTTTATGCTCTCAGCTGCCTTCATGGCTCTTCGGACCATTTATGGAGTATATTGTGGCCACCGTCAGCCGTCGCGGCTTTTATTGTGCGTAATGCGAGATTTTCGCATTTTTATGGTGTTTTAAGCGCTGCAAAATCAATTACGTCCTGTTTAATGGTTATTTGTGGCAAGCAGTGCTGTTGTCCTATCATTCAATAAATTCCTAATGCTCTTTATGTGCATATATATGCGTGCTGTAGAAAAATTGGCTGTTGAACTCGGACAGAGAAGACCGATTTAATTTAATCACTGCAACTTGTTACTAGAACGAAATGCATTTATATCATTTAAATCTCTACGCATATTTAGCAACTTTCGAAATAAGCAAAAACAGTTACCTCTGACTTTTTAAATTAAATATCGATGACAGAACTTGAAGATAAGGTTACCAAATTAAGAATCAACCATTTTTGTTGATATTAAAGTGCATTTTCGACCGATCTTTTTTATGACAGCATTGACTCTTTTAAAACTATTTTCATGCAAAAAGTTTCTCCAAATTATTCAAATAGTGACTGCAAAATATATTTTTTTAATATCTCTTATATTATATATTATATTTTTTTAGATTTTCTCTGCGGAGTTCTAATTTCTATGGTTACTAATGGGCTAAGGAAAATGTATCATTCAAATCGGATTTTTTTGCTAATTTAAACGTTTAAATTAAAGTAGACTAAACGCATTCAAGTGGAACTTGAATATCCAAATGATTTTCTTAATTTGAGTAGCTACGATAGAAGATTTATTTGTCCATAAATACCAAGTTCTGGCACCCGGAAAATTTAAAAACAACTAAAGCCATCTAAGTGTCCGACTGGCATTGTGTTTAAAACATATTTGAGAATTCTATAGAATTAAATAAATATTTGGGAAAATAGTTCCGCATTCTGCCTGAAAACTTTCACTGCAACTTTGCAGAAAACAAACACTACTTAGTGTCAAAAAGTAGCAAAAATTATAATAAAAGTCCCTCAACCGTCCATAACTTTGGGCAAAGCTAATAATTTTCAGCAGCTAAAGCCTAATACGAGCAGCTTCAAAAAACGTGGTCGAAACGATGCCATTAACCCGGCAGCAGTTTGCTGGGTTCAGTTGCTTTACAGCCAGGTTATGTAATTTTCGACTACAGGAATTTTACAGAGTCAGGCAGGCAAAGTGAATCGCAGTCAATGGAAAAAGCGCTCACCCAAAAATAAAGGACATCCCAGCAAAGTCATAAAATAAATTTTACCCAAGAAAAAAGAAGCACAAAAATCTTTCAAGCTTGTCCAAAAAAAGAAAAGCAACAAAAAAGTAAAGCCATTATGAATACGCATGTCGAGAGGTCACGATTTGGAAGATACCCTCTATGAATTGGCCTCAACTTGATCACACTTTCATTATTACAGTTCTCTGCTTCAGCATACACTGTGTGATTGTATAGGGTGTGTGTTTGTGTGTGAGTGTGAGGGAAGGGGGAGAAGGTGGGGAGTGTGTGTGTTTCCTTCCTTTTGTGTCGGCCCACGCAGGGAGTATAAATACATGAGCCCAAAATGAGCGACAGGCTCAAAGGATATTTTACGTCTGATTGCATTTTAAAGTGATGCGTTGTTATTGGCCTGGTTTTGGAGGCATTCATTGAACAGATTCCCAATTGTCGAGTGTGTGTGTGTGTGTGTATGTGTGTGTGCGTGTGTGTGTGGTGCGATAAGCACAGGCTATCCCATGTCATTCCGAGAACAGCGTCTCAGTCGAAGTAATGGATATCGGAAAGCCGCCAAAGCATTGGCTAATAATAAAGACGAAGTCATTCGGGAGTCTTATCAATGCGATGACACGTCTTTCTTTGCCTATCATCTTATATAAATGCAAATGCCGCTTGCCAATCAGTTGTTACATTGTTGTTACATTTCATGAAATCAAGTGCAATTTATGCTCGCTGCGATTCAATTACCCGACGGCCAACGATTGCCGGCCGAGGGTCGAGGGTCGAGCGTCGAGGCCCGATTGCCGGAAACGGAAGTGGCCAGCGAGTGGCAGCGACATTTGCCTTGGCAGATGCTTAAAAACGACAATGCTTTTAGTGCTCAGAACAAGTCGCTGAGCAATTTTCAATTATATGTTGCACACACACACACACATGAGCAGGGCAAGGGGCGAGAGGCGAGGGGATAACGCCGGATCTGTCGCTTTTATGTGCCATCGCATATCATTGAATTTTATTTTTATTGAACTGGTAATTGAATAAGAAATGACGTTGATGGCCTTCGCGACTTCCTCGTCCCATTTTTGCCGGACGGACTGACGACCGTACGGACGGCTTTGCGCCTTTTTTATATGAGTCTGCAACGCCATAAAATGCGCCACAGCATTTGACACATAAATAAATTGCGCCACGAATTGAGCTCTGCATATTTCAGCACTTTTAGTTTAGATTAGTTTTGTTCTTCTTCGAAATTTACACAAATGGTTATTCGGGGCGAATGCGTAATTTTTATGATACCTCAGCTACATTTGATTTGAGTTTTATTTCATTAGGCCAGTTTATTGGCAGCCATTGCAGTGCCAATGCCAAATAAAAGCAAGAAAATTAAACTAAGAGAGATCGCTAGAAAGAGGGAGTGTGAAAATGGGGGAGGTGGGCAAAGAGACAATTGATGAGCTTCTTTAATTTTAGTTTAAAGCGGAATATTGTAATAGCTATATATTTTTAAATAAATCGATTTTCTCTTACCCAGAAATATATATTCATTTTTTATAAGTTACCGACAAGTAATTTACATTATACATTATTATTTATTTATTATTATTATACATTATTATTTATTTAATATTTATGTTTTAAGGATTTCATGTAAATTCGATGACTTAAGTAACATTGATCGTTTGATTCAATTTTAAAGGTCCTTTTCAGTCAGTGACTAGAAATTGAAAACATTTAAATGTATATCTATAATTTGAAAGTTGGGCTACCAATTTGAAATTATTGTAAGTATTATAAGCAAAATTTATGTAGGACTCAATATATGTAATTTCAGTTTAATCCCTGTAATAATTTCTCTGCCATATGAAAAAAAGCATTTGCTTAAAATTTGCATGAAATTCGAAAGTAGATACTCGTAAATATATAAGCCCCTTCCCAATGTTATAGTTAGCGAGTGTCTGAAAGGGCTAGGTACAGTGGGGTAGAGCAATCCTCTGTGTTATTTATGGATGATACAAATAAAAGCAGTATCTTTGCCCAAGAAAATCAATTTTTCTCGAAGCACATCCAGAGGTGGCGCATCGACGTTCTATTTTGGGAAATCTGACAGGAGTTCACATTCCCAAAAGATAATAATTTAAAAAATATTTATTATTTTTCTTAGACAGTCCGAACTGTTGGCTTTTCAAACCGGGACTTATAGATATTTTAAGATTACCTAAATTGGTACAAATCCGTCAAATTACCTGCAAACAGGTTCTTTTGAAATGTGTATAATATATGAAGAAGAAACGTAATTCTTGGCATTTGTTTGAATGCATTTTGTAGGTTGATTATTTTTTTAATATACTTATAAAAACGTGTCAAATAAATATGAATGTCCACATTTTCTAATGGACTGCAATTATTGCAATTTATATATATTTCGCAGCAATTTTTCTACCATGACTTTCCCAAGACTCATCAGACGACAACGCATCGTAAAATTTACAAAAACTGTTTGGTCTGCGACGCCTGCATCCGGGAGCTGATGGTATTGGACGTTCCACCCCAGGTGAGTCAAATGCAAAACTTGTTAACTATTTTGTAATTGCATTTGAAACTTATGCTGCGTCAGCGGTTTGCTCTCCTTCTCTTCAAAATATTTTGAATTTTACTGGAGAAATTGCATTGAGAATTTAATTTAAAGCAAGTATTTTCGATATGGTTGAACAATTTTCCATTGCATTTCACCTGGCTCATTTTATTTATGGGTCGTCAGTCTGGGGATAAGTAATGGAAGCATCTGCAATCATTTTCCACTCCGTTGTATTTTATTTAATCCATTTAAAGGAATTTGTGCAAAATTTCCACAGCTGCAGCACAGTTTGACACATAATATATATATACATACAACAGCAGATGCCATGAATCAGATTTACATACCCTCCGCTCATAAATTGCCCAAAAAAGTAGATATTGCATCTGTTGAACTGTACGTAACATATTTTTAAATTTAAGGCCCAAAAAGTAGACATTGCAACTGTTGAACTGTACGGAATATATTTGAAAATTTAAGGACTCTAAATCCGATTCAGGAGCATTGATTTGCTAACGTATATGCAATTCAGTGACTTCTATGTATTAAGACTATTTTATATTGGGTATCTACTAGTTGATCACTTAACTATCACATTCTTCACTTCCTTCCTTTTGTTGCTGTGCCAGATGTCAGACGTTGGCTATCTGTGGTGTCTAAAGTTAAGATGCTGCTGCTGCTGCGCTTTTATTACTGACATAGATTTCATATTTTCATATTTTTTAATAGAAACGCTTCTGGAGCAGCAGCAAAACTGCTCACCACAGCCAGACCAGCAACTTGCCACAAACAAAATGGCCAAGATATTAGCCTTCGGGCGAAGTCGTTATGCATTTCTGGCTTATATTACAAAAACCGTTGAATTTTTTAAGTATACTTTATCTACAGTCTTCTATCCCATATACAAATTTAATTATCTACTGCATAATATTTATCAAATATGTTTAAGTTTTTAACTTTACCTTAACGTTTCCCTAAATAGTCAAGCTGTCTCTTCTATAATAACATTTTATTATCTAATAATGTGTTATATAAGCATTAAACTGATGAGTAGAATAAATAAGAATAGGACAACTAATCGACGCTTCATTTTAACTTTTACTATCTAAAAACGAGAATATCAAACCGAAACAAATATCGATTAGAGTTTGGGTAACGGTTCTTAATTTTAAATATCATGAAGCAATAAAAAAAGACATTTTTTAATATTTATTTTATTTAGAGAAACCTATCCTAAATTTTTAGGTATGTATTAAATTTATATTAAATCAACAGATATCAAAATGAACCTCAGACTAAGCGATACAAATTTTTCGTAAACATTAATTTCAGAATTAGAATTCAATGCCCAATCCAACAAGTTAATTTCAAAAATTTTACGAACTTCATATTTCCATTGTTATTTTACTAACAACTTAATGTATTTATTATCAGGCATATTCAACCAATATTTGAATCAATACTCCATTAAAGCAACGTCAAAGGAAAATTTAGATGTTTTAGTAACCAAGCCATCAAGGCATTCAAATTTGAAAATATTTGTTAATAAATATTATTTCAATTCTTTCAAAGTTATGTATTAAGTCATAAATTACATTTTAAATATATCCTTTTTTCTTTCAAATAAATTCGTTGTAATTTGATGGCTCTAAAAAGAAATGATATTTCTTAAAGAATTCCGGATTATTATTATCAAAATTTCTTTAATTTTTTGGATCTACCTGTAGATATTGTAGGAGTATTGTTTCTTTCGACCCCAGAATATCTGTCCAAATTAGATAATTTTGTTAAACAATATCTTTATGCTTGCATGATAAGTAAATTCTGAGTTTATGGCTATAAAAGAGGCACGGGTTTTATTTTATTAATTTTTAATTGCTCTAAAATTGCAGCATTTGTTTTTTGGGTCTTCGTTCCTGCCATTTAAGAGCACTATTATTCGCATGAAAGCTCAATTATAGCCAGCTATAAACTTTGCGCCTGAGTGCCACACTTTATATTCATGTATTTCTCTCCTTCAGTGTGTGTGTGTGTGTGTGTGTGTGTACACGACTAAGTTGTGGGCACTTTATTGCCCATATACAAAGTGTACATACCTACAAAAGGTTGCAGGCATTTTATGAGTATCAACTGAAGCTTAATTCTACTTAGTATGGCAATGACAAACGCGTCAGTTGCCTCGGTCCAGCAATTAGCAAGCACTTTTTGGTAACCGCATATCAGAATTTAACACCAAAATGTTAGCCAAGTTGAAAAGCGGCCTAGTTGAGAAAAGATATTCAGTGGTTTTGTCTGTGGTTTGGCTTGCACTTCTCTGCATTTCCCAGAACAGAGTTGAACATCATAAAATATTTATATATTTTTATTTATAAACGTTTCGACCTTTTTTGCATTGCTCACGGACAGTCTCCGGCTCCGACTTTCCGGACAATGCCACAACACAGAGTAAGAGAAGAAAATGATGTAGTATGTTCAATGTAAGTTGACTGTATTCTTTGGAATAACAAAACTTGTATACCCTGAATTTCTACATAGTAAACAGTATACAAATATTTTATTAATATTTTGAAATCTTTTAGAATTGACTTTTAATATTCTTAGTATGCATTTCATCAATACTCAAAATTCAACATGCTTAAAATTAAGATATTTTCCATTAAGTTAATTTGAAAAAAAGTTTTAGTAAAACAAACTAATTTTAATAAACTTAAATTTGGTTTTAAATTTTCCAATTCCAACTTATAAATGTAAAATTTTCGACAGTATTGCAACATTTTCGTAAGAAACTGGAAAAAGTAAATATAATTAGTAACAATCAGTTGTGGCTTTCGGGTCGATATATTTTTTATCAAGTAAAAATTGTATTCATTTTTTTTTTGTAATTGTCCTTATGACAAAGTTTTATTCTGCTGTAAAAAGTGAGCAAGTTTTTGTCGACATAATCGGCATGCACAACAAAAGGCTGGGCTTTATTTAAGGACATATCTCTATAGTGGCCAAGCTATAAATATGTACGTTGGCCACAACAAGAACAAAATGTAAAACATAAAAACAAAAGCAAAAAACAAAGGAATAACCATAAAAGTAGAACAAGAAATTTGTGCTGAAAGAGTTGAAAGAGTTGACAGGCAGGATAAAGAATTCGAGCAACCTCCATTGTCATATTAACTACAACCAGTGAATGCATCTGTCCCAATCCTCTACAGCAGTTGCACCCTTCCCCTCCATCACTTGTACACCTTCGTCTTTCAATGCCTTTCAATTTATTCATGTCCAGTTTGGCGTGAATTTGTTGTAGATGCCCTGTACATAATATATTTTGTCAATAGGGTGATCAGAAATGCAATATTGAGTAAAATAGGCTTTAAAATATGTTCTACCCAAATATTATGGAGAGATTTGGTCGAAGCTGTTGATTTGTTGTTAAATAGAATTGCGTAAACACATTATATTTTATTATTTATTACTCATCAAATATTCGAATAACTTAAAATCTTAATCTCAATCTCAATCTTAACTATACCCAACCAAATTTAAAGAGATTGGATGATATTATTGGATTATATTTATTATCAATTTATAGCAGTCACTTTTTGGACTTTTTTCACATTTAAGAAATGGCAAATATCATGACACTTCTACTTCTTAAAGAGTAAAGTGTAAAGAGTATCTGATAGTCAAGCATTCACGACCAGAGCTTGCTTACTTGTTGAGTAAACGTTTTCTGTGTACTACTTGTTGTGATTTTTTGTCAACCATTGTGTTGACCAAATAGCTGCCAGTTTGCTATCTAAGGTGAGGACAAAAATGTTGTATGGCGCACAAAAACACAACTCCTAAAGCAGAAGCTGAGCTCCTTTAAATGTGATAAATTTTTCATCGTCAAGTGCAATGCATGCCAGTTATAACTCAAAGTCCACTGTAATGATTTCCACTTGTAGACACGGATTTTTGTTTTTGCTACAGATTTTCGCATACACAATCCACACAAATACGTACAGAAATTGTTTTGTGTGTTGAAGGCCACGTCGTGTCGTTGGTCATTGTGTATTTTAAGTGGCCACCACAAGGAGAACAACTTGAAATGACAATTTATAGAGTGCACACACACATAAGTGTTGAGTGTGACAGTGTCTTTGTGTGTGTGTGTGTGTGTGTGTGTGTGGGTCTGTGTGTAAGGGTCTCACTTCGGCCATTTTGTTTCATTTATTGAAGCGTTTTGTCCAAACCCAAAGAGCAAAGCTCAAAAAAAAAGTTATAATACATCGCAACAAATTAATCAAAGTCAAGATAAGTATTGTATAATAAGAAGGCGAACTTTTCAAGTTTTTCTTAATTTAGTCGGTGCTTTAGTGCCACAATATAATGTGGTTTGCTTAAAGTTTTATCAAAACGACAAGTTTGATAACCAACTAGATAACTTCTCGTCTCGTCGTTTAAAAGCCGCATAGATAAATTTTGAAATCGTAATTGTTCATCAGTATTTCTAAATACATCATCAAAGATTTATATTTAGAGTTTGTTGCTCCACTACATATATTTGGGAAGCTCGACTGTAATACATTGCTTTTTGTGTATTACGCTGTCTTTTGATTTTCAATAAAATTCACAAAAAAAAAAACAAAATTTTATATGTGTTTTATTATATTTTATACCATATCAATACTTTTTTGACCGATTTACGTGTTCGATTCCCAATCTTTCAAATATTCATTTAAATGTGTTTTAAAATAAAAATTACCCCTCAAATTAAGTTCGAAGATCAGCAAGGGTATTAAATGTTCGGCATGGAAACTAGAATCTTATTGTGCAGTTTTTTTTCTTGATTTAGTCGTTGCATTACTGTCATAGTAATAAATGTCATGCAAAAAGTTTAACACTACAAAATAAAAGTTATTTTTATAGTTTCACTTTTAATAAGCTTTAAAAAAAGTTGAGCAAAATGTTCCCAAGCCAATTTGCATACATATTTTTGGGGACAGGAAAACTAAGTAGAAAATTAAATTAAAAATATATGATTATTGTATATATGAATTTTTTTAGTTTAACTGCTTTTTATTGGCGAATAACAATTAAAAAGTTTACATTTTAATTAACTAATTACCTACAATGTTTACACTCAAAGTGGATCTACAAGTTCTATGATTGTTTTCTACCAATTATTCGAATGGTAGGGAATTTGTTTTGCTGTCACACAAAAATATAAAAGGACAATGGTAGAAATTGCTTAAAGGCACAAGAATCTCAACAATATCAGGAGCATAATAAATACACGAACAATTTCCGTGGAGCACCAACAATTATAGCAACAATTATAGCAGAGAGGCAGCTAGACAGCCAGACAAAGAGACAAACAGACAAACAGACAGCAGGATAGTTGGACACATTGCCATTGGCTAACGAGCTGCTCGCATTTCCAGTCCAACACAGCCGTTAATTAACAAAACAGTAGCAACAACAACAACAACAATAGACAGAGGAAAGCGCAAATTAAATGAAATTTAATCAAAAACGTAAATCTAGCTAACTTACTGCCCACGAAGACAGCGCCGACTGAGATGCCGACTGAGATGCCGACTGAGATGCCGACTGAGATGGCAACTGAGATGGCGTCTAAGATGGCGAATGTCGACTGGCTGGCTGCCAGATTGACACAAGCAGACAGATAGCGGTAAATTGGTGAGGCCAGGAGGTGGGAGAAAATGGTTGAAAGAGGAATGCACTATGGGTGAATTTTCAAATATTGCGGCATACAACCCAAACTTATTTTTTAATATTTTACTATTTTTACTAAATAAATGTTCACGCAACAGAAAGCATTTTTTCGAAAATGCTTTTCGAATGCTTAAGTATAAGACATTGGCTTAATATTGTCTATGATACTAATAATTAATATGCCGAATAAAGTTCGGAAATCAATCATTTTATAAGTAAAACCTAAGTTCAACAATCTTTGGCTTCGTAGAATAGATCTCTTTGTATTACTCCAGAATACCAAAACTTCTAATGTGGTAGAGTGTGTTATTTATTGGGTTTCAACAACTTTTACGCATACTTGATCTTTTTGAAATATTTTTAATTTTTTTTTAACACCTAGCTTAGGGTTTTGATAACTATATTACAGATATTTTAATGTATAATGTATACCTCTTATAAAAAATTAAAAGGACATTGAAATACTGCCCGTGCATGTATTCAATATTTCGAGTCTATATCCTTGTAATAAACTCCAGTTTATGCCGCAAAAAACTAAAAGTCGCCCATAGTGAAATGGAGTAAAAAGAGCTGAAAAACAAACGGAATGGTGCCAAGGCGCATAGACTCTTAAGCTGTCCAACATTTTTGATAGGTTGAGCTCTTCTATTTATATTTCTATTTTTATTTCTATCTCTGTTTTCTGTTTGTTCTCCTGCCTTGTCTTGCTATTGTTTGCGCCTAAAATGCTGCAGCGTAAATTTAATTATAACGTTTATTTACGTTCCTTTCTCGTACAGCTCCATTTCCATTTCAATTTCAATTCTGCCTTTCCAATAACAAAGCAGAAAACAGTATCTTAAAACCATTCGCAAGTCAGAAGGCTTTTAACTCAATGTAAACGAAAGGAAAACGATGGTTGTAAAAAATAAAACAAAGCATGCAACTGCCACATTTTACAGTAACAGTTTATAGCTTTATAAGGCTAATGCATGCCAACTGCACGTTATAACTTGTTACTACGTACTTACTGCTTAAGCCGTAAATATGCTGAAGCTCCAAATGCACTAATAACGAATGGTAGTTCTCGACAAAACTACTTGAGATATCTTTTAAGTTGCGATGACAGTAGTAGCAATGGCAGTAACTGTAAGAAGTAGCAGTTAAAAAATTTGATTATATAATTTGATTCATTTCGCATTCAAATTGTCTAATAACAACCTCTTTACTGCTTAAATGCAACTCATTTTAACAGCTCAGTACACAAAGGATATAGAAAGGAATGTGCTTTTTTAATTCGTCATACGACAGTGTCTATAAAATACTGAGAGAGCATTGAGTATTTAGCTCTTTGAACAATAACTTCGTATGCCAATCAGACACAACTTCTTCCTTCTACTTCTCCGATAAAATAAAAGAGAAAGAATAGAAAAAACGTTTACCAAGATCATTTAAGAAAACTCGGATACAAATCTTAAGGCGCGGGATGAGTAGATCAAGGAATTTTCCTTAAAATTATTATTTTCACTGTTAAAGCTTATCGTCACTTACAGTTGTTATGCTTGAAAATAAAAAATTTCACAGATATCTATACTTTAAAAAAATATACAACAATTTTGTCGGATTTATTTAAATTTGACTTATTTCTAAATATTGGCCATTATACAATTAATCAAAAAAAAAATAAATTAAAACATTTATCTTAATTTTGGAGACTTACTGATTTTTAAAAATAGATCGTAGATGCGACACAACAGGAGTAAATCGACAATGGATGCAATCTATTTGTTGATTGTTGCGAATGTCATTGAGAGGTCATCCAAATTGGATTTTATTGGAATTGATATTGCACTGCAATATAAAAGTCTAAAATATCTCACCAAGAAATTATATACTCTGGGTAAACATGACAGAATTTTGCATAAATTCTTTAGCTACAGAAGACCCGAAGACTCTTAACTATGCTTACCTCTTATGGACTGTCTTTCCATACAATCACTTGTAAGATTCTATGGCAGATACATTCATATGCAGAAATTATTATTCAATTATCATTCAGTTTCATAGTTTTTTCAACTGGTTCAAAAGAAATCAACACAGAATGCGAGCGACATTGGTCATAAACTAAATAGAACTTTCGTCTCATTCTATCAATTATTAATTTTGAATGTAAATCATAAATAAAATGTATAATAAAATATTATAAATTGGTTCACTGTTTTTTTTTATAGAACTATTTTTTTTAAATATGACACATAGTTGATATTTGATATTGTATATTTAAATTAGCTAATTAACAAATTTGGTGTCTACGATTACAGTTTAAGTCGCTTAAACATTCCTGTTAAAAATCAAGTAAAGTCCGACCTAAATGCAACTGTTGTTCTACGGCATTACATTTATTACATTCTCGTATATAAACACGAGGGAAACCGCAGTAAATCAAATAACTACCACTGATGGTACTGCAACTGTCATATTTACAAATTCAAACCACAATACTCAGTGCACAGTGGGCACGTAAATCCATTAATGTAACAGTCAGTGGCGTCAGTGGCATCAAGAGCTTCAGTTGCAGCTACTACTAATTATTATTTACTGCCACAAGCTACACGTACACGTACTGCAACCGCATTGTGTGCAACTTGCAATGGTTTTAACATTTAATGGCATAACAAAAATTAAGTTAAATAAAGTCACAGCAAAAAATGTGGAAAAATGCTTTGCGTAAAAACCAATATTAAAAAAAACAGAAATATGAAATAAAAATAAAACCTAAACGCATTTTTTTTCTCTCTTATATTTGCTTTTCATATGTGTGCCCAAATAATACGCAACAAAAATACACGCCAACGACAACGTTGACACACACAACACACACAACACACACAATATATATACACATGCACATATTGCGATGGCACTGATGAAAAACAAACACTCAACAAATTGGCATGGCAATCTTGCCAGAAGCGATTTCCGGCTGATAACTTTGCTGAATGGAATAATGGACATCCGCTGGGGCTGCGAACGGTGCACGCCTATGTGTTAGTCTACGACATGGGCAATTTGGAAACGTTTCAGGTAGGTCAAGCTTAGCACCATAATATAATACTAAATTATGTATACAGAAGATATCTGCTATGTTTGCTTCTATGTGCTATTTGAACAATATTTATTTATGTGATTTTCAGTACTGCCGCTCCATAAGAGATCAAATCTTAGACAGTTTCAGTCATCGTGATTTTAGCATAATTGTGGTTGGCAATAAATATGACAATGTGACTGAGGCGCAGGCCAACTCGCAGGTTTGTATTCCATAACAATTTCCACTTCATCAATCATTTTTATGCAATTTAAAGAAATATCAATATCGAATATATAGTAAGTTAAGGTCCCCTAAATAAAAACAGTAGTGATTGGTTTTAAAAGTATCAAAATATTGGTTAGTTTCAATCAACTTTCCTGGCAAGCAAAAGAAAGAATTTCAAATATAATGGGATTGTGTTCTTCATATTTTAAGTAAGGCCTTGAAAGTTTTCGTATTAATACTAATAATACTCAAGTTTTTAGCAGGTGAAATTGTAATCACAAAATAATAATAAAAAAACAAAAGATAAAAATAATGTAAATTAGATAAATTATTGGATAACACAATATTGAAAAATCCATTATTATTTAATTTAGAAAGAATCGTGTAATTTTATGTAAGGTTCAAAAAAGGAATAACAAATTTAGAATACATTATAATATTCAATTTTCCTCGAACTTGATACTTTTTTTTGTGCTTCCTATTTTTGTGCATCATTATTTCCAATTTCCACTTCATAGATCATTTTTATGCAATTTAAAGAAATATCAATATCGAATATATAGTAAGTTAAGGTCCCCTAAATAATAACAGAAGTGATTGGCTTTAAAAGTATCAAAATATTGGTTAGTTTCAATCTACTTTCCTGGCAAGCAAAAGAAAGAATTTCAAATTTAATGGGATTGTGTTCTTCATATTTTAATTAAGACCTTGAAAGTTTTCGAATTAATACTAATAATACTCAAGTTTTTAGCAGGTGAAATTGTATTCACAAAATAATAATAAAAAAACAAAAGATAAAAATAATGTAAATTAGATAAATTATTGGGTAAACACAATATTGAAAAATCCGTTATTATTTAATTTAGAAAGAATCGTGAAATTTTATGTAAGGTTCAAAAAATTAATAACAAATTTAAAATACATTATAATATTCAATTTTCCTCGAACTTGATACTTTTTTTGTGCTTCCTATTTTTGTGCATCATTATTTCCAATTTCCACTTCATCAATCATTTTTATGCAATTTAAAGAAATATCAATATCGAATATATAGTAAGTTAAGGTCCCCTAAATAATAACAGAAGTGATTGGCTTTAAAAGTATCAAAATATTGGTTAGTTTCAATCAACTTCCTGGCAAGCAAAAGAAAGAATTTCAAATTTAATAGGATTGTGTTCTTCATATTTTAAGTAAGACCTTGAAAGTTTTCGAATTAATACTAATAATACTCAAGTTTTTAGCAGGTTAAATTGTAATCACAAAATAATAATAAAAATAACAAAAGATAAAAATAATGTAAATTAGATAAATTATCGGAAAACACAATATTAAAAAATCCATTATTATTTAATTTAGAAAGAATCGTGAAATTTTATGTAAGGTTCAAAAAATGAATAACAAATTTAGAATACATTTTAATATTCAATTTTCCTCGAACTTGATACTTTTTTTGTGCATCATTATTTGGGTTATCTTATTATGTTATTCATAGTTACACAAATTATTAGGCACCTGAATTATATATCTTTTAAAGCAAGGGCATTATAAATTCATGAATATTTCATGATTCAAAGCCAAATATTTCGAAAGCCGCAAGGGAGCAATATTAATTGATTTTGTTAAAAAGTCTTCGTTTCTGCTGAAATCCTTTCAGGAACTCAAGGACATTTCCACGCTGGTGCGAAAACATTGGCGTTGTGGATATGTAGAGTGTTCGGCGCAGTGAGTAGCAATCCATTAATTGGATCCACTTATAAAGATTCTAAAGAGAGAGAGAGAGAGAGAATTGACATTTTCGTTTTAATTTCTTTTTCTCAGATACAACTACAAAATCGGCGACGTTTTTCGTGAGCTAATGGGCTGCAGCAGCGGAGGCGTCACTGGGACCACGGGCGGAGGTCTCGTTGGCACTGAGTACTCACAATCAACTAGGAATAAAGGACGCTGTACAATACTCTAGCAAATGCTGCATAAGTTTTTTAAGCAAACATTTTGATCTCACGCGCATAAAACGCCGGCAAACATCTTCAGTTGTTCTTTGAACTGGGACAATGGGAGACGAAAGTGTATGCTCCTTAGATAACAACAACAACAACAACAACAACGACGACGGCAACATTCTTGTCCCCTGCGAACGCTTGATGATGCATATTTTAGCATATACTTGTACTTGTACTTATAAGTATTCATGCATACAAACCTACATATTATATTTAGTAGTCGACACACTTTGCAGGTTGGCTTTGAGTCCCTTTATATACAAATATATATGTATATACAGTTTCTGCTGTCTCCCATTTTCTTTATCTCCAACTTGCTTTCCATTTCCCTTGTTGGTCATTTCCGTTGCTGCTTTTGTTTGCCATTATTATAACATTTAGCACCAACAGTCAACAGTCATTGCAACTGAATTGGTACAGAGCAATCAACAGCTGCAACATTTTGGCCGGTATTCGCAATCGCCATCGCCATCGCAATCGCACTTGCATTCGCATTCAAATTTGCAATTCAATGCCTCAAAGCTGTTCATTGCAGCTATGAATATGCAACAATAATAATAATAATAATAATAGTAACAACAACAAGAACAACTCAAACGTAGAAAAAGTAAAATCAAATTTTAATATGCTGCCATTGCAAACGTTTTGATTTTCTTAGATTCGTCTTAAATTTTGTTGTTTTGTAAGTAATAGGTAATTAATCCCACCATAATTTACAATACATTTTATGAATAAACTTGTTAGTAACAAAGAAAAATAAGAAAGAAATGAAAACAGAATTCATTAGCATAAATGGTATACTTATACGGTAGCTATCTTTAAGAGATTTAGTAGTTATACACATATAAAAGATTCATTAACGTTGTGATCATTTCAAGAATTAGGTATTAAGCATGTGACGAGTTGAAGCGTCAGTTGAGGTCAAGTATTAATAGCCCAATAATGGTTAAAGTTTACCAAGTATGAGTATATGATACCTAATTTTAAGTTTTGCCAAAAAAATAACGTTTAACAAAACAAAAATAGTGGAATGCAACTGAAAATGATGCTGTGGAAATTGTTTAAGTGCAGCAATCCATCAAAACTGCCTGAAAAATATATAAACTTTAACGTTACTTTTCATTTTTAATGTTTTAATTAAAGGAATTTAGATAATTTAACTGAAATAATGCAAACCAACAATTGTTGCCTTTAAACAATTTCAATATCATTGATCTTCGTTGACATTTCAACCAAATATTCGAGTCATGAATATTTAACAGAAATAAAGCCTTAAATCAATGCATCCCCAAAAGTTATTCATAATAATAAACCTATTAATACTACGGTTAAGATGGAAAAATACTTGATTAAGCGCACAAAAAACAATTGTGTTATTATGTTTAGTGTTGTTTTTAAAAAAAAAATGTAACAAAATACTTATTAGCCAGACTTGGATTACATACATAATTTATAGAATTAAAGGACTCTTGAGATTAGATCATTAAATATGTGACATATGATTCTATAAAAATTGCTGACATACATACACTGAAAATAACACAAAATACTTATACACTATTTTCACAACAACAAATCTACGTAACTCTATACCGAACTCTTTCTTTACCTCAACAACACTCGAAAGATAAGCAATCAAGTCTGACTTTGTACATAAAGATTTCAAGAACTTTCGTAAACTGCAAGCTATAAAAAATGCATAAAACAAAGCAAAGAACATTTATAGCAATATTTGTCAAAAGAACTAATCATTCTAAACTCCTAGATTATTATATTCGGCAGGCAACTGGACGGACTGCCAAAAATCTGAACAACCGACAAATCCATTTAAGTTGAGTGCTCGTTCAAGATATCTCGAAATGAAAGAGATATTTGCATTACAATTTGAAATGGATATGCAATTTTTTGGAATTTATTAAAGGGTAAATCAAATGCATAGGCAATAATAATAATGCAATTAACATAACATTAAATAATATTATACATACATATACACATATATATATTGTTGAACATAAAATTAAATATCAAATTGTAGCATTGGGGCTTTGATAAAAATATACCTACGTAATGTTAAAGCATAAACCAAAAAAAAAAGAATTAAATATAAATACAAATTTTAAAAATGTGCAGCCAAATTCGTTAACTTGTTGAAGTGTGTTCATTAGATTTCAAATTTTGAAAAAATTCTCAAAATGCTGAAATTTATACTTCCTTTGCTCTCATCGGAATCAAGTATAAAACAAACAAAAAAAACGCTGTCATCGCGATATATGTAAGATAAATACATACTTACATACTTACTGTATTGTATATATGTATTAGAGTACGTGTATATGTGTTTGGTTCGAGTTTTCTTTTATGATTTTGAACATTTACGGATTCGTCAAAATGGCTGTTAATTTTTGGACAAAATAATTAAATAACGCTAAATGCTTAAAGAATACACAACAAATACAAAAAATTATAACTTATTAAAATTTGCTGTTGAATTATATTTAAGCAACGCGTTGCCTGCAACAGTAAAACTAAAAAAAATAATATTTGTAGTTATGTATATGCAAATAAAAGTTAAAATAAACCGAATGAAAAAGAATTAAAATTTATGAATTAAATGCAATATGCTTCAATCGCTTATTGTTTATTCAACGCGTTCAAAAAAGATGCATTAAAATTAAGTGACAGCAATTAACCTTAAGAACGTACTAATTATACATATACATAAATACTATACAAATACTTGTAGGCCACAGATGATCTCTTTTTTAATTGAGCGATTCGAAGAGCGATAATGCAATACGGAGAATAAAAATTTAAAATTGAAATTGACAAGAGCTACCCACAAATAATGACAACAAAAATACACCGTTAATAAATGTTAAGCAATGCAAAATGAAGCCTCAACATAAAAAATCATTAAACTAGTACTTATACTAATGTATGTACTTATATTGTGCCACAAAGTATGTAACGACTAATCCGTTAGCAATGTAGAGAACGTTTTTGGAAAACCCGCGAACAGCAGTAATAAATGAAAATAATAGAATAAAGTGATACAAAAATTCAAAACTCTTTCACTTAATACACCGTTCCCTAGCATTATGTAAGTATGTGTGGAAAATTTACGGAAAATATAAAATAAAACTGCATAACTAATTTTAACCTCCAAAATTATAAAAAGGATTTCGTTTTCTTTAAGAATACCTAGTTTTTTCCTTTCTTTCTTTTCTTGGGCAATTTGGAGAATCGCAGAATAAATTTGAAGAGTCCAGTCGAAGCTCGGAGCTATATTAATAGTTGAATAATGAATTGTTTAAAAGTCATTATAATAACCCGAAAATAACGCCCAACATATATTTCGACTTTTTTGGATGTTTTATTTTACTTAGACTAAAAACAAAAATTTTATGGGTTGGTGGAGCATGTATGGTTTTTAAAAAATAAGCACAATCAATTTTGGGCGTATAAATCTGTTCGTATATTAAACTAACGATTTCTTTTAAAGTACATTAATGTACATACGTATCCTATGTACATGTCATAACTTTAGGTATGCAATTATACAATTTCTACAGTTAAGTCTTTTAAACAAAACACACAATTGTTTTGTTTTACAGCAGGCGTTGCTCAAGATTAAAAATCTAGTCTATTGGTTAACTTAAGCATAAGTATATATTAATGAATAAAATAACTAACTTAATGTTAACTGACTGTGATAAGAGCTTGTCAGAGTTAGAGCGGATGAGGCATAGCCAGGTTGCCATGAGTAATAGTTGCAGTTGAATAATATATCATCTTAACACAGATCGATCTATGACTTGATGTGACTTAACGCGTTATATCCGTGACTCTTATCACTGTGGCTGTTCGCTGCTACTGCTGAAAGTTCGACTGCGACTCAAACGTCGTGTGGCCGCTGCCATTGCCGCCAGCTCGCTGTGGCCATCTACCAGATGGTCGGGTAGCTCCAGAATATTATGCAGTTGCTGTTTCAGCTGCTTTGTTTGCGGCCTCTGCGATGGCTGCGTCGAGAGCATCCTTTGCAGCAACTCATACTGTTCGGGATACTGACTGCCAAAGTCAGCTGGATACATGCCATCTCGTAAAGCACGCAACGTCTTAATACGTTCCATTTCGGTTGAGAAGTAAACGTAGAGCTCAAACAAGATTAAGCCTAGCGAATAGATATCCACCTTATAGTCGTAATGCTGACCACGTAGCTGCTCTGGAGACATGTACAGATGAGTGCCCACCTGTTGCGTGTGTCGACTTGAGGGCAGCCCGGAATGATCACCACAACCATTCGAATCATTGGGTATATCAACGGTGTCCGTTACAAGTCCAAAATCACCAATCTTGATCTGGCCATCCTGTGAGAAGAATATATTGCTGGGCTTCAGGTCGCGATGTATGAGACCCTTTAGATGCACATAGTCCACTGCATCAACAATCTGATGAAAGATGTGAGCTATGTGCGCAGCTCGTGCTTCGGTTCGATTGTCGCGCAACCAATCGCGAAGACTCTCCTTGCGGCACAGTTGCATCTGTATGTAGAGGTAGACCTTGTTGGGCTTAACAGTTAATCCATTTTGAATTGTGGCACTCGGCAATGTTAATTGGCTACTATTTGGGACATGTGGTTGTATGGCCAATGTCAGCGGCTTCCGCCTCGGCGCTATATCGGAGTCATCTTCTGTATCGCTGGAGTTGCTTTTAGAGCGTATAGACTCGATTTGAAATGAATTGGACAGCTGGTGTTGTGTGTAGTTGATGTTCTTCAAATCAAACGATGCCGAATGTATATCTATAGAGACAGATCCACGTTGTTCTTGACGCTTTGCATCACTTGGCACCGGATTCTGTTTCTCATCCTCCTTGTCGGCCTCATCGGCATGCAAGGCAGCCGACTGTGATTCACTGCGAAATTCTATAAGCGAATCATCGTCTTCATCGTCGTAGTCCTCCCTTATGTTATGTAATGCCTTATCATCATGTTCAGAAGTGCAGGCGGTACTGTTAGCTGTATCAGAGACCCATGATATCAACTGATGTCGCTTATTCTGTGTATGCTCCAACAGCGAAGGCAAGGTGCTGCCATCGGGCGTCTCGATTTGTATAGACGTGGACATCTCATGCGCCAGAAGCTTGCGATCCTCCTCCTCCTGCCAGCCCAAAGGCGGTTCTTCTACCCAAGACTGCAATATAAAAAGTTTTAAATTTTAGGAATAAGAATTTCAATAAATTAATGAACGATTCTTACATGAAAATAGCGCACAATGTTGTGGTGCTCACAACTTGCTAAAGTCCGAGCCTCACGCAGCACACGCTTCCGAGATGACTCTTTATTGGGCAACGTAATGCGTTTGATGGCGTAACGATTCTCATCGAGTTTGTTCTTGGCCTCAAACACAACGCCAAAGCCCCCACGCCCTAGACACTGCATTAATTCAAAGTCCGTTTGGAAGCGTGACGTAAAGTGTTCACCAGAGTGTGTCGTCGACTCCGAAATGGACCTCTGTGCTCCAGCAATGGCACCCGCAAAGGCAAGACGATTTCCGCGATGATGAACCCCTGACAATGGGACCACAGGTCCCAACAGCGCCTGTGTGGAAGCCTCCGTTGCCTCAATTGCCGTTTGCACGGGTACATGCCGTTCAATGACCAGATATTCACGTTCTACGCGCTGATTACGATGCCCCATGAACATGTTGAGCAGCACCGCAGAAGTAAAGGCAATCACCACTATTTCTTTCCACCAAAACCACAGTGAAAGTATGACCACCTTGACGGGAGCATCGATGTCATCCAAGCTAAAGCTAAGATCTCCATTGATGCTGTGATTTCCACTAGCAGCCGTAGATGTCTCGTTGCTCTCAGAAGTTGTCTCAATGGCGGGCAGTTCGCTGGGAGTGTCATTAGCACCACATTCCAAAGCACCACTTGGCTTATCCCAATTCGTATCCGTATAAAAATAAAAGCCATTGCCATTTACAAACTCCGATGCATTCAAAACGGATTGCGCAGCAACGGCAAAGTTGTGATCATCATATGGTACAAGTTCGCTGTTCTCATTGTCGTCGCCAATCACCACAGGATCTCGATGACCCTGGAATAGAACCAGCGAATTGCTGCTGGCCGCAATTGGTCGCCAAGGTATTTTGGGCATCATGCTCGTATCACCGGTCAGCTGTAGGAAAAGCTGCGTCTGATCCATGATTTCCTGACGCAAACGTATAGACTCCCTGAATGTACAACTGTTTATCGTACATGCCCAAATATATAGAGGGAGTAGTGCTTGGCTGTTTTTGTTCCCCTTGTTGCTGCTGCTCGTTCTCCTCCCACAGCCACTGCGCCGAGCTGAATAGATCAATTGACTGCAACTCATCAGCGGCATTTGTATGCCAGGCACTCACGATGGGATGATTAAACTGCAAGCAATAATTCAAATTCATTAATAATGATATTTATTGTCACTGTTTAATCTTCTCTCACTTTATACTTCCAGAGCAAGAGCTGTGGATCACTCTTGCTGAATGCACAGATGATACCCTCGGGCACCACAACTCTAATGTCCACATCCAGCACGGCCAGCTCCAGGTCATTACGTGGTTGCTCATGGCAATCAGCGGCACGCATTATATCCAACTCATGCTGTCCCACACTGAAGTTCCAACGCTCAACGCCCGTACGTGATTCCACTGCGCGCACTGTCTGCGTCTGTCGTCGCACTACGATAACATCGTCAAGCAGTGAATCATGCGGTAGAATGTAACCATCCTTATCCCTCAGCTGTTCATCGTCGTGATCCCGTTCCTGCTCCTGCTGCTGATCCTCGTCTTGATCAAATTCTTCAATGGTATCATTAATGGCATGTTGATCACTTGTGGCATTTATACATCCATTGATGGAGCACTCGTAGAGCAACTGTCCGGTTCGCACAGAGACGCCATAGTTGCGTGTCTCCTTACCGCCCGATATGACAAGATCGTCACTAAATTTGGCACTAGAGCTAAGCAAATGCTCGGCTGTAATAGGAATCGGGTCTATGGAATCGCCATCAAATTTGTATATGCCGCCACTGAGCGATGGAATCATGCGAACAAATTGACCATTATTTGTCAGCTCCAGACGATGTATGCTCGATGAGATGAGTGGACCGGGTCCAGTTTCTATGCTCCAACGCAACTTGCCTGACTTGGCAATGTCCAAAGCACTGAGACGGCCATCGAGTGTCGTTATGTACAGCAATCTGTGACAAGAGATCCAAAGAGAATGGTTAACTAAGCCTCTAGAAAATGTTTTACACAGGGACCATGACCATGATCAATAATTCCCTTATCAGTGTCGTCGTTCGATTACCAGACCTGATATGTATACTCTATATATAGATTATACGATCGACTCATCAAGACATTTATACGCAAGCAATTACTAATGCTAATTAATTACTAATAAAAATTTATTTACGCAATTTTTAGTCAAGTTTCAAAGGAGAAAAAGAATTTATTTTGGATATAAAAGAACTATTTATAAAACTTAATTCCATTATATATTTCGTACATTATTTTCGGCGTAGTCATAGAGCTATGTAAAATATGTTTCTGTGCTAGTTTTGAGATGCAGTTCACGCTCGAAATAGTGAATTTAAAACAAATACGAACATTAGTCGGACATGACTTAATTAACTTTGCTCACTAATCACAGTCCATATTTTTATGATATCATTGTAATTGAAAATTTGTATTTTATATATATTAATTTTATTGTTGATTTCAAATAATATTTTCAAATCTTAACACTGTTGAAGATTTAACAATTTTGGATATTTTTCGTTTAAGTTGACGCAAATATTCACATGCTTAGAGCTCCTCAATTGTTCAATATTGTATTAACAAAGAATTATAAATTTATTTGTTGAATATTTCTAGTTGTGCACTATATCGGATATTCTGTATATCCAGACTGTCTGCGTAATTGTAGGGAAAGTTTTATGTTTATACATATGAGTCAAATTTTGCAACTAAAGCAGCTTTTTAAGAATAACTCTGTAAGCTTTCAAAACAAAAACAATGGGTTGTGTAAAATAGGAGAAATTAGAAACCAGGGTCACAAACGTAGCAACGACTGTTGGTCGGACCAATGATATAAGCACACATCATTACTGCAACTGTGGGCAAAAAGAAAAATCAGAAAGACTAGCAATAACAGCTGATTGTGTTTTTCTTATGTAAGCAAAAACGCGCGCAAGCTCAGATATTGAATCAACAAGTGTTCGACTCCTCTCGGTAAACAAACAAAGCAACACACTTACACTAACACACACGCTTATAATTTGAGTCTCATATACACATTCATACATATGCACACCGGCGAAGATGGCGCCGAAGTAAGACAAAAGCAACCCAGAAGTGAAGAAGACCAAAGCAAAAACGGCAAGAATGGTGAAATTCGAAATTGGTTCAAAAATGAAAAATATTTTCATACATACATACATGTACACTTTAACCAAACGTGTTTCAATCTTTTTAAAACAAAACGAAACAAAAATTTCACGCATTTGCTGATATCCGAATGAGCATGTTATTGTTGTTGGTATTATTATTGTCTGCAGGTAACATACAGTAAAAGTTTTGCAAATGACTCACCGTGGCTTTGATAAGCACAAACAACTGTCTAATTTACACTTGACACCTTTCGGCATAATTTGTAGACTGTGTTTCGCACAGACACGTTTAAGAGTTCCTTGAACCAATTGTAAATTTTAAAGATGATTCGATTTATATAATTCACTAGATGCTTTATATTTAATTTATGTACACATGTATATTACAAAAGACCCAGCATTATTGCAACACTTAGAAAATTTTCCAATAAATTGTGCAAACTCCATGTAGGAGGGGAGTTGTTTGTTTAACTGTGTTCTCTTTTCACTTGCATTCAACTGGAGCGAACTTTCCAGAACATTTTCCTCACGTGCATTGGATGGTTTGTTCTTTATGTATGTATGTAATTGTATTTACATACTTACATTTGTATATGTATGTGCTTCTTCTACTTACCGCCGACCAATGCGTCGCTCCTGTTGCTCCACGCAGTAGGGTATGGCTGGTGGAGACGGAGCAGCAGGCTGAAGATTGGATTCGGTTGGAGAAGATGATGGTGACGCTGCTGCTGCTGCTGCTGGAGTAACCACAACAGCTGCCACAATAGATGTGATCATGGTATATAGGATTAGGTGACGGCGACGTAATTTGATGCCTTTCAAATCATTTGAAATGCCCATTATACGTGCGTGACGTATATATTTTTACTTAAGGGGGCTCGGAATGTCGAATTAGCTATTAATTGGTTTTTGTGACGACGACGGCGGCGGCCGCGACGACGGCGATATTGAGTTTACTTTGGTAACAGCAGCAGCAGGAGCGCCCATCAAAGCTAAGGCACATTGCCGCATTACTCGGACACAAATACGACGATAAAAACGGTTCAAAATTGCAAATAAAATTTCTTAGGGACTATCACAACACACTGCGTGGTGCACAGTAGGGTTGTCGAAATATGATCGATATATCGATAGATACTTTTTGGCGATGTTATTTTTCTGATGATAATAGTATCGTAATTATTGTGCGATACTTATAGGCGCTGCTTTTACCGTTGCCAGCAATATTTGATTTCATCGATGTTTTAAAGAATTTGTTTCTACAATATGAAGTAATTATTTTATTTTAATATTGAAATATATTATATCGTACTTTTAAAAATATACAGCTCTAGTGCAATGTTTATGGAAATAAAAGCAGTTTATCACTGGAACGCATCCCAAAAAAAAAAGCTGAAAATAGCTTCTCAAAACTAGCCAACCATTTTTGGCACCGTTTAATCATTTAAAACAGGGCTGCTAATCAATTGATGTCTGGTAGCACCAAATTCTGTCCGACTTGACGCCAAAGGTGAAATATTCGATAAAAAAAATTTAAAAATATTTAACATGTTTTCACTTTTCATAATAATAGTTACTTCCATTTGTTTGTTTTATTTTATTCATACGATGCACCCAGTGTGTAGACCTTCATAAGTTTCTTTTCCATTCTAACATTTTGTATAGTTGTTAACGCTAGCAAAAAATATATATATAAATATACATAAATTGCAAAATATATTTAGCATCTAGCCAAGGTATGTAATCAAAAATATCTGTAAGGATCAGTAAATCTACTTTTTGGATTAAAGAAACATTAAATTATGTTTACATATTTTAAGGTAGTACAATAAATTTAAATTAGAATTAATTGCAGGCAAAAAACTTGAACTGTTGTGTTTGCTTCTCTTATGTTTTGTTTGGGAAATTACAAATAAATTGCATGTAAAAATAAATATATAATTAATCAAGAAATTAGTTAAACAATAATCAATGCTTTGCACAAAACGCCGCACGACAACTCAATATATAGTTAAATCAAAATATAAGCAAATACCTATTCTTGTACAAATGTAATCAACAAAATCAAAATGAATGTAAATGTTATAGTTGTTGTAGTTTACATGAATTTGTTTGGGCTTGGTTGGTTTGTTACTCAAATTTCGATTTAACTTCCTAGTAATCCTCAATTGCTATGATTTGCGGTGGTTTAACGGTGGCAGTTGATGTCCCCGCTCCCGTTGAACCCGCTCCTACCATTGACGCTGAGTTATCGCTAGTTGTTGCATTAGACGCTGCAGCTACTGGTGCTGTTGTTGCTGCTGCTGCGCCTGCTCCTGCTGATGTTGTCGCTTGTGTGTCCGGCGTCTGTGCGGCTAATTGTCACTTCGAGTGGCTACCGATTGTAGCGGCGCCCGCAGACTCGTTGACTCGCTGATATCGTGGCTTATTGCGTGTGAATGGCAAGTACTTGTACTTGATCATATGCTTGATTTGGCGCTTCATTGTTATGCAGAAGAGCGTGATAAAGTACATGACCAAAATGGGCCAAAATACAGGCACATTGAAGAAGTCAAAGAAGGTACAGAACAGACCTATTGCCGTGCTCTTCGCCACTGACAGCCAAAACTTGAATTCGGGCAATCGTCTTATAAACGGCCTGAACTCCTCATTACTATGCGTTGGCAAATTGGGGCCATCGTCTTCCTCATCCGCCGCATATGGATCAAACTCCGGATCAATTTTTGGCGTCAGAAATGCAATAAACAGATTCAGATGATAGATGCCAAGGGCGTAGCAGACAATGTACCAGCCCTGATAAATAAATATGCGCAAAACGAACAGGAACAACAGGAATCCAGCAAACACCCACCGCATACGTGTGTGCGGCGTGGAGCGATCAAGTGTCGATTGGTAAGTCTGCAAACATGAAAGCATCGACTCTCAATAATTACGATCAAATTATCTAAATTACTTTATACTCACTTGTGATAAACGCAGAAAGAACTTTTTAACACCCCCGCCACCGCTAGACGATGTCGAGCCACTGCCGCTGTCTTCGTTCATCATTGTTGTTTTTGTTGCAGCGTGCTTAAGCGCCCGCTACTTCTCCAACCCCTACACCTGTCTCTTTCGCGTTGTCGATGTCGTCGTCGACTATGTTCTTGGGTCTCGACAGAATCGATGAGTTGGACGCAACCACGTCGAATATTGATTTGATGTAAATAACAGAAGCAAACACAAAATGGGCACACGTTTACGTCTAAATTATTTCATTGCCTTGGTCAGACGTTCTCCGCCTGATCGACCTTCTTCCTCTTGTTCATAGAAAATGTCCGTTTCGTTCGAGTCGACCGAGTTGTCAACGTGTATTGTAATTATCAAAGCCTGCTGCTCCTGATGATTTGTCCTTTTTGCTAGTTTGTTGTTTGTAAATATGAACTGACTGTTAATTTAGATTATTAATTTTGTCGGCATCGGTAATTTATTGTTCTTTTTTCACGCACAGTTCACCACGTCATTATGTCAAATAAAGTGAACCCTCTCTCTCCCTCTCTCAAGAGTAGCATCTGTCAGTCTTGTGTGTTGCAAAATGTTCTACAATTGGATCTGAAAATGGGAATTTATCTTTTTCGGGAATTAAAGCTGCCACCCTGTTGTGACCGTCATCGGATAGATCTTTAATGGCGCCTGATTTTAGTGCATATATTTATCAAGGAATTGTTTAAAAATCAATGAGATCAGTTGTTACAAACCTATTAAAATCCGAAATAATATAAAAGAAAGGTGATCATTTATATGAATATGGGAAGCTACTTCATAAATCTGATATTCGACATACTAGCTAAACTTCTAAAAAATGTTTCAATGTTTAGTAAACTTCCAAATATTTATTTAAAAAGGGGCTATAACGAAAAAATATGTATCACATTTTTTTAAGGTTGCCAGACACTCAAATAATAGTTATTTTTTTAAGTGGTGAAATACTTAAATTGAAATGATTGGAGATAAATTGCGCGTGATAAATAATAAAATAAACGAACTGAAAAACTAATAGGGATTATTTCTATGAATTTTGGGAGCTCATTTCTCCTCTGGGATCGAAGTTAATTAATTAGTTTCATATTTATTTCAATTGAATCTTACACAACAATCATTTAATTATCTTTAATTTAGTGTGCTTTAGTATTAATTTCAGTTTCAACGAGCAACTCCTTTGGCTGGGGCACTACTTCAGATTCTTTGGCATCTTTTTTGCACGCTTTAAAAGTCTCGTAGAATTGATCAGCTATCTCTTGCTTCTTGAAACGGCACGCAAGTTGTTCAAAATCTCCTGTGGTGGACTCGGCATAGTTTACACTGGCCCAAACGAAACTCTTCTTTTGTTCGTTCATATATTCCATCGTTAAGCTCTCAGCGATTCCCATATTGAGCACCAATTTATGAATTTGCTCACGACGCATGACTAGTCGAGAACTATTTAATGTTTTATGCTTTAGAATCTTCAATTCCCCGACACCTGTGTATAAATAATGCATTACATTTTGGAAAAATAATAAGAGAAGCACCACAATTTACCTCGCTCCTTCCACTCCTTGGTAGCGCTAACGTAGCGATAGAGTGTTGCCCGTTCGCCAAATAATTTGACTTCATCTTCCTCGCCAGTGCTGATGACAATCTCGTTAGGAAGATCGATGATAGGATCGTAGTGCGGATCATAGTTTTCATCAGTAACTTCGTTATTGTCTGCTGTTCCTTGTCCTGATTCCGACAATTTGGTATTGTTAGGGGACTTGAAGTTTTTGAAGTCATCCTGATGCGTTAAACCGAAGAACCCGCCTGTTTCAGACTTTTGAAAGCCAATCGGATTACCACCGCCCTTTGCCGCTAAACTGGCAAAATCATCGCCAACTTTAGCTGCCAAATCAGAGAAACTGTTACCGCTTTTGTTTTCAGTCGTAGCAAACAACGGACTTGGCGTCGATCCAATATTCTCTTTGTTGTCCTGTACAGGTGTTGTACTATTCGCGGTGATGGTTGAGCCGAATGTGAAGCCAGAGCTTGAGAAAACATTACCACCCAATACTGAAGAACCAAAGATTGACTTGCCTCCCTCATCTTGTTTGTCCGCCTGTGACTTGAATGTGCCACCAAATATCGAGACCTTCTGATTATCTACCTTATCCGTTGCCCCCGTGCCTCCAAAAATAGATCCCTGTGGCTTGGCGGCGCTGTTACCACCAAATATCGACTGTCCAAATACTGCTTTCTCTGCTGTAATTTAATTAATGTTAACTAAACAAGGGCAGGAGAGATTTACAGATGATAACACTTACCGGAATTGCCGAAAACGAAGCCACTTTTTAAAGGAGCACTTTGATCCTCCTTCTCGACAGATGAGACTGTAGTAGCCGTGGAATTGGCAGAAACAGCACTGCTGAATCCGCCAAAGCTACCAAAATTATTACCAGATGAGCTGGCTTCCAATGTGCTCGCCTTGAGGAGAGTTCGATTAGATGTTGGTGTTACTGCAGCTGTATTGGATGATTCTGGTTGCTTGGGCATCTTTAAAGCAGGCAGCTTTAATGGCAAAGGTTTAACTTGTGGTTCATCCTTTCCCGGCTGCCCGTAGTCAAAGTTATCAGGTTCACAGCCACGACAACCGCTGCATTTTGTCTCACTAGTTAAAAATTCGTAGCTAAGTTGCAGCTTATTCGCCAACATTTGAATATCATTTAATACGACGGGTTCAACTGTAGTCTTGGATGGTGTAGATTTCATTGGTTGATTCTCCTCGTATTTTATGGGCTCAGCGGTGCCATTGATGGCGTTGTTGACAGCTGTCAGGAAGGATTCAGCAATTTCTTGGCTTTTAAAGCGCAATGCAAGACGCTCCAATACAGATTCACCCTCGCTGAAATCGTGGACAACAAACAACCAGGACTTGTCGTCTTTTGGTTTGTAGGCGACATTCGAGTTGAGCACATGGTTAAGACAGATCTTTAGAACTTGTTCGCGACGCATGACAACGCGTAAATTTTTGGATTCTTTGTGACGCAGAATCTTAACATTTCCCAAGCCGCGTTCCTTCCATTCTCCCTCCTCAGACAGACGGTAGAGCTTTGCACGTTGTATATAGAGCAATTCTTCATCTTCTTCGCCGGTCTTTACATCAATCTGCGCAGATTAAAAGTAAAGGGTTACAATTAATTTATTGATTCACTCAACTTTATTTACCTTGTCTGGCAACGGAATAACAGGCGCAAAGTATGCATTGTTCTCCTCCTCCTCAACGTGGCCTTCATCATCATTGTTGACATCGACATTTGGACTATTGGGCTGTTGTGGTTGCTGCTGCTGTTGTTGTTGTACCTTTGGCATGGAGAAACTGAACGTGTTGGAAACCAGACTTGCCGTTGAAGTTGTCGTCATTGTTGTTGTTGGCTTAAAGTTGAAACTACTTGATCCAAACAAGCTGCCATCGATCTTCTCTCTTTGATCATTAATTTTGAATACAAACGAATCGCTTGCGGTTGTAGTTGGAACTGCGGCTGCAGTTGGTGTTCCAAAACCAAATGTAAACTTGCTATTGGTGGCGGGAAAGCTGGCATTTAGATTTAGTTTGTTATCCTTTTTGGGTACAGTGTCATCCTTGGGGGCCTCGCAGGCCAAACAGTACAGCTGTGAGCCTTCATTGCTTGTATAGCAATCCTTGCAGTTCCAGCTGCCAGCTTTTGGCTTGAAGGAATCACCAAAGCCCATTGCATTCGATGCAGCTGAAGGCGGAGCAGATGTGGTTGTAACAGCAGCAGCTGGAGACGCTGTGTTAGCACTTAAGCTGACAACCGGAGCGAAAGCGGGAGTGGGAGTGGTCTTGACCACAGGTGCATCCACCTTCTTTTCCGTCGTGGTTTTGGCACCGAATGTGAAACCGGTTGTCGATGATGGAAAACCAAAACTGAATTTTCCAGCGCTGCTGCTTAGATTTAAAGCTCCGCTCTGATCCAGAGTTGGCGGCTTGGGTGCCACGGTGTCATCCTTGGGCGCCTCACAGGCCAGACAATAGAGTTGCCCAGCATCGTTGTTGGTATAACATCCCTTGCAGCTCCAACTGCCCAGCTTGGGCTTAAATGCATCGCCAAAACCTTGAGTTATCGGATTGGGATCCTTATCGACCTTGTTGTCCTGTTGTGGCTTCTGCTCCTGAGACTTATCTTTGGGATTTCCCTGTTTTATCTCTGCTTGTGCCTTGAGTATTGCATCGTAAAACACTTTGCAGATCTCAGCGGTCTTGAAGCGCACACATAACATCTCTACTGTTAGTTCCTCCTCGGAATAATCCTGTCCTGCCCATGTGAGCGATTTATCAGAGTTTTTGGCATAGCTGAACTTTGTGTCCGCCTGCAGAAGCTGATTGCAGCACAACTTAAAGATCTGTTCACGTCGCATCAACAGACGCACCTGAGTGGGATCTGATTTTTGCTGCAAGAGCTTCATGATGCCCAAACCACGCTCCTTCCACTCATTGGCGGCTTTGTCGTAACGCAACAACTTTGCACGATGCTCAAATAGAATTTTCTCGTTTTCTTCACCTGTGACGACATCAATTAGTTCCGGCAACGGAATAACTGGCTGAAATTGTGCTGTGGGTTCATATTCTTCCACTGCCTCAATCACCGTTTTGGCGCTTTGCTGTGTTAGTTGATCTAAGAGTGTGCTGTCAGCTTTGTTGGTCAGATTGCTGCCAAAATTAAAGGCTGTTATGTAGCCCATGTTGCTGGTGTTGCTGCTGGTGTCTGGCAAAGCAGAAACGCCTCCAAAGGACAAATTGTTGGCATTAGGTGGTTTATTGGCAATACCAATGGAGCCAAAGCTGAAATTAGAAAATGGCGAACTGGACACTGTGCTTGTTGTTGAGGTCGTCACGTTAGACGATTTGCTGGACAAGCTGCCAAACAAGGATTTCGACACAACAGACTCGATTGTGGAACTAATGGTGTCGGTTTTAGCCGGTGGTTCAAGTACCTTGGAAAAGACGTTGGCCGCAGGCGTGCTGGTCACAAAGCTAGTAATGGTGCTGGTCTTGACATTGCCAAATGTTATTGACGGAACATCGCTTTTTAAACTCTTGGCTGCCTCCTCAAAAGCCAATTTAAATTGTTTGGCTGTTTCCGGTAGCTTAAAGCGAACGAGGAACTTCTCCAGCTGCAATTTTTCATCGGCAAAATCGTTGGCGGCCCACAGCAATGATTTAGCATCCTTGTCCTGTTCGGGTGTGGTGAGAACCATATCGGGTGTGATCTTATGATTGGCACAAATCTTATGAGTTTGCTCGCGCCGCATTAATATGCGAGTACATCCGGTTGATTGATTCTTTAATATCTTAATGTCGCCAATGCCACGTTCCTTCCATTCCTTATCCACATGTCGGAAGAGCTTGGCGCGATGACTGAATTTGACCACCTCATCCTCCTCCCCAGTGCGCACCTCTACCTCATCTGGCAGTGGTATAATACCCTGAAAATCTGGGCGTGGATCGTAGTCCAACTCAGCGGATGCATCATGGCCCACACTCTGGTTGCCCTCACTGTGAGCGCTCTCATTGTGGGCTGCCGCCTCAGCTGCCAGTTCCTTTTGCTTTTCAACTGCCGCCTGAGCTACCTGTGTTTTGAAAGAGAATGCACCCGATGTGGCCAGACCCTTGAATATGTTGTTGGCATCATTGCTGTCCTTTTTATTGCTAAGCAGAGTAAATTTAAAGTCATTGCTGGCAATGGACGGTGGCTCCGTGGCTGGCACGAGACTGGACTTTATGTGCTGCGCCGGAATGGTGACGCTGAGAGTGGGAGGCTGGACGCTAGCAACCGCCGGTTTAGGCAAAGGATCGGAGCTAGTGATGACCACATTTGCCGGTGGCTCCTTTTCCACTGGTTGATTGTTGAGTGCGCGATTAAAGATGGCTGGAGCAGCAGCTGGGGCAGGAGCCAGAGCAGGAGCAACAGTCAGAGATGGAGCAGCTGCATGAGCAACAGCGGGTACAACGGATGCAGCCACCGGAACAATAGTCGGAGCAGGAGCTTGTGCAGTAGCTGATGTTGAAATTGGCTTATGTTGCACCAACGGCAGCTGTGGCACCTGTTGTGGTACCTGCGGTACAAATGCCGGAGTATTGAAAAATCCAGCGCCAGGAGCTACCGGCAAAGTTGATTGCACTGGCGGCTGATTCAATGGTAAAGCCGTCGCTTGTGCCTGGGTAACTTGTGGCATTACAAGGCTCGCCGGCGGCACTGCATAATTGAGGCTATCAATAAATGGGGCTCCGCCTGCATTAGGGTACATGTTGGTGGCCGGCATGTTGTAGTTAGCTGGTCCACGTTGACCTGAAAAGAAAACAACAATAATTAGGGAAACCGGGCAAACTCAATATTCTGACTGAAAAATAACAATTATTTTGGTACCGTACAACTATCAGAACTGTAAGAGCTAGATGGTTAAAGTGTTGAATCAATAAAAATAGGTCAAATTTGTAATTCCTGTAGATTTTTATACCTTTAAGTGTAAATTATAAATTTAAATATAAATTTTTTAATATTGTTAGTTTAGATTCTTAGTTTCTTATTTTATTTCTAATAATTGACAATTGAAATTTGGTTTAAACGGGAATCTGTTTCTGTTGGATTCTGAGATATCTAAATCAATCCTTTATATCTTCAAGCGATTCAAATATTTAAAATTGTGGAAATCTGCAAAGCATAAAGCTTTGCAATAGTATCAAATCTTCGAAGTATCCGAAGCTCACCTTCTAAGGTGATTTTGAAATTATACACTGTATATAATGATGTATATATATAATTTAAACAAGCCGAAAAACCATATAAGTACGATTTCGTAATAGTTCTGGGATTGCGTACCATAAAAATTAGGTTGTGCTGGAGGAGTTCTCATAAACTGAGCTTGGTTCGCATAGTAATTATACATCTGATTCTGGTTAAACATCGGGCTGCCATATGCTGCATTGGGATGCGGAGGAACATTTGCGCCAGGTGGAAAGAAGCGCTCCTGTGCACTTAGAGCGGGAGTCAAAAAGTTTGACTGCTGGTTGTCTTCTATGTTAAAGAATTCGTCCAGACCAAGTGCAGCAGCTGCTGCAGCAGCGTCTACATCTCGTGTAGGCGTTTCACGACTTACTCCGCCGCTAATCTTTACTTTTTTAAACAACTCATCAACCTTTTCGGTTAATGATTTAATTTCTTGATGCATGGCATCGATGTTGTTGACCTTTTCGCTTAGAGCTTTAATTTCATGACGCATGCCCTCCATTCCACCGTCCACGTTATCCTTGAGAGCACAAATATGTTTGCTTAACTGCTTGACCGTATTATCAAGTTCCAAGGTGGCCGATCCCTGTATTTCTGCCTGGCGTCTCGAACGATTTAGAGTTACAGCAGTTTGCGCATAGAAATCATCTTCAGCATCCTCGTAAGTGCTTGAATTGTTATGAATGTCTAATGAATTTGGCGAACCAAAGGTCTCATCGGCCAAGGAAGACATCAATTCTCGATGCACCACAGTGTTAAGCGGATGATCTGCTTGATTGGCGAGCAAATGTTTCGCTTGCTTTAAGCATTCGAGACGTCGCTCCTGGAAGTTTTGTCGCGATACACGTGAAGTGCGATTAGACTCCGCCATCTGATGATATGCTTCTGCCTGTAGATACACGGCCACGGGCAGCTGAAGACCACGAATGTCCGACAAGAAATCCTCGTAAAGGCCATTCTTAAAGCAGCGTGTGCTTAAATATCTTACTGCATCCTCAGCCATCCTTTGCGTCTGTAGCCAAATGTCACTTGCCTGGATATTCTCATATTTAAAGTATCTGTAGAAGGGTTCAAGCTGCTGATGCTGATGACGACGCAGCATAGTGATTCCCAGTTTGTAGAGCGCCTCGATTCGTGCTTCCATAGTGGATTTATCCGAACGAGTTGTCAGCAATTTGGCCACATGAAAGAGCGCAATTATTTCAGCCTGTGGGCCGCCAACGCCACGAAGTGCCTCAAGGCCGCGCTTTAGCTTATCGCGTTGATCCATGCGATTACCTTCGTTTAGCAGGGAATTCATCTGCAGGCGCTGCACAAGTGCCCACCAGTCGCATTGATCCTGCGTAAGCAAATCATTGCATTCCATAATGTTTGCATAAGGCAACATCTGTGGACGTGCCGTCGCTTTCAGATTGCCCACATGGTAGCTGTTATGACTCTCGTGTTGCACCTGGAGTTTACGCTGTGCTTGCAACACCACGAAATACAGAAAAACCTCCACATCCAATTGGCAAAGAGAGTCAACACCACAGTAGGTCAAACCCAGTAGACACTCGGTTCGCAGGTTTTTCAGAAAGCGCACTCGTGGTGCCTCGGCCAAATTCTTGGCGGCCAGTGCTAGATAGACATGATGTTCCAGAGTGTGCGGCTCGAGAAGCAATGCCTCCTGCTCATATTCCTCAATCTCAGCAATCGTTGGACATTCATAGAGCGGCTGTTGCAGGCGATGATCACGCATCAGATATGATGACTGCTCCTTTAACTTATGCTCCGAATGTGTAAATAGTTGTAGATACAGCTTAGAACGCCATTCACTGTCGGCACAATACCGACGTGCGTCTGACAACAACTTATCGGTGTTTTCCCAGAGACCCTGGTGTTCGTTATCCTTCCACATCTCCTTGTCGTCGATATCTAAGGGTGACTGCAGACAGCCGTAAAGCGTGCGACCCAATTGGGCGCATCGAAAGGCAGCCTGACGACGCCATAACTGGAGCAGTTTATGTTGCTCAGCATTGCATCGACGCTCCCAAAAGGATTTTTCATTCTTCAGCGAATTCTTTTGATAGCCCAGCAGCAACAGCGGCATAGCTGAACGCACAGTAGTGGACCATTTGTTCTTTTTGCCAATCAACTCGCGCTTAAAGAGCAATGAGGCAGCATGCAACAGGAGCTGACCAGTGTAATGATCCAAGCAGCACTGATGCAATTCACGGTTGTCAGTGGCCGACAGTTGATCGATTAAGAGACTGAATTTGTGTACATACTGATCCAGTTTAAAAAGCTGACCGATGCTATCGGACAGGCTGCTGTTGGACTCGGATTGCAAGCTCAGCTGGATTAAACGATCAAGAGTGATGAACAATAACTGCCAGTAAGACCAATCCTTTGCTAGTTCCTTGGACTGTTCACGTCTGAGAAGCACTTTCCAAATATGTTCATACCAATCACTCGACTGGCATTGAGACGGCTTCTCCAATTCAACTTTGTTGGCATAGTTAAATGCTTCCTCAAAGCGCTTTGTTTCCAGATAGTGGCGTAGCAATCGTACATGTAGATTGCTATCATTTGGACGGGTTAACAGCTCTTTGTGTATAAACATTTCTATTGAATTCTCCTCCTCGATCCCATCCAACTTGCCCTTCGATCGCAGCTGCAATGCTAGCATCAGCTCAGTGTCTTTCAGATCTTCTATAGAAGCAGCCAGCTCCAGCCAATAGGCAGCCCTCTCTGGTGTGCAAAGAGAGGTATTTTCATAAAGCAATTTGCAACCTGCCTTGATGACTTCTTCTTGATTGGGATGAAGTTGAATAGAGCGTTGATAGTGTTCCAATGCCTTTCGATTATCTGGTGTTTTTAACAGCTGGTAACACTTAGCAAGAAGCGAATAAACGGTGGCATCTTCGGTTACCTTCAAATATGCATTCAAATATTCAATGGTCTTGGCATATTCGTTTATTTTGTAGTACATGCGACCAACCGATAAACCCTTCCTGTCGCGCTGTGGGTGAAAGGAAAATAAATTGAAACATAACCTCAAATTGCTTAATACAAATTGTGTAAATAATGCAGCGAACCACAACATTGCAAACATTTTATAATTAATGCTGATGTGTTGGTACAACGGCAAGGGCAAAACAAGCGCATTTGTTTTATCGTCTAGCGGCTTCTTGTCACTCACGCCAAGAAGACGCCGACACATATACGCATGCAAACCACACACACACATTGAAATTAATGGCGGGCGCCTATTATTTCGCAAGCGTTGCTGAAAAATTTAGATGCACCGCGCATTAAAGATGCATGCAACTTACCTCGGGCCCAGGCGGCAATTTACTCAACAATTTGTGGACATGTTCGTCTAATGCCTTGCGATTTAAAAACATGTCTGGTTTGGTAACTTCCTGTAACTAAAATTATTCACTTTTTCTTTAGCTAAAATGTGATTCCGTTTACGATTGTCATATACACTGATATGACGACAAAATAACTTTTACAATTTCCGTATAAAGAAAATATACTTGAAAAACAGTCAAAACTATTTGTTCATTGACGGTTACGTCTTGATGCTGATTATTGGAATTATTATTTTTCAGCCTACGGAGAACAATACAATTTTTTTACCGCGCACACGGCGCCGAATTCAGCGAATATGCTACTATAAATCTTATCGATAGATTATTTATTGGTATATCGAAATAAAAGCCTTTATCAATAAATCACTTAAAAATACAACTGTGCATTTTATTGATTTCGCAAGAATATATAATTCAATTATTTTGGGCTGTTTAAATTTATTTTTTGATTTAATTTGCATCAGCTACAAAGTACAATTATACAAAACTCAGTGATCAAACAAGTTGAAATTGAGAAAGACATATTAAACAAAAAATTCCCTTCGAGACTATCGATAAATTAAATATATTTGCGGTTGTGAGCGGAGACGATAATTCTAAATTGACTATGTGTGCGTAAAAATTTATAAAAATATTGTGTTTTTGCTAACTACCATGCACAATAAACTCTTCTAATTGCTAATTAAACTAAAGAAACTTGGTGTATCTTAATAAGAAATTAAAATTAAAATAAATGTGTATATTGATAGTAAGAGGCATGAGTTGTTCTATAGTTTGTGAAGCATTGCAATTTGTCAAAGTTTTAGATTCACTGCGGTTACAACAGTTTTAGACGCCGACATGAAACCGATATCAATAGCTTATTCAGAAACTTATCGATAGGTTTGCGTAAGCGCAGCCAACTTAACATAAAAATGTAGCTGTGAAGAAGTAGAAAAATCGTATATGAACAAGGAGTAAAAATTGAAAATAAACATAAATACATGAAAATCCGGGCATATGATACTCAGCGCTAAATAAAAACACAAAAGGCGACAGTTGTACATAAATTTGAAGTCGATATAAGGACAGATATACACAAATACGGAGTTGCATCAGCATGGCTGATTCCGGCGACTGCAGTGATGCAGAGATGAATCAGCCGTCTTGCAGCAGGAAGGCTGTACACAATAAAAATAATAATGATCGTGAGAAGAGAAATCGACGGATTATTATGCGAATAGAGTTTAACGATTCTGACGACACGGACGCGGACGACGCGTGCTTAGTTTCAAGCAATGCAAACGAGGACCCTGCATCTATGAGTGTGGGTGCAAGTGTTGACCTTGATACGCGCCCATCGTGTTCATCGCTATCTCAACTTCGCCGAAGTAGCCGTTCAAAACAACTGCCACATGCCATCAGCTCAACTAGAGCAACGAGGAGATCTGATCGTCAACTCCGAAGGCGTCGTGATAACAATGATATAGAGCCTGAAGGCAGCTTGTCATCCAGCGGTAGTGAGGTATGATATATAGTTAAATTGTTTATCTATTTGCGTATACGCATATGAAAAGACAAATAAGGTCCTTTGTCTTTTAAGATTGTATTAATTGACTAATTTCATTATCGTAGCTGCCACAGAAAACGAAACCAATTAAAAATCCAAAAACTTCATGCATTTTTTACGAGCTTTTTGGCTGGTTTCGTTTTCTGTGTCAACCCTGTATGTTGTGAAATCGTAATGGTTTTTATTAAAATTTTACTTATATATTTTTGGTTCCATTCAGATCGATGAACGAATAACTAGAAAGCGGGATCGCGGAAAACGAATGAAAGTAAATGTTTCCGAGGATGGACAAGAAGTGAAGAATGATATTACCAGGACGAGTGCTGAAGCGGATATCGATGTCGGCGCAATTTCCGATAGCAGCAACAGTAGCAGCAATGAGCTACTTGAGAAATGTCCCATTTGCCTGTTAACGTTCCGACAACAGGAGATTGGCAAGCCCGTCACATGTGAACACTCATTTTGTGCGGCCTGCATTGAGGCCTGGGCTAAGAATGTTCAAACCTGCCCTATTGATCGACTGGAGTTTGATAGAATCATTGTGCTCGACAACTTTGAAAGACGCAATGTGATTCGCGAAGTTCGCGTTGATCTGAGCAGCTCCAAAACGGTGCTCATCTTAGATGATGAAGACGATATTGCCGGTGTAGCGGACGGGGTCGATGAAGTGACCAATTGTGAGATATGCAACACTCCGGATCGTGAAGATATCATGCTTCTGTGCGATAGCTGCAATCAGGGTTATCATATGGACTGTTTGGATCCGCCTCTATTTGAAGTACCCGAAGGTTCCTGGTACTGTGACAACTGCATTGATTCAAATGACGAGGATGAGGACGAAGCTTTGGAGCTTGCCGAGGATTTAAGTACGCTATACGAAGACCTACGCGGAATGGGACTGCCAGAGACCAGATTGCGTGTCCGCCAAGTCCAACAGCCCCGTATTCTCCGTACACGTCAAAACGAACGTATACGTGCAGCGGTCTTGCGTCACACACGTACAAGATCCACAGCTGGAGCGCAGACTGAAACGACAACCACGACACGTACAACCACACGTCGTAACCGGAGTAGCACAACAACGCGAACCACCAGCACAAGCACCACAACAACCAGACGTGGTCGCTCCAGACGAACCCGTCATCGCACCTATGTTGTGGAGTATGATCTCAATAATTTCGATGAAAAATTTGCTGTCAAGACGAGTAAAAAGGTCATACGGCGTCGACGAAGACGAAGGGCAGTTCGACGAACTCGTTCCCAGGCAGGCGCACGAAGTTCAAGTGATGGCGTTCGGATGACGGCCAGCAAACGTCTAGCGGAACAGCTTGGTGTTAAGGTCGACAGTGTGCGGGGCTCCCATATAAGTGGTGGCAGTGCATCCAGTTTTACGCTATTCGGCAATGCCAATGATTTGGAATACTTTTCGGATAGCGATGATGTGCGCGAAGATATTGGAGCAGGCATTGAGGCTGGGCATTCGGGAGCGACAGCTGTTCAAACATCGGTTCGCATTGCAAGCATTGGAAACCATAGGAATCGAAAAGCGCTTCTTATGGGAAAAGCGAGAACAGCAGCCACAACACATACGGCGGCCAGTGATATTCTATCGAGCATAATGGATATGCAGGATCGTTGGCATGGAGCGACGCGTAATCTGAGCGAGGTGCACATCAACGCCGACGGCAGCCTCGATTTGCCACAACGCAAACCCATAGATATAGCCAAATCCACCACAGAGCATATCACTCAAGCTCCACTCTATCAACGGGGTGGCGCTGGACCAAATTTTGGACGAGGCGGTGGTGGAAACTACAACAATCGCTATAGCGGTAACAGCGGCAGCAACAACAGCAACTATCGTGGTGGTGGGGGTGGTGGTGTCAGTGGCAGTGGAAACTCTGGAAATCAGTTTCAAAGGCATTCAACTGGCGGCACAGACAATACATCTAACCAATCTTTCAACAGCAACAATAATAATAATATTACATCAAATCCACAATTTATTCCATTTAATATGCGCTGCAATGCTCCCAATCAATTACAAAAACAGCAGCAGCAACAACAAAAACAACAACGTAACCAAAATATGCAACAATCCCGCCAACCATCATCGTCATATTCCGCGTCCCCGTCAGTTGCCACGCCGTCAACGAACTTTACGCACAGTAGCTTTCCACAGCAACCACAGAGGCAACTTTTTGGCGGATTGCCCGCGCCGGTGAATGTTCCAGCTTTGAGTACTCGCATGTCAATGCCACCGGTTTTGACAGTACCACCGCCACCGGCACCGCCGCCCAGTTTATCCTGGAACAGCTCGCTATTTAAACTGAACACAGATTATGGAAATAAACCCAATGCGGATAAGGATGATGAGGACGATGAAGACAACTGTCCGAATTTCTCAATTTACTCGCAAGAATCACAGGCGGTGGCCACCGAATTGTTTGCTCCACAAACGGCCGCCAGAAGCTCTGAAAAGGTATGTATAAGATGTAATCAAATCTTTTGTTTTTTAGAAATGGCAAAAAGCTAGTCATCTGTGCGAAAGAGAAAGCATTGTTTACCCTAAATAGCAGATTGATTTAAATTTTTACCAAACCCAATTGTTCTTACGCATATTGAAGATAAATAATGATTATTTTAAATTTTATGGACTTCCTAACAATATAATTATCTTTGACTCGTTCTATAAATATATTTAAAAAGCAATATTTTGAGCAAATCATAACAAATAATTGTGATGTAAAAGTCATTGAAATATGGACAGCTCGATTTCCGAGTAGTTCGACTCGATCAATATTTTGACAGTTTGACCCGTAAAAAAAACAAACGATAGATTTAGGCATGGAAATAATAATAGAAAAAGAAAATCTGTAATATAATAAATTTTATATAAAATTGGAAGATAAAAACAAAAAAAAGGAAAATGTATACAAAAATATTTTTTTTAGTATTTTTCCTTTATTTTTTTTTTGAATTTATTTTTTTTTTTGGCTCAAAAATAATATCACGTATAATCACGTAAAGTCTAAATTGTGTATGATAAAAATTCTCAGATTTTATTGGCCTTTTTCTCGCTCTCTCAAAAAGACTTTAAGTAAATGGTTTTCTCAATAAAAATTAAATGACAAAATAATCATTATTTACGGTTCCTAATAATAACGAATCCCATGAAATAATTTCTGATACGATGCTTGGCTATTTGATTTATAAAAATATATGGAAGATTAATAGGTTACTTTTTTCCGGCAAAAAACACAAACATTTTTTCTTCTGAGGGTCAAAATATGCATTTTTGTAGCATTATCTTGTTTCGGGTTAGGAATTGTAATGAATAAGTTAAAAAGATTTGTTCTCTTGGCATTATGCATACAACATTGTTTTATTTGCAACAGTCTCGAAAGGAAGTCCTATATTGGTGTTAAACCTATTGAAATCTAAAGAATCTTTGGCATACTAACCGTGATTTGTTATTTTCTTTCTTTCAATTTCACAAATATTTTACTTACTCAGGATGACGACGAAATGAATGAAGATTTAGTACAATTAGACGATGATGAAGACATACCATTGCCACCAGAGCCTCAAGTTGCAAATGCAAACGAGGATCGAAAAATGGGTAGCGATCTTTACGAGCCAGAGAATCCGACTGAAGAGCAAGACGATTACCAGGATGAGATAGTTGAAAAGCCAGTCGAAAATAAGAAAGAAGGGGAAACTCGGGAAGCCAGCAATCCAAATAGTGACCCAAGTTCGTCTCACACGCCAGCTGGAAAAGAGCCGGACGATGATGATGAGACAAAGACGCGGAGCACACCAAGTCCAACGACGAAGGATGCTCGCACAGTGGACCGGGGCAAGGGGGTTTTGGAACTATACGATGACAGTGATTGGGAGGAACTGGAGATCGATAGACCGAAGGAGTTTGAGAAAGCACTCCTTGAAGAAACAACTGTGCCGTCTCCCATTGCAACCAATAAAGAAGCCACGGAAGGCGAACCATCGTCATCAAAGAACTCAAACAGCGAAACTGACCCAGATCGTTCCTATACTCCATGTCTAGATGAAAAAACGTTGGAAGAAGAAGCGGCAAGCGGGCAACAGGCGCTTAAACCAGAAGATGCCAAGAAAAACGAGACGAAAAAGTCGGAAGACGATAATGAAGATGAAGAGAAGCGATCGGGGGGTATAGGTACTGAGTTAATTTCTGAGGATGAAAACTTGACAAATGAAAACGATTCAAAGCGACGCAGCCGGAGTCGAAGTCGCAGTCGGAGTAGGAGTCGGAGTCGCCATCGAAAAGATGGCGGCTCCACAGCTGGACACAAATCCAAGCGTAGTTCGAAGCGTGGCAAAGAGAATGCCGAAACATTTAAAAAAGTGGGCAAACGTCGCAAGGATCGCAACTATCGGGGCGACAAGCAACAGCAGCAGCAGCGACAAAATCGAAGCCGCTCCCGCAGAAGTCACCCAAAGTCGCCACGATCTGTCACACGCAGCTTAAGTCGCAGCCGCAGTCGAAGTCGTATTCGCAGCCGCAGTCGCTCCCGCAGCCGTAGTCCGAATCCCCATCGCAGTCGTAGTCTTAGCAAATCACCACGCGGCCGTAGACGTGGCAGCCGCTCTAAGTCGTATTCCCGATCAAGGTCAAACTCGTCTGGACGTCAGCGTTCATCGTTTCGAGGTCGCGATCAGGGCCGAGCATTTGTTCGAGGTCGTGGTGGTGGAGGAGTACGGTACAGCTATCGTAATCAGCAGATCCCAGGTAGAACGTATCAACAATCGTATCACCATCAACAGCAATATCCGCAACAACAGTATCCAAATTCGAATCAGAGTCAGCAACCAAATCAATACAATACACAGCAGTTTTATCAGCGTCCCAAGCGACGTGAACTGCCGCGTTATGATGTCCGGAATGTAGTGAGCGCATCGCGACATCAGCAAAAGGATCGATATGGCCGCGACGCAGCACGATCCGGACGAAGTCGTTCAATTTCCTTTAAACGCCGACAAACATCTCGGAGTTTCTCTCGTGGCTCCTCACGTGGCTCCCACAGTCGTTCCGTTTCACCAAAGCGTTTCCGCAGTTTCAGCATATCACCGTCACCGCCCGCTGGCGTTTCTGGGCATCATCATCAACGTGAGCCCGGAGTTCGACGAAGATCAATTTCGCCAATTGGTCGGCCGTTTAATCGCTCACCATCCGCATCGCAGCTACCACAGGCTCCACATCGTAGCAGTCCTCTACATCAGCTGCAGCGTAGTCACAGCCCAATATCGTTGCAATCCCGGTCGAATTCTCCAGCACGTATGAATGGCGGACGTAATTTGTCGGGCGGAAAGCATTCGCCACTCTATTCGCCGCGTTATACGCCGCGTTTGAGTCGAAATCGATCAAAGAGCCCCAGGATCAAGAAGAAGAAAAAGAAGGGTGACAAAAAGAAGAAGAGTAAGAAACGTCCTGCCAGCAACAGTCCGGTTGGTCGCCATCGTCGCCTTTCGCGGCAACGTGATCCGTTCGATGATGACGATGATTTCCTCGCTCCACAGCCGGGAAAGAAGTCCAAGAAGACTTCGGGTGGCATGGTAACCACACATTGGTCGCCATCACCCACGCCCAGTCTGTCTGGGGAACACATGAATTTCCTGCATGGAAGTGCAACTGGTGGGGGTGGTGGCGATAATCCCGCTTCATGGACACCGCCATTAACATCGCCACGGGCGCCTGGTGCGCACTACACGGAGAATCCTCGACGTTGTCTCACTCCAGTAATTATTGGTAAAAAGGTCAAAAAGCGGGACAAGAGCAAGAAGAAGAAGAAGTCAATGGAAATGCAACGCAAGGAGAAGAAACGCAAGCGTCACACAATGACACCCGAACCGATGCCATCAAAAGAAGTTTTTGCATCTGGAAATAATATTCTTGTTAGCGTCAGTTTCAACAAAGACGCGAACAGCAATGCTTTAGCTGGAACGGCACAGCAACAGACGGTTGCGGTGACGTTGCCGTCAACACGGGATGAGTTCCTCATTGGCCGGCGCACGTCCATCGATCGGCTGACGAACAACAGCAGCAAGAAATCGAAACGCAAGCGAAAGAAACTCGATGCAAAGCCTGTTGCAATTATCGACCTGGAGCGTTCACCATTCCAGGTGCATCAGGAGCCGGCCGATATTATTGTCCTGACCGACAGCGAGGATGCCAATGAAAATCAACTTTTAATGCGACGTGAACGGCGACGTAGCAGCGTCGCCTCGGCTACAGATCACCAGCTGATGCGAGAGAATGGACAGCGTGAAAAGACGCCAACGGCGGATTTGGAAACCATCATGGAGACTTCATATGAAAATCTGACTCAAACCACGGGGCCAAAGACTCCGCCAGAGCCGCACCTTGTTAAATTCAATTTACCCGCCAAAAAGCAGCACAAAGTGCGTAATAATCCTCTGCATGATGATGCCGACGATATACATTCTGCGGACGAAATGGAAACAGCATGTTCCATGCGCAATCCCATTGATGGGGATCCCCAGCAGTCGCATGTCAATGATGGTCTTATTTCTGCCCAAAAGATTGGCCCGAATACGCCACCCGAATCGGGTCCATGCTCTCCCGATGCCTATGATCCATTTGAGCCAACAAAATCACCCTCCCTCTCGCCGCGCTCGCCAACCCCAACGCCAACTCAGAGCCTGGAGCCAATGTCGTTGCAGACCAGCACAGGAAGCGGTTGCCCTGGTGACAAAATGGATTCACTGAGCAGCAGTCAGAAACACAGCAGCCACAGTGATGAACTGGCGGATATTAATGCCAGCACATCGAATTTATCTGGCGCTAGCAATGTCACTTCGCAAACGAATGTGAATGTCATTAATCCAGTGGATCAGATCATGGCGCTGATGAGTAAGCCCAGCAGCAGCATTCAACAAGAGTTGGCAAACAAATCATGTGATGCTACATCAACTCAGTATCTCAACAGCACCACAATGAGCACCTCGTTGGCTGTGTCCTGTGCGGATGATAAGCCTACTGATAGTGCCAATACTATAACTGTGCTCTCTAATGTTCTGCTGTCAAGTAGCACTGTTGTATCCGCCTCCCAGCATATACCAGTTATCTCAAGTCCCCCGACGACGCTGGCAAGAAAGCTAACAACACTGCCCAAAACTGGGGGCAGTGTGGCCAGCAGCAGCAGTGGCATTGGCAATATGGCAACTGGTAGTGGAACTTTACGTAATGGAAATACTGCTGGTGCCGCAGGTGGAGCTGGCGGCCTAGATGATTCATTTAATATGGACATTGAGAGTCCATATTCACCTGGCTCAGCTGACTATGAGGATTTATTCGAGCCACCGCCAGATGGCAATGCGGTTGGTGGCATGAGGCGTTCCAAAGGAAGTGGCAAAACTGAGATGTTTGACAATCTCTTTGGTAGCAGTTCTCCCGTGGGACAAATTCGATTATCATCGCGATTCAATAATGCGGGAGGAAGGAAACAGCAACGTGCTAATAACAAAACTGAACGTAAATCGAAAGCCAAAGGTGGGTTTCATATTGATTATATCAAAACATTTTTGGAAGTAGCTTACAAAATCTAATTTCCTAGGAGAAAGAATTTTCTAAATTATCTCGGTTTTGCTAAGATTAATTTGATATAAACATATCAATTTCGCGTACTTCGCGAAAATGCCTCAATACACTAATTATATCTAACTTCCAGTAAATTTAATACGTTAAAAGTACTTCTATAAGTTTGACAAAGTATGCAAAGATATAATGTTGGCTGGGAATACAAGTAGAACTGATTTTTTAAACTTTTCTAGGTATTTATTTATTTAGAATATAGGCAAAGCCATTACTCTAGCTTTTGTTAAGATTTTTCGTCATTTCCATCATAATATACATTTTGTAAGAAAACAATAATTGTAAATAATTAGATCCTTAGCTTGATTGCCATTTTTCAAATTTGAAAATTATTATGTATCTATAACACTTTAACATCCTTCTTGATTACAGGTAGCAAAGTGGCCGAGGACCATGGAAAACTATACGACGATGTACCAAATTCGGCTGTTGATTTACAAAACAAGGATAGGGTAAGTGAATCGAATTTAAATAATATAATCTTTTTATTTAAAAGCTCACATTTCTTAACCGTTATACACAGTTTCTTTGTTCAACCAAATTTATTGAGAATTGTTAGTTATAGCTAATTTAATTCATCAGCCAAAAAACCGAATAGTAATAAAAATAGTAAATAGTAAAAATTGATTCAAAGTAGCGTTGTAAATCCAATGTATGGATCGAATTTATTTATTAATTTATTACTTCTACAAACTAACAACATTGTTTGTTACTAAGTTGTATTATTTTTTGAAAAAAAAGAAAAACATTTTATAATTAATAATGCATCTGGGAATTGTATAGAAAACTTTGGAACATATGTTAATAACGGAAAGTGTGTGAAAAAAATAAGAAAAATGTGCAAAAACTTGATAGCGGAGAGGGAACCATTATATTCTGAAACACAGCTTATTTATCAATCTTTTTACAGTTTTTGCGTAAGTTGAATCGCCAGGAACGTGTTGTCGAGGAAGTAAAACTGGTGTTGAAACCGCATTTCAATAAAAAAGTAATTACGAAAGAAGATTACAAGGACATAATGCGACGCGCTGTACCAAAAGTATGTCTTGCCTATTAACAATATGAAGTAAAAATAAACTGATTGATTATTGGATTTAAATTGCAGATCTGTCACAGTCGCTCTGGGGAAATAAATCCACACAAAATCAAAAACTTAATTGATGCCTACGTAAAAAGATTCCGCGCTAAGCACAAGAAGTTAAGTGTGCTGAACACGGGGCAAGTGAGCAGTGCCGTCAAATGTGCCGCATATTTAAAGAAGCTATAAGCAAACGTAGGGTGAGGGTGGGGCGCGGTAAGTATTTAAATTTCTCTCGGAAATGACAATAAATACTAACTAATAATCAATTTCGTATATTGACAGCGTTTTCTTTACAAATCACGCAACATCGTTTAACGGCCGCATGCATTCCTACGCCTCCATCAAATTCACAATCGCCGCCCGTAAGCGCAAATACATAAATTGTCCTTGCTATTGAAGTTTAGTTGTTAAGTCAATTTTAGGTTACATTACGAATTATTTTAGTGTTAAGCCAATACAGAAGTGAAAATAGTTATTAAGCAGTAAAATTGTCTCTATCTCCTTCTTTTTCCCCTCGCCGCCTTCAATGCACCACTAACAAGCAAACATTTAAAATATACGAATATGAGTTGATTAGATTGTTTATTCATATGACTTTATACGTGAACATTAATACTGTTTGCGTTTAAAAAATTGTAATTAAGTGTAGATCTTCGAAGACAGGCAGGCAAATCGAAAATTGTGTATTTTTATTTTGATAAGTTAATCAATTCAATAAAAATTAAATTATTACTTCACCACCACCTATACTTTACCTGAAGCAGCAGTTAATACTTTACCGATTGACCAATAATTCATCATATTACATATTACATATTTTGTTAAATATTTTCGCAAATTTTCTGTTCAAGCAGATAGCATAGTTATATTTTATTTGCAACGGAATGATAATTGTATATTATTAAACAAAGAAATTATAAAAAAAAAATTGTAATTATGTATCCAGCATAAATAACTGTATATTATAATACTTATATTGATTTAATATATATTCTAGAATGAAACACTTGATTTTTCATAGTTTGTCAATCATAATAAAAATAAAAAGTGCATACCTACAACGTAACATTAAATTAAACAATTAATTTCATTTCAATTATTCGAAAAAGTAGACATTCATAAAATGGGAAATTTCATTAAGTTTCTCATTTGAGACTTTAAATGAAGAGCAAACAGTACAATCTTTCATCAAATGATTGCCTTACGATATAGTTTGTGATTTCATGACATTTCGGTGGATTTTATTTTAAGAGATTGATCTCTGCGTAGAAAATATGGGTTTTTAATTTAACAGGATGCAGAACACTCAATAATATGGGAATTATGAATATTACTCCTGATAACTTGCACAATGCCAAAATAATCGATTCCTTAGTTTCACAGAAAATATATACTAAGGATCGAACGAAATGAAAATATTAAATCCAACAATTGTTGTTTCCATCAAAACATTTCGAAAAAGAATCAACAAAGTTAATGAAAGTAAGTAAATAATTTACTTTGAAGTCGTTTAAGTTTTAACAATAGAAAACACATTTCTCAACTCAACTTTTGAAACTACGTTAATATAGAATTTCAACTAAATTAGTGCGATTAAACTATTTTTAACAACAAAATAATGTCAAGCATTAATAGAAATTAAATAATACATATTCTGGTTAATTGATGAGTATATAAATCCAAATTCAAATGAGCGCTGATTTTGGCTGAAATCGTCCGCTTTGTGCGACTTGCAGTGTCGTTATCGCCTTGCCATCTACCAAAATCCAGATGATTTGCCGCCAGGAGGATTTTTTACTTTGATGCAAGATCTTACACCAACAGTATCCAATTCCTCTGCAATTATTTATTAGTGATAAAGACATAATAGTACAGAATAGCAATAAACTCACCGCTAATTGAAAAGGATGACTCCTGCATATCACGTTTGCCATCAACCCGACCACGGACAGATGGTGTGCTGCAGATAGATCCCTCTGCTGGCATGGGTAAATTACCAGCGAGCATAGCAGAGATTGGCTCATGAGCTGGAATCTGAATGTCCAATTCGGCAAATTTCTTGGCCATGCTGCCATTTTGATACTCCTCGTGCGGCTCTTCAGAAGATTTTACCTTACCCTCGATAATGTCATAGACGAAGGGCGGTCGCACTGACATGGGTATGAATCGTCCAAATCCTTCGGCGACACGCACAACGCCATTCTCGGCACAGACTCGTCCACGCACCAATACATATTCAGGCACACCATGCACTGTCATACCCTCGAAAATATTATAGTCGCAAGCATGATGATGGGTGTCCTTGGAAATGGTTCGTGTGGCTTGTGGATTCCAAATGACGATATCAGCATCCGAGCCAACAGCTGAAAAGACCAAGGGTATCTGTTATATACCGCATATTCTTCTAATTCTAACTGAACTACTAGGTAAATAGCTACTATAGAAACGATATTTATAGATGTTAAATTTACCTACTATAAATTTACATACTAACTTATATTACTTAATCTATTGCCTTGATTTTCAAACGTACCAATTCTTCCTTTTTGCGGATAAATATTGAAGATTTTTGCAGCATTCGTGCTAGTTACGGCCACAAATCTACACGGATCGAGCAGACCCTGATGCACTCCCTTTTCCCACATCAATGACATACGATCCTCCACACCATTGACGCCATTTGGGATTTTCGTAAAGTCGTTGGAGCCAACTTCCTTTTGATTCTTATTAAAGCTACAATTATCGCTTCCTGTGACCTGCAGATCATCGCTGTTAAAGAAGACGTATTAAATGCAAATACAGAAAAAGGCTGATTCAAAATAGCACTTACTATGCCAAAGATTTCATCAGTTGTCTTGGTGTTTCTGGTGACATGCGAATAGGTGGACTAGTAATATAATAGATACGCTCCGATTTTCGAACACCGCTCAAGCTGAGACCAATGGATCTGGCCAGAGTTTCGCCAAACACGCAGAATCCACTACGACGAGCTCGTCCCAGAATTTCTGCAGAGGATTTGCTCGTGATACCGACAACATACAGAGGCGTCTTCATCTAAACAGTGAATATTGAACATTGTTAAGATGATACCAACATTTTCTTTAAATAAAATGTTTGATGATAAACAGAGATATGGAAAGCTAAAGTTGTAATGCGTTAATGCTTGAAGTCAAAATCAAATGGCATGTTTTCTGGGCAACTTACTTTGCCAGAAGCTTGATCAGGAACTCTGATGTCTTCAAAAGATTGAACGATTTGCTCACAGTATAAGACACTTAAAGCGGTCAATCAAGCTAAGCACATAGCTGTAACTTCAGGATCAGGATATACATATATTGATTGATAAACACATTTCGCATTCGTACACAATAATTGTAATAAATTAAAAAATATACTTGCATTTTCTTAGACACGCAAACAAACCAATTTCCTAAAGTTGGCTTAATACCCAACTTGCTTGCTTTTCTTATACATATTATAGCTCACCTGATGAGCCAGAGTGCAAGCTCGTTGTACGGCCTCAGCCTCAACTTCCTCCTGCCGGGAGAGTTCATGACCCTCTGGACCTCGAATACCCTCGGCTAATAATCGATTGGTATTCTTGGCAATAATATCACCATTTTCAGCATGCACCTACCAATTAAAGAAGAAAAACTGAGTGTTAGTTGAACTTTATGTGCTATAATTGCCATCTTACCATTGCCACACCATTTAGGGTCCTAATTCGTTCGAAAACATCTAAGAGTTCCGCATCGTTCAACATATAGACGCCTTTATGACACATATACATTTTGAGCGAATTGACGCCCAATTCTTTGCAGAGTATTGCAATCTCATCAGATACCGACTTGGACCACCAGGTAATGCCAACATGGAGACCATAATCACAGCAGACTTTCGGATCTGCCCAGCTGCGCCACTTGTCATAAGCCTCAACAAGCGATTCATGTTTTTTGGGCAAAACACAATCGACTAGTTCCCAAAGAAATATTAACTTAATTCGAGTAATAACCTAATATTGAGTCGATCTTGAGGATACTCACTTATCATTGTCGTGCCTCCAGCTACTGCTGCTTTGGTTCCACGATAAAAGCTGTTAAACATTCAATTAATACATTAATACAACCATTTAAGGAGTATACTTTAACGCAGCAAACATCCAAAATTTTAAATTAAGTTCGATACAGTGAGTTTATTTCAATTTTTTCAATTAAAATTTTATTTTTTATTTAATGTTTACGTTCTTTCACTCAAAAGCTTAATAATGATAATAATAATTTTAAATAAAACTTAAAAAAAAAATCGATTAGCGCAAAGACTTCTCGTTTTGAAAATAATCTGATCCAATGTACCAACTAATAAAAAAAACCTACTATTTTAGGTACAAATGCTCTGTGGTACAAGTAAGGACCGCTTTGCAACCTTGTTTAGTACCATTTAATAAGGGATTTGAGAGGTACACTTACTCATCAACGGCGACAGTGTCGCCCAAAGGACGTTGCATGCTTGTATGGGGGTCAATACCCCCCGGCATAATCATTTTCCCTGTTGCATCGATGGTGCGCACGCCTCCGGGTATTGTAATTTCGGTGGCAGGACCAACAAATCTGGGAAAAGAACATTAAAGTTGAATTCGAAAACAAACGTGCTGTTTTCTTTTTTGTACTTAATAATGCCATCCTCAATGTAAACGTCCGCCTTGAAACTCTTATCGTGATTGACAACTTCCCCGTTTCGAATATAAACTCGATTCTGGGCGCTCTGCAAGTGTATAGGCACTTTTTTAACGGGCTTCGGGCTCTCTGACATAGTTATACCGTCCTGTTCTCTTATGGGAAAACTGTATTAAAGAAATAACTATATGGAATACAAAATTTTGATATTTAACAATTTATACAGTATGAGTATAATGTGTGCAAATTTATTGAACTTTTGTCGTACATTGATTTTTTATAATCTTGTAAATCCGCAGCTATTAGTGAACCGTTTAGTTGTAAAGACTTTTCCGTGTGCTTGAACTGTGTGTGGGCCCGACCCTAAAATCGTTTGAAAACAACCCTTAACCACACCCACACCCCAAATCATCTCTTTTATACCCTCTGCGCAGACAATAAATGCGAAGGGGTATAATAGACAAAAAACACTTAAAGTAATACTAACTAACAACTAAGCTGATTCAAAATGTTGCTTTATTTGATTTGATTTTAATTTGGTTAGTTCACACGTTGATCGAGATTTTCTTAGAATTGATTTCGCATACTTCACGAGAATTCTATGATCGCGCTCAAATAAAATTGTAAATGAAAGTATCAAATCCCTTTGGGATCGGGGTCCTTTCAATATCGATTGATTTGCTTTTTATAATACTTTATCTTTTAAAGAGAAAGTGGCATTTCAATTTTGTAAATAAATAGAATAAAATTTCAAAACTATTTTATGAGCAATTTATACTTAAGTATTCAAATTGTAAAATGAAATGATGAAATTTGATGAAAAATTATATCTGAAATTTACATATTTATTTAAAAATAATGCATGATGGATATGCGGTAGGGAGTTCAGAATCATCGCTGGTGCATTATCGTTTGATTCTAAGCTAACGGAGGAAGAACGTCTCAATAAACTGAAGCTTTGTAGAAAATTAAAAAAAATTTAGCTTGAAAATTATTCTATTTTTTAAAGTACTATTTTGACAATGTGGTTTAAATTGCATGACCTGCCAGATCAAAAAATTTTGCTGGCCCAGGTGGCAGCCCTGACAGCGTTGGCATGATGTCAATACTGTTTGGCAACACTGTCAGTAGCGTTCATGTTTATTGAATTTGCTGGTTGAATATGGATATTGGAGAACTGTTGGCATTTAAGGCAAGTATAAGGAATGCAATAATAACTAAACCCAATTGCTATACCATTATGAAAACCCACAGCCGGAGCAGACACCAAAGCGACCGCATGAGGACGACGATGATTTCGCGCTGCCGGAGCCGGCGAGTACTGATATTGGAAAACGGGGCGGCGGCGATGAAAAATCAAAGCGAATGCGTCGGATTGCGGACGCCAAGGAAACGGCAAACTACAGAAAGTCACATGATGGAAATGCAGTGGGGGCGGGGTCGGGTTCAGGGTCAGCCATCTCCAGTTCATTTGAGTTTGATCCTGAGCTAACGGAGGAGGAACGTCTCAACATATTGAAATATGTAGAAAGTGAAGAAGCTGAAGGTGATGTTCTGGATGAGCAGGGTCTAAAGAAGCTGATACTCGTGTTTGAAAAGCGAAATCTAAAAAATCAAGAGATGCGTATCAAATTCTCGGACAATCCGGAGAAGTTCATGGACTCGGAACTTGATTTGCACACGGTTATACAAGAACTAAAAGCAGTCGCAACAGTGCCAGATCTATATCCGCTGCTCGTTGAACTGCATGGCCTGCACAGTTTGCTGGAGCTGTTGGCACATCAAAATACTGACATTGCGGTTGCTGTCGTTGACCTGCTGCAAGAAGTCACTGACGTTGATATTCTCGGAGAGAGCAGTGAGGGAGCCGAAGCGTTAATCGAGGCCCTGCGCAAGGAGCAAATCTGTGCTTTGTTGGTCCAGAATCTTGAACGTCTTAATGAACAGGTAAAAGAAGAATCAGATGGAGTGCACAATACATTGGCTATTGTCGAGAATTTGACAGAGATTGAAGGTGAATTCGTGCGTGAGGCGGCTACTCAAGGTCTGCTGGCATGGATATTAAAGCGCCTGAAGGGCAAATCACCCTTTGACCCAAACAAATTATACTGTAGCGAGATAATGTCGATATTGGTACAAACAGAGAACGAAAATCGCCTTCTCCTTGGTACTCTGGACGGCGTAGATGTGTTACTACAACAATTAGCTGTGTACAAGCGTCACGATCCGGCTAGCAACGAGGAACAGGAGTACATGTCCAATTTATTTAACTGTTTGTGCTCAGCGCTGATGGCGCGAGAGAATCGCGATCGTTTTCTTAACGGCGAAGGCTTACAGCTAATGAATCTGATGCTTAGAGAAAAGAAAATGTCGCGCAATGGATCTCTTAAAGTGCTTGATCACGCCATGGCTGGCCAGGATGGTCGCGAGAACTGCAATAAATTTGTGGAAATTCTCGGACTTCGCACTATTTTCCCTTTGTTTATGAAGACTCCAAAGCGTAACAAGCAGCGACTACTCTCCGTTGACGAGCACGAGGAACATGTGTGTTCCATACTTGCATCCATGTTGCGCAATTGCAAAGGCACACAACGCCAGCGGATGTTGGCAAAATTCACAGAGAATGATCACGAGAAGGTTGATCGTCTGCTGGAGCTGCATCTAAAGTATTTGGCCAAAGTGGAGGCCATTGACAGAGAAATTGACCAGCAGCCAAAGGTAACGGTCAACTTACAAGTGCATTTATTGCAATGATTTGTAACCTTTTTAAATTTGCTTAGCAGGATATTGTCATCGATGAGGACGAGGAGGCGGAGAATAATTACATTAAACGCTTGACTGGCGGTCTTTTTACGCTGCAGCGGATCGATTATATCCTGTTAGAGGTTAGCGCTACCACGGATACGGTCAAGCAACGCGTGCTACAAATTCTAAATTTACACAGCGCTTCTATGAAAACTATTAGAAGCATCATGCGCGGTAAGTGCATACAATTTCAAGATTTAGGTCGTGGTAAACATCTGCTTTATTTTAGAGTACGCTGGAAACTTGGGAGACGGTGACACCGACTGGCGGGAACAGGAGCAGACACATATATTATCTCTAGTCGATCGTTTTTAAAGCAGCTCTTCTTACAATAATTAGCTACATATATGCATATAGCTAAATAAATTAAAACGTCCATTGACGAAATTTTGATCACTTTTGATTATTTCAAACTAAAATGATTTATTTTTGGGAATTTTGATTGATAATGGGAAGATCGGGATTACGGTTATTGGCAATCAATATTCTACATGTCGCATTAGACTTATAACTCTGCAAAATTTGAGGATAGCATTATTTTTTGAAACTGAAAATCAAAGCATTCTTTGGTCTGGTTCTTTTCAATTTTCGGCTAGTATTCTAGATGGCTTGGTCCTCGTTTTTTTGCTATTTCTTTTTGCATTTGTCGTCCCTGAAAAAAATTGAATTAATAAATGTATTTTCTTGGAACATTTTATGATCACACGTTTGATATTCATATTCAAAAACTCTGTGCATATTTCACCTGATTATATTAAGTAGTGAATGAAGTCATAGATATTTTAGAAATGTGAATGGCAATCGAATGATCTTAAAATGCAACTTTGTACAAAATGAAGCACTAAATAATATGAAGCAATTACTAAAATATGTACGTCGTATCGTTAGATTTTAATTTAAAGCAAACTAATTTAAATATAATTACACGTTGTCGTCTTACTACTTTTAAAGCAGTTTGCAGTTTCAATAAATTAAATGAGTTTTGCAATAATCACGTTGACATTATACCAGAATTTGTGTTTTAGGCTTTTGCTATTATTTATAAATTTCGTGCTAATAACAATACATTTGTTTTTACGCTTACAATGTTTTACAGGTGCAAGAAACACGCAACTCTTAGGATTATTCGAAATTATAATGTATAGGTATGTTAGACTCTGGTTTGACCAACAAACACACAACAATAATAATGTTACTCCTTCTTAAAGGCCATTCAATTATTGCAAAAAATTGTTGAATTCTTTGAAATTGATCAATACGAATATTTCTAACTACGAAGCGATGAGTTGTAGTTTATGTAAATTGTATCAATATTGTTGAGTAAATGTTTGTGTATATTTGTTTGTTTGTGTTGTTCTCTCGTCTGTGTTCTACGTGGGCTCTATGGTTGACTTAGCCGGTTTAATAGATTGTTGATCTACTTCTGGGCATCGGGAATCTCGAAGTTAACATCCATATTCATTTCACGAGCCAGCTTTACGATTTGTGCCAAGTGCACAGCCATATCAGCAGCCTTATCCAAATCATCGCGAGCCAATATCTTCAAACCCGATGATCGAATCAAATCGCGGGCTTCCTTAACCTTGGTGCCCTGTAATCCAATACATTTTAGTTGAGGTAAAAGATATCTAAATCGAAAAACTTACCTGCAGACGCACAACGATGGGTAAGTTCAGATTAAGATCCTTGGCAGCAGCAATAATACCTTCGGCAATGACATCACAACGCATAATACCACCGAAGATGTTAACTAATAAACACATGACTTTCTTATCTGATGTAATAATCTTGAATGCCGCCTTGACTGCTTCAGCGGTGGCGCCACCTCCAACATCTAGGAAATTAGCCGGCTCACCACCGTACAATTTAATAATATCCATGGTAGCCATGGCCAGACCAGCACCATTCACCATGCATCCGATGGTACCATCCAGCGCAATATAATTCAAGTTGTACTTGGCAGCCTCAACCTCCTTGGGATCCTCCTGGGTCCAGTCCCGCATGCTAAACAGTTCCTTTTGGCGAAACTCGGCATTGTCGTCGAAACGCAGCTTGGCATCGAGGGCAAAGACTACAATTAATGAAAATATTTAAGCAGTGGTTAATTGACTAGTATATGAAAATTTAAATAAACGAGTAATTATAGCCACAAACCAAGAAAATACAAGTATTATTTTTAAAACACAAATAATATGAATAAAGTACTACATTTATACTCTATTATTTAAATACAGAATCATAATTGAATGTGATTAGTACTTACAGCCTTTGAATGTTAATATTATTAGAGATTAGATGCAGCATTAGTTTGAAAGGCACACAAATGAACATGAGTACAATTGATCAACGATTAGTACATGATAAGATGAGGAGTTAGTAATTAGAAAAGATAATAAAGAGTTAGAAGAATAAAGAACTTACAGCCACTCATGGCATCTTCAGCATAGGGATTGATTTCGACTAATAAAGCATCCTTTTCGACAAACAACTTGTACATGTTAAGCAGCATTTGGACATGCTCCTCGGCGTTGTCGTTTAGTCCAACTTTTTCAATGATTTTGCAGGCCTGCTCCTTGGTGAGACCCTTCGCAATGTCAATAGGCTCGTATAGAATGGCTTCGGGATCCGATGCGGCAACCTCTTCAATGTCAACGCCACCCTCCTTTGATGCAATCAGCACGGGACCCTATCCATTGCAAGGGGCGAATCATTTATTTCTTTTCATTTTCAGCTTATCAAAATGTTCTTTTGTACTTACATTGAACGCCCGCTCCATCATGACGGCAAAGTAGAATTCACGACGTGGAAATTTTCGTTCGGCAACCATTACCTTCTTGCAGATTCGGCCAGCGGCACCAGTTTGCTTGGTAATCAGCAGCTGATCGATCATCTTGCTTGCATAATCTCCGGCAGACTCTGGACTACATATGAAAGTTTTAAAAAAATGGTCTAATATAAATCTAATGCAATCAAATTTACCTGAAGACGACACGAACGCCGCCTTTGAGTCCATTCTTGAATGTACCCTTGCCGCGACCACCAGCTAAAACTTGTGCTTTCAGAACAAGATTATCTGTCTTCAGCTTTTGGGCAATCTCAGTGGCCTCCTTACCATTCTTGGCAACGGCAAATCTACAAAATAAAGATGAGTCATTATGGAATTCGAAAAACATTTAAAGTCCATTTCGCTTTTATGGCCCAGTGAACCCAAACTAAGAGTTAATTGATGATAACAAGGCAACGCGTCAGCAGCTCTTATCAATTCAACACACATTTCAAAGTCTCATTTGGAGCATCAGACAAGTCTGTTCATTTTGGTGTAACTTCAAGGTTATTCCGATTTGTTTTTATTTAATATATGTACATTCAAATCCTTAAACAAATTAATGAGTTTACTTATCACTTGCAATTACATAATTATCAATTTGTAGGACTTTCCTAGGATATGCAATTTATTCATTTAGGGTATCATTCTTTAGGGTATTATTTGCATTCATGTATAAAAATAATTTATTTTCCACTAAATTCAGTCAAATGTTCAATAAATAAATTTAAAAATATGCTACTCAACTTAAAAAATAACAAAATTTGACAGGTCACGGAAATTAAATGAATTGTATCTTGCAGAAACAATTAAAAAAAATATTATAATTTTGTATTACATTTTAATAGTGAGATGATTCTAAGAAATGCCCTTATCTTATCAGTGTTACCATCAGCTGTCGGTTTGTTTACTAGAACTTGCAGCAAAAAAATAATGCAAATCAATCTCAGATTTATTTATACAGCTTTATTTTAATTGATAGAGACACTAAGCCCAAAGTCCATTAAAAAGCTGCCGGTAGAGTTTTCGTTGAACTTTGTACCGAAGATTGTGTACTTACTTAGGAGTCGAGATGTTGCCTTCGTTGAGGAGTGTGTACGATACATGTTCCTGCACATTAAGGTTTCTCACTTGCTGCAGACCAATGGGAGCATAGCTGAGGATCTGTGGGTAACAAATGTAATTTCAATGAACATAAAGTCACGAGTTATGTTCAAATAATTCGGAAACAAATAAAATGACGCATAGCAATATCATTAGTAGGTCGTAAAAAACAAACGAGATTTGCAATCGAAAAATGGGCGAAACGCGACGCGTCGCATAACGGCATATCAAGATGATAATCAAGTGGAATTCGCATAGATTTAGTTTTTAATTAGTAGGCTCGACAGTCGGCCGCAGCGACAGCAACAGTTGGCATTGGCCATTGATAAAAAGCAACCCACACAGCGGCTTTCAAGGTCTTATTTATTTTATCATCACAGTTGCGTCACACACACACACATGTTTAAAAAACAAATTGATCGAAAAGACCGCCAGTCAGGTGGCTGCTCTGTTCTTGCCCTCTCAATTGAGAGTGAGAGCGTAGCAATTATTCACCTTGTCTTTTTGTTGTTGCCTTTTGCAGCTTTTTGCAATTATGTAAATGTACCACGAATACTTTGTGCGTTTAAAAATGTTGCTTGGAACTTACCTTTGCAACTGTTCTGGGTTTAACTGATTCGATAATTGTACTGCCAGTGCGTGCCAAAAAAGAAGCCATTTCGAACTGTAAATGTATTAAACTAATCTAAAATTTGCTGGCACTTGTTTCAACACAAATAATTTTTACTCACTTGCCAGTCAGCTAGATTTCTGAATGTAGTTTCAGTGCTGTCAACTCTTTGAAAAGTCGTGTCGAAACAAAAAATAGGTTGGCAGGTGTTAAGTATGTAAGCCATTCTCATATTGCGATCAATTTCCAAAATGGACTTAAATATGAACATTCTACAATTTTCTTTCAGTTTTTTTTAAATTTTTTTTAATAAATTTTCTATTGAAATATTTTTGAAACTAGTCTTCCCTAGGAGTGACAAATTTCAAACTTACTTTCATAAATTCACCTTAATTTTATCTGATTTTAAATTTTCATCAAATATTAGTTTGTTGCAAACTTTTTGCATTAACTGTAAATTTAAAACCTTAACAGTATAACAAATCAATCAAACATTCGCGGGCAATTTAAATCTGTTAATTTTTTTATGCAATAATTTGGGCAGAACAATTTAGCTAGTTAGCTACTTAGCTACTTCTCATCGCAATTCAGAATGAATATTAATAGCGGATCGGATCATAGCTGAATATCTATTCTTAATAATCATATTTATGTTTAAAGCAATTAAGAATTTTTTCGCGCATCGAACTTTCGAAATATACAGAACTAGATATAAAATAGATTTCTTGGCAACAGTGCACTCTCCAATCATTTATTAAAGCCTACAAAAATTCCGATTGGTTGGACATCTAGCTACTTTATTGAGGTTATTTAAAACACTAAACAAATAACCTAGATTACCTTAAAGCATACCACCACTAGTGATCATACGCAATGTCAGATCTGAAAGGTTGCCACCCTTATTTTAAAGGTGCCGCGCGGATTTTCCAACGGGATATTCTTGTTGCAGTGTCGGTCTCAGGAAAATAACACGACTTAGTTTTTTTTGTCTTTCGCCTAAAATAAGTGGGCATAAATATGTTTAACCCAATTAGCAAGCAACGTACAGTGCAGCCACTTCCGACAACAAATCCGCAATTTTATTATGCTTTACAATCTCAACTCTATCAATATGCTGCCCAGCCATATCAAGCTCCAGCAATGGGAAGTTTTAGTTTCGGATGTTATTTCTATCAGCAAGGGACACTTACTCCGGAAAACTTCATGGTAATTTTACAAGCCGAAAGAGAAGAAAGTCAAAGGCTTCGTAGAAAATTGTCCAGTTTACAGCGACAGTTGGAAACAGAAAAGCAACGAAATTTAAATCGTCCATGTGAGCTGCAAATTATTAGGGTGCAGTCTGATGAAAACAAAAAGTTAATGGAGGAAAATGCCAAAATATATGAAGAAATTAAATATTTAAAAATTCAAATAGTGAAGGTAAAGCTTAAAAAGATTCATTTTGAAAATATTTTAGTAATTTGCTAATCTTCAAGCTGGAAGATGACCGAAGCAAACTCCAATGTGAACTTGAAGACCGGAATGATAAGATGAAAGCCTTAAATATTCTTAATGAAATGCTTATGGCTGGCAATGAAAAGCGGGATGAAACTATTGTTCATTATAAGAAGAAGCTACGGAAACTTATTAACTTAAGTTCAACTTTCGTTAATGATTCAGAATTTGGAAAACTTTCTTTCGCTCTGGTCAGCGACAATGAGTATAATACTCCGTTTTCTGAGACAGTTACAGCAGAGCAAGGGCACTTAAGCAGTGGGACATCTTTCCAGTGCAGCGATAGCGAATCAATCGATCTTTTGACTGACAGTTCGTTGTCACCAGTTGCAGCGGTACAGGATCAAATTAGTAACGAGACTTTATTCACGGTCAGCGGCGATGAATCCAACGATTCTACAACTTATCCTTTGACTGACGCTTTGTTGTCGCCAGTTTCAGGAGAGCACGGACAATTTTGCAACGATTCGTCCCTCCCGATTACCGACAATGAATCTAATAATCCTTCAAGTGATACTTCGTTGTCATCAGTTGCAGCGGAGCAGGCGCAATTGGACAGTAAGTCGGTGCAAGCTCTAATTTCGCTAGGAGCAGAAAACACTAAGGGTAAGTTTATCTCTTTCCATATATGTGATATAAACTAAATATATTGTTAAAAACTTTTAAGGTCCCTGGTTTTGTTTGCTTTGCGGCAAGGATGAACATCCCATGAGCATACCATCGTATTCAGAATTCCATCGACATTTAATTAAAGTCCACGACGAGGTAATTGATTCAGCTCTGTGCGAGAAATGTGGATGGCGTTCCCGCAATGATCGTGAATTAGATAATCATATGTTTGAAACTCATCAAATCCAATCTCACTTTTATTCATATCCCAAGATTGCGATTTTAAAAATGTTAAAAAAGTATAGACCTGACTCAACTTAGTTTGGAATATTAATTTATGGATTAAAAAACATCTTATTTAATCCTTAGACGATAGTTTGAACATCTTTGCTTTGAAAATGAGAAATATTTTGTTAGTCCTTTGAAGCACTAATAATAATTTAAGTTCTAATTACATAAACTATGTTGAAATAAAAAAAATATAGTTTATGTTTGTCGAAGAAATATTATGTTAACCCTTTGAACATATAAAAATATTATGAGCCTTATGAGCAGACAGGCGTTTAAATTTTTGTTACTTATTATTAAAACTATTAAGTTAAGAAGAATAAAGTTTACAGTCGAAAAAAAGTTTGTGTAAATGTACTGAGATTTTAAAAACAATTCAGATTTTGTAAGCATTTACGATATTCATAGCTTGGAACTTAATTAAACAGAGACTTTCCAGCACATAGCTAAGATTCTTTTTTATTTTTCCCCACTTGTTTTTATTTATTTGATTTTTTTTTGGATTTTACATTGCTTGTTATGGTTGGACATACAAAAAAAAAATTTTACATCATCACATACATTAAACATACATACAAGAAAATAAATTAGTTTATAATTACAATAGTTTTGGCAAAAGAGAAATATTTGCTTGGAAAAGGCATTAATTTAATTTAAATATCTTATTACTTTTTGTCGTACACCATAAGAAAACATGCTAACATGGCGCGCACTTGGAATTAGCATGTTGAATATACGGTGTACAACTTGTATAAACTTTAGGACGGAAACACGAAAATCGCACAAATGCTACACTTAATTTTATGGCTTAAACACAAACATTAAATCAGCCGCGGAGTTGATTTTGTGATAGCGAATCATTAAGTGTAGCAAATACATTTTCATTAAACCAAAATTGCCCATGTCTCAAATGTATATATATCCTGTGCACAGAGAAAGTCAGTTAATATACATGAGCATAGGCAAAGATGGACAGGAAAACGCAAAGAAGGAATGAATACATTTTATAACATTGCAATGCATTAGTTGCGACCGCATTTTTCATTCAGCTCTGTGCTCAAATCTCAATGAAAAATACCAGGGAAAATAAGTTTGAATAATTCAATTTTGGTTATAAATCGAATTTTAGACAAAGTTTTTGGGATAGCTGCAAAAACAGTGCATAAAAATTCGATGTACAACAAAAGAGAGTTATTTAAAGTGACAGAATATGAACATAGAACATAAAGATAACACGTTTATCACATATATTTTCTAGGACTAAGGACTAACACATGACAAAACGAACATAAAACACATTAAAATTAAACATTTGAAATGAAATTTCAGTTTTAAAAACAGCATGCCGTCATTTGAATAATTGTAAAACTTTTGTACAAGTTTCATGACCGGTGCCAGATCGACTCTATCGACTGACTCCACCTATTGTACCCCGCTCAGCTTCAGTTGTATTCCACATTTTGTTCGATCATCTGCAGCACTCGCTGCCGTCCGATTTTGTTCCAGAATACATGTGGCTCTGGTGAGCCCGTCACACTACGTGGCCCGCTGTAAACATGAATATATATATAGATATATACATTGACCAACTAAAATATTTGACACTCACTTCTGGAAGCAATCGAAGCGCACAACACCATTCTCATTAATCAGACACGAGTGTATATCAATAACTGTAAGGTGTCGTCCCTCGTTGCGTATAAATTTGTTGAATCGCAATACTTTGTCGCTTGTCTGTTGGTCGTGGCGTCTGTTGGCTAGCGGTGCTAACGTGGTCAGCACAGGCACGAATCTTCGGTTGTGCATCTCCTTGATTAGCTGACGGAAATCATGCTCGATTTGAACCAACGGCCTTCCTCGCATTATGTCAACTGAACCAATGTTAACAATGATTTGTGTCATCTCAGGTAGGTCTACATGTTTCAAACGTTGCCGTGCGCCATTTATGGTTTGGCCAGAGATGCACAGCCCAGACTGTAGCACTCTCTCATCTATGGTTTTTTTTCGAGATGTTAATAATTTTTAATGTCATTGCAGCGATTCGACTTACACTTTTTGAAACGGCATTTCAACTCCATGCGTGCCAAGTATAAGAAGAAATCATCGCCCAGCAGCGGAAAATCTAATAGATATGCATCATAGTCCGAGTTGATGGTGAACATGGAGTCATGTTGCGATGGACATGACAACGTTGTTGGCGTAGGCGTGAATTCATGACGATGCTTGTGTGTATATTCTCCAATCTGATGTTGTTCCAACTGCTGATGCTCTGCCGGCGGTGGTGCTATCTGTAACTGTGCAGGATTCGAACGAATGGAGTATATGTTGTTGTTGTTTTGAGCCGCCACCTGCGATAGCTGATACTGATTGTTGCTACAAATATATAGAGATGAAGTGGGATAGATATTACTCAATCCAGCTTATAAATAGCACAACCTCCACTTACAGATGTTCCCAGTTGTCCTGATAGACACCAAAGGGTTCCACTGCAGTCGTGGCCAGGGACTGCACTGGAAGCGTCTTTTCAGATGGCGGTTTCTCGTTGATGTTCAGATTGTTGTTCAGTTTTAGTGGATATCGACGCTTGTATTGGGAGCGCCACAAACGTGGCGGTTCCTGTGCGTACATGATGCTGTTGTTGTTAATTTTATCATTGTTGTTGTTATTACCATTTTCACGCTGACGCTGATGTAGTATCATATCGTGCAGGTGTCGGGTATCTTCGGTTGGCTTGATGTTAAAGATCCGTTTGCCAGACTTGCAGCATTCCGCCGTAACATGCGGTATGGTGAGCAAAAAGTCTGTGATGTTGTCGTGTAGCGGAAATGCAGTGCCCGTCAAATGTCGATATTCATCTGTAAATAAAATCAAAATAACCTGAACAATAAATAACGGAAATATTTCAAAATTGATCGATTTACTTATCAAAATCAACAATTTAATATTGGAAGCAAGGATGCCACATGTGTGACATTTGTACGAAAAGTAGTACACTCTCTCTCGTTGGTACATAGTATTAGTAATATTCAAAGAGGTACATTTGCTGTAGACTTAACGAATTATTTTGAGATTTATTTGAATTGTAAGGCAAGGAATATTAGACGTGACAGTAAATTAACATAAAGCATTTCGTTGTATGTGATAAATTACTTTGTGTGTAAATGATGGCAATTTTTAAAATAACAAATTAAATTAAGCTTATACGACAGTTACAAACATGCGAATTTTATTAACAATTTTTTTTAAATTTAATTTTAAATTTACGTAAATTGAACAATATAAAATAATTTGTAAAAAAATGAAAAAATGGTTCTTAAATATGGAAGATTTTTCCTATATAACACGTTCTTAAACCTCTTACTTAGAAACAGTACCGGAGTCTTTTAAGGTTTTTTTGGTACTCTTTTTGGTTAAAGTGTACCAACTTGTAAAATACACCATCGAGTTATAAATGTACCAGATAAGTTTCGAATGTACTACATGTGTCAAGACTAGACTATTCAGATTATTATGGACGCACTTACTTTTGATGCTCGATATCGTGATACCATTCTGGGCATGGGCGAGCAATATGGCGCGTATTTCAGCATCAATTTCAGGGTGCTCATCGCGCACCCCAATGTATGAGTCTTCCATGATGGTCATGTTGGAGCTGACGGAATTTTTCGAGCTATAATTCGATATTAATGTCGATGAAAAGAGTGTGGCCACAATTTGTAGCTGTTGCTCCTGCTCCTCCTCGTTCTGGGTGATAAGATTCACAAGCTCTGCTCGACTCTCTGCTGTTGTTCGAGTATTCGCCAAATTCTGGCGTGCTGTGAAAACCTTTTTGAATTTCTGCAAATACGTTACTTTCTCGCCCAATATAGAGCAGTTCGCTTGCAAGAAGATCTTATAGAATTGTCCACTGCCACGTTGCTTCGGTTGATGGAGATGTTTATGCAGCTGACGTCGCCACTGCTTGAAACACGTGGTCAGCTTTTTTTTCAATGCCGTCAGGCGGTCGGTATGAGTGTACGGCACGCTGTTGAATTCACTTCTGAATGTCGCCATCGCTATGACGAAAATGATATCGCCATTCCCTTACTAATTTGCAAGTCTCCCCCATTCATCCATGCGTGTGTGTGTTTATTTTTGGAGACTTTTGTGTGCTTGTATTGCTATTGGCGTTGATCAATGCCATTTTACGAGTGTAAGAGAGGAACTAACAGTAAGTAACTGTAGTTAATCTTCATATGCGCTTTAATTGTCAAGTTCATTAGGGTGTCTCACTATTCGAAAACAAAAAATTCTTAAAATAATTGGTTATCAAATTAAATTCATACATATGCATTAATCCGCAGAATAAAAATTGAGCTGATAAAGGAATAGCTATTTTTATTTGTAAAGAATAACATTTATATGGTTTTATTTATTCCTTATGGAAATTCCATGATAAAGTTACAGTAAGGGCATATAACTGTAATGTAAATAGATTTCGTTACGGTGCTTCAATGTTTCATTATTGAAGTATTATCTTTAATATATTGAGGAACAGTTTTCTTAGCTACATTGTTTTCTATGTTAAACATGTACAGGCAACAATGTGCTGGAAACAGAAGAGAATACACTTTACCATGAGTCCAATATGAGAGGTTATAAAAAGTACTAGATAGTAAAAACATTCGTTGAAAGCTGCATTTCGGAATTTCATTACTCGGCCATAAGAAAGTGAACAAATTCCTTAAAATGCAATTGAGTATTTTCATTTCTTGTACCGATTAATGCCAGATAAGGGCTATAATTAAATGCAATTACCACCTTTAAGACTATTAATAGCTGTAGATTACATTTAATGCATTCTCCTTTCGGTCATGATCAAATAGCAGTTGGTTTTTCTCGCTGATAAGCAATGCATACCTAATAAGTAATTACGAAATAATAAAAGTTGTAAGATAACTCAAGCAGATCCAGAGAGAATTACCACGTGCAACGGTAATTTCGAAATTGGCTACCGAATAATAAGATGCTTTAAGTCCCCAGATGATTATCGAACAATTTCACCTGCAAGGAGTGAGGCAGACGCGTCGTACATTCACTTGAGGGTTAACCAACATCATTGATGGATGGTTGGATGGACCAATACACCCTCCCGGTGGTTGGAGATAATCACAAATCAGGAAAAGGAAATGCAGCAGACAGAGTGTTGGCCAAATGTTAGCAGAGCTTTAAGCCCATTGACCAAATCTCTTAATTGCAGAGGAAACACTGGCGACGTGACAGGCAATTCTTTAATATAACTCGTATAACGGGCATCGAACTTGATGAAACATGCGGCGAATTTGATAACACGTTCGCTTCAGTGTTGCCAACATTTTTCAGGAAGAAGTCGCCAGATTGGACAAAAATAAAAGTGGAAAAAAAGCTAAAATTCTGTAAAAAAAAAGTTGGGCCAACACATTATTTGTTTTATTTGTACATTTAGTACAAAACCGTCGGATCTGACGAGAAAAAAGCTAAATTGGCAACACTGGTTCGCTTATGTTTACTTTTACCCTCTGCTCACAAGTTTAACGGTTTGCATTTGCAAATGCAATCTGAGATTTTTGATTACTTGGTCTGGGACAATTCAATTCAAGGCGTCCAGAAAAAACTATAAAGCTACCAACAAATAAAAGTATGAAATCTTAACAAAAATATCGTACTTCAATTCCAAAAAAGTGTTTCTTATAATTTAAGGAGGATTTAAAATGTAAGGAGTTAAATATCATCAAATAATGAAACTTAAATTTGTAATTGTGTTGTAAATATTCAGAACTAATTTCTTTAAGCAAAGGTAGTATTAATAAAATACTATTAATTTAGAGGTATTTCAATTTACGAACAACTTTGTCCTCAATGTAGGCCGTCAACCGGGGAATATGTGTATGTGGAAAATAGTTGGCACTTTATCGTTTTATTTGATTCGTCTGACAGATTTGCGGGTGTGTGCGGAGGTTCAGCAATTCTCCGCCTAGAATTATGGGGCCGTCGCATATTCGCATAAATTATGAAGCTACCCGACTTGTTGTTCGACAAACTACATATTTGCCAAGAGGGCGGCATATTACAAGTATTTTGCATTTATTACAGCATCAACTGGTGTTACAACTGAAGCAATTGCTCTAATCAATTTATGCATAATCGAAATTTTTCTAGCCATATTGTGGGTGTCCACCTGCTAATTTGTTGATTGTCGGTTGATAGTTCAAAAATAAATTCGAAACATGCTCGGAATGCTGTAACGAATTCTATTTTGCAAGATTTTCTTTGGACTTTACTTTTAACTTTGCCGTCGACAGGTAAACACAAATTTTTAAAAAAAATTTTCACATTACGATTATCTTGTTTAGAGGATAAAAAGGCGATTGAGCACGCCTAAGACGTTGTTGTTTCAATGCAATATTAGTTCAATGGTTTTGAACGTGACAATTTAGTCAATTTGTCAGTTTCAGATAACGATGAGGTCTTTTTACATTATTTTACATATGAAATGGAACGGAAATTTTTTCTTCAATGCTGTATCCAATATCAAATTTAAACAAAACTTACAAATTTTATCAATAACATTGAAAAGTGAAAACATATATATACATATATATATATACATATGTGTAACTGTAAATTAACATATGTTTTTTGAATAATAGGCTTTAAACTGTTAATAATTGTATATATCTTATCCTTTAATTAACCATTTAGATTTATTTGATACGACTGAATTAAAAGTAACATTTGTATTGCTAAAATTTTCAATCAAACATGTTTTATAAATTAACATCCGTCAGAAATTTGAATTGACACCTTAAGTTTATCAATTACTTTACCTCTTTATTTATACATATATCTCTTAGCTGTTCACTTTAAGTCAAAATTCATATTTTCTGTTTAAATATCTTGTTTATTATATTGATTAAACCAATATTTAGTATTTTATGTCTTTTTTAAAAGGATTACTCTCAGCTTTCTTCTTGTTACTCAGTTCGAATTCTCCTATTTTTTTTATTCTTATTCGTTCATGTGGCGATTGTTCCAACATCTGTTACAATTCTGTATGGACCGTGGCAATAGCCCTAATAAGGCCAGAAACGAGCTCAAATACGTGTAATTAGAGCCCTTTGTGGTATTTGGCTGACTACAAACATGTACATATGTATGTGTGTAAGCTGGAAACGGCAAATCACTACAGACAAATCGTTAAGCATATATGTACATATATACACATGTATGTTTTCATTGTGTGTGGCTTGTAATTAACTGGATGATGCCGAATGTTAATAAAATCCAATACAGTTAATACAGCACAACTAGTTAATTCAAAACCACATGGACCTATGTATAAACAATTATTTTAATGAAGTTTTCTATCAAATGTTTTTAAATTTCCCACTGTGCGACGGCGCTATTTAGATTTCCTTGGTAAGAGCAGCAGCAGCAGCGTCCATCACAGGTGAATTACTTGTACACAAATTCGACAATAAAAACGGTTAACAAAGAGTTTTTAAATATTAAAATAAATATAATATTTTTAAAACTTTGTCATTTTTTTTATTAAGTTTAAGTATATTAAGTTAAGAAAATTCAAACCTACATTAAAATGTTTGCCTGTAATTCGAAAATTTAAAAATTTATTGGATTATTAAATTATTTTAAAGTTGTTGCACTTTGCAATGAATTTCAAATTCAATTGTACGACATTCGAATCTCGTACGGTATAAGAGAGCAAAAGCAGAACTTCTTTCTCTGTTTACTCAAAGACAGAGAGTTAGAGACGCAAAGCAAATGCAATTACATTTTGTTTGCCTTTGTTATTTCACACTCGCTCGCACACATACACAGAGTTTGCAAACGCATACAACAACAATCCACTGTTATCGCTTACAATTGCAGCTGCACGTATAATGCAAGAGAATTGACGTACAGTGGTGCACTTACCCAAAACAGGCTGTTAAAAAATTGTGGAAAATTACCCGTAGAGTTCATATTAATATTTTATGTAGTAAATAAACAATAATGTTTTAAAATATAAATTTATAATTTATATTTCAATTGCATTTATGCTATACGACAGATATATTCGGTAATTTTCTTCCATAATGTAAATGTCATTTAAACATTAATAAATAACAAGTGCTTAAGATTAGAAAGATGAAAGATATAAAAGCATCTATCAGACTGTGGTAAGTGAGTTACATTTTACAGAAAACTAGACATAATGATCCACTGTACCTTACGCTCTCCGAACTGTGCGGGCGGTTAGTTCGCTCATTCTTTCTCTCTCTCTCTCTGAGGTTGGGTCTGTGTGAGACACTGCGTCGCTGTTTTAAGCCGAGCCGGTTTTTCAGTTATTTTCTGACTTTGTTGAACGAACGTTGTGCGAGCGGAGCAACGGAGAAAACGGCGTCAACGCCAATAAATGGCGCGCGTTTGTGTATTTTGCGTATCGAATAATAATAATAATGCGTACAATAAATAAATTGTAATAATAATACGAATATGCACTTTAGCTATGCATATTAAATAACAACGACAACAACATCAACAAATGTGTGTGTGTACATGTGTGTGTTATAATAAGTGCAGTCATTAAAAGTGCATTGTAAACAACAACAAATTCGAAGTAAATTTAAAAAAGAAAAGACGTCAAAATGACGCGTGAAGAAGAGGAAGAAGTGCGCTTGTTGCTCTCGCGTCACCAGGAGCGTATTATGCTCGATCTTGGCAGCACCGATCTTCTAGCAGTGCTCGTCAAGAACTCTGTGCTCAGTCAATCAGAGGAGGATTTGTTGCTGAAGCCATACTCCGCCGCAACAGCTGCTGCATCAGCGGTAGTAGCAACTGTTGCCGACACAGGCAGCGCTCCCTCTAGCGTGGGTGCTTTGACAAAACGCAAGCTCAGCGCTGTCGCGAGTAGCAGCAGTGGCAGCGGTAGCGGGGGCAGTGCCAGTGTCAGTGGTGTGGGCGGCGATTATAGTTCGAGTTTAGCGGGCTCCTCGCGCAGTGCCAGTGTCAACGGTGATCATGCCCAAAGCGACAATCGCTCACTAACGCCCTCTGTCGGCGGCAGTGGCGGTGGCACTGTTACCGAAACTTTGAACGATGCCGAAATTCTGCGATTACAATGCGCCAATCTTATCGATATCATTGCCAAGAACGGTTTTGAGAAGTTCAAGCAGTTCTGTTATGCAATCGAATGCGAGTGTCCGCAGCTGATTGAGGATTTAATAAACGATCGCCTCAAAAGCGGTAAGTGACTAAATTTCTATCCAAATCGAAAGCCAAAACTCTAACGTTAAACTGCAAAAACCTGTTCTGTCAGGTTCAGGTAATCGCGTTGGCAGATTTAGCATCGCGATATCGCCACTAAATTATGCGCGTAATTGTGCTCGATCGGTTCTTAAATTTCTCGTCTCTGGCTAATTGGATTTTTGCATATAGAATGTTAAGTTGCAGGCAGACAGACGTAGGCGTAGGCGTGCCCATTTACAGAGGCGCGACTGTAATAATTGCTATTATCTTTGATTTAAGCTTCATCATTTGCGTTCCATGCTAATCTTTATGATGTGAAGCAGGTGACATTTTTCACCATTTTATAGACTTTCAAAATCTGACAATGGCACCAATACGTTTTGTTTATTTATCAATTGATTTGAATAAAATATAAGGAACTAATTAGTTGAATTCATCAACAAACGACTTTGTAAAATTTTTTTGCTTTGTTATATTTTAATATAATATTATAAAATGTGTTGTTTTCTATGATGAAAATTTATACTCAGTTCATATATTTATTAGTATAAACTGTTTAGCAAAATCTAATATCAGGGCGCAAAAAGCGGTAGAGAGAAGATATTGTAGTTTGCATAACCCATAGTTAGTAAAGCTAGAAATAGTTTCAAAACAAAGACTTCATTTCATTAATCTAAATTTATCTCAACATTAATTTATTAAAAATATTTAAATTATAGAATTCTTTGAAATGTTCCTCTGAATTCATTTGAATTTTTCATCTATTTACCTATTCGGAAGTCAATAAAATTTTAGGATCAGTGTTTTAGTACGTATTATTCGATTATTTGAAGTACATGAAGTCTTCTGTGAGATTATTTGAAGAATCTGGCAATTATTGAGTATTAACGAAGATTAAATGGCCCATAACATTTTCTTTATGAATATTTTTACGATGTGACTAATGATACTTGTAACTTAGTTACGAATCTGGTAGCTGAATACCCAATATAAATAGAGGACTGAAAAATGTTGTCGGACAAAGTGGAAATTCTAGAGAACTCTTATCAGCCAATGACTGTGTTGAAAATAAAATAAAAAGCAAATGCTACTCGTATGTCAAACCCTTGTGTGTTGACCCGTTTAGTATGATAATCAAAATCAACTTGTTTTTTTAGAAATAATAACAATTTTCGGGAATCTCACTACAGACTGTTGTGATTTGGGAAAGTAAGCAGCGAAATGATAACATATTAATCTTGGAGTAGTTTTCCTAAATTAAAAAAATTTAGGCAAATATACTACAGAATTTATTTTGTAAATTTGTATATACATCATTTGATTTATTAAAAAACTTCTCACAGTTTAAGTTGTGTTATAAATTGTATCTCATCTAATTTAAAATATTGCAGGGAACACTAGAAAATAAAATAGTGGTGATTATAATATCCTTTCTTATTTTATAATTAAATTATAAATATTATTTTGTTTGTATTACGAGTATTTGAGTATAATTTTTATAAGCCAAAAATCACAACTAATTATAATCGGATTCATTATTCGTGTTTATCAAAATTCGCACAGCTGTTGAAAGAACATCAAGGCGTTGATTCATTGATTCATTGACCCACAACTTTTAGTTCAACCAACCAAACAATCCCAGTCCCAACGTATTGTCCATCTGCATGTTAATCTCTCTCTGCCTCAGACATGTAAATTACCCCAACGATGACAGGGAACAGGCGGAAGGTAGAAGAAGAGAACACAACAAAACTCAACAGAACAGAACAAAAACGAACACAACTGAATTGAGAGCGAATCGCGCAGCTAGAAAAATAAAAATCATCCGAGTAGCCAGGAAAAATACTTATATAAGCTATTGTTGTTGTTATTTTTTATACATGTTGTAGTTTCCTAATGAAAAAGCTGTTGGCTCGAACAGAAAACAAAATAATCATACTACATACTACAGATTCGAATCCAAAAAAAGAATTATACTAAACAAGGGCAAAAAATACAAAGATTGAGCTGGAAGAAACTGCAGAACAGATGAGTACCCTGTATTTTAAATAAATATGAAATTTTCAAATTCTGATACTATTCTCTTAAAAAGGGTATTCTGCTCCTATTTATAATATGAAACTTAATATTGGTTTAATTTCTTACATAAAATAAAAATTTATTAATAATAAAGCTCCAAACTTGCTAGGAAATATAATACGTGTTTGACTGATTTCTAACTGTTTTAAAATAAGGGTAAATTAAATTGAAAGATAGTAAAATATAAATAGTATGAATTATATATTGTAATTTTTTTGGTCAAAATAAGCCAGATCGGAAACAGAATTCGATAATATATACATACAATATATACCCTTTTAACCACTTTGAGTGTACTGAGTATTCAAAGTGGCAACAACAACAACTGCAACTGCCCATGGCCAATGTATTGTACATAAGGCACTCGATCACGTTTTACGATTCTGGCCACGATTACAAGAAACGCGTTACGCGTGGTCCAATGTCCATGGGGCCGACATGTACATGGCTCTGTATTTGTGTGTCTGTGTGTGTGTGTGTGTGTAACTCCGTTTGTACAACTGCCACAGGGTTTCATTTTATTTAGGTTCTTTTTTCTCCTTCATATTTTTATTTCATCTATACGATATGTACATGTCTGGCTGCTGGCCATTCATCATTATGATCAGCAAGCAACTCAGCATCATAATCATAATGTGTATGAGGTTGACGATTCGCTTTTACTTCTCTCTTTTTCTATGTACAGAGTTTTGTTTGCTAATTTCTTGTACGTGTTGTTCTTGTTTGCTATTGCGCTGTTCTTGTTGTTGTTGTTGCTGCGGCTGCGGCTGTTTCTTCTTATTGCTTGTTCTTCTTCATTATCGTCATCTCTTTGCTCAGGTAGACAGACGGTTGATGACGATGCAGAGCCAGTCCCAGTTTCACCTCAGTCACAGTCGCAGTCAGTTTTCCTGTTCCCTGTTCGTAAATTACAATTATTTACAGCGCGTAATGTTTGCGCTGCGCAGCTCTTGCCTCTATGACTCTCTTTCTCTCACTCTCACTCTCTCTTTCTAACTCGCTCCGGCTGTGCGTGTTGTCTTTGTCCATTTGCGACGCTCCCTTTTGGCCCTGTCTTTTTGCCTTTGATAATTTATGCAGCATAATCTGCTCGATGACGTTTATCGTTTGCCATTCCCTCTCGTTCTGCGCACCGACGGTGTTTATCGTATATCGTTTGCCATTCCCCTTTTGTTGCTGCCCACTTGCCCTACCACCGCCCGCTTAACGTTTCCTTTTTGCTTTATACGTTGCTCTTATCGCTCTTGTTCTTTGCTTCTTCTTTTGTGTGTCTGCTCGCAGATACGTTTCCTTTTATGTTTATTTGTTGATTTCTTTGATTTCGCTTTTTATTTTTTATGTGTTCTCGTATTTATTCTACCTCCGCTCAACGTCATTATCAAGTTCACGTTCACCTTTGGTTTTGTTTCTGCTGCGCATGCGCATCCTGTTGTTGTTGTTGTTGTTTTTGTCTTTGTCGGAGTCCTACTTACTACTTGTTTTCTTTCTCTCTCTCTCTCTCTCTCGCTCTTTCCTAAGTAGGTTTTCATGACGCGTTTTCGTTGCACCGGGGGATTTTGATTTTCCAGCGATTCTTTTCGTTCCAGTTACGAGCTCAGGATGTGTCTGGCGCCATTAAAGTATTGGCTTTATGTCTACTGACCAGGCCAAATAGTAGGTCGTTGTCGTGGCCACTAGCAAGTTCCTTGTTGTTGTGGTTCTTCAGATCTCTCTCTCTCTGCCATATCGTATTAGACTTCTTAGCCATTTTGCAACAAAGTGGATTGTGTTGCCTCGTAAAAACCTAAACTTAAGAGAACGGGTTATTTTGTTTTCTTTTCTGAGATGGTTTTTAATGGAACTGCTGCGATGTGACATTTTTATAGTTCTTATCCATTTAGAATAGAATTGGACTAAACAGTAATGTTACGAGATTAAATGAGAAGACCACCTATTTAGATACATACATAAAGATTTCCTCTGGGTGGCAAATAGATCAGTTACAAAATTAATAGTAATTCTGCTCAACTTTACATCATTAGGTATTCTTTTTAAAATCTTTATTAATTTCGGCTAGAGTTAAAGCAAAGTCTTTTCACCTATTCCCTCGGTAAGAATTGTAGGCAGTAACTTCCAATATTTCTGACGATCTCTTAAGCCGCTTACCCACACAACTGTCACGCTATCAGCGTTTGCCTCGACTCCAGGTAACTTGTTTGCGTCTCTTTTACCAATTCTTCGTTTCTACGCTTTTTCTTTACAACAAATCCCCCCAGAAAGGTGTGACTCATGCCATGGTTCTCCATGTTTCGGTTCTCCAGTTGTAAAGCCGTTCCCCAACACAGACTCACCGCTTACTTGAGCACAGACTGGCGTCTGTGGCACTGCAGTGCAACTGTTTTGTGGCCGTTTTTTTATGTATACCCTGTAACATCAACAAATGGATATGACAGCTTTTGTAAAATAGTATGTAATAATAAATAGTATGTACACTTTCCTCAGTATGCTTACATTATTATTATATCAATATACCTAATCCTTAAATGTATTCCCAAAATATTTTCAAATTTTTTATTTTAAACATCTTATGTTATTTATGGAAAGCTGTTTAAAAAGTCACGTAAAGTACAGTTATCGAAATATCATTGATAACTGGATAGATATAAATATTTGCAATAATTATATCAATATCGGTACAATTATGCGATAATATTGTTCGAAATCAACAGCACTATGTAAAAAGCACCTTTAAAGCTCTTACTTATTCTATTAGAAGCTGATATGCAGTGGCTTAACCAAAACAACTAAATTAAGGTTGTATCAAAATGTTGTAAACTCAGGATGTTAACCTATTGTCTTAATTTATCAAATACAATATTTAGTTTTTATGTACTTTTAAAATATATCGCTATATTATATTTGGTACTGGGTATCACATCGTTGAGCACCTTTTAATTATACGATTCTTACTTGTTAAATTGGTTGTTCCTGCCTGCTGGTGCAGCTGATAAACTTGGCGCAGTCGTTAGCCTTTTGCCAGTTGGCTGAAGTTGAAGTTGCAGGCCCGTCAGATTCAGACTTGCAGCCTGCTGCTTTAACTGTTTCGATATCCACTGAATCACAACAGCAACAACAACAACAACAACAACAATAATAACAAATCCGTTGTGTTTACTGCATTTTGACCTGTGGAGAACAAACAAAGTTGAATGCAGAAAAAAATCATCTGGGGTTTCTCCGCATGGCGTGTAAATGCATCTTCTGACGACTTGGAAATGTATCTTAACTTATTTTTATTCTTCTTTCTTAACATGATTTTTCTGTTATTTTTTACAAGTCATTAGCTTTAATTTACACACACACACACATGTGTAGTTTCATTCATAGTTTTGATGTCGGCGTTCTGCCTCATAAAATGCAGCTGACTGAGCTGAACTGAGGTGAAGATAAATACAACTACTTTAGTCAGATACGAGCCTTCTCAGTTTTGGTATTGGTATAGGTATTGGTATTGATTTCGCTTTGGTTTACTGATCGTTCGATTGATTGCTCCCCATCACTCGTTACGGCTGCCCAACTTCAGTTCATTCCCAACCTTTTCGTTTTTTGGGCATTATTATAATTCATTTATCGTTTTCCGTTCGATGCTTCTCCAGCTTTGGTGGTATTGCCTCAAGTCGACTTTGTTTGGCGATCTTGATGTCTCTTTCTTGTTGAAAATTATGATTGATTAGTTTGATCAAATGCTGACCCTCATAGCATCAACAACATGGTATATTGATCAATTGTTTAATTTAACGCTTTGTTGAGCTTAATGTTTGTGAAAAGTCAGGAAATCAGCTAATGAGTTTGTGGAGTTTCCTAAACCTCGCTGTTAGTTGCTGTCAGAGTCTGGGAAACATTTGATTATATTATTTATTATGATACATACTATTTCAAATCTCTAACCTTTGAATAAATTACATTATATTGTAATAAGATCAGAAAAGTCGAGTCAGTCTTTGATATATAACTAATTAAAAATATTTATAAATCTATTAGTTGTTTTGATTAATCGAAAATCATATAATATATCTAATACGTCAATTCAAACTAAATTAATTTAGAAATATACACTTAACATTTAGCAATGATTTGGTTATCTAATTATTTTTAATTCTTTCTTTGGTGTTTCCACTCAAATTAATTATTAATTGATTGGTTTCTTTTAGCGTAATGCAGGTACAACTTTTGCTATGCCAAAACATAATAAATTTTGTTGTCTGGGCGTTTAATTGGCATGACCCTGGGTCTAATGATTTATTCAAATTCAAGTTAATGATACATATCTGGCATACAGTAGTCAAAACAGAGCCTGTTGTGACCGGTTGACATTGTGATCTGTAACCGTTCATTTTCCTTTCTTAATTCAAAGATTTTTTTTATTTTTGCCACACTTTTCGCCAGTTTAGTTTGCTGTTGACCCTCTTTCTGACATTATCGTCTGGAGTTGGAGTTCCAAAGGCCACCATTGGCAACAATGATAGCATTTTTATATTGTTTTTTCGGACGTAAGTGAAAAAAGAAAGTTTGAAATGAAAAATTAGACTTCAATGGTTGCTTTCTGTTGAAATTACTAAAAGCGAGTAACATTGCGCTCATTGTTTGAGTTTAAGATAGTCTTCCATTGCGTGTTTTACATGGTCAAACGTAGCCCCATTTACTATCGTCATCAATGTAAGAAAATCGCCTAATAATGAATCCTATGAGAGGGGAAAGTGCATGTAATTTGAAAATAATTGGACTAACTTAAGTTTGAAAATGGTCCAGCTCTTTCTTTATACAACGTTAAAGCCTAACACTATTTCAACTAATTTTAACAAAATCAAGAAGGTCTATTTCGTACAACGTTATCTTAATTAGAATATTTAGTCAAAACTTGCAGTTTCAAAAAGCGATTTAATTAACGATCGGTTTCTTGTATTTGAGTTTGGATTTTGAAACTGGATCTTAAGAGACTTAAGTTCCGGATTATGCTATGTACTCTTTAGAAATCTGTTAAATTATTGTAAATATTGATATATTTACCATAATACAATAAGCTTAATTATAGTATATATTTTTATTTTATCGAAAATAGCCCAAAATAAAGTTCTGATAATTCTATGATAATTTTAATATCATATGGAAATTATTAAAATTGTACGAATATTTATTTATTTTTATATTACTTTAATAATCTTTATTCAACTATAAATGTTCAACAGTATGCCATATTATACTTTACTACTATAAAACTAATTAGAAAAATAAAACCAAAACAGTTTTTTTTTTTATAAACAAATACATTTTGTCTATATTATGAAGAAGACACATTAAATTCTTCGAAGCAAATGCTAATCACTTGCCGACCGCCCAAGAAATTGAAACGATCTCGTTATCTAGAATTTATTTACTTTTAATGAAATCAAAACACAAACAAAACATGGCTTTTTCTATCTCTGATTCTCGGGATGTTGTGTTGTTAGGTTAGTTAGACAAACAAAGGGCGCCAGCGGGATAAACTTTTATTGGGAGAAAAGTGAGCCATTGGCCAGCTGGGTGTGTGTGTGTGTGTGAGTGTGTGTGGTCATTGTATTTTTTGTTTAAGATCTGACTTGGATTGACATGACAGCTGCCGCCTCGAGCTAGTTGTCATGTGAATTGGATATGAGAAATGTGGTATTAGAAAATAAAGATGGGAACATTTCTGAACTGTAGTATGTACATCAATAATTTAAATAGAATCTTCGAAAACAGAATTTGCACTCAATTGACGAACTTTGTATGAGTTTGAAGAGTATTTGTTTCATTGACAAAATAAGTCACACATAGAAAATTCTCTTGAAGTTGATATATTTCATGAAAATAATCATTATGTATTAAAAAGAGATGCGCAACTAGAAGTTTTCAACTTTAAAAATGCCCTGTCATAAATCATTCATGATTATCAATCAATATTATATGAAAATAAGTTAAAACGACTTTAAAGCTCAGTTTGCAAACTACTTAATTGTATGCTGATAATCGCAATCAAACGATCTAAGAACATTTATCTTATTCCCGGGAAGGCGTCTCAACAACTTGAGCTATAAATTTCTATAATATGCAACGATTTAAAATTTATAGAAAAAATTCAAATGATGGCTATGAATACTCCTCATAAATGCATATGAATATATGTGATGCACTTGATATGGGAGGATAGATAGACAAGGTAGAGGGCGCCAGTGTGCGAGCAGCTTCCGGCAAATCGTTCGCTGTTGGTCTGGTTATATTTTTATTTTTTCTTTCTGGATCTGGATCTCTGTCTCTGGTCATACTAAACACTCAAGAGTCTGTGCAACGTGCGCTGTTTATCTCAATCATCGACAGCAATTCCAGCATGTCCGTGGCAATCAACAGACCTCTGGACATTGGAAACGTTGGATCGTTGGATGCTGGACGAGGCCTCCTCGAGTCTTACACTCTCTCTTTCAGTTCCCTGGTCTCGTTTGTGCTTTTAATGAAATTTCTTAATTGAAGCTGCCGTTCAGTTTGTCGAGACAGACGCCGCTCGGTAAAAATATCAGCAGACATGTTTTATGCCTTTTCTTTTTCTTTTTCTTATTGTTGTTGTTGTTCCTCTTCTTGTCCGTTGTAGTTGTTTTTCTTGATTTGATCTATATTAATCATGTTCAGGCTGGCGTCTTCTTCTATATGAATGTATGCTGGAGAATTGGCAATTGGCCTGTAGAAAGCGAATGCTTTATCTCCAGACATTTGTCGTTTGTCTCATTTGATGATGATGATTAAATTAATCAGATTTGCAGTTTATTTTTAAACATATTTGTGCACAGCGATTTATGTTGGTCATGAGCTCAGCTTATGCAAATTTATGGCCAGTTGATTAGTGATTTAAATAAATAGACAAATATATTGCACTGTGTGAACAGCTGGAAATAATTAAATATTCATTTGCGTTTCGGTGAATGCGTAAATAATTATTAAAAGTAATTTGTATGTTTTTATTTTATCCTTTATTTGTGAACAGGTACTTGTATTTCACATTTTTGTGATGAACATTTGTGCCTATTGCTAATATTAATAAAATAATATCGTATCATATTAAAATCAATGGACCAACAAAAAAAAGCATTCAAACATTTCCAAATATAACGTTTCTCCTTCATATATTCCACACATTTCAGAAGAACGTGAGTTCTGGATATTTCACAGATTTTTGTCAAAATTTGTATTCTTAAAAAATCTATAAATTCAATGTTTTTATACCGATAAGCGATATAGTTTTGCAAAGTTAACAATTAATGATAACTATGAAAAATAATAAATATTTATTTAATTATTATCCCTTCGAACTAATTCTCAATATTATAGGTTTTTTTTTAGTTTTTCACCCATTTCTCAGGATAGATCGTCCATTTATTTTCACTTTAATCTAATGTATACCATTTGCCATATTTGAGACCAAATTAAGTTTGTTTCTATAGATGATTTTTTTAGTTCGAATTTTTATATCATAATGAAATTTCTTTTTCAATGTTTAATTTTGATTTTAAAAAGTAAATACATTTTGCCTGCCAATTTTGCAGTCTCTATTAAATTTTCCAATAAAATCCCTTCTAGTCATCTAAAAAACTGTCGTTAATTGATAAAAAAAAAAACCGAACACATCAAACTAACTTAATTAGCGAGGTAACTCACCAACCTACCTAATCTGAGCTCAACGCATCGTTGCGTCAAACACAATTGCCCAATGAGTACACGCATGTTACCTGTCTGTTATTGCTCACCTGAGCCACCTGTGCCTGCCACAAAGGTCAATCCCCAAAAGCCAGTTAACAACAAAAGCAGCAACACAAACGCGTTGATTGGATGCCATTAGACGCATACACAAATACGTATATTGTAAATAGATAGCAATAAATTGAGTTCAGTTCAATTGAAATTGAATTTGAAATCGTCAACGTAAGCGCAATAATACAATGGCAAATTAGATCTCGTATTGTCGTTTAACGCAGAGGAGTGTTGTTGGTGTCGCTGTTGACGTTGGCGTTGGCAACTGACGTCATCATAAAACACTGTTCAGACGATGTCGACTGAAATATATGGCGTTAATATCCGCTGTAGTCTCTCAGATGCTCGTAACCAACATCGTCATCATGTGGGACATGGGCGTACCGAGGGGGAAGCTAGACGGGCTGTTGACCCTTTCGACCCATAATATTAACGAACTAATACATTAGTAAAGTCACGTAAAAACAATCCAATTCAATCCAAGTCAGGAAGCAGAAATGTGTAACAGATGCACAGCTTTGTGAAGTGTGAAGGAGGCCGGAATGTTCTTTCCTGAATTAAGAATTCATTTTTATTATCATTCATACAAAGTAACTGTCGAAATATCAATTAGCTCCTGATAAGTTAAAAGTCTTGGATATTATTTATTTTACATTTTATATGGGGAATTCCACACACAAACGTAGCCATAAACTTAAAGTTGAAGAATTAAAGACTTACGTATTGTTAGATTTTCTTCCAGAAATATTTCCAGTACTTGTTTAAAATGAACTAATTCATCTGCATCTTTGAAGGAATGTAGATTTTCTATATTTTTGACTGTTTTCTTAAAAATTAATCTTTAAATTAGAATAAAGAAATCTGTCACCTAAAATAATAACTAAAAAGTTAAAATATTGTATATTTCATACGCAGTAATCAACGTCTTGACATTAGAGAATTACCCATAAATATAGTATATATCGTAAATTATATTGTAACAAAAATTTGAGGCAGATGTATCATTCGTCTTTACACTTATATTACAATAAGCAGCTTATCACTTAAATTTGTGAATTTATGATATAGTTTTTGTTTTGTATTTGCGAGATATTAGAATTACTACAATTGAAATAAAAATGTTTGAGCCTCCCTTGAGAAAAGTGTGACTACGCCCATGATGTGTGCACGCATCCACGCCTTGGGTTGCATTGGGGTGAGAGGTGCAAAGGGCGATTGCTGTGCCAACATTTTCCTTCCACGTGCCGGGGGATGGGCAAGGGGATGGGGAAGGGGGAGCGGAAATGCAGAAACGCAAATACAGACGCCGGAAAACTTACGCTCATCCGCTCAGACCGCATGCATTTTGGGGCGGATGCCGCTGGCTGTGCAATTATTGATGCAATTTTCTGACACACACACACACATACCACACCACACACACTCACACCACAGCACACAGTCACACACACAGACAGACAATAGGGAAGTACGTTTCTCAGCTAACCCTCAACTTTCTGATCCTGTGGGAAAATGCAATTTCTCGCCGCATTCACAGAATTCTCAGCGATTAATTTATTTATTTATTGCGTGTCGCTTGACGTCTGCAATTGATAATTTAATTTTGCACAATTATTATAAATTATTTTGTCTGCTGTTCAACATTGTTATTTGCCAATTGTTGATCTGACCGACCACAAAGCACAACTGCAGCGAGAATTTATTGGCATTATCTGAGTGAATATATCAACTATAGTCAGTAATAAATGGTCTTTGTTGACCAATGTTGAATTGTTGGACAAATAAGCATGTACCTCCAATCATAAGTTTATTTATGAATGTCACCACCAATAATGTCGATAACAAACCATTTACAAGGTTCAAAGATCTGTAAAGCAGTGGAATCTGATATCTAATTGAATGCTGGAACTCTCAATTGTGTTTGGGGCTGTTTTTTAACGCGAAATATTAAATTAATTTTCTCATTTATCATAATTTTTGATATTTTATAATTGGGCAATATATATAGAAATGCAATAGTTTAAAATATGCTGTTCACGATACTTTATGAATATAAACAGACGAATAATGTCGGATTACAGCCGCTATTATTGTATTCAAAACAATCTAAAGCTTATTAAAAATGTTTTAAATACAAATCTGAAAACTTTGGGGTATTAAAATTAATGTAAAGTGCTTAATTAAATGCATTGTAGCCTCCGCTTACAAGGACTACCCACTCGTTACTATCAAATTAGCTAGTTTCCCTTGTAAATCATAAACTTCCGATCCAAACTGTCCGTGTGATTGACCAATTCACACGACCGAAGCTCATTTGGAGTCATAAAAAAATGTAGAAAAAAGTTACATTTCACGCTTCCTACGTAAATATCAGTTACAATATGAAAATCCAAATGAATTTAATGTTGGAGTCGCTATCTTGGCTTTTTTACTGCCATATTTGTGCTAACTACTGACCATATTTTTAAATGGCCATATTGTGATTGGTAGCTGGCAGCTGTAAAGAGGTTCATTAAGGTGCTAATAACAAGATATGCAACTAACTCTAAATGGGAAATGCGAGCATGTTGCGTGTGTTGCAGGAAACGCCTACGCCCCACGCCCCCTTTGCTTGCCCCTGCCCCTTGCCCCTGCCCACCACTCGACATAGCTCAAAGTCATCAATTATCTACAAAAATGCAAGTAATTAGTGTACAGCAACAATAACAACAACAGTAGCAAAAACATCAAGAAAGAAAACGTAGGTTATAATGCTAGACAATAAGATACTCGGGCTTTTAGGTTTTGATTTTATGTGGTAAGTCTACCAAATATAAGATTTTTTAGTTGTTTTTGGTATAACAAAGCTCTGTATTATTATTTAATTTTGTAATTAATTAACAGTTTCAGATATTGAAATCTAATTTTGGTTTTCTATGAATATTTTTATTTATATATATCCTATGTTGAGGATAAGGAATATTTGGGCACATATACACCAGTTATACTATTCTGTTTAAGCCATATTTATTGGGTACAGGGTATTAAAATACTTCAGTTGTTGCAACTGACAATTAGTAGTTGTTGTGGTCACAATGGCAAGACTCTGACTTAATACTAATGAAATAAATTACACACTAAATGCAACAGTGACTAGAGGGGTATATAAATTGTGTTCCTTCAAGCAAATGTAGCGTGAAATCACAGCGAAAGAAAAATAACAACAACAATAAATATAAAACTCAAGTGTTGCATAAATTAATAAATTTTTATTTTAAGCTAAGGGGTGAGCTCTGAACCTTTACAGCTAAATTTGCATATCAGCAGGCGTGGAATTGAAAATAACAACAACAACAACAACAACAACAATGACAATGACAGTGAATAGTGCATCTAAAGCAGAAAGGAAACTGCTATAAATTACATACACCGCATTTTTATGGCTCAGTTGAATCCAAAAATACTCGCTATACTATAAAACTGATGAGCCAAGACCTGAAAAGGTCGGTCAAGGGGCACGACAGAACTGGGGATAACATCTTGTATAGGGGATATTTAAATTGTTAATATTCTTATACTTTAAAAGTACAATTTCAACTTGGGATAGTCTTGTGTACTATTCTGTATTCTTTGTGACTAATGTAAATGGATAAATAACAGCATATTATAACAGATAAGTCAAAAAAATAAAATCAAGTTCAGATTGGAGACTTGAAATCATAATGGTTTTTCCAGATAGTTATAATAATATGCACCCAGGGGATAAGAAGAATATTATAAATAAATACAGTGATATTTGATATGAGTTTTTCATTTAATTAAAATGCTAAATATAAAACACTTTCAAATTAAACAACAATATTATAATAGTCACCTAATTAAAAAAAAATTTTGCAGTTTGCAGATTTTATTTAATTGTGCTGAAATTCAATATTATCCTATTAATTTGTAGAATTGTGATTAATTCTTAATTCAAATATTAGCTTTGTTTAGTTAAGATTGTATTTAGCACGTCTAAAATCAAATTGGACTGATTTAATTTTTTTTCATTCTAAGCAGAAATTCCAAAAATTGAATATTTTTCCTTCTTTTTAATTAAGAAAATCAACGACAAGGAGAAAGTTATAAGAAAATCATTAAAATGACACTTTCTGGAATATCTGCATTAATTTAAAATAGATTTTCATCAATGATAATAATGAGTAATAAAATTTAAATCAAATATAATCATTGCTTATGATTTTTAATTCTTTTTCACTCACAAATAATTACTGTGAGATTTTTATAAAATTACTCAATAATTACTCGAACTGGTTTTATATATTTAACTTTTAGTTAGTTGAAACAAAACTTGATAATTACATTGATAATTTCTACTCCTGCTCAATCTGAAACTTGTCACTTTTCACGTTTTCTTTCGACATGCGTGTAGCTTGATGTGTGCTTTTAGTCGCCCCCCTTTAAGTTGCTTCCCCCCTCCCCGCGCTCTTTGCGTCTTCAGTTGCACATCATGCAAATTACAAGTAAGTCAAAAGAATGCCGCTCCGCCCTCGTGTCACGTCTGTCAAGAGGCGGCAAGGGGACCACAGATGTTCAGCTGATTGAGCGTCATCTTTGTTGCTGTAGAGACACGCCTTGTTGTGCCTCATCAGCGGGATGCAACTGGCAGCAACTGGCAGCAACTGTATCGCTGGCTGGGGCAGCTACTTGACTTCCATCTTCCGGCTGTGTGGCACCTTCGTTTAACATAATTTGTGGCCGGCAGTCATGTTTTTACGACACCCGCTGTAAGTGGCAGGCACTGTGTGCTTTGATTTTCAATACAAAGTGAAGGCGAAAACGAAAACGAAGAAACCGACTGGTCAGACATTCTACTCTTTGTGTCCTACCTCTTTTACCTTTCGTTCGTCAATGTCCTCCCAGTCTGCCAGCTCCCAGCTCCCAGCTACCAGCTCTTACTTGTCCTATCTGCGAGTGTCCAATCAAACACATGTCAAATGTTGTTGTTGGCGTTGTTGATGTTGCTGATGTTGCCTGTCGCCGCTGTCGTTATTGCAGTTGCTGTGGCTATTGCTGTTGCTGTTTATGTTGCAGTTGTTGTCTGGGTCTGAACTGTATAATCAGGACTTCGATTCACTTTCGCTGCGTCATGTAAATGCACTCACCAACCATGCATCCAATTAAACAGGGTGGGACAACAAGAAGTATCTCGTTCTCTTTCACTTTGTAAAAATTAGATTTATTTTTTACAATGAGGGATTCTATATTGGTTCCGATGATGCTGCCATTGTGAAATTCTATGCTTTTAAGTTTCCAAATGCTTAAAAAGAAACAGTTATTAAGAAATATGTGAATTAAATTACATGCATTTTATATGCATATTAATCAAATTTTTAATTTAAATGCATTTCATCACGGTTCGGTTCGACAACCGGTTTATGTACCTCTTAATTTCAATAAAATATTTTCATTGCTTAAATATTTTCTTGATTCTTAAACCCAATTAAATTATGTATTATAAAAAATGAGTTTTTGCAAGTAATCTAAATTAATTCGAAGATTTAAATATGTTAAATTTTTATTTAAAGTATTAAATAGTTAGTTTTAAAGTGCGTCGCTTGTATATGACCACCAATGTAATGAAATATTCCCAGAGGAACAAATTCGGGTTCCGTCAAATCGTCAATTGTTACATATATAAATTGATTGTTATCTATTAAAAGGTGTGTACTTCACAAATTTCCAAATCAAATCGACAATTGCAAAATTGACAGCACTTTCTAATGGACTGCTACATTTTGCCCCACCCTGTATATCATTTGAGCTTGTATATTCAACAACGTCAGCTGCTCGATCCAAACAGCCAGTGGCCATTTCCATGTCCACATATGGGCGAGTTTGAGCGTGTGGGCGCCTCTTGCCTCTTGTCTCTTGTCTCTTGCCAATTCACAAACATAGTATACATAAGCATGGGCGCAAGCCAACGCCAAAAACCCAAAAACGCAAATCCAAAACAAAAAACATTCAACCATCGATTCTTCCATCGACATCGTTTGGGTTGTCATCGTGGACATACACATGTAGTTTGGCACCCACACTTGTTTTGCATATTCGATATCGATATCGATGCCGACGTCGACGTCGATGTCGATGTCGATGTCTACGTCGAATGGCGAACTGACAAAGCGGGCAAGCAATGAGTCCCACTCAGCGTCATCGGCAGGTCAGCGCTGGTTTGTGTCGTTGTCTGCATGTTGGCACAGTGGGTCGAGTGATAGCGAAACATTGTTTATACCATATGATTAGTTAAACAAAAAATTATAAATTTGATTGAACAAGTCTTTAAATACATATGTAATATACGATATATTGGTTTAATATATTTTAGTGATTTAATGAATACATAATATATATATATAATACAGAACTGTACAGGCCAGTTTCGACGGGATTTTCCGATCGTGAAAAACTTTCACCAGTCCCAATTTCAGCTTTGCAAAATTTTAATATTTGTAAATGTATATATATATTTTAAGTAATAATTTATAATGTATATAACTTAAAGGGTTGTGAACAATTAATTATTTTAAAACATGGATGTTATATTATTTTTTAGTGTAATCATATCATATTTAATAATAATTGTTAGTTTCTGTTTTTTTGCGTATGTTAATAGCCAAGATTTTTTTCCAATATTTAAGAATTTAGCAAATTCCTCCTGAAAACAATTTCCTTACTTTTGTTATCAAATTATTTAAAGATTATGAGAACTTTACCGATTAATAGATAAACAGCTTTAATAATTTAAGCAGCTTATTATATAACTTATACAATATAATATATTTGTTAAAATTAAATAATTGACAATCATGTTATAAGCATTCAATTTAATTACTTTTTGTATTAATTGAGTCGCAAAGTATTTCTTTTTGCATTTTTTTTATTGAATAATTAAATTAAAAGTCATTTCGAAAAGCACTCAGACCACGGTGCGCCCTGCAGCAGTAAACTTATTAAAAGTCAATATTTTTTGCTACATTGAAGTCAACTGACGGAAATTCAGTTATTAAAAGTTGAGTAAAATGATGGATGACTTTTAAAACTCAATTTGTAACATGTGAAAATTTCAGTCAGAAAATGCCAGTAAAATGCATTTTGCTGGAAAAACGCTTTAAGATACGTTCTCATCCAAAGCATGACAGGCTACAAATTAAGTGCTATCACAATGGGAACTGGCAGCTTTCAAGTTGCAACTACTACAACAAATGGGCAAAGACCGGAAACGGAAATGTGCTTACACCCGCACCTTTTACGGCCACAAAACACAACACATTTTGTTTAGTTTGCAACTGTGGAGCTCATCATGAACGTGGTCCTGGCTCTCGTCCTTTCACGCAGTACGAGCCGAAGTTTCCGCGCACGTGAGAGATAAAAATCCGGTTCATGTGGTCGGGGCCACAAAAGTCGACGTGGAAATGAATTAACATTTTGCATGTTGGCAAAAAAGAAAGTATGGGCCATGGCTGTTGCCAGGATAAGCGCACATCCAGCCACATCCTGTTGTGCAGCGTTGCCACTTTTCGGTTGAAAATATTGTAGTCTATCTTGCTTTTGTGCAGATGGGAACGGAACAAGCTTAAAACCCAACCGAGTAGCCCATAAAGCATTCGCAGGTTCCATTCCGCCCGCCTCGTTTGCATTCATCTGGGTGGGTTAACGCCTTTTTGGCTTTAATGGCGCAACTTTAGTGCTTAAGTGGTATAAATTGCAATGGACTGCAGTTCGTTCGCTTACAGAAAGAGAGAGAGAGAGAGAGAGAGACAAAGAGATGCCTATCGTTTTGGGCAGTGAAGTAGGAATTGCAAAGTGCCTTGTGGGTTCGTGCTACTGAGAAGTCGTTGTAGTTATCCGAAACTCTACTCACTTGTTCCATAATTTATTACCAATTTTATAGAGACTTGCCTAACAATATTGGATATTAGCTACGTGCAAAGTCTAACACCAACTGCACCAATATTTAAATATGTATCTCACTAAAGCATCTGACTTAGCTTAGTAACGACTTACAGCCACATTTGCATTAAACTGATAACTGTCTTGTTTGCTGGTGTAATAAAGTACACGATGCTCGAATCCTTCTATGAATTCCTAACTCCTCCAACTCCAATTGAGGTTCAATTTTTAAAGTAAGCTTGCTGGGTATCTTGGTATTGCATCTGTCATAACTCCGTATTATTAGTTTTAAAGTTAATAGCTTTTATTTGATTTTTGTACTCTACCTTAATAATTATCAGTATCATAGCAAGAATTTCCAAGATCCCTTGTATTAGTTCCCTGACCTATATATCATAGATTGCAAATAGTCGTGGTTTACTTAAATAAATATACAATGTTAGCATAATTTTCGATTTTCATCCATTGCTAATTACCAATATTATCTATATTAAATCATTGAATTAAATATGGCAAATCTTTTGTCATGTTTTCTAAATTATAGAGATTTCTAATAGAATTATTTTAAGTTAATAGTATGTTTGCACACCTCTTCATAGATAGTTAAATTATTTGAATTCTGCAAGTATATAAGTATCAGTGTTTTGCCTGATTATATTTATAATATTGATATTCATTTCCACAAAGTATTAAAGTTTATTGAAATGTAAACCGAAAGTAGTTTCTCTTGCAATGTAAAAGATAAGATATTACTGAATTACATTATATGTATGCATATCACCATTTATTGCTTAAATGAATTGCATTATGTTGAAATTTGACTGGTCGTGAGAAAACAAAGCCTTTTAGGTCTCACAAAAATGTAAATAACTAAGTTTTAGTGTTTCACATATAAATCAAATAAATGTTACGAAATCAATCAAAATTAATTTGAAAGTGTTACAAAACTCTACACCCGAGTGACAGAACGAGAGAGAAAGATTCAAAGTTGTGTATAGTTAGAAACAAATTTGTAGAAATGGGGAAACCACCACAAAATGCACTCACTAATAACACACACACACGCACACAGACAAATGCAGAGCGTAATTATTATTAATTTGTCAAGTATGTAAAACAGATGCCCTATGCACCGATGTGCCCAGCGGGTCGCTCGACGTCAGTTCGAGGGTTGCCCAAGGGGGGAGAGGCCATAGGAGAAACTACAGTTGCACTTAGAGAATAAATGCGGGCGTAGCATGAGTTTGTGCACCCGTTACTTAATAAATCGGTAAAAGGGTATATTGAGTTCGTTACAATGTATGGTATGTAACAGGGAGAAGGAGACATCTCCGAGCCTATAAGGAATATATATATATTGCTGATCAGCATTAACAGTCGAGTCGATATTGTCATATTCCTCAGAGACTAAAAGAGCTAGAGCAAGCAAATGTAGCACATCAGTGAATTCCGCCAACTTTTTGGTAACTATAGTTAATTGTTATTATCAATCAATCATCCTATTTAATCGCATAAAGACCGGTTAAACGGAACATATTAGAAGGTACTACTTTTATTTTTGAAAGCAATCAAACTACACGTATGTGACGGGTATTCATAAAGTCGGGATCACGAACATAACTTCCTGAAAAGTTTTTTATATTTGTGTATTTTGGTTGGCCTGGAAACTGCTGTCGTTGTTGTTATTTTGTTGCAGCCACGCGCCAGTTTGGGGAGGGGAGCAGAAGATGGAGCATGAGGTGAAGTTGGATGGGAGAAGCTGTCTGCCTGCTTTGCGATTGAAGGGCCCGCGGAAAATGCAGAGTAACAGAGAGCAGACAATTTTCAATGCAAATCAAAAAGCAGCTTTTGTCGAAACGGTGGCGGGAGGCGGAAGACGGGAGGCGGGAGGCAGTGGAGGCATCTCGATGCAGTGCAGACAAGTGCAGACAATTCCCGAGAGACATTGTATATAAAAATATCCGGCTGAACCAAATTTGTCGGCAAACTCAGCCTTTGGCTCTCTGCATTTGCCGCTGTCTCTGTCTCTGTCTATTTTTATATCCATTAAATGCATTTGTGCACATTTCGAAATCGTGGCACATTTACATTTCTGTTTCGATCTTGTTGGTTTGACTTTTATTTTTTCTTATTTATCATTTCGATTTCTGTTTTCGCTTCCAATCCAATTGTGTTTTGATTTCGGTTTACCATGAGCAGACAGTTTTTTATTTTTGAATGGAAGCATTGAAATCTAGATGAAAAGTTGACTTGATTTAGCAAAAGTTCAGTTGCAGTTGCAGTTGCATGTGCAACAATCTGCAATGTTGTATGTTTATTTATTTATGGACCTGACATTCCTTTGAAGTTATTTGACGAACTACTTGCAATATTGCAAAGGTGGAATCAACTGATTTCGTTGAAGTCAAATAGAAAACAGCTCATTAGTCGACATATTTGAGTATGTATAAAATGTGTATTTATGTTAATAGTACTGAAAATTTGACTAAATATTGTAGATTATTCTGGTAATAAGAAACTAAGGGATATTATTCAAGTTGCTTACAAAACTGTTGATTGATCTGCATATTCGTGTTTGAATCTTATAAGTATTTATGGTTATACTTTTTAATCGAGCTAGCTTTACAATTTTTATATTTTTATATATATTCTTTTTTTATAAATAATAATATTACACTAGTCCATAAGTATTTTGGCAAATATACAAAAGAAAATGTACATTAAGAAAGTCCTAATTATGACATATTTTTTAAAAAAACTTGTTCTTTAGACAAGCTGATAATAGGGCAATAATTATAATTAATTCGTACACTGACATTAATAACACATTGGCAAAATAGTAATCGTTTCCTTTAACCTAACATTCTGGTTAATTAAGATAATATTAAAGAAAAATTTAATTAAAATATGGCTTACATAGTTTATGGAAACTGTAACTGATTTAGTATATCAGAAAAGGTTTATTTTTGGAGTAATTTATAATCACTTTTGTGCTCTGAATACAAAAGATAATCTTTAAAGTGCACTCCAATTACGTGATCTAAAGTTGCAATTTATCTGATCTGCTTACTTTTATGCTTATCGATGTGATTAAATTCAGAGCTATTTTTAGAAGTTCAGCTCCCATTTAATCCAATTGTGCTCTCCACACTTTGAGCATTTCAAGCGCAATTGCTGCCATTGTCCTTGTGTTATTTGCCAAGTTGTCGAGTTTGTTTTAGCCAGGAGCAAATGCTAGCTGCTTATGCCGCACACGTCGTGTCTTTGTTTCAAGTCTTTCAGACGATATGGCGGTATGGTAGTATTTTTATTTTTAGCACAAAAAGTAAATAAATTTGCATAGAGTTGACGCTGTGGCAGAGTTGCATTAAAGGATTACAAGGCAAGACTTGCGAGTGCCAACAATGGTTTCACATAATCCTGTTAGTTTATTTGCAAAGCCCGAGGCCGAGCACAATGTCAAGTGAGGACAAACAATATGGTAAGGAGACAAACAGACGGACGGACAGGACGGGCAGGACAGACGGGATAGACAATGGGGTAACCCATCCTAGACAATTCTCAGGTGCCATCTGCAAATGGTAATGAAGACGAAGAAGTCGTATGAGTACAAAATGTGCCATGTCTAAAAGGTGTCCAACTGTCTGCATGAAAAGTCATGTTCTTTATTTTTATTTTTATCAAAAAAAGGAAAACTCATTAAAAATGTAAAAATTGTAGACAATTTACACAGTGAGGATAAGCCACAATCATGAATTTTCAAATACGCCTTTTGTAAACGTAAAGTGTCTGCATTAGACCAAAAAACAAAACGTTAGCATATTTTACCATTTACCATTTAACATTTACCAGGTACCATTTACCAGTTGCCATTCAGTGACCAGGTCCATTAATCTTGGGCATTGTTCTAGTGGACAGTCTGGACTGGTGTCATAGTTATAAATTATGCAGCACATCCAGTCACAGACTGGCTTCTGAAGCTGTTGGCCACTTTAAAATCGATGCCGTGCATATCGAGTGACCAGTGGTACGAATACTGGTACGAGTGCAAGTGCGATTACGAGTACTCATTCTCCTACTCATACTCTGCACGAGAGACGAGTGCAGAAACGCAACCAAGCGGAAAATCAAATAAAACGTCAACGTTTCCCCGTCAAACCGAGTGTCACTGAGCGAACTGAAGGGCCAAAAAGGCCAAAGCCGCCACTTTGCCAGTGTACTATGGGCAATTTTTCGATTTTAGGTGGCAATAATTCTTAAAAATAAGCGGGAGACTTGAAACTTGTTATGTACATTAGTTAGATTAAAATGAAACTAAACAAATTGGACCAGCACTTGATATAAACTCTAAAAATAATTCCTATTAATATTAACCTATAATTTTGGAAATCAATTGGTTCTCGTTCTACCAACCCGACCTTAGAGCTTGTAGGTATAAATAAGACTTTTTAGGATAACTGTGGATGACTCATTACATATACATTTAACCATGACAGCAAATGTTTATTTTAAATACCGAAAGAATATTTATGCATATTGAACTTATTCAACTTTTTACTGTGTTGTTTATTTTTTTGCTTTTGAAAGTCTTCACCAGCATAAATTATGAAAATGATTAATTATTATTATTATTATTAATTAAAAACTAACCCATTAAAAATACCATCGAAACTTGGACTTTTTGCCGCCTCTAACGAAAAGTCGCCCATAGTGCAGTGCTGCCAGCCTTACCACCGATTTACCAGTTTACCAGCAACCAGCTTGCCAGTATAACAGCCTGTCAGGCCCACCCGGTTGGCGACTGGTGCGTTGGTGGTTTTCCTATACTATACTCTACTCGGATCGTCCCATTGCCCTTGGCCACGGGGCAGGCCCACGTTGAATGCTCAAGTGTCAATTGGTTTAGTCCGTGGCCACTTTGTCGAGTGCACACTGTAGCCAGCTGTAGTCGCGTTGTGTGTGTGTTTCCTTCTGAAGTACGCTTCAAAACTGGCTGCATTCGAGCCACACGGATCTGAGTGGCCCTGCACTTCATTGCATCGGAGGGCAAGAACTTTGAACAGTTGGTTAATATGCATAAATAACATGAATAAAATGCCGACTTTCCTGCTTGAGGTTTTCTTTATTCTTTTTCCTTTTTCTTTTGTGGCAGTAATTGGATAAGTAGGAATCGTATTAAATGTTTGGTTCTATTAAAGTTTATTAGACTTTAGTCACTACATACCGATCAAGTCAGTTAAAATCAGGGACCGTAATGATTTTAATTGTTATTTAAAAAAAATTAAGTAAAAAATATGTAATAAGAATATTATTCGTAATTATTAAAAGTAATTTATTTGTTAAAAATAAAAATCAAGTATTATATGTATTTAAATTTTAATAATATCTTAGACTTTTACTTTAACTTAAAAATTGTATTTCAAATTATTATATAACAGCAAAGATAAGTGAAATATTTTAAATTCTTTTTATACATTTTTGTGCAAGCATAAAATGAATTAATTTCCATTGATATCAGATTTTGTGTGTTTTAAACTAGAATAATTATGCAATTTGATTCATAAAAGTAACAAAAACATTAGAAGAAGCTTTAAGATACTTTAAATTTGAAGCTTAATAAGTTCGTAATTTTTGGCTCAATCTTAATTGTTTATGCCAAAATTATTTTGTTTTTTCTTTTGAAAAATCTCCAGAAAATTACGAAAAATGGTTGCAATTATTTTTTAAATATTTTTAAACTTTACCAAATCCACACATTTTTTTGCATAATTGCTATTAATAGCTACACAGCCAATAATTTCATGTACATTAATTTTCAGATTCAAAAATAAGAAAGCAATTGCTAACTTCCTTATTTTTTGCAAATACGGAAAACACTATTTGACCAATATTGATTTCTGGACAAAGCACCGAGTGACAATAATTTATAATATAAGTTTAAAAGACTTTAAAGCTTTTATATTTTTACTATTAGAAAATGTTGAAAGGACACATTAAAACATTGCATTCAAGAATAGACTTTCAAGCACATTAAAACATTAACAGCTTGAACTCCTGACGCATCGATTAGTCGGTCATATATATAAATAATAAATATATTTTTAATAATCTTTTCGCCAATAGTTTATAAAGAATTGCTAAACATTTTCCTTTAGATATATACACAAGCCATGGACATTTGTTGCAGACTGCAGCTTGTAACATGATCTCCTCGATTCCCAATCACTTCTGTTAGATCCATTTCCAAGCAATTAACGCAGTCACTTTTTTATTTTTGGAGCTGAATTGTTTATTAACTCAGAAACTCAAGTGGCATTAAGTAGTTTATGGCATTTCGATGCAGTTGGATTGCATTATTCTCAACTTCCAAGTGCATGCCGAGTGCCGAAAAGGCACTTAATCGACTGTGGAAATGCAGATCGGTATTGAAAACTAATCGAAACTGGGTCAATTGGGGCATTGAGGGAGTAGCAAAGAGTTTCAAGAATTTTAGAGTTATGTTTATGTTAGAAAGAACCCAAATATTTCAAAGCAATGCCAGGTAAATAGGCATTCAACTTTAACCCAATTTCCAATGCTCTAGCATTTACATATATTGTATACAAAAATTCTAATGTCTTTTGTTATTCTTTTTGTTTATTTTCAGGTATGTATTGGCTTCATTCTTCTACGGTGTGTGTCTGTGTGTGTGAGTGTAAGTTCAATTAGCATACATTTCTGGCTGTGGTAGCCACGAAATGTCAACAACTCTATCAAACTGATCAACACGACAGAGACGCAATCTGCAAATTTACTATATGTGCTCGTAGCTCTCAGTCGCAAATTGCCGGCTCAAAAATCTGTCAACAACGACTGCAAAGTCCAGCTATGTATTTAAATTAGGGTGCATCGAATCTACGGTCAAATTTGATATGTTTTCTCCAAGAAACCGTAGTTCTAAAATAAAAAAAATTCGAGGACTGTTCTTAACTTGAACAGGTTTGTGTGTCTGGTCCTTGCTTGGACTGAAAAAACCATCGATCCTTTGATTCTTTGAAAGATTCAAGGCTCTGGTCCTAACAAGAGTTCTGACAGATTCTGAGTAAAAACACTAAAGGGTTGCTAATAATAATATGTTAAAATTTTAAAACAAATTAATTGATTTTAGTCCTACGATTTCTTGGTGAAAAGATCTTTGAATAATCCGTAGATTTCGAATTTGGGCAATGATTTTAAAAATATTTTTGGACCATACCAATCGATGCACCCTAATGTACAATGTACATTGTACATTCAACATTGATTCACCTGTTAACTGCTGCCTGTTGCCAGTCTTCGCTTAACAAGTTTTCAATTTGTAAGCGCGCGTGCTTTGAATACTGCACTGAGTCAAGTGGCAGACGTGTGGAGAAGGGAGTAGAAGGGGGTAGAAATACCCCGCCCCGAAATCAAATTCAACTCAAAGAGTATCCAAGTTGAGTCCGGGACAGAGTCGAGTTGGCTCTGAGTCAAGTCCGGGCCAAGTGAGGCACGCGCGCATGCGCATTTTGTACAAATATAGTGTGGCAGGAGGCCAACCGCAAGACAGGCAACATTTTTTCATTACGCACATGATCGGGGCAATAATAATATGAGTCGTGCCTCTGACTTGGACTTGTTCCTGGTCAATTCAAGTATTTAGCGGCAAAACATAAACTCAAACATGCTCGGTCTGTCCATGTATCTGTATCTGTATTCATTTACTATGGATTAGCTTTGTATGTTGATCGAATTAAATTTGCATGAATTGTGTTAAAGAAAAATGTATTTAATGATCGGCTTTGTTGTGATGACCATCGAATGAACAATGGTTACGGTGTAATAAAAATGTGAATGTGCTATATAAATTACCTGGAAGACCTATTTGAAATTCATCTGAGTCCAGAGGCAAGTTGTAAATTGTTAGCTCACAGTTCAGGGTTATTAAAACATGGTCAGACAATTGGAGAAAAAACATTACTTAATGTAAATAGTATACTCCCAAAGTTGATCTTGGCTGTAAGGAAAATAATTCATGTATTTGTAGTATTACATTTGGAAGTTAAGCCGTTTTTTTTCTTTAATAAAAATTCAAATATTTAAATTATTTACTTTTAATTAAAACTAGTGCCTGAGTATTGATAAATTGTACTTTTTCTATATCTTTTTATATGCCTTGATCAAATTCAAACACAGTTTTATTGTCAATAGCTACCAATTAGTAATTCTCTCAGGTAATCAGTTATATATTCTCCACGTCATAAGACCATATAAAGGAGCATTAAAATTTATGCATTTGTCAGAACAGAAGTCAATTCAGCAGTTTTAAATTGTTTCATTATTTAGATACTTTATCTATAAGTTTGTTCTGACACCTTTTGTCTATTTGCCTATTGTAAATGGCGGCTGGAGAATAAAAGTTTGTAAAGCCCCTAACTATTATTTTTATATTATACAAATTTCGTGTGGCCATTGTTTATTGTTTTCAGTTCTCTGCTTTTTTTATTATTTATATTATTGTTATTATGATTTGCATAGTTGGTGGAGTGCAAGAGCTATTTCCATTTTAATTCAGCATTTATTTACGACTTGCTATTTGTTGTTATTTTTTTGTTGTAGAGCTTCTATTATTTAATGATTGCTATTGTTGGACTTGCTTGGCTTCTTCATTACCGGCATAATGTTTTTTTATTCTTTTTCTCATTTTATGCTGCACGTGTTTCTGGCTTGAATGTAAATGTTTAAAGCCAAGTTAAATATTTTGAGTTGTGGGCTGCAAAATTACCAATTTGGCGCCGTTGCTTTGAAGTGAAATAATGATGGCTCAAATGCTATATAGAATTGGCAATGGCTTTTGGACAAGAATTATTCGCAAGTGCTTTGAAGGTTAAATAGAGAAGAATTCTGTCCAAACATAGCAAAATGTATACCTCAAGTTACTTATTATTATTTATATAAAAAGGAAAAATGATTTAAGTGTCTGATCTATTGTTGAAAAATAAAACAAGGCACAAATAAAATGTTTAATGACTTTTTACAATATAATTTTAATGCAAATTAAACTGTTATCAATTAACCTAATAACTTTTAACGCACATTTCTATGGGAATATGTTACATACTTTTTATTAAACCCAATCTTGACAGTAATTAAAAATTTCCCATAACTAATAACTATATCAAAAAATGCATAGCCAACAGTTGGAATGTCGTATTATACAATGGTAAACGGTGGTATAAAATTACACGGATCGTTTACAAATTGTTAAATAACAAATTGCAGTGGCCATTAAGAGAGTCGACAAGAGTCGACATAAACAACTGAGCACGTTAATAAATCATTTTTGTCCAAAATGAGAGATTCCCTTTTTGCCAATGAGCTGCGCGTGCGACCATTTTTGGCCAAAACCAATCGATCAATTGGTCAACTACAGCCTGCCAATTGGTCAAGTTACCAACTCTGCCGAGCTGCCAAATATGCCGAGCTGCCAAAAATGCAGGTGGCAAAATTAGACAAAAACACAACACCAAAATCAAAAAATATTTTTGTGAAAATTGCGCAAAATGTAATAACTTTTTGTTGTTGTTTCTTTTTTGTTGTTTCTCCTCCATTTTGAACTTGTATTGTAAGTTTATATGGAGAGACACAAAACTGACAGCGTCAGCAATTTGTTTTTCTGCGTATGCGAGACATTTATGTTGTTCATAAACGATATTTTCACAGTACAGTATCCAGTATACAGAACTCGTATTGTGTGCCAGATTTTTGTTTATACTGTGTTGTCCAAAATAATTGAAAAGCCGGCGCCGCAGAGTCTTGCCAAAAAATGTATTGGACAGCAAAGCCGAAAAATAAAGATATAAATAAAATATATGGTCAATGTACGCTGCATTTGTGGTCAGTCATGTGAAAGAATAATAAAAAACAGTATACTGGTCAACAAAGTGTGATAAGACTAGAAATGTTTGACTAGAAAATACCCTATAACAGAAATCTGTTAATGAATCAACGGTTCAACAAAATGGAATTTTAATCTCTACCTTTTCGCAAATTTATGCAACATTATTATCTAACTATCTTGCTTGATTTCAATTATGCATTTAAAGTAATTTGTTTATCCACATACATATCTTGATTTTTTTATTGCAGCTCGTAACTCTTAGTTTGAAAACTAACTTACTACTACCTAAGAGCTTCTTTTGTTACATCGTTTTTATATACCCTTTTCAGTCTACTTTACAGGGCATGTAAATAGAAGAAACAATTGAAAATTGTACCTTTTTATTGGGTTTGGCTATTTTAGTTCGTCTGTTTGTCTGACTGTAAATGCGGATAAACAAATCAAATTCATCTTCATTAAGTTCAACCGAAATGACATCATCAACGCTTTTGCTTATAGTTATTTTGATTTAATAGGAATATTCTCTTGCCCCTGCTTCCCCTGCTTCACAAGGCAGTCGCAAAAATTACTCACCTGGCCGCAGCAATTGACGTCTGTTCAAGTGCAGCGATGCAAAGCATTTCATGCCGTGCCACAACATACCATATCATTCCATTATATTACAATTTCTTGAATTTATCACACCCGCGCCGGCGTGTGATTCGAATAATTGCTTTACAATTTTCTGTAGCTGTTGAGTGGCTAATAAAAAATCATAAAAAATTAAAAAATAATAATATAACGCCTTTGGCATACAAATTGTTTGATGTATTATGTTACACGTTCGAAATGTGTTCTGATAAATTTGCCAGACTTCAGGTGTGGCTGATATACATATCAATCCATTGCTGCTGAGTTATATGGGTATAGAATATGGAAACAGGGCCTCAGGCACTAAGAACTAACATGTCAGTATCATACATACATATATGAATTGTCAAGTGATATATATCATTAATGCTGTATAGTGTAATGTTGCCAATTGCGATTTTCAAACACGTACGAATTTTTATTTTGTGTATTTGTGCTTTTCGTGTGATAATTTTTTATCTCTAACATTGTATCTTTGTGTATTGCCATGGCGATTATAAAATGAATCTTTTAAATACATTCATAAACCGATCTTGATTGATTGTTATAAAAATATATATGAAAAAGAAATTAATAAATCTATAAAGTATTAAAATGTTATAAAGCCACTGTATATTAATTTATTATTATTATTTTATTTCTGCAAAACTACATTAAGCTAAACTTTATAAATATGTTTAGAATTATGTGTTCACAAAAACTTATAGTAAATTAAATGTTATACCATTATTCTCATAGTATAAATATAAACATAATTGTATTTATGTACAGATACCTTTTCACTACACAATACACATCGAATATTATAGTTCAAAATATTATTTACAATAATTTCCGAAAATTGGCATACAGTTTGTATAAATATGGGCAATCTATCAATTTATTTAAAATTTATATACTAGAAAATAAACAGTGTACTCGTATATTGAGACGGTGACACTCCTAAAATACACAAATTCACAAATATGGGCTCGTCATTTACTCGGCGGCCTAACGTGCAACGGCTTCAATGGCTTCAACGGCTTAAGCTTGCCACAGATCTCGGAGCCATCTCGTAACCATCGTTAAGTTTCCAAATTTATTGTAATTTGTGAAGGGCATAAAAAATTTGACACTTTCGCGTCAAAAGTTTTTATGGCGCCCGTTGCAAAGTCGCAACATCATTTTTTTCTTTTTAGTTTTTGTGTAAACTTAGACACGAAATTGAAAACTTGTCATTCCTGTTCAACTCTGCCGGGTCATTATAGTATGTGAGCCCGAGCTTATGTGATTTCATGAGAATTGTCTGAGTTTAGCATTAGTAGACATCCGTTTGCAATACATCGATCATATAATTTGTTAAACTCGCCTTAATGAGCCGACATTTGATTTTAGTACACAGAAACATGCATACATACGTGTTTATATCATTTGTATATATGTGTATATTCTCACAAAGGGAGAATTGGAATATACGAGAATAGAAGTTTTATTTTGTATATGGGCACGAGCAGATTGAGTTTTTGAAGAACACAGCTCAGTTTGTACGTACAGAAATCTTAACACATAACAAAACACCTCATAAATTTTATGAGAGCTTTAGAGAGCTCTGAGAGCAGAGCTCTTCTCATTAGCAGCGCTACAAAGCCTCAAATTTGAGAATCAAATACGAAACCAAGCCCAGACAAGCCGCTCAAATTCAAGTCTTTGAATTTTACAGCCGCTTCGTCTGTTTGTATCTTGTATCTTGGCCTCGGTCTTCGTCTCGGTCTCTGGTGTTTTTATATCTTTTGTGCGACCATATGAGACCATAAATGTGTACATTTGTAAATGTTCTATATACATTTGTGTGTTCAGCTTTTCTGATACACAATATGCCATATTTACGTGTCGGTCGTCGAGTCAAAAAGTCACCAAGTTGCAAAGTTGTCGCTTTTAAGTAATATTCAGAAATCACTTTTGATCTGTCTCAAGACAGCAAATAGAACTAAGCACTTTCCATTGGACACTTACCCACATAAATTACTATAGTTTTACAACTTGAACTAACCACTGTCCATTGCACTGTTACCCACATAAATTACTATAGTTTTACTTGTCTTGATTTCCTTGGAGAACTGAGGTAGTTACACAAAGTAATAAACTTTTATACTAACGTTTTACGTTGATAAAGTTGAAGATAAAATATGATGATTGGGCACTTCTACTATGCATGTAAGCTATTCATTTGTAGTTGCTAAAGCAATAAAATAATCTTAAATATGGTTTTCTATCTCTTGAATGGATGTGCAATTAGCCAACGAAAAAGTAACGAACAGAAAATAATAAAAAGAAACTGGAGCAGACGGGAAAAACAAATTAAAATTTGTCTATTCATCTATTGCTGTACACCGAAGGACAGTTAACTTTAATATTTCTTTTTCATGTTTGCATAGATTTAATAGTTTAATTTTTATGAGCTTACCTGATGTAAAAATGCAAATGTATTGATTATTATTTGTTTTAATGTTTATTGGGATAGAAAACAATAATTTTTAAATTTTTATCGACTTAAATCTAATCTATTAACACATCTCATTGATTTTTCAACGATTTTAATTTCAATTTGTATCTAAATTTGGTTCCTATGCTCCGAGCATAGCCTTAATAAAAAGTGAGAGAATGATGAGCATCTATGGTAATAACAAAATTTGGCTATATATTTGCTAGTTTACAAATTGTCTTCTTATGACCCTTTAAATTAAATTATCGGGGCTTAAGACTTGAGAATATAATCACTTCGTCTTTCAGCAATCTAAATTTAACTGTTGTCTAGATCAAGAGATATTTTACTTGTATGTTTATAAAATGTCTTCGTTATTTCTTAATGAGTTGACTGGACTGATTTAAACTAGGCTCAAAATAGTTAACGATCTTAATTCCAACTGAGACAAGACTTGTCGTGTTAATTAAGGATAACAACCTGAAATAGATCAAATGTAAATGGGAAAGGAACAATGCTATATGGTGAGAGGAACTTTCGAAAGTTGAAACTCATTAAAGTGCTCTATAAATATACGTAGTATTTCGCTAGTGGACTCTGCGTATTATTTTAGTCTTTCTGGGCATGTTGACACGGTTCAACAGTTGCTCATTCAATTTAACTGAAAAATAAAAAACACTACTCGTCGTCAGACTTGGACCCGTGAACTGTTTGCTCAAGCGCACCTTTTGGACACACTCCGTGTACAGTTTATAGATACAATGTACATACGAGTAGATACATTGAAAGCAACGAATACTTGCATGTAGTATTTGCAAAAACAATCGCTGTGCTGAACTCGGTAGCTGGGCATTTGGCCAACTGACTGAGTACTGTCTGACTGAGTGAGTGGGCTGTGAGTCGAGATTAAAAATGTGTTTAAATATTTATCAAATGTGGGAGCGTACGATAGACAAGTTTGTGAGTCAGAACTCAGAGCAGCGAGTGTTGCCTTTGTATGAATAGTCAGTTTATCCGATCTCAACTCGCACGTAACTCAAGTTAACGTTGTTTTTCGAGTGTTAAATGAATGCTAAATATTTACGCTGATTTATTTGGTGCATTAGAATGGGCCACTAAGTGGCATATAAATATTGAGAAAGCGGTTATAACTCATTTGTTTTATTCAAATTTGTTGTTATTGTATTGTGCCATGACACAGTAGCGAGTAGCGGTTATCTCACTGGTATCTTCATCGCATTGAGTTTTCTCTCTCGTCTCTCTGTGCATATCCCATGAGATATTACCACAATAACCGCACCGGAAATGCGATATCCAATGTGTGTGCTGCTTGAAGCTTTCTCAGGCCATGAGACCGCACAAAACTGTAAAGTGAGATCAAATCGGGCACGGGATGTCAACAGAAAAGTCAGCAGCAGCCCAGTCACTAGTTACCATCACGTACACACTCATCATATTGACGGGCATGCTTCCTTATGATCACTGTCAGTTCTCTAATTGCGAACCGAGAGAAACTGAAACTAAAACTGAACTATGTGTCCAACTGTACAGGATGTGCGCGCCAAGTCTGCCAACTGGTCAAGAGACATGACGAAGACGAAGGCAAAGACGAGTGTACAGTGTACACTGTCCACCCAATCCTCAACGCTTAGACATAAACTTGCCGCAATGCACTATGGGCGATTTTTCGATTTAGGCGGCATAATATAAAATTCAAGTTTTGATAGAAGCATAATATAAAAAGTCTTAATACATTTAAAGTATCTACTTCAATTCGAGTAAAAAATGTTTTTAGTGGCCGCTCTGCTAAATCAACTAGTTTTTTTCATAATATATGCTTGTGAAATGTGACGTTCAATGTATTTATGACTTTCAGAAGCTAAAAAATAAATAAATTTAAAAAGTTTAAAAAGTTCAATATGGATAGTATTTTTTCGATATTTGAAATATTAATATATGTTGCCATAAGTAAGTATATATGTGATTTGTTGTTGTTGCCCACTGTAATCTTAACTTTTTTTTTAGGCAAAAACTAACCTCATTAGTTAAGAGGTGCAAGTTATTTGTTAAAGTTCATAGTCTATAGGAAAATTATACATTTAAGCTCCTTTGAAATAAATCGCATTTAAAAACTGTCACTTTGCTTGCACAAACTCTGGAGAGGGATGTTAACGTTTGGTCCAATTGACATATAAAATTTATTCGAAATAATAGTTTAATAAAAATATAATTTGAACAAAATTTTAATATTTGAGATTTTTTTTCAATATATTAAACTTCCTTCTCAGCGCCGAATGAAAAGAAAATTTAGTAATTGGACTTTAGTCGAACTAATGCACATTTCAAGTCTCTAGCCTTTTATTTAAGGTTTATGCCGCACAAATGGAAAAAATCACCCATAGTGCAATGTCCAAGTTGTTGGTCGCTTTTCTGCTGACTTTTAATTATTTATGCTTAAGACGCGTTAATGATTTTCCCTGGAATTGCATCGATGCGGTTGTCTCTGCTTATTTTCTCTGCGTATCTATGTATCTCTCTGTCTGCTGTGTTAGCTACTGTCACTTCAACTACTTCACTACCAACTCTATGTTAGCTATTTGTCTCACATAATTTTGCGGTACGATTCGCAATAATTGGTTTGGCTTTAATGCAGTTGACCTGTAAACCGATTTGTTGAGCCAAACAACCAACTGGTCAACTGGTCAACAGCCAACAGCCAACTACCAACTGCCAATTGTTCATTGCCAACTGACCCCGTTAAAAAGAAGAAAATGAAAAAACCAAAACAAGTTCTTCTGTTTGCTGTTTTGTTGACAAGTGCCTGTGAAACTGGAGATTGTTATCGATTTGATTGAATGGAATGTTGTTTGCTTTGCGGATGATGTTGCCAATAAAGTGCTGGCGTTATAATTGAGAGTTAATGTTGGTACAGCTATGGCGATTATTGAGATTTCAAATGACGATATCATAAGTAGACATTAAAATGGAACATAGATGTGCCGCTTATGGCAAAATTTCTAGAATATTAATCTTGTTTGTAGTAATAGTCGATAGTTTTTCAAGGGAATCACAATTTCAGCTTTAGAATTAGTTAAACAAATACAGTTCATAATGAGTTGACAGTGCTGCACAAATAGATAACTCTTTATACCGAAGAGAGCACATTTTCTTTTGACTTAACTTTTAACAGATATTATATTTTTGATTTATGCTGTCAATCATCAGTTTCCCAAAAATATATTCAAAAGTTTTTCTTTTTAGTGTTTTTGTATAAATTTTTCAGTTGAACGAAATTTCCCGGCACTTGATATTATTTAAACGAAAATATTTACTAAAAATGTGACTCTTTATTAGTTGTTGTCAACTATAAACATCTGCAGATTAACAAAAAACAACCAGTTAAAAAGTGTCAAGTGACACATAACATGCGACTCCTGGAGGGCATTTAAAATATATATGTATATATATAAATGTATACGTAGAAGTGAAATATTTAGTAGATTAATTTATTGTTGAGAAAATTTATGCTTACATTTATCTGTTTTTCAAAGGAAATTGTTGTATAGACAATAATTGATTTTTATTTGTTGAATAGTTAATAATCCATTTAGCTGCTTTAGCAATTAGCTGTACTTTCTATTTAATGTTTATGTAACTAGTTCGAACGCCAGGTCACTAATTGATGGCTACAAATCGCACTAATTGAACAATGAGATTCAATTGAAAATTAGCAAACGTGATTAAGTAAACATTCCGCGGCGCATTCAATCAATAACACACATCGAACATTCAAACAACATGCCGATGTCATTGAAATTCTAAAAATCATATGCATAAATCGGGTGTAACAGACATTAAGTCTCAGCTTGTTAATGTGCTTATGTAACTGTGTCTTTTTTATTTTTATTATTATTCTCAAATAACTTGCCATGTGCGACGTGCACTCAAACACGAATCATCAGTTAGTCAGAAATAGACAGACAGACAGACAGACAGACAGACACATGGCACATGTGAGCAGATGTCAGATGTCGTTGCTGTTGTTGATGTCGATATGGTTGCATGTTGTTGCAAGTTGTAAGTTGCAAGTTGCAACCTTCAATGGACTGCATCTTGACAGTAGTAAACGAGACACGGCTTCTCACTTGGCATGACAATTGAATTGCAATTAACCGGCCAAGATCGCAATTAAGTCGACAATTACTGAGTCACCAAAAAGTCAGCATCAACCATCACCAAAGTGCTGAGCGTTCATAATTGTGTTTAAATGTTTTTTTTTTGGGGTTTGTTTCATTCCAAAAACTTGTGCAACGCTTTAAGCGGCACTCTGTGTGTGTTGCACGCCTTACAAGTTGATTTAATTATAGTACAATCAGAAGCGGGCCAAGCTCGACGCGGTTTCCAAACGACTTGAACCCAAGTTCAATGAAACTGTCAATGTGCCCGCCTCGACGATCTCAATTCCATCTCCATCTCCATCACAATCACAAATGCAATTCTAGTTGTAGTTGTCTGTTCTTGTTCCCTGCAGAACCAGACCTCAAGGAAATCTTGAGGAACATTCCCTAGTCATTGAGGAAACATTGGATCGCTTGTATGAAAAACATTGGGAACGAGGAATCTTCTCTACGGATTAGCTGATGCTTATCGGACATAAAACGTAGACAAATCCTCACAGAGTTTCGTGCGATTTCTATTTTTATATTTCTTTTATAGTCATATTTGTTATAAAGTGAATAAATTTATGGTTTTTTATTTTGCTTTATTTTTGATTTGTTTCTCTTTAACTGTATATTATTATTGACTGTTCTAGAATCTTATTTAAATTGTATTTTTTTATTTTTATTTTTTTGACTTAAAAAAGAACTCCATTAACATTATTAATTTGACTGTTTCCGGGAAACCGAAATGAATAGTTCTGTTTGTGGGAGATCGGAGACCAAACCATAAGGCCAAGGAACTTAAAAATTGGCTTAAGTTTTAAAACATTAAAAAGTAACGCACAGTTGATGCTAGAGAATTATAACAAAGCTAACAACAAAATGACAGCGGTGATAAGGAAACGTTAGGGACAACATAATTCTTGAACTGCAGGGTGGCTTTTTTTATTCTATTCTTTTCTATGCTATGCTATTCTATTCATTTGCAATCGTTTCGAAATTAGCCCAATACCGCAGCTTGAGCTCCGATGTCTCTGCTCGGGGGCCAAGAATGTCTTCGCACGTTCCAGTTCTGTGTCGGAGTCTGAGTCTGTGACTTGGGTGACTTGGATTGGATTGCGGCTGCAGTGCGTCGAGAAATGTAACTGGGAATGGGCAAAATTAGCCTACATGCAGTTAGTTGGGAGGAAATAAATGCGAAATAGTGAAATTTGCTTTTAATAGCAGGCGATTTGCTCTGATGCTATGTATTCCTTTTGAGGTTGCGCAAATTGCATACAAATATTTGTTGGCTCCCAAATGTGGGTTAAGAATTGTCATAATTGCTTTGCACTTTTCAATTGTGTTAATAGAGAAAGAGACCGAATTATCTGGATTGCTTAGAATTACGATTGAAACGGTCTAAAAAAGAATAATTGAATAAGAAATTAAACGTATTTAATTACCTGACAAAAGAAAATTAGTCTATTTGTGCTGAAGGAAATTACTGATAATAAATATATGCAAATATAGAGTATAATTCTTGAAAGATGTATTGTAAAAAAGTGTCTCTATTAAAGAGCCTCATAACACGATGCTCAGAACAGGTATAGTATAGTATATACATATTATATATATAGATATGTTAGTGTAGGATTCGAACACAGTTATTATTTAAACTGTAGTTCTAGATATTTTGCAGTTTTTCGACTCTCACTAGGGAGCCCCAGAACCTCTCTTTTCTAAAAACTAATTTTAGAATATATATTTTTATTAAATTTCTCACAAAAAATTAAAAATATAAAATTTATTTATTTACAAATTTTAAAGCTAAGTTTCAGCTTTACAAATATATTATTTATAAACATTTTTCTGTAAACAATGTTTTTTTTTTCTGAAAAACTCATTTGGCGGATTGTATTATATTAATTACAATATATTAATATTTAAAAACAACTTTCTCAATTTAGTATGAAGTTTAAGTGTCATGTTAATCAAATATGATTATTTATTTAAATAAATTTGTAAAAGTCCGCGATTATATATACTTTTTAAGCATTTCATAGCTTAGCTATGACTATCAAGATTAAATAATAAATTGCTGTTTTGTTTTTAAATTAAGTTTAAGGGAAGGTTATTTGCATTTTTTGTATAGTCAAGACGCTCTGTTTATTCTCTGGAATCAATTGCTATGATTGCGAATACTTAATTATAGCAAACGAGCAGTAAAATTGATAATAAACATAACAAGTTTAATTGCAATTCTGTCAAGTTAAACCGAATTTCCAATAAAGCGTCCGGCAGGTCACGTTTAGCCGTAGTCCAATGAGTATTGCAACTGCAGCTTGTTTTTTGTATATACTCGTATATGTAAATTTTTGCCTTCCGTTCGCATTTCAATTGAAGTGCATAGCTACCTACTATGTACTATATGTATTCCATATGTACTTATGTATATGTACTGCATACGGTATTGGCACAGAAAATACTGAAACGGTTGTCAGAAATTGTGCCAAATATTGGGCTGAATTAATTTTCAACAGAAATCGAAAAGTTATGGCATCAGCTATTTACTTTCGGTCGGTCTTTGGTCGTCGTCGTCTTCGACATCCTAAGCATCGCCTGGTTTATTTGGAATGAAATTTGAATGGAACGGTTCCTTTGGCCGCGAATTGGATGCACTGAAGCGTGCGGGGGCAACAGCTGCAGGCAACGAACTTGTGTCATAGAATATATGAATCATTTTTTCGTTTTTTTCGTTTTTTTTTTTTTTTTGTCATTTTTGGTAGAATTGCAAATTTTCTCTCTAAGCTGGAACGAAAAGGGATTATTTCGTGTTGCGTGTGACAAAAAAAAAAAAAAAAAAAAAATAACGGAAGGTGGATGCATGGAAGGGTTGTTCGACACATGTGCCACCAGCTACATCACCAGTCTGAATGGGTTATATCAAATTTCCTGCACATGATTATGAAAACGGTATTTGCCAAAAGGGGCAAACGACACAATCTCGAGTTGGAGGAAGTGCATGTACATCCAAATACATACACATGTATGCATGTATTTATCTATGTATATATCCAGTTATAGTCAGGCACATGGCACATGGCACATGTCATAAGGTTGCCAGGGTAGAAATTTCAAGTCGAGCAAAGCAATTACAAGTACAAACACTTGTTGTAATGTCAGCTGTCAATAACACGCGTCTGTTGCAAATTGTTTGGGGTTATTCATGAACTGAATACAACAGATTTCAGTTTGTCAAAAAGGTCAGAAAAATATTTGTATACAGAGATTGAATTGCAAGTGTGGGAAAAAACGTCTCTAATCGGTTATCATAATCAACTTTAGCATGATCGAAGTGTTAATTTCATTTTATAAATAGAGTTTAATATTATTTGAGATAGTAATAGTATCTATTGCTAGAACGACATATAAACTTCTTAGCTCTTACAGTAATCTAGCAATAAAACATCAGTAAATAACTTTTTATGACATTATTAGAGGAGTAATTGAGTGTTTATGTTAATTTTAACTGTTCCCTTTTAATATAATATATTAATATATGTATATTAAAGCTTTATGACGTGGGCCTTTATAATTAAAGAGTTCAATTCCAAAAGTTCGTATATTGTAAAAGAAAACTAATAAGTGTTCCAAAAATAAATTAAGTTTTAAACATAACTGATTTGTGCTTTTGCATAGTGTAAAAAAAGCAATGTCTCAGACTGATTGGAACAAAATGCATTTAATTCAAGTGATCTTTAGATAGATTTGAAGATCGTCAAATAATGAAATAACAGCTGCAAACAGTGTCGACTACTTAAAGTTTTGTAGCTGAAAATGAATAACGAAAATGTTCGCTACATTTACATTTATTCATCTGCTCAGTATGTTAGTAATTTATGATGAATCTTGGTGTTTTTCGGCATATTTCCTTTCCTATGAAGCACTTCCTCGTGAGCCGACAACAACTGTTTCAAGCCTCTTCAAATTTATATGCCTACAAATGGAAGTGCCATCGAATTAATCGCCACTTTTCGTTTTCGTTTTTGTCTTTGTTTTTACTGAACTGTCGGTCTGTCTGTCTAATTGTCTGCGCTGCTCATCAAATGGAGGCCTATAATGGTTTCTAGGCCTGATGCTGACCTTCAAATAGGAAGAAAGAAAAAAAAAACTTAATCGAAATCGTTAGAAGACAAACAAAAAATCAACTTAAAATTGCCGAAACCAATTTGAACATGAAATCAGTGCCGTCATTCAGTCGGAGGCATGGCTGCATGTAGTAAGAGATGCTTGCCACCGATAGACGATAGACGATGCCAGCTCATTCATAATTCCATAATAAGTACATATATATAAATTCATATCTATTTGTTGTTTTCCATCGTCGTGGCTTTGATGAGTTGCCGCACTTGAACGCACTTCAAAGCTGACTTTTGATGTTTGAAATTGTACTTGAAAAAGTGCTACAACGCTCATTCCGAACTTCGTCCGACAGTTGAAGGCGGAACAGAATCCAAAATTGAATAAGTGAAAAAATCAAAAAAATCAATTCTTTCATTTATTTATTTATTTTTATTCATTTTAAATAAATGTTTGTATCTAATGCTAATAAAATTGATTAACATGGCGCAGTTGCACAAGATTGATGACTGTCAGGGCCAAAGTCTGGCCGCCCGCTCAATTTAAAACACATCAGAGACAATATCAATTGGATTAACTGTCTCTAACCATGTCGCTGTTCAGTTAATCCCCCCTTAAATAATTTTTGGGGGTGCAACAGCTGCCGTTGCGACATTGACAATAGTACCCCAATTCTCCGACACTCCCGACATTCGCTAAGCTCCGTTTAATCTATGTGACATTTTGTTTGACGTTGCATTGCGACAAATTGTTGTTGTTTGTAAATCGTGTATTATTGTTATTGTTATACCCTGTAACCAGGGCCGTTTTTAATATGACTGTCAAGTCCGAATGCGACTTTTAAAATATATCAAACCACAATACGATGAAAGAATAATTTAAAGCACATTAACAGTCCCATGGCAGGAAATCGAGCCCAGTTATTTATCAAACTGAGGTTATACTTATTTTATTTAATTTAAATTTATTTACAACTATAATTTTTGTTGGCATTGCGATTCTTGTGCTATATTTATTACGTTATGTTATATTATATATTATTTTATATATATATCTATTGCTATTTTTATTTCTATTAGTTTATTTTATTTATTTATTTATTTTTTAATTTTGTGTTATTTCTTAGTTTCATTGTAATTCGTCTTTTTACACATCCGAACCAGAAATGCATATTTTTCCATCACTGATCTGTTATATATTTAAAGCCAAATACGTATTAGAAAATCTATTTCGACATGGGGCATCTCATAGTCGAGCACACTCGAATGCAATGTTTTACTAGATTTCTTTTTTTTTTTGGTGCATATCACATATGCCTTAATATTTATTTGACTGCCCGGAAAGCCGCTCATTATCTATATGAGTCTGTGATAAATGATTTTAGCGTGCGGCCTCCACTTAATCCATCCAATTTACACACAGTTAATCGCAGGTTCCTCCCTGGCTGAGTGGTAAACATTAAATATTAATATGGTTTTATTACAAGCTTATATGCGTATTAATTTATTGTAAAATATTCAGTTGATTAATTAGACTCACAGTAGAAAAAGTCAGCGCATTAATAATTTAAATACCCATAATTACATAATACAAGCTAAGTGGATTGATTTTTATGTTGCGTGCTTTCAGATTATTCAATATATATAAATATTTATTTTGGAATTAAGTTATGAAAATATATACAACAAAAATAATTTAGATTTTATATTTAGTTCAATTAAATTAAGCGAGTTTATTTAGATACTAAATTTGAGAGTATGCATTATTCAAAAATATTGTTGCAAATATGGAGATAACATTGCGAGTAAGAATGAAAATAGATAGATAATTGATAAGCTCTGAAAAGTAACTAAACTCGGCTATATTCAAACGACATTGATGATCTGTAATAAATGTAAATCATATTATTCACACCTTAATCAAACTGAATTATGAAATTATGAAATTAAAAATTAAAAATTGTTTTAATCATTAGCTTCGTCAAGATCTACAAGCCAAAGACATTCCAATCAAATTTCCAGCCAAACTCCTATTGTTGATTCATAGCACATATCACACAATATACATACATATATCATATATCACACCGATAATCTTTGAATGGTGAGCTTAACTTTTCATATTCATTCCTCAACGCACATAAGTCGTCTCTTTCACTAAATTACACAATTCTTCTCTAATTGAAGAAAGAAAGAAGAAAAAGCACTCACATTTATGTACTATACATTGTACAAGTTGATTTTGAGTACTCTAAGTTGCTGCCAAACGGCAACAAGACATGCCACATATACTCATATAGTAGTCTGGGTCTCTTTTTTTTATTCCCCTCTGGGTTGGGGCTTTGTAAATCGCCTTAGCCTCTAAAAATTATGTCACTTGCGGCTTTTTTTTAGATACTATTGTTGCCATTGCTGCTGCAACTCGTAATTGTTGCAACAATTGCAAGTATTATTATTTTTATTTTTCGATTTCGTATTGTTGTTGGTTGTCTGTCGTCTGGGTAACTTGACACTCGCGACAATATCAGTCTCTGCCTGTGCCTCTGTGTCTGTGTCTGTCTGGCGAGTGAGTCGCTGCTGTACAGCGGCTGTCCCACAGTTACTTTAAGTGGTATCATATTTGAGCACTCCACTGTTGTCACATGTTGTTGTCTTTTGGCGTTTTTATTTACACACACCACATTTGTGTTTCAATTTGAAATTTATTTATAAGTAAGTCTGTCTCTTTTTTCTCTCTCTCTCTCCATCTCTATCTCTTCCATTATCTGTTTGTTGTACACTTGAAATTTGTTAAATAAGATTTATGATAATTGTCTGCCTCTCACTCTTTCGTCTGTTGTCATCTCTGTCATTGTCAATAATAAATAAGCATGTTTAAATATTATTGCATTGAAAGCTTTTCCCACGCTGATTATTTAGTCATTTTCTGCATTTTTATTGTAACTGCAAACTCGCCCATCTCTTTTAGATCTCAAATAGCTGTTCACCTGGGCGTATCATTAGCTAAACCACAACCGTTGTAGAACTTTTCCTAAAATGATATGCATATTTTACTCGACTCTGGTCCATCTCTGTGACAGGAAAGAGTATAAGTCAAGAGAACATTGCTTATCTACCTCAAATATGATGTACTATAGATTGTATGTTTTATTACAAAAAATGGCAACTCGAAATCCTTATTTAAAATTTTAAAAATAAATTCCTAGTACCCGCTTTTTGAAAAATGTTGTGTTTTAAGTCTGGGCATGGGCAAAAAACTATATTTTAAGAATATTTGGACCTTTTGATTCTATCAATTTTTAAAAGTATTGATCCTACCAAGATTTTTGACACCAATTTTGGCAGGATCAGACTTAAAGCACTAATGATATGTTAATAATAATCTGCTAAAAATTTAACAACAAAATATATTTGAACTTCAAAAAGCGGGGGCTTAAAATTGATTTAAGAGCTACGGTTTCTAGGTGAAATCATCTTAGACTTGACCGAAGAATACGAATTCGGATTACCATTTTAATACTTTTATGGGTCCATACAAATTGATATACCCTAATATAAGTTTCTATTGTAATAGATGCCTTACAGCATCACACAAAACCGTTAAGTTTCTGGTTTTCTTTGTTGGGCCCGACAAACATATTTTAAAACCACAAATTGCCGCAACTTGACTCAGAGATATTTCCGCTTCCGTTTTGGTCTTGCCCTCTGTCATTTGTGTTGTGGATAATTTATCTTCCTCTCTGTCTTTCATAGTTCTTTCGTAAAAGTATCGTGTACATTAGCTGAAACCTTGTGGCTTTATTTGCATTCGTTTCTTAAATTCTCCATAGGATTACCCAGCAATTTCGATGCTTTTTTGCTCAAGTTTTATTCATCTGTTTCGACCACAAAAAACTCAAACATCTGTGCGTGTATCAACAATAAACTTGTAATGTTCATGTACATCAAGTTTATTACTTTGCTACCTTAACGGTTACTAACTTTCAAATTGTTATTGTATCTATTTTCAACAATTAGAATTTCTCATTAACAAAATGTGCGAGCGACATGAAATGTAATGGAATTTATTGTTTGTATAACTTTTGAGTGTCATTTTATATCTAAGATGGCTTAAATATTAAATTTAGATTTGCAGAAAAATAAGTCTAACCGATTTAGATAATTTAACGAACTTCTTTAGATCATTTGAATAACTAAAGATAATTTAGAATAAAATTTTAAGTTCCATTTATTTTTTGAGTGTATTTAATAGATCGATTTAAAGATTTATAGATCGAGTTTTTCTTTGTATTTTATTAATTATTGTAAATAATTTATTTATTGTAAATAATTCAGTAAAAAGGTAAAAAGGTACTGGATATGTTTGGTATAACTTTGTGATGAATTTTACCCCTATGGTTAATTTTTATGTTTAGTAAGTGCGTGGGCTTAGGATCCAGAGTGTTGGCCAAAGGCAGCTCCACTTGCATATTCAGATGATAATGATTATGGGCCATAAAAATAAAGTAATAAAGCGAAGAAACTAGCAAAAATATTAGAGTGCAACAGCCTCGAAATGTGTCGACGACGCCTTCGGATGCATTTGGTGGCAAGAACATGCTAAGCTTTCGTTACATATTCCACACAATCCAACCGGAGAGAGAGATACAGAGTGAGAGAGAAAGAGAGATGTAACTCAACCTGGCTGGCACTTAAGTATTCCACAATTGCGATGTGCAGTGTATAGTATGTAATTTAAGCATGTTATATACTTATGTCTGTTGTTATGTCGAAACATTGCACGGTTACAAGTTCAAAATCAGCATGCCTACACTCAGGAAAAAATATTACAATCGATTATTATTATTATTGGAAGTATTTTTATGAATTATAAAAACTATTAGCCCAACATGTTTCTTTTAAGAAATTACATTTCTAAAATTAGTTTAAACGTCTTTTTTTATTTTTAAAATGGGTGTTATTGATTTTCAATATTTTCTAAATATTATGCCGAAATTGACTCTTGTTTTTCTTATCTTACAAATATAGTACATAATTCAATTTCAGAGATTTAGAAATATTAACACCATATATTTAGAAATTATATTTTGATTAATGTCTGTTTTTGAGAATAGTATCTTTTAAATTTTTCAACATTTTAGAAATAAAAGCCACATAATTAAGAAATGTAATTTCTATTATTTTATATATTATTTCTTAATATTATGCCGAAATTGACTCTTGTTTTTGTTATTTTACAAACATAATAATACAATTTCAGAGATTTAGAAATATTAACACCATATATTTAGATATTATATTTTGATTATTGTGTGTTTTTCAGAATGGTATCTTTTCAATTTTTCAACATTTTAGAAATGTAATGTAAGAAATGTAATTTCTATTATAAAAGGCAAATCGGACTTGAGAACAATTCAAAGGCGAGTCGGAGTTAAAAACTAGACAATTTTTTTGTGAGTGTAGCAACTGTGGAGACTAGACTTGTGCCCTGTGTCCTCTGCTGCTGTCGACAAATGTTGCAGGTTGCTGGCGGCGCATAAATTTGTTGCATGTTGTGACGATAGCAACAATAACAAGAAGAAGAAGAAGAAGCCAGTCAAAGTTACCTCCCTCTCCCCAATTGGGTGTTGTTTGTTTGTGTGTTTGTTTGTTTGTTTGTGTCGTCAGCACTTGCTCAGTTGACTGAGTTTCAGTTGAGCCGTTGTGTATCCGTGAGAAATTCTATGTGGATATTCTCACGCATGTCTCTAGGATATGCACGAGTGAGTTTCAGTCACAACGGAGCCCCAATAATTGGTGCACCATTTTCCATGAGTTTCAGTTTAGTCCGTGATTGTTGTTCTACGCTTCTGACTCAATTAGCATGCTACCTGGGAATAGCAATAGTGCTTAAATCTAGTGAATGTGGCAGACGCCATTGAATCAATCACCAAGACCAAGAGCAAGATCATGAGGAAGACGAAGAGAGTGGGGCGAAAACGTGGTCCGTGCCCGATGGGGCTGCCACCTTAGGGTGCCGTTAACACTGGCAGCGGTACAACAAATTGCAACAGGTTCAAAAACTAATTTGCATGCATGAAATCGCAAAGTGAGTCGAGACACGACCGAGACACGACCAAGACACATCGAGGCCTGACAGTCACTTACCAGTCATATGCTTCGACATGATACTAACAACCACATGCCTGAAAAAACCCGTCTAAAACTATACCAACATCTGGGCCCAGCCCCAGTCAGTCAACAGAGCTTGATAGCCAAAGTTGTAGCCATAGCCATTGTCTGGCAATGCGGTTGGTCTTTCTTATTTGATCTTTGGCCAGACAGCCGCATTTCAATTGAACTTGAAGTGTTTGCCGCAACTTCAACTACAGAATTTCATAGACTCCACAATTGATCTATAGTACCCATAATCACAGAGACAAAGATACCACATTTTGTTGCCAGGCTGTCTGTGTGGCAAGCTCTAGAACTCAAGTCGACTTTACTGCGTATTTGTTTATTTCGTCATTTGACATGATCCATAAATCTCTTATAAATTTGAATTATAAATTGGATTATTTGAATAAATATGTGTACACTATAAAGATAGTGCTCATAATATCAAAATGATTAAAACAATGCGATTACTAGATATTTTGAATAACTTTATTAATGAAGAAAATGCATTGAATGAATTATCTAGTATCATTTTCTATTGCTTATTTTCTTAGTTACATTTTACATATTTGACCAATAATATTCGGTTTTATTCATGACTTTTAAATTAAAAGTTATAAAATATACTTTATTCAGACCTTTTATGAATTACAAGTATTTTTCAGATGACTTCTATAAATAAGAATCATTAATAATTGTTGTCATTTAATAAGTAAAATTAATATCGATAATTAATATTTGTTAAATTAATGAATAATAATCATGCATAAATATTATCTGATTATCTGATTTTTATTATATTTTACGAACATGAAGTATGTTTTATTGTTTATTAATAAAATATATTTTAACTTATTTACTGAAACAAATATTAAATTTAAGTACATACATATATTTTTGTTTATTTTTTACAGCTATTTTTAATTTAATTTGACAGAGATAGAGCATTCAACCTTTGTCTGAATAAAAATACACTTTTTTTTGTTAAATGATGTCAATCAATTTGATCAGCTCACATGTATCAAAGTGTCTTTCATGGCCCTTGTTCGTATCTCTGCTGATTGACATTTGTCTGCATATTGACTGTTCCATTTAAATACAAACACAAAATCACAAACACGAACACATTCACAAACATATGCATATAAACATAGTTAGAATTGCGTTGGTTGTTCAATTGACTGGCTGTATCATGTCATAAATCATGGCAAATACGAGCACAGCGATATCTAAACCGGCATATAAGGTTAAACATTATTGTGGCCCGGCCAGAATATTTGTTATTGTCGTCAATCTGTGCGTAAGTCTCAATGTTTCATTTGCAATTCCAATTGATCTCAGGTTAATATAAATATATATATATATATATATTGTGTGTGTGTGTGTGTGTATGCTGCCTAACTAATTATGATTTATAAGCTATACGCTATAGTACGGATAATTAATGCAATAATGGCTTAACATTTTCAAAAGCATTCGTGTAACTATTACACTTTTATCGTGTTTTTGTATTTAACAAGAACCGCATATCTGGTAAAAGACATAAATTAATTAGAATATGCACAGATTAATGCATTCACTTCACTAATGTTACTCTGAATGCTTAATGCAATTAGTTGTGTTTTGATCCAAGAACTTAGGAATTAACTTAACTAGTTATCACATTTATGTATTAAAAACTTTTTTCTCTCTATCTTTTAGATGCGGCAAATATGGAGGACAGTCCCGGCGAGGAAAAAATTCAAAAGGAAATCGAAGCGATCGATTACATTGACAAGTGAGTTTCATTATAAATATAGTAATTATTTAAGACAACAAAAAGTGCAACTCGGTAAAGGTGTCAACACGATTTGAGACAAATCAATAGCAAATAAATTCAAACACAACATTGACAGAAAATGTCAGCTGTATTTAATGAATTACAAATTGTAATTTTCAGTTCTAGTTTTTCCTTTTTTGTTCGTGCATGTTCCTAAGATAAACGCCCTTTTTTAAAAACTAAACGAAACAAAAAACACGAATTAAATTAGACAGTCGCCGAAGTCGTCGACAGCAATTACATGTGAAATTGACTTGTAGCAATTTCAAAACCATAATTGTTTACTAATCATGGCGTTGCCGTTTGGCCATTTTGCCATTGCCGGAACGTTGTGCAAATTGTGTATACGCCACATTGACCAATCCTCAATTTGACAACACTGATTGCAGGGTGTTGCTAGTTCAACTGTTGCCGTTCTTGTTGTTTTGTTGTTGTTGGGTTGTTTCACATGAATTACTATTACATTTGTTTGTGGTTCAATTGATTTTAGACTGGCTAAGTGGTTTAAATTGTTAAATGTAATAGTTATAATATTAGTTATGTACATTAGTTAAGTTCTAATTATTCTGTGGGTTGAATCTTACCATAAAAGGTCCCCTTTGATAATTGGTTAATGTTTTACTTTTATATTTATGACTTTAAATAATTGATGTGATAATAGAGAATAGATTACTTAATATAGTAATAATCATTCAAGCGTATAAATAATGTATAATATTTCTGGGCTTTGAAGAGTTAAAACAATGAAAAATTTATCATAATTTTTACAAAGTTAGTTCCAGTAATATTTAATTAAGCATACTCCTTATTTTATTCAGAATTACATTGCATTGGACAAAGACATGAGTGTCGATATTTCAATATGTAATTAATTTTACAGGCACCAAATTTTAGAGAAAATTTTCTGTAAAAGATTGATTTTATTTAAACAAACGCCGAATCACACTTTACTAACTATAATAGTTTATGGTTTACCATAATTAGTCTTATTCACATTTATTATTTTTATTTTTTTAAATTTGTAAAAGATTGTGTTCTTTAATATTTTTGATTAATTTAAATTAATTTAAATAAAAACAATTGCGCTTCATAGATGGATACTTTCGTTTGTGGTATTAATAAGGATAGCAATTATATTAAATAGAAAGTTGATAGAGTTCTCAATCTGTTGATATAACTACGCGTTGTCCAAATAAGTAGCTAATTACGGAGTCATCAAGTGTTGAATCTCTTAAGTCAGACATAAAACCTGTACAGCTGTAAGTGTGAATTATGCAGCAATTTTTTTAAATTATTTTATTACTTGCGGTCATGAGCACATTTAAGCCATTTGTGGACTTCAATTGGACAACAACAAGAAACAACAACAAGCGGCATCAAAATGGAGCTGGAACTGGAACAAGTAATCTCAGTCTCTGTCTGAATGATCGCCACAGTTGTTACCATTTATATGGCCAATGAACACGGGCGGGTTTGTAAGTTGGCGCAGATTGCGCAATATTTAATTCAGTTAAAAACGCCGCCAAAATCGGCTGGTGTGGCAGTTTTTTGCTGGCATCGGTAACTTGTTAACTTTTTTCCAACATTAAATGGTAATTTTTTCCGTCGTTCGCTTGACTTTTTTCTCTGTAGTTTTTTTTTTTGCTCCGATCATGTTCCACGTCCAATCGGTGATGTGTTTAATACATAATTTCCTTATCGTCGTGGTTTTTTTCTTCTGATTTTTTATTTGCAAGCATGGTAAATTTTTTGATATGTGGTCGAGATTTAGCTTCTTGAAGTTTAACGACTTTAAATAATTATGACATTCAAGTTGTACTTGTTGCTAATGTTGTTTTTGTTGTTGTTTTGACTGTGGTCCATTGAATGTACAACACTTTTTTGGTTTCTTGGCAACACTTGCTGAGAGTTCCCCATAGGAACTCGTTTCGAAGTATTGCAATATTATAGTCGGTCAACGACATTTAATTAACTTCCCATAAGATATTAATTACCCATGGGAGAAAGACGAATGGTAAATGTGAGTGTGTGTGTGACACCATCAAGTTTTTGCAGAAAAACAAATGATTTAGACGACAAACTGGTGGGAAGAACAAATCATTGCATTAGTAGCCAAGCTTGTGAAAGAATGTGAACAAGACTCTAGACTTCGATATTGGAGCATCCTTACTTTCTTTACATTTGTGTAACTTGCAAACTGGAAAAACTCTTTTGTCTGTTAAATTAAGAATATTTCTACTTTTCAATAATATTAAAGCCTAATTTCCCTTCCACGAATAAATGAATATGAATTTCAATATTATTTTTAAATTCCTAAAATATACTTCGTCAATTTAATTATATTATTGATTGATTTTCGAAGTATGTTCTTTTAGCAAAACGTGTTGAAATTTCTGCTTTTAAACATTTTTTTTAAGTATTCTTTATGTTCTCTTATCAACTTTCTATGCATTTACTTCATTTCGATCAAACTCATGCTATATTTTTTATATGTAACAGACTTTGTATTGATTTTATTACACCCACAAATTTGAGCAGTCAACCAAATTAACAGATTGTCGCTAATAAATGAAAAATGTTGAACTTATTTAGGTGCTAGAATTGAACTGATAAATGAACCATCTGTTGGAAGACACAAGATCATTAAATTTATGAGCAATGAGTTATAAAAAAACAAAGTCTTGTATTTGCAGTCGAGTGAAGAAGCTTTTAATAACGTCTGTAAAATGTAAAAACAACTTAATTTAACATAATTCCCATTAAAGTTGATGACAACTCTTCGCCCACAATATGCAAATGACATTCGCCTGCGTTTGACAGGTTAAAAGTCATCTAACTGCTTAAACAACAGTGTCAACATCATTATTAGCCTGCGCTTAATTAGAATGTTATCGACAGAGTAATTTGATTATTCGATAAACTGTACAAATTGAGTGAAGTCATCGGAACTCCTACAACTTAATGAGGCAAATGGTCGATAAATCGCTTTCTTTTGCACAACCACCATGCACCGTGATTTCACTTTCAAAGACCCCTACGTATATCGAAAGCCAGGCTTATTTAATATGGCTGTCTGGTTTTTTTGTAACTTTTTCAGCGTCATCTTCGCTTTGTGGTAATGGCTGAAAAACTGGCTCAGAGAACGGGCTCATGTATAGTATGCAAATAAAGATACGAAGAGTCAACAAACGCACGAATTGATGGCAATTTGTCGCATGGCTGTTCATGATCGTTGTTGTTACTTTCCGCGTGTTTTTCTCAGCCATAACGCATATAAATTAACATATATATGTATGTAAATCGTGCGAATATTGAACACTTTATTTGGAAATTTCCTACGCAATATCTATGTGCGAAAACTTTCACTAAAGTTGATTTTTAATTGCAGGTATTTTGTCAGATTTCGTTGCAATTTCAGGATTGCATTTTCTGCTGGGTTCGGAGTATGGAAAAACGCAAAACAAATCAACTATTATTAGCTTTTTTTTTTGGCTAAACTTGTACGAGTCTTGCCACTTATCAGTCGACCAAGCAAGCATCAAAGCGTTTGCTAAATTATAAGTAGTTGGACAGCACTTGAAGTTGCACTTATGGTTGTTTTTTATTTTTATTTTTTTTGAGTTGCATGTTTTAGCGTTTGATGAACTTTTGGCTAAGGAAACATCGTCTGCTGTGCTGGTGGCATATCATTACACGATGTTACAGCAAAAGCCGCGAAGAAACAGGTGTAACCAGTGACGGCTATTACGTGACGTTCAAACTGCCAGACCATTATAATAACAATAAAAACAGACAGTCAAACACACAGAAAGACAGACGTTCAAATATATACTTATATATAGTATAAAGAGGAGATTATTTGTTTGAATTTGTATTTGTTATTGTTATTGTTTTTGTTTTTGTTCGCTTACGGCAACTTTATTTGGTAACTGACTGAAAATATCAAACGGTCGTCGTCTTATAAACTTAACTTAATAAAAACCCTATCAAATGACGAACGAATAAATACAGTTTATAAATAGCCTTAAGCTAAAGACGACTAAAGAGCAAAGTTGTTGCCGATTGCGAAGTCAATCGAATGTGGCTATCAAACTGCAAACAAATGTTTCTCTTGTGCTCACGATCACTTCATCGATGTGTTCTCTTAATGGCGCCTACATTTAAGATTAAAGATAATTACACAAATTTAAGACTAAACAGGTTCATCAATTTTAGTGAGTATTAAACCAAGTTATTAATTTATTGTTCTTATATTTCAAATAGAAAGTGAACAGAAAATTGCTACAAATATTGCACTTAAAGTTGTCTTCAAGTTTTGCATAATTCTTATAAAATTGCCTAGAGGTGGTAGATTACAAGATGCCCTGCACCAAAATCATATTATATTTACTTTCCACATTCAGTTTTTTGTTTTTACACAAGCTCTTTTTTTGATTTACTTCAATCATTTTAAATATGCACAAAGAGTCAGTAAGGTAAATATTGAAACTAGTCATTAATCAAAGCGAATACTATAAAATCTGGCACACACTTCAAGTTGTAGCGATTTCGGTACAATCGAGCAAAACAAAATCTTTTCTTTCATACACGTTCAACGTTCAACAAGAAGAAAAGAGAGAGAATGATAACAAAGAAACAAGTTTGTCGCCTAAGTCTTTTGTTTTGGCTGTGCATTGCCAAACAAATGACAATAAACACAACAATAAATAAATGAACTTAACAATGATAGATTAATATGTGAAAAGACAATACAAATGTTTTTTCTTTTTTGTTTTCTTTTTCCGATCATAAAAACTGCATTTAGTGCTCTAATTAAACGTTTATCGTTATCAGATTGGCGTTGCAACACCGCAACGCCCCGAAAAATGAAACAAAAGTTAAAGAAAACGCAAATATTTCAACGCTTTATATTAAATGTGATAAAGCTCAAGCTTACCCAATTTGTGGGCGTGACACCAGCGCCCACTTTTTTTATTGTATTTTCGTATTAACGGCGTTTGTTGTTATCGGTTTTCCAAATTTTTGTTATTATTTTTCATTTTTGTTTTGGCTGGACCACCTGCAATCATTATGGGCCATTAATAAATGCATTTTATGCCATTTTATTGGCCTTCCAAGTTGAGTTCTGGCTTGGCTTTCACAACAACAAAGCATCGCGTCGCCTGCGGGGGCAGCGCGTGGCACGAGTCTTGGCCAAGCTGAAATGCAAAATAGCCAAAAGTATAAGTAAAAATCTGGGCGTTGACTTTGCAATAAGCCCACTTGACACATAAATTACCGTATTTTCATACAATCCAATTGGGCGCAAGGCAACCGAACGAACCACATTGACCCAAAAAAAAAAAAAATAGAACTGCGTTAACCATTTTGAAACTGTTTTGGGTCCAGAACGGAGTCGTAGTAGCAGTAACAGTTACAGTAACAGTTAATATGGCAGTGCCTTTAATATTAAGCCAAAGCAATCGAAATTGTCAGTTGCAGCCCGAAACGCTGACGGTTAAAAATTCAAAAAGCGTTTGCCATGTGTGAAATTAGCATATGAGTAGGAAATGCACGTGAAGCATTTTAAAAGCCAACGTGATAACTGAGGCCAGTTATTAGCATTTCTAGCATACAGAAAAACTTAACTCATGTAATCATAATAGACGTCTTGGGGATTGCAGTACTAAAATAAAACATAACTTTGGGGAGCTATGCATGCAAGTTAGTTGAACATGCAACATGCAACATGCAACCAGCGTTAGGGACCACATTGAACAACACACATTGAAATAATACAGGACAGCAACGGAGTCAGAGACTAACTGCCCCGACAGCTGTTGGCGCTCTCTGACTGCCTGTCAAGCGTTTTGGGGCAAACAGGACAGGACTTGCAACGGAGTCGGGACAATGGCCGTGTCTGAAACAGGGGCAGGTACTGGCAACGAAGTCAGACAGCTGAAAAGACAGATAAACAAGTTGTGTGTATGCTTTATATATGTTTTTTAAGCCTTTTTTTATATTTTTCTTATTTATATATGCCAAAGACGTGCCAACTTTGTACCAGTTGTTCACAAAGCAACTTGGCCAAGCAGCCAAACAAAGTTGAGGTGTATTTTAGTTGTGGCGAAATTTGTATGCCTTCCACAATGCAAATTGATTATTGACTGTCTATTTATAGTCTTTCCTGATATGATAGGCAAAACTCTGTAAATATGATTGTGTGATATATGAAAGTAAAGTTAATCTAAGTTTATGATAATAAAACTATCTTGAGTGTGATTGTGTCATTCTATTTATTTTAATATCTTAATAATATTAACTAGTCTTATTGATTGCGACACCTTTTAATCTAGAAAATATTATGCATAAAGGCTAATGAAGCATGTCACAAATAAATCAATTCAAGTAAAAAAATTAAATAAATATAACAAAATAAAATGTAAAATAAATTAAATATAAACAAATAATATAATTGAACTAATATTTAAGTTTAAATTCTTTGGATTTGCTACAATATAAATATATATTTTGAACACTGTGTTTATTTGTGATATCTTAAGGATCGACCAAACACAAACCCTTCACATTAAAAGTTTAATGGTAGGTTTGTCATATTGTATTCTTATCTGCATAAAATTTCTTCTGGATTAATAAGACTAAATTCACAATCTGTAACCATTAACGTCGAACATAAAAGTAACTAACTGCTCAACGAATTTTCGAAAAACCTGAACACACCCAATTTATAAAATGCAACTACAGAAGATTTCAGCCGACTAGCTCTTATCCTTTTGAACCTGCATAGATGCTGTGTTTGTAGGATATCTGAAAGTCGAGACACTGGACTTAGTGTCCCAGCTCATTGGCCGCCTGTCTGACCGTAAGCTAAGCGATAAGTCAAGCAGACACAAAAACAGGATTAACTCCAAAAGGCAATGAGTCAGAGCAGCAGCTGAACTACAAATCTGCAACTTGGCGAGGTACTCGCTCAAGATAAATTGGCAACACGCGCCGCGTTGTAGATGCGGCTGTTCCCGACTCCACTTTCAGTCCCTCCCTATTTCAATGCCCTCCCCTTTAGTCTTGGAAGTGTCAGCTGCTTTTGTCTGCTGTCTGCAATTGCAATTCTTTGACTGAGTTCGCTAATTGTGTTGGCCTCTTGTCCAGGGCAGCAAAGTTCAAAATGTTGTGGTTAATTGACTTACAATTGATTAACTGTGAACTTTTGCGTCATTAGACAACAAAATCAGCGAATTAAGAGAGAGAGAGAGAGGGAAAAAGGAGAATCAAAGTAAAACTACATACACACAGAAAAAAATATTACCTCAATAGTCCGAAAACTGTGTAAAATTCGTAACGATTATTATAGTTATTTTCAATAATTGAGAAATATTTTTTTAATTTTCTAAAACAGTTATTATTAGTTATAAAAATTTATTTAGATGATGGTTTCAAAAATAATAAATATGACGTCAAATATCGTATAAAACTATCGCTTTCTTGTACTAACAAATATTCGAGTTTATAATAATAGGGTAATAAAATAACAGTTGAGAGAAATATTAATATTTAAGTCAATAAATTACATTTTAAGGTAATACAATACCTTAGAAGTTAGGCAAATAAACTGAACTAAGAGTTATTTTGTACATAAAATGTAGCCTAGGAAATCAGGCAATACATGAACAAAAACTCATTTTTATTGCTAATGTTGACTATATATCTCTGATAAGTCTCCTGAATACTTCATTAATTTTTAGCCCAGTGCAGGCAACAGACAAATGCGTTTTTCTGAAATTGATAATTATATAACTACAACTTTATGAACTTAAAGATGATATTTGCAAATAGTCGACGTTAAACTCTATTAAATTTTTTTTAAATTTTAGGTATATTATTTTTTGAGTGTAGTATATACCTACAACATAAATGGTCATCATATTGTCAGTATCCTACAGCATTGGCTAATTAGTTGAAACGGTTGAGGAATCAGAGGCCCATAAGCTCTAAAATAATTACGAACCATTCGCTGCGCAAATTAAATTGCCACTGGTTTTTTTTTCGGTCGACGAGTGGGTAATAAAAGATACAGGGAAACGGGGAAACAGGGAAACGGGGTAGATGACTTCTAGCTGCCGCTTTTGGCAACTTCGTGATTGCCAAATCGGAAAAAAAAATATATATGTTGAGAAACTGGGAACAATGATTGCTCTGCTTTGGATCCAGAGTCGAATCAAAAGTCAGACTTGAAGCTAGCGCAACTCATAACTTTATGACTCAATCTATGTTTTGCTGGCTCCAATTTATCTATTTCCTGGTAGCTACACCCAAGAGCCGTTGTAAGTTGTAAATCGTAGTATTTTTAATGCCACAATTGAAGCCAATTTGGCCTGGAAGCAGCGCTATTGCATCTCATAGTGCTTTCGGCACTATGATTTATTGTGTGTGTGTGTGTGTGTGTGCCCTCCATTTGGTTTTTGTCTCAGTTAATTTCTTGAAATTCCCCTTCATTTCAATTTGCACATATTGACTTGCAATTATGTTTGGGGCTAGTCCCCATTCAGCCGCAGACAATCGGTATGGACTTGCTATTTATGAAACTAACTACTCGATTCGTTTTTATACCTTGGATGGAAAAGGTTAATTAGATTTCTTGGCAATGGGACGAGTCATTCTCACGATCCTTATAATACCGATGAGTTGGGTAAACGAAGTAATTGAAAGAGTATTTTAAACTTTAAGCGATTTCGACATATGCACTTTGTTATCTGTGTGATATTAATATTTACTGCAATTAAAACTAAACAAATTATTTAAATGATTTCGGAAACATTAGATATATATTTTAATTTCTAAAATGTGTAATATTTGTTATATAAATCATAAAAGATTATTTACATTCAAAATACCAACTAAATTTGTGAATTTCAACTTGCACTGAAAATAAAAATGTGATGTAAAAATTATTGTATCGCTTTGTTTTTATAGAATCCAAATTAAGAGTTTATAATGTTTATATTTAAAATAAAACTTTAACATTGCACAATTGCAATAAAAATAAAAGTTGAAATGTCAAATATATGTGTCTTGCCAAATAAAATTAAATATTGTAATAGTTTTCAACAGTTTTATGTGTCTTTTTTAATATTTTTTAATTTTAATACAATGACGTTGACGTTTACGTGTCAAGCGCATCGCACATTGTTCAGAATGTCAATTCTATTTCAATTTCGAAGTTGTCATACGCAATAACATGTTTCTAGCAGCTTTTTGCATGAATGTCTTGACTGTTCATCATAAACGTATTTATATATATGATGTGTAATATTAAAAAAATTAGTTAAATTTTTAGACGAAAAATATGCAAAAGACAAAAACGTCTGAGAAACTTGTTTAAGCTGCAAAATGTCTACAAAATATTTGTCGATGCATTCTAAAGTTAACCTTGAGTTTAAGTACCAAGCTTTTGTCTTAATGAACACAGGTATGACTTATTGCCATCAAAGTAGTTAAGAAAACTAATGCTTACATAAGATAATTTATAGTTTTATTTTGATATTAATTATACACTGACGTTTCTTTCTAATTATAACTCACTTACAATCTGGATTCATATTCAAGTTGTATCTATTACAGTCAATTGCACATCTCAAGGTATTTTAGACCATCGTCCATTGCGCGCACGTAAATAATTTAAGGTACTTACTCAATTATCGCACTTTATTATCGACTGATCTCAGACTCAGACGCTGCGGGGTCTCTCAATACAAAAACTGAGCTAAACCTTTCATCAAAGGCCTTTTGTAGTGTGTAATTTTAGTGCTCTCGGCATTGGAGCCCTTGAAACATTTTCTCATTGTGTGAAATCAAAACCAGCATTTTGTGAGCGTACTTTTCAGCCATATTTGCAGCAATTGGTAATACCAATTGTTCAAAGTTGATGGGAAACTCGATAAAGAAAAAGTAGTGGCAGTTTTTCGAATGCATTCATTAGGACTCCAAAGCGCATAAATCAGCTGGAAAACTATCACACTTCGGTTAATAGAGAATCCCTTCAATTTTTTCGTTTATTTTATAATTATTACCCAATAATACCTAAATACCAATACCAAAATATCTTATACAGCTTTAATCAGGAAATCTTTTCATATATATATTTTATTATATTACATATCCTGTTATATAAAATTTATTTTGTGCCAAATATTTGTAATCCTTTTAATTGTGAAAATCATATAACTTTAAAAGTTGAATCCATATTTTTTTAGAATAATATCATATAAAAAATCATACGATTGGCAACAAATCTTTATCCATCTATTTCATTATTGAGCCGAAAGTTATATGCATTTTATTAATATTCTATTTCATTAATGAGCTTAAATTTAAATTTAAATGAATTTATTCCTTCATTTATATTTTTATATACCATTTTGAATCGTTATATTTCGAAATCAAGATCAATCTTGGATTTTCAAATATGATGTTTACTTACTCAAATCAATTTTCCAGCATCTTAGATTTACTAAAACCATTGCATAGTTATTTTAAACTCAATTGTTTTTATGCGACTGCAGTTATTTTGCTGTTACATAGATAATTGTAATGGCCGTGAATTATAGTCTCTGAGTAGTAATTAAATGGGAAACCGCAGTTAAGGTAAAGAAGTAATATGGCTTAGACTCGTGCCGACAAGACAAAAAGGAGGGAAATACAAACAACAGTATTCTGCTTTAAAGTTGGCAGCAAGACGGTAAATTCATTTTTATTATGGCACCGACAGCTTGTCACCATAATTATAGCGGTAGCTTAACGTCTGTCTAACATTTTCTGCAGATTTTCAATAGCTGCATGAGAATTTTCAAGTTTACGACGCTTTTCTCAAAGGGTTTCTAACAATAAAGTGTATTACTTGGTTGTTCTTGTTGTTTTTTTATGATTATTAATTTTGGTCGTTGTATTTTTATTTATAGTGACAGATGCAGGGCAATGTGTTTTATAGTTGGGGAGGTCGACCCCCTCTTTCGAATACCTCAACAATGCTTGGCAGCTCCAGCAATTTTAATGCCCAGAAACTTTTAGTGTTGGCATTTGCTTAAAATGAATTCCAAAAATATACTCGTATATATTGTATTTTGAAAAACATTTCCAGTTTCATAAGTGATGTCAGTTTTTGATTTATTATTGTTTTCGGCATGAATTATGACAGAGAGCACACACACTTCTAAAGAGAGAGAGAGAGAGTACAATATTTTCTGAAGAAAATGTAAATTGATTAGCAAGGAAATGAATACATAAGTAAATTTTATAATTTAATTTGTTCGAATATTCATTATAACGCTACATGGACATAGATACTTATCGTTATTTCCTAGTCACAAGATGTCATGAGTATTGAAATACAGTTTATTATTGTGATATCAATAAAGTTTATGCTTATATGCAATAATTTATAATAAAAATAGTTTTATTTATGTTTAATTATGGTATTTAATTAAAAAATTCTTAAGAGTTGTGTAGAAAAAACCTGTTTAATTTTCCTTAATGATCTACAACAATTGCAAATGTCAATTTGGGGCACGTGGCATCATTTATCAGCTGCTGTCATCAAAGTAAATGAACTGTAATATTATCACAGGGGTCTCTGGGTCTCTGGATCTCTGTCTGCCTCTGAGTCTGCTTGATGCGATTGCATCTGCATCTTTTACTCAATTATTAATATTTTTCGTCATTTTCTTGTATTTTTTGTATGCTCCCCGTTCACAGTTTCGTGTCACTTTTGTTCATTGCCTCATAAAAGTCAACTGCAAATTGCAAATGCAAATGCATCAGCAGCTGCTTCTCTTTGTCTCTTTCCCAGTCCCTGTCCCTGTCCCTGTCCTTGTCTTACTCTGCTTTTTCTCGCCGTCTCTGTCTGCCTTTTACTTGCGATTGCGTTAGCAAATTTGTGTTAAGAGGTTAAAATCATTTGACATCTTGCATTATAATTACGTTGCAGTTTTATCCGCTGCGACAACTTTGACTTGAACTAGAGTTGAATTTAATTATCTTTTAAAAGTCTCAACTTTAATGAAAAAGTTTTTAATTGGAGCTTTTATGCAGCAGGTGCTGAGAGCCCGACTATAAAATTCAGATAAGGAAAAATTCTTGATTGTTTTTACCAAAAAATGCTGAAGTTTTTAAATTATTTTTATATATGTAAGTTTATATTTATTTCGTATATATCATTTATAATTAATAATTTGTCATCTGAGCATTTGCGAATAATTAATTAGATTTATGCTATATTTAATATTAATATTTACTGACAACTTATTTATTAATTTATTTATTGTTCTACTCATTGGTATTTTTTAAAAGAAGCGACCTGTTTTCATATCACTTAGCAGTGCTTGCAAAGAATATTAAAATGTCGTTTATTTACATAATTATTACTCTTATATGCCTATAAGCAGTTGAAACTTATTACAGGAAATTCCGCAATAATATTTACTATACTTAATTATAATTTTGACAGAACTTTTAATAGGTCTTACAATTGCTAAACTGTACAGATTGCAGGGTATGCGAAAGTCGTCTAAATAGCGTGTTGCGTGTTGACTTCTCCCTGCAGACATCTCAGCACATGTGTGCGTGTGTGTGTGTGTGTGTGTGTGCTTGTGTATGAAATAATAATCTTTGAGATCTCCTTGCATTGCTTCAATTAATTTTTATGGTATTCGCAACCCATATAAGCGCCACGCCTGCTGTTAAGACTCCTCCTCCCCCCTTCCTCTCTGCTATTCCTATCCCAGCTTTAACCACCAGTACGGGTAATGAAATGTCCAGCAATTGGGTTCACTGCACGCCCGTTTAGAACTGATTTAATTGCAATTGTGCGCCGGCATTGCAGACATGCAATTGTTATCAAATATCGTCAACCGCCCAAGGCAACTGGGGGTAAGGGTAAATTGCTCGAAAGTGGTTAAAAAGTGTAAATGGTGAATGGTAAATGGTAAATGGTAACTGGTAAATGGCTTGGAAGCCCGAAATGCGGGTTAATCCACGTCCGAGCTGTTTAATTAACAAGTGTAATTGATAATGCAACCGCAGTATATATATAGCGTGTACACTCAGAAAAAGCAGTTCGGTTAGTTCTACAGAAAAAGGATTCTTAATACTGTTTCGGTCTAGAATTTCTTTTAGAACGGTTTAGTCATTAAATTTCTTACACTTAATAAGCGATTCGTTCTTAAAAGAATAGAAAATAAGAGCAAAAATCCTAAATCAGGAATTATATATATATTACATGAGGACTGTTTCGTCAACATTCACTTACTTTTAATAAATTTCTATGATGTTGATCTGTAATTTATTTTATTTTGTTATATCTTAACATGTATTTGTACTGAGTTATAAAGTTTAAAACACTTAAGTCAAGTATGAGATATACTAAAATCTAGTATGCTTTGAAGTTGTAAAGTCTGAAATGCGCTTGGAGAAAGTGATAAATGTTCTCAAAGTTATTCGAAAATATTTCTGAAAGTAAGTAATTCTTAAAAAACTATCGTACTTGAATTTTCGGACACCGGATATTCTTGATTCAGGTGCGAAAGTTGTTGATGTTTTTCACAGTGTATAGACGCTTGAATGGCTTTAGCACTTGGCTGCACTTATTAATCACACCAATTGCTTGGTGTGCGAGTTGAGGTTGTAATGTGTGTGTCTTTGGGCTGGCGATAAACAGATGTCAATAAACCGCATCATGACACACATTCGCAGACATGAAAATTGTGGGGGAAAATGAATGCGTGACAAGTGGAAAATGTTGAACGTCTTGGCCCTGGAGAAATGCGAGTTGAGAGACGAATATCTGAGAGACGACTGCGTGTTTATTTATAACGAAAAAATGAAACAACTTATTTTTAAAGAGTCACGGCAATTTCAAATGCTCCCAAGACTAAGAGAAGAAAGCTATCAAAAGAAGGAGAGGGTGAGAGGTAAGGCAGTGAGAGAGATAGAGAGAGAGAGTTGGAGAGAGGGATAGTGAATACTTAAACGCTTGACATTTAATTCGCGTGACATTTCACACACGCACACACTCTGCGAAATATTACTCATGCGCCTAGTTATCCAGTGAAATTGCCTTTTGCAATTTGAGGCATTGTCTTTATTTTGGTCCGAAAATTGAGAGCAATTTAGACAACAATGTTTGTTCGTATTTAGAGCAGCAATCTCATTTTTCTCACTCCCCTTACCTCCCCACCAATTGCCGACTGCACCCAGGGTATGAGAGATTTGAGTCTGTCGCGCATGTCTCGGAGGGTTGACATCGTCTCTTTTCTGCTCTTCCGCTCTTCCGCTCTCATCTCCCCGGAAAGAAGATTTCTGTCGCACTGCTCGAATTCAGTTTGAAATTTGCCGGCGGTCAGCTCGTTTACTCGCCCGAAACGCTCTATACAAAACGATGTGAATACTTTTGAATCATTCTCGACTTTTTCCGATTTCGCCTATTTTTGTGATTTTATTAATGAAAGAATTCTAAAGTGATTCAACGTTGTGGCTAATGACCAAAATAATTATGCTCAATGTATAATGAAAATTGACGAAAACTTGCCATTAAATAATTAGTGATCTGTTTGAAAGATACGCAAAATAAAATGAATACAATTACGTATTCGAATATGTGCAAATTCAAAAAGTGAAATAAATTAGTAATATATATTCTTATGTATATTTAATATGCAGATATATGAAATTCGTTGTGCGTGAAAATGTTGTGAAAAGAGAAAATTATTAAGAGCAATTTTACGTTGAAATTTAAATAATCAGAAACGAAAACTTCTTGTGGGAAAACCTTGATTCAATTCAAATTCAATTTAAAAATTTCAGTTTGAAATGTACAGGTCTGTTCCGGTTTTCAGTTTCGGAAGTGAATGTCTTGGACCTGTTTTAATTTTGTTAAAGTTGAAATAAATCACCTAAAATTATATGCTATAAATCGAAAAGTGTTAGCAGAATCAGATACCCAGGACTCTTTAAATTGTAAAGATTTCTCTCGATGATCTTCTCCTGATAGATCGAAAGAGATCGATGATTCTCTTGCGATTTAAAGCCCATTCAATCGAATTTATTGAGCGTTCTCTTTTTTAAAAAATCAATATCCAATAATATATGCAATATTGATTATATTTTGCTCAAATTCATTGCTTTATATGAGCTTAAACAATTGGTGTATTACCCATGAGGTTCTCTTCTGGTTCAACTAAGACTTCTAACTCTCAAGAGCATTTAATTTTATGACGGCGCCTTTAGATTGTCCCTTTCATCTGGTTCGTGTCTTTTCCGGTCTGCGACTGTTTCCCCTTATTATAAGTACATTAATCAAGCGCATTTGCCAATACGGCAGTTCTATTCATTTGCGCAAAATGTAAAATAATTGCGACAATAAAATCACCATAAACACAACTGCAACACAACTGCAACATAGCAGCAACAACAACAATCCCTTGTAATCTTGCCATATCCGGCGTGTTGCATGTCTGCCATGTCATCCCCTTGTCTCATACTTCTCCAGGTCTCCCTAACTCGCCTGGAACTCCCTGGAATGGTTGCATTCTGGGGCTGCCTCAGTGACGCTGACGGCGCTTTTTGCATCATCATTATGATGGACAACTTTTTGCACAATGTTCCTGTTGGGGGGGCTGATTTTGCTGTTGCTTTTGCTGCTGTTTGGACGTGCTTGGTTCGTGTTCCTCGTTCTACCATTTGACATCTTAATTGCTTTGTTGATGGATTTCACTGTTGACACTTTTGCTTTCTCATAAATATATAATGAACTCTTCAACTCTTTAACTCTTCGACTCTTCCGTTCAAATGCGTTGCCGAGTTTGCTTGTTGACCAGAGCAAAGTTAAAGATTTTCCATGCAAAAGTTCAGTTATAAGAAAGTATTTTCATAAAGACTTAGTATTCTAGTTTGAGAGCAATTCGAAAAACTTTTAAGAAAGCAACTCAAGGGGAAATCAAAAAAAATGTCTCGTGAATTTAGCTGTTAACTATTATGAAAATAACATAATTACTTAAAGATTCTCTATTATTCTTAATATTCTTGATTCTTCAAAAACTCTTTAGCTTTTCTCCTTTAACTAGTCAAGTTTTGTGTATATTTTAACGGTTTAATACTTGAAAGTTTTTTCTTAAATGATATTATTTCGTGTAGTCAAATTGATTATTTATCAGAACTAGTTAGATGCTTAAAAATGTATAATAATTAAAAGATCTTAAAAAGATCTGCTCTGACTGATTTGAGAGCTTATAGATTTCCATTATTTTGTAATGTATTCTAAAACAAAAGATTTATTTTTACGCTTAAAGAGGAACTTTAATTTAGAAAAGTAAATCAATATTATGGATTCCATTCGAGGTGAAGTCCACTGAGTCCACTATAAATTTTGAGAGAAAAAATTTTATTATACTTGTAGTTATTGGATTGAAAAGTTCTTTTTAAAAATACAAAATATTGTACATTACCTAATTATATCTAAAATATTAAATAAAAACAGAAAAGTTTAAGTCAGCTACAACGTCTATAGTATGTGGACATTTTCGGAATATTCACTAATGCTTTCTTTTCAAGTAATTACTTGTCTCAATCTCAAGTTGGTAAATTGAACCAATTTTCTACCTCAACTAAGCGAGATTTTAAAAGTCTGTAGCTTTTTTTTTAAGTAGTTAACTAGCCAAGAAGACAATTGTTACGTTCTTCCGCTCGGCACCTCATTAGAGCAACTTTTCGGGCGCAAAACGACTTTTAATTGCATCCACTGGACACGAATTTCAATGGGAAAAGGGAAGGGGAAGGGGAAGGGGGGACTGGCAGGAACTTGACACATGATGAATGCGTGGGCAGGTCAAATGGTCACAATGTGATTTGAACTCAGTCGAGCAGGAAACTTGTCGAGTAATTACATGTGTACCAAAAACAACGTGAAATTGTCATTTAACATTTGTCAAAGGCAACATCAGACAAGACTCAAAAAGAACAACGATTAAATAGAAATAAAATAAAATAAAATATAAAAATAGTCGTGATCTAATTAAAGAACATTTAAGGTCAACGGAAAATTGAAAGAGACGTGTGAAACGGCCACAAAATAATTGTAAGCTAGTTAAGAACAATGTCCCAAATCGATTATACCTGTTACACGGTGCCCGAGTGCTCCAGCGATGATGATGAGGATGATGATAATGGTGATGTGAATCAAAATGTTCGTCGACGTGGTAGAGATGACTCTAGCGATGGCACACTTGAGAATGTTTTGCAGTCGGATGGCACGTTGGACTCGGATGCCACAACCACATCCTCGATGGAGCACCATCATCACATCTATCGCCAGCACCACCGACACCAGCACCGAAGCAAACGTTATGCACCACAGCGAGTCTCGTTGCCAGTTCTGAGCTACTCGAGGGAGCAAACACCACAGCTGGGCGTCTATCATGATGGACCAGAGGCAGCACCACAATGGGGCTATTTTGTGCCATTGCCGCACAGTGGTTTCTTCAGTCCGCCAATGCAACGACGTCGTTTCAGGTGGCAAGAGTTTTTCTTTGCTTTTAATTAAACCACACTTATAATAGTCCTAGAAAAAATAATTTATAACAAGAGCATAATTATTAAATTTCTGATTTTTTACGTTATTCAAAAGTTTTGAGTAATTTAATTAAGCCTACGTCATCATTGTTTTAGATAAAAACATAATTATTACCAAAGATGAAAAGTAATCATTATTATTAATCAAAAACAGTTCAATAATCAAATTTTTTGATTCCTGTACAATATGCAATAATATTAGTGAATAGTCAAACACAGAAACCGTTAATTACTGTTGAACGCTATTTTGATTAAAATCATTTTTTTTTAACATTTTTGTTATTTATTTATTTACTTTTTTTTTTAAACTAAGTTATTATGGTGTAAGTTCAATTAAAACTTTGCAGAACTCAAAGCTAATGATTATCCTTGATAAAAGCGTAATTAATTGAAATATAATCATTAACAAGAAATGGTTTTTTAACATAAATTACAATGATTACGGTCCCTGCTAAACTTCCATCCAGCAACTTAATAAATGCTAATTCGTGCCTTCAATATGCAATAGTATTAGTGAATAGTCAAACACAGAAGACGTAAATTACTGTTGAACGCTATTTTGATTAAAATCATTTTTTTTTTAACATTTTTGTTATTTATTTATTTTTTTTTTTTAAAACTAAGTTCCTATGGTGTAAGTTCAATTAAAAGTTTACAGAACTCAGAGCTAATGATTATCCTTGATAAAAGCGTAATTAATTTAAATATAATCATTAACAAGAAATTGTTTTCTAACATAAATTACAATGTTTACGGTCCCTGCTAAACTCCCATCCAGCAAATTAATAAATGCTAATTCGTGTCTTATATCTTGTTTGTTGCAGGGAAAAGGAAAACGATCGCAACCGTCGAGCTGTAAGTTATGGCGGTGGCGTCTCACCAACGCACTGTGCCACCATTCCGCGTGCAGCACCGCGTCGTGTGGCACTTATGAAGGAGCCACCGCCACCGCCGCCACCGAAGCCACAGCTGACATCGAAGGCATCGTTGCAGTCCACAGACTCGTCGCATGCATCGAGTATCATTGCCAGCAAATATCCGCACTCCGAGTACAATCTCATACAGAAGATCGACTCGAATAGCACGTTGACGGCCCCGGCGCAGTATCAACCACAGAATTTCTATGCCAACACCGGCACCATTTCCTCCTGCACAACAAATGGTGGTTACTCATCGCTGTTGTGCCATGCCAGCTCTACGGCCAGTCCGTTGGCGGTGCGCAAGCGGGACAAGCTGTTGCATCGGTTCAGCGATGCTGCCACATTGGGACGCAAGCTCAAGAAGAAGAAGAACACGAATCGCACCTGCCGCTCCATGACGGAGGCCATTGAGATGCTCGCCGATCCGGTCATCGAGGATGAGTTTTTTGTAAGTAAACGAAACTATTGCTTTCAACCTATACATTTGTACTTCTGTCAAATAGATAGATAAGTAAGATCATATTTATGAGAATACATTGATTTTCCATATTAATTATTGCGATAAAACGATTTTATCCCGAATTCAAATACGTGTCCCAAAGAATTCGTACTCAAGACAATATTTAAATTACTATCTTAAAATATGTTATTCAGCAGGTGAAGGGGGGATTCCTGTTAAAAAAATCAGCTGAATACCTAATGTCTTAAATATCTTTTATCTCAAATTCATTTAACGAGCATATTCTATAATCATTGACAATTACAAGACTTTTATATCTCTAGGGATATTTATTTCGCCTTAGTCGTTGCTTGTTTTATTCTATAGGAATTATCGATCATAATTGAGACTACTTACTATTTGTTATGTATTTAAATTATAATATATGACACACATCAGTGGAATTCAATTCTTTATGCATTGCATGGAATCTTCCTTTCAATCGATCTTTTATTGAACGACTATATAGCGAGTATACAAATATATATTCCAAGGCGATTACATGTTTATTCCCTTTTCAGATTCTACAGAATCGTTTTTATAGATTAAATCCCATTCAATATCACTATTAACTTTTTTAATTCTAAAAACTTTGATTATTAGAGAACTTTGTCTCTCTTTCTATTTATATATCTCTCTCTACGCTTCCACTAAAGGGGTGTATTTTCTAGCTCACGTTCTTTACAATAATAATAATCTTAGGCCACACACATTCAATTTTTTATCGCAATTTGTTTTGTTCTGTGCTGTGGCTTTTGAGTAACTAAAAGCTATCTGGCTGTTGTTGGCTTCCTCTTATCTCTTTTTAATGAATGGCCATTGAAAATTCATTTGTCCAGAGATTGTTATTCAAATTTATGCATTTTGTTTAGTTCACATTTGTTGCTCGTCGGGATCCGAACAATATTTAAGCATTCGTTGGGCGGAAGTGTCTGTAAAGCTGACAAATTTCTTTGATAACAGTGTGTTGAAGGTGATTGATCATATAAAAGAATATACTATGAAACCGAAAGGCTGAAGAATGAAAAGTCTATGCTTAAGTAATATAAAGTGACATGGTTTATATCAAAGAGAAAATTACGGGAAAGTGAACTCGTCTTCAAAATTTCTTGATAATAAATTAACCTTGAAATACTTAAATCCACTGCAAAAACCGCAATCGCAATACAACTGAACTCAATTCCATAAAATCCGAAAAAAACAAGGGGCGTCAATTGAATTACGTGTATTTCGATTCTGAAAATGTGGCGAATGTTGAGTACTTGATCGCCTAATCTGTTAGTGAATGTTACGAGTACTAGACTCGGTATCGATATTGGGGTCACAAATGGCCACTGGCACTGACTAAGATAATAGCTTGCAAATCTTGCTTAATTAGTCCATACACAAGTTGACAGATTAGCACAGAATTTGAGTGGGTTCAGCTTTTCGGCATGGATATATCGCTCAATCGCTAATGGGTTGGGGCATTGACAAACTCATGACAGTGTTCAGGAAGACGAAGCTGGCTAACAAAAGCGAAATGATGTAAACTGTGTCAATACTTTAGTCAGTTACCTTGCGTGAACTGATGTCTGATGACTGATGACTGACTGTGCGAGTATTTAAAGGGAAAGAGGAGGTTTCTCGGGTTCAGGTTCTGAGGCGACTAGTGCGCACTCACTAATTGGATTAACTTGCGTTTCTTTCCAGCAAATAATAGAAAAAGTTGTTGCAATTCAAATTCAAACAGTTCAAACAGTGAAAAATCGAACGTGCTACATGTTGAACGTCTCGTTCGCATCGGTTGCCCCCAACGAAAAACAGTGCGCAATTTTTTATTGTTGTCGCTTCGATGTACAGTGGTCCTTTTGGACAATTTAGCTCGTATTAATTTAAATTTGGTAATTTGATCTTTCTGAGATCAGATCACAGATAATTTGACAAATTAATCGTAGCTAAAGTGATGAAATTGACCACTGTGCACTAGTTTGTTTACTGTCAGTCCTGTTCCGGGTTTCACCTGATATTTTATAGAATTTCATAAAATGTAATAATATCAGGTTTCAGTTTATCAGAGCGAGTTCAATATTTCCGAAAAGTTAAAAATATTCACTTTCGATAAATCCTGTCGAATGTGAAAACCGGAACAGTCCCGTAAAAATATTGTCAACCATTTGAACTTAATGAACGACTTTTATATTTGTGGCGCATAAAAGTATGCAACATTGAAAGTGTCACTTCAGTTTTTGTTTGTTGTGTGTACATCTTTTAGGCGAATCTGCAGCCAAATATCATTGCATACTTTTCGACTGACTTTGATTGCAACGACTTTTTAGCAGAGTTTTGGGTTGCTGCCAAAATGAAATCCTCAACGCGACGACGCAGTTTCAAAACGAAACCGCAACAACTGAAAACAAACATTTACAATCCCCTGGTGCAATATCGACCCACTGCCTATGTAAGAAATGGCATCATCGGCGGTGGCCAAGGACCGGGAGCCAATGGACTCTATCAGATCGAGGATCGTGTTTACACGACTAGCAAAATGTTTCTACGCGATGGTTTCATGTATCCACGTCAACCTGGCCAGTCCATGGATCCGCGTTTCCCCTTGGAGCTGCACGAGTTTCCACAACAATTTGGCGCCACGGGTCTGCAATTGGTCAGCACTCCAAAGGTCCACATTGCCGGCGAGTATCTGACCAGTGAGCAATCCCAGTTACAGGCACAGACACCACCGACTCCGGAAGAGCAGGCAATTGCCAATCGTCGTGGTGCTCGTCAAGCCGCCGCTGCCGATATCAATCTGGCCAATCAGGTCTTTTTGCTGGGCAAGCAACGTTCACGCTCCCGTTCACGTTCTCGCAGCAACAGTCTTGGCAACAAGAGCATAACCAGCTGCATTGGCGGCGGCAGCACAGAGCGTGTTAGGGAGCGGGAGCGGGAGCGGGAACGGGATCGTCCTTATATACGCAACGTGGACGATCTGTTGCATGCACTCGGAAAACGCGATAACAGTAGTGTCGATAACCAACTCGAAACTGCCTCGACGCACTCCTCCTCTCAGCCACGGCGGCGCTTTAAAAAGGTGAGTTTGACATCGGCTAGAGATGGGACTTTATACAAAACAGTCGGACTTGTGACTAACAATCTTCGTTATTACTGAGTCATCTTACATACTTTTAGGAGCATGATTTAAATCGTTAAGTTCATAAGGATCTGAACGATTCATAGTGACTTACGATTAATTAATAATAAATGTCTTCATTTAAGAACATTTCTTAATTGAACTAGCGCGCTATTACCTTTTTTGGACAACTTAATCTAATCAATAACTATTTACACTATTTGAATATCTCTGTTATTTACAAGATAATATGCTATGCATACTATGGAAAAGAAATGATTATGAGCTAATTTAAAGTTATTTAAGTGAAGTCCCGAAGGAGCATGATTGCTTTCTAATTATCTGAACTGCCATAATAGGATAAATAACTCAAAAAAAATAATAAAAATAAACAAAAAAAATATTATAATAATAAATAATATATAAATAGTTAATAATAGCGAAATATCTTAAAAGCTATTGGTGTTGTGTTATTTCTCGATTGGCTGGGTTGAAAAAAGAAAGAAGAAATTATTTTTTAAATTCTTTATTTAAGCGTTTAGTGTTCATACATTGCAGTAGTAGTATTATAACATCGCAGGTAGATATATAATTAATAGAACCAAACCTCACACTGTGCCACCATGAGAACTTACAATAACTTGACAGGTAAGTTTACACATTTCTGACTGTGTGGGATTTGAACCCAGTTTTTCAAACTGGGTTCTGTTTTGCATTGGACCGGCAAAAATAAAAAAAAATACTTGACCTACGTGGAGTAAACAAATGTCTGTCTGTCAAATTTGGTTGCTCTAGCTCTTGTAGTCTTTGAGATCTAGGCGCTCACACGGACGGATAAACTGACGAACAGGCATGACTATATAGATGCGGCTGTTAATGCTAATCAATAACATATACTTTATGGGGAAGGAGATGCCTTACATTCTAACGAAAATATACCCTTTGATACAATGAATACCCTGTTTTTGGGGGGAAAATGTGTTGCCTAGATTGTGTTTTTTTTTTAATGTTTTTATCTTTAATTTTGTCTTTGGGTCGTGCCTTATAAATAAGCCACGCACTTCCATCTCTAATTTCGGTGATCAATCAACGGCAGTGGAATTTGTCAAGACGTTGCAGCAATTCAACATTGCAACATTTTTATTTACCTTAATTGCGACACGCTCACAAGTCGCGCCAAATTTCAATTCCGGCCCATCATCACTCATCCCACACATGTCCAGAACGCAGCGAAGCTTGCATAGCTTCCCTGCCCATCCCCATTCCCGGTCTCCCAGTCCTCCAGTCTAGTCTGAGCCCAACTCGAACCACAGAGCCCTCAAAAGAGCCCCCAGGGCGCGTCTACGCAAAAATTAAAATTAATGACGTTCCCAAATTTAGCTTGCGGCAACATGGAAACATGAAAACATGGAAAGATTGGAGGTAGAGACGCTCTGTTGGCCAGACAGTAGCAGCTAATTCGACGACTCACAAACAGAGAGAAAGAGAGAGAGGGAAAGAGAGACTATCACCCACCTGTCAGTTGAAGTCCTTGTCCTGATCTGAAATACCTTTGAGCTTATTTCTAGTTTTCTATTTTCCTACTGTGGCTTCCATTTGCTGCTGTTTCCATTTCCATTGTGCGGTTTCATGGCCTCCATTGCGGTTTCCCATTAGATCCCACAAAAATCATTGGCAGCCCTTTTTGGGTATTTATTTATGCAGTTTCGTTTCCTTTTGGGCCGGGTTCATCATCCATTTGCCCAGTGACTTTGAAGTATTTGCTCTGCCGTGGCGTCGTCTCATCATTAGTAATGTCGGACTCGGACTCGGACTTGATTTTAGTTTCATTTGTGTTATTTTTTTACACGCTGTGGGCAAAATTTATGCGCTTCTGTTTCGGATTCTGAAGAGCATTTAAGTTTGAGAAATTGGTTTCGTTGATTGTTTTTTTTAGAGTTACCATGGGTCGAGCTAACGATTTGTGCACTAAACTTAAAACTTTAACTTTAAAATTTAAAAAATCTAAATAGAGATTTGTGTGCCCGATTTTAAATATATATATATTTAAATTTTTTTATATGTTTCAAAAAAATGCAAAACTACTAAATTTACTTAAAGCTTTTAGATAAATGAATTTATGTGTAATTAATTGAATTTTTAAGTATACTATTTACAAAGAATTATTAATATATAAAACTTGTTTTTCAATTATTTAGAAAATAAACATGCACACATATTTTACAGTATATGGTATTACCTTTAAAATCCAAATATGTATATGTTTGTACTGCATTTCATTTCCAGTCAATTGTTTGTTTTGATAGCTGTCATAATACAATTCGTATTAATTATAAATAAACAATTGCAAAAATGTTTTACTTGTAGATCAGCTTACAACGTTTCCTTTCAAAATGGATCACAAATCCAAATATGTTGATACCACTGTGCGAAATGACTCAACTTCCCTTCCGTTGTGAAAAATTTAATTTCAAGCTATGCTTGAATCAACTCAGAATCAAATAAATGAAAACGAATGAAGAGAACTTGCTATCTCATTAAATTCTATCTACAACGGGGAGCAAAGAAATCTTCAGGTTTTGCAGTTTAAGCCCTTGAAGTACGAGCAATGTGTTGGCATTTAAGCCAACATGTATAAAATGAATTTCTAGGCAACACACATAGATAGAATTCCTGAACAACTAGAGGCATAGGGAAATGACACTTTTTCCCCATATGCAAAACTTGCAATGCAGTTGAATTCCCGCTGGAGAGGAGGCCCCCTGGGAGACTCCGTCTCTCTGCAGTTAGTCGTAAATTGAATAAACACGCCGTGCTTCTCGCTGGCATGTGTTATGGTATTTTGTTAGGGTTTCGCTTGAAGACCTCCGCCGAGAGAAGAAGAAAGTTGTTAACAAAATTGCACAGTTGTTTTTACGCTCTCACACTGCAACTATTTTAAGCTTTGTTGCATTTTACACGCAGTCACGTGCCAACAAAAATCTGCAGTGGTTTTTCGTGAGTTTACAAAGTTAAAAAAAAAACCTTTTTGCTGCAGCTCATTGTGAATTCAATACAGGCATCTCTCGTGTTTTTGGTTCAATCAAAAAGAATAATGCTATATGAGGTATATAATTGGAATGCTGAATTTGATTTGAGCCAAGGCAACAGCTGTGAAGATTGACAAAACAGATAAATAAGAAACTGAAAACTGCAAACATAAACGCAGTTCAAGGTAGAATTCAAAACATTCTGTTGCTTTATTGTATTCCAAACATATTAAAAATATAAAGAAAGAACTCATAATGCACCTATACGATTGTAATAATATAATCCTAAACTACAATATATACCTAATAACAATAATTATTAATTATTAGGTTATAATCTTATACTATCAGCTTACATCAATTCGCCTGCAAGATAAATACTTAGAAATACAATTGATTATACAATTCGTTGAATAAAATGTTTTAATTACGAGTCAAAGTCTAAATCAAAACAGTGAATTCTGAATAAACCAAGTGTTTATCAAATTTAATATCACATTTCTCGCAAGCTATTCCAAACTATTCCAAAGTGAATAGTTCTCAAATACCATAAGCAATATCTTAAATCAACTGTGGCCATTGGCCAACAATTACCTAGGTACATAAAGTTTAATGTGTGCAATGTTCGTGTACAAATCAAATTACCCAATCCGACCCAAAGGCACAAAACCTGAGCTGCTAATGACCAGCAGCCAGCTGGTTTTCAGAGTCATTCCCATATCTTATCCCCTTCCATTCTCAGTCCCCACCGCTTTTGGGCAATAATTGTGTCAAAAAGTCAAAAACGAAATGCCGCCCATTTGAAATGCTGCACGTGCTCAATGTTTGTCGTCAAATAAAATATAAAATTAAATTATCCAGAGGTAATGTTTACTGATTCAAATTCCAAAAATTTGTTATATCCTATTTTGTGATGAACGACTTGAAATTAATATTACTTAATAAATAATAAATAAGGGTTTGGCTTTTGACATTACTAAAACGGTTTTTTACTGATCGAGTTCAGTGTATTTGTTATCTGATTAAATTTATCATATCATAGTTTATAAAACAGAGCTGCAATTTCATTTCTGATTCATAGTCCATTAGGATGATTTACGTACAATTAAGTTGTTCCTGCTAAAACTATATTTTCACTCCAATAACAGGATAAATCCTCAGTCCTCGTTGAAATGTCTTTTGTCGCTATCTGATTCACTAAGATTACCGATGTTCACATATTTTGTGTCCAGTAACTTAATTGTGATTTTGACAGGAGTTTACTTTTTTTTAAAAGCTTTTTAAAGTAATAAAAAACCCTAAATTAAAAAATTTTTTTTTGAGTATACGGTGCATTTATGCTTATCCTATTTTAAGAAGTTTTTTTACACTGTTTGGAACAACAGTTCAATATCTATGAACAATGTAGGAACAACTGTAGGAATAAAATTTAGAATGAGTTGAGAATATATAATACATTTTTTTATATTAAATTTAACTAAGACTATAAGCCGAATTCAATAATAAATAAATAAGAAATTAACAAATAAGCAAAAATTTATTTATCCTTTGAAAATGTAGGCAACAACTGTAGATCGATGATTGTCAGAATGCGAGAGCGATAGTTTGTGTCTTTGGTGGCAATCAGCCTGGTTGCCACAGCAAGTGAGTCACTGAGACTAAGACTGAGACGGCGACTAAGACCGACTAAGTGCATGGCAACCCAAGTTAGACATTTTGGCTGCATTCCGTTGGTTCGCATTCGCATTCGCATTTGCTCATTGGAAATGCACAGCGGCAACAAAGGGAGCCACATTCCTATAAATACCACTTCACACTGGCTGCCAACGTTGTGGCAAGTTTTTCATTTATCTTTGATTGCAAACTTGAACAGGCCACAACAACAGCAACAACAACAACAACAAGCACTCCTTTAAACTCCTGCCAAGGAGTCGCAGCCCCAAGTTAAAGTTAAAATGTTAAGTAAAAATTGAAGAAACCCGTTTTGCCAGTGCTGCCCATTTTGTTGTGGCTTTGTCGCCGCGTCGCTTTGTGGCTGGCATGCAACTCTACAAAATGAACTGTATTGTGTGTGTGTTAATGTTCAAAGAAGTGTGTGTGTGTGTATGGTGTGTGCATATGTAGAGTCGGCTGAGAAACCGGGTCTCCTTCTCCCCATGTTTCAAAAAGTTGCCCGGCAACATTTTTGCCAGCAACGCGCGCATGTTGCCAGCAACAAGTTTGCGTTTGCGTTTTCAGTTTGTCGTCTACCTGACACATGTCTCTATGTATGTGTGTGCATGTGTCTTGTGTGTGTGTGTGTTTGTTTCATCTGTGTGAAAGGTGCGCGCTGCTTACCTGCAGATGTATGTGTGTGTGTGTGTTTGGTGTGCTGGGCATTTTTCGAGCATATTTAACGTTTTCCACGTACGGCAGCGTCGACGTCGTCGTCGGCAGCGGCGACGCGTCGGCTTTTGCTTTCTTGAGCGCACGGCGTCCATTTCAAAAGTCGACAACGTTTGCTGGCGAATGGACGCGATTAACGGATAAATTGTGTTGCCCAACAAACAAAAAAAAAACCAAATAGAAAAGAAAAAATAACGTTATTGGCCTTAGAGTATCTATCTAGTCGTGCGCTTTGATTTCTTCGCTTTATTTCGGGGGCGCCTGTACTTTTCTACGTGCAAACAAATACTCAAGTGTTTCCCTCTCGCTCTCGCTCTCTTGGTCTCCATATGCCACAGCTCTTACAGTTAAACATCTAAACGTGCCCCATCGAGATTTGATTTGATTTTTTACCAAGTCCAAATATCGTTTGTCGCGCGCGTGTCTCGCGACTTTTTATCATTATCATTGGAATAAGCTGCCCACTTTCCCTGCTCCCCTCAATCGCAGTTAAGTGCAACGCGCAATATATGAAAATTGAATAAAAGTGCAGTGCCTTCAATAAATACAAGAAGAGTTTAACTAATTAAACAAGTTTTGTGACACACACACACACACACCACAAAATTGCAGAAATATTTAATTTTGCAAAATTGCAAGCTGGGCATTTTTTCGGCGCATGCGCGACGCCTGCATTTAGTTTGTGCAACATGTTGCAGTTGCGACAGCCGCCACAGTTTGTAAATCAGTCACACTAAGTAAAAACACCAACATCAACATCAACATTAATTTCGAACGTTGTTGTTGTTGCTGTTAACATGGATATCGCCGGAACAGCAACAGGCAATCAGCACGTTCTGCCAAACAATCATTATCGACATGAATCATTGTTGCAACAGGTAAATACAATAATTACAGCAGAGTGAGAAAGAGGGAGAGAGTGTTGATGAAGAAAGTTGAAGAAATAATCGGTATCTATTGCCATAATTGGTAATATCAATAAGCTGCAACATTTTGAACTGTTTTGAGGTCTCGTTCTAAGCATATGATTTATTATTTAATTATTAGTAGAAGTCTTATGCACTAAATTTATTTAATATAGTATTTGTATTTTTAGTTATTTGAGCATTTGTGACATTTATATTTGTTGAATCGAACCCTTTCATCTTTTCGCAATTTGCTCTTATAATTTGTTTTAATAATATTGATTTTTACCATTAGCATAAATAAAGAAAACAATTTGTTGGTAGATTTAACACTTTCCATTAACTATTGAAAACATTGCTAAATTTTAGCACTTGATTTATTAAAAATGCTTGATGTTCAACTAAGTAACTTTCTTGTTTTGTGATTCAAATTTGATTTGTATTTGAATCACGAGTAAAATTATGTCTAGAGAATTTTGGAATTATTACTTAAGACAAAAACTTTTTTCTTTTTAGAAAACTAACAGTTAAGTTTTATTTTTAAACAATTAAAACAACATTAAACATATAAACAATGGTCAATTGGCTTTTCTTTACCCGATGGCATCCATTTCTTTTAATTACAATGAAATATTTACGATTTCATTTGCAAAAACTCTCACCTCATGAACAAGTGTTGGCCATTAGACAAGGCTTACTATATTTGCCCAAAAGCAGGAAAAAAAACAAAATGACAAAAATGCCAAGTTGCATTTAAGTGAAAATGCTTTGCAGACTTTTATGGTGAACATCATAAAGTCACCACAAAGTGACAACGAATCATTTAAGCAGCGACTAATTAAATTTAATACGACAAATTGTTGACAATGAGTTGTGGTAATAAATACACTTTAATCCATGGGGAGCTCTTCTCAAATTAATCAACAAACTCAAGCTGATGCCAAAGGCTTGATAACTACACTTCTTAGTCTCTGTATAGATCGGGTTTCCTCGCATCGATCACAATTTCAGTGATAACATCGTAAACAAGCACGAAAAACCATAAAAAAAGGAAAAGAAAACCAGCAACTTTGGAGCTCTACCAATTAACATAAAGTGTATAATTTTACAAATATGCCAGCACATGCGCCAGCTGGAAAACAAAAGAAAAAATTGAGACAAAAGCAAAAAAACGTAAAAACAACTACTAAAATTATATAAAAAGGCATTGCAACTAGGCGCAAGTGCAGCTGGACTGTCATTAAATTTTTTTTGGCGTTACGTCTTGATGATTTCTTGGACCTGTCCCCCTCAACACCCCGGCCACACCCCCTTTTCCCTGACCCAACTAACTGCTTGCCACTAAGTAATCAACATGAGTAAAATATGTGCAAAACTTGGCAGCGAATAACAAAAATAACAACAACAAAACGTGTACTCATAAAATTCAAGTATTTTTGAAAGTGAAACTTTTTTGGCGTTGACGTTTTCCAAAATGAATGGGAAATAACAACAGTAGCAATTCGACAAATTTGCTTTTAAGAAAAGTCTTTTATGTGCGCCAATTATAGAGTCATTCATCCCAAATCACGAGCAACTATTCAATTTTAAAAATAGTAAACCAATTAAATAAAAAGAAAACTTTATTATGAACACGGCTGGACCCTCAAAGCTTGTTGATTTATTTATTCAGACGTCTGTGCTGTTATAAAAATACTCAAATATATTTATCAAGTCAAAAGTGAGAAATTTGCGATTTAAAAGCACTTTTACAGATGTTTTATTTACAGCTGATGGTTTTTTTTACATTTTTAAAAGTTATCATATCACTTAAAGCTCATACAAAAACTTCGAAAGCCAATTAAAAATCACCTACATATTGAATGTTTTTAGTCATAAAAGTTGTTGACTTTCCTGCTCTTTTTATTGCTCATTTTGAGAACTTTCATTAAACTGTTTAAATCGGAAACAGTTTGTATTATTTACTTTAATCAAATTTATACGAAAAGAAGGAAAGGAAATCTTAAATGAAAATTGTTATTACTGATTCTTATTTTTTCTTCCTTATTTTCAATTCCTAAAATTTCATTCTATGTATTTTTTCTACTTATTTGTTATTTCTTACATATATTCTGAATGCGAATTATATACCATATTTTTATAGGTTCTTCTAGTATGCAAACAAGATTTATTTAACTGAGCAATTGCTCACACCTTCAATCATAATAAAACTTAGGATCGAAGACAATATCTGGTTTTTCCAGTGCACAAGACCAATGCGCCCCTCCCCTCGGAAGATATTAACTAGAGAAACTTGACATTGCTTGACCAAACTTGAAGCTGGCATTCACTTTTTATCGCTGGAATAAAAAGTGGAAGCGCCAGTAAAACGCGAATAAAAAATGCAACTGTCTTTATGTCACATTTCATATAATTAACATGGCTAACAGCATAATGGTTATAAATTCTGAGTGCTGTTTATCAAATGTCACGCATTTAAGCGTGTTTTATGCTTAGTTATAGTATACACTTAATTTGTTTAGTCGTAAAAGAAAGTTATAATCAGAATTAAAAGTTTATAGAAAGAAGAAAGTAATAATGACTGAGCATAAATTAGTTTGAACTAGGTGGAATTATCTATGTGTGTGTGTGTCTTATTCCCGCGATCATATTTTCCACGAACTTCGAATTTATGAAGACATTTTGGAGCACCTTAAACCGCAATTTCTGCGCACAAATGCGCAACTTAAATCCTTTAAGCCGATTTCTCGAAGACCCGAACAAGAACAAGAAGAAGCAGCCGAGGTAGAGGAAGAAATATATAAGTAAAGCAACAGTTTAAAGCAAATACAAGCAAAGTCACTATAAAGAATCTCTACACATAAAGAAACTGGTTTCACACACAGACTCACAAGCCATAAAAAAGGTTCGATCTGGCCGTGGATCAACAAAAAAAAAAAACAACTAGAAAATAACACACAAACACGAATTGTGTGCCTTAATGTCGCCCTAAAAAGGAAAAAAATAAAATAAAATCTACAGAGACATGTCCGCAGAGCACTCACTCACTTTGAGTTCAACTCAAAATAAGAAGACTTGAGTCAAGTTTAAGAAACATAACAATCCACTCACTTTAAAAGAAAGAAAAAGTCTTTAGAATCAAGTCAAGTTGCTCAACAGGTTTTTCAATGCTCCACGGAGCTGAGCTGAGTTGAAATTGTGAAAACCGGCTCCGATTTTAGTTCACTGTCGAGTCGCCCTTTTGCTTACACCTCTTCGGCCTCTCTCCCTCTCTCTCCCACTCTCTTTGGAGACTTACCCCTTGATTCTACAGCGACTAAAATACATATCTCGGCACTAGAATGCGGGTGTTAGGCTAAAAACTGAGCTGCCTTTCTGTGGCTCACAACTTGACGTTTTAACACATTGATTTATATTGGTAATTTAACGCCATTATAATTTGCAGCTGCCACAAGTCTGTTCTCTCGATTTGAAAGTTATCTAATAGGCCGTGAATTGCAACGATCAAACAATTGAATGCTTCAGTATTTACTGGGTAACAATACCATACGAGTGCATTTATGTATATGTATGTAAAGGGACACAGATAGATACACGGCTAACAAAAATGTTATAGAATCCAGATTTTGTTCTCCAAACTATGAAAACACAACTTCATTTTATGAAATTTTTAAATATTACTAAGTTGTTATTAATTGTAAAACTATTCTTTAAATTGTATTCAACAAACTAAAACAATAATAAAGAATTATATTATTATTATTTTTAATTTTAACCATATCTGTGGCTATATTTTTTCAAAATTTTCTTAATTCTTTCTTTTTAATTTATGGCACTCGAACTCACGCCTTTTTTTAAGAGAAGTGACGACTCTAACCTGGACGATCTTATTGCCTCAAATGAAACCTGACTTATTTATACTCTTCTAACAATTTAAGATATGTTATCTTACAATAAGAGATCAATTCAGATCAATTTTCTTAACATTGGGTGTAAAAATGGTCTTTAAACGGTTCAATTTTTAGAACAAAATAGGATTGTTCTTGATTTTAGAGGCGTGGTCTTATTTTTCAGTGTAGATATCCACTTTGATTGGATACGGTTGACCATAATTGCGAGAGAGAGAGAGAGAGAGAGAGCTCTCTCGACTAGAGCTGCCGTCGTTCCACGCCTTGGTTACCATGTTAATCTTCATAATTGTTTGGCATGAATTGAAACCCTTTTACCAGCAACTGGAAAATAATGTTGGCATGTTCATTGGGTTCGTTTGGGGGCGCATTGGTCGATTGAGCTGTAAAATTGTTAATTTAGCTTCTGTATTGTGTTAGTCACGTGAGCTGAAATTGCTTTTCTTCCCGCTGTCCCCTCTGACAATGATGGAATCATTTTTCACTCTTTCCTTTTTTTTGCAATTTCCCTCGTCAAGCAATTAGGTCTATGATTGTTTATGGGCTATTTTAGGGGAGTTGGCAAAATAAACAATAAACCGTGATTATAATTACCATGTTTTTCGTTAGTTTTTGCATGCAAGATAATTTTCTGATTCATACACAACAAAGATATTGTGTTGAAATAAGGAAACATTTAAGTTAAGAATCTGTATTATTTTTCACTCATAACATTCAAAATATGAACATAGATTTAAATTTTTTACAATCATCTACTTCTAATGATTATATTCAAATAAAGCAAAGAAATTGTTAAATATTATTTCAATTTTTAAAGGCGAAAACTACCGTAAAAATAAAAATATACTAATAAAACAAACAAATATCTATAGGAATGTTAAAATTTGTAAAGTTTAATACACTTTGGATACGATTTCAATATATCACCGTGTATCTCAGATCAACTGCAATAACTTACAGCAAGATACTTAAGATTTCACCTGAAAGTAAACCAAAGATAAATGTCATTCGACTTGTACCACTTCTCAGGCCTAAAAGACGTTAAAAAGCGTTTGCCGCCATTCACAAAATTCACACAATAAGTATTTACTGAAACGAGCTTATTAACAACGATTTATTAGCATTTTGAAATGGAAATGGAAATCGAAATCTAAAACGACAATCTAGATAAACTCAAGTGGAACTGGAACTGGAACTCATAGTAGAAACACTAAAAGAGTTGAAACTGGCTTAAAATAACAAAAGCTGATTGTAAGTTCCATTCAGCTTGTTTTCAATTGCTCAGCTTAATTTACCAGATACTCGTATATTCGCTTAAGATACAAGAAATGCGTTTGTGTTGCATTTGGTTTCCGTTTATTATATATTGTATATATATGTATATCTTTGACTGTCCAACAAAAATGCGGTTAGCTGAATGTGTCGGCATTTTTGTGGCCCCCACTGTCCAACAGTCAAGACTCGTTTGCTTACGAAACCGCCGACAAAACCAAGTTAGTGGCACAACAGAGACATATTAACAGACGAACAACAAACACATCTACAACTGCAACAATAAACAACGCGCTTTTAAGTAGCAACAACAAGATATTTGGTATGCAATTGATTAGGAAATGAGCTGCAACATTTTGGAAGTAATATATTATGTGCATTCAGACGATTTGCATCCTTGTATCTTTCGAGTTATGCGCAAGTCGTACATACTTCCAACTGAAATGGACCATGACACACCCATTTTTAAAAACGCAAATTCCTCACAATTGATTCATAAATGCAAAAACCAAAACCAGTTTCTGCGTAGTACCCTCAACAAATACATTTGCATAACACTTTAACGATTTAACTTCACATCAAATCAAGCAGAACCATCAACAGCATTCCATACATTCATTTGAGTTCTTATTCTCCTTATTCTTTTATTCATTATTCATTTATTACAGTGTTACACACCTGCCAGCTCATTTGAGTGCCATTTGTGCCAGTCTCTGGCTTCTAAGCCTTTTTTCCTTTGTCTACTACTCATTTGCATTCATTTAATGTACCTTGTGTTTTATAATGGATACCATGAGGAGTCCTTTACATGAATCATTTTGCTCAGACATCTTCATTTTGGTTTTACACATTTAATTGAAATTGTATTGACTGGCTTTTAAAATTGAAGGCTTTTAATTTCAGTGCTCAGCAGATTCGTAATGTGTGAGTGTCATTGAAACCTTTGTTGAGTGACTCAATGAAGTACAATAATTGCATTGATTAATTTCAGCGAATCCCGCTGCATTCCACATTTTCCACAGCTTTTACTCTTCAAAAGCAGTGCTTAAGTTTTAATTAAAAAATTATAAAAGCTCAGATACTTTAAGAGCTCTTCAATTGTGATGGAAAATGCATCAGATACATTAATAAATCTTTTAAAGTTCCAAACGCATTTTAAGGACTAAATATGTTTTAAAAAAAATAATGCTTCCCGAGGATCAATATTTACAAAAACCATATTACAAAAACATAATTATTATTCTCCAAATCTATTTTACTGTCCTGTTTTCGTTATAAAATAGACATATTTTCCTAATGTATTTTATATATATGATTTTGTAACCGATTATTGTGTAATTCGATTATTGTGCATTTCCAAAACTCACCTTAAACACTTTTGAAACTCTTGATAGTGATGTAAAGCACAAACAATTTTTAAAAACTTTCATTAATTTGATTTAATATTATTTTAGTTAAATTATATAACGCATTTTAGATTTTTTCCTTCAAAAAAGTTAAATTAATAAATGTTACAAAATTATCAAATTTTATTCCACATTAAATACTCTTCTTATTTGTATGTCAATAAGGCGCCATTGTCTATTTTTCCGTCAGATCGTTAAACAATCGAATTATTCACACCTTTTAAATTGAGACAAAAAAAGTATTCATAATCAGTTTTATGAGTTTACGTGGGTTGCTTGCCGCCTTCGATAAATTTTGTGACACAGTTTTCCACTCAAATGTCAAAGTTACATTTGTTGCTCAACGAATGCTTTTAAAAGTCACACACACATCTAAAAGTTAGGAGAATTCAAAGTATTGAAATCAAATTCGATCTCTAAAGTAGACAATATTTTCACCAAACGGCGACAACCTTTCACTCTCGCCGCAGCTGCAAAGAATTCTGGCGAAAGTTCGGAGAATCCATTTTATTCGTAGCCCGAAATCGAAACAAACTAACAAGCAATTTTATATGCAAATCAAAGGCAGACTGAATAAAACATTAGCCAAGTCATCCAAGGCAGAACACAGACCTTTAACGCTATTTAATCCGCCATATAAAAAAGGCGAATCTTCGTTGCGCTCTTTCTGCGCATCTGAAATTTATTTTTCCCTTATTTATTTTACTCTTTTCGCATACTAATTGCGACTCTTTTTACAATTTTGAGTACAACTTTATGCCGATGCCATTTGCTTAACGTCTTGTAGATCAACATTTGAATACAATGATTGAACGTTCGAGCGGTTTATGAATCATCATGAGGGTACTCGTAAACTCGACTCAAGTATACAAAAATAACATAAACCAGACAATCAACAATGTGGATGAATTGTATGGTGAGCTCGAAAATATAAACAAGAATGTAGATTGAAAGAGACTGAAAACGCGATATAAATATATTTTTTATTATGAATTAATTATAGTTTGGTATGGCAGACCGCGACCGAATTCTTTGGCTATTTCTCATTTAATATGATCTTAGGAATTTTTATGTTTACCATTATTACTTAAGATACTTTGCTTTATTATTTGCTGTGACCATAATAATGTAATTATTCAAATTTTGCTTCTGTTTCTTTACAGGTGAGTTAAACGTTGCTTTTATAACAAATCACATGCCCCGTGGGGTATATTCGTGAGTATAAACTCTTCATTCGAAGAGCCCATAATTAGCTCTGGTCTCGCTCGAACATCTGCCCCATTAAAGGGCTTTAATAGGAGAAGCATTTATGAGTGCTCACTCGTCCATCATCAAAACTGACAGCAGCAGCAGCTCAACTAGGGCTTCACATATGTACACTTAGAAAAACAGTCTCGTTTTAACCCTAATATTCAAAAGACCGTCTTTGAATTGTCCATAATAACATAGATAATACAGCGAAAATAATTTGTAAAACCAAGAAAATTCTCATTCGTGGGGTTATTATTTCTATTTCTACATTTTACGACAATACTTTCTAAAAATTGGAAAAAACTAAATGCTAAAATCAAGAAATACCGCCATTTATTATATAGAAATTATTATTACTGTGCACATATTGATTGTATATAATACCTCATAATAGGAAAATGGGTAACATTTTGAAGTGCTTTAGCTGCTTTGATACTTTTATTTTTGTTGTTGTCGGAAATTTTCTAAATTCACGGTCTTAATGTTTTCTTAATACAAGAAATATAAGGCTTATCTAACAAGGGTAAAGTTCACCTAAATAATAAGTTTAGATTTTGTATCAATATGACCCTATTTTTTAGAAATAAATGCAATTTTAAAATTTTTCTAACTATTGTGGGGATTTTATGACAAATCCGAATTTCTAAATTGAGTGTTATATGTTTTTCTGAGTGTACGAGTACTCAATCGATTTATGAGCCCACACTCTCACTCAGTTGTTGTACTTGTCGCTAGTTTACTTTATATGGTAAATTTTCATTTTCCAGTCGACTGGATGGCAACTTTTATGTAACATGGCACTTAATTGCATATGTACCTCATACCCAAAAGAACTATTGAAGCGTCGCGTCGCGTCTCACAACAAATACTTGATGTAGACATTTTTGTACTTCTATCTAATCATATAATGGCAGTCACATTGCCATCAACACGTTGTTATGTTTACTCCATGTTCCCAAGGCAATGACAACAGGTTGAAGCTTGGCTATTGTATCTAACAAATATTAACACATAACATTATTTCAAACGATATCAATTAATTGCTATACTCTAGGTGATACTGCAACCTTAATCGTTGTGTGGGCTTTAAATAGTTCTTTGGTTGCCACAAACGAGTGCTCAGTTTTCCATCTAATGCAGAAAATATAAACATAAAATTATGGATTTCAGTTTATATATTCGTGAGAATGCGCACAGGCAATTTGTTAAATATTTTCACTAGTTCTGGAAATCAAAATAGGCGTTTAACAAAAATCATTTAGTTAAATGGCTTTAATAAACCCGATAAAGTCGCAAATAATTTGTCTATAATTGAATGTTCTGATACAAAAAAAAGTTATTTTGTTAATCAGATTTCATTAGTATACTTTTAAAATGAGATTATCATGTCTGTTACTGTTTTTACTTTATAACATTTAATGATGTAATTTTTTCGTAAAATGTTGACTATGTAGTTGAAATGTAGTGTTGTTTAACTTTACCAAGTCAAATTAAACTCAAATTGCTAATTTTGGGCAAAATGAAATTAGAACTGATTAAAGACATTTAGTTGTGAAAATAAAACTGAAACAGTTATTACCATTTAATAATTAAGACAATGCTGATAGAATTCATCATATTAATTTTCGACTTAATAAAAACTTCATTTAATTAAATCCCCACACCTTTACTAATATTAATAGTAAATATTTCTTAATCAATTTAACAAATATCTGCCGATAAGTGTCATTAATATGACTAAACACATATCGATGTAATATATTCGATATAAGTTCTATAAACACTTTTCTGATCAAACACGTTATTAAAGTTACTCAAGAATATATAGTAAAGAATATTTATAACTGTACTGATTTGATAAAATACTTATGTTTATAAGCCGAACATTCACGAATGCATAATCACAAATTAGACATGATTAATACCCATTCCCATACCCATACCCATATGATATGAATGTGCATCATCGATGCGATTCAATTAGTTGTTCAATTCAATTGGGAAATTCATTTCAAACCCGAATAAACTTTGATTGAATTTCACTTTTGTATCATTTTCAAGCAAGTTTCTGAAATTAAAGCATTGCTTTAAGCTTGGCTGAAATACTTAAGTCTTGCTCCAATTTCAAGAGGCAACAGGAAAAGAATCTGATGAGCACAGTGCAGTCAGTGATTAAAAAAGAATGAACTGTTTCGGATACGGACATGTTGCATAGAACATTGCATGTTCCTTTAGACTTCTGCTTTGCTGTTTGTCATTTTTCTTCATTTTGCTAGGTTTTTCCTGCTGTTTGCCTTGGAAAATTACACACTCATTTCAAAATGTTTACTTTTGCATAAGAGTGCGCTCTACAAACGTATTCCGTATCCCGAAGCCTGTATCCCGTTTCCTGTTTACATTGCGACAACTTCTCCCCCTCCTTCTCCTTCTGCTTCTTTTAATTCCGTACAAAATGGAGTAGGTGTTTGCCCAGGGCGATGAGGGCATTGTATGACACGGCGTGACAAGTGACAAGTGAAAGGATCTGTGGACACTTGGAAAGAGAGATTCACTCAGCAAAGGAACGACCCAACTTGCCACTCAGCTGATTCTTAAGGACTGTGTGAAAGTTATTGACATGTGCGTACTTATGAGACCTTCCAGCAAACTATTGTACTATAAAGATTGGTTAAATTCAAGTATTTTAAGTATACTTGCTTTAATCAACAGAATAATTAGATAGCGACAAACGTTTTGTTTAGTAGCTCAAGCCAATTACCAAAAATAATAAGTTAAATTTGAAGTTATTTTAATTTCTATTATTTTGCCGAATTCTTTAATAAAAATGTTTTAATAAGAATGAGTTTAATATTATTTTGAGGTATTTCAAAAGCATGTTGAACAAATAAGATTATTTATTATAACTTATTTTTGTATTTAGTAATAACGACTATTGCTTTTAACAATATATTTGAAAACTGGATTGATTTGTTTTATCAGTGTTCAGATTAAAACTATCTCAATAAAGTTGACCAATATTAGCTGACTTTTTAATTTTATTTTATTTCATTCATCATCAGACATTGTTATCCAACCTCAACGAATTAACTTTCGATAGGTCGCAGGCTATTTTTGTAGTTACTTATATTTTTTTATCTATCAGTTTAATTACTCATCAGTTTTCATAAAAAAAACACAATCTCTGTCATGCCCAGCTTAAGAGCTCTGCCACTTTGACCTTTGAAAAAAGATATGTGGGAAGACGTTACCTACCCGTACTTGAGACCACATCCATTGTCGCCCTCTGCACTCCGTCTGCGTGCCACATTACAAAATAGAGATTTGGGACTGCGTAGATACGAGATGGAACTAAGTGCTTGAGGTAGTTTCCAGTGGCCCAGCACGCATGCGTACCATAACTCAAACAAATGAACCCGACAACTGCCAGACTTGAGGCTTTTCAATTTACAATTTTCACCCGACTGCACTTGGAAATGTGACCCAGCGGCAAAGGCAACGGCATCCGCATCGGCATCGGCTTCGTTGTCGTTGTCGGCGTCGGCGTCGATGGCCTCTTGACGCATGCCTCAGTTAGTGTGCGGGGCGTTTTGGTATTATTTTATGCCTTCCTCTTTACCTAATTTATGAATTCTAGAAATCTAAAGTTTTGTAGTTCAAGCACGTACCACGCAACGAAACAAAGCCAAACACTCGACACAGAAATGGGCATAGAAATTCTATTCGACAAAAACCAGCAACAAAATGACCAAAGAGTTATTCACCTATGTGCGTACTTGTATCTTTTATCTGTAAGATACTGAATCTGACAGTTTAAGTTTTCCAATTTGTACCGTATTGCAGGGCACTTTAAGCTCAGCAAAGCATAAACATGTCGCGCTCTCATAAGACTCGTTAAATGATCCCAAATGGCACCAGAAACAGGGGCAGATGTCCCGAGGAGCCACCCGGACACTTTGCCATGTTCATTGCCATTGCCATTGACATGACATCGATGGCGTCCAAAGGACGTGCCAATCGACGACAATATGCAAATGTTATTATTGAAATGCTCCTGTCAATGGTTCGGTCTTCTAGTTTCATCGCCAACAAATGCCATGAAATGTAGCGAGTTTGGCCTCAATGCTCTAGCAACCTCGTCCTTGGCATCCTTCCGACCTGTTAATCGCCCCAGACAAAGTCGTGTGTTATACGTGAGCGACAGAACAGCAAAAGCTCATCCTGCCTAGGTGAGAACCTGTTGTCAGTTACCTCACAGCAGCTGCCATCCACCAGACTCATCCTCATCCTCATCCATAACGACCACATTTGTGTCCTTGCATATTGCTCTTAATAGCGTCGACATGAAGAATAGACGGGTGAAGACTTGCATGCGAAATCATAAAATCATCATGTTCTTTCCTGAAAATAATGCAAGTCTCTAAAATTTGATATTTCAAATCTAATTTGCCTAACTGAAAAGTTGAGAAGTAACTAATTGAATATTCAACTGAATCACTTATTGGGTGTAATTCGAAATCCCCTAAGATTTTAAGCAATCTTAAATTGATTTTTTTTGTTGAAAACATTAAAATTTTAAAACCAACTATTTTGTAATCCAAAAATAAAATACTATATATTTTAACCCGTCAGTTTTTATTGAAATTAAACATTATTTTGATTATCATCATTCATATTTAAGTTACAAATCAATGCACAAATACTTTGACAACTTTGGCTTGTTAAAGATTTGTAGAACATGACTGTACAGTGAACACTGTTCCAAGGATCCAAATAAAATCACAACTCTAAATTGCACACCTTGCCAAGTTGACTGTACAGTGAACACTGTTCCAATGTTCCAAATAAAATCACAACTCTAAATTGCACACCTTTGCCAAGTTGACAATAACTAAATATATGAGATAACATTTGGCACGCTGCAGACTAAATCTTTGCCAAGTTCTCCGGTGTTTTGCAAAACTTTGACCAAACATGTCGGGTTATAGTGTCAACAACCCTTGAGAGTGGCAAATGTTAATGCTTGATTGCATTTTAGTGTTGTGCAACAAAAGTCAATTGTTTATCAATTGTTGGTCTGCATAGAAACGAGCATTTTCCTCGAGGGATATTTATTTGTAAATGGAAATGGAAATAGTGTGGAACGTGTTGCGTCCTCTGTTGTGCCTGTCTAGACATGTTCGTGTCTGCTACCTGCCAGAGGAACATAGGGTAGTCTGGGGTATTTTATTTTAGGGTAGTCCCCGAGCTAACAGACCTTTTTTTCGATTGCTGCATTCTCGGCTACCTGAAAACTATGTTGCCTTGAAAATGCGCCTGGGAAATGCGTACAGCACTCCAAATCGAAATAGATTAAAAATTCATTAAAATGTTGATAAATTGTACAGCTCGAAAGAGCTGAAAAAGGTTAAATCACTACAGGAGGTGTTAAGCAAATTAAACTGATCATTTAGAGCGTTCCTATCTTGAGTCTGGTGCATCCAAGATTGGACACAACATGTTCAGACTGACCATACACATTTTAGCTACGGTTATGATAACATTACTGCATCTTATCTATGCAGACAATTGGATATAGCCAGTATTAATAGTTTGTCTTCTATCTGTAATTATTTTTATAATTACAATTTGATTAATATGAATTACTTCGCATGTCTTAAAATTTGTAATAATATTTTTTCAGCATATAATTTATCTACTTAAATATTCTAAGGTTGTTGAAACTTTTAAACAAAAACATTTCGTGTTCTTTGTTTACAAAAATAATTATTGAAATATATTTGGTATATTTATGATAAAAAATGAATAAAACTTCTCTTTATTCAACTTTTCGGGTGTCGCGTTGCTTAAATAAAATATCTCAAACATTATAAGAGCTAGAGCAACCAAATTTCGCACACAGACTCCAATGACGTTGAAGGGTATGAAGTTAGTTTCAAATCTTTCTCTCCGCAAATCGTAAAATCACAACATCCACAATTTTTAAGATATTACGCTGTTATTGGTAACTAACGTTATTCACTTCTATTATCTATCATCGTACTTAATCGCACAAAGAACGGTTAAACAGAAAGAGAGTATTAACAGTTAATAGTTTTTATTTATTTATTTTTAAAGCTCCTAAAAGTATGCAACGACTGTAGGAATGTCGCCGTCACTACTTTAACTTTCCGACTAGATATTCGGTATTATACCATATTTAAGATTTACTGTAGCTAATTTCGAACTAAACATCTTTTTATCGAATGTTATAATTTTTCACTTTGTCTATAGCTTCTAAGTTTTCTAAAATTGAATAGATTCTTTTTTTTTTTTGGTTACTACACAGTCAATCATTCCCATTTCAACACAAATCAAATTGTATTGTTTACCAATGAGTCTTGAACTTGTTCAAGCCTGCAAATTCGATAGCCATTAATGCAATTCAATATCCACAATCCGAACAATATTTGCCTTTGTTTTTAGCATAAACCAGACCAGGAGCGAGTGTCATGTTCGGACTATTTGCACTTGTGTGTGTTTTAGTATGTGTATGTATGTATGAGAGAATGTAAGAGAATGTATGTATTTGGGCATTGTTCCTATTTTTGGCATGAAAACAAACGCCCTTTCGATAATAGCAACCAAAGAGCTATCAAAGCCACTCACTATTATTTTATCAGAACGTCAGCAACAGCAGCTATAATATAAATGTCTGTGTTATAGAAAGAAATTCCAGACAGTCGCCTCTTTCCCCCCTTTTTGTGGTGTTAGTATTGGTTTATGAAATGGCATCGCTTACATTCGACATCGTTGGCCATGTTGATGGAGTAGCTGCATTTAGGAGTGCCAACTGCCTTCACGATTTTGCCTTTTATTTTGCATAAATATGCGCGGTTGTCAGTTGCATTTGCAGTCACTGTCAGCGAGCAGCTCCATTGATGATGTGTTGTGACGACTGTCGAGCCGAACTATGCAAATGTAAATGAATATCTCTGCAGACACAGACACAGACACAGGCACGGTCACATACATACTACTATATATGTATGTATATATTCTCACCATGACACCCTTAAAGCTTTGTCTTTAATTCATGAAAGTTTCTGCATACTATGCACATTTTCATTTGCCGTCTAAAATTTAATTCATGGAATTTTTCTACTTCAGTTGCTTACACACAGTTGCCAGTTGCACTTGCAGATTCAGATACAGATACAGATACAAGTGTCGTTGTCTTTTTCTTTTGTAATGGATATCTTCTTCAGTTGGATGTCGTCGTTTGTTTGTCACTTTAAACATTTAATAAGCACTCTCTTGATTGAATTAATATGTCAAGATGTTGCCATTGTTTGCTGTCTCTCTCTCTCTCTCTCTCGCTCTCTTCTCCTCAATCTCCCTCTTTCTTTCCCACTCTCCGAGTTGAGATCGGTGCGGGCGTTTAATTGAATTGAAACTGCCATTAAATGTGCTTCAAGTTGTGAACTTTTCAACTTTTGCTCCAAGTGTAATTTGTAATCTCAGAAATGGCTATTGTTCAGTTGCATTCACTGCTTAAATGAATGCTTGGACGAATGTATTCAAGTGTCTAAATAGGAAGACAGCATTTGTTGATTTACAAAATTAAAATATCAAGACAATTTCAATTTGTTTCAATAGTTGAATGCATTTTAAAATGTTGCCATTTTTCACATCAAAAATTTACTTGTTAATTTAATTTCTACAATAAAGGACATTCGTTAAATTCATTCAACGTGTCAACCAAGAACTGTGAACATAAATTTAATTGCAATTACTATTAATTAAGTTAAATTAACAAACAAAAGAAAGATAAATATTTAAAAATAAAAGTGGAAATCGGAGAATTAGGAAATGTTTCAACATTTGTTGCTTGGATTGGACAGCTCAGAATAACGCAATCAGATCAACAAGTGTAATACCAATACATTTGTTATAGTACGAATATTGGCTGGGTTAATTAGTATAAGTAGTGGAATTAGTTTTTACTAGATAATATATGTAGTTAGTAAGGTCAGGAATTTCTCGCAAGGTGTCGGATAAATTTTCTGTTTAATATTTTATTTCAAAATGCATAAAGAGATGCATAAATTTAAATTTGAATTATAAGTAAGCTCAATTTATATTTCAATAAATTATTTCATCATCTTTAGATCCTGTGCTACATTTCACGTACTGATGAAATTCGTTAATTCCATTCCTTCTTCATGCTTTGCAGATAGGTTCCACACAGCAACAGATTCCACAGCAGAGTGTTGTGTTTCTTTGAAAATCTCTTTTATCAAATATATTGCTATTTACTTTTGGCGTTTTGTTTACATTTTTGTCTTCGCTGCCGCTTTCCGGCCTCACTGAGCAGACGGCACACAAACACGACACACACACACACACATGCACATGCACAGGCAATACAATCCACACTCACACACACACACATACAAATGCAACTAGAGATAGGGCAGCAGCAGCTACTGCACTGCGCTCGCTTTGTCTTTGTCTTTGTCTTCGTCGTCGCGTTCGTTGTCGTTGTCGTTGTTTGTCTGCCTGCGTTGTGTGCCTTTATTTATTCGCTTGTTTGTTTTGTGCTGTGCCTTCATCGTCGTTTGCTCGCTCGCTCTCCGCTCTCCGGTTTTTGGATCTTGTGACTGGTGGCAGTCGACTGCCATCCACAATTGTAAAATAGTTTCAAAGCGTGTTTCAAGCCGTCAACGTCAACGTTTTGCCGAGTGCGGACTGCGACGGCGCAAGCAGCGACAGCGACATCGACATCGATAACGACAACGTGAAGTATCTTTGAGATACTCTCGCACTATACGAATACACGAATAAATATCAGCTTGTGTGTGAAATGTAAATGTTAATTAGTTGGCCAGCTGCCCAAATAACATACAACACAGCCTGCAACAGTAAATATAATTACTAATCGAATACTAAAGTGTAACAATTGTGATTCGTCAGCTTCGTGCTTCGTGCTACGTGCTACGTGCCTTGTATTCTGGTGTCCAGTGAAGCATGCAGTTGCAAGGCGCAACCATTTCACTTTCGGTGCATCCAACAGATACGTTTTTTTTTAGTGTTGCGCTCCAAATTTCGCATTGGCTTTTCGGTCATTGGCCTTTACAATTAGCTATTGCTCAAGCATACCTTAGAGAACAATGCAATTGCTTTCATTCAATTTGCTCTCTCGCACTGTGATCAAATCAAAAGATACTTGACGCCAAAAAGTATCTTTAAGTGGGTACGATAATCAATTAGCATGTAAATGTCATGCGTATGTGTGTTAATTAAAGCCGCCTTGACTGGCCACACAAGCCAACATCAGGCGGATATTACCAAAAAAAATAAAGTATACAAAATTATGTAAAAAATCTAAAGAACGACAGCAAATTCCGAATCCGTGCGCTACTGGATGACGAGTTCTCAGATACTTTGCCATAAGATAATATGCAAATTCAACTCGCCGGTTTCGGCTGCGAGTATTTTGTGTGTGTTGTTTAAAAATTCCTCAATAAATTGTGTACTCAAGTGAAGCTGCAGTCAGACTGGAGTTTATTTATAAATCATTAGCTCAACGGCGAAAAGTGCAATTAATTATTGTTATTATTCACCTGCACTCGATGTTACATAATAACAATTGAATTGAAAGTGACATCAGCCTTAACTTCAACTCTAACGTGAATTGAAATCTGTCTGTGTCTTTTCATTTTTATTATTTATTTATCTCGTCGCACGTCTGTGGCGCAATTTGTTCATTATTTACTTATTTATACGTATGTATATTTTATTTTGATTTTCGATTTGAAGTGTCTAATTGCGTGTATTCATAAGTGACTTGAATTGAATTGCAATATTGCACAGCAATATTGAATAAATAACCGAAATATGTCATACAATTGAATTAAATGCTTAAGTTAATTGCTTTACGTTGTATGAGAAACATTTTCATTATCAAAAAGTCTGCACAACAACAACGACAACAACAACAACAACACCAACAAATACAATGAAATTTCCGGATTATGTGCCCAAACAACATGTTGGTAAGTTGACTGTGTTTGTGAGTCTATGTGTGTAGATTTTTCCTTAGAATTAAACTCATTAAGCAGCGTAAAACGCTTTGTAAATCAAGGTGTTGTCACTTAAATTATGAATAGGGCCTAAACACATCCCAAGAGGAATGTCGGACATTAAAATATGAAGGTTAAGTTACATAAAAGTACTCCAAAACGAATAGAACCCAAAATAAAGTAGAAAAACAAACTCATGGGAAGCACTAAATGATTTTAATTTATTTAACAAAGTGAACTTGAGATGTAGATTCAGATTTAAGATTAGATATTGCTTTGTGTAAACGAATAACGAAGTGTTACTTCACTTAAATTAATGTAAAAGTGTTTTTTAGTTCAGCAAGATGTTTTTTCAGTAATTTCTATAATAATAGATTTTTTCCATCTGCTTCATTTCATTATTATTCTTTTTAACCTTTTAAAAACTAGTTTGGAAAAATTGTTATAGTATATTTTTAACATTTCATATATCAGGTGATAAATCATTAACTATAGTCCTCTTATTAGGAATATGCTGTCACTCAACATGAAAGCCGTATGCATAATGATTTACATTCAAAATGCACATATGTTCCCTCGTTGAATGTAAACATGAAGAAAAAAACTACAAAGAAAGTCGATCTCTTCTTTCCCCTCGTTGGAGGAGTTTTCCGCACGCATTCATTTTAGAGCACATCATTAAACTTGGAGCTAATTTCACTTGCAATTAAGTTAATTATAATTTTATCACTCGCCCCGTTTCGTATAGCAACATATTCATAAATCTTTTACTTTTCCACATTGTTTTTTGTTGTTTTTTTTGTTTATTTGGTTTCTATCATGCAAGCCAAGCATAACATTTTAATGCAGAAAAATGATCAACCTAAAGATACAAATGAACTTAATACAAAAGATACTAAAGCAAATGCGTCTTATGCTAATTTTAGATTTGTATTTTAGGAAATGCACCTGCATTTGGTCGACACAACCTGCTAACTTTATAAATACAAATATAAACAAAAATATAAATATTTATAACTTTAGCAGCACCCACGCGAAAAAAAAATGCCTAAGCCTAACAAATTTGGAATTTTTAGTTAAGATTTTCCACTTTTTTATTCAGACAACCCACGTGAGATTGTAATATAATTTTGTTGGTTTTCTCAGTTTTTCTTGTTTTGTTTCTCAACTTCAAGTTGCAAATGATTTGGAAATTGGATGCGTCGCCAGTCTCGACAGTCTCGATATTTGCCAGGCGCCCACCTCAAAGTCGAAAGATTTATATACTATAGTATGAGGGATTGGCACTCTCAATAAATGACTTGAAAATTGATTGCAATGAATTAGACAGTCTGCATTCACTGTATGCATTGAATAACCACTCAATGGGATTTATTTTTAATTGATTTATTTTCGTATTATTGGATTTGTGCTGTGATTGAGGTCTAATTGAGCACAGCATCCGTCCAGCTAAACTTTTTGATGGATTTCAGGGTTCAGGGTTTAAACTTCGAATGCGGAGTGGGTCGAAGTGAATGCCACCTGCTGTGAGTGGAAATGTAATAAACAATTAATAGAAATGTGCGAGTCGAAAAGCTAAATCAATTAAATTATAGTGACAGGTGCTGGAAAACATGGCTGATATATTATAAAATACTTGCCCAATGGGTTGAAATGAGTGTTAAAGAGTGTGTGCCGTATGAGTGCACTCACAATTAAATTAACTGCACTTGGTTAATCGATTTTCATCGAAGAGAAAGTCAAGAATTCTTTCTATTAATTTTTCAATTATTTTATGAAGCTTTTCATAATGAATTAATCACATTTACACCATTTATTATGAATTCTCCTGTCTAAAACAAAATCATTTCTGCAGCTTAGAATAAGAATATTAAGCTTTTCAAAACAAAACCATTGCTGACAACTTTTTAGCTATAAAAATAGCTGACTCTGGCAGGAATGCATCTAAATAGCTGAAGATATATATAAACTAGTTACATTTCCGACAGTTCTAGCTAGCAAACTCTGAAAATAGCTATAAAATAGCTAAGTTGGCAACAGTGCACAAAACTCTATTTTTAGCAATTTTTGCAATTTGCCATAAAAATCAGTGGGACATAAAATTCAATTGTTTATTTACATATTTCAGGTTGAAGTAAGACGAGTGCATGTAAATTGTAAAGCGGAAGTCACATGTGCACTTCCGCCTCGTAAACATTATATAGTTGCCCATCCTTAACAAATTCCAATTAAAATATATTGAAGTAAATTGAAGGAAAGTGAGAGAGAGAGAGAGAGAGAGAGAGAAAGAAATGGGTAGAAACAATTCCTCAATTCTCTTTTGCATTCACATATGTATAGTATTTTTTTATTACAATACCTTTTTGAACTTCCTATGCTATTTTCAGGGCGATCGCACCACATGGGAGTATCACACAGTTTCGGTGACTCGAGTGCCCGGCTATGGGTTTGGCATCGCCGTTTCCGGTGGCCGTGATAATCCCCACTTTGCCAACGGGGATCCCTCGATTGCAGTGAGCGATGTGCTCAAAGGTGGACCAGCCGAGGATCGTTTGCAGTAAGTACATTTCTACATTATCTACAATACGAAGAACTCCTTTCTAAAGTCCAAATGACTTGGCAAAAATATGGTCATGAGAGATGTTAGCTTGAATCTAGACAGTTGGACAGCTGCTGATAACTATAATTACATACTCATAAGTACGATTCGGATGTGTCAGCTGTTGTCGCTGTCAGGGCAGGAAATTAATTGTTAGGTTTGAAATGTTTAACATGCCTCCGTGCGATGTGTTTGTCGAGCTTAAGTCAAGTTAAGCAAATTAACGTTTCCACTTCTAACTAACAAATATTGTTTAAAGACCTTTTAGTAATTGATCTGCCTTGGTAAACAGTTATTCAATTGATTTTTGAGTTGCAATCAGGGGAATATATTTGAATTTAGTGATTGAAGAAATATTTAAAGGTTTCTACATTTTAAATAAATAGTTAAATTATTTAAATAGAAGTAAAAAATTGTGCTAATTAACTTTAGAATTGTTGACTTCCCTTTAATTCATTTGTTTAAATATTAAAGTACATGTCGGAATTTAACACCAAGTACTTTTATATTGATATATATAAATATTCTGTTAAAGATGTATGTCCTGATTAATCTAACAATACAATGCATTAAACAAAATACATATTAAAAATAGAGTTTTATTTAATTTAATTTTGCAACTATATTTGAAAGATTTTCATGAAAGAATCTAAGTGAATTAAGTCTAAATCAGAAGATTTCAACCTGAACTTGTAGCTTTTCCATTTCAATCAGTTTTATAGAGCATCCATTGCAGTCATTCTTGAATACTTAAAGGTTAATCGCACCATTCAGACATCAAACTATCTGAACTCATCAGAAACGCTCAGCACGCCCCTGACAGCTTGTCTTAATAAGTCCAGCAATTGACAGAGCATCACAACTGACATCGTTAATCTTGGCTAAGAACTTTAAATAGAATTCACAACCGAAAATTAGAAACCCAAGAACGCACAATGATTCTAAACTTCAACTCACGTCAACTTGAGCCCTCGAATAATTAAAGCAACGCCGAAATCAACCTTTTTTAGGCTGGGGTTTTCGTCTAGAGCTTCTCTGATGCTCCGGGCCCGTGTGCTGATAATAAATTCCGAATTCCAAAACGTTTTTCAATAGACGCATGGTCTGTGCTCCATGGTCCGTGCTCCATGCCCGAATAGTAACATATTCAATTCGTGCCTGTGTGATTAAAAACTTGTCATAATCTTTTTTCCAAAGAAACTATTTACACGGCACTGAGCAGGGAACAATTTCAGTTTGCCTGTCTACCTGTCCACATGTCTGCCAGGTGGATGGCAGCCAATTTCTAAAGGAAAATCCCAAGAATAGGGCTCGAAAAATATTTGTGTGGCGGCAAGTGTAAATTAGCTGCACATAAAAGGCCATTGAATAGTTTTGCCGGCCGGCCGGCTGGAAGGAAGGAAGGCCTAGACTCTCGAAATGATTACTCGTAATACTTGTGAGTGTGTGAGTACTCGTACTCGCACTCGCACTCATATTCGTTGTCGTATGTGAGTTCGCTCAGATGAAAGCTTAAGTTTCACTGTTATTTCAGTTGGAATGTTTGCCTAGCACATATTTCAACTGCTTACAACTTATTTCTGCTTCTTTTCTCATTCTTTTTGCCGCATTTTAGACCAGCTTAATTGTTAAAGTCTTGTGGTCTTCGGATCGAAAGTAGAATGCGGCATAGATACTCCCTGACTTTGAGCACTTCATGCGATCGTAGACATGTTAATGATGTTTGGCTTTGACATACAGACATGCAATTTCCATCATTATCATTGTCATTATCACAATCATTTGTCTGTCGACAATAAATGTAATTCGTCATGTGCTATTTATTTCATTTTTACTTTTCTGCGTCATCCTCTTACGTCCCGTTTCGTTTCGTTCCGTTCCAAGAAGAGTTTGTAATTGTTAGCACTCGGATATTATACAGGTAAAGAATTGAAGTATGAAAACACATGCATACAGGTATAAATACAGGTATAGCTTCGTATATTCCATTGAAATATGGAAGCCGTTTAGACGACGCCTCTGTCACAGTCTTAGACTCGACTCTGTTCCGACTCATTTGACGCTATTCTCTCCATAGTCTAGTCTGTGACTTTGATCTGTGCATAACCTGGTTTCTTTATCGAGACTTTTACCATTTGTATTGGCCTTTAAATGTTTTCAGCTGTCGCTACTGTGCATTTTGTTAATTATGGCTGCTAGACTAATGATTGTTTAAATAACCAATTCCAATTCCAATTCCAATTGGTTGCTGTCCGACAAGTTCCATAGTAAACAACCTGCATAATAGTTTGTTATGTATTATTACCGGACAAATCAAGTCACGACTTGCAAGTGCTTAGTGCTTGACTAATGTTAGTTCAAAGCTTAAATAGGTTGCCTAAGGTCAATAATAAGTTGCCTTTAATATTTAAGATAAAAGAAGTTTATGGTTTATGTTTGAATAATATATATACATTTCCTTTTCTTCTTCGCTACTCTAAATATATTTAAAGTTTAAGAATATATTTTAAGCTACAATTGAATTTTTAATACATTGCTAAGTAAGTTTAATAAAATTAGCAGCTTTGAGGGGAAAATCAAAACTGCAAGATTCAAATATTATTTGACTTACATATATTTCATTTTATTAGAGGTAAAGTATTTGTCTATTTTTTGTTTACAATTTTTAATTAAGGAAATGAGTTCATAGTTTATTTACTTAAATGTCTTGACAGCTATTTAAAAGCTCTGTTATTTTCTTAAAAGAGGTCTCTGCATAAAATATTAATAATGAATTATTTTTTTTTAGCTGCTTGCTTTTTTTTTTGAATTATTACCATTCCATTTCTTTCTTTTCCTATTTTGCTATTAACGCCTAATTGTAAAAAATAAACAAGTGTTTAATAAAAAAACTTTGTGTCATTTACATAATTCGTTTAATATTTATGTGAGCTCAAACATGGAAACGTTGTTTCAATTTTGCTTCCCACTGTAATTTTTACTACAAAAGTAACGTCAAGATACAAAATAAAACTATGGAATTAAACTGAAGATTTAATTATCTTTTCTATCTGATACAAATTTAAAATTTAATTTAATTTAAAGCTTAAACTACATATATTTATATAACAGATATTCTATCTTTATAAGATACATTTAAAATTACCCAAACAGTGGCTCCCAGCTTATTTTGACACACTATTTTTTATTAATGGAATTGAGATAATAATAAATAATATATATAAAATCGGAATTGAGCAAAAAAAATGAATGCAGTGCGACAAAGTAAACTATAAGCCACTGTATATTAAATATATTCTATTAAAATATGTCTAATAATGTCTAATATCTATATATGATACTTGAAATTACACAAACATTTATTTCAAATATACCATATATTAATTTAATGCTAATTTACTTGACTATTTGCAGAGTGAACGACCGAATCATTTCTGTGAATGGCGTCTCGCTGGAGAATGTGGAATATGCGACCGCAGTGCAGGTGTTGCGTGACAGCGGAAATACGGTCACACTGGTCGTGAAACGCCGTGTACCGTTGAATGCGGTGACAGCGATGCCCGCACAGCATCAGCATCAACACTCGCACAGCATGAGCTCCGTCGGACTGGGATTAACCAATGGCAATGGCAATGGCAATGTCAATGTGAATGGCGGGATCAGCAACCAGACACCGAATGCGACCATGTCCAGCCTGAGTCAGCCGAACTCGCTGAACTCATCGCTGGTACAGAACACGGGAGGTGGCAGTGGCAGTGGAAGTAGTCAGCCCATCAAGGTGACACTGACCAAGGGCAGCAAGAAGGATGACTATGGCATTGTGCTGGGCTGCCGGCTGTTCGTCAAGGAGATCTCGTCGAAGGCGCGAGAGCAGCTGACGGCCAATGGATATTCACTGCAGGAGGGTGACGTCTTGTCGCGCATTCACAACACCAATTGCGGGGATACCATGAGCTTGAAGGAGGCCAAGAAGATCATCGATGGTTGCAAGGAGCGTCTGGGTCTCGTTGTGCTTCGCGATATCACGAATCAAACGGCGGTCAGTCAGCTGAACAACTCGGGACATCAACAGATCAATGCAAATCTCTATGCCACACATCAGGCTCAGGTGTCCAGTTGCAGTAATAATCTGGACGATGCCTATGTGCCCGGTGGTGCCAGCTACTCCTCACAGAATCTCTACGTGCAACCGCCCACACGCACATCCAATGGACCCACTGTCAACGGACCCACTCTCAATGGCAATGGCAACGGGAACGGCAACGGCCTCATCGAGGAGAAGAGCAATCTAACGCCCCGCGGACGCTCCCGTGGACCTCTTATGGATGGCGTATCGTTGCAGCAACTGGATCGACCAGTGACACCCACAAATGGAGGACGTGGACGAGTGGATGAGCCACCGCGACCACCGCCACCGCGGGCCGCACAGGAGGATTTCTACAGCTCGCGACGACAGCTGTACGAGGAGCGGCAAAGTGCCGAGCCACGATTCATCTCATTCCAGAAGGAGGGCAGTGTGGGCATCCGTCTGACCGGTGGCAACGAGGCGGGCATCTTTGTGACGGCCGTGCAGCCGGGTTCGCCGGCATCGTTGCAGGGTCTCATGCCCGGCGACAAGATACTCAAGGTGAATGACATGGATATGCATGGTGTGACCAGAGAGGAGGCGGTTCTCTTTCTGCTCAGTCTGCAGGATCGCATCGATCTGATTGTGCAGTACTGCAAGGAGGAGTACGACGAGGTGGTCACCAATCAGCGTGGCGACTCCTTCCACATCAAGACACACTTCCACTGCGACAATCCATCCAAGGGCGAGATGGCCTTCAAGGCGGGCGACGTCTTCCGTGTGATTGACACTCTCCACAATGGCGTCGTTGGCTCCTGGCAGGTGCTCAAGATCGGACGCGGTCACCAGGAGATGCAGCGCGGTGTCATTCCAAACAAATCGCGTGCCGAGGAGTTGGCCACCGCTCAGTTCAATGCCACCAAAAAGGAAATGAATGCCAATGAATCCCGAGGCAATTTCTTCAGACGTCGTCGGTGAGTTCCCCATCCCATACACAATTTAAAGTTTAGGAAATATATTATATAGTCACGGAATTCTAGCGAAATCGGTACACAAAATCGAAGGAAATTTATAGAACATATATAAATACATATACATATAATATATATATATATATATACCAAAAACTACTTCAATATTTTTTCGACTTTGTTTCATTTTGTATAAAATTGTTTCATTTCAATTTAAAGAGATTATCCATGATTTCTATATTTAATAATAGAAATTTAAGATAGGGAAAACGGTTAATTTTCACACTAATTTATTAAACAAAAAATTAAGTGTTTCCCTTATTTTATCGCAAACAGGAAATAGTTTGTAATTTTACTTCTTGTCCTTTCATTTTACTAAATCTAAAATCTTTTGTGTACGTTAACATTTATACATAGATATTTTTTTAAGAAGATATGGTAAATAATAATTTAATTTATGAAAGGTATACAATTTATTTCTTTTTAAAATAATGATATAATTAAATAATTTTTAATATGTTTTCGTTACTCAAAACTGTTTTTATTTAAACATTATTTAGTAAATTATATAAAAAGAATTTTCAGTAATGACTCTGCTTGAATTGCACCTCAAATCTGATCAATTTTATCCATATTCCATATAACAAAAGTTTAACAATTTGTGTTTTCATTTTGATGAAAGAAATAAAGCTCAAGGAATAAAGAACAATTGAAATTTAAAGAATAATTAAAAATGTTTAATTCGAACTTGAATAACGCAGTAGAACTTTAAAAATAATAATTATCATGTAATTTATATAATAAAACTTAGAATTAAAGTCCATGCTTTACAGACCAAAACATTTTTGTTCCTTGACATTTAGAAAGTTATATAAATTAATTTTACTGAAAACCATTTGTTTCGAAGTTAACACCTGATTATGAATTTCCTTCATAACCATTTATTTGTTCATTGACAGCTCCACGCATCGTCGCTCCAAGAGCCTCTCGCGTGAGAACTGGGACGATGTCGTCTTCTCGGACAGCATTTCCAAGTTCCCCGCCTACGAGCGCGTTGTGTTGCGTCATCCCGGCTTCGTGCGTCCCCTCGTGCTCTTCGGACCCGTCTCCGATCTGGCCAGGGAGAAACTCGCCAAAGACTATCCCGACAAGTTCTGCACTCCGCTGCAGGACGACGACAAGACCAGCACTGGAAATGGCAATGGCAATGGGAATGGCAATAGCAATGGCAGCGCAAATGGAAGCGGCAAATGTCGCATTGTTCGATTGTCGCACATCCGCGACATTATGGATCGGGGCAAACATGCCCTGCTGGACATCACACCCAATGCGGTGGATCGTCTCAACTATGCACAATTCTATCCCATTGTCATATTCCTGAAGACCGACAGCAAGCATGTGATCAAACAACTGCGACATGGACTGCCCAAGTCGGCGCACAAGAGCTCCAAGAAATTGCTGGAGCAGTGCCAGAAATTGGATCGTGTCTGGTCGCACATCTTTAGCACACAGATTGCCCTCAATGATGAGGAGTCCTGGTATCGCAAATTGCGTGACTCGATCGATCTGCAGCAAAGCGGCGCCGTCTGGATGTCCGAGTCTAAGGTGAGTCTCTCTCTTCTCTCCAGTCTCTCCAGTCTCTCTCTTTATGCACCTATTACTCAAAGAAGTTGTGCAGTTTAGTTACTTCAAAGTCAATATAAATAATACATATATTTCAGTAGCTTTTATAGTGTCGATGTCGATGTCGATGTCGTTATCGTTGTCGTTGTGATCTCTCTAATACTTAATACTACAAACATACGTAACATGATAACTGATCTACCTTCTTGATGTGCTAACTTGTCCATTCGGTGTTGGGGATCCAAAAACAACAACAGTAGTTTCTATAAAGTTCAATTTGGGATTATTTAAAAATATAATGAGCCTCGTTTTCGAACTGTTTAGAAAATAGAAGTGTAGCTAAGAGATTCTTAACAACTAGAAATTCGACTGATTAAAAATATCAATTTATGCTATAGGACTAAAAACATGCTTGATCTATTTAAATTTATGGACTAAAGACAAATTGACTAATAAGAAAACATTTAATTATTAAAAAACGAATAGAAACTTGAAATTTAAAGGAATACATATGAATCCATTTGAAAAATGGTAATACAAAATCGTAATCTGTGGTAAATTCTAAAATGTTTGTTACTAAGAAAAATAGTTGAAAACAAATTGTTTTCTAATACTTATTTTGCATATTATTAGTTTTATTGGTGTTTTAGTTCGATGCTGACTTAACTCTTGCTGGGACCAGGATTAATAATTTGAGTTACCGTTCTTTGTTAATAAATAGATGCACCCTAATATATAATATATATTTTATATACTCATTTTATTTTCATAGAGCGAGAGATACTTTTAGCATTCTTCTATTCATATTTTCCTTTAGTATCTTTAAATATATTTTAGCTTTGAAGAAAAACTGTTAACAGATTAAATGAAATAGGTTTCAAGTCTTTGATAATTTTCTCTGCACGGGAAATTCAAGCTTTTCTTGCTCTAAAATGCTATAAAAGATTGAAAAATTTAAGTGAACTACAAAAGACTATTTCATTTCGAACTTTAAGTAGACTGTTTATGTATCAATTTAGCACTGTATTATACTCGAAACTCCAGCACTTGGTCCTATCCCAACTTGAACTTTACTTTAATCTAATGTTAATTTCAGTTATTATGCGCTATAATTGTTTAATTCTTATTCTATACAACTGGTTATGGTCAATATTCTAATTTTATTTTCTAACCTTTTTTTCGCCCCTTGAAACACACACACACACACACACATATTCCTCTTTCCTTGTCACACACACACACACACACACACAAATACACAATGAATACTAAACTTTGATGTGGGAAGCAGCTTCCCGAATCCCCAACCGAAATGATATTCCCCCCTATATAGCACAGCCTTGCAAGTTCGCCTGCTGTCGACCCACATCGATCTCAGTGCCACGCTATAATGCCACACGGCTAAGACGCAATTCATTTTCGCTTTTGCCCCTTAACGATTGTACGCTAACACCGCCGCCACGCCCACCGCCCATTGGTTATGAGCCAAGGTCGTATATGCGACAACAGCGACAGCAACAACAACAGTTGCAGCACTTGCAACAGCTGCAACAGTTGCAAACTCGTAGTCGGCAATCGTTTACCATGGTGCCCATTTTGAAGCCCGCCTCCTCGATGCCTGGCAGCAATAATCACCTGCTGGACGATGGGGGCATTGATAGCGTTCCCGTTGATGACGAGGTCAACTCCCAGTATCACAGTTCACAGCCCAATTTGCTGACCAGCAACAGCAGCAGCAATAATTATCTCTATGCGGGTCGAGCTGCTGCTCTCAATCGCGAGCAAAGTGGATATCGCAATCCGGTAGCTGATTCCGCCTCCGTCTCCGCCTCCGCCTCCGCCTCTGCATCCGTATCCGGTCCAGGTCGACGTGCCGTCTCCATTGAGCGTCGCACTACGCCGTACTATTATCACGAGCTCTTGCAGAAGAATGTCTTTGATTCTAGTCTGAATCTGTTGCAGGACAAGCAGAAGAATTGCAATTCCAAGCTGGAGGCGGCAGTCACCTCCTCCACCTCCACCGCCACCTGCTCCAGCAAGCAAGCTCCAGCCCTGGCCAAGAGCAGTGCCAAATTGTCAACTGCCTATGGCTGCAGTTATGCATCGACGAGCGATTTGCTCAGCAATGGCAACACTTTGCTCCATGGTGCTGATGATGATGATGAGGGGTTAGAGGGGGCGGGCTTTAGGGGTGCGGCTAGTGTCACGACTGCCTCTAGATCTTTGAACCTGGCCTTCAATAATCTTTCCAATCAGATTGCCAATTTGAATAACAACAACAGCAACAGCAACAACAACAACAATAACAATGCTGATTCCAACAACAATGTGGGCCAAAGCAACGAGTGCATTGCATGAGAATCAGAGTTAATTTAGTCTGTAATAATGCATGTACTCGTAACTGTTATAACTACCAACTAAACTGTTGAATGTACGTGTATCTGTATCTGTATATATCTATGTTAAAATAATGCATGTAGAAATCACACATAAACCCAACTCGTCACTCGTCACTCGTCAGTTTTACTCGCCACAATACAAAATATACAATACAAGTTTAACGACACATTTAATACACATTTTTTTACTATATAGTTAACTCACATTTCTACATACCTATTTAAGTCTCGGCAAGAATTGCTCAGGAAGTATTTGTTGCTATACCATATACCATTTACCATTTACCATATACCATATACCAAAATATTTGATATCAAGTTGCTAACTAAATGTTTATCGTTTTCATTTGTTTCTTTTATTTACATACAACAAATAAATACAAAAAAAATACAAATATATACAAATACCAAACCAATACATCATCATGGTCATTTCCTGCTTAATCATCCCGTAAACCCGATGCATATTAATCAAATATACAAAATATTAAAAAAACAATTAAAATAAAATCCTCCAACACAACACCAACAATTATCAACGCATAAACGATTACTCAACAATTGTCCTCGTCCAAAACTAAAAAACAAAAAATAATAATTTCTAATTATAAAAATATATATCTTGTGTTCGTCCCACACACACACACTCGCCTACTATATACACAAAATGCTTGGCAATTGAACGTACTTCAATCAAACCAATCAATCATATCAATTTGTTATGTTTCATCTACGTTTCTTGTTGCTGTTTTACGTTAATTGAACAAAAAAAAATTAAATTTAAATCAAAAAAAAAAAAACGTTGGTTGCTACTTTCCGATAACCGATAACCGATTAAAATATCTAAATTGCTGCCGCGCTAAATGTATTGCTAAAATCGAAAACACAAAAATTAAATACATAAATCAAAATTAACTTGCCTCTGCTCCTAACACACGAATCGAAAAATCCCAAAATAAAAAACCATAACAGCCGGTCGAATCCCTCTCCGATGATTTCCTTTTCCCCATGACCACATCCCGTTTATCGTATGCATCAAGTCCCGAGTCAGACTTGGAGCTAAGTCCCGGGCCATCCGCATCATTGTCGCTTGGCAATTTGCCGCAATTGGTTAAAGCGAGCTCAGATCCATCGATTGCCACTAACCAGGATAACTTGGATAGGGATAGAGACATAATTGGTGAAGGACTACCACCTCCATATACGGTAAGAGGTCCAAAACAACAAACAACAAACAACAAATAACAAACAAACAATCAATCAGAACTCGAGTCATTTATCGAATCGCCAGTCAAGAGCATGCCTCCTACTAAACATCATTCCAAGTACTCCAATTGGTCCTGCTCCGGCCATAATAAACCATACCATACCATATCATCATTGATCACAATGTGTGCTAATCTATTTCGCTTCCCTTCACTCCACACCCGATATGCACCACGCAGGTACCCTACGATCATGGTGTGCAGCCGCCACCGAATCGTCGCCAGACCCTCGACTCCAGCAAGTACAGCATCTATGGCACTCATGTGCCCCAGCAACAACAGCAACAGCAGCAGCAGCAGCAACAGCAGCTGGTTGATGCCTCAACTGGTGGCACACGACCACAGTCTCTGTATGGCATCAATGCACCCGATTTACCACCACGCATTGATCGGCAATCGAAGCCTGGGGATCTGCCGCTCAACACCTCGGGCTCCTCATCTCGCAACGGCAGCTCGGGCGGCACCTTGGGTCGAAGCGCCCAGGAGCGTCTCTTTGGCAAGGCCGTGCTGCAGGACGATGTCCAGGCCGAGTACGTGACCCGCAATGCGTTGGTCGGCGGTGCCGGAGGTGACACCATCGATAGACAGCAGCAACAGGCCTCTCTCGAGCGCCAGGCACGCATCAATGCGGCCATGGGCAGTCCAGCTCAGCACAAGAGCAACGGGAATGGAGGTGCCGCCTCCACCTACGACAGCGTCTCCAGCTACGACTCCTACAACAACAGCCAACTGGCCATGCAGAACCTGGGCAGACTGGGGCCCAATGCCCCCGATGATCTCAAATCAGTGCCAAATGCAAGGTAAGACAGTATAAAATATATACTTATGTCTTACACCCAATATCTCACTCCTTATATCTTACTCATTATATCTTATACATTAGTCTTTATACTTTATATCTTACTTTTTAGACCTTATACCGGTTACCTTATAACTTACTCCTTGTGTCTTATACTATAAATCTTATGTCTTACTCTTTATAGCTTATATATTACTCCTTATGTCTTATGCCTTCATAAATTATATCTCTTTTCTTATATCTTATTCCTTAGTCTTTATACCTTAAATCTTTCTTTTAAACCTTATGTATTTCTCCTTTTACTGTATACCTTATATTTTACTCCTTTTACCTTACATCTTACTCCTCATAATAATGTATGTAATGTTCTATATATCTTATATATTACTCCTCCTTCTCCTTATTTATTTTTCCTTATGTTGTAAGGTATGCCTTAAAGCCCTATACCTTATATCTTACTCAAAAGGTATTACGAATAAGGTATAATTATTCCTTGTACCTTATATGTACCATATATCTACTTATTATTCCTTATATCTTACTCCTCATACATTATTCCTTGTACCTTATACTATATATCTTATATATTACTCCTCATACTCCTTATTTATTTTTCCTTATGCTGTACCTTAAATCTTACTCGAAAGGTATTACGAATAAGGTATAATTATTCCTTGTACCTTATACCATATATTTAAAATCGAACTCCTTACTTATTATTCCTTATATTTTACTCCTTATTCATTATTCCATATACCTTACACTTTATACCTTATAGATAACTCTGTATGTCATTCATCTTCAACCTTATAGAGTATCCCATATATTATATATATTACACCTTATATCTTATTCCTTATACCATATTCCCTATACCTTATAGTTACATTATACCCTACACCTTACATCTTGCTCCATATATCTTACTCATTATACCTTATACTTTATTATTTTTAAAGTGGTCGTCCTTTGCCACCTGTGGGACAGTCAATGGACTATGGACGCTCCGCTCCGCACGATCATCGCGCCTTTGCGGCTGCCAACGATCTAAATCGCCAAAGTAGTCCCGGAAGACCGCTCTACCATGATATGAATGCGTCCCGTAATATTGGTAAGTCTCTCGATAGGGTTTATATAGGCTGGCAGCTACTAATCTTGTATATTTTCAGATCCACGTAATGGCAACCCGCAGCGTCCCTCGAATCTGGGATTGGACAGCAGTCCGAGGAAGCCATTGGTGGAAACCAAAACCGATTATGGCAAATATAGGTATGTCCAATTTCAGGAATTCCGCATTATATACAATTTTTGTTCGTATCAACCGTATGTGAAAGCATAAACAAACTTTTACTTTCTCTTTCTCCTATGAATTGACATTTAACATTTCTATAAAAAATAAATCGCATGCATTTTTGAACGTTTCGTAAATATACAAAATACTTTCGTATCGTTGTATCTCTCGTATCTTTGATATCTTTGTCGCTTTCCCTGTTTGCCGTCCATTTAGACGCTACCATTTGCCTAATCCCCATGCTCGTCACTTGCATTTGAAGTACACCCAACACTCCCAGCCTCCTTCGACCCTGCAGTTCAATAATCTGGCGCGATTCCATGCATCCGCGGATGCATCTGCAACGGGTTTGGGCTTCTGGAGTCGTCGTCCCATTCCTGCCCCACGTCTGCATATGTCGCCGATGGTGCCAACAATTTCGGCCTACGATACGCTTGTCTAACGTGGCCAAAACGATCTATTCTTAGCATTCATTCAACGAAAATTCCCCCACGAAATTGCACCAAAAATTGTAGTTTTCTTTGCGATTATTCCAAATATTATATTCATTGAAATTCTTGTTTGTAGACTGCATTATCATTACTTCGATTTATTTCATTCCGATTATTTTAATTAGTTTTAAAGACCTGCATTTGCAAGTCTCCATGAGAAACCGAATAAGATTAAATATGTAAATAGGTAAAGTCCCAAAGTCCCGATGTCTACTGTGCAATAAACGATAAATGTATTTAATTAATGCAATTGTGTTGTATTTTGTTGAGTTCATTGAATGTTATTCGTAAATAGATACGAGTACTCATTGTTTATCACACATCTCCTATAATTATATCATCTTTTTATCTCTTTCTCGCTTATGTTTTGTGCCCATCAACACTTGTTTGTTCGCTCTGTTCGCTCTCACACAACTTCACCGAAACCATCACACTGAACACTCGATTTCCCCACCTTCAAAATGTAATGTGTCCGCTCACGATCCACAACGCAACCACATCGCACCACAATTGCAGCCGGAACAACTCCGTCTCCCAAGCGGATTACAGCAAGCTGCCGAAGAATCCACATGGCGTCGGACAACCACCGAATGTCAACAATGGGGGGCAGATGAATGGCAGTGCCACGCCCAGCAGCAATGGCAGCGGTCCCTTCAAGCCCGTACCGCCGCCCAAGCCCAAGAACTATCGACCTCCCGTGCAGAGCGGTGGCAGCAGTGGCAGCGGTGGCACCACACCCTGGGAGAATGGGGTAAGTCATAAAGGAATTGATTCTCTATTTGTAAGAAATTTGACAAATATTATTTACTAAGAATACCAAAATTAGGAATACAATATAAGGGAAGCAAGCGGTAAATTACTGTTTACTTTTATTTTGATCATATTGATAAACAAAAATCATAATCATTTTCATATTTGGATTTAAAATAATACTCACTGTGGATTTTAATTTTTTGTGATTGAAGATAATTGTAATTATGTATATCTATTATTTATATTACAAATTATGATAAATTTATACTTTAATTGATGAAAATTAGTATATTTTTTATTATTCCTATTTGATTATTATTTTTTTTACAAAAATAATTAAGATGGTTTAAGTTTTATTAAATTACTCAAAACTCATGATTATCATTGAAAAAACCTAAAAAATAAGAATTATACTCATTACAAAAACATTTTTATAGTATAACTTATATTTATATACTTATACTTATATTTTTTTTACAAATATAAAGATGGTTTAAGTTTTATTAAAATACTCAAAACTCATGATTATCATTGAAAAACGAAAAAAAAAATTATACGCATTTCAAAGTAATTTTTATAGTATAACTTATAACTTACATTTTTTTTTGAATATTATTTTTCTTACCAAAAATAATAAAGATGGTTAAAGTTTTATTAAATTTCTCATATCTCATGATTATCATTGAAAAACGAAAAAATATTATACGCATTGCAAAGTAATTATTATAGTATAACTTATAACTTATTATTTTTTTAATTATTTTTTTTTTACAAAAAATAAAGATGGTTTAAGTTTTATTAAATTACTCAAAACTCATGATTATCAATGAAAAAAACCTAAAAAAAAATGAATTATACTCATTACAATTAAATTTTTGTAGTATGACTTATAACTTATATTTTTTTTGATTATTATTTTTCTTACCAAAAATAATTAAGATTAAGGTTTAAGTTTTATTAAATTACATGATTATAATTGAAAAACGAAAAAATATTATACGCATTACAAAGAAATTTTTATAGTAAACATTTTAACTTATATTTTTTTGATTTTTATTTTTCTTACCAAAAATAAATTAAGATGGCTTAAGTTTAATTAAATTACATGATTATAATTGAAAAACGAAATAAAAATTATACGCATTACAAAGTAATTTTTATAGTATAACTTATAACTATTGCGGTCCTTGATTCGAAACTATACTAATCATGTATTTGATGTACCCATTGCAGGACTCCGGTTCACCACGTTCGCCCAATGGCTTCTACTACCCACCAACACCGTCGCACCATCATTACGGTCAGCAGACACCTGCGCCCGGTTCACCCCACCAAGGTCAACCCAGCAACGGCCACATGCAGCAGCAGCCCATCTACGGCGCCAGCAATGGCAACTACGGCCAAGCACCGCCCCAACAACAACAACAGCAGCAACAACATCAACCACATCAACAACATCAACAACAATCGCAGCAATATTCAGCTGCCAATGGCTACAATGGCAACAGTCATCACTACAACGGTGGCAGTGGCACGGGACCCTATATTGCACCACATCGGGGCATGCCACCGGCAATAGGTAAATATAAATAATGATGCACTTGCACTTTTTATTTTATCACTATATGTGTACACTGATAGAATAATGCCGTGCAATTTATATATTTGTAATATTGATTTAACTATTTTGCTCTATGACTTAGTTTTAAATGCGGATTCAGTAGATTTAAAGTGTAAACACTTAAACCAAAAACTAATATTCAATTTTAATATATTTCATATTAAACTTAAAAGTTTTTCAAATAAAATTTCGGTCATATTTATATACTTCAATTTTAAATTTAGAATATAGAGTGTTAGAATAATATATATTTATTTTTGATTCAAATTTGATTCGAAAATTGTGCTTCCCACTTCTGTCACATTTATATTATAAACCGCTTTGTAATAAATTTTTTAGTTTGCATTTATTTACCTACTTATTGTCAGACAATTTCAAGCCGACATATGAATAAATATTAACATATAAAAGTAATGAACACATAGTATTACATAATATATATTAAATTAAGAAAAGAAAATAATTTGTGAAATCAAATGAAAATGTAATTGTTTTGGAAGTATCTCAAATGAAATAGAAAATGATTGGACCAGCAATTGTTGAGTCCTTGGTTCTCACTCAAAATAAAGAGTATCATTAGAATGTTTTGCTAGAAAAATACGAGTATAATCCGAAATGTCTAGACCTCTTTGATTACGTTGATCATTCAAAATAAAGAGCATCATTAGAATGTTTTGTTAGGAAAATACGTGTATGATCCGAAATGTCTAGACCTCTTTGAATACGTTGAGCTTTCAAAATAAAGAGCATCATTAGAATGTTTTGTAAGGAAAATACGAGTATAATCCGAAATGTCTAGACCTCTAAGCATTCAAAATAAAGAGCATCATTAGAATGTTTTATTAGAAAAATTCGAGTATGATCAGAAATGTCTGACCTCTTTGAATACGTTAAGCATTCAAAATAATGGCATAATACGAGTATAATCCGAAATGTCTAGACCTCTTTGAATACGTTGACTTTGGCCGAAAAGAAGGAGAGGTTTAAGTAATCTGTGATCTGCACAGTTAAAGAATTGTCGGCATGCCGAAGATGCCATCTCAACAGACTTGTGTGCTAATGATCTTGGTGTTTTTTATTAGGTAACCTACCGCCACACACCCCAGAGCGTCACGCTCTCGACCTGGCTGGCAGTCGGGAGCAACGAGGCTCCGCCTTTGAGTTGTACCGCAAGCCGCAGATCGGCGCCGCCGTCGGGCACCATCATAATATGAGGTAAGTTGTGATTTAATTGCAAACATCCCCATCCTAATAGAAACCAAACCAAACCACCAAACCGAACCACAAATATACTATTTATGCTATACATAAACAAATTGAGAATTTGTACAGCATTTGCTTAAATGGCAAGCTGTATGTGTGAGTTTCCAAGGAGGCTTCCCGAGACATATATACCATATATATAAATAGAAATATTTTTATATATCTTCTATACACCTCTCGTACTCTGTACTCTCTGTCCAAGCTCCACATTTGTGTTAACGAAAAATGTTTTTATTTTTGTTAATTATTTAATATTGTACAACTTACAATCAATCAGTCAATCAGTCAATCAGTCAGTCAGTCAGTCGATTAATCATGCTGCCATATATATATTCATATATTCATGCGGTTGCTGGTCATCATATTGTTTAAATAAATCAATCAAATTATAATTACAATTACAATTGGAAATCAATTCGATCGCATTGAGTTTGACGCAATTTTTCACAAAACGCACAAAAAAAATCGCATATAGATTTAAACGCTGAAAGCCGATAAATTAAATGATCTTTGTTATAATTTAGAGATGCATAAATAATTATTGTATTTTGCAATAACCAAAATTATTAACCAATAAAAATGCTTAGAATGAAATTTAATTGAATTAAAATGTTGATGCGCTTCGCGTTCCTTTTGTTCAAATTGATAAAGAAACGATAATAAATGCAAATGAAAACTGAAAATAACGAAAATAAAACATTTTTCGGGTTAACTTCTATTATTTAATTTGCCATAGTTTTCCACTTTTTCTCTCTCTCTCTCTCTACAAACACTTTATTTTAGGATGCGTCAAGCATATTTCTATTTCTGAAACTATTAAATTAGAGTCTCAATATCGACGGTTTTGGGTTTTAAACAACATAAAAAATAGAATTTAAAATAATTATGATTACGCTTACAACTAACAAATCAATAAACACAGAACAACAACAACAACAACAACAACAACAACATTAACTAATTGACTTTCAGTATTCTCATAAATGTTGCTTGAATTAAATAATTAAACTTGGTACATGGTATTTATTATTATCTACAATTTGGTTACAATGCAAAATCTAATAAGTATTTCACTTATTTCAATACAACATTTTTGATATGCGCTTGTGTGTTTTTGCGAAAGATTTGCAGATAGTCGCGAAACTGCAGGATACTATATATACTACTACTATATAATATTCATATGATATATATTGTAATATTGAAATGTTTCTCAAGGCTTATGGAGGCATTCTAGAAAGTATTTTCAAAACATATATATATTGCAGTAATCGAATGAAAGATGTTAGTTTGGGCTTCCAATTTGATTGAATGTGGAACATAGTTGAAATACAGAAATATATATTGTACATTTATCCATTGGGATATAGTTTCCGTTAGGTTTTCACAATATCCAAAAAGAAAATACTTTCTGTTAATCCCTCAAATAAACAATAAATTCAAAACTCTAGCGAAATGGAGCCATATGAGCGTTACGATGATTACTATGGCATGCCGCCGGGTGCACAGCATCCACATCAATCACATCATCCACAGCAGCCACATCCCTATCCGCATCAAATGCAACGTTCCCGATCCGCGCCTCGTTATCCCGCGGAGCGACCGCCACACGTGCAGGATCCCCATTACTATGGTCACTATGGCACCAACAGCAGTAGAGGCTACCGAGGAGCAGGTGGGGGAGGAGGTGGAGCAGGTGGAGCAGCTCCGCCGCATGAGCAGTATTACGATGAGCATGGCAGGGAGTTGATGGCGCCACCGCCGCCGCTGCCGCCGCACAAGAAGAAGAAGTCGATGCTGAAGAGTCCGCTGACTGCTTTGAAGAACGCCCTAATCAAGACGACACGCCCACTGCGTCGCATGAACAGCATGGTGGAGCCGGAGCGCAAACCGAAGGGATTGCGTCGTCAACAATCGATGCTGGAGCGTGGCGTGCAGCGACCCTATTATCCGGATGAGTATCCCACGTATCCGGCTGGCTTTGAGAATCGCCCGCCTCCGCCGCCGCCGGCGGCGTCTTCCTCCGATCCCTACTACCATGGACACTATGCCCAGCAGCAGCAGGACATGATGAACAGCACGTATCAGAATCTGGAGAGTGAGGATATCTATGGCAACATCGGGCCACGTGGCCCGGCTAACGGTAACGGCTACGCCGGCTACGAGGAGTACGATTTGTATGCGAATCGCGCCTGCATCGATCTGGAGCGACGCCAGGCGGAGGCAGCAGCTGCTGTCGGTGGACGCAGTGGCCGGCGGATTGTGCGGCGTCACAGCACCACAACAGCTGACCGCAATGGAGCCGCAGCACATGGCAGACGCACTGGTCCAAGCAACGGCTACGTGCAGCAGCAGCCGCACCAGCCGCATCAGCAGGACATGTATCCCCAGGACATCTATCAGACGCGTCAAGGTGCGTACATGATGCCGGAGCAGCGACGTGCGCCCAGCTCGGAGGTGATGACGCGACGTCGCTTCTATCCGGGCGCAGCCAATGAGGAGGCGGAGGCGGAGGCGGAGGCAGAGGTGGAGGCGGAGCCGATGTATCAGTCGCGTCGCGAGATGCAGCGGGAGATGCAGCGCAATCATCTGTACCAGTCGAAGCGGGAGATGCAGGAGCGCATCATTCAGGGCAAACGGGACATGGAGCGGGAGCTGAGTGCGCAGAGCAGCAGCCAATCCGAGCGCAGTGACGATCGGTCGGAGCGTTCCGGCTCCGATTCCAACTATCAGACGCGTCGCGAGGCAACACGCACCCAGCTGAGGGATCAGATCTATCAGACGCGTCGCGAGGCATTGGACAGCATGGCGGAGCCAATTTACGCCTCCAAGCGGGACATGGGCAGACCGGCTCCCATCTATGAGACGCGGGAGGAGAGCATTCTGCAGTCCCGGGAGAACGAGACGGACGAGAAGAAGGAGAAGGAGTGCAAAACGGAGCAGGTGCAGGTGGAGATTAATGCGCAACAGCCAACGGAGGAGTTGCACGACAGCACCTTGAGTCGCTCCGATCTGCAGAGGTCCTCGGACACGATCATTGAGAATCCCGCCGTGGCAGCTCAAAGCGAGATCGAGATTGAGCATGAGAAAGAGAAAGAGACAGTGAAAGAGAATAAAGATGAGATTGAGATTGAAATTGAGCAACCCAATGAGATGGACAGTTCCGCCGACCAAACGGAGCTGCCCACGGCCATTGAGAACATTGCGAATCGGCACAACGAGGCAATGCTGGCAATGCATTCCAGTGAGACGCAGAACATGTCGGACGATGTGTTTGAGGCCACCGATGTGGTTACTCCACTGCCTCAGTTATCAGCGGAGCAGCAGGTGATCAGTGCCAGCAACAGCAACAGCTCCAGCTGCAGTCAACCGCTCTCGCCACGTGCTCTCCGCGCGCCCTTCCACATCTCCAACATATTGAAGCGCACGGGACCACCGCCCACATCGCCCATGGGCGACAGCTGCACCTCCATTGAGACGCAGTACACGTCGCAGGTGAGCTTGCCGGTGGGACCACCGAATGCCACCAGCACACCCTTCAGCAGCAGCATGTCCCTGCCCATTGCGGGACCCGTGGAGCCGGCCAATGGAGCCGCTCCGTTTCCCAGGCTGCCGCGTGAGCCGAGCACGACGCGAGGCGTCTTCGACTCGGCTGGTGGCACGCTGGCGGACAAGCTGTGGCACGTGTCGCTGCAGATACCGGCGGGTGCCATTCCGGCCGGAGTGCGTCAGGAGATTTACTTCACGGTCAGCGATCCACGCATGGGACAGGCCGTTGGTGGACCGCCGCTTGACATGGAAAACGGTTGGTCTAACTACATTTCTTCTACTCTCGTATTGCTCGTATTGCTCGTATTGTGCTCGTATTGTGCTCGTATTGTACCACCTCCACTAGCACCTCTTGCAACCACAACCACAACCGCAGCAAAAACAAAAATTCTATTTAAAAAACAGCAAAAAACTACAGCAACAAGAACAATTATTTAACTAAAAAATCACAAGCTCCTACTTTGGATTGCGGTTTTCTTTTTTGGAATGCAAATTTATTTTATTTTTTATTAACCATTTTAGCTTAAAACTGTATATTGTATTTTGTATAACTTGTAGTATTGTAACGATTCTCAACTTTGGTAACCACTTTTCACACAACTGTAAGAATCGGAACAATTGTATACTTAACTTTAATCTGTATTTTATTAGTTTAACCCGGTAGTTGGTACCTTTTCACAATTAACTTATTGGTTCTGCATGTTTTTAAACTTTTTGGATTTAAACTTACTAATTGGTGACAGAAATCTGAAAATCTATTTTAATTAACCTGTTCTTACTTCAATTTAGATATTAGGAGTTATAATGCATTATAAATATTTCAATGTGCTTTCCTATTACTTCTGACTAATCTATTCAACATTCCTTCATTACACTACTTGTTTTTATCAGATTTAATATATTCAGACCAATTTCTATTTCAATTTCTTAAAGAATTTTGTTTTCTTAAGTTAATTCAATATCCAAATATTTGCTTAATAAAGTATGACTTAAATTCTTTAAAAGCATTTAAAGTACGGTAAAAAAAAAACATTGTTAAGTCTACAGAAGAGGAAATAATAATTAAAGATTATTATATTTTTTTATTAATTTTTTATTATAAAACCATAGATAGTGAATACTTATTTTAGGAAAAATAAAATTTTTATCTTCTACCTTTTGTACTCTCTCAAATAATATTATGCACTGCTATCTACACTATGAAATTCTCCAATTTAACTATGGAAGACATAACACTCGAGCAACTCCAAAATTTGTATTAATTTTGCTATTCTAAAAACAATTACACAACACCAACACCCGCATCTATTGCATTTATCCCCTATGTACATTTATAATCATAATTCTAATGAATGTTTTATCGTTTTGAAAAACAGGTGAAACGATGCTCTCGCCACTCGTCATGTGCGGACCGCAGGGCCTTGAGTTTCTGGTACCGGTTACACTCAATATACCGCATTGTGCCGGACGCACCGCATCGTTGGGTCTGGCTCTGAAGGCAACCGACAGTGAGAAGAACCTGCACACAGAGTGGGACAACATCGATCTGCCCAGTAATGCGGCCGCACACACAGTATCCGTCAAGGTGGATCACTTCTAGACAGCACTACAGTTATATAGTTATAGAACGTTAATCATCCTCATAAATACACACACACCCACACCAACACACACCCACATGCAAACATGACGATTCTCGAATTATAATCATTGAAAATTTGTATATATCATGAAATTAATTTTAAGCCAACAATTCCACGACGAGAGCGCAACAAATAGCAGAAACTTAGGCATTGCTTATAAAAAAAATAATTTAATTTAATATTGTTTGTTAATTGTGCCTTTAAGTGATCGATTTACTTTAAAACCAAGTGTCGTATAAAGTTATTAGGATATAAATATGATTATCTAAGCGAACAAGCGAAAATTGATCAAATATTCAAAAGGCAACAAAAAAAAAAAGAATTGTAAAATAAACATTTAGCATGTAGACTTTAAAAAATTGTATATTTTAAAGAGATTTTTTTACATATTATTTTTTTGCATACGTACATCATTGTAATCAAATTTACATATTTTATTTTTAATCACCTAAAATCTTTTATGTATAACCCTTTGGATTGCATTAAAAATGTTTATCGCGCGCAAATGTTGTATACAAAAGTTATACACATATAAATTAAATATACATACTTATAAACAAAAACACTACTTTTAGACTATTGAAGCGCCAACATAGCAAACAATATATTATACATACATATAAACGATATATACACCTTTTTGTAATAAAAACGAATGATAAACACTTAGAAAGCTTGGAAAATAAATAAAGGAGCATAATAAAATACACACAATTTTTAGATATTTTTGTGTTTTAATCCTTAAGTAAGTTTTTAAAAACTTTTTAATTTGTAAAACTTTAAAGTTTTCAGTCAAATTTCAACACTTAGAACAATTAGCCGAAATTTCTTTTAATCAGTAATTTGGAGGCCATTGAAACGGAATTTCAGAATGCTTTGACTTGGTTCATTATATGTCCCTGTAAGCGGCCCGATTTTAAATTATAAAATTTTATTTCCATAATTGAAATATAAAGTTTTTAAAATGTAGACAAATATGTGAAATATATTTTTAAATACATTCATAATAATGAAGAGTACCGATAGGCAGATAGTTACGTATGTATTTTTAGTATATATATGCATATTAAATGTATGTATATGTATTGTATAAGTGCACTGCTTGACAACGAAATGGTAACAAAAGCTCAGCAAAAGCACTTTAAATCTTAGAGATTACAACGAGTGTATGCTTCCAGAGATTGAATAATTAAGAATACATTTACATAACTAAGCGCCAGGAAACAATTTAACAGTCTTGAAGGCAATCAGCTCCTACGTGGATGGTGCGATCGTTGTTGTTACTGCGGGTACTGTTGCCAGGAGGACATCCTGCTCCGGCATTACAGAGACAGCCTCCTTAACGTAGCCGTATATGTGCTTACGTGTGTCATTGACCACGTCGCGTACCATGGCCTGAAAGAAGCTACTGTGAAGCGGAGCCTCGGCATATCGCTCGTACTGATCCAGCGAGTACTGTAGCTTCAGGGTAAGGTCGTAATTCTTGCGAACAACGTCAAGTATTTGCTCCTCCGTTGGCGTAGACAAGCCTTGCTCGGCCAGCCACTCCTTGATCTTGTTTTGAAAATGCTTCACAATGGCAAGTATATTGACAAGGGCATTGAGTAATTTAATAACATCGTCCTTATACTCGCATTCCGGCATCGTTGTATAGCGCAAAACTGAAAGAAGTTTCATATTAAACCCAATTTTTGCTGCAATTACTTTATGGTATTTACCCATGGCATGTATTTCTGTAAAGACTTTCTCCTCACGATTCAGCTCATAATAAAGCTCGTCGTAGCTATTTGTTGTGGCCAGGAATGTATCACCAAACGTGATGAAGAGATTAAATATGTTAACCACTTGTAGCGACAAATGGAATACATTGCACTTTTTGACCAGCGTCTGCTCCTGATTGACCAGAAAGCGCAAAAGACCGATCAATGCCGACCAGAGCTCCTTCCACGGATAATTAAGGCGAACGCGGCAACGTTTTTGATAGCAAAGTATTCGATGTATGACCCCAATGCACAACAGATACAGTTCCATTGGAAATTTCTTCATTAAATGCGACACAATGAATTCGACCAGCAAATCAAGAAGCGTAGCTGCCAAAGGCTGCGATTTGCCAACACGGTCCACATTGAGTTTGCGATGACGCATCTGAGCGCGATGCAGCATCACTTTAAAGGTCAGATTATTGTCGTGCATCATTGAATTGGCGTACTGATCCTCCGATATGCAAGTGAGAATGAGAAAGCACAGTTTCAAATTTGCAATACTCGACTCGTTCTTGTTGTCCTGCATCACAATTGAACTATAGTCGAATGAGGTTTAAAGATCAATGAGATGCAAACAAAACCAATTCAGATTTGGCCTTACCAATATTGAAAGACGGCCACCAGTAGGTTTGTAGGATACTGGGTCATATCAATGATAGGCGCATTGGCCAAATCAGGCACCGGCTGTGTTAGACTCAATGTGTTACTGGGTGATGGAGGAGCACTCGACTCTGCTTGTGTGTGGGCCAGGGTCGTAATAAAGTTGCGATTGAGATGTACTGCTTCATAGAGAGCTAACAATAGACCATTGTTTGCCTTGATCTGTTGAACACGCTCACAACCCTCGTCGGAGACGAACATGTTGCCAACCATATTTGAAAGTGACGAGAACCACGACGAAGATTGAACATTGTTCAAACTCTGCATATACTGGCGGCAAAAATCAATTAACGACTGCGAGATCATTTGGCCATATCTAAAATGTGATAAAAGTTGAAAACCACTCTTTCCTTATCTAACAAACATGCTATAGTAATTTATGAATCACGTTACCCATTCAATGCCAGCTCATCGGCCAATATGGACAGCTGTACCACATAGGGATTGGTTGCCTCATGCTTGCGATAGTTCACCAGGATTGTAAGGAGTATAACAATGTCGTGTCCATGCTGTGTACGGAATGTGGGATCGCTCAACAACCGAACGAATGCATCAAACAAACTGTGAATCATCAGGTACTCGAAGAGCACATTTTGACTAACATCCGTTCCTGTTACCAGCACCAACAGCAGTTTCAGGCACATGAAGCGCGCATTCTCGGTTACGTCGCCGAGAAGAATGCGATTGCAGTATTGCATTAGCAGTTTTAACCATTCGTCCATAGTCTCATGGGCGAAAATCTCGTTGAGAATATTAGAACCGGATTCCGTATTGCACTTTCTAAATATGCCATAGAATAGAGAGCATAAAGTCTGTAGACTGTTGCACAATCGCTTTGGATGATCTTCTGTACAAAGAAGGAAGCGAGATGTTAAAATTTGTTTCAAGTCAAAGTAAGTGAATTACGACTAACCCTTGCCAGTGTCCAGCATTTCGATGCATTTCTGAAAAAGCGTATTCAAATTCGGCTTCACCACCTGCAACTGTTCATTGTTTAGCTTACTGATTTGGTCTTCAAGGGACTCAAAATTGGGTTGCAGTAAGAAGAACTCATTCCAGAACTCTGGGCTATCGGCACTCGGATCCTCGCCCCTACACAGCAACTCATAAATGTAAACAACCTGCAAATTGAATATTTAATATTACACGATTGACAGACGATCTGGGCAAATTCCGATGTTTTTCAAACCTTTTCCTTGGGACGTTTTGTGGAACCGCTACCGCTACGTTTTCGTGACGTCATACTTGTTGCGGTTTAAGTCAAATTGTAAAACTGATTGTTATAATAAACAAATCTTTGTGGGAGTTGAAGATAAGTTGGAATCAGACTGTTGTTGCTATTTTTGCTGGCAGTTTGACATCGGTCCCCTCGCCCAGTACACTTTCAAGCCAATAAACGAACATTGAAGTCGATACGTGTAAGTCAGCCAATTTTATTTTGCGAAACACTTTTCAACACTGCTCACCCAGCTGGCGTGCATTTCGGTTTCGCTTTCAGAACTAGTTTTTGTTCGATCTACGTCGGTTCCGGAAAATGGTTTAGATACTTTTCGCATGCTTTCCAGCCAGATACAGTTTTAGAAACATTTAAAAATGCAATGTCCTCACAAAAAAATTAATAATAATGTTATAAAAAGTAGACAAATAAGAGAAAATAAATGTAAAAATATTATTGAAGATTTTGAACTCTTTACCCCAAGTAAAGAGATGTAACCAAAAATATTCTAGAAAATTTCGAAATTCCACAAAATTCTAACAAAAATTCTATCTTCAATCTAAAATTTATAAAAAGCTAAATATTTTACATTACCTCTTCAGACAATGTACCTAAAATAATAAGTCTATCATTGCCAGATTTACACATTTTACCGGGTGGCAACCTTTTGGTTGATTGTGACACCGACTGCAAATTTGCGTTTATAAAACGTAAAATCTGAAAATTAGTTAAAATAAAGTAATTGAAATTGTTGTATTCATATGTTTTACTAATTTTCACATCGCTGGATAATTGCATAAACATTATATTTGTTTCGAATCATACCAGAACGGAGGTGATTGTTGTTATTCTTACATTGGGTGAACAGCCTAACTTTAAGAAAACTTGCAACAACTGGAAAAAGAAAAGCTGAAAACATGTCCAGTCTGCCACGTCGCATCATCAAGGAGACACAGCGCCTGATGCAGGAGCCGGTACCCGGAATTAATGCAATTCCAGATGAAAACAATGCACGCTATTTCCATGTGGTTGTCGCCGGTCCAAATGATTCGCCCTTCGAGGGCGGCGTCTTTAAACTTGAGTTGTTTCTACCAGAGGACTATCCGATGTCGGCACCCAAAGTGCGCTTCATCACAAAGATCTATCATCCGAATATCGATCGCCTTGGTCGCATCTGCCTTGATGTCCTAAAAGACAAGTGGAGTCCGGCGCTACAAATTCGCACTATACTTTTGTCCATTCAGGCGCTGCTCAGTGCTCCAAATCCAGATGATCCATTGGCCAATGATGTGGCCGAGTTGTGGAAAGTCAACGAGGCCGAGGCAATCCGTAATGCTCGCGAATGGACCCAAAAATACGCTGTGGAAGACTGAAGTGTTAGCTGCTGTTACGTGGGTGCCGGTTGAGCGGAGACGCGACAGCCAACTTATTCGGGATGGCTGGCTTGCTCTCATCCCGCATATAAACAACAAATACGAGGAAAAGTCATCTTTTTTTTGTAATACACATTTTTTGTATATTTAAATGATGTCGATGTCGAGGATATAAAACTGCGGTAATAATAAAGATTTAATGATAATGCTATAATAAACTAATCTATTAGTTTAATTTTTAAGAAATAGTGTCGCTCCAGGAAGGTTTATTAAACTTAACTAATAGATTACCTATTATCTAAAACTATTCAACTACTAAAATGTTAGCTTATTGATTGTCTTTTTGTCCCACGAGACCACATTGTTTGGATCCATTCTGAAACGAAAAGAATTAGTTATCAAAGATTAAATGCAGTATCATTACAATTTATATGTACATACATATTTCAATTCTTCAAAATAACAACCTTTTTTGTTTATTATTATGTAGGGCTGAAAACATGGATTGTAAATTAAAATTTTATTGCAAAGTTAAAAATTGTATTATACTTCACTTATTCTTTTATAATATAAAAGGTTTTCTCAGTTAATTAAATTGTCTTCTAAGTTATCAGCATTTTAATATTTAACCAAAAATGTTCCCATCCCTATTCAAAATATTAAAATGAAAGCTCGAAAGTTCTATTGGCTGTCGTTTAAAAGAACTGGTTCGATAAATACTACGCAGTAGCTCGTGTGTTTTGATTTTTTTGCTCGTATCGTGTTTTTATTTCACAACAATTCAGTCTATTATCAGTTAGCTTGGGGTAAATACAGTTTCTAGATAAATATGTCTTTAATCCGTGGATCCACCCGACTCCTGACATCTCAGCTTCGGCGAGTACAGAGTGTGCCAGTGGCACTATACCATGAAAACGTGAGTTAAAGTTCATAAATTGACCGCATGAAAAGTAATTTCGTAATATCTTGCTATTATATACACGTATGTACATGTGTATGTTCGTTTACATTGGCGTTCGTTTTTATTATTATTCCTTGATTCCAGGTAGTCGAGCACTACGAGAACCCTCGCAATGTGGGATCGATGGACAAGAAGGATGTGAGCGTTGGTACAGGACTGGTTGGAGCACCTGCCTGTGGCGATGTGATGAAATTGCAAATCAAAGTGGACGAGAATGGCAAAATAATAGACGCCAAATTTAAGACATTTGGTTGCGGCTCGGCAATTGCCAGCAGCTCTCTGGCCACCGAGTGGGTAAAGGGAAAATCCATTGACGAAGCTGGCAAGTTAAAGAATACGGACATTGCCAAGGAGCTGCGTCTGCCTCCCGTAAAGTTGCATTGTTCTATGCTCGCTGAGGATGCCATCAAAGCTGCCCTAGCCGACTATAAGGTCAAGCAGCAGAAGAAGGCATCGAATTAAATATATTATATACCATGTTACATATAAACAACTTCTAGAATATCTATGGATATCTATTCTATGTACATGTTTATTTGCGTACATATATTATTTTGCATTGGATTTTAGTAAATTCAAGTGTGTGCACTTTTGTGAGTGTTGAATGCACTGTTAATTGCATTATCATTAGATTAATCTCTCAAATGTCTCTTGCAGTTTGACGTTTGTGATTTCGGACCAGTGCGAAGTGTGTATGAAATGGAGAACTATGAGGAAAGCTTGAACTGATCTTAACTGAGCGACGTGTGAATGTAGATTGTGTGTATTTGTATAAAGGATTATGAAGAGAAAAGCCATTTAAATTTTGAGTTGTGCAAATTTAAACCTGTAGAGCATACATATATTGAAATTATAAATAAACTGTTTATCGATTATGAAAGTGAATAATTCATTTATTCTTATGCATTTGTAGTTATAACTACAAATATATATTATATATTTTAAGATATTTCATTCGCTTATTATCCACATCTTTTAGGATAGACGCACACTCACTCCGCCACCGCACTCTCCCTTTGCCTTGACCTCGAATGCTGCAGAATTGTAAAATTTATATTGCAGTGACCATTTAATTATTCTTGTTTTCATTTTCTTACGATCGTCAGCGTGTTGGCAGTTGTAATTATCCATGACACACTTGCTGCCGAAAGTTATGAGTTTCTCCTTGCTACTGTTTTTGGCCCGGGAGCACACAGGCTCATAAGCATCATCACAGCCTTTTACGCAGCTGTTGACTTGTTTCTTAGAGTCCTTGGCCGGGCTAGCGAGAACAAATGCCAAAAGGCATAGTGCTAAATGAAAATAATAGACATTTATTTAACCCTCATTTAAGAACAATGATTATGCTATATAGTGACTGGATCCTTTTGTTGTTACTGCATATACAGTAGAATCCGATTATAACAACTCCGCTTATAGCGTTAGTTCGGTTATTGTGACGGAAACTCATTGGCTTGGTTGGTCCCCATACAAAGTTATATGAAAGGACCGCCGATTAGTACGTCAGTACTTCTCCGCTTTTAGCGACAAAGCGCTTATACAGACGAGATTATTCATAATTCAACCGGATATTGCGACGTGCCAAAAAAAATACAGCAAAATAATGCCAACAAATTTAAGCGAAGTCACAAAAATGTTTACAGCGTGCGTATGCAGACCTCATGCCTATATTCCATAAGATGTCCCGTTATATTTCTAGTTTTTCTGCTTTTTTCCAATAAAACTTAATGCGTAAATTTGCTAAATGTGAGTTAATGCACTAAATGCGCATGATGATGATAAAAAATTAATTTGTTTTATGTTAAAACATATTACAAACATGGAAACCTTAAAATAAACAAAAAAAAAATTGTTTTCCACCTTTCTTTTAGTGCGTTGTCCGGGTATAACGACGTAAATCGTCGGTCCCTTGAAATTCGCTATAACCGGATTCTACTGTACTATGATATACAAATGTACAAATGTATTTCTAATCTATGAACTTGTTGGAAAGGCCAGTTTGCTGTTACTACGCATTATTTTGGAAGTATATATATCAATTTTAATGTTTTTATTTTATTTTAAATTTAATTATGTGTATGGAATCTATTATACTTCCTTAAATTAAAATCTTTATGATTGTCAAAATCATGTTAACTATTTCAACTATAAAAAACCAACTGTGCTTTATTGCAAATTACTGTTTTTATACACTGTGCGCAAAATATTAACAATTGATACTTATGTTGAAAAAATTACCAAAAACAGTAAACAGAGCAAAACGCATTATTACACAAACTGGAGAACGAAAATAAAAAGAGTAAGAGACTTTTACGCAAACCGGATTCGAGTCGAGTCAGAATTGAACTGAATTCTAGACTGTGAGATTTATCACCTTTATATACATGTCAAGCTCGCAATTGGAGCTGATGAACAATAGACGATGGCTCACAGATACAAATTGAAATACATACACATATGTATGAACAGAAATAATATGTATGATTTAGACTAAATATGAGTACATACATACTTATATTGTGCCGTGCCGATGGGAATTGCTCATCCTACACTATAAAAAAAGGTAGACAAATAGCAAATGCACTCGCTTGTTTAGTAAATACCCTTGTTTCCCCCATGCACCTGACTATAAAAATGGCATTGACGGGAGCAACGAATGTGTCCAATAATTTTTATTTAATGCAACTGGAAATGGGCGGCACTTGAGAGGCACGCGTCAGGTTATGTCGTTCAGTTTATACCGATTATCGTGACATTTGGCCCCTCTGTCAGAATTGATGTGCAAAAAAGAATATTTGTGGGCGTTTAGTTCCATTAAATACCCAAGAATTAATAGATTGTAAAGGCGTTCAATTAAATAGTTAATTTCGCTAGAACTTGATCATCTTAATAGGTAATTTTAATAGCTGGGCTAGACCTTCCTAAAAGTATTATACTTGTCATGATTCAGATATACTGAAAGGGGATAGGAGGAACAACTCTAGATCAAAACAATTTACAAACATTTGCATGCTAACAGTGTGCTTTAAACGGGAATCTGCCTCTCAAATCCAGTTCACGTGACATAAATTTACACTTAACGAGAATGTTTTTATTTTTATGTATTTGTTTATTAAAATCAGTAAAAGTACCACATTCGAGAGTGTTGGATTATGAGATACCCTGTACCAAGCCGGGAGGCATCCCAACATGTATTTTCACCAACATTTAGCTCCGTTCTGAAAGAAATAAATTCATAAATACTCTATCACTTGTCGTTGCAGATTTAAAATCTCGGTATTAATTTTGTGACCACCATTGAAATTTGGCTTCAAATCGGAAAAGTGATGTCACGACAGCTGTTTGTTTTGTATTTATTAAGGCTAAAGATTTAAATCAGAACATAACATGACACATAAGTATGTTCTTCTGGAGAAGATATGTCGTATTTTTTCTGGCGGAGATACATCGTTTCAAAACCATATGTGTGTCCCCGTCGTTGATCTCCGCGGAGTTATTTCGGTTTAAAAAGACATATCTACGTCGATTTTAAAAAGACTTTTCTCCGCGCCTTTCCAAAATGGCAAGGTATGTCGGCGATATTATGTTCCCCCATCACACATAATATCTCTATATTCAATTAAGAAGTTTTTTGCTGCTCCTCCTCCTCCTCCGGGCATCAACTAAAAACTAGGCGAGCGAGCGACTCGGAGCGCAGCGGAGGGCGGCTAGTTTAAAATAATAATGATGCAATTTTCGATTATATTCCTTGTTCATTCCAGGGTTTAATAGTTAATAATAAATTTTTTTTTTAAGTATTTCGTCATAGTTTCACCATAAATAGTTTATAATGCAAAGAATCCTTTATTTAGCATGATCGATAATGATCATAGATTGTACTGATCTGGAAATCTAAAATTGAATGTTATTCATACCTTTAACAAAAGCTCACTAGCTTTAATTAATCCTAATTAAATGTTGATAAATATTTTATACAAAAAATTCTGTTTCAATTATAAAAATTTGGCGCATATTTTTGAAGTATCGCAGAAATCGATATATTTGCTATACATTTTATAGCAGTTCTGATGTTAACATTTTATGTTCTGCTAACAGTGTTAGCAGAACATCTTTCTTATCGGCTTTTAAAAGGTAAAAACAGTTTCTTAAGTAATAAAAAGCAGTTAAGTCCTAAATTTTTCATTGTGATTTGGGCGCATTAATACTTAGCCTATTTTAGCATTTCTTATTTTACATCTACTTTTTTTCTATATATTACTTTTTTCAAACTGGGTTGTTTTAGGCAACTGATGTACCAGAAATTACTTTAGTTCAGACTTTAAGAGCAATAATTCAAATTAAAAAGTATTTTAAAAGGTATTCCCCAATAATTCGATGCTTTGAAACATTAAATTTGCTTAATTATTGGACAAAGCGTAAAATTTATATTTTATCGATGTTAATCTATTAATATTAGAGGTGGATAAATATTGCTGGTAAACGAAAGTTTTTCAAAAGCATCGATAGCCATAGAAAATATGTAAAAAGTTGGTCAAAAGTGTACAAGGGGACTATAAAAGCATTAATTTTTTGTATAAAGTCGCAAAAGGGAAATTATTGTGTAATACAATTTTCATTATATAAATACTTCGTATGTTTTAAATTTCGAGAAAGACAAAATAGCGATGATAAATTACCGATAGTGCAATCGGCAATTCTTCACCTCTAATCGATATCTTTTAACCGAATCATCACAGGAAGGTTTTCCGCTGCGTCATTTACTTTTCATAAACGTTTTGACAATTTCACAACAGAGGAAAATTTTTTTTTACTATTGATTTAAACACAATTTTTGTAATATATAAAAGGTAAAGTACAAGGATCTATCAAGAAAGAGCACATATTAGTAAACATTTTACCTGCTTGCAAAATTCATAAAATGGAGGAATTTAATAAATTGGTGGCTCAATACCAATACAAATCGAACGTTGATGTAAGCAGTTCGGACAGCGACAGTGATTCATGCAACATAACCTCTGGAGCGGTCGTGCTAACGAAAGCAACCAAAGAAACTAAAGATACTGATGCGGAGGGCGGAAAACGTAAGAGTGGGCCAGCTCGCTTGCCAACAAGACGACCAGATCCGAACGTGTACAACAGAAATGCTTTGCTTGCGCGCGAAAATCGTCGCAAAAAGAAGGCGCACATGGAGGCACTCGAAAAGGAGCTCGATGAAACGCGAACCAAAAACAGATCGTTGCTGAAGGCGCTTAAAAAACAATTCAAGTTGTCACAAAAACTGAAGAATGAGTGTGATTACTTGAGAAATAGTTTGGGTAATTTCAAAAATCTTAAAAGTGCGTCCAGGTGCTTAAATGCGGATGTGCTGTCGACGAACAACCGGGCTGTTTCGCCAGACGGTTCCCTAATATCAACATATTCGAGCAGCAGCTATGAACCTCCGTTGGACACAGACTCCATAACAGGCCTGCTGAACGTTGACAATGGTAGTGTAGCAGATCAGCAATATATAAATGAGCCGCCTTCAAGTTCATGGAATGATTTTATCGATAATTTATTAACAGATTATCAACCCTCGCCAAACTACGAGAACGAGAACTCAACCGGATTTCTGGAGCCAAGCAGATTAGGTCTTCAAGAGTGCCAGTCTACGCTAAGTCCACTGGAAATTATTGACGAGCACAGCTACTTCAATAAATTCGGACAGATTGGTGTCAGTCCAAACTGGGAATGGAGCGCCAGCTGCACGCCGCCAACGCAGTTGCTGCAAGATGACGATTTCTTGGATTTTAAAGACGGCGAACACATTGCAAGTCTATAGATTTACATTTCCAATTAAGTATTTGTTAAGTTAGAAGAACGGTATGTTTAAGGTCCCCGGACGAGATCTTTATTTGTGAATCGATATAATTCTTTCCATAATGACAAATTCAGTTTTAAATAGTTTAGCCTATGGAGTTTATGATAGAACGCCAGTCCACTGAAGAACCCCTTCGTTTCCACGTTAAAAATTTGTTTCATAATTTCAGGCCTGTGTGGAGGCGCGTTGGGTTCTTTTTGTATCCAGCACGCAAATGGTTTATCGATCAAATTTCAAGGTGGGTTTTTTCACAGGATCAAAGCGGCGAAAGTACCAAATGAGACTATGATCATCTTGTCACATTTTTTCAGTTGCGGCCAACAATTGCGACGAAACTAACGAAATCGAAAGGATTTCCAAAATATATTGTTCCATGGGAGTACCCCAAATGGAAGGAGATGCGTTACAGGCGTCAAGTGTATTAAATACAATTGAGGCATTGTGTTTTTATTAATTGTTAAAAAGTTGAAGAGTTTACTAATTTATTTAGATTCTGACATGTTTCAGATATTTGTTGAATCACACAATTGATGTAAGATTACATTGATTTAGTGGACAGTGAGGCTTCGAACACCGGTATGTACTTCTATCATAACTCCTAAAAGGCATCTCGTATAACTTTTACTATATCTATAATTAAATTGGAAAGAATAATCGATACAATTTCATAATTATGCATTTGTTATTGAGCCCAAATAAAAGTATAACTACACAATATTTGTGATTAAATTAACTTTGGTTTTATTTATCTGTTTCTGTTTTACATTAAGAAAGGGGGTTATTGGTTATTAAAACAAATGAAAGAAATATGACAATGTATATACAGATTTTATTCGTTGATATAATTTTGTTTCAAACTCCAATCAAAATTTCTTTTCTTTTTATCAGGCCTTCAGCAACTTGGCATGATAGGCAATATGCTCGGCAACGAAGGTTGCTATGTAGAAATAGCTATGATCATATCCCTCGCGTTGCTTGAATATCGTTTGAATATGATCGTTGGGAGCAGCTGCTGCCAACAAGTTCTCTGGTAAAAGTTGCTTTCCGGATAAAAAGTTATCCGCAGATCCCTGGTCAATGAAAAGTTCCTGTGGGGTGCCCGCGTATTTTGAGACCAAGCTGGTGGCATCCCAATGCTCCCACTCACTAGTGTTGGCCCCGAGGTATCCGGTAAATGCCTTCTGACCCCATGGGCATTCTGATGGATTGGCGATTGGGGCGAATGCGGAGACTGATTGATACAGATTCGGATTCTTTAAAGAGCAAATCAAAGCACCATGTCCGCCCATGCTGTGTCCAAAAATTCCCTGTTTGCCAGGCAGCGCAGGGAAATTTTCTTTAACAAGTGCAGGTAACTCCTGCGTAACATAGCTATACATGTTGTAATGTTTCGACCACGGTTTTTCACTGGCATCTACGTAAAAGCCGGCCCCGCTACCAAAATCATAGGCATCATCCTCTCCGGGAAGGTTTACCCCACGCGGCGAAGTATCGGGATTCACAACAATGAGACCGTGTTTAGCTGCAGTTTGTTGAAAGCCGCTCTTTTGCACAAAATTCTCGTGAGTGCAACTCAGACCGCTGAGAAAAATAAAGCACTGGACATGCGGCTTTGTCTTCTATGACCGCCGGTGGCATGTACACACCAAAGGTCATATCGCAATCCAATAAATTGGAGCGATGTTTATAGACACGTTGCTCACCCTCGAAGGATTTTGTGGTCGACACTAGTTCCAACGACATCTGCAAAATAAATAAATTTATGTATTTGCAGTAATTTCTAAACAAAAATGTTTATTACGCTGACTACAGTATATTTTTAAATTAAATTGATATTCGACTTTAGTGATGTATCAAATCGTTCGGACTAAGACTAGTGATCGGACGATTAATCATATGATACAAATTAAACGATTATTGAATCAAATAAAGTGCACGTACTTTTTTATTACTTTTGAAATAATATTTCTACGCCGTGCTGAATATTACAAGTTACTGTCACTTGTTATTTATCAATTACGCGCAAATACTAATGTTATTATATGCTCAAATTATAGCATCAGTCAATTAAATGAATTTATCGAAATCCATTTTTCGATATGACTAAATCGAGATTTGAGACAAAACTAATCGATTAATTGTGTCATCCCTAATTATTAGTAAACAAGCCGGTAGAAAAACTGCTGTTAATTAATTAGTCGAAATATTAATCAAACAATGGACGAGGATGCACCGACTACTTCAGCGTTTGGTTTCAAGAAGCGCAACATCAAGAGAGGTGCTGCCATGCGACGGAAAAAAGTTAACAGTAGTAGCAGCAACGATTCAGGTATGAAGAATTGGCGCGAATTAAGTAAACTTCCAATAGCAATATAAATTTATAGCCAAAAACAGCGAAGAGGAACAAGAGAAAAGTATGAGTGCCTTAGTTCGTGCCGAAAATCGGCGAAAGCGGACCAATCCCAACTTCCAAAGCACCAAACCCATATCGAAACGAAAAGCAGGAGCTGTCTCCGTTGACGTCGATTCATCAGACAGTGAGGCAGACACAAATAGGAACAACAACGATTTTGGTGTGGCATATAAATCAAAACGCGAGTCCCTGCCCAACGGGCCACAAGATCAGGGTGCCGCTTCTGTGAATGAAATAGATACGGAGTTGGATCGCGATGCGCAGTCAATACATGCTCGCTCTATTAAAATCAATGAGGAGCTAGAGGGCAAAGCGGACGACAAGATTTATAGAGGCATTAATAATTATGCACAGTACTACAAGAAGAAAGATACGGTTGCCGGTAATGCCAGCTCCGGTATGGTGCGGAGTGGACCTATACGAGCACCGGCTCATTTGCGTGCAACTGTTCGTTGGGATTATCAGCCGGACATATGTAAGGATTTCAAGGAGACCGGCTATTGCGGCTTTGGCGACAGTTGCAAGTTTTTGCACGATCGCAGCGATTACAAGGCCGGCTGGCAACTGGAAATGGATCACGAAGCCCAAAAGCGCGGAGATTGCGAATCAGATGGTGATGATACCAAATACGAGATTCACTCTGACGAGGAAACCTTGCCATTCAGGTGTTACATTTGCAGAGAAAGTTTTGTAAACCCTGTAGTAACTAAGTGAGTACAGCTGATAAATTTCGATACGATTTTGTTAATGAGTTTTTTAAATCCTTTTAGATGCAAGCATTATTTCTGTGAGAAATGCGCTCTGGCGCAATATAAAAAATCACAACGCTGCATCATTTGCTCGCAACAAACGAATGGCATATTTAATCCGGCCAAGGAGCTAATAGCACGATTGAAAACGGCACCCATTGGATCTGATGAAGACAACAGCGATGATAATGAGAATTGTCCGCAGGAGGAACAAAAAGATCCACATGAGCTAGATATTTCATCCAATAGTGATAGTGATTAATTAGTTATATTTTCAAGTATAAAATCAATGTTATATCCGAGCTTCAGCTGAACAATTCTGTGTTGAATCAATAAATTTTTAATATACTCGTAAGCATGTATAAATATTGAAATTTGGTCTGAGGTAGGAAAGTGTAGCAATTAACAACAATTTTATCTCAAATTTTGAGATTTTCAAAACACCATTATGGGAGGTAATTATTGTATTTCCATCTCTGGGTTTCACACGCAGTGTTCGACACACAATGTTATCATATGATCACGACTCGTTATTTGTCGGTTTGAATCTAGGCTTTAAATTCTGGTCTCAAAAATCTCTTGCGACAGACTTTGATATTTTATAAATCAGCTTTTATTTAGATCAAGTCAAATTTAATGTTACGTTAAAGTTATAATCATTTCAAAACAAAGTTACTTAAATGTTTTAAAATTTTCTAATCAAAATCGTGATTATTAATAAAATTTACTTAAACAATTTTAAAACAAGCAAGTGAAAAAAAATAAATTAAATCATGTTATAATCAATTATCAGATGGTAGAAATCTGAAATGTTATTTAGGCAGATCTTCTTATATGTTATATGTACTGTGTTTCACTTACGACGTAATGACAAAAACATTAGAATTCCAAATTCGATGTCTTTGTTTTGTCACAATGTAAGCTGATTACGAGATACTTGTTTGTTTTTGTTTTTGCTTAAGTTACCGCAGCTAAGGAGACTGAGAAAATCAAATAATTCATTAAGTAAAAAAATATCAGCTATGTGAAAAACTTGTTGTGTGTCGATTAAAATGCTATGAACCATTTGCTTTTGGTAATTTATATCAGACCAGTTGGAAGAGATTTTCGATTAAAGTAAATTACGTTAAGAAATTGCCAAATTCTCATTCAAGATTTAGAGTTTCACATGTTATGCGAACTCGTATCTTATGTTTGTCAAATAAATTACTTACTTTCTTATTAATTATAAATAAAAGACACCATTAAATTATTTTTGTTTTTACTATATGGTCGGAATCTTTAATGACAAATTATCCGTTTTTAAGAGTATGAGTATTATAAAGAAGTTACTAGTTATATCAATTTGTATTAAATTTAGCATTAACAAAAAAACTGTTAAAATTAAGCTACGTGTATAAAATAATATTAACTCAAATGTGAAATAATTAATGTCATAGTTTAATGCAACAAGACATCATAAAACTAACGACACATTACAGCTAAAGGGAACAAGGTGCAGTTATTAAATAAATAACTTTAGTTAACAAATCCGTTTTAAGCACTTGAACAACGAACCGGCTTTATCTATTTTAAATAAAGATTTAAAATATTAAGAAATATTTTAATAAGTACCTTTTTGATCACAAGAGGACTGATAAAGGTCCGAAAATGGGATGATGTCTTCATTGTAGGGATCGTTTGGAAAAACAGTAACGATGTCTTACTGTGTTGCAAGAAGAAGTGATAAACTTAATTAAAGCAATTGAAGTTGCAATTAATTTCAAAATAATGTGGGTCCAAATGAATTCTAATGATGCAAATGGCCGAAACTTAAAAACATTTCGCAAAGCAAGGCCAAATGACAAGCTTTTCAAAAAGCATGTGACAAACAGCATTTATAGAGCATGTATGTGTGTGTACGTATGTATCTCAGTCTGTATAAACGTGCACTGAATTCTTTGAGTGAATACTTAGTAGACATATTTGATATTTTTATGGCTTATATTTCACATGTGGTGATCAAAACAAGTAGGTACATTAATGATACATAACTTGTATCAACATTTACTTTATGTTTGCTCATTCATATGTATAGATATTTTAGTCAATCTTTTTAATTAATGAAACAGACAATTACCAATACAAGAAAAAAACGTCACGCAGAGGCAGCTTCACATTATGTAAGATTTCCGAAAGAAAAGCTTTCTAGGTCACAGATGTCGATTCCCTGCCCACTTTTGTCGCATTACAAAAGCTGCACTCAAAAAGGGTCGAAGGGGTCAACAAATGACAGCGAGTACTCGTATTTATAGCTGTATTTAAGCTGTGAATCAGTGAGTAAAGAGGTAGTTACATTTGGCCTCAATTGCTTTATGGGTCCTAGCCAAAAATGACAATCGGCCAACATACCAACATACATATTATGCATTGCAAGTACAGAGCATAACTAGGCTATATAACGAAAGGCTATGGTCGATATATCTAGACTATGAGAGACCCTGTAATTTTTTTTGGAAATAAGTAAAAAAAATATACTTTCTATAAGCCTGACACTGCCAACAATTTCTTCTGGAAATATTAGACCTTAAGTTCTTATAGTCTCAGAGATTTTGGTGTTCACACAACACGACAAACATAGTTATATTATCTCGGCAGTTGAAGCTCATTAAGAATATGAGTAATTTGTACCTGGTTTTGGTTTCTACTTACATTTCAGATTATTGACAAACTTAATACACAATATTTACGTGCTAAGTACAGGGTCTAGAGAGCTGCGTCTAAGTATATTCAATAGCTTTAGTTAACTACTTATGTGTGTCCCTCCGCGTCTGTTGCCGCGTCAATCGCCGGTACATAAATTAGAGCAGAGCGTAAAAAATAAACAAACTTCTATGATTTACACTTTTGCAGTCGGCACTGGCGTCTGTGCTTCGTCTGCGCCTGCGTTCACGTCCACATCCACGATGACGTCCACGTCCATATCTACGTTCGTGCCTGCGCCTGCGCCTGCATCCGCTGGCAGCGTGGAACTGGCTTTTGGACAGACGCAAGCGTAGAGCCGAATCGTTGGCTTTGTCGCTGCCGTTGTCGATTCGTTATAAAAGCACCAAATTCATTGGCAGGCCAGTTAGTTTGCCGCCGACAGTGTACCTTGGGGCCTTGGCTCAAAGAGGTTTACCAACAATTCGCTTCACTCCGCCTCGATCCGATCCGATCCGATCTGATTCGAACAGATCTGTGATCAGCGAACCATCAACAAGACAATCCGCAACACAGTGAGCAGGTGTTGAGTTGTGAATGTTTAGCCAATAAAGCTGCAAATCAATTATAAGCCAAAAATATTGATATAATTTGCCCAACTTTGCATGGTATTCGCGATCTCGATTGGCTAATTGACTAATTGGCTAATTCCTTGGTATCATTGTGGATGGGCTGTGTGCGAGTTACCGATGCATTAAAAAAGTGAAAGATATATAAAGCAATAAAAATTAACAAAAAAGTATTCGAAAGTGCCAGTTTCCCTAGAGAAAGGACAGTTCAATATGGTAAGCACCCAACAACAACCTATTCCAATGTTTCTTTTCATTACCATATGGTGTTTGAGAGGAGGTCTCAATATGTTCTTAAGAAAGAAAGGCAATTATATTCAAATCACATCACTGAAATTGTTACTGATATCTTATTGGAATTGAGCTAATTAGGAAAGTCAAGTTATAGATATTTTCAATATAATCGAGGTGATCAGGATAACATATTCTTATTACTGCAAACTTTCACATTTATGTTGCATTTATAATAATCATTTGAAAGGTGTAAGACCCAATTTATGTAATGTGTATTTACATAATTAAAAGTTATTTGTTAAATTGTGTCCTCAGCCCCAGTAATCTAACTAATCTACCTATTTAAACCAGTTTCTGTTGACTACTGGTAATTACATATTTAAAAACAAATTACAGGCCATTGTAATACTCGAGACCTAAACTAACTGTAAAACCACATATACTTATGTATATGTGTGTGTGTGTGTATGTGTGTGTGTGTGTGCGCCACTATAATTGAGTTGAAAATTACATTTGTGTTTTTGTTTTCATTAAAAGTAAGGTAATTATTTTAAGATACCAAGCGAGTGACCTTCATAGTTGAATTCGTTTTTATTATTATTGTTTACTTTTGTTGGACTCTATCACGAATTGTTGTAGACCCACGACTTCCAACATCCAACAAATGCAGACCCTTCGAATTTCTGTCTGAGATTAACCCCTTTGTGCCCCGAAACCCTGCATCGCTGCTGGCCAGCACATGATCAACAGTTTAGGCCATCTAATTGGATACGCCCCCACGGTCGGTTTTGGCCAGTCTCAAAGCAAACATTGTCGGCCGAAGTAAATCAATGCAGTCAATCAATAAAGCTCTCGAAAATGCAAACATTATTTATAGACATCCATATATGAGAGTTGTCTGTTACATTGAATGCGATTGTTGGTAATCTTTAGAGTTGAACCATTTGCATGTCAGTCAATAGAACCGCGATTCAAACCGGACTTGAAAGTTCACGCAATGCAAATGCATGGATACTCGAATAGTTTAACACTGTAGTGTGGGTATATTAATGGGATTATAATTGAAAATTCGATTTTTGGCCCAACATGTGCCTACTTTCTCTCTGTCTCTCACTCACTCTTTATCTGGCTTTCCACTGGAATCTTAAGGCAGTTACGCAATTTACTTACGAACTCAATTGAGAGTGAATTCAGTGGGAGAGAGTGTATGTGTTTGTTCGGCTATAACCACAAGTTGACGACTTGCCATTCACTCCGCTGATTATATTCATTTGGCTAATCGTTATGGCTATTTTAAAAACCCAAAACCAGAAGTCAAATATGCAAATAGCCGTTATATAGTAAATAGATTAACAGGTTCAGTAGGAACCAGGAATTCATATCTTGCTGTCGTACATGTTTATGTACAAATCAGTCAACATATGTTGGTAATTGTCTTTGTAAAATATGAAGTATTGATATAATTGTGTCTTCATTTCAAGTCACGTCAACGATAGGTGGAAACAATAGCAAACCTTTGTTTTACAGTTCCACCCAAAAGACTCAAAGATCGCATAGATCTCAAATATTCAATTATGGTTCCATACGAACCGCAAAGACATTTGAATATTTATACATTGTATATTGTATTTCTGGTTTCCAATTATTTCGCAACCTTGTTATGGTTAGTAAGAAGTATGTAATTATGGGAACTGTTATATAATTGCATATTTGACAGCAAAATTGATGTTAAAGTGGCAAATAATATATGTACTCGTTCTATCTTGCAGTTTACCAAAATATAGTATATAGTTTACCCATTTGGATCACTCCCCATGTCTACTTTGGCCCAAATATATGTGTACGTTTCAGTGCCCTAAATACGAACCACACCAAAAACGAGTAGTAATAACGTTGTTAACATTTCTTATTCAGTCTGCACACAATGCCCGAATTGGGAAAACTTATGGATGTCGAACATGCACCTCGGGTATTGGCCAAATCAAAAGCTAAACCAAGAGGCGTTCCGACAAATTGCACGCGGCTGCTTCGGGGAGCTCGAGAACTCGAGTCAATTCACCATAGCGGCTAATTAATGTAAAAGCTTAAGCAAATAAAACTAATTACACCATTAATTAGCTAAGCGTTACGTGGAATGCGGTCTTGACGGCTGCCACCATTCCAAAATCAAATAAATGCAACAAGAATTTAAATCAAATAAATATTGTTTTGAAAAAAACCATCGGAATTCTTTAAATAAGCAAGAATTAGCTAAGATTTAATTTGCGCTGTCGCTATATATAACATATTAGAAAAATTCATCCATGGCAATGCATTAAATATTTTAAAGATGATGTCACAAATCTTGGTTTAATTGGTAAACATTAATTTATAATTCTCTGAACCGTTTTGCAATTTTCTTTGACTGAGCTTTTCTTTATAAAAAGATTCGTATTTTTTTAATAGATTATCATTTGTGTTCTGCAAATTAAGATTAGACCAAAAGAAACCCAAATTTAATTGATTTAGATCATCCCAATTTAGATATTTTATAATTTGTTAAGATATGCAAGAAATTAAATGTTAAATAAAATAGATAAAAATAGAATTTTATTTAAATTGCATAAAATTTCACTGAATACATTTTGAATTAACTACTTCTAAATATTTATAACTTAAGAAAAATGTATGACAGTTTTTTGTGATTTCAAAAAGATGTTCTAAAAATTCAAATTCAGGCATTTTAAAAAAACCTTTGCTTTAAAAGATTTTAATATTTATTTTGCACAATTCCAAAAGAAATCATTCTTAATATTTATTAAGACATCTGTCTCTGCAGCTTTGGGATTTAATATAATACTTATCTAGTTTTAGCCACTCGGTTTGATACCACAAATGGGGACTGTAAGATTTACTGCCTGTTGTCTTTAAGTAGTAGTCATAAAAAACGAAACAAATTGAATGAAATGAATTAGCAAAAAACAAATCGTAAAGTCCAATCGATAATTTAATGATACCATTTAAATCAAATTGCAGTTAGTGACCTCTAAATATGTACTAAATACCCAAAACGAGTTAAAGTATCAGCCAAAGAAAGCAGCTGACTCGAACAGATCAACCTGTTTGACTTGACTGTTTTCGGGATGGGTACGTTTCGTTTTCGTTTTCGTTTTCGGGTTTGGTTTCGGTTTCACCTTTAGTTTCCACGGATGCAACTCAACTGATCCAACAGCAACAATTGCTTGTACACATAGTAATTTCAAAGTCAAGGTCTTCTACCACATTTACAACACGAGTGGCTTGTGTCTCTGGCAGACAGCACGGCTCAATGTGGTCTGGCCCCAACAGCATCTGGCTATAATCCGAGCCGATTACAACTTCAACTGGCCAAAGAGGTACAGACAACAAAGAGGCTCGCTCGTTAGCGAATGAAGTGAATGAATGGGTTGTAAAAGGCTGTAAAAAGTGGCGTACGAATCGCACGATTGAATGAAGCCGAAGAAATTCGCGTAAAGTTGAATGAATGAACGAATGTAAATGCAACTGTCGCATAACATTGCAACTGCTTATGATTGCGCTGTAAAAATTGTAAAAAATTAAACAGACAGTAAGCAAAATTATTACAGGAAACAAGTTTGCTAAAATAAAATAAAAAAATCTAATTTAAGATGATTGGATAGAGTAATCCAAAAAAATAGTAAAAAAAGGCAATTGGTTTAATTCTTTATACCAAGCGATTATTTGTCATAAAAATAATATAATAAAAAGGAACTGGGGGTCTAATTAGCATAGAAATAGAAGTACTGGCGAACTTGACTCAGCTCGGGAATATATCGACGTATTCTGATTCAATGACAAAATCACAGTGTTTTCAGTTAAAAATCTTATAGTTTAGAGAAATAATATTTTTCAAAAAATGTCAGACGATCGCGGAAGTGGTTCGATATAGGACTAATTTAAAGCACTACAAGATTTAAATACCCTGTGAACATAAAAACCTCTGTAAAATGTAAATGTAATAAACAAAAAACGAACAGTTGTTTTGAGCGGTTTTTTTTAAATGTATTGTATTATGTACTTCCGAAATAACTGTGATACGCACTTATCCATGGATTTGTAATCAACAAGACGTAATTGTTTGTCTCGCGTGTTCGTCGTCTTAATGTCTGTCTGTCTGTCTGTCTGTCTGACTGTCTGTCTGAGTGTCGGTCTATGTCTTGCTTTAGCTGCTTCCGTTATAAAAGACAATGCCACTTGGATTTGCTCTGGTTGGCATTTTCAGTGCCGCCGTCGTGGGGACGGAAACGTGCCGGACGCGGCAATTGCGCTAAGAGCATCGTAATTACGTTAATTTTAATTTTGATTTTAATTGCACGATGAATTATGCGAACATGTGACGTTCACACTCAGTCAGGCGGCAGATCTTGAGAAAAGTTAACATTGAATAGGTGTTTTCATGAAAGATCCACAGTGTCTGCATTAATTAATCATATCTCTTTCAAACATTGACATCCGTCTCGCCAGACATTATTAATATTTCCCCTAATTATGCAAGCTACTAATTCACATGTGTGTAGTTAAGATAACAGATAAACTGGTCGCCAATTTATCGTGATGCACTAAACTCATGCTCGACAGTAATATGAAACACTTTTTATCCATATATTCAACTAACTCATTACTCGTTTTCAGCTCTTGAAGGTTGAAAATAATTTCCAAATAGCCATTACGCAACAAAAAACTTTAAAAAAGTTGACACATGTATTTATCCATTGAAACTGGAAATTTTACACTTGGTAAATGAACTTGGGGCAGAAGTTGCAGTAACAAAATTACGTATACGCACGATTGCCACTTATTGGTATTTTTTGTGCCTGATTCTGAAAAAAGGGTTTGTTTCTTATATAAATCCAATTTAAAATTAATGTATACTTATGTTTTGGAAACACAGAATAAAATTAAAATTTTTCCCTCTCGTTTAAACAAAATTATAGCAATATTTACTCTTACTCTTTTGAATCTATGAAATTCATAATAGTTAAGGAAATGTTATAAAATAACACTCAGTTACATCATAATTTGATGTATCTATTATTTATTCTATTCTTATTTTATTCCAATTCGGGATACGATTGTTGTGTGCAAGAAACTGAGCATTATTAAATAAAGTTACTAACAACTTTTTCAGTCTTATAAACAAATTCCAATTAATAATTTTAAAGTGACCAGAACCTTTCAATGCACATATTTAATCGCTATATGGCTTTTGAGTTCGTAAACATGTCGCATAATTTAATGTAAATAGGAAATATGTACATAAATAATTATGCATATTTGCACCTGCTGGACAAAAGTAACTTGATCAATAACAACTCTTACGATAATACACTATACACATTACCCATTTATGTCAATACAAAAAATGCATATCGTAAATAAAGACTGTAAATATTGCAACTAAATACGCACAAATCAAAGCAAATAAATCAAGATTATAAAGTGAGGACCGACAAACGAATTGTGAATAAAGCATATGAGTACTCGCAATCGTACTCGCAGTCGTCAGCACCCTGCAGATACATATCTGCGGGTCGTCCACTGGGGGCCTGTAGATTTTATTATGACGCTATGTTATGCAATTAAAAGTAAGGCAAAGACAACTAGCTCCATGGACCTGCACTGCAGTTGCCAGTTGGAGTCGTGATATGTCAGACTCTGAATGGCGAAAGGCAATGCATTTACCTTGGGATCGGACATAGAACGTATAGTTTAGGAAAACTCCTGTGTCAGCTGCCGTTGACTTTTAGGTCTAATGCCTAAAGGTGTTTGATAAGCATAAGTAAGAAATAAAAAATACAATAACAATCGAATCGCATTGTTGTATTTCACAAATTGGCAACAAAAACATGAGAATATTGACCTTTATTGGTCTTTACTTTGGCTCAGACCAGTAAAATACCATTTGAAATTAACTCTTGGATTGTCACCAGTTTCTGTTGTGGTCGCAAAAGTAAAGGGAAACAAGAGTTTAAAGTTAATTTAAAATGACGAAATCTCTCAAACGGTCTGTGAACATAAATAATGCGATTTCTTAGTCACACGCATAAAAACCAAACGCATTGATTTGACTTAAATTGCTGAGATAATTATAGATTTAATTCGTTTAATTCGTTAATCTACATGACAGAGTTTAATATGTATCTACAAAGTGCTTAAGCGTTTTTTGACTTCCTGTGAAACCAGTTTCAGTTTAATGCCGTTTATTCAATTCAAAATTCGGACCAAAACAGTTAAGAATCAATTAGTATGGCGCATCTAAATTTACGACCGTAAAGTCGATTGCAAATTGCACTTACAATTAGAAAATACCAGTCTCTGTATTTTTGTAATAAATTTGCAGTACCAAAATGCGACCAGTCCAGCCCAACGGGTTCATAAAGCGATTCATTGCGTTTATCATTCAACTGCGTGAGTACCCGAATGAGTGTCTCTAATTTCGAATATCGAATATCAAATCTCGAAGCTCGAATCTCGAGTGTTGAATACTTCGGTCATGTGACTTTTGACTAGGTGTAGCTAAAGCTGTGCTACACATGATCAGAGTCACTTGACGTTTTTGGGAACATGATTTTACGAGCGTGTGTGGTGTTTGCCTTCTTATTATTATTGCCATATTGCCATCAATTATGTTGTATAGTGTAGACCGCAGTACAGCTGTCAATTCGTTACATGTATTTTGTTTTCTTTGATTTCGATTGGCAGTAAAATCTTCAAACATATTTTGTAATTATCGCAATGATCTCAGAAGTTGCAAGATCTTGCACAACTTTATTAAGTCCACGTTCAAATACCAGAGCAACTGCATCCCAATTTGCACTTTAAGGTGCTCTGTAGTCTCTTGGATCGATACTTGGGACACTTTCTCTTTAAATGGCCATTTCAATTAGTGCCTGTTTCCCAAATCAATCGGAATGTCTTTTGATTTTGATTTGTGTGCAGACCACGTCGGCATATCGAACATTTGACATGCCTTTAACTATCCCGTCAACTCCCGATTTCGATTTCCACCAACCAATTGGATTGCGACAAAGATCTAGACAGATATGTACATCTGTATCCATAGTTGCTTCCAGCTGTTGCTCCCTATTTGGCTGTCAGTCCATCAATAAATCAATCATTTTGCGCTGAATTTCTTTGGTGCAGTGCATGGAGCTATTTTACAGTTTAATGATCACCATATGTCTTTTGACGATATGAATTTGATTTTAATTAGAAGCCGTTAAAGTCGTAAAAAATGTACTCGCATTTTCTCGGTTTGGACATGATTGGCCTCAGATTGCCGTAGCTCATATTGCACCACTTTAACGGAGTGGTTTTGTGGCGCGTTCGAATTTATTTTACTGGTTAATGTCTAACTTTCGACTTGCAGCTTTAAAACACTCTACATTTATTTTTACAGCATTTCAGTCTCTAACCTTTCTAACTTCCCTTTAACAACTTAATTAATTTCAATAAAATAAAATAAGCCACAAAAAATTATACATTTTATTTCATATTTTATTATGACTTTTTTGAATCAAGTATAAAGTGTTCCAAACCCATTGAGCTTACAAATTTTATAAATTTAATTATTTATACATACAACATTTCAGTCTCTGTCTAACCTTCAACATCTGTTGTATTTAAGACTGGAGACAAGGGATTATATCCAAATATTATATTCATTAAATTCAAATAAATGCAGTCGGGGAATTGTTTTAATTAAGCAAAAAAGTGTACACATTTTTATATTCTAAAACAAGTTTCAAATATGAAGTATTTGGGTTTACATATATTAAAAATTAAAAATAAAACAAACATGTGAATATATTATATACATATATATATTTTAATATATCTCACTTAATGATACAGAAAATGCTGTCAACAGCTTTGCAAGTTTGTTGAAAACGATTCTTTTGACAATTCCCAGGTGAGGATCATTCAGGAATACATAAAATCTAGTCACGAACTAGATCAGAAGTGGTTTTAATAGTAGATATTTAATCGGCATGCTAAACGATTTTAATTATTGTAAAAATACAATGCTGATGTTGACCATGACCATGTTGGCCTTGTCCAAAGTCAGCTTTATGCATTTTTTAAAGAGAACAATATCAAAAACGAAATAAGTAAAACTGTGTGACTTTCTTGTCTCGATCAAGATGAATACTTAAACCAAATTGAAAGTAAATAGTTACTCTAAACTTGTGCATCAGATTAGACTGGTTGACTGGTTGATATATGTTGATATGTTATAATATGTTATATTGTGGGTAGGGAATTAAGTGAAGTAGGAAGCCCAAGTGGTGCAGATCGAACTGATCGCACAGCATTGTCTCTTAGCCATTGTTGGCCCATTGTTCTGTTAGCCATGCAATTAAAACATAGACACAATTTGTGTTCGTTTCTGTCACGGCAGCTGCTGTTGCTGTTGTTGTTGCTGATGCTGCCAATGGCCAATGAGCATTTGCATTTTGTATTTTGCATTTCGCATTTGCAAATTTTGCATGCAGCTGGCATTTTGCAGAAAAAAGCAAAGCAAAGGTCTGACTTCAATTGGGAGTCGTGGCTCTGATGGTGGCTAAATCCGTCTACAGTCTACAGTCTACAGTCTAGGTCTAAGCTCGAGGCCAAAATACTAGAGACAAATTCATTATGTAAAACCAGACAGACACTTTAAGCTAACGCTAACGTTTCAGCCGATTCAGTCTGTTTACATAAGTAGCCTGCAAATTGATCAAATGTTCAGCTACAATACGAGCACTCTTATTAACAATTATGAGACTTTTCACGCTTGCACAGTTCACATTGCATGAGTACTTGCACATATACTCAGAGTGCACTCAGATTGATTGTATGGGTTATTCGTAGCTCAGGTAAATACCAGCAGCAAATTGTTGGTCTGCGCACATGAACATGTTGTGTTTTTGTGGAAATGTCGCAATGCAAATGAATAATAATGAATACATTCCAAATAGGTGATGAAACCAGTTGTGACCATAACTTCAAAGGAGTCTCTGTCTGCCAGGCTCAGATCGATTGTTGATTGTTACAAAATAAAATGAAAACGAAAATGAAAATGAAAATGTTCCCTAACTGGTCCATGTCATGGCCCAGTTGTAGCTTTCGTGTTTGTTGTCAGTTAACATAAAACGTGTCCACAAACTGTACGTTCAACGTTGCCAGCTAACACAGTCAGTACTTTATCTACATCTACAATACATCTTGGGTGCATTAATTTTGCCTTCATTTGAAATTACAATGCCAGTCCAGGATGTCACTGAATGGAAACTAAAATGCGCATTGAGTAGGGTATGACTTGTCTATCAGCCTTAATTTGTATTACTTAAGTGTATTCAAGTTCTAGAATATTACTTTAATTCATAGTTTAATTCATGCATGATATTATGGGTTTTTAAATGGATTTATTAATATATCACTCACTGAAATAAACACGATTATTAAGTTAATGGCGCAGAAATCTCTTGTAAGCTCTGGGAGCAAATGTTATTTTAATATCATACTAATTACTTTTGTGTACCCAAAATGCAGACATTAGATCTCTTAACGTTCAGTTAGCTTTATATTGTTCAAGTGACTTTTAGTTTCAGAATAATATTTTGATTTATCTTATAAATTACACATGGTTTTTATGGATTTTTAAAAGAATTCATTAATAACTCGCTCAATTATTTAATTATTTATAACTGAATAAAATCATGATTATTCAGTTGATGCTCCAGAAATATTTCGTATGTTCTATGTCAACATTGTATATTTATATCTGCTGTATACCAAACTGCATCGCATAGTAAACTAAGTCCATTTCGTTGACTTTCACTTTCACACGCATCCATTAATTTCAGATGTCTTACCAGCGAAATATGCTGCTCCTCAGCATTTTGGGTCTCGTGTCCAGTGGATTGGGACTGAAAGTATCTACTGGATACCACATTGTGCACAATGAGCAGCCGCGATCCCACGCTCAATTTGGATCCAACTATCATGGATTTAGGTACCTGCAAAGCTCAGCTCCATATTTGATAGGGTAAGTGTAGATATAGTAACTTCAATTCCATTCATTCGAATATATTGTTTACTGTCTGTTAGAAATGCCTTGCCTTCGGATACTTCGCCTGCCCCTCAACATCCCTTCCTCGCAGCAACGGGTCCTCAAGCTCCGATGCCGACACGAGTGCCATGTGCTAATCCTCCGGCGGTGTGTGAGAAATCTGCCTATCGAACGATGGATGGCTCCTGCAATCATCTGGAGCAGCCCGGACTGGGCGTGCCCAATACTAAGTAATTGGTTGAAACAATTGTGATCCTTTCCAATCTTACATAGTGTCATATCTCTAGGTACGGACGACTTTTAAGTCCGAAATATGCCGACGGAATATCGGCTCCTCCACGATCTGTGACCGGGGATGAGCTTCCCAGTGCACGGCTGATATCCCTGGTGGTGTTCGGCGAACAGGACGTGGCTGATCCGGAATACACACTCCACAACATGCAGTGGGGACAGATTATGACACACGACATGAGCATGCAGGCCGGAGGAACTCAATCGAGTACGAATTAGCCGAAGACATTATCCAATTGTTAACTGACAACTATCTAATCTTATAGAGAAACATCCCACTCGTTGTTGTACCGATGACGGTCGTCTAATAGGCTTGGATACTGCCCATAGAACCTGCTTTGCCATCATTGTGCCTCCGCATGATCCAGCTTACTCCCAAGTTGGCACGGAATGTCTCAACTTTGTGCGCACGGTGACGGATCGCGACTCCAACTGCCAGTATTCAGGTGGACCGGCGGAGCAGCTGACTGTCGTCACCGCCTATCTGGATCTTTCCCTAGTCTATGGCAACTCAATGCAGCAGAATAGCGAAATTCGTGAGTTCCAAGGAGGCCGCATGATCGTTGAGGAACGCAATGGCGCCAAGTGGTTGCCATTGTCGAGAAACGTAACCGGTGACTGTGACGCCGTTGATCCCAACGAGGTCTGCTACAGAGCTGGCGACGTGCGTGTTAACCAGAATCCCGGATTGGCCATCTTGCAGACCATTCTGCTCCGTGAGCACAACCGCATTGCCGATGTTCTCTCTGCACTAAATCCTCACTTTGATGATCGCACGCTCTTCCAGGAAGCACGCAAGATCAATATTGCACAGTACCAGCATATAAGCTACTATGAATGGTTACCAATTTTCTTGGGAGGTGAGAATATGATGAAGAATCGACTGATCTTCAAGGCACCAGGAGGTAGCTACGTGAATGACTATGACTCCAAGATAGATCCGAGTGTTTTGAATGAACACGCTACAGCTGCCTTCAGATATTTCCATTCTCAAATCGAAGGAAGATTGGAGTGAGTATAAAACAAATATATTGTCCATCTTTGTTATGCTTTTGCTGACTTGTTAGTTTGAACACGAAGTATGATGACTTAAAGAAATCGAAGTAATCTCTTAAAAGTATACATATTAATTCTCAGAGTCGTTATAAGATTTATCTTCACGAATCCTTGTAAGAATCCTTTGTTTTGCTGCTAGAAGCACATTTGTCGGTCCCGGCCATTTATGATTATTGTATCAAATTAAGATCTTTTGTTTTATCTTTTTGAATTTATGTTTTCGTATTGTACTTGTCCTTATTAAAGTTGATTGAAATTGGACTAGCTGTCATAGAAACGATTGTTTGAAAGTTAATAATCTGCTTATTTTTCAAAATATTTACTATTCAGACTCATTCTGCTACGGCTTCATATTGTTTTTGGCTTTCCTAGAAACTGTATTACTTTTTTCATACTATATATATATATTTGACAAACCAGCCGAAACCAAGGGATGCGAATGTACATATTGTAGGAGAAGACTGCAATGTTTGTTCCATAAGGAAACTTTAACATTCAATGAATGTACATTGTTTCATAAAGTTTTATCAGAAGGAAAATATTTCCTTATTGGAATTCCGCTGTAACTTAAATTTCATAAATAATAAATGTACATATTAGAATTTCAATCTACGAGTCTGAATAATCAAATCTTCGACATGCCGAATTTAACTTTAATTTCTTATTATTAACTCAATGTTTATATTTCTTTAGTCTATTATCCGAACTGCGTGCAGTTCTTGGCTCACTGACCCTAAGCGACTGGTTCAATCGTCCTGGTATTATTGAAGTCGGTGACAACTTTGATTCCCTAACCAGAGGTCATGCCACTCAACCAGAAGAATTGACGGACATAAACTTTGACAAGCAGGTAAGCACACAATCAGACAGACACTCTTAATTGTTTTTATGGTAATAAATATAATATTTTTCAGATCAAACATTTCCTATTCAGACGCAATATGCCATTTGGTTCAGACTTGCGTTCTTTGGACATTCAACGGAATCGCGATCATGGACTTGCTTCGTATAATGATATGAGAGAATTCTGCGGCCTTAGTCGAGCACATTCTTGGGAGGGATATGGCGATCTGATCAGTCCAGAAACACTTGGCAAACTAAAGTCCCTCTATGATAGCCATGAGGATGTGGACCTTACAGTCGGTGCCTCATTGGAGTCACATGTTGCCGGATCTTTGGCTGGTCCAACTTTCCTTTGCATTCTTACGGAACAGTTTTACAGAACCCGTGTCGGTGATCGTTTCTTCTTTGAAAATGGCGACAAGCTTACTGGCTTTACTCCAGGTACTGAACTGATTTTCCAATCTAACTGAAAGTTTCTTTTTTTAATAATAAATATTAACATTATCCAGATCAATTGGTGGAGCTGCGTAAAGCAAGTATGGCACGTTTACTCTGCGATAATGGTAATAATATTGCATCCATGCAACCTGCTGCTTTCAAAACGGTCTCGGGATCGTAAGTACCTTGAGATTTCACATCTATGTATACAGTTTAACATGGTATTATTGTTTGCTAGGAATCCTGTTGTGCCATGCTCCAAAATTCCCGAAGTTGACCTTACCAAGTGGATCGATCAAGCTCAACATGGCCACGCAGATCATTCGATTCTGTTCGGAAAGAAATGATCATTTTTAAGATGTACACACGCGGATCTGTCAATAACTAGTTCAAAATATAATAACATTTAGCTTAATCAGTTTAACAATTGTCAACTAGAATTCCATGTATTATATTGCCCATTTTGCTGTACATAAAATCATAATCAGTATATAAGAAAATTAAACCGTTTATTATTTTGGTTATTAACTGAAAAACATTTTTATCGATGCGGTTTCATATGAAAAAAAAATATAGAAAATCGCTCTTTGAGGTATGATCTTTAATCTGATTAGAATTCTAAACATTTTTAGATGATTTCTAATAATTCCTTTTTGTTTATAATTCGGTCGTTTATTGAATACTTTCCTTTGTCAACTGACTTTCAGCTTGGCTCTTTGTACTACAATAAACCTTTATGCTCAAAGACATAAACGAAAGCCACCAATAAAAGAGATTGAGCACTGAAGAATTCGACAGAACATAAGCTATTGATAACCCTAAATTTGCATATGTATTTGTAAATATATAAATGATTGTGTTGCTTATAATAATATATTTATTTGTTTAAAAACGAATTGAGTAAAAACAATATGATAGAATTGAGTCGCCTTTCTGCATCAACAACTCAATATCCGACCATTCATATTAAAATATCGTTGTATCTGTCATCATGTAAGTATCTTATGAAAATGGGAAGAATGGGCACTATTTCTTATGCAAATCTTACAAATGGAACTGTGAACTCTTTAGCTTTGATCAGTTTCATAAAAAATATGTATCACAAAATACGAATGAACAAATACGAATGATCATCATATTTTTTTGATCTTTTTTGCTGATTGTTTGCAAAATAATGAGTACTTAGTAGTTCGTAAAACTATTGATATAGGAGTCTTATGATTCTTTGTATTATTCTCTGCGAAAGACTCTGCTGCGACAGGAATGAGATACATAGATATATGGAACATGTAAAATATCAACAGATTTTTCAAATAACACACATAAGTATTTATATTGTTTATTACATTATTCACATTAAAAATAGTTCGATAAGCGATTTTCTGAAAAGTCAAATAAAATCTCCCAAAAAAACAATTATTTTAGTTTCTTATTTAAGCAGATCATTTTTTTATTGATTGGCTTTCTCAAGGGAATATATGTGAAATGGATGATCTTGTGTGCTGATGGCCAGTATTATTGGTTTCTTACTGCTTCGTCCTTCCACAGCAGAATTATCTTGGCTCATATTGTCTCCATTTGATTCGCGTTGTTGATCTTCGACGCTGTGATCATTTTCAGATGCGTTATCAATATCATTATCCTCGATACTCGTATTCTCGTTTGGTGTCACACTATCACCGGATTCAGCCTCTTCAAATTCTGTATCTGTAAGGTAGGAGACCATTGAGTCTGTCAATTCGTTTTGGTCAAGCAGATTTGGTTCATTAAGAGCATCCAAGTCGATGTTGTCAGTATCGTCCCTTTGATGATCCAGCTGAACAAAATATTGATTGTATTGGTCAGCTCTCCATGGATGATGATGATGTCCTGGATGATGATGATGTCCTGGATGGTGTGGATGCCCTGGATGGTGGGGATGTCCTGGATGGTGGGGATGTCCTGGATGGTGGGGATGCCCTGGATACCCGGGATATCCTGGGGTGCCCGGGTATCCTGGATGCCCTGGACCACCAGGATGTCCTGGATGTGTATGCCCCGGATACCCGGGAACTCCTGGGGTGCCCGGGTATCCTGGATGCCCTGGACCACCAGGATGTCCTGGATGTGTATGCCCCGGAAACCCGGGAAATCCTGGGGTGCCCGGGTATCCTGGTTGCCCTGGGTGTCCTGGGCTTCCCTTACCACCTTTGTGACCCTTGTGACCTTTATGATGGGGCACAGGAACGGGTATTATTATTGGAGGTGGATAAACAGGTGGAGGCATTGGCCAGTGCTGATGACCTTTGTGATGGCCGTGATGGCCGTGATGGCCAGGAGGTCCAATTGGTCCCGGGTGACCAGGCAATCCAGGTGGTCCAAAGTGTCCCCTGTCTCCCTTGTCGCCCTTGTCTCCCTTGTGTCCAGGGTGTCCTGGCCTTCCGCTTGCACCTGCAGAAGAATTATAAATATAATAAGATTACTTTCCGAACGTTAGTTCTTTTCGAGCAGTGTACTCGCCTGCTGGACCAGGAGGACCCGGCGGTCCCGGGGGTCCTGGAGGAGATGGAGGACAGAAGCATTGCTGGGGTGGATGATGTGGATGATGAGGATAGTACGGCGATGGCAATTTGTAAACCACACTGGGTGGGGCTGGAGCTGGAGCTGGAGCTGGAACTGGCGACTGAATCGTTGCAACGAATCTCGCCGTTTCTTGATCACTTGACTTCCCGCTCACAAAGCCGAGATTGCTGGCTATGGTAAAACCTGTAAAGAAAAAACAAATAGTTAAACACATTTATCCAAATAGGAGAATATAACTTACCACAGCAGATGATCGCTATGATCAGTTTCATGGTGAAAGAAATTATGCTGCCTTTCGCCGAAGAATCGATCACTTTTATACCATTTATATATTTTTGCATATCAAATTGAATTGCTTACAATCCCAGATTTATTCAAAATATTTACTTTCATTAATCTAGATTCTATAGAACCGTTATGGATCTCATCCATTCAAGTGATCAATCCATCTTTTATCTAGGTTTCTTTACAACTTTATGTAGTTTATTGATATTTTTGACTATTTGCATAAAATTCTCATTGACTTTGCATCATAAAAGTAGTGACAATATGTCATTTTCGATTTCGCCCTTTCGTCACACATACATATACATATACATATACAAACTTGTCGCGCGTCGGAATATTATTAGCCCAAATACAGAATCTTCAAGATTTGCAAGGTCAGAGCGAAAGTATAAAGGTTAAGTGTTTTTGGTTACCTCTCAGAAATATTGCGTCACATTTTGAACTAAGCAAGCTGTAAAATCATGTTTTCATATATAAGTTTTCTAAGTTTGTAGAGAATGAAACGCCTAATTTAAATAACTCGTCAAATAAAAAGTAATACAAACTGCAATCATTGCAATAATCACCTCCATACTACTGATAACAGCTGACACACTAAGCTAACAATTAGATAACAATAATAGGTTAATCTTGTGAAAATATATCGATTCTCAGCGATTTTTGTTAACAAAATGAATATTTATTATACATTTAAATGAAATCTTTTAACTTAAAATGATAAAAAAGTTGTAATCCAATGAAAAACTTGGTTAAACATTTAACAAAGTGAATGTGATAGGTATTCAAGAGAACTTCTCAGTTATTAGTTCACCAGCTGGGGAGTAAGATCTTGCCATTTGGTAAGATCAATTTGAGGAATGTCATTGCAGTTCACCAGACCATTACTAAAAGAAATGGAAATGTCAAAAATAACGATAAGTTGGCAGACTTAATTTAAACTTCTTGCGCTACTCACCGAGCATTGGGGAAGACGAAGACGTTGGGTTGCAGATCGTAAAGACCCTGCACATTTTGACAGAATAGAGAGGCGGCACTGACCTTACGTATCTCGGCTAATTGGGCTATAAAGAGGGAAAGGTTTTTTAGAATAACGTGATAGTATAAGGGAATGCAATTTATACTTACAGCGTGAGAAACCACCAAGATGATTGTCTCGCTCGAAGAAGAAACGATCGCCACGACGTGTATTGAGGAACTGTCTTCCCATAATGCATTGCATGGTGGGTCCAAAAATGGAGTCAGCTAAGTGGAATTCCACAGTACCGCCCACATTCAACTCCACATCATCTGGTGAGGCGTAGAGCTTGCGCAATAAGTTGATTTTCTGCAACACAAACCAAATTTAAAGCTAGGCACTAAGTTCAAAAATAAAGATTGTCATACGTCGCTAGGTATTTCGCTAGTGAAATCTTCCCATTCGCTAGCACGACGCAGTCCGCACAGCTCACGAGCATCATTGTAGGATGCAAGTCCAAAGTCACGTCCACGCTGAATATCCAAGGACTTAAGATCGGAACCGAAATCCTCATATTCCTTGCGATCAAAGAAATGCTTCAATTCCGGATCGATATTCGCATCAGAGCGCTTCTGCAGTTGAGTAATCATTCCACGGACAAGATCGGCCAAGTTGAAATTCGAGGACAATAGTCGAATGTTTTCGGGACGCTCAAAGAAGTCGCTAAGGCGCAGGGTTTGATTGGAATAGCGATTGGGAGCAACCATGCTGTAATTGACAGAGTTGATTATGATCAGCACAAATCCATTTGTACATTGGGAACACTTACGAGAACCAGCCGGGGATTTGGGTGTGGGAATACCGGAAGGCCGCATGGGAGAACTCGGCGTAAGGACCGGCATTAACGCTCTCATCATAGTCGTTGACATAGTCGTTAGCATAATCCGTATAGGGATATGTGAGGCCATTAAGATTGGTGTAGGCACCACCGAGAGTTGTCACCAGCCATTCATAGTAGGTAATCTTCTGATATTGTGCAATATTTATCTTGCGAGCCTCCTGATACAAGCGTTCATCGCTGTAATGAGGATTTAGGATTGCCAACTGCTCGGCCAGACGATTGTGCTCACGGAGCAGCACCGTCTGCATCACAGCGATGGTCGGAGTGAAGCTATTACGCCTGTCCGGAACAACATAACATTCGCTCTGGGTGCCACATTTGCCGTCTTGGTTGTTGCTCACCGGGAGCCAGTGCTGACCATTGGCAAAGCTGGTGCGGAGCAGGCCACCTTTGAAGAGTCGCACTTTTTGATTCTGTGCCATCGAATTACCATAAAGCGATGACAGATCCAGATAAGACGAAACAATCGTCAACTTCTCATCATAGGGAAGGCCGCTCTTCGGACAGATGGCGTTCGCATCGGAGACACTGCGAGCAAAGCTGAGACATGACTTTCCGGTGTTATAGGCAATGGGTCCACCGGGCGCCAATGTGATGGGCATACACTGAGGATGGCGGGGTTCGGCACAGCAATCCTTGGGGGCTCCCTTGGTCGTCATCTGGCTGATGTCGTGGGCGACATACTGACCCCACTGCATAGCGGCCACCGTACGGAACTTGTCCATCATTGTTTTCTCACCGTACATGGACAACGAGAGTAGACGGGCGTTGGGAACTCTTTGGCCGTGCTCCATATACCTGGGACGCATTAGGCGTCTATATCTGGAAGTGGCGATGCCAAACTCTGGATACAGTAAGTTATTGCAGGCGCCATCTATTGTGCGATAGTGCAAGTTCTGCGTATCATTTAAACAGTTTGCCGGTGGAATACCACATTTAACGGGCTCCGAACGGCGCTTCTCTTCGCCTAGATTCAACCAGCCGTTGGACCCCGAATTGCCGCTATACTTGGGCAAGAAGTTCTTAAGCAGAGCGTCCAGATTGTGATCGCCCATCACGGATGAGCCTACTCCGGGCCGGATATCATAGCCGTGACTATGTCTCTTCTGCCTAACAGTCGTTTCAAGATCCAAGTCCAAAGCTTCCGAGTGTCCAAAGGGACAACCAGATAGCTTATCAGCGCTTGATGCGCTATTCGCCAACAGAAACAATCCGAAAAATGCAGTAAATGCTCTCATGGTTCCACAACTGAGACGAGTATGATGCACTTTGAATGCATACATTGCATATATACCATCAAGCATCTTCCGTTGTTTGAGTGTTTTGCACGATCAGCGGACGCGTAGAGTCGTGACTTCAGTCAATGACACCTTCCGTATTGTGGGTCACGCAATTGCGGCTTTAAATTCTTGGTATGATGCCAAAGATTATAGAACAATTATCAAAATAAAAGACAAGCTCGCGAAATAAAACAGCCATAAGCACTTTCACTTCGTGTCGTTCACTACAGATTCAGAGTCACACACATAGATATCCACATCAAAATATATTTCAATTTATATTCAAGTTGATCTATGCAAATTTATATTCACCTTCAACTTTAACCCTATCATTATTATAAAACATTTTTAGTCTTTGCCGAGAGCTCGAAAGCGATCAATACCTATATTTGCAGTCAACGGTTTAATAAATCATATCATATATATACATATATATATAAAGGTGAGTACTATGGCATATACTTAACATTCAAATAAGAATTAAAAATTTTTATCATCTTAACATTATTCACCTAATGAGACGAACCTAGATTCAGATCTCAAATTGAGATAATATCTTCTTTTTATTTATATTATTCGATTTATATGCATTGAAAATATGGTGTAATTTATAATAATAAATTGTAGTTTATTCAGTGAACATATTAAAAAGTATTTTAGGTAGCACTGGAAAATAGTTTTAAATAAACTTAAGAATTCAAATCTCAAATATTCGGATTTGAAATCAAGAATATTCTTAGATTTCAATAATACACTTTTAGTTTTGTAACTCGTCAAAGGCAGTCTGTAAATGTACCTTTGTAAATGTACTGTCAACCAGCTGCAGATCTGGAAGTGTCGAATGAATAATATAATTATGTAATTGTCATAAATTAAAATATACCTTATCTCGACATTTGCTGGGCAAGAATATTTGAATCTTTTGAAAGTTGCACAAAGACCAGTTTTCTCTTGACTTCTCGTCCCTTCGTATCAGAAGTAATCATAGATAAACTTATAAGATGTTGCCGATATAAATTGATGTTGGCGCTTCTATGTCCAGCATATCTTCAACTGATTGTCTATCAATATTCTTAATACTTGAATTAAGAAGTTTGCTGATATATTCAGACATCGGGCTTCTCCCGTGTTTTTGTTGGTATAGGCTGTATACCTTATAGCTAATGGAATACAATGCGGTTCCATACTTCCTGGATCTACCTAAGCAACGTACAAAGTCTGTGTAAGCATCGATCAAATAGTATTTAAATGCATTTGAGGTAATTTGTTATACGACTGTACATCCGTGTGTTGGATAAGCGGAGATTGCGGGCATTACATGTTTTTATTGAAAGTGATCTTTGTGTGAATTCAGTGTAATGTGTACACTAAGCCGTGCAGCAATTACTTCAATGCTATCGTCTTTGGTCATTTCCAGTTGATCAAGATATGTCTCTTTTATATTTGTATCGATTATGTACAAAAACAACCACACGAAAAGAGTTTGTTATCAACTGGCGCCACGTTGAGATCGCGAATAACTTTTTATTGTTTGTGTGGACAAATATTATCTGAATTTAGTTTGTTGTGTTTGATCTGATAATAAGTTGCACTATAAAATTCCAGGCAGCAATTACATAACGTATTGGCCTACAGTAAAAAACAGTTGGTAAGCTCAAATAAAAAAGATAACTATTATTGTTTGTGTAATTTGTAAACTTTTCTGTTCTTACCTATTCTACCGTGTGAAATGGACAATAGCAGGTAACTAATATTGTCTTGTAAAAATCATCTTAATAAAACGGTCGCTTCCATCTATGGTATTAGGCAAATTTTGTAGCTATAGCAATCAAATTTGTGATCATTCCAATCTAATTGCATACACGTCAATAATAATAGCAGTATAGCTCACATATCGATCATTGCTGCCAGTGTAAAGATAACGATTTTACCAATGGTTAATGAGGTGCGTGCATAGAGTTCAGCATTACCTTTTGACTCTGATCTATTATCACAAAATATAAATACCAAATATTCAGATTAATGTTAACTCTCATAAATTCACAAGCACTGGATGCGAATGGTATTTCTCTGTCTGATTTAAATCCATAAATGGCCACATGGCATATAGAATTCTCAGTTTTCCACTTTATAATTTTCGAAACGCATATGATAAAGCTGTAATTTTAAAAAGGTGACGTTAAATTAAAGAAGGGATAACGCCTAGACTTGCTTCGACAAAATAAAAAAGCCCAATTTTATATGTACTCATGTGCATATTGTGACCATATAAATTTATTCTACACATACATAAAATGTTGGCTGCACACAAGACGACATATTGCTTAAAATAACTGTCTAGCGGCTCAGCCATAAAGTACAAAACGATTTCATTTCGTATTGCAGAAATAAACGTTGGGGCTATCGATAGTATCGATAGTCGAATATTTAAAAAAAAAACTATTGTTTAAAGCTTGTTTTCGAAACATCGGCAAAAATTTGGCAGCGGCAAAGAGTAAAAGTAAGAGCCATCTGACATTTATCACATTAAGGCAAAGCGTCAGCAACTGAGCCTAAAAACTTTGAAAATGACCTGGTAGCTTGGCCGAAAATCTTCAACCACTCTGGAAAACAAAGTCCGTTTAAACAAAGCTATACTAAAGCACGTTTGGTCTTATGGCATACAGCTCTGGGGTTGAGATCCTCCAACGATATCAATCAAAAACACTGAGACAAATTGTTAATGCTTCATTTTATATATCAAATGCAAATGACTTAGGAATCCCTTATGTTAAAGATGAAATTAAAAAATATAGTAAAAAATATGTAGATAGACTGAGAAATCATGAAAACAATTTAGTCATAAGTTTGATAAACAATAATACCAATGTAAGAAGACTTAAACGAATTCACGAGCTTATTGTCAGATTAAGACAGATTGTAAATAAAATGATTATAAAAAAAAAAAAAAAAATCTGACATTTTATTAAAAAAAGTGTTTAAAATTTAAAATTTTTGTGCAGTTTGTTGATGTTGATAAGTGGCGACAGCATGTAAGTACGAATGTATAAATTTAGTACGAATAGAAAGTGCGATTGGGTATGCATTTGTATATGTGTAATACACATTGTGTATGTGCATATGTGTGTGTTTTTGGTTTTGCGTGCGAAAGTAAAAACTAGCCTAAACTTGCACGGCAAACATGAATTTATGTTACTTTTACATTTTTATTTACATTTACGTAGATTGTTCTGATTGTTAGAAGTCAGAAGTCGACTGCCCAGACCTTAAAAGAAGTGCACTAAGAAAGGAGCCTCTGAAGATTGGACCCATTTGGCGAGGATCGGAAAGCATCCGACGATGTCCAAAATTTGCGGGAAAATATATAAGACCAGTGGCAACACGTCCAATTTACTGGACCACCTTAAACACCTGCACCGAAATGGCGATAATGTGGACAAAGCCAACTTCTACAATAACAAAACTACTTAAACTAAGAGAAATGTTGTTGCTAGATAATGTTGATTTTGTATCTTTGACAACTGATGGATGATCGTCTAAAGCGAATGATTATTATGTTACGGTGACATGTCGATTTATAAAAAAATTGTTCGTGTTCAAAACGGGTTTTCTGTCCACTAAAAGGATCGGTGGTACAGTGGCTCTGTTGTTAGAGGCGCCGACCTGTCATAAACAGGACCCGGATCGGAAAACTGAGTTCAAACCCTACCAGGCAAAGTCAACTTTACCTTTCAAGATATTAGTCCTCATGCGCATAGCGTGAGGTTTGGTTCAAATTATACGTTGACCAGTGATGTCATGGTACTACAACTGCAATGTACGGATTGAAGGCTTAATAAATAAATAAAAAATTAAAAAAAAAAAAAAAAAAAGTGAGTTCATCCACAATGCAGTTGACCAAATACCCTCGAAAAAATTATGAACGAAAGGAACATTTCAGTAAGGGTTACTGCAATTGTAACTGATAATGCTCCAAATATTGTCAGCGCGTGCGGCATTTTAATAAAAATGCACTTTTGGCTCGAATGTTTTTGGAAGCCCTTTACAAAATGCAAGCGGATCGTGAAATACTTTAAGAGAGTAGTAGTATTGCGCCTGAAAAATTAAAAGCATCTCAGAATATTAAAAAACCCTTTGACCCTAAAGTAAAAAGTTCTAACAAGATGGAACAGTAGCTACTTTTTGATACAAAGAATGCTGATTCTCAAGGAACAAGTAGCTGGAGTGCTACTAAGTACTCAAAAATCTCCGATAATGCTGACTGCTGATGAAATTTTAATACTAAAGAATCTATCAAACCTTCTGTCGTATTTTGATAATTGTATATCCTCGAACGGTGTATCCTTGTCTCTTATTATTCCAATAATATGATTGCTACAAACAGAGTTACTGGCTACATTCAAAGATTTAAACTCAAATGAAGGAGTATTAATTTGTAATATGAGACACGTTCAGTGGTAATAGATTGACACTTCTTATGAAACATGGATTCCAAGGTTCATGAAAACATAGCTAACAATTCTGCACATTTAGTAGCAAAAGCTCTTGTAGTTGTAAATCGAAACAGCCAACACCACCAAATGCCACGGAAGAAGTCAAAAAGTCAGGCGACCCTTTGCTTAAATTTAAATTTGACACTTAAAAATTCAAACAAGAGTCAAAAAGTAGATGCCATCTAAGAGTATATCTAGAACAGAACAACTCTCAACAAAATCTCGATCCTTTAGAGTATTGGAAGGTAAATAATCCAATTTCTTAAAAAAAAAAAATTATTTAATTCCTTCCCTTTTGTATTTTATAGAACTGCACTGATGACATGGTTCCATCTTCATCAACCGAATCAGAGCGAATGTTTAGTAAAGCGCCCGAAATTGTGTCCAACCGAAGGACTTTATTTTTGAAAGATCTGTGCTTTTGTATTATGAATAATCACTAAAAAATCTTATCCAAACTATATTATAAGCAAAAAGTCATTAAAGACGTAGTTATTTTATTTGTTCTTGTATTATATTTAAAAATTTCTTATTCTGATATTATTATGTACACGAACCGAATGAACGAAAGATTTAATATTCTTATTATAAAAAAATACAAATTATAATAAAACAAACAAATAAGAGTAAATTTGTGGTTCTCGTATAATTGATGTGTCTAGGGACTTTGCTATCCTAGAAGTCGGTATAATATCTTGAGCTAATGGCCTTCCAGTTTGAATTCATTATAAAAACAGCTAATAAATAACAAAAAATAAATCAAGAAACCATTTATAGTCATAGTTATTTTTGTATGCTGTGTTACAAGTACCATAACAGACTATTAAAAGCAAAAATATATTATTTTTAAATCTTAGAGTGGCACACAATTACTTAATTATTAATTTTTTTAACATAATTTAACGATCGTACTATCGATAAATCGATAGTGGCCACTATCGATGTTTCTGCAACACTAATTACATTTATTGTTATGAACGTTTCACAAATTTAACATGCCAATTGACCCCGTTATTTCTCGCGGGCGTCTTTATACTTTGGGGCTGCCACTCGGTCCGAATTTTCCATATGGCAGCTCATACAATTTCAATCAAATTGCAAAAATAGATTCAACCACTAAGCAAAGAACCTCGGAAATTAAACTTTGGTAATTTCATTATTACACATAGCTTCAATTTAATATTTTGATAAGAAGTGCCAATCTTCATTAAAAAATAAATCTTTAATTTATTTAATTTCGTAATTCAAATTTTCAACAACTATTCAAATTTATTGAAAAGGTTCTGTAATTTGCACGAACTAAAAATTAATTCTCCAGTTTACGCAACTTTGCGCCAAAAAAGTTAGCAGCGTTGGCCCAAAAACGGGTTGGCAGCCTTAACCCAAAAACTGGCTGGCAGGCTCTTGTATGAGATTTCCATATTCGTAAATTGTGTTAAACAATAGTAAAATGAAGCGAAAAACAAGCGAAATCTGGTGTTTTTTTCGAGCCGTCGATGACACTTTTGCTCTTTGCAACATATGCAAGGCAAAGTTGTCATATAAGACGACAACAACTAATCTAAGTAAACATATGAACAGAATGCATCCCAATGTAAATGGAACGGCGTCGCTACATAATCGCAAATATAAAATTGAGTCCCAGTCGATTGATCGCCATAGAGGTAAGGCTCGGAACCCGGCGCAGGAATTAATATTACTCAACTTTATAAAAAGCATCCTGGACTGCTGCAAAGTCCATCTTGGGAAACACGTAATTCTTATGAAGCGCTTTGGGATCAACTTGTATCCGAGTTAAATGACAATGGCCCGCCACAAAAAGATGTAGCGACTTGGAAGAAGGTGAGGTGCTAATTAAATATTAATACAGTAATATATATATAATGTACGCTCTATGTATGCAGGCAGTGAAGGACTGGAAGAGATTCATAATAAAGAAAGTGGAAAAAAACGAAATGCACAACATACCCCTAGCAACAGGACTCAGCGCGGCTGAGGAAACCATAGCTAGTTTGTGTCGATTAAACGATGATGTCGGGCATATAATAATGAATGCATCGGACGACGATCTTCTGGACACATCAAATGCTACATTTGAAGTTGATGATGTTGAAGACGTTGTGCCTGAAGATGAGGATCATAGCGCACTGCAAGATGCATCCGGATTCGCTTATGAACCGGACGATTGTAAAGCAGACCTTGACATTGACCCGCTGTTTTTGCAAAGCCGCAAACGGTCACCATATAAAGAAGTCGACATTAAAAGAGAGCTTGAGACGCTGAGCAAAAAGATTAATTCAGTCAACGATGTAACATGTAGCACGCAATATGCTATCAAAGAGTTTTGCTCCCTCTATAAACAGAAATTGATTGAGGACAAGAGGCACCACTCGGTTATTGAACAATTAATGGCCGAGAAAAATGAATTAAGGAAGCAACTTCTGGAAATTGAGCAAAGGAAACTGTCTCTGAAATAACGAGTCGTTGTGATTTCTTTTATTTACCAATACCATTTTCTAGTATATAGTTAGACGAAAATTAAGATAATTGTATTATACGCCTTTTCATGAATGGTATGCAATTTATTATGTCGTATCTCAAAAAACATGGATTCGATAATCCTTGAAATATAATGTTAAAGAAAACAATGTTATTAGTTCGCGACAGATTCATGATGTGACTGTGTTGCTCTAATTTTTAATTCAATATCATTCAGCTCATTATTTCCGTTACAATCCAATCCTTTGTAGAGAATTTAAAAATTCGCGAATGATCGAGGGATTAGTAAAGTCAAGACTACAATCTGATTCGATAAACCGATGTTCGTCTGTTTCTATTTGTTTATGCAGCCTGTCAGTACATTTTGCTTATCCGACCGGATCGCAGCATACTTTATAGCTGTCATAGGAACGATTGCTAGAAAATTAATTAGTTTCTCAACCAAACTGGAAGTTAATTAACTTTTACATATCTATAGTATGTGCACAGTTGCCTAGTATAACAGACTTCTTATTAATACACGCCATACCTATTTTGAGACGGAGCACAATCCAAATGCCAGTTTATTTACTAATAAATAAAAAAAATTTAAGGAAAATTCGAAATTGATGGTTTAAACATCGTCACACAGAGCAAGAATTTGTATAATTTGACTTTAAAAATGTTAACTTTCATATAAGGTACTTTTTAAAAATTATTTATAACTGTTGAACTTAAATGAACTAGCTGACTAAAATTATCGGTATTTTTTTCTGAGACTTTACGTTGTGTTTGCATTTTTCTAGCTTTTTCTAATAGCAATTTCTGATATTTTTCGGATGTATTCCAAACAGATATTTTTCCTAAAAAGACCCTTTTTAGCTACAAATAGCTTAATTTTTATGTTAATTAATAATACAAATTGCAAAATTGAGAAAATATTAAATAAGAATATGTTAATACTTTCTATTTACTTAATTTTTGATAAAATACATAAAATTAAAAAACTTGCCAGATCGGACATTTTTGCAGGGTGGCAACCTCTTTGGCCAAGATTATTCATGGTGACTTGTCAGTCATGATAATTTTTTATAAAACAAATAGTTTTTCGCAATGGACGATTCGTTTTTCGGATTTGATACAACTACAGGCATACCGGTATGTAATAAAATCGATTACATTTGTAATGAGGCACTTTAATAAAATGATGAACGCCAATTTATAACTACATAGTATTTTAGAAAAATGAAAGCATTTTATCGGTTTGCCAGCATGCTTTTTTGCACTGATTTTACAGTAGAATATGTTTTATACAATTGACATATTTAACAACAATTGAGTTTTATAGGATGACGATGGGCAAATTGCAGAGCCCCCGGAAGAAGAGTATGACGCCCTTAACGATGAAACATTTGGCTCGGCGATAAACGGCGACTGGGAGGAAGCCCACGAAACGCTGGTCCGACTCGGCGGCAATGGCGAAAAAATTCGGAAAGGGTCTGATTTTACAGACCACAACCAAAGTGTCAGTGGCAATGGCTCATTTTATAATCAGAATCAGAACCTGCGTGGCATTCAGAGCCAGGTCGGCAACATAGACGACTCGGACTTGGAATTAAATTTATCAACTATGAAATTGGATGATGTTGACTTAAGTACGTTCGGAGAAAGCGATGCCAACAACCGCTTTAATTGGGATTCTATCGTTTGGGGATCCAAGTCGTCCCTTCCGATGCCAGGCAATCAGCAGCTTTTTCGAGATAACTTTCGCAGCGCGTTCAGGTCGCAGACTTCAGCATCACCCATTGGTCCATCAATAAGGCCAATGCAGGAGTCGAACGCCAATTTTGGATTGCCTCCAATGCCACCAACAGCTTCGTCAAAAATCTCAACCCTCGAAGACATCGAACGGAATCTGATTATTCAGCAGGCAACACCAAAGCCACAGCAGCAGAGTCAACCCCTGCAACAGCAGGATTTTCAACCTAACTAATCGGCAGCATGCTGTTGTAACACCAACAATACCCCAACACCAGCAACAGCTGCAAAAGCCGCCGCCTCCACAACATAAAGGTAAGCCAAATCACTCGAATCATTCAGATACAGTCGTTGCGGACTCAATTAGTTAATGTCAAAGTACTCCAAGCCAGACCAAAGTCCAATTAGAGGCTAGTAAACTATACTGCATATAATATGCGACGGCATGAGAACACATAATTTCACTTTTATTTAAACATAAAGTGTGTTTCGATTCGAAAAAAAATAACCAGGAATTCGATGTCTGTTTTGTTCTTATTGATTACTAGCCGGATGGATTACTAGATTCAACTCAAAAGTTGGGTTAAGATATCTTAAGAAACTTCCTTTCTTACTAAACCTATACCAAGATTGATTGTAAACAGATTCTTCCAATGAAAACTATTTTATATAGAAGTCAAATTCTAAACAGTTTGATCAAATATGGTGTGTTAGCAAGAAAACGTCTAAGCTGGTTCCTTTATTGTTATAGAATGCAATTACTGAGTAGATTACAGTCGTGCAGCTCTTACCGTTGGGTGGCCGCTATTGATAGCCATCTCTTCGACAGTCGGTGAATGTTGTTTATAAATCATTTTTATTTTTATTTAATAAGTTTCCATTACATCTATTTATAATCACATCGATCCATTAAATAAAGTTATAGATATTGTAGATAACCACATCGATTCATAAAATAAAGTTGTAGATATCGATTTGAAACTAGTGTCAATTTCAGTGCCCCCTGGGTTTATGGCAACTCCTCAAACACCACCACCAAGACCAAATTTGGGATTTCTTGGTCCACATCCGTTGGCCGGTGCGGGTACTGCACCTGGGTTAATGCCAACGCCGCAACCGCAACAACACCAGCACCAACAGTTAAACGGGCTAAGTGGGAATCGTGTGCCTCCAGGTTTCATATATCCGACTGGGATGGCACCAAACCACCCGCTGCCGCAACACCCTCTGCCGCAACATCCGCTGCTGCAGCAGCACGCGGCCTTGACGTCGAGCTTTCCACGACCACTGCCAAACCCACATTTGCCGACGGCGCTAAACAACTTTGCCATGCATCCGAGCTTTAATGCAATGCGCGTTGGCATGCATCCGGCGGCCTTTATGCAGCCTGTGCCGCCGCCTCGGCTGCCTCCACATAACCTTCTCAATCAGCAACCCAACTCGATGTACAACATGTTCAACATGCGTCTTGTTCAAGAAATTCAGCAGAATCATCCGCTTCTTCAAAATGTAACAGTTGCACGTCAACAGCAACAAACTCGCGTCGGCACAGATCGCCAGAAACAGCAACAACAACACTTGCCCCCACAACTACAGCAGCAACAACTTCAAATGCAACAGCAGCAGCTACAACTTCATCAGCAGCAACAACAGCAACTTAATCGGCATGGCGGCAATCTTCCGCATGAGGAGTTCGACGAGTACGCGAATCTAATGAGCACACGCGACAAGCATTGGCTTATCGGTATCCAGCTATCACAGTTGAATACGGATACGCCGTATATTGACGACTACTACTACACGGTGCACAAGGAGCGCAAGAACGGTCAAGTGCGTCACAGTCAGGCGCACAAGGATAACCAGTTGAACCATCCATTGACGCAACCGCGGGGACATGCACAGCTTATATTGGTTCAATTGGGCAACAAGAATGGCTCACGAAACGGCCAGCAACACCGGGAGCGACGTAATTCGGAGAACACAAGTAGCAGCAATGCCAGCGGCACCACAAATAGCGGCAACAATGTTAACGCTCTGCCCGGTTACATATTTTCCCCCTTGAAGTTTGAGAATTCGCTTGGCAAGTTGCAGTACGGAAGTGTAACGGCACCGCGCAAAATTATAGATGCCGACATTATGAGTAGCGATATGAGTACAATTGACAACAATGTCTCTTCCTCCACATCATCTGCGACGACACAAAATGCTGATAAGAGCATTGATGGCACCAACGAGGTAATCCTCGCACCGAGCAACATGCGAAAGTCGCGACACATTCTTTTGCACATAGAGACCCTGTATCGGTATCTGCTTAAGCTTGAGGATCTCGAAAGTCCCGAGGTAATGTCGACCATTCTCTTAAAGAAAAAGAAGGAAAGCGAACGCATTGCCGCTCTGGAACAGCTGGAAATGGCTCAAAAAACGCCAGAAGAACGTGCTGCCGAGGCAAATAATCCTCAATCCATAAATCCAGCCCTTAAAAATAAATTCAACTATGAAATTGAGGCGCGCCCAGTTCTAGTAGCCAAACTAAAGTCCGGACTCACATTCAACAAGGTCGTGTCCATGATGAGCGTTCGCAAGGGCAAGGTATGTTCTTAGACATTAATCATTTAATTTGCAAATGAATAGAGTTATATTATTCTTTTTTCTCTTACTTCAGATACTTTTACGCCGGATTATGCCCTTTATTGCGGACCAGAGCATACGCTGGGCCGTTTGGACTGGCGTCTTTTGTTCCCTGCAGAACGTCGTTAAGAAGGATCGTGACGATGTGGAGGGAGCACTATACGCACTCTATCCGGAGTTCAAGAAGCACTTACACGACGCGAATTTCGAGACAATTATAAACATTTCTGCTGCGTTCACACTAAACGATAAAAAGATGTCGGGTATCTTCTGTAGTCGCGTAAGTAGTATTTAAAGAGTCGTCATAGTGCTCAGTCATTCAATATCGTTTCACATTTATTTTTTTTTTCGCAGTTTGGCATTCTATCGCTAGTGGGATTAATTTTACGCGCAGAAGCTATTTACATGTCGAACATTGATTCCACGCTTAGCGAGGATAACCGACAAAAATGGCGTGAGTTTCTAGCACAGGTCGCTTCCTGCCTTAATCGCACCATACAGAATCAGACCATCTCGGCAGCAATTGAGTCTGATGCTATTCAGCCAATGATGAATCATTTCGCGCGTTTCAAGGACTTGAAACTGGATGCACTTTTGGCTTTAATAACAGAGGCCAAACATCAAATCAATTAATTGGAGGCATTATTTGATTTCAATTATGTTTTTAATTAGAACTTCTCATAGCCCATTGTATGATTTCTGTCATTTTCATTAATGTTGGGTTATTCAGCAGTTTAAAAATTATGTATCTGTATACTTATATGTATGTGTTGTTGTGTTTAAAATATTTACATTTATATATACATATAACACGCGCACAATCTGTAAAAGAAATCCATGCATACAACACACAAATACACATATATATACATATACTTACGCAAAACAATTATAAAGTACTCATAAGAAGATTAAACATGTAAACAGATACAGGAAACTTTATTTTTCATCCAGAGTAATGTGCACTTACAAACTGAAAACAACAATTACGAATATTTGTTATGGCATCGAAATATTTGCTCATTGTATATATGCCATACTGTATTTTATAACAAAGACTTGTCCACAACTATCTACTACTAAAGTTTAACAAATGTCCTGTTTTTTTCTATATTTTAATTTGTTCATTTGGTTGATTACAATTACTTTATGATTATCACATTTATCTTTTAAACCGGGCTTAATTAAGTAAAGTTGTCATTAATAAATAAGAATTAAAGACAGTTCATTACGCGATAATCGCAAATTCTGAAAACCAAGCCACAAACCATTCTATGTATATACAATACATTGGTACATTTTGATTGACAGTTCTAAATATGATTGGCGTAATTTATTATATTTAATTCTTAGGCACACATAGGAACCTTCCATTCCTATAATATTTGTTCTATAGTTTGTAAATATCTGGCCTTCATAATTGCATTGGCTATGTGGGGATTTTGAATTCAAATTAAAAAAAAAAAGCCTCTAAAAACAATTAATAATTTAAGCATCCCATACACAATTATTTAAAAATATGAAAAGGTACATACCCGTCACTACTACAAAAAAAAATATTCAAAATTGTGATACATTTTGTCTACTTTTAACGAAATCTGTTTTTACATAGTAAAAAGTGCACATGAAACGGCAAAAACAAAATCCTTTATAAACTCATTTCGGGACTATAGATTAAAGACATAAAGCGACGGATAAATATTTGTTTTCAATATCCGTGGTCTTTATAATTGGGAGTTTTTATTAATTGATATAATCTGTGTGTTTTGTATCGTATAAATTTTTCGTCAATATTCTTAATATGTCTGTTGTTTTTTACTCGTTTTAAGTTTCAATCTATTTTACGAAATTTTTCGCAACCTCATAACCAACATTGATATCCTATTTTTTGCAGAAACACATGAAAGTCACGGTTTTTACACAATCAAAAAAAGAACATAAAATAGGATAGACGTTTAAGCAAAGAGATTGCATATACTACAACAATTATAGTATATGTTGTGTATATGTACTTATATTTAGAGCACTTAAATTTTTTCTATAATGCATAATTTTTGTTTAGTGTTTATAAAAGCAAAATAAAAATCCAAACAAATATTGTATTTGATTTGGAGAAATAATAATAAACAGCATCCATTTCACAGGCGACACATAATAAAATCTTATTTCTATCAAAGCATTGTCTATTCACATCTTTAATGTACTTAAGCGGGGAATATTTCTGACTCATCTTAAGTTATTTAACAACAAAAAAAAAACTTTATTCAAAACTGTTGGTTTCCTTGTACATTTTCGTAACTGCACTCAACATAGAAACAGCGTTCAAAGTTGGGTTAAAAGGCAATCTGGATGATTGAAAAAACTCAAATTTTTCGATGGTAAAAAGTGTTTAAACAATGATTAAATTAAATTTTTCTTTAAATAGTATATATTCATCTTATTTTAAGTAGTTTCAGGCAAATGATCCAAATCTAGAAAAATTCACGGTGTATGGTCCAAACGATTATGTATTTTTACCCATTGGCTAAATAATTCTATCAAGGAAAAGACCTTTTTTAAAACTTATTGTACAAAAGTCTACCTAAAATTGGTATCTAAAAATTATAACCGTAACGGTCTTTCAAATAATGGGATGACCAATCGTACCTACGGACTCTATCTTGGTATAATGCAAGGCGACTACTTAAAATAATGCAGTGTTATTTTCCATAAAAAGGTGTATGATATCTCACCATATCGTAATTTAATTCGAATCATATTGTTTTCGAAAAATAAGCTGATGAAGTGCTGACATTAATTCACGTTAAAATCCCATAGGAAATTCAACATATCTCGTCACTATCGGCGCGACTACTATGACTATTTTCGCTTCTAATTGGGCGAACAGCGGCATTTGGTCGCGACTCGCGACAATGGTAGCAATAATGGACCCCAATTCGCGGGCACGCTGCGTGTTTATGTTTGCAAATCAAAGTTGTGCGTATGCATGTGTGTGTGTGTGTGTGTGCGAGTGTCCGCATCCGTTTTGTCCTGCATGCTTAAGAGTATATATGTATGTGTGTGTGTGTATGTTTACTGGTTGGCTGGCTCTAGGTCGTGCCATTTTCACACTCACTGTCGCGACACGAGGACAATACGACGGGGGAAGTCGTCGCCACAATTGCTAGCCTCATCCAGCTGTGGCTGCTGCATACTTGTATGTGAACGCGTGTGAGGGCTGCGGAATTGGCGGAATTGAGTGGGGAGGTGGGCGTTCACTTCATTGAGAAGTAAAATGATGCCGACAAGTTGTCGTCGTGCTGGTCGTCGCCGACGTTGTCGTCCTCTGTCTGTAGTGCTCGCAATCTGCGTCGTCGTTGTCGTCGGCGATTCTGAATATCGAAACAACTTCCGATGTTGCCGCCACTTGTTACGCATTTTGGCGCCTTCTTCATCTGAAACCGTTACTAGCTATGACAGCATTTCTCATTAACAAGACCTTTGAAACTTTTTTACATAAATATTTTTCTGAAACCCATTGCCGATTTTACGGCGTGTTATCATTACACATATACATATGTATGTAAATGTATGATGATTTTATATTAACTATGACCACTATAATTATACTTAGTGCTATGACCCAGTTTAATTACACCTTCTTTGGAAAATGTACACACTGATCCTTCGTGCAAGTGTACCCAGTTTAATTGCACCTTATAATTATAAATGTATACACTGATCCTTCGTGCAAGTGTACCCAGTATAATTGCACCTTATTAATTATAAATGTACACACTGATCCTTTTCGCAAGTGTTCTCAGTTATATTATACTTTCTAAATTTAAAAGGTTCTCTTAAGCAATTCTCAATTATATAAAAAATAATTATTTCTTAATCCATGTCGGCCTGCGATGACTGTTTATGTGATCAGGTTTTGTTTTCGAATTGGTCAAAAAACTGAGGCGTCTATTCAGGACATGATTAAGTCAATGACGCGGCGACATTTTTCTTTGTCGTGTCTCGCCAAATTCTCAAGCGGCACAGTGGTACAAACACATAAATACACTTGTATTCGAATTTCGAATGTAAGCATAAATATTTGCTACGTACTTCGAATTACCAATTGACACCGAAGATTAGTGCCCACTGAAGATGACCTCTTAATTAATCAAAATCTATTTGTCTACATCTACGTTGTATGTATGTGGCTTAGTTGCCCCACAGTACTAGGCGACACAGGGCTGCTGGAAGGGCTCCTTGGCAATGCGACGCCAAGGATGGACGCGGACGCGGTTATTTCTCCGGTGGGGGCTGTCGTTATGACTGTTATTGTTGCTGTTGTTATGGCTGGCGTTGTTTAGTTGACTTCGGCCGCCAGTCGCCGTTGCCATCGTCGTCGCCGTCGCCGTCTGCGTTACCGTCGCCATCGCGGTTGCCGCCAGTGTTGCTGGAGCCGGCAGACCGGCAGCCAAACTGCGCGCAAATACAGATACAGATACGAATTGGTTTAAGATTCAACACCATGGGGACTAGAAGCCAAGTGTCGCCAACTAGAAATTTATTTACTATGTATTACTGTTCAGTTTTTTACGGTCTTTCATTTTTATACGCTCTCATATTTTGTTTTCAATATACATATGTATGTATGTACGTAATACGTATGTATATTGTAATCGCTGCTGTCGACATTCTGACTACTTAATTCCTCTATTATTGCTAATTGGGGTTATTCAAAACACATTTACCCCACACATTAATATTTACATATATCTGTTTGTACGGATCTGAGGACGTATGCACACCTATGTCCCGAATACTCGCCATACCATCTGCTTGGATTGAAGACGTGAAGACTCTTAGTCAACAATTCGCTTATAAATACTAATGTTTAAGAAAGTAACGGTTAGGAAAAAGTCAAATTTTTCTTGATATATTTACGAGTTTCACGAGTAAAAAATAAGAATAATTTGCAGTTGTTTAAGGCTTTAGGAACAAAGAATATACATTTTTGCAATTTATTTTCGACTTAATTTCGTTAATTTAAATTAAAAACAATAAAATAATACCTTAAACAAGTTCATGCATTTTGACTCACGGTAAATCAAATGTCCCAAAAATTCTAAGACATTAGTTGTATTATAAATTTTGGGTATCCAGAAAAACTAACTTCGAAACTAATTACATAGACCGATAGATATGTTTGTATGTAATGCAAGTGACAATGAGTCAGAAATCAGGACATTTGGCGGCGGCTGCGGCGACGGCGCCTTGTCCAACGCTTCTGTGCCGCCGTCTGCGTCAGTCTATCAGTCTATAGAATGCTCTGCGCAGTGGTCACAAGTGCGCACTGGCGAAAGCATATAAAAGGATAGTCGCGTACACAACTGGCGTTTAGTTGATATGGAATCATGTCGCAGAACAGGACACAGCAGTCCTTCGTACACCGGCCAAAGGATACTACAGCACATGACATTTGAAATTGAAATCGAAAACGAAATCAAAATCAAAACTCAAGCTTAAACTGAACTCGCAAACTTTCGACATTTTTGAAACTGGTGGTACAAAAATCAAAGCACATCTTAAAACAACAATAATAATCATACGAATAGTGACAATTTCGTCCTAATTGGTAGTTTATGTACTTGAAAATTGTAAATTGTCAACAAGAACAAGTTAACGTGTATTGAATTCGATTAACTCGGTAAGTGTAAATCCAGGCAGGTGTCAAAATATGAAATCAACGTGATTCAATCAACTGTCAATAGTTTTAGACATTTAGAACGATTCTCAATAATATGTACTGAATTCTAATTTTACCAGAAATTCTTAAACTTAAACTTAATATATTTAAAGAGCGAACTTTTTCTGTAGAACTCAAAAAATATAAAATGAACGTGATTCAATCAACTGTCAATAGTTTTAGATACTTAAAACGATTCTTAATAATCTGTACTGAATTCTAATTTTACCAGAAATTCATAAACTTAATATATTTAAAGAGCGAATTTTTCTGTAGCATTCAAAAAATATAAAATGAACGTGATTCAATCAACTTTCAATAGTTTTAAATATTTAAAACGATTCTTAATAATCTCTACTGAATTCTAATTTTACCAGAAATTCCTAAACTTAAACTTAAACTTAATATATTTAAAGAGCGAACTTTTTCTGTAGAACTCAAAAAATATAAAATGAACGTGATTCAATCAACTGTCAATAGTTTTAGATATTTAGAACGATTCTCAATAATCTGTACTGAATTCTAATTTTACCAGAAATTCTTTTTAAAAACTTAATATATTTAAAGAGCGAATTTTTTCTGAAGAATTCAAAAAATATAAAATGAACGTGATTCAATCAACTGTCAATAGTTTTAGATATTTAGAACGATTCTCAATAATCTGTACTGAATTCTAATTTTACCAGAAATTCTTTTAAAAACTTAATATATTTAAAGAGCGAATTTTTTCTGAAGAATTCAAAAAATATAAAATCAACGTGATTCAATCAACTTTCAATAGTTTTAAATATTTAAAACGATTCTTAATAATCTCTACTGAATTCTAATTTTACCAGAAACTCCTAAACTTAAACTTAAACTTAAACTTAATATATTTAAAGAGCTAATTTTTTCTGTAGAATTCAAATAATATAAAATGAACGTGATTCAATCAACTGTCAATAGTTTTAGATATTTAAAATCTTCTTCTTCTTCTTAATAATCTGTACTGAATTCTAATTTTACCAGAAATTCTTAAACTTAAACTTAATACATTTAAAGAGCTAATTTATTTTGTAGAATTCGAGGAATCCGCTTCAATTGAACCTGTTCTATGGCTCGAGCCAACGAATCGAAAAATCTTTTAATATGCATTTTTGTAACTTGACTGCGATCCTGTCTATGTGTTTTTTCAATCGTAAAAGAGCTTTAATCATTTCACTATTATTAAAACTCTTATGTCATTATGCAGTCAACAGTCAAAAGTCACTGACTACTGAGCATTATCAACCGACATGCGGGTCGAATGCTTTCGAATTGCTCAGGAACAGGATGATGAAGTTTTAGTGATGGTATAACTGGTTTCGGTCTGTGTTTGTGTGGTTGTCTGTTGAATTTGTGAGCACATTAATGGATTTTTAACAAGTTTGCTTTACCTGAATTGCACTGATGATATCTTATAAGTTTTTGACCCCTAATTGCGCTCATCTCTTCGTGAGAAATGTTGAATTGTGCATATGTGTACATTCGTCATCGACCACCCAAGTTAATACACTCGTTGCATCTGTCGGCATCTGGTTGTCAAAGTTAAACAGGAGCAACCATCACTCGGACATACTCTAGGGACAGTGAGAGACCAGAGAGAGATCAGTCTATTAACATCAGTTGCAAATCGTCCACTTTAGCTTCACGTGTTCGCCGTTAAAGGATCAGCGTCTTCATTTCTCAGAACTTATCGAAAAACAAATAAGAAACCCAAGACCCATAATCTGAAAGGAATTCGGCGGTGTATGCCGGTAAATTAACTGGTCCAGCCAAAAGAAAAACAAGTTAGAATCCTACAGTCAAGTTTGCTCGACAGTGAGATACCCGGTAAAAAGAATAAAATTAAGAAGGAATAGGGAATATCAAAGTTGATTTAAAAAACAAAATGCAAAGCTATTCTCATTTCTCTGTACTAAATAAACTTAAAGATTAATATTTGATTGCACTCTAATTTTTAAAACACACTTGATTGTCTACTTCCTGGTGTTTCTAATACTTATGGTCCCTGAGATCCAGATGTGAACGGTCTACATTGCCACAAACTTATTATCCCCTTGCTCCATTTGGGAAGCGGTCAAAAATTTAAGACACTTGATACTCTGACATTTGTATACTCTGTCTGTTCAGGTACTGGATGAAGATTCGTGTGGATGTATATATGAACATATCTTACACAGAGTCGAATTAATCAGTCCATATGTCAATTTTGAGATGTTAATCTTGATTTCTAAGTTTGCATACGTTCTTCCACTATCAAAAAGACAGTGCTTATATTTGTTTTTACATTTATGTATTAAAAAGATTGTACTGAATCTGAAATTTTTAAAGTCACAACTTAACAAAATCATTGGTAGAAGAACGCTCTTTGTTTCTCAAAAAAAAAAAAAAAAAAACATAATTTATTCAAGCTTCAGCTGCAATTTCCTGTCGTGAGGTGAGTCAGTCTTCAGTCTTCAGTCTTTAGTTGGCCGTCGGCAGCCCACAGTCGACTCGACGTCATCATCGCATCGGCCTGCGGTCCCGACCTGTTATTATCGTAATGACAGCAGCCTATTTGCTTTTATGTTTTCAAGTCGTCCAAACCAGAGACAATTATCTCGGCTGGAGCTGGAACTGGACACCACACTGTCCGATGCGTCTTTGATCTCTGTTGGTCGCTAACTGTGTGTGTGTGTGTGTCTTCGTGTGCGTGTGTGTGCCTGCTCGCAAAGGGGCGCCACTGGTTCGTCCGACATGAGCAAAGAGAGACTGAAACTGATATGCCCTTGACCGTAAATAGTTATCACATTTTGTGCCAATGTTGAATGTTACTTGATGATCTTGCTGTAGTTGCATTCAAACATATGTTGGACATCTACAATTTTTAAAATGTGTAATAAAATTATATTTAATAGTATGAAATATAATCAAATCATTTAAGCATTTTATTTCAATATGACTCAAGTACAAAATTTCCGTTTGAAAATTGCGCGCACCCAACTTCACGCGAGTTGAAAATTGCGCGGTAGGTTGCATGAGAGAGCTGTTGGCAACTTAGCTATTTTATAGATAGTTGTGGCTATTTTCAATTTTCCTTTGCGAGACAAATTTGAAACAATTAGCCACAACTCGGGTTATTTAAAATATATTTTAGCTATCTTTTGCTAATATTATTTTTCATAAAACAGTGCAAAGGCGCCTCAAAATATAATTTAGATGCTTTTCAGACAGAAACAGCTATTTTTTCTCTAAAAAGTTGGTGTGTAAATTGTCGGATCAGATAACTAGTACAATTTTAAAAATTTAGTTAATCGTCAAATTTAGTGCCGATCATGGCAACTTAACTTATTCGAAAAAAATTTTGTTTAAGCTTAATTTTTGTTAATTTTTGCATATAATTTGTGAGAACCTATTTTTTTAATGAGTTTTCGATTTCTCTCCCCTTGGGCTGACGAACTTAAAACTTTTGTTGAAAAATTTAAATTTTTGCAATAAATTGTGCTAATAAAGTTGGCTAGTATTTCTCATTTTTAGCTGCTTTCCAGCAAGAAGCCGCTATTTTTTATTTTTAAATTGGTAACAGTGCAAAGAAGTCTGACGCTCTCGGCTCTCACTGCGCAGTCCCATTGTAAATTGTAAGTGTATGAGGCCGACGCGTTTAGTTGTGTGTGTGAGAGGGCGCCAGTGAATTCACCACACATGCGACAGATACAAAAAACACACTTATGCACGCTCTCTCAAAACGTACGAAACTCTCGTTGGGAACGGACGTGGTTTTTTGGTTGCTACAAGAATATTTTTGTTGCAAACACGGGCGTAACCAACAAATAAATGGAACGACAATAGCATGCAAGACGTCCGCGTTTCTATACTGATTTTAACATTTAATTTTCGAGTCATTTCTTAGTTGTTGCTTACAAGTATTGTGCAAGTGAAAAGTGAAGTGAATGACGAGCAAATCCAATATCGCCCCCACTGCCGTCATCGATCACTTATATATACAAATATGTAAGCCCAATTGTGAATTAAATTAAAGTAGAAAACGGCACAATCAAAGTGTGAAAATTGTTCAATAAACAAAAAGAGAAGTGTACGCAACTTTAAATTAAACACACACTCACACCTACATAAAAACACATACATATGCATGCATGTATAAGTGAATTTTCGTTGAAAGTGCGACCAACAACCGAACGACTCCCTCGCGACGGCTAGTTACATACAGATGAACATAGTTCGATTGATCAATGTTACAAACATACATGCAAAAGCTTTTTCATATGCATGTGCGGACATACGTACATCTGTAGGCAAAATCAAACGATTTCTTAACATTATGGTCGAGCATTGGCATAATTCAACTTGATAACTCGCAAATTTAATTGGTAGGGTAGCAACAATATTTAACAATAAATTAATCTATTTTTTCCTATTCAGGACCAGACAAAACAAATTAACTTATTTAAACATTCAGTTGCTACAGAACTGTTATTAAGTTGTATATTAAATTATTAAATTTAAAAACCAATCCGTTTAATAGGTTGCCATCAGCAAAACCATATTTAAGACGATAAATGAAATTAGCATAAAAACAATAGGAAATGCGTGCAATGTTTAAATATCGTGAGATATCGTTAAGATAAACAAATGGTCGATAAATTCTATTATGTCCATATATCGAACCACACCACACAACACTACACGAATGCGGTATACCCGACACCTGACAACGTTGCTCACATACAAATGCGCGTACACACAGATACACACATATTCATTCAGCTGAACTTCTTCTTTAGTGTTAAAATTCTTAATATTTTTGTTGTTTTTCTGTTTAGCAGCGACAACTAACTCGGTCGCAATTAGCCAAAAGCGGATTATAATTCTACAGTTACCCACACAAGTCTTTGCACGCATACGTGTACGTATATGTACATGCATATGAATTGTATGTATATTTGTAAGCACTTAGTTGACCAGAAAATAGTGCTGACTAGTGAATTAATTAATAAGAAATTGACGATCTGTCAGCGCCCACAAAAATAATAAATCAATCTCGACGACGCGTTTTTAAATCGAATAAGTTTTTGTGTGAAATAAATGAAAATAATTATATGATTATACTACAATTTGTTTTGTCTTCAGCAATGTGAATTTAAAACATAAGTGAACTAAATACATATACATATCAGAAATTGCAATACAACAACATATTAAATACAAGATTGATAAATATTTTATATAACCGGATAATAAAAATATTATGGATAGATCCCATTAATAAAGTGAGTATAAATACACATATCTATAATATTTTAAATAATTCCCATTCCACAATAAGTATGAAACAACCTTTTTATTGGAAGATGTTTAGTCAATCAGTTTCATGTCAATAATTTCTTCCTTAATTATCATAAATTGACATTTGCATGTTAAAATAATATTAAAATAAATGTTTCTACATAATGTTTGCGTTTAAATGTCTGTACATAGTGCATATGATTAGAATTGAATGTTTACACACACATACACATAACAAATGCATACCAACCGCGTCTGTATGTACATTCTTCGTGTGCGCCACTTCATATATATAGGTATACCGGCGCCATTGCACCGTTTTGCTGTGGGTGTGAGTGGCGCCTGCAAAAGTACACACATGCATGCATTTCTAAACGTACTATGTATGTTTGTGTGCACATATGTGAAAATAAACATGTGCAATTTAAGCAGTGCACAAGACAAAGTACAAATTTGTACTTATTTTAGTCTTGATCTTTTTAATAGTTTGCTTCAGACATCCTCGATATTCCTTTGTTCCACGTTGTGCATGGCACCGCAACCACAGGTCTTGCATTCTTATACTTGTTGAATTTTCAAAAGAATTCGGAAATGTGTTGGTTCTCAGACATCGACACACAAATACCCACACACACACAGCTATGTATATTTATAATACAGACACATGAGTATGTATGTACATAACATGGCACTTTGCTCTCTTGTGCACTTGCTTTGCCGCTCTCTCTCGCTCTCTGCCTCTTATAATTCACCTCAAATTGTTGATTCTTCAACTTGTCAAACCGGCTGACAAAACGACCGAACGAACGAACGACCCACCGACCGACGCGTCGGTCTATCGTATCGTCGTTTCTGTTGTTGTTGTATTGCTGTTGCTGGCGCTGTCGCTGTTCGTGTCTGTCTGATATAAGTTTATATTGGTGGCGCCATTGCGACGACGACGCCGCCGCCGACATCGTTACTATTATTTCTTTTATTACGTTTACGTCAGTGGCGCCCACTGTGGCGCCTGTGCCGCGCCACGTCTCTTCTCCTCTCTTCTCTTCTTGTCTCGTCTCGCCTCGTCGCGTTGTTGCCCTGCCTTTTGGCTTTGCTTTTGCCTCTGGCTGGCACGCAAGCTAGTAAATTCAGAATGCTGAGTGTGTGCCTGTGTGTGTTGCGGTGTATACATGTGCATACATTTGGGTACGTATGTATGCATGCATGAGTGTGTGAATGTTCATGCATAGATATGCATGTGTGTGTGAAGTAAAACTGAGCGTGTAGTCGTGCCGTCATGTCGGCGGCGCCACTGTTGTCGTCGGCGATAAGGAGCGCAAGAAATGCCAGCGAGCCAGTCAGCCAGCAACAAAATGGTCGCAGAGGCCTCACAGTTTTGTATTTGGGTTGTTAACTTGTAGCGCTGCTCTCTGTCAACGCCAGTTGCTTTTCTGCTCTGCTCTGCTCGCTGATGCTGCGCAGTCCGACTCAGCTTTTCCGATCGGCACATTACTCATGCGCTGTATTTTTCAACTTTTGCGGCGTTTTAGGGCTTTTCAAAGCTCTGATAAGAACTCGCTTTCTGTACATACATGTATAGTTGTATATTACATATAAATGAAAATATTAATGTGTACATGCACAGGGCAAACAATAATTCCAATTATTAATAAAAATAATACCCCCAATGTCCCATTTTTCCCCGTAAAGAGTTTAAAATATTCATATTCTATTATGTAAGTTATTTATTTTGGTTAGTTGGGGTATGAATACGAATATAAATGATTTCAGAACAAAGTATTCTATACTATCAAATATTAATTACATTTTTAGAAATATCAATAATACAAAAAATAAATTTTCTCCGACGGAATCATTTTTCCATTTCTCTTTCTTTGCAAAGTATTTTATTCCTTGAAATAATATTATAATACTATTGTTGAAATCAGCTCGATATACACAAAGTGATTAGCTCTATTGGATATAATAAATGATTTAATTGTCGGATCGTGAGAGAGGTTTAACTATAACCGTTTTATATTCTTTATTCAGAGACCTTCTTTTTTTAATGGATTGATATACAATAATAATTTACGTAGAGTTTCTTAAAACTACTTACTTCCGAAATAAGTAATAAGAAATCGAAATAAGTAATAGCAACACAACAAATAAAAATAATAGCTATTAAATAAAATATATATGCTTTATCATGGACTAATGAACGTATCCTCTCTCGTTTTCTTTGCAGAGTTCATATCAAAGCAATCAAAGTACCACCAAAAACATATCAAGGCTGAAAATATAGCCTACTTAGCGATTGAAAGGATATTGACAATCGTGTGAAAGATAATTGATTCGTTAATGAGACAACAGCGACACGAGAAGTCTAATTTACATATGTAGAGACATATATATGATCATATTATATAACTTAGCTGTAAACTCCAGTCAAGTCACAGACAACACTCCCAAAAGCCAACCCACCGCACATACCGAATCACAAAATCACGACTTGCCGGGGCCTTTTGAGTGAGTCTGAATAAAGTTGATCAATTCAAATAATGCGCATACGATAAGATCGATGTTACCAAAAAAATTGATGTCCCTCCATGATATTCCCAAGCGAAAAGAAAAAAGAACTATTGCGTTATGCGTCCAGAAACAATCCGGCTACGTGCGATGCGGATGGGATACCGATACCCATGCAGCAACCACAGCAGCATCTCCCTCAACATCAACGCCTCCCTCAGACTTCGGTTGCCAATTGTTGCCGCTGCTCTGCGAACGATCCTCTGACAATGCGTCAGTTAAGCACCCCCCACCACCATATTGCTTGATTTCCTGCTCCATAGAATACTCAGGCTCGTATCTTACCAATCGACAGCACAGACCAGCAGCTCAGGACCAGCAGCAGATGATCAATCACACAGATGCGGAACAGCAGGTGGAAGTGGAGGCGGACATGTCCGTGTCCGTGTCCGCCTCGGCGACCGAGGAATCGGATTATTCCTATATGAAAGGCGGCTGCAGTTACGCAAGCTCTGGCGCCGATTTATTGAGCGACGAAAACGGACTCTGTCCAATGCCAATGGAGGGAGCTGTGCCTGCGTTTTACAACAGTACACATCCGGAGCCCGTGCGACCTCTTCCAACCACGTTTGCGGCAACAGCGGTCAACATGATTCGCAATTGTTGTGGCGGCGGCCATACGACAGACTCCAGCAGTGGATCCACAGCGAGAACGAGAACGAGCCCGCCGGAAACCAGACGACACATGCTAAACCGACAGCGTACGTCAATACCACCCACCACCATCAACAACAACACCACCACCTGCCCAATACATCCTCAGTCGGCGACAGTAAACCCAACTGGAGCTGCCTTGCGTCATCGCACACTCAACCAAAACTTCAATGCACTGTTGAAACCGTTCAAGAACAAGCAGATTGCCGAACTGCTGCAAGCCGTCAAGAGTCGCGTCGATCCACCTTCCAAGTGCAACTCGATGGCGACCAACAACCACAACAACAACAATACCGTCATCACCAGCACTCCGAGTTACCTGCAGTGCATTCTGATCAAGTGCACCTCGCCCCTCGACGAGGATCAGCACGTGACCACATGCCAGCTTTTTTTTTGGTCCGACCTCAGAGATGGCCGCGAATTGAAACGTTTGCCCAGTTGTCCCACTGCAAGGGATTACGTGTACACGTGTTGCAATCCGCTGCATTGGTATCGCATAATGCATCCCATCGATTCAGGTACATATATCTATTTTGTGTTATCAATAAGCTACGAATCTCAATCAGTTTTCAATAAAGTTTCGAAATCAATACATATTTAATTTAATAAAAGCGTAAATACTTGTACATTATTCCAAACGTTTCGCTGTGCTAATTTCTCTATCGTCTTGTACCATTTTTATTAAAACTGTACCATTTCTGCTATCATCATACAAAATGTGTACCACTTTAACTGAAACAAAAAGTACTAGAATTGTTACAAATGAAACACATGTGTCATCCGTTAAGTTAGGTTGTGAGATTACCGTTGCCACTTTATAAAAATTTGTTATGCCTTTTCGCAAATATGTTGCATTTTCGATATTAATTTAATTATACATATATTTTAGATGCAATTTATGAAAGCTAACTATTTAATTATAGTGCGCATTAAAATTAAACTAAAACATTTTAAGTGGTTTAAAAAAAACTTACGGAGAACATCTTCCAAAACTCCATAGATTTATGGAATATTTTTGGTTTGTGTGCTTGGCAATAGCACGCCGTTTTTATAAAAATTTGCTTCAGAACGATTTTGGTGCTAATCATGCAGAAATGTTTGCTACATTCTGTTCTCCAGATTTCATATCAAATTTATGTCTTTTATGCTCTTCACGTGAGAATCGAAAGATTTCTCCCTTTTATGACAGGGTAGCACTGAATTAAATACTTTAAAAATGGTTTTTACATGGCATGTTTAAATACTTAAAAAGAATTTGAGTGTGAAGAGTATCAGTTACAAAAAAATTTAAATAAAATACAAATTTTCAACGCCTACCAAAAATGTACCATTTTGAATGAAACTGAATAACTTGGAATAAAAACTTAATTTGTATCAAATGTGGCAACCGTCTTGTATAAATAAATCAATAACATTAATAAATGTTGAAATTCCGTTTATACATACATATGTAGAGTTCATTTATGCATCTACTCGTACGGTACTTTTGGAAATCATTACGATTGGCGCCTAATCTGCCGCAGCTGTGCATCATTAAGTTTTATTGCAAGCTAAATGGCAAGTGTAAGCATATTAATGGCATGTGCATTGTATACAATCATAGAATTGTATAGAGTTGTATGTGTGTGTGTGTGTGTGTGTGTGTATACACTTGAATGTGTTTACTTGTATAGCTGGCTATTCAATGTTTTTAAGTGACAATCCCTCTCACTCTGCTGCTTAATAGGCAGATGCGTACATATACAATATATGTATATATACTGAGTCAAAAAAGTATGGACTCCAGTAATATATATATTTATTTATTCTTGTTTTTCGGAATATAAAAATGTATCTTTTTCAGTCTGTCGATGAGAATTAACAAATAATTTTTTATGTAATTACGAAAGCTATTAAAGATGTCCAAGGTGGATTAAATAAATAAACAAAACATTTATTACCATTACTTACAAAATTGTTCAAATAATATTAATGTTACAGTTGCCTATTTGACCCACTTTTCTCACATGCTACACATTATAAATGAATTTATTTCTTAATGCAAAGACGATATAAATAAAGTTGCAACGCGGATTTGTTAATCAATGTTTTTGGTTAATATTGATTTTCATGTAATTTTTAGATATATTATATCTGAATAATGCAATACAAACAAATGAGTAAATATGTCGTGGGACAAATAAGCAGTGATCCACTGTATTTATTTACCTATAGTGCGTGCAAACTGTAAAAGCTTCTTCACGCAAACGCTCGACCGACATGGCGGCGACTAAATTCTTTTCAAAATAATTTGCGTAAATTTAGAACCTGGCGCCAGGAAATAATCAGGCGTCGTCGCCAACGCAAATGGCGCTCGATGCGATTGTGGCCGCCATTGTTGTTGTTGTCGTCGTTGCTGCTGCTGCTGCTGTTGTTGTTGTTGTTTTTATTCTTGTCGGTGCGTTTGAGATGAATGCGTTGAGTTTGAGGACAGTGCTGCCAACTTTTGAGAATAACATAAGAATGAAAACTCCTAGATACCCTGTAGGCTGTATGTAGATTCTTTGATCATAAGTCTCTAGAGATGTTGATGTTAGAGGCTTGTTGTTTTTTAACAATCCTGCAAAATGTCGTTGCACTTCCAACGCCAAAAATGTCATTATTCAAACATAATGTATCACAAAAATCTTGTGCTCAAAGTATTTCAGATTTTGTTCATGATATGAAACATTTTTAGTAGAACTTTTTATTTAATTTCATAATCAATTCTAACTTTATTCAAAATATATTACATTTTATCAAATCCCTCAACAGATATTTTGGCATTTCAAAAGAGTACTAAATGTAAAATGTAGTTTGTATCTACTAGATACAGACGTTTGTATCTTTTGACTCTCTCTTTTGTTTTGTAAATTAAATTTGTTGTGCATTAAATTCTAAAGTCTTTAATACTCTTGCGTTTAAGCAACTGAAAACGAGATATTTAATATCTAGCTTAGTGATGTTCAACTCTCTCATAAACGTACAGTTTCATTGAAAAATGTAATTAATGAGAGTGCCGAATTTTAAATTGTGTATTGGCCAATTACCGCATAAGATGCATACATAAATACATCATGTTACTGGTAACAACCGTTGTGCTCTTTCCAGTTGCACTTAATGTGCATGTTACAAAAGAGAAAAAAAATGGGAAAAAAGCGTGTACCTCCCAGATACACGATGGTAAAGGTACTGTAAACATGGTCTTGAAGGCTTGAAAACGTGGTTCGTGCCGCATTTACCTGTTCAACTGGCGACAGTCGCCGCGTCTCAGTCGCAGCATCAGAATCCGTCCATATGTCTGTCGGTCGATCGCTCGGTCGTTGTCTGGCAACAGCAACAGGGAACAGGGAACATCGAATTGACTTCTCGATACCGACTGGGACGGGTTTTTAATGATGGCGCCGAGCGCATTAAACAAGTCGATAATGTTATTCCATCCACATTGGCCAAGGGAACACAATTCCAGGAATTGTAGCGAAGACGATGCCAGTCCGGTCGGTCGCTTGGTCGCTCGGTCGGTTTTGTCGAGATGTCCAAGTATCAGCGATGTTTGTACACACACACACACACACATTTGTACATTGTCCATTCCATTCGAGAATTCTCATAAAAAGTAAAATTATGCCTGGCAGCTCCAGCGTTGTGAATGTCCACCGAACTTTCTTAATACTTTATGCACATTAATGCCTGACTCAAAGATTCCCTATCTGAAGTCTAAGAAACGTATCGTGTTCAGTAAGATTCAGGAAATAGGAAGAGCAGTAAAACGGTTTGACCATCTGTCAAGTGTGTATAAAATATTAGAATAAGAACTTGGTAAATCACAATTAATTCACATACTTTAATTTAATTCTAAATACAATTTTAAATAATTTGTATTAAAACCTGTCAATGTCTAGGAAAGCCTAGTAACTACAAATTTATAAAGATACGCATAACTGTAAACCGTTAATCGTATTATGAATGAAAACAAAAATAATAATAGTAATATAAAATGATATTGAAATAAGTTGAACCATCAAGCGAATCTTCTGCTCATACTCTTGTTACATCTGCAATTTAGATTCTACATATAAAAATTCTCGACTTAAAGTTTACAATGATTTCGTTATCTGAAAATATTATATTTAGATTCGTCTTGGAGTCTTGGACTTATGATCGAACGTTTTCACGGTCTAGAAACTTGAGACATATACGCAGTATTATTTAATTAAAGAATTATGCTACAGGTCGACCCATCCCTTTTTCCCTTCCTTTTTCGATTTGTTGTTGGCCAATGGAAACGATCCCATCAATCATATAAAATGTCCAATACATGCGAAGTGAGCAAAAATCAGTTGAGTTTTCAGTTAAAGCTGTTGGCCGGTTCGGTTCGGTCCGGTCCGGTCGGTCGATCGACCGATCGGTCTGTCCGTCGACGGTCGATTGGACGTCACTTCGTGCTGCTTCGTTGTGGTGATTAAGGCAATGTTGGAATTTCGCTACTCCCTTCCTTTTCTGTTGTTGTTGTTTTTTTTTTTTTTTTTTTTGGCTTCGCTTGTCTTTTTCTGTTTTTTTTTTTTTCATTATGTCTTCAAGAATTGTTAGATTCGAGCAGCGCGAGGAGATGGAGGCACCGGCACTGGCGACAGCGGACTTTTTAGGTGACGGGGGGTGTGTGCGGAAGAGAGGGCAAATCGTAATCAGGTTTAACTGGTACCGGGGCCAAGCGAGTCGACAGCGCCGTTGACGCTACCAACAATGCTGACGTCTGCAGCGCCAGCTTCCTCCGCTCCCAGCGGCAAGCGGCAAGCGCAGCACATCAAACGATTTGTGCGCCAATAAAATGTCCCCCAGTGCTGCTGGCTGATATGCAAACATTATTTATTTTATTTATTTATTTTTATTTCGCCGCGCTGATGTTTGGCCTGCCTGCGCTTAAGTTTGTTGCTGTTGCTGTTGTTGTTTTCTGTTTTCTGTTTCTTTATTTTTTTTTGTTGTTGTCGTCTTTTTTGATTTTTGCTGATTTTGTTTCTGTTTCGGTTTTGCCTTTGCTTTGGTTTTTGTAGTATGTTTGTATGTATTTTCGAATACTAATATTGTACTATTTTTGTGAGACATGATCTCATCGCACAGCTCGTCTTAGACACGCGCATTTCAATCCGTAACCCGTGTAGCCCGTAGCCCGTAGCCCGTTACCCGTAGCCCAAAGTCTGGTCTAAACTTTTCAAACTGCTTACAATTTATAGACTATAGTCCATAATCACCATTTATTGCGCATCAAAGTCACATCAGGACATGTGGATTAAAGGTTCCCATTACTTTTGAATGATATGTTAATGTGTATGTATTGTCGGGTTAACTCAACTGAGAGATACCCTGCGGCTGACTTACATATATTGACGCCGAACTAAATAATAGTCTCAGATTTAATATACATTTGATCGCAGTCACAACAATTATTTAAATTTCTTTAAATTTAAATTTCAACAAAATAATTATTTATTGTTATTTTTTATACAATGAGTGAACATTTTGAACTAATTGTTTACGTTTTATAAAATTACGAAAGACATTTACCAATCGTCTAAACAAATATATTGAAATCATGGGTTTCAGGAACACCGACAATTCCTTCAACAGTATATTTGTGTTCTTAAAGATTTGCCTGAATCATAAAGTAACATTATCAAATTACAATGCATGCATTTCGTAAAAGAAATATCGTTTATTTATATTTTTGTTAAAAAAATTAAAAAACGATAAATATTTTTAAAAAATTATTAATATTCCATTAATGGAATATATTTTATATCGTAAAAAAATTGTCCTCAAGATTGTAGTATTTTGGAAAGCTTCAATTCTTAAGCACGTCATTATCTGGATTACTTTTCCCTTAAACTTGGCTTGAAATTGTAATTCTTAACAAATATTAGTGGGTCTTTTTTGGAACCAGTTTGTATAGCTAATATTAAACAGCCTCTTTTGACTGTCCACCGGTTGACATTTCGGGTTGAATTGTATTGATGCAATCAAAAATATTTTATTGTGGCGCACCTTTCTAATTGATTAATTAATGAATTGAAAATCACATTAATGCAAATACATTGCCATAAAATTAATGTCTCTAATAATTCAACAGTTATCCTCAATAATAGATGGCATTATAGAGATCTGATTTTTGACTATATTTAGATGAATATATTCAACGAACAAATAAATAAACTAAACAAAAATATACTATTTTTATAATGAAACTTTTCACTATGTTTTACTCTGCATTCTATATTTATTCTCTTGATAAACATCAGCCTATAGTTGTTGTTTGGTGTTAACAATTCAATATATTAGTGTAACTTCCGACTACATATTTATAGATTTATTTAATACAAATAATAATGAAGATAGCATTCATAGATTTAGATTGAAACCAACGAAAATACGACGAACAGTGTTTTTTATACAATTTCGAAATACGTAATATTGATAAGCTATATTAAACTATATTAATTTATAACACCAAATTAATGTTCTTCTATTCTATTGGACTTGCAGAATCCGCGCCTCCGCCGTATCAGCGCTCAAAAATGTTGAGACTAAGAGATGCAGGTATGTAAGCAGGTATAGTCGTAATCAGGAGACAGTCGACTTAACTGATCAGAGTTTTGCAATTCTAGATTCCGAGGGAAACACTCAAAACATCGAAAGGGCGACGGGAGGCGCATGGTCCGCGTGCAACAGCAGCCAACACAACCACAACTACAATTACAACCACAACCACAGCAACAGCAACAACCACAGCCAAAGCCAAAGCATTTCGAGCATCATCAAGCAAGCGGAGCCGCAGTTGTATGTGCCAAGTCTCCAGTCTTTCAGCACTGAAGGCAAAGGTGAGTTTGTGGTCTCTTTGCTCTCTCTCTAGTTCTCTCCCTCTCTTGTGGTCTTATGTTCTTATCTTGGGAGAGGCTTTATTAATCATTGAGCGATACAGCAAGCACCTTTCTGCATACAAGCACACATACTGACATATTACCAATGCATGCATGTGTTGTGCGCTCACTTATACATACATATGTGTACATGCAAGCATATGTGTGAGAGCGATGGTTACGGTCGCGTGCGTGTGTTTGAGCACGCCGGCACGGGCCGAGTCAGGCAGTCAAGTTATTCGTTGGTCGTGGCGCCAGCTTGCCGCGTCAGGTCGTCACTTTCTATATTGATATTAACTTTTAAGCGAAAACAGCAAAAACGACACGAAAATAAATAATGAGCGAAAAACAAATACAAACAGTGCGAGGCGAATGCGAATGTGATGGCGATGGCGACGGCGAGGCGAAGGCGAAGAAGAGAGAAGAAGGCGACGACGGCAGCGACAGCAACAACAATCTTTGCTTGCTTGCTTACGAAAGTTTTGTAGAGCGACCGTCGGACGCGGGAGTGGCTGTAGCTGTAGCTGTAGCTGTAGCTATAGCTGTGCCTCTGGCTGGTTATCGGCACCACCAGCTACACGTTGGAACGGGCGGTCGGGGGAAAGGGGTTTTATGACTATGATATCATTTCATGGCGCTGCCGCCAACGCTGTCGTCGAACTGGACAATATGTCTCTCTCTCTCTCTCTCTCTTTTATTATTTATTTATTGGCATTTTCGAGGCGACTAAATGACGGAAAAGCGCTTTTTGCATTTGATCGAACCGTTAGGTAAAGTTGACCCAGCTTCTAGCATCCCCAACTTTAATACTCATAAATTAAGACTGAAAATCAAATTGAGTTAATCCCAAGTCAAAACAACTTGTAGTCCTATATGAACAAGATCCTCAAACCTCAACTAGGAAATACTGATGGCTCATTTGCTGGAAGAGTGACAAATAATGGTACTTAGAGATTTAAGCATAGTAACAACTTGCTGTTAAAACAAGAATTCATTAGACTCACATACGTAAAGCTTAACAATGTGTGAATTTGTAAATTGTACACAATATAGATCAGGATATAACGAACACTTCTTCATCATTAATGTAAAAATCGTCTTTTTGACTAATGTCACTCACACAGCAATCAGTATTTTGTCAAAACAATTACCCTGCTATTATATTTCTAAGGGGAAGTTATTTTAAATTTATAATTGACCTTGGGTACATTTATATAATGTCTAGTTAAGGAGTATGATAACTTTTTGTAAATATTTTCACGTAAAAAAAGAAACAAATTAATGTCGGATTTAAAAAAAGTTATTTTATTGATTAAATTTGAAACTAGATGAAAACTAATGTCAATCTCATTGCTTAAAATTAAAAACCGGGCCTTTATTATGCATCATTATTTCTCAGAAATACCCCTACTATTTAGTGTAATGCATTAATTAATTTAATACAAACATTTAAAATAAATTACGTAAATAATAAGAAAATAAAAATATATTTTAACTACGAAGGTTTAAAATTTGAATGCATGTACATTGTACATTAAACACACATATATACATATGTATGTATATACATACATATGTGCATATATACATACATACATATGTATATGTATGTATGCGACGACATGTGTGGCCACAAAACAATTTACACTACTCACACACACACACACACACGCACAGGTAGAATAAAAAGTATTCTAAAATTAAAGATGATGTAGCAGCAGCCCGAGGATGCGCACTTTAGTATGTACTTTGTATCTACATAACGTATACGTTTGCATGTATGTATGTATGTGCATTGACCGAAAAACAAAACAACGCCCGAGCGGCGCTAAGAATCCCAAAGAGTGGAAACCGAGCGAATGTCGTTCGTCTCTGGCGTGTGCCAGAGCAGGCAGCATTGGCGCCAAAGCAGTGGCAGCGCCCTCCCTCTCTCCCCTCCCATGCCTGTGTGCTCTCTTTTTCACTCTTGCTCATTTCTGTCATCATTATGGGAGAATTGCAAGTCGAAAGAGCACACTATTTATAAGTGTGCGTGTGTGTGTGTGTATGTGTATGTATATTATGCTTTATGCAATTTAATTACATGCCTACATGTGTACGTGTGAATGTATGTATTGCGTATGTACAGACGTACGTAAATATGTGTAGTTTTGTGTTCTTATTCTGGTTCTTCCTGTTATTGTTTATTGTAACTCGATTTATGTCTTTATTGCTCTTGTCCTCCCACCTCTGCCATCACAAGGTAAAACATTATTTCATAATTAAGCAGCATAAAGTATGTACATGTGTATGCACGTACATACATACATATGTGCACAATTATCTGTATAAAATATATTTTCAAACGTCAGTTGTAGCTTGGACCACGGTAGGGGAACACATTTTTTCGTGGCCATGACGCGTCGCAAAGCGACTCGACGCGACGCGACTCGACGATGGTGCCGGTGCCGGCGTCGACCCAATTAGGTAAACAGCAGCTAGGCGCCATTTGCCCCGTCGGACCGGACGCCCCTTCACTGACCATGGCCAGTTGTAACCCCCCTCCGCCCACAAATGCATGCAAAATAAAAGCCGTCTGCGGATTTATGGCTAAATCTTGACAGACATTGTCTGTATTTACATTTATTTCTGTATACACTATGAACTTTTACCGACTAGAAGATACCCTATCCCAGAATCTTACAAAATTGATCATTGTGTACTTGACAATCAATAATATTGCCAGAATAATATAAATCGATTAATAGTATAAATAAACAAAATAAAAGAAATTAATTGCAATCATTTTCCTTAAATCGATTGAAGTTTATAATCATTGTTGAATCTATTAATATAGTTTGGAATATGCATATGATCCATATGTGTTTAAAGGTTTTTGAACTGTACTATTAAAAAACTTGTATTTACATACAAATTTTCATAAAGTAGATGACTTGTCGTACTCACTGTACAACATTATAGGGTTATTGCAGTGCCAATGCCTTTTTGCTTATTTTACCTTGAAATATAACATTATAATATTGGCAATAAATAAATAATGCGCTTCGCTCGTTTTGCATTAGCCGAGCCAGAATCTAGGAAAACAAGTCCAAAGGCGCCGGCCTCATTTACGTAACGCTCTGGCGCCAAAATTATTACCATTAAAGTAGAGTCTATATATGTATAAATGTACGTATGTATTGGAAAGTATCTGCGAGCTGTTTGAGAGAGCAGACTCACGGGAGTGCAAGAGTGAGACACTCGATTGGATCGGGAAATATTCTCTCTTTCTTTCAGTTCCACATGGTAATAAAAGTACGTTACATTCGTAATGTTACCCATTTTTACACGCCTTCTTATCGCCGCACTATCAATTTTAGCATTGCCACTCTTTATTTTTGGGTAACAGGAAATTCGAGATTCATTTGACAAAAGCCATAAAAGAATATCCAGATTTTGGTATATGTATAAAAAAACATTTAATAATTTATATTTAACTTGATGTTCTTTTATCTTATAAAATTGTTGATTGTAACTTCTTCTTGGGGAATTACATAGTTACTTAAGGGTGTCAATTCTTTAACGTGTCGAAAATATGCTTTCGTTCTGCAATTATATGTTGTTCGGTTCGTATGGAGAAACTCTTGATTCTATTGAAGAATATTTCGGGAATTTGCCTTTGCTTATAAATACTATAAACATTTCGAAAGTTAATCCAATTCTTTATATGCAAAATTCTTGATCCATTTTAGATCGCAGCGCGTGCTCGAAGGTCTGGTGTCAGATTGCCTATTGGGAACTTGCTCAACGGGTTGGGGAGTTATTTCACGCCCAAAAGTCAACGGTTAATATCTATGCGGACGGACCACTCGACAGGAGCGGGGAGAGTATGTGCTTGCGTGATTTGGGGGGAAAACGGCTCCCAACGGATGCGGGGCGGAGCACGCGTCAAAAGGTCGGACTGGGTAAGTACACTAGCAACAACGAATTCCCAAATTGAGTATTTGAATGCAATGCTGCGATTTACAGGCGTGACGTTGAGCCTGGAGTGCGGTGATGTGTGGATCTTTAACCGCAGTAATGTGCCGATATTTGTGGACTCATCGACGTTGGCCGAGCGCTGGGACCGTGTTTGTAAAGTGATGCCTGGCTACTGTCTGAAGGCCTTCGAAACACACAGGTACATCCTCGACAGTTGTTGTTATACGAGTGCATATTATTAACTTGATCTCATTCTCATTTTACTGCAGGGCTCAATTGCTGGCTTGCAAGCAGTCGCAGCATAACCAGCTGGGACCAATCGACATGTTTAGCATAAAGATCAGTTTTGTCAAGGGTTGGGGCTACACATACCGACGACAGGACGTTTTGGGCTGCCCCTGTTGGCTGGAAGTGCACTTAAACCATCTACGGTGACAGTGTCAGCAGCCTGCGGGCATCAATGTCTACGCGGCAACTGCACCTGAACCCGTCTATACAAACCCCATATGTTGTAGACCAAATGTGCTTCAACGATCGCGACAGTTGCTGCGAATCATACAGAGACTGCTTACGAGGCTGGGCAGTAAGGCATGCACATTGAGACTACAAGCAATTGGTACGAGGAGCTTTAAATTGCATACGCAACCGGACTAGCATGTAGGACAAGGAGGAACTAATTAATAGGGGCAACAATGGACTGCTAATGAAATACTTTTAAAAGTTTAACTTAATTATGAAACATGTTTCAATTAATTGCTAAATGCCACATCGAAATTAACTTATGTATAAAGCATGCGCGACGACGAAGAGTTAGGAGTGTTAAATTCAGATAGTAATTGATTGTTAAACATAGCTAAAATTGAAATCCTGTGATTCACTCTATATGTACATATGTATGCATATGTATGTTATCACACACACACACACACACATACACACGGTAGTACGTACGGTCGAAAGAACCATTGGCAACTTAAATATCCACAGATATATCTGTATACATATATAAAGTATCCCATCAGATTGTAATGTTTTGAGAACGATTTAGCTTTTGGGTGCAAACTTATTAGTTTATGTACAAATGAAGTGTTCTTCATAAACTTTCTAAAAGCACGGACTCGTTTAACATTGAAATATGAAGCAAACACAAAAATTCATACGTTCGCCCTAATTGGGAAAATAAGCTTTCAACTGAATGCCAACTGTTAAACGCTTCGTTTTTTTCATTGATGTGCAGTTACATCGATTTATTAACTTTCGTTGATTTTATTTAATTATTGTAAATCGCGTTTTAGTTTTCATCGTCCCCGAACACCATTAACTCAGTTGCCTTTCAATAAAATGGAAATGCAAATTTGAGCAAGTGTCAGGCATGTATTGCTGCACTGAAATAATTTAAATGTCCACTGTAGATAATGTTGTCATCCCACTGTACGCCATAAACTTTCAGATATTGCAGAATATATGAGTACGTACATACATATACACATACATAAAACATGCATATGTACACATGTACATTTTAATTCCAAAAATTTATTATTACATTAACCATACGCCCTTTTATAAAAGCATAAGTACATACGAGTACATAGTATATAAAACAAAAAGCTGATTTTAAAAAATTGCTTGGACTTGAATCATTTTGAATATATTGAAGTCAAAGGTACACGAATACGAGTATGTACTAATTAATATTTATGTATATTATAAAATATATGCTTCTTTGTACATTACTTACAATATCTTCAAAATGATCTAATATGTAATCAGCGTTATTAGTAGTAGCTTAACTGTTAAGTTTTAAGAAATATTTTGTAATAAAATTTAAATATACATATTTACAAATTTGAATTTTTACTGTCATTCTTGTACTGTGCGTTGTGTCTTCCTTTTCCTTGTCTTTCAAAGCCATAATTAATAGAGCTTGGAACTCTCTTTTATTTATATGTATTGTTAATTAATTATTATTAATTAATAATGTAGTGCCCAAAAGTTTATTATTTTCACAGTTGTCACAAGTTTAAAAATGATGAAATCAGTTTAATGAAGTATTATATTTTTTAAAAGTTTATAGGTAACTTGAATGACAACTTCCAATAACATTTCCGTAACTTTTATCTGTATTATCCATGTTTGTCGGTTTTTATCGGTTTTAATGAATATGTTTTGTATATATTTAAATCTTCTATATAAAACATTTTACATAAATTATTCATTCAATAACATAATCTTGATCAAAGTCATATTTATCAGTTTTTGATGATGGCGCACTCAAAGTAAAGCTGTCCAGGACGTCAGTAATATTCGAAATTTTCTTCTCATTTCGAACATTTTGTTTTTTCTTCTTTTTTTGCAGCTCTTTAATGTTTTTATTCAGGGATTGATTTTCTGTGGAAGTATATTTTTAGTTGTCGATAATGATGCGCTGATGCTGAATAATAGCTTACCTTCTAAAAGTAACACGGGATCTGGTTTTTCTTTCTTATCCTCGTCCAATTTTCGTTTACGACCCTTCGTTGGTCCTTCTTTCTCGGCGATTACTGAAGCAGTTGACTGCACCTCTTCGTGTGGCACTCTCAATTCTAGCGGCCCTGTGGAAGCTATTTCCATAACATCATCGGCTGTCTCAGGGCATTGGTTTAATATATCTGTTTCCATTGACTCAAAGTTATTAACGTCAAATTCACGCGCCTCAGCGTGAACAATTGAAGCGCTTATGTGTACATTAGTAATTTCCGGCACCTCAGGGGGTTGTGTGCAATATTTTATTTTGCCCGTATTCCAATCGTTTAGAACGCTACGTGCAGCAGCAACAACATCGGGAACGCCTTTCTTTAAAAATTTACCTGTTGATTGGATTGGTCATTGCATAATTTGTGATATTAGTATAATGACGGAGACTCACCCATTCTGGCCGCTTTCTTAGCGAAGAACTCCTCAAAAGTATCGTAGTCGGTAATATCGTACATTTTGCAGAAGTACTCTTTGCTGGCCCTTTTCAAAACGCTCTCGGCTATGCTAAAAGGATCTTTGACATCGCCCACACGTTGGGCGTTTTTTAAAACGGCGTGCGAACTTTCGTTGCCTTCGCTGGCAATGCTGGTGAACACAATGCCAGGACAGTCAATCAGCTTTATCTTTGAGTCAAGTTCAACCTCTTGCATGGCTCTGAAAGATGGTAATAATTAGTAAAGAATTTAGGAAAGCAATCAACATGACTTACTTAGTCACTCCAGGTGTGCTTCCCACCATGCATGAACGTCCTCGGGTTAGCGAGTTGATGATGGAACTTTTGCCAACATTCGGTATGCCCACAACACCGACGCGAATTGATGTTTTAATACCCTTATTGCGACAGTAATTTGCCAACATAGACATTAACAACTCGGCTCCAATACAAACGGATCCCTGCATGGCTTTCTCAGTTTTCATATCGCGTAGTTTTCGACGGCCTAGCTTAGATGCCTGATCCTGCGTTGAAGCCTTAAATGCTGTCACGGGTCCATGGCGTCTAAAGTACTTGATCCAATTATTTAGGTTTTCTCTAGGCACCAGATCAGCTTTATTTAAAATCAGCACCAGACGTTTGTTTCCAGATGCAGAGCGCACAGCTCTTCTCAACTTCGTTGCAACGTGTACCCAAAGGATCACGCGCATCGACTACTTCAAGCACAACGTCTGCGTTCTCAATAACTTTGCGGAATTCCTTAAAGTACTGCTTTAGAGATTGTTCCTTGGTGGCTGCATTCTTGTATTTCTTCTCTGTCGAATTGCTATCGTCGTTCTCATGCATTATTCCATGCACAGTTCCCCGCATGTCGGCATTCTCCACCATCGACTCCAGCGACTTAAATTTGTTCTGCGCGCGCTCTGCTTTGAACTGTTCGCGACGGGCCAGACGTTCCGCCTCCTTACGTTGCTTGGCCTCTTCCACTTCCTTAAGTATATCATCTTTAAATGGGCATATGTTTGGGATCTGTATCAGTTTCTGTTTCTTACTGCCCTTCTTGTTGGTTTTTTTGGCCTCACGACGTTCCTTACGATTGTGTTCGCGTACTTTTTTGTCAATTTTGTGCTTCAACTTGCCAGTTAAGCGTTTCGACTTTTTTGCTGCAAAGATGTATCTGTTTATTATTGATTTCTTTAAAAATATAATATAGACACTAACTTTTTAATCGTTTAAGAGCCATTTCAAGTTAAATTTCCAAATACAATATGCAGTCGTCCAAACACGTGAAAATAAATGTGCTTCTTCTACAAGTATTGTTGCCACTTATGTCACAGCACTTTGCAGCACTAAAAGCAACGCAAGGCTGCCACGTTGTTGTGTCGGGATAGATCATGTACGTTGGCGCACGATTTAAATAATAAGCACTTATGTCAACTATGAAAAATTAGAATTAGCGTAAATAAATGTTATAATTTCTATGAATATTGGGAGTGTGTTCTAACTCAACAATCAGAAATTCGACCAAATATGCAAACACATTATATTAGAATATCTTTGGAAAATGATCAAGGTGGTCAGACGTTCAAGGTGGCCAGAAGTTGAAATAAACGGTAACTTTTTCGGGGAGCAATGTGGCAGCGCCATTATATTCGCGTGATGTAATTTTAACGAAGTTGGATTGTTGTTATTTATACTGAATAAATATGTCAATGAAAATAACCCTTTTGTCTGGCATTAATTATCTTAGGCAATGTGCCTTAAATGCTGTAACACCAAAAAAGCTCGTGTATTCACACAAGCGCATGCTTAAGAAAGGTTGAAGACCGAAAGGAAATGCTGGCTTCCATGCCGGCTAAGGATGAGGGTACAATTGGCGAGAAGTCCGTCGATATAGACACACTTATTAACAGGTATGCAATTTAATATACTTTATGTTGAAAACTGTAATTTACTATTAGTACACAAATAGAAAGGCGAAGTTCTTCCCGGATGCCAGCACGGCCACGCAACTTTTCAATGGCATACCCTTTAGCGAGTTGCCTGTGGTTAACATTCGTGTCTCACCCAACAACACAATTATTTCAGTGACCGACTACAAAGGCAAGTTACGGGATTATTATAAATTTTTATATTTTTTGTTATTGTGCCACTGTACTCCTTCAAGGTGTGCCAAGACTTATACGTTCCTGCGGAATTGAAGGCTTTAAAAATACCAGAAAAGGTACCAACATTGCAGCACAGGCAACAGCTGTTAGCATTAGCGCAGTAAGTTGATATTTTTATTTATTAAATACATAAAGTGCCATAAGTAATGAATGAATTACAGAAAGCAGTTGAGCTCGGCTGGAAAACAATTCGAGTAAAAGTACGCGGCCTGGGACCTGGGCGCATGGTAAGATTGTCTATTTGAATTAAAATGCTGTACTTAAATTATTCATTTTAGTCGGCTATTAAAGGATTGCAAATGGGCGGCCTAAATATTGTTTCCGTTACGGATAACACACCTGTATCATGGAATCCCCCACGGCCAAGAAAGCAAAGGAGTCTTTAACTAATTTATCAAGTTATACAAGCTATACATACGCATAGAACAATATTAAAAAATTTGTAAATCGTTATAATTCTTTCTTTTATTTATCGTTAAAGGATCTGAACCACTTACGATTCCAGATAAATGCACACAATATAAATATGTGCGCAATATACGTATGTATACAATTTAATATAATCACCTAAATTCCAAAAATGGTTATATACTATTTCATTGAAGAATTGGAGGCAGCATGAATATACAATAGCGAGGTTCAGGGTATAAATAATAACTATTTTTTATTTTAATGCATATTTTTTTAAATTAATTCTTAAACTGTATGTAGTCTTAACTAGTACGTACAAACATTGAAGTACATTAACCAAATCAATTGTATGATATACTTTGTTCTTAGTCTAAACAATCTTATAATTATGGGTTGTGTTTATGGCAACATGAAGTACGCCACGACTTGTTAACTAATGAAAATCGTACAAATTATATTACATACATATATGTATATATACAATCACCTTATGAAACTACCAAGCGTAAAGTTAAAAATGTCCTATTCGCAGGTTATAGTTATGAAATGCAGCAAATTGCACTTATTGGCTGGAATGGTTCTTTTTATGGAATAGTTTTTTTGAGTTGAAGTGTATTTCGATAAATTATGGACTTAGGAATAGTATTTTTGGCTATACAAATACGCTTGGTGGTTTAAATAATTGTCATGAGATGTACATTTTATGGCGCCATTCTATGCTTTTGTGTATTACGTTTTGCATGGCTGTGCAAACAGGGATCAATAAAAAGCGACCTTTTGAATTGCTTTGATTAAGTAATAGTTTGTTGCCTGTAGATATGGAGTTTGGTATCTCTCTTAATTGGGACGTGGATAATAAAGGCTGTAGCGTACGGAAACTTTTGGTATCCGGGTCGTGTGGATCGTGGTCAGTAGTCTGTGTCTTTCGAAATCGACCTGATTGTTTTATACTTTCCCACATGACAGTTTTATTTTGCAATTCTGCAGGACTTTTGACTTTAACTTTTATATCCGAATCACAGTTGTTACACCCTTTTGATCCATAGGATGCATGAAATTGCATATTAGATGAGATGCCACAAAAGCTTTGATTGAAGCTTCCACATGGATCTCGCGCCAATTCGCTGTGCATATCACTATTGCTGCCATCGGGCTTCGGTGTTTCACTTTCCTCAAAATCCATAAATGAGCTGGCACAAGATGGCTGGTATATGACTGCGGAAGCATGGCCGGAGCGACCAGAATTTAAAGGTGTCCCTTGCTCCCAAGTGTTTGTTCGCGGATCGTATACTTCAACGATGGATAGAAAGTTGTTGCCGTCAAAACCTCCAATAGCGTACAACTTGCCATCGAGTGGTGTAAGGGACAACGCACTTCTTGCTATTTGGATTGGTGCGACCATATTCCATGTTTCATTCTCCGTATCATAGCGTTCCACAGTAGCTAGTTGGCGTGTACCATCAAATCCACCCACAACATATATAAACTGGTCAATTGCAGCCACTCCTATAACCGGGATAATATTGATTTTAAAAATACAGTTTATAGGATATACTTCTGGATATTCTTAATTATACCTGCTCCGCTGCGGCCAGTATTTAAAGAGGGTAAGTAGCTCCATTCGTTGTTTTCCGGATGATAACATTCCACGCTGGCCAGACGCTCGTTGCCGTCAAATCCACCGATGGCGTAAAGTAACCGATTAACAACCACAACGCCAACTCCTAACCGTTTTGAATGCATAGATTGGACAAGTGTCCACCGATCTTGGTCTGGGTCATAACTAAAAGTGAAACAAATTAAATTGAATATTTGTATATAATAATAGGAATAATAAAAACTACTCACTATTCCACTGTGTTGTGGTATTCCATGCCAGCCGATCCACCGACAGCATACATTAGTTCGTCCATAACGGCCACACCTACACGATGCCGTGGCACAGACATTGGTGAGCAGGGTCGCCACGTCTCACTTATGGCACTGTAACGATCCACCCAGTCTGAATCGTATGATGATCCAATGTTGTTGTTACGTCCGCCCACGGCATAGAATTTCCCCTTGAGAAACGCAGCCCCCAGACCGGAACGTGGAATGCGAAGGTTTGGTAACGTGGTCCAGGTCTTGTCATCGACATTGTAGGCCTCTAGTATGTCCAGCGAGTGTCGAAAAAAGCCACCAGCGACGAATATCATACGTGTTGTATTTGGCGTGCGCTCTTTGACGCCTGGACACTTGTGCAATGTTAAGTCCTTAAAGATCTTTGCTAAATATTCGCGACACGCTGGAACCTTGCGCAGAACGTCACAGTTTTTCATTTGCTCCTTAAGAAAGTTAGGCGTCAGAAACTGACAACGAACTGCGACTAGAATATGCTCCATCTTGCAGTGTCGATTGTCCTCATCATATTTCACCCATTTAAGAACAGCATTGTACACTTCACGCTCCTCCTGCACATTTAGTTCATCCCGCCTGATAAGTGCTATAAGTTGATAGGCAGACAGTTGCAAAAATTCCTCCTCTTGACATACCTGGAATCATAATAAACCAAATTTACATTTTATTACCAACCAATTTTAACAGTATAATCAATGAACGTAATAAACTTACTTGGGTAAAGTGACGCTCAATAAAGTAATTAGCTTTCTTCTGCAGCTCAACACAGCTATGCTGTTCGGCGAAATTGGCGATGCCGATAGCGTTCGTTGGGTCCAATTGACGTTCTAGGAAGGCACAGCACGCATCAATAACATTCTGTACTTGGAACATGGTTGCCGCAGGCAAAAGCTGACAGACTGTTACTTCCGTCACGCGTATTTGGCCGGTGTACATGAAGTAAAGGATTCGGGCCATTGCTGTTGGGCATACCTTCAAAAGTGGATAACGCAAACTGTTCATCTATTATGGCAACAAATTGCTGGTATAGCTGGGTCTCCACTTACCCCCTGTAGTTGTACGCGGGACATTTCCGACTCCTTTAGTCCACCCGTGAACATGGCTTTAAAGTATGGTGAAGCAGCTGACAGTATGACCTTATGAGCATGAAATAATTCCTTTTTCACCTCAAGAACAACATCTGTGAGCATGCCATGGGATCGCATCATGAACATCATTTTAAGTGCCTCCTTTGCATAGTTTGACATGCAGAATGTCATGTCATCATCTGTAGCATCATGTTCATCTATGGACCGCGTCGTGTCAAAACGCCCGCACCCGGATGAGAAGGAACCACTATCACAGTGTTCATTCATCTCAATATCTGAAAGTTTAACAAAAAATAAAGGCGAAAATATTTATATATACAAATAAATTCAAGTATGTATATGTTTGTATGTTTATATGCTATCTCATTTCATTCATATTTAATTAAAGCACTTTTAATCTATATACGATCTTAATCATATTTTTTTTCCTATTAAGAGTAGACAATTACTATAACTACGGACGGTTCTGTATAAAATGAGCTCCCGATATTGGAAAACAGCTTTAGCTAGTACCTAATGCTTATCGTGGATTCCAAGTAGTGGTTTAATTAATTTATTATTCACTATGTAAATTTTAGATTTATATATAATTTTTTAATTTAAATGCTGATTATTTCACTTTATTATTAATATTATCCATTATAAAGTATAACAAAGTTTATTATTAATATTATCCATTATAAAGTATAACAAAGTTTATTGCATAAACCTTTCCGTTTGCCAAAACTAAAAAAGGTGTAGAAAACTGAGTTAATTTTCGTTTTTAATATTGAATATATTTAATGATAGTATTGTTTTAAAATAATAAAGTATTTTTAATTTGTGAAATCATGATGAAAAACTTTACTTTACTTTAAACAAAAATATAGATGCTTTGGTTTATGATTATAATCTTATACCGTTTTACAACAATTTTATTGTAATAAACAATGATTTGATAATTCCATTCGATTGACAAATAATTTTTTTAGAAATGTACCAGTACAGAGCGTTTTCAAAGCTTACTTCAATCTATTTGGTGGGGCCTAAATTGGCATATATTTTCCAATTTTTATTTGTTGTATAAGTTCAACGCATTCCTTGCCCTATAAAAATAGGGAAGAGAATTGGCTGCATATCGAATATAGAAGTTAAAAGAAGGTTGGAACTTAAATTGGATTTTCTTGCCAATCAAAAATTAAATTACATCGAACATACGATAAGATTGACAGTGAGATTCCAGCATTAATAAGTAAATACTGAAAAAAAACTAACATACGATATTTTTCAAAGAAGATTAGTCTTTTTCCAGACACTACTATTGTGTATGTGTTATGATATGAATGAATTGCAATATTTTTGCCTTAGACCTTGTGAGATTCTAATAGGCAAACTTGATTTATTACATATGTGTATGTATTTTGTACACATTCACGCAAACACATATAGAGGGTCATAGATACATTTGAGTTTAAGTATGTGCAGAGTCATGCTCATTGGCTATATTCCCCAAAAGCAGCAGCAACTCAAATGCGACAACCATACCGACACTTAGTTTTTTCACATCACATTTTTTCCACGTTTAATTCACAATAAAATCGACTAATTTGTAGGACCTGGGCGATAAGGCAGCTACAAGTTACCAGTTGTGCGCAAAGTCCAATCATTACAAACAGAAAATATAAGAGGGAACAAAAAAAAAAATAGAAACGATAAAAAATAAAACAGCTTTTGTGTAAATTTCTAGTCACTTTAAATGTTGAATTTGAATTTTTTTATCAACAAAACAAAAGCAGATAACAGGTTTTCTCACTACATTTCTATATATTTTTTGTTTTTTGTTGTTTTGTTTTAATATGATTAGGTATAGTACTATGCACATAAACTCAATAGTCAATGGGCTAAGAATGATAACACATCTAACTATGAACATACATAATCGAAAGATCAGCGGTCTTTAAGCTCACGTACCGCCGACATCAACCGATCGTGCGTACGCCGGAATCAAACTGAACCAATTTCTGTGAGGTGCTTCCCACCACATAACAGGTGTCATAATATGCTATGTCACGCTCGTATCAGAGTTAAAATATATTAACGGTATTTGAGAATTAATTTTCTTTCGTCATCGTGAGCTAAACATTTTGCTATAATAACTGAAATCAATACCAAATGCAACAAGTATGAATCCAATTAATAACAATTAACAACGAAGAATTGAAACCACTGGGTATTATTAATTCGAGCAAACCTCACACGAGATTTTTTTGTTCTATTTTACGATTGCCAATAATTTTAAAAGATATTTTGTGTACTAATATAAATTAGAATGCAGATCACGAGCAAAATATATTATTTTAATCCCAAAATTAGTCTCTGATACAGTTACAGTAATAATTTATTTAAATATGTAGGTCGCAGCAGCATTAGTGCTTAATATACATATGCTTACGACTTATATTAGTGGTATATACAGAAATGCAAATATACAAATTGAGTACGTGAGCTGAGTGACGTGCCTTTGGGATGACACAGCATAAAGAGATTGTCTTAAGCGCAAGGAGTTCCCTTTATGTTATTTTATCAAGCATGCGATAAATAAAAAGCAATGCGCGAAATACTGTCAAATCACGGTGAGGAGGCATTAATGCACACATTTGTATATGCTTACACACATATAGTATGAATATATACAAAAGACACAAAACGTAATCGGCGGTTTGTATGAGTTGCATGAGTGTATTTTAGTTTTGTTTTTGTTAATAGAAAGATACATGTATATGTGAATGTTTGTATGTTTCATTATTAAGTATGCATATTCAATTGTATTCGTGTTTTATCGACAACTTGTTGATTTTCAGGATTCAATTGATGATTGTCGAGACAATCACACTTTATAAATGAACTAATATTTATAAATACACTTATCTGTGTATAATTTTGATCTAAATGCATTCACATATAAATGTAAATAAATATTCGGATTATGGACACCAAAAATACTATCACGTGTATACACAAATGACCAATTTTCAATGTGTGTGTATCAAACAGCTGATAAATTGGGCAATGCGTCTTGGACATTTGTAAAATTTATTATTAATTTTAGCTGTCTTGAGAAGTTTTCCGATAATATCGACATGACTATATAATCCACAAACACGCACTCGTATGTATTTTATTGGACACTGAAATTACCAGTTAATAGTTTACTAAACAACGGGTGTTTTTTTTGTTTCTTTTCAGCACACACAACTGAAACTGTGCCCACAAGTATTCACTTTTAATGACGTTGCCACCTGACAAAAACAAGGCTGTCACCCATCAGAAACAGTCGTATGTAGTTTAGCACTACCAGACCTAGAAATTTGATGTAGTTTACTTATAATATTGTTTCCAATAATTTTAATTATAAAGCTAGGGTTTTTTAAAAAATTTTTCTAAATGACAGAATTTGGTCGATTTCTTAGAAATAAGCCTCAGTGAAAACTATTATTTTTGGTTTATTTTAATCTGTTCAGCATTCCGACAGACTGGTAACACGTTGCATTGACCCTTTGACAATTTGCATAATTTTTCTCGTTTAAACTAAGAAAATTATTTAAAGTCTAATAATGGCGTCATCAAATATACGAAAATACAGTGCATCTGTTATATTCTTCCATGGATCAGGTGATACAGGTCAAAATCTAATGGAATGGGTCCGCTTCTTACTCGGTCGTGAATTGGACTTTGCGCACATTAAAATTGTCTATCCAACTGCTCCAACGCAAAAATATTCACCATTAAATGGACAGTTGTCCACAGTGTGGTTTGACCGAAGATCTGTAAACATTGCGGCACAAGAGAGCAGAAAGAGTATGTCCGAGTGCTACAATAATGTGCAGCAACTTATTCAGATTGAAGTTGACAACGGTATACCGCTGAATCGAATAATTGTTGGCGGCTTCTCTATGGGAGGTGCGTTAGCCTTACACACAGGCTACCACTTGAACACTGATTTAGCTGGTGTTTTTGCACACTCTGCATTCCTTAATCGACAATCGGTGGTCTATGAATCCTTAACAAATCGAAAATCATCTGTTGCGCTTCCTGAACTTTATATGTTTCATGGAGAGCGCGATACATTGGTTCCCATGGAATGGGGCATAGAGACGTGGGAATCATTGAAAAAATTGGGCGTATCAGGCACATTCACACCTTTGAAGAATACGTTGCATGAAATTAAGAATAAATCTCTCCTTGACTTGGAGGAATGGATACTACAAAAACTACCCCCATTGAAAAACGAAGTACACAATAAACTTTAAAATTTTTACATTTCACAAATGAATATAACGTATTTTCTAAATCCTAGTATTTGGTAAGACACCGGTACAATTTGATTCGCCACAAAGGCAAGGCTTTCCGTTGGGCGAGCTATTTTTAAATTCTTCTCCTCCATAATGAAAGCATAATTCCTCATTGGCACAGATATTCTGTTTGGCAAATATCCCTGAAACAACTTTTATCAGTAAAGTGAGAAATTATTCCAAGTTAATTATTTACCTAATTTTGGTACCGGACTATTTATTCTCACGGCTAAGATCTCACAGTTTGGCTGACAACTGTGGTTCAGGTAACGTCCAATATTTCCACGTTGAGATGGATCTACTATAGTTATCTGCGCTGGATAATATGCTCTCTTATGCTCTAACATTGCATGTTCATATAAACATAATATGTAATTCATTTGGCCACGTTCGTCAATGAGTTTGAGACGCCGCCTAGCCTCAGCAAGAGTTAAAAGTTCCCCAGCATACTCGCAGATAAAAGCTCCACATGGAATATTATTCATTGTGCGTAAGCCCATTGATTTAAATAATGGTGAATAAAATATCTCCAATTTCTTGCGTGGACCGAATTGCACAAGGCGATTATTGCACCGGCTCAATTTGCATTCACAAAAATCATTGCACTCTGTTATGGCAGGTATTTGTTCATCTGTTCTTCTAATTAAAACCAATTCATCACGATTTAATATAAAACTACCTCCATGGCAGCAGTGCCTGTTGTCATTGCAAGTATTATTTTGAGCGCTACAACTACAAGACATTGTCAGTTGGGAATTGTAGTTATCCCTCAGACTTTTGAACTCTGGGCTGTTGTCATCAGTCATGAGCACATTTTCCAAAATATATTCCACTGATACTTCGTGGTTATAATCATCGTCAATTTCAAACATCGAAGATTTTGAATTGTTTCTTTACTATTTACACTAATTCGATTAATATGATAAAGCGATAAATGCACAAGATTTCCTTTATGTATCGGTAATTATTTACGGTCGTTACTTTAAAGTACTTATCGCATTTTCCACTGCCTGCTAAGGTGTAGAGCTGGGATATTAAGGTCATTTTTTTTATTCGTTTGTCGATTGGTGGTTTTTGATAGTGAAATGTGAATACATAATTAAATTAAATGACAGATGATTATTAGTTTTATGTTTTAAATTAGTTGTGTTGTCCCTTTGAAATATGCAAAATGAAAATGTCTAAGTAATGGATTTTATTCAAGTTTTATGTTTAAATGACCAACTTTAAAATTACCGATAAATTGAATGACTCGTTCATTTTAAAGAACCGATTGAACTTTCTGAAAGCGAAACGGATCAACTCAAATTAGTTGGTGAAAAAGACACATCTCTAAGAGTTATCGCGACGCCTCTCTCTTTCTCTCCTTCGCACGTATTTCGCGAGCTCATCACAAAGTTTTTTTTCCCTACCTGGCATAATAATATTTTTGCATTTGTAGTTGCAATTATTATTAAATAAGGATCAACCAGTTACAAGTGTGAGATGAGCGAGACTATTAATACCGCGGTCCAGTTTCCGACCTTCGAGAAGCCGACCGTACAGTTCAATGAAAAGGGCTGGGGACCATGCGAGTTGCCGGACACGTTTAAGGATGTGCCATATCAGCCGTTCAGCAAGAACGATCGTCTAGGCAAGATTTGTGACTGGACAAGTACCTCCAATAACGACAAGAAGTATCAAAGTAAGCTTAAAAACCAATTTTAATGTCACAGATGCACGAAGTGAGGTTAGGTTGTGTGTGCATTTTGTTTGTGAGTGTCGTGGCAGCCAAATGGACACTAAATAATTCCTTTTTTGTTATGTTTTTTTTTGCAGACAAGTATGCTTCTACGTTTGGAACTGGAAATCAATATGCTTACTACCACGAGGAGGACGAGACTACGTTCCATCTAGTGGACACGGCTCGCGTCCAGAAGCCACCCCATCAACGCGGACGCTTCCGTTTGCGCAATTCGCGTTCGGGACGCGGTCGCAATGCTCGCGGCGGTCTGAATACGCATGGTCATGGTATGACCACATTAAGCAACAAGAATGTAAAGGCCCGTGATCCGCGACGCGGTGTTGGCAAACGATTTGGAAACCGCGGTCCTCCACCTAAAATGCGTGAATCGTCTGTGGCCGTACGTGCTGACTGGGCTTCCATTGAAGAGATGGACTTTCCCCGTCTTATCAAGCTTTCGCTGCCGAACATCAAAGAGGGCGTAGATATCGCTACTTGTGGCACTCTGGAGTACTACGACAAAACGTACGATCGCATTAACGTGAAGAACGAAAAGCCGCTCCAGAAAATTGATCGCATTGTGCACACGGTTACCACTACTGACGATCCCGTCATTCGTCGTCTATCTAAGACGGTTGGCAACGTTTTTGCGACCGATGCCATTTTGGCTACTATTATGTGCTCTACACGTTCCAACTACTCCTGGGACATTGTTATCGAGAAAGTTGGTAAGTGATTTGTGGTAAATACAAGTATTTTGATTGCATTTTTAATACGGACTTGTTTTGCAGGCGATAAGATCTTCATGGACAAGCGCGATCATACGGAATTCGATTTGTTGACAGTGAATGAGACCAGCGTTGAGCCACCCACTGATGATGACAGCTCGTGCAACTCTCCGCGAAATCTGGCCATTGAAGCCACCTTCATAAATCACAACTTCAGTCAGCAAGTGCTCAAGACCGGCGAACAGGAAGCTAAGTATAAGTTCGAGGAAACCAATCCCTTTATCAGCGAGGACGAGGATATACAAGTGGCTAGCGTTGGTTATCGCTACAAGAAATGGGAATTGGGCAGCGATATTGTAAGCATTTTTTTAATTCAATCTCTACGTAGCATTTAACCAATATAATTGCCTACTGTAGGTTTTGGTGGCGAGATGCGAGCATGACGGCGTCCTTCAAACGCCCAGCGGAGAGCCCCAGTTCATGTCCATTAAGGCACTTAATGAATGGGACTCAAAGCTGGCTAATGGCGTTGAGTGGCGTCAAAAGCTGGACACCCAACGTGGCGCTGTGTTGGCCAATGAGTTGAGGAACAATGCGTGCAAGCTGGCCAAGTGGACGGTACAAGCAGTGCTGGCCGGATCCGATCAGTTAAAATTGGGCTATGTTTCACGAATTAACCCCCGTGATCATTCGCGTCATGTCATTTTGGGTACTCAACAATTTAAGCCACACGAGTTTGCCACACAGATTAATCTGAGCATGGACAACGCATGGGGCATTCTACGTTGCATCATTGACCTGGTTATGAAGCAAAAGGATGGCAAATACTTGATCATGAAGGATCCGAACAAGCCTATTATTCGCTTGTATGACATACCCGATAATACATTCGATTCTGATGATTCGGATGATGGCGAGGGCGATGATGGTGAAGGTTTTCAACAGGTCTACAACTATGCCAACAACAGCAACAAGATTTAGTTCTACATTAAGATCTGTGCACTTTATATCGTTATAAACACATATACATACACTCGTATAATCATAAAAACCGGTTAAACAATGCCAAATCACAATAATATTATTGATCGTGGTGGCATCTGTTATAACCATTTGATTTTAAGTTGGCTTTTTTTGCAATTTCAACTAGTTCCGAGTAAAGCACAGAATGGAAATAGACTTGGAGAGTTGTGAACTTTGTGGTCGGGTCTTTGGGCGGTGCAATGTACTTACAAGTACATGCTGAACATATTCACCTCTGACATCGGTCGATTTATTGGTGGCGATAAAGCTCAGCATCCGGCTGTATGCGATTAATAAAGCTTCGACTGGTATTCAATACGGGAGAGCGAGTTTAGTCTGAACGTGAAGCTCACGGCGATCAATTCACACAATTTTTCGGACAATAAATCTGCTGCTATGCTGGTGGTAATGAGGCTGCAGCTATTATTGATTGCCTCATTGGGAACTATTGGCATTGCTGGTAAGCTGTGCGGACCCTGAAGTGTCAAGGACCAGAAGCCTTTAGGAGTCTTCTCTTCCCCTTTCCGGTTCAACCGGTTCCTGTTATTATGTAAAGAATTAATTGACATTGATTGACTCTCAATTCTTATCATGAATTTCTGCCAGCCGCTGCGCAATTTAGTTATGGCAATTGCGAAACAAAGGGTACCAAGGAGAGAGGCCTATGTATTCACATAAGGGACTGTCCATTTCTCGACGAGATTCTCAACATTACAAAGACAACGCCCGAGCAGCGACAACTGCTCTCCGACAGTCAGTGCGGCCTGGACAACACACGTCAGAGCGTTTTAGTGCAGCGTATTTTAGTCTGCTGCCCTGATGGCAAACGCATCTCTCCGAGCACGGACAAAGCAACTGGTGCTTCACTTGAAAATCGAAGTGAGGACGTGCCTGAACCGGGCAATGTCTTGCCCAGCATTGGAAAATGTGGAATAATGTTTGCCAATCGCATTATCGGAGGCACCAAGACGCAGCTTTTTCGAATTTCCCTGGATGGCGTTGCTAAAGTATAAAAAACGTAAGTGTCATGCCTGGTTGAATGTCCGATCTGTAACATAAATGATCTAAGTTTCCTGCCTCGATAAAATATTAATTTTATTCATTAACAGCCAGTAATGAGTACGGATTTAATTGCGGTGGAGCATTAATCAATTCCCGATACGTGCTTACCGCCGGCCATTGCGTAGCTAGCAGTAAATTGGAAAAATCAAAATGGGAGTTGCACGGTGTACGTCTGGGAGAGTGGGACACAAGCACAGATCCAGATTGTGTCCTCGAGCTAAGCAAGAAGCGAACCTGTGCACCCATGCATATTGATATTGAGGTTGAGAAGCGGATAGTGCATGAGTTGTACGTGCCCAACTCCATCGATCAGATGCATGACATTGCGCTGCTTCGACTCAAGCAGTTGGTCAGCTTTACGGAATATGTGAAGCCAATTTGTTTACCAGTTGGCGACGATGTTCGCAACAACAATTTCGAAGGTTATGCCATGGACGTGGCCGGTTGGGGCGTTACAGAAAGTGGTAATCCCAGCACTACAAAGCTAAAGATAACCGTGGATGTGTGGAACCATGAAAAATGTCAGGCCAAATATCGCATTTACCAAATGCATCTTAATGGATCTCAATTATGTGCTGGTGGCAAAAACCAGATCGACACCTGCCAAGGAGATTCCGGAGGCCCACTAATGGTTCCCACAAATGTGGGCCAGCAGGAAGTATTTTTCGTGGCCGGCGTCACTTCATATGGGCCCGTACCGTGCGGCCTGCAAGGTTGGCCAGGTGTTTACACACGGGTTGGAAACTTTGTTGACTGGGTGATAAATAAATTGGAGGCATAATCCAATAATTTGCTAAATAAAATTAAGAATTTATTATTCACATATCTTGTATTCGGCTAGATTAACATGAAAGGTCTGTCGCTAGTTGGCTTCTTATGTAACTATTTTAGCCTGGAATAAAGGAGCTCACAATACAGCCAAACGCAATCATATTAGCGGCAATAAAAAAATATAAACTACAGTACAAATAGGTTCATGTGGGCAAGAATTTGCAAATATTATAATCTCACGCCAATATAAACAATATACTAACACGTATTTGGCAAAAAGTTGGTATTTACAGAAACAAATACATTTTAGTATACATATTAAACATTTTATAGGCAACATCTTTTTATAGGCGTGAACTTAGCTATTAATATAAATATAATAAATAAACAGTTGTTACAAAGAATAAGCGAATAATTTAGGAAAATGTTCATCTCTTTTTTTCGATTTTAAGGTTGGTATTGCTGACTGTTTTTGTTAGTAGAGACTATTCGAGCTGAGAGTACTGAAATATATATTAAATTGGCCCTGCTTAAGGCTCCGTTTCGAGATTAGGCGGCGATAGTCTCTTGTGTGTTTTATAATAGGCACCACAACGAAGGCAAAGCTGATAAAAGTATTGATAGTATTCACAGCAATCATACATCCTCGAGTGCAACACGCGGCGCTGTGGCAACTACAGCAACAGCTGACTCTATATCCTGCTTCCTCTGGAGTGCAGTTAACTCGTTTTGCAAAGCCTCCAATACACCCTTTACTGCAATGCAGAAACCACGACTGCAGGGCAATAATGGAAATTCTGGCATTTCATAGGGTGTTTTATAATCTGCAGGCATATCTGTAAAAGACGAAAGTTATTTTAAAATATGTTAATTAAAAATAAATAAAACATATATTAAAATATGTTTAACTGACCTTTAATGCAAGTTATCTTTAATCGTTGTGCTTCAGCCGAGTAATCGGACCAAGTCTGCATGCGTCCGTGTAACTCAGCACCGAACTTTTTGTAGTGCTCAATTAACTCTTTTCGAAATATGAGTGGCGGATTCTGCAGTTGCTTGACCGTGGAATGTGCAATTTTTATAATAGCCATTTCATTGTAAACGCGCGAGTTCTCGTTTCCCAGCTGTGTACCTTTGTATATGTGCAAATACTTTTAAAATAATTTCAGGATTGACAACTAACGTTTAATAACCTACCACGCTGCTTTTCGTAGCCGGCCTCATTATAGTAGGGCTCATCTACCAGTATGAGTCCCTGTATAGAAACCAAAACTTGGAGCATTGTGCTTTGAGGCGTCCACACTTCAGTATCGCGTCCTGTCCAGGTGCCCAGCAATGAGACGCAAACCTTGCCTTCCTCGTACAGATTCGGATTTAATCGCTCAGTACAATAACTAATATAATGACAAGTGGGCGGACTCTTTGGATAGTCGCTTCCCAGTTGAAAGTCGAAGAAGAAAAGAGAGTTTTCATAGGGAGTTCGCTTGGGACCAACCATCATAACAGATATTAGATCCATGCGATCCTCATAGGCACGCACAAACACACCTGGGGGAAGAGATGCCTGCAGCATAGCATATTCACGATGAACCGCTCGCTGATAGTGCGCCTTGTTGCTGGGATGTATAATATTTCCTATGAAATGATGACCGATTGGCGCATTTGAAACCACCTCGAAGCATTGATTGCTGGTCTTCGCGATGACCGGCTTTGGTGAGGGAGATGAGCAAGCTGTTGGGCATTCTAGCGGTGGCAGTGATTCAGACAGTGCATTTAAATTTAATGGCTGCTCCATAACCTGATCCTCTTCATTTTTATTTGATCGTTGTGAATCATGCTCTAAGACCTCCAACGCTTCCACAGCCTCATCCACACCGGTGATTTGTTGTTCATCATCGTCTTTATCTTTATTAATACCGAATTTCTCCATAATTGCCTCTCGGCACTTGGTCATCTGCTCTTTGATTAGAAAACAGAATACCTCGCAGACGTCGGCATCGTGGTTGGCAACCAACTCAATACTTGTATTGGAAGACGACATAAGATTCTGATTATCACTATCCTCGGCACAATCCTTGCAATCGGCAGAAGTCATATCGCTTGAGCTGTTTTCGCCTCGTGAATAAACACCAGAGTCATTCTGTAAGATATAGTTATTTTATTATCAATTCCATATAAAATATAATCGTGTTTATTTTTACCTTTTCGCATTTGCATTTTTCAAAGGCTTTTATGATGTTGGCGCGTGCCGTTTTAATCATATTCTCATACTCGGCGCGATATTTAGCAATTACATCGTTGTAACTCAGGTGTGCTTCGCTTTCGGACAAATCTACATTGCTGAGCAGTACGGCCTGCTCTGTTAAATCCTCAACATTGATCTTCTCACTGCTACTATTCTTTTTGCACTGAACCTCATCGATTTGAGTGGAGGACTTACGTTTATTAGGCGTCGAAGTTGATGTAGCTTGACCAGACGATGGCAGTTCCAGCTGCACGGTTGAATTAATATTAATGGTGCTGACGTCAACTTGAATCGGCACAGGAACAGTAGGGGAAACATCCGCGGTGGCAGGCAGTGAAACAGAAGTTTCGCATTCACATTTTTCCTTGTGCGATAGGATCCCGTTGAAGTAATCTTCGTGAAAGAAGTCAGTTTTGAGGTAACGATCCAGATATCGGCAGTTCTTGTATACGGCCAAAAGATCATTCAATACATCGGGTTTTCGTTTTTCTGGCAGCACTTGAAAGATTTTTTCTAGACGGTGAATAGCCTCTTTGGCACGATCAATTCCTGATATAATGTGCTCCTCCGCTTTCAACGATGAGATGCTGTTACTAATATTATTCGATTGACTATTATCCGACTGTGTCTCCCAAGAATTATCAGAGTCATCTGATTCGTAAGCGTCTTGCGTATCACTTTGATGAATCTCAAAAAGATCCTGCGGATAACACATGGTTATGTGTCCTTTGGTCCACCAGACACGCACGCGTCCATCGGGGAAGTTATCAATTACTTGGCCAGCAGTAGAATTGAGATCATCGCCCGTAAAATTCGACACTCTTATGACCATGGTGCCCGGCCGATACTGATAATCCGCATGATCTTTTAAATCGTAAACGCTGAGTTCTTCCACCTCCTTACAAAATGGACTGCAAATAGGGTCCATAAATTAATTGGAATGATCATTGAAAGTTCCAGGATACTTACACGGGATTATCAAGATTGCCATATATATTAAACCATTTAACTTTGGCAATACGTTCATCGTGATCCACGGATTGTATGACGCCGTAATCAATCTGCGAAGGACTGTAATCATTGGCTTTGCTAACAAAGTCGCCCGGAAAGAACTCATGATTGTCCAAATGGTGAATTGGATAGAGTTCGGTAGAGGGAATGCCTGTCTCCACCGTACCGTCCTGCCAAACTACCGTCAGCGAGCTGTATACAACCAACGTTTCAACTACAATATCATCGCCATCTTTGGGATCAGATTCTTTTCTATGCAATGTAATTTTTTTGCTGGGTCGCGATTTCTTTTTGCTAGGTCGGCGCTTAAAATTGCGTGTTGCTACACGGGCTTGCGAAGCAATGACTTCGGTATCGGAATTAGCATCCGTTGTCACAGGGACATCCGGACACTCCTGTGGCAGTTCATCATCGACATCGTCGTCAATAGTTTCCCAAACTTCATCATTATTTATCCGTGCCTTTTTTACAGCTGTGTTAGTTGATGTACCCAGTTTAAGTGACACATTACTCAACTCATTTTCGACTAGCGAACGATTAAGTCGCTGACTGCTAGGCTTAATACTCATCCGACGTGATTTATTTATATGAGCAGAGCGAGAACTCGATGCAGCAGAAGGAGAAGGCAATACCTCATGAGTTCCTCCAGCAGAATCAGGGTTTAATTCATTATTCTGCTCGCATTGCCTGTTTTCTTCGGCTTTTTGACGCTGGTAGATGGACTGGAACAATTTGGCTATGAAACATGACAAAAAAAATATTATTATTTAAAACGACAAGGATATGCCATCATTGGCGCGCCGATAACGTGACACATCTACAGACCCTTACATGGAGTTTACAATGCTTCCTTTAATTATTTACCCACTGCAAAGTTATATTTGCTTTTAAACATACCTTGTTCCTGCTCCCAGAGATTACATTTAACTAGTTTATCACATTGCGAATATTTGAGGTAGAATCGATCGTGAATTTGCAGCAGATAGGATTCGTAGATGTTCAGACGCTTAACTTTTTCCAAGTCAGCACCAAATATACAGCTTTTGGGCTGTTTCAATGGATCTAAGTCAGCGCCGTTCTCACATTGCGGTGTTGCCTTGAAGGTCCAGGCCACATTAATAGCTGTAGTTTTTACAGATTCCACAGTATACTATAAGAATCCAATATATCGATTCACAATGTTAATAGAAGTTGTGTTGAACCCACAGTAATTTGAAATTGATATACTAACCAGACATCGTCGCTTGTTATTTGTAGGTAATGGTAAATCAGGTGTTAAATTGGTAACCCGATCCAAGGGCGGCAGACGTCCAATAACCACATTATTCGGGTAGTACACACTTGGACTGAACACTTCACGATCACAAGACCCATAAGCATCCTTGAACTTGTGAAAATCGTTTGATGTGATTTCTATCAGAGCGCCATAACTAGATCTATAAAATCAAGGCGAGAGCATATGTACAAGTCGTGCCCTTGTTTTGCGGTTGCTTACTCACTTCAATACAACAGACTCATCTACGCTGACGGTGTAACCGATCCAATTTCCCAGACATACGGGTACATCGCGCGACCATTCGGAAATTGGACGCAAACGCTCCGATGGTACATTCCTTATGATGTATTTGCTACCCAACACCTTGACGTCTGCACGAACATTAACATCGCGTACATAGCCCGCCTGGCCTGACATATGTTTCTCTCCAGGCAAACGGCGTCGCACAACGTCACCGGGCATTAAGGTGCGGTCGGCAAGGCCAATCTGAAATACGGTAAATGCCGTTAGAGTTGGATTTTATTGAAATACAGACGAAGAAAACAAACAACACGTGTCAATGCAAGCAGTCGAAAATACGAAACAGTTGTCCCAACAAAAATAACAGTTTTTTACTGTTACATTTAAACACTCACGCATATTTATATAATTAAATACATGAATATACGCACTAGTATATGTACAAAAGTATGTATATTTGTGCATCTAGGCAGTGACAATTACATAACCTCAATCTACTTACCGATTTTTCGGTTCGCACAGTTTCCTTCCCTTCAGGATAAAAGGCTACACGCACCTCTCCCTTACCGAGCATGTCATTAGCCTCCTCCTCCTCATCATCCGACGAATATGACTCGGCAGTTCCCGTCACAATGCCAAAACAGACGCGTCCTTTACCATCAATGTGAAACACTTCATCCTCGAAAAAGAATTGAAACTCTCGATTGGCAGAGCTCTTGGAGGACGTTGTTCCGCTGGGCTTACGATTGCTATGTGTACTTGGTCGCGATTCAGCTGCTGTTGGCGCTAATGTTGTTGCTGCAACGGCCTGCGATTCTGTAGCTGCTTGTGTAGTGGGTGGAGTTGCCGCAGCCTCCAAAGGGGTGCTACCGTTCTTGGCAGCACCCGCGACTTGACTCAGCATATTACCAATTGTGAACTGCATACACGAGAATTACAATATTGAAATCAAATTAATTAATTGATTGGTTGATTGGTTTTTGTGTGTGTTTATGTCCAATGTTTGAGGCTATCCACCTATCTTTAATTTCTTTTTTAAAAGAATACTTTTATTTACAGCGTGTCGGTAAAAATTAATATGCCTATGTACATTTTGTATATTGCATGCTGATGTTACTTACTTCAAACAAACAATTCTATTTACAATTTGTGAGGTTTGCTGGGGCCTAATACACTCAATTAAATTACACATTCACTTTATACTGCTCGAATAATACATTTAATAAGCTATATCCAAACCTCGCAATTTATTACAATTTTGCAAACTAATTCTAAAAACTACAATAAACAACATTGAAAAACTAGTTAAGTTGGGTCCACTGTAAATTCATTTACAGAGACAATAACTTAACATTTTGCTGAACTGTTATTAACAGAGTGTAATAAAATAAGCATTTTTTTGTCCTTAACAGCTGTTTTTAGCCGGAAAGCACTCAAAAAACAGCTGAAAATGATTAAGAAAATTGCTATAATACTAGCCAACTTTTTTGCTCAAATTCTTGCAATTGGATATTGTGAAACTGTCAAGGCGCAAGTTTCTAATGAAAATTAAATTTATTTATAAATTTCAAAACAAAAAAAAAATTAAAATTTGATTTTAGATAAATTTAAGGTGCATTTTTTAATGAAGGTTTTAAGTTCAGATCGCCTTGGGGAGAGAATTTACTCAATTAGTTCAAAAACAAATTATGAGAGAATCGATCAAATTATAACAAAAATTCTAGAATTTTGGAATTAAAGAAATTCAGAAAATTTAAAAACAATGTATTCCCTAGAAATTAAAATTGGCCAAAAAGAGTATAATCTGCTTGCCATTAGAAATGTATGTTACTTGCCGAATCTTTTCACATTTTCTACATGTAGTGGTTTCCTAATAAATTTAATTAAACAAAATAATTCAGATATAATTATAAAACTGGTGATTTAGGCATTGTACATACAAACCGAAGTTGGTTAAATTCGGTTCACCATTCATCCAGTTTTCATTGAACCGCTTGGGCAAATATAAGGTTGATATCTCGATCTCAATTTTATCAATTTTGGCGGCAATATTGATTGAATTAAAATAACTATGGGAAATAAAATAAACATTGCCGAATATAATTGATGCAAGCAATTTACTTTAAACGTAAATAACATAAATTACAAATCAGATTTTTTAAATATTGACATGATTATCTATTTCTCTGCCCGTGATTCCAGTATTATGAAAACTAGGAACACTACGCTAATCAACATCATGAACAATATGCCTACTGACGCAACTCTGCAAAGCTCATACTGATCCATAGGGGAAAATGTACTTTAATGATTTTGAACTGTAAAGTGAACAATTTTTATATGAACTGTTGATGGTATTGTACTTACTCTTTTTGTTTTAAACACGTGCACTTGTGCAAATAATGTTAAAATATTCAATAAGAGTTTTCAAAAATTTCGCTTTATTTTGTTGCATTCACAAAAATTTTTCACACAGTGTCTACTTTGTAAAATAAAATTATAATGAATAATTTATAAATAGTAAATGAACTATTGCTCAAGGCATGCTTCAGCAGAATGAATACGTGTAGGTTACATCTATGTGAAATTAAACGACTATCAGAAATGCTCAACGCACAGATTCCCAAAAGAACAATAAATAAGCGATCATCAATTTAATTTTTTTTATTAATAAAATCAACGACATTGAAAAACCATACAAGAAATTGAATAAAAAAACTAGCCGAAAAGTTTAAGTCGGGACCCTGAATTTAGCAATAGCCGTTACATACTTTTAGGAGCTTGATTGCTTTAAAAATTAAAACGTATTACTGCCAAAAATAGTGAAATATCTTAAATACTGTGGGTGTGGGAAATTTTGCGAAGCCGACGTGATAAAAATTTGAAACAAATATGATCTGTTCCAACACCATTAAAGTCTGTGTGGCAAAGTTGGCAGCTCCAGCTCATATAATATCTGAGACCTAAGCGCTCCCACAGATGGACGCACAGAAAGGCTGACAGAGGGACATGGCTATATCGATTCGGCTGTTTATGCTGATCAAGAATATATATACTTTATAGTATATATATTATAGTATAGTATAGTATAGTATAGTATATATAGTATATATATTTATAGAATATATATACTTTATAGGGTTGGAGATGCCTTCTTCCCCCTGTTATGTACATTGAAACTAAGACAATATCTCCTATAAATGTCCTATAACAGTAAGCAACAGACAATATCTAATGTAAACCAAATCCACCTTTTTTTATACATTAGGGGTACCGTTTGTCATCCATTCCTACAAACCTCTAAATGCAACCATCGAATCAACCATTGCTTTCAAAATACAAAAAATAGTGGATAGTTTTAATAAAATATAAATGTATTTCTTTAATGTTAAGAACTTAATTTATGTAATATCTTATTTAAGTTTTATTTTTTAAATTGGGAATTCTCTAACTTTGTGCTGTGATGCACACACATACATAACTGACGATCTTTTAAATCGATCATGATGCGATTTAGTAGCATGATAGTAGATAACTTAAATGAACAAAAATTAAATGGTTTTTTGGGGCTACTAATGTTTGAAATCTGTAGTTAGACAGAAAAAAATTACAATTCGTTCAGGAAATCTAATTTTTAAGTCTACCTGGTAGAATAATTTAGTGACGCTATAATTGTAAAGTTAAAAGAAAAGTCTAGTATTTCGGTTACATTTACTGACAAGAGGATATTGATTTTAATTACAAAATATTTTTCTAATATTGCAAATCACATATTATCACATCTCACAATCATGGGCGGGGCAAAAGGCGAATGACGCACTCCAAACGAATAGGCATTTCCAGTCTTTCCAGGACGATAATACATTAAATCGTAGTAATTTGGGCCGGGACCCATTGTCTCCCTACGCACTTTACAGATTGGTCTCATCGAATACTCAGGTGCACGAGCCAATTTAATATTTAAATCGCCCACCCCATAAGCCGCCGGTCCAGGTGAATCGTTCTTTCTACTCGACGCTTTGGTTTGAATACCCCTGATTTCAAAAATTTTAATTTTCCCTTTTATTAAAAACTTATTTATAAGAGTACTTACATGCTATAGGCTGGAGCGGCAGGTCTTATGGGATTGACGTCAAATTTATAAGCACTCGGGCCGGGTCCATAATTCTTAAAACTAAAGTCATTCCGCGGTGCCATTGAGTAGGCTGGCGCATTAACTCCCTGTAAAAAAAGGCTTCACATGCACATCGTGTGCGCCAGGTCCGGGACCAACTGTTTTATCTGCAATTCGCTCGATTTAGGACCTGCCACTTAATCTATTGCTTTTTATAATACTTACCCGCTATTTTAGTCAAGGGGGCAATTGTGTACTCTAAACCGCCACTCTTTCCATAGCGGGTTAGCCGGTCTACCATATAGGCACCTGGTCCTGGTCCAGCATCGGACTCACGGGTATTCGTACGAGCCCCAAAAGAATATTGAGGCATACGCTGCTTACGGGCATCGTGTTTCTCATAGCCAACAGTTGGCGGCAACGCGTAAGCGCCGGGACCAGGGCCTGTCGATAGGAATATAATTAACCAGAGAAATGGCAGTAACCAGTTACCGCTTACCTAAAGGTGTCCGCGCCATGTTTTTTTATTTTACTGCAATATTAGAAAAGTATTATAAATTTTTTAACTCTTTCGAGTTGTGTTCCGAATGATTTTGCAATGTAAAATGAAGCCTCAAGCCCCCTCACATATTCATTTAGGGCCTTGACATTTGAATCATGGCACTGTAGATTCGAAAACTTGAAAAAAAAAACAAAGGAACTTAATTAAAAGAACTTAGTTAAAGTCGTTTTGGAGAGTCCACATAATTTTTTTTTTTTATTCTAAATTGTCTGAAGTTAATATAACAAATTAAAAGATGATAGGATTCGACCCATATAATAATCCCATAGAATAATCATTTAAAGTATAATACAACTATTAAATAATCAAGCTGTTCAAATAACGTTCGTTAACGAAACATCGCCATCTACCGCCGAAGAAAATGTCACACCCCACTTTCTACAATAGAATTGTTCCAATGATGTAACCATAATGGAAAGTCAATATATTAAAAGGTTTGTATATTTTATTTACATAATATTTTTCTAATATTGCACGACTACATATTATCACATCTAACAATCATGGGAGGGGCATAAGGAGAATGATGAACACCAAACGAATAAGCACGTCCAGATCTACCAGGTCGGTAGTACGTCAAATTGTAATAGTTGGGACCCGGACCCACGTTCTCTTGTCGCATATTACAAATCGGCCTCATCGAGTATTGAGGCGCACGGTTTAACTTGATATTTATATCGCCAGCACCGTAAGCAGCAGGTCCAGGTGAATCTGCCTTCTTAAGCATCTTACCTTGAATTCCCCTGATAATATAAAAAATATTTAGTTTATGATCGTATCCAATCAATCAGTTGGTACTCACATGCTATATGCTGGTGCAGCAGGTTTTATAGGACTAATCTCAAACTTGTAAGCACTTGGGCCAGGTCCATACTTTTTAAAACTATAGTCATTCCGCGGAGCCATGGAGTACTCTGGGGCATTTACTCCCTTAAAAAACGGTTTTATATGAACATCGTGAGCGCCAGGTCCGGGACCAACTCTTTTATCTAAAATTTCACCCATTTATAATACTTTGCTTGACTTATTGCACTCTTTTTTCTTACCTATTATTTTTGTCATTGGGGCCATTGAATATTGAGCGGCGCCATTTGTTCCATTACGGGTTAGCTTGTCCACCTGATAGGCGCCTGGTCCTGGTCCAGGGTCTGGACCGAACATGGCGGTGCGGGCCCCAAAGGAGTATTGAGGCATGCGCTGTTTACGGTTATCGTGTCTGTCATAGCCGACAGTTGGCGGCAACGCATAAGCGCCGGGACCAGGGCCTGGTGATCAAGAAATCCTTCTTATAAATATCCGCAGTTCTAATTACTATAGATTGGCCACTTACCTAAAGGCATCCGCGCCATGGTTGTTTTGGGCTATTGCAATATTAGAAAAATATGGAAAATTTAGAAACTCTTACGAGTTGTTGTCCGAAAGGGATTTAAAAACGGAATGAAATATAAATTTCTCCATTCCCACATATCTGTAGGGCTAGGATGAAAGTAAAATCATGGCCAAGTAAATTGAAATGTATAATAAAAGGAACGGTGTATTATAAATAATATATACTATATAGATATAGTATAGTTTTAAAAGTAATACATTTAAGAAATAAGTAAAATGACTATTATGAAATATATTTAAGAATTTAAAAACTGGAATTTTTCAAATTTTTGGAGGGCCAGCAAATAATCCACATGTTAATTGAAAATGATAATCTTGGAAAGAAGCGATTGGGACTCCTCAAGTTGTCCCAATCTAAACTGGGAGATTTGTAGCAGCATGTGCAACATTTCCCACTAAGAGTGAATTAAAAGACAAAGTATAGTACGTCCACTCTACGTTCGAATAAAAAGTTTCCATATTAAAATCAAAGCGACTTCTCATTTATGACATTTATGATGTATGACTATGTATATATGACAATACCTTATTCTAACACCTACAAACTTCAAAAAAAATTAAAAATATAATCATCATTATCTGAATTTCCATTTTATTTGATCATTTTGTCTTGTTAAATTTATTTTTGGCTAAGCGACCCTTATACGTCTTGAATGATTGCCTAATCATTTGGTTAATCCATCAACTTTTTAAGTGTCTGTAAATTATAGTTAGGAATATTTAATTCTTAAGCATGTAATAAATGGTAAATTTATACTCACCATATATGACGTCATTCAGAAAAGAATATTTTTTAAACGTGCTTTTATTATTAGGTCTATCGTAATTATATTATATGAAATTACAAAATTTTACAGCATCGTAACTTAAAATTTTCTTAAAATGTCTATCTGTATTAAAATAAAATGATGCAAAATTGAATATAAATATAATGAACATAGGAACATGAAAACAAGATAACTAACATATTTTCAGGGTCAGTATTGATTCGATTATCCGCTGCATTTAAATTTTCAACTATATTATTTGGAAAAAGGTCGTCTGTTGGAAGATCTTCCTTTGTTAACTTAATTAATATTGTCAATATTTTGACCTGCGAATACTAAATTCTTAATTGACCTTTTTGATTTTTGATTTTAGTTTTTGAGATTTTTACACTTTATTTATGCTAGTTCAAGTCTGCTTATTTTATGTTCGTATGCCGTCTCAATATCTCACGTTGAATCAATGGTAGCTTTAAATACATCAGAGCCTTTAGTACCAAGAACTGAAAAGAAACCATATCGTTCACAGTTCTTGACAATTGACCAATTGAATAATTCAACTAAATCACAATGCTAGTTCACGACATACTAGACGAATGAGCTAATTCATCAAATTGAACAACTCTAGTGAACGCTCTTTTAGCATATCGTTGTCTCTTTCGCGCAACATGAAAGGAAGAACCATTTTGATACTATCAGCTGACATGCGGGCTTGGCAGCACTAGCTTATAGTTCAAGTTAGGCGCGTAATTCAAATTGTCACATCTTATGCAAAAAAAAAAAAATGGTATGAAAATATTTGTAACGCGTAGATTTTTTTTTAATCAACTAGTTAAAAACCGTGAATTAGACTATTAAAATTTAAGAATTGTTGAAATGTGATGTACAACTATGTCCATTTCAACAACATCCGCATTGCAGTAGTAGACTATTTGTATTTAACACCAGATATAATTTTTATTACTATCATCTCTATACATAATCTTCTAATATTGCAATTTTACATATTATCACATCTAACAATCATGGGAGGGGCATAAGGAGAATGATGAACACCAAACGAATAAGCACGTCCAGATCTACCAGGTCGGTAGTACGTCAAATTGTAATAGTTGGGACCCGGACCCACGTTCTCTTGTCGCATATTACAAATCGGCCTCATCGAGTATTGAGGCGCACGGTTCAACTTGATATTTATATCGCCAGCACCGTAAGCAGCAGGTCCAGGTGAATCTGCCTTCTTAAGCATCTTACCTTGAATTCCCCTGATAATATAAAAAATATTTAGTTTATGATCGTATCCAATCAATCAGTTGGTACTCACATGCTATATGCTGGTGCAGCAGGTTTTATAGGACTAATCTCAAACTTGTAAGCACTTGGGCCAGGTCCATACTTTTTAAAACTATAGTCATTCCGCGGAGCCATGGAGTACTCTGGGGCATTTACTCCCTTAAAAAACGGTTTTATATGAACATCGTGAGCGCCAGGTCCGGGACCAACTCTTTTATCTAAAATTTCACCCATTTATAATACTTTGCTTGACTTATTGCACTCTTTTTTCTTACCTATTATTTTTGTCATTGGGGCCATTGAATATTGAGCGGCGCCATTTGTTCCATTACGGGTTAGCTTGTCCACCTGATAGGCGCCTGGTCCTGGTCCAGGGTCTGGACCGAACATGGCGGTGCGGGCCCCAAAGGAGTATTGAGGCATGCGCTGTTTACGGTTATCGTGTCTGTCATAGCCGACAGTTGGCGGCAACGCATAAGCGCCGGGACCAGGGCCTGGTGATCAAGAAATCCTTCTTATAAATATCCGCAGTTCTAATTACTATAGATTGGCCACTTACCTAAAGGCATCCGCGCCATGGTTGTTTTGGGCTATTGCAATATTAGAAAAATATGGAAAATTTAGAAACTCTTACGAGTTGTTGTCCGAAAGGGATTTAAAAACGGAATGAAATATAAATTTCTCCATTCCCACATATCTGTAGGGCTACGATGAAAGTAAATTCATGGCCAACCAGGAGAGAAAGCATATGTATATACAAGAGATGTGTAAGTATGATGATTGGTGCTGTTTTCACATGGAGATTGATTGCTATGAGAATAATATTGCTTAAGATTATATTCCGGGCTGCGTTTATTCAAGATCCATGGAGTTATAAAGTTGCTTATACCGCGACCCCCGTCCACTGGTCTGCATTAGTAAAGCATTTTCATGTTCTCTTAATGTCTGAGCGTAATAAATATAAAAGTTAGTTTAAAATATTCCTTATTGGAAAAGCTTGACTTGTGGTACCTTGGGATCGTATTTCTGATACAGATATACTAATATGGGGCCATAGATGATGTTGAAGACGCCCACAATGCGCATAAGCCAGGCGAAACCAAAGGACTGTGCCAACTCTCCGCCAATCAAAGGAGCTGCAAGAATTAATATCATCACGTCTAGGTCATAGATATATGTATATAGTATGAGGGCAATTTAGATCTTACCCAGGCAGTAAGCCAAACTAACTGAGGTCTGCTGTATGGCATAGACCGTACCGTAACTGGACATTGAATTGCTAGCTTCGCCACCTTCCTCCTGGGCCAACGTCGCGTCCACAAAGGTGGCAAGCAGGGGAACCAGCGCAGCATCGATTACTCCAATGCCAAGACCCAGGGCAAAATGCGGTAATAGAAGTTGCGCAACGGTTGTGGCACTGGGAATCTGCATAATAATTATTATTATAACTAGAAAGGAAAGTATTTTTTTTCGCACGCCAAAGATTTTATTTGTGTCAGTTCTTACCATTAATTTTTAATTGATTAATTTATATACATAAAGGTTTAAGAAAGTACCAAGCATGGAAGTTGATTTTAAGATATCTAAAGAAATAATAAACAAGTAACTTTATAGTTGGCCCAATTTCCAAATAATATGTATTTGCACAACTTTTTTTTAAATTTTATTTAAGATTCGTTGAGATATCCCAAGAAATAACACAGGTTTTTATAAATATACTTTATATATGGTTCAGACATTAATGGACGAGGGACAAATGTCTAGTCTGTGCAAAATATTAAACAAATCCTACGCCATTTTCTTTAATGTCCAGTTTAATTTAATAAAGAAGATATTTTTAAATTTCACATTAGTTTCTATGCATTTTGAGTCAAAGTATCTTTCAAATAGTTACCAGATCCTTACACTAGATATTCGAAAAATTAGCCTTATTGAAAATAAAAGACTTACCAAAATCGAGGCAATCCCCACAAGCAGCAGACTGAGGCAAGAGATCTTCACCTGTCCATAACGATATGCGATACTGCCAAAGAAGTTGGTGCCCACGAAGTAGCCAATGGAATCCGGAATAAAGACCGTACCCAATTGCCACTTATTTGGCTTCAAGTATTGAATCAACCAGATTGGCAAACACGGCTCTAATATGGCCATTGTCGAAGTAGACAACCAAATGGCAATAACAATGGCCAAGATCATTTTGCTTTCGAGCAGCGGTCGCCATTTGGTCTCATGCTTGACAACCAGAACCTCTGGCTGCACGGACAAATCCATAGTAAGCAGTTGCAGACCGAGATTTAGAAATATGACCGTCGAAAGAATAATAAATGGAGCCGATTTGCCAGCCAAATCATAGAGGATGCCACCAAACGGATATCCAAGCAAGACGCCAAGTGCAATGCTGCCGAGTATTATTCCCATGACCTTGGATCGTCGTCCCTCCTCTGGATAATGCTGAGCCACCAGGCTCATGCCACACACACCTATGCAGGCGGATCCGGCTCCTTGAACCGCACGAGCCAGCAACATGGTCCAATAGGATTCGCCCACGGCAAACACTGTGAACATGGCAATCATTAAAAGGATATGCTAAATATAGCTGAGTGGGGCAAGTAGAGAAACTTTAGTCGGGAGTGACCGACAACGAAATACTCTGTGCCCTTTATAATTGTATCTTAAATGTCATTTATCCTAGCATTGTCTCACTCACTTATAAATAAACCAAGGAAAACATTCCTTTTATTCGTGTGTCTTTCACACACCTAAGTTCATTTAAATTTTTCGTTGTTTTTACACTTTTTCTCATATTTCAAAATCTACATTAGGTAAGAATTTTACAGTCAATTACTTTATTAGAAATGGAACAAAATGGAATGGAGAATAATAAATAAGTTGAAGATAGCAAATAATCATTCAGGTAAAAATTGTATTTTAAGCCCGCATCGTTAACAGATTTTATTTAATATTACCTAGTTATAGTTTTATTAAATGTATTAGGCTTTTGAGAAAAGTATACCAAAATTTAGTGATTTCAAGTCTTATTATATCTGGAATTTGTTGGATGCACAGACGGACATGGTTATATTGAGTCGGCTGATTAACAATAGACTTAGATATTATTTTAATTGGATCAACTTCTACATATTGCAAATATCATTCCGCACAGGATAATCAAAATAAATGTACTAAAATTTAATAAAGAGTGCAAATTTACCAAGCGACGAAAGCAACAGGAAACAGGTGCCCACCACGATGGGGAGTCGGTAACCACACTTGCTTGACATATTGCCAACAATGGGATTGAAAATCAATTGAACCAATGCTTTCATGGCCAACAACAGACCAATGGAGCCATTTTCACTTGCCAAGCTGCCGATGCTGTTATTGTGGCCATTAAAATTGCTCTTGATGTTGCTTGCAGTTGTGGCTGTGGCTGTGGTTGTGGTTGTGGTCTTAACTGTGGTCACATTATTGCCAACTGAGTGACTGGGCAGCGATGTGGTCGTTAGCTGCAACAGTGTAAAATTCACCATCGATTTGCCGGGTATTGGATGCTTGGTCATGTAGAATTGAGCCTGCTCATCATTGCGATAAGTTATCTGATGTATCAACGGTGAAGATGGAGATGTTCCGTTATCTATATGTCGATATGGGTCCTCTGTAAACTTCTCCAGGCTGGCCAGATAGTCTGGTAATATAGGCACTACAACAACAATAGCCACAAGGTAGTTATCTATTATCAGTTACGTACACATATCACATTAATTAGCATTACCTATCACGGTCAACAGCACATTGTCTAGCAATAGAGCTATATACACAATCAACGCAATGAGGCAGCGATTCTCAACGCCATTGGACGGGGGAGTTGAGCTGCGTCTGCCGGATATATTCAGTTGTGCTCCGACTTGGCCACTTGCTGCTTTCTCCGACATGACGTCCTGATGAATAAGTTAATTAAAACTGAAACACTCACACTCTTACACTGACTCCAACACACACACGCACACAAACACAAACAAGAGCACGCACTTGCACCGATGCTGTTGACTTCTACTGTGCCATATGGACGTACAGAGGCGCGCCACAAAATATTCTACACACACACAGCGACAGTCGAAAAATGATTCGTATCGGGCAGAGTAGTTTTGCTGCCGACCAACAGGTGGTGTTGCTGCTCCGACAACGTGCTTGTGGCTATTGAAAGGCTGAAACAAAGCTGCCGCTTCATTTTACTGACAGCGTGCGAACCGAACAAATCCGAATGCATGTCGGACCCGAAGTCGAGGTCCGATACCGAGGACAGTTTGACTCAACATGTGGTAGCTGCAAAGAGTATATGGGCATTTCGCTATAACATTCACCTTGACCTAAAATGACAATTTTTAGTCTCATTAGCTGAATATGTTATCTTATAGTACCTTCTTTCTACTTCAATAATAATGCACATATCCTCTGTTTTTGCACACGTTAAACTTCAATAAAAAAATAACATTTCTTTCATGTACAATTCCCAACGAATCACACATTTTATTAATCAGTTAAAAAAGGAAGGAACTTTTGTAATTTTTTTTATTAAATTGTTTTTTGGGAATAGATTAAAGATTTTAAAAACTATATTCAATTATACATATTAAATTATTAATATCGAAGAAAAGTAAATGAAAATACAAAATGAAAATACACTTTACTTCGACTTGTATTCACAGTTCAAGCTAAGAGTTGGTTATTATTAAAGAATAAGCTTAGAGATTGTACTAAGTTAGCTTCTTTGATTGGTTATTTACTTATATTTAAGAGTAAAATAAAGTCATGCATACACAGTTTGTTGATATTGTTGTTGCTTGTCATGCTGCTACTTGCCAGACTATTGTTACGCCTCTTTATTGTCTTCTTTCTTCTCCCGCTCTTATGAAAAAACACACACACAGTCATAGAAAGGCAACACACACACACACACACACTCTTTGTGAGTGCTTAAAGTTCATATGAGTCAAAGGCCTGCGTCCATGTTTGTTCCCTGATAAGCATGCTATAGATTTTTCAGACTTTCGAATCATTTTCCAATTCATTGGACTCTTCACGGTTTAAATTTAGTCTCGAGAAAGCCGCCACCAAACATAAATTTTGTGATAGATTGCATCGATTGTTGGGCCACAACTTGGAGGTTCAAGAAGTTGGATGAGGACCGAATGACTGACACCTGAAAAGCATTTTCAGGATATAAATGTGACCCAGTTTTGTGCATCCCACGACCCACTTTCTCATTTAGTATTAAACAAAATTAAAAAAGTGGACAATTTTTTAGTTAAATTCTAATGTGATTATCTCTTTTACTGAATCCAATTTTAATCTAAACTAAACGAATTGTTTGATTATTAATACTTGCTCAGATAATATAGGCAGGTCTGATAAGAAAGGCAATATGAAAAATATTCGTAAGAATTTAATCAATTAAATTCACAAGCCCAATTGCCTCTTTTCGTCATCCAAGGGAGTGACTACTAATCAATTTAATCAATATTCATCAAGAGAAACTTCATTTGAGATTTATGTTTTAAAATGATTTTACAATTAATGAATATTTCGAATGTCTTTTTTAAAGTTTAAACAGCACTTGGATTATAGGCACACAGCTGGAGCGCATATAAATAGACCGTAATCTATTAACCACTTAATTTAGGGTGCCTAATTCCCAATCACTTTAGCGGTGTTAACTGTTGAGATTAGGTAAGAAAAACAATTTTGTAGTTTTTATAATTTTAGTATTTGATCGACCATGTTCAGGTGCAGAAGTCTATTGCTCCTCGGATCGCTCCTGATAGCCATAATCGGTAAGTGTCTAGCAATTGAAGCGATCACAAAAAAAAAACACCTGTTAAATGGAATACTTAACCAGGTGGCCAGACGGAAAGTTTTCCTTGTAAATTAAGAGATGCACAATATGGCAAGGTGTGCGTTTGCACAGCGGATTACTGTGATTATTTGGAGAATCCCACGTTGAAAGAGGATCACGAATTTGCTTTAATATCCAGCACAAAGCAAGGACTCCGTTTCGAGCTGAGCAATGGCCACTTCGGTGCTAAGGATAAGTATACTATAAAGGACTATGAAGAGTCCGTAACGAAAAGCTCGACGGATATCCACAATGCTACAATCTTCTCCCGGTTGATTGATGAAGCCTTGGACGCAGTCTTCCCGCAGTATAAAAAGGTCTCAACGAGCACTTCTCGATCCGTGAAGATAAACCTGGATCGCAGCAAGAGATTTCAGAGAATTGAAGGTTTTGGTGGAAGTTTTACCGGTGCTGTGTCCTATTTAGTGGAGAATTACAAAGACCAGAAAATTCAGGATCATCTTTACAAGTCATTTTATGCTGTCGATGGTTTGGGATTCAATTTGCTGCGAGTCGCCATGGGAGGCTGTGACTTTGACTTGGAACCCTGGGCCTACAATGAGAAGCCCGAGAATGACACCAAGCTGACCAGCATGGATAAACTTGACGATCGCGATGTCATTCGGGTGGCACAAATTAAGCGAATGAGGGATGTCTCTGGTGTCAAAAGACTGAGAATTAAAGGTGCTGCCTGGAGCGCGCCGCCATGGATGAAGACGAACAACAGATGGACAGGATTTGGGCAGCTCAAGCGTGAATACTATCAGACTTGGGCCGATTACCATTTGAAATGGGTGAATTTGATGGAGAGCAATGGTCTACCGATCTGGGCCATTTCCACTGGAAATGAGCCAACGAATGGAGTATTCTTCATGTTCTTTGTCAAGTTCATGAGCTTGGGCTGGACCCCGCCGACGCAGGCCATCTGGCTGAACGATCATCTTGGCCCAACCTTGCGTAATTCCAAGTATAAGGATATCGTTTTATTTGGCAACGATGATCAGCGTTATACGAGTCCATACTGGTTTCCAAATGGTAAGCAGAAGTCGCCTGCACTTCAGATATGGTATATCTTTAATCTTATTTCATTTACAGATGAATCGCACTCGTCCCAATTCAATTGACTATCTTGATGGCGTTGCGCTCCATTGGTACTGGGATGAAATATTCGGCAGTAGCTTCGTGGAGAAGACTAACGATTATATGACCGATAAGTTACACATCATCTCAGAGTCGTGTATCGGCGATAAGCCGTGGCAAGCAGCCAAACCCTCTTATTGGTAGCTGGGATCGTGCTGAGAAGTACGCCCGCTCCTACTTGTCTCATCTAAAGGATGGCTTCCATGCCATGATTGACTGGAATATCATTTTAGACGAGGAAGGTGGACCCAATTATGTCAGCAATACAGTTGATGCTCCTGTGGTTGCCAACACAACAAGTGAGTCGATGAATACCCTTTAATTTCCATTATCTTATTATTTCATCCATTCCATTCCCAGCCTTCACTGAGTTCTACAAGCAGCCCATATTCTATATCCTCGGTCACTTCTCCAAGCTAGTGCCGGAAGGATCTGTTCGTATCGAGGCGATTCCCAGCAATGTCAACCTCGATGCTGTTGCATTTTGCGACCCGATGACAAGATTGTCGCTGTGCTCTTTAATAGTGGTCGGGCTGATCTTGATATCCATTTTATGGATAGTGTGCGTGGAAATGTAACGCTTAATATTCCAGCAAAGTCTATACACACTATACTTTACAATTGAAACGGAGAAATATATTAACTTTGAATTACAGAATAAATAATCGGACCTTTTTTGATTTATAATTTGTATTTTGTCAAACACATATCATGGAGCAAGATATTGTTCTCTTGAATTTACAAGGCAACTTTCACAACAATAAGGAATCCAAGCATTGTGTTCTTTAGTTAATCATACTTTTCATATCAATAACTGTCATAAACTCCATTTCTTCCAGCAAAACAAATAAAATCAAATATATAATTCAATAAAATACTTATTGACTAATGAAAGAAATATAAGAACTCTGACGTCAACACGAAATATGTTTATATATAAGTATTTATTTACATGCAATTTGTACCTTTTTTTAAACATTTTAGCTTTTTAAATACGAATTGGAGTATATCGTATTATATTCGATTATAATTTTTGTGGAATTATTCTTATTAGTTTCTTAAAAAACAATAATAATCTCGCTGCTGTAAAAAATGCGGCCCTAATTGAGATTTAGCAAAGATTGCTATTTATTCAATCATTAAATTTATCAAGGCGCTTTAAATTGCAATATCAACAAATATTGCAATGGAATTTTATACCCGTTACTTTAAATTTGGTAAAAGGTATATTGTGTTCGTGAGAATGTATGTAACAGAGAGTGGGAGAAGGCATTTCCGACCCTATAAGGTATATATATTCTTGATCAGCATCAACAGCGAAGTAGCCATTTTCGTCTGTCTGTTCGTTCGTATGAACAAAAGGATCTCAGAGATCCAACTAAATTTGGCGCACAGACTCCAATTGCGTTTCCTTTAAATATTTTTTTGTTTTTAGGATATTTCGCTATTATTGGTAACTTACGTTAAATATCAATATTATCTATCATACTACATAATCGCATTAAGATCGATTGGACAGAATGACAGTAATAGCAACTTTCAAAACAATCAAGCTCTTAAAAGAATGTAATGGGAAAGTTTTATTTTTCAAAATCAGCAGATTCATTACCTTAGCCAGAAGATATAAAAATGATATAAATGCATATTGTAAGGGTTTAAACTTACTCATATAAAAAGAAAGTGTTATCTTATTATAATTATATGCTTTCAAATTAAAGAAAAACTATTATATAGACTTAAGCTTTAAGAGTGTCTACTCTCCTTCTACACATCAAAAATGGTTGTCACTGCTTATTTTTATAGAGAGACATGAAGATAGTGAGAGTCCGAAAGAGAGAGTGCAACTCTCTCCCATATCGAACATTTAATAAAAAGCTGATTTAGGATGTGCTCTTTTTGAAAGCTGCTGACTCTGGCGTAATGTCTTTGTGTGGCATAATGTCTTTGCCATCGGTTGCCAAATGCGTGAGAGGTTTTTTAAGTGCGCAGTTGCCGACGACTCTGATCGCCGTCGATCGCCGTCGATCGTTGCCGGTCGCTGCTTTATCAAATCAACAGCTGGTGCAGGTCAAGTGGCAAATAAAACATAACAAAAGCAACGTCTTGAGCGAAATTCAAAATTCATTTACGGTTCATTAGAGCAACGCTTTCAATTGTTTCGCTCTCGCCGCTCTCAGCTTAGCTCAGCGCTCAGCTCTCTGCTCAGCTCTCAGCTCTCAGCTGTCAGCTCAACTCTCGACTCAGTTGTCTGGTCGCATTCGAGGTGCGCGTTTCATTGCAGTTTTCATATTGACATTGAGAAAGGACGGAAATGAAAGTGTTTTGGCATTGTATCTTCTTTGTATTAGCGAGTCGAGACGGTAAGTGCCGATTATGCTTATCAGATTGCTTTGGTTATCTCCTTTTTTACCTGTTGCAGCTATAATTGCCTTATCAACGGACTGTCAGCTGCGGGAAACAAAACACGGCAGCGTTTGTGTTTGCAACAGTAGCCACTGCGATTACCTGGAGCAGCCTTTGTTGAAAGACAACTCTCAGATTGTGGTGATAAGCTCCAGCAAGGTAAGTGGACAGCTTAAACAGCTTTTGTAAGTGAGTTCCATTTGACCCTTCAACTCTTAACAACATTTCAATTTCATGCTTAAATTACCAACTACAAAAATTAAAAATAATTCTATTAATTTCAAATAATCTTTAAATTTGAATTTATTTGTTTTACCTTTGTTTATAAACTGTCACTTCAGGCTCCAAATATTCGAATAAATCATTTTCATTTCTACAATAAGACAACTTGATTGATAAGATATCAAAATAGGTTTTCTAACAATCAAGATGTGTTTCATCTATTGCTAAGATAATTTCATTTTTTTAATGACAGATGTTAAACTCAGTTACTTTGTCAAATCTAAGAACTTTCGTTTAAAAAATTCATGGAAAATAAAAGAAATACTCCCTTTTCATAGAATGGATTGCGATTTAAGAGAACCGATGCCAGTTTTCTGGAGAAAGACATGTGGGAAGTGCAGGATCGTCAGTTGATTGATGAGAACTTCGTAGCGGATTCCATTATGGTAGAAGAGAATCGAGCCTGGCTGCAGTTTGCAAATATTCCACAAAAGTTCGGTAATTGAGCATTGCTAATCACATAACTGTTAGACCTTTTTAACAGTGCTTTTTTACAGTTTTGAATGCCAACATAAAGACCGTACAGCTAACAGTTAATCGTGATAAGCGTTATCAGAATATAACAAACTTCGGAGGCGCGCTTACGGGCAGCGTTTCGCACATTCTACAACAACTACCAGAGGAATTGCAAGATCATATCTATAAGTAAGATTATCATATGCAATAATAACTATGTCTTCTACTATTTAACGGTCAATTTCCTTCATTGTCATGCTGACCATCTAAATATGTATAGATCCTATTTTCACTCCGAGGGCATTGGCTATAATTCAATACGCATGTCGATTGGCGGCTCTGACTTTGACCTCCAACCTTGGGCCTACAACGAGGAGCCGCGCAATGACCCGTTATTGAGCAACTTCACAACACTGGATGCACGGGATCTACAGAAAATTGAGCAATTAAAACGTGCTAAGAGCGTGTGTCAACTGAATGATCTGAAAGTCATGGCAGCTGCTTGGAGTGCTCCCACTTGGATGAAGAGCAACGAACGCTGGACGGGATTTGGCCAACTAAAACCACAATATTACAAAACCTGGGCAGAATATCATTTGAGGTGAGAGCACACACACACACACTCAATTTAATAAATTCATTAAGTATATACATATACAGGGAAACTAAGTAGTATCGCTTTCAGTTTTGCAAGTTGGTTTTTGGTAATCGGTTACGCAAAATCTTTGTTTCGTAACGGTTACCGGTTTTCATATGTCTCGGTTTCAAAAATCTGGTATAATTACGGTTCACAAAAAACAAAGTCTATAAAAAAGTTTTAAGTATATTATAGTGAAAAGAAATAGATCATTAATTAAAAAAATAAGATCTTTTTAATTAGATTATTTTTTAAATATATAATAAAGTATTCCACCTAGTTATTTCTTTATTATAAGGTAACGTATTTTAATTAAAATGGTCGCAAGACTGAAAGGTTGTTTCTTATATTTTATATTTCAACAAAACTGATCAGTTATATAGTAACTTATATCTTTTGCACATTTCTTCTACATGTCAATACGTCAATATGTCAGAAGAGTTCCGACAGGAGCAAGCTGTCAAAGCTTCAAAAACAGTGTATATATTGTCAGTTATTTTCAAAGTTTTCATTTTTTATTTACCACTAAGTCACTAAGCATTGCATTTAATTAAAGCAAGGATAAATCTATTCAGCGTGTCGTAGATATATGAGTCTGCTTCTTTGTTTTGAAGAAATTAACGCTCATAATAATTATTATTTGTCTCGCAGATTCCTTGAGCTAATGCAGTCCAAAAATATGCCCGTCTGGGCCATATCCACTGGCAATGAGCCGTTAAACGGCGTCATTGGTTTCTTTTTCGTGCACTTTATGAGCATGGGTTGGACGCCCTGGCAGCAGGTATTTCAACCATTAGATAACCATTTATATTGCTAGACTTTGTTCGAGTTAAATTCATTAAATTCAACTTTCTTTTGGCAGGCTATTTGGCTGAACGATTATCTTGGGCCAACTCTCAGGAATTCCTCACAACGTCAAGTGCTCATCTTTGGCAACGATGATCAGAGATATACGTATCCCTCCTGGTTTCGAAAGGTAAGGTGGAGACTATTCCTAATACTGTTCAGCCATTATATTATGCGCCAGGAATACTCTCGCACAATAAATTTACATAAATATATCATTAATAAAAACTAACAAATAATTAACCAAAGTCGGAAAAATCCTAGCTTCTTGTTTCTAATATTCGTAAACTAGATTTTTCATAATCTCTGTACTCTCAATTTAATTTCACTTTAATATGAATATGTTTTTCTTTTACGTTTGTTTTCGGAACTTCAACTTTGTTTCATGTTACATTATTTATTATTATGAGCAGGCAAAACTGATTTAAATGTGGGAATCCAACTGAGTTATTTATAAAGCAAAAGGATAATCGTAATCATCTAAGATTAGTAATTATAATTATTGTAATCTAAATGTTTTTTTTATGTATGGTAAATTTTGCAGTGTTTGCTGGCATTTTTCATCCATATTTTATGCTCCCAATTCTTAGAAAAATATTTTAAATTTGCCCATAAATACAGCATATTAATCGCTCTTCCACAGATGCGATCGTCTCGTCCCAATGCCTTGGACTATCTCGATGGCCTGGCCGTGCATTGGTATTGGGATGAAATGTTTGGGCCGCATCTCATAGATGAGGCACATGCGGAAATGCCAAATAAATTGATACTAAACACAGAGTCATGCATCGGTGATAAACCATGGCAGACCCATGGCCCAGAGCTGGGCAGCTGGGGACGCGGAGAGAGCTATATGCGTGCCTATATCCAGGATCTACAGCATAATGTCAATGGCTGGCTGGATTGGAATCTAGTGCTCGACGAGCAGGGCGGACCCAACTATGTTCACAATTACGTGGACGCACCAGTGATTGTGAATACGACAAGTCGCTCCGAGTTTTACAAACAGCCCATTTATTATGCCATCGGGCATTTCAGTAAGTTTCTGCCGGAGAAATCGGTGCGCATTGAAACAAGCACCAATGCAACAGATTCATTGGCACAGCTGAGTGTTGTGGGATTCCAGAGACCAGATGAGAGTGTCGCATTGATCCTGTACAATGGGTAAGTGGCACGCGTGTTGTACTCCTCTCAAGTGGTTGCAGCTAAAGATGTAGTTGCAAGCTGCCACTACTTAAGTGGACTCAAGTGGATGACTCCCTTACACTCATGTACTTCACTTTTACAGCGAGAACTTACCTGTAGATTTGGCTCTAAGGGACAGTCGTCGTGGGGAATTCAAACTGAGACTGCCCGCGCGATCCTGGCACACGGTGATCTACAAATGAACTGGATGCGATGCTCGTTTCAAACTTAGGCTAAAATTACATTATCTAAAAGTAAGCAAGAGTCCAGCTGCTGCCCTAAGGACCAATTAGGATAGGAACACAAGGTTTGCCACTTCGCCACTGATAAATACAACGGAAGCCAAATGAATGATTCCCACTCCCGTACAGGATGCGGATACCTCATAGGATCCGGTAGATCCGGACTCTGGAGATTTGTTCATGCGCAACGACAAGCAGACAACGGAAATTTGTTTAAGCTGCTCAATTTGCCGTAACACGTCTGTTTACAATGAAATTTCATTTGGCGTTTAGTGTCCACCCCGCCTCCTTCTACCCTCAACTTTGGAAATGGATGTGGGAAGTGGCACGGCGAGTATAAACGGAATTTTGGATCAAGTTGAGTGACAACTGGCAGTCGAGCGGCTACAACGACCGACAAACCGAAAACATCTTTCGTTTCAAATAATATTTCTAGTTTTTCTCAAGTTTTCCTCATTTTATACCCGGTACTCGTAGAGTGCAAATGCATATTACTTTCGTTGCATATTCCATTGCATGTCAGATTAGATGATGTGTCAGAGCAAAGTTACTTTCTATTTTAAAGATATTTTAAAGATATTGCTTAGTTTTTATATGATATTTAATCCCTTTAATAGATTTCAATTCACCAACTCATTGTGAATTCAATACACTAAATATTTTCGAAGTAAAATCGAAACAGATTAAACAGAATTTTCTATTGCGATAAGCAAATCTGAATAATCTTAATCGGCATAAAGTTAGTTTAGTCATGTCAAAATCTAGAGAGAGCATTCAAATTTGATGGTAATGTTTATTCAAAAATTACTTGACTTTAAATAGGTATAAATGTAAATTCCATGAGATCCGATCAATATATCAATTAAATATAAAACTAAAAAACTACTTAGTTTAACGGTTAAAGGTTCCGGTTTGGTTTACAGTTTTAATGCCCCATGCAGTATAAATATATTTTCGATGTGAGTACCGGGTATATCATGGTCGAGCACTCGACAACAGCGCTCCGACTTGTTTGTATAGCATGTGCTCTATAAATATGATTGTCAATTGAGCGCACAGAGAAAAGCATTTGCTGCTGTGGATGCAACAACAACTGCAACTGCAACTGCAACTGCCGCAGAATTCGCCTCTGCCTCTGCTTCGCTCAAAATGAGGCGTTTTATGTAGATCTATAAATTAAACATAAAACAGCTTGGCTTTTAAATATTATTTAGCAATAGTTTTAAACAATAAAATATCTTAATATTCATTGGGATTTGATGGCAATGTTGTGTGGGTGGCATATGCCACATGCGCTTGTTTTATGGGAATACATTTATGTATATGTTGCAGCGGCAAGTTGCAAGTTGCGAGTTGCAAGTGGTAAGTGGCAACAATTGTTGGGCATCGCTCTCAAGTGCTTACAACAAAATACACTTATCAGACATGAGTGTGTCAATTACATACTCCTACTCCTACTCCTGCAGCCCCTTTTCTTATAAAACATGCAACCAATATGCAATGCCACAGCCGCTGCGGCAAAGTGTTGAGTGTTTCCCTAAGATGTTGTTGTTGTTGTTGCTGCTGCTGGATTGTTTTGTAGTGCACAAAGTTAATGAGGCTCATTATGAATATGGTCGCGATATGTTTGTGTCAAAAGCAATGAAGAAACTAAAGTTGTAAGGGAATTTCCACAAGCAGCTCTGTCAGCAGAAGATCAAAGCACATTACCATTCCAATTCCCATGGAGCATGCCCATAATGTGTTATGAGTTATTAGAGGATGGCAGACTCTGATCCACATTCACATTCACATTCACATCTACATCCACATCCAGCTAACTGATCCGCTTCCTGGCAGCATCGCGTCGCGTGCTTGTCAACAGCTGACAGCGCCATGTCAGAGCAATTTGCTTAACTACAGAAGGTGCTGCCACTTCCACTCCCACTCCTACTCCTGCTCCTGCTCCTCATGAGCACCTCCTACACATGTCGACTCCCTGACGGCCACTCAAATTGAATGCTCAAAACATACGCTGACTGGATACTATTTAGTGTCAGATTTATTTCAAGCATTAAACGGTGATCGCATTTCAGAGTTACCCTCCAAATGGAGGATGCACTTGAGTGGCCCGCGGGACAAGGGCGCCGAATATGCCAACACTTGCATACACATACATACACTTACATATACCCACATACACATACATATGTACAGTGTACACTGTACTTATATCGGGCTATTTGTATTTCCAACTTAGTCCATCCATTAAATTGTGTTTCTCACGTAGTCGCTTAGATTATTTCATATTTCTTTTTGATACCACTCTAAATTTCCATATGTCTGTTCTTTGTCAATTTTACTTCAATGGTAATTTTGCAATAGATATGTGGTACTTAATAGAATATCTTTATTTGATAAATTTGATGTTATTTCTTGTAGTTTTCGTGTTGTTTTGTTGCTGTTAAGAGAGTTCAAATAATTGCATGAAATCAAATGAATACTAACCAATAGTTCGCAAAATAAAATGTTTTTAGAACAAATAAAGAGATCGGATAAACTATAACAGTGTTACAAGAGTTAAAGTTTTTGATACATTTGAAAAAATTAGAGTCTTCCGAATGAACTAAATTTAGTTGCTTTTGTAAATTCCGCATAATGTAGAATAGTTCATTTTCTGTAAAGTAATAAGAGAAATAATAAATAAGATTCAAAAGGTTCTCAAAAATATTTAAATACTACAAATAATCAAATTCGAGGTGCAGAATTTATTGAAATTGTCACCTCGCACAGAAATAGGATAATTTTGAAATTATCATCATATTTTCGCATTAATCAAATATAGTAGTTAATGAGCGTTAATAATTTCTAAATTATAGGACATATATGTTATATGTACTGTGCATAGCTACCATTAGATATTAGCTATGCAGCTTTGGCCAAATGTTGGTACGTATTTTCCCAACAAATCGTATCTGCCAGATAAGATAGGGAAATTATCCAGCCCAGCGATTGGGAAAATCAATCCGTGGCAGGGTAAATCAGAAGCGACATAGCCAGCGATAAGATGCGACGTCCGCTCTCGCCAACATTAGCAAAGGTGGCCAAGCAGGAGTTGAACGAGACGCCCGACAGGATACAGCAGGACATCATAATACTGCGGGTCTGGATACGTCAGCAGCCACATCTGAGAGCCCGCACCGAGGATGAGTTTTTGGTTGCCTTTCTGCGTCGCTGTCGATACAGTTTGGAGGAGACGAAGCGACGCATTGACCGTTATTTCACCTACTACAAACTCTTCCCGGAAGTCATGAGCAATCGTTCGATTACCCAGCGTCTGCTGGACATCAATCGATTGGGGTGAGTACGAGTATTGTATTGCTGGAAGAAATATTAATAGATAATCTATATATATAAAATGCTTTGTCCTCACTGACTGATATATCACAGCCAAAGCCAAACCACATGACTTAAAGAATTAAAATATTTTTTAAATATGCTGAATTATCTTAATTTTTTAATTCCACCTGCAACCCAATTTGGAAAATTAAAAAATATTATTTAAATAAAACTAAAACTTTAATTGTGGGTCTGCGTCCGAGCAAAGCGAGTACGCAAAAGTGGGCCCTCTAGTATAATAAAATATATAATATTACTATTCATTTTATAGGGTCTGCCTGTTTCCGGATGTGCCCAAGTGCGACAATCGCACGGCTTTGTTTGTGGCACGTTTCGGACAATTCGATCCCAATCAGTACAGTCTGCGGGAGGTTTATCACTTCACATCGATGGCCATCGAAATCGTTGCCCTGGAGAGCGATTATGCCTCGGTGGCGGGCATCTGTGAAATCATCGATCTGGAGGGAGCCAACTCCGATAAAATGCGACGCTTCGATAAGGTATTCTTTCGCAAATGGTGGAACTGGCTGCATGACTGCAGTCCCCTGAGGATAAAGGAAGTGTACGTCATCAACATGCCCAAGGACATTCAAAGCACCATTTTGTTCCTCTACAATATCCTCAGTGCCCAGGTCAACTATCCGGTTGGTAGGTCGATCCGTCATATCGCTGATTATTAATCCAGTATCTCTTAGATTCATGTATTGAAAACCCCGGCGGAGTTATTTGAGCACATTGGCAAGGAATGTCTGCCAGAGGAATATGGCGGCACCAATGGCCACATGCTGGAGAGTATTGCTGATATGGAGGATTTGCTGAACAGCTATCGTAGCTACTTTGAGCAGGATCAAAAATATGGCACCATTGAGGAGCTGCGACCCGGAGAGATTATCACCTACGAGGCGGAGTTCGGTGCTAACGGTTCCTTTCGTAAGCTCAACTGGGATTAGCAGAAGGTCTCCATTCCACAATATACAATATACATTTCATTTGTTTATATTTTATATGCTAAGCTCCACTGTAGTCGATCAATTAAACTACTGATAAACAAAATGTCGATTAATTCACTTATCTACAACACGAGTACGGGTTCGATTACGGGTACATATATCTATTAATATACTCGGTATTCAAACAATTGAAGAGTGTTGTCTCTTAGTGGCAATGTATGTGACAGGCAAAAAAAAACCATCATATTACCTTAACTTAATTATATAGTAATTAATTCTTTAGCAGCTTCAACAACATAATATACATGTATTTATTTCGATTATTAATCATTTACCGAGGATTTTAAAATTTATTCCAGGTCCGTTTAAACCTATTGCCGCTGTAGAAATGATTTGTCTCTGAACCTTAAATATGACCCTCTGTGTAGCCTATTAAAGTATCTCAACGAATCTCACAGAACTTTATATTGTTTTGAATATCCTGACTAAATTTTGTTGATATCGAATTTCCATAATCAACCAAAAACTTTAGTTGAATGCTTTGTTAATTATTTAGATATCTGAACTAAACTAATTTTGTATCTGATATTCTTTTGTTTATATCCTAACGATCAGTCGAAAATTGAACTTTAAACCTTTGTTTTTACCCACTTTTACTATTGCACAATCGTTTTTAACTTTCCCCTGATTAAAGTTTTTTTTATTGCTAAATCTCCGATCCCACTGTCCTGGAATATCCTATGTTAATTTCTAGTCCTTAGGTCGGACATTTCGTTATTAATTGTATATCTTTTTTATTGATCTATGAGGTCAAGTAAAAAGTTCGTTCGGTTTTTTAATGATTTTTTAAAAGATGATAACTTTGTGTACATTTGTCCGATTTAAATCAAATATGCGCCGTTTTGTTATTTGGGTTATTCTAAATTTTCCCCAACCCCTTGTTTTACTCGCTTCAGCTTTCCACTTTAATTCAATATTTCTTAATTTAGTTTAAATATGTATATGTATTTCTCAATTTGCTGACTGCTTTACTGGTGTATAAAAAAGAAAATAAAAAATATTATTTCTTTTTGTTCAAATCTGACAGATTGTATATTCAAAACATTAATAGCCGCAATATTCGTTCAGTTATACACACATATTTATTCTTAATGTGTTTTTTGTTTAAACCATATAATTATAATTTCTTATTTCGTATGAACAAATTATTGGGTTTAAGTATCTCAAAGTCGAGCACGCTTCTTATGTGGCGTTCTATGTGTAGCTTGTCGTATATCTAACAGTGAGTGTTCCAGGCCATAGCAATGTCACCGATAAGATTGCACACCCTTTCTAACACACAACAAATCGCTTGGCACTCAGGTTGCAGCTACCACGGTGTGAGCATGTCCAATTTGCGAACTTTGGAGCCGTTGTTGGCCGCCGTCGCCTTGGCCGAGTGCAATGAGCAGCAGTCGGAGAGGGAGGCGTTGATAGGGACAGTGCAGACATGGATTGCCAAGTCACCGTATCTGAGGGCACGCACGGATGAGCAGCTGATCCTGGCATTTCTCCGACGCTGTCGCTTCAGTGTGGAGGAAACCAAACGTCGCATCGACAATTATTATTCCCTGCGTAATGTATTTCCCGAGGTACTCGGTTCCCGGCAAGTGAATGAGGCGTTGATGAAGCAATTTGATCGCGGGTAAGTCAGTGATGAATTCAGGAGGAAAACATGTCGAATTTGGTGTAATCCACAGTATTCATGTCATACCCGAACGTCCAGTTAGTCCACAAGGAGCCAGAGTAATCATCTCGCAGTTCTGTCAAGTTGACCCAAAAACATCGAGTCCCCGGGAAGCCTTCAAGCTGCTCTTCATGCTCCTGGAACTGCTTTGGCCCAGGAGTGTGACAATGCGACAACTGCGGGTCTCTTTTGGGTGGTGGACGCACGCGATGTAACCATGGAGCAAATGCTTCAATATGATCCATTCCTGCTGAAGAAGTCCTTCATGTTTGTGGATCAATGCTTGCCGCTGAGTTTCAAGGAGATTCACCTGGTGAACATGATACCCTCGGGACAGACGGTCTTCAATTTTGTCACCTCCTTCCTGCCAGCCAAATTGCCATGGAAGGTGCCCAAGATCCCATAATATATCTTAGTTCTCTAGCTGATTTCTCAACTCTCAATTCAATTTGCAGTTTGTGGTGCACAAAAAGTCGGAGGATTTGTATAAACATCTGTCGCCCGAGGCGATGACCATTGAATACGGCGGCAACAATGGCTACCAGGCGGAGGCCCTGGACTATTGGCGTCGGAAGCTGCAGGCACACAAGGATTACTTTGAGGAGGACACTCAATATGGAACCAATGAGAAGCTGCGCGTTGGCCTGGCCAATGCCTGGGCCAGCGGGGAGCTGAGTGGCACAAGCGGATCCTTTCGCAAATTGGAAGTGGATTAATCAATGAACAAGTTCTTTATGTTCTTTATTTTTTACACATAAATAGATTTATTAAGTAAATAGTTGCTAAAGCTACAAGAATACTAATTTATTGCTAACATTTTCACTGGGATCTTTTGCTATCCTTTGTTTGTATATCGTGTATCCTTTTTGCTGTCACTTACAAGTATCTTTACAATTAACTAGTTGGATAATTTTACTATCCAATTATTGCTATGTGCTGCATTTCTTCTTGAAGTTGGCATGCAACGATGATGTCGTCGACTTTGCGTTGGATGAGGATGAGGATAAGGATGAGGATGCTGCCAAGGATGTCGATGTCGATTTATTGGATGCGGCTTGAATTGGCGCAGCATTCGTGGTGCTTTTATTAATGCTCTGCACAATCAGATTGAGACAATCCAAACTTGAACCATTCGGACTGCTGCTGCTGCTGTCGAAGTCTGTTGAGATACAAGATACGAGATACAATGTTTAGTCTAAGGATTGGATTGGATTGGCCAACTCTTGGCTATTTTACCTGCGAATTGTCCATATTTCTCCATGTGTCGGTTATAGAAATTAAGTTTATCCTCCAGATACGCACCGGCATAAGAGCTCTGAAAATATACATACAAATAAAGATTCATTGTAAGAATTATGAATACCGAAGATTTGTTATAAATGTAGAATCCAAATTTGGGAAGAAAAAAAGAAAACTCTTTGAATTTTAGAGAAAGGAAAATAGAATGTCGACGCTATCCAGAAATAGTCTGAAAAATCGCAAAATCATCGCATGTAATTTAAGTGTATATTTCTATAACCATTTTCTACTTTTTATTTACAATTTTCTATAATAATTGAATTTAATTTGTTTCAATAAATATTTTGTCTTTACTTTATTGTCTATTCCGAATTTTCAAGAGGTACCACAAATATTTAAATAGATGTAAGCAATTTGTAAATGTGTCCGTATCTACGAGAATCTTTTGCACATCTCCGCTTGAAGAATCACAAAATTAGCAAGACAATAAATTAGTGAAAAAATGACAATGTCAAAATGCTTGTCTGACTGTCATCTTTGCCTCCAAATGCCATAGAAAATGCACTCTAATGATGAGATTAAGCCAAAATTTATGTCGTCACTGGCTGAGATTGTGGCTAAAAGATTCCACGGCATGAGTTAGCCAATTAAAATGCATTGAACCAAATGCACCCGGAGACGAAGATGGCGATGTAGATGGAGAGGGAGAGGGATAGAGGGAGAGAGGGAGATGTGGATGGGGATGGAGGCGAGAAACGCGTTGGAGCATTGTCTCTCTAGAGACTTTTGCCGGGCCACTTATTAGCAATTAAATTAAATATTCAGATTCGCGCGCATACGCAGACGACAGGCGAAGAAGAGGAGACAAGAGAAGGGGGTGGAGCGAGCAGGAGAAGAGGGGTGGCATGTGGAAAGTAGAAGGAGGGGGGAATGTCAAAAACGGAGATGCGCAGATTTCATTAGAAAAATTGCTTTAACGCTTTTGTTAGGCAAATTATAATTGCCACTTCTGGGTGGGTTTGCCTTCAGTTTCTGTGGAATAAAAACTCCACGCTTGCCACATGTAGCATGCTGCAGGCAGCAGGCAACATGCAACATTGCAACGGCAAACTGACTGATGAAATGTTAAGATTTTAATGCAGTTGCCTTTGTCGACGCAGCGTCTGCAAGGATCAGAGCATATGGCACTGGACAGGGATAGAGAGTGAGAGAGAGGGGATAGGCAGATAGAGAGGGGAAGAGGAAGAGAGAGAGGGGGGGAGAGGAGTTCAGTGGCGGAGTGGCACACCAAGTGTGTGTGGTGTATTTATAGGCGCAGTGACATGAAAACGACACTCAGTTGGAGCCGCCAGAGAACAGACAGAGAACAAAACACTAAACACAGCAACAGCAACAACCAAAACAACAGCAACAACAACAACAACAGCAACAACAACAGCAACAACAACTCATGCTGCACTTTTATAAAGCGATTTATCATTTTCCAAGCGTTTAGTGACAGCTTGCGCTCGATATATGCGACACACACAACACACAGAAAGAGTACAAAACCCAACAAATAAAATACATTCTCATGCATATACGATATTGCATATATACGTGTATATATACGATATATGTATATCATGTGTGCTATATCTGAATGAAATGCCACTTATCATCCAAGCAAACGCTTTTTTTTATGAGTTGCCTTAAGATTTTGAGCCGCTTTTTGGCGCGTTCGACTGACGGCTTCTTTTTATTTGAAATGTAACGGATATGTGGCATTATCTTGTATCTTGTAAATATACAATACAAATGTAGCGTGTTGCATAATTTGTGAGCATATCTTAAGCGCATTTTCATCGTTTATTTTTATCGCAAGTTCTTATAAACAGCAATTGACAAACGACCTCACAGATAAGAGAATCTTATCAATCAGTAGATAGTACACATGTAAACTTCACTTCCGATATGTATGTGAGTTATTTCATGAGTCATTTGCACCTAAATGTTGATGAAAATATGGAAAAAAATTGCCAAATTTATTGCGACCAGCAATACAATAAAACAAAACTTAAGTGGATGCACTTCAAGTGTCAAAGTGACTGATAAGAGATAAGAGCTCTCGTATTGTGGGAAGCGTTTAATAATAGATGGTATCACCAGGTGTGCTGCAGTTCAGGATTATAAAGTACATTTGATAATGGCAGACCCTGTAGTCTGCTCGGTTTGTTTATTTATAACACATTTCTTATCGCATTTAATGTAAAAATCGAAACAACTCCAGATTTCTGCCCCCTCTGCTACTTTTGGATAGATGGATGGATGGATGGATGGATTGTCAGCCCCAAGGGGCTGAAATGCATTTTAATGTCTGCACTCTGGCATTTCGCCAGTTTTTAATCAAACTATGGACGAACATTAATATCTGCCATTGAGGGCGCATATAGTCGGCATATAGTACAAAAAATATGCAAGGTTTTATGGTAAATTAACAAATTTGTACATTAAAATGTGAAAAACTCAAACAAACTGCATGGAAATTATTCAGCTGAATCTTTCCTGTGCCAGTGAGTTAAGATCGGGGATCCATAAACATATAGTCTCGAGGCTATTGCAAAAATGTTCGCGTAATTGTTGACAATTTGTTGTGCTGTCACATGCCCCATGCCTCATGCCCCATACCCTATATCCCAAACACCGTGCCACATGCCACATGCCCCATGCCCCATGTTCCAAAGGCGCAATGTCTTGCAACACCTTTCGGGGAGCATCGCTTCGATCTTGTCATGTTTTTCCTGTGCAATTTGTCAACTGACACATTTCCCTCGAACATGAGCTTATTGTGAAATAAAATTGAAGAGGCACTGCCACCCCGTCCCACCCTTCTCCCGTCTCCCGTCTCCCTCCTCCCCCAACTCTCCCTTCTCCTTCCACTCCAACACGAAATTTCAAATACGCAGCTCAAGTTTTTATACCCTGCGCCTATTAAATGTGGGCAAGAGTGGGTATAATGGTTGACTGTTCATTTATGTAACAGACGTAAGACATCTCCCCTTAAAGTAAATAACGCTCAGTTACTTTAATACGGTCATAGCTGAAATCCACGATTTTTTAGAAATCGGATCTTAAAGTTTTTCGTTTAATTCAAATAAAACCCAGCAGTAAAATCACAAAAATCTTTCGATTCTTACTTAAATACATCACAACATAGAGGGGATATAAGGAATTTTTCGGCATCATTGACTCATTAAGCGTGTTTTGAAGTAAATTCACGATATATAATTTTAAAAAGTCACTTCTGTCTGTTTTTCTGAACACATCGGTTTAAGGAACTATCAAATCTGGGAACTGAAAATAAAGCCTACTTTCAGTTTATTCTCGAATGTCTTCCTTTGTCAAAAGCCCGAAAATACGAATTAAAAAAGGATATTAAGTCCGTTTAAAAATCAATTTCACACAGCATTTGGAAGAAGCATAAGAACGCCATTTGTATTTAGTTTCATTCATGTTAGGGTATCTCTTAGTTGAGCCATCTCGATTTGTTTAATTCGCTTGGAAAAGGGGGAAACATGAAAATCGGTTCCATTCACGTGCAGAAGGAGTTTCGACTGCCTAAATGGAATTCTGTGTGGCTGAGCATCCGAAATTGTTATAATTAATTTACAACACGATCGTTTCGTTATAGTTTACAGTTTACAGTTTACAATTCACAATTTATGGTATAGGTAAGGATTGGGTGGGCCCGATACATAAAGCACATAAAATGGAAATTTATTTATTGGATTTCACTAAATGCTGAAGCATCTTTGTAGCGTCCTTCTTCCCGCATTTGTATCTTGTATCATTTGTAGCCTCTGCACACTGTTTGTCCAGGGAAACAAACTCTTTTTGGGCAATCATAATTCATAATACGAATGCTTTCCAAGGGGGAGAAAGCTTATTAAGTCGCACGTCAGTGAGAACATAAATTGTTGAGCAACAAATGAGAATAAGAAGAATATGTGAAGGGGAAATCGAGATCGGAAAGAATAGATATGGGATCGTGAATGGGGAGCTGAAGACCCATGTTATTCTATTTTCATGTAGAGCAAGCTCGACGAGCGATCCCTGAGATTTTGAGATTTTGATGAATGTGCGTGTCGCCAAAAAGAAAAATGTACGAAAATGTTTTTCATGCATGAGGTTTTTACGAGAAAATAATTGCGGAACGTTTTCTTTCAGTTTGCCGTTAATATTAATTGGCGTTAAGCAAAAAACAACTTACCAGATAATCGGACTGGCAACTTTTGCCGCTCAAACTGGGCGCCAGATTGTCGCCATCCCGTGTGGGCGTGGATTCCTGAAACAAGCCACAGAAAAGGAAAACAAAAAAAGAACAGTTGAATTACTCGAGTCATAAGGCATATGGGATTTAATTGTGTGATCCTTACCTGTAACAAATCCTCCAGGCTTTCAATGTACTCGATGGCATTGCGCAAGATCTCGACCTTGGGCAGACGCTGATTGGGATTGGATGATGTGCGTCGCTTTAAGATCTCAAAGGCCTCGTTAACCTAGAAAGCAAATGGAAGCCAAGTTATGGGACATCATCAATTAAAACTGATAACTCATCAGTGGAGGACCATAGAAATCATAGAAATCCATTAGAGATGCCATAAAAACCCGAAAAACCAAAGACATCATCTCATTTTTAAGTGGCTCTTTAATAAAACATATTTTAAATTAAATTGCGCATAAAATTTAAACAATTAAACCATCGGGCGCGGGTGTTAACGATGGCCAAAGAGTCGTTTCCCCCTTTTCATAAATGTTTCTGATAATTGGCTGTGCCACAGGGGTTTTGTCAATCTATAAATAGCTAGAACTACGTCTCTTGGAACTTGGTTCTTGGTTCTTGGTTCTTGACTCCCTCTATTCTTGGTTTTCAACATTTAACGATTTGTCGCAGAACTCTCGAGATCGTTAATGTTCTTTTTTTACGAGCTATGTTTGGCAAATCCTGAACTTTAATGCTTGTTGGGTGGTTTCTCTTCTTCTCTTTTCTTGATATTTTGAAATGTGAAATTTAGGGCCAAATGATTGCAAGTGACATTTACGTCCATGATGTGTTAATTTCTGTGCCGCAACAAAGTTGCACATAATTGCCCACAAGACTCTAACAATTTCTATAGAAAATGAACAATTTTTCAGTCCCTTAGTAAATATTACAATGTTTTCTAATCTTTTCGCGCTTATTTTATTTTAATTTTAAGGAGTCGAACAAGTTTAAGCAGTTCCATTTACAGATACTTTTTAAGATTTGCGGTATCAAAAATTAAAGTATGTTCTTTCTTAAATCAAGCAATTTAGGCACTTTTATTTCATGCAAAGAAACATATATTTTATTTGTAGTTTGATAATTCCAAGATTTTCACACGGAAACAAAACTAGAAAATATACTTTTAAAATCAACCAAATTATACCTCATTTTTAGGTGCAAAGAAATATTTATCTACAGTAGTTTGTAGAATGGAACCCCATCGATTCCAGTTCCCATATAAGATTCTTACACAACAAATTTTATGTAAAACATTTCAGTTAGAATTCAAAAACTTCAAACAAGGCCGCTTTTATCTATATTTCATAAACTGAAAGCATAAATAAATGATGGAAGTATTCTTTTTTGATCAAAGTGTATAAACAACAGTTACAGCTGGTCTAAAATAAAGTTAGATAGTTATAGTTACAAAATTCGAAATACTCTTGGTTTTAATTTATTTTATATGTTTCTATGACAAATCTTAGACCGCCCAAAGACTTTTTCGCGATTCAACAGATAACAAATTTTTTAAGTTTCACAAAATTCAAAATTTTTTATAGAAAATTTAAATGTGCATTTTTAATTTTAGATATGTAAGTAAGTTTACTAATTTAATGTCAAAGTCATTTGACATTTTATATGTGTGATCTAATTTGATTTTGATTTTAATATAACTTAATACATTTTCTTATATTTATTAAATAAACATCACAAGGATAAAGATTGAAGTGTTCTCTTTTCTCTTAATTAAAAAAATATATTGCCTATTTAAAATATAAATATTAAGCGATCGAACAGACAATACAAGACTTGAAATATTGAATAATTTAAATTTCTTGGTCATTATGACTTATTTACTTTGTATATTCGGCGATGCGTAAAGTAAAATATCTCTTTTCAAGTCATAAACAAATAATTAGAATATGCAATTTTTTAATAACTCTTTGCCTATTTTTCCATATTTAATTACACTGTTCTACAAAATAATCACAAAAAAAAAAAAAAAAAAAAAAAAAAAAAAAAAAAATAAAAAAAAAAAAAGTTTTAAGTCGTTTTACTGCACGACTTCTTAGGGAATATATTACCTGCAAAATATCATATACAGAGTTCATTCATTGCCTAAATTCTTATGTATTGTATTACCTAGACTAACATACTTATTATCGATAATGGGGCATCTAATATTAAGTCAACTTTTCCTCGAGTACTATGTTAAGGAAGAAGTCCTGCGATTTTAGTCAATATTCGGACATTTATTGTAATACTTATGTAATTATGTAATACTTTATGTAATATTTTGTACCTTTCTGAGACGCCGTCGCTCCCGCATTGTGGCTGCCTTCCGTCGATCGACGGTGACGCTTTTCTTTTTGCACGCCTTGCAGGCCCAGGTGAGACAGGGACGGGAGGATTGTGCCGAGGCGCAGACGAGGGGGGCAAGCACATGTTCCTCGGAACTGAGACTGCTATCCTCGTCATCGTAGTCCGTTGTGTAAATGGGTGAGGATGTCATCGAGAGTTGCTTCGTGGCATCTGTGGACTGATGGCTTCGACTGTTGAAGCTGCAGGCGGCGTTGCTGACATCGCCGACGGCCGTGAACCGATTGAAGAAATGATGCAGTGTCTGGTGAGGATTGTGACTGACATTTGGATGCGTCAGGCTGTTGTTGTTGCTGGTGTTGTTGTAAGTGTAATCCGCAGAACTCGTCTGTTGTTGATAATTAGTGTACTCCTGTTTAATGGCATTCCCTGACAGCATCGCATTTGAATTAGAATTGTTGTATTTGGTCATGGCTGGGAATCGGGGATCGGGTATCGGGAATTCTGAATTCTGAATTCTAAATTCTATCTTAAAGATCACAATCACTGCACTGCACTTTAACTGCACAGACAATCTTCACATTCATGCGATTGCGATCGGAGAATTGAGAACCGAGAACTGAGAGACGAGAGACGAACCGACGCCCGCAACAAACGCGACAAAATTGAAGAAAATACTCGAAAATGTTTTGTGTGCGAGGCGCAAATCTTCCCCAGAATCACACATGTTGTGTCTGTCTCTTGTCTGTTCGACTCTTGGTCTGATGCTCTGATACTCTGATGCTCTGATGCTCTGATCTTGCTGCGTTTTGAGTGGCTGCCTCATGCTCTTCGAGTGGCATCTATTTATAACGCGGCACGCCATTAGACACTGTCACACATTGGCGATTCTAAACAGAAGGACGAGAGAGATTCGGAGCAGGCCACGCCCCCAATGTTGTCGTTCTGCTCAGGCTCTTTCCATTTTCCGCTCAATGGAAATTTGTGCGTTGTGTTGTGTTGTGTTTGCGAAAGGCTTATTTTACTATACTCACTTACTCGTAGTTTATTTATTGTCAGCGCCCAGATTAAAAGTCAAATAAATTTTGATTCTACCTGTCCAGCTATTAGCGCATCGTATATAAATTAGAGACGGAAAACAATTCGTTAATGTGACACTTTTAATGGAGGCAGTCCACTCCCTACTCCCCCTATGTCCAACACTCCCCTCACAATATGTTTAATTTTCATTGTTGTTTCTCATTTTCGTTCTTTTATTTTCTTTTTTTGGTGCTTCGCATCAAATTGAGCAAAAAAATAAACGTAGAGAATGAAAATAAAAATAGTCTTTCCTCCATGGGTATAATTTGTTTATTTATCGCTGCTCAAACAAAATATATATCTTTGGAAATCACCTCTAAATCTTCTTGAATGATATTGTAAATCTTTTGTCTTAGGCTCGTGGTTTTGTGCATACCATTTTATTTTCCAATTTCCAATGTGTATTATTGCTTTTGTTTTTGTTTTCTTTTTGTCACCGACTTTTCAGCTTTTCTTTCATTTGTGAATCGCGTTGATAAATGTTTTGTTTTGATTCGTTCTGATTTTATTTTGAGCGAAGGTGGACTTTTCCAAAATTTGTTTATATTGCCCGAAGATAATCCCAATAATAAATTGGCCTATTCATTTATTTTTCAAGTTGTTCTTTTAATATTTAATTATTCTTAGAATAGCTAACGTTTGGGTCAAGCCAATAAAATTAAGAGTTAAATTGAATAACTTGTGAGTTAAATTTTGTTAAGCACATTAATTGTATTAGGATCTTATCCTTTTAAAACGTTTTAACATTATTATGATTGAATAATAAAAGTGGTTTATTTCTGCCAGTGCGGCCCATTTCGCACATGCTAGCGCCATCTCTTGTACAAAAATCGTCAACTCGGATACACTATATTCATAAAGTATTGTATACTTTCAGGCACCCTCTTAAGAAAAAATTTGTCTCAACAAAAATATTTACTAGTCTTAATATATATCTTTAAAATATTAAAAAAAAAATTAAATATTAAAGAATTCTTTCTTATGTTGTTGTGTTATTGCTTTAATTCAGATTGGAATGTCGCTAAATTCAAACGGAACTCAGCATTTCACACGTTGAAAGAGTCATCTATTGCTTAAAACTGCGATAGATTGGGGTATTTAAAAAGTACGAAACATCGGATATTTAATAAATATTGCATACTTGTATGCGCAACTTTTAACACAAGTTTGGATTCATAAAAACAACGCATCAATCTGCAAATTACATATTTTTTAATGTTTAAAAAAATATTAAAATTCTTATAGGGTTTACCAATTCAAAATGTTATAATTCAGATTTAAATGTAGTTTTTTGTACCAGAGCTGAGCACGTCACGCGCTGAAAGCACCATCTATAGTTGAGAAATACCTCAGGCTGGGATATTTACAAAGTTCAAAGCATCGTCGCTTATTTCACAATGCTTTAGTATGAAATTGCAAATTAATAAGAACATTTATGAAAATAATTACTCTTTATCTTCAAAATAGGGTAAATACAAAAATAAAAACTACAAGATGCATATTTATGGAAATGTGCCTAACTTCCTGAGAACCAGTGTATTGTCTATTTAGCAAAACTTAAAAACGCCACCTATGGCACATTGTATTGTGAGGAGTAGCTACGCCGTCTCCGTCACAGACGAAGTTATAAAACTGGCTAGAGTTTCAGCTATTTTTACATGCTTTCCAGCCAGAAACACCTATTTTCCCTAGCAACTAAAAATGCCAGTTTAGGATAAAAATTAAATACTCCAAATTAAACTACCAATAAATTAATTATTTAATGAAAATCTTAAATTTTAAATTCACCCCATATAGAGTGCAGTATGCAGATGCTTAAAATGTCAACTCCTTACCATTTTGTATGGAAACATTAAACTTCAATTAAAATTGAGTCCCCGAACTAATTTTGATTGCCAAATTAATGACAGCTTCGCACAATTTTGGGTTTTTTCAGAGATGGCCCAGACAAATCATAAATTTATGAAATATTACTTCAAAATTATTTACTTCAATTGAATACTTCAGTACTTCAGCAATTTGTTTGTTGTTTGAATGAATCAGTTGCTTGGTTGTAGCACCAACAATTTAAATTAAATGAAAACGACCAACCTGGTCTGGTTGTTATCTATTATCATACTCGTGTTTGATTTTATCAACTCACTTTAAGTTACTGATGCAACTTCGATAGAACTGAGGTCATTACTAAAATGTGTCATTTTAAACTTCTGCTTCGTGCAGAACTTGACATTGTTGCTGTTATACCTCAGCAACTGGTTTGCGTTTAGCCAAGTCTATCGGCTTGTTGCTGTTGCTGTTGTTGTTGTTGCTATGATAAGGCACAACATCGCTTTCTGCTTTCCATTCATGAAAATGTGCAACATGCGGCAAACGCGAGTGTAAATTACGTCAGCCAAACTCTACGGATTATGAGTAAGCAACGGGAGAGAATAAGAGACGCGCATGTGCGTTTATGCCAAGTAAATTATAGACGGAGAGCGAGAACGAAAGGAAAGCTGCAGATTCACAAAACTCTAATTCTTATCACAGTATGGATTAAGCCTGGGCATGCCATTTGTCTACCTGGCAACAGCTGTGAGCGTGCCACAAAACGTAAAGCATCCAGAAAGCAGAGACGTAAAACACATCTTCAGTGTAAGTATGTACACACATGTACACATATACATACTCATATATATATTATAAATATAGATACACTTGGGCAAGTAATTGTTCTCACAAAGAAATATTTGTTTATATTTTTATAAACAGTTCAACTCAACTTTTCCTTTTTTACTTATTTCAAGAACAATACGTTTTATATTATATGTTTGCTCTTAAAAAAAAAATAAAATAAATACGGTTAACCCTAAAACTATTAATATAACTAGTAAAAAGCCTGCAATTTTTACAAAATAAAATATATGAATTTTAATTTTGTCATAACAATTTCTTGGCGAACTGTATGATATGTGTAGATATTGCGCATTTTGTACAAGAAAACAAAGCATAATGAACGAAAACTTTTAACATTTCTCTGTGCACACAGCATTAAATATTAGCGATGAAGCGAGCAAAAATACTGAGATGTGTTGAAAAAGGCTGCAGAGTGGTAGTCGGAGCGAGGCAGCGGAGTAGTGCGTAGCAATATTTGAGCGCGGAAAGACAGCGCGAAGTCCGCAGTTACATTGAAACCGTCGTAGCAGACGGATGGGCGCGCAGCTCGTGAGTGATTGCTATTGTGATATAGTTACACAAATACTCGTACAAGCACACACTCACACTCCAACACAGACATGTATATGCACATATATAAATTGTGCAAATGATATTGAAATTCGTAAACAAAACAAAGTGAACACAAAAAGATGCTGATAAAGAGGCGCCAATGCAGAGTGCAGTGCTTAGGATGAATTAAACTTAGTTACAAACTTAGTTACAATTGTAGTAACTAATGCAAAAAGTGAAACAATTAAGAAATCGTTAAGCGTTAACTGTGAAAGCTGCAACAAATACAAAGGTAAAAAGCTGTTTGTCGCAGCATCTATTGTGATATTGAAAGCAAGGCAACTGGAATATATGTGTCAGCATGTCAAAAGTTTATAGGCCAAACGACTCACAGGTCTCGCCTCTCATACACACAAACAAATGCGAAACCTTGATGAAACAGATGATGTGTCGGCTATGCACATAAATACAAATGTATTTATGTACACGTATATATTTTCATCAGTTGACTTTGTTTTCGTCTTACAACGCTCATTACTTTTGATATTATTCGCGTGTTCTCTTATCAATGCTTTTGTGTGTGCGTTTTGTTTTGTGTCCTGTTCTCGCGTCTCTCTCTCTCTCTCTCTCGCACCTGTTATCGGTTCACTCTTAGACAGTAAATGTAAACGAACCATTGACAGCCATTAAACTTTTTGTCACTCTCTTTGCTTCGCTCTCTTAGTTCTTAGCATTGTTATTGTTGGTAGATAAATGAAAAAATAAATATATTTTATAAACTATTTGCATATGCAGTAAGTGTTGAAATTGATAAATAATCAGGCTGAACCATTTGTGTTGTTTAATTTTTGGAAGCTGCACAAATATGAAATAAAATAATGGAATAGACACTGGATAACAAAACGCAGGTTTTGTTGCAAGGGCGTAACATTTCAAGGTCAGCACCAGCCAGACACTCAATAGTGGGAAGCTCCTGTACAGTGTGCATTGGCTATTGCGAATTACTCACATCAGCAAAATTTATTAGCACGTGCCATCCATACAAACTAAAATATGTATACAAATACACACATCCAGCAGATGTCTTGATACATATTATTGTGCTGTTTTCTTACTTTTATTAATGATTATTGTGTACTTAACCCATTAACATAAATACATCTCAATTATACATTAAAGTCGTAGGAATTCCAAGGTGTGATCGCTTTAAGTACTTTAAATAAGATTATAATAATAAAATGCGCATTTTACTGATATTGTCATGTAGAAAGAAGCGTAATCCGAATGCTTTGATCGTCTTTTGTTTACCTTTCAAAAAAAAAAAATAATATTTCATATTTAAAGAAAAATATTAATAATATAATTTATAGTAAAAATTTAAAAATCTGATATAAAACCAAATTTCAATTTAAAATTAAGTATTTAAATAATAATAAATGTTATGAATTGAAAAAAGTTCGGAAGTCTGAGGTACACCACATATTTTAATTAATACAAAATTTTTCAGGTTGTTAATCTCACCTGTTATATGATATTTAATATTGAGCTGTGTTTCATTGTATTTATACAGAAGGCACTTTATACAATTAAAATTATACCCAAACACAAATATACGAATATGAATATTTTAAACCTGAAATTCGAGCTGACAATCTTCATATTTCTGTGCTAATTAAACATTTATTTTTTTTTCGAAGGCAAATTTAAATAATTGAACAGGTTAGGACATTCATTAAGATTTAATTATGATCCTGCACACAATTCGCTTTGACCAACACATATTGCTTTAAAATGTATTTTATAAAAATTCGATCAAAATCATAGACAAAGAAATTCGTTCAATTCTGTAAATTAAAGAGGCTGCACAAAAACACCATTCGATTTTAACCCAAAGGGGTTTATTAATTGTTGACAACTTTTACAGTCAACAGACTTATTCACTTTATCAGTCGCAATTGTCAACTGTCTACTGTCTACACTCTTATCTACACTCTCGATAAAGTATTGTAGTCTGTCTGAAGTAACTTTTGCAATTGCCCCACGGAATCCGAAAAAAGCTTATCAAAGCGACGTAGCGTCATATAATAATAACATCTAATCAGACTCAGGCCTTTGAATTTAAACTTAAGTTTAAGTTTCGTCTATTTATTTATTAGTTTATTAATCACTTTTACCAGGTAGTATACTTTAATGAAATTGCTTTTTAAAAATGTTTATTAGCCCTGCACAAGTAATTTTAGCTTTGTCATGTGGATTACGTGCACAAAGTTGATAAAAATAAATATTATTTGTTTTGATTTGTTTAATTGCCAATCTTCAAAGCATTGTCCATATATTAATTTCAAGTGGCCAAAATTTGATGAATAGTGAATAGTGAATGAGGAAGGTTTTTTTTTGCATTCAAACACGTTTCACTTACTTAATTACTTGTTACGTTTTAGTTAATTACAGTTGACAATGGGTAGTGAAACATGCAACGTGAGTCCTAATTGATTACTGTGAAACTGCGTAAATTGATAAATTATAGTACACATTGTGTGCATTAAGTGTCACACTATAAGATACAATGACTTTTAAATACTCGAAACGACCAGATGGGAATGAGAAATGGTACATGTGTCTCTCACATGGCTTTGCCGGCATTTATTTGCTTTTTTCAATTATTGTTGACGAATTTAATCCTCACATAAGATACAAATATTTAGTTAGTCACATATGTATCTGCCAGACACTATTTATATGTACTAATTTTCTAGTGTATCTTTTTGTTATTGTCAAAACGTGTGTAGCAAAAGGAAATTGTCAGTGCCTGAGATACTTTTCTGTGGCGCCTGTTACCCAAAAAGAAAATAAAGAGCGAGAATGCGAGAGCCACACAAGCAGACAATTAAACCCCCCTCAGCCTACCCAAGTGTCCCCTCGATTTCCCACCTCATTATTCACATACGAATATGTGAAAATATCAACCTTGAACCGCTTGCAAAAAACTTTCACAATGAAAAAAGTTCAGTATCAAGGACTCAGCAATGTGTAGCGAGTATCTCTGGGTATGAGTCGCTGCTACATGCATGTGTACAATGTACACTGTACATATGTACAGTCTACACACAGGCTTACATACAAGTATAAACAAAATATTTGCTTCATTTGCTTTGCACGCAAATCAGCAACGTTGCGTATACGTAACGATACGAATGAATGGCACGGAAGGAAAAGAAAATCATTCTCCTATTCGACATTGTGGATACAATTATCTGTATTTATCTCAGTCGCAGATATGCTTATGCCTCTTCTTAGGGAACATTATGTACTTTTTAAAGCTGCTGGTTATTTTCCATTCGCATTTTTGGGTCATCGAATAGATCGAATATTTATAAATATGCAAAAATACGTAAAGATGAGATGATGAACAGAAAAAGCTACAAAAATACTATAATATTTAGAAAGAGCGTGAAGAAAACAAATGATTGCGTGGGATAGACTATAATCAAAACAAAGTCTGCAAAATATTTAAATATTCATACACGCGCAAATCATACATATGCATGTATGCATGAGCACATTATAAAATAGCTAAAAATACAAAACACAAATATATGCATATATGTATGTATTTATATTTGTATGTGTTTTCATTCGTAGACTGTCGACCACTTGATAAGCACGATACAACTCAACTGAGCTCCAAACACGCTCAGCATTTCTGTCTGCCCGTTCCAATTCTTATTTAACAGCTACGCAGTTTGCAACACCTTCAAGTCCCAAATTCGCACCCAACACCCAAAAGAAAAAGAAAACAAGAGAAAACTTTGCTTGTGTGTATTTCCCTCAATGGAGGTTTTTTTACTAGTCTGTTTGTGTGTCTGGGTCTATTTGTGTGTGTGTGTGTGTGAGTTTGTGGCAAATTATTTCTTTTTCTCAAATACCGTAAAGGCGACTTGCCATATCTTAGTGCGAGCTTGGACTTTGGCAATTTCAAAATAGATTCCCAGAGTCTAAAACGCTTAGTTCTGCCAAATAATAAGTTTTATTCATCTAAAAGTTGCATTATTTTTAATAAAATTAAATATAAGAGTCTCTAACATACTGATTTTATAAACAATTTTTTGATATTTTAAAATTAACTTACAATAATGATGCTTTCGTCACAAGCGTGGCAATTTTTATTTTTAAGGAGGTTGCGGTTCGGGTTCTGGATCAACCATTAGATAATTTTAATGCTTCGTCTTTCAAAGTAGTAGTATTTTAACTACATACTTATTTATGCCACTTTCTAATTTAAAACATCTCCATTGTTTGTTACTTTTGTTTTTTTTATAACTTCATTTATCGACTGCTTTTTATTGACGCTTAATAAATCACTTCTGAGGTTATATATACTTATAATAAATAACACTTTTAAAGCAATTTTGCAAATCACATTTTTATGAGTCTAATCGATTCATAGTTTTCACAAACTTATTTTAATACGTGTTTCAGTTAAAAGCAGTAGAAAAACCACTTGAATTTGTTTGAATTTACGATTAAAGATTATCAAATTCTGAAGTGACTTTTTTGCAGTGTCATTAAATTGGCTTGTAAACAATAAATGTGCATATTATAATAGCTATTATATTATTATCAAGGGCGGACGTGTTTGAGGCAAGTCAGCTTTACCGTAAAAGAACTTGTTTGATTCAGTTTCACTATCAGAAACACAAGAAAGAGAAAGAGAGACAAAGGGAGACCGAAAGCGTGCCTGCAGCAACAATTTAAAGAGGAATACAAATATACTCGCACATTGTGAATGCGAATGTGAATGTGAGTAGCTTGATGTGTAGTTTTGGAGTAGATTCAGAGATTAGTCCAGTGCGCCGACGCCGCAGACGACTTAGACAGAGCGTCATAAATATATTTTCTACAAATATATGTGTATATACACATGTACATATGCGCATACATTTACGAGTATATATTTTTTTCTTGTTCAGAAATGTTTTCGTTTTTCGCACTAGCTGTGCGGCTGTTTAATTTGTACTTAGGATCGTCAGTCGCGCGGTTTAGTTTGCCGGCTGCTAGCGGAACTATTTAGCAGAAAGTGACAACAGAGCAATTGAAGACGTAAAAAATAATCGTACTCGTACAATACTTGGCAGATAAAAAGCACTTGCTCTGACACATTCAATGGATCAAGTAAGCCTTGACAACAAAAACAAATATAGCAAAAAAAAAATAATTTAATAAATAATAAATTGAAAACTATTTGTAATTTATGTTTCTTTTTAAATGTAATAACACAAAATTTGTCTACATTCTTCTCGCTTCACAGAGAAACGGCAAGCTTGACTGAAAATGAGAAACGTGAGATAGCGGCAACATATTGCATGCAACACATAATTCCTCCAGCAGCATGCCAATATAGAAGCCGAGAATTACACACACACAAAAACAAAAACATCAACATACATACACACATCGAAATAGAATCAAACAAAAAAAATATATATATTTCGTTTGGATAAGGACCAAAATTTGACAGTGTGACTTCCTCACATTTCGGACACAAGATGGCACACTTTAGTGGACATCAGGCACCCACCGAGGTACCAGCCCATTTTAAGAATCTGTTTACGAATGGTAAATTAGGCGACGACAATGACAATAATAACAGCGGAAGCCACAACAACAGCAACAACGATGAGAACAACGATCAGGAGAATCAGCCAGATAATAACAATGAAGATATCGCCTCATGCTGGGTCTTTGGCTATGGTTCTCTTTGCTGGATTCCGGGTTTTACCTACACAAAGTGTATAACAGGCTATATTCGAGGCTATGTCCGACGCTTTTGGCAGGGCAACGTAACACATCGTGGCACGGAAGACGAGGTAAGTCCTAGTATAACACTCCCAACCAGACTATGTCTGTCTCCATCTAAAATAGTCTTTCGTTACGTATCTTTCATAATGTTCTTGACATTTGTGTATACAAATAACATTACCTAACAAAAGTCTGTTATCGCTATCTGACTAACAAACGTTACGACTACTTTCTCTTATATTGTACGATTTCTTTATATTTGTACATATTTTGTAATTATTATTGACGACTACAAAATGTAAAATATTATAAAAAAAAAACAGGAGAGAAGATCGTCTTCCATTATTAGGACAGTACCAAATTCAGAATATAACAAATTTTCTATGTTATATATAAACAAAGTACTCAGCTCGTCATTCAGATCCAAGCTTTTATTTATTAAATATGATAAAATATTAAAATATTTTCAATATAAATAAAGAGTATGACAAGTCAAGCAAACAAACTGAACCTGCCAACTGCTAGAAACCCCACACAGTATCCACACCCCTCACAGCACTTATTAGTTTAAAAATGGAAATGCACTTACATTATTAATAAATGCTTTCTTTCTTTCTTCAAACAGCCTGGACGTGTCGCAACACTTGTGGAAGACAAAGAGGTAAGCATCTGGACATTTTCTTTGATATAAGTTTATAGGTAGAGCAAAACACTGTGGCAGCTTCTAAAATGTTATAACTGTTATTTTTACGACATTAATTAATTGTTTTGTTTTAATTATTGCTTACAGGGCATAACATGGGGATGTGCCTATAGAATAACGGGCTCAACGGCTCTGGAGTATCTGAAGCAACGCGAGTGCACACTTGGTAAGCAGATGCATACATATTTATGCCTAATCTGTGTGTGTGCTAACTTCAAGATCCCTTCATTCTTTTCCACAGGCGGCTATGCGACACTCGAAGCAAAATTCTTTCCCCGCGTCGCTTCGCATGACACACCCTTTGGTGGGGAGGCCGTCGAGGTGTTGGTCTATGTGGCCACGCCGGAGAATCGACATTGGCTTGGTGATGCACCATTGGAAGTTATAGCAACACAAATCGCTAATTGTCGTGGTCCAAGTGGCCACAATGTGGAGTATCTGCTGCGCTTGGCACTTTTCATGCATGAGGAGATTCCTGGTGTAAGGGATGAACACTTATTCGAACTGGAGCGATTGGTGCTGGAGGAGATCTATCGCAAAGAGATTCCACTGTCGTCTGTTATGGGTCGCAATCCCGACCGCATTCGACGCGACTCACACGAGGACGTTCGCCGTCCGCCATCTTTCGAATTCACATCCCGAATACCGGACACAAAGCTCCGTTGTCTGAATATTTGATTGTGGTTTTGGTCTCGGCCACAAAGGATGTACGCGTACTACATGTGGAATCTACCAAACTCATTATAGCACTGGCTGCGAGGCGAGGAGGAGATGGAGAGTCATTGACTAACATCGATGTGTATTCTTTAAATTGTAAATATTAGCTTTAACAATATGCACAAACTACTCGATAACTTGATAACTGATCTGATATAAGTAGTCAAGTATTAAATAAGTTATAAGTTCTCGTAATGTGTAAATGATGACATTACCTCAACACACATGTAATATATAATATATATAATGATGTATACATAAGAAAAGTGCCCAAAAGATGATATGAACTGAATGAATATGTAAAATGAAATCCATTTTATTTTTTCTTTTAATTTCTTTATATTGTCTGTGGGAATGTGTGGAACTAATGTAAGTAGTAACCGCAAATCAGTTAAAAGGTCATTAGAATATTTTTTACTTTGTGTGAATGCCCCTTTAATAATTTAAGCACTTTGTAAAAGATACAAAGATAAATTTACAAAATTGTATATGATCTATCTGGTCAGCTGTTCTTAAGTTCGCAATGATCTTTTGAAAGAGCACGTAAACAGAGAGCTCACAAGCAAAGAGAGCAACAGTTTCTGTAATAGTATAAGTGATCTTATACCATCACTCATTTACCGCTGAATTCTCTTTGACATTTGCGTCAGTGCTGCTTGTGTTGGTGAGTTCCTATTGGAACGCAAGCGGTCGCTACCACATACAATATTACGAAAGTCGAGAGAGCAACAGAACACGTGATTGTAGAAGTGTGTTTCCACATATAACAAACACAATAGCAGAATTACACTCAGCGACAATATGTGTTGGAATAGTCGAATCTACTCAGCTGTCACAGCTGCTCAGATACTGTATGGCTGTCGGACAGTAAAGATGACAGCAAAAGGATTTATTAAGTGGAGTATTTTATTTTAAATAAAAATTTTTTAGTAACTAAGATAAATAGTTAGTCATTCTACAATGTTACTAAAGCAATGCCATTTCTGTATCACAAGCAGTCAGAAGTATTTATAAAATAGACTACGCAATAAGTAATAAGTTTCGCTTGAAATTTTCTGCTGTGAATTTCAATTTAATACGAGTTTGTCAACAACAACAGACCCTTTCAACTTTTTATAATCGCGCCATACGCTTGCGATTTATTTTGTTATGCGCATAGAAGATAATAAATGGATTGAGAGCCCAAGGCAGGTAGTGGGTTGAAGCGATGAAGCCACGTGTAGCGTCTAGACTACCTTTCAGTAGTCTATAGTCTATTCAGTAGCACTATACATAATATCATTTTACTAGTTGAATTAATAAACGCCTAAGCGTTTCAATTGCGACTCAACAGCAACATAAACCGATTTGCCGCTTCAAGCGCATCAATGAGAATTGAACGCAAAACATGTTATGGTATACAGGTACACCAAACCTATTACAGAGGTTAGTCGATCTATATTTTAATTTGTTTACAAATGCATATACCATATGATATAGTGAGAAGCCAAGTTCAAACTGGATTGCCTACTAAAATTATACGTTTATTTTCTCAATTCTCACTGTGTGATATATTATTTTGCAATAATTTTGAAACGCTGAAAAATAATAGTAAAAGCGCTTTTGATTTTAAAAAATTAGAATTCGGCTTAACATAACATATAATATTATTGCAGAACATTCATGCTTATACATTCATTAAAAAAATATATTGTACCAATCTAAAAAATGTCTCAATCCGAAAATGTTGGTTAGGAGCTCTTAAAAAAAAGCCTTATTCAAGTTTCTCAAAGTAAGCCCCATTTCGTTTGGGTGGCGGTAAACACCTCCCACTCGCCTATATCTGATGAAAACTCTGGCACATTTCCGCAGTCAACCGAGCGCAACAATTCGGGACCTTCGCAGGTCTCTCTTCATTGGAGTACGCAAGGCGAATTACCGCGAAATATAGGCGAATTGTAACGACGAGTACAACTTTTTACGCCTTGATACTTTCTATCCTAGGCCCGGGGACTTTACCCAGGGTGATCAAATTATAAGAGCTACCAGGAGCTCGTTTGTGACCCCGAGAGACAAGCATGAAAAACTCAAAACGGCCTGGCGATACTATTATTCGGCTCTATTTATTTGTACCGAGCGCCGAACAATGAGTTGGGAATTATAGACGACAGTACCAACTAAGCAGCAAATTCAATTTCAAATGTAAGAAAAATTTTTTGAACCTCACATTTTTAGCGTTGCATCTGATAACAATTCCGAAAAATAATTAAACAACTTAATATATGAAATTTAATTTATAAATTAATTATTATAAATTCACATCTAATTTCGTCTGTTAAATTCAAACTCACCAGCAGGAAGCAGTTCATTTCAAGCAGTGCACCAAACCACCTAAGCGAATACACCTTTCAATGTGTCTCTCTAATTCGAAATATGCACTTTTGACTTTGCGTATTGCAAAATAACAAAAAATATTGAAAAGAGTTTATAATTTGATGAAAATTTAAAATGCGAAATTAGTAACTAAACAACCAGTAACTAAACAAAATAATACCAGATCGGAAATTTTATCTTTTGGCCGTGTGGTAGCCCCGATGTAAACAGTGTTTCCACAAAGAGAAAAAGTAGCTGTTTCCACTGGGTGCATCTTAATTTGTTTTTATGGGGATTTTTTTTCCAGTGTTAGAAGAAATATTAAGAGCAAACATAGCTGAAAATATATGTAGAATAAACACATTTCTGACTAACGGCAATAATCATTTTTTTCTAAGTTGGCGTAAGTAATTCTGGTACAAGATTTGTACAACTTTACGATATACGAAAACGAAGACAACTTGAATTGATCTTTCATTTAAAAGAAACCAAAACTTACAATCTTTATTTTTATTGTTTCCGTACTCGTATAAAAGCTTTGCTCGAGTTTCTTAAATACCTATTATTATGGGATGTTGGCCAAATAGTCCTTAATTGTGGCTGGGTCCAGACGCTGGAAACCGTTTTGATCGCAGATTCCCACTTCAATATTATCGGACGTCATTTTCCCCTCAAATCCTTCTTTTAAAGTCAGAATAGCAGTATGAACGGCGTCTTCCAGCTCAAGATCTTCGCTATAACTGCAATAATACGATTTTGATAATAAATTATGAAATGCTTAATAATTTAGTAGACCTACCGCTTTTCCAAAAAGGTTTTGCCGTTTACAGCATTCTTGCCCATGGCAGTGGCCTTCCAGGCAAAATAGGCGCCTGACGGATCAGACTGGTAAAGATATGGTCGGTCGTTGTCCCAGCCGCAAATCAGTAACGATACACCAAACGGACGCACCCCACTAAAAAGAGTTCATTGTAGAGGCTAATATTAAATAGGCATTTCATTTATACCCCGATTGAGTGTATTCCTGCATCAGTGTTGCCACACGTTGCACAAGCTGTGAAACGGGAATTGGTTCCTTATAGATCAGGTAGTACGACTGAGCGATTTTACGCGCTTTCTTTACTAAAAGGCGATAGTCGGGACCCATGCCGGAGTAAACCATCCCGATGTGCTTGTTAATCATTTCAACCCGGTGAACACTGTGCTCTTCATAAAGTGGCGACTTGTATTTGTTCTCCGTTGCAATAACAACGCCATTGGAAGCTGAAGGAAATTGTGAGACTGGCATAACGCAATACAATGCAAATAATATTATGTCTTACCCATTATGCCAACCGAAGGGGCGCCACCGGATACAGCAGCCAAAGCATATTCAAGTTGGACAAGCTTTCCTGATGGGCTGAAATTAGTATTGTGTTTATGCCAGTCATTCGCACAGGTTATGCTTATTAAGTAAAAAGTGCCTTTACGCACTGTTTCTATTTAGCTTCTCTTACCTAAATGTCGTTAGCGAGAAGCTGTAACGTTCAGTAGCCATAATTATTGGCTTTAATTTTTAGATACAATAATTTTTTGTGATAAACCAAACGCCGACGATTTTCTCACCGAAAGAAACAGAATGACAAGCAAAACCGGAGCTAGAGTTGACTGGATTCGATTTTTAATCGATTAAATCGACTTACAAAATTCTCTGTGTGAGACGATTTCGATTTTTAAAAAATATGTTTTGGTCACACTTTGATCACAATCCGAAACGGCCCACAATTGAAATTATTTTAGTTAATAATTATAATTACTAATAATTTGTCAACAAATAAACAAATCAATGAAAATTCGCAATTGAAAATTTAATAAAAACAAAGGCGAACAATTTATGTATGCAGTTCGATGTGCCGCAAGGGGAGAAATTGTGAAACAAAGTTTACCGTTTATTAATATACTTTAAAGAAGCTGAAAAATTATAACGTGATTTGTAAATGCTAAGTGGAATATTTTACTCTATGATTTAAATTTGGCGAATCTTAAATCAAATTAGATCTATAGTTTTGCAACGATAGTTTTCCAACTTTGATACTAGAAGACAATTACAATATCGATATATCGAAGGTGCAACCATTTTAATTTTTTTTAATGATATCAAGAAGCATCAAGAAACCAAAGGAGTGATTGGTGGTTGCTGACTTAAAATATAAAATTTGCCAAAATTAATCATTACAATAAAAGTATGGTTCGCGGAGCGCTTCGAGGCGGCAGGCCTATGCGCGGTGGTATTCGACCACCTTTTAAGAAAACATTTGTACCTCGCCACCCATTCGATTTGACTTTAGCCGAAGTCGTTTTTCCAAAAGTTTCACCGGCTGTGGACGATTCTGCGCTGACTGCGGTAAAATCGATAAAAAAAAAAAAACTACACAGTGTTGATTTAAAATAACTAATTTACCTTTGAATAGGCTTTGTTAAAGCGTAACCAGGACCTAAGTCCAACTCCTGGGGAACAGACTGCAATTGGCAATTTGGTTACTAAGGTGCAAGCTGTTTTGGATAATCTGGTCGTTGCGCCAGGTGATTTCAATACTTGTGTAAGCTATCCCAGTAACATATTTCCTAGTAAAAATTAATTATTAACACTATTTCAGCAATTAGAAGAAGTGCGCCAAGTGGGGTCCTTCAAGAAGGGCACAATTCTTACTGGCAACAATGTAGCAGACGTCGTTGTCATACTCAAAACACTGCCTACAAAAGAAGCGTGTGAGGCGCTAGCAAAAAAAGTGGAGGCGGACTTAAAAAATGGCATGAAAACCGAAGTGGTAGCCAAAGGAGAGCAACATACAATACAAATACATGACAGAGGCTTTGATGTATCAAACATTCAAGCCAAGGTGCGCATACTAATTGCCACCTTGCCGCAAAATTTGCGAAAACTCGAGCCAGAGATTCATATGGATCACAAGTTAATGCAGAGCCATTTGGCTGCTATACGGCATACTCGCTGGTTCGAGGAGAATGCTCACCATTCTTCTATAAAAGTCTTGATACGTATATTAAAGGATTTAACAAAGCGATTTGATGCTTTTTCACCGCTCTCCTCCTGGATGCTTGATTTGATTGCACATTTGGCAATCATGAACAATCCATCACGCCAAGCACTGCCGATCAATATGGCTTTTCGTCGAGTATTTCAACTGCTTTCTGCGGGACTATTTCTTCCAGGATCTGCGGGTATTACCGACCCAACCGAACCAGGTCATATTCGTGTTCACACTGCAATGACACTAGAACAACAGGATATTTGCTGTTATACAGCACAGACACTTCTTCGGGTTTTGGCACATGGTGGTTATAAGCATATTCTGGGATTGGAGGGCAATACTAGCATTGTACGAGAAATGTCCGTCTGGAATGGAGTTGTCGTATCGCCGTTAACACCCGTATATGAGAAGCCGATCGACAAGAAGGAAGGTGATCTTGAGGAAGACATTGAAATGATCGAGAATGAAAATGAAGATGAAGGCAGCGATGAAGCAGCCGAATAATGCCGAAAATAAGTTTTATAATTTATTATAAAGTCTATTATAAAACAGTAAATATCGCTGAATTTATGACATCAGCACATTCTCAGTTATGGGTTTATCTTCATCAACACTATACATAAGTTTCATGTTAATTATATCAAAATATCTTTCGGCAGAAATACCTGATGGTTCACTGACTTTAATTGACAAGTCTGTCTCTCGAAGTTTGTGGCCTTTACCTAGATTTCGAGCGGCCACAATTGATTTACCCAGCTTGCGACGACAAACCAGTTCACACTCCAAAATTTCCTTCTGCGTAACTTCTGTCAATGCTGCCTCTAAAGACTCATCTTTTTCGTCCAGCATTTGAATAATTTCATTAGCATTATAGGTAGGCATAAGAAGAAATTGCTTATACTTGAATTGCTCTATGCTCTGGACCAGGGATAATAATTCGATGGGCTCCAGGGAGCAACGATGATCCGAGCCTTTTTGGTTTTTGTTTAAAGTAAAGTGTCGCTCAATTATCCTAGCACCCGACAGAACGGCTGCCTTAGTGATACATACACCCAACTCATGTCCGGAGTAGCCAATCATGACATTAGGAAAACGACGCATCAAAGTAGGTATCATATGCAATTGGCAGTCGCTCGGTGCAGTTGGATATGAAGATACACAGTGCATCAAGGCGTATTTGTCGTTTCTTGCCTGTTTCATTATTTTAAAGATTTTATCAATTGTTGACATGGTTTGCATACCGGTCGATATAATCAAAGGTATTTTCATGCTAGCAGCCTTCATTAGTAGTGGAAAATTGTTAGCATCTCCAGAGCCAATTTTAATAAAGGGAACCTTTAAATCTGCAAGAAATTCAAGCGACCTCTGAAAATATATAACGCTTACAGTGAAATTAATCAATTTAAAAATTAACTCTACAAGTATTATCACTTACCTCATCCATGGCAGATGCAGTAAAATCAATTTGAATTTCATAGCTATAATCTTGCAAATAACGGTACTGCTCCTTGGAAAATTCAAGATATTCTTTATGCTCTCCATAAGTTCTGCCCCAGGCGTGATCGCTAACATAGTCTCGGTTAAGGGCGGATTGAGTAAACTTTGCTGTTAAATCGGACTTTTGAAATTTAACACAATGGCAACCAGCTCTTTTTGCTTCTAGCATCATCAATTTTGCCGTTTCCAAACTTCCCTGATGATTCTGGCCAATTTCCGCAATTATGTATACTTCGTTACATACATTTTTTTTCATTATGTCGAGCAACAACATTTTGAATTTCGACTCAATTGACTTCAATTAACTTTAATGTGTCGTTGAAACTGGCACTGAATGATAGCGCGAGTTAAACGACTATAAACTAAGCAGCACAATAGAAAATAATAATAATCATATACATATATGTATGAGCATTAAAGAGCAAACTTACGTTTTTTTTCGAAAATCCTTTAAGATTTTAAAAATTAATTTAAATAAATTTAAACCTTCATAAGAATCCTACCCATTATATTATCTTATTCAGTATTAACCTGTTTATAAAATTATTAATTTATCGCGAAATTAATGTTAAATGAATGTAAAATAAGTTCACATTTAAATTGTCCGCGTTGCTCTTTTTCACCGGAGCCAGAGAAAGCGTGTCAACAATTTATAGCAGCTTATTTTTATCTAAGAAGCTGGCAGCACTTGTGAGGTAATACTGTTGGTGTAAAAAATAACAGCAAAACTTTCCGATCTGGCAAGTCGTACAATGTTAAAATATTAGTCTAACTGCAAACTTTGTTGCAACCAAGAGGAATTAAGAATTTTTGAAATCTTTTAAATTTTGCACCTACAGCTTATTTAATATTTTCAAAATATTGAAAGAAACTTTCATTAAAATATTCTTATTTTATTCTTATTTTAATTTGATTTTGTATTTGAAGTTTTCATACAATTATTAATTTAATTTTGTTTCAATAATTTATGATAATAAAGTTCATTGGTACTTTAGCAATTTTTGATTGTATTTTTAGCTATTTATGGATGATTTCCGTCCAGAAACACGTATTTTTGCTCTTAAAGATTGGCAACAGTGGTGGGCCTGTAACAGTTATTGTAAAAGTGATGTCGTGATCTGCTTTTGAAAACCATATTTGCTTTCTAATGTTTTTTTTTTCAGTATGGCAAGGCATTTCACGCTGAACTATTGTTGTCTTGCTTACACTAACTTGTAAACGCCATACGTCGCAAATGGCGGGCACAAAGGCTATCAGGGTTGTGGGAGCGAGACGAATTGTGTGTGAAGAGTCTGACTAACTGCTCACTTCATTTCCTTGTGTCATTTGCGAAATGTGGGCACACTGGAGAAATTTTCTGGTAGTAGCTGTGCTGTGAAAAATATTTATAGTGAAAAATATACTTCAAAGCCACTTGCCCTTTTTTGGTGGAAAATTGAAGCACAGTAATTGCGCAGCAAAACCAAACAGAAACATGGGCGATGTTATTAATATCGACAGCATCATATCAAGACTTTTGGAAGTGCGTGGGGCACGGCCAGGCAAAAGCGTTCAGCTCTCCGAGGGCGAAATTCGTGGCCTCTGTCTGAAGTCGCGAGAGATATTTCTCTCGCAGCCCATACTTTTGGAGCTTGAAGCACCGTTAAAGATTTGTGGCGACATACACGGCCAATATTACGACTTGCTGCGTCTTTTCGAGTATGGTGGCTTCCCTCCGGAATCAAATTACCTGTTTTTGGGCGACTACGTCGATCGTGGCAAACAGTCGCTGGAAACCATCTGCTTGCTGCTCGCCTACAAGATCAAATACTCTGAGAACTTCTTTTTGCTTCGTGGTAACCACGAGTGCGCCAGCATAAACCGCATCTATGGTTTCTACGACGAGTGCAAGCGGCGTTACACTATCAAATTGTGGAAGACATTCACTGACTGCTTTAACTGCTTGCCAGTGGCAGCCATTGTTGATGAGAAGATATTCTGTTGCCATGGTGGTCTCAGCCCGGACCTCTCGTCGATGGAGCAAATTCGACGCATTATGCGTCCAACTGATGTGCCAGATCAGGGCCTTCTTTGCGATTTGTTGTGGTCAGATCCTGATAAGGATACCATGGGCTGGGGCGAAAACGATCGTGGTGTCAGTTTCACCTTTGGCGCCGAAGTTGTGGCCAAATTCTTGGAGAAGCACGAGTTCGATCTCATTTGCCGCGCACATCAGGTTGTCGAGGATGGCTATGAGTTCTTCGCAAAGCGTCAACTGGTCACTCTCTTTTCGGCTCCCAATTACTGTGGCGAATTTGACAATGCTGGTGCGATGATGTCTGTGGATGAATCACTGATGTGTTCATTCCAGATTTTGAAACCGGCAGATAAACGTAAAAAGTAATGTCACCATTAAACTCCCCAAAACACACTTTTCTATACAATGCAGGCAAACAACCAATAAGAAATTATATGATTCAACGTAAGTATGCAATTAACGTAATAACTTTTCTATCAAATTCTTATCTTTATTTTCTATCGGCAGCAATGGCAAATCTAATTTTACAAACAGCACCACAATACCGACAGAGGGAAGAACCGAATGCTCGGCGTTAATGAAAAAATATGCAATCCAATCCTGGATAATATATTATCTTTTAAGAAATAAAGAGATTTGCTTTAACTAAAAGAAAAAAACATTCACAAGCATTCGAACCAGGCATAACTTATGTAGAAACCATTTATTTCGATTAACATACACCTACACTTATATCTATACCATAGTCGTTTAGCGACCTACACATATATTCATGTACATATATGTTTTGTCCAATTTTAACACGAGACTAAAACGTTAGTACAAGAAAATTCAGCAAAAGTAATATTGACATAGACATACGGACAAGGTGACAGAAGCACGGTCACAATAATGTAGTAGGGCCTTGTATAAAAATCTATTTGGCCTTAAAACTATGACATTAATAATTGAGAACGGGAAGAAAGTAATTAAAGAATGAACGCTTGCCAAGAAGTAAAAATAAACAATAAGTTTTGACCCTAAAATTGTAACTCAGTTTATGTTCGTCCAGCAGTATCCTTTTTATTTTATTTTCCAATTTCAATGCAGCTGTTATAATTCGATCCATCCATACATACATAATTTGTGTTTTTCATCCTGTATCACTTTTTAAGATGTGTTTAAACAAAGTAAATTTCTATTATTAATATGTATTATCAATAATCCTTTATATTAATAAACAAATGATATACAATGTGTATGAATTATAAAACTGATTTCAATAAATATTTGGAAACCCCACTAATAATAATAGTAAAATTTCTCCTATTATTGCAAAAAATGGTCTACCATTTAAGTTGCTTGCGTGCAAAAGCGCACCATTTACATATAAGAAAATACTTTTTATTCTTATTTGTCTTACAAACTGGTAACATTTCTATGAGAATGCATTCAAATGGGAATGCATAGAGTGTGAGATTTGGCGAATGAATTACTGTGTATTGTCGACGATAGTGGATGCAGCTTGGACGGATGAGCTTTGGCTTGCACTATCGGTCTTGGCGTCCGCGGACACGTTGTTATCCTCAATGTGACAATTTTCGACAGCTGTGGCCAATTCATCAGCTTTGATTACTGCTATATTTTCTGCCATGTTTTTGCTTGTTTCTTTAGTGTCGTCAAGCTCGGTGGATGCCTCATCCTTTTGCGAAACTGGTACTAATTCGGAATCCTCGGACTCGACTGTAGCATGCGGATCTTGACTCTGAAGAACTTCAGGATTTATGCTGTTTATAATGGCTCGCAAACGTTGAATTTCCTCGTTCGCCTCCTGAAGATCCTGCGTAAGACGCTCGTATTTATCATGCTGATGGCGTACCATGCCAATATTGTTTCGTATATACTCCATTGGGTTTTCTGGACGTTCTTTGATTATGCGTATAAAGATTTGCGTAAGTGAATCAAGAACGCTTCCGCGTTCAAGATATCGGCGAATCTCATCACGTTTTGGATCAATTGGCTTCATTATTTTCAAATAAAAATAGGTCACTTAATATAAATTATATTATTATTATTGATAAATTCTACACTCACCTTAAAGGAGGACATTTTGCTAGAGCTGTGTCGGTTCATTCTGAAAAGTTCAAGTGAACGGATCATTAAATAGCCCATGAACTTATTTTCAGCCATAATCTATATCGTTTAATATTGTTTGATCAGCTTACATTTCCTTTGTTTTATTTTTTAGCTTATTACACTCGTACTATTATGATAATATATAAACTAGGATTTAAACTAAGATTTTTTCATTATTTATAATTGCATATTGAACATATGAACTTATTCAGCAAATTGAACTAGAAATCTCTACTCTAGTGCACCCAGGGGTGATATTACTAATTAGTTACTACTGGTGCAACCTTGAATACCAGGGAATACTAAACTATTTAACTTATCTTTCTTATCTTTTTTTAAATACTCAAAAATATAGTTAAATTTTTTTAAATATTGAAATTATATGCTATAGAATAATCTATCGATGGTCCAAAAAAAATTATCAATATAACACACAATTGCGATACTATTGAAATTGCTTTTGCAGCCCTACTGTGACTGTTAATTGACTTGTATGTTTATTTGGCGCCAAGCAATCTTATTTAATGCGCATGTCTTTACAATTCAATTATATATCTACACAATGGGTACATAGTAAATATGTACTATTTTTGTATCTCTGGGGAATACAACATACATACAGTAAAACTATTTAGCCAGAGGCGAATCAACAAAAATACTTATTAAAAAAAATGGACATATTTGAAAATACTTTTGTAAGAGGTCCCTCGCCATCTTACTCTGACGAAGCGAACTCGGAAACGGCATTGTCGGTTACATTGCCTATTGGAGCTGCCGAGATGGACTTGGGTCGCATCGATTCGAAGACGGACACCGATAATTATTTCGACGAGAAATTGAACTGCTTATACGATGATGATGATAGCTGCTCCCACTTACATCCAGGCCGACAGGGTCGCAATAGTTTTGCCTTTTGGACCGCTGTGATAGTTCTCCTACTGCTGACCATTGGCAATTTAATCCTAACCCTAACTATTATGGGTGTGCTACGTCTCGGAAGAGGAGTGCAAGGCATGGAGCTAGTTCCCGAAATGGATTTAATTAAATTTTACGATGAAACCGATTTGGATCGCATTCAAACCAATTCGATTGGAATTCATGGCTTTTCAGATGTCCCAGTATCGATTAGCAGCGCAGGCGAAGACAGCGGAGTGCATATACGCGTCTTTCGGAATTCTAATAGTGCTGGTGTCTCAAATGAACGTGACCGTGTTGTGCTCAATAAGGATGGGATGGTCATACAAGCAAATTTGTTTGAAATCAAAGACCCAGCCGATCGTACAACAGTTTTTTCCACCCATCGTCCACAATACAGCATGCCATCCGGAATGGATGGGGTACTACAAGCGAAAGTAGCCAGTACAAGTCGGATAACTAGTCCAGTTGGCGTCCCTTTGGTCATGGAAAGCGACGGCCACATGGCCTTCAAGGGATCAGAAGGTGTTTTCTTTGATGGTTCAACAATAGAACTGCAGGTCGAACATCACGTTTCGATCAACTCAACACAAGGTGCCACTGTATTCGAGGCAGGTGCAGGAATCTTCCTTGACATGGATCGCATACCAATTGTCAGCTCAGAGCTTGGTCTACGCACTGGTAGCGTTCAATATAAGATTTGTGTATGCATGCCGGCAGGAATCCTCTTCCGTATAGCGATTCCACGAGTTCACAATGGACCAAAGATCTCTTGCGCTCATTTTAACAGCCAACATGATCCCTGCGAGATCAACTAATCACTCAATTTAATCAATAAGTAACAGCAATATTAATTATAGTATCCCTATTAGAAATGTTACTTAGCACTTTTTTATTTGTAATGTATTTAAGAAGAATGTACACGTACTTAGAAGGTTAGTTGGTATGCTTATTAAAACAATCAATTTCTGAATTTGTTTGGCAAAGACACCACAATTGTGTTAATATATAATTTGTTTAATAAAAAATATAAACCAGCTGTATCCGAAAGAAGACATATTTTCAATTGTTCCGATTGCTGGATATAATACAGAAATGGTATTCAATTTGTTGAATGCAAGAATGTACAAAATGAAAGGCGTACTCGTAATTCAGGGACGAGAATCAAAAGCAAATGAATAATTGAATTCCATTCAAAGCCAATAACAGGTAATTGAAAGCTAGTCACGTACACGCGCTAATTCTATCATCTAGATTATAATTATGTAATCGTACTTAACATATTCTTAACCTAAACACCAGGCGGTGGGGGCTCATCGTGTCTGGTAGATGTTGTTGGGGGGAGATCCACCAGATTGTCCGGCACCATACTAAGAAGCTCCGCTTCACTTAGCTGTGCCAAGCGACTCTTGGTTTTGGTTGCACTATCCGCAATTTTATTCCCTGTAAATGACCGATCGATCAGTTATACATTTTTTTTAATTGAAACTATATTTGAAGCCATTTACCCATGCCGTATGTGCTGCTTGAGGTGATGACATCCTCTGGATTGTATTCCTCATCTTCAGCAGACATTGCTTTAACATTTGTATCAGTTTTCTCCTTAATGCTGGCCAAAATTTTAGTCAGATCGGGGGGAATCGATATGTTGGCTAGCACACTCGATGACGACGAGGGTTTATTCAAAACCTGGGAAAGAACATGATTGTTGAGTACGATTTCAAATAAGAAGTGCTATTGCTAAATCACTTACAGATGACTCAACGTTTAGTAGGCCGGCAATTTCCATTCGCTGTGCAGCGATTTGCTTATTAATTTCATCAACCTTGCGCTCCAGGTCATTTTTGTTGCCCGGAATTGACGTTGCCAAGGCGTCATCATTATCATCAGAGCTACCTCCAGGCGAATAAGGTGCGTTAGGATCATCTAAGCTTGCCCTCGAATCTTTTGACTCGTTTGCTGCAATATCTTTTTTATTAAAACAGCTGTTTGATATAATGAACAATTAGTCTACTCACTTTTATGCAACTTGGCAATGGGTGCTTTGATGATTGCATCAATATCGAACTCATCATCCCTGGAGCTGGTCGAATGCGTGCTATGCTTGCGTTTTGGACTGCTCGGAGGAGTAAATGTCGTCCGAGTACGTGTTTTGCTTAATCCCTGCTAAATTTTGATTTTAGTATCGCTGACAAAGTCTGTATATTTATATGTATATTTTAATTACCTTTTCGGTCTTGTTGCTGGCAGTGGGTAAAGAAAGTGGCAGCGTTTGGCTCATATTAACCAATCGTTTGCTCAAGCAGCGTACGATTATTCCCAGCAGAGTGTTTGGACGCTGTGCATCCTCATAGAAGGGCACCTTGTCCGTCGAATGCAGCACACTGGGCAATTTGTCGCCGCTGCCCAAAGGGAATATATAAAAATCACGAATCTGTTCTGAATCTGCACCCAAAACACCAAGTCGCTGGCGCGAATCGAGATAATCGAAGAAACTGTCAAAGTTAATAGTGTTCGAGGCAGCAGCGGGAAACAAGTTGACAATAACAATCTCCTTGGTTGGACTTTTCTTGATCTTCTTAAGATAGTCCCAGACGTTAACTCGCGTAATGCGACCAATGACATCTAAACTTGTAGGTAGTAGCTTTCCCAACTGAGTTGTGTCGCCATGCACAGGATGAATGACCACATCAAAATCGGTGACATCCACCATATGCAAATTGCCAGACCAAAGTGGAGGACTGGACAGGCTTTGGAGATATCGACCATATTTATCTAAATTCGGTGCACGTGTCTCCGATTTACCTGTGATTTTCGTCCCACCTGAGGTAGACAGTGGCACTGACTTCAAAGTCTGCTTTGTAGGCTGTATTAAATTGGCCGCCTGTTCAACTGTTTTCTCGGACTCCAGAATTTGGTCGATCAAACTGAAAGCCAATAAAGGCTCAGCTTTTGTTTCAGCTGGTTTCTTGTGCAGCGGAGATCGAACTTTATCAGTGCGACCCCTAATAGGATGCTTGTCGCGTAAAACCTGCTCCTTTTCCCTATCCAAATCCTGCTCTTGATGATGCTTTTTGTGTCCCTCGCTTCTCCGAACTGCGACCGTGACTGCTCGATCGACTGCGACTTCTTTTAGTTCCACTCTGATGATGATGCTTATGGCTTTTATGACGCTTATCACGTCCCCTATCTTTGTCTCTGTCCCGATCACCACTGCGCTCCTTGTCCTTGTCCTTAGACTTGGCAACCTCTTTAAGTGCGGAACGTTCGATATCAAGTTCCTTGCTGGAACCATCTGTGACGGTTGATGGCTCCGTTGACTGGGAAGATTTTTTGTAATCGGAGCTATCCAGCATTTCATTATTTGCATCCGGCTCCAATCCCTCATCCGGTAGCGTTACATCCACCTTTGTTTCGATGACCTCCTCACCCTTGTGAGTCTTAACCAAATAGTTTTGTGCGCATGACAACAAATCCAGCTCCGACTTCTTAATCATATCCAATTGATGGCGATTCTCTTCCTCCCGCCATTTTGCCAGCTCTTGGCTGGCTAATTCAGCTGGTGTCATTCTAACCAGCTGCTTGGGTTCCACTTGTTTGGCACATATCTTTTCAAAGAGTGTTTTATTTTTTCGATCCTTGATGTTAAACATGAGGGATCGATACTTGGACTTGTACTTGGCACTCACATCGCGTCCAAACGAATGATACATTTCCGACTCCACTCTCTTCACAAAATGCTCCACTTCCGCCTCTGAAAGCCACTCAGAGTTGCTTGTTGGCTGAGCAGCTGCCTGTGCCTCCTTTATACGTGCCAACACCTGTTCCTTAAGAGTACGTCGAACGTTAAGGCGTATGGGTTCCGGCTGTGACTTGTTCACTGTTCGCTCCGAATTGTTTTTATCAGGTGAGCGCCTTTGAGACGTCGTCGGTTTGACCAAGACCTTTTCCTTCCTGGACGTATTGGGCACAGTTGACAGCAGCTGAATAGACTTGTTGAGAGTCTCAGCAGGCTTCTGTAAATGTGCTGACAAAGGAGATTTTGCTGCTGGAGACTCTGGCGATGACAGTTCAGGGATGCGTTTACTCTGACGTCGCTGTGAAGAGTTGGTAGATTAAATTGTTGTATGGTTATTTTCAGATTGTCCACTTTATTTTATTATTTTTATTATGACACTATTATTTTAGTTAGTAAAAGAATACTTGCATTAATCATACCTCTATTTCCAATGCCTGCACACTGCCTGGCTGAACTACTTCAAAGCTAGGATTATCCTGCAGCCATTTCTTCAGCTGCTGTGCACTAGGCGCCATGTGACCTGTTATCGCTCGCCCGCTTCGACGCTCAAACACATTGATCTGCAAGTTAAGAAATTAAAAGATGTAATATAGTAAATAGTAGGAATAGAATCTTTAAGATGTTCTTGTAATTCGAAATTCCGCGATTGGCGGAGCAACCAATTTGTTCTGGTCAGGACATATTACATACAAAGCTCATATAATCTCGGAGTTGCTGATCAATATTCGATCTCTAATCATGATACCGTATTACTATTCTTTGTATTCAGCAGGTAAATTACAACAGTAAAACGTTAAATACATGTTTTTTTTGATTACTGATAACTGATTGAAAACCCTGCTGAATACCTCTTTGTACTTTTTAGGTCTTGGCTGTAAAAACTTTCGTATCAGTAAAGCTTAAGTAACATACCCGCTCTACCTTCGACACTGAATCGGCCTGTCGTAGCACATCCTCAAACAAATCTTTCTTTTTGTTCTTTTTGGTCTCGAGAGCATTCACTAGTGGTGCCTGGGGAACGGGTTGAGTGACGGGTTCGGGTGTTTTGGCCACCGTCTGTGCCTGGACTGCGGACTGGGCATACTTGCGAATGCATTCGTCACTGCAATAAACTGAGTTGACTCGCGCTACACGCTTGCACACCACACACAAAACATCCGACGCGGATGAAACGTTGTTGGCACCAAGTTTTATAAACTGTAACTGCTGCTGTTGCAGAAGTTTTGGTTGTGGCTTTGTGATAAGCAGGCGTTTTGGTTGCTTCGCTATCACTGGTGTGCTTGTTGGCAAAGACATTCCTGCCATTGCAACAACCGGCAACCTTTTGGGCGTTATCTCCTGAGGCTCCGTTGTTATTTTGATGTCGTTTGGTTGCTTAGGTAACGTAACAATCTCCGATGGCTCTGAGTTATGCTTGGGTAACAACATGTCCGTGATCCGGGGTTGGCTCTAAGTAATTAAGAATATATATAGTTTATGAGGTCTGCGTTATGCGTTACACAATTCGTGACCAAATTGTAGTAATGAACAATATTTGGATTATAACTTTTTGTTACCTTTTCCTCCTGCTTTTTAACGCACTTTGGACACTTCCAGTCAATACCCTTTTGCTCCATTTCCAGACCCATAGCTTTTGTAACGCTGACACAGGTGCCGTGATACCAGTCCTCGCAAAGATCGCAGCATATCATGAATCTATTATTGTGCGGCTGACGACAAATGCACCATAGCCTGAAAATAGTAAAATTTGAATACTGAGAATCTTTTTGTGGACCAGATATGCTTACTTATTTGGATCATCATCGTCCTCTTGAGATTCTGAGACATCCGCGTCATTGGCTTGACTGATATTCAATTTGTTTTCCCTTCTGGGCCGCCTTACACTTGAAGCAGACTCCTTTAAGGACTGTTTTTCTGGAACACCTCCAATTTGCGACAGAAAATTTTCACTCTCAAAACTGCTATTGACCAATTGGCTGCTATCCAGCATTGGTTCACACAGCGAAATATTACTAATATCCGACGTGGCTGTCGACGAAACTGGATTTTGAGCACGGCGCTTAGCTCGAGTTGTGGGTGCCTCAATCGGTGGTAAATAAATAACACGTCCATTGCCTCTCACAACCTTCACCTCAGACCGTGACGCCAATGATGATATCGTTGCTATGCTGCGAGCGGGCGTGCTGCTGGCCATAGGCATATTGGTCAACGAATTCGTCACCATGATGACGGGGAAATCATTAGGCTGTGGCTGATAAAGAGTATAGTAAGTATAGTGAGTATTGTTGTAAGAATTGTAAGAATTACAGAAACAACTATTTAAAAACCAAAATTAAGATCCAAAATAGGGGTAAAAAAGAAAGCAAAAACTTGATAATACAACTAGTGCAAGAGTAAAAAAATTATACATTTTACATTTATACATTATACAATAAATAGAATTTTCATTTAAAATCGCCCAAAACAGTAGTAGTTAAAAGAAATTTGGATTGTTTGGATTTCCCAATATTAACTTTTCCACCAACTTTTTCTAATTTTCTGTTCCTCATCTTTTTCCAACTGTGGTATTTCTTATATTAATTGTCAAAATTATATAGATAAAGAATAGTTTTTCACGAAATTCTACACATACCTGTGTGATAGTAGTCAACTGGTTGGCAGTACCAAAGATTGGTGGTGCCACAACGTTTGCAATAGCATCTAGTCCACCCGTCTCCGAACTGGCCAGCACTTGTTTAACAACTTCGGCCTCAAACTGTTTGTCCTCCTCTATGAGACCCACAACATGTTGGAGAAAATCTGCAGTTATTTCATCTTCATCTGGCGTATCCAACAAACGAGCACTGCCTATGTCAATGGTATCCACAGCAGTAGGGTTTGTTTGTATGTTTGCATTGAAATTGTGAGGTTGTGATACATTGACGACTTCTACTTTTGGCTCGACCACATGATCCAAGCCCGCAGCGCTGTTCTCAAGCATTTTGACCAATTTTGGTATGGTCTCATCGGCACTCGTTGGTGGCTGATCGACCAACGACGTCTTAAGCAACTCATCTTGAACTATAGAGTTAATGAGATCAAGTTGTTTGTCGTTTTCCGCTGCCAACTCAGAAGAACTCTGATGCGTTTCGATAACAATCTGTGCGGGTAACTTGTGAGAGGTTGCCGTCTCCACGCCAATTGGCATGAACCCTTTTGAAGGCGCGGGTGTCGACGGCGACATTGTGTTTAAGCTCGATTTGGGTGTGATGGGCGTAGCAAGTAGACGCTGCCTTCCGAGATCCGGTGAGGATGTTAGCTGTGTCGTATTGTTATTGTCAGCCAGCAGACTGTTTAAATTGGTGAACACACCTTTTGGACTTGATAGATTCTTATTTATTATAATCTCTTTAATATCCTGCGGCGGCGTCACAAATCCTCCCGGCGGTGTATTCAGTATATGACCCACTTGCACAATTGGCGTTCGACGCACCTTGGAGATAGCTGCCGACGCACTCATCCTTGTGGCTTCGGGAGTTAATGGAGATGCTTTTGGTAGGGACTTATGAGTCGGGCGCATTTTTAAAAACGATGTACTCGGTATACTGCGACCCAAAGCAATCACTGATGTTGGCGCTTTTGTATTAAGTTGAACAATCTGTCCAATTGCTGGACCAACTGGATTATTATCCGACTGCTCCTTTCGTCTTTTTAAATTCGGAAATTGTGGCGCTGCAGGTGGTTGTAGCATCTTAGGAATTTGCACAATCTGGCCGCGTGTTGTCTGTGCTTGTGGTCGCTTGGATAGCTTCTTAATGCGTTTGCGTTTGTTCGAAGTACGGCTGTTGTTCATCTTAAAATCAATGTCACTGTCTCGATCGTTGTCAGTTTCACGGGATGCATCACTCGGTTCGGTAAGTTCCTCGGTATCCTCGTCAGCGGTTGCCGAACTGTTAGCATCTTCATCATCCTCAACAAGGTCTTCCGAGGCACTGATTACTTTGACACTACTGCGAATTGGTCGTGAACCCGCCACAATAAATGTTTGCTGTTGTTTTGCTATTGGAGGCGGTTGTATTTGCTTGGGTAATTGTGGCCTGGGCAGCGGTTGCAGTTGCCTGGAAGGTTGTTGCGGTGTAGTTTGCACTTGGCTAAGCGGCACCACCTGGAAACGTTTCTTTGAATTCAAGACTTTCACGTTAGGTTGAGTTTGCACTATAAATTTGCGTCCCTGCACAATTTGCCTTTCCATCATCAGTCTCTCAGCCGTTTTTTTGGCCTTCATTTGTTCAGGTGAAGTGAATGGCGTGTAATTGTGATCGTTTCTGATAATCTCCATTAGGGAATCGGTTTCCGGTGTGCGTTTAAAAATCGACAGGCCAGCCAATTCTATAATTTTTATAAAGATAAATTAGTAAAGGTATTTATTCAATGACATACATATGGCGACATACTAAGAGCATTTTTAACCACCATATCGGCAGAGTTATCCGCGTAAAACTGTTCAACGCTTAGCCCAACAATTTGTGGACGTTCCCTTGGTTTTCGTCGTTTCTTTTGCTTTTTGGGAGCCTTGGGCTTCCGACCAGGTCGCTTTTTAACCTTCGGCGCTTCTGCTTCATTTTCTGTAGAGTCGTCGTTATTCTCACCGCCGGTGTTTTCATTATCATCACCAGTAACATGATCCTTTTCGCTTATTAGCTCTTCACCGCCGCTTTGACTCTCATTATCGGTATCCCTCTCTGCTTCCGAGTCTTCGCGGTCTGTGGCTGTTTCAAGAAAGCGCTCTAATTCCTCCAAGCGCTCTGTTTCTTCCTGTTCGACCATACTTGGCGTAGGCGAAGTTAACCGCACAACGCTAATGCTTGAAATTGATTTCTCCTCTAAAATTGAAAAACTTTCATAAGACATATTCTTAAGTATATGGAGCTATAAATTACCCATGATATTTTCAATGGCACGCTCATCAAATGATATGCCATTTTTGCTATATACCACGACTAGGTTGGAGTCTCCATCGGCGCCATTTGGCCTGGCACTAGCCGTTTCGCTGAACACCGAACTAGACATGGCATCAGCGTTTTGAGAATCCGCTACCGTGCATTGAATCCAGTTTTGTTTCTTGACTCGTTTAATACATATATTTTAAATGGGAGCGATATTAGTTTGTTGTTTTCTCATGCCGCGGCCGCGTTGTGACGCCGACATCGGGAATTGTCATGCAGCTGTAGTAGTTGTACATGCGTAGCGAAATTGAGCTTCAAACGCCTAAAAATAGAGTTCCATTGCAGACGATTCGCGTATTTTATAGCAACAATGCAGATTCTGTATTTCTCACTTTAAAACACTTTTTATTCTAAAATTATATGAAAATAGAATTCGCAATAAAAATTCACTCACGCACAACAGTTGCCACCCAGTTAAAATTTCCGATCTGGTTCGATTGTTACAAATTTAAATAAGGTCAATTTTCAAAACAGGTAAGGAGAAAATATGGTCATCTTTTTCAACTTTTCTTTATTTCAGAGTTTTGAAAATGTTGGTTATAATTTTGTCAATTTTTTTTAATGCTTCTAAATAATCATTTTGTAAAATATCTCCCCGAGAGATGACAAGCTTCAAACCTCCATCCAAATGCTCACCTATATTTTATATAATTTCAAATTTTTAATTTTAAATAATCAAATATATAATTTTTTTATTTTTTTTAGAGTGCTTGCATAATTATTTTTGTGTATTAAGATTTTATCGTAATCTCTTTGTAAAAACTTAAAGGTCGTGTAAACTTATCAATTTATTTGAAAATCGCTTTTGGAGTTATCGATATTTACTTTGCGGTAGCCCATCTCGAAAATTCGAGACAAAGAAATAGCAATAAAAACAAAGGCCGATAATAAATAACGTTTATTTATTGTAGTTTTCGAGTGGTTACTGTAGATATCAGTGGGCTAATCACGGCAAAGAACATAGTAACCAGTTTCTGTGTGACTTTCATAAGCACAACGTGGAAAAATGGCCAGCTTCCAAATGGGATCCTGTCACGCCGTGCCGATGACTTTGTTTAAAAATAATAGAAACAAAGTTTCAAAAGCTGTTCTAAGTAATTTATTGGAGGGCCTTAAGTTTAGCACAGGACAGCTTCTCATTCTGCTCGAGGGAGGCAAAGATACGAGTTGGTACAATACTGATGTGGATCATGTGTTCCGTCAGGAGTCCTATTTCCAATACATGTTTGGAACCAAGGAACCAGGCTGTTATGGTATTCTCAACATTGACGTTAAGACATCTGCCACTACTTCTGTATTATTTGTGCCTCGCTTGCCAGAGGAGTATGAGACGTGGATGGGGGCGTTGCTTACGCCGGAGGCATTCAAAACAATGTACGAAGTGGACGAGGTATATTATGTTGATGAAATCGAAGCTTATCTCGAGAGAACCACACCCAAGCTCATATTGACACTCAGTGGAACAAATAGCGATAGTGGTCTCACTATGCAACCGCCAGAGTTTGCGGGGAAAGATAAATATGTAACGAACTGCGACTTACTTTATCCCATACTGTCGGAATGTCGTGTTATCAAGTCGGCTGAGGAAATCGAGGTCTTGCGGTATGTGGCTAAAGTATCTTCAGATGCGCATATTAAAGTTATGGAGTTCATTCGCCCCGGACGCATGGAGTTCGAGGGTGAAGCCGTCTTTTTGCATCATTCCTATGCCGTGGGCGGATGTCGACATGCTTCTTATACGTGCATCTGCGGTAGTGGCACTAACTCGGCCATATTGCACTATGGCCATGCTGGTGCACCCAACGACCGACCCATCCAGGATGGTGAGATGTGCCTCTTTGATATGGGTGCCAATTATTGTGGCTATGCCGCTGACATCACCTGCTCTTTTCCGGCAAATGGAAAGTTCACAGAGGATCAGAAATTTATTTATAATGCTGTCTTGGATGCACGCAACGCTGTGATGAAAACGGCGCGTGACGGCGTCTCCTGGGTGGACATGCACAAGCTAGCGGGCAAGGTGCTCCTTGAGCGTCTCAAAGCTGGAGGCCTGTTGACGGGCAATGTTGATGAAATGCTTGAAGCTGGGCTTTCTGGCATCTTCCAACCACACGGGTTGGGCCACTTGCTTGGCCTGGACGTGCACGATGTGGGCGGCTATCTGTCAACTGAGCCACCTCGTCCCAGTGAGCCATGGCTCAGTAAGCTGCGCTTTGCTCGTACTCTCAAGGCGGGCATGTATGTGACCATCGAGCCTGGCTGTTATTTCATTAGCCGACTCATGGATAACGCGCTCGGTAATCCTGATCTTCGTAAATTCATTAATGTGGAAATGTTTGAACGTTTCCGCAATTTTGGTGGCGTGCGCATTGAGGATGACGTGCTTATAACTCAGACTGGAGCTGAGAACTTTGCAATTGTGCCACGCACAGTGGAAGAAATTGAGGCAGCAATGGCAGCTAAATAAGCCAAACTAACTACAACATATTTCATTCTTTTCTCAAAATTTGTCAAGAACTAAAAATATAAATATTTTGAGCATAACTTTAAGGTCTAAAGAGTGCGTTGTATTTAGATATCAATGTATATGGAATTTAATTCCATCTATGAAATATATATGTATATCTATAATGCAATTATGTCAAATTAAATACGATGTGAATATGAACTATACATAAATGTCATAAGTAGTTCTCCTCTTTAATTCGGTCTTGATAGTTGTGTGGAATTGGAAAGTGCAAACTAGAAAAAAAATGAACTTAAGAAAGCATTACATTAGACCGCTTTTAGATCTCCTCAAAGACAAAGTCAGACCAGTGCTGACTCCTGCTCTGGAATGTTGTACTGTACTTTGTGATAGTCTAGAAATCCCATTTACTTTTAGTTATCAGCTACGTTCTCGGTCGAGACATCAACTTTTATTGATTGGCTTTCAGCTAACAATGTAAACAAGTAGAAGGCCTGTAGTTGCATGGCAAAGTTGAGCCATTCAAAGGATTCCTATCACTACTTACAAGCCGATCCGTAGATGCAGTTGGTCGCAATGCGACATGGCTTGCTTGCAGATTACATATACTTTTTGCTGTGACCATTGCTTTGTTGCTGCTTCCTGTGGCTGTGTCCGATACCATTTCCATTAGTTGCTTTGACATTCTTGACATCGTCGCTGCTTTCGGAGTCTGGCACTTCAGTGAGAGCAACGACACTACGACGTGGAAACCAACCACGAATTGGACCATTACGCTGCGGCTTCTTTCTCCCCAGATCACTTGATTCGCGCTCACCAAAAAGCCAGTGGCGCCGGAAGCGTGTCACCTTGATTATGTCGCCTGGCTGTAAACGAATGCGTGGTTCATCTGTGCAGGGTGCACTGACGCAGACACGCCATCCCTGTGAGAATATTGGCAGCCAACGTCCAGTGACTTTACTAATGCACTTGTAGGTGCGAGTTCGAGCCCGCTTCTCCTGCTTCTGCGCCAGCTGCTCGCGCTGTCAATAAATAATTTTGATTAGATATGACTTTGTACCATTCAGATTAAAAAGTTTCTGGAAAAAATACTTTTCAACAAAAACCGCTTTCTATATTCAATGACATTATCCATCTTAAGGTATGTGTAAACATTTCATGTCAATGGAACCGTTAGTATTCAAATTATAGCCATCAATGTAAACAAACTTGTTTACTATGGAATAAGTAGAATATCTTATGTTAATAAACAACTGTGTTTTTATGGCAAAATACACTATGGAAGCAATTGGCGTGATAAGAATTATGATACATCTTCTTTTGGTGTCAAATTGGGAGTCGATCATCAACAGCAATATGACTGTTAGTTCGGTTGGATTAAAAAATATTCTAAAAAAACGAGTTTAAGCTGCAAAAATAAAAATTGAAAGGTTAATAAAGCGTAGGTCTAAATCTATCGCTTAAAAATTGAAATTTTAGCTTAAATATGTATCGATTTGGGATCCGAATCGGTGAGGATCAAGTTCTTAGTGAAGAACTTGTTTCAGTACTTTATATGCAGGTATTAATTTTGATTAATAGTTCAACTACTTTTTCCTTTTCCTTACATATTTGTCCAGAAACTCTTTGAGCGAGATGATATTGCACTTACAGTCAGTGTAAATTGATCGCAGCCTTCAATTACAGGCCATTCGATGCCGTCACCGTGTTTTTGACACTCGTCGTTAAACACCTGGCGCAGATTGAGACGCCAGCCCAGATCGTATGGATAGACAAACTGTTCATCCGTTAGAGATCTGTATCGGCGATAGAGCGCCTTCTCCACAATCCAAATTTCAATGCCTGTTTGATTGCTGATAATTGTCTTGAGCTGTATATAGAGCAGCATGCTCAGGCCAATCACAACGCCAATGGCCAGGCCCATGCCCAGGATGCACATAATAATGCTGACCACAGTGAACTGCACGCTGGCCAAGTGGGTTAGTCCATGGGTCAGATAATAATAGCGATAAATGCCCCGATAAAAGGAACAACTAAGCACCACAGTTCCCTGCATGCTACCCAGAATGGAGAACAGCAGAAAGTAACTAAAGTGGGCGTGGTTGGCCCAGCCAACGCAATGATTTATCCAAGGGCAATGATGGTCCATTTTCTTAACACAACGATTGCCTGCAAAAGATTATGACAAAGAATGAATAAAGCCTCTAGAGTGTGGAGTTTAAAATAAACTTACATTTGCGACAGTGATGCGATCGAGGCGCTTTATAGCCCTCACACTCCTTACAGTACTGGAGGAACTCCGTGTCCTTGGGGTCCTGCCAAGTAGAAATTCAAAATATGCGTGTTATTTACAAGTTTTATGATTTATGCCATCGACGCCGCCGCCTATAACAAAAAATAAACGACGAGCAACTCATTAACCGCCCATTGGGTCGCGTCTGGCGACCTGGCTACAAAACATTTATGCAAATTCAGGTAATTGCACTACGCGCACGACTCTGCAACAGTGCTGGCTATTAGCTATATTTTCAAAATTATTTGGCTATTTTTTTTTTTTTAAGTCTTATTTCGAAAAAGGAAATTTAATTAAATAAAAGCGTGCGGAACTGAACATTCTAATGAATAAGCTTTAAAATGCAGTAATGACGGATATAGCAACTGATTATTTTTAAAAATTTCCAGAGCTCGACGAATGCATAGATTCTTCAGAAGGCGTCGTTGATCATATAATTAGTTAATTTTAATCACTCATAAAATTATATTTTTATATTAAAAAAAAACTTTAACGTTTTATATTTATAATTTTGTGACTTCTAGATATATTATTGTATTATATACAATAAGATATTTAAAACATTACAATTTAGGCATCACCAACGATTCGGTGTTGTTCACCTTCTCGCGTGACGTGCTTGTCGCACTGACCCTTTCATAAATTACAGGGTCTCGCCTATGGCCAAAAATTAATGGTGTCGAAATTGTTGGTGACCCCCGTGTCGCCTCACAAGCGATTTGTCTAGCTTGCAGTCGTTTTTACCGACCTTATCGCCCGAAGTTTTTGCTTTGTTCTTAAGCAAATTGCAGCGTTTAATTGGTGCATTACCCGCCAACAGCGATAAAGGATTGAGCACGCGATCCCGCCAGTGTTATGACCCATTTGTTTAGACTGATTCATCCACTGGCACTTGACTTGAATGAGTTGCAGATTGGCTGTTTCAGGGAATGCGGACAAGTGTCAGCTCTTTTGTGGTTCGGCAAAATAATAATTTCCGAACCGGAAAGTGACACAGCACAAATGGATGAATACGTGGGTCAATTTCAACAACAACCAAATGTACAAATCAATCATAGACTTGTTGATAAATTTTAACACGATATTCTATTCAGAATTCATTGTTCATTCTTTCACAGACCAATAAGCTAAGTGTATTAAAGAAAACTATTAATATAATATATTATTATATAAACTGGTATATGCATGTGGCACGCCTTAGCATTGGTGAGTTTTTGACCCACCAGTGAAAAACAGTTGACAAACATTTTCCATGCATTCCAGTGTCAGCGACAGCGTGTCACGACAAAATGTTTTATTGTTTTAAGACCCTATACTCTGAAAGTACATAGGGTATATTAAGTTTGTCAAACAGAAAATTGTGCGTAAAATGCAGAGTTGGGAGTGGCTTTACAGGTTCAGTCATGGACAAAAGATATAGCAATGCTAAAATACCAAATCCATGTTAACCGTAACCAATACTGTTACGAAATTCCGACTTCTTGAAACCAGCAATTAATCAAGAGTTCTTCAAATTGACAATACTTTTATAAATGACAGGATATTCTTGTTCAGCATTAACAGCAGATTCGATATAGCCATGATATTTTACAGGGTCGTTCACAGTCGAGATGACTGGACTCTAGCATTTCTTAGAAGGAAGCGGGTTACGACTGGGGTATTTCATTTGGGTTGGGCTCCATCTATCGTTCTATCGTAGTTTTACCTTGGGCTGCCATTGTTTTGGCAGCAGGCCGGGACCTGTCAGCGTGGCCATGACGTAATTGAAAGTGGCCAATGTGGAGAGGAGCAGGAAGAGCGCCTGATGCGCAAAGGCGGCAAACGATTCATTTGGTGGCCACCACATTGAATTCATATAAAGCGTCGTCAGCGTAATACATTTAATGATGCCTGAAATAGATAAAGACAAATAATATACTACATACACGTATTTAAATATCAAGGAGGGCATAACATTTTGGGTGTGCATTTAACCATCGCAATCAGATAATAACTATTGTTTTATTACCATATTAACTCTGGTCGAATGGTCACCAAAGGTGCGTGCCAATGAAATTAAATACATTTATTTATTTTATTGTGTCGCGTCAAGGGTGGCAAAAACATTTCAACGACTAGGAACACCTGTTCCAGGCATGACCAGCAGCAACAAGCTGGCCAAATTTAGTAATTAAGCTGTGTACATAGTACAGTATGTGCACTATATTTTTTAACAAACAAAAAAATTTCTATATTGGCTATTAATTTTTAAAAGTAGTTTAAACCAATGGATTCCATTATTTTTCTTACTCGGTTGTCTAAAAATTGTTAGCAAATATGATAAAAATAAGCCAGGTTTAGTTTCTTTTGTGGACTTTTAAATGTCTTTTATATTTTTTCAAAATAATTTCTTACTTTCAAACTTACTTAAGAAAATTAAAAAACAAAAATAGTTATTTTCGCAAAATAAGTAGTAATTTTCTTGTCATAACAATTCTTTGACATACTGTATATCGCAGTTCAATATCAAGGTTGCCCTCTCCGTTGGCGCAACTTGAACCGGATGCCTTATGTTCGTATTACCGTCTAACGTCTGGCCCTGATAGGGGGCTGAATAGTCAAATTGCACGACATTTTTTCACCAAGTCCGGATATTAATACGGAGAGGTAAAATGGAACTGTGGCCTGATGGAACAACTAAAACGCAATTAGCGCAGCATTTTACGGGAATTAAATGACCCGCCTCTCCTTGTTGGAACCGTTCAAGTCGTCCATCACTCGGTAAGACGTGCATGTTGTTGCGGGAGTGCAAACGTGCGGCGACGTTTTGAAATATGAAACGCGATATAGCGCTGTAGACGCAACACACACAGAAAATGAGGCAGGGTGAGGATTTTGTCGGTGCTTAGTCTGTCACTTGTTATTGGCCAATTGTTGGTTCCCTTTTGCCCATAGTTCATTCACTCTGTTTTGAGCACTTGCTAATTTTCAAATGTCATCAACTGTTCAATTCTTATTAGAAAACCAGCACACTATTTTTAATAAGCTACTTGGAATCGATGATGAATATGTGGGCGTGTGTTTTACTTTTAAGGAATTTTATCGCAGAAGTTTGATGTTACTTACTTAGCGCGGTAATTGGACCCCAGTGAAGAAAGCGCCGAAAGCCTGATATCTCGGCACACATTATTTAAATATAATTTTTGTCTTGACGGATTAAACGGTAATAAGACGACTGACTCTACAGCGAACAGGTAAACAAAAACAGCGAATGCGCATCGTTGCCGGCCCGTTAAATTGCGACACATATTTAATGCAAAATATCGATACTATCGATAAATGTATCGTAGATAGGCATTTACGGGAACCAATGATGCCACATGTTTTGAAACTGTGGCGACTTAAAACTGTTATTTTCAAATGTGATGTGCAGATATTGAGACCCTTATCTTAAAAATACAAAGATTAGTTTACACATGTGGGTGACTGATTGTCATTTAATTTTTATTTAAAGAAATTTTAATACAAAAAATTGATAGGCATAAATTAGAAAAGAACCCCTTATTCGCAATGTGACGATAAAAATCATTAGCATAATGCTTACTCAGCATAATTTCAGTCAGACCCAAAAAAAATGATTGTCAATCGCGATTGCTGCATTGATAATTAAGTTTAAGCTAAGTTGAAGTTTTAAATTAATAAAGTTTAACTTTTCGGGATGGTCATGCTTGAAAAACAGGCTATTTATTGAGTTAATGGTACAGAAACTTTCATGTCCCAGTCTGTATTGTGTAATAATGTCGAATTCAAATTATTTTAGAGGAAAACTATTTCTTGTTTTTACTGCAAAGTGGTACCAATTTAAAAACTCATACCGCATTTTAAGCAAAATCATGTTTTTTGAGATAAGGCAGTGTTGGAGTAAATTAATGACTTGCACGTAAGAAGTATTGTATATTTTTTATTATTAAGATAATAAATTCGTCATTATCGTGTATTTTTAAAGGTCGGTCCATTCTTTTTCTATCAATATCAATTCAAGTTCGCTTGTCCTTCCTACTAGTTTTAAACAACAACAACAACTTTAATGCATGTTAATTGTACTTTTATTGTATATTATTGTGTTCAAGAAGTTTTTTACTCCAGTATGGTTAACGGAAATTATTATGTTGTATAATGCTTCACATTTGAAGTAGTATTACATTTATTAGTAATTTCAAAAAATACATTATGTGCTGACTAATTGTTAATATCTACAGTTTAGAACTGTAGTTCAATAAAAGGTTAAAATGGACCGGTTAATTAATTATTTGTTGGCCAAAATCTCAAATTTCATGCCATGCTCATGCTTTTCCAGTTCACTGATAAGGCTGGTCTTGGAAAAGGCGGCGGCTGGTGAAAGTACGCCTCCTGTGTTGGGCATTTTGTTACTCTCACGCAGAATGGTAACTGCTGTGGAGAGCAGGGCAACGCATGTGGAACCATAGCCAGGATTTGGACCGGTAACTCGAACCATTAAAGTTTTGCTTGGTGGATCTGTGTACTGATCCGTTCCCTCGGACAGGCGTTGAGAGCTGGGCCAGCCCGTGGCCTTCATGGTCATTTTAAAGTATGTTTTTTCCATTCGGGCCTCACTTGGTCCATCGCGGGATACGAAGCCACCAGAAAAGAAACCAGGATATTTGAGTAGGAGACTGCGTCCAAACTTAAACTTTGCCATTAAGCCAAAGATTGTGGCAACGAGAGCAACTCCGATGGCGGCAATCCAAGAGGGAAATCCAATGTAGGCGTGCATCTGAACAGGACGCTTCTTGTCGTGCTCGTACAGGAATCGTTGTGAGCGCATGACCACCGAACGATCTGAGCCCGGAAATGGGAGACACACCTTATCTACTTCTGAGGACTTGAACATCAGCGGACGATGTTTTAAAATGGGGAAAAACTTGGGCAAACGTTCCGAATACAATTCCCGGCGAATGCCACGCAGCTCGTCCGAATGGGCCAAACCATGGACAGCACTATGCCAGGTTCCAAAATTGAGACCAACCCTGCCATGTTCTGCATTATAGTCCTTTACGCCATTGACAAGGAATGTCTCTACCGAATTTACCACGCCATCAAAGTTCTTCTCCACAAAAACAATGCCCATGTCAGCTGGAATGGAGTCAAAGCCGCAGGCACTGACTATATACACACCGCGCTCCTTGGCACGTTCATTGTACTTCAATTGCATCGTTTCCATGTACTGCGGTTCACCACTGACATCCACATGATGAGTACCGGCTTCAATGCAGGCGCGAACAACTTTCTCACCGTAGAATCGATAAGGACCAGCTGTATTGACCACGATCCGACACGATTTGGCCATTTCAAGCAAAGATGCCTCGTCGTTGACATCAGCAATAATAATTGGCGTCTGCGACAAGTCTTTTTTGCCTTGGCGCCCATCTCCTTGAGCACCGCCTGCAGTTTCTCGCGATTGCGACCGGCAATGCCCCATCGCAGGTCTTTGAGCACAGTTACCGCCTCGAAAACAGTGTATTTGCCGGTAAATCCGGTGGCACCGAAAATTATAACATCCAGTCGATCTGTTGCCATTTTTTTTATATTTATTTTTATTTTTCAAGGTCAGCACTCTGGTGACAAAAATGTTGTACGTGCTTGACTAAAATATACAATTCATTCGTTATCAGAATTAAGGCATCGGATGTCTATGTATGCAAGTGCAAACTTTGAACTGTTGCGATTAAATTCGCAAAGAATGACTAAATCAATTGAAACTTACGTTGCTCAATCAATTCAATTTATTTCTGCAAGTCACTTGGCTAACAGGTGTACCTATAATATCAATTATTTGTAAGAGCCCAGCTCATAAGATGTTGTAGTGGTAATGTGTAATTCGAACTAACTGTAGTTTGTTTGTAATACAAACTGGAAAGTTCTTAACACAGTTGTATCGAATCAAGTGCTGCCAACTTTTTAAAGAAAAATCAGGCTTTTTTGGGTGCAAAATTCAAACACATCATAACTGTGTGTCAGTTTCATAAAGCAGCACCGGATAAAGAAGAACAATTAGCTCTGTATATTTTGAATAATAATGGCAATATTCTAATACTTGAAGCAATTGAGCTCGGAAAATTGCCAGAAGTAGCTATAAAATAATTAAGTTGGCAACAATGGTTGGGATTTCTAGTTGAATTCCATAAATAAGTTCATTGGTTCAATTTGAAGATGTTGACTAAATCAGCCATTTAGTTGCATTTTGACGGGGATGTGAAATTTAATTCAACATTTTTATTATTGCATTATTTGATATTTACTGTTGTATTATTTGATAATTCATAAACATACATACAACTAATTTATAGTATTACTTAGATATTAATGAAATACAATCTCACTGTGGAACTTTTAGTATATGTTTATTTAATTGAAATTGTGTACTAATAATAAATAATAGTTTGAAGAAAATTTAATTTAATCTGACGAACTACAAAATGAACGGTGTAGGTTCTTTTGAACTTTTTCGAACGAACCGACACAACTCTATTCGAAACAACTCTGTCTATAGCAGATGCAATAAACAATAGCATTTTTTAAAAACATAGTAAATAATGCAAACCGAACACTGGGGAGACCTCCCGGCTACTAATGAGGAGGGCGGTGCATTCACAACCGACAAGTATGTGCCAACAGCTGCAAAGAAGCCCAAACTGGATGAAATACGACAACGCGGGGAGATGCTTCCAATGGATAAACACGATAATATTGAGCTAAAGAGCTCACTGGTCACACAAACCATCGAAGTGATGAAACAAACGGAAGTGCTGCAATCCCTCATTGACACGTACTCCAACAAGAATGGCACGTCAAATTATTTGTTGAATCCCTGTCAAATGATACCGGAGGTGGACTTTCCGCCGGAGAATGCCGCCGACTTGGTGGGTGAGCAAAAATTTCAGAAGCCCATCTGGTTTATTCCCACAGTGGACACGGCGTTTTCAAGGGGGATCCGCAGCCGTATCCGGAGATCTCCAGCAACATCTGCCGACATACGCTGCGAAAGGTGATGTGCGGCCTGCTGCGTTTGGCGGGATTCACGGACTGCTCCGAGACGGCTGTGATGCTGCTGACGGATGCAACAGAGGAGTTTTTGCGCAGCTTCGTGACTGAATATCGCGGTTACTATGACGTCGATGCAAAGCTGGAAAAGTCGACAATGTTGCAGTTACCGCCACTGGAGCAGGCATATTTTAGCATGACGGGGACATCGTTGACGCAGGTGCACAATTATTACAAACACAAGGTTATCACGAGGAATCGTGTCGAAATCGCCGAGTTCAATAGTGTTCTGCAGGAGTACGATAAACTGATGAAGGAGAGCCAGAGCAGCATGCAGAAGCAACAACAACAACACGAATTCAATGGCAACGACTTTCTAAACATGCTTGAGATGCAACCAGGCGACGATGCCACCAACAACAGTAACAGTATGGGCAACATTGTCGGCGAAATGTTACAGGAACTTGGTGGTAGCACTAATTCCAGCATCTCACTGAGCAATGTCAGCAGCAGCGGACAGCAGCAGATGATTAGCAGCAATGCCTTATACGGTCTTCTCGAAGGTCAAGCAATCAACTCCACCTCAGCTTCTGCCTCTGCCACGGCCTCTGCTTCTGCCACCATCCCCAACTCCAATGTAAACACAACAAGCAGTTATCAGGCTAATTTAGATAGTTAATTAAGTTAATAATTAAGGATATAAATTCAATTATTTAATTTTATCTTTTAACTAATCAATTATATTCAATTTAAAATATTAAAATATTTAAAATAACTATATATTCATTTTATCTAATTTAAAATTTTAAATTTTTTAAAATTATTAATTTGTTTTAGTGTTTTTTGCAATTCTTGCGAATATGAATGCATTTCATAGAAGCAATTTATCGCGCACTTTAAATTATGCAGTATTTTATCGATACAATTATTTTCATTTATCGATGGTAATTCGGCCGCACATATCAATAAGAAACACAATAGTAAACAAAAATAAAAAATGAATAATACTCGAGAACAACTTCGATGCACTAGAAAAGGATGTAGTTATACCACAAATAGATCGTACAATCTGGAGCGGCACGAACGCAACTGTGAGAAAGGCAAGGTGCCGATATCTCAGTGCCAACCATGTCCTCATTGCACATATGCTGCCGGATCGCTTCACAATTTAATGCGGCATATTGGCAAAAAGCATGCAATATTAGGCGTAAATAAGCCAAAGGGACCACAAACTAGCAGTCAACCAGAGCAGCAGAAGGAATTAACGACGACTGAACAAGTAATAATAAAAGAAAGCGATAGCAAAAGCAGAGATGAACAAAAAGATACCTCAGCGCAACAGTTAAACACATTTGATAATGGACAAAGCTTGGAGCCCTCGATTTGGCAGTGGAACACGCCTCAACAACAAGAGAAGAATTTCCTAAGACGTAGTGCTATGAGTGGAGAGTGTAAGATACTCGATCGGACCGTCAATGCGTTCAAGTAAATTCAAAAACTTAATATGAAATTGAATTATTAATTCAATTATTTGTTATATTTAAGGTTATATTCATTGGTGAGAGCAAGAGGAGGAGCGACTAATGTGGACGAATGGAATGATGTTGCAGTAGCCGTGGGCCTTCCACAAGGAACAGGTCAACATGTTCGTGCCATGTACTTGGATGTGTTTATTGAATATGAGAAAAATGAGGAAGAGCGATTACAGAAATGTCAAAATGGCGAAGGTGTTCCTTTTTGGTGGGATGATGGTGATTTTATTATTGATAATGAGAGTTGTACGCCCGAGAATTCCCAGTTAGAAAGTCAAAGGTGGATCAATGCGGAACGTCCACCTATTAATGTTCGAAATTCCATTATTGAAATGATTTTTAATGAGTATTATGCGAATCATCTAAATAACAGCAATCCCTTTAAACGTTTTCACGTAAGGGACTCGTGGATTTATGCCACAATGTTAAATTATCAAGGTCTTATTTGCCAAATGCATTTTCAACATTGTACTGAATCTTGATTAATCAAATATTGGAAACACTATACTAATAATAATAATAATAATAATAATAATTGCACCTTCTCTCCTACTTCGATTGGATGCCCGAGATCTTTTTATATGACGTATACGGACATGCTTAAGCATATTTTTAAACAGAGCTGGAACGCGCGCCTAAAGTCTCAATTCTGATAACCGCAATATTAAGTAGAGTGAAGTGAGCCGCCGTCAAGTTAATCGAATATATCGATATAACACTCACTTTGAATTCAACACGTTTTTTCACCATTGGTGAGTGTGTTCGATACCATACCTAAAATATCGAATTCTTATATCGAGCACGCATTGTGTATTCTGTTTTAAAGCTGGAAGGTCGTATGTGCGCAAGAATCGGTCGGCAAAGTGAATTTCAAAAGTAACTGAAAGCACAGAAAAGTTTAAATTGCGAATTGTTTTAATTTTACACTGCGTTGAACTGTTTGTTAAAATATTAATGTGTGTACGTGCGCGTTAAAAGTCAGTAACTTTTGTGCACATTGGGGAAACAGGACTGCGCAAAAAAGAAGAAGAATTTCGTGATTGGCGGCTGTTTGTGTGCGTGTGTGTGTTCTGTGTGTATGTCAGTGGTGCGGCACGAGAGCAAAAGGAGAATTTGCAAGAAAGAAGAGCCAAGAAGCGGCGTGTGAATCACGAGTGAGCGAGCACAGACTGAATCACATACAATTTTGTTGGCAATTCGAGTAAGATACGAAGAAGCGGATAAACTAAAAACACAAAAGCAATTGGTTTATTGCAAAAAAGGTAAAAAGCAGCTGCTGAGCAAAATGGAACACGAGGATAATGCGCACTTTGACAACTTTTTGCAAAATCGCCTGACGGAGAGTCTGCAAAACGCTGGCAGCGCCGGCAATGCTGCAGACGTTGCTGCCGAGCTGGTGCCAAACATCGGTCCCAAGACTGGAGAGCACGATGGCGAGCACGATGACGAAGAAGAATGGAAATATATTAAAGAAGTGCAGCAGAGCGAAAAGCAGCAGCAACAACAATTCTACGGCGAAAAGTTTAACGACGCCGACGCTGACGTCGCCTTCGGCGTTGGCGTTGGCAATGGTATTGGTAGTGGTATTGGTATGGCTGCTGTTGGCAACGGTAATGGCAACGGCTTCGGCGTTGGTGGTGGCAGCAGCAGTGACGCGTACATGTCGCTGGGCATGGACCTGAGTCTAGGCAATGGCGTCGGCATCGGCAGCGCAGCTGGCTTCAGAACCTACGATGCAGCTGAAGATGAAGAAGAAGACGTTGAGGTGATTAAGAATGATGGTGACTTTTCAACAAACTCCAACACGACGACCACAACTTCAACCACAGGTGAAGTGGAGCCTCAAGTACAGCAATCATTGTTGCCAAATGAAGCACATGCTCCAAAGGAAGAACAATTGCTGCATGATGAGGAAGAGGATGAGGCCAGCTCAGTGGCAACTACTTATGGCACCAGCAGCCTAAGTGAACAACAACAGGAGCCGGAACACAATCCAAACGAAGCACATTCAGAGCTCTTCGATAATAAAGAGAATGCAGACCCTGTTGTTGGCACCGTTGATCGAACTGATACCGAATTGGAATCGCACTCTCAGCTCAACCCCAATGCCGTCGAATTTGTGCCCCACTTTGGATCGCAGCCTTCGTCGCCTGGCCCAACTTCACCCTCTCATTTTGGTATCGTCGATCCGCTGCAATCATTGAGTCGTCAACTGTTGGCTGATGATCTCGTTGCGGAGAGTCCCCGCAAGGGCACACGTGATTGCAACATGGACACTATTGCCGTTCCCGATGAAAGCGAGTTTGATAATGAGGCCGCCCAACGTCCACACGAATTGGAGCAAGAAGACGACACTTTCCCAGACGCAACAGAGTTGTCGCATGAGCAGCTTCAGTTGCAAAATGGAGGCGGAGTCTTTCAAGAGGAACAGCAACAGCAGCGTATTGATCATGGTCCGGAGACCAGTGTTGACTTAGATGCTGAACTGGAGCCGGAGCGACAGCAAGAGCAAGAGTTAACAGCAGCACAGGATGAGATCATGAAGCAATCCATCTATGGCGAAACCATCTCCAATGCCTCCATTGAAGACATACTTAATTCGGTTCAACCCTTGCCCCAGCAAACAACTGGTGAGGAGCCGTTGAAGGAGAAGGAGCTGTTGAATGTGGAGGAAAAGGAACTCGTTTCCCAATCACCATCCATTGAGGAACTTCATCAGCATCAGCTGCAACAGCTGGTAGATCCAATGCAGGCTTCATTCTATTTGGAACACACCTCGAGCGATGCATTTGGCAATGCACATGAAGCACATGATCATGAACAGAGTCTCCTGTTGGACACCAGTGCTCCGTTCAGTCCGCTTGAGGATTTGCCGCACCATGACATACAACCCACAGCCACGACACTTGAACTGCAGCCCGAACAGGCCGACATTGTTGACATAACGCCATCTCCTCTGTCCTCATCCACCGAGGAAAAACATCTTGTGGAGGAGACTAAAGAGCAGCAGCACAATCTGATTGAGGAATCCATTGCTTTGTCGGACAACGTTGTGAACGCTTTCAATGCCGGTGTTTCGCCCCAGGTGAATATTTCATTTGTTTTGTTTTACTACTATTTAAAATTTCTCGAATCTTCAATACTGGTTAGTATATTCTAATAAGAATCGTCGTACTTATAGTCATAATGACTGCTAGTCAAATAAGAACAGGAACACAGAACACGCCCATGCCCATGCCCATCTCCAAGTCAAAGTGAATGACTCACTTTGGGAGCACATTTGTCAAAAACGTCATTATGCACTCGACAATAGTCCTGCACCCCTGAACTCTGAACTCTGGGTGTGTGTATGTGTGTGCGTGCTTAATTTTGCTGTCTCCGTCTCAGTTTCCGCTGTGTTTCCTCTTTACTGTCGCAATCGTTGTCCTATGCTTTGCCATGTGTCCTTGCCATCATGGGTCTAAGTCTCACCTGGGCCACCACGAGAAATCATTAAATTTGTTGGTATACTTCTTTGTCTCTTTATACACACAGCTGTCTGCATGCATTTGGCGCCCCTCTCTCACTCTCTTTATTTCTTTCCTTTTCTGTCTCGCTCGCGCGCTCTCTCGTTTACTCTCTCTGTTTCGCTTATTACTAATGCATTTTAGCTTCGTTTCAGGACTGGGGTGTGTTCCGTTAACTCGCTCGTTCACGTTCTCTCACTTGCCTTTCTACACGTTTCCGTTCAGAGACACTCAACAGGACTCGCAAGTGCTTCTCATGTGTATGTGTGTGTATGTTTGCGTCTCTGTGTGTGTGTTTAGTGCTTGGTGCCAAAGCTTAAGCGGCTCTTGGGTGGGGTTTTTCATAAGAACAACATGTGTGTGTGTGTGTGTATTAGTACTTTAAACTCCATTTTTTAACAATTAAGGGCATCCTAAGGGTTGTTGCTGCTTACATATATTTGTATTGCCCTTTTGCTTATGCCACTTCCTCTCTTTATTGTGGCTCTTGTTTTTTTCTTTATGCTGTTGACCTTTGGTGTTAAGAAAAAATATTATTGTCACCATTTGCGGCTGTTGTTGTTTTGTCATAGTTGTGCCTTTAGTCGTTTGATTTCCGTTCCAATTGGATTTGGTGCGGTCAACGATTCGGCTTAATGCATTTCAGTCAGTCTGTGAGTGTGCGTGTGTGTTTGTGTGTGTGTATACTCACAAAGCTCTGTTCAAACTCGCTCTCTCTCCATCTATCGTTGGCGCTCTCGCCGGTGTCTGCAATCTGCATGACCAGCACTAACAACAACAACATCGGCAAAGAGTGGCAACCTTTTCGCTTCGTTGCAAATTCCAGCTCCAATGCACACACAGTAACGAATAAACTCACACACATATGCAAAGAAGCTTTCATAATTACACAAGCGCTTGGGTTCACTTAATTGGGTCATATACGGTTTTCGCTTGCATGGCACACACATACTACATGCACAGACAAGAAGTACATAAACAATTTTTATGATATTTTTGTCTGTTTGTATGCATGTATGTGCTTTTGTCTTTCGACTGCCGCCGCTGCAGTCGACGCTGTTGCCGCTGCTGCTGCTGGGCATTGTTTGCCGCTATCGAACTTCCTGTGGGAGTTTCGTTGTGTGTATAATTTACGCCTGCAACAAAACGCTTTCTTCATGCGCCCCCCACTGCTACAGCTTCTTTGTCTTCGCTGTTCAATTTGCATATTGTTTATGCACTATGACTTGTGTCTTTTACATTCATATTTATTTATTATCATTTTGTTGAATTTTGGCTAAACAAATGGCGTACACATACACGCAAAAAGAGTAAAGAATTGGGCTCAAACTCCTCGTTTATTCTCATATCATTTGTTAGTTTTGTCTTTGATTTTGATTCCATTTCGTGTCGCGTCCGCTACCAATTTATATTGTTTATTTTCATTTACTACAAGAACAACTGTAACAACAACAATTAGCGTTACAGACTGCTTGTCACCATCGCTCGAGGCGAAGGGAATTTTTGTAAACAAAACATAGTTTGGTGCCAGCGTTTCTTTTTATCAGAAAATATTTTCAAGTGTCTTTTAAATTGTTTGCTCGATGGTTTCGGATCGGATTGTATGATAGATAAGTTAAGTGGGCGTGGTGAAAAGGCTGGCATTTGGTGGCTGACAATTAGCGGCAATGTTTAGAGACACGCTGTTAAGTAACATTATTAAGCAAATAATCATATAAGCAACATGATGATTTTTCCTTTAGATTGCACTTTGCCGCCGACTTATCGCTACGTCTATTTATAAAATCAAACGGCGCTAGTCAAGCGATAAAATACCTACACCACACACACAAACACCCATGTGTTTCAGGTGCATCTAGATTTTAGCCACAGACACAGCAAAAAACTGATAAAGCGATTGCAAAAAAAAAAAAAAAAAAAATGACGGAAAAAATGGCAATAATAAAATTCACGCGTCTATGTGATGACTCAGTCACTGGGGACGGCGGGCTCTTAAGTTCCCACACATTCATAAAACTACTGAATATAATTACACAATTTTATTGTTTCGATTCTACGTTTTTTTTTTTGTTGCTGTGGTTGTTGATGTTGTTGTTGCAGTTGTTTCAAACTTTCGCCACAATTCGCATGACATTTGTTTAAACTTGTGTTTAATTAAAATTTGTGCAATTTACATTAAATTAGCATCATCTGAGCTCTTGTTGCCGAGAATTCCATAACAATATGAATGTCTGTTTGGTTGTAGTTGTTTCTCTTTTGTTTTATGACATTTGACGGACCACACAAACGAAAATAGGGAACGAATTTTTGTTGTAACTCAACACTGAGCAGATATAAATACATTTCAAATAGACTAAAAGCGAAATTGAATAAGTAACTATATACTATATATATAAATATTTATATGTGTATATTAAAAAATATTATTAAAATGATTTAACATTTGCATATGTATTTTTTTTTTGTATATATACAGATATATCTATTGTCTCTGTGTTTATTTATAGGGGGAAAGATAATTTAATTTAGTTGAAAAATATTTTATATATCGTATTACTTGTAAATTATATTATTGTATTATATTGTATTACATCTTTGTTTCAAAATTACAAAGTAATGTACCATTTAATAATGGTATTTTCTGTTATTCTTACAAAAATGAGGCCTTCTCTCTGGAATATTAAGTTGAATCACATAGGGTAGATACTTGTGTCTCACATCAGCTTCTGATGGCGCTAACTGAATTATTTTCAATGAGTAAGTAGAAAATGCTTTAATTTTGTGAAAGTAAAGCATATAACTAAGTCAAACTTAACAAAAATGTACAGTAGAAGTGAGAAAAATAAATAAAATATAATAATAGACAGTAACAACAAAGAACTCAATAGAAGCGCACAAACTGGTAATTAAGTCAGAAAACCCATTAAGATTATTAACTCAATTAAAATTGTTTGCTTCTTCACTTTTTTTCGTACGTAATTTAGTTCACAAATACACAGCTTGATTTTTTTTTGTTGCTGATGTGGTTGTTGGGTTTTCTATAAGCGCCACTCGTTGCCATTTCTGTTGCTGTTACTGTGGTTGCTGTTGTTGCCGTTGCTGTTGCCATCTCGTGCAGTTTTGGGGCAACGGGTGGTCCGATTTGAGCTCGGTAAGCGCATTTGGCGTCGTCAATCCTACGCGCCCAGCCTCGTCTGCCCACACGGACAAGTGCTTAGAGATACAGATACGAGTCTGAGCGTGTACATACAGACTTGTGCAAAATAATAAGAACACCTTCCCATACTATTGAGTTTATTAATTGAATGGCTTATTCAAATAAAACATAATTGGGAGACATGTTCAAAAAGATATGACAAAATAAAATAAAAAAAGAGAATCCTGAAATATATGTATCACAATGCTCCTAACATTCTATATAGCTACTTCTATATAGTTACTTTAAGGTTCGAATGGCCGAAAATGTTGAGAAGCTTTTTTTTTTATTAAATATAAGGTCTAAGTTTGCTAAAACCGCTATTAGAATTCTATTCTAACTCCATTCTATGTCCAGCTCGACATTTGTAAGCTAATGTAACATCTTTATCAGGATTATTATAGCTTATTAATATGAACAAACAAATTTAAAAAAATCTTGTTTATTGTTAGATAAGATTCGAAAATAAAGATCTTTTATTTTGCACACGTCTGTAGGTATGATGGGGAGTATGTTTGCTTGTGAAAAGTACGAGTATCGTGTCTGCCCACCTAAGTACAAACAGTATATAGTAAGTGTATGTCTGTAACCCAACTGACGCCCAATTTCAGCCTAAATGCAAAATAAAAATAAAATATAAAGAAGCAGGCAGGCGTCAGACAGAGTTGGTAAATAATACATACATATATAAGAGTTTGCCAACTGTCTGTGTGTGTGTGAGGAAAACGAGTTTCATTTTGCGGTCGCAACGAGGAGGCCCCAAAAAGCCAAAAGCAGAACAATTGCGAGACAGTTGAAGACGGCGGCAAGAAATCTTTCTGCAATATGATTGCTGTTGCAGTTGTTGGGTTGTTGTATTGTGTGTGGGTTGACTGAAGTTGATTGCCAAAAAGAGGCAAGAGCACACGTCTGAAGATGTTGCCAGAGCTGTAGCTGTAGCTGGACCTGAAGCTGAAGTTGGAGCACTTGACGACGATTGCGGCGTCTAATTGCAGCATTTTACATTTTGCAGTTCAAAAGAAATGGCAACAGCAGCAGCAGCTGAAGTGCTTTTTATCTTGCAGATACAATATCTTATTTTTATGCGGCTGATGCCTTTGCTGTTGCATTCTCTTACTCATTTCCCCTCTCTGTTTCTCTGTCTATCTGTATGCGTTATCTAAATTTATATTGCCACATGTGTATGGTGCATGCATGTATTACTTGCATCTGTATTTGTAGGCGACACTTTCGCTTTGCAGATACTCACAGATGATTCGTCGTTTCGTTCTTTTGCTTCCTGCTTCTTTGGCGTCTCTTTTGCAATGAAATTTATGCATGTTCGCCTCATGTACATTTTTATTTTTAAAATGCAAAGCCTGTGCCAAGTTCAATAGCTTTTCAAAAACAAGAAAATACTTACAGAAAATATGTAAAAATAATTACTAAAATGGGAGATAAAATGCGGCAATGCATTTTGTGGCCCCTGCAGCGTTGACTTGGCTGTCAGTCTGACTCTTGGCTGCTCACACCCCTGTCACCCGCTGATTCTCTTGTCACAAGACACAGGCGGGGACAGAAATTGCCAAGAACATTTTCCCCAGTTTCCAATCCAGTTGCCAGTTGCCTGTCCAGCTCCCGCTGCAGTCAAATAGTCTGTAGAGCCTTTATAAATAGGCTTTAATCGTTACTGATGCTTCTGCTGCTCTAGGGTGTCATAGCCAAGTGCTTCTCCAAAAGTGTTGTTAATTGAAAGTCATTTTGTGTAGCGTTTTGTGCCAGGTTGCCAGGCAAGATTTCCTAAACCGATTCTGGCAGATTGAAGACGATCCATCTCAAGCCAACTGGTTTAAGTATGCGCATTTTTCACACTGTTTTCCTCCAGACTACCGAAGTAGTTTGTCACTAGAAAAACTATGCCTAAGATGAATGTGCCGCAGGAGCTGACCCGAGACATGTTGTACAGCAATTTGTGTGCTTCTCTGACAGCCATTTATGAGAGACATGGGCGGGCAGTTTGTAGAGAAAGGTGTATCTTTATATCTTTAGATTTTCAAATTTGACTGGGAGTGCTGTAAATTGCATATTTAATGCATTTTGAAGTTATTTAAATTTCTTGCCAGCCTTGGCAGTTTTCTTACACTTATAATATGATTAAGTGAACTGTTAGTTGTCACAACTGAAGTTAATCATCGGGTTCGGAATGTTGTGAGGTTTCTTTGCATTTCATTAAGTGTTTATAATTAGAATATGACTATATATGACTTGAAATGTTGTAAAATGCATATAAAGTACTTTGTAAAGTTTAGAAACATATTTAACGCCATGTGCATTTATTTCTACATATGTGTTAATAAAATGACCAATTAGAGATTCAATAATCAAAACTAAGGTATATTTAACTTGGAATATTATAAAATTAATTAAAAATGTTCATTAAAATTATATTAATTTCTTCGAAGCTTTAGCAACTTGCAATGTAACTATGAAATGCGTTTAAAGTCAACTTTATTAATTTATTTTTATGCCATAGACAATTATTAATTCAGCTTCAAATTAACAACATTTTACGTTATGACCGTAGGTACATTTCATTACTCTTGAGGAGGTAAATGCTGAAATCTTTAAAGACATTCTTTAGCGTTGTGTTAATGTTTTTAAAGCATTAGGAAATTATTTATACGAATATTATGACTAATTAAGATGACAACATTATGAACTCATGCCTGAAACAATTTGAAGTACTTTTTTTTTTGCTGAAAGAAAACTTTCATATCATATCTGGCATAAGAAAGCTTTTGTGGTATTAATCGCAGCAAGGCAGTTAACAATCAATTAATCATACTCAAGCCAGGCGGGGCATTCGATGATAAAATTGAGCTATGATATAATAGGAAGAAAGCACGACTAAATTTAGCTGAGTTACCGAGCCATCTATCTACCAGAATGCGAATGAAAAGCCACACAGGGCGCACAAAGTGGGTAACAAAAAAATTAAAAGAATGCTATAAATAAAGCAAAGCTAACTACAGTCCAGCCCACCGATTTTCAGTTTTCATGCTCAGCTCATGTTGGTCATAAAAATTGTGCAAAAATTTCTTGGAATGATGAATATGATGTGGAACCGGTTTTCGGTTGTGTTCTGTGTTCTGTGGTACAAGTACGGCCGGCCTGTAGGTCAATTTACGTTAATTAAACGTAAAACGTAGAACGAAACGTCAAATATAACGACAAATAGAGTTAGAGAGTCGAGAGAGATGGAGAGAGTCGGAGAGAGAGAGCGATATATCGCCCATGGGTAGGACGTTCCATTAGACGGCAATTGACAGTCGAGAGAGTTTTGCTTTGTTTTGTTTTGATGTTAAACGAAAAACTAACTTTCAAATTGTCCAAAGCCGATTGCAATTGCCTTCTCATGCCGTGCAATTGGTAGATTTGGATATATTTCACACAGCGATGAGTGTAAAGCACTCTTGGCCAGAAAGACAATGTCCGCGACGATGGCCATTAGCCAGCCAGCCAGCCTCAAGCACAAGCACAAGGCTTATTGCCCATAGCCATTGTTCGCCACTGCCGCTGCCAATGTTAAAGAACTCATAAAGCAAGAACTGGCCAACTCGACGGTTGGTTGGTTGGTAATCGTGCTTATATGGATGGATGGGAAGGTAAGGGGCCTGGCTTAGTTTTTCCGTTTTGCCAATTGCCAAACCGAAACAGTGTTCGTGTAGCAGTAACTAACTTGGCCAGGTGTTTTTTTTTTTTTTTTTATTTTTACCATTACCATTTGCGCTATTAACAATTTCTTTTGGCCTCTAAATAGTCAAAGGCCCCTCTCTTAGTGTGTTGTCCATATCATATTTTGCACTATTATGAATTTGCCTCATGCGTCCATCAATCCAGGTATCTACCTTCCAATTCTTAACAGTAAGCCGTCGGTCTATTTCACTCACTTCTATCCCACCTCCCTATTCACTGGTATGGTATACTTGGTAATATGCTCAGTCCCAATCTCAGTCGCAGACTTAGTCGACGTCCACTTGGCCAACAAAAGCAGTCAATTTCATGGCATCGGCCGCCATTCTAATGTTTCTATCCATCTATCTAAATCATTTATGTGGCTGACTGCAATGTGGGCTCTTATTCGCCTCACTCACTCCAAGTCCGAGTATTGTTGTAGTTGTATCTTTTGGTTCTTCGTGCGCTCCATATCAACTGAATGCAGATACTTTCACAAAAGCGCAGTTGGATCTGTTTCATGTCGGCGCGTCAATATGATTTTTTTATTATTATTTTTATTTTGTAGCATTTCTTTTCTGCAGACATATGTATTTTTTTTAATGAACCTTGCAATGCTTTTCTTCTGTGTTTTGGGCTGCAGTGACCGGGCTAATGGCTTCACAAATTTGAAGCTATATCTTTATCACCATTGGATCTATCATATCTAAAAGGGGTACCATTTGCCGTCTTTTAATGCCTTTCACTTTAGGAAAAACTCCATCAGCTTTGGGCTTTGCAAATTGTTATGTTCCCATTTGTCTACTAGTCTCATAAATCAATTTAATACTCTCAATAGAACTTCTTAAGGCTTGCCACATTAATTGAATGAAATTTTGTATCTTAAGTGAGTACATTTTTGTATGTCAAACTATTCCAACTGTTGGCATTAAATTGGAGTTTTAATTGCTTGAAAGCTTACAGAATTTCAATAATTTAATTGGTTCGTTATCTATAACGAAATGAAAATTTATGGTTTTCATATATAGTATGATACGACTTATAAACGATTTGAAGTATTATTTCAGAAGGATTAAAGTTTGGATATATTTTTTATACCTAATTTAGAAGTTTATTCAAGCAAACGAATAAGAGTAAAGGTTGTTTATCTCTAAATACAATATACGTATATTATTTTTGAACAATGAGAATTATGACTTGAACTCCAGGAGTTCAAAATCCAAAGATCTAACCAAAAATGAATCGTATTATCTTTTTAGTTGAATCTGGTTGATTGTTCGCTAGACCTTTTCCCCTATTTTTTTTTTTTAAAAGGTTTTTGTTACCAACTTTTTGGCTTAATCTGAGTCGCGTCTAATAATTTGTTGCTTTGCGGTTTCTCGAAGCAAATTACAATAGATGTTTTTTTTCTCATATTCATTTTGGACCAGCCTTTCACAAATTTTCCCCAAGCAGCCAACAAACAGATAGACAGACAATCTGCATTCAACAAAATGCCAAAACCCGCAACCGCAGAACAAACGACGCGTCGCGGGTCTCAACTTCTTTATTCATTATGATGTTCATCATGGGCTAAAACTGATGACATCGCATCGCGTTGGGCTTTTCTTTCAAAAATAAAAAACTTGCGAAAAATATGTAAAAATTCAACTCTTAAGACCACGGTTCAAAATAAAAACATAATTAACTTTCTATTCTTTTGCAGTTTTTCAAATGGTTTTTTCGTATTTGCTGTTTTGATTTTTATTATTTGTTGTTTCTTTGTTGATTGCAAAAATACCTTTTCGCGTGATACGTAGAAGTCGTCTCTCGGCCCAGCGAATAACTTAAGACGGATACATCGTAAACATTATCGTCATAGTTAACTTAATTATCATCTGTGTAACTTGGTTTCGCAAATCTTGCGTTGTTGTTGTTGTTGTCGTTGTCGTTGCTGTTTTGTGGGTCCGCTCTATTTTTGTGTCTTTTCCTTTTTATTGTCTGTCTGTGTCTCGTTTGCGAAAATCTGTTGCCATGGCCATTTGCCGGTTTTCCTACACAATTTGTTGTCTCTCTGTATCTCTATCTAAAGTTGTATTTTATTTCTTTTGCTTTATTGCTTATTAATTCTTTCATTAATGGCGTCGCCATAATTCATTGAGTCGTCGAGTCAGTCAAGTGAGTGAGTGAGTGAGTGGAGCAGAGTCAGAGTGAATGAAGTGAGTAGGTTTTGCTGACGTTCAGTCTGACTAATTGTCCGAATTATATTTTTTCTCAGTTTGTTCCCAATTGATTGGAATTTGTTGCTGATGACTAAGCATTATTCGAATTGTAAATAAAATCAAATACTAATGCATTTTCTCAACTTGTGTCATTTCCGCTCTACACAATGCAAGACGAAGAAGAAAAACTAGACTAAAGAATCAATTTAAAATAGGAAAAAGAAATAGAAAGAATAATAATTATTAAAATACACAAAAGGGGCGCGCCCCCCATGGCGTTGGTTTCATGCCTCAGCTGCAACACTTTTAAAATGTGTACAAAAAAATGATGATGATGAAAATAGCATAAAATTGTGCATTAATCAACATTGGAAGATTAATGATGTGCAGCATGAGCTGCTGTTGCTGCAGTTGCTTTTTCTGCAAATTTACTACCAAAAAAACAAGGAGAAAAAAGAAAAGAAAAAAAGACAAACATAAAAACCATATAGCCAGACTGCTGACTGACTGTTGGCAACATGTTGCGTGCTGCAATTGCATGTGGCGCGCACTGGCTGCCACTGCAACTGTTGCTTGCTGCTTGCCTCTTGCCACATACAATTTCAACATCATTAGCATGAGTGTACCAATACTAACAGTTACAGTAACAGTAACAGTGCAGTGCTTATTATAGCACAGTTACATAGTTACATAGAGTGTGAGCGAAAGAAATAGACAGAAAGGAGAGATACAGAGAGAGTGCATTTTGCATGCTTATCGAAAAGTTTTTGGCATCTTTGACTTTGTCACCACTACGGACATGAATTGTGTGGTTAACATTTAAAAATAGAAATTACAAAGACACGCACAAGCACACACATGTTTATATGTATTCAAATTGTATTTGTGCACAAGAAGAGAAGTCTTTGCGGTCGCTTAATTTGGCGTTGTATTTTATTGTAGTCATTGCCGCCGCCCAGCGTATGGTTAGTCATTGCGCTGCCTCTGCCGCTGTCGCTGCCTGCTCTCTACGCATTATTGAGCATTTAGCTATTTTATTGTTATTATTATGTGCATATTGTAAGTGTGTGTATGACCAAAAACAGTTAGACCCTGCTGTCAGCCAACTGTATGCCATATTTGTAAGTGCTTAATGGTCACTGTCGTCGTCGTCGTCGTCGTTTGGGTACCCGCTTTGGATTTCTAACGAGCCATGTCAGACGACTCAATACAAGTGATTTGTTGGATTTGCGCAAAATTTGCGACTCTATAAATTGTATTGCATGTTGTTGTAGCTGCCGCTGCTGTGATTGTTGCTGTTGTTGTTGCTGTGTGCCATTTTGAATTCGTTGAAAATTTATAGTCAACCTCTGGCACTGCCACCTGCCCCTGCCCCCTCTGTCAGTGTCTCTGTCTCTGCTTGGCCCCCACGAGCTGCCGAAATGCAAATGTTCGCCATCTGTTGAACTTGATTTGTGTGTGTGCGCTTTATGGCACATTTTTTTTATATTTTGTTTTTCAATTTTTCAGCAATTTGCACGGTAGCACACACAGCAAACTTACAACAACTCTCCCCACTGTATCTGTGCTGATCTAAATCAGTTAGCCTTGTGTCGCACTCTCTCTCCCTCCATTTCTCTTTTCTCTCTCCCACAGCTGACGTCAACGCGCTCAACGTTCGTGCAGTTTCTTTTGCTGCGCACTTTACACAATTATCAACATTAAAATTCGTGGTGTGTGTGTGTGTGAGAGAAAAGAAGACGAAAATTGTTGATGTCATCGCTGCGTTTTGTTTTGCTTTTTCGGCAAAAGCATTCAAGAAATTAAGACAGAGAGAAAAGTAGTATAAAAGAGAACGTGAGCGAGAGTGAGTGAAGGATAGATACACACAAGCACATAAGTCACCCACTAGCAGCACCGCGACGTCGGCGTCAATGAATAAATGCGTTCATTGTAGTAGTTGTCAAAGGTTTGCTTGTTGTTGTTCGCATCGAGTGTCAAAATGATTTGTCAATAATAGAAAATCATGCACTTAAATCTGATACCTAGAGTATACACACACAGTCACACATAAATTATATGAATGAATGTGTGCACAGTTAATTTGAGTGGGCAAAAAAGTATTTTGCAAAGAGCAACAAAAACAAGTTAAACGATTTGCCAATAAACCGGCCGGCAAATTTGGCGTCGCAGCGTTGCCAGCTTTTTCAATACTGACGCATCTTTTATTTTTTGCTGATAAAATGCCAAACAATTATCGAACTAGAGACGATAGAGCGAGAGAGAGAGGCATAGTGAAGTGCAGGTTATTTATAAATAAATGGCAACAATGGCATTGCATAATTTAAGACCAACTGATTAATTAACAAAGTATGGGGGCCTGTTAATGATGACTCATCAACGTAAGAAGAAGCAGAGTGAGAATGCTGACTAAGCTGCGATTTAACCGGTTCACTTTTTTTTACTTCATTTTTTCGGCTTCAGCTCACTTTTAGCCCCATTACGCTTGAGCAACAAAAGAAAGCCAGCAATTGCGCGAGTGGGCCAAAAGTGGGCAGCAAAACCGACAAAACACCGGCATCGTTGCCACAGCAGCAGCAGCAGCAGCGGCGACTGAGGCAGCAGCAATGGCCCCGACTGATGGCATTTGCTGGTCAATGACATTTTAAAGCGACTGCGACTGCGGCAGCGACAGCGGTCTTGCGTTGCGTGCTAGAAGAAAAGTGCCGGAAAAAATGTTAACGCTACATTTTTACACTGTCGGACAGCGCCAAAACTAACGCCAAGTCACACTGTACTAAGTCAGCGACATGTTTCCTGTCATCTGACTTTTTGCTTTGTGTCATCACTGTTTGCTGTAGTTTCTTCTCCACGTTGTTTTGTTGTTGTTGTTGTTTTTATTTTTATTTTTATTTGATTGCTGTTGTTGCTTGCCCAATAACAGCAACTGTCATGACATTGCTGCTTTCTCACTTTCACAAGTTCGTTCAGTTGCTGCTGATGTCATTATAATAATTTGTATGCATTAGTAATTCGAGTGTTTACATGTGTGTGTGTGTGTGTTTGTGTGCGTGTGCGTCTCGTCCAACCCTCGCAAATACGCAGACAACAGCTGACAAGCAGAATCTGTCGCCCAGCCCTGCGCTGTACTTTGGGGATGTTGCACTCTCTCTCCCTATCTAACTTTCTCTGTAACTTCGTTCCTCTCCCAATTGCAAGATTTTTTATAGTATGCTTCACGGGGCTTTGAATACTCAACTGAAAATTTGAGTTAAATCGTTTTTGTTCAGAATAAGTTCAATAGAAGGAATACACATATTCATATAATATATAAATATTCCTTAAGATTATTCGAATATCTTTACTCAATTATATATAAGATATTATTAATTTTTTGTGTACATTAAATTTCTTAGTTGATGAATTGCCTTAAAGTTAGATAGCATTATGTATTTATTTTTTAATTAAGTTACATTTTTTCACTTTCTATGACTCAGGTCTCAGTCGAATTTCTGAATGACAATTTCTTGTGACAAAAAATATATACAAATTATTTGTGTTTTGAAATGCTATGTTTAAGTTGACTCAAAGAAATATTAAATGTAAAAAAACGTAAAGGAAAATTCTAATTACTAGTTGAAATTTTTCATCCAGTTAAATTTCAAATATTGAAACAAGACAATTGAATAAATTTGCCGATTCTATCAATAAACGAATAACCGAATATTTTAAAATTTACATGAAGTTGATAACCATCCAATTCCAACACTAAAAATCATGTCAATTTCTTTGTAGATTAGTTACGCTGGCAATTTGGATATTGAACTGATGCTTTTTTCTAAAAATGTTGCTTTTTATATCATCAAATTATGAAATCACTTGGTCTAATAGATTTAAAGCCATATGTGAATAAATACATGTATGCATGTTTTTATTTTTATTGTTTCTTGAGCCATATCACAAAGAGGAATTTCTCGTTTATTTAGCTGGAAATTCATGGGATTTGTGATTTATTCACGCTGGTCTGGCCACAACCATAAATACAACTCGTATCATGCATTTATAAGAGTTTCAATCTGTATGTGAATGTCTGTATGTACTTTTCCTCGGGTCGCTGCTATTTTTACAGCTTGCACTCGAGAAGGCGACAGACAGTTGGGACAGGCTATATAACATATAACACCATAAGTAACATTTTCTTGACGCACAATTGCAAACAGACACACACCCAAATCTCTTCCATATTTTCAAAAGAACTTTGCGTCCGGCCGAAAATGAAGACGTCTCTCCAGCGACTTGAACCTCATCTCCACCTCCATTTTCATGCGCCGGCTCATTGCATTTATCGATTTAACAGCGCAACAGCAGGGAGTCGATGCCTCAGAGGGGAGGATGAGGAGTAGATGTCGATGTCGATGACGATGTCGACATTGTCTGTGCGTGAAGAAGACACAGTCCAAATGTTGTTGCTTTTGTTCTTTTTTTTCGGCACATTGTTGTTAGTCATCATCATCAGCATCAGCATTATCATTATCATCCTCTGTTGGGGGTATTAACATTTCAAATTCATTGTGAACGATGCAGTCAAGTGTTTGCTTTAAGAGATTTGTCAGATGTATGAATTTTTTTAGGACCCTGTACTCGAAACTTATAAATAGTGTATTCAGTTTGTTAGAAAAGTTCAGTCTGATGCATAAGTTGGCATTGTAGGACCCATAAAGTATTCGATTGAATCACAGAACCTATAAGAACTTCAATTTAATCCCTCGATTTTTCATAACGACCCATTAAAATCCTTGTGGCGATTTTGTTGATCGCTATGCAACAGACAAATTGAGTTTTATTTGTTTTTATTTTGTTTTGTTTGCAATAAAATATTTGTAAATTTTCCATTTATTACAAATTGATTACTGGGACTCTCACAGTCTGGTTTGCTTTTATGTTCTCTTACCCCTTATGTAGTTGTGTTGTAATGTTTGTTTATCTTTGTTTTCTTGTATTTTACTTGACATTATAAAATGTGTTTCTATTTTGCAGGTGGAAGATGCTGATTTCAATACAGCTACCGGTTATGGAGTTCACGACCAAGAGGAGATTGCTCCAGCAACCAATCCATTTGCAGCCCAAGAGCAATTTGATTTGGATCTGCAGCCGACAACCGCCTCGAACTTTGAGACCGAACTGGAAAAGGATCAGCAGTTGGAGGAGGAGCATATCCAAAAGCAGTTGGAAGAAGAGCAGAAGTTGGAGGAGGAACAGCGTGTTGAGCAGCAGCATTTGGAGGAGGAGCAGAGATTGCACCAACTGCAGTTAGAGGAGGAACAGCGTCTTCATCAAAAACAATTGGAGGAGGAGCAGCGTCTGGAGCAACTGCAATTGGAGGAGGAGCAGCGTCTGCAGCAAAAACAGTTGGAAGAAGAGCAGCGCTTGGAGCAACAGCATTTGGAAGAGGAGCAGCGACTAAAGCAACAACAATTTGAGGAGGAACAGCGTTTGCACGAACAGCATCTGGAGGAGGAACGCTTGCAGCAGCAGCTGGAGGAGGAACGCTTGCAGCAGCAGCTGGAGGAGGAACGCTCAGCAGCAGCAGCTGGAGGCAGAGCGTCTACAGCAGCAGTTAGAAGAGGAGAAGCGTCTACAGCAGCAGTTGGAGGAGGAGAAGCGTCAACAGCAGCAGTTGGAAGAGGAGAAGCGTATGCAGGAGGAGGAACAACAGAAGCAGCTGGAGGAGCTGAAAGAGGAGCCAATTGTCAAACAGGAAACACAAGCAAACTACAACGAACTACAGCTGCAAAATGAACTTATCGAGGAAGAGCAATCATTTACGAAGCAACTCAATGCTGAAGTCGCACCCTACACAAATGGAACCGCTGAGTCTCCACTGGAGCAACCCATTGTCCCGGAGGCAGTTGTCGAGAATCTTGTGGAACCATCTGCGGCAGCGGCAGTGACAACTGAAGCTGCAGCTGTTCCAGAGGAGTCGCCTGTGGCTGACGCAGCTTTGGCTGCCACAGCGGCTGTAGCTGCCACTGCCGCAGTTGCAGCTGTAACTGCTGTGGCTGTCAAGGCCAAGGTCAAGGCCAGTCCCAGTGATGCAGCCAAGAAGCCAGCCGCCAGGACTTCAACAACAACAACAGCGACAACAACCGCCGCCAGGCCAAAACCGTCAACTGCTGCTGGTGCTAATACCAAGAAGACCACTGTGGGCAATGTAGCTGCATCCAAAGTGACCGCTGCACGTCCCCGCACAGCTGCCCGCAATCCACTGACCGCCAGCAATGTGGCTGGCAAACCGGCAGCCAGAACTGCCAGCAGCACGTTGAGCACACGCCCGGCAACAGCGCCAATAAGCAAGAGCACGGCCAGCAGCAGCAGTCTGGGCAAGACACCAACAGCAGCAGCAGCAACAACAGCAGCACGCAAGCCAGCAACAACAACAGCTACGAATGGCAGCACCTCGCAGGTCAAGTCGCGTCTGTTGACAGCCAGCAAGTCGGCAACAGCCACCGGCAGCAGCAGCAACAGCAGCACACTTGCTCCAGGAGGAGCCGGAGCAGCCGCCAAGCCGAAGGTATCTTCTCCACGTAGCACCTTGAGCTCCACACTGCGTAAAGCGACACCGGCATCGGGCACTTTGAGTGGAGCTCGTAGTCCTACCAAACCACTGGCCAATGGTGTCGCCAAGAGCAGCAGCTCCACCACAAGCACCACTCGAGTCAAATCGGCCACTGGATTGGGCAGTTCCGCAAGCCACAACACGACCACAACAACAACGACCATCACAAAGACTTTCACGGCGCGTCCGGCGCCCAAATTTACACTGTTAGCGCCAGCAAGCGGTGCCACAACAGCACGTCGCTCGCCGCTGTCCACGGGCAGCGCCAGCGGCACCTCCGTCACCGGTGCTGCCACGCAGCGCAAGTCGTCGCCCTTGAAGAGCGCTTCAAGCTCGCCGCTCAAGCTGAAAGCCAAAGAAACCGCTACCAAGACGTCACCAGCAAGTGGCCTCAAGGGCAAGAAGCCAGTGGGTACAGGCACCTCGCCAGCCAAGACATTGGCAGCAGCAGGAGAACCAGCAGCAACAGAACAGCAGCAGATGTTGCAGCCACTGAGCCAACACCAGCAACAGCTGTTGCTGTTGCTGTAGCTGCTGCTGCAAATGGCTTAAACCAACTGGAGGATCAGAAGAAGGAGGAACCTATAAGCCACAATGGTAATGGCAATGGCAATGGCAATGGCAATGAACATGGCTTGACTGAGGAGGTGGCGTTGCTCGATTTCTAGAGAGACCTGGACTGGACACCAGCTTAAGAAGTAGATGATTCGATTCGATGATGATGGGATGATGGAACGATGAAAATGATAATTGAAAACTACTTTTCTAATATTATAAACATATTATGATAAAGTTTATTGCGCGTGGAAAGCGAACTACGAAAATGCGACCCGAGTTTGTGGCTCAGTGGAGCGTCCACTTTATTTTCTGTTAAATGCCACGCCTCCCTAAACTCCAGCCTACTACCACGTCCCTTCCGCCACTCCTCCTCCTTCTCCTTCTGCTCCACCATCACCATCACCACCTCCACCTCCTACTGCTCCAATGTTTCTTTGTGGCACAATCACGATTATTCGGAGCTCCAAAGTCGATTAGCGTTTTGTGCTATTTTGTAAAGGTTTTGTTTTCCACTTCTTTCTGTGCTCGCAACTCGCATCTTTGCTCATTTACTTATATATTTAGTTCTTCTTTTCTTATTTTAAATATTATAATTGTTCCTCACGCTCTGTTATTTTTGCTCATGTGTTAAACGAAATTTTTAATGTGTCTATTTAAGTTTACATCGAGAGAGTCTTTTTGGAGCGCATCAAAAAAACAAAAAAACGAATAAATATTAATAACATACAAAAAAAAATACATAAATGTTTTAAAAATCAAACACAAAAATGTCAAAAACATAAAATCACGAACAAAAAAATGATATAATTATGAAATTTATGCAAAAACAACAATGTGGTGTACGTGTAGCAGAACCAACAAAAACAAATGGTTATAACAATTATAAATGTAGCTCGTAGTCGGCATTATAACACGTAATACATATTTCCAAACAAAAAACTAATCCACAAAAGAACAAAGAAACAAAAAAAAAACATGAAAATATATGCGCTACTGGTGGAATTTTTCTGCCAGGTTATTGATGGACTTCTGACCACTGTGCGCTATGAACACAGAAAAAAAAGATTAATCTAGATACTAGAATTTATGTGTTTTTTTACTGTCATCTCTTGGGTGCTGCTTTTAGGTGCAGTCCCCCAATCACACACACACACACACTCACATGAATTGTATACGCAGCATACGTTCCTCCAATTATTTACTTAAAATTAAAAAAAAGAAAAGTTAAAAAGAAGCGAAATGATACGAACAGAAAGTTGTAGAAGTAGAAAGCATATTGGTTATGAAAAGCTCTTTACCCAGTGTATTATTTCAAAGGGAAAAACCGAACATTTTTTATATGAAATTGCATAAGTTTTCTGTTTTGATAATTTTTTGAAAGAAAAAAAAAACAAACACTTAACACAACACACATGATTTGATTTGTATTGTATTATTAATTTTTAATTTGTTAATTATGCAGCGAGAACAAGAACAAGAATAACATTAAATGTAACTCCGCAAACTCTATACTCTATGTTTTAAACGATATTACCAATTACAAATTAAAAACAACAAAAAAAATCTCAAAAAACATTTCAACATTCTTTTTATTTTGTTTTATTTTGTACAATTATTATTTTGCTTAATTTGTCCTAAACAAGTGCTTTACATTCCATTGCCGAATTTATTAAAGCACGGAGAAGGAAACAGACAGTGCAAGAGAAACACAGAGACAGAAAGAGAAAGAAAGAGAGAGAGAGAGTTACCAAATCGTCAACGATTCGAATTTATTGTATGTACACTTAAATTTATGCATTGAAATACCAATTCTGCCTGCTTTTGTAAAAGTTTAAAGAGTGCCCAATATGGAATCTTATTAGTCGTTAAGTTGCTAGATTTGAAAGTTTTGCCTACTTAAATCAAATATACATACATATACATACTAAATAATACGCAACTTTGCTCGTATACATAATATACCAATGCGTATACATAATAATCGTATTTAGTAGTGAGTTATTCATTCAATTTGCGTTATGCTTTGCATTATCCCGCCCCAGTGCCCTTCACTTTCATTTGCCTTATAACTAAATTGCTAACTTAAAGCGTTAGCAAAATTATAATTATATTTATCGCTAAATACATACAAATATTATGAACAAATTAACTCGGATGGAGTGAGAGAATTGAATGTGAGTAATGGAACTGGAGTTTGGTCTACAGACTGACTATACGGACCGACCGAACGCCCCCTCCCCCCCACTCACGGCATATACAACCCCCAGCAAATGAACAGCAAATCTCGGCCCCAATTTGTTTGGCTTGACTTGGCACAGCGCTAGAGTGAGAGTGACAAAAGTAGACAGAGAGAGAGAAGAGAGAGAGACGTCTGATCAAGTGATTCATGGCCCTGTAAAGTGATGTTTAGAGGGGAGGGACAACGGGCAGGCTTCATTTACCGGTTGAAAGTGTTTTTTGCATTGCATTTAGGCCATTGAGCGCATTTAACTATAAAATTAAATTAACTTTTTTATATATGTATATTTATACAAATTGAATGCAGAACTAAACATGTTCTATACGCAAACTAAATATGTAGTTATAAATATTATTCATGAATATTGAAACTTGGTCAACTAACAAACAACAAATACTAAATGACACTAACATTATCAATTGAAATATACAATACAAACAACAACATGACAAGCATTCTTATATAAATGCATGGATACATAAATACATACATACATACGTACACCCTATAACGATATATTATATACCATTAAATATATGATACATACAACATACATACATACATACATTCATATATCAAATCAACAAATACATATTGTGAACGTCTAGTAACAAAATGAGAAACCAACTAAAATTAACAGATATGGCAAAAATTTATTACTAATAAATGTTAAAAATATACAAAATCTATCAAAATGTCGCATTTTTTCTTATTTCTTCAACTTATTTAGCTTAGTTTTTCGGTTCCTGCCTTAAAAGCATTTCAGTTATCGTTGACTAATCCATACAAAGTACATATATTTTTCAGTTCATTAATTTCCCAAAATTGCAGGTGAACAATCTTTAGATTGCAAAAGTTCTGTTAATAACCTGACAGTAAATAAAACTTTTAAAATTAATTAAGTGCAACTTAAACCAGGAAACTTTCAACAACCTTTTTGAATTAAAAAAATATATTATATTTTTCACAAAGATTTAAATTACATTTATACTGATTTTCAAGAAATTTTGGTGCTCCTAAATAGATTATGCCAAAGATTTTGAACTTTTTGATTCATAATAATAAGACTCAAATACAATATAATCCTTATATTTATTTTATTAGTTTACAGGTGAAACAATAAACTATTTGAAACTGCTTTACGAACAATATCCAAATAATATTATTCATAGATAGTAATCAGTCTACCATTTGATCTTAAATATACTCAACTTCTCTGCAACGGATACAAATATTAATGAATTGTTAAAGTATATTTATATTTCAGTTATAATATGAGAATTTAAATTTCAGAATTACATACATCATACATATATATATATATATATATATGTATATAATTAAATAATATTGCATTGCATATTACAAACTAAAGTTAATGACATCATTAAATCTTTTATTAAATTTTGTATACTTTTTTTAAATTTTATTTAAAAATTGTGAAACTTCTTCCAAACTTGAAGTGCACTTTATTTTTGATATCGGAAATGAATCGAATGTTTTTTATATTTGCAAATACGTGTGTTTTTAAAGTCACAAAATGTATCCCTAGTTTAATCCAATTTTCAAAGCATTTTGGTTATAGGATTTTAAAATAATAGAGACATCCAAACACTTTTATTAACATTAGTTATAAAATATTCCCCTTTAGCACATACTTGAGGGGAAAAATAAATGAAAAAATTCAAATTTCAGAATGGCTCTGGTCCGGGGACATACTTAATCCCATTAGTATGGCACAGTATGACTAACCCGGTTATTCCAACATCAATTACGCGAATGCTCCTGCAATTATTTCTGACTGTCTAGAGTGGCACAGCTGCAAGGAGCGCCACCATGAACTGAGCTCATTATGGCTAGTGACCTAACCGCGCCCCCAACTTTCGACCTTTCTCTAAAGTCCAAAAACATGATGAGATGGATGCGAGGACAACGACGGCGACGGCGGGATCGTTGGGAGCGCCACCGTTGTGCATATCGGGGATAGAGAAATGAAGTGCTTGCGTGTGGAGTCGGTTGACTTGGGCTTGCATGAATCATTCGAGCGGCGACAGCGTGCGCAAAGTGTAATGAATCATTTGCAAGAGGGGAAGGGAGTGTCAAGGGAAAGGGTGCCGGCATCAGCCACTCAAAGTGGTAAGCACAAACACTCAAGCACATTCACACTCACGTTTTGTTTTTACATGCACAGTATTCAAATATACGTGCTGGAAATTTGCAATTTATTCCCGTCGGCTTTAACCATTTTTTAATTTTGGCCGGAGCCGCCGCTGTGGCTGTTGCTACCATAAATGCATTCTTAAATTATAAGCAAAACGCGTTTACCGACAAATGTTAACAATTACTATTGTTGTACTCTGCTTTATTAGCATATCGTAAAATATTCAAATACAATTCTTGAATATGCATATCGGCAAACTGTCGACTCATAAAACTAAATTTAATGCACTGAAAACTTGCATTGGGCTGCTGGGTTATTGTTAAGAAATCTTAAAGCTAGGCCATACTGGATCATCGTTCCATCAGATTAAAAATTCTTAGCTTTCTTGAAGGAATGCGATGAGCCATTTTGCTGGGCCTTACGTTTGTTGAATGGCTTCTTGTTGTTGGGGTTGCTTTTATTGCCGAATTTGTTAAACTTGGGTGGGCCTCCTGCTGCATTTCCTTGGAAATTTGGTGGCTTTGCTGCGTGTCTCTTTTGCAAAATTTTGTGTTTTATAGTAGAGTTTGGCTCTATGAACATGGGCTGACTCTGCAGATAGCGCTCATTCAACAAGAATGATTTGCAGAAGCCGTCCTCTGTGGCGAACTTAATAATCGCCTTATTTTGCATCATCTTCACGCTCTCAATTTCCCCAATTTCGCTGAATATTGTGTTTAAGTGCTCCTCTTCAACGCCTAAAAATTAAAAAAAATATAGATTTGAAATCTAATGTTAATGTAAAAATGGAGATTAGTTACACTTACCAATAGCCAAGTTGGTAACCAGAATTGTGCGAGCCGATGACGTATAATGATACGCCTCCAATTTGATCTCCAAATCGCCCACAACTTTGCCATCTAGCTGTTTCATTGCCTTTTGAGCCTGTTCAGCAGTTTGGTAAGTGGCAAAGGCTATAATGCTACGAGTGCAGACGACATCAAGATCAATGAGATCTCCATGTTTCTTGAAAATCTTCTCAATAACATCAGCCTTATAGGATTCATGATTGCCTGTGTTCATAATAGTCAATGTGCATCCTGGAGTTTTCATTTCTTTATTCTTGTAAGACTCCTCACGAACAGTGATGAAACGTGAGTTGAACTCACTGCCGTGCAACTTAAGAGCCTTGGGCACTGAGTCAACTGACTTGAAACGCAAATATGCTGTGGGCAGATTACGATTGTTGGAGAAGTTAACGCTCTCAACGACACCGCAGCTCTTAAAATGCTCGATTATTTCTTCCTTTTTGGCATTGCGTCCAATCAGTCCAATGACAATAGTACGCTTATTAAGCTCGGACTTTATGTGTGGACGCGACACATCTAGTACCTCTCCATTGAGGGTCAGCGCCTTTGGGTTGGCGGCAAGTGCGGCATCAGGACCTTCGGCAGACTCAAATGCAATGAAAACATTATTGCCGCCACTCTTCGCCTTAATGCGATTTACCACAGTAATCGTACCGAATTTCGCAAACAGTGCAACCAGATCATTGTGTTTGTATTCTACGGATGATTTGATTTATTAAATAAGAATGTATTCGAGTATTTAGTCAACTTACGGAAAGGAAGCTGTGTGACGAATAACATGTGCTCCTTTGGAGTTTCTGGTGGAATACGACCAATTTGGATTTTCGGAATACCGCCTTTCTCGGGTGTGTTAGCCTGTTTTTCTTGGTAATTGGCGCTTCTTCGGGTTCCTCATCCGAATCAGCTTCCTCTGTGAGATTTGTGCTTTTCGATATTTGGCCAGGTTCGATTTCATCGTCATCATCCTCCTCATCGTCGTCGTCGTCTTCATCATCATCATCCTCATCATCTTCTTCAGCTTCCGAATCAACAAGGTCTGCAGCACCTTTTACCTGAAAAAAAAAAGAAAAACACGTGTGATTAGCGAGACTGCATGTATTTATGTATATTCTTCTGATTACAAACCTCGGAGTCATTAAAGCTGGCACCGTTTTCCTCCTCGCTGTCGTCGGAATCATTATCGCTGGCCTCAACGTCCATTTCGGGCTTTTCCTCCTCAACCTTCTTTGCTTTTTGGCTACTTTTGACAGCAGTCTTCTTTCCAGCTACCTTTTTTTGTGCCATTTTATACTAGTTTATGCTTTCAAAACTAACAAGTTGTGGACAACGCGTGCTGCGATATGTTCGAAAAGCACGTGGAAAAGAATGTACCAGCATTCAGTGCTGCCAGCTTATTTTTTTTGTCATATCGCAACAAAAAACGGACTGGCAGGCTTAGGCAGCGCACTTTAGCCCATTTTCACAATGTGATCAATTTCCAAAATGTGCTAAAATATAATAAATTTATAAAAAAAATAAGTAATTCTATAACTTAAAAATTCGAGTTTTGAAAATGTTTATAGAAATGTTTTTGGAATTCGGTCAAATTTTTTGAATCAATTAAATTATATTTTCTGACACAACTTCTCCCACTAAGTCACAGTAAACTCCTACCATTCATTAAAAAATTCGCTATTATTATCTAATTTTAAATTAATAATTTTCTTAAAAATTTTTTTTTTTGAGCAAATTATTGCCAAAAATCTAAATTAATTTGAATCGAGCGCCGATTCGTATTGTGATCAAAGTGTGTCCCCAGTTGCAGGAAATACTAAAATGCTGTTTCTCACTAGTGCTGGCAGTTTTAGTAGCAATACTGCTGTTACGGACTGAAAACAGCCATAACTAGCTATAAAATAGAAACATGTGGCAGTGTTACTAAATATCTGAAGAACTAGTTCATTTATGCATTCTGCAGCACTGTAAACGGTAGATGGCGACAGAAAAAGTTGTGTGGCGCTGTTGCTCATTAAGTATACATAAAAAAATTAAATTGCACACATATTTAATATTAAAAGGTGCATGAAACAAAGAGAGCGAGCGAGCAAATAACAACAGCAAAAGTGGCGGCACACAGTGAGCAACAGTGTTTACAAACGATAGCAACATCCAACGCAGCAGAGGCAGCAACACAGACAGAGTAACAGCAGAAGCAGAAGCAGCAGCAGCAGCAGCGGTCAGAACGACGTTGACGGTGACAGCAACGACGACAATGAACACACTGAGCGCAAATACAAACGGAAGTGGAGCTGGAGCTGGCTCGACGGGCAATGGCAACGGTAGCGGAAACGGCAACGGTGGCTCCATAGCAAATGCCGCAACAGCCGGCAGTGCAGGCGGCGGATGTGGAGGGGGTGGCCTTGATGAGGTGGGCGGCGATGCCAGCTCACGGAGACAGGCGACACGCGTATTTAAAAAGAGTTCATCGAATGGCAAAATCACAGTCTATTTGGGCAAGCGCGACTTTGTGGATCATGTGTCGCATGTGGATCCCATTGATGGAGTCGTCTTTATTGATCCCGAGTATGTAAAGGATCGTAAAGTGTTTGGCCAAGTTCTGGCCGCATTTCGATATGGACGCGAGGATCTGGATGTGCTTGGACTGACATTCCGTAAGGATTTATATATGGCGCACGAACAAATTTATCCGCCCATGCAATTGGAACGGCCCATGACTCGCTTGCAGGAGCGCCTCATCAAGAAACTTGGACCCAATGCACATCCATTTTACTTTGAAGTTCCGCCCTATTGTCCAGCCTCTGTATCCTTGCAGCCAGCGCCGGGCGATGTGGGTAAATCCTGTGGCGTCGACTATGAACTGAAGGCGTTTGTGGGTAAGTGTATGTCATTTACAAAATATGTAATTATGGGAATGTATGTATGCGTGTGAACAAAGTCAAACTCATTGATGGGCAGTGGCTGCATAAATACTCGTACATCTTTGTATAATCAATGTATGCATGTGTTAGTTACCCCGCGCATGTGTCACGCGCGGGGTTAATTAATCCAACTGCGTCGACTGCGCAAAATGTCATTGTGTGTTTGCTGATGACGCAGCGCAGCCACCTAATTGGAATTCGACGATTCTAATTGGAATTCGACTCTTATTGCTGTCGCTTTAATTACGCGGCTCCGCTGACGCTCAACATTTTTTTTCTACATCGGCACTTACATAAATGATTCTTGGAATCTCGCCTCAGCTGGGTATCAGTGTAGTGTTTGTGCTTAAGTAAGCCAAAATAAAACAAAACTACAACAACAGTGACCCAAAAGCGTAATTACCGCTCCCTTTTCCTCTACTGCTCCACTGCTCCAATACATTGTCGTTTTTCCTTTTGCACATTATGCTTGCTATACTCATTCTTATTCGCATTCGGATTCTCATTCTCATTTTTCAACAAATAATGGAAATTGACAACAAAAACGGCTTGCACAGCGTTTTTTTAGCAGCGATTTATTGGAAGTTAGACGCGCATGTTTGCGTTTCGCACGCGCATTCGCATTTCTCACTTGGGATCTCCTAGCAGCTTCAAACTCAAGCTGTCTCGCTTTAACAAACGCAATATGTGCTCATTGTTGTTGCAGTTGTTGTTATTGTTATTGTTATTGCGCACAAATTGCTATCTCTCGGTACAATACATGTGAATATATACGTACAGTTAGTCAAGTAGTTGTTTTGACAAATTTCAATGTTTACGTTTTATTCAATATTTAGGTTAAAAGATTGTTTGTATAATATTAAATACAATTATTAATTTAAAACTTATATTTATTTGTATTTTTGTAAAAACTCAAATACAAATACATTTACGGGGCGTGTCTTTAATGAGTGTTAAAATAAAAGACGAGTCAAAACAGTCATGGCTATGAGAAAACTCAATCAGACAAAATTAAATCGAGTTATAAGAATAAATTAAAAGTAACCATTGAGATTAAATTTGTTTTTGTTAAGTTATAATCAAACCTGCTTATTTGGTTTTGTCAAAACATATACCTAACAAACTGTGTATACGAATATACTATGTTACTTTGCATTGTCTGTTATTTTTTTTGGCTGGTTTTTTATTGCCCGGCGTCGACATTCTTATCTGAGGGCGATGCCGCCGCTCGCTGCCTGCCACTGTTAATTTGTGTGCAACCATAAGAAGATTATTGAAAGCAAACTTAAACCAATTGGCATTTGGGTGGGCTTGAGTGGGACACTGGCCAACAACACAATCCTGCACAATGTATGCGAATTTATGGCACGCCCCAGGCATTTCCATTGCGCAACAAATTATATACAAATATACATATGTAGATACTTACATATGTACTAATTCTATATACACATGTAGATAGAATGTATGTACATAAATAGAAACTAATTGAAATTGGAAATACACAATTTTCCGATTTTGCGTTCAAGTTGTCCAGAACTCGATCATTTTCAAAATGATTTTCTCTGAAAATATATACCATAAAACATTTTGCAACAAAAGGTATTTTAAATATGTAAGTTTTTTTTTTTTTTATTTTTTATTTGTACAGTAGCTCACGGTTAAATGACATTTATTTATCAACGGAAATTATTTGTTTATTTTTATTAAAACCACCATAATGTTTTCAGTTTCATGAAACTGAAACTGATATTTCAATTGAAAATACTGCAACTACTTAGATATACTGTAAATGTATAATTGCGGATCATATTAAAGAAATGTTGATAGAAACTTATGCAAATACATATACTATAGAAAATTATTTGTTGCAATGCCAGGGTATTTGAACTTCGCCGAGAATAGAATTCTTTTTTATTTACTTGGCATCTGTTGATTTGTTTATTTAATGTGCTTTACTGGATTGAAGCTGCCATGTTTTTGGCATAAACAATTAACCCTCGTCCGATCCCGCTCCGTCAGACGATTTATGTGCTTAAAATGAAAAGTATTTCTTCATGCATTTCCATAATGTTTTCCTAACAATTTTTTAAGAATTCTGTTTCTAAGAAAATAAGGAGCAACAATCTTAAATCAGATTTCGAGTATTAAGATAATGAAATGAAAACATGGTGTCGTTTAATTATCTTATTTTGTATCACACTTTCCGGGAATCATCAGATATGATAATTATTACAATCCTAACTGAATCATCCTATTGTGACCTCTGACGCATGCAAAACAAAGTTAAACACACCCCCAAGCTAAATATGCATAGATATAGTTTTTAAGATAAGTTAATGGGTATACTGTATACGTTAAAATGTATGTAACAGGGAATATACACGTATTTTCCTGATCAGCACTAACAGACGAGTTGATTTATCCATGTCAGTCTTGTTGACTGCCTAGATCTCATAGACTAGGAGCTGTTTTAAATCTGTCCTCTCAGTCTACTTAATTGCAACCAGATCGGTTAAATAGAACGGCAGTAATGGCTGTTTTAAATATGAAAGCAATACAATCTGTTAAACGTCATTAACGGGTATTCCTATAGTCGGGTTCTCGACTATACCTTTTCCAACTAGTTTTATAAATATGCTTGTAAATGTACGTCATAGAAACGAGTTGAGATATTTCGAGTTGAGTGGATTACTAATTCCCTTGTACGTATTTATCCAACTATAGGTGAACACATTGAGGACAAACCACATAAACGTAATTCTGTACGCTTAACGATTAGGAAAGTGATGTATGCCCCATCGAAGGCCGGCGAACAGCCCTCCATCGAGGTCAGCAAAGAGTTCATGATGAAGCCTAATAAAATTCATTTGGAAGCGAGCCTGGATAAGGAGCTGTATCATCATGGCGAGAAGATATCGATCAATGTGCATGTGGCGAATAATTCAAATCGCACTGTCAAGAAAATAAAGGTGTGTGTACGCCAATTCGCCGACATTTGCTTGTTCTCGACGGCCCAATACAAGTCTGTGGTGGCCGAGACAGAGTCGGAGGATGGTTGCAGTGTGGCGCCGGGCTTCACGCTGTCCAAGGTCTTTGAGCTGTGTCCTCTGCTCGCCAACAACAAGGACAAATGGGGACTTGCGCTGGATGGACAGCTTAAGCATGAGGACACAAATCTAGCGTCCAGTACGCTTATCACCAATCCTGCACAGCGTGAAAGCTTAGGCATCTTGGTGCACTATAAGGTCAAGGTGAAGTTACTTATTGGATCGTCATTATTAGGCGGCGATTTGGTTGCCGAGCTGCCATTCACGCTTATGCATCCCAAGCCGGAGGAGGAGGAACCACCATTGCTCGGGGATCGCTCGCCGCGTGCCAGTTTGGCTGCGCCACTGCTTAGCTTGGGCGATGCTGGCGAGCCAGGAGCTGCAGCAGCCTCAGCACAAGCAGAAAAGGATGTGCCCACCACCACGAACCTTATACAGCTGGACGACGATGATGCACAAGATGATGATATTATCTTTGAGGACTTTGCGCGCTTACGGTTAAAGGGCGCCGAAACAGAGGCTTAAATCATCGCCAGCTGATGTTCGTTATCCCTTAGATAGTTCGTTGTATTGCTGCGAGCAACTGATCATTAATATTGTCCAACTCTACATATATCCAAAAATATGGAATTTGTATCATATGATGTATTTAACGAAGCCCCTGATTGTAAACTATGAATAAGTACGTATCCACGGTACATTGTTTTTAGCTTGCTATCGATATGTGTAGGCCATACGTTCTAGAATCTATAGTGCTTAAGCTGAAAGTGTACGAATTTTTGGAAAATGTGAAATTGTCTAACAAATACACAAATCGTTCAAACTCTACAAATACAGACCAACACAAATGCCTGTAAATGTTGAATATTTATGAATTATGCACAAAACGTAACGCAATTGATTTGGTAATTGTAAATTTGCCATTGCTTTTGTAATGCTTTCAATGCTCAATGCCCAAAAACGCACGATTCTTTATTAAGATCCATGTCATTTAGCAAAACATATTAACAGTAAGCAGAATTATATTTTATATTATTTAGTTAACTCCACTTTAGTTGCTGTTGTTTCGTTTAAATGAACGCTGCAACGTTTATAAGCTTTAAATGAAACTAATTTTGTATTTAGTCTTAAAGTACAGAATTTTTATTTAAAAGGAAGAATATAGATACAGATATATATATGCATATACCATATAATTTCAATTATAATGCAAATAAATTTATGTAACTAAAAATAAAATGAAAACAATAATTTGTTGAAACCAAAACTACACAATTTCAAACTTCCAATTTAAAATGTATCATTTTGAAATCTCCAAATAATTGAGATACAATATTTCAAGTTCAATGCCAAATAACGAACAATTAAGTTGTCATATAATTTAGTAATTCAATCATTCGGTTAGACTCTGAGACTTAGTAATTTCTGACATTTAGTGAAATGTAATCAAACCAGTTGCAGCCCAATTTGTTCAACTTGCTTTTTTGCTTCGATTTGTATTGAGTGGCGCCACTTACAGCGTATAGATAAGTGGGCTAACAGGGAAATCGCAATATTAGATAACTGAAATCTTATCAAAAAGTACACCGAATTGTTACCGAGTGTGTGTGTTTGCATTTTAGTTATTTGGAAAGCGTGCATCAGCTCGGCCATCCGAGAATTTTGAATTGTTTAACATTCCAGCACGCGAATTTTGTTTTCGCTGTTAGATGGAGAGTGTAGTGGAAGAGTAGAGACAATTATACCTTATATGATATCAATATTGGTTGGTTATGTACTTGTGAATCGAAAATGAGGAAACGAAAAAACTCGAATACTAAAAGCAATTTTTATCTAGAAAATTTATACATACATTATTTTAATACAAATATATAGATGTATTTATTAAATATTTGTATGCATTAAAATAGAGATGCAAACATGTATTATTTAACATTTTTAAAACAAAGGAATTGCATAAATACCATATATATTTTTGACATTATTGACATCAAACTTTATCGTATATCATATAATCATATAAAAATTAGAATGCAGTGTGCACTTTGGTTCCTTTCATTTGTGACGCTTAGTATTGAATAAATGAAGGAATATATGTATTATCTATTAAATATATTTCGAAATAACGTAGCGCTAAGATTGACTATACAATACATACACAAATATATTTTAAGCAAATAAAATTTCGTTTAAGGCTTTTAAAAAGATCGTGCGATTGTGTAATTAGCCCGAATTTGTTTTCAGTGCCCCAAAACAGCAGCAAAACATTGTTGTAACATAATAGTGAAAACCAATTAAAAATACATATATTTTAACTTGCATTTTTATAACGCGTATATTTGTACTTTTAAGATATATGTATCTGTAAGATTGTTAGAGTGTTTTTATTGAAAGAAAGAAACAATAGAAGTAAAGTAAATGCAAAAATATTAGTTAATTTAATTAATGTGCATTATAAACTGGTAAAATGGATACAATATAGAACAATTCAAATAAATCTATGCAATATATAACGAAGTCTATAAATGTAAACAAGAAATTACGTTATTTATAATTATACAGATGCCTAGAAATAGGAAATGTATATGAATATGTTTTAATATTATATGTATGTATACATATGTACCAAGCATATTAAGCGCAAAGCATTTATGTATGTATGTCTAATGAAATATAAAAATTAATATTATATTGAAATGAATGTCCCACTAAACCAGCTTATCGAAAATTTGTCACAATTATTTATAAACGATTTTATAATACATTTTATATGAATACATACTCGTACATAGGAAATCTGCACAAAATTAGAAAATTAATTGTATTTTTTAAGTACATTTTTTGTCTGGTACCAAAATGCATTCAATTTGATAAATGTTGATGTTTAATGTATTGTATAATTCAATACTTGAATACATATGAATATTAGCTACTCATTAGACGAAGAGCTAAGAGTATTATGAGCTATTACCTAGCCCACTCAGAAATCCCACGTTTATCATTAAAGCTAACATACACAACTAATCAACTAACGCTATTTACATGCAAACATAAATATATACATACATATTTACATACATAAATATACATACATGCATGTGTACATTATGAATCCAGAAATGGGTATATATCTAGCAAAAATATAACTAACCCACGCGTAATATGAACGATTAAGTTTTAGTATTTTAAGAAAATCAAAAACTATGTCATTGATGCCTACCTGCATTCAAGTCTGTTTATGTGAATATGATCGAAAATACATTCATAACTAGCACACCTTATGATCCCATAAACGAAAACGTGAAAGCATTAAATGTTGTTTTTGTAAATGTTATAAATACCGATACGAGTAATGAGAACATAAACTCATTCAAGTACTTAATTGTTAGCTGCCAGAAAGGAAAGTTGTTGTATGAGGATATGTTGAAAACGGTTCCGTATCCATTGTGCCATACCCAAAAGCTTTAGCCAGAAAAAGTGTGAAAAATTTAACTGCTAAAAAATGTTTTGCCAACAATAGAACATTAAATAGACATGTTGTACATTTTTATGTTATTATATATGATTTCTCAAATAATTATTTGATATGTCTGCGTATAATTTATATAAACAAATGTAATAATATAGAAAACTACTGATATATTTACCTATGAAGCTCGGTTTACACAGGTCAATAATTTCTAACAAATCTTTGCATCTTTTAGAAGAATTAATCGATTATAAAATATTTATGATGTACTTCAGACGTCAACAGATTCAATGTCACAATATTTGCAATTGGAATAACAATTTGCATATTGTTTGCATAAACAGTAGTTATAAATATTTGAATGAATGTAAAAAAGCAAATAAACACTTAGAGATATTATTGCGAGAGAAATGTGAGATTATCCATGGATACGTATGGATTAAATTAATAATAAACACACATTTTAATATATGAATATGAATGATTATATGTGTGGAATTGTATGTAAAACTTTGCTAATTGTGAACATGATGAAAAAAATATAAGCTGGTTAATTAAATAAATGGAAATTTCAGTACTCATATATTAGCATGCGGGGCAGTCAGGACAAAAGGTATTAGTCTAAATTAAAAGCGTTGATTAATTGAGTCTTTAAACTATTATAAAAAAAATAGAAAAAACACACATATTCATTGAATGGATCGAATTAAGTTTGAGAGATTAGAGTTGGGACCCCAACAATTCAAATTGACCCATTAAAAAGTAAAGTGAATTGCTGCAAAAATATGGGTTACGCAAAATGTATGCGGGAGGATTCATACGTCATACCAGGAAATATAATTTATGCACTTCACATAACATAATAATTTATTAATGCACAATGGACCTGAAAGCGGCCATGTGGTAAAGACTTGGGAACGGAAGTAGATGCCCGCAAAGAGAAGGAGCAGGAGCAGAAACTGGCTGCATGATGAACCCGTCATCTCTGCTACTGTGTAAAGTCAAGGATGGAAAACCGCAATACGAAAAAGCCATTTGCTGTTTGTTGTTTGTTTAGTCCGCGCCATTATGAGCACTTAAAACTGGCTTTAGGAACACCAAAAACAACAACAACAACAGAGACAGCAACAGGAGTAACAACAACAAAGGTGAACCGCTTTAGAGGAGCACGTAACATTTTGATTCATTAATGGCAGCTCCCGTCTTGGTTATGTCAGACAGCGACCACTGAAATTGTCACAGGGACTCGAGCAACAATTCTTCATTTCCGGTGCAGCTTAAGAGCCATGCTTCCTTCCCATTGTCCCCTTTTATTCATTTCTTTTTTTGGTACACGGCACCTGCAAGAGGACGCGACAAGGACGACAAGGACAAGCATTTGCCTGCAGTTGGGAGACTCTTTTTTTTCGTTCCAATAAATACGCTGGCAAGCGGCTGCTGCTCTGACTACACAAAGCGGAAGTTGTTCGTCTGCTCAGCCGGACCGAAGCCCCGAGCCCCGAACCCCGAGCCCCGAAGCTCCGAAGTCCGAAGCCCGAGTTCGCCCTTATACTTACTTACTACGCCCTCATACACACTGTATGGTTTTCATTTCCGGTTTCCGCTGCTGTTGAGTTACTTAAGCGGATTACAACAACGGCAGTACAGATAGCCTGTAACTAGTGGGAAGTGGGTTACAGTTGAGCTAGCACGACTGTGAGAGACCCTGTACCTACTATGCGCATTACTATATATTACTATATATACTAGTATATAAGTATTAGTATGATAGCTATACTTTCTACAACCTATTAAGTATTCTTTTACCATTACTTATATATTTACGTGGTTTGTCACGCCTGTAATAACCCGTTGTAGTTTCTATATACTGGGTGTTCAAGGAACAAGGAATCTCGTTTCCAATTAGGCGGAGTTGAGTTTAGTAAAGGGATGTTTTCAATTAGATGTTTTGCGATTCCTGACAATGTTTCATACACATTTTATGCATGATTAATTATGTGCAACCCTGATGCATAAATAATTCAACGATTATAGTACTAGCTTGTCGCTTTGCTTTGTTTATTTAACTTAGCCAAGAGTCGGTTAAGCCTGCACTTGGCAATTGGCACTGTTCCACTTGTTGGCCGTGTTGACAAACAGCTGAGACAGCTGATTCAGGCTGAGAGCGGAAAGCTTCTCATTGATGTTGGGCATCACGTAGGCGGCCAACAACTGATCGACATTGGGTTGAATCTGCTTAACCATCAGATTGGTTATCTGGCTAGACCACAGATTGGCGTAGTCGTTGACTGCAATGTTCCACAAGGTGTCCCAGTTGTCAATTTTCACATCAGCCAGATAGAATTGTAAATGGAATTCGCTGATGCGCAGTCCATTGGGTTTGGTCAGACTCTGGCCAAATGTGTATTCGCCGACAAATCGCAGTTGCTGGAATCTTTCGTTGATCAAGCTGACTTCACGTACGGGAATTGCGATGCCAAGCCAGCTAATGACACCCTCGATGGCAAAGGAGCCCAAGATTTGAATCTCGGGGAACAGAATATCGAAACTGGCTTTTTGGGACTTCGTATCGAAGGCACCAGCGATTATCTCGAAATTGTCAAGCCCGGAAATGCGAATGTTGCTCGTGTTGCCCACAATGTTGGTCTCACCCTTGGAGTATTCGAACGCGCTGAACTCATTTGTCAGTGGAGCCATGACTGGAATATTGTCCGGAGCGTAACCGCAGGGCAACATCTTCTTCCAGGCCTGCATGAACTGGGAAATGGCGTCACCATAGTTAACAGCAGTCGAGTCCAGGGCCACCGGGGAGGCACTGACGACGGCCACCAGTATCGCTAGTAGAAAAACTTTTGCTATCATTTTGATTGTTGAATGGTAGAATGAACTGTGTGAAGTGTGCTCCAAATTGTTTCCCTTTTATAGCTAAATTTTTTATCAACAGGTTGGTTAAATAATAGGGCTTTGATTGATTACATTTCGATTAATTTTTCTGATTTAAGCACTTGTCTAAAGTCTTATTGCCACGAGCTTGGATGAATCATTGCGTTTAACATATATACACATAAGTATACAAATATAGTTCATGTAAAAATGATTAACATATTTATTTATCCTATTAAATACCATAAACATTGTATAAGTTTCAATTAAGACACAATTATTGATAGGGAAATTTCGAACATTTGTGGATCCCCACGGGGTAACATGTGGTATATCATATATCGGTATAGATTTGTCTAGAGTTTATTTTGTTATCGACGTTTTTGCCAATATTCTATTGACTTTCGGCTTCTGGCGATGACCCTTTCAAGGAATTGTAAAGTCTTTAAATTGATCGGGACTTGAACTTGATATTTTTATCAAAATATATATTAATAAAATCGATATTTTCGGTGTAGAGTATAGACTCTGGAGTGCTTGCGACTAGTATATACCCAGCTGTTCATCAATCATTTTATATTTAAGTTAAAATTTTCGACTTTTCATTTTTTTAGACCAATACATTATTTTATATTTTTAGACATAAAACATTACTTAAGAACTTATTGCAGAAAAACTAAATAAATAAATAATAATGTTAATAAGTTAAAAATAGAAAAAAGATTTTCAATAAAAAAATATTATGTATTTATTTTCAAATTCTTGTTGTTCACTCGTAATAAAACTGTTTTTTGTTTTATTAAATTACATTTATTTATTCTAACTTTAATTTTATTTAATTTTTTTTTGGAAGACTTGCATGTTAATAGTGCTCAAAAATATGCGGGAGTTTTTTTGAGTCAAAATATGAGATATATATGTTTGTATAAAGACAATTTAAATCGGAATGTATTTAAAGTTGAGATACTCAATGTATGCTGATAATTAGGTTTATGATAATAATATTACTTACTACTTACTACCGATATTTTACTTATTTTTAATACATACTCTAAAAACAACATAAATTTCTTATTATTGGCTACATACATTTGAATAATTCTCTTATAACTTATTTAATAAGTAATTGTAGTTTAATTGCTTTAAATTGACCACAGAATACTTCGAATACAAATCTGTCGTCTTACCTAAGAGCATGACCACCAGTGAGATATTAAAATAACCCCAAAGCCAGTTTTAGTATATATATTTATATGGCCATACGTGTTGGATCGTTGTAGATATACATATTTTATAACCCCAAAAGTATGCATTACATGTTTATTGTCAATATTCAAATAGTTTTCAAAGTATGTTAAATTATTTACCTTTATTAAACAAACAAAAGAAAGGCTACGTTTAAGCAATATCATGCAACGAAAATGTTGCTCAGAAAAATAGAATTTATTGAATCTTGTTGTTGTTAATTAGATTTTTTATGTAAATTTTACACTTGCGTAATGAATACATCATAACAAGCTTAAAACTTTTCACCTGATCAGTACAATCAGTATGGGGCATTTTTCTACTGCTTGAGTAATTCTAGAAAAAAATTCTGTGAGGAACTGATTGGACGCAATCACAATTTTAATAGTAGAATCATAATCCGTGGATCGTTTATGCGACACTTCAGTTAAGTTGACTCTTAGTATTGGGTCTTATTGAATATATAGATCCAATTACTTTGGGCATGGTCATATAATTTTTCGATACCATTCATTCTTCTGTCACCAAAGAGTGTAAGAATATTTAAAGTTTGAAAGTCAAGCTTTTGAAGCAACAAAAGCAACATTACAAAAAATTTATTTATTTCAGATTATCCTTTATCCAAATTCAAAATTTCAGTCTTGTTAAGCGAAATTTCCCAACATTATTTTAGCAGGAAATAATTTCGAAACCGTCAACCGATATTCATTATTAATAGCACACACGTTTGTACTGGTAAAGTTTCGGAATATTCTTTCCCATTCCCTTTTGCCTAAAATTAAAATTTAAGTTAAGCCTTAATTAGTAAATAAGTACCACATTAAGGTCAATTTATTTGTATGGTCCAACATAATTTAAGAATCTACGCTCAATTCTGAAATTTATACAGAAATTATAGTTTTTAGGTCATGTATTTTTTTAATTTTTAGCATAATATTTTTCAATTGTGTTTTTAGTCCGATCTAAACAAGATTCGCATTAAAAGTCGTGTTATGAGCAGAATTTTCCAATTTTCATGAAATCAAAGGGTCAGTAATCCCTAGAGCATATGTTTTAAAATATTAAATATTGCCTTAAAACACAAACTTGTAAACACTTTGAATTATAGTTAACACTAAAAATGGCTCAAAGTTGAAAGCATGCAAGTTGGACATGATATGCCTGATATGTAGTTTGCTGGGAATTTTTTATTTGGTTCTTAATCGCGTAGAATATTGTAGTGAAATCGTTATCTATATGTATATTGTATGTTAATTGATGTCTTTGTCAGGTGTTGGCAATAATGATTCATCAGCATGTGTTTCAAATATTGCTTTATATTTTTGTGTGAAATTTGTGAACTTGTGTAACAATCCTCACAGTAAATATTACTGAAAACAATATAAATTCAAAAAACAACATTGATAAATAAATTGATTGTTCATCCGACAATTGTAGAGAGATATTAAATTGATAAATTATCATTATTTTTCCCTCTGGTTCACCGCTTTTTATACATTGTCTTTTGTGAAATTACTATAGAGTCTAAGGTGGACTTAGTAAGAATGCAAAATCACAATTACCACAACAAATCAGTTTTTGTTTGTTTGTGCTACTGTTCTTAATCAGATCATAGTGTTTTCATTGTGGTTCTGAGTTCCAAACTCTAGTGAATACGAGCGTGACCAGAGCTGGATAATGCCTATTGTTAATCTTGTGATTGGCTGGACACTGGAAATCAGGTACACAGTGGTATTTTGGCACTAAGATGCATTTATCTTTTTGTGTGGGAAGAATTGCATTATTTTGCATGCTTTTGTTTCAACATTTTCAGTTGGTTTTTGGTTTTCGGTTTTCAGGTTTTCAGTTGGTCTGACTATTGATGTCCTTTCAGTTGGACTGGCTATTGTTGGGTTTTATTCGTGCTGTGCTTTGTTTGAACATTTCGCTTAAAATGCAAAAGTTCAATTCACTGCAGGCGCCATTTTACTTTCCTTAGCTGTGTTGTTTTGGTGCCGTTCCGGAAACAAGCTGCGTCACTACCAAACAACACGCACACACACACACACACACACACGTATCAGTTGAAACAAAGCAACAGAGACTTCTGCAACGGACAGTTGTTACCGCTGGGCAAAGACGTCCACATCAAGGATGGTTGGTTGGTTGGTTGGATGGTTGGATGGCTGGCTGGCCAGTCAGGTATCAGGTATATGGCCGTTTCCTTTGCCCCGTGTACGTGTGTGTGTGTGTGTGTGTGTGTTTGGGTGTAAGTGTGTGATTGAATGGACTTTGAATGTAGTACAGTACTCAGCATGACGATGACGATGACGATGACCATGATGACGTTTGCCGTTCGGTTTTCCATGCAAATGCCAGCAAATACATTTTTCGGACACAAATCTAAAGGTGGCTGCATATGTCGAATGATGGAGGGCATGGGAAAGGGGGGTGTGTGGTACGGGGATGGCACAACAGCTGCTGCTGCCCCCGGGGGCCGTTGATGATGTTCGTAACATGAGTTGGCTGAACGCACAGAGTCTGGGGAGATGCAGTCTGTATGCTAATTCCCTGCAGGAAGTACTCTCTTATGTGTGTACACACACACACACACACACACAGACTTATGTAATGAAAGGTATGAATGGAAATGGGAATGGAAATGGGAATGAGCAGTTTGTATGTATGTGCGTGCGCTCGCGGCTAAACAAGCGTTGCCAACATTTTTGGGCACATCAAAGTGACAACTGACCGAATTAATTTTTTTATACTTATATTACAGTAAATTCTTGTGTGTGTGTGTGTGTGTGTGTGTGTATACCTTAATTTGTGTGACCAGGTACTTGATGCCACTCTGTGAAATGTGACCACAACAAAGCATGGCCCACAGCCAATTGCGTTAGATACAATGCTAATTGGGCCAAGGTGTACAGATGTATGAGTGCGTGCGTGTGTGTGTGTGCGTTTGTTTGTGTGTTTGGGTGGGCAACACGGGGTCAAACACTGTGATGGGGGCATGAGCGCGGCAGCACAGCTCTTGATTATACATGCAACAACAATTCGCCTAATAGAAATTGCGCCACAAAAACCACATTATGCCGGCGCGTTGTCGCTTTAAGCATACCGGGCTACCCGCGTCTCCTGTCTCTCCTGGCCCTTCTGGCACTCCCCTGACCTCCCCCCAGCTCTTCTGGTCCACTACCTGAGCTACTAAGCTTTGGCTGTGCTTGGCCTCTTTGGATTTCCGTTGTGTTACCGCAAAACTTTTAACGTTTGTTTGGGTTTTGTTGCGGCTGCCACTTTCGTCTTTGCGCATTTCGCCCACATGTATTGACTAAATTAATATTCTCAATTGAAAACTTTTCAACAATAGTTTGCGTTCAAAGTTTTTCAAAGCTATTACACAGCGAGAAACTCGGACGTTTAAGTTGCCTTGAAATTCCAAATGTTGTTTAGATAAATTTTAATTTTTGAGTATTATTTTTTACATCCATAATTTGCCTTTTAACTTAATGAAAACTGTTAAATAAAATTTTTATAAAGTATTTCGGTAATATTAAACGTTATTACAAGAAACAAATTCACTCCGATCTTTGGTTTTTCTCTTTCTTAGGAGAAGCAGCGGAGCCTGGAAATTTAAATTAATCAATCAATGTTCTTTATTTTTTTAACTATACATTTTATTTAAGAAATAAGTTAAGTTAGGCAGAAACGGTTCTGAACAACCGAATTGCCTAAATACCCAGCCCGTATCATGAACCGTAAAAAATACGTATAAAATATTTCCATAACATCTATTATTGTGGAAATAAAATTTATTAAAAATTAGGTCATATTTTCATCTTCATATTTATTTACAATTTTCACGTATTTCGACTTTTTTTTTATATAATTGTAAATAATTACTTATAATTAATATATATACAATAATAATTAATATATAGATAATTAATATATATACAATAAAAATTAATATATATATAATTATTTAAAGTTAAATTAAGACCTTAGTTTATCTAAGTTTATCCAACAAATGCTTTGGTTTTAAATATTATCATCATTAGTTTAGATATTCTAGTTTTTTTTTTGCAAAGAACTATCAAATAAAGTTTTTACTCAACATATTACCACAATCATCTATAACTAGATACTAAAATATGTATATCTTCAGTTCAGAAGATGAATTTGAATGCTTTGGAACTTTGAAAATTAGTAAACTTTAATTTAATATTTTATGCATTAATATTATTATCATTATGAACTAAATGGATGAATTTATTTAAATATATTTGTATAATTTAACCGGGACTTCACTTAAAAACTCCTTATTAGCTCATTATCATTACATTTTCATAATACGCATCATATAACTTGTAAATAACATAGATATTAAATAGTGTAAATAGTTAAGATTAGATTAAGTTGCCCAAAAATGAAAATTCTAAACTTGTCGAATTAAGAAATAATAAATACTAGTAAACTATAATTTTACGATTTTATCTTCTAGTTTGACTTGAATCAAATAAATATTTCATTAAACAGGTCTGATGCCTATTGCCTTTAACCTACTTTCATTTTTACCTATGCCTTAAACCTATTTATGTTAATTTTTATGTACGCGAATATTTAATCAAGTTACAGTTTTTTTCAGTGTTTATCAGACACACCGCAAAACTTTCGAGTATTCCGCAAATTAAGCTGCATCTGGGTGGAGTGTTGTTGTATATCTCATTCTAATAAGTCGCCAGCTATCTGGCATTTTAAAATCTTAGAAAATTTCAAATTCAATTTGCAGTGGGACAAACAACAAAAGCGGATATTCCCCTCTTTATAAAGATGGCAAACCACAAATGCAAAAGAGAGACAAACAACTCAACTCAACCAATTCTCTGTCTATATAGTAAGTAAGTAGAAGTACTTTACGTTCGTTACCTGATTTGACAGAGAAGTGAGCAAACATTGTTGAAAACTTACTTGAATGGATTATTAAGAATTAGCAAAACTTAATTTAGCTTGAGTTTGTTCAAGTTCTGATTATAAGCTGAATGGCATGCGGGTAATCATGGGGGGGGGAGGATAAAGGGGGAGGAAAGTGCCCAGTATGTCCGCTGAGCCTGTTAATGAATATCTGAATGTAGTTACGTTCATCTTCTGACTTGAAATCAGGTGGCAAACAATCAGCGCACATCACTTGAAAGGCAGCTGCTTTTGAAGTGGTTTTGCGAAACTTCTGACTGGGCCTTAAAGCCCATTGATCTTGGCATGTCTTTGTTGTTGTCATCGCTGTGTAAGCCCCGGGGCTAAGCGGCTTAAAGAGCAGCCCCAACAGTGCACACTTAAAAGTTTAACACATGCGATTTACGAGTAAATCGTTAAGCGCCTCATGCTGAAAGAAAATGACGAAAATCTGAGCCATTTTCATCGCTACGGGCAACGTTTATTAACTGGACTTGGACGCCATTGACATCACATTGATCTAATGAGGCAACCAGCTGGCTACGTTCGTTGTCTGAGCTGTCTGCGTTGACTGGTTTGACTGGTTTGACTGCCCTGACTGACTGACGGCCCTGGCATATCCAGCTGTGTAATTGACTTCAATTAAATAAAGCCAACGACACCGACAATTGCACGTTGCCTTTTGTGCCCAGGCGCCAGTAGATTGGGTGCGGAAATGGAAGTGCACTGGCACAGCTTAATCCAAAGCTGAAGTCAATGCCGGAGCGGGAGCGGGAAAGGGAGGAGAAGTGGGAGCAGGAGCGGGAGCAGTAGCCAGAGTCATAGCCAGTGCCAGAGCCAGAGCGTAATAGTAAATGAATCCATTGCTTTTATATGTAGCCTGGGTTCTTTTATTCCTTATGCTCTGGCCGGGACGACCTTTTAGCGTCACTTCCTGGCAGCCCACGCAGCGTCGCAGCGTCGTGCCGTGCACTCAAAGTGGCGTTAATAACGTGGCACAAATTTACAACAGTTAAATAGAAATACTTAGCTTACCTTTAGCTTGTTGCCCGTTTTTTGGATGGCCGTGTATATGTATAGCTATCGATAATCGCAGCACGGAAAACGGATGTCCAATTAGTTGTGAGCCAGCTTCCGGCCGTGTCGTTGCCGTGACGAGTCGCCGCCGTCGTCGTCGTCGTCGTCTCTCTTTCATCAATGCGTATCAACGTTTGCCTGTCAATTGCAGTTTCGACTCTTTTCCATTCATTAGGTATTGGACTCGTTTTCATTGTAGCCAATGGCATAATTTTCATATTTGCCAACGATTTGCATCGAAACGGGCAGCCACAGGGGGAGAGAGTAAGAGAGAGAGAGGGTGTGGGATTGGGAGTGGGTAAAAGATGAATATATTGCCGAGTTCCTGCTTGATTTATGTGCCCTTGTTGGGTTGTGCTACTTAATCAATGCTTATTTATTCTTAAAATCCTTGGGCTTTGCTTGTGACGCGCTTATCGCGTTGCATACTTTTAGGCGTTCATGGCTAAAAATTGAATAAAGGATTTACGGTCTTAAATTGAAGCAGCGCCCAGCAAATGTCATGTCAAATGTGCGTGTGTGTGTGCGTGTGTGCGTGCGTGTGTGTGTGTGTGCGTGTGTGACAGGAAGCCAAACAAAGGCAACATGTGTAACTTGTACGGGCTGCCAAAGGCTGCCGTCAAAAGGCGAGAGGCTGGAAATCTATTAGAACGTGTTTCGCCTGCCAACCCAATGCTGTTGCTTCCCAAGTCTGGATGCCTGCTTATATTTTACCCGAGGGCATAATAAGCTTGCCACTGACGGCTCCTTGTGATCCTTGTGCTCCTCTCGTTATTTTTTCCTCCCCTATTCCCCTTTTTTTCCTCTTTTTATTTCACTTTCCAGCACTCGCATGCGTGTGTGTCTGTCTGTATAATATTTACTTATGATTGAGTTGCGTGGCGGCTGCGCTAGTGACACCCCCCTAACACACACACACCCCTCATACACACACACACTCGCACACACACACACACACACACGGCAGAACAATTTGGTAAAAGATTGCGGTTGCTTTACTGATTTTCTCACCCATTTTTTTGTTCTTTTTTGTGTGGGAGATGAAAATTTAAATTGATTTTGCATTGTTTGACTGTCATTGTTGCTGCTTTTGTTGCCCGCGTCTTCTCGGGGTTGTTTCTTTAGCTTCTGTTGTTGTTTTTTTATTTGCGTCTAAAACACATCAAGTATATTCTTATAAATTTCAATTTGTGCACCATAAATGCGGGCATTGCGCCTGGAATGAGTTTCGTTAGCATTCTATGTGTGTAATAGATAACAGATAAGAGATAAGACTAAGGCGACGTTATTTCCATGCATTTAGTTGCCAACCTTTACTAATATGCTATAGACTAGACAATTTTATTTTATTTTCTTTTATTTATTTATATTTTTCGCATGCTACTTATTGTTATTGAAATAAATAACATTGCTATCAAATCTGATCAGCTGCCGTATTTTATACAATTTCTATTTTTCACTTTTTTTATTCTTAAGACTAAATATTGAAACATTGATCGGTTCGGTTACAGGAATCCCAATAGCCAAAGTTTTGGTTCAATTTAATACAAATACATTTTTGACATAGACATTTTTTATAGTATTATGTGTGCTGACTATAACAATCTGTACCGTACGATTAGTTTGGAATGCGCTTCACTAACTATTAAGGCCTCTATATTATTATATCTTACTAATCTAACTAACTAAAATTTCTCTAATTCTACCTTGGTCAGATGGTTTTTTTCTGGGAATTCCCCAATCCTTGCAACAAATGTTGGACCAAATCGGTTTATCTTTTTTAATTTTTTATATACCCCCAGAATATAATATTTTATATTTTAAATAAATATTTAATTTATAAAAATAGTATAACTTAATATTAATAAATCTTATTTTTTAATGTAAATATAAATTTTAAATGTCGGTTGATTATAGCCAGACAATATAATAAATAAATAAATAAATAAATAGTGTTTAATTTTTTAAATATCTTACTTATTTAAATGGCTTATTAAAATCAAGCTCGAATAGAATTATACAGTATATAGTTGTAAATCAACATATGTACTATTTTCAAATCAAAAAGAGAGGAGTAGGAATTGAATTTAGAAAGTATAGTTTCATGGTGAAAGCATCTTTGAATTGAACGTAGATTACGAATTTGGGTTTTGTGAACAAAATCGATACACCCTACTAAACTCCTCTTAAAGGGTTAATGCCACCGCTTATAGCCTACTCGACTCTGCTTTGGCGCCTTAAATGATTTCCGGAACAAAACCTCCATCCATTTTTTAGGCCGAGCATCATTTGGTTTTGTAGAAATTGTTTTTCACTTGCCCCTCGTATTTTTATCCCAAATGCTGGACGGCGTCAGGCAAGTGCAAAACTTATTTGGTTGGCTTTGTTTCATTTTCATTCTCCTGTCCGCCTTTTGCTGTTCATACAAATGTTTATCGACTTGTGCGTTGATTTTCCGCTTGCTTTGGTTTTACAGCGCCCACTCCTTGAGAGATTTTCGGGGTATCCATCGACATTTACCGAACCATAGCTGTAGCACGTGCACGGTAGGGTTAAACATCACCGATACTGACATGTGTGTGCGTGTGTGTGTGCGTGTGTTGGGTATGAAGTAGTAGGAACATATCGGGGGAACGCATGTGTATTGGTAATTGAATTTATTGTTTGACATTCAAAGTACCGTTGAGTCAATTACGCTGCAAAATTGGTATCAAAATATTTACGAGCTGTTTATTGCATTACGCAAGTTGATGCTCGAGGTCCCACGAACCCTCCGAAAGGTAATGCAATTTACATGCTGATGCGGCAGCCCGATTACGTATATCACAAATGGTGTATCATACCTTCAATGGGTGGGGGCAATACTCGTATATTGAAAGACAAATAGCTTGGAGATGATTTGCCGAAGTGTAAATTGCACGAAAGCGTCAATTAGATGCGGCTGAGAGTCAAACTTCGATTCTGAAAAGATTCCTTCACTCGATTCTCCACTCAGTTTTCCACTCAGATATTTGTGGTAATGTGCTAATGGCTCATTTAACACAATTAACCGCAGTTATCTTTGGCAATCTGATCAGTATTATTATAAAGCTTACATTTGTTCAGGTAACACATGTTAGTTTTGTAATAATCGGAATTAGAGAACATGTGAACCATGCAAGTTTTAAGTGTTTCACGAGTTCTTATCACTAATTCCTCCTTCCAAAAATAACTAAGTCGGCTTAAGCCTCTCAAAACTGTAGGTGGTGAATCACAATCACTTGCCGATTGTTGAATCATACAATAGATACAGCCTAGAATACGATAAGGTCTAATACCAATAGCCAATTCAAATGTGATCGATCAAAGTGCCGCATGAACGATCCATTGATAATGATTCCACTATAAAAGACAGCGTGTGCGATCAGTTTCTCACAGAATTATTTCTAGCTTTAATCAAGCAGTCGGAAAATGATAGCAAAGGTTCTCCTTTTAGCGCTCCTGGTCGCCGTTGCCAGTTCCACTCCGGTGACCCAGGACACGAGCATGGTGGGCTATGGTGAAGCCGTTGACATGTTGCTCCAGGCCTGGAAGAAGATCATGCCCTGTGGATTCGCTGCCGAGAACATTCCAGTATTGGCTCCGTATTCCCTCGACTTCGATTGGTTCCAATACCTCTACGAGCCAACTAAAGTTTTGGGCAACGTGAGCAACATCCGCATCTCGGGTCTGGACAGTTTCCAGATATTGAGTAGCAGTTACAATGCCACCACGATGCGACGCACCTTTGACGTCATGTACCCAGAGATTCAACTCGTGGGTTCCTTAGCGCTGGACGGCACCTTCAGTTTGGGCGGCCTTCCATTGCCAGTGTTCCACGACTTCCTCCTCAACATCAAGCTGACGGACTTGCGGCTCCTGGGCGAGTACACATTTGGCCAGAGTCTCACCAATTCCAACGGACTTCGCCTTAGTGGCTTCGACCTTAAATACTATATCGGCAATGTGAAGGTCGACAACTGGGACAAGTATATGGACATTGCTTCAAACAAATATTTGAACGAGTTCCTTGGATCCTTCTCTCAGCTCCTCTCCGAGGAGACTCGGCCCGCTGTTAACCCATTGTTCGCCAAGTATGTGCTGCCCACCATCAACGAGCTGCTCTCCAATCTGGACATCACCCAGCTGACCAACTTCTTCGTTATGCAGGCCGAGATGTTCAATAACGCGGGATGTACTGTTCAGGCATAAATCAATCTGTTGTCAGTTTGCAAAATAACTAAATAAATTTGAAGAGCATTTATTAATTAATTGATTTTACAGAGGGTGTCGAGACTTTTAAATCTATTAAAGCTTGCATTATTTGTTAGAAGTTCTTCTAATGGAACTGTGATTAACTAGGAATTTAGATGCGCACTAAAATTAGAGAGTACAATTAAATGTTAACTCTATTGGTCGTAGAAACAATTGAACAATTTTATCGACTAATACTTATAAACAAATGTTAATTTAGCAGTGCTAAAAAGCAGTGAAATTCATTGATTAATCGGCAATGTATACGATATGTCGCATCGATAAGGGATTACGTCAAGAATGCACAGAAAGCAGTGTTGAATTATAACGTCCTTTTTAATTTGATAATAAACCTTAATATCTTAAATAAAGCCTACAAATATAAACTCTTCACATACTTAAAGTCGAATGTGTTTCTTATTTATAGCGTTTATTTACATTTCACTTTGTTGTCTCTGTTCGATTTGTGTCTTATATTTATTTAGTTAAGGCCGACAGAGAAAAAAATAATTCATTTTAATTGAAACACTATAAAAATGTATCGTGTCAAATTAAAATTATAATATACTACAATTTTAGTTCACGACCGACAAAGATACAAATTGAACAATAAATTGACATAGTTGCAATTGATAAAAATACATTAAACAAAAATATTTTGATGACTAATTGTTTTTATTTCACTGTAGTTTCAAAACATTTCGATTTACTTGACATTTAATTGGGTTCCTGAATTTGACTTCAGTTCCCTCTCATCTTGTTGATAGTGTCCCATCTTCATAAGAGACATGGCCTAACAAAGCTGTCAACAAGTGTCATATTTGCTGAGTAATGGATTTTGGTAAGTTGTACATTGTTTCACAACTCGATAACGGTCTGACCGACAGCTGAATCAGAAGACAAACGATCTGAGGAGTAACATTTAATTAGCGGGACTTCATCAAATTCACAAACAGATTAGATGCATTGCTATGTACGAGTATGTCCGGAATACCTTAAGTCACGGCCATTTTGACATCCCACACACACTCACACACATTTAACTGATATATGTTTGTATGTGTATAAATAACAACAACAACGTTTGGCAAGCAAACCATGCAATTAAATGCAAACAATTTGCTATAATTTATGTGCGGCGACATCGCTACAAAATGTTGCATGGAGCGACTAATGCACAACGGAAACGGAAATATGTTTGGTCACCATGCCCGAAATCTGCAACTCAATATACATATGTGTGTGTGTGTGTGTGTGTGTGTGTGTGCGTCTGTGCGTTTATTTGTGTGGGGGAACATTCTCATGTTAATTGGCTTAACCTCATTGAAGAATTTGCTGACACGCCAATTGCCACCAAATTTGCCTTGCAAATTTCGGATAGAAAAATATCGAAATGAAAGGGGAATTTTGCAAGCCAAACCAAATTAAATAGAACAAAAATTGAAATTGGTGACCAGTTGTGAATATTCCCAAAAAAAAATATGAATATGCAACGATCAATATTTATTAATGCAATTTAGTGAGCCATTTGATGCATAAACAAAGCACAACGATGACAACAACAATGGTCGAGAGTGCTCGACATCGATATACCCTGGTTTTTTTCAACTTAAAGCATATTATTGTATGCATATGCGAACTGTTTTTAGTTCGAGCCTGACAAGATTGCTAACAAAACTCTTGTTAAGACCAGAACTTGCATAGAAGAAGTAATCATATTAATGCAAGGATTAAAAACACAAAGTTTTTCAATTCTTAAACAAGATAATAGGAATTGAGTTTATAAATATTTTTCATTGAAAACCTTATCAAATTTGTTTACAATTTGTTGACAAAACTGATGCACACATTAGAAGTGTACACATACGTGCAAAATATGTTTTTCTGTTATCTCATTTCAAATGTAAAGTCTGTTTGTTCATATCGACATGGCTATTTCGACTTGGCTGTTTATGCGGATCAATAATGTTAGAATTTTTAAGCACCTATACATTTAATTTGTGTTATTATATTTTATTCCCTTCAGCTTGTTAAACAACCTATTGCACAAACCTGTTTTACGCCCTGAACAGGGTCTTAAAATAGATAATTTCTAATGAGTATACCGTGTACTGTGGGAAATCATATTAACTGCATTTTGTGGTTAATTAGCCAAGCTAGTTGAAATTTCCGGTTCCGCTGTCCTGTGTTGTCGAGCTCGCAAATTTCATGCTATTTCATGACAATGGGAAGTGGAGATCGCTAAACCGATTGTAAAATGATTAGCACACAGGTGTAGTGAACCGTATGACCATTATTGCCATTATTGTCGGTCGCCGCAAGGCTGACCAAAAGCTAGTTAGACACCCCCCTCCCCACACCATCACTTTGGCAGTGGCCCCTGGAAATGGATACAGCATCTGTCGCTGTTGGGGACGTACTTGCCAGCATCTATCTAATTTAAATTAATATTATGCCAAGCATCGGCCACAGGCATATGAATTGTCCTTTCGCTCCACGCTCGATTACATTGTGCAGCATGACCTCTGCCCCAGCCTCTGTCTTCTGCCTCCTGTCTCCTGTCTTCTGTCTCCTGCCTCAGCTCCGGTTATAGCAAAATTGAAATTGAAACTGCAACCGGATGTAATTGAGCTTGCATATGGTAGGTCGGTCAGAGAGTCGGCCATGCGGACGGTCGGTCGGTCGGTCAGACAGTTGTCTGTCCACTCTGTGCGCTGATAATATCATTGATAGCTTTTGCCGCAATTTGTAACCACAATAAGTTGTTGCTGGTTTTGGCCAAAAAAGAGAACGAGTGGGAGTCAACTGTCCATAGACAGCACTCGGAACGTGGTTGACATTTCTGAATTGAATTCTTTTAACCCGATTCATGTGTGTGTGTGTGTGTGCTTTGTATGACTGCACCATCCCCGTTGCAGTTGCAAGTTGATTATGGTTGTTGTCGCCGGGCTTGGATTTCATTGTTGCACATGTCGAGAAGACGCCTGCCGATTACACAAAGAACTGCAGTACCTTTGCCAGTATAATCAAATTTGTAATTTCAATAGATAGCCATTGTACACGTTCGAATGCTAAGCCAATGTACTAATATATAGTATGAGCTGCATTGTGGTAACAGTCTTATGGTTACGGTGAGCTTAAGATGATTAATTCTTAATTCGCCTTTGTGGCATTGTATCCTTCTGCATCTGTATCTCACTCTTTAGTAATTAATTGTACTTCTTATTTTGCTATGCACTATTAAACTCCAGACTAATACTTGTACACAGCTAAAAACAATTTAATTACGATTTAACTAATTGTACTAAAATCAAACTTTAATTTAGCTATAAACCGACATTGAAACATTGAAAAATCAATGTTATATATACTTAATTCCGAAGCATTTAAATGCCAAATTGTACACAATTTAAATATCTTAGAATTAAAACTAACGTTTTTTATTGGTTTGCTTTAAAAGTTAATAATATTATTTTAATATTGAATCAATGATATTTTAAATTCGTAATCTACGGTCGATTTTAAGACTTATCACTAAATAACAAATATTCTGAGATTAATACCAATTCGTTAGTTTAATTTTTTTTTAAATTTTAAATATACCTTAAATCAATTTCCGACAAGCTTGGAATTAAAACAATAAGGTCCAGCAATTTGATAATTTTATAAAATTAAATGAATTGTCCCGGACAATTTATCCCTAAACACAACATTTTTCAACTCAAAGGGAAGGAACCATGAATTGATTTCATGGTTTAATGGTGAAAACATTTAAGAATTGACCGTAGATTACAAATTAGGGTTACCAATTTTTGCGAAAAAATCTAAATCCTTTAAATTATTAAAATACGAATACTATGCTAAGCTATAGCCAAAGTTTTTGAATTATTGAGTAAATATTGTGAACTACGGAAAGGAAAGGAACCATGAATTGATTTCATGGTTTAATGGTGAAAACATTTAAGAATTGACCGTAGATTACAAATTAGGGTTACCAATTTGCGAAAAATCTAAATCCTTTAAATTATTAAAATACGAATACTATGCTAAGCTATAGCTAAAGTTTTTGAATTATTGAGTAAATATTGTGAACTACGCCGCTTTAATTCTCTGTGTTTGAGACAAGTGAATATTTGTATAGAAAATGATGTAAGTACAACATAAATTTCATGCTCATGGCTTAGTCTTAATAAAGGCCAGATGTTGTTCGTGGTTAAATTGTTGGGACCGAAATCCAAAATCTAGTAACACTCCAAGCAACTGGCGAGAGTTTCCTGTTTACAGAAGCAGGACAAGAGTCCAGACAGTGAGTTGGAAAACTAAAAACTATCGCAATTGTTGTGACTTGTAACTGTTTACAATTGTTTAACTTTGGCCAATAATATCACCTGCAGCTAAACTAAGCTGCATTTAGCTGAGGGTTTTTCCACACTCAGAGAAAACAATACACCAACAATGGAGGCCAAGCGTCGACAGTTCCCTCGTTTGGATGCAACAAGTAAAAGTGCACGTATTTGCCATTTACTAAGTATTTCTATGACTTTGTGCCATTGTTTTTGCTTCTGTTGGGGCTTTTTAGAGGTTTACTCGAGCATTAAATAAGTCAAAGTACACACAGTGGTCATAGCTGGGTAGCTGGGTGGATTGAAGGGGTTTAAGGCGGTATAAGGTATACGGTATACGGTATAAGGTATAAGGACCATGGCCAACTGCTCGACGCGCTTGAAACAATTGTCAACAGTGCGCATTGTTGTTTACAGCGTGGAAAACTTTTCTGTTTTACTTTGGCATTTCACAAGGCACATTAAAAATTATTTTCCTAGCCAGCTGAGCAATGTAAATAGCATTGTTTTCTTTTACTTTCTACTTTCTACTTTCTGTTCTCTTTATTTCTTAATAATATTTAATATTTGTTTACCCTGTGTGGAGTAAACAATGCACCGATTTAATTCCAACTTAAATTGTTTTGACTAAACAATGAACTCAAATACCATTAATTATTTATTGAAATTTGTCTGCGGTAGCGTGACTTTGATTGACTTCAATCGCAGTAAACTCGGAAACTGGGAAATGAGACCATTAAGAATATTTGATTTCGATTTATGATTTGTGTGCATACGAATAAATATGTCTAAACAATAATAAATACTTTCAGTTAGCATAAAAGGGAAAATTATAAATGGTCATTCCTAGTGTAAACAGCGGTCAAGTCAGTAATTGTCTAAAATTAAAAATGCGAAAAACGACAGTTGACAACAGTTGAAGTCATTTGATAATGACACCTCAAATTGACCTCATGTTCATGGTTTTGTTGCGTTGACAAACTTATGTTTCTTTTATCAGATTTGACCTTTAATAAGGTTCACAACATTTAAAGAAATAAAATTTACAAATATTTTATTAATTGCTTACATAAATAAGTATGCAATTAAAACTATTCTCGTGATAAAAAAAGCTATCGATTAATGAAACATCGATAACTGGCCACCAGCAATAATATAAAATTGCAAGTTCAATGGCTTCAATTTTAACAGTGAATTGTTGCTAAGTAAAAGTTATTTGTTGAGTTTACATCTGTCTTTCTATCCTCAACACATAAATGCAAAATAATTACGTCTGCCAATTTTAATGTCAATGTCATCTCGACAATATTAACGTCAACAAATTGTATTAATGTCTGCTAGTTTTAGTATCTGCGTTGACTAACTGAAAAGTAGTTGACTATCATGATTTTTTTCAACTAATGTTAACGCAAATAATGCGCTGATCTTAGTTGCCAATTGTTGTCATGATCGAATTGACAATGCACCAATGCCCCAATTTATCTAAAATATATCTGATTAAGGTTTCAGGCAATCAATTGGAAGATACTTTGTATGTAGAATTTAAAATGATTTCTCAGTTTGTGCTCAAATAAACATTGCATAATTATAATAATCGGTCATAAATGTTCTGTAAGAACTGTTGAGATTTACTAACTTTGAACTTAATCGCTCGTTTATCTAAGGGATACACTTATATGAACATGATTTTCGTGCATTTCCTGTTGCTGAAGAACTTTAAACATGCAAGTGACTTCCGGTTTTGGCATCAATAAATTGTCATAATCATAACTTTTCATTGCGCGACAATCAAAATTAATGTAAACGTAAATTTAAAACTTAAATCGAGCCATTTCGAAAACAATACGCTTAACGTTGCGTAAAGTCAGTTACCCCCGAAAAAGCACATAATAATATTTTGAATGCGATAACTGTCAGCTCATTCGTGAAAGGGATGCACCAAAGAGTGGGGAGTCGGGGGTTGGTCGGGAGTTACGGAAGTTGCGGTGGTGGATAGGAGGTAGATGGCTTACCGGTCGCTTGTCATTAAAATGTTTCCGTTCACGGGGACGTTGCCATTGTCAGTTGGCGTTGCTAATCAGCGGCGCTGCTAAAAGGTATTCATATGCAAAAGAGACGCAACGCCGACATTATTCATTGCAAATGGTAAACGGAAGGGATCTATAGTCGCGAATATGTGTGTATATATGAATGGTTGTGTGTGTGGTGTGTGTGTGTGTATGTTGCATACCAAAACTTTAGCATCGCTCAAGGTAAAATATAATCAAAAGCCGTGAAAACATTTTTACACGTCATTAAACTCAAATTCAGCTAACCATGGCATCGCATGTTACAGCATCCATGGCACACACACACACACACACACACACTCACACACACACACACTCACACACACACACTCAGCCACCCATACACACATTGTTGGCAGCCATATGGCAAATTCTTACAAGCCCCACAAGATTGATGTGTCTTGGCTTCATAAATAAATTAAAGCGCGTTTCATCTGACGAAATTATGAAAACTTTAAAATCTTCTTCTACTTCACACGCAAAAATCTCTATCTGTGTGTTTGACGTTGAGTAGTTTGTTGAAAACTTATAATTACCGTGTAATAATTACAATTTACACGTACTTGTACAATGTCAGCAACAGAGACAAAGACAGACGGCCACACAGGACAAAATAAAAAGATAATTTCTAAAATCTAGAATATTTCTCTCCAATTCTTTATTCTTAAACAATACGTTTTTACTTGAACTATGAATATTATCCACATAATCGCACTTCTTCCTAGAACATGTTTATTTTTGAATTTTGTATTCTTAGAATATACAAATTTCAAGGATAAACATAGTATATGAATTTTTATTTACTAACTTGATTATTTAAGAACATATTAAAAAAATATATAATACTAAAAACTCCGTCTTGTTTTAAATGAATTTTATGTTCTTGACGCATTTTCTAGAGCAAAGTACTTATTATTTAAGACTGTTTTTTTTTATTAGTGTAACAGAAAGAGACAGAAAGCGAGCTCATGAATAATGGCTTTTGTGGCAAGTTTTGGGCGAGCGTTAGAGTTGTCACAGTTGCCAAAGTTGTCATTTCCATTGCAGTGCTTGTGTGTTTGCTATTGTCTTTGAGATTCCCATATATTAATATGCAAATCCTTGTTGGCACACACAGCCAATGAAAACAATTGCGTAAATTGAATTTAATTAAAATGTAATTGCAAGCTGCAAACTAATTAAATTATTATGAACGGGTCATATTTGATATTTGAATTGATGAAATCAATGAAAATTTATTTACAGTTGCTTAAAGTTTGTCCAAAACTCGAGCGGAGCCAGGAAAACGGAGGAGGGGTGTGGTCAAGGAAATATAATAAGGAAAGGAGAAGGGAGTTTGGCTCTTGAACCGTAAAACCTTTGAATTATTAATTTTTAAGCTGCATATGAATGGAAGTGTGTGTGTGTGTGTGTGTGAGTGAGTGTGTGAGTGTGTGGTTAAAAAGGGCAGCCAACTTGTGCGAGGGGTCACATTGATTTAGCCTCTGGGTCAGTCAAGCTCATGTAATGAAGGATGTGGGGCTTCTAAGCTTAACGTGCACAATTTAGTCCCTATCTCCTTCGCTTTTCGCTTTTCCGCTTGACTGCACATTATTAAATGTAAGTAGCTGCCGCTTGGGAGGGGATTTTTCAGAAAAATTTCAACCAACAAAAATGAAGAACTAAAAATAACAAAACAATAGCTTGGAAAAGAGCGCAATCGAAGCATACATATGACCCGGATTTTATAATAAGTTGCAGTGATTCTCTTGCGTGTCCAGACTCATACATAATGCATGGGATGGACATCATCAATTTAATCAAACTGCCCTCGATAATGCTTATTTTGAAAAAATAAACAAAGCTCAATACAATACAAATTTGATACGTGGACAGGCCATTTGAACAGCCGTCAAAAGCAGGTACTGTCGATTCGTTCTTTCGTCGATCCGTCGACCCGTCGACTTTTCCATTGCATTACCAAAACGAACATCAAGGACAGCCACAATTCAGCTACCAAAATTTTTAGCCTTCGGGGCCTGACAGGGCGAATATACGAGAACAACTTTGAAGATATACGGAGGTCCTTAAAAACTGACATCTGTGTATTTTGGGCAACTTCAACAGAATTGTTTTAGGTTTTCCGTTTTCCTTTTTCCATTCACAGTTCTCATTTCGCTGCTGCTCAGAACAGAAAATTACATTATCAGAAAAATAAAATTAGTCACCTGCCCAGGGCAACGCTGCCACTGCCACGCCCCTTGACAGATTGTTCGGTAATACATAATTGGTCGGTATGCGGCCACAGAAGGAGACGCAACCAAACTAATTTCCATGCTCAAAATGTCCACGTTGCGTTTTTCATTAGCTAATTAAAATTGACTGTATCCATTTGCTAACTGAATTGCCATGTTATCTTTGTTGTTATTGTTGTTAACGTTGTTAACGTTGTTATTGTTGCTGGTCTTGTGATGTTATTGCGGCTGTTTCTCTGATTTTGCATGTTTTTGTGATGCCTTTGCCAACGCTCGATGCTTCATTTTACAAAATGATAACAAAATCTACGACAATGCGGCTTTCAGTACATTATTTAATTAATTTCAATTGGTTTTCGTGTTTTTAGAGTCCTTAGCTCTTGATTACATCAGAAGTTTTCCACCTCTGAAAGTGTTCACCATTGCTTAGATTTTTCTTGAGATAAATTATTCTTATATATGACTAAGTATTAAGAACCAAGACTCTCGACTATAGTCTCGCAATGCATTACACAATTCAAACGTTTAAAACGAGTATTTAAATAGCTTAATTCGGTTTAAGTATTTATTTACTTAACATCGACAGTCGATAGGGATAAAAATATCGATTAAACATCAAATTCAACTATTAACAATTGAATTTAAGTTTATGCTGGGGATATTCAATAAATATATACGAAATTTGTTACAAAGATTAGGAAAATCCCAGAAACATTAATCAGACCAATAAAATCAAATAATTACATAGCTGTCTAGAATTTTGATCTTTTTGTTTATGTCTTTTAAATTAAAGACCATAAAATAGTAATGCAATCATATTCTAGAAATATATTTTTAAAAGAAGTATTATTGCTTAACCGATAATTCTTCAAAACCTTGCAAGTCAACAAGTGATAGCTATGAATGAATAATATGTGTTTCTTAGATACCCTTGCACTGTCTCTCATAATAAAAACAATGCTAAGCATTCATAATGGCATATATAGAACTGCTTAAGTGCAACTATAAATCTGAGCGCAGATTTGTGAAATTGCAAGTACCCAAGTAAAGATTCATGTGGCCATTGCAATAACAATTGTAACCGTATATAATGGACCACTTGGACAGAGAGCGAACCACAAAATTGTCTATAAAATTAATCACTCGACAAAATTGTGCAATTTGCGTAGCCCAAAATTAACTTGAATTTAGATTTTTTCCTCTGTCTTTTTTTGCATGCACAATTGCACACGAGGATGAGGCTGGAATGACTCCTGCCAGCACAAGACTGTTTGCCTGTCCAGTGTGGACTATATTGGGTCCCGCAACGCTATGGCCTAAACCATTGAAAGCCCGAAAATGTATGGCAATTAGAGTGGCCATTGTGTGTGCTGGTCAGTCGTTAGTCGGCGAGGGAAAGGATGGTTCGGGAGGATGGAATGGGAACTGTAGCCGGGCAAACTATTAGATAGCAATCCTGTGACTGTGTCGTTATGTTCTGTTCATTTGGCCGCATTCTGTGGCAACCTACAAATGGCCCTTTGCTGTTTTCGTTGTGCTGAGTAATTTTTCAAAAAGTCGCCTTCATTGTTATGCAGCCTTATTGTTATTGCATAAAAATGGCAACTGCTGCTAGCTCGCTTACTCTTTTCCACTCCCACTGCCACTTCCTCACTCTCCATGTCTCACACATGCAACAGTTGCAAATGGTGTGCAATTAGGCGCCGCAATTAACGTGGTGCAGTGTTTAACCTGTTACACAGTGGCTGCTGTTCAACGTGCTGCCCATTTACGTGCGGATTTTCTAAATTTTAATGCTGGTTATTTACTTATACGTGTGTGCGTGTCTCTCTCTCTCTCTGTCTGTATGTGTGTGGGGGCAAGTGCAATTGACGTCCATTTGTGTACCCACAATTGTCGCCATTGCCATTCAAATGCATTTAAGCTCTCACATTTTTCACGTTCTGATTTTTTGAGCTCTGCTCGACTTTTAAACGCATTATTTTTAACGCCAATTATGTACATACACACATACATACACACAACTGGCCACACGGTCAGCGCCTATAAATTGGCAACAAATGCAGCGGCCTCTTGATTACGGCTATTATGTTAATTGCCGTACGTGTTCCCATTACTTTCCATGCGATTTAATCATTTTACATTAAACAATCTAATGGTTCTCCACCAACACTTTCATATTCTCCACTATGCTATAAAGCTCTTAAGCTGAACTTCGGTGCTCCAGCTAATTAACTACAAATTATAGTAATAAGTTTATCTCTAACTGTAACAATGTTCGAGTGAACACTATAATTGTAAAATAAAAGTGGGAAAACCACGACTCACATTGTGAACTTTCCTAGTCCACGGCACAAAGTTAAAAATAGCTTTAATTCCAAAATAAGTCATAAATATTTATAGCTATCATTAAGCTAGTTAACGAACATCATCAACTTTAACCACAATAATAAGGAAACTCGAATTTGAATTGCGGTAAATGAATTTTATAATTAATAAATATTGAAAGATTGTTTTTTTAACTCATTTAATTATGATTAGTTTATATTTACAGTTCATTATCAGTTGAAAATTGTTTATATTTTTTATTAATTTTTTTATTATCAGTTGAAAATTATTTATATAATTTAATAATCTTTATAAAATGTGTGGTTTATATTTGTAAAATATTAGAAGTAACCAATTGATGATAATTCAATTTTTAATTTATTAACAATTTATCTACAATTAGACTTTCCAGTTTTAATATAAATTCATCTGGTCTTTTCCTAATCGAAAGTATAGATTCCCACATATTAGTGGGAATTCGCTAACGAATCTAATTAAGAAATTTTCGTGGTCTTTGTTTGAAAGTATTTGCAGTTTATGATTTTGTGGATGGGAAACTCTGCTTGTTGTAGATCATATAACATCGTGTGCCGACCAAATTTGCCAAGTACCGTGGATAGATACAATGCGAGGGTCTATTGAGACTATATATTTTAATTTGCATTTGAAAGTTTTTGTTTGGAATACAATAAATAATCAATAAAATAGTTTAAGGAAAATGGACAAAGTGTTCGAGAACTTGCAACAATTGTGGGACTAATCATTGTCTTTTACATTTTAATTTATTTTAATAATTTAACTCAGTTTGATATTTAAATGTTTTGAAATTTATTATTTTTCGTTTTAGTTTTAATTTAAATGTATATATTTAAATAAACAAATAAAATTAAAGAAAAATGCAGATTAGGACAAAATAATCTGATAAACCTACTGACGATAATTGCTTTATCAGCCCTCGCAGTGATGGTAGCAAATTTGGCAGACGGTGAGTTTTGCACCGCGTTTGATTTCATTATGTGGGAAAACTCACCAATGAGAACCGAGCTCGTGGCAGTGCGCAGGTTGCACTTTGGCTGCTCTACAGTTAAATATGCGAATATTTTTCGCATTCATTGAGGCTACATTTTCTGATGCCACGGCATGAGGCATGACGCAGGAAGCAGGACGCCACACGCTGGGATGCGGAACGAATATTCATATATTAATTTCAAAGCATACTTTTCTGCGTTCTTGCATATTTAAAATTGAAAATTCGACATCTCTTAATTATGAGCACATTACAGCCAAATAGATTAAATATTAACCATGTTATGCGAATGTGCAAAATACTGCTACCGCAATTTATTAATATTATGTTCTCGTTTTTTGTTTCACCATAACTTTATGCAATTTTCAGGATAGCTAAAATAAAATATTCTATTATTTTTGTCCGTCCGCCGGGCAATCATAAAAATTCATAACCCACAAAAATTCGCTCGAGTGGATCTGCACATTCTGCACACATACTAAAATAGTCACTGCCATTAGTTTACGTATATCAATTATCTACCTATTCAAACAAATCGATTAGATCCATAGTAAAACCTCATCAATTGCGACGTTCAAAGTTGTGTGTAGACAGATAAAAATCAAAATTAAATCGAGTGAATTCATGCGTAAGAATTAATAATTTCCGTTTTGTTTTATACGCAGCTCGTTCAAGCAAGTTATTCTCTTTATATGAAATATATACATTTGGACCGGAAATTAGATGCCCATTGGGCACAATAATCGGTAAATAATTTACACATCGATAAAGGGAACTACAAATGAATTGCCTCAACTCGAGGGAAGGTCTCTGTCAAACTTGACTTAATTCAAAAAATCAAAAATAGTTAGCTCACATTTAAAAATTGTGCCTTTGATTTTTTGTCTTTGGGTCTCTGCTACAAATAGTATAATAGATGAGGTATTTTATGTTCATTTCTTATAAATTACACACACACTTTTAAGCGGACTAGTTTGTTGTTAGCCTTGTATCGTTGGAATATTGGAATAATATTGTAATTGCCAAGTTATAGGCAAATATATGCCTATCCCTGTCCTTTGCCAAGACGCCGCTCTCTTATAAATACTAAATACGCTTTTATCGTTCCATTTTATATCGTGTGTGGGTAACAAATGATGTAGACGTGACTGACCTTTAAAGTATATATATTCTTGATCGAGTCGGCTATTTTAACTGCCCATCCGAATGTATTGGTGTGCTTTACACTGAGCTTTTAAAATATTTTCCGTGGTTTGCTTGAAATATTATTTAAGTTAATCGAATTTTATTGTGGTAACACTAGTTTTCTTTGCAGTTATCTATTATACTACTCTTTTCTCTTCTTAAATTTATTATTCAATGTCTATAACGACTTTAACCAGTCGACGGAAAGTAAAAGGTTATTAAATTAAAAATATAAGAAAGTTAAAATAAGTTACTTTACAAAATAAAAGACAGTTAATATACATAAATAGAGAAGAATTACAAGAGCAATTTATTTTTCTTTACTTTCTTTTACTTTTAACTTACTTTGAATATATAGTTATAGCTGTTAACTGAAAACATTTGTTTGTTATATTATATTTTTAAAATGTTTTGTCAGTTTTACAATTACTGATAAATTAATAGATTTTAATTATCACTAACAATATCAGAATGCGATTTTACAGGTTTTTATATTCTCCACACTTTTCTAAGGGACAGGCCGCAGGGTATCTGATAGTTGTGGTCGCTCATCCAAAGCTTTATTGCGTTCTTTACTTTGCTTGCCAGTATTCAGTATTTTCAACGTTATTGGTTATTGACTTTTACGCCGTTTGTTGTTTTAAAATTGCTCATTTCATGCACATGAGCGAACACACGTACCCCATTTTTTCAACCACTTGACTATGTCCACACACACCCCACACATCACACACACACACACACACACCACACACTTGTCAACAAAGGGGCACACTTGTGTGGGGTCTGACAGCCCTTTGACTGCTGCTTTGTATTGCAGTTGACTCTTGAAGTGTTTTTATGAAATGGACAGCGAGCTGATTACAAAATTGTGGCCATCAGTCGGGCTACTTGGCTATGCAGGAGACAGCACAAAGGCGCTAAGTGCAGGCGGCCATGGTCATGTCATATAGATGAGGTGTGGCAAGTGGCAAGTGGGCCTCGATTACGTGCCGACGCAGGTGCATGAAATTGCACATGAAATTGAGTTATGACACATGTCTCATTCTGTTGCCGCCGATTGGGGGATGTTGTGGGTGCAAGGGGTATGGGAGAATGGGGGGCATTGAGGCGTGTTGATTGCGTGTAAATGATGCTGGCCAAAAAACATAACAGCAGCTGCTCAGCGAACGGATAAATAAACAGAAAATCACAGCGGCAAGAGGCTTGATTAACGGCCAACTGCCAACTTCCAACTGCCAACTTTCAGCTGCCAAAAGAAATGAAAGCGTTCGGTTAACAACTTGCAGTTTGATTGGCAGGCTTATCATGTAGAGCCTCTTGGAGCTCTGCAACTGTAACCTTAACCGTAACCGTAACCGTAAGCTTAGCTGTAGCTTCGTAACCATATCCCGTTCGTTGAGGGGGTCTGCAGAGCTACCAGTTCCATCAACTATGGAATTTAATTAATGAGCGCAATTTACCTTCTAATTAGTGCAACCATTCACAGGCACCTTGGCGATATTTGTGATTGATATGCCAACATTCAAGTGTAAATTTGGTTATTTAAAACCCGGTCGGTATCATCTCATCCCATTCATCGCATTCTCATCGCATGTTGCGGCCGAACCTCCTTTCGCCGGTAAATTAATTCAAGTGCGTAAATTACTTCAAGCTACCTCAGGTGATTGTTACTCGACGAGTGTCGAGCCAAAGTGTGAGGTTGGCCTTAATGGAAAATTGGAGCTTGGTCGAGTATGTTGTTGATTTGCGGTGGAAAGAAAATGGGAAGCTCTCAATTCAAGGCAAACTGTGAGCTGTGAACTGGACTGGGTAGAAATTTTAATTGCATACAGCTGTGCTTTTTTGCAGATCTCACAATACATATGTTATTGCTTGAAAAGGCTTAAGGAAAACTCCGAGTAAATGGAGACAACAAGTCTTTTATTCAAACGAACAATGCTTTTTATTACCCTCTTGTCATAATTTACATGGAATTTCAAATCAAAAGCACTTTTAGTCAGTCAAAACATTGGCTCTTCTTTTTATAACACACATAATACACAATGAACACTTGTTTGCGCTTTTAATTGCCTGCATTCTTCGAATTCCTTGTCTTTCACTTTGCAAACTTCAAATATTTATTAATCAAATTGAATGTTGTGCAACTACCTTCAAATTCATACAATACAAAATAACTAATTTAATTAAATGAGAGTATTTGGGATGCACCTAAAACTTGTTCATGAATGACAGGAAATCATTATCCGAAAATAAGAGTTAAGAATACAAATTTTAGCCAAATAAATCAATACAATTTTGAAAGGAATATAAAAGAGTTTTTTTTTAATTTTTATTTTATGAGTTAAAAATAAATTAATATTTTGTAACTTGTATAACAAAAATCATAAATAAATTTAGTATCTATTGATATTTCCTTTTCATGAAATACTACATACAATACTGCAAATAAATGTATAAGAAAAAATGGATTATGATAGAATATGGTATGATCCCTCATTGTCCTTAAGGAACGTGTCATGAATCATATGCAATCTTCGATCAAGAATATTTCTAAATGTTGCTGGTGCAGCATTTACGGAATAATCTTATTTGTTACTTTAAATAATATTAAATATTGCTGTCTATTTTTCATCTAAATATTTTTTGGAAATAATTTTGGAATTGCAATTCTGTTTTAAAAGTTTTGAGAGGAATATTAGCATTTCAACTAATTATTGACTTCGATATTTCCTTTCTTAGAGTCGCCAGGCGTTTTTTCCTTTAATTTTGCCAGGATATGTGCAACATGCAACAGTAGTTGGATTAAGTGAAGGCTAACAAGCGTGAAGATGGCCAACATGTGTTTCCATTGGCTGAAGCTCTGGCAACGGGGACAAAGGTTATTTTATTTATTGCATTAGCCGGACGTCTGTTGCCGTAAATGTTGACCCTGAGGCTGAACGTGCTGCCCTATTGGATCTTCATCACGTTCACATTCACATTCACATTCACGTTGACATTTTATCCCATTGGCTGTTGGCCTTTTGGTTGCTGTGCGCGGGTCATGAATTAACTGCATTGTCCACTCGAATGCATCCTGATGGCTGGCAGGACTCCAGGCTGCAGGCTGCACACAAAAGCATGAACATATTATGAACAGAGCAAATTGACATCATGATTCGAGTATTATGACAACAATTGAGTCTTTGTTGGATATCTGGTTGAATTTTAATTAACTGCCTGTCTGCAAAAGTGTATAACAAATTAGTTAGCTTTCAAATATTGCTAATTAACAATGAATGATTTGAAATTATTTTATATGTTTAATTCAAACTGCACTCAATAACATTTCATTAAGTATAAGCAATTAAATTACAAATTCTGTATGTAAAACATTTATGTTGCCATAAATTATTTATGTTATTTATGTTATTTGCATGCAATTATAATATTGATATGTATGTCGTCTGCTTTGTCTATTGTCATTATATTAATAATCTTTTAAAAAGTTAGTATTATAAAACAAGGGATATTTACAACCAGTTTCATTGATATGTGTAAAATAAATGAAAAGTTAAAGTATCTTCTAGTCCAAAACACTACAGTGATCCATTTACATTTGTTAATTTATTGCTGCTAATTACTAAACAAAAATGAAAAATTATATAAAATATGCAGTTTTCAATATGTTTTCAATTAGCTAGAAAACAACATCTAGCTAATTGTTGTTAAAGTAGTAAAAGTATTTGAATATTCCGTTTGTTTGTTAAATGCTGCAATTAAAAATACAAGCATGAATTAAAATGGCTTACACAATGCACAGACAGGCAATATGTGTATGTATATGTATATAAATAAATGTATATATGTTTGAAAATAAATATAAAACAAAAATTTGGGGTATAGAGAGAATGTGAGTCAAGGGAGGAGGAGTGGTGCGGTGGGGGGGAGGGGGGTTGAATTCGGATTTGGTGGCGGCAACAAACGTAAATACAAACTGATTAAATATGCACTTTGCAGCTTGGAAAACGCGGAATAAATTAAAGTGTTAATTTAACATGACACATTAGTACTGCCCATCCTCACACACACACACACACTGATGTACACACAGACACATAGATGAGACAGACGCACGCACACACATACACACTTAGACAAGAATCAGCTTTAGCTTTTGGCATTGGTCCGTCTACCGTGTTGCTTGTTGATTTTTGAGAGTCTGTGCGTGCGTGTGTTAAGTAAGTGTGTGTGTGTGTGTGTGTTAGGTGTGTGCGAGTGTGTGTGTGTCTCGGGGACTCGTATGCGCTGCTAATGAGCTACGCTTCTGCTCCTGGTTTGAGGCTGCGTGGCATGGTTACAGCACAGGGATTAAGTACACGAACGAACAACCCCCTTCCCATCCCCTCTGCCCATCCTGTGTGTCAAGGTGTTTGAAGTAATTACGCGTACGCTGATGTATTAGCATTTTCAAGCGTAATTATTGTTGCTGCATTTTCAAATGTAAAACTAGAGTGAAATGAACGAAAAATGAAATCAGAAACTTTAATAAAAAAACAAACGAAATCAACTGTGAAATCATTTTAATTGAATTAATGGTTGTTTTAACTCCGTGGTCACTGATTACATTATGCAGTTTGTTATGTTTTATGTTAAGAGTAGCATCTTTCCCTAATTATATTTCATCATTAATATAACTTCTGATGCAATTTGACATCATATTGCATCAACCTATGTTTATTTACATTTAAATAACATGCTGTACATAATGTATAACAGAACCAAATAAAGTCAGTTAAATTTTATCACTTGAATAGTCCGTAACATTTCTGAACAAGGAACTCAATATATTAATTGGTCTGGTACCAAGAAATCTGCTGGAATCCTTGTTGGAATTTGTAATTATTTAATGTGAATTGCAGAGCAATTAAAAAATGAATATTTATTAATTATTATAGTTGGAATGCGGTTAAAAAAAACTTTTTGAACCGATTCTATCACTATTTTCCCGCATCGTGGTGTGAAACCATTTTCATTAAATTAATGTTGCATTTTTAAGAAAATACATGCAAACTGTGATTGGTGTTCTGTTTCACTCTATATATTTTATTTTTATTTTATTTAATACTTTAAGTATATAAGGGCCCGGATCTTCAATGTCTTTTTAAACCCTTCATATTAGAGAATTTTAGTTTATACTATAATACTATATAAACTAACGGATCCTAATACTGTTTTCAACGATACTGCATTTTTTAATTATAAGTATTAGTACATATTAGTATATATTTCACATTTTTTCTTTTAATTTTTTTTAATTTTGTAAATTTGTAATAAATTTTCTTGACGTCATTGATGATATCAGCTTCCAAAAAAAATAAACTGTTTTATAGTATATCAGAATTCAATGTCGGCTAAAAAATATGAATTTGCTCTTGTGACATATTTAAATTGTATATCTTTATATCGATAATATATCCAAAGTGACCAATTTTATTAACTTGTAAATAAATTAATTTATGTGACTTTTTAAACTGTGCTAAAGGTAACGTCTCGGACATATTAAGAACCTAGTTATTTTCTTTGATTATATTCCACCGTAACTATGTATAAAGTTATGATATTGAAAAGCTAGTGGCTTCAACTAGCACTTGTGATTTGTATGTGATTACTAGCAATGAGTTTTCATTTAATATACTCCAGAGCTTTATCCAAACTACAATAATAGTGGTTATTACTTTAAATAGCTGTACTTAGCCCCATGACGCAAACTGCAAACGATTAGATAGAGGGTAACTTTGTGTCTTATCTGTAACTTTATCTGAATTTCACTTTTAACGTATAGATGAGTATAATCTCGGCTTTGACTGCAATGGGTTGTAATTTATGAAGTCGACAATAATAGTAATGTAGAAAGCAAAGCTCCAATACGGATATGTGAGTATTTAAACTGGGGCGTGATAAAATGTCGTCGCTTTCGTTTTATGTTGACTGTGAGCTGCCTCAATGCTGTGCCATAAACATGGCAAGTGAAAAGTGCTGGAGCAATTGGTCACGCTTAATCACCTGGTCGATGGATGGCTGCAGCCGGAGTAGCACGAGCTGCAATTGCAACAGAGAAACAGCAACAGCAGCAGCAACAGCAACAAAATCAAGTATACGCGTCGTGTACATAATTCTACGCAGTGGTAACGACACTAAAATTGCAGTGACCGGGGATTGAAAACTGTGAAGGCAACCAAACAAACTTGCACACACACACAGACACACACACATACAACACTAACACACATGCAGTGAATACGTCTGTGCGACAGTTCAATGAAAATAATGAAACGCAAAAGCACCCTGGGAGTTTTATTACAATTGATCACCTGTTACGTTCATTGGTAATTGCACCCAGAGCCATACTAAATATACATGCACACACTCGCACACTCGCACACACACATGCCATGACACGGCGGTTGTCCGATCTGAGTGAGTGAAGCAACCAAGCGAATGATGTGCTGCACCCAAACCAATCCAACTTTTTCATGCCCCGTAGCCAATGCAGTCTCTCTCCGCAACTCTGTTGGCTTTGGATTTTGTGCATGAGGTCAGCTTTTGTGTGTTGCCTACCTACCTCTTCTTAGGGGGGAGGGGGAGGCATTGACAGGTGGGATGTCCGGCTAGAGATGCTGGACATATGCGAATGGAATGCGGCTGCTGATACGTTTGTCCAGGAGCCGAGGCAATTGACCGCCAGTCCCTCCATTCAGTTCGGTTGCCGGGTGTGTGCTCTCAATATATCCCCGGGACATTTGTTACAGTTGAAATGCTCTGGTAAAATGTTTTTGGACCGCTCTTATGGCTGTGCTCCTGCACCGAGGTTAAATGTAAGGCGACTCCTCGAGGAGTACGGCAACGGGGCAGGTTATGGGGTGAGGAACGGGACAGGTAACGGTGTGTGGAGCCATTTCGATTGCCAACAAGTAAAATAAATTGTTGCATTTTAATGTGTTAGCCCCCACCCCTCTTCCCTTGCATTTTCCACGTGCGTGATTGTGCGCTGTAGTTGGATTTATTGAATTTTTAATTTTTAATTTGCTATTCAAAGAGTGTGAGGAGAGTGTTAGGAGAGAGAGAGAGAGAAAGTTGGAGCGTCGGGTTGTTAAAAGAAACATTTGCACAACAGCAATGAATTCACTTTAAATTCATTGAGAAAGTTCAACTTTGTGAGACCTTCAATGATATTGTTTTGCAGACAAATAATGTTTAAATATGTATATTAGGGTGCATCGTTTTGTAAGGGCCAAACAAACTTTACAAGTGGTACCCTCAAGTCGTAATCTACGCTCAATTTTAAGTTTTTTTCATTTTCAGCCAATAATCAATTTCTAATTTTCGCTTTCCGAGTTGAGCTTTTTTAAAATTTATTTTAGCTTATCTTTAATCGCAGAATATTTTTAACTAAAAAAGCAGGGACTATGAAAATATTTTAGAACTATGGTTTCTGAGTGAAAACATTATAGATTACAAATTTGGGTTGCCATTTATAATTTTTTTTGGGAAATATCGATGCACCCTAATGCTTAAATGCATATTTAGGTGGGGATTGAAATTGAAATGGTTTAACTGCAATCTTCAACTAATTACAGTAAGTATCCAGAATATAAGCAAGCTCTAAATGTTGTCGGGGCCAGAAGAGACAGCCAACAGAGACAGTTGCACTGTCAGTTGTCAAACATGTTGCACTGCTTTGTGGTTCGCTCGAGCGTTAGAGGCATTTAGTGGCAATGACAGCACATAGAGGTGACTCCGTTGGCTGGATTAACATTTACTTTAGTTGGATGATGGATGTTGGATTTACAATTGGGATGTTGCGGCAAATGAATTGCTTGTGCAACTTTTGTGCTCTGTTCATCTGAACTTTGAACCTGAACGCCTGAAAGCAAACTACAAAACTTTGCATTTGCTGAAAAAACAAAGCCAAACAGAGCAGCGACAAGCAACATAATAACTTTTAATGAAATATAACGAACGAGCGCAGTTGCTTGTTAATAATAAAATGCGACATGCAAACGGCAAGGAAATTATGTTTATTATTTTATATTACGCGGCCTGGAATTTTTTCTTATTACTGCAAGGAGTCGCACCTTTGCCAGCCACACGCAAATCAAAGCCCGCCGGGCAAGCGAATGCCAAATGCTTGTCAACATTTCTCAGACTCGTGCACCACCCCCACACCCCCATCCCCCCATCCTCCCACCTCCCAAAAGCCATCACCCACCATCCTTAAGGTTAAACAAATCTCAGTGCCGCATGAGGCAAGGAGGCATGAGGCTTTCAGTAAAACTCTGGGCCAACCCCCTTTGGCGCATTGTGTTATTCTTTTATGCGTTTCTAATTTCATTTAGCGACATTCGACATTCCATTCCCTTCCGCCTTTATGCAGGTAGCTCGAACTTTGATAAACATTTCACTGCCTCCTCTTCAGGAGTGCCTGCATTGTTGTTTTTCCGTATTTTCTTTTTTTCTTTCTCTCATTTTTTTCAGAGTATTTTCTTTTAATTTTTATTCCCCCATTACCGACCAAGACTTTGGCAAAATTAGATTAGAAATATTGCTACCAGCATTTTGCTTTGCTCTTCCCATTTATGTTCGTTTCCTTTTATTTGGCTAACGTTTTGTATACTTTATTAATACGCATGTTATACTTTTTGCTGTTTTGCATGTGCCACCGTCAAACACAACAACTACGATAACAACAACAGCGACAGCAGCAATGAGAAAACAAAAATTGTTTTTCTGTTTCCTTAATAATTGAGATTTCTCTTTCCACATTGGGGGTGGCAAATGGCAAGTGGCAAGTGGCAAGCGGCAAGTTGCCCTGGCCTGTTGCGGATTTCAAATCATATTTTAATTTAGTTGGACTTCTTAACGTTTTATTTCCTGCAGGCTAAATCCAAAAACTTGATTTGATCATTGCATCTGAGGCAAATACATAACTTTTCATCTCATTTAAAGCTTAAATTATCTTTAATAAAAAGTGCTAAATATAAGTGTGATTTACATAACTCTGCAATTTTTAAAGGTCATATTGTTATTGTAAGTTGTAAATTATGATGTGTATTATAGGGGTAAAGTTATGAATTCACAATTTAATTCAAAACTGGAAAATTTGTTGTTCGGTATGGCGAAGTGGAATTGCACTCCAATTGAAGATTGAGTATAATGATGCGAATTATCTTCATTTTAGTTATCTTGTTTTTAAGTAGTACATTTTCGTGCTTAATAATTGTATTAATATTATAACTACTTACATGATTATATACCTTAATTAAATATAAGTATACTAATCGAGTCTTTATTCTTTTTTCTTATCTGTGATTCGATCTTCCAAATAAGCCTTTTTCGGAAGATAGTTTACTGAATCCCCCTGGTATTATTTATTATTTAAACCAGACACTCTGTGATTTCTTTTTATTATTGGATAATTTTTAATATTGGCCGTAAATTCGCTAAAGTGTGCTTTAATATCATAGCAATTTTCCTGTAATATTTAAGTTTTTAAAATGCCAGTCGTTTAATTTGACTTTGGTTTTGAGGGAATATTTCTTTAACCGATACTCTATTAAGTCAGCAATGTGATGGAGATTGGAAAGAGTATGTAAAGTAATTGATATATAAATTTAATTTTATATATTATTTATTAAGTGAAGAATCCGTACATCATAATATTGTATCTTTACATCACAGGGTGGAGAAATATTCTTAAGAATTACCAAACACTATTTTAAAATAAGTGAAGTAGGAACATAAGTGTGCTCGTAAGTAAGTTACTGTTGTCCAATTGTCTTGGCAAAACCTTGCCGTTTAAGTCGTCTCAGAGGTCGAGCGGGGATAAGACGTCTTGCAAGAATATATAAATTTAATATTAAGTATATGTAAGGAAGAAATTATTACTCAGTTTCATTTTGCATTTGAAGAAACTCGCTTGAATGCAAATTGTAAATCATTATTATGGTACGAATATGCTCGATATTCGTTATAATTAAGCTGCAAAGTATCAATTGCATTATGGGGCATCTAGTTATTGTTAATGAGAGATGTTGAGTTCATTATGCAATATTGGCAGGTATATGTATAATGGTTAATTTCGACCATCTTCTTAGGTGCACAGGCAAGGCACCAACAACAACAACAACAACAAAACAGAAACAACAACGTCGAGTGCATGTGGCTTCATTTGGTTGCCATCCTGACTAATATCACGATGATTCAAGTGAGTAGATTCGTATTCGTTCAAATATTGTGGGCATTCTGTTGGTGCTTCATCAACGTCGATGGTTTCGAGGCCTTCGAGGCTTATGTCAGTGGCTGTGGCAGCGACTGTGGTTGCGTAATGAATGTGTTTTGTGGAGCCTTACATTTGTTGCCAGTTTAACAGCTCAGATTGATGCCATTACTCGTATACGCCTCCTGTGGTCATCCTTTGCACTGAAATCAATATTAAACCTGCTTTGCATACCGCGTTCTCTCTCTCGCTCTCTCTTTCACCCTCTTTCTCTCTCTCTCTCTCTCTTGGATTGCTGGCAGCTATGTTTCTTATATTCTAATTAATCCAGATGCTTGATGCTCTTGTTCGAGTTTTGATTACATTTAAAACTAAAACTGATTAATGTGTATCATTTTTCAGCAAACATGCAAATTACATAGTCATTTGTATGAATGTGTGGGTTAATTGCTATAAGGCATTTGCATTTGCGAATTAGTCACGCTATGGGCAATACTCATACCTCGTTCCCTGTGTGTGTGTGTGTTATTGCTGTGGTGTGTGATTATGTATAATTATCTCGGGATAATTGTGAACGGAAAGGGCATAATATGAGACAGGAAACAAATACGCAAAATACGGCAACAAATAGTTTGCACTTGGCGATATTAAGTATACGATAAGATACATAATTACATATAAATATTCGATGTTGTTTGACTTATTTCTTTAGATACAAAGCAATTTATGAAATAGAGATAAGGATATTAATATGCTCTACGTTATAGAGGGACTTATTACCATAACCATTACAGTCTAGTTGACCCTTTTTTTGTATCAGTTTTGTTGTCCAGTTGCATTCAACTTCATTTAAAATGCCCACATTTATTTAAATTAATTAAGAATGCTACTGTAATCCGTCAACTGAAAAAAGTACTGTATGCCTCAATTAATTCTCATCATAGAAATAGCCGTAATCAATTTAAAATAAAAGTCTTAAAACACTTTTCAGCCCCTTGGCTAAAAGCTCAGGGAAAAAAGGTTTATAATTTGTGTGTTTAGTGTGTGTGTGTAATTTTCAATTTATAACGAAAATATATTCACAATACAGACACACACAAACACACTCACATGAGAAAATGAAAAAGATTTCGTGTATAAAAAAGAAACAATGTAAATTGAATATAGGGTCAGGTTTGGCTTGCTTTTATTTCCTTCTGCTCGAAGCAACCAAACTCATAAAAAAGTATTAATTAAAAGTAAAATTATAAGGCTCGTGCACACACACACACACACACACCAACACACACAGCACACAGACACAATTGTATACATATGTTTAAATGAAACTTCATAAATAAAAATACATCCGTGGAATGTTACAAAGATATCAGATTCGACGTGAAGGAAGAGGAGATGTGATCCCTGGAAAGGGGTGTCCATGCAGGAGTGGTGGAGGTGGGGAGGGGGGTGGGTGTGAGAGCGGTCAGCTTAAAATACAAAGCCCATCCCTGAGCTGCTGCCCATTTGGCAAATTGAACTCGTGTCCAAGTTTTAAGCAGATTACAGACCATTAAGCATTTTTTCATATAATTTGCCCTGCAAGAAGAGAGGGGAGAACAATTTCTGCGCTTAACATATGCGAAGTCATATAAATATTTTGATAAGGGTTGCCCTGGTCAAAGGCCTGTGAACATATTTTGCTGACGGCCATTTGATTGTGTGAGTGTGTGTGAGCATAGGGTTGGCTGTTTAATACACATCATGACTTTTAAGTTATCTCTTTTAAAATTAAAAAACAAATATATACAAATATGTATATATATATATAAGATGTTCTCAAAGATAATGTGACTTTCAGCAGCAACAACAACGCTCTAGAACTTCAAAGTGGACTCCCTACTTACAAGTGGGCTAAATATATCGTCGGCATATAGTTTAGACCTTTTGGAAAATCCCCAAAGTGCCTGCCAAAAATGTTGTCATATTCTTCTGTTGACAAATTGAATGGCTAGGAAATTATGAGGGGTGCAGAGGGTGTAGGGGGGTTGCTGGCCAGACAAGTATGAGGTACCTGTCTGTCGCACTTTTATGCTAATTCACTTCATTAAAATACAAAACAAATGGAATAAAATGTGACACACATTTTCGGGCACTGTCTTCATTCCATTTCAGCTGAAACATATTTAGCATATTAAAGTGAAATTTTAATGGGCTGCGAATTAGCAGCAAGCTTTTTAATAGCTTTGACAGACGAAGGTGGGTATGATTATGATGCTGCTGTTGCTGCTGTTGCTGCTGATGTTGCTGCCACGCCCACCTTGTCTCATCAACACAAATTGCATATGTCAGTTACAAGAGTTGCGAAATTCGTTTCTGGATATGCAAAAAACAAAAAGCGCCCAAAACGCAGGCAAATAAACTGAGTTTGGTTCATGTTTGTGTGCTGTGAAAGTTAAAAGCAATCTAGAGGGAGGTGGGGGTTGGGGAGGTGGTACAGTGGGCAGAGAGTCAGAACAGAACGAGAAAGAGGTGGAAAGGTCAGAGTGGTTGTTGTTCTCTGCGGTTGGCAAATCACAGTTTGCAAATTTGTTGAAAATTCCATTAAACTTCGCGCAAATAACCGAAGGCGTTCAATTCTAGTCGACGTCGCGTCGTTTATATAATTTTGTTGTATGCCATAGCAAAAACAACAACAACAACATCAACCATTCCTTCCAGCGAAGTGGGTAGTGTTTTCAGCTATGTAGTTCTCAGTTCTGGGTAGGCAAAAAAAGTTGCACAAGAAACTGAAAACAAACTTGCTGGGGGAGTGAGTAAATGGCGTCCTTGCCAAAAGTTTCACATGTCTGACGTGCGTCGTGCTTTTTTCCAACATATTTCAGCGATGCCAAATTCCAGCTAAATTAACTATAGCATACTTAATAATAATGGCTGCAGCTGCTTCATATCTTGGCCAGAACACGCGTATCCCTATTCTTAAACTACCTCGAGAAAGAAAGAAAAACACATCACACAAACGAACGCACCTTGCTGAGAGAGGGAGAGAGAGAAAGAGCTTGTTGCACGTTGCTGTTCTCGTTGTTGTTGCCGCTGCCATTTCACATGTTGCTCATGTTTGCTGCAAGCCACTTTCTTTTTGGCCACGATGCGTACTTGCAACTGGCACCCATTGTTTCAAGAGCCCCCAACCCGGTCGGAATAATTTCATATAATATTTATATATATTTTTGGTTTGAATTAAAGTTTCTTTTTGAAGTACCCCAACCTGCCTGGCATTTAAATTAACAAGAACTTGTGCACTTAACCAAATTTTCTTAAAAATGTTGACTAGCCAAGCTTTTATTGTTCTTGTGCTTATTGTTTGTTATGTCAGCTCCTGTAATTTACTTCCCTAAGAACTTTATAATCAAATATTTTGTACTTTTATTCTAATTCTAGCTTCTGTAACTGCTTCAACAAAGGTATGCCAGCACCACGATAGCAACTTCTATTCCATCGTGTAATTTAAATAGTTAAATTCTTAAGATATATTCGGATTATTTAATTAAGTCAAGCCAGTGTGTGAACTTTTTTTCCATAAGTAAGTTTTAATACTCGGTTTTCTTACTACTGTCTTCACCTTTTTAAAAAAAAAATGTCTCATTGTTTGAATTTTGTTTAATAATATGATTATATATATAAAGTATATATATTAGATAACATTATACCTAATTTAAATGTTAAGTTTGGCATGCAAATTCTTTTTATTTAGGTATGAATCGATTTTTGTGACGCAATATAAACTTGACATAAAAAGAATCGAACTGTCGATGTAAATAGCTGCATATATCTAGTTCAAACTCAATACACTTTATTCTTAAAAAATTGCCAAGCTCAAAGTGTGAACAAAAATTGACTGTAGTAAAAATAAATGTAAATATTTAATTTTGATGGACAATCAAATTAGAAGCTAATAAAACTGAAAAATTTGACATTTTACATAGATATTGGTCTAGATTTGTCAAAGTTGTTCTTGAAAACATGGAAAATATTGAGTTGAGGTGTTGAATTATCATGAAAGTCGATTTTATAAGCTCGATTGACCGTCAAAAAATAATCGAGTCAATAAAATATTAAACAGTCGCTTCGGTGAAAATCAAGTTGTAGATTTTTAAATGAAACTAAAATTTATTCAGTAATTAATTTTAGCATCAAATATTCTTCTAAAACATTGGTGGAAATATTATCCTGCATAACAGATTTGTATGGTTCCTATTTAATAACTGTTTGAGAGTTAGAGAGTATTTAATTCGGCTTACTGACATTTGCATATTCAGATTGTGCATGGCATATATTAATTAAGTGATTGGCAGGGTTTAGTAGCGTCTGAAGTATTAGTAGATAATATTGCATAAGGCTCAAGAATTTATCCGCATACTAATTTAATTTGGACCTCTTTAGTTCACTGTTCAAGTGAGTTCACCGAGTTCGATAACTCGATTAAAACTAATAAAATGTATGCATAATTTGCAATAGTAATAATATTGGAGGCCCTTAAGACGGCTGACTTCCAAATGCATTATAATATTGTGTAAAGTGTATGTTGTCCTAACACGACAACCTCATTATGAAGTTTGATTGTGGACTGTTTTGGTGTTGTGTATACTTACTTTGGGTTTGCTTTAATAAATTTGCCTCTATGCAAATTGTAGTTTCAATTGAATGATAATTAATTGCGTACTTTGCACACATGCACTCACACGCACACACACACACACACACACACACGAACGCATACATATAGATAATTCCTAAGTCGGCATAACCGATAATAATCAACAGAACAAGAAGCAAATACAAAGCGCAGCTATCGATCTGAAGGACAATTCAAGGATTAGTTGCACTTCAATTGCGGTGCGTATTCTGTGTGTGTGTGTGTGTGTGTGTATATGTGAGTGTGTGGAGAATATTTCATGGCATTTATAACTCAATGGCAGCCTTAATTCAAAAGCATGTCCAATTATATGCATTAGTTTGCATGTATCTAAATATGCATCTTTGTATGGGCTTATCAATATCTTTGTATCTTGCGGCAGCATCTGCAACAGAAACAACTTTTTCAATTAGTTCGGACAATTATATGGCAGTGAATTGCACTTGAAACTTTTGTGTGCTCCTTACTCTCTCTCTCACACTTTCTCTCTGCTCTCTCTCTCTCGTTATCTCTATCTTTACTGTGAGAACATCTTGTATTGTCTATGGCATACAATTAAGGCTATTTAATTGTTAGTTGTGCAAAAACAACAATAGTTACACCTGATGAGCTTTGCATTTAATTTAGTTATTGCAGCACATTTAAACATTTTTATTTATCTTTTACTTTTGCTAGGACTTTGTCTTCCACTTCGACTTCGCCATCGACTTGTTCTTGTGACTCGGAAGAGTCAACCCGTCGAATGCGCATTGCTTCTTATTATTTCATCATTTTCCGCTTCTCTGCACTTCATCAAATGCTTAATTTCACTTTGCGCTCCTAATTGTCATTTCACTGTTATTGTTTCAACATTTTTTAAGAGCTTTTGCGTAACAGTTGCTTCTTCAGCTTCAACAAACTTGAGCAGCTGCTGTTCCTTTTGGACTATCCGCCTTGGGGGTGACGACGCTTTCAACGCAGCTGTAATTGAAATAAAATGTTTCAATTCAAATATTATTCTAATTATCCACAAAGAAAACAAGGGCAAAACTTTTGTAGTCCCCTTCTAGCATGTCAGTCAACCAAGAACGCGGCCAGAACCAGGAACAGGACTAGGACCAGGACCGAGAATGCCACGATTAAGGTGCGCATCTCATTGCATAGTTTCACGTGGTATTCTATGTATGTGGTTCTTGTCCCTATAAAATCTATTAATTTGCATACATAGTGATTTAACTGTTTGTCGTTAATCTGTGATTAAGATATTACACATTTGTTGGGATATTATAATACGTTTTCGAGTTATTATAAAAGAAGATTTCCGATGCTCAAATTATAAGCTGCGTTTTCTCCTAAGGCTGACAATACAATAAAGTCACATAGTCTTAACGAATTTTGTGTAGAAATATTTGAACTGCAGCTGATGAATTTTAACAAAATTGAGCATCAAATGAACCGTTCTATTTCTTTAGGTCCATAGTGGACTCAATGTTTGACATTTTGAGCGGACAATTTCAGTTGTATGAGATGAGATCTTTATAGGATTTTTGATTATTGGTGTTATGGCTTATGTCTTTAAAGTATCTGCATATATTCTCATATTAATTCACTATTTAAGTGCATAATAAGCTAATAAGTTAGTCAATAAAATTTTAAAATTATTGAATACTTATTTTTCATGTGTTTAATTTTGTTGCTGGATACATTAACTAATATTATACATCTTACAGAACGATTAAAAGATTTTTTTTGGCAAAAACAGTTTTATGACACTGTCTGCAATTGCAATTTATATTTATTTATTTGATTTAGCTAATTTAGAAGTCTTAGTATTTTTAAATAACAATATTTGTATGACTCTGAGTAATGTTATGTTGTTCTTTTAATATTCATCTCACGTTGTCTGTACTCGTATTAGCTGACAATTACTTAGCCATATACAAAAGGCCATTCTAAGGGAAAAATAAAATTGAATTTTCGCACACTTTACGACTCTATCGTTGTCGATTTCGCACTTAAAGCAAATTAAAAAATTCGCACATACTCAGACACGCCTTAGTCATTGCTATGGCATGCGAAATATGCCATTAAGTTTAATTCAATTACAATTTTATATAAGAATATTTTTGAAGACGCATCTTCAGTTCGTTGCGGGCCCGAACTCAGACCGGGTCCCGAGCCATTCAATTCAATTCAATTTGCCATTAACCCATTATGGTTGAACGCGCAATAATAAGCGATGGCATTGCCTTGGCGTGGAGTGGGCGTGACATGTATGGGACGAATATGCAATAACACATAAAATGCTTTCTTGTGTTGCCAGAAACTTGGCCAACTATTGAATACACTAATACACGCCCGCACGGATACACACAAAGCGTCTCGCGTCGAGTCCTTGTCATCAGCAACGAGGCAGGCAGGTGCCGTGGGGGAAATTGCCAGAGAAGAAGCGGCAGCAACAGTAACAACAACAACAACAACAACAGCAACCACGACCGAGAAAGGTGTGACGCGTATTTAAAAGGATGAGGCAGTGCAGAATTTTTCAATTTTCCAGCTTTTGTGTGTCAATAAACGTTCAATTCACGAGCATCCGCAAAGTGCCTACAACTGCCAAAGCACACATTTGCACACTCACCCCACACACCCCGCACACACCCCGCACACACACAGTCATACACACACCCCCCACACAAACATATTCCATGCTGTAGCCATATTCTCGTGTGTATGCGAACTCGTATACAGTTTTTGCCCACTAACGTTGCTTTATAATCATTGCATCACCTCAGCGCCCCGCCCGGCAGAAGCAACCACCAACAATGCGAACAAAAAGCAGCATCGTTAGTGGCTTTGTGCTATTTTTTTTTCCCCTTTTTTTGCTTAATACTCGTAGAGTCCTCTCTTTTCCATAATCCTTTTTTGCCAACGCCACGGTGTCCTTCGGTACTGGTCACATCCCTGCCGCTTTGTAGGCGTCTCGGTTGAAGGAGCCTAATAAGCTGCTTTCAAGGCGTGAGGTGTGAGGCTAAAAACAAAGTGAAATAGTTATTGCTGCATTGCAGGCGTTGTTGCCACTTTTGCCATCGACACCGACATCGTCACCGTCACCGTCACCGTCGTCGTCGCCGCTGTCATCGATGGTCAACATCAACTGCTCTGTCGTTGCCTTCAAAGCAATGCGAAAGTTAATCAATTCTCGTCTTTGTAACTCTTGTTTGACTTCAATGTATCAACTTGACTGTACTCGATATTCCTTTTACGGTTGGGTGTCAGTTTGTTTGATCTCAGCTTCTTTTTAATAACTTTTATCCTTTGTCAAACTATAGAATTCGATCGTTGCTCAATAAAATAAAATATAGCTTTGTCTTAGCTCTGATTTATTCTATTTAAGCTTTATATAGACAAATCAAAAATATATGGTTTTTTAATGCATTTCTTTAGTTTGCAAAAAAAAAAAGAAATTAAATTGCAAGCAATATTAAAAAATGTAATTTTAGAAACAAACTATTTAAATTATTCAGCGATTCATTTGTTTGTTTTTAAATTGAAAACTCTTCTTTCCAGAGAATTATGTTTTTTTTTTTAATTTTATCATAAAAAAAATTATTCTACAGATAAAAGTGTTGACCAGGGGGCGGTTCGAAATGTTACCAGCCTGACAATAACACATCAGTTTGGGTATTTTTAAACTGTTTTTATTAACAACATTGGCTTCTACCAAATTAACGGAATTCTTCCAAAAATGCTTTCACAATTTTAACCAAATATTGTAAGTTGTTTTCGAAAGTTATTTTTAGTTTTGTACGTCCAATTTAATTAAGAAAATTGATAAAAAAAAATGTATAATTATTATCTTTTGGTGTAAATCACAATTATGTCGGACTTTCTTAGGTTTTGACTGAATCAAGAAGTAAGCAACTAAGGGGACATTAACTACGATAGCACAATTGAGTAAATCACTACAAAATAAAATAAAATGTACTATGTATATAAATAGATTTAATATCATTGTAATTATGAACATATTTTTCTTGTGTGACAAACTCCAACTTAAGTTAAACTTGTAGCGCTATGCTGTAAATAATACTAATAAATTATTCTTATTTTCTTCCTATATAAATTAACTCAAGAAAAATGTAGAATGTACTTAAAAGAAATGTAGAAAGCGCTCTTTGAATTTTAGATGCTCTTTGGAAAAATTTGCAGTCCCTGCAGTCTCAATGTTATTTGGGTCTCCTTTGCATTTTACCACTTACAATATTCCTTTAACCCTTTACGCCATGTTTATAGGGTGCAGGAAATGGCGAAAAACAATAGTGCACTTTTGTACTCAACTTCCGCTTTGAGTAAAATGAAACAATAATTTTTTTGTTTTGTATCTAGTATCTAGGAAAGCAAAGCACAACGCGGTTGATATTGCATTTGATCCACGTTGACATATCAATCAGGATTTAACAAGGAAATTTATGCACTTGAGCTACAAACACACACACACATACACCCACACCCACACAGATACATACATATGTATAAACACACACACACAAACGTAAGTAGCTACCTCGCTCACGGCGTCTGTTGCATTTTGAATTGTGTTTTGCATATCTGAATAGTTTTATTTACTTGAACTCACAATTGCACTTTTGCCATTACTTTGGCTATTACACTGACGCTTTTAACGACAATATAGCTAGTGTGAGTGTGTGAGTCTGTGGGTGAGTCTGTGCTTGTGTGTGTCTGCTCGGGCGGGAGTGTGTACACTCTCATTATTTATGCATAGGTGGGTGACTTTCTCAACACAGCTCTGTCTTGGGTGCGTAGCTTTCCTTTGCATATTTTAGGATGAACAGAGGAACCTCGACCTGTTGTCTTTCTGGGAGTGCGATGAGCATGTTAAATGTGAGTGTGCTGGGCTGCATGACAATATGTATTATAGTTAATGCCATTTATCCTCCTTTTGCATGCAACAAAGAGTTAATAGCAACATTTGCAGCACGGTAATACAGTGTACACTCTACTACTTGCTACTGCGTGTATATAATGCAATTTTAATATGTTTTGTGTTGCATTGCCATCATCATTTATTTACTATTATTGCGCACACACACATTGTGAAAAATATTATTTTAGTTTCATTTTTTTGGCCTGTGCTCAAATTGAATAATGCAATAAAATCTGTTGGATACATTCATTAGTCTACACAGAGGTCATAACTCAGCAGACCCGCTAATTGCAAACTATGACTGAACTAAAGCTGAACTCAACTTTTTTAATTAAATGCTGCAGCCAGAAACGTTAGTAAACATCCTGGCTATAGGTTGCCACAAATCTTGGTTAATGTCAGCTGACACTTGCCACAGTCTTGACAAATACCCAGCAGCTTTTTGCCCCAGCACTTTACATTTTCTAAGCAATTTATATGAGTAGCCGCCTGCACTTGGCCGTTATCTTGCGTAATTACGCTTTTGCTCCAAGAAGCGAAAAAAATTGTTTATTGTCGCTGCAGCGGCCACCGCAGCAACCATAGAAGCAGCAAAAAGTTAATTGAGTTTACTTTGGCTAAGAGTAAAAACGTTGACAAAGTTGTAAAATTACAGTACGTGGCAACGGTGCAACGTTGCAACGGTGCAACGCGTTGCAGCTCCCATTGCCCCATTGCATCATCCGAGCACTGCAGGAGCACAAAACTCTGTTAATTTATATGAAAAATAGCACAAAAAGCGGCTCTTGAGCCTTAGCCCATCACCATCCCCAACCCATTAGCTCGTTCGATTCGATTTTCATTTAGAGAAAAAAAATTCACGCAAATTGGTTTGTCCCCGCCTCCATTTTACTGATATTGAAGCTATGCATATTTGTTGGTTGTTTGCTTCCCGGTTGTTTGATGAGCTCCCACTGAAACAGTTTCTGCAGCTGCCACTGCCAGGGGGAAAGAATAATCGAACTGCAGTCGCAAAATAATTAAAATGTTATAAGGAAACCGCTGAATACCCGAACACCTGCCTATTCCACCTTCCTACAAATGCCACAGCCACTCGATGTTTCAGCTAATTGCGGTTTGCGTTTGTGGACCTTAAGGGCCATTTACCGTTTACCGTTTGCCGTTTGCAATTGACGTTACGTAATTCACAAAAAATAGTTACCATTTTCCATAAGCCTTATTCAGAAAATATGCATATTTATTTTGACAATCAATGTGAATGTAATGCTAAAAATCGAATGAAAAATCAAACTCTTTATCAACCTTTACACCATTTTTTAGATTCAACAAATGTGAAATATTGTAAAATGTTAATAATCTATAAATTGTTAAATTAAAAAAAGCAGACAAAAATTGTTTTAAAATATTTTTACAGCTCGTATAACTATTTTATAATGCATTATATATATATAAAAACCTGAACTTCAATTAGGTTCTAAGTTTACTAATTTATTAAATCAAGAAATTTAATCAAACTCAAATAAGTGAACTTTTAAATCGCAAACCAATCTTCTTCAATTTATTAATTATAAGTAATTAAGACATGTTTATTTGAGACTTGCCAATTGGCTAAATTTTTATTATACTAATTAATTTTATAAGCTCTAATATTTGTGCAACTAGATTCTGTGCATATATTTTTTATTTTCTTAACTAATTTCACAAACCGCGTTTTCCATATTGTCTTAAACATCTTGACCAATATTGGTTCCAATCGGTCCACTATATCATATTATTGGAATTGAAGCAATCTGTCGAATATAAAAATGACATTTATCCAAAAAAGCTAAATTGTATGAGATAAAAAAAAAATACACTTAGCCATTTTATGAAGAAGGTTTTTTTCAGCTGTATTTTAAAAAACACAAAGAAAACTAGACACTATGTGACTAAGGAATATTCTACACTCATATTTTCTGCTACTGACTTAAAATAAATTAATAAATATTGTAAACAAAATGGTAGCATTCGGCACATCACAAAAATGTATTTTACTCACGAAGTTAAACCTTTTAACATTTTACTTTAATATATGTATCATTAAGTTTGTTAACTGTGAGTTACTAACCATTGAAAAGATGTTTTCATCAGAATTTTATAGACATTTGAGCAATTATTATTTTTCTCGTACTGATTTGGTTTTTGTGAAGCCGCAAGTTAGTTTTAATATGAAGTAAGCTGCTTCCAATTTTCGTTTCGTAGAAAAATGTGAAATCCTTTCTAAGCGCCTTTCCATATTTCCATTTCCTTTCCATTTTCCCCAAAATATGCAACTGATTGCAGTTTACATGTTACGCATTGCCTGCTTCATATCAATTGGATGAAATACGTAAAATGCGCTTTTAATAAAGGAAGCATAATGAAGTCAAGGCAGGGTTACAGGTAGAATTGCTGAATGCCAACTGAATATTTGCCATGGCCCTGGCTCTGGCCTGGGGCAACGTTATGGGAATGCTTTCTAGGGCTTCCTGCCGTGCAATACGGATTGCTTTGATGACGCACAACGGGTAATGGGCTTTGTGCTCCTGTTGATATCATGAAAGCGTATTGTTGGTTGTCTGAATTGAGTTTTAATAAATAGAATGACTTGAGAGAATCAATTAAATGCACTATGCAGCAGCACATGCATTCGAATTTCGCTTGTTAATTTTATTTTATTTTATTATCTCATTTTTCTTCTTTTGCATTCTTATATTTTTTATGTATTTAAGTATTTCAGTAAATATTTAAATATTTCTGTGTAGTCAAATAATAATAACATTCTACAACAATTATGTTGTTTTAAGGAAAATTAACCCCCAAAAGTCTTATTTTTTTTGGAATAATATATCTCCAAATTAGATAATTCTCAATTTGAGTGCAACTCAAATTTTATGGCGATTTTTTATATATTTAGAAAGATTTTCTCGGTGCAGATTTAAAATATAGCAAATATTTGACGGAAATTTTAATTATTTATTGTTTTATATTTATCTTAATACTATCTTAATAATTATTTTAATCATTTTTAAATGCCATAATTTGACTGTCTAATTTGTAAATTTTTTTGGGCAGTCGTAATATTTATTTTCTTGAATTTTCTTATTAATAATTCCTAATTTTCAACTTTCTATTGCTTTAAACTAATTGCTTCAAAAATATTCGGAATTCATATGAGGTACAAGTTTTCTTATGTGTGGAATAAATAAAAATGCAAGTATTGTTGATAACACTCACAACAACACTGTATTTAACTGAACAACAGTCACGTTAATCCAGAAAATCCTTTCCCACATAAACTCTCTGCTGTCAGCTTTGGATGTGTCTTATACTGTGTGTGTGCGAGTGTGAGTGTGTGTGAGTGTGTGCTTGTTTGTGTTTATCAATATCTTTGCAGTACTTAGTGCTATTGTTGCTGCTATGTTTCTGTGTGTGTGCAGTACTTTTACTTCTACTTAAACTTAGTTGCTAAATATGTTGAGCAACATTGCCACCTGATTGTGTTTTTTTCTTTGCTCAATTTAATTATTGCTGTTGCCGTAATGGATATTGCTTAAGAAGCCGTGGAGTAATTTATGTAGCGAGAAACACTACTGACACTTGGTCGACACTCAGCTGAGATAAAGAGGATAACAAATTGCGCTCATGCAACAGATTTCCATACCAAAACGGTAACACACACACAACACAGACACCCACACATTCACACATTCACACTCACATCTATAGAATGTTCTCTCAGACAGCTGAGCAGCAGTCACAGTTAGACGGAGAGAAATAACGAGACAGAGAGTGTGACTTATAGAGCATGCGCAAATACAAACAGATGAAAACATTGACATTTCTCCAAGTGCACTCGCATTCAAAAAACCAACAAAATGAATGCGTTACTTATTCATAAAGTGCATGAATTGCAAGTCATGTAGAATTTAAGTAGCTTAAGTGTCAAGTGTTTATTTGGCGCCACTTTCGAATGTTGGCGTCACTTTGAAATGCGTGCAATGCCGCCAACAGCTGTTGCCTGTTGTCGCTGGCTAGCTGACTGGCGCAGGCTCTCAGCAACTCAGAGCGAAGGACAATTCACCACAGCTGAGAAGACGGCTGAGAAATCAGCGAGTGTGCGCTACACTCACAGCCTGTGGGCAACTCTCGCTGTGAGTTGGGTTTAGTAACGAATAGTCAAGGTGCGAACAAATCAACGCGGTTTGCACGCTGCACGCTGCGTTGCCATTGAAATTAATTCCAAAAAATTACCAAATTCGTCGTTAAAAGTGCTAAATTGTGACGAACGAAGCTATTGAATTGAATGACACCCAAGTGCATTGAACAACACAATATTGTCGAGCTGTTACAGCCGTGTACGTGCACGGCAAATTACGGCATCGGCCAGGACATACGCCAGGAACGCGTCCAAGCGCCACACACTCTTTTGCCAAAGGTGTGCGAGAGTGTGCGAGTGTGGAGTGTGCGTGTGTGTGAGTGTATATGTATTTGTGTTTCCGCTGTGTGAGTGAGAGCACGCGAGAGCCAGACGCATTGGTATTGGTGCAACCGACAACGTGCCACATGGCGCGTGGCACAACACATTCGAGTTGTTAAATAAATAATTTCATTATCAAGTCAAACTTTAAGCAACAACAACAACAACAGCAACAACAGCGACAACGCCAACGTGTTATTTAGTAATAATAAGTAAATTGTACGTTAATTACACAAACGGAAATCGCCCAACAGCAACAATATAACAAGTTAACTTACCCAGCTCCCTTTCTCCCTCCCCTCCCGCCTTCTGGTAAGCGCGATATTACGCATACGCCGCCGCGGCCGCGCTGTCGAAATGTTAGCATGTGGCGTCGTCGCCGTCGACGACGTCATCGTTGTAGCGTTGCTCTAACGGTTTAGTGGCGCCAGCATATGCGAGTGCATGCATAATTTAGCATTTACCATGATGATACTCCTATGCCAATATGCAAATGCATTTAACGCCACCAACTGAACTTAATTACACAGTTTAATTTCAACAGAACGCGCCTCAAAACTCAAAACTCGAAACACAAAACACAAGGCGACGAAATAATAATAGACTTTTTCAAGCAAACTCAACTCAAATGGACTGCTGTTGTCATTCTCCAGCTTGTGATTGTTATTGCTGTTTGTTCGTGTCTTTCGCTTAGTCCGCAACATCGACTGACTCATATGCTTTCAAGGCTGTAAGTCATTGCCGCTTATCTGTGCGTGTGCAGCAGTGAGCTACAATTTTATACTCGCAACGCAGCCAAGTGCCACTTGGAAGGTAACAACAGCAACGCCAACGCCAACGCCAACGGTAACGAAACAACAACAGCAACAGCAACGCGCACGTGCAACGTGAAGAAAAGTGAAAACACTCGAAAGTGACTTTTCAGGAGGTCGGGCGAGGACAAGTGAAGCGTAGTCGTCATTCGTAACGACGCGACGCCAACGATATCCTTACACGGCCAACGACATTCCCAGCATTCGGAGCGTCCCTCCCACAATCGTCCTATTCCCGCCCTGTCCCGCCCCGCCCCCAAGAGCAGAGAAAAGCAGTCAAGCGTAGAATAACATTCGAGCCACCCACCTGACCCACTAGCTCTGTTAACCGCCAACTGGCGCCTGCATGCGTCGCAGCACACGTGCAGCTCCTCGCCAGCAACACGAGCCACAAGCCACAGCAGCAGCAACAACAGCAGCAACAACAGCAGCAGCAACAACAACAGCAGCAACAACAATCCGCATACTGCGAGCAAAACAAAGAGGTGAGCATGAGTTATATCGAGTCATTCAGCTGTTTGCCAAGCATATTGAACTACGGCAAAGCATAACTGTACACTGAAAAAGATCGTCGTCACATTTAAATATACATATGTATATATATCATACATATTTTGATTTTAAAGCGGACGAAATTTCTAGAACAAAGAACACATATCAAATACAATTGGTTTTCTTATTATATGAATACAAATCTGTATAAAAATTCTGTATAAATTTGTCATATTTAATTTGAAAAACATGAGTGGTATATAAAGAAATATATAAAATAAAACAAATTATAATTTTAAAGCCTTCATATTTTTTTTTAAATTGTTGACTTGACTTTTTAGATATTTTTTACACCAAAATTCTTAGTTCTGCTTTTGGGTTTTAATGTTTTTTCCGAGTGTATGCAGCACAGTCAGTGAGAAACGTTAACGTCTGCATAATTGTCATGCCTTGCCAACACTTCACCTAATACGAAGAGACTGGTGTTCTAATTAACAGACAGTGTCTTCCTTAAATACATGCACGCCTAAGAAAGTCCTTGAAAGTCGACAGTGCATTGCAAAAGTATTGTACAAGTGCACACTTTAGCAACTTATATCTATTTGCATTATCTTATTTGGGCAACCTTAAATGTAATTAAAATATTTTACTTTTATATATATATATATATATATAAACCTTTATTTTCTATTGTTTATCTCGTAAAAATCAATAAACATAAATAATCCCCGTTCTTAAGTATTGTTGTTGGTGCTGTTAATCAAAGACCAAAATATGTTTAGTTTATTAAATTAAATTTGCATGACATTTATATGTTTTACTTACATTAGCTTACATATATTATTATTATTATTCTTTAAAAATAAATCGCCAAAGAAAACGAATAATCATTTGTGGCTACCTTAAAATATAATTAGCTTCTTTTTTTATATTCATCTAATATCTGAAATATTTTTGGTTGTGTTAATTGTAAAATAAAAGAAAAATAAATAAATAAACAGTACATACGTTTTGAAGGACACATAAGAATCGACATTGAAAACGCACACATATGTACACATAATTGTATGACTCACTGTCTGCATACTTATAGATATGCTGAAATAGAAAAGAGAAAGAAAATTGAAGGTGCAAAGCTCGTTGTACTTGACGATAAGCTCCATTGGCCAAGGCAACTTTCCATTTGTGTGCGTTGGCGTGAATGCTCATGTCCGTGTCCTACTATTCATTTCCGTTTCCGAGTGCTACATCCGGTCGCCCATTGTTATGCCAGTCGCTTGGCCGCTGGGATCTATCTTCATTATATGGGCTCAGTTTTGTGAAGGCTTGCGGTTACTTGCACTTGCCAACGGCAGCAGCGACATCTCCAGAGAAGCCGTGGTAGGCGTAGGAGGAACTGATGATGGTGATGGAGCAGGAGGTGGAGGAGAAGGAGGAGGAGGAGGAGGAGGGGAAAGAAGCATCCGCTAAGGCGGCACTCGTGGCATTTCTTCAGCTTCAGTTCACCCGAGATGCGCCTTGTGACCAGGATGACTGACTGGCTGACTGACTGACTGGTGACTGACTGACTGGTTGAGTGACTGACTGGTTGACTGAGTGACTGACTGGATGGCAGGCTACCCAAATGTCATGTCTTGCTGTCAAATCAAATCAACTGTCGTGGTTGGAGGCTGTCTGCCTCTGCCTCGCTGGCTTGCCAGTCAACGACCACTTGTTAGTCTGTAATTTACGCTCACATACTCAACCAAATATAGTCAACCCCAAACTTTACACACACACACAAATACATAGATATATAGAGAGACAGAGAGAGAGACTCACACACTCACACATTCAAGCGTCAAAGACAGACACAGTCAGTGAGTCACAAAGCGCTTACGCTTTTTGCTTGGCTGTCATCCCAGCAGCTGGAACTGCTCTTCTCCAGCTTCATCAGCCTTCTTTTCCTCGTCTTCCTCTTCTCTTACTCCTAATCTCTTACCCTCTGACTTCTCTACGCCTCAGTCACTCACAGTCAAGTCGCATAGCTTGCGTTATTATTATTATTCTTATTATTCTTCTATACTCTGCTATATTTTTGTAAATATTCAACGAGTTTTGTGGATTTCTTTGTTTTGATGTCGTGACTTTCGCTCTCCGTGTGCTCAACAAATTTGCCAGCCAGCCCCCATTCGAGAAACTCACCACAGCTAACAGTCAAGAGCTAACAGTCAAGAGCTAACAGGCAACAGCTAACAGGCAACAGCTAACAGGCAACAGCTAACAGTTCACTTCAGTTCAGTTGAGTTCAGCTCAGTTCGTATTGCAGGATTGCATGGCACAAATTCAATTTTGATTTTCAGCTTGAACATTTTGATAATATGTCAGGCAGCTGTAGCCACTGCTAATGACATGCCCCTTCTTCCCCCATCCCCTCCCCACTTTATCCCCATTGCCAATGTAGACTATTAGCATTTTTTTATGCTTTATGTATGTGTGCGATTAGTGTGTCATTGTGTGCACGTGACTGAAATTCGAATTTCCTTTTGCACTCATGTATGTCAAATGTCGACAGTGGCTCTTACAGTTTTTAGCAGCTCAGTGGCAAACAATTCTAATGACAATTTCAGCTCATCAAGTAATTAAATCATGCAGATTAAGATAGATAGTCGAAATTGGACTCTCCATGAAGTTATAAAGTGCAATGTCAAATGGAAAATTATTGAAAATCTCGGGAAATATGTGTATTGACAAAATTAAGCTTAGCGGAATTAATCTGTTTATGGGCCAAATATAATGTTTGTTTAAGGGTGATTTATCATATGATATCAAACAGTACTGTTCCAAATTCGCATTAAATTAAGATTTCAAAATGTTTAACAATAATATAAAATAAATAAAAATTAGGCCAAATTTTGTAAAAAACAAAGTGTATTTTGTTTATAATATATTTATTATTTAACAAATATTCTAAAATTCTTATTTAACATTCGATTTATTTACATGTGATTTTATGTGTTTCCACTCAGAATATTATTGTTATGTTAATTACAATTACGTTTAAAATTACAATAAGGTCTTACAAGTCAAAGAAATTAGAAAAAACTAATTATATCTTCGAAATAATCCCATACATAATAGTACAAATAAATAAAGTATTTTGTACTTGGTCAAGAAAATCAAAAAGAACATTTTAAGAATATTTCGAAGCTGCCAAAGTTCTTAATATTTTATATTTATAATAATTTATCTTATATTTTTTAATATTTTATCTTAAATTTTTTTCGACCACAAATAGTATATAAGTAAATATTTTATAACACAAAAAAAAAAATTAAGCAGATGTAAATTTTAATATATTTTTATAGTTATTTTATTTAATTTTTTTAATTTTTTTTAAATATCTCGTAGTGTGTGTTTCCTTCGCATGAATGGTATTTTCACAAATTTTCATATTATTCAAAATATTTATTATTTTGTTGTACTTGAAGTAAGTTTTACAGTTTAAGCTATTTAGTTTCACATTCACCTTTATAATTACACCATGGCACTGCCAAAATTCTACGGCAACTGTGGACAACGAGTCCTTGTCAGGAACATGCCATATGCCACATGGTGGCATACGCCACAGTGCGCCATGCCGAGTGCAAAATTAATATCGATGCTGGCAAGAATCTCATGCGTTGGAGACCATTGCGTAGCGTCGTGTCGTGTCGCCTACAAAATGGCCAACACAGCCGCCTGTTGTCTATATTGCTTCACCCTCACATTCCATTTTGTGTGTGTGTGTGTGTGTGTGTGTGTGTGTGTGTGTGTGTGTGTGTGTGTGCGTCTGTTAAAGGCGTCGCCTCCTGTTGCGCCTTATGCTCTCGCGCCTCTGCCACCAATACAAATATGGCGCGCAACAAGCATTTTATTGTAGTGGCAAGCGCTGTGCTGCCACTACTTGCCACGCCTGTTGTCTGTGGCAACTTCAATTCCAAATGAATTTTATGTGGGTCGAACCAATGTCTGCCCAAAAAGAAAAGAAGAGCAGAACAGAGCAGAGAAATATCAGAAAGTTTAACTGCGTTTGTCTGACATTTCAATTGTGGTTTCATTTCAATTCGATTTTGATGACACAGTCAAGACGTCCGCGACAGGCATCGGCGTTGTTGCCACAAGCCAACAACAACAACAACAACAGCAATAATAACAATACACTGGTGTCGTTGGTAATATGGTAGCAATTTCGTTATGCTGCAGTTGGCGGCAACAGCAACTACAACTACAACTACCACAACAACAACAGCAACAAGAACGACGAAGACTTCATTGCAAATTGAGTTAAGTGCCCTGCCACATGCAACGGGCCTGGCTGGCAAATGGCACTGTTCATGTTTTAGTTGATACTTGCTCCTGGTTGTTGCTCTTGTTGTTGTTGTTGTGTGTCTCCCAAAGTGGGTCATATTTTTTTGGCGCCAGCGGCACTTGAGGCACTGTGAACTAAGCGCTTTCCTGTCGCTCAACTGCCTGACAGTTGTGCGCTAGCCTTCGGAGTCGGCTTTCCATGTAGCATAGCATATCAATAAACTCGGACCAAGGCCGAGCAATGACGCTATTTGAGTACACTCACACACACAAACACACACACGCAAACACAGTTACTTAATTAAATCCCATTGAATGCGCTCAAAAGTGTTGAGAAATACACACACACAATCAATTTTCTGTATGTACAGTGTACACTAGTATATATACGTATATTGTGTACAATTCATGTATTTACTTAAACCTATTTGAAATTACCTGCCGCCGGGTGGTAAGGCCAATAAACTTGCCACCATGGAATATAATGCGTGTTTTAAGCCTTAGAAAATAACTATCAGAGCCACTATTAGTAAATCAGAAAACTACAGATAGTATCTTTGGACCTTGTCAGAAATGCTTTCTTAAAACAACAAATTTTGTCTCTACACCGATGGTTTTTATAAAATATTAATTATTAACAAAAAAGAATATTCTCTGTCAACCAACACTTTTTGATATCTTTTTTGTCAATTCGTTTCTATGCTATGATAACTAATTAATAACTAATTATAGTAATTAAACCGCCTTTAAAATCAGAAAGCCACTCGATATCGATTATTATCAATTACAATCGATGACACATTAATTGTATTTAATAACATTTATTAGCTTTTTTTAATAAAAAACCCAGCATCAATTTATCTATATATCAATATATACTATATATATATATATATATATTTATATATTTTCCCAATTTTTCAACGGCTCATTAATTGCCTATATATATTTTTGAGCGCTTGAAATTTTATCAATTGCTAAAATTTATCAATACGGAATTTAAGTTTTTATTAAGGATGAATCACACGATTTTAGGTGTTATATTCAATATTTAATAAGCCAAGAAGAAGTTGTTTTTAATATTGTTAGAATTGTTTTATTTAACGGTCTGAATAAATATGTTTTTAGATCATATTTTCATGTAAAATTCTCACAGAATTCCATTTAAATTATCCTGACAATGCCACAAACATTTTTCTACAATTTTGTGGCACGAGCAAACCTTGGCCAAGTAATATTTTTGTGAGTTTAAAATGCAAGTGAAAGTTGCAACAAGGCCTGCATAATTATGCGGCATAAAGTCCACTCCTATTGGCAATCGAAAGAGCCAAAATGCAAATGATGCTTCTCTGGCTATGAAAAGTTTGCATTTTAAGCCGTTTTTATTGTAGCTCATCCATTGTGCTTCGCTTGCTTGCCACTTTCATTACAATGCGCTGCCGCTGCTGCTCTCGCAGTCGCAGTCGCTGTCACAGTCGCCGTCGCCGTCGCAGTCGCAGTCGCTGCTGTTGCTGATGATGAGCGCCCGCTGCTTTTTAGTATTTTGGCGCAAAATTCTAGCAGCAGCAACATCCATATCCATTCATGGCGCCCCAGTTGTGTGGCGCCTCCTGCTAGGAGTGCAGTTGGGGGGTGTGTGAAGGGAGTGGAGGGTTGCAGAGGTTGCACAGGCAGCTGTGTGGCAGCCATCAGCTCATTATATGCAGCAATCTGCGACTTCTCGTCTGCTCTGCTGCCTCAGTGTGTTTTGTGAAGCGGCGCAGCAAAGTATGCAACAAATTTGGTTAACTTTGACTAGTGTTAACTTTTTAAACGTCTGTTGTCGTCTTGTCGTCTTATCGTCCCGTCCTATCATTGATGCTGCTGCTGGCAACTGGCAGCTGAAACATATGTTTTCCATAACAAGTTTTCGCCGAGGTGAGTTTTAGTTTATGGCAAACATCGCAACCTCACTCCCTTTCATCTCAATTTCACTGCAAGTCAATTATATTCTCCGTTGTTGGCATTTGCTGGCAACTGACACATTTTAAGCCGCAATTGCCATGCGGCTAATTAATTTGTTGTCAACTGTTTGTCGAGGTTAATCATGAAAGCTAAATTCCAATTCAATAGCTAGTGGTGTTCAATTAATTGTTGATATTCACTCCTTTTGCTTATACTTATTAGAATTGCATCTGAAAATGCATGCATTTATTTATTTATGTAATTACACTGGGATACAGCTTGTCTTTTTATCTAAAGTCACTTTTCTGATACATGACACCAGATGCCAAACAAAAGCCTTTTAAAGATTTTCTTCTTTTCTTTTGGTAAAGATCATGACTTAAGTTTTTCTGAAAGCGAATGAATATATTGGTTAAATTAAAAAAAATTAAGTCTAACAATTAAATGGTTTCACTCCACTAGATAATTTCTTATCTCTCTCTTATTTAGTTTCAACAGTTTGCTAAACGTTACCTATTTGAAATGTTTGAATCGCTTGAAAAACATCTTTTAAATGCGATAAAAAATATCAAAAATGCAACAGAAACACAACAGACTTTTGGAATGTGTATATAATTTAGTCAATTAATTTTTGAAAAATGTTTAATTAATTTCGTAGGTTGATAAATTATAATATTGAATATAAGATTCTGAAATGAATATATGGTATACATGAATATCTCTCTTATTTGTCGCGTAATGAATCAATTTAGTATGAAGGCGTTATAAACAGGCAGTGAACACTAATCACGTGAGGGAGTGTGGAACAGTAGATTTCAATAAAATTAGGAACTGGGAACCTGTCTACGCCTACGGCTATTAAAACAGTTAAATAACGTGGCATGTCAATTGTGGTTTATATTGTAACTTTTCACTTTGCGTGCTCTCGTTTTTCCTACTGTGTGGTTGAAAGTTTTCCTTCAACTTGACACTGATGGTCAATAAATACTCCCCACCCCCACCCCACCCCCCTCTCGTCATGACGATATCCCTCAAACTGTTTGGGGTCGGGGAGTAGCTTAACAAAAGGATATTGCACACAATTTCCGTTACGCGAACGGATATAGTGGTAATCAATTGATTGTTTTATTGTGAATTAATTGTGGGCATGCACATGAGCAATGTACGTTTGATTTTGATCGCCCTTAACCCCCGACTGCCCGGCTACCCGACTGCCCGACTCCCCGACCACCCAGATCTCCTACCACCCTCCACTCCACCCTTCTATGGGCAACCAATCAGCAGAGCTGCTTGTTCTTGATTGTTATGTTGCTGCTGCCAGCATTGTTTATTGTTTTTACACAATTGTTTGTCTGTTTGGCCTGAACGGCCTCTGTTGCTGTTGATTTAAAACAACCAAAATGCGAAATGAGTTTTCAAACGGAAATTGAGTTTTTGGTTACCTGTTCCCAAAGCCTGTTATTTGTACAGTTTTCGTATTTTTCTTCTTTTTTTTACCTCTGTTTTACCTCTGCCCGTTCCTGGGTAAAGTTTCCTTAGTCAGCTAGGGGCCAAATAGGTTTTATAAAGTTGGGAGTTAAGAGAGTTACCAGTTGCTGCCACAAACAGCAGTCGAGCATACAATCAGCAGGAGTCTGTAAGGATTCAAAAGCTGACTGTGAAAAGAATTACACAAAAAATATAGATTACAACGTTACAAAAGATAAACTCATCTGCTTTACTAGTTTGTTCTTAATTGAGATTTGATTTTGCCCCTTCATTATCAACAATCTTTGCAAACTTCTAATGCATTTTTGTTGTTGTTTTGGTTGTTGTTAGTTTGAGGACAGTGGCAGAGCTCCAATTAAGCATTTATCTTAATTATCCAGCAATCTTTTGGGCAGTTACTTATGGCCATTTCCGCACTCTCAAAGTGTTCAATAAACATGATTTTTATGAAGTATAAGCCTCATCTAGGTTCGATTAATAGGAAAACAACCAAAGTTCTCACAGAACTTTGCTGTGGCTGGCTTAATTTTTGGCATTATCCTATGCCTATGCTTGTGGCCATGATAAATGACAAAGTCGTTGTCAACTTTTGGCCATAAAACAGATGAACCACCACCAACACAAGCATCGATAAAGTTAACAAGCAGCGTGAACGTTTGACATTTTGTTTGTCTATGTATGCGTGTGCGTGCGTGTGTGTGTGTGTGTGTGTGACTCACCATCATCATTAAGTCATCAATGTCAAAGTTTATCAATGAAGTCCTGCGGCTGCCTAAAGTAAAACAGATTTAGCGTAAAATTAACACAATCTAACGTGGCACGCTGCTTATTGGAAATCAATTTCGCGTCTATCTGCCTGTCAGTCTGTCTGTCGGCCTGTCTGTCAGCTGACAAGTCTCACAGACACATGCTGTCCCATCCTGTAACCATCTCAGCCATCTATACATATACTCCGTTGTGTCAATGTGTGTGTGAGAACCTTAAATCAATTATATGCACCGTTTACCTTATGCGTCTGTCTCAGTTGACAATTTGTTCAGTGCTTCTTAATCAAATTAATCAATTTATTGCCGAATGCGATAATACTATGCACAGCTTATGGTTAGCATTAAAAGATATTGACAAGATCATGCCTATGTCTATTGAAGTTTGGTAAGAAATAAGTTAAGTCTGTTAAGTTGTAATAAACAGTGTACTCTTTAAACCGTGTGCTCAATAAAATGGTTTAGAAGGGTATTATGTGCTTGGCAGAATGTATGTAACAGGCTGAGGGAGGCGTGGCAAGCCCCATAAAGTATTTAAAAATATATTCTTGATCAGTATCAACAGCTGAGTCTATGTAGAATGTCTGTATGTGTGTCTGTTCGTTCGTCTGTCAGAGGGGAGAGAGAGACTATAAGAGGTTGAGACTTGAAAAACTTTTTGTTTTTTGAGATATCTTATCAAATTGGTAGAATATGTCTTACACATATGCTAATGCTATGTATTGGAAGTTGCTTCACATCGGTCCACTATATCATATGGCTGCCATGGAATGATTGGCCGAAGAGCAAGTTTAAGTGTAAATAACTTGCTGGTTTTTTGAGATATCGTAGGCCAATTGATAGAGTATGCATTGCCGGACTTGCCACAGGGTATCATAATGTCGGGCTTGTTCGACTGTAACCTGGACAGGTGTAGGTTTATTTGTTTGTTAACTTATTTGTAGCACTGTTACTGTAACTTTGCCACATTGACAGTGTCTTTCGTCACGTGCGCACTGCGATGTGTGCTTCATATATTTATATATTTTTGTTACCGTGTTGTTTATGCATTCGCGATGCATTTACAGTTGCATAAGCAAACACATACACCTGCACACACATACACATACACATGCATATTCATATATATTTAGATATGGCACACAGCTGTTTCGCATGGATCGATCGATTTATTTGAACGTTATTGTTTTACTTCTCGAACTGAAAGCGACACGTTTTATGCCTTTCGCATTTGTATTTTTTTATGCATTCGGATGTGAATATTATACATATGTACTGTATGCGATGTTTTCATATTTCGATTTCATTTCGTTGCTTGTGTCATGAACTGAATATGGCCAAAGACACAAGAATTGTGGCAATTGTAATTGCATTTAATTGAAATTTAAACCCTTGCAGGCAAATTGAAAAGTCAATTGGCAAACGACACCCGAAGTTATATAATCTCTATTATCAGAATGAGCCTGATAGAATAAAACAAATAAAACGTATACAAACAAATTAGTATAATGCTTAAAATGAACATTTATTTTTTTGACCTTTGTGACAAATGAAAAGCTAATTAACTTTCGAACGGACTAGTTGATTTAATTTTTTAATAAGTATTTTGCAATTTGGAATGTAAGTATCTTTAAGTAACTATGAAATTTATGTAGGTTATCGTTGGGCTGATTTAATTGGTAAGCTTATCAATTCGGCTTTGAATCATTCAAAATTATCGTAATTAATCAATACAGCGCTCTGTTAAGCTGCTCAATTGCTCTTGCTTAAAATAAAATCATAAATAAAATGCAAATGTGCAAATCAATTTTTAATTAAAATATGTCCGCAATTTACATATACAAACCTGCGCTTACTAATTAGCAATGTTCAATTGTATACACACACACAAACATACCTACTAATGTAGCAATATATATGTAAGTGATACATACAGACGGATATCCGCTTATCAGATTAGAAACGAAACGCCATTAACAGCTGTGGCGACATCAGGCGCTGAGTCGACGTCGACGTCATCAGGGGGCTCAATAATTTTGGGCATAATTGTTTGAATATATATCGTGCTGCTTAGACTTAAGCCGCAAATCGACCAAGAAACGCAGTATGCGGTTGCCAGATGGGACAGGGCTACTTATTACGGCCGACAGCATGATGGCCAAGTCATCCGTTGCCATCCGTTGGCAACACAGCAGATTTTAGCTCCATTGACGTCTGTTTTGTTTTTAACGTTAATTAATTAAATTCATTCAAATTAATGTTGGCATCAAAGCCAAAATCGAAAGAAAGAAGGCAAATACAAATGCCCCATCATCATCCAGTTTAATTCGCTTTCCCTCTTCCCATTCCTACTCCTTTTGCCATACTCGTAGAGCGTTAATTACCAATTTTGTTGTCCTAGTTATCCTTGTTGTTGTTGTTTTACAAGTATGCTGTCGTGTTTTGTGATTTGCGACTCGTAAACAGAAAGAAGAAACTGATTAACATTTGCATGCAACTGCTTAATGAACATTGAACAAATTCCGTGCACGGACTCGGACTATAATTCGGACTCAAACACGGACTCGGATTCGAATTCGTGCTTGTGGTGGAGTCAAGTGGCGCTCTTATATTTCGCTTGTAATTCATTTAAATGAAATGCACTCAACTGCACTAAATGCGCCCGGGCAGCCGAGGCGATTAGCATGAAATGCGTACTTAATTGGTCTGACGAAACTTGCAGCTTGAAGTGGATGGACGCTTCTACCTAGCAGCTATCAGCTTTTAGTTAGCAGCTAGCAGCTCTGTTGGGATTACAATTTCGTGGTCATTGGCCAAAGCTGAGTTTAGCTAAACCCTCGCCCCACATCACCATCATTATCAGCACTTTGCTTGCTAACTGTTGCACTCGACGCGTAGTTTGGTCACTCAACGGCATTAACTTGGCTCTAAGCGCATTATTTGTTGAGTTGTAAAAGTTAAGCCGTTCTTGTGCTTGGGTTCTGGTAAACGCATATTCTCCGTGCTACTTGATCAATCTGAGTGCATTAATCAATTGCATTAATAAATGAACAGGCAGTCTCTGTTTGGCCATAACATGGAACACAGCTTTTGTCTCTGTCTCTGTCTGTGTCCCTGTTTGCAATATAGTACATACATGTCAATTAATTATTACTATGCGGTCAATATGTATGTGTCATAGTAGCTGCAATAACATCAGCAGCAACTTCTCCGTGTATCCTCATGTTGTTGTCTGCCACATTTTAATTACACACACATATTACACAATGTGCGCAACGACCCACAAAAATGGGAAGCAAAAGTAACATTTAGTTCTCTGTGGTTAAACAAATGGAATAACCACGCTAAGTACACGACCAGAATAATAATACCAAAACTACATTTAACACCGAAGTCTGCATGCTCTGCCAGAGTGATCTTTGATTCGAAAATATTCGAATATTTTATGAATCCTCGCAAACCCAAAAGAGTTTATAATCAAATTTGATTTTATCACAAATATATATCAATAAATAGTCTCAGTTGTCTTCCGTTGCTTTCTTTATAATGTCTTAATATTTCTTAATTATCACTGCGTTACCAACTTGCTCTGAAAATTGTTATACCATTTATTAGTTTCATAAATAAAATTTAACATGTTTTTAACTTTTGCTGACGCTGTGGGAAAATAAAAAGTTTTGTTATTTCGTTTAACAAACACCGAGGAAATTATATGTTTTAAATAATTAAAATAATACAGTGCAGCGCTTGTAATTGCTGAGCATTTGTGTAAAAATGGTAAGTTAATTAACTGCGACAAGATAAAAGTCCATTGTAAACCCATTCGAATTAATTTATCAATTAAATTATTGAATCAATTATGACATGGCAGCTGATATGAGGATATTGTCTTGTATACCTTAAAGCAAGTTTACATTTACAAAGAAGTAAGTTTAGAGTAACTGAAACATTATTAACATTATTATTACAAAAAAATGCTCCGATTACAGCAATTAGTTGATCAATATTTATAAAATTGGCATTGATTTCGCTGACTTTAGTTGAATTTTAATTCCGATTAGAAGCATCAGAACTTTTAAATAAGTGTCGACATAAGTTTTCAAAGCAATTCTTTGACTCAATTAAAAATATGTAAAAATTGAGAAATCTTTTTATTCTCTGAGCCTCTGTGACCCCTTTTCGATATAACTGTAAGATACATTTTGATTTCGTTGTTTTTCTAAAAACCAAATGAATATATTTTCCATCCTCATTTTGGAGCTCAAAAGAAACAATTACAATTTTTTAGTTGTCGATGTTAAATTTCTCGTTCCGTTCCTGATAAATTTCTGAGTTAACATACAAAGTTGTGCCTATAAACTAAACAATTAAGTGTCAATAAAACTTCACCTGAATAGCATTAAAGAAAGTAGTGACAGTGAAAATGACATTCCACTAGATTTAAAAAAGGAAATTGTACAAAATAGTAATAAAATAAGTTGCTTACAATATTAATTTAGTAATGGTAATTAACAGATGATAAAAGATAAAGAAAAAAGAAAAAGAAAGTTGAAACTAGATTTCAAAAAGAAATTGTACAAAATAGTAATAAAATAAGTTGGTTACAATATTAATTTAGTAATGGTAATTAACAGATGATAAAAGATAAAAGAAAAAGAAAGTAGAAATTAGAAATGAAGACAACACACGTGTTGGAGCTTCGATGCCGAAATCCCATGATTTATGTTGTATTCCGTTTCCGACTTATTTTTGTGGCTTAACACGAAATGTACATCTTCAGAAGAAAGATTAACATCCAACATCCTCCGGTCAACGAAAAGTCGTATGTGAAATTCACATATTTACAATTCACACTGTGAATACTTAATGGTTTGTAGTTGCAAATACATATCGCCTTGATAATTATAGCACCGTCAGACAGGATACAAATACTATGCATAGCAGACTTGGTCAGCGAACATAATAAATGAGAGCAACACACAAAGGTATGCAAAAGTTCCGAGTTGTGAGTTCCGAGTTGCCATCGGATATGGCAGCACTAGGATGGTTGGTTTGGAGGCACATATCGTATGCTTAATATTGAAATGCAAGCACTTAATTATTTTTTATTCGCTTTATAATGATTTTCATTTCGTTTGGTTGGGCGCTGTGCACGCAAATAGTTTCTGGGCGGTTTTTAAAAGTTTCACCGCCTGTTTGTTTGCATTGGTAATGAGTTTACTTTGGCTGTAAGTTGCGCAAACAGAACGAAAACTGCCAAGGGGGTGAGACAAGGGGAAACCACCGACCCCGAGGGAGGGGTGGAGGGGCTGCCCCTCAAAGCTAAGCCCCCCAAAAACGACGGGCTAAAAACTTGTGCATTAAACTTTCGTTTTATTGTAAAGTTCTGTCAACAAAATCTTTCTGCCCTCAAAAATGTACATATGTATTTTCCAACTTGTGTGTGTGGCAGTTTGTTCGTGTGTGTGTGTGTATGTGTGTGCATGATGGTCACATGCGTTTTGCTATGCCGCACATGTTTTTAGTTTTTGGTTATTTCGGCAAATTGCTTTGCTCTGCTGTCACTCTCTAACTTTGATAAATATACAATTTTTAATTAGTATCAAAAAAATGGCTTGGTAAATATGAGCCCGGGACTCGACTTCAACTGCCGCAACTACAGCAAAAACAACAACGGACACACAATTTTTTATAACTGAACATAAAAGTCAGCAAAATTTTAACTGTATGTGAGTTGTTTTTACGGTTGAGCACTTTAAAATGTGCTTTAAAAGCCAAATAAATCACAACTGCAAGTTAACTGTTATTCTTGGCTTATCAAAAGGTTGGTTTGTTTGTTGGTTTTCGCCCGATAAGCGCCTTTCCGGACCCTCAGCTGTGATAAACATCGGCCGGTCGTCCCATAAATTACTCGCCCTGAAACCGCGCGTCAATTCATTTGATGAATTTCCGTCCTGAAAACAATATCAATTCATTAGTTTGTTGAGTGCAAATTTTAATAAGATTAGCAACAGGCATACAAAGTATAAGAAGCTCCCCTCGACAAAACACACACCTATTCACAAAAATTCAAAGAACTTCTCCAGGTAGCACCCCTGGCACTTAATGCATTACTTAAAAGAGCCCTTAGGAGGCAACATTTACTATAAAAACAAAATCCGACACTAAGTAGCGGTGCTTATTACAAAATAGCTTTCATACACTGTGATAAATAACATAACATAAATGTACGATATAATAAATTAAGAATTTTGTAGAAATGCTGATGGTATTGTATCAAAAAGTTAAATTAATTATTTATATTATAACAATATTTAAAACATATCTAGGGATAACGAAAACTTTCCGCCTTGTAATAAAAAATACTTTACGAAATTACTTTTATTTAAAAAAGAGGAAAAAAACTTTTGTAACAATTTAAAATTAAAACTGGAAAAAAATTATTTTATCGTTAAAATATTTATCAAATAGCATTGACTAATTTATTTAAACAAATTCGAGATATCTGCTCGACAGGCAATTGTGGATAGTTCATTGTAATTTATAAGTTTGTTTAGATTTGCTCTTGAAATTTCGAACTTTTGTCACCTTTTTACTTAATTTAATTGACACGCAGCTTTTTAACAAGTCGAATAAATAAGACAAAGGAATAAGTCATATTTCAATCTTAAACTTTGATGAAATTGCTTAACATGTAATAAGAAAATAAATCAAGTTAAAATATTAAACTATTTACAAAACTAGATTTCTTTTAAATTAAATAATGCTATATTCGTGAGTGAATCAAGATAGGATTAAGGTTGGTGATAACATAAGTCTTGCTCTACGGGTCGAACAATTAATTAAAACCTTTATCGAAATATTAATTGCTTGGAGTCTTGATCTTAATAGTTAGATAGTTAATAGTCAAATTTAAATTTATGATCAAATTAACTGTCGTGTTTTAAGCGAATTTATTTTGTTCAAACTAATCACATAAATTTTGTATTCATTTTTCTTATAAGCTTTTATTTCCATCGTGTATGAAATGAGGGATTGAATTGGTTCATTTGAAAGCGGCGCCAAAGGCAATTTAACAATAACTTTGTAGTCATATGACCCGATAAACGATGTACACATTAAGTAAAAAACTCCCACTGTGCTCGGGTTCGTTCCATGTCGCCGAAGAAGCCCTAACGGGACTCAGGCCCACGCCTGCTGTTCATGTAGCGTGTCCATTTTGTTTTGGACCTAATAATGCTGATATTATGTGTGTTTGTGTGTTGGCAACATTTTAGGTAAATTAAAAAATAACATTATTATTAGTATAAGACAGGCTGTTGTGTGTGTGTGTGTGTGTGTGTGTGTGTGTTTGAGAGGACATAAACATGTTTATATATATTTTTTGCTTAAGTTTGGCTACAACATAGGAACGACAATTTTGAAGGATGCTTAGAAATGAAAGTCGTTTATAATGGCAGTAATTTGTGTAAAAGCTTTGCCCTTGGTTCAAGTGTCAATAAGCCAAATACCTTAGACATTTTGTAAGTTACCCAATCCTAACTCAGTCGCTTTCGTTCTGGCTCGCTCTTTCCTCTCTCTACATATCATTATCAATTGGTAATTGTTGACAATGGCCGTAAGACCTGTTAAACCGGCAACTGACATGCGTTGAGCTGACACTGACAAAGCCAATGTCAAATTAATTTGATGCTTTACTTACACTTGAACACCTTTAGACCAGATGTGACCCCTAACCATTTTGTCGACCGCAACTTCAAAGGGAACAAAATGCTAGAATATTTGGGGGAGTGAAGTTATATGCACAACCAACGATGGCTGGACACCTGGCATGCTGGCTGTCAATTTCATTTATGTTTTCAATCGATTGTGACCGACGATAGTAACGACATCCACGCCCCACACACACACACACACACACACACAAACCATATCGACACAAACACACATCCAATATTGGTTAGATTTTTGACAGCTCAAATTGAATTTGCCTTTGCCTGTGTTTCTGTTGCCCTTTTACCTGTCCAACTCGCATATTGAGGCTGCATAAAGTGAAATTTTGTTTGCTTGACCAACTCCAACACCACCTCCCCCCTCTCCTTACCCACAATCCTACGCCCCTTTCTTCTGTTGTGGGAGTTGGCTGTCTGTCACGGTGTGAACACATTTGGCTTTTGTTTATTGTACAACGACAGTCACACGATGATTTGTCTAATTTTTTGATCGATTGTTTATCTCGCCCTGTCGTGTTTGTCCGTCGTCAACTTCTTGACTGCAGAAATGGATTCAAGCACAGCACAAAGCATATTTGTCAGTTGACTCAAATCTGGACATAATTGGCTATTGCCATGGCCTTTGTTTGCTTCAATTTGTATTACTTTTCTCACTATCTATAATTTATTATTTATAATTAATATTTAAAGTTACTTAAAAAAATAATTTTACTTATTTAAACATGTTTTATTAAATTTAAATGTATAATTTAATAACGGCTTCTTATAGATAAATAAATATAAATATGTAGATTATTTATTGTGTATCATTTATGACGTTTTATTTAATATTATTATCTATTATTAATTATTTTTTTTTTTAATATTTGTTATTTATTATTTATTATTTCTTATTTATTAATTAATATTTTTAATTATTATTTATTATATATTTTATATTTTTTTTTTTTTATTATTTATTATTTATTATTTATTATTTATTATTTATTATTTATTATTTATTATTTATTATTTATTATTTATTATTTATTATTTATTATTTATTATTTATTATTTATTATTTATTATTTATTATTTATTATTTATTATTTATTATTTATTATTTATTATTTATTATTTATTATTTATTATTTATTATTTATTATTTATTATTTATTATTTATTATTTATTATTTATTATTTATTATTTTATTTATTATTTATTATTTATTATTTATTATTTATTATTTATTATTTATTATTTATTATTTATTATTTATTATTTATTATTTATTATTTATTATTTATTATTTATTATTTATTATTTATTATTTATTATTTATTATTTATTATTTATTATTTATTATTTATTATTTATTATTTTATTATTTATTATTTATTATTTATTATTTATTATTTATTATTTATTATTTATTATTTATTATTTATTATTTATTATTTATTATTTGTTATTTATGATTTATTATTTACTATTTTTATTTATTAATTATTATTAATTATTTATTTTTTTATTAATTATTTTTTTTTTAGTTTTTTTTATTTTTATTTTTATTATTTATTTATGTTATTTTTTTTTTATTTACAATTATTTATTTATTATTTAATTTTTACTATTTGGGTCTAGTGTGGCGTCTATAAAGATCCGAGAGCAAACAATACTCTGACCAAAAGTCCGACTCGCTAAACGGTTGCGGGAAGACTGAGGCAAAGCGTTTCATTAGCTGATTCGCTTGCTTTCGCACAAACTGCGGTTCTGCCGGATTTTCAGTCTCCAAGTTGACAAACTGACAGAGCATTCGTATGGACTCCACAGCCTCTTGACTGCGTACGAGTAACAGCTGGCTAATGGGTAGTTTGAGTAGTTCCTCAAATGCCTGCTGAGCAATCGCATAGTTTCGATGACGAATCGTTAGACTACTGCGTAGTTTATTGATCTCTCCGATGAATATAGCCTCCACGTTCAGTGAGTCACGTTGCTGTCGCAGCTCATGTAGGAAACGTAGCTCCTCATAACTAGGAACAGGCCTATTGTACTTCGCGTTTAAAATATTCTCTGTCATATTAATGGCCTCCAGAAAATTGTCATATTCCATTGTTTTTCTTGTGATGAACTTGCTCTTGTACTCCTCGTTATATGGCCAGATTCTGCTGTACGGAATCGGATGACGGTCCATCGTGTATATGAAGTGTATGAGGCCTCGGCTGAAGTTCGATTTGTCGATCAAACGACCTGGCCAGGGTAAATAGCCCGGTTTCTGGGCAAACACAATATCGCCCTCATTATGCTTGTCTTAAAAGAAAGAGAAGTTATTTACTCCTATTATTTCTATATTAAAATTACTGTAGATAAAAGTTAATCAGATTTTTGTATATACTCTTTCTTTCTTAATTCAAAAGTAACTCGGATATTTCAAGAGTTTTACTTAAATGAATGACCAATATTTTAGTAATGATTGTATGTAAGTAAAAATTTTTTTATATATATTATTTATGATTGAGAATTCAAAAATAATATAATATTAAAGAGTTATTGTGGTTAACTGTGGACGAAATTCATATTTTTTACAACTATAATCAAAGTGTTTGCTATAATTTCTGCATTTGAAACTCAAATGAACCTTAACCTTTTCAATATAAACGAATTAGTTGAAAGTAAAACAGTCAAATTATTTACATAAAATAAAGGCTCAAAAAATCGAAACTAACTGAATATTTTTTCCTTCTACTTTCAGCTTAAATTGTGAAATTCCAAAGCGGTAAGATTCGCATGCTATTTAATAATATTTACGTATTTTGAGTGTATTTCAAGTTGTTTCTTAAGCACGCTTTTTGTAGTATTACTAGAGCAAATTTTCATTGGTTTAGTAAACTGTCTCTTTAAACATTTTAATTGCTTTAAATGTTTTTTTTGGTTAGTCTTGAGCTGCGTTTATATTGTCATAGCTAAGAAGGAGAATGACACTATTTACATTATCCACACGCCACGTTGACCAAATGGCCGTGCAACATGTGGCTGTTGCTTTGGCTTTGAAGGTATTGTGTACTTCTAATTTGATTTATATTTATAAAGCCCGGAATCATTTGCTTTCGATTGCCATAATAATAAAGCGTCGTTACATTTAAATAATGACCGGGCCGACGACAAGAGTACCTTTGAGGATGATGATGAGGTTGAGAATGAGAATGAGGATGAAGAAGATGGGGATGAGGATGAGGAGGCTGTCGACGACGTCTGGTAATGGCTATGAAAATTCAATTATAACCCAGCCGCAGCATGATGGCCACATCGTTGGATGGCTTGGCCATTCGTTCAAAGTGGCAGTTGCCTTCGACGGTGAAGAAGAAAGCACATAAAACACGTTGCAAGATTAATTGTGCACGCTGTCGTACATTACGACGCGCATACGCCGTGTTGTACATGTGTAAATAAGAACGGGGGCTGAAACAACAAAATTGTCGGAGGCTGTGACTGCTTTTTTGGTCATCATATTTAATTCGAGCATAAATTTTTGCACGCATATAAAAAAACGAGCACACAACGAGAGCGCGCGGCGGGGAAATAAAAAAGAATTAATACGTTTCGGTTAATTTATGTGGGCCGTGGCCAGCAACAAGGACGCTACCGACGGCGACCATGAAAAATGGCCCGGCTCGAGTCGGCCAGTTCCATAACTCCCCTTCCTTTTCCTCCCTTCCACTGTCCATCTCTCCGCCTGAACCAATGAGCCACAAACGGCCGTGACGAACGGCAAGCGACACGCACCCATTCCCGGACTCCTTTCCGTGCCCATGTTCATAACCATTACGACGGCGGACGATGGCAACACGGCTTTTGTCTCGTCACCCTTTTTGGCCATATTCTCACTGGCATTCGAGCCATTTGGCTGCCTTTTGTTATTGCACTGGTCATGGGTAATTACGGAAGTGTGCGCATGTGTTGGACATCGCATGGCCACCTGCCATTGTTATACACGTACTCTCCCCCCTTTCCCTTCCCCTTCCCCTTTCCACACCCATCTCCATCTCCTGCAGCATTTTAATTTGTCATAATTTTGCCCGTTCGTTGACTAATTAGCTAGTCAGCAGACCCCTAATTCCCCTCTACCACCACTTTCACTTACCAGCCATTTTTAAATGGTGCACAATCCAATCCAAGCCAAGAACAGTTCGCAATTATATTCGTTATAACTTATTAAGTTGAAATCAAACACAATAATAAACTTGACTTCCAAGTGACTCCGTCTCCAAACGAAGTCGCTCACAACACAGCTGAAATTCGATGGAAAATAATTCAATTCTCAGCGATATTGAAGACGTAAACAGAAGAAATCTAAATATGTTTAGAGATAGAATTCTGTTTGCTTACTTTGAGGCATATTCATGATTATGATCGCGTTGTGTCGTTTTATTCTGAAAAAGTTGAAATAAACGTTCTGAGAAGTTTAAATGAATGAGCAACTACAATTGGAATATTTATTTAAAAATAAAAATTAACAGAATAATGTTCTGGGAGTATCTAAAATGAAAAGGAAAATATACTAAAAGTTTCGTGATTGAATTGAGGGTCTTCAATCAATGTGAAAAATTACTTAAGACCGAGCTGAAGTAAACCAATTTTACTTGTCTCAAAATTGAAATACATCACATTAAATGTAGGATTACATAATGAAACTAATAAGCATTTATCATCGGAAATATTCCTTTATCAAGAAGATTTTCATACTATAACTCATAAATAAAAAATGAACTTGTTCTGAGTACGGTTTCCAGGAATCCACATACCAAGTTTAAAATTTATGGTCAGTAGAATTATCTACTATTAATAATATAATATCATTATTTATCTATTTCAACATTAATTTATAACTTTAAGAAATACAGTTCTTTCTCTATCAGTGAGAAAGATTTATTCAGGCATTTTGTCCTTGGTACTTTGATATTTTGTCTGAATCTGTCATCTTCTTTCTACACTCACTTATTGTAACATCTCTTGTTTTTCTTTTGATATGGAAAATAAAGTGAAGCCATAAGTTTTTGTTTAGTCATTCTGGAATTTTAATCAAAGTTATTTAAATTTATAAAACAAAAAGCTTACCCTTGGTAATCTTCTGTAACTGATTCTAATTGAAAAATGTCTTAAATTTGCAACTTCTCACTGACAAAAGTGGACGATTAAGTCGTTTAGTGTGTGTACCTCAAAGATGATGAGCTACTATCACCATTTTGCTAAAAAGTACCTTACCTACATATTTAAGTTGAAATTGACACACACACACACACACATATGATGAAATCAGAGGCAACACATCTGAGAGAGGAAACAGGAAACCATAATCTCGATGCCTCATCACTTTCGGGCAACACTCAACAGTTTGCGACTACCGACTTAATTTTTCAGCCAATAAACGAAGCAACCGACAACACACCAAATAAACTGTCGACAACAACAAAGAGTCGAGTCCGCTGAAACCACATAAATCAATGTCTGAGGGAACCAAACCACCCACAATAAACCAGAGCCAAAACTCAACTCGACTCAACTCGACTCGACTCGACTTGGCCAAACCCATTGCCATTCGCATTCGCATTCGTATTCTCAATTCCATTTTCATTTTCACATCCAGCATTCAGATTCATAGCCAGCAATGGCATGCAGTGACAGAAATTGCATAATATTTGATTTGTGCTTATTTAATTTGAAATCTTCTACACGAATGCGATCCAAGAGCCAAGAGCTAGAGGCGAGAGACCTAGAGAGGCCAGAGACAGTCGACAGTCGACAGTAGACAGTCGACAGAGCCAAGGGTAAAACCAAAACCACTCGCCACACATATGTCATATATATACATTTACTATATGTACAATATCTACCATATGAACAGGAGATGTCTGTGTGTTGTGTGTATATTTGGGAGGAAGTCCATTGGGTTGCCTGGTTTGGCTACTTTGAATGGAACGGCACTGATTTAGATGAATGACAGAGAATGCTGGAGTTAGACTGCAGAGCCTAAGGCGTAACATGCAGCTCTCAAGTGCGTTGTGCAGTTTTCAAGTACTGTCAGCTGCACTTAGACTGCATCAGAATTCGTGCTGATGAATTTTCAGCTATAGAGCGGCTCATTTTGAACAATGTAGTACGATTAGCTGCACTCGATAATGCTGTTTCTCATGGAGATGATGATCAGGGGCGCATCTAGGGGGAATAAATGGAGCAATTGTATCCTGGGCCTTCGATCAGGAGGCTTTAAACCGAAACGAATCTCGGTCTCAGTTCCGGTTCGCTCGGTATTTTGCTTTTCAGCTATTGGTTAAAAATGTATATTGGTTTCTTAACGGTTTCCGGTTTTGATTTCGGATCACTGAAAAACAGGTATTTGAAGAAATGTTAAAAAAAGTTAATATATAAAAGAAAAATCCTAGGATAAATATTGAAAGTCAAATTATTAATAACAAATTTTTTCATAATCGTTGAAATCGATTCTATAAGGGATGGAACTTCATAATATTATAATTTTGGCAACGTTTTTATTTCACATTGTTGACGATAATTTAATAAAAAATTCTTAAAAAACTATTCTATTCTATTCTTCTAAACTATTAACTTATGAGTGATTTAGGTAACTTAAATGATTCCTGGCGACACTACTTGCCAAAACATAAGTTAAACTTTAAATTTATGTATCTAAATTTTACTAAGAGAATTCCAAATACTCAAGAGAAGGAAACATCATCTAGACATGTTATTAAAAGTCCACAAAATAGCTTTAAGTTAAAACTTTTTGCTTTGACAAAGACAGTCCAATTTAACCAATTTAATGACAATCTCTATAAAGCAGCAGAAAGCAATCACAGCATGCTATGAAGCAATCCTTAAGAAAGTCCAAAGTATGAGATTTTATTATAAAATTATAAGAATCAATTATGTAATTTAAAGCAAGCGGATAAGTCGAGCGCACTCGATTGTTGGATACCCAGTGTCTCGGGCTTTCGAAACGCCTGTAATAAATTTTCGACTGATTTTTCGTTTGACACAAATATGATTTGGTTAACCGATTTGAACTAAATTTTATCAGGATGCCTAAGAGGTGGAAAATTGCATATTGGATTGGATTGGATATGGACAGATTGGTTAAAATATTTCAGAAAACAAATAAGTTTTTCGCGCTTAAACTTGATTTTCAACTGAGTTTCCTTGTGAATATGAATTAATTAATATTTAAAAATAAACTTGAACTGGCTGCATTTCAAATATGGTGCTCATCACAGATTTTTTCGTTTATATAGACAGATAGTCAGATAAAGGGATCACATAAATTTATATACCTTTTGAGGTCTGTTGCATACTTTGCACAAACTTAAAAACGAGCCGTAAATTTTTTTTTTGCGCCGGGCCCCGAAATTTTTAGATACGCCCCTGATGATGACTGCGATACAGTCGATGTCGATGTCGATGTCGATACGGGAATGGCATGTCGTGTTCATGTTCAATTAGTGCACAGGACAGCCTACACTCTTCATATAAAATGCCTGGGAGTCTAATTAATTACTGTGCACCAGCAGCGGTATCAACGGTCTTCCTGTGCGTTCTGTGTGCTCTGTGCGTTTGTGGTTGCACCACATGCATAGTGGACACTCGGCCACTTGTACATTCATCCAATTGTCCCTGCATCCGCCCCCTATCCCCAAAGGCCCATCAACAACATTATTATCAATGTCAAGCCGTTGCAATTGAAGTTGCGGTTGCAAGCTGCATGTTGCATGTTGCCTGTTGCCAACTAATGACAAAATATGTTGATACTGAAATGGATTTTGTTTAGCGTCTAAATATCGGCAAATTGCAACTACGCACGATTCGTGACATGACATAACAACTACCCATAATCAGTAATACTATCAGAAAGTATATACTACATATACTTTCCTTCTTCACTTCACTTCACTTTCCTCTCCTATTTCCGTTCCACATTGGACCATTGCAAATTTATATGGAAAACAGCAGCAGGAAAAAGTAGAAAATTGTTGTCGCCAATTTGCATATTGAATTACATTCATTGTTGATGCTCGCTTGCGTTAAATCCTTCAACTACAATGCTCGTTCCCTTCCCTTTTCCCCTCTGTCCCCGTTAACCCTTTTCGGCCCCAGTTGTTGTCTGCAATGGAACTTTGCTTACACTTTGAAGCCTTTTGACGTGACGCTGACAATGTTCACAATGCTGACAATGCTGCCAATTGCCTGCCAGCCGCCACGCAAAATGGCAAATGTTATAAAATATTCAGTTATAATAACAGGGGAAAGCCGAAACCATCTCCTCTCCATTTTTTTTATTATATTTTCTGTGAATGCCGTAAATATTCTTTTCATTTCATATTACCAACAAAACGCAAGCAAATTGGTAGCAAAAGCAGCCAAATATCGTAGAACAAATTTTCCTCTCATCGATTGTTATCAGTTATCTATACACATATCTGACAAATAAGCATACTGACATATTACTTACTAGTACGAAAATAAAATTTAACTAAGACAAACATTCGTTCAAGTATTTCCCATACAAAAAATTTGCTTACTTAGGTATAAAAACGTCGTGTAAACTTTTAAACTGAAAATATTAAATTATGTCAAACAAATGTGCATACTTACATTTTAATTAATATTGCTTATATGTTATATAGTGACTGGAAAAGTTAACATTCGTTGATGCTGAGCAAGCTGTTTCCACAATTTTCATTAATGCAGTCATTTTATTTTTTACATTGTTTACTTGTATTAAAATGCACTTAATGAAATGAAAAAGAGGCAATGATATTTATATATATTCACTTATATATATTAAAAAAACATAAATGTTCTAAGGCTTAGTTACAATTTTCATTATATTAAATTATATAAATTAATTCCTTGTTAACTTCAGTGTGCATATATTAAAATAATCAGAACATTCTTTCCAACGATCTTATTTATACAATTTAATAGAATCAAGTTATTTTAAAATGAAATGAAACTAATTAGAAATTAAAACAAATATAAATGTTTAAAATCTAGTTTTATTATTAATATAGTAATACTTGTTTTAATTTATTAGTTCATTTAAGCCTCAGCTGTTTAAAGTCAACTTATGATTTAATTATGTTAATAATTCAAAACTTAGACAATTTTTTAAATAAATCAAATAAAATAGTGAATTGACTTATTTAATTTATATATTTTAAATGTGAATATATGTGAATTACCCTAAGTTATTTATTCAAAAATAATTGAAATTTGCAAGTTTATTTATATGCAATTTTCTTAATAAGTTAAATTGTATACAGCTTGCTTGGCAAATCGAATCAGACCAAGTTTTTGCTGAAGACGCTGCAAGCCAAGTCTGTTTGGTCCAATTGGCCAATAACGAAACAGTTAAAACAATTAAAATTTAATTTGCAACTTTTTCTGATGCACATTTCCGGTTCACCCCAATGACATTTACAGAACCTGCAGTTTGCAGTTTGCAGTTTGCCGTTGGCCCGAGTCCGAGTCCGAGCATCGTTTTGGTCAAAAAGGTATTACAGTGATTTAATTTAAAAGTTTACACGCAATGGAAGCAGTTGGAGATGTAGCACATGCAGTAAATTAAGTTGTTAACTTAATATAGAAAACGATTCTCATTGCCAGCTGAGATTTTGATTGCCAAAAAGGAGAGAGAGCTAACTGTTTGGCCAAATTGCCAGGCATTTTGGCATTTTGGCATTTGTGTTGCATTTTAGTTTTTAGTCGCAGCTACCAGTTTTACCTTGCAACCTGCCCCGTTGCACTTGTTGTTGCTGCTGTGCAAACTTTCGAGCGCACATTAATTAGAAGCTGCCACGGTCGACAGGCAAAGCACGCGCCCGACTGCCATAAAGTTGCTTGCGTCTACCAAAAAAGTGCAACATGTAGCGCGAGTGTGCCCCAAGTTCGTTTCGTTTGGTTTAAGTTGAGTTGAGCCGAGCTGAGTTGAGTTGCGTTGCGTTTCAGTTTGAATTTAAGTTGATGTAGAACTTTTTGTATTTTTATTTTTTATTTTCGTTGTTCGACGAATTGGTGAGAGGAGCAGGCAAGGAGTTGCTTTTAATTAAGGCCGCCGACAACGTCATGCACCCCGTGCACCATGCACCATGCACCCGTGCACCATACAACACTTGGCGGGACGTGGCAGTGACGCTAGCAGTTGCTTTATGCCGGCAATTGCTACGCTGGCTTCAACAAGGTGTTAACATTTTAAAGTTCCCTTTAATTTTGTTAAAAGCATCGGCAAACATATGCCGACAGGTCGAGGTCGGAAAGGGAGCAGGGAAGCAAGCCAGCAAAGCAGAGGGCCACCCTGTCTGTTATAAATAACGCAATCTTCACGCACGTAACTCAAATGGCAGCTAATGGGGCAAGTTGAGTGGGGGGCGCCACACTGCGTCGCGGCGCGTCTCGTCGCGTCGCGTCTCATTTAGCGCACGTAACCAAATAATGACCCAAAATGATGGCGTTTAATTCAAATGAAGCTGCTGCTGATGACCAACGCGAAGCTTTCACATAACGCTAAATAAAAAACACATGCACAGACAGAAGCAGCGTTGGTCGACTTGCAAACACCCTGTAAGCTCATCAGCTCATTGTCCAGCATTTCTGCTTAAAAGATCATTTTCTATATTATTAATTAATGGAATTAATGGTAGGCAGTAGATGATAATATATCTGTTTATCTGTATAATATTTACCTGATATTTCAAGGCTTTCGTAATATAATTATAATTATTATGCACAATGAAAAATAAAAATAATTAATTTAAGTTATTAACGATGTATTGAATAACTTTATTGCATATTACCTGAAGCTATTTGAAAGTTAGATAAAGGGCGATCGGATAATTATAAAATTCAGATATTTTATTGTTTAAAATTCGTCGATTTATTGTCGGTATAAATAAAGTCATAAATAATATAAATAAAGTCAATCAATACTTACATAGTTTTTGTTCATGAACGTAGACTTTTCGATTGATTACTTATCTTTATCTTCTTGTTCGCTGTGTATATATAGATAGGCTTTCTTACTATGATAATTTTCCATTTTGATGCTAATACATTTCTTACAAATTGAGGCTTTAATGTTTTGTGTTGTTTGTCAATCAATCAGTGAACTGGAAGATATTAATAAATGACATTCTTATCTTAGCTTTAAATGGTTTGAAACTGGTGATATACTTTTAATCAAGGAACTAAAGCACAATTAAGAATATGAGGTTTAGACTTTGATTTTGCATTCTAAGTGATATTCGTATATTTAATTTTTAGAGCATCCTAAAAGTATGCTTTTCTGGCTTAAAATATCATAGGGTATGCAAAATTGCGTGAGTTTTGTAAATGAAATGTTTTATCAACGTGCCAAGCGCACTAAACAGACAGACGACGGACCGACTGACTGAGTGATGGTCCTCTGACCACGTGAATACTGCTTTAAGGGCTGTTATTATCGCTTACACCCCCTCTCCGAACCACCTAACACCCCAGCTTCTCATTCCCAGTTGATATTTGTTGTTGTAATTGTTTTGTTGTCGTAAATGCGGAGATAGATTGCAATTGCCACAGGCCATTACCAATGGAAATTACGAGAACGAGTACGAATACGATCAGAGTGAATACAATACGAATACTGAAACGAGTACCCGTCTTGCTGGACTGCAGACTCGTAGATTCAAGGGTGCTAGGTCCATTCTACACACTGGAAGCGCGTACAAATTTCTTGTCATTAAATTAAAAATAAACGACAATATTTTATGCGCCTATAAATATGCAACGCACAAAATGTCCACCTTCGAACGGAAAGCGAACAGATGTTATTTTATTTTATTTCATTGTTGTTGTTGCTCTGATTATTACAGCTGTTGTTGTTGTTGTTGTTGTTATGGCTATTTCTGTTGTTTTCTCGAATTGAGCACAGAATTCGTATACTCTTTCAACTGCGTATTATAATTTGTGTAATAAATATGATCAAATGTTTTGAAATCAAACGTATATTTATATTAATTTATTTACCTGTTGTTGTTATTTTGATTTGGATAAATACGTCGAAATTGAAAAACTTTAGAGATTTTAGAGTTTTTCAAAGCCAAATTAAGCATTAAACGGATTCACATTTTTGTGTATAAAGATCTGAATTAGATAAACTCATTAGTTTTTGGGTAATTTCGTATTGTGAACTTAATGACAACAAAATCGAATTATCAACTGTTTTATGGAAAACTTGCTGATTTACAAATTGAGTATAAGTTGAATTTAAATCAAATGAATATGAAAATAAACATTTAAGAAAAAAAATCTACATTATATTTTAAATCACAATCTGAGCTTAAAAGTGTTGTATATTTATGTATAAAATATTTACATTAGCCTGCATCGATTAAAATTTAACTCGATATCTACGGTCAAGATGTTTCACCTAGAAACATATGTTTAAAATCAGTTGCTAGTCGCCTGTTTTTGAGTTGGAAAAAGATATTTTAATAGGGCAGTTTTTCATTTTTTAAAAACGCTCTTCCTAAGCAAGAGTTGTAATACAAATCTTATTAGAATCAGACTGAAACTTTTAAAGATATGCAAATTATAATATGCTAAAAGTTCAGAAAATATATTAATATTTGAACTCAGCGAACCAATTGGTCAAAGCTATGGCAAAACTGGGAGAAAACAACTTGGAATTGAACGTTTATTATGAATTTGGGCTAACACTTTACTATTTATTATTTTTGAAGCCCATATAAATCGATGCACTCTAAATAATATTAATATACAAACATATATTTACGTATATGCATTTATATATTTATATTTTACAGAACTCAAGTCAGTGTATTTAATCGTCGACAATCTGAAGTTAGTTTTTCAGTCTTGTTTTTTTTTTTTTTTATGTCTTCTTTATGCAAGCATCGTTAGAGTCGAAGTTGTTGCCTTGGACAGATGAACGCAGGTGTGACCAGAGTAGAGATTGAGTGCCACTAAAATGAATAGCCGCCCAAGTGATTTGCCTAAGTCTTGTTCTACTTCATATATATATATATATATATACATATATATATATAGTAGATACTCGTATATCTTACAGATGCATAAATAAAATGCAAAACCATAAATTGCGATTAAAAATGGTTTGTTTTCTGCATGCAAAATAAATTTAAGTCACTTGTGCAAAAGATTCTCCGACTTAGTTAGTTCATAAATTTACAAAGATGAAATATTTGTTTTCATTTGCTTAATGCATACACTCGGAAAAAAATGTCTGGCAATCTATTATTTTCAGTTAAATCGGTATTAAATATGTTTAAACTTTTTTATTGAAATTGTTTTGTCTACCGGATTAATATTTTATTCAGAAAAATTGTCTGTGTGTATCTCAAGCTTATATTAAATTTGATCAAGAAATTAAATATATCAAGGTGAAATAACTTCTACTTAGTTCGATGAATATTATATGATGTTGCGACTAAAATAGGGAAAAAGAAGAAGAAATTGAGTAGGAGAAAAGGATTTGAGAATTGAAAGTGAATTAATAATAATCAATAATCATCAAATTTAATTAAACGAAGCCTTACGATAACCTTTTAGCTTAAAGCTAACTCTGATTCAAACGTTTTCTTTAAAGACTCGAAACAAACAACATTTGGTATGAGATCTTAAGAAATCACTTTTAGAAGATATTAAAAGAAATGGCTGTAGTTTTTTTTTATTTGAAAATACTTTATATTTGAAAATTGTTAATAATTAAATACTAGTAGGAAACAATATAACTTGAGCAAAATATAAAAGTGTTAGAAAAGTGATAAGTTGTAAAAATTAATTAATTAAATTAATAATTTGTTATTTGGCATTCAGTTCATCGCTTTTCACAGCTTTAACTATATCAGACCTAACTAACATTACTTGTATGGTATATTAAGTTAACAGAACACGATCCTACGATATGCGATTATATCGAGCACATGGTTTAATTAAGTATTTTATTGGCATTTGCATTGACCTCAAACTGCAACTTGGCATCTTCAAAGTCATCGTCAACAGATTCCCGCCTCGACTCCGTGTCGTTCCACGGCTGCGTCTCGGCCGTGCCCCAATTGAGATAGATGACGTTGCCGGCAAAGAGGACCATGGCGGCAATGCTGTATACCAACTGCCACTCGCTGCGTTCCGTCGGATGCTTGACCAACACGCCCACCACCAGGGGCGTGCACATGGCCACCAGGTTGGTGAATGTGCTCAGGATGCCAGAGAGAATGCTGGCATGGACGGGTGACAGATCAATGGTATTGAGTTCGCTGCCAATTGTCGCCGCGCTGCTGACGCCCACACTGAGGGTGACCAGGACGAGGGCCAACGGCGTCTGTGTGGCATCCACGAAGCCGAGACTCAACATAATCGCTGCTGGTGTCCACAGTGCAATGCTGTTGTACGTCTTCCGCAGAGCTGTCAGGCTGAGGCATTTGCGCCGGAGCAGCACGTCGGCAATCAGCAGATAGACATAGCACATCATCCACATGAGCAGAAATGGTAGTGCCGAGAATAAGGCATTGTCGTGCATGTCCAGGCCAAGGAAATCATTCAGATAGGCCGGCAACTCCGCCTGCATTGTGGCCAATCCCCAAGTGTCCGCACAGCGGGCACACAACAGAGCATAGAACGGCGGCGATGTGAAGATGCCACGCCAGGGTATGGCCAATCGGCGTTCCCGCCTCGCCGATCTTTGCAGATCGCCAACAATGTAACGCTTCTCGGCCTGGCCAATACACGGCGCCTCGTTGGCCCGATTCGAGCCGAGCAGCAGCCAGAGCAGACACCAGACGAGACCCAGAGCGCCAGATGTATAGCTAATGCTGGGCCAGCCCAGGCTCGAGCTGGCCAACATGCCGGGCGCAAACATGGCCAACACATTGCCACAATCGAAGCCCGTGTAGGCAAAGGCGCCCAAACGTGTTCGCTCCACCGCTGGCGCCCAGTTGGCCAAGTGCTGGTGGATACAGGGAAGCGTTACGCCTTGACACAGACCCTGGAGCCAACGGATGACACAATAGGCCTTCCAACTGCCCAAATAGATGCCCTGCGGTGTCCACACCGTCAACATGGCCGATCCAATGACGCCCCAGAAGAGAACCAACTTGGCGCCAAAGCGTTTGCATAGATAACCACCCGGAAACTGTGTTAACGCCGAGCCCCAGTAATAGCTGGACAGAATGTACGACTTCTGTTGTCCCGTCCAATTATAGTGCTGTCAAACCGATTGAAGATACACAAAAAGAGAGAGAGAGAGAGGAAGAAGAACAGAGATTAACATATGATATATTGGAGGCAAGTTGATGTGAACTTACGGGCAGCTCGGGATTCACGGATGTGGCATTTGTCATGGCAACCACGGCCACGCCCACATTGAATTGCAGTATCGTTGTGACAACCAGGCCTAGAAAAAGCAGCAACGCCTGCAGGTGGCGCAATCCAAGGCGTGGCACTGAAATGCAAATCAGACTTTGCAACCTTTCGTTTCTGCCAAGTGCAACACACACACACACACACACACACACACGAACTCACCTTTCTCCAGATCCACATCTGTGTTGCTCATTCTAACGGTCTGTCTGTCTGTCTGTCTGTCTCCTTCCTTCGCTTCTCTTCTCTTCTCCTTGTTGCCTTTGGTCCAACAGCAATTTGTTGGATTTGTCTATAGTTGCTTTATTTCTATTGCTATTAGTCGTAGTTGTTAACTCATGCTCATTATTCAACACGTTTTTTTAAGTAATTATCTGCAAAAATAATAGAGATTATTTATTCATTTAAAAGCTTTCCATGCTTATTTATTTATTTATTCTTTAACAATTATTGCGCTTACTTCCGTCGGTTAAATCAGCAGCTCTACCTATTGTTTTTTTTCGATAAATTGATTTTTTTATATAGTAGGGCAAAAATGAAAAAATGGCAAAAAAATATATACCCCAATTCTTTAAATTATAAATATTAGCCATTTCACATTTTTTTTACATAAATTCTATATAAAAGCTTTTATTGTTAACAATGTATTTTTTGTAACATATTGCTGAGATATTAAATATATAAAATCGCTTAGTCTTATTATTTATGCTTAAATTCAAAAAGTTTTAACAGCAAATACAATTTAAAATTGTTCGGCTCACTTTTTCTTAAATTACAAAATAAAGTGATTATATAAATTGCGAAACTTTATAAAGGTTTTATTAAAATAAGACTCAAAATCAATAAATAAATATTTTTAGTGTGTACATAAAATCCAGAAAATTAGTTTATCATTTGTTGTATTTTTTATGAAAGTTTATTGAAATTGAGAATTAAAATTGGCAATGAAAATATTTTAATAATGTTAACCATATTAAGTAATTAAAAGAGACTAAAAGTGGCTTAGATGTGAATCACTGTGTGAGTATTTGTATATAAAATTAAAATAGATCCGATAAACAAAGGCACTTCTAATGATTTTTCGATTTGTTAAGCATTAGAAATCAAATATTTAATTAGCTAATTCAGTTAGATTCAAAATATATATTCTTGTGGCAGCTCTAAATTTTATAACGTGTGTTTGCGAAATTTGGCGCCAAACTGACTTTTCAAAGTTAAATAAATATGTTTAATATGGATGAATGTGAATCCGGTTTGCGAAATAATTATTTGCTGTCATAGGCAAATAGATGTTTTCATTGTTACTATTATTTTGTATTAAACAAAAACTTATACTCAGGTTACTTCACTTGTTAGCTTAGTTTTGTTCACTTTAGATTAAAACGATTTGAAAAATGGCAATTGATTTAAAAAATGCAAAGCTTGTAGAAAACAGCTCCTTAGAAATTGGGAATCCACTTTTAATATTTGGAAAAAATTGTATACTTAAAAATACTCGTTTAAAAAGAGAGACAACCTATTTATAAAGTTAATTGGGTGTGGGATATTTATAACAACATTAGATCATGCGGCACGAAAATGTAAAAATTAATAATTAAATTGAATAATTTAAATATATTTGATCACATGCCAACAAGTGTGAGCTTTTATTGATAAAAAATTAATTAAGTAAATATAGCAAGGCGGAAAGTGTAGATATGAAAAGTGATGAAAAGAAGCTCAGATCATCTACAGAGTAGTTATGACATAATCTGGTTTATTTAGAGCTGGTAATTAAAAGTGATTTAACTTTAAATTACATGTAATATATAATATTTTGAGAAGTAACGAGAATGAGATGTGTTTCCTCATATTGCAGTGTATTTCAAAATGTTACACATGACGAACAAAACAACTTTTCAGTCATCAATCAATTTTGCTTATGTTCGCTTCCATGTACAGTGGTTAAAATGCTGAATTAAGCAGAATCTAACTGAAATGTCCATTATCGAAATGTTATCGAAATGAAACAATTTGGCAAGACTAAAATCACAAAATCGTTGTACTCGTTTTGTGTAGCAGAGTGTAAGTAGCCAACAATTGTAAGCTGGAAGATTTAAATGAAGAGTTCCATTTGGACAGAGTCCGAGTGTTATTTGTTTGTTGATTTGGCATTGCTTTTGTTTGTTGTTGTGATTCCAGACTGTGTGTTTGTATCAACAAAAAATGCAAATCTCAGAAAATACAATTCAATCTGCGCTGCTAAAAAGATACTTTTACACACACACACACACAAACACATAGAGATACGCAAACATTTGCAAAACAAACTGGACTCTGCTTCTTCCTGTCTGTTTGCTCTCGATTGTTGTTGCTATTCAGTTTTTTCAATCGTTCTGAAAGCTGTCAATCGCATAACTCGAGTCTCGAGAATTGGGCTTATGTAAAAGGGTGCCGAAGAGTATGCAGTGTTGTCAGGTGGAGCATGGAAAGACTTATCTGGCGCTTACAGTCTACTAATGCCGTTATCAAGTAACGCAACAAAAACAATATTCGTACTACAATTCGAATGCAATGCTAAAGCATATTTTTGGGTCCCATGCAAATATTTGCAAATTCGAATTTCTGTTTACATTTTAGTGCAAATTTCGCAAATTACTCGCATTGCAATCTGGCAACCCCCGCACAGGCAAATGCAAATGCAAATGAAAACACACACACACCCCCCGATCCCTCCCCGATCACAGACGCCCCACCCACAAGCCCTGGGACCTCGTGTGCTCACTTTTTTTGTTGCTGAACATTTAATTTAAGTAAATCTTTCTCATCATGTGCTTGCATTAGAACAGAGGCGTCGCTTAGCAGGGATCGTCATTTATTTAATACTACGAAAATAGTTTTGTACATCACAATTTCTAAATTATTTAATTGATTTCATGGAAATTAAATAGATTTAAGGCTACATGATTCTGTAAGTACGTTGGTATTTTGTGTGACCATTAATCTGAATTTCTAAATTAATTCTTAAACTCTTTAATTTAATTGCTTTGACACGATTTAAAAGACATAATGCCAGATATTTTGTAAATACATTGGCATTTAGTTTAAACATCTCTCAAAGATTCTGAATAACATTTAAATGTTTTATAAGATAAGTGTGACGATAATAAAAGGGAGATGGAGATATTTGTACTAATCGACAATTAATTTAAGACCATAGTACAACACAATTTAGTTTTGTTTGGGATTTTCCCTTTGGGTGACGACACTGCGCACTGCATCTTAAATAATATGTCTCATTCGCTTAGTTTTATTAAAAACATATAGGCAAATACACCCGGCATACACACAACACACACACACACACAAAAGTCAAACACTCAAATAACAAAAACCAAATAACGTCCAATATGTTTATACATTTGCTATCATTTTAATTTAAAATATCTGACGAATTTTTGTGAGAATTTTCGTAAGTTTATAGGTCAGCGCGAGTAAACATTACAATTCGAACAAGAATACGGCAGACAAGTATATGTATATGTATACGTATATGTGCATGTGTATGTATACGTATTTACATTGCGTATTTAAATGAATACAGAGTTGTTGTTGAAATGATTAATGAATGAAGATGAGCTTAAACTGAAACATAAACTGAGAGAAAATGTTAGTTACCTAATATATCCAATATCCAATTGAACTTTGGACTCTCTTTCTGTATGCGTGCTAGTTTTGAAATCTCTTCGCACAGAGTATTCTATAAATATCAAATTATAAAAGTATTTATTTTTATTTTACTTTTTTTTTGTCTTTTTGATTTGTTTTTTTTTTTTTTTTTTTTTTTTTGTAGTTTTATTTTCAGTTGCCCCGTTTTTCCGTTTAATCGTTTAGCGCGTTCGTTTCACTGGCGTTTTGTTTTCAACTGCGCTTTGTTTATGAAAATAAGTTTTAGGCATTCGCCGCCAACCAATTTAATTCTCGCTTAATTAAGTCTTGCCCAGTGAGTGGCAGCTACTCATGTGACTCACAAAACGAATGGAACATGTGGAAATCTAAACTTAATTGGACTCCGGCAGCCTGGTGAAAATAAGGGAATTCTATGAATCGCTTTGTTTGCAATATTGTGACAACTTCTTCGATTCAATGACGAGTAATTTCCATACAACTCTCATTCAATTAAGCTTTCATTTATCATGTGGTCATTTAATTATATATAATATTTGTTAAAATGTACATTTTTCAAAGTTTTTTTTTTTTTTAATCATTTTAATTAAGGGTGGTGTCTTAAAATAAATTGATTTCAGAAAAATTAAGTAAGCAATTATATTGCATACAAACTAATTCAAATTCGAAAGTAACGTTTTTTATTATGCGCTATCAAAAGCTGCCTGACACAACACGCAACAGCCTGATCAGCTGATCGTGCACACACGAATCTGTTTGTCTATTTTACGTTGTTTCATTTTTGTAAAGTTTCATATTTATATATTCGAGTTCTTTGTTCAGCTTGAAAATACGCTAAAAATGGTAGAATAGGATGCAAGTCAAAAAGTAACGGCCCTTGTGTGTGTTTAACAGACATATTTAACAGAGCAGTGTAACACTATGTTAAGCAAAGCAACAGCTGTGCAAAGTGATTCATATTCAGCTGAGCAAGTGGTTCACATGAACAGTCTCTCAGATATCTCTGAGCTTGTTCAGTCGCGATCTAGCGATCATATATTCTCTCAGTATTTACTGTTCATTAACAACACATTTGTTGTACGTACACACATGTGTGCGTGTGCGGACGGCGAAAGATATTCAAAAGTTTGGGTATTGCTTAAATTGTTAGACTTCGTATGTGAAACAACAACGTGCATGACGCGCGATAAATGCAATTGATTTCGATTGAAACAAAGAGATACAACTGCATATCAAATTAAATTGAATTATACACAAATTATTGTGTCGAGAAAATACGATCGCAGAAGACGCGCAAGTAGCAAACAAACAATTTGCGGCCGTCATATCGTCTCGTATGCGAGTGTGTGTGTGCGTGTGTGTCAGTGTGTAAGTGCCGACGTTTGCATGTATGTATATATGCCCGTTGCGTGTGATTCAATTGTTTAAGCAAACAGCAACAACCACCGGGTAATATATTTTACCATTTAATTGAAGTAACAAAAATAATAATAATATCAAAAGCAATGTAAGAATCAGTTGCTTAATGAATATAAAAAACCGCCAATTGACGCGACGACAAAAAATGCCATACAAATCACATTGATAATAAATTAAAAAATTAGAAAAATTTTTAAATTTGCTTTTTATGTCAATTTCGGTCGCTTAGCTTCGTCAGATGTTTGGCATAGAAATTTGTGCTTTGTTCGCGTTTCGTCTCGTTTCGTCTTGTTCCGTTCGTTTTGTTTCATTTTTTTAAGCTTTTCTGTATCCTTTTTCCAAATATTTCGCGCGTGTTTTATGTTGTCCTCACCTGGTCACACTCGCGTCTATCCTCACATCGTTCTTATAAAAAAGTGAACTCGCGCGAAATTTACACTCATCCCCCTTGCCAACCCCCTTCCCCACCATTCTATCTGAAAACTCTTTGTGTTTGTGGCATTTTTGGCATTCTTATTGCATTCCACGTGTGTTTCGTGTTATTTTTTGTTCGAATACTACGTCTCGTTTGTCGTGAAAGAGTTCTTCCGTCGAATATAATTTGTTTGCTAATGTTTCCCTTTTCTCTGCAATTTGCATGCACTTCCTCGTCCATCTTCCTCACTCGCCGTCATTCTAGTAATCCATAGTAAAATCGTTTACGTTACGTTGCATCTTTATGAACGTGTCAAAAATTCAAGTGAACAAACAACAACAAACGACGGAAGCCCCACTAAGATCAAGTTGCAACAATTATTTGAAATTAATAGCAACAACAACAACAAAAACAAAATAAAAGTAAATTTCAATATTAGCTACAACAACGATAACAACAACCACATCATTTGCCCCGCTGTTTTGTAAGTGTCTTGTTTTTTGTTTTAAGTTTAAGTTGTAACTTTTTATTATTAATACATTATTTCTTATCACTTTGTCTCACTTTATTTTGCCTTCTTTTTGTACATACTATGACTACCTAAACATATTTTCACACATACAATTGGACGTTCACTCATATGTACATTATTTACCTGTTGCTTCGTGTCTTTTTGTTCCATGTCCATGTCTGTCGGTCTGTCTTTCCCTTTCACACATACTAGCCTATTTGAACGTTTCATTGTCAACGGTTATTTCATGATTGCGCTTTGCTGTTTTTTTTTAACTCTTCCCCTCTTTCAATGTCTGTTGTTCGCGTTGTTACCTTACTGCGTACGTACGAACTCAGTATGTACTATGCATGTTTGTATGTATACACTTCTGATTGCACAATACCTCCACTACTACTTCATTTTGGCTTACCTCACTTCACCTTCACCTTCCCTTTCCTTTTCTTTACTTCACTTTTCACTCAACCCAGATCATCTTTTGATCGTAATTTCCCTGTTTTGCGCCCTTGGCAACGCAGTTTCAGGCTTTTCTTCTCTCTCTCTCTCACTCTCTTCTCTCTGGCTTGACTCTGGCTCTGACCGCTGCAGTGTTGTCAAAACTGTTTTGTATTCCGTCAAATCTAGCTATTTATTAAGTTTTATTACGTATAAAAAACAGCAAAATTAGCGGGCTGTGGAAATTCTATATTTTTTTTGTTCAAAAGTAGTTTTAAATTTTTTCACTTATTTTCACGCCAACATAAATTTAACTGAGCTCAGATTTAAAAGCCTGACTGCGAATAAATTTGAAATGCAATATTACTGCAGATCTCTATCTACCACATGTCACAGACATTGATAATTCAAAAGAAAACGAAATTTCAGTAAAAACTCATTCATTAATCTGTTTAGCGAGTGACACTCTCAATATACGTTTTCACCACCTGCAGAATGTGAGCTCGTTTAAAAAATTTAAAATATTAATAAAAATAAAGTTGAAAAACTCCTTCGATTTATTTGGTGGTGTTGAAAAATTTAACGCTTTTTGCTGTTCAAATGCTGGCAACACTGACTCGTTGTCGTTTTCATTTGCTGACTTCGTTTCCTTTCTGCATAATTCCGCTGACTCATTCGCACGTTCAACATGTTCATAACATTTTATATATTTTTACTCTTTTCTCGCTACCATTGTAATGTAGTGCGTTTGTGTGTTTCGTTTTTGTTGCTCAGTCGCGTTGTGGTTTTGACCACACACACGACAGTTTTACAGCCTGATTTTGATTGTCAGTCGGTCGCCGCATTTTGTAGGTTTTTCATTGTTTTGACAGTGAGTTGTCGAGCCTATGGCAAGCGGTTGTACAGAACACCATTTCAAAGTCAGAAACGTGGTGTTATAGAATTTATTAAATTTGCTAGGAAGATCTGTTTATTGGAAATTCTGGTTAGTGAGCTAATTAATCGAAATTCTATAAATGAATAAATTTGAATTTTCCCACGGACAAACTGTTGTTAGGATTCTAAACTTGTCTGAATTTCATTTGCATCTAGATAGTTTTAAGGTGAACCTATAGTTTGATGAACGTTTTCATGTTTAAGATAAACAAAATATATACTTATTTTGTTAGAAATAATACAAATTTCAACTTATAGACAACTTTATCGCAACTTAAGAGATTTATATTTAAGATTATCTCTTCTGGTTCAATTAATAGGTGATAATTTGTGATAGGAATTGTAGTTTTGATAAGAGTGTAAAAATTTTATTTCATCATAAACAATATTTTGGCGGTTGGTTAGCTTCACTTAACCTTAAAAAATTAGTCTTGTACAAATTTGTATATCCTTTCCTTTTTAACTGCATAAAAACTTATTTTATAAACTTTTGTGCTGAATTATATTCCCCTTGTTTCTAATATCTATCTGTTAAATCTATCTCACGCAGTGAATAGGGTCTTGAATCTCGGCATAGTAAAATTTCTTGTGCCACCTTTATGAAAGCCCATAATAATGCAGCTGCAATTCTCAGCTGTAACAAGAGCAACCACAACAGCAACGATAGCAATAAAAATAATAGCAACAAAAACACGAAGAAGAACTTACTTGCGACTGTGATGCGTAATTTGCAAACAAAAAGTCATTAAAATATCAAATTAGCGTCTGGCGTAGAGATTTAGTCAAGTTTCCAAATGATGTTGACGCCAGTTGTGCCTCGATGACTGTTAACGTCTACAAACAACTGAGAGTGACTGGATATATGTGTTCGGTTTCGTGGCAGAAAGAGAAAAAAACTGAAAGCAAAGCGAAATGTGGCACCCGCATAAGCTCAACAATTTACTGATTAGAAGCAATAGCCCCCTACACGTTTTTTCGTCTAGCCATCGTCGATATAAATGTGCGTAGAAATTTGGGTCGTGAGACGACACGATTACGACTATCGGAAGTCTAAGACTTTATAAAAAGTAGGACCAAAATACGAATGATCAAAGCATTATAAAACGCGGTACTTTAAATTTTTGGCAATCATTAAAATATATAATTATAATTATTTTGAGCTTTAAAGAGTCATTTAAAGTCCATCTCCAGCGATCTTGATATTTTCTGAGGTTGAATACACGAAAGAAGTACGTAACAAAGATAAGGACTGAGACATGGAAATATATTTTTAAGAAAGTATTTTTACTTATGAAATATTTATATTTAATATATATAAAAGCTTTAGGTAATGTCCATCTCTAGTAAAAAGTTTACCCACTTGCTACAGAAATATTCGGAAATGCGTAGATAATATAAAACAAAAATGTAAGAGATTAAGGGAACAGATTTCTAAACACAAATTTCGCAATAAAATGTGTTTAATCTGCGATCGTGCTTTAAAGCTTTAGCTAGAGCCCATCTCTAGACTAGAGTGTACTCTTCTAGTTCGGAAATACTATCATTTCATAGCGCTTATCGGAAACAGAAATAGCCGATAACACAATTTACATGCGACATTCAGTGGTTTCATTGGATAGGGTGGAGTGGGTGTCAACCGACGGCGATGGTGCATTAGTAGTTAATTGAAATTTGCGATAAAATAACAGAGAGAAACACGTTTTTACCTGAACACTGCTTAGTTCTGCTGCTCTGAATCAGTTGGGTTGAAGGAACTCGCTCGATGCCGTCTACAATTAGTATTAAAAGTACTGAATTTGCTACCAGTTTAGGATAAGTTTCAGTGAACAGAATAACAAGAAATTAAACAACAGCAACAACATCAGCCAGCGAGTGAGAACAACAACGAAAATAGGCAATCAAATCATTAAAAGTTAATTTACGATGGCTTTAAAATTGCTGCTTGCTACGAAAAACTCGCACTGTTTAAAGCTTCAGTGACTTATCGGCACAACGATCTTTGCTATAATGCGGCCACACATCACATCACATCTCCTGCTCCATTTTTGGTCATACTCACACGCACACTTCAGATACACAACTTGTATCTGTGTATCTGAACAAAGTTCTGTACGCTTGCGCGACGATGCGACGCAACGTTTCGACTTACCCTTCACCAGTTATTCACGAACGCGTTTAATAAATTATCAAGTTGAATGGCCAGTTTCGAAATTTGACCTTGAACACAAATTTCGGTACTCGCGCATACACACAGATATATGTATATAAGTATGCATGTATCTCTGAGTTGTCTGAGTGTATTTAGCAATATCTTTGAGCTGTAGTTTCTTTGAGCTCTGATGCGTTACGAATGTCGCCCGTTTCCAGTCGGTTGCTCTCATGACTTGGGGAGGTGAAAATCATGCATCAAGTGCGTAAGTCTTGGCTCTGCTTAATTAGCGCAACCATACAAATTAACTAACGCACATGCGTAACTCAAACACACACACACACACAAACAAACAGACAGACAAAAAGCGGCGTCGAGATTGCTGCCAGTTTGTGTATATGATTAATGTTGTTCATTCTTAGTTTTTTCCTCGTTTATTTTTTCTGTATTGTTAGACGCTTTGAACTTGGCTCTAATGTCTGAAATAGATTGCTCATTGCTCTTCGTAGGCTTATTCGTCAATTGTAAACCGGTTGAGTTCATCTATTTGGCCATCAAATTTAATGACTGAGCGTGAGAGTGAGAGAGGGAAACGAAGAAGGGAATAATTAGAGAGAGAGAGAGAGGTTGAGGCCTTGATTTCGAGGGGGGATAACTGACCATCTTTTCATTCTGTTAATAACTCTGATACAGTAGTCACTCTTTAACTCTTATTGCTCCAACTTTTTGAGTATTTCTAAAAAATTGTTTTTCAATTCTTTAAAAACAAAATAACAACGTTTAGTTTCGCTACGAATCTCGATTGATATTCCACAATTATTAACTAATGAGTATCAATTAAAACGAATTAACAATTTTTGGGGGGATATCCGCATACATTTATCATCTCAATAGTCTGATAATGGCTCTGATACAGTAGTCACTCGGTGATTCATCTGTGCTCCAATTGTTTGGTGAATTTTCAATATTTTTGAAATTACAATATTACTTAATAAATAATTTGACAAGTCTTATTTAGAATTACATTAATTTTTTCAGTGAATCCCAATTTTTTTCTACACCACAATTTTTAAAATTTTCATTGAATTGTTCCCTATATATTTGTGTATATTTTCTTTTATTTTCGTTGGCTCTACGCAACGCTCGTTAAACATAAAAGCTAATCAGCTCACGCTTATACAGTTTTCAAAAAGAACGAAATAATAAACACATGCAGAGCATCTGTCCGCATAAATATTTATTGATATTTGACATGATCGATCACTTTGAGGGAGGCGATATAGGGAAAGGGGACTTGTGCATATATAGGTGTGGGAAGTGTTAAATACTCGACGTTGATGAGCCAATTTGTTAAGGTGTTGAAATATGCAAATGTATGTGTCCTGATGCTGTTGATTTTTCCTGTCAAATTATGCGATATTTTTTGGCTAGCTAATTCTGACTGAATTATGCTATGGCCCCTCAACCCATTCTCCCCGCACAATAGTATCTGCAAATAATAAACACATTGCAGGGTCTTCCCACTTGACTGATGTCTTGGTCAGCCATTGGTGGCCCTCGTTTTACTCACACAATTATCGAATCTGCCCCGTGCCGTGTTTATATCACCGCGCACGTAAATGTCAAACATAAGCCCCCCGATTTTAAAATATCTCATGGAATTTGTGTACGAGTGTGTGTGTGTGTGAGTGAGTGCTTTTGATTGATAAGAAAATGAAACGACAGCTGTGCGGGAAAATCCATTTGATTGTTTCGAAAGATGCGTTGCTATTGGGTATATACATTTTATATCATGAATCGAAAATTATGAAATTCTAAATAAATATTATTAAGCAGTTAAATATTAAATATATTTATAAAATACATTTAGAATAAATTTGAACTAATCGGGCATGACTTAATGCGATTGAAATATTGTTCGTACTGCTGGAAAGCTTATACAATTTTCGTAATTTTCCAAATTCTTTCTAACTTTTGGCTTGTTCTCATCAGCTGAGATGGAGACGTTCGTTCGTCTTACAATTTTCTGTTGTCAAGGGAAAAGGGGTGTTCGAGACATAACTGGATATGTAATTAGGGTTGCAGTTGTCGGTTTACCTTGGGATTGTGTTGGAAGGAGGGTGACAAGAGAGCGTGTGATTTGACTCAGACTCACAACCCTTTTTAACGAAACGCTTTTTTATACATTTCTATACATAGCAAAAATGTGTGGAGTGACGATAGGTCCTCAGAGATCTTGTAGTAAAGTATTATTCCATAATTTCTTTTATTTCGTTTTGTGTTTGAGTCGAGTTCCGTTAATTCTCGTGGGTAATTCCTATGCTCGAACAATCTATTTATATTTTGGACTTGTGTAAATTACTCCAATAAGAAGTAAAGAAAACTACTCTAAGAAATTATAAGTTTGATAATTCATTTGATTTATGTTTGTATAATAATGTTATTCTGTTTTGGCTTCAATCTGAGTTATGTAATTAGATATACCAGATATACCAGTACAAAAATACAACTATTATTTAAATAATTTTAAATGGTAATATATATGCACTATCACTGAACTATTAAATTAAATATACATTTAACTATTTTAAATAAAAAATAGCTATTGACTTTCTCTCAAATATTTCAACATTTAAAATAAATATATATCAACTACTAATGGATTTTCGATTATATATTTGTTTACCTATTATTACTTTCATCCTATGCTAACTACAGAAATAGCTTTGTACGTATAAAAAAGAAACAAAACAAATAATTCTTTTGCAACTACTGTTTTATATTGTTTATTCGTATTTATCTATTTAAATTAACTTTTTCACACACTTTTACTCAATTGTTTTGCCTATTTGCTCAACTGTAAACCACACGACCACTAAATTAAAAGCGATGATTAAACAAATAAACTGCATAAAACCCAAATAATAAAACATTCAATAAAAAACTATAATATTTCTGCCAACACACACACACACATCCACAGCCTTTTGTGTGTATTTACATCACATAATAAACAAATCATACATACAGATATATTTGTTATATATATTTTCTCTATTTTATGCGCTTGTTGTGCTGTGAATTTTTTGTTTTATTCTCAATCCCTCTTTTTTCTCTCTCTCTCTCTCTCTCTTTCTCGCTTTCTGTCTTTCTCTGTTCAACTTCTCCTGCCCCCCTATCACTCTCCTCTTGTCTCTGTAGTTGATATTTTGAAATGTTTTCTAAACATTTATACAGCAATTTTTATCTCATTTTCACAATAAATTATTGGATCTATCTTTATAACCGTGTATGCCAATTTATCGTCCCATTCTTAGCACATTAAATGTGCAATCGCCCACGCAGCAACTTACACACACAAATCCAAAAAAACACACACTCTCACATACTTACACTGAAACTCAAAACGAACGTTTTCGTGTGACTTTCACATCATTTCTGTACGTTTAAAATGCATTTTAACCAACTTTTCTGCAGCTAAAATTTCTGTCAACTTATTATATTTTTTTTTTTGGGACCAAACTATTTTTATGTACAAATTTGCAAGTCTTTCCTTGGCTCATACAAACACACACACACACACACCCATACGTCTATTCTTTCTTTTCTTCTCTCTCTTCTCTTCTCTGTGTCTTCTGTCTTCTATCATCTATCTCTGTCTTCTGTCTCTGACTAATTCTTTAACTGAGCTTAGCTGCGCTTATGCTTGCGTATATATTATACTACATGTATCCCAAGTTTTCCCAACAAATTATGATATATAAATAATACAATAAATATATACGACTTGTTGTCTTATATCGAAATTGTTTTGTTCTCTTTCGATTCTTACAGGCGCCTGCCCCCTCATCCCACCAAGTTCGTGTGTTGTGTGCAGTGTCGTTTAGCTCCTCACAAAAACCAACAGCGCATAAAATACATAATATTCTTATAATAAAAAAAAGAAGAAATTATTAAATAATATTAAAAAATGTAAAAACCGTTTAGCAATTAATTTGAAAAGTAATTCAAGTCCAAATCTTGGCCAATTGATTTGTTTTATATCGAGAAGTGAAATTGAAATTATTTCAGTGTCAGCGCAAGTATTTATAACCGAACTGGTTGCTCTATAAATACACCAATCGAGCTATATTGCCACTTATAGATATATATGTATCTATCTGAATATGTATACATGCATAGATTGCTGAATTTGCATATCTATACAATTGTTTGAGTTAATTTTCAATACATTTCGGCAGTTATTGTGTGTGTGTTTTTCGTGTTTTGTTTCGTTTCATTTCGTATATGGCGCAATTACTTCGAATTACTTATTACACATATAAGTAGTTCTACCTCATCGCGATATATATATATATATATATATATATTAAAATTTATTCAAAAAACAAGAAAGAAATACATCAATTTAAATATATTCAACCGAAGCTGCTACACGAACGCGCCAGCAAACAAAGCCGGCTCACATGTGTGGGTTTCTTTAAAGTGGGTGAGTAATCTGCAGCGAAACTTCTTTTATTATTATTATTATAATATTTAGCAACAGATGTCTACCCCATGCCATACCATATTCCAGATACCATCTTCATTACCATTTCACACACGCACACACACGGACACACACACACACAGAAATATACACAACTCATTTATATATGCGCCATAAATTCATTCATGCATTTGACTTTGACAATAAGTCAAAAGTGAACAGCCCCCACTTCAACTCCAATGAATGCTGGCATTTATGAAATTTTTATTTTCCAGTTCTTGGCTTTTTTCATTGTCTTGGCCAAGTAAAGTGCGTTGACGTTAACTTGAGCGTTAACGTTTACGTTGTCCTTGCCATTCTCTTCCTATGTTCTTTAGCTTCTCTCTTTCTTTCCACAAGCAATAGCAGCAACCGTCTTTGCATGCTAAATAGATTTTGTTAGCATGTCGAACTGGGTGGCTCTGTGGCAGCTCTGTGGCTCTGTGGCTCTAGTGGTTCTGTGGCTGTCATCGTATCTCAACAAATAGTTAAACACGCTAAAGCGCATCCAAGAGACACGCACATCATCATTATAATGAACTCGATAAGAACTGAGGGCGAGGGAGAGTTTGACTTTTCGTTTGGTAGGTTTATCAGGCAGCAGCTGTTGCCAATTGCAGCACTTGCCATAGCTACTGAAATTGCAAATAACACTTGCGTCTTTAGAAATGCATTTCTAATTTACTTTTTGGCGGGGTTTGGTTGCGTTACTTGTGGTTTGCGGTTGTCGCGAGTAGAATAAGTATTATAATGACAGTTAAACGGACTTGGTGTTTGCAAACTATATGAGAAAGATGAGCATTCTTAGAAACTAAGAAAGATATTCATACTAAAGGTTGGTTCTCGACAGATGGTTTCTTTGACAGTTATATGAGCTAATGAACCGATTTGAATTAAATTTCGTAATAATATATTAACTATTAACAGATACATAACCTGTGAAATTGGTTTATATATAGTAGCTCAAGAAACAACTGAATTCTATATACTAAAGACTGATTCTCCACCCATTCCTTCCTCTGACTACTATATTATTTTATATAGTAATACGAATTTAACCAATTATGTTCATAATATTTAATATTTAATTGGTGTAGATTTCTCAAAAAAATAAATACCTACAAGAAAATAAATATTTTTAATTTGAAAATTATTTTAAGATAACTGCAGCATACAACAAAATTTTTAAATTGTTGTCATATGTATGTTATAACCTAGCTCTCAAAATGGTTTAGTTTTGTTGCCTAGTGTAATTAGTCGCACTTTAAAAAAAATAGATACAATAATAAACGTATATTTACTATTTTAATAGAGCTTATAATTCAATATAGATCTCTATTTTGTTTTTGTTACTCAGAAATCCTTATGGTGTTGTGTATCTGCATCTGCAATCTAAAATAGAAGGAGAACTGATTTTGAAAATATACAGTAGATTCCTTGTTAAATAAATCTGATTTATTAAATGTAAGAGTTTCGACTTAAATATCTTTAAAATTAAACTTGAAATAGGGGACTTTGGTTTGTTTATCTTACTCTTATTTGCTCAACATTCGAGTACCGTTTGAGTTTCAACACAAATGAAACCAAACCAAACAATACAATTATTTATTTAATTTTTGCTGCTTTTTCTTTTTCTTTGTTAGTGTTTTGTTAATTTCCTGCGAAAACTGTCGCGTTGGAAGAATATAATTGAAGCGGCGACTGCACAAAATACAAAAACATAAACAAATGCAAAGCTTAGATAAATAAGCTTGTTACTTGGATAGCTTTAACAGCTCGCCAACTCGCCAGCTCGACAAATGACTGGTCAGCGTGTTTGGGGACAGTGTCTAATATTTTATAGAACAGAGACCTTGCAATGGTCCCACGCGACTCTCATTTCGGTCTGTTACTCAGTCAGTCAGTCAGTCAGTCGGTTCGTCAGTTGTCGTCATGTGCACATATGTGCAATATATACAAATGCTATATCAGACTACTTGAAACTCACAGTCGTTTTCTCGCTTTCGAGTGCCGTCCCCCCCGCCTTTTCTCGTCGAGTTGTTGCCTAGAATACGAGTATGACACAATTTTGTGTGTTCGCTCTTCTACGATTCAATGACCAACTGAAGACTCGTTCAAAGTCATTTAAAGCCAGAGCAGTGTTTTTAAGTGCATTCGCACATTAAACATATTTGAGTTGTAACCAAAATTGACTACACTCAATGTAGAGAGTGTCTTCTTTAATAACTGCCTCATTTTCTGCCATGCCATTAACCTACAAATTTATTTTAATAACCTTTTGTCGCAACATATATAATGCTTGTAGACTGTGGGCGCCGATCATCATCATCATCTGCATCTGACTTGTTATTCCATCCGTTATAATAGTATAAGTTATTAGCAGCACCCACGTTCAGATTTTTAAATATGTGATTTAGTACACTCGAAGAAAAATTTTTAATAGAACATTGACTTTTCAACTAATACCAATTTATAAATGAATTAGTTGAAGACGTACTGTGATTATCACATATTAGAAATCACAAAGAAATTATTCAAATCAAAGACTTTCAAATTAAAATTTGAATCTTGGACCTTAAAATTTGTTTCCCATAATACCTATTAATTAAAGAATTTATTTTTAATTTAAGAATTTTTTAAATTTGAAGTATCAAAAATGTCTTTTTTAAAATGCAGCCCCCAATTAATGTTGTGTTTGTTAAGTTCAAATCGAACAGTTTTTTAAAACGGGTATTATAATAGTAAAATTACTTGACTTTTAAGATGTTATCAGTACAGAATATTAATAATTTAAAGCGTTATAGATAATTAAAATGATATATTTAACTGATGCTCAGTTAATCAAAAAATTCAATATTGAAATACTTTTTGTTGACAATCCTCTTTAAAATAACGCACATACTTAGCTTTTTAAAAATTTTCGCTTAATCTGTCTTCAAAATACATATTTAATTCTCTCTGTGTATCTGTAAGAATGTGCATTTCATGTTTTTTTTTCTTGACTTGGAGCAGTGTTGCTTGATAATTCTAAATGGCACAAGTATATTACTTCAGCAGACAGTTGTTGCATCTGGTTGGCTGCACAATAAAATTAGTTGATCAATTTAACAAATTAGCAGAAGGAAGCGAGAAATAAGTATTGGCCAATGCCACCTGTTGCCAAATCCCAAGTTGGCCTATAATAATATCATTAAAATTCATTTAAGCTGTGCAACCACCAAGTCAACTCGAGACTGAAGACAGCCAAACGGCAAGTGCCACAAAAAAAAGAAAAAAAAAACGGAACCTAGTTTACTTTTCGTGATTTTCCGTATTTCTCGACGCGTGCGGTGTCGTTGCAGACTCACTGTGTTGCATACCCTGCGTTGATATCTCACAGTTGCATATTTTCACCATCTGTCGGTGGCTCCAACCCCCACCTTCATTTCTCCCGTGCACATTGCTTGCGAGCTGTCTGCCACATGCTTTTTGCTTTTGTGTGCGTCCGAGTTGTTGCACTTTGCGCTTGCGACCCACATTTGTCTTTGGTGCGGCCGTCGCCACGTGGCTTTTCCGAGGATTTCCACCACTTGCGCCAGTGTTGAGCATTTCCTTGTGCATTCTTTGGACAGCCTGCCGTCCGGACTGGAATTTGTTTCTTTTGTGCAGAGTGAATTCAATCTTTGCCCGAGATTTTTACGCTTCTCTTTTTGGTTTAACTCTTCTCTCTCCTCTCCAAGTCTTTCTCGCAGTCTGAACGTTTGCAGCCAGTGGCTCTTTTAAATTAAGTTAAAGTTACTTTTGCATAATGTAGTGCCGTTTTTTTTTTTTGGTCAAGCGCTGGCTGCTCCAACTCAAATTGGACGATATTACCTCTCTATGTGTCTTCAGCTGGCATGTAGCATGTGGCAAGTGGCAAGAGCATCCAAGAAATTTCACTGTGCACTCTAGCATTGCAAATATGCATGCTTACAGTTTACTTTGCAGTCTACTTATGATGTGGGCTATGCAAGCAAGCCAGGCTATGGTATGTGCATGTGTATGGGTGTTAACCTGTTGACACTTGAGGAATTTGAGACCTTTAGGGTATTTATCTGTAAATGCTGCAGTTCTCACACGTGCTACGCCTCTGACTATTCATCGTTTTGATCAGAACACTAAAAGATTTTGTTGTCTTCTTGATATTCAACTGCAATTTTAAACTTATTAAATAACAATAAATTCATGATTTTGATCTATGCACTGCCACTGAAATAATAATTAGTTTTTATAATCCTATCTATTAAAAATGTATGAAATAAGATTATACTAAAATGTAAATATCTATTTTCCAAATTGTAACTCGTTTTAAATTTCTATTTATAGGAATCGATCAGAGAAATATTTATATTTTCATGGCAAATATATAGAAAATATACTGAAGTGCTGCATTGATTGCAATCGTCAATGATTTCTTTTTATAAACACTTTAAATAAAAAAGAGCTTATTAAACTCTGATTTAATTCTGATTATGTTTGCTTTTATGCTTTGTCGAGCCACCAATGCTGATGCCATTTGACGAGAATTATTGTGAAATCAATTTGATTGCTTTTTGTCGGCTTATTTGCTGCATATTTGATGTGTCGAGTATGTGCTACAACTGTGGACATTGCCATTTATTTATATAAAATTGCAATTTGATTTCAATTTCAAATTCTTAACTATAAAATAAAGAAATACTAAATACCACAAAGTTGGGAAATGTGCTCAGTCTTTCGAATAGTTCCCGTATTGATTCACGACGACTTATGTATGTATGTATGTGTGACCACGTGTTGCATGAAAGATTGAAATCTTTCAGAGCAACGGCAGCAGCACGCGTATCTGACGGATTGCCAAACACGAAGCGCATCTACAGCCGACACATGTTTTGCAAAATAATTCAAATTTTTTTGTGTTGAAAATTTTTCTAATTTGGATTTCATTTCGTACTGAATAACATCGAGTCAGCTTGTGGCCTTTGGGCACTTTGCCAACAGAAGCCATCAAATCACATCAAATGGTCGACAATGTTGGCCCTTTGTTAAAACGCATTCATATTATACTATACTTATGTGTTTAGTTGGCTAAGTATCTGCTTATCTGGTTGTCTGACTCTGTGCCTGTTTGCTAAGTTATTCTTCTATTTTGGGTGGTCCCTTTTGGCACCGATCTACCTCATTTCTCACTCTCTTTCTGTTTCTATGGACTACGATTTGACTATGACAGCCAAGTGTCAACGCTCTTGGAGCGCCTGGTAATTGCCATGTAAATCAAATATGCAAAACTTGTCTTAAATAGGCGCAAAGATTTAGCTAAGCGTGCAAAAGATAAATATTTTCTTACATTTCAGGCACATATGAGCTGTTAAGAGTGCACAGTTCACTGTTTGTCTTGTTTTTGTTGTCGTCGTCGTTCTTATTGTTGTTGCCTAAAGTGCTCAGCTCTTAAGCAGACAATGAACTGATGCTGCTGTTGCCATTATAAAAAACTACAACAAAGATCTCATGACAGCAGATATTTATTTAAGTTGGGCAGATGTACGCATACATTAAAGAAAACAAAAGTTGGACCTGAATATAAGCTACACTATAGCTGCAATACCTTTCGCCTTTAATAATTTGGTAGAGTTATGCATGTTGGCATATTTTGTATATCGATTAATCTTTAGAAAAGACAACAAATATATATTTATCACATTAGTAGTATGTGCCTGATAAATCATTTAAAATATAGCAAAATTGAAGATATGTAGATTAGACTCATAAGAATGTATCGAAAGGGTTTGGTTCGGTTTGGTTCCCCTAAACCCAAGATTTGGGTTTGAGTCCTTATTCGATTTAGTATAACAAAGTATTTGTTTTGTTTATAACAAATAAATTTGAATTTTGCAAGTATCTTAGTTTATCGAACATTTATTCTTATTTAAAGTCTGAAATAGTTTCCCAATATAAAATATGCATTATATATATTAGATTTATTAAATGTCAAAACGAACTTATTATTTAAGAATGTGCTTCGGTTCATAGCTTAAAAATTTCAAAAGTTCCGCTCATGATCCGGGCTCGAGATGCTCAAAACCCGATCCGGTTCTAAAAGATTTGGTATAGAACCCTTGGTTTCACAGTCTTGGTATCGATCGTATCAAACTTTCCCTTGCTTCTCTTCTACAAAGACGATGATGCCAAATGGTTGTTAACCTCTTCAGTCAAACTAATATTTAGCAATTGGGAGCATTCCGCAGGTGCATCCGATCAGTAATTATAGTATCTGAACCCTGCTTCTTACATTGATCCAATTTTTAGAAACCATACAAAATATATCGAACAAATAGTGTGATACTTGATATTGATTACTAATACTTAAAGAAAAAAGCTGTTACTCTTTGTTTCTTGGTTTAATAGATACATTTGGTCAAAGGAATATAATTGTGTTTTAAGCTGTTTTTTTTAAATAAAGAATATTAAATGAACACATTATTATTATAATAATAAAATTAATATTAAGAAAGGTTACATCTTTCCAAAAATTATTTGTTGCGATGCTTTCACATTTTCTAACTGTCTTGAGAAAAGCAGCAATTAATGGTTATATTGCATCGAGTCTATTGTGCACTCTTAAATCTACAAATATTGTGTACAATTTGTGGAAGTCAAAGAAAATTTTATTTTATTTATTTCCTCAAGCCTTAGATGGGCCACGTCTTAGGTTCTTATCAATTTAAATTGTAAACTGCATTTGATTTTGATTTTTTATTTGCCCCGTTTATTGCTTCTGTTGCGGTTGTTGCTCTGTTTTGCTGTCGAGTGTGTGGCGCTCATTAAGTCTGAGCTGCCATAAAAATCAATAACAATTTACAGAGATTTTTAACATGCCGTATAACGATTTTAGATAACCGCACTGCATACGAGTGTGTGTATGACTGTGTGTCAAAGTGTGCGTGTGGGCTTTCTAAAGCTTTTGTGTTTGCTTTTTTGTTTGTCGGGCCACAATAGGTAAATAACAACAAAGTTGTAACAAATTAGATAAGCGGTTTATTAGCGATGATACCGTCATAGCAACTACAATAAAACCAACAACAATAACAACAACAATATCAATGGTGTAGCGCATGACGCTACAAGCAAATTACACACATACCCGTATTATGCTACATTCTCATTTGGGTGTGTATTAGTATCTAATGTAAATGGAATTTTAATTTTCACACACTATTAAATGGTTCCTCTACTTGGGATTGAAATTAAGTGTAGGGTAAATTGGTGTGAATAAATTGCTTGTTATTTAATTAGTTTGTGATTCACAGTTTAGAAAATGAATGAATAAACTTGTGATAGTAAATGAATACACGTTAAGATTTCGAAATCAAGACTGCGATTTAATTTAATATCCTAATTTAAATATTAAATCTCTTCTTATTTATTATTTTTTAAAACACATATTTAAATAAGTTTTCAAAGCCGACTGTGTTGTGCGTTTTTATTTAAAATAATGCATTTGAACTAATTACACATTCAGCTGTATTTGTTTTAATCCTTCATTTTTTATTTTCTTTTATATTAACCAATCCGTTGTTTTTTATTTGCTTGTATGAATAAACTTGTGATAGTAAATGAATACACGTTAAGATTTCGAAATCAAGACTGCGATTTAATTTAATATCAAAAATATTAAATCTCTTCTTATTTATTATTTTTAAAACACATATTTATATAAGTCTTCAAAGCCGACTGTGTTGTGCGTTTTTATTTAAAATAATGCATTTGAACTAATTACACATTCAGCTGTATTTGTTTTAATCCTTAATTTTATATTTTCTTTTATATTAACCAATCCGTTGTTTTTTATTTGTTTTGACTGAAATTGAAAACATTATTTATACTTGCATATATCGTATTTTTTCCATTATTTATTTGCTTTCTACTCTTGTTCATTCTTGTATCAATTTCCGCATGTTTTCGTGTGATGGCTCAACTGTTTTTGTTTATTTACATGTCCAATAAGCTAAAACGCGAACAACAACAACAACATAAATAAACTACATTCAGAGCTTTTAAAAACACAAAAGATTGCATGATGTGTGTTTATCGAGTATTTAATTTAAGGATATCTATAAGATGAGCGAAAGCAATGTTTTGATTTCTGTTTTTTCTTTCATTTTAGGTAAGTTTATGTTGGTATTGGGGCAAAAAGTAAAAGTGAAAAATTCTTAGAATGAACCAAGCTGTAAGTGTTAAATTTTAAGATTGAATCTTTATCTTTTTCTACAGTAGTTTTAAAAACAGCCGAAAACACGCTACTCCAACTTGAACCAACTTAAGTGGACCATTTGAACTGCAATTGGCTAAAATACTTTGACAATCGAAGGAATAAAGTGTCCACAAAGCTTTTAGAACCTCGAGCATATAAATTATATAAATATTTTTTTTCTTCGGTCTGTCGACAGACTATGGGATGTTTCTGGCATTGTTGCTGTTGCTCCAATTCTGAGAATATTTTTCATGCCATTTGGCATTTGCTATTTCAATGAAAAGAAAGAATGTGTGAGCGAGTGAGCGAGTGGGGGAGTGAGCTGATCTCACATTTAAATTTATTCTATTTCATTTAATTTGACATTCAGTTGCAATTGAATTGCAAATTTTGCAGTAAAACTAAAGATAAATAAATATCGAAATATCTGTGCATTCGGATTTCATTCGATTAGTTAGCAAATGAACGGTGAATAATGTTTCAATTTATTCATTACGCATACGACGTGTGTTCATTAAGCCGCCCTCGCATCTAAGTCTATAAACAAAGTATTAAATGTATGTTTTAGTTTTTGTATTTACCACATTTCCGCAGCAGAAATAAACCACTAAAAGTATCTTTCAAATTGGTGGTGAGTTTTCCCTGCTTCTTTAGGCTAAAAATAATATTTTGGTTTTATTTTATTTTCATGTTGGCGCTTTGTAAGTTCTTCCTGCTTTTCTTGCTATGTTTTTCTGGACATAGCTGCTTATAATTAGACGACGCTTTGTTGCCGTTGCTTTTGCTTTTGCCTCTGCCTCTTGTTGGTCATAAGTCAATAGTTGGCGACGTTTTAATGGCCCTCCCTCTCGCCTTCTTGTAGATGTATCTAAGCGCTAATGAAAAATTATGAATTTATGTTTTGCTAGACGCTGTGTGTGTACTGTGCTGTGTTCATGCCATTAGAATATAATTCATGTACTTCTTGGTCTGAAATGTGGCCAATTAATGTGGCAGCATTTCGTCAGTATCTTGAGTTTAGATATGAGCATTTGTGAATTTGCCACTTTTACGGCCCGAATTCATTTAGAATGCAACTTTTATTAGTCTATGTTTTGTGTTTGTTTTACTACACAATTGGGTGATTGTTTATTAATTAAATTACGTGAAACACATGGAATTACAATTTTAGTATAGCAACTGTAATATAATTTATGAATTATGTCTTTCGGACTAACTTTTTTTAATGACATTCAACGCACTTAAGACTCCTAAAGATTTTCATGACTGGAATAAAAGGAAAATCCACTAATGTTTGTTGTTAGACAGAAGTGCTAAGTTGTCATTTCAAACATAAAAAGCCGACAGGCCTAAGAATATTAATATTCTTTATACAAAAGATCAAATGAAAAATGCCCTGATTAAGATTTATAGCACATTTTCATACATTTATTTTTTATTTTGTCTGGTTTGTGCGATGTCTTTTGAAAAGTTATCTCAAAATATTGTTTTTATAAATAACCGGAAACAGATGTAAAGAATTTTTCATATAAACAATGCAGACAGAAGCTAAAATATATTTTAATTTGTGCATAATTATAGAACCGATTTGTGAATGGCCGCACTACAATTTGCCACATTAAGGCGGCATGATATCGTTTAATCCAACCCATGATTTATGCGACAACCATATAAATGGACTATATGTTCACGTTTAATAAAGAGGCGCCGTTGGCCGTTTCCCATTTGCTAGCTTTGCCAATTCTGAGCTTTATAAATGGACAGGGAGACGTGAAAATACACAAAAATAAAAAATAGATATTCTCACTTGAATAACAATGGCAACTCTTTGCTTTTATTAATACTATATATATCGTATACTATGTGGATAAATAAATGTTAGTTTAAATTTTAGGTTTGTGTTATTTGTAAACTTGACCACTTGGCGCTCATAAAAAATGGGTTTTTAATATTTGATGCCCAGACAATATAACATTTTCACAGCGGTATTTCTTTATTTGCGTGGGTCGTTGGAGCGTGGCCAAGTTATGCACTTCTTTTCAGCGCCCAAAAATAAACCGCAATGTATAAATTTTTCAAACAAAACCAAAAAAGAATGAAAAGAAAGAGAAAAAGAAATCAAAAAAAAACAACTATTGAATGTCGACGATTAAATACCCTTTGAAACATTTTTTACAACGGATGGTTGCTTTGGATTAACATTATAAATTGTATTAAATAAAAAAAAAAAATCGATTTAAAAAAATTAAATTTGTGGATACCAAAACATTTTTCAACCAATTATTTTTGGATTATTTGTAGCAATTTAAATACAATAGGTTCAAAAAGAAAATAAAAACATTGACAAGTTGAGGGAAAAAAATTGACACATTTTGTCATAATATAAAAGTTCTCTTTTAAAGGGTATAAAGAAGAAATACAGATGTATTTATACTATTTGCATATATAATTATATTTGAAAAATATTGTCTGTAAAATTTAAGAGCAACGTCATTCTTCTTCGCATAGAGAAAAGTATAGATATATCATCTGCTGATTTGTGTAGATACATTTGGTACATATACGTATGTAAAATGCTTAATTAATTTACGCTTATTATCGATGCGCTCGAAATGATCTACTAAATTATGTTGAGGTGCTGCTGATAATGATGATGATGATGTTGTTGCTACTGCTCACCTGTGGTTTGGGACGTCACTTCGTCTTGTGGTTTATATTTGAAAATAGACACAATGAAAATTTGTTATTTGTAGTATTTGTATTTGTGCTTGGCACGTTGTGGCTATCAATTAGCCGTTGCTAGACTAAATCAATTGCGGCAATTGAGTCAATCAATTAGCGTATCAGCAAAGACAATTTTCTCAGCGGTTGCAGGCATTCGGTGTGATGCTCTTCAATCGTCTTGCTTTGCCCGCCTTTTAGCTAATGAATTTTTGGGTTTTGTTAACAAAGTTTGCCCTCAAACATAATGAGCTATTATGACGATGCCCGAGTTGCATAAAATTAAGCTGCAACCAAAAAGCATAGAATATGAAATTAAGCAATGTCCATTACACATTTCAAAAGCTCACGTGCCACACTCAGAGTATTTCTATGTATGGTATGTGTGCCAAAACCACATTGAATACACATACATACATATACGCATACGCATATAAATGTAGCTGCATGCCAACACATTACCTTTTCTTCAGGTGTGTAAGTGTGTGTGTAGTTCTGTGTATTTGTGTGTTGAGAGCAATTTGTATGCAACGTTGCGATGCTGGTTGCAAGTTTCTGGCAGCACGTTGAACGATTGCGACTCAAGTGCACTGAGGTTGCGACGTGGACACGCCATCTGCCCCTAACGGGACATCTGCTTAGCGTTGTGTTAACCTTGTTAAACGACCAGCCCCCAACTGCCAATGACCTAAGCGACCTGTGCAACTTGGGCGACCTGAACATGCACTTGAGATGAACTCAAACTAATTCCGTCACATGTCGATACATGTAATTGGATTTAAACGCCATAATTAACAAATATTATAACGTTTATAGATAGATAAATATGGTCTTTGAATATATTTCGTTCTATTTATTTTTTTTTTTTTTTTTTTGGTTGTTCTCAGTTCAAATGCATTTTTTATTTGATTGCCCATAACTTTGGAAAAGCACGAGTGCTCAGGAAATTCGCTTAAGTGTATAACAAAATGTTAAAATTAAAAATTAATGATCTGCTTCCGCTACACACACACACACACTCACACACTCAACACTGAAATATATACATATATACACCATAAGCTCACCTAACCACAGAGCGTAAACTTGCTCCACCTTCTCGACTTACGGCTGGCATAACAAAATGGCAAAACCAAAAACCAGAGAGCTCCCAACAGTTAGCTACATGTATGAGAGAAGAAATGTTTAATTTCACTATTATCGACATGGAGATACCCTAAAGGTCCAAAACAGTCAGTAGAAAAGGGACATCGGAATATCATAGCCATGTTTTAGTTTTCATGTATTTTAGAAATTCACACAAAGTTCCAAAGTAGCCAACAAACTATTGCCGAAATTGAATACGAACAGGTTAAGGTTAAGTTGTATAATAATATATTTTTAGCATATTGATTATTGATTCCTTTAAAAAATTCTTATAAGAAACATCACTATAAATTTTTGTTTTTCAACTCATTTGGTCAAGACAAGCTTAACAAAAATCTTAGAAACAATTTGAACACATAATCACTTTTTAAATAAAAATTTAAATGTTAAATTATAAAATGAAATTGACATGCAACATGAGGATATGTTACTATACAAAATCTGTCCTATTTTACTATACAATATTTGATATAATTATATCGTTATCCAAGCTTAATTCAAGTCGTACAATAGTTCTGTTTTTTTTTTAAAAGAATACTCTCGTTGTTAGGAATTACAAGGCATTAGAAAATTTCTGGGATTCTGTAAGTTGAATCAACTTGCAGCCCCAGTGAAAACACGTGGAAATATTTCGACTCAAATGCAACGAAGCGGAATGTATTTAGCAGTACGTGCTGTTGCTCCTGCTACTCCAGCAATCGTAATTTGAAGTTATCATTTATTTAGGCATCCATTAACGCGCACATATTGATGACCAGAGCCAAGAGCTAAACTCTGTGCTGCTGTGTGTTGCAACACTGTCGATAGAGTCGAGGTGATACTATTGTAGGTAGGCAAGTGTAAGAGGGTGCAATTGCTACTCCGCACAGTACTAGCAATTACTTTTGAGTTAGTTGGCTTAATAGAAATTCAAGAAGCGTACTTTGTTTGCCTTGTGTTGTCTCTCTCCCAAGGCTCACTTTGATTTTCATAGGTAAATGTTGGAGCAACTTTTGTGGGTCTCCCGGCCTAACGAACTAGTCCCGCGGCACTCTCGCGAATTGTGTGTTTGCCCAGCAGAAACAGCAGCAGCTTCAGTTGCCATAGAAGTCTGGGAAGTCGCTTCAGCAAATCGATTATGAATTATTTGACTTGGAGAAATGACTTATGAGATTTCCTTTAGGACAGCACAGAACGGAACGGCACAGGATTTGGCAGGACAAAGGCGACCTAAGCGCTACGCACAATGGCCACACGCTGTGTCCTCAACGTGCTATCATTGTTGCACATGTGAGTGTGCGTGTGTGTGGTTGACTGAGTGAATGACCATGATAAATGTCTTTGCAAGACACGCAGGAATATTGTAGTTGAGGACATGATACGATATACTCGTCCAGAATCGCATTTTAATTTAAAACTCGCTTACAGGGTATTGTGTGGGTGTGTGTGCAAGAAGGATAATTCGAGCTGCTCCTTTGTGAATGCCATTTTTGTTGGCCCTTTGACACTAATAAATAAAAGTTTTGTTGTCGCTTCTACATTGAAATTTAATTGTAGCTGTGATTTATGCAGTTTCGATTGTTATATATTTAAATTCTGAATTCAATTTACTGCTCATAAATTATACTCTTACATATTTAAATGCAACATTTTACTTGAGTTTATATATTAGCCAATAAAATTGATTGTAAATTTTCTCTCTATTTTATTTGCAGGTAAGTTTGCACTACGACGAGAAAGAAAACGTAAGTCAACAATTTCTGCAGCTAGAGTCGTTAATTTATATGCTACCCCAAGGGGATCGAATGAATGGCAACAACTTCCTGTTCACTTGCCTCGTCCTATTAAATAATTAATGCGCAACGTAATCGATTTTCATATTAATTGAGATTTATTTCATGGCAGCAAGAGAACACACGAAAATAAGCAAACGAAACAAAAGTATTAACAGAACAAAAAAAAAAAAAAAAAAAAAAACTACTGCTAATTTATTTCCCCAGTTGCGCATTTTTATAGTGCAATTATCACGCCCGTTGAGCGGGTGACTCAAGGGTCAAGCACAACGCAGCCTTGATAAAAATCTTATAAATTAGTTAAAGAGCCCAAGTTGGCCCTCAAACCAGCTATTTAGACAGTTGATTAATCGTCTAACGTATTATGGTTTCCTAATGCGTGCTAAGCCGCCTATGTTACTCTCGTTATGTGTGTGTGTGTGTGTGAAGTTGTGTGTCCTTTGTAACTGTTGTTACCCGGCAACCTCTAAGCCAATTAAGTTGTCGGCTTTTGGTAGCTGCTCAAAGTGTCATCAATGGGCCCAACACAATTGGAAATTAATAGCCAGCAAATTTGCTGTATCTGTTTTTCCATTAACGTCGACCATCGTGTGGTCGAAACTCCCTCTTCTTATCTACAAGCTATTGATCAATGGTTTTCTATTTCGTATTCAACAGGCTTTTGTCCCCTCAAGTGGGCCCCTTGTGGCAATTATTGTCAAGTAGCCGCACCGCCAACGTCTCCACACCGCACCGCAACTAATTTGCACACCTTGCCCTCTTAACGTGCCATCTTCATCTTCAAAGCGTTTTCATTTCTTTCTGACTTAAATCAGACATGTCAGACCCTTACACACCCTGTAGACTTTTACCTAGTAAGCAACCTCCTTCCATCAACTATATAAATCTCTTTTTTTTGCCGCTCTATGATTGCATTTCAGCTCAATCATCGTTGGGCGGTCCAAGTCTGAAAGTGTGAGCAATTTACATATTCGTTGCATGGTTAGCTTAAGAATTCACTTAAAAACATTTCCATCCATATAAGAGTTGCATAAAAATTTATTAATACTGAAAATTACATTAAATATATATTTAAAATTGGCAATGATAAACCGCTATTTGAAAACTATTTTTTTTATATCATTATGGTTAAATTTATTTTATTTGTTGAACATTAGTCCGCTAATGTATCAGGATTCTTCCGTTTGCATTTTAGTAGGCTAATTGATGCTGCGAATTTGCTTTTTCCCAATTATGGTTATTAAACGTGAATTCTCTTTTAAATGCTAATATTATTCAAAATAAGTATCAATATATTTGTAGTTAGATGAATTCAATAAATTATTGAAACTATGCAATATAGCATAACTTTTGTTTATATGTGAATCTGTTTTAATCATCCTCATTTATTAGTTTATTTCAATATTTACTACCAAGTACTTACATAAAATGCAATAAAAAAGTTTTAATTATGCTCAATTTCTCTATGGATCAACGAGGTCCCTATAAATGAGTCAAAAAGAACTGATGCAAGTAAAAATGATGATGATGTTGATTTGATTAAGGAAATGAATTAACAGCTTAACTTATACATTACACGAAGTACTCACCCAACCCTCGCCTCACAGTTCCTCAGTTGCTATACGTTGGATGCTCTCTTACTGACTGACTAGTCGGAGTCAGACACATCGTTCCCTAGTGTCATATCTTGACATCTCTATCACACCCAGGCTGAATGCTGAATGCGACGCACCGTTTGGCTTGCTGTCACTATTTTCCTTAATTTTATTTATTTCTCTATTTTTACTTTACTCAATTATGAAAAGAAATTATTAAGTGCTAGCTGCGCTGAATTAGCGCGCAATTGAGTGTATCCGTAGAATGGACAGGGAGGGAAGACGAGGGTTGTGAATTTCTTATAGCTGGCAGCGAGCAACTCGTGCAACTTGTGCAATGTCTTTTGCGGCCTGCCTGTGGCCTGCTGGCTCATATTTATGCCTCATATTTTTTGCCAGAGTTCTTGCTAGGCAGTCTGCCACACGTCAGCGGCAACGTGGCAAGGCAAAGGGGTGTGGAGAGTGGCGAGTGTGGGGCAGGTCGTCTGCATGATATAAATGGCGCACATTTTGTGCATTTCATTTGCGTGATTTGCCAGCCAAAATGTGTAGCATTTTCCTTGCTGATATATCGTGCTCGTAGTTGTGAGGAGAGGGAAGTATGGGCATGAAAACTGTTGCCTCTGCCACTGCTGCTGTTGCGGCTGCGGCTGCTGATGAGCATGATGATAATGTCTGGCCCATAAGTGACGACCTGCCTGGGCAATTTTGTAACATGGGGCAGCCAAACACACATCAGCCAAACAGGCAACAGGTTGTTGAGTGGAGCTACTTAAGTGACTTTGGGGTTGATTTACTTTTGGTCTGATTTCTGGACACATGCCAGCATCTTGTTGTATGTGTGTGTGTGTGTGTGTGTGTTTTATGCAACAATACAATGCATCTATCGTTTTATCAGCAAGACTGCTAATGAGGCATTTACATTCTTTTGCAATTCGCTAAATAAGTTAATTATTCTTTTGGTTTTTAATTGGTTGCGACTTTATCACACGCGCGATCTGATTATCCGATCGTCACATACTTTGCCACAACAATTGCGCAACTTTGCCAACTTCATTAGGATTTCAAGTTTTACGATTTCAGCATTTTGCACAAAATAAAATCAACACAAACAAAAATGCGACTATTTCTCTGTTGCCAGAATGACTTTTGCGAAATTCAGCACAAACAAACAAAACAACCCACTCACATGAATTCAGACAGACAAATAGACACTTGGTCGACCAGGCGAGATGAGACACCTTCATCCAGACAAAGGCTACTCCTCATTCCTCATCCTCCTACCACATCCACATCCTCTTACTCATCGCCATTGCCTTCCCTTCTCAGCTAAAGAAATCAGATCATTCCGTCGCGACGGCGTCAGATACCAAACTTTACCTAAATATTTATGCATGAGAATGGAAATTGCTGCATCGAATGAAATCAGCATTTGATGATATTCCCTGGAACTTGAACGAATCTTGCTAGTTTTTCTGCTTACTCTGTTTTTTTTTTTATTATTTCTTACTTTTATGTACATACTGCAAGATCATGTGCTTCCGTTAAGTTTTAGGTGTTTGAATTGTATAATAAGCTTAACACATTCTGATTCAATTTTATTTTCCTTTATTTTAATTGTATAGAAAATGTCATTAATTGAAATTTATTCGATAAAATGTACAATTTAGACAGAATATTTTAAACCATTGACTTTATTTTATTTTATTTTTTTTTAAATCAATTCTGATTGGGTTTTGTTTACGTATTTCTCATACATTTTATTCAAGTAAAGTAGTTGTACTGTTCGAACTTAAATTTTAATTAATTTTGATTAATTTTTTTTTATAGTCCTGTTTGAATTGAATATTATTCAATTTGAGATTTATTAATAAAATTGTCTTAAATTATTGTAACTAAATCGGTACAAACTGATTGGAGTAACTCTTTTCTCAAAAGTTAAACATTAGTTTGAAATTGTAAGTCTTCATTTAGAGACAAAAATAATAGGGATAATTATCTATAATAACAGTGGGTTTGAATATAATTCTATGATCTCGAAATTTATTTAACCTAGTTTAATACCATATTTTTTATACCAGGTAAAAGACACATTAAAATAATAAAATTTCTACTTAAACATACTTCTTTTAAATAAGAGTGTGAATGATCAGCAATATATTGGCACGCTCAGACTAATCTATATTATTGTGGCACTATTTTATTTCGCTTTTGCATTTTTTATGTGGCGCAACCGAGCGATCATTAACACACCGAGTGAGTATGTGAGTGTGCGGGTGTTGTGTGAGTGTTTGTGAGTGGCTCGGCTCACTGCAGAATTATACAAAAAAAAAAAAAAAAAGGCACAACAACAAAAAGCGCAAATGTAGTGACGACGACGTACAAAATCTAAACAATTTTGCCACATGTGGCGGATGCGATGAAAATGGGAAGTCAACAATTAATACCAGGCAATAGAAATAGCAGAAACAAAAACAAACACCATAAAAAGCTTAATGCGTAGATTTGGTAGGCAGCTTTAGCCTTGCTATGCTTAGATACAATCGTATCTTAAAGATACGCCAGCTAATGATCGTCACAGTTGAATTGCATCACTTTGGCAGTCCATTAAACTTACAGTGTGTACCTGATCTAGAAGTGCAGACTCCATAGACTTTGATGCGGTCATTGTCCAACTGACACACATAATTGCCGTCAATCCGCCTACGAGTTGCAAACGTATTGAGATTGCATTATGACGATATCAATTATGGCACTCAACTGACATGAGTGTATTTTTATATTGTGATGAAATGTGTAACCGATTTAACTATTAATAATTAATATGTTAAACAACTATTTGTTTTATTGAAGTTTGTCTGTTGTCTGTGTTGCAGTGTCTTCTCTTAATATATGTGTCGATATATCAGTCGGTGCGTTTATCAATCATTGCGAGTTCTTTACGTTATCTTTACATGTTATCAAAGTCGGGCAAGCATATCTCACTTAAAATGATTGATCGAAATAAATCAAACACAATGTAAGTTGAATCCATTGTTGATAGGTCGACGAAAAATTAGTAGTATTTTTTTTTTATTTAGAAAACTTTAAGATTAAAATATTTGCCATTGATGTGCCGAAAGTTATTATCGGATATTACCCGGATATTTGTTTAACCGAAATGCACAGTGCGTATGGTTGGTTGCAACGTCTCAAAAAATATATAAAATATAAATTGCTGCTACTGTGAATACTTCAGGCTCTAGCTCTTACCATTTGTGCTCTGTGTTGCTTGCTTTGGCATGAGGACAAACAGACTAGTTGATTATCTCTTCCCTTATGTGATAGGAAAGTGTATTGAGAAGTCGTCACTTTCATCATGTGCAGCCTTTCCTCGCTTTGCATTTGAGTCAACGATCGTCGTCGTTGGACTAATTTCCGCTGCACTGCATTTCTAAATTGAATTATAACGGCTGACGGACGGTTGTGTTGATAGCGAATTCACTAATTACGCAATTGCAGTTTAGATACAATTTAGACAAGTTTGAAGCATTTTCGTTGAAATCTTGGCACAATATTCCCCCATCTGCCCACAACGGGCAGAGTGTGTATTTGTTTCGGACAGTTTTTCACATTGTTTGGCATTTTATGAGCATAAAATTAAATTAATTAAAACTACACGACCACGCTGCATCTAGCCTGACAGCAAAGTGAGACAGGCTGGGGCTGGCAGTCATGATGTGGCAAGGATACGTTTGGTTTATATTAAAACAAAATTTGCTGCCAGGTTGCATCCTGACAACATGACTCGCCTTCATATTCCGCTCTATATATGCACTGTACCCAACACTACACTATGCCACAACCAACATGCCCCGTTTCTGTATCTCACTGTCTCACTGTCACTGGCACGCTGGCCAACCTGTCGAGCGAACTGAACTGAATCAGGTTGCAGCTTTCATTTGCCGTTGCATTGTGCGGCTCAGTTGGCTGTCCGGACTCACTGTCCTGGCCCAGCATCAGCACCAGTTCCAGGTTCAGGTGAAGGCCCAGGTCTAGGTTAATAACAGGCGATTGTGTGTAAATTTATCTATCTAAGTCTGTGTGTGTGTGTGTGCGTGTTGATTTTTGTGTCTGCTAAATTAATTATGGAGTCTGGTAGCCATCGGCCCTGACATTGTCGAAACTAACAAATCGGATTTAAACTCAACCGTTTTTATTTGATTTAAACTAAACAAAACCCTGAAAACAACTGAGTTTGCTTAACTTTTAATACAAATATGTTTTTAGGTTTTTATAAAATTAAACCTTTTAAAGTGAAACATAAATATGTTTTTTTAGCACATTGAAAACTCCATTTCGGATAATGTTGTCTTTATTTAAAATTATCAAGCTTCAAACAGAAACTGATGGTTACACTTACGGTTTTACACCACTGTGCGGCTCTTTTGCTGTGATAATACGCTTAATGCCGAACTGAATGGCATGTGGCTTCATATTTGAGTCTTTAAGCGCTTTTCTGGCTGTTGCTCTGTTAACTATGAGTACTATACAGATAACTAGTCTATATGTACAGGGTGGCTCACGAGACAGTTGTGTTTTATTTGTGGAAGACCTTTTCATTCATATGGCTGCCTCAATCGAACAAATTTTTCGTTAGCATGGTCCTTAATATCGTGCTTTAGGTCGTCAGTCGTCTCTGGATGCTTGGCAAAGCACTTATCCTTGACGGAACTCCACAATAAATAGTTCCCCGTCTTTTCGGCTGATTATACGAATTTCGAACGTACCTCGCAGAGGTTCGCTGTGTGATACGAATCGCGTTTCTACTGTTACTATATGTCGTTTTTCGGTGTCTTGCAGTCACCATTGACGGTTGCGACGGCTTCTAATTCGTTTTCGAAGAAGTTTTCCGTATTTCCCAATTTTTTTCGAGCGTAATCTTAACCATTTTGTAAACCGCAAGCATTTAACTAAATATTTTCAAAGGGGCCACCCTTTATGCAAAGTACAAAAGCTTGAAAGTCATACAAGAGTTTAATTGCAGCTGACTGTCGTTCTTAAATCTGCATTAAAGGACTCCCGCCATATAAGACACTAGCCAGCCAACTAATTGCTCAGTGGGAGTTTATATGTATATATACAGACATCTGTCCATACATTTGTCGTATTTGTGTATATATTCATATAAGTATTTATCCGTTGGCTTTTCGAGATATTAACCAGTGTTAAAGCGTTGACCATTCAACACGTCAGGCAATTAGCCGGTTTAACTTATTAAATAATGTGACATCTATGCTATAGGGCGAACCTTGGACGTGATCGAGTTAACAAGTCTGTCAGTAAATTTGGTGGTCTTTTACTTAAAGATATATTGTGGGAATATAACTTAGCCTGTGAGTAAGGGAAAGATTACAATTTTTAATTTCCATTAATGATGTAAAACTTTAAAGATTTTCTCGTCGATTGCCTGCGCAGGTTGAACACGTTTTCTGTCAATTTAATTCCTAATTAGTGACGGCCACTTAAGGGCAACCCGCTGAGGGAAAAGCAGCCGCAAATCTTTAATTGAAATTGGCAGCTGCTTACGTTGGGACCAGCTATTTGCACGTGATTTCATTGCTAATTATTTTGAGCAGGGCGGAACTTGAAAAGCATGAATGTAACCAAAGTGTCACTTATGACCGGTCAATCCTATGGTTTTTAGTTTACGTGTTTAAGCTAACATCAGCTAAACTCTAATCATGGATCAAACAACTCTTCAATTCATTATTAAACATTAAAATGCATCGTTTAAGCAATCGCCTTGAATAGCTGTAAGTATGATGACTTCATGTTTAGTTGGCATAGAGCCATCTGCTGATTAAATGAGCCATGTTTAGTTGTGATTAATTACTGAAAATCCCGCCACAAGGTCGTCAGCTGTGGCTTTGGCAAGTGTTTGGTGTTTCCTTGAGACAAAGCGATTGTTAAACTCTGAAAATTAACCACATAAAGCGAAGTTACATGAAAAACTAGTTGAAACCCAACTGCGAACACTCTTATTTGTATACATGTACTGCAATGTGAATTGTGTCCGCTTTATAAGTGATAGCAATGCTTTTACAATTTTTGGTCAGGCCATAAAAATGGCAACAAGTGTCCAAGTTTCGTTTCCTCTTTTGGGGCTAAAAGCATTAAAACTTTGCGGCTGCTTCACAAGTCTAACGAATTTGCTGGTAGAGCTTTGGGGAAATTTCATGAGAGAATTTACCAAAGTGAAACTGACACCAAAAAACAAATACTCTGCACTTAAAACATTTTTCAAACTGGAGAAGTTAAGTTTTCAAGTTTCTACTTAAAAAAAATGTTTCTTAGTCATTGAAGAATGTTGTTAGAATATTTCTGCATCTGAGAGATATTTTCGAAAAGATCCAATTTATAGCCTGCATTGCTCTTAGTGTAAAATATATTTAAATTAAAAATTCCCTCCTTTTCGATACATTGTTTCACTTTTCACTTTCATCAAAATTTATCGGAAGCGAAAATCTTTAACCTGTTCTAATTTAATTTCTGAGTTGGTGAACTTAACTGTTACGACGTAAAAAAATATAATTTATAAATACCTAACCTAAATGCATTGCATAAAATTCATTGATTGAAATCGTCCAATTAAATAGAAAATGAAAACCAAAACATGCCTGTATAATTTAATTTAAATGCGTTCAATTCTTTTGTTATTTATTGTTAAATTAGTTTAGTTTTTTCATATTTGGAAGTTGAGGACCAATAACTAAATAATATTCTAAATTAATTAAAATTTAATTTCCTTTGCTGAAAGATAATTCTTTTGATTTAAGAAAATGTATAATACTCATTCGATGTAATGAAGATAATGTGTATTTAACTTGTTTTATTTTGATCAGAGTTGCAAATCGAATGATAAATTTGTGAATACTCTGTCCAAGAGTATTTCTATTATCTTGCCATAAAACAATGCACAGAGCTCTGTTGTTGCTTTTATTATGTAATTTCATGCAATGCTCTTTGTGTTTGTTGCTGTTGTTTTTGTTTTTGTTGGTGGCAGTAGTGGCAGTTGTAGCATGTTGTAACTGTGCCGGCCGGCAGCCGGTTAAGTTGCTTGACAAGTTTTTCCACTTGGCGGGACGTCGTCTGTGGGTCTGTTGTGGCGGATGAGCTCATCGTGAGGTTGGCAACCACATGGTTGGCGATCAGCTGCTGTGTATGTGAGTGGCAACATCAACTCTGTGATCTTTAGTGCAATTCTGAGCTGACTTTCAACTTGAACTGAACCCGGGTTGGGAAGGAACAACGTGAACAACGTGTAGATTGTAAACGTGCCTACTTGGAAAGTTATGGGCCAACGTTGTGGCATTTGCGAGTCATTAATTTGACGATGTTAAATGAGAATTTATGTGTCTGCTTGTGTCTACATGTCTGCTGCAGCGGATACGGCTAAACAATTTCTCATGCACAACACAAACATTTCTCAACTCGCTGACAGACAAGTCGCCAGACTCGACTCGTTCTTCCGAAAAACAAATGTCATTAACACTTGTTCCACGGCCTGGCCTGTCCAAAAGTTTTGGAAAAAACGTCTCTAAATAGTCCAAATTTAAGCAAGTTCTGTTGAAAAAAAGATAATATGAAAAACAGAGCCCAGTTTGGTTATGAAACATTATTTAACAAATTTCTTTAAGAACATCTAGAATTATATGTACATAGTATGTTGTTTATGTCTGGGTGTCTACATAAAAGGATTGTTAGAGTTGTGCAAATAATTTTAATGTTTTTTTATTGCACAACTCGAAATGCCTTAAACGGTGGTGTTTATGTATTTTTCAGAATTGTGCATTTATGGAGAACTTGAACTCGCTGTAAGTCGGAGACATAAACAGCTGTCATTGGATCTGCACTGCATTGAGTTTCTCTGCTCATATTCCGAAGCTCATTTATTGATGCTTCAAGTTACGTTTCACTGCCAGCCAGACTGTAAAATGGAGAAGCAAGACGAGATGGGAATGGGAATGAGAATGAGAATGATGACGTTGCCAGAAGAAGACTCTGGAAACTTTACTCGCTTTGTTTTCCGTTGTTTTTTCATTTCTGCTGATTCTGATTCTGATTCTGAATTGAGGAATTCTTTTTTGGACTCACATTTGACAGCTCAATTGCGCAGTCGCAACAGCTCTGTCTGTTTCCAAGGCCAGCAGCCGGTGACTTCAACTTTGTGTGGACGAGAGTCGTCGGATTGAGTTTTTTGGGCAAAAGGCGAACTAATTCCACTGAAATGTTTTTGTTCTCTGTAAACTAATTTTTCAAATACATGTGCGAGAAAGCGAAAACAGCAAAGTAAACAAGGGGAAAATGTGCTGGCTGGCTGGGCAACGTGCGTCCATTTGTTTAGCGCTTCAAATTGGCTGACTTCGTCATGATTTGTTTTGTTTACATACCCAGTGTCCGAGCTGTCATGTAGGGTATGCTTGAGTTTGATCATTTTCATATTCGATTTTTAAGGAGATTCAGATTGTTTTGGTATCTGTTTCAATATAATTCAAGATTTACCTTGTATACAATACTTATCTGAAGCTAAAATAAAACTACAGATGCTAGCATTATAAAAAAAGATTGAAAACAATTTTATAAAACTTTATCGACTCGTATATTATTTTAGAATTCACAATGCTATGTTTGATGAACTTTAATATATGACGATGTTTTTACTCATTGTAAAAGATTCTGATTGATATTCCCTGCAAGTATTTAGGTGCGGAGTATTTAATAGTGGCTGAACAATTGAAATATTGTGTTTTCCGGCTTCCTTTTTTTTCGGCCGCCTGCTACACAATGCAACAGCACAATATTTGCTTTGGCTGTAAGAAATTGCAAAAGCGGAGCACACGGAACAAAAAAAAGTAGGATAGACACAGCGGGGGAGTGAGAGAAAAACTTCCCAAACTACTCCTTGCAACACTCGTATCTGCACTCACATGTGAGACGCGAGCCATATGAGAAATTGGGGGGAAGTTCAAACATCATCAGGTGTTTTCATTTAATTTGCTAGAAATGTTGTCTGGCAAAAAACTCTTGGGAAAATGATGAAAACGACTGAGCACAAGTGCCAGCAAATTCGCAATAGAATTCCTGTTAGACTCGTACATCTTGGCTTTCGTTTGCTCCTTGTTTCAAGTGAGAAAGGTGCACTGAGCGTAATTTCATGTGTTCGTAATATAAAAAAGAAATAAAATGAATATATGCATATTTATTTGAATATATTTAAATTTTTTTAATACATAATTATTAATGTGGAAATAGTGAAACCTAATAGAAGGGTAATTCAAAGGGAAGATAGGCGACTTTCTGGTCAAGTCAAACGTGAGGAAGTAAGTAAAACATTAAAATACTAATTACAAGTTAAAAATAAGAAGGATTAAAGTATTGAAATAGGGAAAAATCGATTTAAAATTACTATAAATTTAAATACATAAATTTTCTTTGAGCTATTGATTTTGATTTTTAGCAATCAAAATTAATTGAGTTTTAATGTGTGAATTATTTGTAAATCTCATTGTAAAATTTATTTGATAGAAGTAAAGCAAATGAAATATATTCAACCAAAAGACGAACCTTATCCGATCAGCCAACCGTGAATTGCAATTGTTTTCAGTGTGGTCTTGTGCATTTACACTTTTTATCTGCAATTGCACAGGTAACGCTTAAAGATGCAATATCTTAAGCTGAATCAAAAAATAAGCCATTTGTTGGTCCGCTTTCAAGTTAATTAACAGAATGGAAGACTTATTGCTGCCACTGTCTGCCAGATTCCTCGCATCATCAATTGAATGGAGTGAATAGTAGATAGTTGCAGGTGGAGCAGCGGGTGAAGGAGCAGATGGAGGAGGAGTTGCAGCTGCTGATGCAGTCATTGTTTCCATTCATTGGCCGAGTGCAACGACAAACTTATGTATGCCGGTGGCATTAACGTGGAACTGTGGAAGCTGTGCAACCTGATTGCAGTGTCACCTAAACCATTGTGCGTTGACATTTTTAATTACACACAAACACGGTCTGTTGTCAACAAGGTGGCAAAGAGACTGGGATGCCGGTTTGCTAAATGATAAATGATAGCTGCTCGTCCTTTTGCGTGTGTGTACGTGCAAAATGCATGCTGTGTATGCAGCAAAACACGCATACGTCACGTTGCTTGTGGCACTCTACTTCATCAAGCCTCGAAGCCATAGAGGCTCTCTGACTCTGTGTTCCTCGAAGGCTTAGCCAAAGCCAGGCACGCAGAATTACAGTGACTCGGAATTGAGTTTACAATTGGGCCGTGTACCATCTACCGTCTACCGTCTGCCTTCTGTCGTGGCATGGTATCAAAAAAAAAAAAAAAAAAAAATGAATCGGATGCAACAACAAGAACGTCGACGACGGCATCAAAATGCAAAGCAAACAAGCGCATAGCCGCTTCGGAGACTGGGTTGGGTTGTGGCGGCTGTGTCTTCTTTCTGGTTGTTGGGGGCTTTCAACAGTAATGCAATTTGATGCGTCACAAAACCGCACAAATGTACAGCACACACACACACACACACACACACAGGTATTCAAACAATTTTAGTCTGTGAGCCAGCTGAAGCCGCTGCGCAGTCTTGTCGGTTGGAGTAAATCCTTAACAGAATGGGATTTTCAACACATTTGCTGGGCTCGTGGAGCGTTTGTTGCATAGTTTTAGGCGTTGCATGCATGACGCTAAGCCCAGCTACGATGAGGGGCATCATCACCACGAATGCACAAGGCTCACAAAAGCACGCTATTATTTTGCACGCTTCGCTCCTGTTGCTGATCATGATTATCTTGGTGCTTCCGTTCAATAGCCAACACCAGCGACGACGTCCTCGGTCTCCACCTGCTACACCGCCTCCTTCTTGGTGAATGAGGTGAATTTATGCAAATGCTGCATTTTGCTTTTCAATTTCGTTTACTTTACAATTCCTTTTCAGTGCTCTATAGAACGTTTCCCTCTACGCGTCGCGACGGCAACAAGTTGTGTTGCAAGCAACTTCTTGCCGTGTTTTCCCCCCAGCATTAAGTTTGAGCACAGTTGTGAGGATTTGTGTGAGAAATATGGGTGCTATTCTTTGCATAAAGTGCTGCTCTTCATTCTCCTCCTCCTTCTCGTCCTGAGAGAGACAGCATTTTTATTTACTTTCACTGCTTTCTATCCTTCTATCACTTCTCATGCCAAATCTGCACAATTCAGTTTACATTTTGCTGTAGTTTTTGTTCGTGCTGGCGCTGCCATTGCTAAGTGTCGCAAATCTAAACGATTTTAGCTTTTTAATGCTTTATCCTGGGGAGCCTTCGATTGATGCAGTCCCGCCAAGTGCACGACAGGAAGCCGTCGAATCTCTTGAGCTCCTTTCTGCCTCCTGTCTGCAGTTGCCTGCATGTCGACTGGATATGGGATTGACTATGCAAATCTCTGGCTTATAGCATACATACTATACACGTATCAAAGTTAAGTTTTTTTTTTCAATACAGTTTTACACATTTTCTTTTCAGCTGTATCTTTATACATATTTTTCTTAAAAATTTAACTTGAAAATCTACGTAAATATTTAATCGGTTCAGAAGATATAGAGATGTACAGATGACCCATTAAATATACTCGTGACGTATAATTTATAAGTCTTGAAAAGTCTTTAAGAAATGAGCCGAAGTTGCAAAATTTGCATACAAAAATATATTTGTAAATTGTGTTTAATCATAGCAAACTTTCGTGTAACTTTCTGTCAAAACGCTGAAATTTGATATTGAACGGAAATCGGAAACAGTAATTTTAATAAAATTGGACATGTTTTTTAATGAATATCAATAGATTTGGCAATCCTGCAAAGAATAAAATTCAATCTAAATGTTCTATTTGTTCTAACGCTTTTTTCTTTTACGTTTTTTCATATTTTTCTTACATGCTATAACTAAATATGTGTACATAATTCATAGCTATATTTTTATTTGGGTTTTGCTTAATTTATTCAATATTAATAATGCTTATTTGGGAATAAACTTTTCAATAGCTAATTATATTTTATCATTAAAATAAATGCGTTTTAGTATGCAAATAAACAAATACAAATATACAAGAAGTCAATTAATGCATTCAAACAACCTACTATTCAGTCTTGCGAAAAATAAATATTTTTAATTTGTTTAATTTTAATTTATTCATTTTACGAGCTATTTTTTTGATTGTTGATGTGCTCCTGTCACAAATGAAGCATACAAATTTTCATTGAATTATTGTTATTCATCATTAATTTAAGCGCTTTTTAATTGTCATTGGAATAATATCTGATCTTAAAATTCTTTTTTTATTCATTGTAATAAGTTCAGTTTGTTTTTCGTTAATCCTTAGTTATCGTTAAATATAACAACATCTGATAATATATTCCATTGTTTATTTATATTTATTCGTTCAATTAAATAAAATTTTTGTTTTTGTCCATAGTTATCATAAGGATAATAATATCTGATCACACAATTTTTTTGATCCTTACTTACTTGGAGCATTTAAATAGGATTAAGTAGTATTTTTGTATTTAAATAGGATTAAGTAGTATATTCGCTGCTTAAGTGAAACACAAAAGTTACCATTCACTTATCGTTTTTCCTCATAAAGTTCAACGCGCTGTGGCCACTGAGTCATTCAGGCCAACTGAGTTGACTGAGCTGTAGTTGGAGCCCCGCCCACCCCCCCTGCCCATATGGTCGGGCAATCCACCTGTTCATTAACCTGTATGCTATTGTGTACAATATCAGTGCCAGGGGCGCAGCGATGCAACCGCGACCCTCGCTACCGCCCGTCTCCCTTCCCTTTTCCTCCCCACGTCTCTGATCCCCTTGCCCAATTGACGTTTGCAAAAATGTTCGCTTCATTTGCTCTGCGGCTGCCACAGCTGTTGTTAATGTTGTTGGGGGCTGTTGTTGTTGTTGTTGTTGTTGCTGCTGTTGTTATTGTTGTTGTTGTTATTATTATTACTGGTGGAATTGCCCCAGAGCGTTGCATACAGTGCAGAGGAATCAGCGGAGTGGAAAATGCAACGGCAAATGCCATGAACTTGTTGCAATGACAACACCATGACAGGCCGCTACTTAGCTTTGGGCTGCCTGCTATATGCTATATGCTGAATGCTCCATGCTACTTGCTCCATGCTACATGCTACATACTTCATGCTGCTGCATGATGCATGATACATGCAAGTTAACAGCACATTAATCATGGTATGGATTGCATTTACAGTAGGCGGCATGCGGCATGCGACATGCCCCTAGAGCAAATTGTAGCATGAACTGGCGTCTCGTCTCGCTCTCATTGCCTGACATTTATTACGCTGCTTAAATGCCAAACCTAGCAGCCACAAAAGCTGGACAAATTAACGCGTGGGTGGCGTCGACGTCGCCGTCGCGTCATTCCACCCGGAATCAAGGATCGGGTCATGCATCAATGTCATTGCCGTTGTTGGCAGTTGAACTGCAAATGTACTTGCAACATTAGTCCTACAAATTCGAGGGTTGTCTGCAAAATGTCCAAGCTCTGCATAAGAATTCTATTTGAGAGAAAGCTGCCACCATATAAAATAATAGGTGTGAAAGTACTATATAAGACAAATTAAACAAAAAGGAAATAATTATGTTTCTGATTATGAATGAATATTGGCGAAGAAATTACAATATTGACATCAAAAAATAAACCCATCATATTGCAAATTTCGTGTTATTTCGGTCATGTCGCATTGAATTAAGTAAAACTAATGTAATCCAGATAAATTAAAAACACAATATATGCCTTTTTAACTAATTTTCTTCCGATAAATATTTGGAAAACGAGTCAAGAAAAGTATGGATTTTAAGAGGAGTCCGTTTTAATTAAAAGAAGGATTTTATTTCGGTCATATCGCATTTAATAAAGTAAAATTAATGTAAATTAGATAAAATTAAAAACATAAAATATTCATTACTTTCAAACAATTTTCTCACAATAGACTTTCAAAACAAATTAAAAAAAGAGGAGAAACATTTTTTTATAAAGATTCCGCTTTGTTCGAAGGAAGCAATCACATTTAATATTCTTTTCTAACAATTAGCGTGAACAATTGAACTAAAGTAGAAAAAAATCAACTGATTAAAAAGTATGCTATTTTGTCTTATTTGCATATTGATTCAAATATTTGTTAAATACATTTAACCCATATTGTCGCTAATTTGATACCGTTCACTCCTGTATATTTGACTAAAATGTTGACAAGAACATAGCGACATATGCTTAAACACATGGTCATATTTGGGTAGTTTCGAAGTCAGTAATTTGTGGGAAAACCCTCGAATACACTTGCATCCATATGATTGCCACATGTCCTAGTCGCTCTGGACTCTCTGCTCGAGTCGCGTGTCACTATAAAAAGAGTGCAACATTGTTGAAAGTCAGGCAACGTCAATTTCCGTTTGTTGTCGTCATTAAAATGCTTGAGAAATCAGACCATGCCTGGTTGCCACTCGTTGTTTCGCTCGTTCGTTCGTTGGTTCGGTGGTTTCTATGTGCTGCTGCAACGCGTTGCAACGCTTAGAGGTGCCACACAACGATGCTAGCAAGCGTTATGCCTGAATTCTATTAATTAGTTCTTCCACGCGCGACACTTTTCCCAGCACTTAAAGCAATTTGCGACAAAACGTGAAATTTAAAATGTGGTATGTGGAAAGAATCAAAATAAAAAAAACAACGCTTTATGCGTAAACAAACTGACAGCCAGTTGACAGACAGTGAGTGAGTTGACTAAGTGTGGTAAGAGCCAAGAGGCAGGGGCAGCAGCAGGAAGATATAGCTGTAATCGATGCCTCTGACTGAATGCCTCCACTTATATTGACATGTCGCTGTTGTCATTGTCTGTGCGCTGTCAAAAATGTGAAAGACCGACCACCTTGGTGGTAATGCGATTAGAAATCACATTTGTATACCCGTTACTTACAATTGAAGTGAAGGGGTATATTGTGTTCGTTAACAGCAGGAAGGCGGCATCTCCAACCCTATAAAGAATAAATATTCTTGTTCAGCATTAGCGGCCGAGTCGATATATGCATGTCCGTCTGTTAATCTCTCCGTATGAAAAAAAGTATCTCAGACACTATAAGAGCTAGAGCAACCAAATTTGGCACACAGACTCCAAAAAAATCATCACACCCACAGTTTTTAAGATATTACTAACGTTAAATATTATTACTATCTGTCATCCTACTTAATCACATAAAATCGCATACTACATCGCTTACATAAATTACAAACAAGCTCCTAAGAGTATGTAACGGGCATTCCTAAGATCGGGGTCCCGAATCCAACTTTCCTACTAGTTTTTCTTTAGTTTTGCTCTTCTATTTGATATACAATTGCTCTCAAATTGCTTGACAGCAGAACGTTAAATTGTAACCCGAATTCAAGGCCGGAAATTGAAATGTTGTAAGTGCATGATGCATGCAACAATTTAAATAGGGAGAGGTTAGCGATAACTTGGAGGGGAATGTGGGAGAAGTAGGTTTATTTTATGGCGCGTGGCAATGTCTTGGCTGTTAATGCCACTGGCAATGCAAAGTTTTGACAACATTTGCCACTTTGTCATGCAATTTTAATTTCAATGCTCGACATTCGCCTGCGATTTTACTTTGTAGTTTTTCGACTCGAAAGCGTAGCTCGTATTCTGACAAAGTCGAAAAGTTTTTATACGTTGCAACAGAGGGAGAGAATGATTGAAGAGTGAGGGAGAGGAGGTGGGTAGGGTGAGTGTGCAGCTGCAGCTGCAGCCGCTGCAGTTATGATTTACTTGCCACACGCTGTCCCAAAACGAAATGAAGCTATCAAAAAACGTTGACGTCGTTACGCAAAAGCGGAAATGACAATGATCATGATGACGATGACGATGACGATGATTGTGATGATGCCCCAAATGAAACGATGGGCGAAAGTGCACGCAATAGAATGTGGCACTGATTTGGCTGGCAGGAATTGCCACTGCCTCTTGCCACTTGCCCCTTTGCACCGCATGCACTGTTACTGTTACTGCTATTAAAACGCGTGAAATTGAAAAGGCGAGAAATTGCAATGCCAAGAGAATTGGCAAACTGTTGGACCAGTCAACCAGCCATCCTACCATTCAGTATTCATAGTGGTCGTATTCACAGTGAATGGACAAGGGAAGCGAGGAATATTGGGAATGTGGAAGCCGACAGTGGATACAGTTTATGTGGAGCAGCATGCGCAAAAAGCTGTCAACTATTTGATGACCGTGTTGGCTCTCTGTTGACCTGGTCAAGCAGCTGTTCTGCATTTGCTGAATGGCGTCTGCTGTAAAATATTGTGTCCCATATCTATATATATTTCACAACAAGAACTTATATAGTCAAAGCTCGCCAAACTCAAACTTTTCGTTTGAGGAATCACACTATTAAAAATAACACTTATGGTCGGACATATGGAAAGAGTATTCCGAAACGTTGTTCTTAATTTTGCTTTCTTTTGTTAGGGTTGCTTAGGCAAATCTTTGTTTTTATTTTTGGTGGTTTGCTTTTGTAAGTTTAGGTTTTTAGTTGGTTTCTGAAATATATAAATACTAGAGGGCCCGCTTTTGCGTCCTTGCTTTGCTCGGACCCACACTATAAATTTCAGAAATAATTATATTAAAAGGTTAATATAAGAATAATTATTTAAATTATTTTGTCATTTCCACACCATCTAAGAGGTAAAGTGTATTTTCATTTATCGCCCTTTTTCAATCTAGAGGCGCCATCTATTGTTAATGGCGCCAACTGACAATAGTCAGACGACTCAGTATATGGATTTTGCGAACATGCATTTTTAATTCGGTTTCAATTATATTTTTTTATTTTTTAAAGTAAATTGCACATGAAAATTTAAGAAAGGGCTTTTATTCCGATCTTATGTGCACTAATGTGCGCGCTGCTAACTTATTAAATTCAGTATCAACACGAATGTTTCATATGTGGAATTGCGTTAATTCATTATGTATGTATGACAAAGAACGAAATATAAATCACTTCTTCGTTCAAAGGGACAAAACAACAACAACATTCGCAATCTTGCTCGCACTTACGCCCTTGCGCAAAGTGTTGCCAACATTTTTCAGGAAGAAGCCGCCAGATTGGACAAAAATAAAAGCGAAAAAAAGTAATCTTAACGCAAAAAAAAAAAAAAAATTTTCTCCTGTTTTAAAATTTTCCCCCGCTGTTACTTACAAACCGTCTTAAACTCCGGGTTTGACCACGCATCACGAAGTTTTTTTTAGTTTTTGATTTTACACTTTTATCACTTTTTTACTCGTGCTTTCATATGTATTTTACTAAGATTTTCCTAATCGTTAAGGCAATCGATCCATAAATGCTAATTTTCCCCCTCTGTTGGACTTACAAAAGCGTCAGATCTGACGGGAAAAAATCTAAATTGGCAACACTGCTTGCGCAAGCGAACACAAAAACAAATGCCATGGCTCTCTTTGCAGTCGAGTCTAACTGTTGATCTCTGGCTCTCTTTCAGTTGCTCACGCTAAAATTGTGTGTGTATGCGTACACACGCATTGAACGTTTTCAATGCTTGCTTAGCGAGCTTGCATTTAATGCCTTTTAAATAATGTTTTTTATTTTTTAAAATAGGTTGCAGGTGGAATTAGAAAATTAAAATACCCATACGAATCTGGAAATTTTTTTCTGATTTTTTTAAAAAAACTTCAAGTCTCTAGGACTTGTGGTTTGGCCATGGGTGTGATATATCAGTCAGTCAGTCAGTCGTCAGTCAGTGAGGACAAATCGTTTTATATATCATAGATTATAATATTCGATAAAATGAATACTTAATGTCTGCCAATTTTAACACTTTAATAAACACATGTTAATAATTAATAAACAGTTGAACATTTTTAAACAGAACATTTCAATTGTTTCCTTTTGTTCTTTGAAATGTATATTTTTTAGTTGGATTGCTTAAAAGTGAAATAAAATCATCTTCATTTCTGAACTCAATAAATATATAAAAATTTGCAGGGTATTGAATAGTCGTTAACAGTGATTACTCTTAGTTGAGATAAACTACTTTTATTGTTATTGCATTAATTACCCACATTACTGTTATCAGTCCATCGCCCTGTCAACTAATTAAACTAACATATCTCTCTATTTGCTTATCAATCTATTCACAGGTAGCGACCATGATGTCCTGCCCCCTTCCTATGTCATTACCAATACCAATACCTTCAATACACAAAGCTGAATTCACACCGGTTCATATTGGAGTCAAGGTGAGTTCTCCACTTTCTAGACAAACTAAGTAAATCAAATATTAATATTACTAGAAATCATAGCAATAATAATAGTAATAATGTGAGGCAAGAAACGTCATGCCCCATTATGAAATAGTAAATTACGCGCATAAATGCGAATATCATGCAAATCGCGACCTCATGGCCAACAAAAGAGAGAAAGTCAACAAGTGGAGCAAAATGCTAAATGCAAATGGCACACATGTCACGCGGCTCCACCATGGAGCCACCACGAGCACCACAGACAGGATGTGATAGGATTTGACAGCATGTCGAGTGGGGTTGGTCCATTGTTGACATTATTGCAAAGCTATATAGAGCACATAAATATTTGTATAATGTACATACATTTATATACACATATAAATATGTGCCTCTATGTGTGCCACTAAATCAAATTGTTGCCACGAAGATGGTGTCCTCCGCATTCGCATCCATATCCACACCGTACTCATTTGACTACAACTTTAATGCGCAGTGATCACATTTTAATGATATCAAAATGCACTGCACATTGTTGTTGTTGTCGCTGTTGTCGAGGGGAATAATGATGTCAAAGCTGGAACGCGTCACGTTTGATAAATGTTGCAACATATTTCTTGATTTTGTTTGTCCTTTCGTTTAAATGCCACACATAAATCTATTTTTGAATGAAAGCCAGTTCACAGACCGTGGCAAACGTGGCGTATTCGCAATATATATTGTTGTCTCCTTTTCCCTTTTATTGTTGTTGTCTGTTTTTTGCTTTTATCTGAAGGAAACGGTGCTTATTGTTTGCATAATGGACGCTCGTTAGCGTTGTTCCTCCGAGTGTGTGTGTGAATGTGTGTGTGTGTGTGCCTGCGATCGGGTAACTCTGCTTAAAGCCACATTGCAAGTCTTAACCAATATAAATGTTCTTTTAATTTGTTTCATTATAAAACAAAAATGAGAGGAGAAAACAAGAAAAAACAAAACATCCCCTCAAAGCGCCTACGAGGCATGTCAGCAATGTGTCCAGCTGCTGCTCTTTTCTTTTTTTCACTTACCACTTTCTGTGGCTCTGCAACTGAATCGTTTGTTTTGTCAGCTTTTGGTACGTTTAATTAATGAATTCCTGGCAAGCAGCAGTTTTGCTGTGGACCATAAATGCATGGACAGTTTCCCGCTTTGTGTTTTCATCCTTGAGGAATGACTGGCAGCTCTAGAGCAGTTGATGCCACAAAGGGTGCGCGCCATTTTAGTTGCAACAGCAAGTGAAAAACAAAAACTTGTTGTGGACACTGATGTTGTTGCTGCGCAAAATGAGGAATTTCTGCATTTATGTCAATTGATTTCAACAAATACCATATGAGTATAAAAATGAAATTCACAAGGCTGCAAATAATTATTCCATTGTATTCATATTGCCGTAATTCATCTGCTGCATTACAGCATTAATCAGGCAATTAAAAATGGTTTGATTTTTAATCGCCTGTCACATCGTGTTGCCACAGAGATCACAGGTTAATTGGCGGCTCATAAAATTGTTTACAATTCAATTCTCCTTTTTATACATTTTTTTTTGTATAAATTATTTATTTTTTATTATTTTTATGCTATCGTTTACATTTATTTAAAATGCCGCCATTAAAAAATTGCTTAAGCCGAGCGACTCTCGGCTAATTATGAGGCAAAATGAACTGCCGACGCGGCTTGGATCTGATGCGACTAATTAAGGCAAATCACAGCACGCAAAATAGTCCTGCTCCGGGTTACACTTTGACCTGCCTATCAGACTGTCCGCCGCCTACCGCTTACCGCTTGCCGCCTGCCTCCTGTGATAACGGCCAGTTGCCAGTTCATAAAAAAAGAAACGCCCCCGAACGTAGGCAAAAATTATTTAATAAAACGACAGACAACAACTACAACAACAAGAGCAACAACATCAACAGTCGCCTCAGCGGGGTCAAATTTAACGAGCTGCCAGCCGTGGCTGTTAAACCCAAGTTCCCCAGCTCCCAGCTCCCATCCCCCATCCCCCATTCTCCATTCCAAACCCAGCGAAACCCAACGCCACGGCAACTTACACTTGACCGCACGGCATAAATCACCAAGAAGGGAATTGTTGTAGCTGGATCTCTCAGGTGGAGTAGATTGATGAAGCGTAGATGGGCAAGGTGCAGGAATTGCAGGAGTGGGTTGCCCAGTGGCATCTTCTTAGCTCATAAAAATGGTATTTTTAAAAATACCCATAAAGGTGTGCTTCGTCCAAATTGTATTTAATAACGAAAATAAGACAATGGAAATGAAAAGAACGCAATTTTAATAGTCAAGTTGCTTGCAGCGACTTGGTTGAAATAGGGAAGGGCTCTAAATACTCACTTTAAATTTTAGAATTTTCAATTGAATTAGTTAAAGGCATAAGACATTTTTGAAATTGTTTGTTACCATAGTCGATATTTTGCATACTTAATGCAATCCATCAAATTGGCAGTGTTCAGATGTTGTTGGCAACACAAGTAAAAATGTAAGTGTAGAAGTTTTGATACCCATTCCAAAGAATAGAGTAAAAAAGGAACTGCACAGATTTAATTGGTCAGTGTTTCGGATTTCGATATTAAAAACAACATTTTTTTTATTTATTTATTTGATTAACTTTGAGTTTTAGTGCTTAATATTTACGGCACTTCTCACTATTATATTACATCGATTTTTAGATGGAACTAAGATTAATTATATTATTTTAGTTTTAATCTATTCTATTTATTTTAATATTTCTTGACTGAGTGGTAGATAAACATAAATTCCTTTATCTGACATTAAAGTAATATCACTCAAGAGTTTTGGTGATGGACTAAGGAATCGATACCATCATCCAGAGAACTTACCTTTTTCTATTGCTATTTCCCTGCCTGCTTCACGCTTGAATACAGGGTGTCCCCTATTCGATTGCTCCTCTATTGCATTTAAACTAGTGTTTCCTCTGATAGATAAACTACTTTGACAGTTGCTACAAGCGTACTTTTTTCCATTCGGCTGTATTTTCTTTTCTATTTGGCCAAAACCTTTGCTGGTTAAGAACTTCCGGTTAGGATTCTTACCTGACACTCAGGTGGTCTGGAATGGAGTGGAGTGGAGCAGTAAACCTCTTCTTTCTTTCTTCTTTTTATTTCTTTTTGGCTGGAATTGCTGCCCACTTTTGCATGCAATGGCAAATGTCTAGTAGCCTTTAGACCGAACTGGACTTGGCGCCATTGCAATGAGTGTCGTGTCCAGGGCATAAACCTCAATTTCAACTGTGCAACGTTTTGACCGACCAGGGCTTCCTTCCGGGTGTGCAACGCTCTCGTTCTCCTTCGTCCTTTCGCTCGTCCTCGAGTGTGCCGTTGACTGTTTCTCGCTGTGTCTCAGCGGCTCCTTTGCGCATTATCCTTTGTCTTCTTGGTTCATTCGCGTACATTTGTTTTTCTTATGCTTGTTATTAATAATTTAAGTTGCGCTCTACTTTGGCATGAAGACGATGAGCCAAGGATGACGTCGACACGGCCGTGTTTGTCCGACTTCCTGTCCCTGTCCCTGTCTCAGTCTCTGTGCTGATCCCTACAAAGGATTGCGTTTCAGTTACATTTCAGGGCGTTGTGTTAAGCGTTCATTTCCCGCTACCTTCAGCTCAGCTCTCTTATTGCTACCTGTGAATGTACATTGTTTTATTTTTTATTTCCACTCAAATTGTTTTATTTGTTGCACAGCAGAGTTGAGCAGTGAATCCTCCCTTTTCCCAGCCCCAGCCTCCACAGACGCGCTCGGCTTTATTACGGCGATTTTTCTTCAACACATTTCTCGTGTGTTGTCGTTTCTCTTGGCTGTCTCTTACCTTTTGTAATTTTTATGATTTTATTTTCCCATCCCTCAGCTTACACTCTTTGGCGTTGTCCCAATCTTTTCATACTGCGACTGTGGCTTCTCCTTTGTTTGCTTTTGCGTTTTATTATTGTAATTCATATAAAAAGAGCACAGACTTGGTTGTAGTTGCTGTCCAACCCCAGCTCTGCTTTTCTTTTTGGGCTTTTGTGCGTTGTGTGTGCCATAATAAAAACCTTTTTCAGAAATTAAAAAAGAAGAAAAAAATAACAACAAATGAGATGCGAATCAAATTGCCCGAAATCCGTGCTATACGAATACAATTCACAGTGTTTTTATCCAAGTTAAGGTAAGGTGAAGGCATTGGGTATACGCCACGTTATTCCCAAGGAGAAAACAGCGCAATTCGATTTGATTTTTGCCTTGTGGCTTTTGTTATATTTGGCCTTAGCAAGCGTTAAAAATTATAGTTATTTAGTATGTACAATGATTGTTTGTTCGTTGTTGTTGTTCTGTGGTGGCAGAGTGTAATTCTTGTGTGTTGGCTCGGCTAAAAGAACCTGCCACATTAGACATGCACACACGCCATCCTTTTAAAATGTGTATTGCCTTGCTCTCCACCATTTGCGGCGGTCCATTACACAACAGTTACTCGTAACCCGTAACTCTAACTGTAACTGTAACGGCGGTAACAACTACAACTACAACAAAAGGCTAACGTCTAACGGCTAATTATTCCCTCGTTTACGGACTCAAGCACACAAAACAATCGTTAAACAAAAATATTATAGCATGCTCCTCATTTTCTGTGCGTGTCCAAACTAATGCGGCACGCAGTCGATGAGGATGAGGACGAGGACGAGGACCAGGATTATTATTCGTTGGGAAAAACATGCGTGTCTTGGTAGATACGAGTATCAGGAATCGGTTTAGTTAACAAGAAGAGTGCTGCAAGCTCTTGTAGTTGTAAGTCAAGCAATTTGGCCCAACAAGATGGGCGAAAACTTTGCTCAAGTACAAGTACAAGAAGATGGCAACAGATCCTGAGAGGGATGGGAGAATGAGGTGGGCAGTGTAGCAGCTACTATTGAAATCGAAAAGGGATAGACATTAATATCAATTAGGGCGTGTCGCCTGTTACGCCCCAAACGTTACTCAAGTTACAGCTGGATCTACTTGCAACAGAAGCAGCAGCATCAGCAGCAGCCCAAGTGGCAGCAACAGTAGCAGCTAGTTAGTTGTCGTCTTGTTGCTTGTTGTCCTGTCTCTGTCGCTGTCGCTGCCCCTGCGGCTGTCTTTGTGTCTGTAGCTCTGTTGTTCTTTTAAGCAAGCATTTTGTTTACTATTTTTGCGTGCATATATGTTAGACACACATACACACACACACACACACGCACACGCAGACAAGTTGTACGCGCATTATTTATTTTAGTTGACACAAAGGACAACAAGGACAATGTGCTCGTCACACAATAATAGCAACAACAGACACGACCAGCACCAAATTGCACGAAATGATGCAATCCCCAGAAGTCTCGTTAAAATTTCAAAATAGCTGGGCGGAAGTTACAAAAAAAAAACCATAGCATACTTTTTGTGGGTCGACAAGACAAGCGAAGAGACATGAATCCCAAGAATACACACAACTGGCAAACAAGTTTTGAACAGATACATATACGTATACAAAGAATATCCGAAGAAAACAATTTAAATCATTGTAATCGAGAACGAAGAGAATAAATTATGTATCATTGGTGAGCACTGTACACTTTTCATACTCTGTGCTCAACTGTAATGTATAATATTTTGAAAATAGTTTTTTTTAGCCAATTAAGTTATTTTTATATGGCACAATCAGGAATTATACGTCAGTTAAACTATCGTTAATTTTATAAAAACAATGAAAGTTTGAAACACCACATTTTAAATTAGGTATCTAAGTTACGAAAGATCTGCTCTTTGATAGATGTGTATAGCATTTCTGTCGATATTTTCAGAATTTTGAAATAAAGAATTGAAAACATAAGTAAATAAATAAATAAATTTTAAATAAACATTTGTAAAATTATTATTATTCTATCATTTTAATATTTTTTTATTCTATTTTGTGTTATTTTTTTTATATTGCATTTTATTTTTAGTTAATTATATTATTTTATTTTTATTTATTTATATTAACTGTTTTTCTTTAAGAACTTTTAAGAAAAACTGTATTGCTTTTAGTTATTAATTCAAGATGTATTAAATTGAGCTATTTTTTATAACTCTCACAAATTGTGCATTTGGTGTTTTTCTATACATTCTGGCCAATTTTGATTTAAATCGAAATAGAAGAGTATTTAAGTGTATCAATTGTTCGACGCACCGCAGACAACATTTCTGAAGTGGTCTTGTTAATTTTTACATTGCCAATCTCAACTTTGTAGCAGAAGGCAATAACTTTTATCTTGGCACGAACCCCTTTCAATATATATTCTATTTTATTTGTATAGATAGAAAATATCATATTACTGTTAGAGGGCGGCATCTGTGCCTGATAGAATAGCTTGTTTAGTCTGGCATAATTAGCGTCTCGTTTTCATAATTTATCGATAGACAACGATACGATGGGAACCATGATGAAAAGCTTTTCTTTAAACACTTTGTTTGTGGGTAAGGAACAGTTGTTGCTTCGGGTTATTCATGCAACAACAAATCAGAAGCCACAGCTGCGGCTTAAAAACTGCCTTGACTCTAGTCTCCTTCGGCACGCAGCATTGCAAACACACACACCGGCAGTTGAAAACACAACAAACATGGCTGTGGCACCACCGCACATTGTTGACTTTGGCTTTACAGTTCAATATTTATTTTCGCGATTTTCACGCTGTGCAAGGAAAAAGATTGCCGTTTGTTCGTATTCCCCAAAAAAAAAAAAAAATATGAAAAGGAGAGAAACCAAAGCGAAGAAAAAGCTTTTGTCAACGTTGTGCTGTTGTCATTGGCTCTTTCACTTTCTCTTAGCATGTGGACATAACAAACAAACGGAAAGGACACATGCATTAGTTGAGCTTAAATGTCGTCCACAGTTGTGTCCTGTTGTATCTCACATCCTGCTCTGTCCGTTGTCCTATCCTTTTCCACATTCAATGCTGGACAGGTTGCAGGTGCGCGCATCGAAAGCTTGTTGACCAAACTCGATAGATAAACACATAGACACACACACAGAAACTGTAAAACTTTGGTCCGTTTGCCATGGAAGTGAAAGTGTTGAAGTAGTGCAAACAATGTCCGAAAATAAGCATTATAAAATTCAGAAAATATTTTCCAACTGAAAGCGAAAACTGTGAGACAGTTAACGAAAAAGTTATCGTCTACTTTCGAGAAAAATAAAGTAAGACAAAAATAAAGCACTGTAGACAAGTTTTCAACTATAAGATACTTCTTACCGAATTTGTGCATACATAAATATTTTCTTTGAGTTTGCAACTTACACGTTGTCTTGTTTTGCAATGCTAAAAATCTTAAATTTAATATCTTGTTGATGAACTAGGAGCGTTTATAAAGGGACGTGGCAATAAATTTAAATCATAGTAATCTACTCGGAATGCAAATGTGGTTAGTCTAACTTAATTCTATCAAAATGTTCAAGAATATACTAACTTTCCTAACTCCAATCACCATTATATAAAGTAATATTTAAAGGAACTACAAGTTCCTTCATGATTTTTTAGGTTTTTTTTTTTATTGTGTACGACTTTTCAGCGTACTTAAAAAAGCAAAGCATCAAATATTTAACAATTCTTTAAAAGTTTAGATCAATTCAATACTTAAAATTCAAATACCTTAAACTTTAATTCATCCAGCTCAAGAGAAGTTAAAACACAAAATATCATTTTACTTTCTTTACGAATCTGAATTTTGGATCTGACAATAATTTTTGATTTTTTTTGTTATTTTCTAAAACAAGTACATACATTTTGCATAAGGCTCTCTAGTAATTATCACTTGAAAAGTTATTGGTTTGCAAATAACCAATTTATTGATGACTTCCCCGAAAAATTCGAATTACAGAAGTTCATGCAAATATTTTTGTTCGAGTTATGGCGAAATTCGACTTATAGAAGTCGAATTGATGGTAATTTGTTTACTCAAGTTAATTCGAGTTAGAGAACAATCGAGTTAGAAAAGCTCGATTGTATATACTTTATTGTGTCTGCCATTCTACTTCTTCCAATTACATACATTGGACCGAATTCAATATACTCTTGTACTCTACGTGTATCGAGGTAAAAATCCAAAAAATAAAATGCACAAAGTATACACCTTTTGACTTCGTTCAAGTTTTGGCGATTTATTTACATGTGCGCCTATAAATTCGTAATAAAAAAAGCAAACGACCCTATGCCATCCCCCCTAATACAGTCATCAGCGAAAAGGGGTAGAGCACCCCTAGTCAACCCCCAAAATATGTGTGGGAGACGAGAGAGACGAGGAAGGGATTCACTGGCTGGCTTTTGTTGTAACTCATTTGACATTATTATGTGCGCTTTTATGGGCTCCAAGGCTCAACGTGTGTGAGTCTCTCGTTGCTCCGCCCCGCCCCGTCCCGCCCCGCTCCGCCTAACCATCAAGTGCCCTTTCTGCCCAATTTTCGGTCCTGTCTTGCTCTCCGTCTCGCTGTCTAGGCACATCACACGCACATCAATAAATTTCCATGTCTCTCTTTTGGGTGTTACCTCTCATGAGTGTCTGAGTGTGTGTGTTGTGTATATGAATGTGTGTGTTTGTGTGTTGTGTGTGTGGGCTTGGCTTTTGTTGTAAAGTCCCTCACAAAGCTATGGGTAATTATTATTTTGGTTTATGATTTGAGCACTTTTCGTGTGTGGCATCTTTAGAATTTTGTTTATTATGCCACAGCGGCAAGCTTAGCCCGAGTTAAGGTGTCTTGCCTTGCCTTGACATTAAATTTTAACTTGATATGGTACGTGGTCTGTCCTGAAAGGTAGCCTGCTTATTTTATTGCCTCCAACATTAACGGCTCGTCGAATAGTTAATGCGCTTTTCTTGTTGCCTCTCCTTTTCAGTATCCTTTCTCTACCTCCCTCTCTCTCTCGCTCTTTTTTTCCTCTTATGCGCAAATCCTAAGCGCTGATTTGGCTAGTTATCCATAGTATAAAAGGAACACACAACCATAATGTCATAAATAATATTTAAAGACCCGTTTGGTTTGCCAAATGGACACAAAGCGGCTGAGACGCCAAGTAAATGCAACATGCGACTTTTATATAACACATGGTGTTTGTTAAGCAATTGCAATTGCAACTGCAACGTGTGGCATGAAGACTTGCATGCACTCTTCGGATTTGCTATACACTGTAAATTGATTTCAAAACTTGGTTGCTGATAAATTCAACTGAGTTCGGTTTGCTTAAAAAATAAACAACAAGTCTTATTAAATTAAAAATCTATAAATTATAAGAATAAGATGTATTTAAAGTTTAACGATTACATTTTATTTGGCAGCTATTCTTTATATTTGAATCGAGTCTAGTTGATAATAACTAAAGTATCCAATTTATTGATTTATTGCTTCGATATCCAATAACAATTTAATTACTGATCTACATATGTCGAATATCGAAACTAATCGAATAAATTAAATCAATTTTCGAAAACCTGAGAAAGGTATCTCTGAAATATCAAGTACCGTGATCAAGTTAACTATATAAAAAACATTTTATACACATTATTATCAATATTATTAGTTCTTTAACTATGGTTATTATTAGTATTATATTCGTTAATATTATTAGTACTATAATTATAAGTATTATTTTCAAAATTATAAGTTTTATTTATATTATTATTGGAATTATAATAATTATTATTATTACTATGCTATTATTATTTTTTTTACCCTTTATTACTCAAAGTCACATTAAGTTTTTAAGTATAGTGCAAATACTTTAGGTTGGCAAGTTCTATATTTGACGCTAGCTCATAGATCATAGTAGAAAAGCGCAATTATTAATACTCCCAAAGCATTTTTCTCCAAGTGTATTTCGCCTGTGGAATAACTTTAAATTGGCAGAATAATATCGCGTTCCATTTGGCAAATATATCAGACATACACGCTTGTATCTGCGACACACGCTTAGTTGATGCCACAAAACACTTTCATTGCACTGTTCACATCTCTCTCTCTCTCTCTCTCTCCACACACACAAACACACACACTTTCTCCTCTCCGGAGACCGTCAACATCAATGCTTCAATGCCCATATAAACCCCAAATCGTAAAAAAAAAGGAAACCAACACTTGCGAAACTCTCATAGAAAGCAAATACAAATATTGACATTGCATATGCGATTGGCGCGCTCGGCGAGCTGCTTGCCTGCTGAGCCTTTCATATCCTTGGATAGGGTACGAGAGAGGGGAAGTGGTGGGGAGGGGATGTGATTGGGCGGTGAATGTGAATGTGGATGTGAACGTTGCGCACGTAAATGTTAGGAGTTGCGGCAAAGATTTTTACCTTTACGATGTCAATATAAATTTGTATTCGCATTACAACAATAAAAGGATACCCATTCAGTATACAGTATCCAGCATCCAGGCGTCCAACAACAATTTCTGATTTATGGCGCTAAAAGTGCACTCAAACACAGCCGCAGCCGCAATCGCAATCGCTGCTGCCGCGTCCTAAGAGCTCGCATCCTGGCAGAGCGGCAGCGTGAGCAATATGGCGACGTTTTTAATTCCACAGATAACAAAGCACTTCCAGCAAAGCCGCCGACGGCGACGGCGACGCCGCTGCCAAAGCAGCAAATGGCAATGGCAAATGGCAAATAGAGCACCATGTGGACCAATAAGCCGAGCGGGCCTGGCCTGGATCACAGCTCCAAATAGTAAGCGTCCAACCAGCCGATAAAAATCGAACTTTAGCACAGAAAGGGCTGTGCAACTGCTCTTCGAACTGGTTGGGTCGCTGTGGATGCAACAGGCGAGGCGATAACAATTTCTAATAAAACCACATGACAGCCTCTGAAGGGGACACACATACAGACACACACACACACACGCACACAGACAGGACATACATGCGGCTAAGCCCCTTTTAGTGGCAGCGCGTGCAGTCGGCGTGGATTATTGCAACGCTGAGCAGCATCCTTGCCCCATAAAGTGGCACATAATGTTAGCCCGAATGTCGCTGGCAAATAAATCTGCGATATTATTGCAAAGCCGCATGCCACATGCCTCATGCCACTTGTAACTGCTTGATATTTGATATGCAGCCACTGTAAGATCTTCGCGTATCTTATATCTAATTGCTTAATTACTCGGCACTGATTGCTGCACGAAACTTGTAGTGTTGTGGCAAATTAGCCACAGTTTTAATAAGAAAATAACTTGAAAACTTGTGCTCAGTTTTCGTTCAGTCTTTCAGTCTGTGTTCAACTCTTGAGTTCAGCAATTGAAATGAGCGCTCGAAACAAGGCCGCAAATCGGCGTGAAATACTTGAACATTCAAGTGGGTTGGCGTTCAGCGAAAGCAAAATTGTTGTTGTGGAGGGGGACGGAGGCGCATGAATACTGGGGTGGGTATTATTGAAAACTTTGCGGCACACTTTGCACAAACCCTTTTTTTTCTCCCAAAATTGTATGCAGATTCTGCTATTCTGACGCCGCCAATTTCCTGCGCTCTTGGCTCTGCCCCATGCACCTTATTACCCATTGTATCAGAGTCTGTGGCAGCCTCTAACTTTCAATGGGGTATTTATTTATATTTTTTTACATTCACTTTTTTTAGACCCAGTATGTAAAGTGTACACGGGACCAATCAGTTCTTGGCAATGTGTGTAACAAGCAGAAGCAAAATCATCTTTTTTATGTTGTGATATTTTGTTTTTTTTTTGACTGAGAAGCTTAATTCGCGTTTAACTCTAATTTTTATATTTTATTTATTTTTATACATTAATTTTAACGCTACATGCTACTTAAAGCATTTTCAATGTCATTGCAAGATATAGATTTTATGGTAGTATTCACACTCAGTTATTTTTCATACTATAGTTCCAGTTAACTGATAAGTCGACGACTTTAAATTATTTTAAAATAGCCAGATTGCCGGTAATCATTATAAATTTTATTATATTATTAATATTATTATTATAAAATTTACTTGGTAATGATTATATATAGATTTAGTAATGTACTATAAATAATAAAAGTACAATAATTAAAAATAATCATTATATGTGACCAAAAAATAAAATTAAGAAACTATGATAAAAATAATTGAAAATCAACAGTAGTTTATAGTTGCTATGTCACAAAACTATCCTCCAACAAAAATTACTGTTGCCACTAATCATTTTATTTAAAATAGTATTATTACCTCTTAAATTTATTTATTGCGATTGTGTCGAGCGGCTGCAAGGACACAAGTATTGGGTCTCCAACAGTCGAGCACACAAGTAGAGTCGCTACTTGTTTTCTTATCATTTTACTTATTTATTTTTTTGTGAATCGTGAATTCTTGCCTATTTACGTGGGCGCTCTACTTGTTACCCGCAATTTGTCTTAAGTGGCAGTCACCACCCAACCAACCTCTCAACGGCAACGTCCCCCCCTCCGGGTATTTCCATTCATCGCGTGCGCGGCAACTGCTTAGGAAAGTGTGAAAAAAGCGTACAAAACGCCATAAAGTATGCAGAGCATTTGCATTTGGCATTCAACAAGACAAACACAAAATGAAGTGCGAAGCCGAAGCCGCGACAAATTTTCAACTAACCAAGTTCGAAAGGCTTCACACCGAACTATGCTCGACAATGTGCTACCCTATGAATGTTTTATTAAGTGCAGCAAGGAGAATTTATTGGGTTTATTCGATTAAAAATAAAACGCTGATTACATTTCCAATAACATTATAACATGAGAGAACAGAAATTTATAAATAAGGTTAAGCTTTGACTTATAATAAGCAAATATGACATCATTTGAAGCCATGCTTTAAATGCTTATTATTGTATTGTTTTTTTTTTTTCGTATTTTCATTTATTTTATTTTCTTAATTTTCTTTTGAATTATTCTTCACAAAACGTTGTGGACTTGTCGATAGTTTCTGTAAGTTCTATGTTTTATTGTTCAATTCGACATTTACGTCTTTATAATTCATTTTGAGTATATCAAAATAGTTATACTTACTAGTTCATTAGCAATATTTTTTGTAATGTTTAAAACATTTATATACACAGTATTTTTACATTTCTACATCTAATCTTAATGTGAAAAATCTAATTCAATATTTTTGTCTATCGCTAATCACAGTTTTTGATTAAACCAACTTTCACAGTATTCCCAATACATATATACAGGGTATTTTGAAAAAATAAGGAGACAGCTAAAAAGAAAAGGATGCGTAGGGCGCAAAGGACAACAAAAAGGGTTGCTTCCTTTACCCAGCCGCGAAATTTTTTCGCTCGAGTCTGGCTTTTGTGCTGACAAATTCAGGCGTGATAAGTTTTATGTGCGCTTATTTGACTGTTTTTAAATAGACCAGTGGGGCAAGGGTTTTTCATGGGGCAGTTTTTTTTCTTCTTTATTTGGGTGGGTTTGTCACGCAAAAGTTAAATAATTGATGTTGACAATCAACAAAGCAAATAAAGAAGCTGCCACAGGCAAGAAAACGAACGCCTTAGATGAAGTGGGACAGAGGCCAGACCAGGCCAGGTTTCGTCTTTCATTTTCATTTCCATTTCCATTCGAGAGTGCTGGGGGTCTTCTCTGTCTTAGAAATTAATAAAGGCATTTTTCCTAAGCGGTTTTACGCGCTTCAAGTGGCAGGCACTGGGCATGGCGGGTGAACCCGTTTAACTCGAGCAATTAAATAAAAAGAAATTAAATTTATTAATGTCTGCTCAGATTGCCAATGAAGAAGTTGGCAAAACACGGAGTAAGTTTAAATAGCATGAAAAATACGTATTAAAAAACTGTATAACAATAAGTTGGACAATCAAGTGAGCACTGAATAATTCACAATAGATATTTATTTGACGCGACTGCAAAAGTGGAACACGTGCAGAAATTCTTTTGTTTTCATGCCTATAAATATTAAAATCTTATTAACAAGAGTTAAACTACGTGCCCTGGCAAAGCACACACACACACACACACACACAAACACACATTCAGTGATGCCAGCAATTTTCTTTCCCACCCCTAAAAAATAAGATAAGCAGAAAGTAAGAAAATATGTGTCAATTGGGAAATCTATTTTGCGGATTTGCGCGCTCCACTCAATCAAAGGCTGAAACGTTTCAACTGCGCCTAAAAGTTTACCCAAGCATCGCCCACCGACATATCAATACACACGGAATCTGAATCAGAATCACACACATACCATATAAATATATCTGTATTATATATACACCTGAGCAGTTACAGTCTGACCAGAGGGTTGGAGACTGCGACTGCGAGTGTGACTGCCTGCTACGCATATTTAAGTAAAACTTTGCCGCCAACGTTGTCCACATATAAATAAAACATTTGCGGGCTGCACAAAGGATGAAACCGGTAGATGGATGACCCAATGGCGCAACATGACAGCGACAGCAGCAGAGGGCAGGCCGACAGGATGCAGGATACAGGAAAATCCCTTTACGATTTGGGAAGGGCGCAACGGCAAACGGAAGTGCGTACAAAATGAAACAACGCTCCACACAGAGGTGGGTCATTTTGGGCGCCCGAATAGCTTTCTTGTTCTTCTTTATCTGCTTCTGATTCTGCTTCTGCTTCTTCATCATATTCGTCAGTATGCTTCTGTGCTTGGTCAAGCAGATATACACAGAGGGCACAGGCATAAAAAGCAACTCCCAAACTGTTTTGGAGGCCACACCGCATGAAGATGTCGACGACAACGTCGACAGCGTCATTTCAGCGTATTGCAAATTGAAATTGGAATTGAAAGAAGCGAAACGAAACGAAACGAAGCAAATCACTATGGGGATTTTTCCGCTTTTTGAGAAATAAATCGAGTATTCGAAAGTTGTTCAAAATGTTAACTTAAAATACATGAACTCTAACAACTCTAAACAAAGTGATGTCAAAATTGATTAGATTTTACATCAAACTTTATTAGATAAAACTGATCAACTTCGTCACTGTTTTGAAAAAAGAAGGATGGTGCGATATTCCACCATAATATAAATGTTCCATGGTAGATAAATTAGTTCTCATTTGAATGCATTTAATTCAAAAATTTAAGTTTTAATATGAAAGAGCTTTGTTAATTTTTCATACTTATGGTGTTCCTAAAAGTAAAAATCGTGGTTTTCAGCTGATAAAGTAAAATATTTTCTTTAGCTTACACATACAAAAATTCAATATCGAATAACATAAGTGTTTTTCTGTACGATATATTAGCTTTTACTATCACTGATATCTGGCGAGTTGGGCCGATATATTTGAAAAATAATAGTTTCACATAAAAACTAGTTTTTGATCGATATTTACTACTATTTTTTAATTATTTTGTTTTTCGATTCGGATCAAATTTATCCGAAAATGTACTAGAATAATATATCGAAAAAACATAAATAAAACAATAAAATACCAAAAAATATACATTGATTCGCTCTAGAGTTATTCATAATTACCGCACAAAGTTGCTAGTTTCCCCATAGTGCAAAGTGTAGTGAAGTGAAGTGAGAGAAGAGACAGAGACAGAGGCAGAGGCAAAGGCATAGATAGGGGCAGGGGCAAAGAAATGAATTCTGGTCGCTAACTGGCCATCCAGCTGGCTTCCTGCTGGGCAGCAGGCCGAACGCATTTTGCTGGTGGCATAATTGGCGCTTATTTCCTGTGCAGCTGACGACTATGAGGAGGACGCAAGGCGACTTTGTTAGAGTACGAGTATTTCATCAAATGTTTTGTGCCTTACGTTGTTTTTTTTTTTTTATTGGTCACTGGACGATGAAGCTACCAGCAACAGCAGCAGGAGCAGAAGGGGGGATCAGAAACAGGAGAGAAGTCTGTTCTGTGATTGACAGCTGCTAAAGTTTTTTTTTTTTGCGTATGCCAGATTATGCATAAATCTCAATAAATTTCAATAAGCAGCAAAGTCTCGTTCCCTTTTTTTCGCTTCTTCTCTTCCTCTCTTGCTCTGTTTGATTCGAAAGTTTTTATTCGAAAACGTTTTGTTGCAGACTGATATGGAAGGAGGGTGAGGGTCGTGGAGCGGGGAGCGGGGAGCATTGCGTTTGCATGTGACAAAAGTTTTTAATGCCACCATTTGTGCACTCTTCACACTCGTGTCTACCTATCTATCAACCTGTCTCGCTTTTTATCCCTCTACGAAAGTTTAGCAAATGAAGCGTATTAGGGGCAAAACTTTTAATTGGTCAAATGGTCCCACATATTGTGCACTTAAGTGACTTACACACAAACACACATACACCCGCAACACACAAAGTGCAGCATTCGAGCATGTGTGTGTTTGTATAAGGTTGACTTTTGAACTTTTGACGAGTCCAACAAGAGCTAATACTAAGCGGATTTTCTAGACGTACTCAAACTCGTGCCCTTATGCGATTTTTAGTTGTCCAAAGAGACAATTTGGCCGCAATGACTAACCTAAAAGTATGCTACATAAAAGAGCTGTAAACGTGTCCGTTTTCTTTTAAGCCGAATGCAATGCATTCTGGCAACGTTGGGGCCTTTTTTTGGCTTTATTGAAACTTCTACAATCAAGAAACTTGTTCCTGTATATTTTGTTCTTTAAATAAGACTTTTTAAGACCAAATTACTATTTCGTAGAATATTAAACTAAAAAATCGCATACTCCATGGCATACTAATTTTGTTAATTAATTATCTTTCGTTGAAAGATTTAACTAAGTTAGAAACAGTAATTCTTCAAAATTTGAATTGGTACTTTCAGTCCTAATGAGGGATGTATAATATAGTACTCCAAATTCAATCATATTTTGTTAAAGCTGCCACTTCTTTGGTCCTACTTTCAACAACTTTTATAACTCTAACGAAAATAACCAAGAAATGCTAAATCTTATGTTATTTGAGTTAAGAATTTAATACTAGATAATATAAGATTGTTAGAGAAGCACTGGAAAGTACAATATGACTTCAACTTCTGCGAGCTGTCAATTATATCAGCGTAAATTTGAGACTAAGCTTTGAGATATGGTATGGAAATTCTTTGATGCCGTCGCCATTCGCCTGTCGTGTCGCTCAACAGAGTCAAATAATCATAATCATAATGTTGCAGAACAACGTCAGCCCCGCAACAGCAACAAGAGCCACAACAACAACAACAACAACAACAAGAACAAATCTCCAACGACCACTTAAATCCAAGCACTTCAAGTCAATCAAGCAGCTTAAAAAGCGTCAGGGAGAATTGGTTGGGGGCAGAGAAAGCGTCAAGCCAAGTTGAAACTCTTGTGCTGATGACGCACAAAATGAGAATCTAATCCTCGAGGACCACAGGCAGAGGGACTCAGAGTCTGTAACGATGCTACAATATATCTACTATATATATATATGTATATTTAAATATATCTATATATGTATATATGTGTATACATTCATGTTTGATAAAATATGCTTAAAATGAGATAAGTAGCAAAAATCCCATTGGAGCCTACTGCAGAGACAAGTGCACGTATACACACACACACACACACACACACACAGACACAACCATTCATCCACTTGTAGATAAACAAACATGCGATTGCTTCGTGTTAGTCCAGCATGCCAAGGATTCAATTTCTCAAAAGGAATTTTTGAGCAGGGCAAACAGCAGGATTTCCGAATTGTATGCGCAGGGGAAAGGGGGCGTGTAGTATTTAGTTTTCTGGAGGAACGCTGGAGAGTGGAGGAATGCGGGGAGGGGGGGTGTCAATAGTGGCCATCAGCTAAGCTGTCACATTGCAAATAAATTAAAATTTTACCAAATATTTCATGGTGCCGACAAGCAACTGCCAAAAAAGAGCTAACAGAAAGTTGAACAAAAACTAAAGTTACATTAAAACAGCAAGAAATCAGTCAAGATTCAATCATACAAATAACAATAAGATAACAGAGACACATTGTGTGTGTTTCCGAGAGACAGAGAGAGAGAGAGAGAGAGAGGGAGGGAGAGATTCAGAGATTCCGACTTGGGTGCAAATTGAATGAAAGTGGCAGAAAAATGTTGCTGAATTATGCAGCAAGATTCTGATGTATCAGATAAGCTAATTTGCGCACATGAAAGCAAAAAGGGACTTGAAATGTAGCTAAGGAGAAGGGCGTTGACAGTCAGTATGCTTGGGAGGGGCGTGGCAACTTTAAGTCAGCTGAAGCTTAAGCTGCAAGTGTGTAGGTGTGTAGGTTGAAAAGCCAAATGGCAAACGAGAGACGCACGCAAAGTTTGCCACTTTTGGAGTTGAAGTGTGTGCTTTAGTTTGTCTCGTTCTCTCGTTCTCTCGCTCTCTCGCTCTGTCAGTGCATTTTAAAGCTAATAGCAGTCACTTCATTTGTGTCACTCGATGGCACTTCACACGTGACAATGGCAACAACGGCAAACACACACGCACACACAAACAGTCATACGTGGGTGTGATTTCGGCAACGTGGCCAAGTTGACAAAATCTCCAAAATAAATACAGCAGCAAACTGCGACAGACATTCACAAAGAGGGACAGACAGAAAGTCAAACTGGTGGCAACAAGCAACAGTCGACACTCAGAACAATCACGAGGGATTTGCATTAGCAGCTGGATGCTGGATGCTGGATGCATGTGCGTGTAATGGGGGACCATTACATATGCAAAACTAAGGATTCACTTACACAATATCTACAAATGAAAGTGTCAAAGGCTCTTATTATAGAAATTAGGGGAGCAATAACAAAGCATTAGCAAAAGATTAGCTTCATTGTTACATAATCACCTGGATTATTTCGAATCTTGTACAGCTCATCACGATTTCAAATTTCAAATATTTTTAAAATTACATATATTTATTTCATAAAAATATTTCCCAACAAATTTGAGATCTTGTTTAAAAATCAAATTAATTGTAATGCCAAAATACATTGAAATAAGTGCAGAAGCGATTATTGAGTACTTCAAATCGAACATTTTTTGCTGAAGATCAATCGAGTTGACTAAATCGATTTACACATAATAACGACCACTCAATGGAGTTTGCTTATCGTAGCTAATTAGCGAAATGACCTACAAATTAATTAAATTTAAATTTTGTTTTTAAATAAATAAAATTTCGCTTTGAGAAAGTTTGATATCTGCAACTCAATATACTATTTTACAGTATATCGATCACCCTTAATTTTGGATTTAAGTCACAAAAATGTATTTTATGAAGTCATATATAATTTCTTTTATGAACGCGTTGTATGGAATTTTAAATAATTCTGGTTCTGAACAAATTCAAGATTTTTGACCCCATTTTTATGGTATATATATCACAGGCTCGTTTTTAGAAGACAATATGTATTTAAAAAAAAATTATTTCCATTTCAAATTTAATTTTAAGACTTTAGGAGCCTGAATTTATTTTAAATATTTTTTTGTAAGCAGGTGATTCAGAATACATCAATAGCAAAGTTGGTATTAAAAGCATTTTTTTTACGAAATTTATAAATTGAATTTGTTATCTATTTGAGTTTTGAGACTTGAAAACATTATTAAACCGGTTTTTACAAAGGAATTGCACTTGAAAGACCTTTATTTGATTGCTGACTTTGTTCTCGCTCACTCTGTCATTTCTCGTTTAATTTGTTAAACTTTGATTTGTCCGAACTGGTAATTTGTACGCTAATTAGCCGTTGTCAGTATGTTAATTACGTTGTCAATTTGTTGTGCTTCCACACAAATGAAACATAAAAGAAGCAATTGCAATTGTAATGCTAAAAGTGGAGACACTTTGAAATTGATGTTAATCGATGTTCAATTAATTATTTTGTGGCGCAAACTGGCGGCAATTTGCCAAAATGTTGCACACACCCAACCCAATGCAAATTGTGTGCAATGAATGCAACATCCATTGACAAGATGTCTGTACTTACAAGACAAGTTGTGCCACATCGTGATGAGGCGCGTTTTGTTGCCTTGAAATTAACACTTTTCAACCTAATTTGATATTCATGCACTTCTCATGGGACGAGTTGGCGTCGACGTCGTCGGAACAACTTTTCCTTCTACTTTTCCTGGTGACAGCGCTGGCAAAATGACTGCAACGTTCGGGAAACTCGCATTGAAAAGTGTGAAAAATTATAATTCCCCAACTGAGGCGACGCCACGCGATGGCGGCGACTTCGCTGCACTGGCTGTGTTTTTCCGTTAATTTGAAGCCATGTTAATGATAAAAGCCAACAAAAGAAGAGGCAGTTGGCTTTGACTTCGGTCTCTTGCCAGCTCTCCTTTAAGCCGACTGATTTGAGTCCCTTTTTGCCTGCCGCGTGTTTGCCTTGGCGTTGTTGTAAGCCTTTTGACGACCACCTCCAACATTTCTTTGCATATAATTAAAAAAGAATGAAACGAGAAACTGTTGCAACAATCGAGTATGCCCGACTTAAGCATACCTTACAGACGGAATATCAGAAAATCCGTTTGTTAAAATATTATTACTTAAATTTCATACTTTGAATGACGTTTTTTATTATTTATTATTTTATTTTTATTATCTTTAATAGATTCCTTTTTAAATTAAAATAACCTTTGTAAAATAAATAGTAAGACTTGAACTTTAAAAAAGTAATTTAACTCTACTGAGAAAATAAAATACAATAACAATAAACGCGTGTTGTTCTTTGTCTTACAGGGTAATTGCAGCAAGTAGAGCACAAATTTGTAATCTGTAATTTTTTTTTTTTTTGGTTATTGTTTGGCCCTTTTGTTGTTTGTTGTTCCCGCTCGTTCCTCCCCCGCATCGTGTGCTGGTTTCTTTTTCGTGTGTTGGCGCTGTTATTATGTAATTTAAGCCACAACATATTACGCCTTTAAGCCGTTTTAATGCCCATCTTTGGCTGTTGGCAGCATTGCGTGCAATCCTTTTAAGCCTTTCATCTTAGCAAAGCAGCGCGTGTCCTTGTTCCTTGGTCAACTCCTTTTGGCCACTATATGTTAAATATAGTTCAATAATTAATGCTCCATTTTATATTTCTCTTCAATTTCTTCTTGTTATTTTTATGGCAATTTCTCATGAGATTTTCCAACTTAACTGCAGCTAAATAAAGCTTTCAGATATATTTGGGGAAAATGTTCAGCTATTAGCGGTAATTTTGTATACATGTTTTCTCCATATTCGCCACCCTCCATGTGATGCTGCTGCGTGCTCATTTTAATTTGCATTCTTAGCTATTTTTTTTTTTTTTTTTTTTTGTTGTGAGAAGGAGGTGGTGGTGGTATTGTGGGCGTTACGAGGTCTGTCACAATTCAATCAGGGCGTTGCTTTTTGGGCTTTAATAAATAAATACGAGTAGAAAATTACATTTGGCCTCCAGGGGCAGCACACAACCCCTCAACCGCTCAGAAAATCGAAAAAGAGAATGAAATAAAAGTCATTTTGTTGTTCAAGTGTTCTTCTCATATGTGTGTGCTGTGTGTGTGTGTGTGTGTGTGTGTGGAAAGTCGAGGAAGGAGAGCGGCGATGTGATTTCAATTTGCCTGCTGCTTGTTTTTCCTTCCTTGGCCAATTTGCAAATTTTCACGAAGGGGGTGCGGAGCAGGGGACGCAAGATTAAGGTAGCAAAGAGTAAGTGGGTATGGGGGAAGGGGGGATGGGGGGCACACAAGCGGCAAAGCAAATAAACAGTTAATGCTTTTATGCAAATTTATGCCATTAACACAAATAAGCAGCCAGCCAAAATTTGAAAACAATTTGTCACTCAAAAGTCACTTTGGCTTCCTTTTCCTGTGTGCGTCTTTTTATAAACAACTGCACTGAGTGTGTGTGTGTGTGTGTGTGTGTGTGTGTGTGCCAAGGAATACAAACGGAAAACCAAAATCAAAGCATAAATGACATATACAGAGATAAAAAAACAAAAAATGATGAGAAAACAGACGACACACAAAAATGCTGTAGGCTTAGACAAGAAAGCAGAAAACAAAGTGGGAAAAAATGTGAACAAATGATAATGAAGATGTCTAGTGAGTCGCTGAATTGGCCCATCTATGTTTTGTAGTGTAACGGTGAAGGGGACAGCAAGGGGGAGGTAGCAAAAATCAAAGTCACCGAAAATTAAAAGTGATTTGTTTGCTAAAACACCCAAGACATTAGGCTGTGGCATGGTGTGGATACAATTTGAAATGTGAGACTCATGCAAGTGGCAAACAAGCAGCGAACTGAGACAGTTATAAATAGTGAGAGAAGACTGTGCGTGCTACAGTGCTGACGATGCGTATATGTACACCAATACACAGCGAAGTCTAACAATTTAACAATGTTGTAAAAGTGCAGAAAGTTAAAGTTGCCAAATAAATAGTAATAATTACTACTTATTTATTATTAATTATAATAAATATAAAGAAATTAGATATTTTCAGCGTTGAGCAACTTATAAATAAAAAAAAAAGAATAAAATTATATTTAATTCACAAATGCCTGGCAAGTTTTTTTATTTAACAAATCGTTTATTGAATTTGGGATAAAATCTATATTAAATATATATAAAATAGTGTAAAAACGATAATAACTTTAATTCAACAGTCAATGTTAAATTACTCGGCAGTAATAGGGACTACGGATTTTAAGGGCAAATCATATTCGAACTGTCTAGAATTCACAACCTGAAAAGAGTGTAATATATTTAAGTATTAAAAACTTAAGAAATATTCCAAAGATGTGAAAGTTCTCTGCATTAGCAATAAATAAGTGAATTAATTCTATTGTTGCTCATTGTTTCTAATTGAAGAGCCAGCATAGTTTCGCTTCCATACGAGTGTACATACACATGCACATGCTCAAACGCACACTGAGGAGAAATGCGTGACGTGTGTGTGTGTGTGTGTGTGTGTAGCGCTGATTTCTCACTGCCAGCCTGAAAGTATGCAATGAACAGAAGCACATTAATAATTGAAGCGCTTTGGCGCGCTACTTGCCTCATGCCGCATGCTCCATGCTCCATGCCCCATGCCCCTTGCCTTATGCCTCCTAGTGCTGCTGGCAAATTGATGCCGCCAGTGCAAGTGGCAAATTTATCAGAGAACAACACTACGTAATAATAAATTAGCTCTACATTTAAATTAAATTGCAATTTAATGTATTTGATACAATATTATTATTTTATGAGGTTTCTTTTCTGCCAAATATTTATACTCGATTCGTTTTCTTTTTTCTTATTTTCAGGTAAGTGGCGCAAACGAATTCCCTCAAAAAAAAACCCTGTTGATTTTTTTCTCATTTCCGTAAGTATATAAATCAACATATATAATTATGATAAATGAACAATTATTGTGTGCTTCGCTGAAAGTGAAAACTCAAATTTTTCTCTTGTCTAAAATAACAAATCTATTCTCATTATGTTGTTGTAGTCGATGTTGTTGTTGCTGTTGATTGGTTCTTGTTTATTTATTATGCTAAAGTTTTGCCAGGCATCGCAAAGTTTGGAATATTTTGTAAACTTTATTATTAGCTTCGCAAATAACAAAGCTAAGAAGACGACGAGATTGAGAATGAGTATGAAGGGTGCAAAGAAGTCCCGCCCCTTTTATTTTGATATGTGCGTTGTGCATTTAATTTGAATACTTGTGGAATAATTTTCGATATTTTGTCGCAAGCATTTCAATTAAAATGCCAATCGAATTGCTGCAATCCACAAAGAGTCAGTACACTCTATATTACATGTCATAACCGCAAGAAGCCAAAAGTACAGAAGTTGCCTTTTGCTTTTAAATGCTTTTGTGGTTGTGCTTCCAACGGCGACGAACAAAATAATACCAAACAAAGCGACATGCAACTGAAACTGGTTTAGTATATTGCACCAACAGCAACAATGAGAATAAGAGCAATAGAGATGGGTAGCTATAAAAAATAGTCTTTTAATAGTCTTCTTAGCAGTTTGCTTTTTGAACTTGACCAAAGTCATCGGCGCCGGCGCAGCAGTTCTATAGTTGACGCATTCTCTGGTTTGTTATTTGTTAGCTGATTTGCAGAGTTGTTTCTGCTTTTGCCCCAGCCGTCGGCCAATTGTTTAACTTGGAAATTTGAATGCCCGCCCCGCCACACAGTGCAGGCGATTGTTTTAGATACAAACAGGCATGCGAAAATATAGCTGCAATTTCATTTAGGGTCAATAAACGCCAACCAAGCAGACACTCTACTCTACTCACTCATCCAGCGTGGACTCCACTTCTTGGCGCACTGATCTTGACTAGCCTCGACTCTTCACAGAGCACCTGCCCCCTCCAACTCCTCTCCAATTGCAGTCTCTTTGGTTGCGACCATGTCCGTGATCGTGACGTGAAGTTGAAGTTGGAGTTGGAGTTGTGCTTGGTTGCCGCTCTTATTGTGCTAGCTGTTTGCCAGAAAGAACCAGAAACACGCAGTCGTTGATGTATAGTATGTCAACATAATGTACATACATCAGTTGTGCATTATTAATGCTAAGTAAGATATGATGATTCCTTCTTGTACATGGAAATCACAGCGATAATTTGATTCAAGAATCCTTTATTGTGTTTCTTTCTAAACACGTCGAAAAAAAAAAAAATTTATAAATATTAATATTAAATGTTTTTAACAAAAAAACCAATCAATTTGTAGTCCACGAGTTTTTTCTTTTAAATTTTATCACATTTTTAAGGTATTCAAAATCGAAGGAACACTTGTACTTAAAATTAACTTTCGTCTATGCAAAAACATTTTTAGCGGAGACTAGGAATTGATTTAGAACAATGGTGTTCTGGGGAAACATCTTAGAATTGACCGAAGATTACACGAAAACCAACAAGCCGAGCTAATATTAAGTTCAAATGAACTTGAATTAAGTATTTCCGATTTATTTATTGTTGAAACTTAGTAAAAAATCAAATGAGACTCGTAAAATACTATTACTGCGAACCGCAGTCCACTCTAGTGACGAAAGTGGTAAGCAGAATCCGTAGTGCGACTAGCAATATATACAACTAATTTGGCTATGACTGTCCGATCAGATCGAGTGGCATTTTTATTTATTTATTTGAAATGTATATCTTAGATTAAATATCGATCGTCATCGATAATTGGATATAAAAATTTTTTGGACTCATGTAGGGTTTTTTTGTGTGTTAAATAATTAGAAAAATGTTTTAGATAATATCGGGTCTCTGGCTCGACTTACCGATCCAGCTGTTTGAACCTGGAGTTGATTTCATTCTTATATTAATTCCTATATAATTTTTGCAATGAGAAGCAGTTTTGCGGGTTAAGACCTAATTTATTTGAATACTTTCTGTAGTCTACACTTGCTCTCATACTAACATGGAAGCTTTTAGCACCTTTGCTTATGATTTCGATAATTTAATTAGGTAAGTAAGATAAGGTGTTGCATGATGATGATAATAATTATTTAAGGTATGAAATCCAGTTTACTCGACTTTGATTTAACTCCGTAGTAAACTTAAATGATTCTGATTTAAGTATTTTGGCATTATTTCGACTCAGTTTCAGAATTAAAAGGACTTGAATCATGTTCGAATTATTTTTAAATCAAATACGTTTTTAAGTTTTTTACGGTTTAAAAATAATTAAATTTCACTGTTTTAATATCGTACATGCAAAAAATGGATTTTAAGTACTTTCAATCTTAGCGAGAAATTAAGTTTGATATGTGGCGTGTTTAGTAAGAAATAATTTATTTTTCTGTTTAATTATTTATTTTAACAACAGTAATTTAAAAAGTTCACATTTGCAACTTAAAGGAAACAAATAGCAATTAATTTCAAATATTTGGAGATAGGAACAAGATTCAAGAAGAAATGATTGTTCGCGAATATAAAGGATAAAGTATGCGTTTCATGGTTGCTTATGTTGTTAAAGAGCAACAGAAGTTGGTATGTACATAAGTTGACCTTATTGAATATCTATTAAATTCAACATGATTTGTAATATTTGCATTAATTGAGAGTAATCGAAGAGTCGATGTTAAGCGACTAGTGTTGCTTTGGATGCAATTTGCATCTTGTCCATTTCACACACTTCCTTGACTGGTCGAAAGTCTAGTGTTGAGATGACGCCACTATTAGTTAACCAGTGTTCTGTGTGTGTTGTTTGCCGCTTTTAGCCAAGCCGAGAGGAAAGAAGAATATCTATACATTTGTTGTTATTTTTTCTGTGTCTGTTTTGTTACAAATTTAGTTGCAATTCATGAGAAATGAACAACATCAAGTGGTGTAATTTTCTCATGGTGACTGTGATGTAAAAGCAAAAAAGCAGAAGAAGCATTAGAATAGAAAAGAAAAAGAAAAGAGTGTTGCTAAAATGGTCAATGTACTCTACATGGTGATGCACCCGTCAACAAACACTAACACTACACTACACTACACACCACTACAACCACAATTACTGCGAGTGGTTTGACTTGTCTAGCGGCTTGGCAAACTGTTCTTAGCCAGACATTGGCATGCGTTGTTGCTGTAAAATCTGCATTCTTGCGAGACCATTTAAATGCTGATGTGCGTCAGGTCTGCAATCTCAGCCAGCCAACAATGCAATCAGCCAATAGACGTGTTACCAAGCTGCCAAGCTGCCAAGTTGCCAGTTGGTCTGCGCATCAGTTGTTAACTTGTCGTCTGGTGCGCTGATTTGCCGCCGGAAGTTCGTCTCGATTGGCAAAAGCGGATTTCCAATTTGTTCTTACTGCGTCTTATACTGTTAGCCAACAGTTGGCTGTTAACGAAAGCTTTCGGCCAACAGCACTTGCCCCTGCGCTCATCCTTTTCGGCGAACTGTTGGCTAACATTGCGTTGCAGCTTTTTATGTTAACGCATTTCCCCAGCTTATCGTATAACACTTGATGTTGGTCTCTGACTCTCTTGGTTTCCTAAAACCGGTTCCTTTGCACACCAGTTGCGCATTTATTATGCATAGGCTCTGGCATTCTACCATTTCCTGGCCGCTCTTAACATGGTCCGCACTGTTGATATTGTAATCGTATGTGTGCCAAGTTCCCAACTTAACAACTGACAATCGTTGTCTTTACAGATTCCTCTCTCACTTTGCACCTCTCTGGCTCCAACTCTCTCTCTCTCTTTCCTAGCTTGATTTTGATCAGTTTTTGGAGTTTCGGCATGTCGCTGGCTTAAACCTTGGCCTTGAGGCCCTTAAATGGTGCACTGGTCTTGCAACTTGGCCAATCCCAAAAGCCAGTTTCTCGTCTCTTCTCTTGCCTGATTTATTTTCTCGTATTTATATTTTTTTCTCTGTTGCTTTTGACTTGAAATCAAAGTCTGGCCTTCGCTGAAAAGTTTCGTGATGGGAAAATGGCGAATACAATGAGTTTTGCCGCTTTTGATTTCACTTTGCAAACTTTTGAGCTGGCCACAAGTTCTGGCAGCTTAACACGCGCCTCATTAGCCGTTAGTTGCATTCAGCTAAACATGGCCCAAACTCAATCCAGCCAGGATCCCAAATATTCTCTCGTTGTAAACTCAAATTGAGTTGAGGCAACGGCGGCAAGCCATAAATACAATAAATCACAATTTAAGCAACGTCAGGCAAGAGGAGCACCAGTTGTTCTTTGTTGTTGTTGCCTGTCGAGCATTGTTCGTGCACCTGAAGATAACCACATTTGATATTATCAGTATGTTTCGCAAAAGTTTTCAGTTTGTGTAAAATAAAGTTAGAACTGTTTAAGGAAATGTTAGTTTTTCAGTTTAACTTTTCACTGGATATTTAAAAAAAAATTTGAACTTTAACTTTAATTTGTTGAGAAATAATTCAATTTTTTCTTTAAATGAAATCAGTCAAAATCTGAAAACATCCCATATAATTGTGATTTACTCTAATAAAAAGGTTTATAAAATGTTGGAAAACCTGTCAAATAATAAAGTTGAGGACGTTAGAGTTGTAGTGATTATTTTACTGTATTTATTTCGTACCATGCTTTTTCTCTGGGTGTAGCCAAACAATTCCAATCAGAAAGAGCAGACCAAGCTGCATCCAATGCAACGCGAAGGTCGCTGGAGGTAAATGCTGCCAACAACAGCATCAGGCATCAGCGCCTTATTATCTATCCCATTGTTCCTGTTTTTGTGTAGCATACCACACAAAACTGGATTTTGGCTGCGACTCCTTAGCTCGTCTCGATATTCTCTGCTGACTTTTGGCTTGTTTTCCGGCAAAAGCCTGGACTGGAATCTCGTGCTCTTCTCATGGCTAGTAAATGGAAATTAAAATTGTTAAAAACCCTTTTCTTACGTTGCTTCGTTGGTTGTTTCCTCTCTCCTTGCTTTTTGGTGGCCACTGATTGTATGATGTTTGCCCCAAATCTCTGTGTTGCATTTCAAACAATTGTAATGATGATTGACGTTCTTCAGTATTTGCTTTTATTTCGGTGAAAACAACGGGCTTACGTTTCGCGTTTAGCATCTATTTTGATTTGAATGGATTTAATGTTATGCAGGGTTCAAGTTTAATTAAATCCAAAGCTAAATTTAAGCACTTTTTATTCGTTGTTTTGCTTCTTGGACATCCAACAATGTATACAAATACATGCACATACATACATTTACATACATGTATATTGTTTTTCTCAAAACTGTAGAATAGCGTTACCTAGGCGAACAAGTTATTAAGGGAATTGAATTACGTGGTTTCACTGAAGAAAACTTCGAGTAGAGAATGCTAAGCTTGTTAGTATTTCGGTTTTAAGTCCGCTAAATCCTTTCGAAATTTTGAAATATATAATATAAGAGTGAGAGAGCTGTGTGTACCTCAAATTAACATTTTGCGATATGTATATAACTCGATTTGATCGGACTATCGTAGCATAATATTTTTCATTCATTCTGTCGCTTACGTGGTACATTATTTAATTATAAAAACAATAGTCGGCTAAATAAAATAAATAAATAAATAAAAAAGATTAAAAATTGGAAAAGACGAAATTAAATTGATAAATGCGTGTTTTTTACTTCGATAACATTTTTCTGTTAACTTTATTTTGTAGTCTAATTTTATTCGAAAAAATAAGATTGTTTAGTTTTGAAGTTCAAATATTTAAAGTGAGTTATTCGTAATTGTCATTGTTTGACTGAACATATAAGCAAAAATAAATTACATAAACGCACTGAAAATATGTGAGAATATCAATTTTATTTATATTATTTATGATTTTGAGGTGAAAGTATTCGATGACTTTTATTGAACATATTAAAATTTAAATATTTAAAATTATATTTGCAAAGAACATATGTGAAATATTTGTAAGCGTTAATACATATCAGATGCATATTATAGGTATGCTCGAAATAAACTAGACACACTATGTTAAGAGCAAATTGGACAAATTTAGTTTGTGGAGGGACAGGATGACAGTCGATTATATTATCCTTTATTTGATGGACAGAGAGTCGCTGCATGTGGTCGCGTCAAGTGGCACAAAATAAAAGATAATGATCCTGTACAAATCACGCTAATGAAAAGCCCGACGTTAGCAACAGCCCCATTCACAACAACATCAATAGAAACGATGGCACGGCAAATGCCAAAACTCGAAAAAGGACAAGTGGCAAGTAAATAAACTTGAAAAGAGCCACTCGATGCGAAAATGGGCAATGTGGCAATATGGGCAATGGGCAACAGGGGGATATACGGGACATACAGTTGGCAGTCAGTGTGCCAGGATATGCCAAGTATTTGTCGCCGTCTCTTGGCTGACTTTACTTGACCTGACCTGGCCTGGCCTGTCCTGTCCAGTCCTGACTGACTGACTGACTGACTGAATGATTTGCTTGCGTGCTGTGACCCAATCCGATTAGCGGTTGTTGTTGCTGCTGTTGACCTTATTGGTTGTAAGTGGCAACAATGAGATTATGCTTCATTACACGTCTAGAGAAACTGGTGGCAATCACAACAGGCTTTATGCGCACCATTAGCGTCGCGGTTGCTGGCGATAATAGCAAAAGTGCTTCAACTAATGGACATCGTCCTGTTGCCTCCTCCTTCACCTCCCCGCGTGTCGATTTGGACAGCTGCAATTGTAAAATGTTTGCAATCCCCTTAACCACACCCACGCTTCGACTCGTGCACTCTTCCAGTCAGCAACACATCAATGCAAAGTGAGTTCGCACCGGAATCTCAAAAATGCATCAGTTCGAGACTTTCCATGGGCGATGATGATGGCGGTGGTGGTGATGATGATGATGATGATGATGATGATGATGATGATGTTATTGATGATGAAGCTGTTGCGGTCGCTGTAATGCCCCATTCAGGCACCCAACTCTGGACCTGGTCCTCAGTCAGTGTCTGGCTCTGACTCTGGTTCTGTTTCTGGCTTTTTGCCTGTCTGCTGCTGTTGCTGCTGCTGCTGCTGCTGCTGCCAGAGCCGCCACAAAATGCCTGTCGTTGTTGAAGTTGCCAAACTTGTTTCATTTGCGGTGCAAGTATAATTGCGGCTACGACGGCTTCGTTCGCGTATTTTACTGCCCTTTTCTGCTGGAATTTTATTATTGAAAATGTTTCGATGGATGTACTCCTCTCGTTTCTTTACCTGTTTACCTGCATGAGCCTGTTTTGTCTTTCCATTCCATACGGACCGGGTATTATAATTATGTCATGACATATGTAACGCCTTAAAACTGATTTGACAAACTCAAGGCTAAAAATCTCCAACATTTTGTTTTAGCTCGTGGTTCTTGGCTTTTAAAGAACCTTAGAACCCAAGGCTCTAATTTTAAATGTCCTGCATTATTGTGAGAGTGAAATTAAATTATAAAAAAAATAATTAGGTTATTTTGTGCTGCATTACTTTATGTTACGTTATGGTATGCAATTTTTTTTTTTTTAATTAAAATTATCGAAATTCAAGCTGCGTATTTTTTTATCTAATATCTCAGAAAAGTTCTAATTTAAAATGAAATGTTAGGATCGAAAAATACGCAAAGTATGAAAGTATTTTTGGCAAAGAGAGGTCGATATGAATGATATGAATGATAAGACAATACTTATACATCCCGATTAAATTTAGTTAAATCTAACTTGCATATCATGTTTTTATCATCGCTTTAATTTTAGTTTTTGTATACAAATCTGACGCTTCTAAGGAGTTTTACTAGCTAAATTAGTTTTTTTTAAGAAGTTACAGAAGAACTAATTTTTAATAAGAACTGGATTTATTATTAAAATTCATGTGAATCTGCAAGGGTATGAAATCACGAGCGTACCGAAGTAAACTTTTTGTTCTGTTGTTTTTTAATTTGCAAGGCATGTTTCCCTTGCATCCGCGCTTAAAGAGTGGGTCAAGGGTTTCATTCTCGCCCTGCGGAAATATGCTCAATCCCCCGAGAAAAGAAATTTGCTGCAAGGCGGACGAGGAATGCAAATGCCGCCAGCCTTTGTGACGCTGGAATGTGGCGATAATAAACAAAAATGTCTTTAGCCATGCAACGGCAAGAAGAGGAAGGTTTTTGTTGGTGGTGCTGGTGGTGGTGGTGCTGCTGTTGCTGTTGGTGGTGCAGTCGAGTGCAACAAATAATTGACGATGTAAACAAATGCGGAGTGGCAAATAAGTTGCGAGACAGGTTGAAATCCAGGCAAAGTGCATGGCAAATGTCAGAGCACACTGCCTGAGAGTGTGTAATAATGAGTGTATTGTGTGTGTGTGTGTGTGTGTGTGTGTGGCTGGTTCATGGTCAAGCGGCAGCCGCAATTGTAAGTTGCAACACGCCAAGTTCTTGCTGTTGCATGGTCCAAAGCGCCGCAGCAAAGACTGGAACACTTGTTGCAATTATTTATCTTAAGAAAATGTTTTCATTTTTATCTACAAAAAAATGTTACTTACACTCAGTGTTGCAACAATTATAAGACTTGCAACAGTGCAATAAATATGCAAGATGTTTTCCTTATATCTTCCTATTTCTATCTTAAAAATATTGATGCTTTGCCTTTTATACGTTTCTTTTAGTGAGGAGATTCTGTAATCTTTGAATATGACAAATATTCCTTAAACTGAAACGCGTATTGTGGACATAACTTGCAAGATTCCGAGTCCAAGTTCTTTTTGTGTCATTATTTCATTAGCATTTGTTATCCGTGTTAAGGATGCAACGCAACAGTCTTGGCAATAAATTCAGCTTAAAATAAACCAAAAGATACCAACTGACTGCAATTCTATTGCCAGTGCGGACTGCAAAATTGAGGAATGCGGTGTGGCAACAACTGCCACTGACAGAGTCACTGCAACTGCAACTGCAACAAGCGACCAAGTTAAGCGCAAGACACAATAATAGAAGAAGAGACAAGAAGACATTCCTAGCTTTGGTCAGAGCCAAGTGCAGACAAAGACATGGCCAAGTTGCATGTCGTATATATACATATCTATATATAAGTGTACAGATACACAGTATCCATAGATGTGTGTGTGTGTGTGTGTGTGTGTGTTGCATGCAATTTTGCCGTTTATGCCATTTGCAATAAGAACGACAAGCGGCGTTGAAAAACTGGCCAAGAGTTGTTGCTGCAGGAAAGAAATATTCGACTGAATTAAAATGTGGCAAGTTGACTATTTCGTGCGTTTAGTTGTTGTTGTTGTTGTCTGTATGGTTGCTTGGTTGTTTGGCTGCTTGGCTGGTTGGTTGGCTGGTTACTTTGCGCCGTAGCCCAAGACGGCCAAGACGAGGTTGCTTGGTTGGCTAGTAAATGTTGTTACCGCATATTTCTCTCCAAAACGTTCAAGTTTAAGTTGAATGTCGTCTGGGGCTCTTCTTGGCTTTCTTGTTGTTGTTGTTGTTGTTGTTGCTGTTGCTGTTGTCTCTGGTCTGCGCTGTCGCGACTGTCTTGGCTGCCTTGGCCGCCGCCAGTTGTTGCCATTGAATTACCAAAGTCAACGGCATGAGTTGCCTCCTTCTCGCTCGTTGTTGTTCTCGCGGTGCAAGCAACCAGGCAGCGACAACAACGTTGCCGAGATTGAGATTCATTGCCTGTTGCATGCCACAGCACAGCCGTTCAACTGGCTGCATCTGTGCCGCAATGCTGCTGCTTCTTCTGCCTTGACTAGCAAAAATTATACAGATTTGTTTGTGTGCGTGTGTGTGTGTGTGTGTGTGTCTGGCTGCAACTGCAAGTGTGTGAAAGGGGTGGAGGGTGAGGGGTGGGGGGGGGGACTCCCTGCTTTGTCTGTGGCAGCATGAATGTTGCATGATGGGGTTTGTTTGTAAATACGTATGTATTTCAGTGTAGCGTACTGTACTTTGAAGACATCATCCACAACTTGTTGCTGCAACAATGTTGCATGCTCGTCGCTTTACACCAAAAAGGGAATCGCGGCCAAAAAATTGCACGGCCAATTGAAACCGTTTTATGAGTGGCACTTGAATTTATTTTTGGAGAAGGGTATTTATTTGGAGTGGAACTTGGATTTTACAGCTTAATCAATATTTATGCATAAAACGAAAGTAAATAAATAATGTGCTCTCTTTTTCCCTTTTATGCTCGTTGCAGGTAAGCCCCATTTTACATTTTTTTGAACTACCAGCAACGAGACGTAGCACGAGAGTCAGAGTCGAGGCTAATGCGGCATAAAGAGCGTGAGTAAAACCAAACGCAAATCATTTAACGAGCCCAGCTTAGACTGGGCACATATTGTTTTATATGCCCCACTGGCAACAACAACAACAACATGAGTAGCAACAGCAACAACAACAAGAACAAACAAGAACAATAACAAATCCAGTAACAGTAACAATGAAAGTTGCCAACAAATTGCGCGTAAATCCCATAAACCGTTTACAACTACAACAGCTCAACTCAACGCGGAATCATCGATGATGACGCCGTTGTCGTTGCCGTCAACGTTGCCGCCTGCAACAATAACAAAGCGATTTTTATGCACAGCATCAGTTTATTTCTTTGACGCTGGGATAGGGTGGGCTGCGAGGGGAGATGGTTGTGCAGGGGAATGTGGCAAGGTGACACACGGCCGATAGCTTAGGGACAATAGTCTAAAAGTTGTAAAAAAAAAGTATAGTATATAAAAAAAAAAAATAGAAATACACAAAAATAACAAAACGAAACTCATCCGACAGATGTAAAGCATCCGAAAATTGCCGGTAAATGAAATTTATTTTTATCAAAGCGGAATCATTCGGTCGAATCGAGAGGATTTCTATCAACGATAGTGTTATCGATGGTAATATTTGCATTCGATTCTCTAAGGGATTTGTTTTTGATCGGGCATTAAATGGTAGAAGGGAAGTTAAAGATAGAAACATTATTAGAAACTATCAATCTGCTTACGTGTAAATTGTAAATTACATATTAATTTCAAGAAATATTATTAATAATTCACAAATCAAAGCAAAAGTCTTTATTTTCTAAATCCAAAATTGTGTCGAACGATATTAAATGTAATATAAAAATTGATCTTAGTGAAAAAATAGCACACCCTTTAGATATTATATTAGTTGTTTTTTTGTTGAATTAAAATTAATATTGTAAATAATTAAAAAGCCAAAGAAACAAGTGCGACATATGTCCGCATCCCTTATAAAGCTTAAGATTAGTTTAACTTATTTTTTTTAATAATTTATATTCTGCTTGAAAATTACAAAAATAATAGGTACGTCAAGAGCCTTCAAAACACCTTTCTAACTAAGTTAGGAACAAACCTGTGGCTTGCTTTGGAAACTGCTAATCTAGCGATTTTTTAAAACAGTTGAAGAAAAAATAATATATATTTACGATGAGGAAAAATTCCTCATCATCAAATCTATGCTGTTTTAACGCTTTGATAAAAAAAAACAAACTGATTAACAAACTATTAAGCATATTTTAAGAATATTTTTTTAATATTCAATTTCATTGAAATCAGCTGTCGGATTGGGGGAAAAAAGGTTAAAAAAGTTTACCAAAAGGCTTCACTGCTGCAATAATTTTCATCGATGGGAATATAATGCGATGGTATCGGACAGTCGTATCTAATTTTTCATTTTTCCTGCTTATAACGTTCATTTTCTTTATAAAAACAACAAAATTATCAGATCTCATATCAAGACAATCTAGAAAACGAGAACTGCACGAATTGGTTTACTTTATTATGGTAAATCGTTGGAATATTATTTGATTTAATACTTATATAATCGTATACAATAGTATTTGAATCTTTCGCTTGTGTATTACCAAAACGTAAAAGATTCCCCCTGAAAAAGCTCATCACGTTAACAGAAGAAATTGCTAACAGTGGTGCAAACACATTTACCCCTAACGATTTACCCCTTACAACAACAATCCCTGTGAGCAACCCCTCTGAATGTTGTGGTTTTGTTTCCCCTGTCGAGTGACGGCCACCCACAACTAGGACACGGACTCATTCACACCTACGCACAATTCGCACCTTGGCGTCATGCGCTCTGCACCCGTTCGGACTCTCCCACAGCACGAGGAGGGGCAAGCCGACGACGGTGGTGGTGCTGGTCTTGGGGGTGGGTGAAGGGCGTGCAGGGGAAGGGTGGGATGATAAGCGAACAAGGCAGCATCGGCTCGTCAGATTTCATCGGGCAATCGGGTTTCGTTTTGGTCGCTGCTTCGGCATTTCATCGGTTTTTCGGGGGTGGCAAAAGCGTCGCCGCTTTCAGGTGAGCGGCAACGAAGCAGCGTTCGTTGTCGCTTGTCGTCGTCGTTGTCGGTTGTCGTGTTTGTGTTGGGCGCTGCGTTTCCACCCCTTGTGCCGTTTATTTCCGAAGCAGGTGTAACAATTATTATTTTCTCGTTGATTTTGTCGTCGCTGCTGACGCTGCCGACGAAGCGTCGTCGTAGAGTCGCTTGTTTTGCCTTTTTGCCGCTGCATCGCCACCTCATGATTTTCCATTTTCCATTTCTCTTGCACGCATCCTCTCGCTCGCACAGCCAGCGTTCGCGCTCGCTCACACTCACACTCGCACACGCATGGCGCTTGCATTTGCTGTCTCACGTGCTTCACGTGTTTGCCTATGTGAATGTGTGTGTGTAAGGGTGTGTGTGTGTGTGTGTGGGTGCTAGTAATATTGTTACTGCAACAATAGCTACTATTACAACAGCAGCAACAATAACAAAAGTCATCGTGAATGCTCCTTCACGAAGGTAAAAGCAACAACATCGTCGTCGTCGTCGTCGTTCTCGTTCCCACAGGTGAATAGAGCCGCCTGCTGCCCCTGATCCGATCCTCAAACTCTTATACTTATTCTTATACATCCACTTGCACACTCTAAAAGTGTTATATAATAAACTAAAGTCATGGGGAGCTCTGACCAACAAATAAAATCGCGCCCAGCAACAACAAAATAAGCAAAGAAAACAAAACTGAAATGATGAATATGATGAACAAAAGACATTCAATAATTGCGCACCTGAGGCACCACAAAAGCCGGGCCACAAATAAACGTATGAAGCGCTCCAAACAAGGCAACAGAACGTTGCATGAAATGCGGCAGGTAACAACAGGAACAACAGCTGAGAGCGAGAGAGCAGCAACAGTAGCAGGAGACAGAGAGAGAGAGAGAGAGAGAGGGGGAGAGTGAGAAGAGTGAGCAACAAAAGGTGTGCTACGCGCTCCGAATACAATTTATTCGGAGTATTCTCTGCAGGCAGGAGAAATGCTGCCCCGATGTCGTCGTCGTTGTCGGCTGCGTCGTCGTCGGCTGCGTCGTCGTCGTCGTCGTCGGCTGCGTCGTCGTCTCTCACACGAGTTAGCATCATCATGTTGGTCTTTTGGTCTCGGTGTCGAACTCGTCCGTTTCTGGCCGCTATTCTCTACTGTTGCTTTATTTTGGTTAACACGCGTCGCTGCCGCCGTTCGCTTTCGCTGCTTGCGTCCACGTCGCTGTCGACGTCTCGGTCGCCGTCGCTGTCGACGCTGGCGCAACAGATTCAATCTGACGAGGCAGCGCTGCCGTACTCCGAAACAAAAAGGTATATTACCTTAGAATGCCAGTCGTTCTTACTTCAGTCTTCGTACAGTCTTTGCTTTAACCCGTTCCAATTCTGTCCGCCGTTCGTATGCTCGCTCGCTCGTTTTGCTCTATAGAAATCATATAGTAGTCTAAAGGCACACAACAACAACAACAAAAAAAACAATAAGTACACCGATAACAAAAAACAACAACGACAACATCATCATTAAATATATCGGTAATAATAGTAATAGCAACCAATAATAACATCAACCAACATACATCCAGAGCAATAGTAATAGCAACAACAACACACACCAACACCAACACAAACACCTGAATAGATTCATAACACCGTCGGTCGCTTCTCGGTCGAGTTAGAGTTCTAGAGATTGTTGATTATCATCAACATCAATATATCATCATCATCATCATCATCAACTGAGTAGCCGCTTCGCCGCCGTCGTCGTCGCTGTCGCCGTCGCCGTCGCAGCCAGCACACACATCACAAACCAACCACCACCACCACCACCACCAACAACACCACCACCACCACCAACGCATACCCCCTCAACACTAACAGCAGCAGCAGCAGCGGCAGCAGCAGCAGCAACAACAATAACAGAAGCAGCAGCAGCAGCAACTCTCACACACACACACACACACACACACACTAATACACCCATACGTTCGCTCACTCACGAAAATTTCAATATCCAAATCAAAGTTGAGTTCAAATCGAAAACAGCCGCAATACCAGCAACAACGTCTCGCAAATAGCACGCGGATAATAAAAAACACTCGCAGCAATATTAAATAGTCAAAATAACAGAAAACAAACAAGTAAAAGAAAATAAATAAATACAAGCTGCATTATAAAAAAATAATAATTTTTAAATAATAAAGCGAAATAAATTCAAAATTGAAAAATAAAAAAAGATATTAATCCGCAGGCTTTTTTCACACGGCTTCCTTTTCCGGCGAATCTCGAGTTTTCACTTTGCGTGTGTGCTAAAAAAACAGATCGACTCTTAACTTCGTCTTCAACTTTGACTTGAATCCTCAAAACTGAAACTACAAATCAAAAGCCATCAGTGTATTGCTATTTTGTTACTTCTAACACTCAACAACATTAAAAACAACAACAACTACAAGAACTACAATCAACACAACAACAACGACACAAGATGTAAGCAAAAAATTCATTAGGCATAAAAGAAAAAAAAATTTGAAAGAAGAGATAATAAAACAAAAAAATATTTTGTGCTCACAAAAAAAAAAACAGAATCTGTAAGCAATAAGCGCACAAAAATTATAAATAATATAATAATACACTCGTATGTACATACAAAATAACAATAGCAAAAACAAAAACCAAAAAAAAAAGCGAAGAATAAAAAGAAAAGAATTACTGGCAAAAGTTCGTTGCTCGCGTTGCTTCATTCTTGATTCTTGCCGGTTTCAGCCATAAGCAACACGTTTTTAACTCAACTGAACAGAACTCAGAATTCCAACTTGAGTTCTCTCAGTCCTACACAGTCAGAAAGCGGCAACAACTCAGCCAGGCGTATAGGCTTCGAAAATCCAAAGAAATTTCAGTGCCGGCAAAATAAAAAAAAAAACAACAGGGTAACAAAAAAGCAAGTTAAAGAGCTGAAATTGGTAGACTTGAAGACAGAGTCGGAATCAGAGTCAGAGTCAGAGTCAGAGCTGGGAGCGAACTAAACTGAACTGTGCTGTGCTGAGCTGAGCTGAGAGGCAACAAAGAAACACGTTTTTGTGTTTGCGGGCCAAAAGCAAAAACACAAAACACAGCAACAACAAATACGAGTATGTTAACTGGCTAAAAGTGGCGACCATTCGTCGCCGTTGTCGTTGCCTTCTCCGTCTCCGTCTCCGTCTCCATCTCCGTCTGACACTGCCGGCCATAAAACCTTATGGCCAACGTTCCAATAGGCCGCACTCTTACACTTGCTTCTTTTCTCATGTTCATTCTCGTCTCTGTCTCTCTCTCTCTCAATCTTTCTCTCTCCCTCTCTTGGCCACTTGTCGTCGCGTACTTAAAGTACGCATAGAAATAATTCCCGTAGTTTATTTTTATTGTTGTAATTACACGTCTCCAAGTCAATCGCGAGAGTGCCAGAGCACACATTCTTGCTACTATTCTCAGCTATTCTCCACATCTATGCATGTATGTATCTTCTTCCATCTCTTGGCAACTCGCTGACTTCTTTCGATTCGCAAACCAAAGTGTGAGTCAGTGAGTTAAAAAAATATAAATAAAATAATACAAATAATAATAATAAAAAAAACCGGTAAATGCAAAGAAATTTCGTGCGTGTTAATCACGTTGTATTAAAGAGAGAAAGAGAGCAGAGTTGTTAGTAGAGAGTTGGCCCAGAGCAGTCATTCAGTCAGTCAGTCAGTCAGTCAGTTGTTGGTCTAAAAACGTGTTTTTCACATTTATCACACGTAAAGCAGATTGGCAACAAAATTAATTACGCACACTTGGGCCTAAAACTAAATAATATCACCACAAATGAAACATAACAAAATGAGCACAGAATATTCTAAGGAGATTTTTTGTTTTATTTCAGAGCATATTTACAAGATACTGAACAACAACAAAACGCATTAACAACATTTAACGCAGCAGAAAATTCACAATAAAAAAACAAAACAACAAAACAATGATAAAGAACAATAATTAAAAATCAAAGTATAGAAGAGAAAACAAATCTTTAACACAAATAAAACATCGACGAAAAGGCAACTACAACAACTTCTTACAATTAAAACAAAAACAAAAAACAAAAACCGAAAATCGAAAAACAAAACAAAAACCATCACTTCATCTATCTCAACGACTTTGACCCGACATTTAATTGGTAATAAGAGCAAAATTATTATTAACTATTCATGCCCATTGTGTGTTTTTGTTTCTCATGTTGTCTTTTTTTGTGCCATTTTTTATTGTTTATTATTTGCGCTTCATTTAGTTTCTCTTTTGTTTGTCTATCGCAAAAAAATAACTTTTAGTTGAGTTTCAAGTTTGGCTTTGAATGAATTGGCAAAAAGTGTTTCAAAGCACTTACCACAAATCAATTAAATTGCAACAAATTGTTACGCAATTTATGTTATAATTTCCCATTGGCAATTTAACAAGTTTATTCCATCTATATTTTACAAAATTTACTTTGCAAAATGTATTATTATTTCCGTTTCAATAAATACTTGGCATAAAGAACTTATTATAATCAAGCAATTTGTAATTTTTTTTGAACCAGAGATATCAAAAAATTCAACTCAAGAAAAGAAGAAGTAAAAAACGAGAAAATTATAAAATTCTACAATAATCAACTGGTATTCTTCTCTACCCAACCATTCGCTTTCCCACACACCAATCCGAATTCAACCCAAAACAGATCCGAAATAGAAACAGAAAACAACCAAAACAGAAACAGAAACAGAAACATAGAAACAGAGCGCATTTTGAGAAGACATTAAAAACTGCGGCAAAAAAAAGCAGCGAAAAGCAAACAAAGTGGCAAATTGTTGTTAATTTTAGTGAATAAGGAAATTCTAATTTAATTTATTTTGATTTCCGGCAGAAAGAGAAACTTAGATAAATCGAATGCGAACAGTATTAAAAAAATTCTCTAGAACTGCAAAGATTTTTGAAAACACACAACAAAAAAACTATTTACAAAGAAGTAAATTTTTTAAATTAAATTAAATAAAGTATCAATAAAATTGTTGAAGATTTTTACTATGAATTGTGTTATTTTTGAGCGTGAGACAAATAAATCGTTGGTAACGTGGTAACGGTCAAATTAATTAGGAACTTAGACCGCAAATCTCCCCCTCTTGAACGGCATAGCAACTGTGTAAGAAAAGGTGATAGCATTTTAGAGAAAGCGGTCAAGGGTTAAGAACAAGCATTTTTTGTGCACCCCGAGTCCCAAATCAACCAAAATCCCAGTCGAAGGGGAAGACAACTTCGTATTTAGCGTCCTTTTTTTTGAGTGAAGTGTAGAATTTTTGAATAAATGCAAAGGTTGTTAAATTGAAATTAAGTATAAATATTTACAAAAGGCGGCAATAGAAATCGAGCAGATAGCAACATATCATAAGAGGAAATGCAAACAAGTAATTAGCATTTTTTAATTATAGCCGAAAATTGAAATTAAAATTCAAAGTGAAATTGAAAGTGCAGATTAATCAAACCATCAACCAAAACACACAAAATAAATACATTTCATAAATACAAATACAAAAATACAATTACAGAGCGTTTATGTGGTGCGTGTAATTTATATATATGTCTATCACAATAAATTGGTTGTAACAAAATTCAATAAGAGAAAAATAAAATTAGTAAACAGATCCCCGTCAATTGTAGGAAAAACAGAAACCTTTAAATACTTGAATATAAACGGTGTCAATCAGTAAAAATATATTTGTCATTAGCTTTTAACCAATTGCAGTTGCAATTACAATAAGGTCATAAGATTTTACGAGAATTATTTTAATTAGAATTAAAGACAGAAATCGCCAGGTTTTAATACCTCGATCGACGACAAGAGAACGCGTTTTGACAATCAGCAAAAATTAGCGTATTATATTTAGGGCCCTCATTGAGTAGCAGCAATCGAAGCATTCAAAAGGCAGACACATAAAGTATTCTCTATATACATATATATAGACACTAACACATATATACACCTATATATTTATATTTCTTAAAGAACTTTTCGCAACTTTTGCTCTCAAGTCAATCAAACCTCAAACTATAATACAAAAATAAAAAACCAAAACAAACCACTTTATTCTACTACGACAATCTCTAAGGCAATTCTTCTAACTTAAGGCTTAATCAATCAATCAATCAATCAAACTTTAAACAATCTTCAAACGGTTTTCAAAACTTTTACTCTATATACTTGATATACCTTATACCTTTATACTTATACATCTAAATCTTTATATATATATATATATCTATATACATGTCTAACTAATCAATCTCAGTAGTGATATATCATAGTTATAGAATGACCATAGACTCTTAGACAATCTTAAAGAACTACGCTCAAATATAACTCAGTATATTAATACCTTGAACTTGTTAGCGCAATTGTAACGTGTTTCAAACGAATTAGGAAATAATTGTAGTTACAAATTACAATTGCACTTGGCAACAATTTGCGTAAAACTTTGCTAGCACAATTGGCATTTGAAGCAAAATTATACAATTGGCATTAGAATATTTATTTATTTAATAAATAAATATAAATTTCTACATTTTATCAGATAGTAAAGAAGCTCACCTTAAGAAAACACACAAAGCACTAAACTCGATTATCCACAACCAAAATCCGTGCAATTCCCTCATCAAGTAAATACCAAAATACCAAATAAAAAGAATAACAACAAAAATCCAACAATAATATAATTAAAAACCATAACAAATAAGAGTAAGAAGCACAGTAAAAGCAAAAGTAAAAGCTTAAGCAAAAATCGAAAAACCCAAACAAACACAAAGTGCAGAACGTAGAAATTTTTCAATCAACATTTGTTGCCAATAAAACTGTCATCATTGCCGCGTTAACAGAAACCACGGCGTCAGCAGCGATTGCAGCGCTCAGTATCAGCAGCAGCAGCAGCAGCTCTCAAGCGTCGCTTGCCACCGCCAACGCCAACAGCAGCAGCAGCAGCGCCGCCGCAACGTCGACAGTCGCTGCAGTCGCCAACATCACCGTCGCCAGTGCAACATCTGCAACTGCAACTGCAACAGCAGCAGCAACTCCGTCGCCGCCGTTAACGGTAAAAAGCGAAATCGTTGCAACTGATTCAACAGCCGAGTCCTCCCCTATACAAGATTTAATTATGGTAAGCGACGCCCTCATCCTAAACAGTAAAAATTACAAACAAAAATCCAAAACAACAACAAAACAATGCACAAGAAAATGCACTTGAAAGAAAAGCAAATAACAAAATTTAATCAAAACAAAATGTTGACAAAAGTTGAAATATTCAAAACTATTGAGAATTGAGAATTGAGATCTGAATCGAAAATTGAATCGTTTCGTTTTTGTTAATACAACTATCACTACTCGTACATATCTATAATTAATTAATAATAATACCATCGAATCGAATCAAATAAACTATTATACATATAAACCTCATCAAAATAAAATTGTACAGTTTATGCTATATAAAACAAACTTTTTCTTCTACTTCTACTTCTGCCTTCTCATTTAACTCATATATTTTTGGTTCACCTTAACAATATACTACTTATATACGTAACCACAATCTATAAGAGAAACTAGTTACGAGCTTCGCGATATACCCAACTAAGAATATGTCAATCGAATCTATTTTAAGTTATTAAAACTATTTCGATTTGATTTTAATTTTTTGATATACTTATGTTATTCTTAACTTTTCTTTATTCGGGTTTTTTGAAATTATTTGTTGCGCTTTGCTTACATTTCTTGTAAATACACTGGAAAATGCTTTCGCTGCATTTGTCTCTTTGATTATTTGCAATTTAATTGACATTGAAGTGAGTTTTCATGTGCACTCATGGCCTGCAAAGGACTTTCCCAATTTCATTTTCTCCAAAAATCGGTCTGGGCTTTAAGATGTTATTTCTTTTTTGGTGTGCGAGAGCTCGTAACTTTAATCTGCTAGCTCGAGTTTTGGTTTTGAAACTAGCTACAAGTTCTACTTCTATGCTATATCTATGTCTCAATGCTCTGCTTTTGTCTCAAGTCTTGCTCTTTTCTCCTATCTCTATCTCTCTCTCTCTCTCTCTCTCTCTGTCTCTGTCTGTCTATCGTTTTAATTGCTCTATATCTTTTGTAGTTTTTATAAGATCTATATAAGCCCACTTAGTCAGTGCTAATTTTGCCACTTTTTTACTGCGCTCTCTCTCTCTATCTTTCTGTATCTATCTCTCTCTCTCTCTCTCTGTCCCTCCCTCTGCAAAGTGAGGGACGAATATGTATAATTTATAATTTAGCTATAAAATAAGCGTGACACTGAGGAATGGAGAATTCTCCAAAGATTCTGCAAATGTTTTCAGTTTTACCAAATTCCAGTATAATTTGTAAACATTTCTTTGGTTTGCCAATTGGTCGAGCGTTATAATTTGTTTCATTTATTGGTTTTATGGTTTGCCAACAAAAATGCCAAAACAAAACAAAAAAGAAAATAGTTAAATATTGTGTTCAATGTCAAGTCCAAACTGAAACTCAAACTTCAAAATAGCCCCAGAAATATGAGAATAATCTGAATGCGCATCAATTCACACCACGCACAGCAAATGCAACTGTTGCAAGCACCGCCGCCAACGCATCCGCATCATCTGCACCTGCCGCATCCCGCAGCCGCAGCCGCAGCAGCAGCAGCCAGTGCCTATCAGGCGTATCCAACTGGCGCCACAACTGCCATGTTGCAGCAGAGCAACATTGTCGCCGTCCAGCAACAACAGCAGCAGCACCAACAGCATCAGCAGCAGCAACAGGCAATGCTAATGCATCAGCAGGCGGCTGCTGCAGCCGTTGTCGCTCAACAGGCAGCAGCAGCAGCAGGCACATCATCAGCAGCAGCAGCAACAGCAGCAGCAGTACCAACTGCAGCAGCAGCAACAGCAGCAGCAGCAGCAACAACATCAGGCCGCACAACAGCAACAGGCCGCCCAGCAGCAATTCCATTACCAGCAACAGGCACAAGTTCAAGCCCAGGCCATGCTGCAGACGTATATGCAACTGCATGTGAACAATGTGGCCGCTGCACCGGCCACGCCCACCAAATACGCCACGGCCGGTGGCCCGCCCACAGCAGGTGCACAATATTTTGCGGCACCAACGACACCGCTGACAATCATACCGACGTGCAGTGGAGCCGCCGCGGTGGCAGCTGCCGCCATGTTTGCCACAGCCGCCACGCCCACGTCGGCGGCAACAACGCCAATCAACAATGTAAATAATACAGTTAATCTATGTGATGTAACTAGAACTACTACTACTACTAAGCAGCCCGCCGCCGCTGTCCCCCACGATAATGGCCACCTGACGACCATCGGCGATGGCGGACATTTTGTCTCATTGCTGGGTCCGGCGCCGCCGACGGCGCTTCAGGCCAATGTCGTTGGTTGCAGCAGCGGCAGTAGCGGCTGCAGCTCTGCATCTTCTGATTGTTCTATGCCATCGCCAACTTCACTACACTTATCTTCTCCTAAAAAGGTTTGTGTGTTCACTAAAACGCTAACAAAAAAAAAAAAAAAAAAAAAAAAAAATAGCAAAAAAAATTAAAACAAACAAATACAAAACATTGCATTCCAAAATGAATTTAAAGCTAAACTCTGCTTTTTTCCCCACACATTTCTCATTACTCTCTCGAACTATTTCTCTTTACCTTTCTCTCTGTCTCAAGTAGTTATTTGTTTCATTGCTATCTTTTGTCCCATTTAGATCAAGTGATTGCAATCTCTTGTTTAGCACACAGTACCATATAGCTATCTCACTCTCTATCTATATATCTATCTGTCTCTAATTCTTCCGAGTAGTTCTTCAATTCATTTGATGTTGTGCACATAGTTACTGTCTTTGTAGTTGTTGTTGCTCGACAGTTATTATATTAAATTAATACTCGTAGTTTTAAGTTTTTTTTTTGCATATATAAAGTTTACACTTGGACATTAAGTTAATACAAATAATTTTTATTGATATCCATTTTTCGATGGATTATATTTACTATTACTTATTTTTGTAAGACATGCTAAGAAACAATATAAAACTAAGAAAAAGTTATATTAATGTATGCGTGAATTTTCTTTATTTTATCCAAACAATTACTCAACTAGCTGTGTGTGTTTTTATTAGTGATGTAACAATACATCAAAATATCGAAAGTTCGACCAAGTTGATTAACTCGATTGCCAAGGAAAATACTAATTAATTTGCTGAATTAATTGAAGTCATTAAATTTTTTATGACCAACCGCAACAAGAAATGGCTTACAAAAATGCCAACATATAAAACGATAAAAAAAAGAATAATACGATTTTGTGATTACAATTGTGTTTTCAATTCATAAAGAAATATTTTTTTTTTTTTTTGAGAAAACTCGAATTTACCACACGATCTACTATTTGCCGAAACTCGATACCGACGATTTTCTGTTGCGATATAAAACTCAAACCACTAGTTATAATGAAGAAATCTTTTATCCTTGTCAAAATGCGACCATTTAACATCCAGCTGACTTTTCACATACAATATCCTCTACAATTGACAATTAATTGTCTTAAGAGTTGTAGCCAACGAAGGAGTTTTTAGTAGGAGTGTGTGCTGCGAATGTTATAGATATACTCTCTTTATTTTTTATTAATTTATTTTGTTTTCTCCCTTTGCTGTGCGAAACGTATCACTTGTCCGAATAATTAATTGCAGTTTAACTACTATAAAATATATATGTGTGCTTAAATATTCTTATACAATATATATGTTATTGACACACAGTCGGATGTAATCTAATTGTTTGTTATTCGATTTGTGCCTTAGCTTCGTCTACTACCTAGTGTTTTATTATTGTTGGTCAGTGCTCACACGTACACGGACGAGTACATCAGTATTTGTGGGAGCCCATCGATGGGCGTGACATCGTGCGACTCAATTGTGCGTAATAAAATAATGTGCAACCACTTGACCAAGCGACCAGAATACTGATGAGAATCGAACTCTATCGCGTACGAGAAGATGGAGCGCGATTGTGAGGATGGGGACGAGGACGAGGACGATTTGTGAATATATTTATGGCAGAGCCCTTTTTTCTTCTCCCTTTTGCCTTGCTCGATCTTTTTTAATTTGTCCTCTGCCCAGTCAAAGGACTAGTGAGCAGAGCTTTAGTGTCACTTAGTGGCATGCCCCATGAACTGTTCCACAATAAGCACTTTGCAAGTGGAGTCTTTAATAAGTGGGTAACTAAGTTGATTAAGTGTGGATTGACAGACAGTAACTTTATAGTTCCTCTATTAATTTTTAATTTCACAATTGATTTGATAAGCTTAAAGTTTACTTGATAACTCATATGCTAGACTTATTCTAATCTTAAACTTTTAAACATAATTAGTTAACGGATTGCAATGATGAATGAGTTTCAAAAGTACAAGTTCAGTTCATAACAAAGTCTTTGATCGGCCATTTCTCTTTAAATGTAAATTGAATTAAAGAAGACTCAGATGATCATTAAATTGCTTTATTTCCTACAATTTCTACTTATAGAAAGATTTGTTGTGCTTTTTCTCTGTCTGGAGAAAGTAAATTCTGACTTTTATATTGTAATTGATGCATATATCCATTTTTATCACATTTTCGATAAATTTATAAATTTCTAATAGTTCCTTAATTCCTAATGCTACAAGTACAAAAAATACTTATATATTGTTGCATTAGTCACATAATAAAGGAGGAAAATGTCTTAGAATTAACCTAAATAATATATCTTAAACATTTCTAAGTAACTAATTTAATTTGAAATTGTGATGCGTTCTTAATATTCTTAAATCAATTTGGTAACTGGTTTCAATGCAATGTTAACTATTTTTAGAATCATTAGTTTATGCAACCGTTGCATAAAAACTTTTGTTTGTGGCCTCAATGTTGCCCGGTTTGCTAGTTTTGTGCATTATTCGGTCGCACAATTTATTATTTTATCAGTCATAAATATCGCTCATGCGAACATTAACCGCAATTGTTTGGCGTGCACTTACGCCTTGACGTGCCAGCAGTTGCTGTCCCCCCAGTTGCATGCCCCCCGTTGCATGCCCCCCTTATTCTCACGAGTCCATTGAGCGACCACATGTCGCCCATATTGATTAGTTGGCGTTGAAAATGTCGCTGCAAATTGTTGCAAGTTGCACATAAAAACAGTGACCAGGCGCCAGTCGACGAACAGAAGAAGCCTTCGGGGTCTGCTAACTGTTTTTAGTTGTATTTGCACTCGTTGCAACACCACGTTGCCACATGTGTGTTTACTATGTGTGTGTGTCTGTGTGTGCTGGTCACATTTTTATCCGAGTGCTTTCGCATTCATTATCGATTTGTCCTGGACACACACATCCTGGACATGTCCTGGTCGTTGCACAGTTGCGAAAGTCGTTAAAGTTTAAACTGCTCCTAAATGACTCTATTATAAGCCGTCCGCAGAGTAAACAAAAACAAACAATTCAATTGCCGTCGACGTTAAATTATCTGTAATTGATTTTGTTTATCAGACAAAGCCCCAACTCTTATCCTTCTTTCTACGTCCTGCCAGCATTAACCCTGTTTTTGCACATGGCTAATATCATGGCAAATTAATGCTGCAATTCTCATTCAGCCAGAGGGCATAACATGCAAAATATGTTTTACAATTTGTTATTTCATAATTTTGTAAACAGATCAGAATGTTGTCGTCGTTGTTGTAATATGGAAAATGTAATATGTAAATGTTACAACAGTCAAAAAGCCAAAACAAGCAAAGCATAAATCAAATACAATTATTTGCAAATGTGCAAATGCGCCACACGAACAACAATAACAACAATAGCAACAATAACATCAACAAAGTCAACAATTACGCTATGTAATATTCATGTTTTTAATATTGCCAATGGTTTAGAAATATTTTTTAGTTAGTTGCACTTTGATATGGCAATTATTATTAGTCTCTCTCTTATTATTTTTTTATTAAATACTTTTTGGCAAACATGCACACATATCAAAAATTTTGAAAAACAAAAGAAGTCAACGCCTGAGGTGTTCATAAAAAAATTGCCGAGTTTCGTGGCAAAGTTGACTTGGTAAACAAGCATAGACATTGCGTTTAATACGCATAAATTTCATTTTGTGGCTAACAAACAAATAAGTCAGAGATACATTAAAACCATGATACAAACAACACGAAGAACTAAGTGACAAAGCCACCACAAGGCTGGCTTTGAAGTGTGAGTGGTGGGGATGAGGGATGAGGGATGCTACGGGGAGGGAGATGAGAGAAATTATGGGAGGTTGACTGTTTTCCAGCGTGCACTTCTAATAAGCTCAACGTCCAACTTAGAAATGCACAAATAAACTTTTTAAATTTAAAAATTCATCAAACTTTGAAGCGGCTGTCAAACAAACAGCCGACGGAGGGGTCACTCCGTCCGTCAGTCACTCCGTCAGTCAGTCAGTCAGTCAGTCAGTCAAGAAAGTAGACCACCCTGCGTATATAGTAAGTTAAATGCGTACTCGTATAGAAGCCATAGTAAAAAATACAACAAATTTGAAAAAACAAAATAAAATAATATAAAATAAAAATTACATTAATCCGTAATCGGAAAACTTGGCAAAGAACACGATGCAAAAAGTTTTGCCGGCTGCGTAGCAATTCATAAGAAAATTTATAATAAGCGATTTACAAGCAACAAAAAAAAAAAAAAATGAAGTAAGAAGTAAATAACAACAAGAGTGTTTTCTAACTAAAATTTCAATTATTTTGTCGAGCAGCAATAAAATAATTTGAAATTTAAATGCACTAGACGCGCGTCTAACCTTCCCTCCCCTAAGTAAATAGGGCAAACAATCTGTTGCCGAGTCGCAGCTGAGAAGAGAGATAGAGAGAGGAAGGAGAGAGACGTGGGAGGGCTGAGCGTTGACAACAACACGCACATCAAATTGAGATGAGAAAATAAAATTCAATAAACTCTTGTTAAGCACGCAGAGAGCGTCCAGAAAAAGGCGAGCGTAGATGAATTGACGAGGGATGAGTTGGGTGATGACTGAGGTGGGGAGGGGACATCTTGAGTCGATGCTGTAACAGCAGCAAGGACAACGTTTTAAATATTGACAGGCTGCGCTTTCATACTCCTAAAAAAAAAAATCCAAATTATAAAAAAATGAAATAAAAAAGAAGGAGGACAACGCTGTCGATTAAATAGATAAATCAACCCTAGGGACATGTACACCGAATATGCAGCATTTTTACATTGATCAAAAGATGGACAGTCTAGCTCTGGGGTTGCCGGATGATGCTTAGGCATTGTTATGATTTGTTAAAGGCAGCACAAAGGCTGCCAAAATGGGCCATATCGATATGTTAGAAGGTTGCTTGGTTTGCTGGGATGTTGAGGGTCTATTGAAAATCATAGCATACTTTATGGGGACTGTCATGCAATTATCCTACGCATGCGGTTGTGTGTCGAGTCGAGTGCCACATTTCTATACAATTGCGCTAATCAGACAGTCCTGTGTGTCTGTGTGTGTAAGTGAAAATCAGCGCCTAAAAGCAGGCAACACTTTTATGGCTGTTGCTGACAAACAAATTAAAAAGTTATGACTAAAAACGTTTGGATTAAATGCAATTTTCGCCCGCTTGGCCAACTCTCCCCCTCCCCCCCTCTCTCGTCTTCCTTTCTGTCCCTCTTCTCTTTCTCGCAGCTGCCGCTGGCCAAATTTAAATTGCTTTTGTTGCGCATTTGTAGTTGGTTGCATTTCTCACTCAGTTTTGCTGTCGTTTTGTTGTTGTAGTTGTGGCTGCTGTTGTTGTTGTTGCTGTTGCCGCTTCTGCTGCTCTTGATGATGATTTTCCTTTTTGTGCGCAAGTTTTCTTTGTTGTTTGCACAAATAGTTTTTTGTCGCCATTGCCATAAAAAATAGGAGATTTCCTTTTGAAAAGCGGCGTGACGCAAACTAAATAAAAAGTAGTAGTCAAAAGTCTACTCGACTGTGATCAACCCTGTACTTAACCCGTAAAGTCAGCCAATTAAAAATGAAAGTAACAACGATATTTGTTATTTATTTTTTAAAATGCATAGAAATAAACGATATTTGTGCTTGCCGAATTGTAAGATTAATTGTTAAGAAACTGATTTTTAGATGGCAAATAGTTTTAAATAATTTAATATATAAACTGTTTAGCTGTATTTATTTTCTTCCTTTACAATCACTTTGCAAACAGAGGTCAATATTTTTTTAATGTCTCATTTCGCTAAGCTAAGCTAAGCTTAAAAGACCATTTGCACGGATTTAATGCAGGGTCTAAAAATGAGAAAAAAAAAAAATGATTATGAATCTGAATCTGAATGTGAAGTTGAAAGAAAAGTAGAAGCGCGAATTAAGTTTTGCAGCTAAGCGGCCAAAGCAAAGCGCATTAAAAAAGTTTTGTCCATGTTTTTTCGAAGGCTTTAAACTTTTTCTTAAAAGCGGGAAAACGAAGCAAAGTCGAATCATTCAAGGCATTAATGTGATCTGAGAGATGAATGTGAATGCAAATGCAAATGTAAATGCGTATATGAATATGAATATGAATATTGAATACGAGTGAATGTGGGAGTGAGTGAGCGCGATATATAATACTCACTTCACTGTCAACCCATTAAAAGTTGACACGCTCTTCAACCCCAAAAGGCGAACCTTTGGGGTTGTAACTTTGCTATTTACGAGCACAAACGTTTTACCCCCAAGTGTTACCCGCTATAACGGCATATGTGTGTTTCAGTGTGTGTGTGTGTGTGTGTGTGTGCACTAATCCAGCACATAAGCTGATAGAAATTCGCGTTGACCAACTTTTTGGCGCACTATAAACTAGAAACGACAAACCTTAACTTATTAATATGCAATGCACACTTTGTTGCTGTATTAATTGCAATATTAAATTTCCACTAATACTCGCTTAGCTGAACCGTCAGACCGTCACTCAGTTAGTTCGTTAGTCCTTTACCCCGTGAGACGCCGCGAGAAGTTTGCTCTAAAAAGTTGTGCACAACTTTTCGTGTGTGTACGCGAGTCACACACACACAAACAAACACACACACACACATGCACCTAGAGCTATGCTAGTAATTATTAGACTCTAACGTGTCTACATACTATACATGCTGCTTGCCTCGCCGCGTCGTCTCACATTGCTGTGTGTTGCTTCATTCACATGCAGCATGAGTACGCTGAAAAGCGATACTAATGATGAGTTCTGCCGGCAGCAAATGAACTCAATTTACTACGTTTTACATTATGAACAGAGGGAGTGTCGAGTCTGGACGAACTAGACATTTGATGTCCCTCTCTACCTCTCCCTCTCTCTCTTTCTCTCTCTCTGTCTGTCTGTCTGTTGCTGATTGAGTCAAACTGCAGCTGGCAGCTGGAAATTGCATGTGTAGCACATGAAATGTGTCATGTGACGAGTTAACATTTGTATATCTGTATAAAGAACTGCCAAATGTGAACCTCAACTAAAGGTGAATACCGATGTGAGAAACGATGTTCAATTAATTAACCATATGCAATTTGGTTAAATAAATTAAATGTATCTTTTTCAAATTTATTATTATTGTAAATTCTAAGATATTTTTACTGAGTTACCTTAGTTCTACAATCAATTCCAAGTCCCCGCCTATTGATTGGGAAAATGTTGTGTTTTTCCTCTTTGCATTGACAAAAGTCATGTTTTGTTATTTCGTTAATTAATCAATTGTTTGAATTTTAAAAGATGGTTGATACCACCCAGGATCGGACAAGATCGAATCGGATATCACTTAAGATGTGTTATTAATAATATGATAAAGAAAACAGCTTAGAATTGGCCGTAGATTTAGAAATTTTGGCTACCACCTTTTAGTTTTACATATTATACAATAAAAAACCTCATTATTGCTTTTTCCAATTGTTTTCTTATTTTATTAACGTTGCAACTGTAGATAGAAATATATTAATTATGTCGGGTATTGAGTTTTTTTATTATTATAAATAGACAAAATAAATGAATTAAATTTTTATTTAATAAATACATTTATTTGAATTACTAACTTAATTCTGCGGATGTCAATATCGATATATAGTTTTCGGGAATAACCCCATCCCAAGGCTAAATCATTTTCATGCTTCAAATCACTAAGCGATGCCAGACAATAGGTAGTCAGACTGACAGGTGCACTGAAAACAGCACAGATACGAGTTGCAGTTGCAGTTGCAAATGGAGCCGCGTTGCGATTCGCTTCAACGCTTCACAAACTCGTAATTTTTGCTTAAGTTTGAAGTTAACAAAATTTTCACACACGCGCGAACATTGCGTGGAAAAATGTGAGACGTAGGGGGAGGTGGGGAAGGGGAATGGTACGCAGCTGATTACATTAACTAGAGTTTGGCATATGCAAACAAGGCAAGAGCCGCCGTGTGGCAGGCAGCCAGGAGCCAGTTCCTGTTGCTGCACTTGCACTGGTTGCAAAATTAATTTGTTGAAAATAAGTTGGTGGAAAAGTTAGTTGCAGGCAGGAAGAGCAGAAGCAGAAGCAGGAGGAGATGGCAATGCCTGGCACATGTTCGCTCTGATTAATAAATATTTTAACTATTCTTTGTGTCGGTGGGGAGGAATGTGAAGAGGATGAGAATGTGAGTCCTTGGATGCTTAAGTCTAATTAATGTGTCGCTGACTGAGTAGAGAGAGAATTTGTTGCCCCAAATTATGCATAAACTCGGTTGTAATCTCTGATTAAGGGTGCACACATAAAATAAGCTTTGATTTGACTTTGGCAGTAAAGACACATGTTTATGTCCAATTTGTGGCATGCCTCATAACGAGCCGACATCAGTTGAGAAGTGAGTCAGACAGCCAACAGTCAACAGCAATCAGAAACGTCAGAAGTGTGAGTTCATCCGTCCGCCTGTCCGCCTGTCTGACTGTCTGTCTATTTAGGCTAGAGCTCAACTCAACTCAACTCGACTCAACTCTATTAAATGCCTCGTTTTCTGGCTAAAACTGGAATTGAAACTGAACTGAAGTCGTTGCCGGAACAACTGAGCTGAGGGCAATTGTCACCTTTGTCAACATCAAATTTTCCGCTAGTTTTATGTGCATAAATGCGAAATGCAAAATGCCAGTCGGACAAATGGACAGGACAGACAGACAGACAGACGGCACAGACTTTTGATGAGTTGTGCAATTTCAAGCCAGAAAAAAAAGCCAGAGGCTGAAAAAATTGTCAAGAGAGAAAGCAAAAAAAAAAAAATAGGAGATAAAAAATGCAAACTAAAATTGCCATTGCAGCAGCATTGTCACTTGACGTCTTTGGCTCGCTTCTCCTCCTTCAGCTTCTTCAACGTTCTGGCTTTTAAGCGTTGCTCCTTTATACACTTCCCCACACACACACACACACACACACACACAGAGTGAGACTGTAAATGCGTTTGATTGTGTGTGTAAATGCGGCAAATGTGCCGGCGCCAATTTTTTATGCTCATAAATGCTAGCTGGCGGGCGGGGCAGGGGAGGGGAGGGCAGGGCGGCAAGTGGAGCAACCAGACGAAGACCCAACAATAGTCAAGTTCATTGTATTTGCATGCCCCCCTTCCCCCACTTCCCCCTTCTCTGCCATTCAGCACTTCCCCTCTTGGCATATTTTTGTGCTGTTTCATCATTTTCATCAGCAGCGCAAGCAGACATTGCTCATACGCCACGTTCGTCAACAAAAGCAGCAGCAGCAGCATCAGCATCAGTTCATCTTTTTCTCTTCATTTGTTTGTTGTCATGGTTGTTGTTGTTGTTGTTGTTGTCGTGCCCGACTTCTTGGCTCTGGTTTGTTGGCACATTCAAATCGTTAACAGTATTTGCAGCATTTTTGAGACAGTTTGTCATAATTTCATAGAATCTTCTTTGCGTCTTTCATTGTTTTCCTTTTATCTGTATCTCTGAATTCTTTTTGTGTGTGCCAACATGACAAATCGTCAAGTGTCAGGAGGTTTCTTTATTTAATTTTGACATCCTTACGTCCTTGGAGCGTCGGCTTTAATGGGTTAAATGGCCGTGTCTTGTGTCTTTTGTTACCTTGACTCTTATCGGCTCACACATAAATTCCTTGTCTACTTCTTCAAGTCACTCTGAGCGCTCGCTCAATTACAATATTTTTTGGACTCAATGTAAATTTATGAGTATTTTCATTTCGATCAATTTACTTTCAGTCCCATATTTCGTATGTGTGTGTGTGCTGTGTGTGTGTGTGTGTGTGTGTGTGTGTCGGTCGTTTTTTGCTTATTTATGCCTTTTACGAAAGATGACCCAACAGGAAAAATTTATTCATTGAAGTTTTTACAGTCAACTACACCTTTTCAAAATGTGGATGAAGATGAGCACGCGTCTGCCTCTATTTCCAATTGCGTCTTCTCTCCCTCCTCTCTCTCTCCCTCGCTCTCTCTCTCTCTCTCGCTCTCTTTCTTGTCCCGACGCAATCATTCATACTTCATCAAGTTGACCGACCGTCTATAACTTGGCCTAGACTGGACATGGCTTTTACGAGACCGTGTCCGTATCCGAGTTTGAGTCCGAGTCCGAGAATCGAATATTCAAGTTTCTTTAGCCTGCAGTGTCTGTGTGGCTCCCTTTGGCTTCATTGCTATGCAAACTGCTCCCAATGGCTACGTTTAATGGTCAAGTGTGTAAAATTGCATGGCAAATTGTAGCCGGTCGGTTTTATCCGACCACGATGGATGTGCTTATGTCCTTAGATAAACATCCTTGCTGCCATTCTCAACGTTGCTCCGTTACATACATATTGATGTGATTTACCACTTATGTCTTTGGGGCGTCCAACAGTTTACAGTGCAAATTGTTTGAAATTCACTTTTGAATTAAGCAACAGCAGCCCTTCTCATAATCTACATCTCTCTCTCTCCCTCTCTCTTTCTCTGTTGCGATGTGATATATGTGCTATATGTGTTGCTCGTTAAAACAGCAAAAGTCGAGCAATTCATCGCTCATTTGATGTGCTCTGCTTTTGACATGTGGTCCAATCATTCAGTAAATTATACGTACCATATTTTTGTGATCCTTGTCGATACATTTTCAATTTGCAGGCAATATTTTGGACATGTTCTTCGATCAAGTTTGTCTGCTTAGTTTTCATCATCTCATTTGTCGTGCTTTCACTTCCCTCATAGTTGAGTTGTTATAGTTGATTTCATTATAATTTCGATTTGCATAAGCAAATGTCTAAGCAACAATTTGAAGACTCCCCCTGTCCCTGTTCCCGTCCCCTCCAACGAGACGAATTGAATCGCCTGGGATTTGCTTGACATCGTCAGGAGCGACAGTTCATCAGCATCCGAAATAGTAGCTCTTTGTGTTGAGTGCTGGGAAGGGGTGAGGGAAGTGGGGAGGGGGTTTCTACAACACAGCTCGTCAAGTTGCGACAGTGTATCAATTTTGGGTTCTACTTGCCCTTTGCCCCATTCCCTCAATTCCACAATTCCTCAATTGCCAAGAAGGACCTGCTCACATTTCATTAGCTTGTCAACATTTGTGTAGCTCAGCCCATGTCTTTGACACTTCAGCCTGCGGCATGAAGGGGCACCGGTGGCATCCTTGGCTCCGTTGGCACCGGGGGCAGCAGCAACGCCATCAAATTGAAGTTGCCATGGAAGCTACATTGTTGCTGTTGTTACCTTAAATAGTTAAACTGCTTAGCGGAACACTGCCCGCCATATGGATCGACCGAATGACTGACAAACAGACTGACTGACTGACTGTGTGAGTAACTAACTGGTCGTCTCTTCTTCCTGGGCACCTTTGGCACATTGTTTCATTTTTTGAAAATAATTAATAACATAAAACCCGAACCAACATCTGTATATATATTAGATTCTTTTGCTTTTGACTTCTTATTAAAAAAACATAGGGGAGATTATGACCTATTTATTGCATTAAGGCAATACAAAATTCAAACTTATCGATCTCGTTTCTTATGCGAAATATGAAATTTTACTGTGAACATATTCGAATATAATTCACAGTATAATTACATAAATGCCAAACTTTTCTTGTATAACATTTATTTTAAATTATAATAGGTTATTTTAACTACTTTCGCAAAATGTAGTTTTGCAAGAAATAAATGCGGAATGTGCCCATTGTACTTTTGTTGCCATGCAAATCAATTTACTCCATGTTGCTGCTGATGCGGCTATTTGTCTACTTTGTGCGGTTCACGGTGTTGTTGTTGCTTCGGAAAATGAAACGTTTCTTGGCATGTTCATTAGTCTCATCAACGGCAGCAGTAACAGTAACAACAAAAACAACAACAACAACAACCATAACCACTTTGTTTAGTTAACTTTATTGAGCGGCGTTTGAACTTTGATATCCCATTTTCTTAACTTCATCTGCATCTGCTGCTTTGAGCCTGATTTAATTTGCTTTAATTGCCATAATTTAGCAAAGCGCTTTGTTCATGTTCTTGTTCTCATTGTTATTGGTATTGTTATTATGACTGGCCTGATTTTCATTTAGATTTTCATGCAAATTTAATTGACGCAACAAATTTAAAGCTTATAAATTACATGGAGCATTGGCGTCCAGGTAACAAAAAGGAGCACAAAGAACAAATCCTTTTGAACAAAGCAAAACCATGAATAGGAATCATAAATTTTTGTGCCAGCAGCCATAAAAAAAAGGATGTCTCCGTCACACACTCAGTGAGTCTGTGTGTGTGTGTGTGTGTGTGCGTGTGTGTGTTATCGATATGCCAAAATCTATACAAAATGCTGCACAAAGGCGAAGGCTGCTAGGGGGTTACCCCACCTCTTCCCCTTGGAGTCCATGTCCTGCGTTTGCCTAGGAAAAATACACAACCAAAAAATCGCAGCACGTAGAGCGACATGAAATATGTGCAGATTGCTTGGCATTTTTCCTCCGACATTCAAGTGTGCAAGTTTGTGCCTGTCTGTGTGTGTGTGTGTGTGTGTGTGTGTTTTCTGCCATTTTATTTATTTTGTTGCCTTTTGCTTTATTGTCAGCCGCAGCAAATTTTATTAGGCAGCCGCCTTGAAGCATGCAACAGTTTTTTGGCAACAGGCAGCAGCCAGACAACAGCCAATTAGGCAACAGCCACAAGGCAAGTGGCATGGTGGCATGGGCCGGTGGCATGGTGCCAGCTCTTCTGCCAAAAACTGTTGCGCAAGGCTTTATCACAGTTTAATAGTCGCAGCCGCAGTCAATGACAGTTGAAAGCGAACGCATTAGGAATTATCATGTAGTGGGGAAGGGGGAGTGTAAGGGGTAGGGAGAGTGAGACTGTTGTCGACTTTTCACGCATTGCTTTCAAACCACTTAACGCAAATGATGTTGATATAGCTCACTGTTCACACACAGCATGAGAGTCGGTTGAACTTCATTTTTTTTTGTTTTTCTTTTTCTTTTGCCTCCGTTTATTTTTTTTTTTTTTTTTTATTATTTTTCAAAAACTTTGCACATAAACACACACTTGCTATCACGTTGTGGCACGCTCTATATTCTACGCCATGTGGTTGTTGCTGTTGTTGTTGTTGCTCAAAAGTAGGCAACAAATTGAAAGAAAAACCAGCAAGCGGCAAAGTCGTTGAGCGCTAAAAGCTACGCAAAATGTTAGAAAAAGCAGCCAAAAAAAAAAAAAAACTGCGGAAAAATTTTACTTTTTCTACAACTTTTGGTTGTGTGTGTGTTGTTAGAACAAGTTAATGTAAAAGTATTTTTATGCTTTGAAAAACATTTGCCAAGCCAAAAATTGTAAAGAAAATAAAAACAGCAAACAACAACAATGAGAGTCTAGGGGGGTGGGGGTGGTGGGGGAGGGAGAAAACATCTTGGCAGCAAGTCGAAAGCAACGCGAAACGCGTCCAAAATTTGCGGTTGATGTTCTTGTTAAACAAAATACACGAAATCGCATAAATAAAATCAAACAAAAAGCGAACCAACTCTCGTTCACATCATCAATGTGAGGCATGGAAATGGGTGAGTGGGGGGAGGGGCGGTGAGGAGTGGGGGCAACTAGAGAGGGTGGCTCGTTTCGGGCTATGAGAATCCGCACATTATCGTCATCGTCATCGTCATCGTCATGGATCAGCCGCAATGCTGTAATTTTGTTATAGGCAACGCCACGTGTATCTATGTGTTCTGTCTGCCTCTCTGTCTGTCTGTGTGTGTGTGTGTGTGTGTGTATGTGTGAGTGCACAACCTGCGCTGTCGTTTCGCAAGATAAATGTCTATTTAAATTGTCCTTGTTTCGCTATGTGCCTGGGTCGACCAGAACTCAAACTCAGCGGCGGGCAGGAAGCAGGCACAAGAACAAGGGCAGGAAGAGGGGCAGGAACAGGGACAGGGGCTTTGTGTCTAGCGGCATGCCGCCTGCCACTTCACGGGCTCCTCTAGTTAAATCTTTATTGTTATCATAATTTGCTTTTATCCATGCTCAGGGCTTGTCACAAGACTCCATCCCGGCAACCTGGCCTAACCTACTTACAAGACATATAGATATATATATATATATATATATACATATACAAAGACAGATATCTATACAAGTTGTATGTATGTGTGTATTTTTATCGTAATTGTTTTCGTGCATTTTTCTCAACATTTCATCGGAAAACGGGGAAATGGAAAGCGAAGCAAAAGCGAAAGCGAAAGTGAAGAGCGACAAAATGGTGCGTAAATAGAATCAGGATCGCGTTCCAGCTTGTTTACCATCTGTGCTGTTGCCTTTGCTTGCTTTGCAAATCAATAAAAGTAGATAATTGAGATTTCTTTAACAAGATTTTGGATGTCATGATATTAAAATTATAAGTAGGCAGCAGACAACAGGCAGCGGGATAAATTACTCATAATTTGATTGCAAGTGAGACCTTGAAAATGATACGCCTCGAGCGGATGAATGGAAAATGGGTGGAGGTCTCTCATTATGAGCCTTCGAAAATGACACAAATTGTGGCGAAATTTAATCTAGCCTAAAAACAACTTATCTAATTATGGAAATCATTGAAGAACATTTTTATTTTATATTTTTGTACAACTTAAATCACGTAATTATAAGGCTCATTAAATTGTATTTAGAAAAAATTGTATACATTATGTTTATTTAATTTGTAGTAAAAGATACAATATTTTACTTGTAATCGTAATTGTTTTAAAAATAAATTCAGTGTATGATATTTGCATATTTGATTTTCCTGTGTTTATCTCTCCATCTCTGAACTCTCTGTCTCTCTCAATCCAGATATATTGTTGTCAGATTGTCCAATTGTTCTTAGTATTTAAGTCGAGCATGCTCATGTTACATTTAATTAATCAATGTCTTCATTTCCTTTTTTACAGGTAAGGATTGATGAACAATTTCTGTATAAGCTCAATCATTTGGTAAGCTCTATACTTGTATATTTGCTCATTAGCTCATATGATATAATCTGCAATCTTCGGTTGCTTTACCCTGTGAAATAGTTTATATATTTAATGTCAATATTCCGATCTACCGAAATTTGTATCTGTTTCGAATTCCGACAATTTCTTGAAAAATTACAAAAAACAAGAAGAAACCTAAGATAATCTAGTGAACCCAGAAAAGAAGGGAAAAAGAAATTATAAATAAGCAAAGGAAATATTCAGAGTTACAATTCGGAAATGATAATAAGGATAACAAAGATGAGGAAAGATAAAATCAGAAATAAAGATATCATGCAACATCGTATCGAAGATCTTTCATGAAATGTTTTTGTTTTTGTCTTTTTCTCATTTCCATTGTTTTTCCCATTGTTGTTTTCCAAATTAGTTTCTTTCTAATTTTTAGTTTCTAATAACAGTAAAAGTGCTTCCAAGTTTTGTTTGCTAACTCATATGATACTCTCTAAATATTTGGATGATTGCAGCCTTGATCGGAAGCGATCTTAATGATGTGTCCCGACTTAGATCTTACTCTGCAATCTGCTTGTAACTCGCTCTTTTTGTTATGGCTTGCGGCATAATTGAATTTTAAATAAACTGACTGAGTGACACACACTAAGCCATACACACACACACATTTACACACACACGCACATGTACGTTAAGGAGTCAAGTCCGTTTTGCACTTGTCTGCATTTTAACTGTAAATAAATTTTATCGAATTTCTTTGGCTGCTCTGCCTTTGAATTCTGCTCTCTCTCTCTCTCTCTGTTCCTTCTCCCTCCATCTGACTCACAGTGTCTCTCTTTCTCTAGATTCGCATCCTGCCCCATAAAGTATGCAATTTTATTTCAGCAGCAGCGGCACTTACCTGGTTGACTACCTGCCTGGCTGGCTGTCTGTCTGTCTGTCCAACTGTCCGTCTGGTTGCTGGTCGGCAACTTTTATTTGTTGCTTTAATACCATAAAATATTTAAGTTTACATTTCTTACACACGTTTGAGATGCCTTGGCTCCGGCTCCAGCTCCTGTTAGTCGCAGCTAAGGTTCAGGACTCGGGATTTGCCATGTGGTCTTATTGCATTGCATGAGTTGTTGGCTGACCATTTTTATAACTGGATTTTCAAGCAGCATCTTAGCCAGTCAGCTCAACGGCTTGCCACTTCACACACAGAAGCCAGTAAGGCACACACACCCACGCACACACATGGAGAGAGAACTGTACTGCATGTTGTCTGACTTTAATATTTGTTCTGTCATTGTCGTCTCTTGAACTGAACTGTCCTGAACTCACCTGACCTCACCTGAGCTTTGATGTCAGTATTTGTGCAGCACTTGCCACTTGCAGCTTGCCACTGCAACTTTCTTCTTCTACTTTTTTGTATCAGCAAATATAATTAACTACTCGCATGTGTGTGTGTTTGGCAAGTGTGTGTGAGTGTATGTGCACTTCAACCGCATTTTATATAAAAGTTCAATAACAATAATAATAAAAAAGAAGTAGAGAAAAGTATTCAAGCACCAAGCAGTCATTAGATAATTAATTTAACACTTACTTGCCCACAAGCCGCACAACTAATTGGCTTTCATTTGCCAACTCAATATAAAAAAGGCCTGGGAATGGACCGAGAAAGGATAGCTATATCAACAGACAGTCTGACAGACATTGACAAGTAGACGGAGAGCAGAAGAATCAGGCAACTTAATCCAAAGTCAAAGCAAAACCGAAAGCCAACACAATACCGAACAGAAGCAGCTTTTCAGTTCTCCACTCTCGGACAGACAAACGACGAAGTCATTAATGCTATTTGCGGACCATTTAGGGTTGAACTTAGCCAATGTCTGCCTTTTGGCTATACATCTTAACTCGCAAACGCTTCAATGAACTGGTCAAAAGCTCAAAAGGTCGACAGGTGCTCGAGGCTGGTGGTGGTTGTTTCCCATTCCCCAATTCCCCATTCAAAATCACTGAACCTGGGCGAATTAATGTGCCAAGCCGAAAGGGTAATTTTCTGTTGTCAAATGCAAAGGTTTCGCCAAACAAAAAAATAGTCAGCCAAACTTGTAACGATAGATCAAGAAATACCCTTTAACAAAGAAGTGACCAAATCACAATTCAAACTATTGATGTCAATATTATTGATGTCTTAATTATTTTTGTAAGTAAACGTTTTCTATTATTCTGATTCTCAAATAAAATTAATGCAATGTCAAATAATTTTCTGGTTGTTTTCTGTAACATTTCATTTGTTAATAACTTTTATATCTTGTGTAACTATTACGACTGAATCATAGTAACTGATGCATTAAATTTCAAGTCTTATTCCTTGTAGCATCAGTAAGTATAAAATAAATATTAATATGTTATAGTGTAATTTACATCACTTATTATGAATGCAGTGAGTGTCTCTTTAACAATTGCTTAATTTTTGTAATTTTTTCGATAAGGAAACAAGTCACGTATACCCTCTAGTCTATTTGACATACGAGGGTATGTCTAGTAGTATAGAAAAACTAACTTAAAGCACAAACTTGTTGCACGTTCTTTGTGCATCCTTGGCCTCTGTCAAAATGAAGTCAAGTGTAAATAAAAGTGAAAATAGAAAAGGCAAACTTTTTGCCGTTCTTCTGATGTTCAGCAACGGGTGCTTCTCATTAGGAGGAAGGCGAAAATAGACAACAAAAAAATAAATAAATAAAAGAAAAGGAAACACTTTTTATAGAAAAAATAACCAGGTTTATTAAAAAGGACGCTACAGATGCGTTTGGCGGCGCCTTTGGCATTAAACTCATTAACGGTAATTGCAACCTTTCCCTTCTTCCTCCTCCCTCCCCTCTCACCAACCCTTCTCATGGACTTTCTCTATTTTTACTGGTTGTCAGACGCCGCAACGCGTCACATGGCGCGTTTGCTTTGATAAAAAGAAATTCTGTTAATTAATTTTTTCGCATGTGGCAAACGCTGCAATAACAACCACTGCAACAACAACAACACATCAAAACAAGAACAAGAGTTTGTACTAAAAAAATCGCATTAACACTAGCTTTTAGTTGATTTAACTTGAATTTGTTGTCAATCAACAGCGAAAGTCCTTGACGCAATTCTATACCCAAAGCTGCCGCTGCTGCGTTTGTCACTTTTGACTTTTCACGCTTTTCAATTACATACGGAAAAAACCAAAGGTCTTTTCAAAAACAAAATTTACAAGTGAAAAAGGAGAGTGAAAAGGAAAAGGAGATAACTTCCTGTTGCTGACACTGATTGTCGTTGCTGCTGGCGGTTCAGTTCAGTTCACATTACGAACGCATAATTTGTCCTGCGGCCAAATGTTCTATTATCAATTCTATATCTCAATCTGTCTGTGAGTGTCTGTGTGTGTGTGTGTTGCCCCAGATATGCACCGCAGGCATTTAACAGAATTTGAGTGAAAAATAAGAGCGAAAAATGTAAAATTAAATATATAACCTAAAGTAAGCAGTTCAAGAAGCGTCTCGGGAAGATTTCCTTTAGACAGCCCAAAAACGGCGTGTACATCAACTGCTGCCCCCCACTGTATCCATCCATTCACTGCAAATATATATATAACTACAATTATACGTATATAATTATAAATAGTTGCCTTTTTCTACTTATTGTAATCAAGTTAATTGCAGGCAAATGTGAAGAGCGAAAGAGAACGCATAATTATGAGTAATAGATGTTAATGTAATAAGGCTGGACAAAGGACACATGCATAACGCCCAAAAGCACGCAATGAATAAATAAAAATACCAACTAACCAAACAAAAAAAAACAAGAATAGAAAGAGACAAATTGATATAAAACAACTCGCACTTTTCGCTTAGACAAAGCTCAAAATTGATATTAATTTTTGCGTGGAATCTTCATAAAAAAAAGTAAACAATGAAAAAGCATTTCTCCCTGACTCTTGTCAAGGTGTGTGTGTGTGTGTGTGTGTGAATTGTCTTATGCCATTTATGCGCCTTATTACACAGCAGCGGGCGAATTTTCCTAGACTTTTCCTATGGCTTTTCTTGGCATTCTGCGGCCAAACAGCCAAAGAATTATCAAATTAATTAAGCGTCGCTTTGTTGTCGTCATGCTCCAATGGCAATGACAACAAAAGCATTTAACTTTGCATAAATGAAAATCCCATTTGCCATTGCAAACGCTACATACAAAGGCAAAGGCACAAAGATGGAAAAATTAGATAAATTCTAGAAAATTCCGACAGAATGCAGTTTTTCAGCCTGGAGAGTAAATTTTAAAAACTCCATATTGTAAAGGTTATTATTATGAATATTCAATTTTTAGTTAGTTCCATTTCCACTGATTTGTTGTTTTTTATATAACAAAGATTTTTTCTCACATGAATTCCAAGAAATCTGACAATATCTTAAAATGTGTGGTCAAAAAACTAAAAGACAACTGCAATTCCAATATATCATTTCATTTAACAGAATTGAATTATATATCTGAATTATATATGCAGCTTAATTTTAAAAGCGTTTATTCTTGAATTAAATATAGTTTCTATTTAGTAGTTATTTAATAATTTAAAGACAGTTACTTTTTAAATTTTTAAAGTTATTTATTTAATAATAAACGTTTATCGTTGGATTAAAAAAATGTTTGTTAGTTTGTATTTTATTTGCATTTTATTACAATTTCTATACAAGAGATGCATTTTTTAATTTAAAGATTACATCCTTGTTATTCTCTGAATTGATAAATAATTGTCAGTCGACAAGTTGGCTGACTTCTCGTGTCTTATCAGACTGAAGTTGACATGAACGCTTCAAGTTAACCGCATAATGAGCCTGAAATATGGCCAAGTGTAAATGTAGCACAAGGACACATGTCCTCGGGTCAATTGCAAATACTTGAATTATGTTGTTGTCATTGTGCTTTACTGTCCTGCCTTGTGGGTTGATGTAGTTGACTTTTGCTTTTCCTTTTGCGCTGGCAAAACGTAAACGATTCAATGACTTAATTATATTTCGGTTTTTGTGATTCTATAGTACATAATTCATGAGTTGTTCTCATGCATAATTAGATCACTGCCGACAGGACTTTTACTAAAACAACAAATTAAGCGACATCATCGGCAGTGCAATTCAAGCGAGAATCTGTCCATTGTTTTTGACAAAAGTTACACTGCTTAATAAAATTTAACTGCTGCATCAGTAAGCGGCATTAAAAGCAAGCAAACTATTGCAATGCGCTCACTGAAATGCCAAGGGAAACCCAATGGAAAAACCAAAGGCAATGGCAAACAGTCAACAGTCAACAGGAAAAGAACTGGCAAAGCCAAGAGCGTACAGTCAAACTTTTTAAGTGTTTATTTCAATTATTGTTTGTATATGTATCTGTGTGTGTGTGTGTGTGTGTGTGTCTCAGTGTCTGCGTGTCATGGTTTTTTGTTTGTGTGAATTTTGTTCGTGTGTTGAGGGCGCCTGAACGAGGGCAATTTAATTTTCCGCATTTTGTGCAGGGCATGGAGCAGGCGACAGCAAGCACCAAAAAACACAGCAAGAACAACGAATATAAAACCAAGCTAACAATAACAAAAACTAGTTAAGAAATGCGAAAGTTTTTAGCGTGAAAGTTTTGGTCTGGTTTTGTTGGCCCGTTTTGCCTCGGTTTGTTGGCCATACTTATACTTACTTAACTTACGGTGAGGGGGGGGGGGTGGGGAGTTTAAGGGTGCGTGTGCCTTGGCATTGTTTTCATTTTCATTCACGTGCAGTTACTCAATTTTTGTGCTCAACGAGAGAAAAGTTGCAGAAAACAGAAACAATGCGACTTAATGGCAGCGCACTCCAGTGCACAATGAGTGCAACCAAAAGGTGATGGGTCACACACCAACAAACAAACACACACACACACACACACACACACACGGAGAAACATAGATGGACGCCTTTTGCTTTAATTCCATTTTGCGCCCTTTTTCGCAACTTGCTTTTGTTGGGAAACTAAAACTAATGTTGACTCGCTCGTCCAGTTGCTCGACATTTTGTTGCAGCAACATTGTTGTCGTTGTCGTTGACGTTGCTTGCGTTGACAACACGTCGTATGTGTGATATTCGTGTGGAGGACAACAAAAGTCGTCAACGTCGTCGTCTGTGTGTGTTCGTCGTCGTCGTCGTCGTGACTTGTCGCATTGTTTGGCGGCGACGAAGCTTTTTTCCTTGTGTTTGTGCCGCTTTCCTCGTCTCGTCTATTTAGTGTTGCGTGTCGCCATATTGTTTGCTTTATGTCACACACACACACACACACACACACGAGAACACATACATGCACATAAAAGGTTGGTTTATTTGCTCTTCTCCCCTCCGCCCACTATTATTCTGGCTCATTGCCATATATTTTACTCGCTGGTAATTGCGGTTTTTATTTCACAGCCAGGCAAAAAAAAAACATGAAAAAATCATATAAGACTGACTATAAGATACCCGTTACTCACTTAAAAATATACACTGTCATACATTTAAGTGTTTCACAATATCTATTAATATAATACTAATAATGACTTACCAATATTTATGCGATTACGTAAGTGAAATTTAAATATTAAAAAGCAGAGTTCAGCAAAAAAAATATAATATAATTTAAATAAAACTGTATGCGACATGTTTTTCAAGATCCTGCGATTTCCGTTGCCTTCTTAGAAGGGAAGTAATAACAATTTCACAATTCAAAGAACTGCGTGGGAAATGTGGTTACTCTAGTTCTTCTGGTCTCGAAGATGTGTAAATAAATAAAATTATATTATATATAATTCATGGTGCTACGTATAAGATATCCCCTTGAACTCTACGGGTAACATATAAGAAAAGAAATAGCCGTAACAATAACGACTGCGAGCAACGGCAACGACGGAAATTGTCAGTGCTGCCAGACTTTAAGATGTGGCCATTTTAAAGCAACTCTCCCCTCTAACCTCGTAGCCCTCTCCACGCTTCGACTGGCCGTGCATGCCAGGCGTGTTCACAGTGAGTAGCTGTTGTTGTTAAACACTAATAAGACAGACGGAAAAACAGACAGACAAACAGACAGACAGACAGCCAGATATACGGTTAGACAGGCGAAGTTGCCTCCCTTCCTTGTATGCATATATGTATAAGTGTTGCGTGTGTGTGAGAGAGTGTGCGATATAAAGCCTGTTAACACACTTAACAACAAGCAAAGATACAAGCAACAAGACAGCATGTGAAACTATGGGCATAACTTTAATGCTCATTGCCGCTGGCACTGCACCAAATTTTAATGAACTGTAAAAACACCTTTAGTCCAGTAAGGGATGAGTTGAGACAGTAAAAGTGTGTAATTAGTTGGGGAAGCGAATTGTATATAATAAGAGACTATTTTTACAGCGCGATAATAACTTAGTAACTGAAGAAATCGGCTCACAAATTATATTATATCTGAGGGCATTTTACAATGTGTGAGATCTGATAAGTCGACAGATTTTAAGTTTCTGAATTGTCTGAATTAATTCACATAGTTTTCTACATCTATTAGAGGTATAAGTGAAACCATAGCCAACTACACTAGACAACAGCATAAATCTGATATGAACCAAGTCCACTTTTAGTTAGATTTGACAAAACACATTTACTTTTTCCTATGTGCGAGACTTATATTTAAATTTATGAATTTTCGACATTTTTTAGTGTTTTTCAGAATGTCATAGCCAATTGGAAAATTGCATTTTCTTAAGATTTGTAGACTGTAAATAATTCAATAAAGGCTCGATAAAATATGTATTCAAAGTTAGAGTCTTAGTCAACTTAAAATGAAAGTTTAGATAAAGCGTCTCTATTATACAGTCTGAAAGATATGTTAAGCCATTAAACACAGGTTTATCTGCCTCCGGTTAAGATATTTTAGAAACAAACAGAAATTTTAATAGTACGTCATGTGCAAAATGGTATAATTAATGGCCATTATATGGCAATTTTGTTTTATTTTTGGCATTAATCAATTGCATTTCTGTGTTCAATTAAGTATTTTTCACAACGCATATGACGAATTTATTCATGACTAAGCAAAACGAACTTAATTCAAATTGATATTATCAATTATAATTAATAATGCAATCAAATTATGAACTAAATGTGTTATTGTTTAGTGTAATTGGGGCCAGCGAAAAATAATTATTGTTTCATTATTATTAATATTTGAATAATTAAAGTGATAGAAATATATTCACTTTTAATTATGAAATATTTATGACAGAGAATAAATACTATAATTGCAGTCTATATAACATAGAGTTGTATTGTCAGTAGAAGAGTATCAAATTGAGGTTATTCTGCGGCTGAGACTTTTAATTACCAAAAAAACCAATGTGAACCCAAAGTAGACCAAAAAACTAGTAGCAATCCAACGGAGCCAAAGAAATACAGAAATACGGTCGAGTTTATCTGGTTTATAAACAATAGTTCATTTGTGTCCGTTCGTTGGCTGGTAGGAGGTGGTGTGAGGAAGAGATAGAGAAGCAACCCGCATAATACGCTTATGGTCGGATCGGTTGTTCATTGTCTGCAGTTGCTGTGGCTTAAACCAACCAACAAACCAACCTCTACTCCATATCCTTCAAAGTATGTGTGTGTGTGGCTTTTAAATTGCTTGGAAAGCGTGTATGTGGGAGAGAAGAATGTGTTTGAGTGTGTGTGTGTGTGTGTGTGCGGGGTAAGAGGAAATGCGTAGAGCCGAAAAATGTTAATGCAATTCATTGGGGAAATCAAAAATGGCGGCTCGCTAGTGCAACTGTGAGAAGTGTGCCAGAAGATTTGATGCGGCTTTTGGCCATGCAATTTGCAAGGGTTTTCGTTCCCCAAGTGGCCCAATAGTGTCTATGGTCTCCCCTTTGGAGTCTCCTTTGTCTTTCTCTCTCTCTCCCCCTCTGACTCTCTGTGTCTCTATCTCTCGGCTTGTTGTCAAATTTGCGCAGTGGCTTCCGATTGCAGCCTAGGCCAGCAAGGTGGCAAGTTGAGTTTCTGGCCAAGTCATTAGCATAAACGTAGAGCGCGGTGAAATGTAGCAAATCCATTAAGCGATGCCCCACCTCCCTCCTCCAAAAACAAAAGTAAGAGAAACACTCGAAATAAGAAACGAGCAGGTGGGAGAAGGAAGCGAGGCTCTTGCTGCTTTTGGCAACTCTTTAAAGATTTATGAAGCGTCAAATATTTATTATGCTCGCTTTGCAATATAAGGCACTGAGACACGCAAGACTCGCTACAGCACGAGAAATAGAACGATGGCCAGGATACGGCCTCGTCCTCGGCCAGGAACTGATGATTAAAGGAGACGGGATGCTGCCGGGCTAAGCCAAAGCCCCTTAGTCTGGCTCTGGGTCTACACGCGAACACTTTTTCAAATTGCAAAGCGGCGCAAATAAATAAAAACACATAAAAAGTAGGCAATGGCAGAGCACACACACACACACACACACACACACACGACACACACTCGTATACTCATAAAAATGAAAAGCAGAGCATAAAATAAAACGCAAGACGAAAGAAATGAAATGAATGAGCGCAGCAGCCAACGACGACGGCGACGACGGCGACGACGAACCAAAAAAAGAAAAGAGGAAAAATCAATGCGAAGTCCGCCTACATTTTCTCGTACTATATATGCGCCCATTCTTACACTTTTACTTATATTCTCCAGCTGTTCTTGTTGTTGTTGTTGTTGTTGTTGCTGTTGAGACACTTCAACCCTTTCAACAACTGACTGACTGACTGACTGCAGTGAAAAATGTTACGGCAAGTATGAAAAATCTTTGCATATGTTTATATGTTTCAACGCGTTCGCTCTGAATTTGAAATGTTGTTGTTGACACGTGACGTCGATGTTATGTTAAAAAAAAAAAAAATAAAACTGTGCCAAATATTGTATGTCAAACATCTTTGGAACAATTTAATTTGACTCGTCGCACAAAAATGCTTAGCATATATTTTTAGGCGCGATGAAACGCAGCGACCTGTGACCTCTGACCCGCTACTTGTGACTAATGATGATGCTGTGCGCTGCGCTGCTGTGCCACTGCGAGCAGGCAGAGCTAAGAGTTGAGGTGAGGCTGGCGTCAAGGTGAAATGATGATGATGATGGGAGTAACACACTGGGGCTGGACCAACTAATGAGGCGCATAAATTCTACATAGAAAATTCTACAAGCTAACAACACAACACACACACACACACACGTGTGCATATTCAAGCAGCTGGCAAAATGCTTGAAACAAGCTGCAAATTTGATGAGCTGCCTGACGAAACAAGATGTCAGCGCTTCAAAGTAGGCAACATAAAGCGCTTTTTTCTCTTCTCTTTCTCTCTCTCTCTCTCTCTCTCTCTGTGTGTGTGTCTCCCTTAAGGCTTGTCTACGCATTCAAGCAGTTAGACAAAATTTAATTAACGCATTTTAGCTAACATTGTCTATGCGTCATTTGTCAAAATCCCACCAAGAAAAAATTTAACGCCCACAACAAACATGATAAATAACTTTGCAGATACACAGGTGTGTATTACAAATCTCTAAAGATTTAAAAAAGAAGCGCTTAAAATGTCCGTGCTCCTTAAATGTTAGATTTCATTGATCGAACATCTTTTTGAAGTCACAAAAATCAACTGGCAAAATTTCTTTCAAAATTATAATGAAAAGAAATGCGTTAAATATTTTATTTTATTCGTTTGCATTTCTGTTCTATTAATAAAATAATTAAAATGATTTGAACTAATTTTTACATTTTATTAAATACAATTTTTAAAAATTGAAAAACTAATATTGCTTTGAGCGCTTAGAGATTTGTAGAACTAGTTTATTACTGGATAGTTGTATCCACTGATCTGCATAAACCACTCAAGTCAAATTTGTAAGATACAAACATCATCAGCTTTTTGCGGATTTCAAAGCTGTCGAAATGCATGTCACGCTCCAATTTGCATTTTACAACTATCAACCCTTAGTCCACCCACTCACTTCATCCCCCCCTCCACTCTCCGTGCATTGCAATGCACAAATGCACACAGGCCGAAAAAAAGGAAGGCATTCCCGCCTCCATCATCATCTACATGCTATATACGAGTATAAACAAAAAAACAGAACGCAACAACAAATGCAGCAACCTAACCGCAATTTGTTCATGTCCAACTGAATTTTCGTTACGTAAACTGCATCATATGCCACACGCCGCGACCGTTAGACATAACTTTATCGTGCTAGGCGGTGGGCGGTGGACGTTGGGCGGCGGGAGGTGGCAGGTTGCAGGTGAGCGGTGGCGCCACAAGCTCGCATGTATTTTTGTATTTTGGCGGCTAAAAAAAAAAAGAAGAAAATTTCCCAAGCCGACGCAGAGACTCGATGGTCGCTTGGTCGGTTGGTTGCTCTGCTCTGGCGCTTCAAATTTAATTAAACATGCACACGTGAGCAAATGCAAATAAATAAAAACTTTATGGCTTTTGGGCCACTGAACGTAGGCGGTGAAGAGGGGCTGAAGAGGGGAGGGGAGGGGGATGGGGCGGAACAGGACTTTCGGGCGGCCGTGCGTGCGTCTCAACAGTCAGCGAACAGACGAGCGGCCATTGCATACAACCGCGTGTTGCCGCGTGTGGCGTGCTTATAAGTTTTAAATTTGCACGGCGTTAACCAAATGTGTTCGTTGTTGTTGTTTGTTATGGTTGTGGTTGTTGTTGTTAGTGAAACGAAAACTGAATTTGCCGCTAGGCACAGGAAAATATAGAGAACTAGTTTGAGAGAACTTCTGTATATTCGAGCGAACTCGACTGTGAGCGACCCAGTTGTAAGAAATGCTTTGATAACTAAGAATGATACAAATATTATTTAAAAATAAATTTAATATATTTTGGTGGGTACTTCTTTAAAGCTTCTCTAAAATACTTTCAACAAAATTTTGAGAGTTGCATTTACTTTATGGATTGTTTCGCAAAAAAAAAGACCAAGTGCGTAAAAGATGCTTTAACAAACAAAAACCATTGTGCAAAGGAAATAGATCAAGGAAGAATAAAAATGCTGAATACGTGCATTTCTATCTCAATTCAAGGACGATATTTTAAGATCCCGAACTTACTTTTAGCATTTTTTTCATTTTTATTTAAGAGTTTTGCTTGATTCAAGATTCTTAGTTTTTATATTAAGCATGTTAGTTACTTGGTTAATTAACTTCCATACTAATATTCAGTAATTCGCATTTATATTTAATTTAAATTCTAGTTCATTCAAACTAAATTTCAGTACTTCTCTTTTTCTCTGTGTAGTTTTCGTTCTTTGAGTGGAGCAATATACAAGCTTCTCCTTTTTACCAACGTAATCGACCCCTTGTATTTTTTTAATACAGGGCCTTTAAAAAAGCAAACAAATCCGCGGAGATTTAGTTTGATATTTGGCCGAGTGTCCGCTTTGAGCTTAGTTTATTTCACACAACACGTTTCAGATTGAACAGCTTCAACTATATATAGTACAGGTGTAAAAGTGTGTGTGCGTGTAGCTGTGTGTATGTGTGTGTGTGCATTATTTATGCAACGACAGTTCCAACTCAACAGTTTTTGTAATTGAAATGCACTTAGGTTCTTAGCTATGTTTTTTGATTCAATCATGCAAATCTCACGCAAAACATTACAACTGATTGCAGAATATGATGATGACGATGATAAAGATTATGAATATGTGCTAGCTGCTGACGATGATAATGATGATGATGATGACAACATGTCAAATGTTGTTTCTAATTTGACAAGTCGCGCATCTCAAAAAATATGCATAAACCCAAATAAAATACGAAAAACAATTGCAAAATTGTATAACAGAAACAATTAAACTTTTGCCTTGGCACGGCGACGATGTCCTTCCTGTCGGTCATGTGGAATTTTCGTTAAAAACTGCATAATTCATGTGCAGCAACAACAACAGCAACATCAGGGCGACGACAAGTCCTTGCTGGACCAAAACAGACCATAGATGAGCTGAGTTGAACCGAGTTGAACAGAGCAACAGAGGCAGTTGAGTTGTCGTTGTCGTCAGTTGTGGGTCGTCATCGTCCTTGCACATATTTCATTTAAAATTTACAAGTTAACAATATTAAATATTAACAGTTATTTATGCAATTTTTCGGCATAAATCCCAAAAATGTCGCATGCAAAAGCGCACACAAATTTGTGTTGCCAACCAGCCTCCACCCGCCACCCTCCACCCTCCACTCTACAATCTGCACTCTCCTCGGACCTCTGATCTCTGACCAGGCACTGAGATGATGTTGCACAAATCTCTGGCTTCATGCAACGTCATGATAACCTCAGCATTTTTCATATATTCATGTACATATGTGAAAAGACTTCCTCTCCATCCTCACTCCCCCCCTCCCATACAGTGTGTGCGGTTGTTGCGTGTAAATTGTATTTGCCTTTCACATTCTATTCAACAATATTTTGCACTGTTTGCACTGTTGATTTAAATAATTTACCTACAGCTTTTGTGTGTGTCGTCATTTGCACAATACATTTTTGGCATATTATTATTTACTTTTTGACGCATTGTTTGTCTATTTTGTTGATTTTCAACTTACACATACCCCATTTCATTGTCTTAAACAATTCAATCTTAATTAAATGCAAATTTATTTGACTTTTTAACACAAACTCAAGACCAATTCCAAACCAAATGAAATTTAGCGGAAGAACTCTAGAATTTCAAATGATTTGTAATCTTGCATCAAAATTTCAGCCATTTCATCCATTTCTCCCCTTGATTTTCTCTCTAATACTTTCGGGAACATTTTTGCGGCAATTTAAGCTCTGTTGTCAGACGACAAACATTTTAACAAGTTTTATTTAACGACTTGTTGTTATTGTTGCTGTTGCCAAAACTGTTTATTAAGTCTCGATCTAAGCTGTAGTCAATGTGGCAAGTATGTGTGGATCTACACTAATTTCTCGCTTCTTAAAATTTCATGAAAATGTTGCAGACAAATTTAGATTTTTTTTTTTTTGTTGGCTGAGCAACCGCAAAAACAAAACTTTTACATTAGCTTTTTCGGGCAAGGACGACGCCAGTCCGTCTCTCTGTCTGTCTGGCGAACAGCAACACAACTACAGTAAACACTATAAAAGACAGACGCAAGAGCCAAATGCAAAAGTTGAGCCGACGTCGCTCCTCAAATATGCAAATGAGAGTCTGAGACGGGCGTGTAAAGTGCTCTAAAAGCAGCAGCCACAACAACATCAAAGCCGACAACAACAGCAACAGCAACAACAACAACAACATCGAGAACATTCAGCTAAAATGGCATTTAGCCTAAAAATTGCACTGCCTGCTTTTGGTGTTGTTTTGCGATTTCATTGGCAAATGCATTCGGATCCTCAAAACTAGTAGAAACAGTCAAGAAAACTCGACTTTGAGAGTCCCTCTACTTACTCTCTATTTTCTCTCGCAATATTTCACGTTGTATTTAAAGTCTTACGCTCAATTTCTCAAAGTATTTTAAAATCGCAAAATATTTCTAAAGCGATTTTAGAAGCGGTTAGAGATAAAGTGAATACAGAAACAGGATTTATTATTAAAAAGTTTTTGTGCGAAAATAACATGTCTTGGCAATCCTAAAGAGTTTTAAGAAATATATACATATTTTTAAACATCTTTACACAATTTTAAAAGCGTGTGATAAATGGTCAAATGGTTGTCACTATTTGAAATTTGTTATACTATTAAAAGACTATGTAAAATGATCGTATTTTCTTGATTTCTTTCTGCTTAGAATACAGAGGAATCTATGCTTCTGTAGTTTCTAAGATCTTGGTAATTCATACAAACTAAGTGTACCCTTTGTAAGTTTTTAATACAGGGTTTTAAATAGTAGGAGAATCAGGCGGCTTGCGTGTAACATTTGTTTACGCTACCGAGTCAAGGAGTGAAAAATAAATGGAGTGTGTGTGGAAAGCACGAAAGGACGAGAAGAGATGAGATGAGAAGAGCCAGGATTATGTTTATACAGCAGGAGGAATAGCAGCCTTTGGTAATACGATGACGTGGCTGCTGCTGCTTTTGGTTGGTTGTTGCGGTATTTAGACAACGCTAGCTAGTTGACTGGACGGTTGGTCGGTTGGTCGGTCGGTTGGCTGACGGGTTTTTGGCTTGGAACAGCGCAAATGCCAACAAATCATTGGCAGGACAACGAGCTGGGAGCGGTAGATGCAAGCGAACATCATCATCAGTCTACGCCTAAGTAAGCCGCATTGTGTGGATTCAAATGACACCCTGGCAGGTCCCTCCTCCCGCGCTCCCCACCACCAATTCTCCGACCTCAACACTCTCACACAACAAACGACGTGGTTGCAAAGTGATTTCTGGTTTAATGTTTTTTAATGTTGCTCATGTTGCAACTGACCAATGTATGCGCTTCTTCTTGTTGCTGCTGCTGCTGACGCTGATGATATTGTTGCTGTCATCAGCAGCGGTTGCCGCCTGGTCAACTGTTGGTGGTCGCTCAGACTCTGTGTGGCAAGTCAAACATGAGCCATGTGTGGCAAGCTCATGTCCGTAACGAAGAGTCCTTGTGTCTGTCCTCTCCCTCTCTCCCTCTCTCTCTCTCTCTCTCTCTCTGTCTCTGTCTCTCTGTTTTTGTGTGTGTTGCCTGTCATGTGGCCACTTCTGCTGTTGTTGCACCTACAAAAAGTGCGACCATGGCTAATTTTTCGCTTTGTCTGTGTGTGTGTGTGTGTGTGGAGTCCATTAGCTGTTGACAAAGTTGTTCTATGGTCATTTCTGTTGCTGTCTCTTCTCTCTTCCCCTCCTTCTCCATCTCTGTGTGTGTGCTTTGTGGCTCCATAGCCGAATTTGACACAACATTTGTCAAACCACAAAATGGCCACCGCAACGTTACTTTCATTATGCAAAAGGTCAGCAAACAGACAACCAACGTTGTTGTTGTTGTTGCTGCTGCTGTTGCCCAAATGACATTTGACTTGGTTGTGTTGCGTGGCTTACATGGTTTGTCTGGTCAGCTGCGTGGCAAATAAGCTGTGATTTATCAACTCACAGCAACAGCAACAGCAAATTTACAGCTTTATTCGGTCGCAACATTGGCTTAGGCCAACATTTTATATTATTAACAGTTTGAAGTTCAAATACCAAAATCAAAATCAAATCACGCATATGCATAATCTCATCTGCAACTGAGTCAATTGTCAATTTGTCAATTGCAATTGCCATTTGTTTATTTACATACACACATACATGCATCTCTGTGTGTGTTCCATGTTTGTGTGTATTGACAGCTTATTCACTTGAGGCCTTAAGTTTTCTGTTTACATTTGTACAAAAATTTCACTAAATTGCATTACGTGTTTTACTTTTTTATTTTTAAATTCCATTGTTCTTAATTTTTCCTTGTTGATATCATTAGTTTTTTTTTTTTTTATTTTAATTTACTTTCCATTGTGTTTAGTTTTTTCTGGTTGATATTAGCCAACATAATTATTAAACAAACATAGATATTTATGCAATAGATATTTAAGCCCTATAATTTCAGTCAAAGTCTAAAATTACAAATGAATATTTTTAAAGAAAGAAATCCCATTTTATATGAACTTGTCTAATTATTTACTGCTAAGTGAAATGGGAATATATTGTAGGTAATAAACATTAATGTTTAATACAAGTTGTATTAACATTTATTGAACAACAATAAACAGCTTTAAGTGCATTCTATTGATTAATGAATGTGTGTAATATTTCTAAGTGTTCGCCTCTATTTATGTGTGTGTGTGTGTGTGTGTGTTTGTGTGAGGGAGTGTACATAGGACATAATTAATAATTTAATTGCTTCTGTTTATCTCTTAATTAAAAGGGATTTATTTGAGCCGCAGAACTGTGTGATGAACCGCAGCAAATTTCAATCAGAACAAATCGCTGCACTTTACATTTTATTGCTTTGCTGATTAAGTTCATAATTAATCGCATTTAATGCGGTTTTTGTGGCTCTCGATGATGATGGCAATGATGATGTTGCAACTGCCATTGCTGGCCACAAAAACTGATTAGCGGGCAGCTTAATTAGATTTGATTGCTCAAAAGATTCAACTATATTGTGTAAATATCTAAGGCTAATCAATTTCTTTTTTGTCTTCTTGCTATTTATTTACAGGTGAGTCCACACGAATATTACCAAATGCCAACACAATTTGTAAGTACAAGAACATTTTCTGTTTAAAACCTGTCAGAGACATGAACTTCGATGAATTCCCATGTAATATTCATTTTGAAAGCATCTTCTTCTGCCTATTTGGCACAAACTTAATTAGCCGTCAAAACAATGGTGGCTTTCCAACCCTCCCTATTTCTTGCAATTCGGGTCTTCGCTTGGCCTAATTTTCATAATTGTTATTATAGAAATTCAACAGCCATAAACAAAAGGTTAGTTACTTGCCTAATGACTTGAAGTGCTGCTGCTGCCAGTGGGCAAAACTTTTACAGCCGCCTCGCTTGACTTGATAAACAAGCAAATGTGCTTATCACCGCTCCCAATTTTCAACCCCCTCACGCCCACCCTTTTACCCACCCTCTTTGAAAAGCCGCGCACTCATAACCAACTGCCATTCAATGCGAAAATAATTGCCGTCCGTCGCAAGTTCGCAACTTTTCAACTATTTGTGAAACCATGGCTGGCTGACTCTGTATCCTTGTATCCTAGTATCATAGCATTCGACTACGTCTACTGTCTTCTATCTCCTGCCTTCTGCCGCCTTTCGCTTCCCTCTTGTCTTCAACCTCCTGTCTCCAGCACTAATTACAATGCCTTGGCGTTGATTTTTATGTGCGCAAAAATTGAATTGGCAGTGCATGGAAACATCTTAAACGCTTTTAAAGATGCCTTTAAAACGCGGCCACAGCAAAATATCTTTTACGAGCGCACTATGGGCGACTTTGCAATTTGGGCGGTTGAAATTGGTTATGTGTGTCGGTTAGACTAAAGTGGAAATTATAAATATTATATATTGATCGATATATTGATAAAAACTCATATGTAAAAGCTACGCACTTGACATTTTGTACAAATAATAGTAACATAATAGCATAACGTTAGTTTTTCAATGAGATTTATTTAAAATTGAGCAAAATCGAACAGAAAATATTAGTTACACTATAGACTATCTGTTCTATCATACTACTTGTCATCTTCAGTTGCTTGCACCTCTAAAGTAACACTCCATGGAACAAATCTTCTTTGGTTAGGTTAATTGATCAAAAATGATACTTACAATAACAGTATTTAACAAGAAAAAAACACATAAATTTATTTACTTATGACATTTAAAATACTGCAATAATATTTATCTATATTGAACTTATTCAAATTTATACAGTTTTGCATATCTATTAGCTTTTGAAAATCTCCAAATACTGGGTGCCAAATTTCAAAATCAGTTAACATAAAATAATTGACTCCCAAACGAAAGAAATATTTTTGAATCCAATTGAAGTATCATCAAAACTAGGACCTAATGTCACCTAACTGGAGAAATCACCCATAGTGCAGTGGAAAACTTGTTAGCTCCCCATCCCCTCATCATTATCATCATTTTCTTAACATTCGAGGCCTACAAAAGTTGGCTAACTGAACTTTACAACTTTGCAGTTGGCAGTGATATTTCTGTTGCCAGTTTCCAGTTGCCAGTTATCAGAGTTCAGTTCTCTTGCTGCTGTTCTTTGTTTGTTTGTTGGCCACCAACAAGTTTGTGCCATGTCCTGTCGCTGACTTCAACCGGACGACTTTCTATTATTAATGCTGCCGCTGCCACTGCCGCTGCTGTTGCGTAGTTTAATTAATTCATTTGACAAGAGTTTTCAATTGAACTTCAGCTGCCGACGAGCCGAAGCTTTAATGCGACTGCCGAAAGATTCAAAGAAACATAAATTTTAAGAGAAATCAACAATACCACAGTATTACCAAACAATACACAATTCAAACAATATGCGAATGAAGCCAACAATAAATTTGTTTTAAATACCTGGCTTCAATATGAAAATATGTATTATATATATTTAGAATGTCTGTGCACCTTAAGGATTCTTTTGTAGTTACAAAACAAAAAGCAAAACAAAAGAAACATTTCAACAGAAACAATGTCAAAAGCAGATTTCTTTGGACTTTACCACAGCTTTACATTTTACTTAAATTTTAGCAGGTGGAATTCTTCATCAATATTTCATGTATACTTTTAATTAACAACAGAGACCGCAATGCAACTGCAACTGCAACGCAATGACAAATTGAAGTGCAAATAATTTGTATATGAAATTGTATTGTTGTTTGGAAAAACAATTACAATTACAACAAAATGCATGATATTCATGTTTGCATGACAGAGCAACATTGTTAGTTGCTTTCTTTTTGTGTATATGTATTTGTTGGCTTATGCAACAAAATGTGGCTGCCACAGCCGGAGTCTTAGACTTTGCCGTGAGGGCATTTAAATTTTCATTAAGTAGCATTAACAGGTAGTAGGATTTTGTGTTTGCCTACTACGCCTATTGAATCCCCGAGTCTGTGGCAGCGCCAACAACAGCAAAAAGGTTTGCCCCATAACCTCAAAAATGTTGATGCCACACTTCCGCTGCTTCCGCTGATTGTTGCTGTTGTTGCCGTTGTTGCTGCTGTTTGGCTGCCCGCGCATGAGTTGGCTATAATTAAAAATGCTATTACTGCCAACTTCATATAAATTTTTAATTAGCAATTTTTGCTATTTTCCTACTTTTGTTGTGCACCCAACAGGCAACAACAACAACAACAACAACAACAACAACAGCAGCAGCCGTATTGTTGTGGTGATTCTTCCCCTGGCTTTGTTGTTGTTGCCGGCGCTTTGGTGAACTTTTTAAATTAGCACTTTGTTAAACACTCTGACGAAAAAGGTAGCTAGCTTCCGCCCCTCCCCCTTCACATAATGTTAGCATAAATTGTTTTTTAAAAGGATTTTGTCCATTGCCACACCGCATCCCGCATCCCTCACCCGACAATGCCGCAGCCGCAGAGGCAGCCGCAACGCGTGACACGGCAGCTGCTCACACGCATTAAGCACCACAGCACCACAGCCGGCTGTCATAAATTTTTACGTCTGTCTGCCAGGCGAAACCAACGGACATGACTATAAGCTACCCTGTAAGCAGATCCGCAGAATAAGAATAAAAGAGGAAGGATTGACAAAAGTGCAATTTCGTGGCATTAACTCGAATTCGCTGATCAAAAAAAAAAAAAAAATTCGAATATTGGTCTTACACTCTGAAGGTTGTTTTTGAGAACTCTTTAGATTAGATCAAGCTCTTAAATATTCGAAGCAACAAACTAAAATATATTTTGAAGGTTTAAATCTTGTTTTTCATATATATTTCTGTTTATTAACTTACTTTTTACTTTCCCAATAATTTATTCTGATTTTAAGAACTGCAATATTTATAATTAATATTTTTACTATTAGTAATTGGGCTCTAAAATGGTCTTATTTCCAAAACAACAAATTTAAGATGCCTGTTCTTGATTTAAGAAGTCCGTTGTTTCTTATAGTGAAGTTATACAAATATCTCGTATCTGTCATAAAAATCTTCAACTGTTGCAATGAGTTTTTGAATTGAAAGACCCTGTCATGAGTGTAACAGATAGAGTATCTGCATTATTAGCGGACAGGGAAAAAAGTGTTGCCTACTTATTTGCGCTAAGCGCGCACGTCAAGTTGATTAGCATGGCAAAAGGTCTGGAGTTTAACTTTTGTTGCTACTGTAATTATTAGATTTTATGCATGGACCTCGGCGAAGCTCACGGCACAACAAAACAACAACAGAAAGAAGAAAATAAAACGCAAAGAGGCGCAAATATTGACAATTATGGCCTATAATTTGACACCCATCGGAAGCAACAACGGCAACAACAGCTATGCGGCTGTCAGCGCCATAAAAGTGACAGCCAAAGGGTTGACAATTAAAATTAAACCAACAAACACGCGCACAGAATCAAACAGACACACGCACATATAGATATACATATAATGTTCACATGACAGTCGAGAGACTGGCGAGCAACGCTTTATGATTCAGCAAAATGTGCCACGCACACATACGCACGCATTTTTGTCATGCATTTTAATTAAAATTAACTTCATTTTTATGACGCTGTCGCTGCTTGTGTGGCATGTGTCGCATTGTCTCTGTCTCTGTTGCTGGTTGCTTAGTTAGTTGCCACAATTTATACAATTAAATAAAGATTTTATTATCATGCCGTTGCCTTTTAATGTCTTCAAGCTGTGTGCGTATGTGTGTGTTTGTGTGTGTGTATTTGTAAATATTTAAGCTGCAAGCATATCAAATTTACTGTTGTAGGTGTCGCGTCGGCATATTTCAAAAGCTTTTCCTTAAACAGCCGCCGTTTACTTAGCACATACAAAGAGGAACGCAGACGAGACACAGACAAAGGACGCTGCATCAAGTCTCGCTCTCGCTTTCTCTCTCTCTCCTCTCTCTCTCTCTCTCTCTCTGTTTCTGCGTGTGTGTGTGTGTGATGAGCATGTATGCAAATTTATGTGACATTGTGGCAAGCACGCGCTCACTGTGGCTTAAGGCTTGCCCAAAGAAATTTCCCCGGTCACTATGGAGAATTTTACCATTTTTGCGGAATTATTTAATAGCTTAAGAACAAATAATTTTGTTTAGTTTGGTTTTTGTCATTGGATATCTTTGTACACAATTATGAGGACAATAGGAGTAAAATTAACAATTCAAACTCTTAAAACAAACATCTATGATTAGATTACATAGCAAATCTTTTATCAATTATTAATCAATTATTTTTGTCAATTTAAAGTTTGATGAAAATTGCATTACCTGTGCTTGCACTGTTATATCTTAACTGTCATAAATTCTGAACATATTTTAACAGTCTTCAGAAATAAAGAGTTTAATCCAATAAATCGGGAATATTCCCCATAGTGCAGGCTATGGCTTTTGTTTTCTAGCTGACGCTGCAGCCAGTTGGGTGCCAAATATTGTGTCCTTGTTTTATCTAAAATGTGTGCAAAGCTGTGTTTAAAGTGCGCCCCTTTCTCTCTCTGTCTCTCTGTCTCTCTCTCCCTTTCTCGCTCTACCGGGGAATGTGTGGCTTGCTGGCAATTTAATGGGCGCGACCTGCCGTTCGTCGTTTATGCATATTTAATAGTTGCTATTTTTGCTAAGTGCTCGAAATTGTCGTCAACCTCGAAGACATTGAAGAGCTGCAAATCCGTTGCAAAGCACATTTAGATCACTCGTTAAAAGAGAGAGCTTGGCTATCAATCTGCCTCTGGCCCTCTCTTTCTATCTCTCTCAGTATCTCTATCTCTATCTCAATCTCTGCCTCTGTCTGGCATACAAACTAATTACATTTTTGCTCAATTGGCACAAGTTGCACGACCTTTCTGACACTCAGACCAGGCAAGTTATACAATTAGCATAGAGAAACCAAAAAGTTGCACAGGCATTTCAATGAATTTTGAAATTTGCCAACCCAAAAAAGTTTTTACCACCTCCTCTCACCTTTTAACCCAGACTCCTTTCCAATTTCCCATGCCACATTGCTCAGTCAGTTGCTAATGAATTGCTTTAGTTGAATGTGCGTTCAGATTTATGCAACGAAAATTAAAAGGTAAATAGCAAAGCATCTCTCATTCACTGTGGCTTCATTTACGAAAGCAAGGATAATAGTTGTCAGCCTTGGAAAGTTTAATCAAGCGCTATTCTGTTTGCCGACATGCCACGCCCTCGCTTTCGGCCCTGCCCGCCTATCCACAGCACAAGTTGAATCAACTTTGCATCAATTTCAATATTCCCACTGTTTTCATTTAATTTCACCAACTTAAAACTTAATTGTGTACTTCCGTCGACTGCTGCGCACTTGACTGCCCTCCCAATCGTCCTGCAACGGAGCTCAACACAGCTCGGTATAGTCCTGTCCGATTCTTGCCGTCTTTTCAGACCCTGTACCTAGAAAGAACAAATGGCTCATTAGGTTTGCAACAAATACAGCAAATCAGAAAATAAACATCAATGCAGCATCGATTTAACATGATATATTTAAAATTCCGCAAGTTTTGCATACATTCTTTGGTGATCATCGCCTCGGCTCGAAGCAGGACTTTTTCTGTTTGTTCTTGTTTGATATTGCTTTTTTTTTTGTTAAATTTAAAAATATTGCCTTGAACTGATCTGACTATAATAGTAATAGTTGAATATAATAAATAAATAAATTAAACAAGTTTTTTTAAGACAGGACTCTGGAAGGCAGATGCTTTAATTTTAAATAAGATTAAAAGTTAGAAAAAAAGTGTGCATCTGAAACTTGCTGTTGTCCAAAATAAGTACAGGGTTTCTCTCAGGCGAGTTAGCTTGACCATGAACTTTCCCACTAGTTTGCATTTAAATTTGCAAAAAATTAAAGTCATTGGGGTGGCGTTGAAACGCAACAGGTGGCCACGCAAACTCATTTAGGGTATTTATGAGACTGGAAATGAGAAGGAGAAGGGAGAGGAGGCAGCAGAAGGAGGGGCGGAATTGGAGCGCGCACTTTGTGGCCGGATGTCTGGGTCTTGTAATTTGCAGAGCAGCAGCAGAAGCGACAGACTACGACAACGGCAATGATAGTTCTCCAGTTATGAATGGCAATGTTGTTGGTGTTCTTGCTGTTGTTTCTGTTGCAGCTTTTGTTGTTGCTGTTGCTGTTGCTGCCGATGCAAAAACCCGAGCGACTCCAGCAACAGCAGCAGCATCATTTAAAAGCGCATTAAAAACTTTTTAGATTAATTTCACTGCTGCGTTTTATTTTTCGCTAGCTGCGTTATTTACTCTTTTATCCTGCCTTCTTTCACCCCTCCATCTCCTCATCCTCCTCCCGCTCTGCCGCCGTTGTTATTTTTGTTTAATGTCGCGCATTTAAATTCCAACTGCAACAATTTAAAACAACATAAAACTGCAATATTCAAACCGAATTTTGTGTATGATTTAGTCGTTTTTTTTATTTGACTCCTTAATTTGTTTTTCGTGTTCCATTCTTGACAATAAGATCTGACACGGCATTCATAAAGAGAAATTTGTCTGAAATCCAAAGTGCACTCGATGTTGTTGCTGTTGGCAACTGGTAACAGGTAACAGGTAACAGAAATCAGGTAACTGTTCCTGCTCCTGCAGCTGCTGACATTGAATAGATTTAAGCTTTTCGATACATATTTGCCAAATCATCAATATTTTTGCAGAAAAATTCATGCATATTGCATGGGTTAACATGCAACCGAGCGGTATAAGCACAAATCACACACACACACACACACCCACACACACACTGGCTCACCTACAAAGATCTATGCTCCACAATCATTTTCAATGAATTTATCTTCAATTTTCGTGTGTGCGCAAAATGGTCGCTCATACGCCATGTGGATTTAGTTACTCGTGTAGATTTTCGGTCTGTTGCACTATGGGAAAATTTTCACAATTTCTTGGAATAAATACATTTTTGAAATATTGTTATAATATGTTTTAAATTATAGCAACCCATCAGAAGTGTTCAAACTCTAATGTTGCATAATCGATTTTAATCGTATTGTCCTCATGATTGTATTCCAAATTATATGGAGAATTGTGACCAGATACCATCATAATGTATATGACACATTGCAGATATATTAGTTATCGTTATGTTAATATAATCTATGCAATCGCTGCTCAGTTTCCTAGATTTTTAAATGAATTAAATTTGATTCGTTCTCAAATTATTCAATAATTTCGAAAAATGTCAAATTTCGCCATAGTGTGTCGTCTCGTAGCTTCAAATGCAATCACACAAATATTTTGGATATTCCTTTGTCCTGTCCCTTCTCTCATATTTTTATAATTCCTGCCAGCCCGTAAGCCATTCATAGAAAATGCTGCTTAGATTTTAGCATTGAACTTCCATTTCAATCATCATCTTTGGACGTGGATGGATTTGTATTTATGCCACACCCGAGTTACTTTCATGGATTTACGTTTTTCGTTTCTAACTAACACAGTTGAAAAGAAACCTTATTTCCTTGCAACTGATTTCGATTTCTATGCTGATCTGAGGATTGACCCTTTTTTGTGGTCCAACCACAAATTATACGCAATTAAGCAAATTTGTCTAGGTCCTTAGACTTTCGTCCTGTCGCTGATTAACAACTAAAGGCACAAATCAAACGGAACGAGAAAGAAAAAAAACAGAAAAACCTCACAAACAAAAAAATATAATAACGAAAACAAACAGCATGTAAATAAATAAACGAGTCGAAAGCGACGACGTATAGGAGAGCGAAACGGAAAGACAACAAGGAAACGGGGCAAGGACAATGCGACGCCGTCCGGGGCAAGTTCATTTAACTTGCGGCGCACTTCCGATTTACCGCAAATTTGAAAACCAACAAGCAGCCAAAAATTTGCCCAAAGGGCAACACAACAGCAACAACAAACGAACCTGAAATCCAACAAGTAAATAAAAGTACGAGTACACAGCACATAAAGGTTTTAACCCTTGTCAAGGGGAGAAGCGCAAAGAAACACAAAATAAAAATAATACAAAAAAATCAAGCAAACGAGCGAAATTGTAAAATTCAATTTGAGACCTTTTTGCTATTTTTAACACTTTTAACTTTGATTTATGCAAAAATTTCCACTTCACTTTGCACATAAAGTTTTTCCACTTTCAACATTCAATACTCCATATTCCACATTCACCTTTTGTATTTCGCTTTGTTGATTTGTTGAAATGTTTGTAAGCATTTTCAATTCCAATATCTTTCGCTCGAGTCGATGATTGTCATTGTCAGTCCTTTTTTTTATTTGACCATTGGCAGATGCAGTCACTTGTCGTATTTCTGTTAACCTCTTGTTTTATTACTGTCGTCGATGAGATGAACTTGATGTGCTGGCAAAACAGTCATCATTAATCAGCCACTTCAACTGCAAGCTGTTAATTAAAAGTCGTTTAATAATCAATTGAAATTTCATACATTTAATTATGTTTTATTTATTTTTTCGAATGCGAATGTATTGGAATTCTTCATTATATATAAGCCACTAAAGTTGCATTCATTCAGTCATTCAATGCCATTCAACGCATTCATTTTAATTGCCATTATTATTATTAATATTGCATAACACTTTTATGATTGCACTTTTATAACATTTTTTTCACTTGTTTGTTTGTTTCAAGCCAATTGAAGTTGGTTGCAGTTCATTTAGAGAGTCAGAGAGTTTCAGATTGACACAAACCGAGTGCAAAAATCCATTGCATACTTTTCGGGGGCAATGGAAAAAATTGCATTAATAAACCGGAAGCCCAGAACAAGTCCGAGCGGAAATGAAGCAAAAACACCAACATCCATCCACTGGGAATCTCTGGCTGGGTGTGTGTGTGTGTGTGTTGATGCATTGCTTAATACAAAGTTGGCCAACGCACCAGGTCTCGGCCATTTGCCGCTTCGCATGTTTATCTGTGCGCGAAAATGCATTTTTGCAACATGCAAGAAAACCGCAACAGATGCGGTCGCTTCAATATAAATGCAGTTACAAATGATGCCGCCAAACCGTTGTTCCCGCTGTCTGTCTATGCGTGTGTGAGTGCGTATGTTTGTGTGTGTGTGTGCGTGCGTGCATTGTGGTCATTACAACGAAATTCGTTTGCAATTTAAGCGCCATGCGTACTTTTTATGGCCATTGGTATATATATACGTATATCTGGTGGCCCATTCGCTTGGCCATGTTGTTGTTGTTGTTGTTGTTTTTATGCTTTAGTCATTTCCGTTTTTGTTGCAACTCTTGCCGTTGATGTTGCTGTCATTGCTGCTGTTGTTGCCGTTGTTGCCGTTGTTGCTGTTGTCTGGCCATTACGTTCGCTGTCATCGCGCTGTCCGCAATTGCTCATCATTGCCGTGGCCATTTTGTTGACTTTAACACACGCCAACTATAGAAATGGATTCGGGGCAACTGATCAGCTTAAGCAGCCCCCCTTCATTTGGGCAAATGGAAAGCTCGTAAGCTGCTTGCCAGGCAAACACAATCAGAGTGCGGCTAATGAAGGCCAAATGCAATATGGGACTAGGCAAGAGACAGCCCTACACAATCCGCTGACAAACTCCCTCTCCCTGGCGCTCATTAATGCGCATAATCAAAGCGACGCAGTCACAAGGCAGCAGTGCTTGCAACAGTGCTTGCAACACTGTGTGGCAGCATATTTGTCACACGATTACCGCATCCAATCACACACGGCTTGTTGGTTTGCTGCCTTGACATGGATTACACGACATTGCGTCAAACCAGCAAGCTCGACTTCAAATCGCGAATGGGAAAAAAAAGGAAAAAATGAAGAAGGAATTTGGGGAAAACAACGTTGCAGCTTACCAAGATGCAAAGGCAAAGGCAATGCCAATGGCAATGGCAAAGCAAGTGCCAAGCCGAGGCATCCAACCAGGCAGACCCCTCTGGCCAACAACAGACAATGTCCTATGCATATTTGTCAAAACTGAGCACTGAACACCGAGCACCGAGCACCAAGCAACAACAACTCATTGTGGTCCTCTTCAAAATGGTGCCAACTAGTGATGCCATTTTTAGTTCCATTTGGCCGAGTTAATTCGGTCGTGAGCGCAAAATGAATCATTGCCTCAGTCAGTTGATCAGTGTATTCGGATATTCAGTTCTTCATTGATTGCAACTCGTCAATTTATTCAACGACATGTTTTAATTGTTATTTTAAACGAATTTTCAATTAAATATATTTTTTTCCTTTTGAGATTTTCATTTTTTTTCACTTTTAGAAATAGATATGTTTTTTTTTTTTTTTTTTATATATGTGGTCGTACTTAAAATGTAATTCCTTCACATTGAAATTGAATAAGAATTAAATACAATAAATAAAAATGGAAATTGTATTAATGCTCATAATGTTGACAGTTTGTATATAGTATAGTATTTGCGTTTTAAGTTAGAAATCTGATTAATAACCAAAAAATCAGCTCTGACTGATAAACTGGTCCAATTGAAGAATTGACTGAATAAACTGACCCATTCATTTGAACTTGTTCTGTTCGATTTCACACAACTCTATTGCAAACTGACACACACACACACTGGCACAACTGAAATTGAAACTGTTTAGGATTGTTGTTGTTGTTATGGTTGTTCTTGCATTGTCCTCGTTGTCTGTTCGGCTCTGGACAGTCAGATAATTTGCTGGGAAATCCATTTTCCGCTCGTTCTGTGCGACGTGTGTATAACAAACGACCATATGAGTTTAGAGTGTGTGTGCGGTTTGTGTGTGTGTGTGCGTGTGTGTATATGCACAACTTCATTGTGACAATCAGCGGCAGACAATTGAGGCAACAGCCTCAACAGCTTCAGACGACAATTGCAATTTAAATGTCAATCTTCAAAGCTTGACAAAGTTAAGAAACTATATTAGTTATGGCAATAATAAAATACAGTTGGATAGTTCCAATTTGCGAGTATTTCTCGTTAGTGTTCTGCTATTTTCAAAATGACAGTGCTAACCAAATTTAAATGAATTTGGAAAACCATTCAGTATCAACTAGTCAATTTTTAAAGTTTAATTTTCAGTTTTCGTATCTGCATATTTCAGGAAAACTTGTGAATCTTCACTGTACTATATATATGCCTATGTATATAATTTTTTTATATTTCTGTTGCTTTGCTGGCACGAGTAAAGGTTGTGCTCGTTTTTAGAACAGCAGCTTAGTCGCCATTACGAGCAGCTACTAAAGATAAACGCAACAATTTTCGCTCTATTTTTGTCAAGCCAAATGCGGCTTTGGACCACCAAAATAATGCTGATGATTATGAGCATCATCAGTAGCAGGCAGAACATCATTATGATTGTAGTCGTCAGTGGCACTTAGCAACATCGTTGCCAGCGGCTTAAGTAGTCAGCATCGTTGCCAGTGATTACTGGGACTACTGCTAGTCATGGTCTAACATTGCCATTCCATATTCATAATTGCTAATGGAATATGCTCTGGCAACCACGACAACAACAGCAACAACAACCAGGACAACGACAGCGACGACGACAACGATGGCAAAGATGATGATGATGATGGTGATGGTGACGATGTGGCCGCCCTGACATTATGAGGCCCAGTACAAAGTGCTGCTGGTTTGGTTTTGTGTGTGTGTGTTTCTGGGGTGAGCGTACAGTGGGCTATTTAACAGATTTAGAGTAACAGAAATTCAAAAACAGTATTTCCTACTAATGAAAATTTGTGTTAAAGAGGAACCCAAAATAAAACTGACTGAAAGAAAATATATTCTTAGAATGTTATTAAAAATAAATCTTGATAATTATTTGTTAACATAAAATTAATTTGGTTTATCTATTATTTGGAAACTCTGCTGCACTCTGAATTTATGCAAAAAAATCGAACAAAATTTTCTGATATATTACTTCAATCTTCCAGAAAATTAAGCATAATTTTTTCAAATGTAACAATTGAATAAAGTTCAGGACGAGTTTTCAAAAATGTTGCTTCCCGATAAGTTGTGAAATTATTAGGGACTTTATTTTAATGTAATAATTTTAAAATTATAGTATTTCGATTCTCGAAATCAGGCAAATTGGCCACTGTGTCCCGTGAGTTCCAGCACTTGTGGGAAACAAAATTCGTGCAGCTGACACCGCTAGCATGCCGGCTACTTGCCGCACATGCGACACGGTCATGTGGCATTGTAGTTTGGTGTTCGGTTTCTGGGAGAAATTAATTTGGAATTTCTGAGACATTTGGCGTAAGCGTCTATTTACACAGTGTACATTACGTATACGCCCAGCTGGCTGCGCTGTCTGAGGTTATGTTTTAAGCGGACGCAGCTGATGCGAAACGAACAAAAAATACTGGGGAAAAGCAGCAAAGTTTAAGAAATGTGTGTGCTAATTTCTAGAGTCGCCACCAACGTCACCTGCAGCAGTTTCTGTTTTCTCAGTTTTCTGTTTGTGGCAAAGTTTTTCGTTTCGTTTCGTTTTGTTTCGTTTTCGTTGTCTGGCAGCTTTTTGTTAATTGGTTCAGTCACCTGTCTCTTGATCTGGCAGTCAGGCGCACACGACCCGTGGCCGACCATCGTTTGCCACCTTTTCAAACTACCAAGCGACTGGGAATGGGCACATATATATATTTTGGTCGGAAGGAAGTTGCTTCGGTCTTCACCTCACTTCCAGCTCTGACAGTTGCCCCATTGCCCAATGAACGTTTTAGATTACAATAGCTACAGACCTAGGCGACACATTAGTGCTGGTGGTGGTGCGATGTGGTGTGGCAAACACCACACGCCGCCCGGCGGGTTGAATCGACCGCAAAGTTGGCGCAGTCCGTCGTTAACTTAATTGGCCGTCACCACCCACTTTGCGGGTTTTTATGACTACGTTGACTGCCCTTCCCTTCTCATCTCTTGCCCTTCCTTTCCTTTCCTTCCCCTCCCTGTGAGGTCCGGTCCGCTCTGGCCTGGCCTCAAAAACAACAGCAATAACGTTGACTTTGTTAGGCGACAGTCGCCATCGCCCGTCACATTTTTGACATTTTTATTCAACATTTTCGTTGGCATTTTGTTGTTGTTACCGCTTTCGCTTTCGTCTCTGCTTTCGTCTCTGCTTCTAAGTATTTTCTATGACTTTTTGTTTGTCGCCTTGTCACCTGGGCCATAATATTTTCTGTTGCCTACTTTTAAGCGCCAACAATTTCACTGTCCAGATCCAAATGCGAATAGAATAGAAGCTGAAACAGAAGCGTCAACGTTTGCACTCGGTTTCTATCTCTCTCGCTCTCTCTCGCTCTCTGTGATTAATAGGTGTGTTAATGGATGTCATTTTGATGTTTCCGCCAGGCGCATGTCCGTCCCGATCCCACCGCTCTCCCCCCGTGTCTGACCACGACAGACTGCTGAGTCGCTGCCTTTATGTTTAATTTGAGCATTTCTCGCTAATTTTTAAGGCTCGTCATTAAATGTAGATAATTTTTTATATGAGCCACGCTGCCGTCCATTTTCTACGGTCTTCTAGCTTTACGTCCCTGTCGATGTCCCTTGACCTCCTGTCCCCGCTCGCCTCTTTTTCATGACCTCTGGCCGAGGGCGCGTCGTTAAAAGTAAATGTAACGAGGCGGCTACAGGACCAGGGAAAGAGTGACACAGATATAGAATCGGGTATGAAATGCCACGGTTGTTAAAGGCTTTTATTTGTTTATTGTAGACAAATCGTAAAGGTATTTTTAATTAGTTACAAAAATTGCATTGGTTTTAAAGCCCATCGTAAGCGTGCAACAGCAACTGTTGCCTCCCAAGCTTCAACAATTGTTTTCCAAGTGCGTGACAGTATCTGCTGAGTGTGTGTGTTTGTGTGTGTGTATGTGCAACATGTTTTTGTCCGCCCCTTTCAACAGCCACGCCTGCCCGATTTTATTGCCACAATCGAGGCGTGCAACGAGCAGCGAGCAACGAGCAACGTGCAGCGGGCGAAGTAATCGATATGTAAACATGCGGGTTCACTTCGCTGTCGTCTGTATCTCGGGTTGGGGAGTGTATAAATTTAGACAACAGCACAACGAACGGAGGCAACAACAAGCTGCAGTCGTTTGACTCTGACGTGCAACATGTTTTTATATAAATCAATTACTTGCCACACATATGCACTTATAACATATTCATGGATTTATTTCCTATGCCAAATACTGTGAGGCACTTGAAAGCAATTTGGAAATTGTGCTAAAATTAAATTAATTCCGCATATGAAATGGCAGAAATACAAAGAGAACTTAATAATTAGTGTCCCTAAGGCGCCAAACTCTTTAGAATTTGCATAATAAATGAATATGATCAATGCCAATCATTTAACGTAAATTTCTGACACACAAAAATCGAATTATCTGGCAGTCAAATTAATTGAGATTTGCTGCTCAAATTGAAATTGACGCGCTAAAATTGTGAGCTGACAATAAAAATGGTTTGCTGGCGATTTGTGGCCAGAATTGGACAACATCCTGGCCACATTGGTGGCGACAGGAGACCGACGACCGACGACCGTCGACAGCAGAATGAAATTTGTCACAACAATTTTTGGGGCCATGAATTGATATAAACGTCCATCAGAGAGAGAAAGAAAGAGAGAGAGGGAGCAACGAAAAATAATGCGCTAAATAAATTGCGAAAAATTACATAAAATATTTAAGCGCATTCAAGTGTGGCGCCATAAAAAATGGCACGGCATTAAAAATTGGGAAGTGAAAGCAAAGCGAGCGGCAAATGTGAGAGGAGAGGCAGGAAGCAAGCATCAAGGTGGTTGAAACGCCATTTGCTTATGGAAAACAGAGGATGTGGAAGGGAAGGGGCAGGGGCAGGGGCTAGGATGCTGTTGGTGTGTCGGGTTGACGGCATGTCAGACACGCGAATAGACAGCAGAGCCAAAAGAATAGACAGGACAAGACAAGGCAAGGATAACAGTGGCAGCAGCAGCAGCAGGCAAAAGCAACAGCAAATTATACTTGTATATGTATACATGCATGTGTATACAACGTAATAGCAGCTGAATATTAGACATCTGAGAATTGGCATGGCAAATTTTTCATTGACTAGTATCTGCTGCTGCTCCTGCCTCCTGCCTCCTGCCTCCTGTGCCACAGTCATAGCAACAACAATAACAATGCCACCTGCCAAGACATGTTGTGCCTTTCTTTATTTCCTTCCACCAAGTCGCAATAGAGAAAACAAATGTAAACGGGCCATGTTTTAAAATTTGAACAGACAAATAAACCGAAATATTTGTTGTGTGTCCTCTGTGTGTGTGTGTATATGTGTGTGTGTCCTCCTCCGATTCAGACGTTTTTAATGCATTTTTTATTTGGCTGGCTGGCACAAAACGACTAGCAAATAGATGCACATAAAAATAAATAAGGCACTCTCATACAAAAAACATGTAAAAAGGTCGCCCATATTAACAGCTTCAACCTCACCCTTCCCCTCCTCTCTCAACTCCTCCTTTCGGTGCAGGCAAAGCGAGAAAACGCGAGAGCTGCACATTTTTGCTATTGGCGCTGTATGTCCAGCCGCCATAAATTTTAATCCTACTGAATTTTGAATGAACCCAAAGTCAACTCTTGACCCCAAACGAACAAAGAGCAAGAGATGTGGGATGGGATGGGATGGGATGGGGGGTGGAGATGGAGTTATGTGTGCCACTCTACGTGCTTCACCTTTGCTTTAAAAACATATAATTTATTTTAAAAGAGCCCCTCAACACACACATGACCAAGACTTATGGCCAACGATGCCCACAAAATCAATATGAAAGACAAGATTTATGCGCCTGGTAATCGCAGCTCAACTCTCTCTCCCTCACTCTCTCTGTCTCTCTCTCTCTCTATCTCTTGTTTTGAACCCTCACAGACAATCTGTCTCTGACTTAGATTTTGCCAAATGGATAGGTTTAGGGATGGAGGAGAAATGGAGACTCTAGCTCATTAGAAATGCCAAACGGCAAATTCCTGACATTTGCATACACCTCTACGAAAGACAGAAACAGAGCCATTCACACACACGCACAACTCTTTATGTATGATGTCACATTACAGCAGAGTGAATATCTTAATAGACCCATTGCCGACTCTCCGACTCTTTGACTCTCAGTCTGGACTGTCGACTCTCGAGTGGCGGAAAAAATTGCTAAACTTTCGGTCGTGCGTGAGGACGTTCCTGGCAAAATATCAATGAAAATGTCATACACACAACCAAGTAAATTGCCAAGGCCTCAGATAAAAAACAACAAACAGAGAAAACTGAAAACCCGAAAAGGAAAAGGAAAACAGAAAACTGTTGCCTACTTTTGGGGCGTAAGGCATTTTTCTACTGCATTTGCAGTGTAAAGAAGTCAGAGAGACTCAGACGCTGGGAACACATGTTTTGAATAATTTATGCGGGCGAGCGCTCGAAATGTGCCCACCAGGAGTTGAGCCTGTTATCCTGGCGCAATCGTTCCCGTTCCCGTCTCCATCCCCGTCCCTTGACTCCTTTCCCTCGACTCACTTGGCACTAGGCCAGGCAAAGTTTTGCCGCACTTAGAGAGAGAAACTCAAACTCGCAAAAAAGGTGATAAATGCATAAGCAGAAAAGTTTTTTTTCGCCTTGCGACTTTGCCACTCGATTTCGACAGCAGTGAAAAGGTGCGCGAGAGTGAGAGGGAGATGTAGAGAGAGAGAGAGAGAGGGGAGATAGAAGAGTGGGGAGAAATAAGAAACATACTAATAGCGAAATTGCTACAAATCGTTTTGGCCAAACTTGCGCAAGTTTATTATGTCCCAACACACACACAAAGCGATATAGATATATATTAAAATATATATGTACTCCCCACGATTGAGACTCTGTCGTTATTTTGCACCTCTCCACATTCTAATTTAGTTGCGCTTCAAATATTTATGCAAACAAATTGAAATAAAAAGAGTTTGCCGACTCTCGAAAGCAATAAAGCCCAAAACGTAAATATTTAGTGGCATCGCATCAAAGCGAGGGCCAAACGATGCGTTATAACGTGCCCACACACACACACACACACACACAGAAAGTACATCCCATAAAAACAGCTTGTTGTTTGAATAAAAATTCGTATAAAAAATTCCATTGAAAATGCAAAATAGTAAAAGAATAATAAATTAAGAAAAACAATTTTAAGACAATCCCCTAACTTGACTAAGTCTTGGTTCCTATTGTAGGAAAATATGCAGTTATTTTCGAAAAACAACTCAAAATCATTTGTTAAAGTTCTCAAAAATCAATGTGGTTGCTTTTATCTCTCAATGAAATTTTTTAAATAGTTAAAAATGAATTGAACTAAATAATATGTTTTTTTTTTAATTGAATTAAATTTATTTATATATCGTATAAATTATGTAAAAAAATAATTATTTAATTAGAAGTTGAAATTTATATATATACGTTATATTGACATTTCACTCGGATATTTTCCTTTATAAAAATTTATATATTTTTAGCTTTGTATTTCTTTTTACAGACTAATTTATTACTGAAGAATAATATTAATATTCATCACCAATGAACTTTTTAAACTTTTGGGCGTATATTGTTTAGTCGCTTAAAGTTTCCTCGTGTGTTTTCTTTATTGGAATGTTAGCTATCCTAATAAAATAAATTGTTATGTTTATATAGTTTCCTCTCTTTATCGTGCATTATAGGACAATTTTAATATTACTTCTGATTGATTCTCTAGTTGCGGTGTTTCAGAGAAATAAATAGTTATGTTTATATAGTTTCCTCTCTTTATCGTGCATTATAGGACAATTTGAATATTACTTCTGATTGATGCAGTGTTTCAGCAAGAATTCCTCTTGGTCCTTCCCTTTCTTGGACCAACCCTTGAGAATGGCACTTAGTCTCATAGTTTAATATGTAACTAAAATGAAATGTAAATAAACTTGGCTCTCTCTCTCTCTCTCTATTTTACTTATTCACTCACTTCCCCAATCCCCTCTCACTGGGTATTTAGTTATAGCGACGGCAAGTGGCTTTGGTATGGAAGTTACTACCATTCTACCGGGTTATTGCTGTGCCATCTCAGGTGTTTTGTTGCCGTCGTCGTCTTCTTCTCTGTGGCTATAGAGTTTGGCAGCAGCAGCAGCCGCAGCTGTTACACTTTGGCGGCATTCTCATATAATTTATTGCCTTACGGTCTGCCAGGCAGTCAGGTGTGTTGGTGGGGGGAGGGGGTGTTCCTTGAGTTGGGTTTTCTCCCATTGTGTATATCTATTGCCTCCGCCTATGTCTATGGCTGTAACTGTGGTCGGGTAACTAGGCCGCAGCTACAAGTTGCGTTTATCAACCGCCACAACTAGTTGCAAACAAATAAGCGCATGAGAAGGGGGAACGATGGATGGGGAGCGTGCAAAGGGGAGCGGTGAAGGGAGGTGGGGCACGGGTAACGCCTGTCTGTCCAATTTGAGCTTTCTAATTAGAATTTATAAGCTCTTTGGCTCTAGCTTTAAGTCGGCATCACAATTTTAAAGCCCACACAGCAGACGCCTCATATTTGCAACATGCTGCATCAGGCAGCAATAATTGTTATTTCAAAGGCTGCAACTGCTGCCACGGTTGCATTGTTATGGCTGTAGTTGAACCTGCCGTTGTAGGGGTTGCAGGGGTTCCAAAAAGAGGGACGCTTATGTGTCGACAGTTTTCCGCTGTTGTTATTTTTACCTACATACGCAACTTTTATTTATTTTCCTCTTTTTTTTTTTGCTGCCAGCAGTTTCAAGGATGCAAGCGCCGGCATCATCATTATTATCGTCCTCGTCATCGTCATCATCATCATGAGCGGTGCGGTATATAGTCGACATCAATGAACCGATCTGTAGCCCAGCATCGCCGCACAAGCGGAAATGTCGAGTCGTATCTGTGTCGCTGTGGGCTCAGCATACACAACGATAGGCCGCGGGGAGGGTGGGCAGGAAGAGAGGGGTGTGTATCAGAGACAGACGAACAAACGACCACAATTGCAATGATGGTGCGCGGGGTGGGGGGTTGGAGTCGGGACTTGGGACTTGGGAGTTGGGGGAGTTGCACTCCGGACGAAAAGCCTTTAATCGACAGCAACATATTCGATTTTAATATTCATATGCCGCCATAAATTCACAACAACAAAGTGAACGTTGCTCCGTGCAATATATGAGGGTGTTGATATGGTCGCACACACACACACACACACATGGAGAAGCGTTGCCTCATGTTATATATACATATATATTATATATGATATATTGGGGGAGCTTTGGACAGCTGTTGCTGGCACTTCATGAAATGCACTTTTCATCAGACACCGCCTGCATTTTGGGATGCAATTAAAGCGGAAGTTGTCTTTGTGCTCACATAATTAGCCCAGGAAGAGACAACGATTCAAAGAGATGCAGAGAGAGAGAAAGAGAGAGGGCGTAACTTATTTACTCAACAATATTGTCAAGCTTCCGCCCACCTAATTAAAACTACAAAGCGAACGAAAGAAACCTGACATTCGTTTTAATTTAATGAATCCAACCAGTTAACATTTGCTTATTTGTATTAGAAGTTTGTTCAGGCATTTAATGATTAATAAATAAAGTTGGCAAAACAAAGCAAAGTGGTAATAAACCAAATGCAACTATAAGACAATATCTAACCCTTGATTGCATTTTAATACCCATTTTCTGCTATTATTCAATGATTGCATTGAAGAGCAATAGACAAGATACATTTAATATTCATGAATGTGGGTAAGAATCAGTTGCTGTTCTTTTGCAAATGTCTAATCATATACTATTTGTGCATTCACAAGCACACAAATGAACATTGCGGACAATTGTGCGTCACTTTAAGGCGTCGCCAAGTAGAAAATCAAATGTGGAGCACATGCAAGAAATTAAACAGACGCCCACTAAATGGGACCAACTACGTCGGAATGAATGACGCACTGCTCATTACAGCAACAGCAAAAACTTGAATCAAAAATTATCTACGGCATGCCAAAGATTTGATACCCTTGCCTCTGCAAACGTTGGGCATCTCATTCGATGGGTTCTTATTTCTTAAGATTTATTAGACTACATCAAATGTAAAATCTGTGAGAGTTTTAATGATGCCTTAAATAATAACAAAGTTTTTCAGACTTAAAGCTATACTAAAAATGATGGCATTTACTTATATGATATAGTTGTCCAAAGCTGTTGGTTCCGATTTATGTACTGTCTGCAGTTAAAATACGGATGTTAGTCATTTAAACACTATATGCGGTGTGCGTTACAAATCTCATGATTGAACTCGAGTAGCCTTGGCAAGGGTATAAAAAGGGACGGCCTTTGCAGACTGATGATGCCTGATGACACCCCCTTTCTTCCGTCCCATTCTCATCCCATGCCCATGTCCATTGCTATCCCTTTCTGCATTCCCATCCCCATTTCCATTCGTGGCGCACTTCAAAAACTTAACCGTTAGGCATATGCGTGATTATCTCGTAGTCTCTGAGCTACTGTCCGACAACGGCAACGAGAACGGCAACGACAACAACAACGACAACGACAACGACGACACCGAGACCGACAATGGCAACCCCCTCGGTTGAAGCAACAGCCCTTCAACAATTGCGCGCTGACCCAGTTACCCGGCAACAAAGGCGGAAGCAAAGGAAGCATGCTGAAAGACCCGAGACATGGCTCAAACGCACACGCACACACACTCACAGAGAGAAAGTGCGAGGGAGAGGGATGGAGAATAAAAAGGCACATGTCATCATAGAAATCAGCAGTGAGCGCTGGGCAAAGGCAACTGAAACTGCCGTTGGCAATGAAGCTTATGGAAAATATAGAAAGGCAAAAAGGCGCTTGGAAAATTCATTAAAACGAATCCACGAACAGAGAGCAAGAGAGAGCGGGAGACAGAGATGGAATGGGATCTAAAGGGTGGGCGTAACAATGGACAATTGTCCAGTTAGTTCTTGAGGGGTTGGTAGGAGGGCAGGGGGAAATGGGGAGGGGGGCTTATCGGCTTGTGCCATATGTGCGCACACGCGTCACGGAAGGACACAGAGTTCATAATCAAATATTTAGCATACTTTTTAGCAGAGCTTCTGCATATTACAATAGCATTTCCGGTCAGCTTGGCAGCAGACAGTTGCAACCCAGTTCCTTAACCCACTGCGCCTCCCCCTCCCCCACCTCCCACCCGCACCACTTGCCCCATCTTCGTGTTATCCAAATGTGAAGGCTGCGAACCGTGTAATGCAATGAGCCGCAGAGGAAAATCCCCAATGAATGTTAGTTGTCCGGCACTTGGGAACGTTAATGTGCCATAACGAATGCATTAGAGACTTTTCCGATGTAAGCGTTGCCAGGGGAGGCCATTTTAATATTTAATTACCACACTCTCTCACACACACTGAGCGAGGGCGAGGGAGATGGATATGAAGATTGAGAGAGAGATGATGGCTGCATTCTGTGCATGCTCCAAAAGCACTATGGGGGAATTTTTAAGTTTTCCAACATTAATTAATAATTTAAAGATTTTCTGCTGCGGTTTCTTTATTTTTTATTATTGTAATAAATTCTTTATATTATGAGTTCTTTATCTTATCAAAATTGATTGCTTCGTTGGGTTTGTATTAACACAACGACAGAACATTATATCATATAGAATCCATATGAACAATGTTTTAAGCATTTCTATGAGAGAATGAGTGAGTGAGTAAGTTTATTATATACAGCTTCTTATCTTGCCAAAATAACAAAGTGCGAACTATTGTAGCATATAGTGGCCATAGGAAAAATCGGCCAAGTTTTGTCTTTTTTATGTTGAATTTTGTCAGTTGTTTAACAATTATTGTTCAAACATATATTAACATTGTAATTAAATTGCTGAGGTTTTTTTTAATTAATTCTTCAGTTTGTTCATTTGTGAAATATGTAAAATTGCCAGCCAAAATGTGCAAATGGTCCACAGTGCACAAAGGGTTGCCCAATAAAATGAATCCCCAAAAAAGTATGTTACAAATTTCGAGTTGAGCTTCTGCCATATGGAGAAAACATATGTTCTTGCCTCCATGCTCGTACCAAATAACAATGCACTGTGAGCGCAGACGGCAACAGCTTCCAACTGATATCATTACTCAACCAACAAGCCACAAAAACACATACGCACACAGCCATAGATACAGGCACACGTACACACCCACACACCCACACACGTACACACGCACATACACATAGAGAAGCAGGCGCACGTGAAGTCATGCGAGTTTCCGTTTTGTTGAGCTGTGCGTGCCGTGTTCGTTTTTTGTCTGCGTTTTGCGCGTTTTCTCTTAGTTCAGCTTCTCTCTCGCTCTCTCATGTTGTTCTGCTCTCCTTCTGTCGCACTGACACCCTGTTGTATTATCAAGTGAAGTGCTTTTGCGGTTTTGCCATTGCCAATGCTTTGTCTATCGCACACACGCCTCCCCCTCCACTCCCCCGTCCCTCTCCGCCAGAGGTGACTGATATATTATGTGTGTGTGTATGCGTTTTGGCTTTGTTATTATTACTATTACCACATGTTGTTTTTGTATTTAAGCTAATTCTTTTACGTACATAAAACGTGCAGCCACATAAAAATAAAAACCAAACAGCAAACAACAAACGACGAACGACGAACGACATACGACAAATAACAAAAGCAAAGCGAAGCAAATACAAAGCAGAGCAGAGCAGAGCAGAGAAAATGCTGCATGATAAGCCAAGTGGCGAATTCAAGCGTAGTCAGCATTGATAGCAACCACTCGCACCGCCCACCCACTCTGGCCGTGATAACGGTATAAAGGTGCCTACTTCACACAAAATTACCCTTTTCAATTTGCCGCCATGATGTTGCTAACCACCACGCCCCGGCCCTCAGTCGGTTTTCCCCTCCTGTGTGCTCGTTTATTGACTTTTTGTCATTGCCGCTAATGCATAACAGTAGCCAACAGCACAGACAGGCACACACACACACACACACACACACTCACACACACACACACTCACACAGTTGGCTCAGACATACAGTCAGCATCAGAGGCAGCAGCTTTATTTTTATGGCTCGCATTACGTTTAATGTTTGGCTTAACTTAGTTACTCTCGATCTGGCTTCGACTCTTCTTCTCATGTCTTTCTTCGTCTGCATCTCCTGTGTCTCTAACTGTGAGTCTGTGGCATTGTTGCCACACTGAGTGCGGTAATTAAGTGTCACAAGTAATTACAATACACTTATGCATGTGCTGCATGCAACATGGCTTTGTAATTTGAGTTTAACGTCAACACTCGACAGCACAACAACAGAAACAATTGCAACTACTTACTACACACTCACTCTCTTTCTTCTTGGTTAATTTCAATGAATATTCTGTGAGCTTGGCAATTATTTGTCAACAGGTAAAAAATAAAATGTAAAAGGATTTTCACACAAAAACCAACTTCGCTTTAATCAAGACTTGTGCTATTTGCCCAGTCAACTGCGCGCTAGCAGAGATAAGCTAGCAAATTAATTTAATGAATTAAATATAATTAAAAATTACTAACGGAAGCTTGGCCAAGACTGCAGGAAAATAAGCTAATCATATTTGGAAATTGCAGTTTGTATTTTGAATTATTTTAATAACTAAATAAATAAAGTACTCGGGAATTTCTTATAAATGCATTGCAATTTTAAGCTAAATTGAATGTAATAAATAAATAAGTAAATCAAAACTTTGACAGAGATGTGTAAGCTGTTTTTGGGGGGCATTTACCGTAAGCAGTAAGTACACATTTTGAACTGCCCTCTCACTCTCCCGCTTTACACTCTTTGCCTGTCGCTGTCTCTATCTCTCTCTGTAGCGCATTCTGCCTTTCTGTTGTTGACTCTGTGAGCTAAACTAGCGCCAACCGAAGCGTACCTTAACCAAGTTAACCAAACAGAAATGAAAAGCACCACTTAAATTTCGCAAAAACAAAAAGCAAAACCGAAATACAGATACAAATAAAAATGAAAATAAAAGTAAACGTAAACGTAAACGTAAAAGTAAAAAAAAGAATGAAGAGAGCTCATCGCGTTTGATTGTTGCTGTTGCTGTTGCTCTTGCCATAAATAAGTAGAATCGCTGTAATTTACTTAACTTGCGTAAATATTAAATATTTATATTGTTCTCTTCTCTTTTATTTTTCTCTTTTTATGTACCGTAATCGTAAATACTTCATCTACTACACACACAACTACAAAACTTGCCTACTCAACTCAACTCAACTCAACTTCAACTTCTCTGCTGTGCTGTGCCTCTGCATCATCAACTACAACTACAACTACAACTACAACTACAACTACAACTCCAACTACAAACATAATAAAATAAAATATTACATTTAACCACAAAAACCACCAAAATGTGTCTTTTGATGACTGCGATTGTCCTTGATTGTAAATCCGTTTTCTTGGCCACAATGCAGCGCGGAAGCGACGAACTTTTGAGTCAAGCTGCAGTTATGGCGCCTGCTTCCGACAATAATAATCAGGATCTGGCCACAAAGAAGGCCAAACTGGATTCGAGTACCGTATTGGCCGGCGGAATTGGTAAGTCTTCTTCTCTCCTTTCTACTATACTCGTATTTCACAGCTCACCTGTTCCCATCTCTCTCGCTCTCTCGCTGTCTCGCTCTCTGAATATCTCTGCTTTTATCTATCATATGTATGTCTGACCTTTGGCCTGCATGTCTGCTGGCTGTTTTGTGGGTATTTAAGCCCATTTTATTGCACATTTGGGCCACTCGATTTGAGTGCATTTAGGCAGGCCTTATTTGGGCTGCCAATTAACCCTGCAAAGCCTACTTTAGTTGTATTACTTCTAGTCACTTGTGCCACCTGCTTGAGACACACTGCCAGACTCACAGACTGTGCGTGTGGCATTCCACATTTGTGGAAATGCGGCAGAGAGTGGCAGACGGGAAGAGAAACAGCGAGTGTGGTCTTTTAGCCAATTAACCCGCTAATTAGCATGGAAACAAACATTTCGGCGGCACAATATGGAAAGTCTGCCGCGTTTGCATTATGAGTAGCACGCACTGAAATTCTAGCACACTAATTAGTCTAACATACATACACACACACAAACACATACGTTGGCCTGCGCAAAGTAATAAGCCTAATCAAAAACCGCTCGCGCTAAAAAAAAAACAAACCAGAAGCTAAAAACCAAAAACGAACCCGAACCTGAACCACACATTAGGCAAATATTTGAGAAGTGGCCGTCGAAAGTCGAAACCGAAAATCAGTCAGCCACAAAATGATTTTAAATACAAGCAAATCCATGCGCAACATTTTCATATTAAACAGTTGCAAATGCCGTTGTACACTGCCAAAAAAAAGTGTGTTTATATCAAGATTTTTATATTCGATCTAAAAATTGTGGTCTAGAAATTATATGGTTTTCAATAACCAGTAGTTATTTCAATAAGACCAAGTTACTATTATCTGAGTAAATGTTTTTAAAATAGTCAAATTAACAAATTTAAATTATATATATTTATACATATATTATGAAGGTTTTTAAATTTATAAATTTTTTATTGCAATTATATATTTGTTTCTGAATTAATATCTTAAAAGTATTGCTTTAATATGTTTGTCATTTTCGTGTGGGATTCGAGCCCACCTTATGTGACTACATCTGTTTATAAATAAAATATGTTTTAAATAATACCAATATAGGAATCATATTTAATTTATTATAACTTTGTCTCAAAATAGTATTATTTCTAGCAGAAAGTACATCAGATAAATGTTCTTGATTTTAATTGGCCTATTTTTTGAAGTGTTCCAAATGAAAGCAGGCCAAAAAAGTAAAGCAAGGTCAAAATTATCTCATCAATATCAACAGAGTCCGTTTCATAAATGGCTAACAAAGTGAAATGCATTTTAATTTCATTAGAATTGCACTTCTACCTAAATCAGTGAGTATGTATAGGTGTGTGTGCTTGTGTGTGTATGATGAAAATTAATATGCTTTTGGCTTTTCCAATTAGCAGTCATTATAAGCGTGTCGATGCTTTCAAAATGGCTGTAATTAACAGCATTTGGTGATTCAATTGAAGGAAAGAAACGAGAGTCAGTTAGCAGATAGTTGAAGGACTCACTTACACACACGCACACAAGCACTGACACACAAACACACACACACACACACACACACACACACACAAACAAACAAGAATGGAAAGGCAATCGAGAACGAAACGAAAATAAACGCAAAAGCAAAAGCATAATATTTATTTATTACTCTACAAAGGACTTTGCTATTAATTAAAAAGCAACAAGCGCTGACCCTCCCACACACACACACACACACACACACACACATACACGCGTACAGAGTGGCAACATGGGGCAGTTAGTAAATGAGAAGAAAAGAGTTGCAGAAGCATCCATTGTCCAATGATTCTGGTCCAGACGCAGACTCGGACTCAGACGCCCCAGCGGCATTTGAAGACCAATTCATGCATACGAACACAGAGGCGGCTGGCGATTCGACTGCTTGGGAAACCAATGCCACTTGACACCTGCCGCCTGCCGCCTACCACCCACCTACCACCTGAAACATGCCACCTGCCACATGCCAATCTGCCACCTGCGGCCTTTTTAATTTTCCACGCAAGGTTCATGCGCAAACACAAAGAATGGCAGGTTTTTAAAGTCGATGCGAACAGCTTAAAGCTGAGTTCGTCAGACCACCAAACAGAGAGAGAATCATATCGAATGGAAACAAAAGAAGAGAAGACTAGAGAAAGCTCTAGTAAAGTATGATTGACTATGAAATACTCTGCGCACAGACTGTTAAATGCCGACAATTTGTCCTTTTATTTAACATAATTATAAATTCTAAAATTACTGAAGATATGCTATTGATAATAGGCTAAAAATGTAAAAAAATAATAGATTAACAACTTAAAAAGCGGGGATCGTAGATTACAAATTTCTGATCCCATTTTAAATTTACTTTTGGAACATCCAAATAGTTGTATATTTATTGAACCTCCTTCTGCGTCAAAACTTGAACAAATTTAATATACTCTCTTACACACAAAATCCAATGAATTCATTTCCCCTTGTATGTGTGTGTTTGTGTTTGTGTGGGTGTATGTGTGTGTGTGAGACGTCCACTTAAAGCTGACACACAAAAGCAAAAATACGTTGCTGATGCCGAAAATAATAACAAAAGAAATTGCTAAATAAATGTATAAGGACACTTTTATTGCATTGCAAACGCCAGCACACAGAAACAACAACAAAAAGCAGCAGCAGCAACAACAACAGCAACAACATAAGCAACAATAAGCATTGTGTGGCCAGTCTTAGATAAACACACGCAACAAAGATACAGCGAGTGAGAGCGAGAGAGGGAGAGAGAAGGACTGACAAGAATGCCAAAAATTGTTTTTTTTTTGTTTGTTGTTGTTGTCGTTGTTGCTTCTTGTGGTTTGTGGCACGCACCACTTGCCACCATCACCAGCAACGTATCGACCATTGGCGTTGTCAATTGTATTTGTTGTGCCTCAAAATCCAATACACTGGACGCAACGTTTCCGTTACATGAGCTTAGCCCAACGAACATGCAACAAATTGTGCACGTAAATGTAATAAAAACACTCCCTTGCCCCCCACTCCTCAATATATACGTATATATATATATATATATATATGTATGTGTATATTACTTCTATATACAACGCCCAGCCACTTGAACTGAGTGTGCAGGCACACTTGAAGTAAGTGGGCACGCTTCGATCAGCTCATCTCACAATGCAAAACTAATTCCTTTTATCACACATACACATATTTATATATATATGTAGGTATACATGTGTATATATTTATATATGTATATGTATTTTCATTGCTGTTTTTCGTGGTTAAACATCCGTTTGGTCATGCAATAAATACTCGCAATTTCTTAGTGGCATTTGATTTATTTTATTTTGATTATTATGCATATTTTATGCAAGCCAAATTAGACCCCGGGGAGACGGCAACTCCAGACGTCGACTAATTCGAGCCACGCAACTGGCACAACCTCAGCCCCCACTCCAACCCCCAACCCCCAATCCCCACTCCAACCCCAATCCCAATCCCAACTCAAATCCCAATCTATACCCAAATCCATTCCAAGCGAAGCGTGGCAATGTCGCGTGTTTCTGGTCTGGGAGAGCAGCATGTGTATTGCCATTGTTGTTGTTTGTTGTTTATTGTTACAGCACTCACCACACACACTCACCACACACACACACCACACACACACACACAACGCACACACAGAGCCTCATGCTCTCACGCTGTTTGTATAGCCCGCCAATATTTGTTTGTTTATTGACCGATTTCGGGGGCAGCTTATGGTCAACAGCGTGTCAGAGTTCAAGGTGTTAAAACGCAACGTTAAAAAAATATTCAATAACGAGACAGTTAGAGAGAGAAAGAGAGATAGACAAAGAGAGTTTACAATATTACCAATTTCAAATAAAATTAATTAATAATAAAATATAATTCTTTTACAATATTCGCAAGTGGAAAAAATTAAATCAATGAAAAGCGCAGCCAAATTTAGAGACTAACTAAAAATAATTCTAATATATACTTAAAATATTAACTTAATTGCAATAGCATTTGTAATAACTCCACTTAATAATCAAATCAAAATTAAACTGAAATAAAATTGATTTAATACTTAAATTTAATAATTTATTTATTTTAATTGTAACTTGGAATTAAATCTATGCTTATCTTATATAAATATGTTTATACATATGTTGTATGATAAAATTAAAATCAAGTAAAATTAATAGGAATGCTTTTCTTAAGCACATTCTCTAGCTTTGGTTTTCAATTTATAGTTTTCTTGGTTTTCTTTATGTCTATTCACAATAAATTGTAACAAGTTCAAATTCAACGGATCAAACAATCGAACTGGCTAAGACAGAGTGAGAGAGACAGTCGAGAGAACTATGAGTGTCTTTTATTGTCATAACCAATAATCTAAAGGACGACCGACAGTTTTGTCCTGTGCATCGCACTGTCTGTGTCCGGAATGTCCTGTGTGTCCATGAGTGTCCCACATTGTCCTCTCTGTGTGTCAGCTGAGCGCGTGCCGTCGCCGTCGCCTTGTCTCGAATATCAGAGGGAAAACGAGTGATTGCACGTCTGTCTGTCTGTCTGACTGTCTGTCTCGCATGCGTGTAAATATTTTCGCAGTCAATAAAATAATATTGTCATACATATATAGATATTATTTTTTTTGTCAGTGCTGTCACATTGTGTGCGTAAATATTGAGACAACACTGCAGCAAACCAGGAATAAAAATCCGGACTTGCACTTGGTCAAACGACAGCAAAAAGCCAACCGTGTGTGATCATTTATGACTGCCACTGTCACAGTGCGTGCGGTTAGTTTACCATGCCATTTGTTGCCATTAAGTATAAAGCTTGACTTTTCGAGCCAGCATGAGCATGCATACCATATGTGTGTGTGTGTGTGTGTTTTGTGTATAAGTTAACTCAATTAAGTATTCGCAACGTTGGCCTGCTTCATTTAATAGCATACTTATGGGCGCAGCTGCAAAACCAAAGTGCATAATTCGCAATGTACAAATGAAGTGGAAAAAGTTATGCAAAGCATTTGCCGTCTCCCTCTCTCTCGCTTTCTCGCTCTCTCGCTCTCTGTTGCTCACAGTGTAATTTATACAATTGATATACCTCATAAAACTCGAGTAGTCTAAGACTCCAGCTGCCATACGCCACTTGACTGCACACACAGGACATGGCAACTGCAACTGCATTCTCTCCCTCTCTTTTTCTCTCTCTCTGTCTCTCACTGTCTCTTTCGGTCTATAACGTCACAGTCTCGCTTGAAGAAAAACTACTCTGGTAATTGAAATGCAATTAAAATTTGTAAACGCCGTCAACATCAACGTTCTTCCAGTCTGCGTGCGTTGACTTATCGCATACATATTTATCTCCCTCTTTCTCTCTGCCTTTCTCTCTCTCTCTTTGCCTTAGACTTGTGTCTATGTGCTGACAAATTTTTAATGAATTACATTACTTGCGGGTGTTAGACTCTCGGGCCTTGGCTCCAAATAAAAATATTTAAAAAATATGAAAAAAATGTAGAAGAGGGAAAATCGTTATTTTCAATTATGGCCTGAAAACAGAAAAAGGAAATTCAAACAAGTCTTCGGGCGGTTGAGTTTCAGCTCAGCTTTTCAAAACTTGCGCTATGATTGATTATGCTCACAGACAGACAGATGTTTAAATTAAAGACAAAGCGCTGAGCAAAGTAAATATCATTAAGTCGAAACGCACACACACACACACACACACACACAGACACACACCTATACACGATAGGCAGCAATTTAAAATTTATGATGTGTGAGCTTGTAAAAACCTAATTTACTGTCGCATAATTAAGGGCAATGTGTTCGTATATTCAAATATGCCAATGCTTACGCCCAAAACAAAAACACACACTCACACACACGCACACTCACACACTCACATTGTCGCCACTCCTACATTAAATCATTAAATGTTGCCACATAAGCACAAATTTAATTGTTATTAACAATCAGCACTTTTTTTTCCTGTTCCCACGCCCTTTAACTGAATGGGGAGAAAAATGTGTGCGTGGGGTTGGGAAGTGGTACTTTATGTTGTGATGCTGTGATGCTGTGGTGGTGCGGTGGTGTAGCTACTTGTATTGGACGAACATTGTGCGATTTATCGTGTATTTTTCGTGGCTTTGTTCCAACTGTCGACGCTCGACGCTGCTTTTCCATTCATTTTCATTTACCTTTTCGTTTGTTACGTTGTTGTTTTTTTTCTCGTTGTTGCTGTGTTTGCTTTATGAATTTAAATTGTCATTAATTAACTTCATGGATGTGTTGGCCATCGGTTTGGGTTCGCATCCAATGACCAAAAGGAATACGCAGTGCTCAAATTATTACACATACGCCGCATTGTCCGCACATGGACACGTTTACATGCCGAACTGTTGCTGACCATCCATTATTTTGCCGCTACTGACCATGTCCACGTTGGGGGCAACACCCCCCAACTCAATTACAGTTTGTAAACTTTTCAATTAGCCATAAATAGTTTATTTATATTATTTTCATGCAATTCATCGAAGGCCTCGACATGACGCTGCATATGTGTATGGGCTTAATTGAAAAGTGCCGCCGACGCAACGCAACGCCATGTCCCGCCCCGCCCCGCTCCGCCTCTGCCTCCGCCCACCTCTTCAATCGGTGTGGCGTGCGTGTCATTAATACAGTTAAGCTATAGTCGCGCCTCCGTTGCAGCTCATTTTAACGCGCAACAGTGCGTATGATTGCTATTTATATCCATGTTCCATTGACAAGCGACACGCAACAAGCATCATTATCGAATGCAAATTTCTTGCCCCCCCTCGATATTTTCTTGTTAATGCTTTTTAGTGTTCTTTTTTAGTTTGCTCCTGTCTGCCTTACATCGTCATATATAGGTTGATTTTATCATCGATATCAATAGATTGTTTCCTAATCTCTGGAGAAGATTGAGCTAATTTAAAAAGATTTCGGTTAAGCTTGTATTTTAATTAATAAAATATAATAAAGTACTTACTGTTCCTTAAACCCTATATTCTAGACAATTTGTCATATGTAAGCAATATTCCAATAGAGCAATGACAGCAATACAGTTAAGGCAAATGCCATTTAAATATAAGTAAAGCATATGAAAAAGCATTTCAGGAAGTTGACTTTCTGTTCCTGCTACTGATCAGCAAATCGATCAGATTTTGTTAAAACTCCTTGAGATTTTGAATTATCTGTCATTTCTTATCTACAAATAATAATGGATAAGTATTAAATAAATGAAAATGAATTTGAATGAAGATTCCTTCTTAAATCATTGTTGTCTTCAAGTATATTGATAATTGTATTTTCACTAGAAGGAGTTCTTTAAAGTGGCCAAAGCAATGTATGATAGTCTCAGTCCGTATGAAGCTTCAACAGAATCAGCCGCAGGACATGAGGCAACAGTCGGATTGCCTCACTGAGCAACAGTCCCAACAGTTTTTTTTTCTTCTCTGCTCTTCTCTTCTCTTCTCTTTTATTTATTTTATTTTTATTTTTTTTTTGCGATGCTTCAGTTTGAACTGCAGCTGCATGCTTCAGGGGCTTGTTGGCTGTGTTTCCGGCCGTCGTTGACTCGTCGCCATCTTCCTTTTCAATTATACCCCGGCTTGGCTGCAGGTCAGGTGGGTGGAACAGGTTGTATGGGAGATTGGGAGATGGTGGCAGAACCCGGGGCAGAATCGTTCCACTGTCGATTTGCTCATTGCACTGACGTTTTTCCTTTTCACACCATCAGGCAGCGTTTGTTGCGATTTGTTACAAATCTAGCAGAGGAATGCAAAAACAACAACATCAACCAGAAAAACAACAACTTGCAGAACATCCCATCGTAGTTACGATTGCCAACTGAAAACAAACCGAAATTGAGTTGTTGTTGATGGTGAACGTCAAAAAATCCACAAATTTTACCCTTTTTTTTTTTGTTGGTGGGAGTACATGTTTCAATTTTAGTTTTATCCATCATTTTTTTGTTGTTATTATTGTATGTTTTTTTGTGTTTCTTTTGCGTTTTGCTGCTCGTTGACAACGTCATCATGCATGATAGATAGTTTTACGTATTTTCACTGCTGTCGTTTTTTCCGGTAGCTGCCCAACGGCACTTGATTTGTTGTTTGTCTTTTGCAACACGTTTCCGCCGCCGAACACTTTTATTTTGTTTCCCCTATACCCGAACCCAGATGCGAAATTGAATTCGTACGGAATATTTTGGAATTTCTGACACATATCTAGACCCTCACAAATAAACTAATAGTTTTGATTACAGATATTCGTATGTTATAAATGTCCTCTGTAATGCATATTAATACATCATTTTATTCTGAAATGAAAACTTGCTGAAATCTTGTCGAAGAAAAATCAGTTTACATCATTAGCCTTGGTAGGATTATCTCTCTTCTTTCTCCCTTTTTTTATATAAAAATTAAGTAAAATATTCCAGGTATTTTTAAGTTTGGTGTTCGATTTATTTTTAGTTATTTATGGACACTACAGACAGTTACAGGGAAAGCGAAAGGAGAGAGGGGAAGAATAATAGAGAGTGAGAACATCGACCGGCAGCTGGTCATTGATTTTTAATAAATTTGTGAACTGCCAAAAGGTTGAGGGAAAGGCCAAAATAGTCGAACTGTGCACTTTGCCAGCCTGTGCGCTGCCTGCATAATTTCGTTTCAACTTCATTTCCGTTTCGAACTAATCAAAAAGTGTAATTTCCGATTAGTTGTATTCAGCATCGAGTGCTCCACTTTGACCTGACCTGACCGGACCGGCAAACTGCAGTCGAGTCGAGTGCGGACTGGGGCCGAGCCTCTCTCTCAAAGTTGATACGAGCCTTGCCTCAAGTTGCCAACATTTCTTCTTTTCTCTCTCATTTTTCATTATTTTTCGCATTGTTATAAATCGGGACATTGACCCATGTCCATGCAGGTTAAAGTTGCGGTTAGTGGAAAAACAGGAGCAAAAACAGCAAACAGAAAGTGTGACGAAAGCATAATAGAATAGAGAAGGGAGGACGAGTGACTCCATTCACACTTTCTGTTGTAGGCAGTTACGATAGGAAATGAAAGCAGCTGAGTCTAATGATCAGATGAACATGACATGATAATAATCCCTGACATTAGAGGAAGCTCTGACGATGTAAGAAATCACAGAAAAATATTACGTAAAAAGGACACGGAAGGGAAATCACTCACTTTACAAATAATTTCCCATTCCACTTTCAACTGTAGCACTATTAAAGTGGCAACTACATGTGATGCATGTGGCAAATGGCCGGTCATTTCGACCATTTCGACCATTGGCCATTGTCGTGGACTATCCTTTTGCCATATGCTGTTTGCTTGTTTAGCAACTGCGGTAAATACTACAAATGCGAGTCGACACATTCACAAATAAAAAAAAGAAAACGAGGCTGCAACGGCTGCAGCAGCAGCAGCAGCATTTCATTTGCATATGAGGCAATGTGAGAAAGAGATAGACAAAGATAGGGATGGAAACAGTGAACATGCCACACAAAAAAACAAACGTTGCACATTAACAGGTGTTGACTAAGCGCCAGCTAGACAAGCAACGTTAGCCACCTAACTGTCTTTACACCCTCCTACAGTGGTTTTAGTTTGCCGTAACAATATGTATATGATACATACATATATATTTTTCATCTGTTCATTGTTGCTGTGGCATGTTGCATGTGGCATGCTGGCAAATTTTGTTTGCTTGTTGTGTGTTTATAAAAATTTAAAGCACTTTGGACAGATGCAACGGGGTCGCAGCCAAATCCCTAAAAGGCTTCGCCCAGTCCGGCTCCCAAAACAACAACAACAACAACAACAACAAGAAAAGCAGCCTAAAATCCCATTTTGTGCGACCCGCTGCAAATGCAACTCAACAGCGTAGCCCCTTTATTTATGCAAAAATAACAAACACCAAAAGCACAACACAACAACAAAGCCAGGCAACAACGCCAGCAACAGCAGAAGAAAAAAAGATCAACAACTGTTGTCCATGTGTGTGTGTGTGTGTGTTTGTGTGTGTTTGTTGTGCTTGAACCTGGCCGGAACGGACATTGTCGCCGAGTGGATTATTCACAGTCGTTGCAAGTGCTGGGCAATGAATGAATTTATGCGCTAGGCTTTTGCCACGCCCCCATAGCGCCACCTAGCGACAAAACCCCGACAGTGTCGTCCATTGCCGTATACGCTTAACTGTGCAAAATGTATACAAATGCCGCAACGTTTGCCATGTTATCATCAGGTTCGTTGTGATTTGCTTAAGAGTGAGACAGCAAACAGTGCAGAGAGAGAGAGAGAAATGAAAACAAAAACTGTACAAATTAAACGACGCACGGAAGCGGAAGTGCAGACAGCGCGAACGCCGCCATTGCCATTAAACGAACGGACGCCATTTGCGATGGCAGCTGTTAATATTTTAAGCGGCTTATTAATTAGTTAAACTACCTTACCCTACTCTATATACCCAGGAAAAATGTTTACCTGAAATGTTTAAAAACTGGCTATAATTTTGGCACTTTTTATCAAAACTAAGAGTCGAGGAAAAATCATTGCCTATAATAGTACAATGCAATTTGGACAATAAGTGAACTAAAAGTTATTTTTTTAGGCAATATGTTGCCGAATAAACAAGGCAATAAATAGAACTACAAATATAAACCCAAAATAAATGATACTTAAGTAAATTTTCATAATAATAGTAATTTCAACTTTCCTAACAATTAAACATTTTTTTTTTATTGATATTTATTAAGTGAAGAATCCGTACATCAAACAATTTTAATAGTATAATTTACTCACGATATATTTTTGTTATATTTTTCTCTTTGCAGCCAAGGCCTCAAAAGTCATTCACTTGCGCAACATTCCAAACGAATCTGGGGGAATCGGACGTAGTTGCACTTGGAATACCGTTTGGTCGTGTGACCAATGTCCTTGTGCTGAAGGGCAAGAATCAAGCATTTATCGAAATGGCCGACGAGATATCCGCCACATCGATGGTATCCTGTTATACAGTGAATCCTCCACAGATGCGCGGTCGCATGGTCTATGTTCAGTTCTCCAATCATCGCGAGCTCAAGACGGATCAAAGTCACAATGTAAGTGTAATTGTAATTTTCAAAAAAAATAAATAAATAAACAAACAAATATGAATAACTAAAACTAGCTCATTGCAATCTATCTGCTTCTATTTAAATGTCTAAGTATCTTAATCTGTCTGTCTTAAGTGTTATTAATGTGGCAATTAAGTTTCGGTCAGAGGCAAACAACGATTTATATGCAAATGCCGTCTCGTTATTATGTGGGTCGCTTTTCTCTCTGATTAATTACAATCTCAGAGCGGCAACTTAATTCCCCCAACACACACACACACACACACACACACAGACACACTATCGCTTAGACACACACATGTGATGTGTGGGCCATTCATAAATACTAGGGATATTTGTCAGTGACGGTCCAAACCAATTTCTAATTTTAATTTCGTAAGCCACAAAGTCAGTGGCAAAGTTTAAAAAGCTTTCAAATAAATACACAAGCCGCTGCCACACACACAGAGATATAGATACAAAGCTATCACTACATAGATAGACATATGTATGCCTGACAAAAGCAGTGAAATGCATAGTTTTTGGGGTTTTGTGGTAAACACACAAACGTACAAATGAAAACCACAAGGCTTCCAGCCACACACAAGGATTCACAAGCAGGCAAACGAGCAGACGGCTGGACGGACGGACGGACGGACGGACGGGACGGACTAACGAAGGGGACAGCTGCTTAGCACACAGTCAAAAGCATATTTTGATTACTTAAATGAAAACAACAGCAACAGCATCAAGAGCAACAACAACAGCTACAAAGTGAGCAACATTGTTGTTGGTGAAAACGCCCAAACTGACGATGTCACCTATGTTAGACTTATGTAAGTGTGTGTGTGTGTGTGTTTGTGTGCCACCTGATGTCATAGAATACCTTTGCCTTGTAACCCCAAAATGACCCCAAGCAAAACTACTTAAAAAGAGATCGTCAGTTGTCACCGTCGTTGTTGCTGCTGTTCTTGCTGTTGTCGTCGCGCTGCGGCTGAAACCCAAAACCAAAACCAAAATAAAAACTAGTGTAAAAAACCTCAATTGGGTAAACTTGACTGTGAGCGACCCTGTACCTATTCTATAAATAATAAGAATATTAAATTTGAAAATAAAAATATTACATTTAATTAAAATCTATTATATAAAAAATATGATTAGCAGTAAAGTTTCCAATAAGACATCGCATTTTAACGAACGATGTAAAGAGTTTCACACAATAGCGTAGACTATTTAAAAAAATCTGCTGAATTTGCTCAATGGCTTCGGTGTTTATATTTTGATCGAATTTTATTTCGTAAAACATTTATTATTATTATTATAAGCATTTCAGCATCAAAGCAGAACAGGAAATATAACAGATTCTAAGCATGGCAGTTGAGAATTAGAACCCAGTTTGTAAATGCTGATCATAAAATTATATTCCGCAGATTTCTCTATTCGAATTTGAAATGAATTTATTTGTTAGTATAATGAAGATGTAAACAAAATGTAGACTCAGATTGATTAAATATTGTTGAGTTTAATATAAATAGATAAAATAATTAAATTAAGTTGTTTATATATATGTATGTATATTTTAACTGAGTTAAATATGTAATAGGTTAAAAAAGATGGTCGTCTGTCACACATCCCTTTGCACTGCTTTAAGTACAGGGTCTGAAAAGAAGTAGAAATGAAAAAGGTTAAGAGGCTGCAGCAACAGTGGGCGTGCCTATGACTTAGATGACACAGAACAGTAACAACAGTAACAGCAACAACAACAAGTGATGGAGGGGAGAAGGGGCAGCGACAGTGGCAACAACTACAGGCCAAACAATACAGTTACATTTCACTGATTACCTTTTGGCTGTGCGTCTTTCGTGCGTGGGTGTGGCCAGAGATTTCTCTTGTTAACTACTAATCCTGGTAAAAGGCCTTGTTGTTGCCCCCCCCTGTTCCCTGTCCCTCTCCGGGTTACTGTACCTCTTCCTGTCCCTGTTGCCGGATGTCTGTTCCCTGTTCCCTGTCAACTCCCAAACCTCAATGACAACGCAGACGAGTGGAAAAGTCAACGGTGTTGTGTCTCTGCTGTTGCTCATGCTGTTCTTGTGGAAAATCTCTTAAAATGCATGAGTGTGTGTAGTGTGTGACTATATGGGCTTAATCTTGTGTGTAGAGCTGCTTGACTGTTGTTGTTATTGTTGTTACTGTTGCTGTTGCTTTTGTTGCCGCCGCCTGGCCAACATATTTATACAATTTCTCATTTCATTCACTTTTTGTTGCTAGTTCTGCTGTCCTGCTGCCCATTGTCAACACACACACACACACATCTCTCTCTTACTGTGTCTGTGTGTTTTTGTTTTGCCTCGCCTGTTTGGCCTCGCATTTTAACAACTGTCTTCATTGGCTTTTGTAGTGCAACGTCTTCGTTGTCGTTGTCGTTGCCGTTGTCTCCACCTGCCGTCAACATTGAGATGATTGCTCTCAACATCTTCGCGTTACAGTGAATGTGGCACTGTTGCTGCTGCAACGTGCAAAGTCCCAGATAAGATGCTCAACGCACAGCGGCTGTTGTTGTCGTAGAGAGAAAAGAAGCTCAAGAAGTCAAAAGTGAAGACAACAACAACAATATTCCCGACAGCAACATCAACAGTTGCACTGACAGCTGTGTTTGTATTTGAAATATTGACCAAGTGCAATTCTCCATTCTCTTCACTTCACTTGTCCATCTTATTGGCTCGAAAGCTGCTTTAGATTATGTAATAGTTTTATTAGCTAAGCTTGGGCAACAGTTGCTCTCAACTTACGCAGAGAGAAATCTGTTCTACAAAGGTGATTTGGTTTCGGTCCAAATAAATATGCTTTAAATTGTTTTGTATGCGTTGTCCTTAAAAGTTGCACACACACATGGAAAGAGGGGGAGGGAGGGAGAGGGCGGCAGGGAAGACGCAAATCTATTGCACGCCTTAAGGGATTTAACCCCAGAAGCACCTGGAAAGCAAAGCTGCGACGACAACAACGACAACGACGACAACAACTTGAACGGCAATGGCAACGGCAATAGGAGCACCAAATCAGCAATACAGGATTTTCAAATCATCTGTTCACACACACACACACACACACTCGTACACACATTTGCAGATTTCAACGCCTGAGTGATTGCGTCGCATAGAGAAACCAGAAAATAGAAATAAAATAACACAAAAAGAATATAAAAAAGTAAAGTAGGAAACAAAAGTAAGCAGGTGAAGAAATAGCAAAGGGGGGAGAATGAGTAAGAAAACGTAAACCAAGTGGCAGCATCAGAAATGAAAAACCCTGTAGCATACTTTGCTGCGCTCTGCTCCGTGCTTCACTGACATTTATGTTGGCAATTTGGCAGTCAGGCTGCGTTGCTGCCTCAGTGGATGTGCCACACACACCCCACACACACACACACACACAGACACACATGCTTCTGTAACAGGATTCTAATATGTCATGTCGGCTGGGACGTCCTTTCACCTATGTATGCCCCTCGGCAACATCAGCAACATCAGCAGCAGCAGCATCAACAGTAGCTACACTTCAGGCACTTCAGGCAACAGTTGCTGCGACTATTTTCGTTGATGTCTTGCTCTTGAGCATCTTAGCATCTCCCACCCGTCTCTCTCCCTTTCTCTCTGCCGCTCTCTCCCTCTCTTTATTTCGTATTAGTGTTGCCCGAATTTGGCAATGAAGCAATGCTATATTTAAAAAAAAAAGAGTTGGTAAAATAAACTAAAAACTTAAATAATTTTGATATGGTTAGAAAGAGACTTAAATAGAACCAATTCGTAATTCAAACAATATAGCGATTTAATTTAAATTAAAGAACAAACAATATTGCGACTCAATTTAAAATAAAGAACCAAAACCAGCGATCAAAATACATATCATCCACATCTGCTTACTATTTTTGAATGGAGTACTTTTCTGCAGATAAAAATAAATGTTATGTATCTAGTAGGGATCATACCGGCTACAATAATTAAATTAAAAATTGTAAAATATAAACTACTTGATGATTTTTAAATCGTGATAATTATTACATTACATTTCTGTTAAATTTTAAATATAGATAAAATGTTTTTAAAAGATATGAATTTGAAAAACAAACCGTATGCTGAATGCTGAATTTTCCGCTAAAAATATGATGTGTCAATAGAAAATTTTTAAAGTTGATCACATATATGTTTAGTTATAAGCCTTAGTTAGATCTAGCGATAAGCAAGCTAAAAGAACAACACTGTGCCACACGCATGTCACTCGCTTCAGCGGACAGGGAGCAATGCTGCCGTTGAAACGCAGAAATGAAGATAAATGCACTGGAAGTTCACGTGGTTACAACCACAACAAGCTGGCCACAAATCCACAGAACCCAAAGCCCCAAAGCGACCCCTCTTCTTCCCGCTTTCCGCTTTCCGCTATCCACTTCCCGCTCGACTCACACTCCATGTATTGCTTAGTAACTGGTCTCAAATTTGACATGTGATTGTTTTGTCTTTTTGTAGCATCTGCTCTCATGCTCTCATGTTGCTGCCTCTATTTTATGTGTACGTGTGTTTGTAATTTTGATAAATTAATTTTTTTAGCCGTTCTTCCAGCTGCTGGAAAAGGGTTGACATCCACTTGGGACTGAGACCGTGCTCACAGTTCATGCCGCAAACAAAACGAAATTGATTGAAGTTTAATTTCAAAACGAGCCCCTAACTCCCCTCATCTAGCTCCTCACATTACTCTTATTTGGGTCGTCTCTTGTGCAGCATTTGGTGGCGCGAAAAACTTTGCAATGCAGTCATCAAATTTCGCAAAAGCTGGTCAAAATAGTGTACTTTAATTTATGTAATCGTCATAATTGGCACTTGCAACAGGACACACACAATGTTGCAGGTCAATCGTGGTACTTGCCTCACCATCTGCCCTATGTCACTTTAAGCTACGCGCTTTACAACACTTCGATTACGTGGCAGATATGAGTCTCTTTGTGTACGTGAGTGCAGCATATGTTGGTTTTCCCTTTTGTGATAAGATTACCCTGTGATTAAATTAAATATCTGGCTACAGCGAACAGAGATAAAGCCAGACATTTGAGTGCATTCCTTACTCAGAATTGGCAAACTGCCAAATAATGTTTAAATAATTGTTTAACCAGCAGAACACAAAAGAACAGTTAAGTGAGACCGATTGTAAGAGACTCAGCACTTTAATCACGGCTGCAAACCGCTTCTGAACCGAACCTCTTACAACCGGTTCGGTTCGGGGTTTGCAGCAACTCAATTCGAATCAGAAACCAAACTTTTGAAATTATTTATTCCGCAAATCCGAACCTGAATTGAAATTAAATAATTTAATATATATTTTATGCATTTTAAATATTGGCCAACTATTTAAGACTGAACTATTTGAATAAAAATAAATCATATTTAATTCTGGGAACAAATTAAGATTACTTGCTACCTTGACTATATTGGTTTTGCAATTTATTTGTCTAAGTGGCGTCTTTAAAACAAACTTAACACTATTTCAACATGTACCTATAATCAGCTATCCTTATCATGAAAAATGTTTTGCTGCATGCAAAAAGATTGTGAATAACAATTTCTGCGGAATTACCACAAAATTGTATATTTCTAGCTCTTATAGATTTTAAAAACTAATTATTCATCAAAAAAATTGAGTTAATAAATCAAAATTAAATGACATATGTGTATATAGTGGCGAGCTATGTCTTCCAGTTGGTTCAACCAACATTGTAATATTCGTTAAATATCTAACATCAAGTTGACTTTAATCCCAACTAGACATTAAAGAACTGTTAAAAATTTAATCAATAGTCAACAGTCTGTCATCGACTTTGCCTGACAGATCGACATTACTGAAAATAAACTAGGTTCGAATCCTACACGACAATTACTTTAATTAACATGCAGCATGCATTCATAAAAATAATTAATGTATCGAATAAAATCATTTACTGCAACTTAAATCAAAAAAATGTGTGTGCGCTCTTTAATTATATGTTTCCCTTTTCGCTGTCGTTGTCGTTGTCGTGCGTTCAATTAATAGAATAAATATCAGGAAAAAATCAGGCGTCAGCATTAGTGCCGAAACACGAAATGAGATTAATGTGGACAACATTTGACATGCGCTTCCACTGTGCCAAGGGTGTTAAGGTGGCCAAAACAACTAATACAAATGTCAAGTGATTAAGCCACAAAAAGGATCAAGCTGATTAGCAGAGGCTTAAGCAAATGCCAAAGACATTGCAGTGTGAACTTTGACAGAAAGACAGAGAGAGAGAGACGAGAGAGATAGTGAGAGGGAGAGAGAGAGAGAGCGCGAGGAAAGTGAGACTTTGCCATTCGATTTGGTGTTAATAATATAAGCCAAGCTCGTCTGTTTATTTAATTTGTTGCCAGCCTGCTGACATTCGATGAAGTTTTGTGTCGACAGCTGGCGGCTTTTCTATTATTTTTTTCTATATGTGTCTGTGTAGAATAGGGAGAGAGAGAAAGAGCTATGAAGAAAGAGAAAGATGTTATCCTTTGGCGCACGCTATTTGTACAACTCTTCAAGCTGATGCGTGTGCAGTTAAAGGATTTCGGTGTGAAGTTATTTCGCATATATATATGTATGTGTATGTGTGTGTATGTGTGTGTGGCGGCTCTATCTACGCGTTGTTTATTTTTCTATGCGTTGCTTGTGTTGTTCTTTGCCTTTGCCTCCCTTTTGCCTCACTTTTGCTGCTGTTGTTGTTTTCTCATTTCATTTCACGTTTGCTTTTGCTTTTGCCGTCATCTTTTGGCTGGCAAAAGTGAGCTAATCTTATTGTTTCCCCAACAACAACTTGGCCAATGCTTCCAGTTGTTGATCCTCTGAGTTATGCTGCCAGGATGCTGTCACTTTCCCCTGTCCCCCTCTGCCGCCTTCTCCCTCGCTCACTTTCACTGTTTGCCAACACTTCACGGAGTCTTGGAGTCGTCGAATCGCTTGCCATTTTGATTGGTGACGTTGGCGTGCGGAAAATGGATTTAAATTACATTGTTTCACACACTCGTCACACACACGCACACACTCGCACACACACCGAAGTACGTGAGCAAATTTGCACACGGAGAGAAGCATGGGAAAAGGAGTGAGAATTTCTTGCAGAAATAGCAGCAACAACTGTCAAGTTATTCCACGCTTTTCGCACTGACTTTTCAGCGTCAATGTTTTCATTGTATTGATTAGTTTTTCGCCTCTTCAAATGTAATATGCTCCCCTTCTCTCTCTCCCTCCCTCTCTCTCTCTCTCTCTCTCTCTCTTGCCTTATTTGCTTTTTGGCTGCGTATTGTTTTCCTATGCATATTTGTGTTTGCTTAGTTTTAGGCAAAGGATAACAACGGATTTGCTGTCAGTGCTTTTGCTCCTTTTCCACTTTTCCACATTTTCTTGACTTGTTCGTCTTTATTTTTTTTTTCTTGACGTATTTATTTATGTAAAGTTTTTGAGCGCCTTCAACGCATTTTGTGAAGTCCATATTTGTTTTGGCCATAAATAAGCTAAACAGACTTTTGCTGTGTGGTTACCGACTTTTTGTTTTCCCTTTTTTTTTTGGACCGACAACAGCACTCAACTCAGTCCACTTTTAAGAGCAGGCTGGCCGCAGAAAAGTGTGGGGCGCTTCAAGTTGCTGGGGCTGTGGCAGAAGTGGCAACAACCGCGCCAAAGTATGCAGCAATACATAATCCGGAGCTTAGTCTTAAAACTTAACTGCACAAGTTCATAGCTTGTGGTTTGGGTTGAAAAAAAAGAAGAAAGTCGAAAGTAGGGGAAAGTTGTTGCTTGCCGCACAAAAGTGGCAACTTGCTGCTCACTTCCACATCCTTGTTGCACGCATGCTAGCGCAGAAGAGGTGGAATGTCTTGCCACTTAAGCCTGCAACTTGCCACGGCCATAGCCAGTTTTTTTAAGTGCATGCAGAGCCTACTCTACTTTAAAGCAGGGCTCAAACCTTTAAATTTTAGTTCATACAGTACATTCAGGAAGACTTCTGTTCTGTTAAAGATAGAGATTAAAGAGTCGCTGAATTCCACGACTTTGATTTGAGCCTCAATGATTATATAATTATATAATTATATATATATATAAATGTTTTTCGCTGGAAGACTCAACTAAGAAAAAAATAAGAAAATTAAATAGAAATTTGAATATTATTTTGTAATTGTTTTCCAAATGTTGCTTAGTTTCAAATATTTTACACTTTTCTAATGTGTGTAATATAATTATTTATTTTCTTCTAATGTTTGCACCATTTTAAAGTCAAGCTTACAGAAAATTATAGAGAAACAGATATGTGTAAAATCAATGCCATATTTTAATTATCAATTTCCACTATGTTCTAAGGGTAGATAATTTAGAATTAAGATAACTTTATGAATAGACTCATAACCTGGTTTTAATGTATGTTCAAGGCGTTTATTACTCTCTTAAAAACTGGTAGTCCATATGTTTTCACCTAGAATCCAAAGTTGTTATATTGTGTTTTAAGACTTAAATTATGTTTTAAGAACAATTGGTGCTTTGATTTGAAAGTCCTGGTCCTAACAAGTGTTGTGATAGCAATCCTGTCAGAAGTGAACGAAGAACACTAAAGATATGCTAAATATTTAAAACAAAAAATACATTTTGCAACTCAAAAAATCGAGGACTAAAAATACGTTTTAGAACTACGGTTCATGGTGAAATAGTTTAACGTTGAGTGTAGATTAAAAGTTTGGGTTGACATTTTTCAACTTTAAGTTGATGCAACCCAATGTCAAATTTAGCAAAAAGGGAGCCATGCTGAGGACAGTGAGAGAGAGTGTGTGAGGGGGGAGAGATAGGGATAAAAAGGCTCACGCATCTATAAAAGACCAATATTAGTGCAACGCACTAAGTGAAACTTGCACCAATATTTTTCGTGGAGTTTTTTGCTTCAGTTTTTTGTTTGTCAACGCGACAGCCATTTGCTGACTTCTTCTTTCTTATGCAAAGCCCGAGCGACAGGTGGAAATGGTGGACCATGTCCTACACTGAACGGGTCGGACGGACGGACACACTGTAGATGGGAGAGGGGAGGTAAAAGTGCCTTTGTCATGTCGCTTTTTTGCGTAAATATTGCAAAAGTTTGCTTAAAAGCTTTTAGCATCCTATATTTTTTGGTTTATTTTGTCTTAGTCTTCTTCTTTCTGGCAGCTTTTCGACTGCGTCGCGTCAATTCTCCGGGGAGCTGACAAACGATTTGACTTTGCATTATATAATTTTCTGTGCTGTATGTTTTGTGTCTAATATTTAAGATGGCACAAGTCCAGCGGGAACTGTCAAATGTTGCAGCTCAAAAATATGGCATTTGATATAAGAGAGAGACATAGAGAGGGAGAGAGAGAGAGAGAGAGAATGACGCAATAATGGATCGATAATTGAGCTTATCAGCTCATTTAATATTTTTGCTTATCAAAGCAGTTTAGTTTATCAAACGACTTATCATATTAAATGATAACAATGTGCTGAGTTCGCCTCACTTGATCAGTGTGTTGTGTGTGTGTGTGTGTGTGTGCAACTAATCAATGCCACAAGCCGCCCACAACCTCCAACAACAGGAAGAGGAGCAATAACAATAGCGACTGCACAATTGACTCATTAGACGACAAAACCGCAACAAGGGAAGCCAACAGACACACACAGGACACAGAAAACACACAGACACACACTCTGTAAACATATGCATATGCATATACACATATACATATGCACACATTTCAATTTGTTATGTTTAATGATGTTGCAATATGCTTGGCCATAAATGTGTTGCACAATATTTGGTTGCAATTATATGTACTAAACATGGCTGCATGCCTCGTTCAAATGTCCCATTTGTTTTGGCAGTTAATGTGAGCAAAGTTTAAATACATATATTTATATTTATATTTGCGTTACAATTACATTACAATTTTTACACAATCAACGTCATCGTCATCGACATCGTAATAATAATCAGGCAAAGTGAAGTATCAAATTACAGTCGTAGACTGAGTATGGAACATGAATGAGAATCGGAAACAGTCGACATGCTTCCCCCCGCTGCCATCGACATGAGAAGCACACACGCCCTACACATTACACATTACACATAGGTAGACAGACAGACAGACAGACTGACGGACAGACAGACAGACGGCTAAAATGTTAGACTCTCAACTCAGCTCCCAGCTCACACACAGCGCAATTCTAATCAATTTTTATTATTTTTATAAACCTGAGCTGAAAGTGCGCCCAAAAGCAGAGAGTCAGCCCCGTCCACCTTCTCCTCCTCCTCTTCCCCTCCTCCATCTCCTCCTTGACTTCACTTTTTCTTTCGGCTTTGTTTCGTCTACGGGAATTTATCTTAGCGAAAGGTAGCAAAAACAAATGGCTTGCCTTGGGGGGATTGCCTGACTGCGTAGCCTGTCCTGTGTGTCCTGTGTGTCCTTGCGTGTGTCTGCAGCTTCCCCTCTGCTGCTGACAAACGCACAAAAAACGCTGCGCAGAGAGGGAGAAGCAGTGAAAGAGACAGGGAAAGAGCACGACTAAAAGAGAGGCTGCCTGCGAAGGACGGACGGTCGAATGTGTTTACGTTATGATTTTCGAAATCAAAATTCAGCACGAATAGGAATAAATTTACTTCCGAATGTCATTAAATTGTTTTCCGATAGAACGTGTATATTTCACGCAAGAAGTTTTTTTCTTTTTTTATTTGCCGCTCAGCGGGCGTCCTTGTGTCTAGATGTCCTGATGTCCCGATGTCCTGACGTCTTTGCTGCTCTGATAGCTCCGCACTTTGATTTCCTTTTATTATTACGGTACTTGATATTATTGATTTTGATTGAGATTTATGCTGCTGGGCGAAATGTTTCTTCCTGTTGCCATTACATATCCCATTCATGTTGTTGCTGCTGCTGCTGCTCCTGTTGCTCCCTCCTGTTGCTGCTCCTGTTGCTGCTCCTGTTGCCTGGTGTAAATGTTTAGCATATTTTCGCCCAGTTGCCTGCATAAATTGTGTTTCATCGCAACTTTTTCATCTTTCATTTTTTGATTAATGCACAAACTTTTGCCATGTGCAACGTTTAACTGATCAACTTTAACCAGCAATTGCGTTAACAACTTCTCATCCTGCATCTCTCTCCTCTCTCTCTTTCTCTATCATTGCAGCAGAACTCGTCGGTGGTGCAGAGCGACTATCGCATTCAATCGCCTGCTGGTGGATCCCCATTGCCGCTGTGCGCCGCTGGCAACGCGAGCACCAACAATGTCAACAACACCGGCGACAACAACTGCAGCACTGTGGCAATCTTGCAGAACAACACGAGTGCGGTGAATGCATCAGCAGGTGGCAACAACACCAATGCAGCCGGCGGACCCAACACCGTTCTGCGTGTGATTGTCGAGACACTGATGTACCCGGTATCATTGGACATATTGCATCAGATATTCCAGCGATTCGGCAAGGTGCTCAAAATTGTCACCTTCACCAAGAACAATTCATTCCAGGTGCGTTCACTTTGATTTCTTAGACATTAACTACATCTAATCTATCTACTTAAGTCACAACTACTCACAGCGTGAATCATTTCGAGTACTCTTTGTTGGCTAGAACTTTATTGAGTATTTCAAATAAGAGTCCTCTTTTTCCAGTATACAGAGCCCTTTTTATAATATTTAATTCAATTTATTAAATAAATTTCGATCATTTTTAATCGTTAATTTTAATTTGAATATTATTAAATTGAGACTAATATATATAATTTATTAAGCAATTTTTATTTTGATTAAATAATAATAATTTCAATCTTATAATCTGTATTAAATCTGATATTATGTGTTATTACAAATATTACATTTATTACATTTAATTTATTAAATCAGTTTTATTAAGGTTTTCATTACGTTTTCCTATAAATAATTTTAGTTATAATTTTTTTATAGTCAGCATTAAAGCAGATATTATATTATTTTGCGTATAATTAATTTTAAATTATAAATATTTTTTCAATTTCCTAGCTCTTAAAGTATTGCGTAAAATTATTGTGAAAATCTTTATTTTAGTTCTCACAACTATTTTTCCTGTAATGTATCATAATTGGTTATATTATTAAACTGAAATTGGTATACACATTTAATCATTTTTTTTTTTGGCAGGCTCTCATCCAGTATCCGGATGCACACTCGGCACAACAGGCCAAGTCAATATTGGATGGCCAGAATATCTACAATGGCTGCTGCACCTTGCGCATTGATAACAGCAAACTGACCGCCTTGAATGTCAAGTACAACAACGACAAATCAAGGGATTTCACAAATCCGGCGCTGCCACCAGGCGAGCCTGGCGTTGATCTCATGCCCACCGCCGGCGGACTGATGAACACCAATGATCTGCTCTTGATTGCCGCACGCCAGCGGCCCTCACTTACAGGTGATAAAATAGGTAACACAAACTGAACAATTTCCCTCTCTATTATCATTTTCATTTAATTCATTGTCTCTGCCTGTTGACTGCATTTTGCTCAAACCCACACACACACACACACACACTGAATAACATACACACACTGAAACAAACACACACATGAACATTGCACTATGGGCTATCTTTTAGGCGCCATAATGTAAATTTATTTGACTTGAGTTGTTGTTATACTATTTTTACACTCTGTTATTTAAAGTATAATTTCTTAGCAAATATCGAACTAAAGCAGTTGTATTCCGTGGACTATTAACTTTGTGGTGCAAGCAACTAAAGATGACAAGTTATTTGTTAACGTTTATAGTCTATAGTTTAAATATTGTCATTTCGCTTGTACAAGTTCAGGGACGGAATGTCAACTAACAATTTGCTTTGGTCGAAATTATAGTTTAATATAGTAAATAACTTTTAGTCTTTGTCAATAAATCAGAGTAGGATTTTAAAAAATAATATATTATATCTACTTAAATGTAACTAACGCACACAGAAAATGTCTAGTCTCATTATGTTTAGCCTTTATGTCGCACAAATCGAAATATCGCCCATAGTGCATGGCACACACACACGATACACATACAGATACAGATACAGATACATTGCTTAATTTGGAACTTTATTACCTTTACACTCGCTATCGATTCGTTTAGTATTTAAGCTGTCGCATGCAACTTTGCAACCGCAACATTATATATTCGATCTGCTAATACTTCATCGCTCTGTCGCTCTCTACTATCTTCTCTTCTTTCTTCTCTCTCTGCTCTCTCTCTCTCTTTCTCTTTCTCTTCTATTTCTCTCTCTGCTATTTCAGTCAATGGCCTAGGCGCACCCGGCGTGCTGCCGCCGTTCGCATTGGGTCTGGGCACACCCCTGACAGGTGGCTACAGCAACGCCCTGCCTAATTTAGCCGCATTCTCGTTAGCCAACAGCGGCGCCCTTCAAACTGCCGCCCCCGCCATGCGCGGCTACTCGAATGTGCTGCTGGTTTCGAATTTAAATGAGGAGGTAAGTCCATTACTTTACACTTACTTTAATCCACTGTGAACAGCAACCATAACTGAGATAACTGAGTTGCGGACCAATATTAAATGATCACATATGAACATCCTGTACCCGTCGTCCCTCCCATGCCACCCGGTCTATAAAATCATAAACTCACTCACAAATACTCGTACCCGTTTTCGTATTCGTATTCGTACATAAACTGTAATTAGTTTGCATTTCGTCTATGCATTTTTTTCACAAGTAACATTCTATTGACATTTATGCTTTTATTTTATTTATTTTTCATTTTATTTCAATTTATTTATCTTGTTTCAACTTTAAAATATCAATTTCAATATATATATAGTACGCGAGTACGTTTCACCGAATATTTCCACAATTTATTGACACTCAGTTAATCAATTGCAACACTAAAAGAACTAGAAAAAAATTGCTGCTGCTACTTTTTATTATGTGTATTATTTTTCTGTTTTTTTTTTTTTTTTTGTAATGTATGATTTATATGATTTTTTTTTAAATACATCTAAAGCAAAGACTTTCGCTAACTGACAACAAACTTCTATTTTCTCTTTTTTCTCTGTAGATGGTCACGCCTGATGCTCTATTTACCCTCTTTGGTACGTCTGCACAAAAAACAAAACCAATTTACCTACAGACATACATCTACTATATGTACAAATATCTATATATCGTATATTTAATAATTCCTTAATATGTTTTTAAGTATTTTTGGCAATGGCAGAGACCTTGCTATTTGCTATCCGTAATCTGCATCCAATCTTAAGTTGATCTACTCTAATATAACTCTATCGTTTCACTTGGTCTGCTCGGTTTGGCTCTGCCATTGCCAGAGAACCTTGCCACAATGCATTTCTAAACTCAATCCTTGACCACTTTTTAAGTATTATAGTTTGCTCGATTATTCATTGAATGTACACAGTAGGAAAATGGGAAAAGCTGCCAAAAAATTAAGGCGAAAAAAGAAAACGACCCACACATTCAAGTTGCTCCTGTTCTCTTCCCTATACTCCTCCATTCTCACAGCACTTTTATTTCCCCTTTGTCCCTTCGGCAAACAACTCGTTGGCGTGCTTCCGTTTGAAATTTACACCATTTACGTGCAATCAGCAAAAGTGCCATGAATTATTTATTTACACATCGAAGACATACTGAGATGCAGAGACAGGGACAGCGACAGAGACAGTGATAGAGACAGCGATTGGGAAGAGAATCGAATAAAAAAAGGAAGCCTCGAAAACAGAAACACAAGACAATTGCAGTGGCAAATGTTGACAAACAATAAGAAAAGTAGACACGATGAACAAGGCAAATATTTTAAATATTACATTAAAGTTGGCAAAATAGGAAGACAAAATTTTTGAAAATAAATACGTTGACTTTTCCGACATTCTACAAAACTCTGCATTATTTTTGGGCTATTTTTCCTGACCAAATTTTGAAAAAATAAACTTGTATTTAGTTAAACTGATATCTTTAATCTGTTATGAAATGACACAAGATTCCTGTGCCACATGTGCTTGCAACCTGATCAAAGTTCCATTATGCGAACAGCATTAACCATAAGCTTTATTTTTATAAACTTAATAAAAAGTTAACAAAAAAAGCAGGAAATAGCTGTTGCAAGTACAAGTGCCTCAACTGGGAGGCACGTTGGTCACAATAAAGCCATATAAGAGCAGTTTTAAAAGACATAATGGCTAGAGAAGGGGCAAGGAGGCAAGCGTAAGCAGTTGCAACGGAAATGTGCATTAAATAACATCATCTAAACGTTGTTTTCTGCATTTCTATTTCCATTTGTATTTCAATTCGTATTCGCATGTCCTTTTACTATTATATTTATTTCTATATTTATATTTATATTGTATTACAAAACACGAGAAGATTCTACAATAAAATTCTACAAATGGCTTTCTAATAGCTTTTTGCCTCGGGGCCAGCAGCAAATCCATCAGCTTGAAATTGAAATAGTTTTAGCCCTAGACGCAGTCTTAAGTCAACCAGTTAGAGAGGGAGAGAGAGAGAGAGAGTTGGTGAGAGCGATGGGGCAGTAAGGGAGAGAGGAATAGAAAGGTAGATAGTGTGACACACAGAGAATAGACGCATATGTAGACGCCGTTGGCAGTTATCCTGTCATAAGTTGTGCTTACAAATTGTAAAACAATGAAAATGAAAATATATGCGCTTGCATAAATCTACACAAGCCAGAGATAACATATATATATACACACACACACACACACACACGTATTAAAAAACCATTCTGTGGCAACAACGGGCAACAAGTGAAACCGCACTCAGAGCACACACACACACACACACACACACACACACACACCAACACCCTCGTATGGCATCCTGTTGCTCCTTCATCGTTCGCCGTTTGCCGTTGTGTCTGCGACATGCTCGTGTGCATGTAAAATTACATGAATTAAGTGCGCTTGTGGCGCCACATCCCCCTCCTCTAACCCACTAGTACCCCCTACCCCTTGGCCGCTCTCTCCTCTCGTCCACTTGAACAGCAGTTGCAACAGTTGCCTATTGTTGCACGTTGAATCTCTCAGCTCTGCTCAGCTCAGCTCAGCTCTCTTGCATGCAAATACAACAAAGCACATGCTTTAACATGCCGCTCATCCTGCCACACACTCCACACACACACACACACACACACACACACACACTCGTTCACACAACAAAAGATTGAGTGCGGAAGTGCATAGCTATAAAAATGTCCATTTATTTAGTTATCATTGCGCTTTGTTGCTGTTGCTGTTGCTGTTGTTGTTGCTGTTGTGTGTGCTGTCTGTCTCTCTTCCTCTGCCACTATTTCCCTACCTATCACCGACTCTTTCATTCTGCATATGTGTGTATGCATTTTATGCACTCAACTTTGCAGTTTTTGCTGCCTTTACAATTGAAATAAAATTTACTTTTGACTTTTCGTAGTTGTCGTTGTTTTGGGTGGTTGAGTATGTTCACTGTAGTATGTTGAGGTGGTTGAGGTGGTTGAGGTGGTTTCGTTGGTTGTCCTATTGTCTCCTTGCTGCTTTTTGTCGTCTCTGTTTCTGTCTTTGTCACTGTGTGTTTGCCAAATGAATTTAACTAACTTTGTAAAGTTAATGGGGTTTGCTGTTTGAATTGCTGATCCAACTTTGCCCTCTTCCTACTCCTCGATCTGACCAGAGTTCTACAATTTTATAGCATTTGGACTTGACTTTTCACATGTGCGGCATATAACTTGTATTACCTTTCTCTATCACTGTCCAACTTTTGCTTTTTCTCTCTCTTCTTGTAAGATCCTGTAAGTAAAAACTTCTTAGGGTCTATAAAATGGCTCCTAAATGTTTTAATTTCGATTCATAATTGCATCACGATAAGATTATTATTAATATTATTTCATTTTTACCTTGAGGTTCTATGGCACTCCCTTTAATTTTTATGACCTGTCGCATAGCTAGAACTACAGTTTTGAGAAATAACTTGAATCGAATATCTGTGACACTGAAATTGATTTAAGTAACATTATGTGTTTTTTGTAGCTATTCATTGTATAAAGTGAAACAATGAATAAGTAATTTCAATTTTAAAAGTTGACAATAAACCTATACATCACATTGAATTGTGAATTGCTTTAGAGCCAGAAATTAAATAAAAAATTTACAAAATCGGGAGAAAATAAGATTAGTTGCAGCACAAAAATTGAGCGAATACTTTTCCATTTAAAATGCAAGATTATCCAAAACCTTTAAGTTTGGTGTAAAATAGACTGCTTTATTATAAAAAATAAGAATAATAATAATCACATTGGTCTCTCTGTTGGGATAATAAAAAATCTATATTGTCTGTAAATTATAATTTGTCTAGCAATGGAGTTTAGGGAGACATTGAAAACTCAAACCTAAATGAATCAAAATAGAAAAAGGAAAAATGCTTACCAAAATTCGTACAGGGTCTCTTAGAGTCATGCTTTCAAACGCTCTACTCGTTGCTCTAACTGTTTGTTTTATTTAATTACCAAAATACTTCGATTCCTACAAATGCCAGAGGCAATCCTTGTTGTTGTTGCAGTTGTTGTTGCAGTTGTTGTTGCTGGCAAGTGTAGCGCATAATTGCAGCATAATGGATTTGTTGCTTTCCCCTTGCATTTTTGTATTGCCACAACACAGACACACACACACACAAACACGCACACACAGACATACTTACACACATGCAGCGCACTCATAACGAACACACAGTAACGTTAAGTCTGTTGCCGCCTTTGTCTCTGGTGACATAAAACGGTTTGTTTGCGGCTTGTTTACATGTCTATGTATCTGTGCGACTGTGCGTCTGTGTGTCTGTGTGTGAGTTGTGTCTGTGTGCGTGTCTTTGTTTGCATGTAAATGCATTTAATTTGAGTTTAAATACCCAAATATAAACTTTTGACAAACAAACGCAACCGCAGAGCCAAATGGAGAAGAGACGAGAGAACTTGCCTGTGGTTTAAGCTGCTTTTCTCATCTTGCCCAACGGCTTTGATTCACACGCACACACACGCACTCACATGCACACACACTCTGCACTCAGCACTCAGTTATGTGTGTGTGGCCTTTATTTACAAATTGCATTGGATTCTGTCAGCATTTCGAGCTTATCGCTTATAAAGTAAACAAAAATTTGCCATACGCATTAATTGCTTAAAAATGATTACTGTTGTTGTTGTTGTTGTTATTGTGTGTGCAGAAAGGCAAGTCTGACCACACACACACACTGACATGCAATAAGAGAATAGAGCTAAGGATAGCTTAAAGCAACTGAGCCACAATAAATCCCATCAGCAGCTCGTTAGCCACAGTTAAGACTTACTGCAGTCGAGTCAGCCAACAAGTTGGCAGTCGGTAGTAGTTGGCAGCTGCCTTGCACTGCTAATAAAGCTTCGATTGCTGATTTAACGCCAAGAGCTGAAGCTGAAGCTGAATCTAAAGCTGGCGCAAAGCGTGGAGCAGAAAATTGTTAGATGTACAAGAATCATACGCCCCGTTGCACACACAACAAGCTGCTTCAAGGGCGTAGGCAGGGGACAGCAGAAAGAAACACTGCCCCCTTCTACATTCATAGATACTCATTTTTTAGCTTTTGAAATCCACTCAGAATTGACAAATAAGTATTTTTACAGAGGATACCAAAAGAAAATTAAGAACATTTACTGTTGCCATTTTTTGACCCTTAAAAGACAAATTTGAAATTACATACATAAAGAAACAAAGCAAAATAACGAATAAAAGTTGCTTAAAATAGGATAGGCATAAATGCATCCCAAACCAAAGAACAATTTATGATTTCAATGCTTTCTTTACTCTAAGAAACTTAAAAAAATTTGAATTGCCACCCGAGAGAATAACATAAACGGGAATCGGGAATTTGTGTAAACGTTTCTTATTTTCAGAATTGTTTTATTGTTGATTAGATTCATTTATTTTTAATCTTACATTTATTATTATTATCTAGTTATGTGACAATTTGGCGAATCGAACTTGAAAGCTACTTGACTAAAAATATGATTTATATTTATATATGCTTGTATATAGAAGAGGAAAGTTAGAAATTTAGGACCCCCTTGGAGCAGATGTAGCTACTGCCTTGAACAGCGCTGTAGTTGTCGTGTTGCTGTTGCTGTTGATTTCGATGTCGTTGTCGATAAGCTTAAATGCTCGCTGTTAAGCGTCTTATTATTGGCCGGGCCATGACTCGGAATGGCGTGCCAATAGATTTAGATAACGCCACTGCCACTGCCACTGTCAGACAGTCAGGCGGCAGTCGAGTCTGGTCTAAACGAGCAATCAGCTAAAATGGCAGAGCTAAAATTTTATGTAATAACCTTTGAATTTCCAAGTAGCTCAAAGCCACGCTGAACCTGGCCAATAGAGCACGTCAATGATACTTGAGGAAACTTGTACGACAAACAAGCGAGGCGACTGGCGATTGTCACACGACTCCACACACACACACACACACACACACACACCTAAACACACTCACTCTCACACATGCCTGGAATAGCGCCTTTTGTTATGTTAATGGCAACAAGGGGAAAGGACACACGTAACCACAATTTCCACATGACGTGAATTTCAGCGTTTTAAACGGCCACGTTTAGGTGGCAAATTCTGCACTTCAATCATGGCTGTTTGCCTAAAAGCTGTTTGCATATCAAATAATAAGAGTGGCAAGCGTAAAGCTCGTGCAACGCCCTCCACGATGACGATGACGCACTTCAAACGTTAGCTCTCCTACAGATTGATCAAGGGAACGAACAAAAAAATATGTTCGAAAGCAAAAGGACAGGAACGTAACCCTTTTTGACTCGAGACATTTTATTAGTTTTGACAGCGCTTTGTTGTTGGACAGGCCAACAACTCAATTGAGCGAGCTCAGAGGTAGTTCAATGGGGGGGTTTGAATGGTGAAGGGGGATGGGGGAAGGGATGGAATTGCCCTGCTCAAATGCTACTTTGACTATGACACGACTCTTTAGACGCTTGACACATGCCGCATGCCGCATTCCAGTTGTTGCTGTCAGCCATTCAATAGACGCCGATTTAATAGAGACCATTTTCCCCCTTCCCCCTCTCTCTCTCAATCACTCTATTGACGCTTCTCCCCTTTCGCATCATAGCACAATGGTAAATTCTTCCGATTTTTAGAATACGCTTTTGAATAACAGGAAATCAGCAAATGTTCAAACTTTAATGTTACGTACCAGACATTTTAAAAGATCTCTCCACTATTTAATTAAAGTAGAAGAAACAAGAAAACAATTGAAATTGTTAGATTCTTCATATAGATTCCACTAATTGATTCCGTAAATAATTGAAAAAGCTTGTCTTTAAAAGCTGCACTCCGCTCACTTTTCCAGTCAATTTTCGTGTATGTCAAAAACTTAACCAAAAGACTTCATTCCTTCTTATGATATTAAATAGTTCACAAAAAATGGCTGAATTCCCCATAGTACAGTGCTGGCAACAAAACTGTTGCCTACTTTTTGGGACTCCATTCAGATATTTGACCCTCTTTATGCAATGTGGCATCAGCTGTATATATATGTATACAAACCCATCTACACATACAATAAAAACTTAATCAGTCTGCAAATCGTCTGGCAAACATATTGATGGGTCTAAGTGTGAGTATATGTGTGTGTGAGTGTGGAAATCCGCTTATGTAATTGTAATGGCGTGCTAAAAATTTATATCATTGCCGAAAATATTGTTGAAACGTGTTTAATTGAATTTTTATGAGCTCGAACCTGGGAGAATTGTGTGCGTGATTTTTGTTTGGCGCTCAAAATAATTTCATAAAATTTAATATGTTGCCGGCATTCGATGGCAGAGGGTAGAGAGAGGGGTTGGGGAGCGAAAGAGAGGCAATTTGATAAAGTGGCGTGACCGGAAGAAAGGCAAAATGTGTGCAAATCATCTCAATGGATTTATTCATAATTTAACAAGTTCGTTTAACTGATATTTGGGAAATTAATGTCAGCATATGAAATAAGCCTCAAATGGACTGTTGATGGTGGTTGTTGATTTACAAATCTGAGTGAGAAAATCGACAAATTAGTTGAAAGTATTTTATGGAAATATTTGAATTGAATTTCAAGTTGTACACACACACAAACACACACACACAGGCGCTCAGACTCAGTTTTTTGTGGCGAAGTTTTTTGCGATTTTCTTGTATTTTATTACAAGTATGAAGGCCACCGAAATTTGCATTAAACGACGAACGAGTGGCGATATTTTTTCATCTAAAATATGCTCAAACATTCGACTAATGGGTCGCCGGGGAATCGGAAAGAAAAGTCTGCAAACATATTCAAAGTCAGCCTGGCTGGCTGACTCGACGACTCCAAGCCGAGATATATAGGAGCTAAATCTTTTTTGCGATAATAAATTATTATAAAGTCTAGCTAAGGGCGGAGCTTTTGAGGGATGTGGTGGGAAGGGGGAGGGATGCCACTTTGCATGGCAACCAACTGATGATGGTAACAGCAGTTGCGCATACGCCCAGTTAGACGTCAAATAGTGATGGTGCTGCTGGGCAAGGTGGGACTGGGGATGACTGGCATTCAATACGCTTCACTGCCAATGCCAGCAGATACGAGTACATACATCCGTACGCTCTTGGCCAGTCTGACCTGGACTTTGACTTGGCTCGCTTGGCTTGCTTTATTGCTGCAATTGTTACTGGTTACTCTGTGCAAGCCAATTTTTCCAAGCAAACGAAATTTTTCGGTGTTTGGCATAAGTCAAGTTTTAGTTTGTTGCACAGTTCCTTGCTGTGCTGTGCTGTGCTGTAGAGTGCAGTCAGCCAGGCATCCAGAGGAGTCAGGCATCCAGTCGACTGTATAAAATGGATTTACTGCCAACTGTTGAACTACTACTACCTCGCTCTGTCTCTCTCTCTCTCTCTCTCTGTCGCAGTCGCCCGCACTATTTACTACCTGCATTTCTATTGCTACTTTTGTAACTTGTTAGCGCTCCGCTTCATTCGTCTCCCTTCCCCTTCCCTTTCCCTTTCCGTGTACCCTTCTCTGGCAATCTCACTTTTACTGCCATTCGGTTTTGAGTTTATTTTTATTTTTGCTGCTTTTAGTTCGCCTCATTTTTGGAGAGTGGTGGGGAGACTAGTTGAAAATTTACTTTTCGCATTATTCGATTTGTTGTCTTGGGCAACCGAGGGCGCCTGCACTTTACATTGTTTGCATTGCTGGACAATGGCAAATGGAAAGGCAAAGGGAAGGGAAAAGGGAATGGCAAGGGAAAGGAATGGAATGGAAACAAGGGCCACCTTTTAGCTACTACCAACTATTTTTTATGCTTGATGGCAATTTGCGCCCTGCTGCAAATTTGCCGCTGATTGGCTACACACGGACAGGACAACCAGGACAGGACAACCAGGACAACCAGGACAACTGGATCTAGAGCGGGCCAAAGAACTTTGCGTGCATTTTGCACCTTCGCCCAAGCAGCTGTCAAAGGTAAAAAATAAAAATTGAAAACAGTCCAATGCCCAACAGCTAACAAATCACAAGCAAATGCTTTTGTCCACTTGCACTTAAAGTTTCCTAAATTTAAACTTCCGGCCAACGACTGTCGTCTTTCGTCTGCATATTGCACATTGCATACTTTGCGGCGTTGCCTGCCGTAAGTAAAGTCATAAAATACAATTCAATAACGCGCCCAGCATCAAAAGCTGCCTCTTTCTCCTCCTCCTCCTCCTTGTTCTGCACATTCAACTCCTTTTCTCCTACAACTTGTCTGACAGCTGTAAAATCAGCCGCGTGGCGCAACCTTAAAAAGCATGCAGCCAGAACTGAACCACTATGGGCAACTTTTACATTTTTCTGAGAGTAATACAAAATAAAGGGGCAGTTCAAAGTATTTAGATAAAGCTATAGTTACATTTAGTCACAATTAAGACTTATTTTGTGTACTATTTAAGCCAGTTTTCCACCATTTTCATACAATACTATTTTTATTTTTTTATATATTTTTAAAAATTACAAATTTAATGAAATTTTGACAACAAAAAACTGTCCTGCTACCTAAGAATGAAACTTAAGATAGGGAAAATCGTCAGTTAGTTATTTTGATTGTGCACTTTAAATTAAAATGCATAAAATTGAATGTTTAATCTGTTAAGATCTAAAAATATTTAACTGGTTGTTGATAAAACGTCCCGATTAAACATGTAACAACTAATAAAGTTTTAAACTTGAACTCCTTTATCAGTTGCCTAGTTAAACCGGATATTATGAACTAAATAAAATTACTGGTTTATTGATCGATTGTTTCTATGTTTGCAACTTTGACAAGACTTTGTTAATAACAAATAATAGGATTATCTATTAACAATATTAAAACAGCGTTTTCCTATCGTTAATCTAAGCACAATTTGTAAAGAATTAGACCAAACTTGAGCTATAATTTAAATTTCTATTAATTTACTGTCAAAGAAGGGAATACCTTCCCATAGTCCGTCGCCAAAGTCAGAACTAAAGCTGGAGATGGAAATGGAGCTGTAGCTAAAGCTGAAGCTGAAGCTTGAGAAGATGCGTCACTAAAGCTGTGGCTCTGGTCGTAAAAAATAGCTGAGAAAACTTATTGAGCTAGTTATGAGTTTCGTACATGATACTAACGGCATCGTCCCGGCAATAATACCCGGCAGTTGCACCTGCGAGGTGATGGTGACTGGTAGGAAAAGGGGTAGCGGTGAAGGCAGAAGTTGCATCAACGTATGGCAACGTTATGGCTTTTTGGTGGTGTGTAAAACTTTCGTCTTGAATGTGGCAACATTTGCGCGGTACATAAAACTGTCTCTCTATCTCTATCTCTTTCTCGCTCCTCTCTCATCCCTTTCACAAACTGAATCTCTTGGAGCTGTCCGAATTTTCGTGGCTCGCCATTTTTGCATTGAGCGTCGACTCTTAAGTCGCGTCTTATGGCCGTGCACTACTTTGTAGATTGTATTGTGTGTGCTTAAAGTTGTGCTTAAAGAACCGTCCGAAATGCTTGCATATATAGTAATTTGATATTTTCATTAGTCCCACGATAGCAACAAAGTTCCTAAAGTATTTAGTACTAGTATTATGTGCATGTCTTTTCTCTCTTTAATGTGACTGCAATAAAGTGAAACTCAATATTAATAAACCGAAATATTTTCATAATTCACAGGTGTATACGGCGATGTGCAACGTGTAAAGATTTTGTACAACAAAAAGGACTCGGCACTCATACAAATGGCGGAGCCGCAGCAAGCTTATTTGGGTAAGTCAAATATGCCAAAAAAAAAAAAAAAAAAAAGTAAAAAGACCTGCCCCGAAAGTAATGAAAAATCTGCAGCTGTCTCGCTCTCACACGCTCTCTATCGTTGCGGCAGCGAAAAGAGGCATCAGATAAAAAATGAAGAATGAAATGTGAACGGGACAGGGACAGGGACAGTGGGTCAGAGCGGGAGGACTGTGTGGGGGGGACAGCTGCAATTTGCAGCTTGTTTAAAATGAAAAATTCCAGCAACATGAAATTCCAAACGCTGTGCATACCTTTGGCAACCAGACTCGATGCTCTTTGGCTGCTGCAAATGCAACAAACAAAATGTATTAATAATAAAAATTGTTAAAGCGAAAGAGATGGCCTGATATGCTCGAGTATAACGATTGCAGTGTGGCAACAACGAGCGGCACACGACTCGGGCACATAAATGAAATTTTATAAGCGCTTTATTACCAGCGCCTGTCCAACACCAACACCTGCTTCCAAGGACCAAAAGCATCCCACTGTACCCACTGCTTTCATTACTTTCCCTACCTCCTCCACTGCCTCTTCCGTTGTCTCTGCCTCTTATTGCATTGCGGAATCCCGGACTGACCCATGATGCGCCGCGTTGCCTGCCGCCTGCTCAGCAGGACATGCCAATCATTTTATTGCATTTATTTGTGCACTTTGCCATTGTCAGGCTTCACCTCTGACCCCCTCCTACCCTTGGCCTTTAGCTATTTGTGTTCGCATTAAACGAAATGAAAATCGTCGCCATTGCGAGGTGTTAAGAGCACCCAACCGACGTGCCAAATTCCATTTTATTACACAACAAAAAAACATATAGAAAATGTTGTGTACGACACACCCAAAATTTAATACCCTTGCAGAGACTTGTTTCCATTTCATAGAACGAAATATTTCTAGTGTTTGTTCTTTATATTTATTCAATCAATTAAATTAAACAAAAGATCTGTTCTTTTTTTCAAAATCTTAAATAGCGACTAAAGCTGAAAAATGCGTGATATGTATTCAAATATTTTTTTATGAAATGATTCGATGCTGCTTCGGATTTACGGAGTAAATAATTTTAAAGGTTCGATTATAACAGGTATAATAACAAACTGCGAGGTTGCTTAAGGTATCTCAAGAAACAACACACTTCTTTAATCTAAATAGTTTATTTGCGAAATCAAATCTGGTCGATTCCAAGATATACAGGGATCTGTATCAAGTTTCATCTGATGTTTCACACATTTGGTGACATAGTCAATATACCCTCGGCAAGCGTATAATTAAAACTGAGCAAATACAAACGCAGCAGCGCTGACAGTGTCACCTTTTCAATTTCAATTTGGTTGTATTCCATTTAATACAGCGACATGTCTCGGCCAGCGGGGGCGGGGTTGACAAGCCGGGCGTATACTGGATATTCTTTTCATTTATGCGTATTCGAAAAATAACTCAAAAGCTGTCAAAGCTATGCCCACGGGCAGCTTAATTGAAAACGACAAGCGAACAGCGAACAACGATAAACGCACATCGAAATCGGCATTGAGTTGGAATTATAGTTTTTGCTGGTGTTAAGTAATTTCACGCATTGCATTGCGCATACGCAGCGTTGTGCAGCGGGTTTATTAGCTGCTTATTGATCATTGAAAATACAGATGTGCCAGCCTCAGATTAAGCCGCTTTAGTTGCATGCAACCCACGCAGCGTGTGGCATATGGCGCTCAAGCTGATGATGCTTAAATACTTAACAAATAATTTGCCACATGTCTGTAAATTGCATTGGTTTGTTTTCTGCTGCTGCAACACCATCAGCAGCAACAGCTGTTGTTGTTATTAATAAAGTTTAAATAAATTTAATTAGTGCAATGAATGCAATGCAACGGAAATTGCCAAATTGCATGACACGCGGCTGCATTTAAAATCACGGCAAAAAAACACGAGTCCAGCTTCTTTTTATATCGATTTAAAGTTCAACAAGCAGGCGAAAAGTGCTCGACTTGGACATACCCATTCATTTGTCTATTTTTTCTTTGACTCGAAAAGTATTTAAACGTTGGAATGTTAATAATTGAATGTATCCTTTGAGATATTTGTATTTAAGGCATATCAATAATACTCAGAACTGTTGCCATTGGCTTTGATAAACCATGAAAAATATGCTTTGTGCTGCACTTAATTTATAATGGCATTTATCATTATGCAAACATGTTTTCTGTTTCATTTATTTATTTTTATTTTTTTGGCGCTTTCTGCAATAGTCGCCATACTTATCGCATATTTGAGCTCAAAGGCATTCCAACTTTGAGCTGATATCTGTTTTGTATATTTTAAATACAATCAACTATGATTTGTATATTATAGCATTCTATAGTATAAATGTTCTATAATTTGCATTTTCTTTGTGTCGCTGCTGCTTCATTACTTTTCGGAATTCCTGGCTAATCAGTTGCAATCAGTTGAAATATGCAACACATCTCGTATACGTAAAGTTTATTGCATTTGTCAATAATTTGACAAATAATAGAGACCACAGCATGTGGCATGCGGCATGTTGTATGCGGTTCAATGCGATGCGATGCTGCAACTTTTGCAGATAGACATAGGCAGCCAGCAAAATGCGTCTCATTATTTGTGGCAACTAACCAAAACTATTCGACAAGCAAATTACTGTGCATACACACTCGCACACACGCCCGCACAAGCACACATAGATGCACACACCCAATTGTTGTTGGCATGTGAAAATATTAATGGCGCTGCGTCAACATATAGACTACTAATGTGCCGCGAGGGCTGCCAAATGGCAAACACTTCCGGCTAAATTCTCATGTTGCCCCCAAACCAAACCAAGCAAATTCCTTATTCCAATCGTTTCGTCGTCCGTTGTCCGTCCGTTCGTTCAGGTGAACCCAGAGTTGTGGGAGGAGTCCGGCGTGTTTGCGAGTTTTGTCGGTGAGTGCGCACTTATGCACTCATAAAATATTAACAAATTCATTCGTTACTTTGCCCAAAACTCTCGCAACTCTGCCAGAACAAAGACGATTACAAGCCACCCCTCTCCGCCCTCTCCGCCCTCTCCCTCCCTTCCTTTCCGCCCACCCCCTGCCCTGGACGATCCAGTGCACAGACGAGTTGGCCAGCAGTTGGCAGCAGATGTCCTGTGATCCCCTCCCCTTCCCATAAACAAATCGCCCCCTTTATACCATGCATACGAAAGTGTCTCGCATGGACTATACAATTTTTCCCCCTCTCTGTGTCTGTTGGTGCGCACAAAATACGGTTACAATTGCACACTCAGCATACGAATTACAGCGTAAAGGCGAAAAAACTTTCTTTCTTTTGTTTTTGTAAATGAAGTCAAGAGAGAGAAGACAGACGGGCGGACAGACGGACGGACAGAGACCTAACTCGAAGCAAACACAATGCGACAGCAATCAAGAGCCAAAGCAGAAAATAGACAAAAACTACACATTCACACACGCACACACACACACGCACAGAAATACACACACAATGTTAAAACAATAAGCATATGGGCGGGTTGGTACATTCACAAGGGAAGGAGGTGGTGAAGGGCAACAGGGGCAGATTGAGGTGTGTGAGTGTGTGGGAAATATTATAATGGCCCAATCGCCAGGCGATGCCAACGATGCACAGTGGATATTTGGGTTCGTTTAGCTCGAATTCAGACATATTAGACAACTTTTTCATATATTTTAATTATATTTACATTTAATTTTAAGAAATTTTGTACTTCATGCAAAATTGTTCAAAAATTCTTAGTTTTTTAAAAAGCCATCTAATGGAATATTTATTTTCTGACCAAAGATTAATTGTTTTGTCACTTCCAATCATTTTGTGACAAGGTCTCGATATGTTTGATTTTGGTGCGACTTTAAAAGTTAATTAACTTGTGAAGTGCATTGCATTTACACCACATTTTACAGTACAATTTATAAGCTTTAGAAAAATGCATGTTTTATTATATAAATCAATCATGTGTGCATTTGATTCATTGAAAATATGAAGCAGAATTGGGTTTTTTATAATGTTTCCAGAATAATAATTGGTAAAATGTAACCAAGCTACCTGACAAAGTTATTAATTAGTGCTTGCTAAAATGATCGAAAGGACCACTGTGCAATAGCGACGTTGTGTAAATGGATGCTGACCGGAAGCGCGCCATTTGTTTTGTCTGCCTTTGTCGGGATTAAGTTTTTGCACAACTTATTACAAACTATAGACACATTACACACACACACACACACAACTGACTTTCATATATAAATTTATAGACACACGCACATCTGGCGCTTCATTTTGTACGTTGTTACTCGGGGGAATTTGCGTAAATAAATTGTTCATGCTATTTTGGCGTACAAATTACTGCAAAATATTTTGCATGAGCGGATACGCATCAAAGTATTTATAATAAAAACAAACAAATATTTGCGCACAGTGGACACGCATCCAACAATGTGTGTGCGTGTGTATTTTATATATAAATCGTATCTATATATTATGAGCCGATTACGCACACGTTATGCGAAACTTATTACCGAGTTTTGACAAAGTTGTTGCCTGCATATTCAACTTTATTGTTAAGTGACTATTTGAATGACTTAACGCAGTTGAGAATCTGCCAAAGTTTTCTCATGAACTGACTTTGCATAGTTTCCATATGACAAATGTTCTTGCCATGAATTGTACTATAAGTGACTTAAGTTAGTTATGTTACGAGTACTTACTTAGTTGTTAGAACTGAGCAGAACGGCATTTCTTGTTTATGAGATCAATCAATCTCACCTGAGAGTCTAAGCCAAGAGCCAGCTAATGCAAAGTGGGCATTATTACAAGTTGAGATTGTTGTAGTTGTTGATGTTGTTGTTAACCCACTTCATTCATACTTTAAACACACATAAATCCTTTAGAACCGTCGCATTATCTACAAGTCACTTTTGGAGTTAGGACTCCGACCAACCTAACTTGCTTGTTCCTTTTTTATACCCTTACAGAGTGTTTAATAACTTGGTAACCAAGTGTGAAACGCACTAAAAGAGGCGTGGCAGATCCCATAAACTATTTCCATTTATTTATTAAAATTCAGCTAAGAACAGTTCATTCAAATTAAATTTAGTTTATGAAAAACAAATTTCAACTAGAAAATAAAACTGAAATTCTAAAAAAAAAACTAATTTTAAAATTAAATGTATTAAGTATTAGAGAAATTCAAAAATATATTAAATTGGGGAAACCCAGAAAAGTCCAATCAGATCAATAAGTGTTAAATATTTAAATACATATTATTTACATATAAATTGTAATAGGTAATATTACAATAAGGTATTATTTGAGAATTAAGGATTTTAGAGAAGAGGTTTTACAATTACTGTTTGATCCGTTTCTTTGGTACTTTTACTGGTTATAAAGCCTACAAATATCGAAAGGAGCAGTCCAATTTAATACGGAAAGAGTATGAAATCGGCGTGACAAGGGAAACTCACTCGGTTGTATTTTTATTTAGAAATCCTTTTGGTTTCTATGGTGCTCAGCTGTGCGTGCAATATTTTTGTTGTTGTTTTCTTTTTTGTGTTTAATGCCTTGCACAAGTTAATAATGATTTGTTATTGTTGTTGTTGTGGCTGTAGCTGTAGCTGCCACTGGTCAGGTTGGTAATTAAAACTTTAAGATACTTTTTTGAGTTGGGCCTGCCTTCCCAGTCCAGTCCAGTCCAAAGCCGCAACAAGAGGTAACAGCAACAGCAACAGCAGCAGCTGCAACACTTTGAAAAGCACCGAGATGATAGGCAAAGTTTGGCCCTCCATCCCTCGGTGCTCTGTCCTCCATCATCTGTGCCTCCATTTAGCTAGCGGAGCGTCGTCTCGGCTGCACATTAATCTTTATTACAAGTGTTTGTCATATACTCGTACACGACGACGACGACGACGACGGCGACGCATGTGGCAAACTGAATGTGGCAGAAGCGTTTGTCACTGTGCCTGCCTGTTGTACTGTTGTCCTGCCTTTTATTTAACAATTTATTACATTTTCAAGCCTTATTTTTTGAAAAATCATTTAATCCATTAGGCAAACAATAAACGGCTGAGTAAGCATATTATTTCACAATAAAACATAAGCAACTTTGCCTCCTCCTCATCCTCATCCTCATCTTCGTCCCTCTCTAGAACTTCGGCTACTGTCCATGACAACTGCGCACAATGATAAAATGTTATATAATTTATTAAAATAATGCACAAAAAATGACAACAAAGTCCCAGCATGACTTGCCTTGCGCCAACACAAATTGAATAAAAATGTAATCGAATTTGAAATCGGACAGAAATCGCATTCACTATCGGCAAAGAAATCACAATCGCCATCGCAATCGGCATCGCAATCGAGTTGAAAATACAAAACTACATTTAACTGAACTGTTGCAACTGTTGTTTGCCACAGCAACTGAGCCCCAGGTGCTGTTATGACTATCGAGACGCTGTTAAACAAGGGGGGAAAATAGAGAGCGAAAAAAATCGTAGCATACTTTTGTGGGCAATGCATTTTATGGCGAGTCATTTGCTTGTAAATCACCAAAGGCAGACGACATTGATAAAGTTGCAGTTACATTTTCGAATGTAAATATTTTCCTGCACTTATTGCCGACTTTGTCCGTGGGCACAAGGGACGGGAAGATGGGCGGAATGGGTGTGGCAAAGTAATTTTATGGCTTGTAACGCAGCATATAAATTGCATCTACACATGTGAACACATGTAGACATGTAGTTGTATCTATGAATACAAACATGAACAAATATTCTATCATACCCACACCCACACCCACACTCACACACACACTCTCACACACAAACAGACTCCCTCCCAGACACTCGACTAGAAGTTGAGGAAGCTATTGGATAAAACTTTACCACTAAATTCATGCATTGCCAATCGTTTTAACATGTTGTTTTACTATATTTTTCGCTTTTCCCATTTTTGTTGATATTTTCAGCCATGTCTCACCTTGATAAATTACGTTTATGGGGCAAGCCAATACGTGTCATGGCCAGCAAACATCAGGCCGTGCAGCTGCCAAAGGAGGGACAGCCGGATGCGGGCTTAACACGTGACTACTCCCAGAATCCGTTGCATCGCTTCAAGAAGCCCGGCAGCAAGAACTATCAAAACATCTACCCGCCATCGGCGACACTGCATTTAAGTAACATTCCGTAAGTATTGAATCTATTTCATCTGTTGGATATATGTGTTGGTCGAACTCGAACTCGAACTCGAACTCGTGTCGTGTGATACACTCGGAAAAATAGATTTCCAAATGTTATGGCGAAATTTGCCTTGGTTAGCTATTCCTAGTTTTTTTTATATATATGTTATAGAAAATCTGCAAGTGAATTTCGAAAATTTCTGGCAAAAAACTAATATTTTCCTGTGTTCGATCAAATTTCTCAATAAGAAATAATGAAATAATTAGAAATAATACTTCGAATGCCTCTCTTTTTCCGAAAATGGTTTTTCATTTCTAAAATTTGTAACCACATATTTAACAAATGTAATTTCTATTATGAAAGCAAATCGCTCTTGAGAGCAATCGAAAGAGAAATTGTTTATTTTAGGGACTTTATTCTGAGTGTACGTTTAAAGACAAGAAATATCTGTATATAGTCGACACAGCTGGAGTTTGTATTTTCATCAACGCCACGCGGGCAATTACAATTACCGTTATGAGCAGCAGCCACCCACCACCTCCACCAAACACCTCCCGCATTCCCCGCACTTCCCACACCTCCAAAACACATGCAGTCACAGAGCAGACGCCCCGTGTCGCTTTTGTCTGCCAAATATGACAAAGCGCCCCGCCAGGTTCCTATATGCCGATGGCAACGGAGGCGGTGGTGTGAAGGGGGCGGGGCAAAGCTGCCGTTTGAATTTATGTGTTTGGTTGGTGGGGGGTGGGATGTTTATGCGATATCTATAGGTCGCACAGCATGGCAATTTAAATCGATAGCCGTTAATTTAACGAATGTGTTTTTCTCTCTGTGTATTCAACAGCTCATCCTGCACTGAGGATGACATCAAAGAAGCCTTCACCTCCAACAACTTTGAAGTCAAAGCATTCAAGTTTTTCCCGTAAGTTGAACACACACACACACACACAAACACACACCTCACCAGGTGTAGATCTAATCTAGATAGCTAATTGAATTTCTTAACTTGCACTTACAGCAAGGACCGCAAGATGGCGCTGCTGCAGCTGTCATCCGTGGAGGAGGCTGTGTTGGCGCTCATCAAAATGCACAATCATCAGCTGTCGGAGTCCAATCATTTGCGTGTGAGCTTCTCCAAGTCGAACATCTAGAATCCGACCCGGGGTCAGGTTCACTGAACTTGACTGAGTGCCAACACAACAACAACAACAACAACAACAGCATCAGTAACAGCAACAACATCAGTAACAGCAACAACTATCCGCAACGGCAGCAGCAGTTACATTGGCAGCAACAGATACAATCTATAATTCGTAGTACAAGCGGCGTGCAGGGCAATCGCCACAACACCCACTTCAACTGACAGGCAACAGCAACAGCAACAGGCAACAGGCAACAGCAACAGGCAACTGCAACAGGCAACAAAATTAACGCCACCCAACCAACAATCCTAACCCATCAAGAAACAGCAGCAACAATCGATGCAAGAGCTATAGCTAATCTATATATACAACATACAAATTCTTAAATTTAAATACAAAAAAAAAAGAAATGAACATAACTGTTTCCATTATTGAGCATAACTCTAATTGCAGAAATTCTAAAAGAAATTCACAAAGCTACAATTAATTATACAATAAAGATACGAATACATGCTACACTTCTACTTACATATATTATATATAGTATGATGAATAAACCAATTCATGTTGGACACAAGAGAAACACAACAAAAATTAAACAGTTTTAAAAGAAATGCAAAAGAAAGAGCCCACTAAACAATCAGCGACGTCGTATAATCATAAGCTTAAAGTTAAAGTTAAATCTAAATATATATATAAATATATATATAAGATGCATTGAGAAACAAACAAAAAAAAACACAATTAGTTGTAATTTGAATGCACACTGTGTTTTGGTTTTAAAAAACAACAGCAGAGAGTCAAAACAAAACAAAATCGACAGCAAAATTTATGTTTATAAACAACAAAAAAAAAAGAAAGAAAAGAAAAGAATACTGAGGAAATAAGCAACATTTTATTATGTACGAGTATTTACTGTTATTATATTTTAAGTGATTGAAACTTGATTTTACAAACAAACTACTATACAGAAGAGTTGAACTTAAATGGCAAGCAAGCATTTAAGAAGTTTTTAAATGTTTTTTTTTGTTCATTTTGTTGGTAGTGCGTAATGTTAAAATTAAATCTCAATATTAGATCAACGACGTGCACACTAAATCCTAAGTGTACTCGTAATTGCAAAGCCAAGCAAATGGCGCTGAGAAATGTATTACACTTAATATTAACATTAAATCAAATCAAACTATTCGGGCGTGTGAAGAGATCCCATCATAAAGTTAGTACGCCTATTCGTTTAGCATTAAAACGGAACAAAACAAAAAAGTAACTCTTTTAAATGCAAATAAAAATCAAATAAAATACAAAAAACAAGAAACAAAAACAAACAAACATAAACAAATTGAAAGTAAAGCGTACGTAAAACCTTCTGTGTGTGTGTATATGTAAATGTTGTTAAATTAGAAAAATATTATTATATATACACAAAATGAAAGAGATATATACTGTATAATGGATATACATGCATATGCATAAATACAAATCATATTGTAAGTATATATACATACATATATATAATATATATATTGAACTATAACAAAAAAAACATGAAACAGGAAATAAAACAAATTTTAAGCTACGAAAGTAAATCTCAAAAGAATCGTAATTATATCTAGGCCTAAGCATACCAATATGAAAGACATATAAGTGTTTTTAGCAAAACAAAAAACAAAAAACAAAATGATAAAAAGAACAAAATGCAAAATCGAAAAAAAGAAAAAAAAACTCAATGATTTTTTGATAATTTTACAAAAAGCCCCACACCACGCACACACACCCACACACACACACAACCATAAACACACACAGAAACAGACAGGCACAATTTACTATACACACATCAATGTTTATATATATTTAGAAAGTGAAATAATTATTTATACTATGTTGGCGCAAAAGAACAAAAAGAAAAAGAGAAATAAAAATAAAAATATAAATAAAAGCAAAAACAAAAGCAAATATGATTAATAAAGTAATTGTAATTGTAACTAAATGATATGGATTTAGTTTTTAAGCATAAGTAGCAGTGATCGTAATTTAAAATTAACAAATTAACAGAAATGGTAAATTTTGAAATCATTAAAACGTGTACGAAAAGCAACAGTAAAAAACCAAGAAATGCATTGTAAAATGTGTAAAATTTTAAATATCAAATACGATATTTGTAATTAATTGCAAGTTAGCAGCTGCTAAGTATTTAACTGGCCAATTTGGTGGTAGGAGTTAAGTATGCCAATATTGACAAACTTGGCCACAATCGCAAATAAAAGGAAGAGGAAGAGGATAAAGGAAACATAGTTTAACCACAAGCAACATTTCTCATGCAACTCAAAAGCTTAAAGTACATAATTTTTTAAAAACAAAACTCTAGCGTTTCATGTATACATTCTATCCTAATCTAACTTTAACTAATTAACTTAACTTAACATATGCTCTATGTCTATGCCTATATGTCTATGTCTACTTTATAGATACAACATATGAATATATATACACGTTCTGTTAGCGCATCGATACAAGGTAAACAGAGATATACATATACATATACATATACACATATATATATATATAGATATATGAAGATATATACATATATATATCAAACCCACGACTGCTAGAATTTCAAATGAGAACTCTTGACAAATCAAAAATTTCATACAAGTATTTCACAGATTTAAAAATAAACAACAACTAACTAATAAAAGCAACAAAAGAAACCAAGTTAAAAAAAAAAAACAAAATTGAAAATAATTTAATATAATTATGTGAAAAGTTAATTCATAATATATTTATGTGTTTGTGAACAATACATACACACACAATCAGACAGACAGATACAGTTTCAGATACAGATTCAGATATAGATGCGGATACAGATACAGATACAGATTAACATTAACTGCAATTAATCGAAATGCATAGATAGATAGAAGGCGGCTGTACTCTGGTATAGAGCGTTCAAAGTGTAATCAAATATTTAGCCCAACGATAATATAGATACAATTTGCGCCACAGCGTGTTTTTGTTGATAATGAAGAACACACCGAATAAGCAGCATGCGAATTATTAGAACTACTACGTACACATATTCTACTCGTACATACATACAAATACTTATCGACAATGCATGCATATATTGAGTTCAAAATAGGCAATTGCAGCTATTTGAGAGAAAGAAAAGCAAAACACTCAAAGTATTAATTTACCATGTAGAACACACAGAGAGATACATTGAAGAATTTAATAATTACAAATTTATCACATAATTGATTACATTTAACAAAAGGACAAAACGAAGCGTCAGACAGCGTCAGTTGAATAGCAGATTGCTTTCAACTGTCGCCTCTGATTGAATCATAAGAAGCAAACAGTTGCATATACTACAAAATAACAAATATACATATATACTTATATATATATATATTAAATAAAAAATAAAATAAAATAAATAACATAATACATATACAAATACAAATAATGAAGTCTAGCAAACAGTCATAAGTTGTAAATTTTGAGCTGCAAAACGAGATTTTACCAATATGCAAATTGAAGCATAATCAATTCAAGACTAAATATATGAATATGAATAGCATACATACACCCATACATATACATACATATGTACGTACACATTTTAGTTGTGAAGCTGAAGCCCAACTTATTCTACATACTTACATACATAGTTGCATACATGCTATGTAAATGCTATGTTAATGTACTTTATGTAATAACTAAATGCATAATTGCATTAAAGAAAACAAAACACTCAAATAGTGAAAGTTGTGGAAAACAAACAAGTTTGGTGTACAATTGAAAAAAAAGCGTTAGGAGAACAGTTTTTATTTAAAGAAAAAAATTTAAATGCACATGCGCAACATACTTTTACATATATGTATGACATCAACAGAAACATATCAACAACATTTGTCACATGAGTACGAGTTGTTTGTTCATTTTAAACAGACACCACAATCCGATACACAATTCCGTTTAGAGCAGTCACACACCACACAACACACACCACACACCACATACCACATACCACATCCAATCCGCAGTTTTGTAGGAAAAGGATCAGAGTATCAGAGAACAATCGAGGGTTAAATCAAATATGAAGTTGAGATAAAGCTTTGGCATGCATATGACAGCATTAGAAAATAAGATTTATCAGAAATGCAGCAAAATTATTATAAGCAAAAAGATCGTATATCGTCGTCATAGACAGTGAGTCATAAAGGAAGAAAGCATAGAGAATTTGTTACATATTTTGCCAACGGATAAAGACAAAATTAATTATTTATTTTATAGTTACCGTATACTTTTTTAAGTATTTTATTTCAAAGTGTTTTTTGGTAAAATATTTTATAGATTTTTGTGCTCATTAACAAGTATTTTTATTAGCATAAATTTATGTGTGGTTTTTAGCGAAAGTAAAAAAAGTGAAACTTGAAAGTGAAATAAAATGAAATGAAACTGTTGATGCGTTTGCTTGTATTAAGAGATTTATCTTGTTTACTATTGACAATTAGGCGAACGCATTCAACTGAATTATAATTAAAGTAAATTAAAAAAAAATCTAAATGAATATATATAGAAACAATCATACATACTTATATAGCTAGCGAAATCTGTGTTTTACTTGCTTCGTTTTAACATTGAATTGTTTATTCAATTTGAGTTCACTTTTAAGAATTGAAACACACTACAAAAGCAGGAAAGAAACAAGCATACAAGTTATAATAACAGACAGAAGTTCCTAATTTTTAGTGAAATGATAAAGCTAAAAACAGAAACTAACAAGACATTTTGCAGCAGTGAATTTAATATACAAACAATAACATAAACATAATAAATAAAATCGTATTTACTTAATTCGGTTTTCAATTACCTTACCTTTTGCCTTTATTCATTTACTTTACTTCACTTCACTATCATTTCCTTTAGTATCCTTGGTCTCTCTCAAAATTTTGTGCGCATTAGTCGATCAATTATGGCAAAATTCAACTAGGGTCCAAGATTTAAATATAATCAATTATATTTAAAAACATTAATTAAAAGAACTACTTTAAAATGGGCTTATGATCTGCCAATTGGTACCCAATTTCGAGTTCTAATTAACTTATCTAAATACTGAAAATCCGCAAAATGTATGCACCACTCTCTCTTACTCACTCACTCACCCACTCTTTCTCTCTCGCTTTCTCCCTCGCTATACTACAAGCACATACACACACTCATTCTTAAACACACATTAAAGATCTTACAGATATTGCCAATATTTCTTCATCAATGTATTCTTGATTCTGAAATGCTTATCTAACGAAAACTAAAAATAAAGTCACGCAAAACAATCAAAATCGAACTTGAAACATTTGTTAGAACAAATTTCTTAAATTTACACCAAGATAAACACTTTTAAGCATTTGTGCTCTCAAATTGTACAACTTACTCGTAAAGGTAAATCAGTAAAAAATAATCATTTTATGCTCTAAAATAAATGAAAGTAAACCATATGTTTATGCAAGATTTTCCTCACCAAATTTTACTATAAATCTATTATGTGTATTGTATATAAAAAAGAAATGAATAAGTATATGGATATATTAAAAAAGAAATATGCGGTTGCAACAATGAATCAATCCAACAACATCAAAGCGACTTCAATTAAATAATAGCACAACAAATGAAGAAAATGATAAGAAAAATATAAACTATAAACTAAAGTATACATTTTCGATTTTCACGTAAATATAATTGGTCACCACAATCAAAGCAACACAAAATGATTGAGTAAAGTATTCGGATTCGGCTTGATAGGCAATCTTATATCAGTCACATTTTATAGTGTGACCAAACGTGAATAAATACTTAAAAATTCAATATGAAGACATTAAACATGTGGTAAAAACTGAATAAATGAATTAATAAGAAAAGAAAGAATTGTGCGCAGAGGATAAAATTTCAAACAATGAAATGAGATGAATATTTGTTATGTTACAAGCATTAATTAATTATTATAATATTAATTATTATTGAGAATATTTGAGAAATAAATACAAAATAAATGATTTAAATCATTAAAAATTAAACACTTTTGAATGCGTTGTACTCAATTCAATATACTATACCTTGGCGCTGAGGAGAGCTTTATCAGTTACTTCTCCAGTTACTTATACACTTTTACTTTATTGTTAAGTTTAACGGCATATTATTATTATAAGTTTTATTATTAGTTGTGAAATGAAATCATATGAGTTGTTAAAATAAACATACACACTTAAACAAAATTGTTTAATTTGTTTCTCCTCGACACTTTCGAAATTAAACTTTAAATATATTTAATTTTAACTCTAATTAATTTTAAGTTTTTTAGTTTATCCGACAAAACATGTTACATGTAATCTTATAATTATAATTTTGTATTCAAAGCTAATTCTTTTATTTTGAGTTTATGTTTAATTTCAACACAAAATACATATGAAACGTCATACAAGTGAAATGACCTTATTATTTTTATTTTTTGGCTTATCTTTTTACAGCATGGTGGTAAGTATGTACAATTCCACAAAACCCAAAAAATAAATTTTAAAAATAAATTTGTACAAAAGCAAAGACTGTCCCAATTTTAAGAAAAATTACTGAAGCCATTGAAATTTTTCAGTTGAAAATTAACAAATAGATTTATGGATGATTTCGATTTTAATTTTTAGTGTAGTGAGTTAATTTCATAAAATCAAACATTATTTTTATTCAAATCGTTTATTTACATATATATCCTGTTTGGAGTTAAGAAATTAAAATATGTTTATAGAACTAAACAACAACAGAATTGACATAGTGTTAAAATATTCGACACTTTTATTCATAACGCCAGGCATATCACATACAAGTGTGTCTCAGATTGACACATAACTCAATAGAGCAAAAGTGAATTTTACACGATACAGAGGTGTCACAGATAATATCATTTTAAATATTATCGTATTAAACAAGAAAAACGATCTTTGGGGAAAAAAATTAACGAATGGTGTACCCACTATGTTTAGAAACTCGATTTGTTTCAGTTTAAAAAGTAAGAAATAATAAAATTATTGACATTGGTTTGAATACTTACTAAATTAAATTCACAGCTGCTAGATGGCGCTGTACAGTACTGCTTGGTGTGTTAACTGCTTGCTGGACGTGTAGTTAAGTAACTGCACTGCTTTCCCCATGGACCGAAATCTCTTCAACGATATCGTAAACGATTCCTTGGGGATTCTAAACGTGCAAAACTCCGCGATATAGAAAAAAACGATAAACAAACGAATCACTCGTCGCTCAGTTTGTGGCAGGAAATGTTTCGAACGTGGAAGATCACAAAAGTCTTATTTGCACGATTTGTGATATGTAAAACGCAAAAAAAATGGGTCTTGATTTTTGACATATAATCCATAAAAATGGTTATTAATATGGTGATAAAGGCTTCTTTTTTAATTGTTAGTTTTAATTTCCGTCGGGAATAAATGTGGGCACATCTCTAAAATCGCTTAAAAAAATCAAATATGAAAAAAAAATTTATAAAATTGCACTGTCGAAAAACCATAAAATAAATGTATTTCGTGTGGTTGTGGTTCCACAGATATAAAAAAAGGGGTTTCGATCGTGTAATAGCCATTAAGTTAAAATTTCTTGTCTAGAGTTAACAAATACATTATACATAATCTATTTATTTTAGACAATAAACATTGTCTGGCTATATGCAGCCGACATTTAAAATTTACATTTACATTAACAAAATAAAATTAATTAATATTTATTATAAAACTATTTTTTAAAATAAATATTAATTAAAAATATAAAATATTCTGGGGTATATAAAAAATTAAATAAGGTAAACCGATTGGTCCAACAAGGATTGGGGAAAACCCAGAAACTGATTCTATTCTGGCACGATGTGATTCGTATTTAGGGGACCAAATGCATGACCCATACTCAAGAATCGAACGAAGAAGAGATGTATATAAAAGTCTAGTAATAATAAGGATCATCAAATTCCTTGGACCAACGCTTAATAAACCCAGGAACTCCCATTGGCCTTATTGACCGAAACATCAATATGTTTATTAAACTTCAGCATCTGATCCAGGATTATACCTACATCATTTACTGAGCTTTCGGTATCATTAACGCATTCCAAGATAATGCCATTAAGTGAATAGTGACAAATATGACGAAAAGATCTATAAAAAGTTTTTACTTTACGTTTGGCACTGTTATGATTAAGTAAATTGGTTTGACACCAAAGAAACATGGCATTTAGATCCGCTTGCTATAACCTATCAGAGAGAGGGTCACTATAGATTAAACAAAGCTTTACGTCGTCCGCAAACATGAGTGCATGAGAGTGAGATAGAACCGATGGAAGATCGTTAATAAATAACGTAAAAAGAAGTGACCCAAGATGACTCCGTTGCGGTACTCCAGACGTAACTTTGATGGATTTTGAGAATGAAGTTACTTACACATAAATAAGTAGATATCCAAAGAAGAAGATTATTGGGAAAGCCGAGAAGGTCAAGCTTATGAATTAGTAGTGAGTGATTTACAGAATCAAAAGCTTTACTAAAATCGGTATAAACAACGTCAGTGTGCATCTTTTCTTGAACCCATTAATGACAAGTGAAATAAACTCAAGAAGGTTAGTGGTTGTCGATCTATGTAACATCTCATAAATCCATGCTGACAAGGAGAAATAATAGAACCACACAAATGTTGAAGATGAGAAGTCATTATTTTCTCAAGCAACTTGGGAATTGCAGAGATTTTAGCAATACCCCTTATAGTGCTGAACATCGCACTTAACACCCTTTTTGTGAAGAGGGATAATATAGGAGTCCTTCCAAAGGCTTGGAAAATATGAAGAATCGATTGATAGGGTATATAATTTATGTAGCCGACTACATAAAACTTCCGCACAGTACTAATCATTAATGTAACTTCTGGTGCAATTTTAAACCATATTGCATCATCCTATGTTAATGAGGTCGTTGCTGGTGGGTAGCACATATGTGTACTTGGCGAACAATGAATTAAGAGCGGAGATCCGAGGAACTCGTTGAAATATTTGTTGGCAGCAATGTCCATATATTTGTTCCACTTGCCGGCCTTCACATTGCCGATATTGTATTTTTGATCAAAGTCGCTAAGTCGAAGTCCCTTGGAATTGGTGAGGCTCTGGCCAAATGTGTACTCGCCCAGGAACCGCAAGTCTGATAAAATGCAGCTTGATGTTGAGGAGGATGTCGTTGCTAAGGAACCCAATAGTGGAATATCTGGGCACATGATGTCAAAGGTGCGGCGCATTCTGCTGGCATTGTAATTGCTACTCAATATCTGGAAACTGTCCAGATCCGAAATGTGGATATTGCTCACGTTACGCAAAACATTAGTTGGCTCATAGAGATATTGGAACCAGTCTAAGTCGAGGGTATACGGAGCCAATATTGGCACTGTGTATCGCTTGTGATTTCACCCTACGACCGACTTATTTATGTTTGGAAGGAGAAATTTGTGATATAATCTCGTGCGACACTTAAAACTTGAATAGTTCACATGTTCTCTAAATCCAATTATTACAAAACTAACACCTGTTGACTGTACCAACAAATATTAATTTAGAATAGTTAATGTAAATATAGTGATAAAACTCTTTATCGGAAAAAGTGAAAGTTTCTACATTTTACATGCTAAATTTTTTCAAATGCGTTCACTTTATCATGTGGCTGTCACAGACAAAACTTAATTTAATTTCCAACAGATCATATGATTTTAAGCTCAATTTAAATAAAATTCTCTTTATATCGCTAATATTGTTTTTCAAAAGTCCAAGAGTTTCGAGAATTTCGCAATACTTATACGATAAAGGATTTTTCAAAATGCTTCCAAGTTTGACAACGGGATTTATAGATTTCAAATGTCTGCCTTGCACTGATTTTAATATTTTTAATATCTTCCACTTGGAATAAAATACCTAATAACTTTATATATGATTTATATTTTCTTTATTTTTATCTAAATTTAAAATTAAAAGCTAATAAACTATTGATCTGAAATTAAAACAGTGTATGCTTTTTCAAATCGTTTTGGGATTTTCGACAATTTATAAAATTTGCAATTTCAAAATTGAAACTAACTAGAAATAATATAATTTTAGTAATCTTATAGAAATACTGTAACACAGGAAACGAAGAATGGATTTGTTTTCGTCTACTTATTTAATAAAACAGGTGAGTTGAACACAATACATAAAAAATAATTAAAATAGGTTTATGGAATAAAACTTCAAACCAAATGGCGACATTTTTGAGAGAAAAAGAGTAAAGGTGCCTCATAGACTCGACCAGATGCAGTTTTACAGATGCAATGCTGAAATACTTGATAAAAGTATCGTAAAACATTCATAATTTATTATTTTTTTTAAATTATTTTTTTAACTGAGGTATTTAACGTTCTATAAAGATGTTCCCAACAGTAACGAACGATACCCTATGGAATAAAACATATGCATTGTATATTTTTTATTTATATGTATATATTTTCATTAAATAATGTAACATCGCTTTAATCTCACGCAAAGAACTATTTTGGATTTAGTTAATGCCGTTTATAAGATAAGGTTTTGTTATTGTTATCATTGTTATTATTCTGAATAAATAATAAGTTTTAGTTGACTTATGTATTCATATGTATTTATTATTAATGCTGTTGATGCAACGTATGCGAATTCTTTACTGCGTTACTCGGTTCGTAATATGCATATTCATATTATATATTTTTATATGTAATTTTAATGCAATTTCTTGCACACACACTTGCAAAGTAAGTATGTATGTATGTATGCATTGTATGTATTTATGTAGTTATATGTAAGTATGTATGTATCGTATATACCACTCTATGTATCTGTGGTATGTTAATGTCTATAATTAATAACGTAAACGTTAACGTTCGTTTATATTATTATTATTACTTTTATTTTATTTTCGCGTTTGTGGCAGTGGTAAATCAGAGTATCTGTTGTTCGCTTGTAAGTTGCTTCTATCTGATCTTCTGATGTTCTGATGTTCCATTAGCATTAGATTGGTTTAGCTTTATAGCTGCTGTACATATACTTATGAATGTCACTCCGATACGTATGCATATGTACATCAAAAATGTCAATGTAATTGGATTATCGTTTTATAAATATGCTTAACATTGAAATATTGCTGAATATATTCTCTTTTGTATTCACACTCGAATTCGAAAAGGGAAACGGAAACGGAAACGGAAAAAATAACAATAACAATTGAATATTCGGAATTTGATTGAATCATTTCTAAAGATTTATTCAGTTTATATGGTGGGTTTCGAAAATCATTTTCAATTTAATGTTCTTTCGATTTTACGCTGTTTTGTTATCAGTTTCTAGTTAGTTATCCATTGTATATATTTTTCTACAAGTCGATAACCTTGCTTTAAAGTACAATTCCCACCTCGTTTTATACGATTCTCAACTTGTATGTATAATGTAGACTATCTTTTATCAATATTATATTATAATCTGTATTATTATTGCATTTTAGTTATAGTTTGTATGTAGCATAATGCTGGTGGTAATATTTGAAATTTATTTCGCTATATTTGACTATTTACTTTGGATTATGATTATGAAGACGCTAGAAATGGTTACAAAACAAATGAAGTACTCTTGGAATGATTATAACTAAGGCTCTTCATTCATTTGGGGATTTTAGAAAAACGTTTGTCATTTGATATGAAAACTCTCTGGTTGCTTAGGGAGTTGTGTTCTCTTGATTTTCCAGTCAGTCTTTATAACAAAATTGATTGCTTGAAGTTGTAAATTTGTTTTTTTCGGATTGTTCCTGTTCCTCTTGTGGATGTTAATGTGTTGTGTATTTGTGATGTTGTTGGTTGTGATTGGTGTCTTTGGTGTTAGTGTTAGTGTTGGTGAAGTCGTTGAAGTTGCAGAATGACAAAAGCCAAAAGTTGCAACTGAAATGCTTAGTACTTTTTATCTATAATGGAGCATGCTCATGATGTATTACAATTAGTTCTTAAATATGTTTTGCTTTTAACCTTTTTGTTGTTGTTTTTCGTTTTGTTTTTATTTCTTTTTTTTTTATTTTATTATGTTTATAATAACTCGCTAAGCCCTGAGCATTTGGTCTCCATTTTCTTGTTATAAGTTCGACAAAAGAAATCGTTGCACAAATGTGCTACGAATTAAAGTTATTCCATTCAAAGTTAATCCCCAAAAATGTGGTTTATAGGTTTCAAATCGAAGAAAAATCTCCCTGTTTTCAAATTAAATGATATCCTTAGGCACATTAAATACATACGCACATAAATTCACATACTTATACATAAGTCGATACCTAGAGTGTATACTTATCCAACTTATTTAAGCTATTGTACAACTGAGCTGTTAAGAGTACTCGTCTGCACGGACACGGACACGGATTTTGAAACAATATATAGTACTCATAACTGTATGTGGGGCACATAAAATAGGATTTGGAAAACATATTTGAATCAAGTCTGGGATCTCGGGATCTAGGGATACATGTGTATAAGGTGTATAAGTATAGTTCGCTAGCTCTGCTGCTGCCTTCGAATTCGTTTCTATTAAGTTTGTAGTTACATTTTACTTTTTACTAATATTTATAAGTGTACAATATTGTGCAATACATTTCATTAAATTAGTTCGTTTTATTCTTTTGTTCTGGTAACTAACATTAATTTCATGTGGCCTTCTTTCGTTTATTTTGTTTTTTTTTCTCTTGTGTACTCGCATTATAATTTATCATTATTCAATTCATATTTGCTCACTAAATTGCATTAACATATTTGTTGGTTGTTGTTACCATTGTGTATTTAGTTGTGAATTTTAAATTTAAATGTTTAGGCTAAATTAAATGCATATACAATTTGTCGTGGTTGTCTGCCAATTCAATATGTTAATATGTTTATTTTTTTAACTAGGGTTAGTTGCTGCTTTGCCGCTATTAATTTAGTTATATATTTCTTAATGTAATTATGCTTTTGCTTCCACAAGTTATTATTTGGTACTCTTCCCTCTTCCCTCTTGATTGGCATTCCCCTACTTGTTATACGATATGACACAGTGATATATTTCCATAACATATATATTAAGAATTACAAGTCTAATTATCAAGCAAGATCGAGTCCCAGAGTCCCAGTCCAAACAACAACAGGAAAAACATACGCAGTAATTCAAGCACAAACCGATCGCATGCAACAGTCTCCCAAGAGGTGCACCACCAGCAACCCCAGCACCACCAGAAACTCTAACACCACCACCATCACCACCACAAAACACCACAATTAACTAACACTAACTAAGCCTGCCGGCAACGCTTGTATCTTATCTAAAGCTCAGCTATAACTAAGAAGCCACAACAATTTGCAAATCAATTGAAATATTGTTTTTCCATTTTTTCCTCTTTCCTCTTTCCTTCTTCCCTTAACTTGTATTTTTTCAGAATATTTGTATTGAAATTCATAAGATTTAACTCGTTCAACGATTAAAGCTTGATTAAATCAAACAAAACTATTTGAAATGTTCGGATAACAAGTTTTACTAGAATTTTTTGTTTTTTTTTCTTCATACAGATAAAAAAGAAGGCGACAGCGGAGTTATAGATTAATTTCTTGAATCACTTACAAAGAAGGAGAATTCACACAAACTGTTGTTAGCTTAGTTGTTGGTTTTTAAAAACACTACGCGCTATATTTAATAATCAACAATTCACTATACTCGTATATAAAAATTAATTAGCTTCAACTAGGTTTTGTTCTTGTCTTTCTTGTTGTTCTTGTTGTTGTTCTTGCTTCTGTTGTTGTTGTTGTTGTTTTAAACTCTTTGGTTTTTATTTCATTTATAACACTTAAAATGTTTTCATTTGTTTCGTTTTATGTTTCGTATAAAATAAATGTGACAACAATTAACCGAATAATTTGCTATTTAAAATCGCGACCCATCATTATAATGAGATCTATCTGCATACATTTACTTAAATATTCTTGTTTAATATCAAATAATGCACTGATTTGGCTACACGCATAATGATCTTTCATTTATGTTTGGTATGTTTTATTAATTGATTTGAATTTGCTTTTGAATCTGTATCGCTATCGGAATCTAAACTGGAGATTGTATAGTGTATCTTGTAAGTTGTTGTTCATTGATTTATAGAAAGTTGTACTTTGATGAAGACGAATGATTATGCTGATGTTTCATTAGGTAACTAACTTAAATTTCTCTACCTGCTACACATACCATTTATAGACTTATAGCATATAGCATAAGCACACTATATAGTCGGTATGCCCTCAATTTGTTTTGGTGTTGACGATTCTCATAATTCATAATTCATATTGACTTTGGTATTCGGTGTCTCTAATTTGTGGGAATAAATATTTATTTATTGCTTACGATGCTCCCTGGCTTCCTAAATAAAATTATAAGTAATTCACTTTGCACTACAAATGCTAGCGAAAGCCTAAGATAAGGTATATTAATTACTATCCCTATGACTACAAACTATATATGGTATTTACCATATGTATGTCGAACTGGCAAACATTGACTGACTAGCTAGACTAGCTGATTAGCTGATTAGCTGATTATTATGGAAGCTGATCAGCTGAATAAGAAATCCGCTGACAAAGCTGGTCAACTGATCAGCTGAACAGCTGACTAGTTAACCAGCTTATAGCTGAGATCTAGCAGATCGTCCTTATAGATCAGCTGATCCAAAGCATACAAATTTGAAGTACATTTTGGGTATTTACAGTTGAATAGGAATTGTTATCAAATTTTATTATTGTATAATTTGTTTATTATTCTTTAATCAAGTTAGTTAAGCACACGCGTTATACATTCTCGCATGAATCATTCAATGCCAGTTTATATAAAGCTGTAGTTAATGTATTTAAACAAAACATTGGCTGTAAAATTTGTAGACTTTCCTTTGTTCATAGTCGCAAAGCGTGTCTTGGTTTTAGTTTTAGTTTTAGTTTAAGTTTGTCACTGTATATATGTATATGTATATATATGTATATTTTTTATGTTTTCTTGTATATTTATGTTTAAGAATATTTTATACCGTATTCTTGTATATTAGTGTGTATATCAGACTTTGTTTCATACAAAAAACTAAGCACATCGATTTGTCAATAAATTCATGTATTGTATGCTATGTATGTGAATGTATTTGTTTGAGTTTGAGAATCAGAAGATAGGATCGAATCCAGTACTCAATCTTCTGCGGAAGTACATATCTTTATAAATGGGAATAACCATATAGTCCATATGCCTGGTGTCTGATTTCTGATTTCTGAATTCTGATGCTTCATGAATGATGTATATGCAGTTTCGTATGTAAGTATATTTAAGAGGCTTAGAGAAACACTGTAGGCAAATATATTGCTCGAAAAATTGTCCAATATTTTAGCTAAATGTATTCGTCTTTAATAGTTAAGAGATTTGGTCGGCTTAAAATAAGCTAACATACGCATATAATTCGTTAGAGGGATTTTTTGCTGGAGAAAACATATACATATACATACAGTCATAGGTAAGTGTTTGTATGTATAGTATGTATGTACGATATAGTATATATGTCTGCCCATATTATAAGCAAATCTGTAGCTTTTCGGTAAGTATGTAACATATAACATATATACTATGTAAAAAATAATTAAATGCACGCTCAACCTGTTTGTTTTGTTTTGTTATTTAATGATTTACGTTTTCACTTATTTTGTATACGTTTCGTTTCGATTTCTATGTCTAACTTTGCCGGGTATCGAATATCGGTTATCGCTGGTCGGTTAACGTTTATCGCTTATCTGTTATCGTTTATCGGTCTTAGCATTTGTTTTTGCGTTTGAATACTGTTCGTAAATGTTAGTGTCAGTTTACAGTTGAATATCTCTTAAGCAACAAAATGGCTGCCAACTATTGAGATTAACAGATATGTAAATGCTGTTAAGGCAAAGCTGTCACCCACACACACACACACACACACACACACACATATATATTAGCACACAAACACCTAAAGCTTGGCAGCCATTTTACATAATTTAATATGATCTTCAAAATTCGTTTTTTGTTAAAGTTTATTGGTTTGTTTTGTTTTCCATCGATTTCGCAATTATTTAAACGTCGAAGTATCGATATACTCATATGTTTAATTTAAGCATATGCTGCTCTTGTAAATTTGTAAACTGTATCTGTAAACTGTAAACGGTAAATACTCGAAAAAAGGCTTTCAGCATTTGTGTAACTAGTATCTCACTCAGGCAAGCGTTGCACCATGAGACACTCACTTGAGATCATCGTACTCATCGCTGCCGTTCTTGGAGTCGCCCGAGGATTGAAAGGCCGCCACCATTGAGGCACGCTGCTGACTCTTGTCCGTGCTCAGAGCATGCTTATCCTCGGCATGCTGATGGCTATGATGGCTGCCACCTCCATTGCTGCTGGGCTTCTCGTCGAAGGCGTCGAGAAAGGGATTTGTTGCCGCATACTGAGCCCGATACGTGCCCAGCGTGTGGTAGTTGTTGCCCACCATTGGCCAAGGGCCGCGAACTGTGACTCCCACTTGTATAGAAATCATAGCTATTCGTGGAACCCGTCATGGAGCTAACCCCACTGCTGCTGCTCGCCATGCCACTGCTGCCCGAGTGGTAGGAGGAGCTGGCCGAGCTGCTTGCCCCGAAGAGTGTGGCACCAGCACTGCTGCCGCTGATTCCGCTGTTCCCGCTGCCATTGGCCACACCATTCTTGGGCAACGTGCCATACAAGTGCATGGCATTGTGGCCATTGGCGTGGGAGTGCGACTGGGAGTAGGCGTGGCTGCTGGAGACGTGTCCATTGCCATTGCCATTGCCATTGCCATTCCCATTGGCACTGCTGCCGAAGAGTGTGCTGCCAAAGCTTCTGTGCTCTGACCCCGTTCCCGCTCCCGCTCCCGCTCCCAACTTATTGCTACTTCTAGACTCGTTTGTGTAAGTGCTGGTGGTGGTGCTGGACCCGCTGGCCACGGTGGTGCCGCCTATGTAAGTCTTTGTTTCCGTCTCCGAGGATGAGGACGAGGCGAGACTGTCAAACAGCCGCCTGCCGCTCGACACAAGGGAGGCGGAGGAGGAGCTACTTACTGCACCACTCGACTTGCCATCCTTGGCCAATCTTGAAGGTGAAGACAACTTGCTGCTGCTGCTGGGATTGGTGCTGCCCTCCGTTAAGCTGGATGTCGCCGATGTCGTAGTATATTTGCTAATGGCACCGGTGCCAGATGTGGTGGCCGATGTGCTGGCACTGGGCTGTCTGGACTGTCCGGCCAGGCAGCTGGTGCTGGAGCTGGGCGTGATCAGCTGATAGGTGCCCTTGGGCAGACCGTCGCCACCGCCGGGCGGGGAGGGTGACTCTGGTGACTTGATGGGTGTGAACTGCACACGTGGCTCCCTCTTCAGATACTTGGACATCAGTTGGCTGGTGGTCATTGCCTGCGATTGCGCCAGCAGAGCATTTGTGGAGGCCGACGACTTGTAGGAGACCAAGTCATCGGAGTCATCCGAGGAGGTGGTCGGTGCCGAAGTCGCTGTGGATCCCGCACTCAACACCGTCGCCTGCGATGAACTCGAGCTGGATGTGGCACTCGACTTGTTTCGAATGGCCTTGTAGTCATCGGTGGTGCCAGTGGTGCCAGTGGTGCCGATGGTGCTGCCGTTGCTCGCTGTTGAGGATTTGCCGTGTGTGTAGCTGCTGGTGTAGTTGTTCTTCTTGGTGTCCAAGCTGCTGCTGTTATACTTGGAGCTGTACGAGTCCTCGCCAGCCTTGGATTTGTGCGGTTCGTAGAAGTCAACGCCCTTGCGACTGGAGGCATTTGCCTCCGAGTGTCCGGTGGGCGTGGCTATGTCGATGGGCGCATCCTTCTGCAGTGGCGGCTTCTTCTGTACGATGGAATAAGGGCTGGGTGTGTCAATGATCTTCACTTGCTTAACTGACGCTGGCGAGGCACCGCGCTTGATGGTATCAGTGCCTGTTTAGCGCAGCGAGATAAAGAGAGGGAAAGAGAGAAAGAGAGAGAATTGTTTAATGGATCATCTCAGAGATCATCGCTCTTACTTACTCTTGCCTGAGCCCGATCCCGATCCCGAGCCGGAACCCGTCGACGCTGAGCTACTGCCGGGGAGGGTGTGCCGGGAAGTGGCAGTGGCGATTGGTCTGGAATTGCTGAGACCGCTGAGCCCCCCAATTGATAGGGCTGCAAGGGATGACGACCACCACAGACGTAGACGGAGACGCAGACGATGAGGGAGAGAAAGAAAAAAGAAAGGACACAAAAGGTGACATTGGTCCAGTGTTAATTGGCATGATAGAATCGTTAAATTGATGGTATGTTAACATTTGCTGGGGAAGGAGACAATCTGGTCAGAGTGAGTATCTTGAGTGGATCTTGGTGCAAGCTATGTGGGAGCTTTTTGAATTTGGAATATTTAATTTTGAATTTGTTGTCTTGTTGTGGTTGTTGTTGTTGTGGTTGTGGTTAGTGCAAGTGTGGGCGTGGCAAAAGAAGCATACAGTATATTTAGGGAAAAACACTTTCACAAACAGATGCGGCCAATTGAAAGATAAACCAATCCCAGTTGATGATATGACAACGAGTAGAAGCAGTGCTCGGTTCTAATATGAGGTGACTGATGTGTAAGGGTGTTAAGGGTGTTAAGGGTGTTAAGGGTGCATGGGGTGCAACGGACGCAACGGGTGTAGCATGCAAAACAGGGTGCCTCCATAAATGTGCAGTTAACAGTTAACAGAGCAGGGTAGTATTTATTAAGGTGTCTCCTGAAGTATATTTCATTGCTATGATACATTTACTCTACGTCATTACACTGATAAAGAGACCAAATTCTAAAATCAAGAAACGTCATCGCACTTGTTTTGGGCTTGAAATGAACCCGTTTTAAAGAGATTACTTTTACTAAGAATATTAATGTACAAAGATCCTTGGTCTGAATATAAGCATAAAATGTTTCAGTTGTAATGAATGCATAAAAATGCTATACTTTATTTAAAAATAATAATAGTCCCAGGCACTGTGATTAGAGTAGTGCTTTAGTTAGAAAACCAAGATGAACATTAAAGGAATGTTTATAAAAATCACAACAAAGAAAGAAAGACTTTCAAGCAATTCAAAGTGGATCATGACCCAAACCCTTGAAATGATTTACACTGCAAACCCGAACCCGAACCGAACCACTTTCATAAATAATACGTGTTCAGTTCGAAATTTAATATTATGCATTTTAACGATTGTGCAACTATTAAAGACTTTGAATAAAAATGAATTATATAAAGATGTTCGAATTAATTTAAATTTCCTTGCTAAATTCGATATTCTTGAATACAAAATTTAATTGTTATATTTGTTTTCTAAATGTATTGATTCGGGCGTTTAGGGATACTTAAGCCGGTTCGCGAATCGCATATAAGTTTTGCTCTATTTCTTAGACTAAAATTATAATCTGATTCTCTGACCAAAAAATCTTGACTTCAGAATCTTTTCCTATCAGTGTATGTTAACTTTATGCAGGGAAAATGATTATATATTTTAGAAACTATGTCGGATCTCTGAGGTAAGTGTGCTAAATGTAAGATAAATGTAGATTAGCTTTCGGGAAGAAAACGATGAACTTTGTACAATGGAGTTGTAGATGGAGTGTGTGGCGAAATGTTAACAGAGATACGATCGAATGAAATGTACATATATATATGCATATATTGGATTGGCATTACGTATACGTATATATGTACTATAATTATGTACGAGATATTATCGAGATATTACATTTTTACCAGTAGTGGGCCAATCATGCTTAACACGCCGTTAACAATTATCACATCGCTCAAATCATCTTTATCATCACATCATTATATTATTGTTATTGTCATTGTTATAATTAGTATTATTATATGTTATACAAATTAAGACTAATACACATATGTATGTAATATATAAATATATATATATTGAGATCACAGTTACAATGTCGATCAACAGTTGACGGCAAATTATGAAATATTTCAAATATTTATTTTCTTTCAAAAAGCACAAATCAAATGAACAAGAGTTAATGCTTTATAAATTATACAATCGTTCAGCTATTTGAAATTAAATTACGCTTTAACAAACGGTCAACAGGAAAAGTTAGAAGAGCAAGAAAGAGTTGTCGAAAATGTTGCATGTTTGTGTCTGTGGCATGTAAGAGTACGAATATGTGGCAAGTAAAATGTCTTACTTTCTGATCTTATGATCATAGAGAAATAAATAGAAAAGCTATGTGTATATTATATTTAGTTTGTGTTTTAAGAATGGCAGAGAGTATTTAAATCATACAAGAGATTGACAAGAGTTGAATAGAGTAGAAACCACAAAACTTCATTTGAAATTCAAAAACTATTTCCCTAATTAATCAGGATTACTTAAGACCAGGGACTGCAAATAAATACTTATTTTTGCCATAAAAGTCAAAAATATCTATTATTTTCCAATTTTTGTTAAAAACTTTAAATATAACATTTATTTTCAATTTCGAATTATTATATTTTTCAAGAAAAAATATTTTATTTTCTATATATATTAATAATTTTTTTTTTAATGGAATTTAAATAAAAGTTATAAATAACTTGAAAATAAATATTAAATGAAAACATCTTTTGAACCAAGTGGTGTATTTCCAAAGCTTAAAATATTCACTTTGTGTGGCTCAATAACTTTCGAATAATACATCCATATAATAATTATACATTGACGGTAACATACAATTTTAAAAATTATTATTATTTTTTTGTTAAATAAAAATTGAAAGTAATATTTAGTATTGATTTCAATAAAAACAAATTCAAATTAGTTCTTATTTGATAATTAATTTGTATTCTAAATTCGATTAACATAAGTGGAAAATAATGATTATTTTTGATTTTTATAATTGAAATGAATAATACATAGTCCCTGCTATTGGCTAACATTTGATTCTTGTTTTTTCTTGATCTTGTTGTAAGTGTTACTGTTAGTGTTTCTCCTTGTTCTTGTTAGTGTGTGTTGTCTGTGTGTGTTGTTGTTGTTGTTGTTGTTGGTGGTGATGGTTGTTTACCTGTTGCACCGCTTGTTGCAAGGCTCGATGCGATTGAGCTAACTGACCCACTACTGATTGATACAGATGACTGTTGGCTGTGGCTGAGAGCTGATGATGGCCTTGGGAGAGTATGTTGGTTACCGAAGTGGACGAGCGCAGTAGGTTGCCCTGTGCCGCCAATAGCTGCTGCTGCTGCTGCAGTAGAATTTGCTGTCTGTCCGCTGGCAACGCACTGACTTTGCTTCCACGCTGCCCTGTTGACTCGCCGCGCCGACCTGTCTACATAGGACTCTGTATTAATCAATATTAATGTGAACGATCATTTTGTGGCTTGGGACTGGGGCTGATCAAGTTGGGGGTTGTATTTTCTGTGTGTGAGAGTTTGTTATGTGTGTGATTGTGTGTAATAACATGGTTGCCGCATCTCAATTAAAGGGGGAGGCTGCTCTTGCTGCTGCACATTCAAAGCGTAGGGAAACTGTTGCAAGTGCCACTGTCTCTCTCTCTCTCTCTCTCTTTCTGTGTGTGTCTGTGTGTGTGTGTGTGCGTGTGTGGTAAGTGTGTTTGCGTGTATTGGTGACTCTTCGGACAGTGGGTAATTGTGGACATTGGCATTGCATAACTGACACAGTGATTACGTTACCTGAAGCAACACCCGCCATATTGCTCATGCTGCTGGCGTTGGCCATGCCACCAATGACGCTGTGCTGTGCCATCTGCTGATGCTGCGTCTGCTGTGGCTGCGGCCAGATCTGCAGCAGATACTTGAGTACCGCTATCGGCTGGGCATGATCAATGTCAGCTCCTGGCTGTGCGCTCGCCGAATGCAGCATCAGCGGTGGACCCATCACAGTGGCCAGCGCCTGAGCCGACATCTTGTTGCGCTCCGAATTGGACACCACAAGCGACAGATGATCAAGCAGGAAAACTAAGGTGGCCTGTGAACACATTTCACAATGATTAAATGATAGTCATACATATTTAGACGGTACTCACCCTATTCGCCCGCGGCAAACAGTCGAGGATGCTGAGCATCAGCTTCGCATTGCCCTCGGGGTCATCTGGCAGACAGACAGCTGGAAAATGTGAGTTCAGTTATTTGCTCAGATCAAAACATTTATTGCAATCGCACGAGACTTAAAACCAAAGCTAAATAGTCTAAGCGTTAATCAAATTTATGATAAATAAAATGTATGAAAACGGCTGCTTCTTAGAATATAAAACAGGACTCTTTAAGTTTTCACTTCCGGCAATATTTATTGGAATTAAAAAACTTTTTAAGTTTTTAAAAGCACTTCGAAAATATTTTACTCGCTCAACTTAAGTCTAATAAAGCAAAAACATATAATTAAAAAATATAAAAATAATAATAAAACAAGCAAAAAAATAATGGATTCATGGCCTGTTTTTAATGTGCTTTAATGACAGCTATGCGATATAGAAGGCAGATTTGATGCCAATTTGTTCAGAATGTAAATCGTACAGAAACAGTAACAGTAATCATATTAAGGGTTCATTCTGGACCAATCTTTTTCATGACAGCTAAACGAAACATTCATACAATTTCTCCACTTTCTGTTTTTTAAGAAAGAGTTTCGATTAAGGTTGCGGTCTCAATAATTGAAATGAGAAAAATATAAATACCTGAATTAAGGAATTAAATATTTGTAAGCAAACAAGTAATTAATTGATTAAAATTGAAAAAAAGTAGCAAGAGAAAACGCTTAAAATGTTAAAAAAGGTTAAGAAATAGAAGATAAATAAATGTCTCTAATAATTAAAATAAAATTAAACTTTTCAAAAAGAAATAATTATTTATCATATTATAATAAAGTACAAACACACAAAATTGAAGCGAGAATAATAAAAAATAATGAATAATATTTATGTATTTATATGATTGTATATTTTAAGATCTAAGAACTAAAATAAATTGAAGATTGGGAAATAGAGGAAGGCTTTTTAAAATTACCCAAAGCGTCGACTGTCATCTGGAAGAGACATCGCGTAAACAGCGGTTCGGGCAGCTCCCTGAGGTAATCCTTGAGCACTCCGGTTATAACATTAATATCAGGAACGTGTTCCGGGCTCAATTCCACGGCACGACTATTGCGTTCGAAGGCCTCGCGCAGCAGACGCTTCTTGGTCGCCGATCCGCACAGACGGTACAGTCCGATTATGTCAAGACCCCGACGTTCCACCTCCTCCACGCAACGTCTCAGCACAATTGGCACGGGAGCGCAGCCAGGGGCTCCCTTAGACTCCCTATTGACGACCGTCTCGAGATCAGCGCCAAACAATGTTGGATAGCCGGCTCGCAGGCTGGGCAATCCTCGACGCTTGTACAATGCCAGGGGATCCGTGTGGCGCATGCGTATGTAGATCGTGCCACGTGGCTCCACCTTCAGAGCAAGTTGATGCAACGGCGACTGACGCAGCACTGAGGAGAGCGAGATGGCACCGCGATAGCAGAGCTTGTGCCTGTGCTGTGGATCCCAGGAGTAGACGAGCACGTCCAGCTGCTTGTTGCCCACCAGATCCAGCTCGAAGGACTCATCCCAGTCGAACTGCAGATCCCCCGATCGGACCACTGTGCGTGCCTTATGCACCCGATCGCATTCAATGACGCAGTAGAGATCTCTGGTTTGTTGAGGTGGTGCTCCACCGCCCGCATGTTGTGCTCCCATCTCTGGGGCTGTGCGTAGTCCACGTCCTGCCAGCAGATGTATCCAGAGCATGCCAGAGATGCCGCCAATGTCGACAATGGGCTTATCCAGCTTGTACTTGGCGAACTCTGCCGGATTAATGTCGATCTGGCGATGGGAACGCGGCAACGTAGCGCTCGGTGTGGGCGCCGGACTCTGATGACCGGCGGTGCTCATGATGCTGCCACTGGGACTAGCCGGACCCGCCGACAGCTCAAGCAGCTGTCGCATCCGGCGTATGCTCGGCGAGCGTATAGAACCGGCGCCGCCTATATGCTGCGAGGACATGGAACGCACGGGCAATGCCGAAATGGGTCGGGTCAGTCCCAGATTACGGTCCAGCGTGCCTGCGCCGAGTATGCCCGTTCTGCTTGAGTAAATGCTCTCCGTCTGCAAAGATAAGTGATATGCACTTTTAATACTCTTATATTTTTGTAAATTAAAACAAATTTATTAGTCTTAGTGCTTTAATATTAAATATATAGCGACCGAATAATCCGAGTATCGAATTTTAAATTTCTAAATTAACTTTATCTTCAAATAAGTGATGATTTTACATTTTTAAATATCTAGATTTACAACTTATTGTCAATTCCGAATACAACTTAAAAATGTACATTAAAGAATTATATCGCATTGATTAAATATTAGCAATAACTTGAAATTAACCTTCAAGAATAATATTAAAAAGATTAAATACAAAGTAAAATAAGTTAACAGCTTCTTTGCCACAAATTTCATGCTTTCTCTAAACCTCGCAAGTATTTCCAACTTCCCATGGGTATCAAAAAATAATGAAGCTAGTTAATTGTAATTTAAAGAAGTGGTTAAAATAAGTGGTCGACTTTAAGCAAATTTAACACTTAAATAGATCCTCAAGCAGACAAAGAAGCGTAGAAAGAATTATAAATATTACACATTAAATAAATGTATTACACAAAAATAAATAAATAGATAATTAATACAAATAATAATAATGAATAATAAATAAATAAATAAATATCAATTGAATTATTATTTATTCTATAATTTTCTAATTGTTGTAAAGTAAGTTGATTTGTATGTTTGTGATGAAGTGAAGAAGTCTTGAACAATAATAAAATAAATAGCAATATGCTTTCAGGGAATTTCTACGAAATTCCAGGGATTACTTACATTTCGGAGGGCATCGTGGATGTTCTCCGCACTGCAGGAGAATCGATGTGACCGCGGCTGAGCGAACATGTCCCGGGTCATGCGCATCTGTTCCGCGATTGCGGAACTACTCGGTGCCCGTCTCAGCCAGGCACGGTACTCGTCCGCTGTAAAGATCGAGGGACCTGGGCTGGCTGTGATGCGTTGCCGCAGATCTCGTCCACGGCGCGCATCGAATTCCGGCGCCGAAATGTTGCCATCGTTCTCGTCGATCAAGCGATCTCCCAATCGGGAGCGCATGCCCTGTAATCGAACACCCGGACGCTCCCTGGGCAGTGAGTTGAATTTGTTGAGATCTGTGCCACCGGCCAGCATGGCAGCAGCTGCTGCAGCCGCTCCTCCACTCACGCCGCCTGCACCACGTGGCATGCTGCCAATGGCGGGTCGATTATAGTAATAGTAACTGGGTCGTGGTCCAATCGTAGCCTCCGTGTCGCTGGAGTAGTCCAGATTGGGTCGCGAGCGGCGTGTCAACGACTGTGCACCCGCTGCCGGCGGTCCGTACTTGGGAACTCCGCCTCGTTGCTGCTCGTAGCGTCCATAGCGACCCAGAGTGCCGCCAACGCCCACAGGCATCGGAGCACCCGTTCCTGGCTTCAAGCTGGAACGCAGCAGCGAGTGGCGGCCCAGGGAGTTGGAGTAATCGGCGTACTCCACCCGTGGTAAATGCTGATCGGAGCCGGAGCGCGGGAAACGGGCGTGTTGCTGGGCCAATCCAACGTTGCCGGTGCCCGTGGACATGCGCCTCGAGGGACCAACTGGCTGACCAGGTGCACCCGGATAGAAGGCGTGCACCTTCTCTGCCAGACTCTCCAGCGTCCCGGCATTCTGATAGTAAGCGTGAGAGGGAGCAAACGCATGTCCCTTGGTAGGCTGCTCGGTGATCACCGACGATGGCGGCGGCGGCGGTTTGTATCCCCAATTCGGTGGCTCGGCCATGGCATTCACTCCAGCTCGTGTGTTGTAATACATGTCCAGTTGCTCCGACTGCGGACTGTAGTTGTTGAGGCCCAATCCCAGTCTGGAACGTGATTCGGTCATCTCGCGGCCATCTCCTACAGGTTGGTTGGAGGTGTTGTGGCATTGTGGTTTGATGGTTGGGGAAGAGAAAGAGAGAAGGAACATCGATTAGCATTTTAAACACGGCCCTCATTTTAAACTACCTGTACGTCTTTCACGTGATGAACGCGGGCGCGGCATTCGATCCGTCTCATCCAGGTCCTCATCTCGCAGATCACGCTTAATCACCACAACCGGTGGCGGCTTCTGTTCCGGTCTTGTCAACGTCGGTGGGCCTGGTGAACCAGCTCCGCGATTGCCCCTTCGCTGCCTAATGGCCAGAACCAGACGTCGGGGAATTGACATGATGATGACGACATCATCGAGCGACATGTGTGTGACATCAACCAAATTGACGGCCAGGATTTCGTCGCCCACCTGCCCAAGGAAAAAAGAAAGAAACACATTATTGACAAATGACATTTACAAACCTATCCACACAGACTACACATATAGTTATAATTTTTATCAAAATATCCCTCTAACTAAAACTGCTGGCTTTCAAGACAATTTCCAGAGATTCTGGCACGCAAGAGTTCTTAACATATCATCAATATGAAGGAGGAGAACTTTAACTCATATTGTCTTAATCTGTTTGTTCGGATTCAAAGCTTTAAAATAGCTAAGGTGCGTATCAAAATGATAGCACACTTTTATAATTTGCGTTTCTTCCCTTGTAAAATTTGCCTGTACTGGAATATATTAAAAGCAAGTATGACGAAAGAGAGTATAAGGCAAAAGCAATGCAAATTTACCGTTATTGGCTAATTTAAGCATTAATTGGAAATATGCCGTTAGTTTAATTTAATTAAATTTAAATAAAATGGGTCGAGGTTCACTGTCAGTCTGCCTTATTAAAAGGATCTCAGAGACAATAAAATCTAGAGCAACTACAAATTTGGCACAATTGCGTTGTAGCGGTCAAGTTTATTTGAAATGTCTACCATATTATTGGTAACTGACCTTATCTATTATTCTTATCTATCATCCTACCTAATCCCAAAAAGATTGGCGGAACAGAATGGCAGTAACGAATTTTTAGATGTTTTGAATTTACTAGTTCTAATTACATTTTTATACATTGCTTTGATATAAACTTTATGCTTTTATAATCCTCACTTTATAAGTTATATCACTTATTTTATGTTATGCCATATGAGATATCTCAACTGAATTCGGACTATCTGTTATAGGAAAGATTCGTCAAACATTGAATACAGAGTATCCGATCTTCAGCCTGCCGAAAATAACTTGTTTTTTGTTTGTCAAAATAAACCCTGGTGACCACTGTCTTTTAGTTGTCGTTAAGTAAATCCTTAACTAATCTGTGAATCGGAGATTCAAGCAGGAGGAGTGAGGGACAGGTAATTCTATAGTTTCATCAACTGTCACCTACCCTTAGGCAGCCGCTGTTGTAGACCGCCGACTCGAGAGCAATACGGGATATGAAGACGCCATCGGTGCGATCGGCGCCGTTTCCCTCGCGAATGTAGAGGCCGAGGGTCTGTCCGGGTCGCTTGACGATCTCAACCAGTTGAACGGTATGCCGACCATCGGCCTTGTTCATTAGCTTGTGGGCCGCATCCACAGCCTGTTTGCTGCCCATGGAACGTGGCTCCAGGATGCGTACAATCATCTCGCCACGACGCTCGACAGCGTCCAGAGCAGCCGCCGTATTTGGATCATGATCATTTTCAACGGCTTCTATCTGTCGAAAGATTTCCGAACTGATGCCGCTGACCTTCCGGAAGTCGCCTTGCAGCAACACCGGATCCTTGCCACTGCCAGTGGCATTCGAGTTGCCACTTTGATTGCGATTCTGTTGCTGGTTGCCGTGATGTTGCTGCTGCTGGTTGGCATGATGGTGTTGCTGCTGTTGGTTGCCCAAACCGGACAGCTGATTGGCGGGCAGCGGACCGGGCGGAGCTCGGCCCGGACTGGCAGTAACATCAGGAACTGATCTTCCATTCTCCTGCAACAATGATAAAAAAAAAGTTGTTTGTGAAATATATATAAAACACATATAAATCTTTTTTGTTTTCCATATTTCAGAAATCTAAATGCACTTATAACTAAAAATGTCGTCCAATTAGAATAATAAATATAATACACCTCACCTCGAACTATCTAATAATTGAAATAAGCAGAACGGCCGCCGAGAATTACAAATTTATAACTGAGAAAATTTATGTTCATAAATGAATGGAATTTACACAACCTCTAGAAATAGTAGATAAGCATACACAGTGTAAGATCACTGGACACAAATAATGTCATCTAGTAAGATAAGTAGAACGGAGACAACTACACAATAACGTTACAGTTGACTCCGTCTAACATTACATAAGACACAATTGCACTATAACGCTTTAGTTGGCTCTATCTAAGATCCCCTAGCATAGTTAGTAGACAAGGCGGAACGTACAGAAACAATACAGTGGCTTCCACAAAATAGTACATAAGACATCCTATATATTGACAATCGTGCTTACACACTAGTTCTAGTGCTGCGACTAACATCGCGACTTAGTTCAAGTGCTGATTTGCATGCAGTATATGTAATTAATTTAATATCGCTTTTCTCAAGAAATATTCCACTCGAACCTTTGCTAATGTCAGTGGTTCGTTTCTGGCTAGTTCGGTTAAAAACCGGTTTGCAGCGTTAATTTAAAGTATTTAAATTTCATGTATACAGAGCTTAATGCAAATCTAAAGTGCAACGCGTCGCTGCATAAATTAAGTTAATTGTTGCTGCCGTTGCTGTTGATGTTGCTGCTGGGAGCAGCAGCAACTGTCGCTGGTGCACCACGCCCACTTAAGCCGCGCTAAAAGATTTAGTTTTGCATTCATTAAGCCAATTTTAGAGTATAGTTTTTTTTTGAAGACGAAAGAAGGAAAGGAAAAGCTGCAGCTGCAATACAATCGGAAAGACAATCGCAAAATGGTCTTGCAAGTACAATCGAGTGGCAGCTTCATAGAAGTTGCCCCAAATAACTATGCAATAATTATTTCGTTGCCTAGTTTGACGTTTTACTTTTGTGGACACATTCCATGCCACGGCAACTGCAATTTGTGTCCGTGCCACATCACAGCGGATTTCTTGTGTGCAACGGAGCGTCATGCAGTGAGACCTTCGCGGCAACTGTACCAAAAAAGGAAACTCGCCTGGCACGTGAGCTTCCTGATGATGATGAAGATGATGATGAATGATGATGATGATGATGATGTCACACGGCAGCAACAATGCACAACTTTAGTTTTTTCTCTCACTAAAAATGAAGTTGCTGCCACAACGAAGTTTTTAATGAAATAATGCCGGTACAGAGGGCAGGCTGGACGCCAGGGGGCAGCGTCAACTTATCGTTATCGTTGAGTGTGGCCAGATGGCCTGCAGTCAAATCTGAGCAGCAAATTGCAGGCACAGTTCACAGTGTACAGTTCAGTGTTCAGAGTTGACAGTCAAGTGTACACTTTGGCTTTCTCCCTCTGCGGTCGCCAGAAATCTTGTTCGCCCCGAGCAAAAATCTTAGAAATTGCCAAACTTTGACATATGCTGCCTAAGCTCTGTTCTCCATCTCTTTCTATTTCTCACCACATCTCTCTGTCTCTGCGCTTGTTATTATTGTTGTGTTGATGTTGTGCAACTTTGACAAAGTTTTGCAGCTGTCGTTGAAGTTTTATACTCAAATGTCCCGCCCAAGTGCTTTCCCCCTCCTCCTCAACCTCCTCCACCTAATTCTCTTTTGCAAATAGGCATTCCCTGACAGAGTCTTCTATATATTTTTATATATATGGTACATGCATACATTAAACTATTAAAGTGCGTTTACTTCAATTGAATTTTAGTATCACTTCTGCAAATGATACAACTAAATAAATAATGCACAGTTCCACTACAATTGCATCATTAGCACACTTATTTCGATGTTTTGCTATAGTGGTTGCACGCCCATTTGCGTGCCAACAAATGCGACAATGGGGCGTGGTCGTTGGCGTTGAATTGAACAATTGTATTCAATAAGAACCTGGCCGTTGCCCAAATAACAAGAGTGTAGGCCAATAGAGCTTCTTACTCATGTTCTATATATATAAATATGTATATATATATATATATATTTTTTTCCACTTTGTCTGTATGCGTGAGTGTGTCGTCAGTTATGCTATATGACTGAGTGCATCGCGTGTCGGGGCACGGTCAGCAAAAAATGGACACGTTGAAGTGCCAAAGGCAACTGCAAAACAGGACTCTACAAGAAAGAAGCTTAGTGAGTAGTGAGAGTTGGTGGGCGGAGGAAGTTATGGGAGGGGAGCACATAGTAGAGAGCATACTCACTCTAAGCAATGTACTATGGGAACTTTACAACTACTACTTGTATTTATCAAAATATTCAGCAGCATATGCTGCAGCATCAGCTAAGTTAACTCGATCCTTCTGGTCTAACATACTTTAAATATGCCGGAATTATGGCATGGAGATTATGTACTAGCAACTAAAACAGTATAAATCAAAGTTCAACTTTACAACTTACGTTTTAATAATAGAATTAATTTATTCTAGAGCAGCATCATCTAAATTAATTCAATCCTTCTGTTTACGACACAATTCGAGTAAGTAAGAATTTCTTGTATGGAGATTATAATTACTTAACATGGATTTATTTTTGAGAGCACTTCTAAATATTATACATTATTAATAAAACACGTGCAAATCAACCACTACCACTACAATACGTAGGACAAACCCAAATGAACAACATAAATAACAAACTTGTCCTTAGATTTTATATCTTAGTTGTATATATTTTAATATTTTGGATCTGATTGGGTTTTTCTCAATCCTTACAACAAATGTTGGATCAATTGTAACTTTTGTATTCCCTACATTTTACCTTTCTTCGTTTCAGTTTTTTACTGTAATTTCATATTATATTCAATTGAAAATTTCTTAATAAATTAATTTCTCATTGTAATATGAAATATTTATCGTAAGTCTATAATGAATAAATAAAGGATAGAATGGCAACTTTTAAAAAGTGCACATGAAAGTTTTACACAATTACAGTTAATGTTACCTTACCTTTAATTAACAGTTGTTTAATATTTTCATTATTTTTTTAACCAATTAAATTTTATAATAAAGAAAATTATATTTCTGTAAGAAATCTAAGCTTATTCGAACATTAAAATATGATTTATATTAGTTCAAAGTCTTAAATAGTGACCCAATACTGAAAATTCATAACATGTATTATTAATGAAAGTGGTTCAGTCCTAGTTCGGGATTGCGGGGTAAATAATTTTGTTATAATGCGGTTCGGTTTGCTTAAAACGGTTGGTAGCTTTAGTTTTAAATAAATCCAGCGGTTTTTATTAACATTTCTGGTTAGTAACTTGACATTAATTGTTTCTCAACTTGCATACTTGTGAAAAATATATTAATAAAAGTGTGTAAATACATATGGGTAAATTGCCCATAGTGCAGAGTAAACGTGTGTGTATCTTAGTCAACGTGAATGTGACTGTGTTTCAGCTCTAGGGACAGCTCTGTTTTTGGTGCGATATGCCGATGTCAAGTTCATTGTATTCATTTTTAAAATTCATTTTACTATAAATTTTGCATTGAAATATTCATTGCAATTGGCAACATTTGTTTTGTATATATTTTGTATTGTATATTTATATATATATATATTTTGTAACTGCAGGCACTTAGCGGGTATTAATTACACCACATTGAAGCTGTTAATTAGAAAGCGCATAGTTTGTTAACCGGCAAATCCAATAAGTGAAAACTAAACTAAACTCAAAGTCGTTGGCATTGCGTAAATGGAACGCGACGCCTTCATATCCCCGCCTTCTCAAGTTGACGCCAAGAAATGCAAATTGCTAAATGCCTCGACCCGCCCTCGCACACTTCACCCCTCACCCCTTACCCCTTACCCCTCACACGTGAGTCATTGATGTCTCGACGGCCTGCCTGTTAAAAAGTTACTTAAACTTCATGACTTTGTCTTAGTCGTGCGCTTAGTCAGCAAGTACTTAAAGACGCCTCCCCTTTCCCGCACACCTTCCCATCGCCATCTTCTGTCTTCCCGCCATGTGCGGCGACCTAATTGAAAAATGGCAAAGGCTTTTTGGAGGAGGTAGGAGGGGGATTGTGTGGCATGAGTGCCGTTTGGATGCAGCGGCGGCTGGGGATTCTATAAGAGCTGTTAAATATTGATAATTTCTGGTAATTACTTGCCAGAGCATTTTTAAGCCTGTTGTGGACGAGGCGAGGGGAGATCGAGCTGTTGGCAGAAGCCATCGAGGAAGTTGCGTGACTCCACAAATCAATAAAATCAACAAAACTTCAAACGGAAATTGAGTCAAATTGTAATTATGCCCGACGCACACCGACGCCATTAATAGATCGAGTGTATATAGTATATGGTATATAGTATGTGGTGGGCGTGGTAGTGAGTGTACATTTTTGGACAAAACTACTGGCATTTGTTTTGAACACACAACAATTGAGAGCAGTAGATACATTAGTCCTCAAGCTGCTAATTTGGGCCATTTGTTTTTAGACCCTGTACTCACAGTGTACAACGGGTCTGCTAAGTTGTCTAAAAGTGCAGACCATATAGTGGAAACTTTTTTTTAATTACCACTTTTATTAATACTGCCCAGTAATCAATATATTGTATGAACTAAACCTGAATTGCATTAATGTTAATTTGTTTAACTAATTTCTTATTTGACTTATCGAGTACAGAATATCTTACAGTCGAACTTGCTCGACTGTATTTGTTTCAACTATAATTAATTAATTAATTAATTAATTAGATCATTTGTGAGTTGACCTCAATAGCAATAGGCTGAAGCTAACGGAGAAGTTAACATTGTCCGATTGGATTTTGCATTTGTCGACGGGACTCGCTTCTATTGTGTCAGATTCGGTTTGATTGATTGCCAGCCACATTGATTGATTGCCTCAGTCTGAGATTTGACTTCGACTTCGACTTCAGTCTTTTGTTTTTGCATTCTATACTGAATTATTATTTGTGATTTCATACTGTTGCTGTGTCCGATTAGACAAAGCATTTAATTAATATAATTACGACCTAATCCGATTCGATATAAGCAAGTCATGCTATTTGTCTAAATAATAAGATGAACGGCTTTCGTCTATCAACTGAGATTGATGGAATCTTGCTGCATGAATTACAATATGTGATAGACATTAGCTTGCTGAAAACATAAGTTTAATGTTTGTTAATCTCATTAGAGTGTTGTTTTATTCAGGCATTGACAATTTGTTTGGCCATAACAAAAGCCAGAGCTGGACAACAAAATTCCTGCTGTATTAAGGCTGAAACTGATATTTCAACAATTCACGAAATACACTTAAATGTGAAATGCAAGCTGGACTCTGTTCCGTTAATAATAGTTGTCAGTTGCAGTTGTGACAGCTTTGGCAGGGGAAACAACAATTAAGAAACTGCCCCACAATGTCTGTTGTTGTGCTGCCTCAAATTGTGTCCAGTGTCCTGACTTGAGTTAACCACAAATTAAGGCCGACAACAACAGAGACAGCAGACTTGTTCTATGTGTGTGTAACCACCCCAAGTTTTACGTGACGTATACGTAATTTATTGATTTAATTTAAATTTGCCGACAAGCAAACAGAAAGACAACAGCAAACGCAATTTGAATAGCACATTATGTAATTAGATGCAAAGCACAAAGCAGAAAATCAATTTCTGTTCAAAATCACGTCAATAAGGTTGAGCCTGATAATGCCTGATAAGCGAAAGAAGAAAACCAAGAAACGCGTTAAAAGGAAGATGTGAGAGATATCCAGGAGTTGAGGCAAGTAGAGAGAGAAACGAAAGCAAAGAATTTAAAAGAAAAGAAAAGCTGTGTGTAGTGCAAGTGAACACATATATGCTCTTCTACGGGACTTCAACCCTTGAGTTGATGCACTCTGCGTGCCCAAGTAAGTGTATTTAAATGCCGCGGCGATTGATTGAGTTGCAGCTGCCGTTGTCGTTGTCGTTGCCATTGCCGTTGCAGGCATTGCATTATCCGGCATTTTTAGCGCCCTGGGGAGTTCATTAACATGCCAGAGAGCCACGCCTTCGTCAACGCCCCCAGCTGTCACTGAGAAATTTAATTATACAGCCCAAATATGGGCGTGTGTGTGTGTATAAATTTGAGTCAAATGAAATGCGCCCACAGAAAAAACAAACACTTTAAAAGTCTGCAAATATTGGTTGGGCTAACGGATAACGGCGGAGAGGAAGATGGAGGGAGGCTGGAGGAAAGGGAACATGGACGTAAGGCCGACATGCCGACAGTCGTCCTTAAATGAAATTTTATTTCAATATTTGAAGTGGGGGCTTCAAATGGACGCTGCCACTGAGTCTTTAAGTAGTTTGAGTTGCCAACGTTGCAAAATAGTATTTTAAGTGCACTGTTCATCGTCTGTTTCTCTCTCCCTCCCCCAACTACTCCATGTTCCGCAACGCTCGAGGTTTGCTTTTTGTTTCAAAAATATTTAAAAGCGCAAATAAAATTGTGCAAGTTTTTGCCGTTGTTTGACGTCGCGTCTATAAAATATGCATTTTTATTTATTATACGCAAAATTTACTTATGCATTCACCCGCATAAATAGCACATAAATTGTTGATGTAACGCAAAAAACGAAAACAAAATAAGAATAAACAGTACAAAACACACACACACACACACACACACACACACAAAGTCGTTGAGAGTTGCGCGTTTAAGCGCAGCCAGTGTAACAACAACAACAAAAAACAACAACAGCAGCGGGGTCAGAGGTGAAAAGTAGTCCTGAGCAAAGCACGCAAACACACAAAAAAAAATAAGAAAAATATGTGGAAAGTACAATATTTGCATAAAACTCACACACCGATACAACACACAGAAACACACACAGAAAACTTATAACTGTAGAGAACATATTAATAAATATTAAAGGGAAATAAAAATGGCATGCAAATAATTTTTGGTGATTGTTTGAGGATTCGAGTAGTCGATGTGAGTGAGCGCTCGACTTTTCTCGGCCTCTAACAGTACCAGGATACGACTACACATTTTATGCAGAGTCATGACATTTTGAACATCAGTCACAGGGTCACAAGAACACAGGAGCACTCGCCTTAGGACCTTCACATTATCATTTGTATTATCAAATGCCATGTTTTAATAATGCTATCCATTCCCTTAGATCTTTTGTTTGCCTGCAAATGCAATGACTCACATCTCTCAGTCTTAGCGCAGACCTTTTCACTTATTTATTTAAATCAGCAAATCACTAGAGTTTGACTTGATTTTCTCCTTCCAATTCTATCTAATTCCCTCATCAAATCTCTTTAATCTAACAGTGCAAATGTTGTATATATGTATTCTACTTCATACGATATTTTAGATTATTGTTCCCTTTTATGATTTTATTAATAAACAGAGGGACAAAGCAAAGCTAGAGCTAAGAAATAATTTCAACTTAAACTCAAAATTCCTTAAGATACCGGTTTTGTTTAGATTTTTCATAGAATTTTGAAACAACAAATTATCAAAATCATCATAAAATGCTGAGAAAAAATAGAGACCCCTTAAATTAACATGCAAACATACATTTGAAACAAAAATACTTATTTTGCTTAAATAAATAAAATAAGTAAGTAAACAAGTACATAGTATTCGTTACAATGTATGTAAAGGCAGAAGAAGGTATCTACTTCATAGGGTCTTAAGTACATATATTCTTGATCAGCGTCAACAGATGACTCGATAAGAAAGTGTCCCTCTCTCTGTAGAACATCAGTAATAGCAGTTAATAGTTTTAATTTCAAGCTCCTAAAAGTGTGTGTGTAAAGTATTCCTAAATTCCTATTTTCCGACTAGCTTTTTATGATACATTAATTATTATTATAAGCACGTTATAATCAACTGAAAGCATTTTTGTCACGCTTGCGGTTTTAACGATTTTCAGTTAGTTACGGCTACGACTTGGTAGAACGGCAACGGGACATCAAATTAAAACAAAATAGTGTTTAAAATAATGTGGTTTATGGTGGTCAACTACAAATTGAAGGTAATAGAAAATATATACACTCTTTTTAATTATAAAGCATAGTTTAGATTCGTAAATCTTTGTTGTACAAGCTCTGTTATTAGCAACTTAATGAAATGTTAAGTAAGTTGTAGACATGAAAATCAAACACCCACACACAGATGACACCCAGGAAGAGGGAGGACTCACCTTTCGGCCACTGCTTCTGGTCAGAAAGCATCCTGTTGTGGCGCTATCACACATCAATTTTGCTGCAGCCAGTTTGCTAATTTCACGTTCAAATGTCTAAATGCGAACACGAGAATTTTCTATGGATTGAGGACAGCGTCGTCGAGAAGAAGGAGGCGCAGAAGGAGGAGGCAGCCTTGCAAGGACTTTGTGTATAAATTATGCGCAGTTCGCGTTGCGTGTTGTGTGTCCAAGACTTGAGAATTCTGTCTTGCCACTCACACTCACACACACAATCGCATACAAAGATTTGCAGAAACAGAGCTGTGTTTCTAATTTAAATGATAGTTTCTGCCCCAAAGGCGTTGATTCGTTTTGCTCCGGTTCGATTTGATTCGATTTTATTTTGTTTCGCCAGGCATTTAATTTATATTCTATGTTTCTTATTTTATTTTTATTGTATTATATTAATGTGGTTTTCGTTGTTTCTTGTTTTGTTGTTGTTGCTTCTTTTGGTTCGGTGGTGACTCGTACTTATATATTTATAATTTGATACGTTTGAGTTGCTGCTTGCCACACACGTCTCTATGGCTTAATTCGTAAATTGTTGTTTCATTCGCATTCGCATTCATATTCGATTCGATTCGATTCGATTCGTTTGCTTTCGTTTGATTTTCTGATCCCTTCTTTGACGGTGTTTCCGTTTTCTATTTTATAAGCACATAAAGCTGTGATAACTAAGTCTTGTTCCATCTCTCTCTCTTTTATTTGCTATTTCTGTATGTGTGTGTATTTCCTTTTGACTGATTTTTGTTGCCAAGCGTGAGTGAGATATGTATTTATGTTTGCTTTTCACGCTCCACTGCCGTCTAAGCGAAGGCTTCCAACATTTTAGAAATTTCTACACAATTGATTTAAATGGCGCTCCAAGTGAACTCACAACACCACCCACTCAGCCACTCAGCCGCTCAGCCACAGCAAACGCAGCAGGCATCGTCTAAGCGGCATGTAATTTACGTTGAGCATACGACCAGTGGGCCAAAGGCCAAAGGCTTTTCAGCATAAAAGCAACGCCTCTAGTTGCTTGCCAGTTTGGTTTGGACTGCTCTCTGGAATTGGAATTTCGCGTAAATAATTTGTTTTGCACGCGCAAAAATTTCATTAATACAAAAGGTATTAATTTGAAACAGGGCCAGCACCAGCTTAGCCTAACAACTTTGCTACTTTCTTGCCGGAAAGGTCTTATTTATGGATTAGCGGAAAGTGTTGCGAAACAATTAAACTGAAAGCCACAAGAAAGTGGCAATAAGCAAAGACTTAAAAGCAGCTGCACGGAAAACTGTAAGAAATCAAAGCAAAAGCCGAAAATTGATTGGTTCTTCAGATCAAACTCGAGATACTCGTATAATTTGCAACTCAGTGCAAGAGTAATATTTATACATCAAATTCTTATCCAAATAGGAAAACTTGACTCAAATGACTTGCGATTCGTTAAGAACGTTTCAGTTAAGTTAAGAAAACAGGGTCAATAAGCTATGACAATGCAATGTTGTAAGTATTATATTACATACTTCGCCATAGATGGATTCATAAACAATGCCGTTGGCTTTTTTATGCCACACACTCCCCACGAGAAACGTTGTCCCACGCCAATGTCAATGGCATTAACCAGCGAGAGTTGGCAGAAGAAAACGCTCAGAGGGGGCGTTGCGGCGTTGCGGAGGCAGTTGCTGGCAAATAACGGAAAGGTTATTTCGTGGCAGTAGCAGAAAATGCCAAAAATTACGTTTTGCCACTTTTAAGTGCAGACAAAAGAATTCGGAGAGTCGCTCAACGCGACGTATACGCAATGTGGCTGCCGCATCTGACGGGACTAGCAAGTCTGTCGATTCCGTCGAGTCCGTCGAGTCTGAGACTCGTTGGGTTACATTGTCGAAGATAATGGCTGCTTTGGGGGCTGACTCTGCTTGCCAGGCAATCGTTGGGCTGTTGAACCTTAAGTGTGTGTGTTCGTACGTCTGCCCTACGCCTCTCTGTCTGTATGTGTGTGTGGGTGTCTCTATATGTGTTTGTGTGTGTGATCAAAGTGTAAGCGCGCGCATTTGGCAATAGAAATTTTGTGTATATAGTATATGGGACAGTTGCCTTTGGCATCGCCCGCCTCATCCAACATGTGCGTCGAGTTGATGTTGATGCCATGCCAAATGCAGAAATGATGATGAGCTTCTCATTTCGGATTGCTGCTTGGTGTATGATGCGTGGTGCGTGGTGTGTGGTGCGTGGTGTGTGGTGTATGGTGCGTGGTGTGTCGGGAGTGCCAATATTGGCTTTTGCAGACATTGCGTATACGCAGCGATGTCCAACAGTAAATTGTCTGCGTGTAATGCGTTCTTTTTATTATCAAATTTCATGTGATATGATGTGTAGGAACTTCCGTCCTTCCCACTCATCACTTTTCACTCACAACGCTTGCTGTTGGGCTTACCAAAAATGTTGCCACTGTTATTAATTTATATATATTTAAGACTATGTTAAAAAAAAATGTATTTCTGTTGCATGTGTATGTGTGTGTATTCCCTAAAAGATTTAATTGACTACCGTTAGTCTATGAGTATTGATCGAGTGCTCCCGAGGCAATTTGATGTAGCATTAAACTTTTATTGGCAATTTTATGCGCATTTCTGAAATCATTTTAGAGGCATACACCATGACGACGACAACGGGGACGAAGGGAACGATGTTAGCCATGGCAACGGCAACGGCAACGATAATGAACAGGAGTTGCTTTGCTTATTCCGAGAAGTGCGCGCGTTTTTCCTTCTTTTTTTTTTTGTTGTGCGTGAATAGTATTGAATAAGTTTTTTAATGACTTTTACTACACACGCCAGCCACTACGTCAGCCGCTCTCTGCAGGTATACATATGTATAGGTACATATACATGTACATAGCGTCGGCGGAAATACTACTACGCACACAAACACACACTCACAGCGATACACGCGCCACGCACGAGCACGAGCACGAGAGCTGGATAACGGGGACGGAACGACACGATGAACGTCCGACGCGCTCAACTGAACTTGGCGTATTGAAATTTTGTTTGACTTCATAATCGTTCAACTCGAGCCGAATGGCAGTCGTGCAGTGTGCCGAAACGCTAGCCGAAGTTCAACTCCCGAGCATCTACATACCCGAAACTGGAGCAAACGCAGTTATACACACACACACACACACACACACACACACATATATATCAATACACACACACATTAACGCATACGCTCTCCCGCAAGCGCTAAAACTTTTGTCTTTAAACGGGAGCAACGGGAGCAAAAAGCTTTCTCGTTAAAAGTTCGACAGTCCGAACGTGCCTATCACACATACGTACAGTGTGTGAGGGTATATGAGTGTGTGTGACTGTGTGTGTGTGTATTTAACAAGAAAAAAATGGCAGTCGGGATTTTGGGAATTGTGTTTGATGCGCCGACATCGACAACGTCGACGGGTATAAACAAGAAGGCTGCCTGACAGCGTTGCCAGATCTCGAGTGTCAACGGACTTGAACTTGTCAGTGGGAATGACAGTTCACAGAACGTACGTTGAATATTGAACAGCATCGGACGTTTTGTATTGTGTCTAACGCGCTAATGAATCTAACATGTGGAAGCTGTATTGGTTTACCTGGTCTACCTGGCGCATGAGTGATGTGATACTGCTACTTCGACAGTTCTCGAAAGTGAAATACAGTAAAAGATCGAAAAAATTTAAGTTCTTCAGTAATTAAATAAAGTTAAAGCCTACAATTCTCTAACTCATAGGAGCTTTTTTTTACAAAGTTTATTAACTGTTATCCACGAGATATTATTATTTTTCAATGTATTTTGCGTATAAACAAAACAAACAGTCATAAAAATTTAATGTTTGAAAAATCATCTTTGATTCCCACCTTGCACAGCTAAGAGAAATCAGTTACGAATCAAATAATAGAATAATGTCTAAAACAACAAATGTTTTCATTGGTGTATATTTAAGTTTAATAAAAATTCAAAACATTAAGTAATCTTTTCCGTCAAAAAATATAAATAAAATATAAAGAAATCAAATCCATTATATAGACATTGCAAAAACTCAAACTCAAACTCAAACTCAAAAATATAAGCAAAATTCCGAAAATTATTTTTTTTCCTATTTATTGTGAGAGAAAAACATGAATTGTCTAATACATTTGTGATAATTTTATCAACTGCTTCATTAATAGTACAAATTTCAAAATAAATGTTACGCCTACTATAAAAACGATTAACATTCATTAAGCCTTAAAAAAAACGATCAGATTTATTGGTTGGTGATTGGTGAGAATTTTATAGACAACTAACATAATGTTTATTTGCAATAAAAACTTATAAAATCGAGTAGATTATGACAAAAGAAATTTCAGATGAACAAAATAGAAATATGCGTAGCGATCGAATGAAACCGAAAAGAAATCAAAATGTTTTACACAAAATGTATGCATATGCTACGTTAGTTATACCTGTTACTTAAAAATATAAGTAAAATGGTATATTGCGTTCGTTACAATGTAATCAGCAGGGAGAACGATACATTTTCGACCCAATAAAGAACATTACATATTCTTGGCCAGCATCAACAGCCGATAAAGCCAAGTTCCTAATTTGGCCCACAGATTCCGCAAATCGCGAAAATCCATCACAATCTGTTGGATTAGTTCTTATTATAGCCAAGCCTCCTAAATCGGTTGAAACCATAACAACAGTAATAAAATATTTAATTTGTAAAGAAATCAAACGAGTATTCTCTAAAGTCGGGATCCAACTATTTCTACCGTACGGAGGAAATATTTGTAACGATCTCTGTAATAATCTTTAGCGGTTAAATTGTATCTTATACCCTTGGCGGAGTGTTCCTCGCAATGATCAGACGTTAATCTCATTAATAATCTTTGGTAGCTATATTCTAATACTGCATATCCTAATATCTGCTCTATCTTAAACTTTGTTACTTTATCTAATCGCTCTGCGTCATTGCAAATATTGATTGTTGATTATTGTCATTTGATACGGTCATAATTAGTCGTGCTCCACACTAATCTCTTGTACTTGAAATCGTAACCAAGCTACCTATGTTAATCAGCATTATAATTAAGTTCATAATCCACCTAATCAAATATTCGCTCACACAAACACACACACACACACACACACACACACAGAGGCAACTTGTAGCAATTATGTTTGGGACGTAAATTGCCTGACATCGGTATCAACTATTCGCATTAGATATGATCCTAGACCTTGGTAATGCTTACATATTAGCCATATAAATGTCAATCTCAGTGAATAAAGAAATGATAATGATGTGAGTGTGCGTGAGTGTGTTCATATGGAGTAACCTAGCTCAAAAATAGCCAGAAGTGTAGCAGTGTGGCAGTGTGGCATGGCAGACACGCATTTCGAGTGATTTAGGTTCAACAAAAGCAATAATAATAACACCAGCAACAAAAAGAACAAAAGCAATGACACGACAGCACAACAACAGCACAATGACAAACGCTCAACAATTTAAGGGGCCTAGACGAAAGCGCACCGTTTGTGCAAATGTTTTCTCTCCATTTTTTTGTAATCAGGCAATTCAAATCAACAAAATAAAGCGTTGGAAGGGTTAATCGAGGGGAGAGAGGGAGGAAGAGATAGGGAGAGCGAAGTGAACGGTGAGTGTCCACTCTAAAGGGAATTATGAATAATTTTAATAACCAGGCCCAGATGACACAAACAGATAAAACATTGCCATTAAAAACGCATTACAATTGATAAAAGCTGGACTATACACGTAGAAAGCGAGAAAGAGAGGGAGTGCGATGGGAGGGGGAGAGAGAGGCAATACAGGGCATGGAAATCATGGCTGAAACGTAAACTTTGCTTGACATGAATGACACGTGATTGTGTATGTGAGTAAGTGTGAGTATGAGTGTGAGTGTCTGTTACACCCCCTTGATAGGCCACATCATTCACAAAACATTCTCGCACACACGCACACAAACACACAGAGAGAGACACGATTGCTCACGAGCTGTTGATAGTCACGAGTTACATGAGCACGACATTTATGTGGGTCAGTTTAGCGAATACCACGAATGCCGCCGCGTTGACAGGCAATCAACTGTCAGGCGGAGCCCATGCAAAATGGATGCATTTCAAAATGGCTATTCAAGGCGCAGCTGCATGCAAAACATGACAGCTACAAAGCCGCTAGACAACAGCAAGGCCCAAGCCGAAGCCAAAGCCAAAGCAAACTCCACAGCGATGGACAAAGGCAAAGGCAACGTTACGTTACGTATACGCAATGTTAACGCCTGCGCGGATAAACTGCGCATAGATTGCCTCCAAGTCGGCACATCTAAGTTATCCGGCGCGCCGTGCCACGCCGGATGTGCGCGGCTAATAACAAACATCCGGAGAGGAAGCACTCTGTTATTTTTGCTGTTTTTTTTTAACTATATACATTTTTTTTCTTTGTCACTGGACATTTGTCAAGCGAAACAAATTGAGTTCACAGCGCTGGCCAGTCGACGATGCTTGGCCTGCAACCGAATTGAAATCAAATTTCGTAATCCCCAGAAAGCGCTGTCATCATCACCATCGATGGGCCCTAAAAAAAAGCATGATGCCTGATAAGGGGTAAAAAACAAAACGACGAAAAACCCATTCAGATTTGATGACAAGTTTGTGTGACCGACCCCCCAAGCAAATGGTTGATTTTCTTCATTTTTTGAGGGGGCTGTCGGAGCTCTTAAGCTTTTGCTGGTATCCAAATAGCTAGAGGATAAAATCAACAGCCACGGCTAGTTTAATGTGGCTTTGATGTTGATGTTGCTCTGCTTTTTTCGGCCTACGTAGAATTATGCATTCAATCTTCTGTTGCTTTCGCTTGACGCTTGTTTAGGTGGGCGTTTAAGCCGATTTAAGCTCAATTGTGTGGTGCCTATTTTGCTAAATTAGCTTTTAAGTGCTTTCATTGGCAATTAATGCCACAAGCTGTCGAGTCGCCTTGACAGTTAATTGCGGCTGGCGTTAAAAGGCAAACGCAATAGTTAGACGTGTGAAAACTAAAGGCCAAAATCACACAGTCAACAAATGCATTTGAAATGGAACTCACAATGCCTGCGTACAATGAACCTTGACACAAATTCCATGTTCCGATCTCTCTCTCCCTCTCCCTCTCCATCTCTGTCTCTCTCTCTTTCTCTGGCATTAGCTCTTGGCACTAATTGCTAGCATGTGTGCCATTTTGAGACGTTCGCATTTGAAAAGTCATGGCATCCGAAGTGCCATCAATTAATGCAAGTGAATAGAGCCACAGACAAAGTTACCACCTGCATATGTCAACCACTTAATGGTCGTGTGTAAAGTCGTGCAACATTTGTTTGCACAATTTGTTGGACAAACACCCAGGCGAAATAAATGAATAACAAAATAAATAAATAATCTAACAACCAAAAGTAACTAAAACTTTGCAAAAGTATGGTCACTCTAAACAAGCAGCCCAAGCCGCAAAAGCCAAAAACACTTCGTTTTTCTCTACTACAAAAGCTTTTGCTGCCAGAGAGTGCAATCGACTCACAGCGAGAGAGCGAGAGAGCGAGAGAGAGAGAGCGAGAGAGACGCACTGAGCAAAAAGCGAAATGTTGAGAACCCACCCCTACACAAACACACACTCGCATTGCAAATGCAAAATACGAAAAAGGCTAAAAATGTTGAAGCATACTTTGAGGCGCTGTGAGCGGGCGACAGACCAAAAACGTAACGAAAATCCACAGCAAAGCAAACAGCTTTTAACTACGTCGAGGAAGGGGGATGAAATGCCAAAATGCTAAGGTAGTAGCACCCACACACAAACACCCACCCACACACACACACACACACACAACTACAGATAGTATGTGCTGCAAGAAACGAGTCTGAAGAATGAAAGCCACGACCTATCCACACAACAATCGTGTATGGTCGTTTGGAGCACAGCAAAACACTTGCAGTTGTGTGGCAAGGGGAGGGTGGCAGAAAGGGTGGGTGGCTGTTTACTTGTGAGTGGCGTAAACCGCTTTTAGTACAGTCAGGGACACGCAAACACAACCCAACACACATATGGAAATGGAGATGCAGATGGAGGTGGAAGCTGCAGTAGGTTGTGAGGTTAATTTTGTTTCGACATTGCATTTATATCTGTATGTGTGTGTGTGTGTGTGTGTGTGTATGTAAGTGTGTGTGAGAATGTGTGGTCTGTTTACCTTTGCACTCGAGTGCTCCCAATACAAACTCAGACACACACAAACACACACTTTCTTGCATCGTCAGTTGATAATTTAATTTTTTGGCCAAACATAAAATGTGTCATACGCAGTGTTGTCATTTAAATGTCAGCTTTATCGGTTAAGCTTCTAAGGAGCTTTTTCATTATCAGGCAAAGTGCAACTTAGTCCCTTGCATGCACATTATATTAGGTTGACCAAAAATACATTTGCTTTTATACCCGATACTTAAAATTAAGTAAGAGGATTCGTTAAAATTTATCTAACTGGGAGAAGGGGACATCTCCGACCCTATAAAGTATATTGTTGGTCTTGAGCAACAACAGCCGAGTCGATATAGCCATGTCCTTCAGACTGTCTGTCCGTCCGTATGAACAAAAGAATATCAGAGAATAATCTCATATAAATGAGCAAGAGCACACTGACTCCAATTGCGTTGAAACAGAGCGTTTGTTTCAAATGTTTGCCACGCCCTCTTCCGCCCGCGAATCTCTAATTTTAAATCGCATACTTAATCGCATTAAGATCAGCTGGGTAGAATGACAATAATACCACTTTTCAGTCATAAATGAAATAATGAAACTATGTGTAAATAAAACAGCTATAAATGTGTTATTTGCTTACTATATTTTAAAACAGAATGTTTTCCTTATAGCACAATAAAAAGAACTTTTTTTAAGGATAATCCAACTGTATGAAGACCAAATGTGAATTAGTGTGAACAATAAATTGAAGGTAGAAGGTATTCGTAATAATTATAAGCAAACAAAGCTCGGCTAATAACGGAAATAACTGCAGATCGTTCTCTTTCGACTGTTGTGATGTCCAACATTCCTTCTGTTATGCAAAAATATATAAGCCAATCAATAAGCGAATTGTCGCAAACAGGCAGCCCAGCCACACAACGGTAGCTGACTTTTCTCCGGAAATTATAAACACATCCCCAGCTCCTCTGCCAGCGACAAAATGCGACATGTTGTGTGCAATGACAGGCAAATATTTTACGTGCAAAACAAACAGCAAAGAAGACAGAGGATTGAGCACAAGGCTACGACTTTTATATACCTGTACCACGGGACGACAGCTTAAAATAAGACAGGCAAATTTTACTTACAACATAAGATAGACAGCAATAATTAAATAAAAATTTAAGTTATATACTGTATATGGGTAGAAGTTTTAATTAAAGTCATTGAATTTACACCAGCTTTCCAAAAATAAATCACAACTCAAAGACAAATTTCAAACGAAATCTTGGCAACCTCAGAAATTACAAGCAACAGAAAGACATAAAGGAATGTTATAGTTTCTTTGGGTTGTACTAAAAGAATATTCAGGTATATCGAATTTCAATGAGCAAAATATGAAACTTCTCTGAAAGTCTGCAATTCGATTACGTGAAATAATAAATAATAATACATAATACAGCTGGGATCGAAAAACAGCAACACAAATGGTATTAAAGGACTTAAATCGCATTAATAATAGATCCGAAAATATGCTGAAATTGAATATTTGTGCTTATCATCTCCAGTTATATGTTATATTTAGCTATGTGAAGCTCTTCCTCAATCTGTTAAGCACATTTTAGTGATTAGTTAATTGAATACTCGCTTGATTGATGGATGGCTCGATAGCCAAACAGATTGTCTTCTCAAATCTAGCATTTCACTTTAACCCTTGCCAAAAGATCAATATTTATTCCTATTTTCCCCCAATCATAATCAGCAGTGTATTCCGATTCAATGCACTAAAAATACGCTTGGTAACGTGCCAGCTGCTAACTACAACAACAATAATAACAAAGACACCTCTAAATGGCCAAAGGAAACTTTTGTGCCACGTTGGCAGCAATTAAAAATCTCCCCGCTTGCCGCACCTGTGATACCAATTAATAGTTTTCCAATGATTTGAAGAAAACAAACTGAAGCAAAGAAAAGAAAAGAAATAAAAAGGAGTGCGTCAATTCAAGTTACTTAATACCCGCATGCTTTGAAAATGGGTTAACAAAAGGGTATTCAGTTGCAATGAGTAAAGAGTATATTACTGTTATTCCCTAACATCTTATACAACAAAGTATCTTCAAGTCGAACAATGATGACCACGGCATTAGGAATTCTTCCTTTTGCAAAAATAATTGGGGGAACGTTAAGAAGAATGCCACTAAAGTTATTTCCACTTATTAGGGGAAATATTTATAGTATTTATACATATTTCAGGAGTTAATTACTATAATTAAGGTTTTTAATCAGCGCCTTGTTTAACTTATTCAATCTAATGCAAGTATGCTTTTTTAACTTGTATGCACATACAATTATGTAATAAATATAAAAAAGCATTTAAACTTGAAATTATTTAGCAATTATTAATTTAAAACTTCTTAAATTCACATCAAGTCATTTTCCTCAAATAAATGATTTGCATTATATCATTTTTATATATTTAAGTTTAAAACAAATGCAGTTTTACATTAAGAGTATTCAAATCAGCGGAAAATTAGACAAAAAACAAAAATTGGAAATGTTCCAACAAGCCAAACCAGAGCAGAAACTAAAAATGCTGCACAGTGTTTGTCTCGGACAATATTTGTTAACTTTTACCGTGTGTGTGTGTATGTATCTGCCGCAGCAGCTCCAACTGAAGTAATATTCTTATATGCATTGGGGCAAACATTGTACATCTCTCTCCCTTTGTCGCTGTCTGTATCAGTCTGTGTGAGTTTGTGTGTGTGTGTGTGTGTGTACCCAGTGAGCCGCTCGAATGCTCTCCAAATGCACCAACTATTGTTGAGAAAGCATAAGAAGCTGAAGGAAGATGCCTTCCCGTTGCCTAAATGCCCGCCATTTCTTTGTGAATGGTACTCGGGAAACACGGAGAAAACTTACAGTCAGATAGATAGAATGCTGCAGTTTGCGTCATCTTCAAATGTGGCTTTGAATGGCAAAGAGTACAAAATTTAAGCAAGCAGCCAAACAGGCAACCATGCGGCAAGTTGATAATTGTCCAAAGGCTGTAGGAGGAGTCAGGATCTTCAATAAAGCCAAAAATTGTTTAAAGACATGTACAAAATGGACAATTTTCGGATGCTGAATATTTTACAACAGCCAAACTGTTCATTTACTTTCGTTGGATTTAATTGAATTTATGAAATTCATATAATTTTCATTTTCATTTCATTCGCTTCGCATCACGTATACGCCTCATTGTGCTTGGTCGGATTGCAAATAAATCAAAGTAATTTAGTGCCATCAGAAATACATATTCGAACTCGTAATGTGAAAAGCGTTTAAATAAATTCATCGAGTCTCGTCCAAAAATGTCACTCAACCCAGTTTCAAACTTTATTGGATGGATGCTGCGAGCGTTAAAAAAACTATATAAAAAATGAAAGATAAAAATAGCAACAAATCATGCCAAATGGTGTCAGTTGCAGCCACGCCCAGTGCCGCCCAGTTAAGCCCAGTTATTGGTTTTGTAATTCAATAGGTTTGCCTGTTGGCTGTCATTCAACACTCAGCGTGGCATGCAGCAAATGCAGCCCGCATCCTGCCACGTACATACGTCTGCCAATAGAAATGCCTGCGCATTTCACTTGAGCAAATTTAACTGTTTACAAGTGGCATGGAGCAAGCGGCAAGCAGCAAGCGGCTGGCGGCAGGCGTCAAGAGGCAAGAGGCAAGCAATCAGTTTGTTCCCCATTCGACTTTGACATATTGCCTGGAGGCGACGTAACATTTCAATTAAAAATTGTTTAACAAATCAATTTGCAACGACCTGCAATGTAAGTTATTAAGAAAGAGGCAAGCGGGATCTGCAGGATCTGCGGGATTGAAAGGGAACAACTATGCGATACCCTATACCATGGCATATATTTGCACTCACATTGCAATATACAATACACAAGTCTGTATTTCTTAAATTGCCCTGGTAACTTGGGTTTTTTATCTCGATTTAATTGGGCCAGGGGGAATTCATATCTTAAGCAGCTCTGACAACCACCTTATTTTTAGTAAATGTTCGGTTCAGTGGTTCGAATCCAAGGCCAAAATACTTTAATTGCTATTCATTTTGATTCATTTTTTAAATCATTTAAAAATAATAAATATCGAACTTTGTGAGTAATCTAAATATATTTGAAGATTTCTTATGATTTATCATTTTATTATTCTCAGTTTAATATTTATGTATTTGTTTATTTTTTTGTTTCAAAATAAGCCTTCTGATTCTTTTAATCCAGTCCTTTATGATTCGGATCGGTTGTTGATCCGGTTTAAGTTCGCTAAAAAACCCTAAAATTACTGATTTTGCAGGATCTGTTGGGAATCACTTTGCAGGCATGATATTAATTAAAGCCCACATATATTTTTGGTGATTGTAGCTCCTACCCTATCTGCAATATGTTTGCGTATATATGTACAGACTACAGTGACTTAGCTACTGAGTCTGATACTGCAAGTCTGTTAAAATGACTCATAAATATTCTCAACGTCCTGTTGTTTATTGTGTAATATTCAGCATTACATCTTGAATTATTTCATGCGAGAATTCAAAGAGTTTTAGCTTTTAGTACAAGTTGCTACTAAATTAAAAGCATTAGATGTGACTTTTTCTATATCATATTTTTGAGCTGTCAGTTATGCTGAAAATCAAGGATATATACTAAGTAGGAGTTAGTCGTGCCTTAACCTGCCTGTTACATACACTACACTTACTCTAACGTATTATACCCTCGGCACAGGGTATCTAAACGCAGCGCACCTAAATATGCTCGAAGCGTCAATTCAATTATTTATCCTCCAGACTCCCACAGGATGATCACATCGTGGGCCAAGAAGCTACCAGGCAGACTTCCAGCTCAGCAACTTTCTTCGACTTCAACTCAGCGACTTAATTAATTTATTTGTTCAAGTTTTTGACGTTAGCAGGAAGTCAAAGCTTTTTTTTGCTTCTAAAAAATAAAACCAACATAAATTCTACATGCAACTTTACGAAATCTATATACTCTATATACCAGCTACCAATTTTTATAATCTTAGAAAATCTGTAAGTCTGAAGTTTATCTATTGATCTACACAGTTTTTGCAGTTAATAGCTTTTGGGGTTAAATTGGAATTATGTTAGATTATCTTGGTTTTTAGACCGCTTTAACATCAGACAAATTTGAAAATATTGAAAGAAGAAGAATTTAGATCCAAATTTGTCCTTTTTTCTCCTATATTGATCTTATTATATAAATTATTTCCATAATAATAATACTTTAAAATAAACTGACTGATTTAAACTATGATAAATGTATTTGTTACGTAGTTAAATAGTGAAACAACCTTAAAATAACAATAAAGTGTATGCACACTTGCGGATAGGAGGTGTGACAATGGTTTAAATACTTCGTCTTCTGCATCTTGAGGGAATTGCATATGGGGCTCCGCCTTTGACTATGAACTGAAGTTTATTCTTCGTTTTTTACTGGGTGCCTGGTTGCTTGTCTGCCTGGTGGTTGCCTGTTTCCCTGGCTTAAGTTTAAGTGATTTCCGTTGCTTAGTTTTAAGTTAACACAATTTCAGTTGAGCCACCGACACCACCGTCACCACTGACACCATCTCACCCACTGTTTTCGCTTTATAAATGTTTTCAGTTGGAGTCGCTCAGCTGCTAAAAGTTGACAAATTCAGTTGAAAAAGTGACAACAAAAGCGAATGCCGTACTATACGTAAAGACGAATCTAATGCTTGCTGGTGCATTAGCAAAAACCTTTGAAAAGTGCTTTAATTAAAAGTTGGCATGAGCTTGGCCAGCGTAAATGTACCTAGATTACAGTCCAGATTGTGGACCTGATGATGTTCAAAGGTGTGAATAATTACGAAAGCTTGGAATTAACCCTAGTGTTGGGCGTTAATTTCATTTATGCAACTCGTTTATTTTTCTTGTTTAACCCATGATTAAACACACTGATTAAAGTTCAGGTCCTCATCTCAGGTCGCTCAATTAACGAAGTGCAACCAAAGAATTGCATTAAATTTCGTGGTATATCCAATTTAAGTTCAATAGAGAGAGCCACTTAACCGCAGACCCGCCCACCGTATACCGCCCCTTAACACACTACATGCAGATACTGCCACTCACACAGTTACACATGTACTCGCATGTAATTGAGTTTCGTGTCCGACGCCTGCCTTAAAGCAGAAACAACAACTACACAGGTATACACGGCAGAGTTACGCCCTTACGCCTCTCACGCAGGCGGACTGCAAAAAATGTTAAAAGGTAAGTCACATTTTGCAATTAGGCTACATTAAGAGTCAAGTGTAGAACATCAATTAACAAAACATGAAATAGATCTGTTGAATTTTCTCACCTTTTAGTTCGATTAAGGAATTTCCCCGGTTAAATTAATTAATATTTAAAATATATTTGGGACTTTTACTTAACCGTGACAGATGTTGTTTTATGTTCTTGAATGTTTTTCATATTTAAAGCTGCCAGGTTTAAGTGAGTATCCCAGTTATCTTTTCTTAATTTCGTAACTGTTTAAACTTATTTTAGACATCAACAGTAATTTCAGCAGTGAATTTACAAATGTTTTTGGATACACATAATACGAATTACACTAGAAATTCTATGATTGATATGGGGTTCTTTCTTAAACAAGTATTATTTTTTCATTTGGAAAATTTTGTTTATCGAAGTGCGCTCGCATCTTTTATACTTTCTTAAGAATACCAAAACCGATTTTCCTGAAAGCTATTAAATGCATCTGTAATAGATTCACAAACAGCTTCAACTTTAACCAGTAGTTTTAGAGTCATACATTTTTGAATTAGTTTACTACAACTTGATTTTAAACCGATCGGTCCTGCGGCAGTTAAATGATGCAATTCAATGATGCATGCAAAGGTTTATTTTCGACTGATCGTTTCTATGAAAGCTATATTAGATAATGAACTATGATTCGAACTAAATATGGTTAAAATATATAACACATTAACAGAACTCGTGAAACTCAAACATTATTCATAATGATAATATATCGTCGATTCTTTATAGATCTTAGTATCGACGACAAAATGACAAAAAAGGAAAACAGTTTTGTGTCATATAAAAAGAAAAATCTTCCAATCGTTCGTTTAAAAGCCTAAAAGTCACATTTAGTTGCCTAGTGTTATTAGGTGCTCAAAATTATATGGCATTGCGGTTGATGTTAATCAAATTAGTTAGCAGAGTTGCATGAGAAAACTCAAGCTTACCTACAAGTTGCAAGTACCGCAACAGCCGGAAATTGTCTCTAAAAGCGTTTTAATCAAAAAGTTACACATACTTTCCACTTGGTTTTAACATATTACATCTTGCAGAAACTGACAGAAAATATGTTTTTACTCCACAACATTCGAAAACTTTGGTTAAAGTTTTTTATTGTTTTTGAACAACAAAACAATGCACATAATTGATATATAACGTATATTGAACAAATTTTTTTGGTTTATCCATTCTAAATATTCTCACCTATAATTTCCCTAATTTACAATAACTTGTGCAAATTGCAAGCGTACGAAAACATTCATCGGTCAAATATAAGATGAGTAGTTTGGGTTTAATATATAAATAATTGGTTTTATTTCCACAAAATAAAATAGTCATATTACTTACCTTTCTACGTCCACAACAAAGCATTCTTCGCACACGCGAATTTCCAGTAGCTGCTTTCAATCGAGTAAACTTCTTCTTCCACTGCATTTATGAGTGGGGATCCTTTTGGGAAAAGTGTTTCTTCTGCTGCTACAGTTGGGGCATTTGTAGCCCTGGCTGAAGTCTCGAGCAATGCGCCAAGGGGCGTGACCGTCTTGACATTTAGTGTAAAGTTATCATGTCTTAATTATACAAAAATTTCATTTAGCGTTGTATAAAAAATGCAAGTTCAATATATTCGTTGCTCGTATAGGGTGCTGCAAAAGACAGAGACGGAGGGGAGAAAATCAATAAAAGAGGTGTAAAAATTGAGGGGGGCTTAAATTAAGCTCAAGCTGTCTACATCCTGCCAAACTCATCAGAAAGTATTTACTGTCACTTAATTGTCAACAGGCAAACGCAATTTACATGGTTCTCAGTTGTTTGCTGTCTGTGTGAGTGTTGAGCAGCCAGCGTGTAACTTAATGAAGCTTTGCCACACTGTTGGCAGCCAACAACATTCCACAACACTCAACACTCAACAACCGACTGCTCTGACATGTGTCATATGCATTTGCCTGTTAGCCATCACAGCTGTTGGACAGTTGAATAGTTAGACAGACTCAAACCCAAAGCCCCATTCAGAATGTGTCATTCACAACTTGCATATCGAAAAGCAGTCGGATTCTATTTATATATATTCTATATAATATAGTAATATGTTATAATGATAATGCGTTGTTTACTCAGCTCTTGAATTGCGCTGCACAGATACAGATACAGATACAGATGCATGGTAACTACAATTATACATTTTTTTATCCACATACATTTAACCACGTCACAAAACTTTTATACTGTCTGCCAATGCACTGAAACTATATTATATTTGAGAAACTACCTAACAGTGCAATTTGCTTTAGTTGTTTTGTAAGCAAAATAATACATGAAAGCTTTATTATTTTCAAATTTAAATTCATTAAAGATGAACTCATGATGATTATAGAAGAACTCGACATCAATTTGCATTTGACTTAAGTGTCAGTCATTGACTTACGATTGTGGATCAACAACACGAATCAAACCCCGTTTTTTATATGGGATTAAATTAAAAATTGCTATATGGCACAGCAGAATTTTTTGTTCATTTTACAAATGATAAAATTAAATTTTGTTTTTTTTTTACGGTTCAATAATTTACAATTTCTTAATAGTGACCAAACAGATAAAAAAAAGATCTGCTTCTCTGAAAGTCAATGAACATGAATTTAATTCATTCTCACATATTTTAAGTGAAAGCCAGCCATTCTACATCTATCCACTTTTAAATTTTAATTGAAAAAAATAATAATACAGTTTTGATTTTTCTTTATATCTAGGACTATATTAAAATTACCCATAAATCAATTTAGTAATCGCTAAAATCTATGAAGAAACGGCGAAGGTTTTAACTATAAAGTTATCTCCTTATTTGAAATCGACAAGTGAATTTAATAATAATATTTGCATTTTAACATATGTAATATACAGTAGAATCCGATTATAACAACTCCGCTTATAGTGTTAGTTCGGTTATTGTGACAGAAACTCGATGGCTTGGTTGGTCCCCATACAAAGTTATATGAAAGGACCGCCGGTTAGTACGTCAGTACGTCTCCGCTTTTAGCGACAAACCGCTTACACAGACGAGATTTTTCATAATTCAACCGGATATTGCGACGTGCCAAAAAAAAATACAGCAAAATAATGCCAACAAATGTAAGTATCAAACGACTCTGGTAGAAATGTATGTATCTATCAGTGACCGAAGTCACAAAAATGTTTACAGCGTGCGTATGCAGACCTCATGCCTATATTCCATGAGATGTCCCTTTATAATTCTAGTTTTTTCTGCTTTTTCCAATAAAACTTAATGCATAAATTCGCCGAATGTGAGTTAATGCACTAAATGCGCATCATGATGATAAAAAATTAATTTGTTTTATGTTAAAACATATTACGAACATGGCAACCATAAAATAAACCAAAAAAATTGTTTTTTTCACCTTTCTGTTAGTGCGTCTTCCGGGTATAACGACGTAAATCGTCGGTCCTTTGAAATTCGCTATAACCGGATTCTACTGTATTTCCTACTGTCTTTATACTGTTCAAGCAGTTGGCTTGAATGACTTTAATCCATTTTTAATAAATAAACGATCAAAAGCGCTAAAACAAAGCGCTGAGTCTATCATAAGTATATATTTACCATCTTTAATCTATTGCACACATAGCTTGGGCCAGGGTTGACATTTGATAGCAAAGAAATAATGTAGCAAGTTTCAGGCTTGTTTTGTTCTAAACAGAAATCTATTTGCATTATTTAAATGGTGTGTGTTTTTATCTGTGTTTAACACTTTAAATGCCACAGCGGCTGTACAACAATAGAATCAGCCATGTTGCAAGCTAACACAACTATTATCCAGCTAACAGCAACTCCCCCGCCTTCAAACTGTTGCCATTGTGAATGTCAGCAGCAATGAATGTTGATATAATTTTTAATTAAAAAGCATTTGCAGCTGGATGGCTACAATAACAGAGAGAGAGAGAGAGAGAGAGAGAGAGAGAGAGAGAGATAGATAGAGAAAAAGAGGAGGGAAAAGAGAGGTAAAAATGGAACAAAACTCTTTGATGCATAGATAACTTTGCTGCTGTGAACTTGTGCAACTGTTTAGATAAATTTAACTGAATGTTGTTGCATACACACTTTGTTTCTCTTAGAACCGAAGTTATTAGCGCTCCAAATCCCCAGACATACTTATACATACACACATAGACACATCTATGAAACTGCAGAGGGATTAGCCGCTTAAAGGACATGTTCAGTTTCAGTTTCTGCATATGATTTTGTCAAAAGGCTTGCAACCGCAATTCCAACGAAATGGAAAAAATCACAGGCAAAGAATTTTTAATTAAGTAGCTTAAAAACAGATACAGAACGAGTTGAAGCAGCTAAAGTTAGGAGTGTTGGACTGGGCTGGGCATCAGTTGCCAAAAGCTTTCCACGTCCGTGATGATGTCGTCCCCATCGTCGCCAACCGTCATGGCAGACACGTACGACGACGACGACGACGAACTGGGCCAATGGAGCTGCGGCTGGCAGTTTGCCCACAACTCCAACCGAGATTTTGTTGCCATAAAACACTTTGTCCACGGTCTGAGTTGGGTCCTTCTTCTGCTTCTTTCCCATTCTCCCAGTAGTTTGCAATGAGAAATGTAGCAATCGTGCAGAGGACATTTAAATGTGCTACTCGCATGCCATACCTAAGGCCATCCCATCTATGAGTTTGCATGCACGTATATATGTATATGTGCGCGTATCTATGAGTCCAGCTGCGTCCTGACAACCGACTGTGCGGCAGCTTCCGTTTGCAACAAAGCCAGCGTCATTCAATGAACTTCAGCTGCGCCCGTCGGAATGCAACATTTTTCAGTTCATAATTTCTATGCAGGCACAAACAGAGACAGAGTCTAATGGTGTGCGTGAGTGTGTGTGAGTGTGAGTGCGAGTTATTGCCAGCAGCGGCAGCGACATGCAAATGCAGCTACAAGATACTTTGTGTCACAGCGACAACATCGCGACAAAGTGTAGCAATCAGACAAGAAAGATGTTGCCGAGTGTTAATGGAGCAAGAAAAACAACAACAACAACAACAACAACAGCAACAGCAACATTGACAGCAACAACAGCAACAGTGACTGCAAAAACAATTCGGCAGACAAGCGCTCCAAATGATGTCTACGCATGTCTAAAGTTTATTTTTATGACATCATAAATTCCGCAAGCGATGATTTCGCTTTCGCACACCCCAATGTCCTATGCAAAGGGGGTGTGGTGGGTGGGTGTGTGTGTGTGTGTGTAAGAGTGAGTGCATAAATGAATGACAAAATGTCATGCCATGCACGGAAATTGCAAATCATTTATCATGAGAAACCCAAGCAGCACATATACGATATTTCAATCTATAAAAAGATTGCAACTCTTAAAACTGTAGAATTGTCTAAAAAGACTCTATTAATACTGTATCTATATAACTTTCGGCAACGAATAGCACTTATTACTTGTAAGTTAGCTTGCGGCAGTTTATAATATATCGATTATATTGAAGTTTAACAGCCAAATAGAGACATTAACTCGCATGTCACAACACCCGAAAATACAAAGTGACAAACAACCACCACAACCATTGAGTAGCACACCCATCACATACACACATACACCCACACACACACACTCCCCACCAATCTCCCACGTACTCCACTATGATTGCAACAACACCTCGCACCTCTTACACTAACTCTTTACATTCGAATTGTATGTATGCAGGCACAGCGCAGGACCTTTGGGAAATTTCCACCTGACAAATGTATCGCGATCGCCGAAATTTTGTCCCTTTACCACCGTAGACAAGTGGAAGTACGGGGAGAAACCTACAAAATAGTATCGAAAACCCCAGCAAAAGTTATAATTAGCAGCATAAGTCGAACTAAGTAATTTGAACAATTTGTCTTAATTCACGGTGTCTGTTGATATGGTTACATCCCTTGAGGTTGCTATGGCTAGACGACAATCTATTCCAACTGCCAGCTTAATAAAGGGTATAGAAAATATGAGAGTCCGTTAGAATTTTAGTTTAACTACATAAATTAATCAAGAAACATTCCGTTTGGACAAGTATACTTTAACCATCAGGAAACTACCACATTAAAATCTTACTCTACTGAAATAATCATTTTGAAATTTCACATTCGTCCAAATAAGTTTCACTTAAAATATACCGCAAAAAATTCTTTTTTAAAGCACATTCTTTTACAATAGGCGTAATATTTAAGTTGTGGTTCCCCATTAATTCTAAAACTTTTTTCTGTAATATTTCAGAATATTTGATGTTTTGTTGAAATGATTTTTAGGTTTTTATTAGCCTCGAAAATTTGGAGCAAAGCTCTCAACTTTTTCGCTGTTATGTTCTGTATTGGATTTTCGGGTAGCTTGTTACCGCCTCATTTCAAACGGGCCTTGCTTAAACAAGCCAGAAAATGAAAAATGTTTTGTTGATTGTTAATGTCGCGGTTAATGCGTTTCCCCTCGCACATTGCTTTGCTTTTTTCCGTTTTCTGGTTAAAGAATGACCAACATTGAAGTCTTTGAAGTTTAGCTTAAAATAGCACAAATTTTTAGATGGTCATAGAAATGCAATAAAATACTTCGAGTATATAAGAGCGGTGTAATTAATTCTCACAACAGAGACCACATTTATTGTATCCTTAATTAATAATTAGTTGTTATCAGAAAAAAATAGTAAACTAATCAAAAGTACAAGAAAATATGAACTATTTTAATAATGGTGTTTATTATTTTCTGACGCTCTTAAGCTTAACCACTTCAAAGCACATTTGGCTCATATCATTTATCATTTATTATTTGTATTCATTTAATTATTTAAGATTTTGTTTATTCGTACGATTAATAAATAAATAAATAATATTTCTATTAATTTAATTATTAAAATTTTGTTTATTCTTACGTTTAATAAATAATACATATGTCACAAGGATCACTGGCAAAGACACTTCTTTACGGGTGACCACTGTATTTCAATGCACATTAAGTTTTCTTTTGGTATAAGAACCATCCAATTACGGGAGCGAAATAATATTCTTAAGGATACTCGAAAGCATTATCGAAGCTCAACTACAACATCCTTTGCTTGCTTATGACAAGAATAACTTTAACAACTATTGTGCTTTCAATCAACATGTCTCTCGTAAATCACAAGTACTGGAAGGGGATACAGAAAAAAGGGATTATTTTCTTGGACCAAGCTCAAAGCTAAAAATATGTACTATTTATCTAAAAATATGTACAAATTCGTTTTATGGACACATTTTGTTAGTTTGTATAAGCATTTTAGGCATCGAGTCTGTGCCAATTTGAACGTTTAGTGTCTTAATTTAACAATAATATCCAGAATTCATTCTTTAAAATTTCATGCTAATATCAGTGATTATAAACTTGCATTATAGAATGCTTTTATTTCCTTGTATATATTAATTGTCATTCTCTGACCGTTATCTGCTTACTGGTTTTAGTGTGGAGCTCGACTTACCTTTCTTATTTCCTGGGTAACAACGGGTGCTAAAGGATGCTGCCTGATAATAACTGAGTGATCTTTGACGTTGCCAATAGCATTACACACACGACGGGGTTTCAGTTATGAAAACATGTAATCAAAAAATTGCACTGACAAGAACTACAACAACAACAGCAACAAGAGCAGGAACAAGAGCAACGTCAGCGGCAGCGGCAACAGCAGATAAAAGAATGCCGGCAGGTGACAGCGTCGATGGCGGCAAGTGGAGATGGCGAGGCTTTTGGAGCTATGTTGCAGTTGCAATTGCAATTGTAGTTTCGATTGTGGTTGCAGTTGCTGCAGTTGGCTTAGGCGTTAATGACAAATTGCTGGTTCGGTGGTCAATGGTACGACGACGCATCCTTTTATCCTTGCACTTTAGCACTGCTCGTTTGCTCGTTTCCGTTTCACATTTTGCTCGTTGCTGCTGCTGCTTTTGTTGCGACTGCGACGCTGCTGCATTTTTTGCGTAACTTGTGAGCTTTTGCTTTCACACATTTCACAGTCGATTTGAACATTATTATTATATTATTTAATGCGGGCAATGCCTGGCAATACAACGCGAATATTCGCGATGGGTCCAACAATCCGTTTTACTTTACCGATATATATTTTTTTCTTTCGCTGCGTTTAATTGATTTTTGCGCGTGTATATGTGAATGCATGTATGTATTCACGTACATGCATGTTGGTATGTGTGCGCACTGTGTGTGTGGGTAAAGGTTTATATGTATGTGTGGGAGCAGGCAACGGAATGCGTCCGAATGGCAGTGCGGAGCTTTTGCTTATGAGCCGCGTTTTACTACAAGCACCACGCTTTTGGCCTGAATATGCGAATTTCCTGCGCTACTCCTACGTTAGCAGAGCACAGCGCAGCACGCACATATGTATGTGTGCGTGTGTTTGTGTGTGGGTATGAATTTCAGTATAATAAAATATCCTGTTTGGGCAACCAGCGAGCGAACAAATGAGCGAAGAATTTCTAACGCGCATGCGTTAGAAATTTGGAGCAAGTTGCCGCTTCTGGCTATTTGTGGGCGATAGCGAGCAGAGGCGATAACACTTGCCACCCACCCCACACCATATCACAATATGCACCACCAGAGTCGCACCGTTCAACGTCCCTTTCACTAAGTTCGTTCTATGTGGCTTTTCAATTTGTTGGGGGCGGCTAACACTTTATTGGGCACTTGTGGTTGTAGTTTTCTTTAAATTATTTTCAACACTTTGCACACGTTACGTCATTTGTCTTCTGCGTTTAACACTTCGAATTTGATTCGAGCTCAACAATTTAAAAAACATTCACGATATAAAAGTTGAACAGACATTATTTTTGCTGCACCCCCTAGATGTATGTTATGGTTTAGATGCTTTCCAGCCAGAAACAGCTACTTTTTTTTCTAAAAAGTTGGCAGCACTGTTGTTGCCACCCAAAAATTTTCCGATCTGGCATGTCGTACAATGTTAGTCAAAATGCAACAAAGTTGCACCTTTGATTACTTTAATTATTGTTTGACAACTTCTTAATTTTTAAGCTAGAGATTTTAACATTTTTGCAAAGCGCCTGTTAGAGCTTCATGAAGTTTCTGACATTTGTTTATAAATTAATATTGTAACTTCTTTTGGTGTGACAATCTTCAAACTTTCATTCAAAAGTTCACCTTAAATTTATTTAATCCCAGAAATACCAATAGTTTGATCGTCTGGCAATTATCTATTAAAAAATTTGCTTACTTCTTAAGCTAGAATTTTAAAAAATGTTGCAGTATTTCTGTAAGAATTTGGTAGAGTTTTTGATTGTTGAGCTAACCTACATAGCTTTTCCAACAAGATGTGACAAGCTGTCATGCCTTCATAAAAATGATTTTCCTAAAAAAGTAATTGCTATTTTTGCCGACTACAAAGGGATACAGTGTAAACAGTGTGAACAACGTATCGAGTGAAAACTATCGCATTCACTAGTGCTGCCAACTTTATAGGCAAAGTAGCTGTTTCTGTTTCATAGTTTTATATCCAATCAGTGGCAAAACATGAAAAATGCAATCATCTTGTCATAACTCCGTACCAATTATTATAATATAGCTGTCGAGTAATTTTCAAATAAATACCCCCCATAGTAAATCAACTACAACACCTACTACCAAAACTACTACATTTTAATTTTCCATACATTCGTCTGATAATATTTTCCAATTATATTTCGCAATCATACTCTAAAAATAGCCAGAATTAGCTAAAAAAACAACAGTGTACAAACCCAACTATTGGGAATTTAAAATGCTTATCGAAATTTTGACATCTCTAGTTTGCTTGTGTTGCTGGCTGAATGGCAATAAAAAAAACTGTGTTTGTGTATTTGTGAAAATCTTGCGTCTGCGACTCGGATCACTCAGCCCCGCCTTTGAGTGCAATTTTATCTGCACTTTATTCGATGTTAGAGTGATGACAAATAAATCAACATGACCGAAAAAATTACACTTGCCGATGCCCTGTCCAATGTGGAAGTGTTGGATGAGATTCCGCTGCCCGATGAGCAGCCATGTATTGAGGCACAGCCCTGTTCTATTATCTACAAGGCAAATTTTGATACAAACTTCGAGGATCGCAATGGATTTGTTACAGGAATTGCAAAATACATTGAAGAGGCGACTACGCATGCAAATTTGGTAATTATTATTATTTATATAAATTAACAAATTTTTTTAACAAAACTCAACTTTCTAATTGGACTTCCTGCCACCGCAGAACGTTCTTTTGGACGAGGGACAGAAGCATGCTGTAATGCTATACACCTGGAGGTGCTGTTCCCGGGCAATTCCACAGCCGAAATCCAATGAGCAGCCAAATCGCGTCGAGATATACGAGAAAACAGTTGATGTTCTTGCACCGGAAGTGAATAAACTGCTTAACTTTATGTATTTCCAACGGAAAGCAATTGAAGCGTTTTCTGGAGAGGTGAAGCGTCTGTGTCATGCTGAGAAACGCAAAGATTTCGTATCGGAGGCGTATCTCTTGACGCTTGGCAAATTTATTAATATGTTTGCAGTGCTTGACGAACTAAAAAACATGAAGTCTAGTGTGAAAAACGATTATTCCACATATCGTCGTGCAGCGCAATTCCTGAAAGTGATGTCCGATTCGCATACGCTACAGGAGTCGCAGAATTTGTCCATGTTCTTGGCCACACAAAACAAAATACGTGACACTGTTAAGGATACGCTGGAGAAGATCGTTGGCTACGAGGATCTGCTTTCTGATGTGGTAAACATCTGTGTGCACATGTTTGAAACGAAAATGTATTTGACGCCCGAAGAGAAACATATGCTTGTCAAAGTCATGGGCTTTGGACTTTTCCTCATGGACAGCGACGCGTGCAACATCAACAAATTAGATCAAAAGAAAAAAATTCGCCTAGATCGCATAGATCGAATCTTTAAGAACCTGGAGGTGGTTCCGCTCTTTGGCGACATGCAAATCGCCCCGTTCAACTACATAAAACGTAGCAAGCACTTTGATTCAAGCAAATGGCCGCTATCGAGCTCGAATGCCATCAGTCCACAAGCTGATTTAATGGTGCATCTGCCGCAAATTCGCGAGGATCATGTGAAGTACATCTCCGAACTGGCACGATACACTAACGAGGTGACCACCACCGTCAAGGAAAATCCATCTGACGCTGAGAATCGCATTACTGCTGATTTGGCACTTCGCGGCCTACAGCTGCTCTCGGAATGGACCAGTGTGGTCACCGAGCTGTATTCTTGGAAGCTGCTCCACCCCACAGACCATCATCAGAACAAGGATTGTCCCGTGGAGACAGAGGAATATGAACGAGCCACTCGATACAATTACACGTCTGAGGAGAAGTTTGCATTGATCGAGGTGATCGCTATGATCAAGGGCCTGCAGGTGCTAATGGCACGCATCGAGACTGTGCTCTGCGAGGCAATTCGACGCAACATCTACTCCGAGCTGCAGGACTTTGTGCAGCTGACACTGCGTGAACCTCTGCGCAAGGCAGTCAAAAACAAGAAAGATCTTATTCGCAGCATTATCATGTCTGTGCGGGAAACATCCGCCGATTGGCAGAAGGGCTACGAGCCCACCGATGATCCTGTTTCAAAGGGCAAAAAGGATCCAGATGGCGGATTTCGTATACATGTGCCCCGGCTTAATGTTGGACCCTCTTCCACCCAGCTTTATATGGTGCGCACCATGTTAGAGTCGTTGATTGCGGACAAAAGCGGCGGCAAGCGTACGCTCCGCAAGGACATCGACGGCAACTGCCTCATGCAGATAGATACTTTCCACAAGACATCCTTCTATTGGAGCTACTTGCTTAACTTAAGCGACACCTTACAGAAATGCTGCGATCTGTCGCAGCTATGGTATCGAGAGTTCTACCTGGAAATGACCATGGGCCGTAAAGTAAACAAGTGCATGGTGCGGCATCAGCACAACGAGGAATGTAAGGATTTAATAACAATGGAGAAACGAATACAGTTCCCCATTGAAATGTCCATGCCGTGGATTCTGACCGATCACATACTGCAGACCAAGGAGCCCTCGATGATGGAGTAAGTTGATTTTTAAATCCATTATTATTTTATAACAAAGTCTGTGACGATTTAATAAAGACGTGATAGACCCTATAAAGTATGCAGACGAGCTGAACCGTGTCCCTCTCTATTTTCGAACTAACAGTCTAAATACAGTCTTAATACATGTTCGACAATATTGCAACCAATAAAAGTTGGTGTTGTCTAATATATCTTGTCCAAATTTGGTTCAAATCAATCTGTTTTATCCATTTTTGCTGTTGTAAGAACAATCGGTATAATATTAAATACTGTGTGTTAAACGTTTTTTTTTTTTGTAAAGATTTGAATTATTATAATTATGAATAAATTACAGATTTGTATTGTATCCCTTGGACTTGTACAATGATTCAGCCCATTATGCACTCACTGTCTTCCGCAAGCAATTCCTATACGATGAGGTGGAGGCCGAGGTGAACTTATGTTTTGACCAGTTTGTCTACAAGTTAAGTGAGCAGATTTTTGCCCACTACAAGCAATTGGCAGGCAGGTGAGTCAAACAGATTACTGCAGTTATTTTAATTCCCATTAATTGTATTTTCAAAACCATTGCAGCATTTTCTTAGACAAACGTTTTCGTCTTGAGTGCGAGGTACTCGGATTTAATTTTCAATCATATCCTCGCAATAATCGATATGATACGCTGCTAAAGCAACGCCACGTTCAATTATTGGGTAAGTAATGCCTATACAGGGTATCAAAATGAAACAAATATCGGTATCGGTTATGTTCGCATTTTGGGTTTCGGTAAACGGTTTCGAAATGGCTTTGATATCGTTTTCGAAACGGTTACTGTTTATATTGGTTTTTTTCAATATTGCGGTATATTTCAATAGATCGAAAATGAAAAAATTTGTTTATATTTTGTTAATTTGTTATTTCATTTCAAAAGGTTTATTAACCAAATAATTTTCGTTTCGGCATGATAATTAGGTTCGATTTCGTTTAGTGGTTCCTCCTTTATTTAATTTCTGTAAGGGTTACGGTTTTAATCAATGGTTTAGACAATAGAAAAAATTCATATTTTTTTTGCGCACATAAACTTTTTATACCTTTTGAAAATATTTTCATTTTGTTATAGTTTGTCTATATATATGAATTTAAAAACCAGTTGGAAAATAAAAGTCGGGACCGCGATTTTATTAATACTCGTTACAGTTCCTTATGAACTTGATTGCTTTAAAAATTAAAAGTTGTAACTGTCGTTCTGTAAAACCGATCTACATGCGATTAGTCAGGATGATAGATTGTAGTAATATAGTGTAAGTGTGGTGGTATTAGGCGATTTGCGAAGGCAGAAGAGGGCATGACAATAATTTAAAACAAACTTGACCTGCGTAGGGTATACAGAAATCTGTGTGTCAAGTTTGATTGCTCTAGCTCTTATAGTAATCTCTGAGATCTGGGCGCTCTGTCGGACATGGTCATATCGTCTCGACTGTTTATGCTGATCAAGAATATAAATACCTGAAAGTGTCGGAATTGCGTCCTTCACCCTGTTACATACATTGTAAAGAACATAATACATATGTTTTTACTTAATTTTTAATAAATAAATCATTTTTATTTGAATTTTGTCAAAACAATTGAGTGACTAATTGTAGATTAATATTTTGAATTCAAATTATGTTTTTTATTGTGCTTTAGGACGTTCTATTGACCTAAACAAGTTGATCACACAACGCATAAATGCAAACATGCACAAGAGTATCGAATTGGCTATCAGTCGCTTTGAGGGCAACGACATTACTGGAATTGTGGTAAAGCCTTTAGAAGAAACCAAAACCACAAGTTGTATGGACTTAATTTTTTTTAACTTTTACAGGAACTTGAAGGTCTTTTAGAAGCTAATCGCATATGCCACAAAATGCTTAGCAAGTATTTGGCTTTGGACAACTTTGACGGCATGGTTAAAGAGGCTAATCATAATGTCCTGGCACCTTATGGTCGCATCACATTGCACGTGTTTGTGGAATTGAACTACGATTTTCTGGTCAATTACTGTTACAATGCTGCTACAAATCGGTGAGTTTTCTTTGCTTAATCAAATGTTATGTTTGATAAATTAACTGTATACTGTTGTTCTGCAGATTTATTCGCACCAAGGTCAATTTATCATCGTCACAGGCAATACAACGAGAAAAGCCATCACAGATGTCTCATTATTATTTGTGGGGCTCAAAGCAATTGAATGCTGCTTATTCTACACAATATGGCCAGTACACTGGCTTTGTGGGAGCACCACATTTCCATGCCATGTGTCGCCTGTTGGGCTATCAGGGCATCGCTGTCGTCATGGACATTATTTTGAAGGACATTGTCAAGCCACTGATACAAGGCTCATTGCTGCAATTTACCAAAACGCTTATGATTGCCATGCCTAAGTCTTGCAAGCTGCCACGCTGTGAGTACGGATCTCCCGGCGTCCTCAGCTACTATCAGGCGCATCTGACGGACATCGTGCAATATCCGGATACTAAAACCGAACTTTTCCAGTCGTTTAGAGAGTTTGGCAATTGCATCATCTTTTGCCTGCTAATCGAGCAGGCTTTGTCGCAGGAGGAGGTGTGCGATCTGCTGCATGCAGCGCTCTTCCAAAACATCTTTCCACGCCCATTCTGCAAAGGTAACTTTTAATTACATTATCAACTTTCTAAGCATTTCCCATTAAAATATTTCGTTTGTATTACAGAAAACGAAAAGCCGGAGGCCAAACAAAAGCGTCTTGAAGCTCAATTTGCAAACTTACAAATTGTTTCCAATGTTGAGAAAATTGGCACAGCCAAGGTATTGAACTAAATTCATCTTATTAATTTAAATTATATTACAATTTGTGCATTTTTGATTTGACAGCAAGCAATGATTGCTCGAGAGGGAGACTTGTTGACTCGCGAGCGTCTCTGTTGCGGCCTGAGCATCTTTGAGGTCATTTTAAATCGCGTAAAGAGCTATTTGGATGATCCAGTTTGGTGTGGACCCCCTCCCGCCAATGGCATCATTCACGTAGACGAGTGCTCCGAGTTTCATCGTCTCTGGTCCGCCCTACAATTTGTCTACTGTATTCCCGTGCGCGGCACTGAGTACACCATCGAGGAGTTGTTTGGAGAGGGCCTTAACTGGGCTGGCTGCGTAATGATTGTACTACTTGGTCAACAGCGTCGCTTTGAAGCTCTGGACTTCTGCTATCACATCTTGCGAGTGCAGCGCGTCGACGGCAAAGATGAAGATGTCAAAGGCATTGTAAGACGTCTGAAGTTGATTAACTGTACTATTTGTATTGATAAAAATCTGTTATTGCAGCAACTGAAACGAATGGTGGATCGCATTAGACGCTTCCAAGTATTAAACTCACAAATTTTCTCAATACTAAACAAATATCTGAAGGGCGGCGACGGTGAGGGCTCAAATGTAGAGCACGTACGCTGTTTTCCACCCCCACAGCATCCCTCGGTTATATCATCGTCGTCACACTATCAAGATCCACAAAAGCTACGGCAGAGCATGAACAATTGAGAATAACCATTGATGCATTTAAGCTAAACATAATAACTTACTTTAAAACTTAACCACAATTACAATTTATACACACACTATTTGCGGGCATCTATCCAAGCGACTAAAATATTGCGACGAGTGGCCTGAGAAATACATTCGATTTTATTACAATTGTTATACCTTTTTTTGTTTCTTGTGGTATATACCTTACATACACTATGTAAATTGTATTATGCAAGCAATTATATATGCTACTTATAGACTTATAATTAATTCCACGCTATAATCGATTGCATACTCTCTATGTACTATTTTAAATATTGTATGTGCGTCTTTGCATCTGAGTTAATTACTCTACAAATTATAGATAACCACACTAATTTTGTTAAATTATGCGAGAATCAAATTAGCCAAAGAATTGACAGATGGGCAGAATACGAATAAGTTGGCTTTAAATACAAAATACATTCAAAAATAATGAAAGAAGAAAAGGAAAGTATTAATAGTGAGAAATATAATGGAAAACTGCCAATAAAACAGAGTGCATATAACAGAATTGGTTGAACACACACATACACCAACTTAATACAATGAACTTTATCGAATAAAATTTTCATACGTATTTCTAACAAACCCTTTAAAACAATTTTGTCTTTTCTTTTGGCGGTTGGGAACACATGTATATATTTATATATAATTTATTAAATTACGTTTATTGGAATGTTTGCGTAATGCCCATACTATGTACGATTTGCTAATAGTCACAAGTCTTATTCGTCATCCCGTTTTTCACATGGCAACTACCGGCCGGGAAGGTGTGCAGCACGGTGAAATTATCGGCGTAGTTGCGTGGCAACTCGAACTTGGCATTGTCCGCACCCAAGTAGCATGCACCGTAGGCGCTGCTCTTGGTGATTCGCAGCAGGTTGAGATTGTATGGAATGGATATGTTCGCCAACTCGTTGGTAAACGCCTCCTCCAGTAGATTCCAGCTGCTCCACACAGAGCCCACACAGACAACGCCCAGTTCGCCAGACTTTACCAATTCCTTGCTGACTTTGGGCAACAGCGACTTAATCATGCGAGCCAAGTGCTCGCCAGCCTCTTGGAAGAGCGACAAGGCCAGCTTGTCACCACTTTCAGCACTCAATGCAAGCTTCTTGCAAAGATTGGCAAAGAAGGGCTTGTCGAATCGAGCATAGCAGTGTGTCAGCATATCGTAGCGTGTCTCAATGCTGAAATGTTCCTTGATCAAAGCCCACGTGTTCTCAATGGGATGCGGTGACTTCTTAAAGTTATCCATGTCATCAAAAACCACTTTGATAGAACGATAGGATATGAACCAAGCTGAATAAAATGAGTAATCAATTAATCAAGAGAATGACCGTAAATCAATTATTACATGTTCATCAAATGTTATCAGACCCACACTAATCTGGGTCGGTTCATTGGAATAATGCAAATCAAAAGCTGATTAAAAGCAACTGATAACGACTGAAGGAGAAGGTAACATAGCAATGCACTTACCGCTGCCCTCATCCCCGAGAAAATTACCCCAACCGCCACAATTGGCAGTGGATCCGTCCGGATTGCGCAGTAGGCAATTGGATCCCGTTCCCGAAATGAGTACTATTCCGCCAATAGAGGAGGCGGTGAACATGCTGCCCATTGTATCGCTGGAAACGGCATAACTATCAGAAAGATTTGGGAATGTGTTTCGCAGCTCATGCTCCAGCTCTCGATTCGTGGCCTCCTATTTAAAAGAATTATTTATTGTGATACGTAAACGATAATCAAATCTTTTACTCCACCTGCTCACAGCCGCTTAAACTGAGACCTAAACTCGCCAGCGGAGAATTTATTGGAATTTTTGCCTCCCTCCTTGCAACGCTCCACCATATCAGCAATGCGACGGGCGCACTCGGGAATGCCAATGCCCCAATGGTTTGTTCCCAATCCGCTGGTGGTGCCCACAGACTCTCCACTCTCATCGCAGATGACCAAGCGGGAGTGCGTTGCACCGCTGCAACATATAAAATGTAAATTAATTGTGTAAAGAAATTATTAATTTTGTTGCCCACATCCGCTATATACTTATTGTTACTTCAGGTTCATGACCGCAAACAACATATGTATGTATGTATGTATGTGATATATACTATTATTAGTTGAAGTCAATCGAATTAAATGGTTGTCAATTGAGCTAATTGAAATTGAAGAATGGACAGGGGTGCTACGATTGAACACGTTTATTCAATTATTCAATGTTAAGAATAGGCACAATAGATGAACTTTCCACACGCCTTAAATAAATGTATTGTACGTACATATTTATAGACGCGCACAGTACGTTTAGAAAATGCACTGACAAATATGAAGAGAATTTTACATTGATACTTGTTTGTAAAAATTGTGAACAACTAATGGATCTCATTATTTCTTTTTTTTTCGCAGAAATAATCAATTTTATTTACTAAGACATATGTTTTAGCATTTTAAATTAATACATAAAAATAGTAGGTGTTTTAAGGTAAATACATGAAACAGAATGAATCTGAACATGTCGCTTCGACATTTTATTTGATCATAGTTTTTGTTCTTTATTTACTTTGTACGCAATAAAGATTATTTTATTAGTCTTTAAGAAGCTTAATTGTTTGCAATTCATAATATATGGAATCTGCAACGCCTTCCTTAAAACATTTTATGACAATATTATAAAACAACAAATAATATAAAAAAATTCGGATAAGTTACTTCTTATTGTGAGATTTATCTTTTTGATAGTGATAGTGGTATTCCAATAAATTAATTGACCTACATATATTTACAGAAACATATGGGCCAAATTGAATAGACAAATACAGTACACATACGAAGATAAATTCTTTTTGTATTTCTCTTCATTTACAGGCCCGCATTCAATTGCTTTTATTATTATTGTAGTTTGTCCAATTTCAAACTAAACACGAGTAAATTGAGATAAATGCATGTGCAACACGGAACAGTAGCATATGGCATTGTTATCGCCACTTCAATTATTGAATGTATTTGCATTGTTGTGGTAAATTGTTTTTATTAATTAAAGCTTTTTAAAAGATAAGCCAAGGCGCCAATTCAAAAAGTGACGTCACAAAATTCGATAAGGTGGCAGTACCAACGGCTGTTAGCACAGTGCTGCCAGACCTTCGCACACATCAACCGGTCGCATTGCACAATAAATAAACTTTTTGTTAATTGTTAATTATTGCAAGGCGCTGGAAAGAAGTGCGTGTCGTGTTTGGATTGGGAGACGGAGATCATAGAATTGGTTGCGTTACGAACTAATTAAAACCATTTCGATTTAATTGATATGAAGAGGCTGGCAAATGTTCGCAATTTGTTCTTGTTACGCCGGCAAAGGCCACTGGAGCGCCTAATGACAACAACAACGCAGGCACATGACACGACGACGCCAACGCAGCCAGCACCGGCACTAACCAGTGCACAGCTTGATGAACTCGAGCGGAATAATGAGTTGCGACATCACAAGAACAATATACCGCAAATACGCGAATTAATCAAAGCGTTGCAGGAAGGTGCCAATGCGGACAAAGAGATCCAACGACAGTTGGAGGATCAACTGGAGCAGTTGCCCAATGCGACACACCCACGTCTACTTAGTTATAACAATCAACCGTTCGAGTTGGCAAACTATAAACACCGAACACTTCCTGAACAGGGCGCTAAAGAGTTCTCCGAGCTGGCGCGAGCACTTAATTTGTATCGCATGGACCACCTTGGAAACTATACTGGACACAAGAGCTACTACTTGACAGGTCAATTGGCGATGCTAGAGCAGGCAGTCATACAATATGCATTGGAGTCTGTGACAAGACAGGGATTCAAACTTATCTCCGTGCCAGACATTCTGCCCCGCGAGGTGATTGAGAACTGCGGGATGCGGACAGAAGGCGATCGCACACAGGTCTATAAATTGGATACTGGCGAATGTCTTTCGGGCACCTCAGAAATGGCGCTAGCAGGTTTCTTTGCCAAGAAAGTGTTAACCGAACAGCAGCTGCCACTGAAGGTGGCTGCTGTGAGTCGCTGCTATCGGGCGGAGACATCGGGTCTGCACGAAGAGAAAGGCATTTATCGGGTGCACCAGTTTACCAAAGTGGAAATGTTTGCCATTACCACCCCAGGGCAATCAGAGGCAACGCTAGAGCAGTTTAAGGACATTGAGATATCACTTTTTAAGCAGTTGGGCATCAATTTCCGACTGCTCGACATGCCGCCCTGTGAGTTAGGAGCTCCAGCGTATCAGAAATACGACATAGAAGCTTGGATGCCGGGCCGACAAATGTGGGGCGAAATATCCAGTTGTAGCAACTGTACGGATTATCAAGCGAAGCGTCTAGACATTAGGTACAAATGTGCCACCGATGGAAGATTGGTTCACGCACATACACTCAATGGCACCGCAACGGCTATTCCACGTCTGCTGATCGCTCTAATTGAGTCCTATCAGAGCACTGACAATGCTGACTCCATCACAATACCCGAGGTGCTGGTGCCCTTCATGAATGGACAACGAACAATAACACGGAACAAGAGGATTCCGGAGACGAAGCTGGTGAAGTTTATCAAGTCAGATTAATGTTAATAATTGTTATAAAATAAGATAATGATTGAACACAACATCAACGTATAAATAGCAGTTTTATCTGTTGCTTGAACTAACGGGCAGGTCTTAGTTGATCCCATTGATAAGTGATTGTCAAGCACCAAAGCCCGGGCTCATAATCTGCTGCATTGTTAATCAATTGCGCACTTGATATGTGTATATTAAATGGAATAAAGCTAGTTTATAAATCAAGTGCACCGCGCCGTTTAAACAATCGATATGGAGCTATTGTTTTGACCTTACATACCCTTCAATGCCGCCAAAATATCTCATTTCAGTTTTTTACCTTTTTTTAAACTCTCCCTTGTTTCAGATGAAGGCGATTTAGCTGGCAAACGCACGATTTCTGTAATAATTAAAAAAAACAATTATTAATTTTATAGTGTGTTCCAACATTATACCCCAATTATCCCAAGCACTTTAAAGTTATTTCGTAAACACAATCTTATCGGGCTTTATGATCCGCATTTGGCCTGCAATTGAAATGTCAAGAATTCGCTGATCTAAGCGGAAAACGAAAACGAAAGTTGCTTGCATGTGGTGAAAGAGTGGTCAACCTCATACATAATCGATCGCCACATAAACATAAACAGTTGACCAATTGTTTTGACTCAATTCGCTAATTTCTGTTTCAAAATAAGTTATTTTTCTAGGTTTGTCTTTTTCTATTTATTCAGTAACATTTACTATTTAAATAGTAACATTCACAGCTATTCTTAAGAATATGTAAATTTATTTCGTCAAACACACAATTTCTTGACTAACTGTGTAGCAGAAAGCTGTTTAACGGGAGTTAGAGTCGGTATTCGCAACACGTTTGCATTTAAAAATCCGCTCACTTTTAAGCAATTTGTTAATTTGGTGAGTGTGTGATACATAAGTTAATATGAATTATATTCATCATCTCCATTTGTTTATTTATTTCACTCACTTCAACTAATTAAACACACGTCAACAAAAGCGAAGCCGTTAAATTTATATTATAATGCACACACACTCATCCACATTCCGATACCACTGGTTCAGTTTTTGTTAGCCACCATTATACAGCTGTAATTGCGCTAAAAATTTTAGGTGCAATACTAAAGCATTTGATTCTTACCCGCCTGGTGAGCTACTGACTCGGATAACGTCTATACGCTTTGAAGCCCACACACATAATATTTGTTTTGAGACGCCAACATTATTATTTAAAGATTGGCATCCGCGATGATAGTCAGCTGTTGCTTAGTGATGTAAAATATTAGTTTTTTTACAAATTCCAGTGTTGAAAACCGCTATTAAGAAATGGTATGTATCTCGATCGAATAATGATTTAGGCAATTGTATTATTTTTATTTTTGTCTTATCTTCATTGTGTACTTATCATATGATTTAACGAATGGTCTGACCAAAGATGCATTAGTATTTGAGGAATTCTAAAACTACGATCAGAGCGATCCATACCAAATGACCAGTGTTCCCAATCAAATTTTGGTCACACTAGTAAATTTCAAATAATCAGTAAAATAAATTCGCTACTGCCTGTTTGGTATATGAAGTAATTGGTAAGTTTTCTGAAACATAAGTCTAAATAAGTGGATAGTGAAATATATAAAATTAATACAAAATAGATAAAGCATGGGGCCTCGTCAGCTGCTTCCTTACCTAGCTTCGAGCGCACTCGACAGTAGGACTCCAACAATTTTACGTTTGTGCAGATCGCTGTATTAAGTATTAGACTGATTGTTCCAATGACACTGCTATTTGATATAGTAAGCCAACTTGTAGCAAAATTGTTCAGGATTTATAGTACAGGATGTTCTAGATGTTTCTGCCTGTTATCTACCTATGTATGCATATTTATACTATACATTCATTTTACTATTTTTCGGAATAATTTTTGAAATAAGTTTTTTTTTTAGTTCAATTTCAAAGCAACTGAATAGAATTATTATGGTGGCACCTTTTAGTCCTTTTAATTGATAGTCGGCTGCTCACTAAAGCCAAAATCTAAGTGAAATCACAGGTCTTTGCTTTTACAAATCTGAATCAACTTGAAAACCACCATTGAAAACAGTTGGGTACTCTCGATCAACAATTTATTTTCAATTCGGTAAATTTTACTTTTTGCTCTTCTCCTTATCCTTGTCTTTTATTGTGTACTTATCGTAGGATTTAGTCGGATCGTAAGGCTCCCAACGGCTGGCGGGAAATATGTGCTTGTTGCGCTCATACCAGGATCGTAGCAGCACCTTTCCCGCATGCGATTCCTCCTTCTCGACGGATGCATCGCTTATCATGCGCACATCGTCATGCACATCGAACTGGAAGAGCGGCCCGGACTTTCCTCGTGCCTTGGTCACTATGAAATCGTAGAAGGAGTAGTGATGCGGCAGTATCAAATCCTCTTTGACGTACATTAGTTGATCGGCCATCACGGTTTTCAGTTCGATGAACTCTTTTCGCAACAGTTCCAAGCATTTCTGCAGGAACTGATAGATGGAGTTGCCCTTTTTCATAAGAACATTTCGCCTATGGCCGGAGCCATCCCAGTAACTGAATGTAATTGAGATGTCTTCATCTTTCAGCTCGGCCTGCTGCATGACCCATTCCTGGCGGAGTTGCTCGCGCAGTCGATTCTCCTGCTCCTCCCGTTCGCGGTCTGGTAGGAACGAGGTATCCACATCGGGATTTTTACATATTTTTTTCTTTTTAATAGGAATTTCTTCATTGCGCAATTCTGTCCATTTTGCAGGCTTGGGCTTTTGAAACGTGTCCTCCTTCTCGTCATCCTCGTTAACATCTTGTTCCTCTTCATCTTCGTCCAAATTAAAAGACAATGCTTGTATTTGTCGTTTCTGTTTGTTTTTTTCCGCCTGAATGGCTTCCAAAGCGCGCTGTTTCTCGCGATCCTTTTCGTCCTTCTTTTGTGCAAGTTTCTTTTCTCGTTCACGCACAATGTCCTCCTGCTTCGCTTTCATCTCATCCAGCGTGACCAGACCAATGGTCGATGACTTAAGCTGCTGTTCAACGGCATCGTAGTGCGTTGCAAACTTGTTCTCAATCTTATCCAGCTTCAGCTCCTCCTCAATTTTCTTTTTCCGAAACTCAATCTCTTGTTGTTGGATTTCGCGCTTTTTCATCAGCTGCGCTGCTCTCCCAGCCTCGCTGGCTGCACCCTTGTAGTGGGCCATGGCGTAAAAAGTCTAACCGGCAAATGAACACAATCTTTACACAGTAAGTAATTGTCAGTTGCTTCCCATTAAGTATTTCAAAGAAATATATGTTTATTGTTTTTTAACGTAATTTTCATTTCTTTTCACTTGCGTCTTTATTGTAATCAACACACTCGGTGCTGCCAACTTTTTAGAGACACGAATGTCTGTTTTATGCTGGAAAGAATCCGAAAAGATAGTTTTACCGTCCGGCAACCATCATATTTTAGATTTATTTAACAAACTGACAGCCCTGCAAATATTTTAGAAATACCCGCGCAGCTTATTTTACAAAGGTTTAAAGTTCGTCACTCCTCAGTGAAAGGAAGTTTTAAAATTCTTTAAAAAAAAATTAAAAATCGACAAAATTCTAACAAATAATTACAACTTGTAAAAAAAATACTAGTTGCAATAATTAGCCGAATATGTGCTTCAAATAACCAGATTTTCGGCTAATAACGCTTGTAAAGATTTTCTAGCTATAGATCTCTAAAAATAGCCAGAACTATCTAAAAAATAGCTAAGCTGGCAACAGTAATACAAAAATATTTCCCTACAGCTGCAATTTCGATAAGTTGTCTTATCGATGTCATAGCAGTTGGCTTCTAGAACACAATAATTTTGAGCGCGTATCGTTTTATTTTAAATGTGGGAGAGCTTTGACGTCCTCTTTAAGTCCTTTAACGAGCTTTCGTGCGAGGCTTAACATAATTAGGTATGGTATTTTCAGTTAACTGTTTCAGTTACAGCGGAACTTTCAATCACATCGGACGCGCGCGGATAAAAGCATCGTAAGAAAGTGCTGAGAATATTTTTGAAATCGAATTATTTGATTTCAGTTGCTTAAGTGAAATGTGAAGTTTAATAGGCCACGAATTAAGAAATTGTAAATCATTGAATTATGTAAATTCACAAAATATGTCTTGTCTGGTGTCGTGTGTGTGTGTTGTTGTTGTTGAGGGTGTGTGTGTGTGAATGAAGATGCATATGTGTTTGTGTGTGTTAAAATGAAGAAGCCCACAACATTGGGAAAGGACATTACGGACAAAGAGTAAGACCAGTAGCACTGTCCATCGATGGGGTGGGGGTGTTGCCGTTGGCCAAACGGAAACGGAAGTACCCAAATTGAAATGGCATTTAAGATGAGCGAACAACTTAAAATATTTCATTTGCAGCCACTTCAATCCGGATTGTTCAACGTAATTTTATTCCTCTCTGATTATAGCTTCGATAAAGGATCGTGAATCTGTTGTCCTGTCGGGCACTTGAATTTATAAGCCAGAGTCATAAATTACAAGTGACTGTGGGAGATGGGAGATGGGAGATGAGAGATGTGGCTGGGGTTGAGGTTGGCAAGTCAAGTGCCAATAGAATCATTAAATGTTGCAGTGCATAAAATTCATGGGCTTGTACTCTCAGCTATTGTTCGTTCGTTGTCATAAAACTAAAAACGATTCACAGCACGTTTCATCGTCATCTGAATTCACACTCATATCCAGTTGTTGTCCCAGCGGAGGGTCCTGTGTGCGTGTTGCAACTAATTGCCAAAGTGTGAGGCAAGGCAGCATGATAAATAATTAATAGCGACAATTGCCATATCGAGCATTAATTAATTTATCGGTAATTATAGTGAAACACATTGATGGACTCTGATCGAATCTCATGGGTGAATAGTTCTAAAAGTGTCGCTTGTGACGACTGCAACCTTTGCTAATTGCTTTTCATTTCCAGAGTAGACAAAGGGAAACACGATAAAGTTTTCGGTTAGTCCAAAACTAAATTAAACAAACCGAGCTACCAAGTTTGTCCTGGTCCTGGGACAGCTATTGTTAAATCTATTGGCTGTGACTCCTTCTTCTTTATCCCTCTAATTCCCTCCCTTTGTCGCCCTACAGGACCTTCCGTGTTGTCAGTTGCAAAGTTCATATGACAGACGCACTTCACGTTAGCTTAAGAGTTTAGCCATGTGAAAACTTTCTATGGATTTATCTGGTGCATACAAAGCACACTTGAATTAGTATATATGGTCAACTTAAAGCTGCCCTCAAATCCTGTGTATCCGCAAATTCCAAACCAGTTAAAGTTCTCTTCTACTTGACAATTACAGTTTTCGGATTGTTGAACAATCATCAAAAATGGCTTCTAGTACACGAAATTCTTGGAGTATTAACCAATGAATTAAACGTAATATTTATGCTGACCCAAGGCAAAATTACAGTTGATTACATGTAGTAATTACAGGTGGTCATTATGGCACGTAAAATACGAAAACAATGGAAGAAGAATGTTAAATGAAGCTTAAGAAGTCAAGTCATTAATTCGATATTGAATTTTAATGAAAACCAATTGTGAACTACTCTTTTTATACCCGGAAATTATGGTACCCTGAAACACGTTTTAAATGAAGTCCTACAGAAAATATTAATATTATACATTTTTATTCCGTTTATTGTTATACTCTGACCAAAATTCCTGGAATCTACTTTTCGGATTAAATTGCGGGAACTAGCAATAAAAGATTGTAAAATGCGTTTTTTGGTATGAGAAACATTATTATTCACAATGTTTCTGTTAAAAAAATTACAAATTCTTCTCTAAAATTTCAATTTCTACTATAGATAAACAGAAAGTTGAGTTTTAGTTTCTCTTCTGTTTCAATAAAACAGCTCTACATTCTACAATTGCAATCAAAGTAAATTTGTATAATTTTTACATACATTTTATAATAATTTTGAACAGTCGATTTTGACTCTCGCTTCGCTGTGGAAAAGTGTTTTCGTTATTAATTATTTGCAGTCATATTAAATGTGATTGTAGAGTTCTTCACAAGGCCATTGATGAAGTACCTTTATTTTATGATGTTAACTGATTGGAGGATTATCTTTTACCATTACCAGTAACATCCATGACAAGGAAGCCTTGACTCGGTTGAGCCACTTCTTGTTCAAATTCTTTTCCTCCCGTAAAATGTCTGCTGTTTGCTTTATCTTTCCTCAATTCTCTGTGTTTCGCTTTTTATTTAATTTTTTGCTCTTATAACTACTGTTTGTTTGGCTTCGTTATTTTACATTTTATTATCCTTTTTTTTTTTGGCCAGTTTTCAGCTGTTTTCGGTTCACTGCGGACACAAACTTTTTGCGTTTCGGCGTCGGCGGCGGCGCAGAAGAAAAAAACTTGACACAATTTAAACTTTTCTATAAACAAAATGAAAGCAAATCGCGCTATTTACTTTCATTCCTTTGTTGATTTTCTCTGTGGTCTCTCTCTCTCTCTCTCTCTGTTTCTCTCTCCCCCGTTCTCTCCAGGGGTTTTGTTGCGTTTCTCGATTCGTGGCAAAGGTTGGCGGAATCCAAACTCAAATTTGTCAATGGCAACGACAACAAAAGCCTTTCTCACCATGTTTTTCACATAGCGTTGGTTTTTCAATTGCGAGCAAATTGCACATATTTGAAACAATTTGCCGCTGGCGAGAAGCACACTGCACACACACACACACACACACACACACACACACACACACACACAATTGCAAGCGGGGTGTTCGTTTACACTCGGTTGCATTTTGCATAAAGATTTATGCACGAATTTCATAAAGCTGACAACATGACGTATGATTAATTTGTTAGCTGCCAGTGCGTTGTGTGTTGTTATTGTTACTGTTGTAGCTACGATTAATTAAATTGGTAAAAACAGAAATGGAATAGAGTGTACATATATATACGATACGAGTATATATACATATAGATGAGGCGTTTATTTCGGTCACAAGCCGGGACACTGAGACGCGTTCGCTTCTCTAGAAGGTTATAAAGCTAATGAGTTGTTATGATATTTTTAGTAATGCTCATTCTCGTCGACTTGTTAGCAACGAACAACATTAACATTAACATTAGCACCAACAACAGCAACATCAACAGCAACAGCAGATCGAAGAAGAACAAGAACAAAAACAGCCATAGCAACAGCTCGAAACCATTTTAAGTGCAACTAAAAATATTCTGTGGCCAGATTCAGCCTTTTGAAATTATGTCAGACACGCTAAAAATGTCGCAGACGCACTATGGCAACAACAACAATAACAACCCCAACAATAGCTCTCTAATAACAATAGCTGCAATAACAACATGGGATAATAGTAAACAGTTCAGTGAAAGCAGCTGGCTGCTTTCTAGACAGGCGTTTGCAGCGAGTCCTTATATATTACGTATACGACATGCACTCAATAAATTTGTGCATTTCATGGCAATGACGACAACGACAACGACAACGATAACGCCAACGCAAATGCATTTAGTGAACTTTGTCAGAGCATTTGTGATATATGTATGTACACACACATGTTCGTATGTATCTACAGAAATATGTGTGAGATTTGTTGGATACTTGCATATTCTCACAATTCTCAGTCGACATATGACTGGGCAAAAGTCTTTACCATTTTCTCATAAAAACAGTTGTGTTGTCTCAACTATGTGAAATCTTTTACTATTTGGCACATTGTTGTATTCCAGCTTTTATTAATAGGTCTGTTCAATCGTAACGGATTCAGACGATATTAAAATCCTTGAGCTAAATAATTGACTGACAAACAAGCTGCAAGAATTTTACAAAAATACTATTACTGCCAAGAAAAACTAGTTAGGAAAACGATTGAATAAAATGCACTGTCTTTGACAAATAAAATAATAATAATATATGCCAACAAAAATAAAAAATTAATTCTAGCTAAAAATTAAATTAATGTACGATTTGCAATATTATTTTAAAACTGAATTCTTTATTAGCTTTAATCTTTGAATTTAATACTTAAGGTGTTAAATAGTAACTTCAAATGCTGAGTTTCGGCAACATTGGGTTAACACCAGACCGTTATACAATAAAATGTTTGCTACATTTAAATGCTGAAATTGCCATGATTGGATTGGCAGCTGAATTTAATCGTTTTCCGGCCGCAATTTAAATCCGGGGCTATTTTCCGGAGGGACGGGCACAGTTGCCCTGTAGATACGTATTTAATATGACATTTTATTGCTGATATTTACATATTATGATTTATTGTAATTACAAACTCATATTTGCACTTGCTGACATTATACTTTTAATTACATTTCACTAGATATATACAGTATAACTGCAATTTAACTTTTATAGAATTGGTAAGAGGTATACAATATTTATAATCGATATATATTCATGTTAAAAATAGCTCTTGTCAATTTGGGGTATTTTTGTAGTTTACAGCAAGACACGAGATTCTATGAATAAGATATAATAGTTCAAACAAAATGAGGATAGAGAAAATACAAAATACAATAACATTCTGGATACAAAAGTTTGGAATAAAATTTATTAAAGCTAGGATGAAGAAGCAAATATAAATAGGCATTTTAATTTATTGCTTGAATTAATACTAAACAGTTGTACAAAAAGACAAAACTTAGAAATCATTTAATTAAAAATAAGTTAAATTTATCATATTAACTTCGGAGTTTCCTAAATCGTTTCTACCCAATTTTGCGGCAATTTTAATATCCCTTTTACAGTATTTATATCTCCGAACTAAAGGTTCCCAATTCTCTTCTCTTAGTTTAGGTATTTGCAGTTTGTACTATAGGGAACTTTGATTATAAATCTACATTGTCTCGTTTGCCTTAAGCTTTGACCCTTCAATTGTTTTATCTACTGCGAAAATAATGCTTTTGGCGGTTGTTGGAATATAGGTCAGCGGCCAATTAAAGCTTTCTACGGTGTACACTCGATTAGTATCCTTTGGGGTTTATCAAAGGCGGTATTGTTGATTAGCTGTCTGCTCAAATCTTAATGTTTTTCGCTTGATTGATGCATTCTTTTAGTACTTAAGCTGTGAGTAGAGGAGAGGAGGAAGCCGCAGCCAATGCTGCAGATGTTGAAATCAAACAAAATTCAACCACGTTGATTTGTTTCACCTGGCCAGGGGGGAATTGAGCATCCAAGTCCCTCACTCGGCGCTTCGCTCGTTCGTTTGCATCGTAAATCATGAATATAAAAGTCGACACACACACACACAAATACACACACACAAATACACATAGAAAGCAATATAGAACAGTAGCCGCCAGGTTTTTATGGCATAATTTTTCTTGTTTCGCATCAAAAGTTTGCACCTTCAATTCGATATTGTTGGGGCAACTTTCGCGTCGCCGTCGCTTCGTAAGCAAATCATAAAAGTTCGACTCCCACTACCCACTACCCACTTCTATCCGATATTCTTTTCTTCGCATTTACTTACTTTTTTATCACGATAACGTGCCAGCATTATTAATACACAACGGAAATATTCGTTTATGCCAACTAATGAAGTGTCAAAAATGGTGCCCCAAAAAGTATGCTAAACTTTTATATTTTTTCTGCTATGCTTGCGAGCTGCATATGTGTGTGTGTGGCTGTAAGCGTGTGTGTGTGTGTGTGTCTGTGTTGACCTTGGACAACTGTTGGTCTACGAGTGTGCGAACGCATGTGTGTGACACTTTTAAAATAGCTTAATAGACGAAGCGCAAACGTTGCACTATGGGAACTATCACAATTTTTGTCGGAATAATTGCATAGCTCGTATAACAATCCATCGAGCCGCGATATCTTGTGCGGAAATGGGTAATGAGGTAGAAAATGAGATTGTGCTCTGAAATTGGGAGAAAAATACCGAAATCGGTGTCGAAACCGTTCACTAATATTAACCGATTTATTTTAAGTACCGAAACCGAAAAACGTAGCCGAAGTAAATTATTTTTTAAAAATAATATGTTGTTTTCTATCACTTTGCTTTATATAGAGAAATAATTAAAGTTAGGTGTATCTCGACAAAGGAGTTAAATTACCTAAATACAGTAAATATGTTTTCGTTTCATTTAATATTTGTCTATTTCATTATTATTACGATACAAATACCGATAGAAAAAGACCGAAATAAAACCCTTTATCAAATTATGTAGTTGTTTCGGGATGTACTGAAACCGATATTTGTTTTGGTTTGATTCCTTGCCATTTACATTAAAAAAGGGTTTAGTTTGCATATTTTTGAAAAATAGATTAATGCTAGAAATACGGACATAGTTTCCATAGTCCGATATGTGTTCTCCTGCATATGTTTGCATTCGAAAGCGCAGGGCAAGCAAACAAACAAAATCCATTTCAGCCCTCTCCTTCCCTCTCTATATCTATCTTGCTCTGATTTACTCTCTCTCTCTCTCTCTCTGTGTGTGTGCTGGTGATGACTATTTGAATGATACTCGAATAGCAGCTAGCCATACAGTCGAGTGTCTCTGTCAGAGTCAATGTGCCGCCAATGTTCGAATCTCCTGCTCGTCTGTACTCGGTCGTCGGTCCTCGGTCCTCGGTCCTCCTACAACTCGACATTCGGCCGTGGCAAAGTGTATTTCCATCGTCGCGTAATTTAATGCCCTCCATGGCGTATCGATCTCTCCACAGACTGCATCTAAATTACAATTAGACCCAATTTCATGTCGCAGTCCTTGTGTGTAGATAGTTTTGTTGGTCCAGACAAAGCCATAGTCCTTGTGGCAATGAAATTGCTCGTAATTGTCTGTTCTCAACTCCCCCACCTTCTTCTGTCGTTGTCTCTATCCGCGTGTGTCTCCTTTTCTGTTCCTCTGCGTGCCCAGCTTCGTTTTTGGTCTTTGATTTGTTGTCTTTGCTTTCGTCGTGTTACTTTCCTATTTCCTCTTTGCTATTTTTCGACATTCTTTTTTCAGCTATGATTTGTGTAGGTGTTTGGTTTGCTTTGGTTTGGTTTTGGTCAAGGACAAGACGCCACAGTGGCTGCTTTGGCAAATGAACTGCTCCCTGTTTTGGCCAAGAGGACTTATTAATAAGGGGAGAACATGGCGTTGTCGTTTACCTGCTGGGCTGCCTTATTTGCCTTTAGGTTAACCAATAGGTTTCCCGTTCGCCCTTTCACTTTGCATTCCAACTAAACATGGCCCAAAAGTCGACTGGGATTTGTTTATTGAAGCGTATTTTGTTTGTACGCCAATATACATGTTTACAGAGCACATCTCTCTCTCTCTCTCGCACACACTCACTATCTCTTTTTCCCTTGTTTTGTCTGTCTGTCTTGCTGATGCCTGCCATGTGTTTTGTCAATTTGTGTATTGCGTGTTCTTAGGCGCGCATGAGAACCATTCGAATGCCTCGTGTGCTGACAATCATCACGCATACGCCGTGTGTTACAATGATACATGGCTGAGGAATATTACGAGTAAAGGCTCGTAAAGTCCAAACACACGCGATGCGATTTAGCGGCATTTAGACATGTGTTAGATATGTATTTAAAGGGTCGACACCGCGACACAGCTCTTTAACATGACAATTTACGAGCCGGGCCATAATGTTAGTGGACTTTTAGGCCTAAGTGAAAGTTAGTATGTGTCACAAATATGCATTAACTTTCCACTGACCTCCTACGTAATTAATTTATAAATTTGCTTTAGCTTCTTGTTTGTGTATGTGTGTATCTGTATGTGGATGTTTGTGTGTGTGTGCGGTTTGTGGGATTGCCATGGAATTAAAATTATTTAATTGCATTTTCTGAGTTTTGATTGATTGGGACAACGTACAATGCAGGCAGAGGAGCGTGTAGCCAATTTCAATTCAATTATTTGACCACTTAAAACTTTCACTCAAACCACACGTTCATACAGCAGTTAATTTGTCTCTCTTGCCCATTTTCTATCTGTCTCTTGCACCCTCATTTAAATAACTTCTCAATTATGCTGACGCAGGCAGTTTCGGTTTGCTTTTGGCATTCTGAAATATTTGATTTATGAAAATATTAATTGTGTTTACCCAAAAATTTCATTTTCAAAATTGATTATCCCATCTAGACAGTCGACAGTCGACAGACGACGGGCGACGAGCGAGCCAATTAGATTTCAATTAACTCTGGGCTACCAAAATTTTGCACTGACAAATTGACAACTTGATAATTGACAAAGACCATTCAATATTTAAATATGTACTAGGATTAATGCAAAATTACTGATGATTGATCACAATCGCAAAATTATCGTTATAGTTAGGGACCAACTGCTCTCAGTTACGCAATTTGTCCTGCTCAAATATAATTGAATAAAATGTACATAACATTCCATACCATTAAGTATTCGCAGGCAGTTTCATTGCTCGCATAAAATAATTGGTATTTAAATAACAATATACTTAAAATTTAAATGCAGAACATTTACATGTCAAATTCTTTTCATTCGAACAATTAAATTCGATAATTCGAAATTTTCTTTAAATTTAAATTGAGAACCACTTATTATTTATTGTATTTCCGTAAAGTGCTAAAATGCTCACAATTGGATGACTTTTGTATACAACCCACCAATAGTATAAGTTCTTTAATATACAATCATATAAAGTATATATTTTAATCGAATACCTTAGACTAAATTTAAAGATATCTCATTGGAGTTTTTAAAAGTCCTGCTTTGTGTTAGTCATTCTTTTACTAAAACAATGACGTATTTTCCTAAACAAAATTTTTAGAGGTCAATATATACTGATTAATACATATGTTGCTAGATAATAGATAAAAACACTATTATTTCCTGGTTACTTATTATTTGACTAAAATTACTTATAGATTCCTTATCGTATACTGATTAGTTGTTAAGTTTTATTTGTGCAGATAGAGATCTTCTCGTACTTTAATAGACGTGCTAGTTTTGTGTCATTTTATACTGTTTAAATTTTATTTAAATACTGCTAAAGGATATCTATCCATCTCTTACTTTTTACTTGACTTTACAATTCACACACACTCAGCATGTGATCAAGTATGTTATTGTAAATTGTAAAGTCAAATGCCAAACACATACACAGTGTGTATTACACACACGCATATATATATGGTATATTTTTATATATATGTATATATACATATATATAGACAGACTGCAGCGTTTGTGGCCCAAGTGACGTATACGCAACGCAGTTCGTTACATATTACGGAATTTCATCGTTGATTAGCTGCGCTTTGTGCTAGTTTTGAGAAAAAGAAAACATGCTGCCCGGGCTGCCTGTATAATAATGCCATAAATAATACGTAAACAACAAGAATGAAATGCTGATATGTTGCTATGTTATGTTGCACTGAAATTGTTGTTGAATTTTCAATTGAAGCGACAGCAATTTTTCAAGGCTTTCTCGAACTAGCCTGGTTACCCTATTTCCTCTGTCTTCTGTCTTTTCTCTTCTGCGTTCCATTGTTCCATTTATTGGTCATCATAATTGTATGTGTGTGTGTGTGTGTGTGTGTGTGTTGAGCTGCTGGTGTCTTTCATAAGTTAGCTGCTGCATGAACTGGGGCATGAAATCTCTGTAACCTTTTTATTTTGTCTCTTCTCCGTCGACTTGCTGAATAGCTCACTGCCTGCCCCTGCCTCAGATACCGCTACATACAGTTTGTGTGGGTGTCTCAATTGTCTTGTGCCCGAAAGCCATTTGGCATTAGCCAAACGGCCAAGGCAGAATCAACCAGGCAAATAAATACGAGCAGGCAACGGACCAACTAGAAAAACAAACTATAACACACATACTCGTAAGCATGTGTAACTACCAAATGTGTTGTGTGTGTGTGTGTGCGAGAGAATACATAGTATTATATTGTGTGTGATTGTGTGTGTATTCTTCTTGCTCGTCAATGACGGCATAGAATTTCCAGCGCAACGCGCACTGAACAAAAAAAGGCGGCGTAGAGAAAACAAAACTTGGCAACTTAAACCTCAAATGCCTCCAACCAGACGAAAAACAAACTCATATTTGCCTACGAGCATCAATGGGTGTGTGTGTGTGAGTGAGAATGTGTGTGTATCATTAACTATGCAGCAATCATACCCAGTGCTCTTCTTAGTTTTTTTTTTTTATCTTGATAAGCTTTAAACAAAAATTCAATTGATAGATCAATAGGAACTTAAATAAATTACTTTGTGATATCTGCAATGATTATGCAATTACTATTATGATATGCTACTTAAAAGAAATTTAATTTTTTTTTTTTATTATTTATTAAGTGAAGAATCCGTACATCATAATATTGTATCTTAACATCACAGGGTGGAGAAATATTCTTAAGAATTAGCAAACACTATTTTAAAATAAGTGAAGTTGGAACATAAGTGTGCTCGTAAGTAAGTTACTGTTGTCCAATTGTCTTGGCAAAGCCTTGCCGTTTAAGTCGTCTCAGAGGTCGAGCGGGGATAAGACGTCTTGCAAGAAGACTACTATGAATCAGTAATCTGTCACTGTATCGACTTGTGTGTCTCCCAATTTGTGTCTCAACTGTGTGAAGATTGAGGTCTTTATGGAGTGTGGAGTTACGTACATACCAGGGACAGTTGGTTATTTGTCGTAGTGCGCGATTTTGCATCACCTGGATACGTTTATAGTTAGATTTGGCTGCGATTCCCCAAATCTGGATCCCGTATAACCATATCGGTAAGATACAGTGCGCATACACAGCTCTTTTGCACCTCAGCGGAAGAGTGCTCCTTCTATTCATCTGCTAGTTCTCGATCCCTGGGTGAATTGTACGTATCACCCCATAACACCCAATAACTCTTTGCGGGAAATGACGAAGAGAGCTCACCAGTACTGCTGCTCCTCCCATTCCGTGATTATGGCTTGCAGGTTTGTATGCGGGATAAAAGCTATACCCATGTATCCTAACTGTGTTCCCTCTGTTGAGTCCGATCTCGTTTGGGAGAAGAATCTCTACGCAGTTGTAGTGTGCGAATAGCTCAACTTCTCTGGCTTTACCTGAAATACCATTTACATTCCAGATAAGAATCTTCAGAGGATTCATTGCGATTGTAAAACATTACTATGGAGTTGGAGAGCCGATGTATCCCCAGTCCGTTGCTTCAACATATTGGCCATTTCAAAAACCATTTTTTTCTAGCCGTTCGAGTCGTTGACTATTCAGCTTGTTTTGTTGTTGTTGCTCCTGTTGCTGCTGTAGCAACTGCTGTAGGAATTGCTGCTGTTGTTGGTGTTGAAGCTGTTGCTGCCAATTCATAAATTGTTCCTGCTGCTGTGCCAATATTGACTGAACGTCAAGCGGGTGTTGCTGTTCAATATTAAATCCCTTTAATTGTACATTATGTAAACGAGGCTGGGCTGTTGTATTGCCATTTCTTGCAATATCTGCATAGGACAAGCTCCCATTATGGGATTTGGGAGTGCTTGCTGTTGCATGCTGCTTAGTTGCATGCTGCTGTCTTTGCTGGGGTTGTTGCTGGTTAGTTGCACTTTTATATAACCTGGCTTGTTTGGTTGTTGCTTCTTTATAGTGCCCATTGATCGTCGAAGATACTCCAGGTACCACTGGCAACCTTTGTAACTTGCCGTGTGATTTCCTCCATTGGGAAGCACGCATAGCTTGGTTAAGTGATTATCACCATAGCGAGCACAATTGGGATGACGACGACAGTATTTAGCTGTGTGACCAAATTCCTGACAACCTATGCATTGAGCAATTTCCGATGTTTTACGCATTCTTTCTATCCGCACTTTCTGTTGGCATAGTGTGTTAATATCGTATATGTCATTAATTATTCCACATGGCTTTATATTTATGAAGAATAATATTAAGTTTTTCTTTTCTATTACTTCTGGATCTTGGGTTATGTACTTGTAGAACATCAAAGCCATAATATTTTAAAGTTAAATTTTGGTTAGGGGGTGGGGGGGGAAAAATTTAAAAATTTTTGAAAATAAAAAAAAAAAAAAAAAAAAAAAAAATATAAATTTAATAGAAAAATTTTTTTTTAATTTAAAATTAAAAAAATAAAAATTTTTATAATTTTTGTGTTTTTTTTTTTAAAAAAATTTTTGGTTTGTTTTTTTTTTTTTAAAAAAAAAAATTAAAAAAAATAAGGGAAAAAAAAAAAAAATTTTATTTTTAAAACCACCCTTTTTTCAATTTAAAATTAGTTTGCCTTCCTAATTGTTGTGAATATGACTCGTTGGTCTCTGGTTATTTCTAAAGGTTGGGGTCAATAAAGTTTTGTCTTCCCCACTCTTTAGGCAGAAGTTGCCATCAGACACTAGTTGCAGCTCTTTTTTTTGGTTTTTAACAAAACTTAGATCAATAGACCATTCGTTTATCCTGACACGGGGATACCAGCAAGCCGCAAATCAATCGCTTATTACTAAGTTTTGTTATTATCCATTTTACAGTCATTGATGGAGTTCAGATTAGCGCTTTGCTTACTGCCTTTTTTGGGGGGGCCCGGGGGGGGGGGGGGGGGTTTACAGATAACAACTTAGAAGACATTATTTTAATAACAGTAACTTTAGAAAAGAACAGACGTGGATATAATTTCATAACAAATTGATTTTAATTTATATAATTTGGCATTCCTCATGCTAAAAGTATAGAACTACCTATAAATGAATAGTTTGAATTAAAAGTATAGAACTACCTATAAATGAATAGTTTGAATTTATATTAATAAATAAAGATAATAGATAATATTTAATATGATTAATTAATAACTCAATTATACTAAAGCAACATAAGATAATAACAGGCAATGCATAAAAATTAATAACTGAATTATATTAAAGCATTTCATAAAATAAATCAAATCAAGTATTTCAAAATATTTTGATGAGCAACTGCCAAAAAAATCATTAAAATATCCTGTTTTTACTTTATACATTACTAGCAATGAACTTGACTGTCGAGTCGAATTGAATTAAAGTGTGAATATAAATATGATGCACTCTATCAAAAATATATATAGGTTTAAAATAATTTAAAAATGTTAACGCATATTCGTAATATTTGGTCAATACAAAGAAGTTTTCACCACCAAATTTGACACACAGATTTCTGTTTTAAATTTGGGACCAGGGCTTTCAATTTATAATTTGATAGCATCAAAAGACCAATTGTCTTGTTCATACAATTCGTTAACTGAAAAAGCTGGGAATTAATTGATGAATTGATTTAAGAGCTATGGTTTCTCTGCAAACATATTAGAATTCATCTAAGATTATGAAATTTTGAATTTAAACTTATTCGATCCACCCTATTGAATAATTAGACAGTCTCTTACTCATACATTTAGCGTGTAGTTTGTACACACATTCATATTTATTCGAGATTATATAAATAATTCAAATAGCCCGCTCATGCTTAACGCACTACCAGATGCGGCATTTGGTCGAACTCGGATTCATCGGACTGCCGGATGGACAGTTGAAGGACTGCGCAAAATTTTCATCGTTAGTGACAGCGCCAAGGACTCGGTACTTGTCCATGGTGTGATAATTAGTCCACTCCTGCCAATAGTGTTCCTCCTTGTAGTCGGCGCAGAATAGCTGTGCGAATCCCACATAGAATAGCTGCTCTGCTGATAAATCCATACCGGGCATCTGTTCGTTTTTCAGCACGTTTGGGGAATCATTTTTAGCATCATTGATCAGCTGCTTCATGTGGCTTCGATATGCATTCATCGCCTCGCGTAGTCCACCACTATCCGCAATATTCTCATTCTTGGTGTTGTAGCCATCGATAGTGCGATTGATTTCTGATATGCGATAGTTATTGAAATGATTCACATAGCAGTGGGCGCGATTGGCAAACACATCGCCGGACTTTTCCGACCACCAATTGCGATATTTGCCGGCGTTGTCGAATAAGGCACCAATGCTATCAAATCCGTGTGTCAACTCATGACCCACCAAGTAACCGATGGTGCCGAACTTGAGTGAGTTGGGCCAGGCCTCGTGGTAGACTGGAGGATACAGTATTCCCTCCATGACATTGATCGAGTTGTCCAACAAATAATAGAATGCATTTGCCTGTAATCCTGCCAGAAACTGTAGCGGTTTCGTTTCCTTTGACAGCTCCATGCGATGGAATCCATTGTAGCGAGCCATGCTTATTCTGAATTTCCGTAAGTTGATGTTGTTTGTGGCATAACTGCCTGCCACGAAGGTTAGATTGTTCATCTCGCGGATTAGGATATCGGTGAGTTTGTCATCTTTATATGAACCTATCCGAGACTCGATCGCAGCTTCTTTGAGTAAGGCCTCCCTTCGAGTAACCTCGTCTATCCAATTGGCATTTTCAATGAGCGATACGAAACTCTTTCGCAACTCCACTATAATATTCGCAATATCCGATTTTGTTCTTTCTGTAAAGTGATGCTGAACTCAAAAAAAAGATTACTGTTAAGTTAATGTGATAAATAATAATAAACAAATAAAACCCACCACTAAGTACAGCTTGTTCAAGATAAAAGGCATCGAGCTTTGTATATTGATCATACATAAATCGCGCTGGAACTTGGAGGACGTCAGTTTAAAGTCCATGGCATAAATAAGTTTCATGGCCAGAAAATTGGCAACTGCCGGCTTATGCTTGGCACACACCTTATCCAGTTCATGGTAGTAGAAATCGCAGTATCGCAAAGCAGGATCTTCGAATCCTTCTCCAGGGTATAGATCGCCCCATACAATATCATAGTAGTTTTTCCATAAGGGGAAGTGCTCTAATTTCTCAATTCGTGACAATGCTTGACACTTTTCTGTATTCTCATCGAAGCGATCAACGATCTGCAGAACTTCACGCCAAAAAGCGAATACTCCGGCAATCACATCAGCCACCTTTTCGTCGGAGAGTCCATAGGTCTTGAGATAAGTTTGCATACGCTCTTCGTTCATTTTGTATCCCTTGGAGTCGTTGGTGGCAATATTATCGCTATGGACAATGTAATCAAAGCCGAGCTCTGGCAGCTTAAAGTACGGCAGGAATGGATACTCCGGCATCATATGCTCATTGATTAGTCCATCTATACCGTAGTTAGTTAAATGGGAAGTCATGTTAAACCAACTGAAATTTGAAGCCTCCCATGCATCGCCGTCCACAGCTGGAAATCCACCGAACGATCTGATCAGCGTGAGATAAGCGGGATCAGCTGCTGGCATCGGATTGAGGTCGGCACTGAGACACGCGTTGTAGAACTGTCTGGCAATTATCAGTTCATTAGCATATCCCAAATCACTTGCCAACGTGGAATTCGACAACAGCAGCTTCTCGGTTTTATCAATCACCGTATATATAATATCCAGATAATTACTACGTTTATGTTTTGCTTGCCTCTCGGGTTTTACCAGCTTCCAGTTGCCACATGCGTATTCATAGAAATCGTCGCATGGAGCCGTTGTCAGGTTCATATAGCTCAACATCTTTGCAGCGTAGGATTTAAGATATTCGGTATTTTCATCCGGTATAAGGTTTTCATTGTCTCCGTCAACGTTATTCTCACTTTGAAACACTTCTGGCTTTATCGGCGGCTTGGCCACAACACATGTTGCCAATAAAGCACTGAACATTAAAGCTCCAAACATAAAATTGAAGCTTCCTCTAATCGCATACATTTTTTTCTTTATTTATGAATAGATTTACGTGCATCGGAATATATGATTGGTATATATGAAGATAATTGTCATTGATTTATACAACTGATCCATTCAGCACCTTAATAAAAACTGACACATGGCGATAACAAAATTATAAAGTCGGGGCCCTTTCACTGGGAAGCTGGAAATACTTGAGATGCTGATAACGAATTAACTATGCTAATCTGAAATATGATCTATTCTAATTACCATAGATAAGGGTGTGTCGCAACTCAGTCGTTCATAAATTCGGTTTTGTTAGACAGATCTTATTATATGAAGGGGAAAAAATAGTTCGATGATTTTCGGCATGTATGTAAAGGCAGAAGCTATTGACAATATAATATTCTTGATCAAGTTCTATTTATTGAGATATCTCAACAAATCTGAAAAATATGGATCTTATACATCCAGTTATTGGAGCGAAAATATGGTACAGTTTTAGCAGGAACAAATTAATTGTACGTAAATCAACCTGATGGAATATGAATCAGAAATGAAATTGCAGCTGTGTTTTCTAAGTTTCAAGCAAAAACAATTTTTAAAATTCTATGCAAGACGAGGTAAAATACCTATTTTCATTTATAGCCCATTTTCAACCTAGTGGCGCCATCTATTGCTAATGGCGCCAACTGACAATAAGCCCATAATTCGGCACAGATCTGCACATAGATTTTGCGAACATGCATTTTTAATTCGGTTTAAATTAATCTTTTTTATTTTTGAAAATAAATTGCAGATGAAAATTTAAAAATGGCCTCTTTTTTTCGATCTTATATGCACTAATGTGCGCGCTGCCAACTCATTTAATTCAGCATCAACATGAATGTCTCATATGTAAAATTGAGTTAATTCAAGCAGAACTTTAATATGTGTGTATGACAAAGAACGCAATATAAATCACCGCTTCGTTCACAGGATCAAAACAACAACAAGATTCGCGATCTTGCTCGCATTTACGCACTTGCGAGAGCGAACACAAAAACAAATGCAGTCGAGTCTAACTCTTGCTCTCTGGCTCTCTTTCAGTTGCTCACGCTAAAATTGTGTATGTATGCGTAACACGCATTGAACGTTTTCAATGCTTGTTTCGAGCTCGCATTTAATGAATTTAAATTAATGTTTTTATTTGTAAAAATAGCTTGCAGGTGGAACTTCAAAAATAAAATCTGTAAGAAATTTTTCTGATTTTTTAAAAAACTTCAAGTCTCTAGGACACTTGGTTTGGCCATGGCTTTGATATATCAATCAAAGCAACAAATCATTTTATATATATAGATTATTTATTTATATGTTTTGGAAAGGGTATCAGCTAGTTTAATATACTCGCCTTTTTATTCCCCTTGTTTATTTAGTTGTTCTTTAAGTTGATATTAAGCATACCCCGTTGTAGTTAAGTTTATAAATACAAGGAATACTATACGTGAGATTAGATGCCCCTTGCGGTATCCATTGCGTTTCAAGGCGTTGTTAACACGTCGCGTATTCAGGCATTATTTATCCACCTTCCCTCCCCTCACTTTCTCTTCCATGACTCTCCCTTGGCTCGTCGCCAGCTCATTTTGCATGCTTTGTTTTCAGTAGCTTTCTGTTTTCTTGTTCTCTTTTTTATTCTGACTTTCTTTCTTTCTGCCTGTGGGACTATTTATACTTGAAAATAGCCGACATTGTGTGCTGTTGTCCTAACTTGGCTCGGTCGTAGGTCTCTCAGCACTTGGAATTATAGTCAAGTGTTAATATTGTCGTGGCATCAAGAGATAAGGCCATACATTTTACTTACGAGTGGCAGTGAAATTGCCCCTGGCATCTAATAGGCCACGGGTATCTGGTGACTGCCAACTGCCAACTGGTAACTACCAACTGCCATGATATGAGCAGACAATGAGACTGACAAGAGGCGAGACGTAACAACAATAAGCGTCAAAGGGCACTTGAAGCCATGTCTAGGTAGTTGTTGACTGAACCTCACAGCTTTTGGGTTTGTGAGCTTCGTGGTAATTGTGAATTGTCTCATGGTCTGAAGATACTTTCTAAGAGACGCTCAAAAGAGCAATCAACTGAGATGTCTTATATATTATGGTCAGCGGTCAAGATTAATAAGAATTAGTTGACAAGCATGTGGATGATAATAAGGATGAAGAATGGAGATATTTCTCGAGCAACACTTAAACTGCAAATTTAGAACTAGATAGTATATAGAGTAAGTAGAAAAATTGGTTTCTTGGCGAATTGGTTCTCAAGGTTGTGTAATGCCAAACATTTAGTAAATTAAGCTAACACAAATGTTTTTTTTTTTTAAACAAGTGGTTTTTAATCTTATTTATAGTTTTTGAAATAAATATAAATAGCATTTGCTGTACTTTTCAGCTATTTCAGTTTAAAATAAATATGCAATATAATTACTATTATTTTTAAGTAATATAATTTTAAAATTAAATTACTTATGCATTGTTATTTTTATAATAAGAATTTGAACAGTCATAGTTCCTGATTTGAGTAATGATAAATGTATGTGTAATGGTTATTATTTAATATACGGAAAATGGAAATATATATTCACGAATATTACCAAATTAATTAATACATTTATGTTCAAATCAATTATTTATTAAGACAGCTGTGGGAAATATAGAAAAGGGAGTTTGGCTCAGCTGTCTAGGCTCCACAATGTATTTAAATTGTTAATAAATTAAGTCGAAAGCCCGACAAATTGTTAGTTAAGCCTTAAGGCGACTCCCATTGTGTTAAACAAGAAGCGACAAACGGGCCAACAGCATGTTGACAATTAGTCTTTAAATGAAGTAACCGACAGCACAAATTGTTGCTGTGGTTGCCTTTGCTGTTGTTCTCGTTGTTCCTGTTGTTAGCCATGTTTTGTTTGCCTTTAAGCCTGGTAAACAGGCTGCCGGCATCTGGCAGGAGTTGGTAGTTGAGTTGTTGGCCAGCCGTAAAATTGATTGTACCTTTTCCTAGTATAACTGAGAAGCTGTCGACGGGTTGCGAGTTGGGCTTGTTAGCTTGTTAGCTGACGGTGTTTGCCGTTTAGATTTTGCGAGCCCACAATTCAACCACTCGCTAACCACTTGGCCAATTGCCAAATGCCAAAGGTGACTGTGACAGTGACTTTTGTGCAATTCTTTGTTGTTGCAACTTCATCAAATTGGCCTTTTATGGGCCACGTCAAAATCATAAAAGCATCCAAAAGCCGCCCTGCCACGCCCCCATCGTGCGGGGGGAGATAGAGAGAGAGAGAGAGAGGGGCGTTACCCGTTGAGTGGCGAACACAAAAGAGAAGAAATAACAGGATGCCACAGAACAACGGCACTTTTAATTACTTTCTGCATAAATTTGCACTCATTTTCTCTTTTGGCCGGAGGCCGGTCAGTTGGCCAGCCAATTGGCCGCCATTCTGGCTTTTCCGCCTGCAGCAATCTCTACTGTTTTTCTTCATTTTAGTGGAAATGGGGAAAAACATGTTTTACCAGCCATTCAGAATTCTGCAAAACATTGTCTAAGCATTTACCTGTCCATAGAATATATAAAGAATATAAATATATTAGTGAGTATGTAACTTTTAAGCCTCTGGGTCTATCCTTGAGCCTCATCACGTATTCAGGCTAGGAGACAAACTTCAAACGGAATTTTATTGTGAGTTTGTGTCACTTTTAAACCGCCGCTTGTTGCAACAGCTTCCTGTGGTTTCCCCTGGCTTCCTAACTCCCCTCATTCCCCTCTTTTGTATTGTCTGCATTTCATTGTTTAATTGTGGCATCCTTTCTGTTGTGGTCAACACTGTTACCGCTTCACTTAACGGCAAATAAATCAGCTGCAAGTGACGTCCTACGATGGGCTGAATGTGTCTGGTTTTGTTGTGCTGTGTTCTGCTTTGTGGCATGCCCCTTTGCCTCACTGAACTCAACATGATTGACTTTAATGTCATGCTGCGCAATTTATGCAATGCACTCATGCTAAAACTTCCATAATGGGTGTGTCTACTGGAAAGCACTGGACTAGCATAAAGCCAGGCCAGAACTGAGCTGCGTTCACCTGACCTGAGCTCAAACTGGCATTCAATTAACTCAATATCGTAGGTGGTTCAGCTGGCATTGCCATAAAGCAAATGTCAATTACATTAAGCGGTGCCTTTGTTCAAGGTGTCATCCATGGAATTGGGTCAAAAGGACTTCCCATTCCATCCGGCATCCTTACACCGGCAATTAGTAAGCTCTCTCAATGAATTTCAATTCATTTCATTCTCTATTTCCACTTCACGAGTACTGGGAATTGAAACGACGCAACAAACAATCCGATTGGGGCATTAAATCAGTACTATATATATACATATACTCGTATATATGTGTATAAATGTACAATTGTACTTCAGTTCAGCATTCCAATGCCATTGAATAATGCACTAAATAATTTTCTATTTGAGTTTTATTATGGCTGAAAAGCTCAGACATGTTTAAGTGGTTTTGAGGGAAGTAATGTCTAAAGATGCTGTGGAATCAAGGACTTTATATCTTTTACTTTTGCAGTTAGAGCATTTTTACTTTTAGGAAATGCAAATAGTAACTGAAAGACTGTGGCAGATTTTAAAACTACAAACCACGAATTTAAAAGTAAATTAAATTCAACATTTAATAAGAAATGGCACAGTGGTTTGACTTGTATGCAGAGCGTGACCAAAAATTTCTATTTGTGAAAATTGATAAAAATGTATACTTTTTTTAATTTTTCATCATGAAGTAATGCACAAGTAACTACACGTTTCTACAGCTAGTAAACTAAACACTTTTAAAATCTTTAAATATTAAAGAACAACATGTGGAAAAAGTTCAGAAAGAATCGAACAATCTTAAGATTTTAACTAAACATTGAAAGTAAGAAAAAAACCGATATAGAGATAATCTAAAACATCGATTTACACATAACACAAATATTTTAAAAATTGCTTATAAAATTTTAATAATTGAAACTGATTGCAATACAATTTTTTGTTAGGAAATTGCTTTTAATGCTAGTTTCAAAATTTTGTTTTAGAAAAGAACTAAAAGAAAATTATAGTGGTCGCAACTAAATTCATATTTAAAATGATATTACTTGTGGTTAGAGGGCACAACGAAATGTCAATATATTTATAGTTTTAATTGAAAACACGATCAAAAGATGTGTTTATAGATGGCCAAATAAAATAAGTGAAGAGTTGCAATTTTCTACATATGTTAACATGAGCGTGCCAAAATGAGTATAACATTGCTCTAACATTTTACATCAAATGCTCATTTTTAACAGATTTGTTGCATACAAACAGGTGATGGATTAAATAACAACATAATATGAATATTAATATTAATCACTGGGGAAAATCAATAAAGAATATTTGGGAGAAAAACTATATGTTCTGTTTCGAGTTCCTTCATTTGAAAATATTGGGTTTAATCATTTAGTTTCATCCTATATATGTATATTTCCATGCAAACAAAAAACAGGACTACATAGACTATTTAAAATAAATATTTAGTAGGCGTCTGAAAGACAATTATCAATATAGCCATGTCCACCAGTCTGTCTTTCTGTCAAGCAAAAGCAAAAGGATATCAGAGACTATAAGAGCTAGACAAACCAAATTTGGCACACAGACTTAAGTTGCGTTGGAGCAGGTCAAACTTGCTTTAAATGTTTGACACGCAGCGCGAAATATTTAAAGCTATTATAGGTAATTAATTAACGATATGTATTATTATTATCTATCATCTTATTTAATCGCATTTAGATCAGTTTGGCAGAACATTTTAACAGTAAGAACAGTTTTAAATTTTAAGGCATTTGAGCTTCAAGGAGGTATTTCTAAATTCCGTGTCCCGAAATTTACTTTCAGACTTGTTTAAGGCTGCAAACTAAGCGCGGCAACAGAGCTACTTCAATTATCAATTCCTTGATGACATTTGGAAATCTCTGCAGATTAGCAACTGTAACGTAGTGATGATTGTAATCCCTATTGAGTTTAATTGAATCTCGTTGGTCTGTAGTTGTGTTCTGCAATTTATCAATCTCAAAACCGAGAAATCTGTTAATTTATCCAGCAGCCAGCAGCTGCCAAGGGCAGACACAGAAATCCCATCAAAATTAAGCTACACTTAACTAGCTCATCAATGTTTACCCTATCAGGGCTCTTCCCCCCACCTATTTGATCTAAATACAGTGAATAAATTCATTTATTTATCAGGAATTGTGCGTAGCTTTCTCATTGTCAGCTTAGCATTAAACACGATTTTCTGCTGAACTGCAAACTCCTTTGATTTTGATTGCGGCAGTTGGTGGCAGTTGCACAAATTGGTCAAGGCCGGACATTGGGCAATCACTTCTAGCCAAACGCCACCCATCACCTCATCACCTTCTCTCTCCTTCCCTCCGTAGTCTGCAGTCCGTAAATAGTTTTCAATTGTGTGAAGCAAATGCCCGTAAGTCAATATTAAGTTAACTGCCAACATTTCTGACTAAAACCAGCACTAAGACGCTTTGTGGCATGTCCCCAGCATCAGAGGCAGCTCAGTTGGCCAGCAATTGCTTATCTTTTATCAAGGCAACTGTCAATAATTCCCAACAAAGACACACTCACACACACAATATGCAGGTGTGTGAGTGCTTAAAATGTTTTCAAAATCCACTCAAGTTCGCACAGCACTCTGTGGTTAGCAGTCGCAATGGCAAAGGACCAAAGACGACAAGTTGTGAGCTTCGTAGTGTGTGTCTGTGTCTGTGTCTGAGGACATTCCAGTTGATATTTGGCAGCTTCTGTAAGGGGGATTTCAATTTTGCCATAAGCTTGGCATAGATTACTTTTGGCACACACAAATGAAATTGACAGTTAATCCGTAATTGATCTGGCAACAAGGAATGCCAACTAACATGGGTAAGCTGAATATTTCTATACTCTTAACGGGCAGACAATGTCGACTTCACCAGCAACTCTGTTATCGTCAAACTAAGTCTTTAAGAATTGTCAAATTTAATGATTGAAGATAAGCTTATCAACGAAAGTCTTAATGTTTAGTAATACATTTTGTTGCGGTTGTGAAATCATCTATCAAAAAGCTTTAAATTTTACATATTTTATAAAATTAACATATGAATTAAATTAACATGACAAACGAAACGTGTGCAAATTCAAATTTCCTTGTTTTCAGCATAATTTAATTGTTTGTAAAAGATAATGCATCAAACTGATAACAAAATAATGTTTAATTAAAAAGAAATCTATAAACTAAAAAGATTTTAAATAGAAACACTTCAGCATTGATAACCTTAATTAATAATTTCTTATTAAAAAATGTATTCAGTTTAAAAAAAAACAGATGCAATCCTAAATGATATTTTTGGTTTTATTTTAGTCAAAAATGTTTGAAGTTAAACTTATCAACGGAAAACTTAATATTTAGTAATACATTTTGTTGCGGTTGTGAAATCATCTATCAAAAAGCTTTAAATTTTACATATTTTATAAAATTAACATATGAATTAAATTTCCATGACAAACGAAACGTGTGCAAATTCAAATATTCAAAAAATTTATTCAGTTTAAAAAAAACAGATGCAATCATAAATGATATTTTCGGATTGATTTTAGTCAAAAATGGTCTTGTATTTTTAAATGCATTTCGCTGATTTTTGAATATTTAGTTTTGCATGTGAAAACGCATTTAAATTCTTGATTTGAATATAAAAATAAAAAGAGAACATATTTAATTTTAGATCCCATATACACTTCATGGCAAACTCATAGTACTTTCTATGTTGGGTATTAAATCAAACAACGTCACAACGAATGAAGCTGATGATGATTCTGATGATGATGCTGATGCTGATGATGAGGCCGTCAATGAAGCTCAACTGACACCTGACAGACATTCTGTCAACTGTTCCGAGTGTTGAGAATTCAACATAGAACATACTTAACTAAACTCTTCGGTCACGTTCCCATTTACCTGTCTGCCAGACTCGATATAAATGAAAAACAGGAACAGCTCCAACAACAATTGTTAAATGAGGAAATGGGAAATGGGGAAATGGCAAAAGGCAATCTATGAATTTGTCACTCGTAAGTGAGTAGGGCAACAACTGATGGCAGCGCATGAATTTCAATTTTTGGCATAATAAAATGCGCCACATGACAAGTGTCCTTGCCCCATGTTGCGCGCCACTTTGCCACCTCGTGGTCCCTCGTCTTTGTCCCTTCTCAAGACGCTTAGCGTTTTGGGTTTCGCTTCACAAAAGTTGCTTATGGTAATGCGTAAAATCGTAATCGTAAATTTGCAGCGAGCTTAGCGGCAATAACAACAGCAATAAGAAATCATAAATAAAACAATATCACATAAACGCACACACACACTCACTTTTTCTCTCTGTGTGGGGGAGGGAGAGAGCCTGCTCTTAAAAAAAGATGCAGCAGCATTTCAGGCGTTGTCATTAAATTATGAAAAAGTGTGAGACGTGTGTACTGTGGGACGTTTGACCAGTTTTTTCGGTATAAAAAAGGACAGAGAATCAATGATTCTATAACAAGGACTTAGAAGACACTTCACAAGTGCTGACAATGTGGTACTCTTTGCAAAGCTAAATTATCATATGACTCCATTTGATAAAGTTACAACTTAGTAAAAACCACAAACTAAAACACCTAATTATTTAATTTCATGATTTTCATGAACAATGATTTTTTTAGATATTTCTTAATTTTTAAAATGTACGGCAAAGTTAGACTTTATCAGACCACAAGTTTTTCAACAGCTGCAGCGGTGGTAAAGTTTTTAACAGCAGTTGTCTTAACAGTCCACTGTTATATTAACATTTTTGGCATGCAACTTAACAGTTTGGTGTATTTATAACGTGTTGGCATCAAAATTCATAAACTTCAGTACTTGTGAAGGGTGAATTAATGCCAAAAAGCAGGTCAAACGCCCCATAGTGTTGTGTGTGAGGTGTGAGGTGAGAGTGTGAGTGGAGTGTGTGTGCGTGTGAGTCAGAGTGTGATATGTGTAATGTAAGTGTTTGGTATTTGCCTCAAGCGACAAGCAGGCAAAATATTATTATTTGGCATACATAACGAATGCGTTGCGACTGTGGACAAGGACACGTGTGTATTGTGTGTGACTTGAATGTGTGTGTGTGAGTGTGAGTGTGTTTTATATACATATTAAGTTACGCCAGACAACGCACATGACACAAAATAATAGTACAAATAATAAAAAGAAAGTGTAACGATACAGTGGCAGCATAAACCTACAGCGAACAAGCAGCACGCACAGGAAACAAGTTAAAAGCCAGAACGGCAACAACACAAATAACAACGACAACAACAACAAGGACAACAACAACAACAAGAACGAAAAACGCATACAAATGTCAGCGGTCGCCATAAACGGCGGCGGCAGCGACGCCGACAGAGGCAGCGACTGCACAACGAACAGCAGCAGCCATTGACATTTGAAAACGAATAACGAATACCGAATACAGCAGCAACAACTACAGCGTCCTTTAAGTTGACAACTACAACTACAGCAGCAACTACAACAACTTCTACCACAACTACAAGTACAACTACAACTGCAACTGCATTCGCATCATGGACGACGGTGGCACGCCGTCGGCGACCAAGAAGAGCACCACCCTCTCGGTGGATCGAGCCGCGTTTCTTCTGCTGCGCGTCAAGAAGGCGTTCAAGAAGAAGCGCCAACAACGCAAGGAACGACAGTAAGTTGATTCTTATCCCTTGTCGCCTTTTTTATCTCTCATCCTCTTTCCTCCCTTGTGGCTTTTTAAGCTGAAACTTGGAAATTCGCTTTAAACTTTTATTTTGTATTTTGTTTTTCGTTTTTTCCACTTGCATTGCAATATCTGTCAGTTTCTCCTTTTTCCGTTCTTAACAAGGATTTGCTTTATTAAGCAGTAAAATCCGAGTGTATTGAATTTATTGCATTTCTCGTGATGCCTCTTTCAGGATGTTTTGCTGGCCAATTCGATCAGAATATGTATTCTTGGTTATTCAATTTGCATCAGTTGTTTAGGTGCTAATCAATAAGCAGATAAAAATGAGATATGTTGAAGACAAAGCAGGAAGCAACGAATACTCTTCTTTCTGAATATGTGGTTTTTTTCTTCGCCATTGCTTCCTGCTTTAATCTAATAATAACAATTTCTTATTTATCTCGACAATATTACGTTTGCTAAGATTGCAGATTCAAAATTAATCTCAATTTTCGTTCTTTCAAACATCAGTATTTGATTTTATTTTTTGTTATTTAAATTTAATTTTTTATTAATTTATTATTTTATTAATTTTTATTTTTTATTGGTCTGATTGGGTTTTTTGGGTTTTCCCCAATCCTTGCAACAAATGTTGGACCAATTAATTTTCTCTTTTAATTTTTTTATATATCCCCAGAATATAAAAATAAAATATTATATTTTAAATTAATATTAATTTTATTAAAATAGATTTACTTTTTATTAATAATTTTTATTTTTTTGTAATGTAAATATAAATTTTAAATGTCGGCTGCTTATAGCCTGACAATAAATAAATAAATAAATAAGTTCGTTCTAACGCTTGTCACAAATATGTAAATTTAGTAAGATTTCCTTATATAGTATATTGAGCATACAAATGTTTATATAGTATTTCTACAGTATAAATAGTTTCTATTAAATATTTTGTTAGGTTCTGAATGTTATATAATTTGATAATTCAAGTTTTGAGTATTCCCTCTGAATTTAGTTGTTTAAATCTTATAGTCTCTGAGATCTAAGTGGTTATAGAGACAAACAAACCGACTATGTATTTGTGTATTTGTGTGTTGCCTTCTTCTGTGTCTTGCAAGTATTGTCCTTTATACCTTAGAGAAGAGAACTAAGAAATTATTATAATTTTGTCTCAATCAATAAATAATACTAAAAGTTAGTAAAGAACGATGTTGATGTATTACTCTAAATCGCACATTTAAAAACGAGTTCAACATAACAGGATCTAAAAAAATTGTGTAATAAGCTTCACTTTAATCTCTTCACTTTGAACTTGAAGTTGAGAGCTTCTGGAATGTCCCATTGTAGTTATTATGATTTGCAAGCAAAACTAAATGTATGAAATAAAGTTCTTTATTAAAATATTCCTAATTGTAAAAAGAATCCAGTGTATTCTTGGCAGTTCTTACATTATCTTATCTCCACTTATGTAGTAGGGAAATAATAGGAACCAAATTTATAGCTGGTCAGATCGTACAATCAAGCTCTGTCCCTCAATAAGGATTCTTCCATTTAATAGCTTCCATCATTGACATTCGGTAAACGCTGCTTTTAATATTATTGGATTGCAACGGATATTGCCACAGTCTTCACCCTTCACCCTTCACCCCCTCTCTGTGCGTGTCTCTGTCTGTTTGTCTGCCATTTAAATTGCAACTTGATGGGAGTCTGCCAAACGCCACTTCCTGCGGGTTTGCTGCAAAAATTTGCTAAGCAGCTTGCGGTAATGCAGGTGAAATGTAATTCTATAAAGGACATAGCAGTTGCAAGTGTGTGGCAATCTCAAGCTACGGGCACGCAGCATGCAGCATGCAGCTTGCAACCGCTGCTCAATTGTACGAATCGGAGTAGAGTTAGATGGATGTGGCACGTCCTTGCGGCACAAACATATAGAGTTACAAAGCTTGTACACGTATATAACGTATATAAAACCTAGAACGCTCTAAAAGCAGCCACTAGTCTTGCCTGCCTCATTCCTCCTTTCCCCCATTTTCCCATTTTCATGCTCCTTATGCTCTTCCTCCTGCGCGCTGTTTTTTCTTCTCTGCTTTATGTTTGCTCTAAAGCGAATTTTTGAAATTTTTTGCCTCGCTGCATCGCTGTACTCGCAATATATATGTTTTTATGCTTAGGAAGAAGTGGTAGAAGCTGGAAACTCAATTAGGCGCAGCAAAAATCCAGCAAAGTGAGCAAGGGGAAAGGGGAACAGCTTTTGCTCTTGTTAAAATGCTTAAAGTTTCGGCAAAGTCATTAATGGGACACTCCGTGCCCCGAAAATGCTGCCCCTGCCTCAGCCCTTACCCCTGCCCTTCTGCCAGCTGACGCGTCGCCTAATTCTATTATAGAACTTCAGCCAAAGGCAGGAGAAAGTCACAGAGACAGCTGACAAGAAGGGGCGTGGTCGCAGCTTCAAAGAGAAGGAGAAGAAGAAAAGAGTTAAAAAGATGTCGACAGAGCAGTTGCCATCATTAATGGTTCCCCTTCCAGACTCTGCATTTCCGGTTCCTTATCCGGCGGCTGATTTGATTACATGAGCAACATTTGCTCTAATTATGCACGCACATGTAAACACAGCTTCAAATGCAATTACACAACTGACATACGCACATACATACATACACAGAAATGGACACACATGCACACGCTAGATTACAGAGCACTCTGTGCGTATACGTAATTTGCCACACATATTGAGGCTCGCCATTTTTGGCCTCACCATTTTCTGTGCGTATATATGTGTGTATGTGTGTGTGTGTGCATGTGTGTGCATGTGTGTGGTGTCTAGTCGTGCAAAACTGGCCCAAATTGTGATTTAGTTTGAAGTTGAATTTGCAGTCACAATTTTACACTTGAGATGAAATAATCCCAGCAATTTAAATTTTTAAGAAGCTTCGATCTGATGCTGGAATTAAAGTCGTATGTTAATCGGAACAATAAACGTTAACCGGTATCAACCGATTAAGATTGCAAACCATAACTGACGCCGTATCCAAAACAAAGATTTATTGATATATCGAAAATATTCGAACCGAAATAACCGTAAATTTAATGATTTATTAACTCCGGTTTAGTATTAAATTATGATATTTGTTTCAGATTAAGCCATTAAGTCATCATCATTTAAGATGTCTTATTTTATGGCTTCAAAGAATTTTAAAAATAAACATATTCTTAAAATTATTTAATTAATTCTTTTACGATTCCGATATACGAAGATTTTGAGTAACTGTGTACCGAAAACTGAAACTGGACAGATCGAAATTGTAACAACAACCGATATTCATTACGGTTTGATACCTGGATTTGATGCTTTAAAACCATAAAGTAAGATTCGGTTCTTAGACTCGTTTCAGAAACTCAAACCTCGGTTCGATTTAATGACAGGCACAACATTTTTGGAAATGAAATTATTTTATTTAGAATTTTTAAACAACGATTTAAATATATTATATAGTATAGAATTTTAAGGTAAATATCAATTCTCGCTTCGGTTCCGTTCTATGTTTTATTTTGACTTTGTTCTGTTTTCACTTCCGGTACAACAATACAGCTTAGGACAATTTATACGTGTCTTAACAAAAGCAGATATTAATGTTGATTTTACATAAGTTGGTACGTATTTGATTAAGATAAACCCAACTAAAATTGAAAATAATTTTTCTTATATCACTTCTCACTTCCAGTTTAAAAGTTGTTAAAAAATTCCTTATTATTTATTACCAAGTTAAAAACATATCTTATTAGAAGTTCCCCAATTATTCCGAGAAATTGTGATATACTTATAGAATTATTCCTAAAAAACAAACGCAAAGTATAAGGAGAGCATTCAGTTTATCTAAATATATTTCAGACATGTTTGCTTTTGTCCGCATTTTACAGAGTAATTTGAGGTCGAGCAATTTAGTTGAAACTGCTTTATGTTCTCATGCCATTATCAAAATAAATATAAACTTTTATGTCACACCTTCCTTAAGATATTTTACGGCAATTTCGAGGGCATGGATGCCCTGTAACTCAAGAAGGTGCCAAGTGCTCATTATTGTTGTTGTTCTTGGGTAATGTACGAGTTACGGCTGCGACTCAATTATGTAGATCCGCTTTGAGTTATGTGAGTGGGTTATACTTTTCCTGCCCATCAGCAGGGAAAGGGATCAAATGTGCAGCCTACCAAACAACTGGGGCGTCTTGCCGGCGCCTCATGTGCTGCTTGCCGCGTCTGAGGCACGCCTGCTGTGGCACCTAACAGCTTGTGCCTCAAGTAGTGGCAGAGAGAGAGAGAGGGGACCGTACTTATTGAGCGTAAGTGTGTGTGTGTGTTTGAGCTGTACTTAACATACTTCAAGATGAACCTTTGCCACGACCTCTTCACATAAAGAAAAAACGTATTTTAAACAAAAGCTGCGTTCTCCCAATTTTCATAAACAATCAAAATATGTGTATATGTTTTTATTACATCGGTGTGTGTGTGTGTGTGTGTTGTGTTTACTGGTGCAGTAGCTGTTTGACATTTCTGTTTCCGCTGTTGCAAGGACACACATAAATTCCTTACAAGGCTCTTTCTTTTTTTCAACTTGAGCACGAAAATGCGACTGTAACTTTGTGCAGCGGCCAAATAGAATCCCAGTAAGAGAGTCTTCCCAGTCTGTCTGTCTCCCTCTCTCTCTCAGTCTGTCTCTCTTTGGGACAGCACTTTTAGCCAAAACTCTTCAGCTTACAGCTGCCTGGAGCAGCGGGTGGCAGCAAAGTTTTTGCTGCTTTTCTTATGGTATCATCAATAAAGTGTACAGTGTACATTGTTCATGTTGTTCATGTGTGTTGTGTCTGAAGGTTCTTGACTGCCAAGTTTGTCAAGTTTGGCCCATGGATCTAGAACATTCTGTACATGATTTTAAGCGTTTACAAAGCTTTAGCAAAAAGTCCTGTTATAAGCTATACATAGGCAATGTCGCAGTTAACTGTTTCAACTGGATCGACAGTGAAATGGCGCTGTTGTTGACGGGAATTGGGAGCCAGAAATGCAATCATACGTCACGTTGAGAAATTGCTGAAAGGGGTGACAGCACATTTGTAGGCACTGTAGGTTTCACCAAAAAGGGGCACGGTGTGGTATCATGTGTCGTGTAGCTGACAGATGCGCATTTCGTATGCAACGAGCACACATGCCACACGAGAGAGTTGAGAGTTGAGTTGAGTTGAGTTGAGGAATGCGAAAAAATCATTTAGCTGGCAACAATCAAATGTAATTCACAGCGTGTGCGCAAAAAAAAAAAATACTTTGCAAATCAACAGCTGACAGATGCGATCCCCAGGCTCCCCAACTTCCCCATTCCCCATTCCTCCATCCCTCATTCCTTCATCCATCTGTGTTGGCGTCATGCAAATAAAAAAGACGGAAATGAATTCAAAAGCATTGGCATTGCCATTTGGCCGGATGCTGGGAAACTAACTGAAAGTAATTGCATTTGCTTGTCACTTCTTTAGAGGAAGAGCTGCCTTTAAAGCATAATTGTATTAACTTATTATTTATCCTATTCACTGTCTCCGTTCCTCTCCTTGCAGAGCCCAGCAGAGCAGCGCCGGTGCGGCATGCAGCGTCGGGGGAGGCGGCGTCCAATCACGTTCTGGCAGCCGCAAATTGCCGCCGCCATTGTTACGGTCGCGCACGTTGCCCGCCATCATTTTGCCGGGACTTCCGGCCGTGTCGTTTCACGCGGATAAACAAGCATTTCATTGCGGTACGTATTGTACTCGTATCTTTGTATCCATAGACATGTCACTGACCACATACAATTATCGTGCACTGATGCAAAAAGGTTGCCACATTGTTTTTATAAATATTGTGTAACATCACATTATTTACAGTATTGCATTTTAATTGATTTTGGTTTTAAATAATCCATCATTGGTAAATATAAATATATCGAGAGCTAAGTTGGTGAAAAATGAAATTTTATGAACCCCTAAATTTATATTTATTTATATATATTTACATTTGGTATATTTCTAAACAATTAGATTAAAACAATTAAAATTAAATGGCAGATAAATCCGCTTGAATGAGCAATATTAATTATGAAGTTTTATATTTAGGAAAACTATTTAATGTTTATATATTTTACTAAAGGGCCCGCTTTTGCGACCTTGCTTTGCTCAGACGCAGACCCACACATTTAAATATTTATTATTCAAATTATTTCGTTACTTCCACACCACCAAAGAGGTAAAATGCATATTTTCCATTTATCTGCTATAATTCGGGACGGATCAACAAATAGCACATGGATTTTGCAAACATGCATTTTTAATTCGGATTAAATTAATACTTTTATTTATAAAAATAAATTGCAGATAAATTTATACCCGTTCCGAGACATTTTTTTTTGTTTTTTTCGGCCTTAGTAATTTATGAAAAGAAACCTACTGTATTTTTTTAAGTTTGTTCTACAAACTTTGTAGAAATTAACAACAATTTTATGAATATTATTTTTATTAATGAAGTTTCCCAATATATTTAAGCTTTGCTCTCCGAACTATTATTATTACATTTTTAATGTGGATGCCATTTAAATTGAGAATACGTTATGTTTTTGTTGTGCAGTTACTGAAATTTAACAACTTTATCATTTGGTGTTTATTATTGTTATTAGGTATTTTTATTGTATATAAACTGTCCTTTGTATCCTGAATCCACTTTCTCTCACTGATTCTGTTCCACAATCGCAAGGAGGATTTAAAAATATTTGCAATTTAATATTGAAGAGTTCGGCAATGCCATCTATATATATATATATATATATATATTATATACAATCCATTGCAATGGATAGTACAATGGATAGTAAAACGAGAAGAAAAAGTTCAGTTTCCATGTTGCACGTGGCTGACAATCAATCGAAGTACTTGGTTCGTTATTTATGGATTCGTTCTGCAGATCCAAAGATACAGATACAAAGCACGCGCTGTGATTTGTTCATATGTAGAATAATAAGAAACGTGAGTAAAGTTGACCAGCATTCGAGAAAAAACGTCCATTTTAAAATAGTATCAAATTCACTGCGCTGAAAAGTATGTTACATATTTGTTTGTGGATTGTTCGTCAGAAAATATAGGAAACTGGAGACATGTGGGTGTTGCACTGTACATTTATGTGCATAGATGCCACAAATGATTGACTCTTCTTTTTTTTTTAAATAAAATAATAACGAAACAAGGTATTTTGGTCTAGTTAATTCAATAAGTCACTGGTCTTAATGGTATAGATTCTGCCTAAAAATTAAAATAATCTAAAACTGTTGTTGCCTCATATATTTTTATTAAAGTCCAAAGAGCTTCGTAATTTCCAAAGTGAAATCCTGAAATTTGTGCGACTTAAACTTTACTGTTCCTTTTTAAAATTGTTCTCTCTATAAATTTAATACAGTCACATTGCTGACAATTCTTTAACTATCGATGATTAGTTAACTATTCTCAAAGACACAATTTATTGGGAAAAGTATTTTTAGAGGCAAAGCTTCAATTAGCACATTTACTTAAAATTACCCAGATACAGCAAAAAATATAAACCATTTAATACACTTTTGATTTTGAATTAATTGCTTAAATAAAACTGTGGAACAAAGCGCTTCGTTTCAGAGCTGTTAACTTAACATTTAAGTTGGATATATTTCCAATCTATAGCCACCAAACTTTAACATTGACTTTATTCCAAACAAAAAAATGGTCAAATGGACCATTGTGAAATGCTAACCAGTTGCACTTTAAATGCAACCCCAAGATGCATCATTTAACTAATGGACTCTGGACTTTGAATTCTGACCTGGGAGTGGGCTGATGTTGCCACAGCTGTTGCAGTTGCAAACAAGCGTGCTGGAAATTAATTAAAGTCTGTTGACAAGTTTTCAGCTTGCATTAAATTTATATAAAATTTGGAAAGTGCCCACTCACACATACACACAGAAACACACACACGCACACATGCTCATACGCATACACTTACACATAATGTTAGTCAGCTATAATTTATGTTATATTTTAAATTCTCACACAGATGAACGGCTTTTAGGCTGCAAAAGCCGCAGTGGCAGCGCCAGCGGCCATCGTTGGTCTCTGCTAACTCGTGGCAGTGGCATTGTCGGTGGCGGTGGCGGTGGCGGTGGTGGTGGCAGCCACAACAACAACAACAGCAGTCTGACCAACAACAACAACAATACACTGATGGTGAAATCACTGAATTTACCAAAAGATGACTGCACATTGATCTACAGACGGAAATCATCGGGCAGCTCGCCACACCAACAGGCGCATGCACATGCGGCCATGCAACAACATGTGGCACAAAACAATTTGCATTTGTATCAGCAGCATGTTGCAGATAGCTCACTATATCAGTTGTCCGACGATTTCGAGTGCCACGCGGATGGTTCGCTATTGTTGAGGTAAATTTTTAAAAATAAGCTCTTATCGAAATCATTGTCGTTCTATTATAAGCTGTCTTATATACGAGAGGTTGTTCAGTTTCCTCCACATTTTATTAATTTATATTTCCATATAGTATATATATATATACAGAACAATCTCGATACTCCGAACAGTTTACTGATTACCTGGCTAGAAATAACAATAAAAATGGAACATATTTGATCCAAATTTTTCATTTTCATTAAATTGTATAAAATTTCTTGTGTTATAGACTAATTCAAACAACTAATTGTTACATAAATAATTTTGATTTAAAATTGGTGATACATGTGTCTTATTTTGGTTATTAAATAATAACTAATAAATAATTATAATAATTAATTGTAATTAATTATGTTCAGTTCAGTTTTACATTTATTTAGATTAAGATTTTCCTTTTCAAATTCAACTTCATTGAATATTTGTTGGCTACATACAAAAACATTTAAGTGTCCGAATTACAGATAATACTTGGACAGTAGTTTAACTTTAAGTATCAAAATTTTCTGGTTGTCCGAACGTTCAACCGTCGAGTCGATTCTTATTTTGATGTTAAAAATGAGAAATTAATGTTTTGTTTTTAAAAGCCAGAGACCAGCTTTAGAGACTTAGAAGCCGCGTATTATACTCACGAACATCAGGATGTTTTCAAAATATGGCCCCGTCCCCTTCGCAAATCGGGATAAAGTTTGCACTCGCGATTTTAAAAGTAGAACGATCTCTTTTGATTTTAATTCTTAAGAATGTTGCTTCATTGTTTGAACAACAGATGTATTTAACAGAGATTCAAAAGAGATTATGGGTTTTTTTAACAGAATCTATTTACGAGGAAACTTAGCAATAAATTGTATAAAAGTGAAGTTTAAAAGTCTATACTTCTATAACTCGAACTTTTTCAGCTCAAATGTTCTCTAACTCTAGCCAAACTCAGTTTCTATAGCGTTTACTGAGCAAATTACTTTATATTTTCGTTTCTGTTTTGTGTTTCTGTTACTGGTTATTTTATAATAGTGTACATAAACTTTAAAATTAAAGTAACATAAACCAACTAATGGTCCGACCCTAATTTCAGATTTATTAAATTCGGTTTATCTTGATAAATAGGAGTAAGAGTGTAAGAGTCAATCTAATTTTTAAGTGTACGAACTTAAGCAACAAATTGATCTGATTTTTTAAGTTGTTTAATATTTGATTTTTAATCTTTTAAGTAAGCTTGCAAATCCTACAATATAAATGAAATAGATCACAACGATCATGAATGAATTTCCATAAGTCAAACATTCTCTTTGAAAAATGCTGATTCGAGTTAGGGAAGTTCGACTTTATTTCATTCGAAGTAAACAATTAACTTAAAAAGCATGAGAGAACAAAATATCGCATGCGACATGTCATTTAAACTGTTCGCAGTGACGACTTCTGTTTTTGTCGCATGCGAGCTTCAATATTAAATAAAGACGAATATCGCATTCGAATTTAGATAATTGGCCAAAACATTCAATTGAGTAATGGGTATCTTATAGCCGAGACTCGCTAAATAGTCAAATTCAGGAATTGAAACGTTTCGCTGATCTGAACAATTCGTATATCAGGTTGATGTTGAGGTTGACACTGTGTGTATGTGTCCCATACGTGACATATGCTCGCTGTCGCCGTGTTATGTAATCACTTGACTTTACAATTTGCCCGCAGAATCCCCGCACCGCAGGCAGCCCCCTCGCGCGGCTATCCGTATCGTTTGGCAGGAAAGAAACGTGCCACGGCATGCTCGGAGGCAACAACACCGCTCTCAAGGGAGCATCAGCACCCGTACCAGCAGCTGCATGATTTCGCAATGGCCGACGGAGGCACCGTGGGAGCCCAAGCCACGACGCCGACGGCGACGACGACGACGACCTTCACACGCCTGGCCAAATTGCTGCATCAATCAAGCGCCATTACAGCCACGTCCAATCTACATCCGCCGCACGGCGACAATATCCACCTGGATGCGAATCGAGCAGGCGGCATGGAACTGGGCCTGGGATTGGGAGAGGAGACGCCACGTCGTCTGTCCTGGGAAAGGTGCGTATGTAATTTATGTGCCACTCGTGTCTGTATGACAATGTCAGCTTGTCAACTTTCACCTTGACTGCGGCTCCCAGCGATTTTACAATTAGTTAATTTCATTTTGTGCCGCAAAGTTGGAAAGTTGATCATCATCCCTGCCACAGTGCCACAGTGCCACAAACGTGTGCATCTTGTATGCGTCCACCTAATTACAGGCCGTGGGCGAGATTTATATGAAAGCGGCAAGGGGTAGAACACATACTATATAGTATACAGTTTAGGGTCTGATGACAAGTCCAGCGTCACTTGAGTGTCCACATTTGTCTTCATTCGTTTGGGGCAAATGAAGACACATATGTTGCAGGGCACACTTCTAATGGCTGCAGCTGCAGCTGCAACTCCAACTGTTGTTGTTGCTGTTACTGTTCCTGGTGAACAACCAACATGGTGAAGATGCTAAGTACAGTCACTACCTGCGTTAATCTAATTAAATGCACTTCATTTCCCCACTTTCCCCATTACACTCATTACAAGATTAGGTCAATGAGATTACTGCCGGGAATATTAAATACGTAATTCTCATGGATTAACCGCAGTGAAGGTAGCATGCATCAAAAGGACTTGGAATTAATTGTATGCCATTTAGATATTGATTGACACCCTTTAATTTTTACAGCTATATTACAAATGGTTCCAATTTATAGTATACGTTATGTGTGTCGGTATTTACTGCTTGATCTATCTTTGCAACCACAATCGTTGGTCTTAAATGGCATATTCTGATTTATTACATTTTTCTTCACTTTTCGTTCTTTTTCACTAATATCAGTATTGTGAATATCCTTGAAAAGAAATCACAAGCCTAACCCCCAACACTGATTCTTTTAAATTGTGTGTTTGAGCGAAAAAAATCAACTGTTTTTGATCATCATTTATGATTTTTATTTCCTTTATCAATAATAATGATTATATTTTATTTTTTTGTTTTGTCAAAAATAATGCATTTTTTGCAAGTTTTATTTAATTACTCAAATCTAATGATTTACACTGGGGAAACAATTTAAATATAATCATTACCAAGTAATTTTTATTTCATAACAGATAATAATTAAGGTCCCTGAATGAAACTGAACCAATCTTTGCATACAGTTTAATACAGAAACACAAAATCCCAAAAAAAGAAGAATTATATCGAATCTTCAATTTATCGATAAATAATTGAATAAGTTTTAAAACTGTAATTGAGGTCTCAGCTAATTTGCATCCAAGTCTTTCATGAGCTTAACCCAATAAAAATCTAAGACATTAGAAACATTTTCTCTGGGTTTAAATAGAACAAAATTTCAAGGCTTTTAAATTTTTTTTTTTTTTTTTTCTTACAAAAATCCCAACATCACCGGGAGTTAACTTAATATCGTTTGTGATAGCTTATAGACATAAATATAAAACATACATTTAAATACACTTTTAACTTTAATAAATTCAACTTTAAATTATGTTATTTTTATCATCTCATCTTAATCTCAGCTCGTTATATATGTAATTTTAAAATACTAAACTCTTTTTTGTTTGAATAATTTGAAGAGAATTTATTTTACGAATTTATTTTAATGAAATGGCTTTGCGAATTATTAAAATATAAAGTACTTATTTCCATTAGTTTTTAGGACCCTTTGTCAAAATGTGGCAACAAATAGTAATCTGGTAAATCCGCAGAGAAGTGTCAGAACAACATGCTTCCAAATTATATTTGTAATTCAAGCTGACCCCCTCCAATGTTGATTGTGGTGACAGCCGAGAGAGCTTCTCAAATTTTTGGCAACTTTAATTGCAACGAGAAGTTGTTCTACGCGTTGCTGACGTTTTGTTTTTTTTTTTATACGCGATTTAGACAGAGCGCCGTTTTACGAGCTTCAACTTTGATATTTAAAATTGTAAAGCAAACAGAGGGAGGGAGGATGGCGGAGGCGGAGGCGTCGGTAGTTTAATTTTTGGGTGCTCAACTCAGCTTGGGTTGGATTGGAGTTTGTTTGTTTTGGTTAAGGTCCTGCAGCTGCATTTGTTGCTAAGTTTAGAGAACTTTTTGAACAAGTCAAACAGCAACACAAATCGGTAGCAGCTACAATCGGAATAATAATAACTACAACAAAAATAGCTACAACAACAACAACAGCTCCTTTGCTGCATGAGCTGAAAGCAAAACAGAAATTAAAGTCGAGCAGTAGAAGCAGTTTTGGGGCTTCTTGGGCGACTTCTCCCCAACCCTCTCGCTCCTCCTCCACTGCCATCCCATCAGCCCCGAGCAATGACTTGGGAGTACTCGTATACAGCACTCTCTGGCTTAATTGTGAATGCATTATTCATGAGACAGACAGCAAAAGTGCTTTGAAGCGTCGAAGGACGAAGAACGCAGCCAGCCAATAAAACAGTGTTCTGCTCCCAGATCTTGATCCTGCCACGTCTCCAGCTCCAGCCACAGCCACAGCTCAATTGCTGGAATTCATAATCTGCCTTTTCTATTCTTTGTGAGCACAACTTGTCTTGCAACAGACTGACCGGTTGTCCAACAGACTTATGAGTCATGTGGTTCACACTACAAACACAAACTAAACTCATTTGGCAGTCAATGCGTTGGACTCAGTCAGAGAGTCTGTGGCAACTTGGGTTGGGGCATGACAATTTATATACTACCTAATATGTACTGTAAAGTATTATAAGTTTGCTGCACAACTCAACTCGAAGCGTTTCCTCGAAAAACTGTGCAAAGTTTTCCATGTCGCACACAATTTGCGTCGTTTGCCATTTTGATTTTGATTCATTTTCTGTCAGCTCATGTTGTTGCCACTGTGGCAAGCACTGTTGCCTCCGCTGTAGTGCGTCACTTCCATTACGTAAAGGTCACACTAGGTATGAGCGACAGGAGCGACAGGAGACACAGCATTGCCACTGCAATTCAAGTTGCCCCAAAATGATTGAAGGTTATGAAATATGCCACTGTCTTATTTAGTTGTCAAAGGTTTTGAGGAGATCATAATTACTACACACACAGTACAATATCTGAGGAAATGTTATGACTTAAGAGGCATCAATGTTTTAACACAACAACACCTTGATTTGGAATATGTGAAACATTATTATAAAATCAGTAGCTTAAATAAATTTCTTCAAGCAACTGGAAGTCTTATTACACAATTATTTAGGTTTCAAATTTAAGTTTAAATGGAAAAGATTAATCAATGTTCGCACTTTTTCATTTTTTCAATCATTATTAAAACCAAACAATTTCTTAAGCATATTCTTTGCATTTACATCAAGAATATCTCCACAAGTCAGAATTATACTATCTACTTTGGTGGAGCACGCTAAAGAGGTTTCACGGTACTCACTCTGATAATATAGAATGGTTTCTAAAATCAAGAATACTCATTTGAAAAATTATAGAGAATTTACTAGTGATGTAAATCTAACTTTTTGATTGAATTTATTTTTTATTCTTTTGAAAACTCAATATTTATAAAAAATTTTTTTTTGCATCGTTTTCATGCATGATTTCAAATTTTTAATAGTTATAGGTAATTTAGTTGCCATGTTTATTTGGAAATCGATTTAATCAACTCAATAGATGATAAATATATAGATGGTAAATACTGAAATTAATACACGATCTTTATCCTGAAAGTTTAAAACGCTCTGAATTTGTATCTGAAAATCCACCAATTTTTAAAGTAAAGTTAAGAATTATGTGAACATTTTTCTTAACAATAACCATATGCTACATGTACTATATAAAATACGCTTTAAATCGGTAGAACGAATATAAATGTTCCATTTTTATTCAGCGCAAACATACATTTTTGTTTATTTTATAAGACAAGGGGCATGCCACACACTTTTAGACACACGTACTTCATTTCCAAGCCTTAGTCAGCAAAATTCTAACACTAAGTTGACAGCGTTCCCAAAATCATTTTAAAAGCATCAAAGCGTGGTCCTGTCACGGTGGAGGGAGAGAATTTGACGCACAATTGTAAATGTGTCTGTGTGCGAGTGTGTGGCACATATGGTAGCAATTGAGTCCCCTGGAAATCAGTTGCGAGTTGGCAACTGAAATGGGAATTTGCTTAAAGTGTGAATGAGCAGACAGTTAAGAGACCGCAGACTGGCAGACAAGCTGGCATAGAAAGACACTCAACAGACACGCACACACACACACACACGTCAGAGTTGCCACAGGAAGATGCACCTTAGCTGGGGTGACAAATGAAGCTAACCTTGCCACATAAAGGTGAATGTGAATGTATTTTGGCAAAATGTCAAATGAACTGAATTAGTTGCCTTTGTTTATTGTTGCCACATGCTCGTGTTGCAAGTTTGCCAGTTAGCTTCATAGTTAAAGTGCTTTCTACGGTATGCACACACACACACACACACACACACACACACACACACACACCCCCTTAGACAAACATAAGTTAATAACAATTATTATTATTGACTTTGCTGTTGCTCAACTGCTCAACTTGCCACATGCTACTTCTGACTGCCTGTCACAAGGCATCTGCAATGCAGGCTTTTCTTCTGTCAACTGCACACACACAAACACACACACGCGCGCACACACACACACACACATTCGCAATCAAGTTGACAACTACAGCTCTTCCAGAAGTCAACCCTGTCGCCCATGAAATGCGGCAAGTGCTGTGGCAAGCTGCCTTCTTCTTCTTTTACTTTTCCAACGACAATGACTATGATGAGCACAACTTTTCGCACAGTTCGTGTCCGCTATGAAGAAAAGGAGGCAACTCTGGCAGAGAGCAGGATGAAGAGAAGTTTGTTGCTTGAAAGCGTTGTAATTTGATTGAATTTGCGTTGATTAAGCGTATTTAGCTCTTGGCAAATTATACATGTGTCTAATTGAGAATTGACTTAATTGTTTCACCCTTCCCCCCCCCCCTTCCTTCACCGCTCTCACCATCGTTCTCATCTTCCCTTTCTCCCCCGTTCTGCGTGTTTCCCATGGAAACTCAGCTGTCTGCACACAGAGCGAGATTTTCAGGTTTATTTTGGTTTCGAATTAACGCAATTAGCATGTGCGCAAACACACACAAATACACACAAACACACACAAACACACACTTAAATTGTATGTACACTCCAACTTTATTAATGGGTCTCTTGGCTTGGGAGAGGGCGGAGGGATCTGCACAACTCTAATTGCAAACAGCGCATTTTGGTTTTAATTGAAAAATGTTGCGCATACGACATGTTGTGCATATACTTTGAAGGGGAAATTTGTTGACTGATGTTCGTTATGAGCATTACAAGGTTATGCGCTCTTTAATCTCATCGCAGCCTGATTTTCCGATTAGAATTTAACTCGACTATGTAAATTAAATGAAATTTTATTAGTTATGGATTAGCATTAACATAAATCAGGTTATGTTAGTACAACAGAAGAAGAATTGTTGTAAAATATGAGTGATTAGTGTTGTTAGATTTGTTAGATTGTTAATTAGAAAAAAAATATAAAAACAAATTACTCTAAAACATGATATTTTGTAGAGTTTAATGAACTCATTATAAAGAATTTTATTTTATATAGTGAATGAAGTGAAGTTAGAATAAAATATTAATGATTCAATTTATTACTTTAAATATCAATTATAAATCAGATAATATTAAAGACGTTTTCAATATGATAATCCATAAAAAAACCAACTGACTAATATAAAAAAAACAACTTATTATATCTAGAACATTCATCTTACATATTTTGTTCTTAAAATGAATCCATTATAAGACCTAATTGCTATTATGTACTAAGAATATTAATCTAAAATGTCGCAGTTCCGTATATAAAGAATAATTATGAATTTTGAGGAAAGTTTAAATAAATATAAAAACAAATCGGGTTCCGCGGAACCATTTTCTTTTTAATTCGATCTAATAAAACTTTAAAATACATTTGTGAAAACAAAATAATTTAAATCAAATTTGGCAAACAATTCTACATTTCAAAACATTTATAATTTTCTGTTATTTGTTGACTTAACTATTTTATTTAAACTCTGTCTTATTTTGAAATTATCTAATTATAATATAATGCAATCGACGCATTTTGAAGATCCTTAAACTTATTTCTGAGACCTTTTTTTATCGGTGGATGTTTCTTTCTGATATATATAATAGAATGACACAGAAATCACTCAGGATTATGTATTAAGATAAGTCTGACATCTATTGAGGAATTCACAGAAAGCGGATATTGAATTAACAGATTAAAATTGAGTGAGAATTTATCAAACAGTTGTGGGGGATTGAAGTTTGTCTCGAGTGAGAGTCAGAAAGAGAGAGAGAGAGAGGTAGAGAGATAGCTTTTCAATAATTTGTGCGAACTCAATTCGCAATCTGTTTTTCTCCAGCTTCTGCAAATGCCGGCAACATTTCACTGGTGTCCGTGTTTATGGGGTTAAGGGGTTATCTTTTCTGCTTGCATCTTCAACACCTGTCCAACAACCTGCAACACAACAGCTGTCACATTAATCCATTAAGAAAGCCACTGAATTGCGATTTGTGGCCATCTTCAGCTGACACCTTGACGTGCAAGTCATAAACTCTGCCAATTCGCTGTGGGGTTAGAATCATGCCAAGAGAGGCAGAGGGAGAGATTTAGAGAGAGAGAGAGAGAGAGAGAATGAACACGTCAATGACAACACTGTCGACAGTGGCACATTAGCCGTGGCATTAGCGACAGCTGGCCATGGAGTCAACCAGTCAACATGCCCCAAGGCTTTCTCTTTGCAACGCAGAGACATAAAAAGCGTCTACATTATGGTAATGTGTAATGGCTGATGCTGATGGTAATGGTAATGGTAATGTTAATGTTAATGGTAACTAGGCCGGCCACTGACCGCGACGGTGACGGCGACGGCGACGTCAGCTCTGGCGACAGTTAATGGTCATTAAAATGTCCAGGGTAGCGTGAAGCTCAAGTAATTGCATTAGTTTTATAAGTTTGTTCTTCACTTGCAAGTTGCCAGTTGCCGGTTGTCAGTTGCCAGTTGCCAGTTGCAACCACCTGCTGCTCTCAGACTTCAAACTAATGCCTCGGTGTTTGACTTTGTAACTGTTGTTCTCCCGTTCTCTTGTTCTTGCCACTTACAGACGCAAGGACAGCAGCGCTTTGCAGCGATCCGCCAGCATTGATTCATTTGCCGAGATTGTGTTTTGTGACCTGCCACGACCCTCATTGGACATACCACGTGCCACGACAGCAATGACAACGGCTCCAATCCCATTCAGCAAAAGGCCCTCGGCCAGCAGCCTCTACTCAACGTGCAGCAGCATTGCTGCCGCAACCGCTGCGGCTGCCACCTCGTCGCAGTTGCACGCTCAGTTGAATGTCAATTATGGTGAGCTAACTGGACTGGGAGTCGGAGTCGGAGTGGGAGTGGGAGTGGGAGCGGCAGGTGGAGCTCATCCTGGCAACGGCAGCAGCAGCAGCGCCAGCAGCAGTCGACGCGAGAGTATGCTCAGTCCGTCGTCAACGCGACGGAATAAGCTGACCAGAATCATTAATGGTAAGTAGCGGGGCCAAATGGGACGGTGGGAGTCACATTTAGTTACTATGCAGCAGCAGGCAACGTGCGTCGTGTGCCGCACTGATAAGACTGCCAATGCAAAACGCTACTTATACCATCCATATCCCATCTCCAATGGGACTGGAAGTGAGGGACTGCCAACGGCAGCATCCACCATCGATGACTGCAACGATTCCAACGACGCGGCAGCTCAGAGTTTTTGGTGACTTATTCATTTACATATATTTTCCAACGGCGGCCTGATTGAAATTCAAATGGACGCGGAATCCTTAAGTTGTTGCCACATTTCCCCAGAGGATTATTGGGAGCTCAACGGCGGCAATCGAGCTTTATTTATCAAATCAATGAGATGTCAAAGGCATCAAAGAATGAGCATGTCATAAAATTTATCAACTGGTTTTCTCTGCTTTATCAGCAACTTCCGCAAAAACGATGTTGCTTGAAGGCCAGTCTAACCCCCTTCGGATGCCGGAGCTTTGCTACGATAGCAAAATAAAACAAAATATGAAAAGCTTTAAAGAAAACAAAAAAATACGATCGGCGGCATTCATTAATCGCTGCTCAATTCCACGAAATGGCAACGCCGACGCTAACGCTGACGTCGACGCCAACGCCTACGTCGACGACAACGACAACGCCAACGTCAAACGCTTCGTAGAGCAGTTGGGTCTGATCTAACTGTGAAGCGCTGACCATTACGCTCTTTCGTCCAAGACATTGACGCTCTGCCTCAGTCGCTGCTTGCTGTCGCTGTCGTTGTCACAGTCACTGCAACCGCAACAACTTCAATTTCAGTTGACTAGCGACTTTTGTTCAGAGCGCAGCGCTCTGCGCGTCAGCGTCGCGATTTTTTAAAATAACATCAAATAAGAAACGATCTTTATACAAATTTAAAATTCTGCAGTGTCAAATATCCATGAGTGTTGAAATATAGCTCGTTTTGCTGAGATTTGGCAAATTACTAGAGAAATTGTGACGTCGTTTGGCATAAAAAACACACAAAATAAAGAAAAGAAAAAGCAAGCTATAATTCATGTATGTGTAAAAAACGCGACGCTCTGCGTATCGTTTCTGCTTCGTTGAGTTTCTTCAACTACCTGTTTGCGGCTGTGCATGTGTGTGTGTGAGAGAGAGTGCGACAACAAGTTACCTGCGTCGACGCCGACGCGACGCCTGAGAGAGTGAGCGGCTCACTGAGAGAGAGAAACTGAACGAAAGATCAGTGAGTGGTTTTTGTTTTTGTTGTTACTGTTGCTGTCCGTTGCGAATACTCGTACACGAAGTGTCTCAGTGTTGAAAACTAAATGCGTCGCTTTCGTTTAAAAAAGAAACGTTAAGGCAGAAGCCGACAAGAAAATGAGCAACAACAACAAAAACAAACTTGCCGCGGGGCAAAAGAAATTGCTGCTGCTGCTGCTGCGTGCTACTCCCGTTGCTGCCTCTGCTACTGGCATTTGCTGCCGTTGCAATGTTAATTAAATATTACGTGCCAGTAAAATTACAATTTACAGCAAAGGGACAGACAACAAGAGCAGTTATAGTGGCAGTAGTAGTAGTAGGAGGAGGAGAAGTAACAGCGAGATCTAACTGTAATTGCATTGCGTGTCCAATTGTTGTTATTATTTGCACGCGCAACTGTAACAATTGCAGCGAAAGTGAACTTTTGCTTTTGTCTTGTCTTGTCTTGTCTTGTCTTGTCTTGTCTATTGTGCGAGACATCAACTTGACTGCAACTAATTTACTCACGTGTCAATCAAACTGACTCAGAGAAGCAGCAACAGCAACTACAAAAACAACATCCATAACAACTAAGTGCAGCATAATTGCAGCAACTTGTAGTGGCAACCTTTGTAGTTGCATCTCTTTCATACACACGCGTTCATCGTTTTAGAGCTGTAAAAGCTTTACGCGCTGTTCACTTTGTTTTTTGTTGTTCCTTTTTTCTTTTTATTTAATGTTGTTGCTGTTTTTCGCAGTTTTGTATCCGTCGCGCCGTCGTCGTTTTCATTAAAGTTGTTTGTGTTGCAATTTTAAGTACACCGCACAATGAACAGGTAAGCAAAAGCACAACACTACACTACACTAGACTACACACAGTTACTCACAGACATGCATACACAAACCACATTGATAATAGACTGTCTGCAACTTTGTGGCTAAAATATGCAACGCCATGAAAAACTTGAACTATTGCAACATTTTTTTACGGCAAGACACTTTTCCAGATGTCTTTCAAAAGTTTATTCACATTTCCAGAAAGTCGCATCTAAGTTGTCTTTTCGTTTCTTTTCCCATTTACTTTTACATTTACTCGTTACATTTTTGTTTTTTTGTTTTCCTGTCTCTGTGTTTCTCCGTGTTTGTATTTGTTTTTGTTTTTGTTTCAATTTCATATTTGTATTGTTTTCTCTTTTTTGTGGCTGCTGCAACAGAGAGTTTAAAATTGTCACCACATGTCCAGAAGTTCGGGCTGACCATTAATATTGCAGGGTTTCCATCTTGACTCCTTGCTCATAAGATATTCCAAAAAAAGTACACAGACGAAGGTTCAACAACAATTCATATGCACGGTAGTTGTACCCTGTAAGAGTGCATTGTTAGAAAATGTCCAATGTGTCCTAAGAATTTTTAAAGAATATTCGATTCAGGAGCTAGAAATCCTACACTCCAGATATTGCTTCGAAGCTTAGTGGAACTTTATACTTCTCTATTGTTCTTCTATATCGTTGATATGTGTAGCCTAAACAACAGTTTTAATAAATAATCCCAACTTTTAAATCTTCTAAAATATTTAAGTCAAAAAGAAAAGTTATGAATGTTGTGAAATTTAAAACTTTATGTTATTGTTTTGTATACATATTTATAAATTTGTCCCGGCTTGTTTTTTTTTATAAATATACCTGTATTGGGTTCGATTTCCACTCTGAACAGCTAAAGGATATCAGGTTTGAGTGAAATAATAGAATTATATGTATATTCACCTCCAATGTTATCATAAATATATTGTTACCTTTAATAAGAATGAAACGCAATATAAGAATAAGCAAATAATTTGGCTTGCGGCTTCTTTTTACCTAGAAATAACTTTTAGCACTCTACTGAATTATAGACTACTTTTTTTTTATTTAAGTGCAGGGTATATACTAGTTTAATACTGTCGCCTAGAGCATTCCAGCTGCGTGTTTCAGGAGTTCGCTTGGTTTTCAAAGTAAAATGAGGAAAAAGTTTTTTGCAAAACTTAAAGATGAAGCACCTTTTTACTACCCCCTCCCATCCCCTCACCACCCCTCACCGCATCAACCAGCATACCGTGCACTGCCTTACGACGTGTACTTAAGTGCACTTAGACCTCGACCTGAAGCGAAAGTTTTGCTCGCTTTTATTTATTTTGATTTAATTTTGCTTATTAAAAAGTTTTAAATGTTTGATTAAAAAGTAATTCATCTCAAATTTGTTGTGGCACACATTACCTTACCACAAAGTTCCAAGTTCCCCGAAAGTTGTTATTGTTGTTCGCTTATCGCTTATCGCAGCCAAGTAACTTTTATAGAATTTGAGAGACTTAATAGTTTCTGACTGATAAGCAGAGTTATGTCTGAATATTTACGATAACATTTAACCTGGTTGTCGCTACGCTAGATACTTTTGTATCTTTTGTTTGCTGTTCAGACATTATGCAATTGCAAGTAACAGCAACGGTAGCAGTAGCCCAGGTAAGATTACAATTTGAGAAAAGCCAATTTGTTGGCCTTTGCACTGCAAAAATTCCAATATCTGTGAAGCAATTGTATAAGTTTGAAATGCAATTGAAACGCCTTCAGAAAATACAGTATGTACTTTGATCAATAGGGAAATTCGTATGAAAGGTACTCAAAGTAATTGCAGTTTGCTTCAGTTGGATTCAGATTATTACTTACACAGTTTACAACACATTTCACACAGTGTCAAGTTACTTACGATTTGCCTATTGCCGGCAATTAACTTCATTATGGCCAAAAATCTTATTTGTTCTTGACTACATCGATTGCTTTTCCCTGGAATTTTTAATCAAAGATGTTGGCATGCAAATTGGTAAATGGAAACGTAGACATCGCTTTCTGACCTTAGACCTCTGTCTTTGGTTACCTCATTTGGTGGCTTTCACTCGACTGTGTGTGTGTGTGAGTGTGTGTGTGTGTATGTGAATCAAAGGTTGTTCTGTTAAAGAAATCGATTTACAAAGCAGATAAGCGCTTTGAATCAATCAAAAAATCTTTTAAATTGAACAATGTAAATGAAATGCTTTCTTGTTATTGTGATTTTTGCTATTCTTCTTGTGATTTTGGGTTCAAGTCTGATTTCTATCGTTTCGTGAATCGCAGTTTCGATTCGTCACGTTGCCTTTGCGGATTCTAAGAGTGCTATTAGCACGTAGCGCCCACATCGGTACATACTATGTGTATCCGGGCTGTCAACCACACACACACACACACACATTCTTACAAATATACACACATAAATAGTCATGTCAAATGGTCTCGCAGCAAAAGAAACTTGTGCGACTTTTGAACTTAATAGCCACAAAGGTCAAAGGGCTGATCACACGCATACATATCTACCCAAGTGGTGGTAGATGTAGTTTGTCCAGATGCTAAACAGCAACAGTGACCCAAATAAGTAACTTAGTTAGTTAAATAAATTGCAGAGCGAGATGGGGGCATATTCACACACAGATGCCGTCTACAACTTTATACAACTTTTTTATTAATTTTTTATATTAACCCACTTAAAGCAGTAACAAATTGAGGAATTCAAGAATTGGGTAACCTAGAAATAGATAATCTAGATAGCACTGAGACTATAGTCTTCATGTATTTAAGTAATAACAATTTGAGTTCTAGTCATTTGGTTTCTGTTTAGATTTATTACTTTCAAAAGTTTTTCCCGAACACGTTGGCAAATGATCTTGTCGACCCCATTTCCCTCCGACGTATGAAGAGAATACATCCCCATGAACTCTCTTCACTCAAGATAGCATAATCCCTCCACTATACACTTGTATATATTATAATTAAGGAACATTATCCAAATATTATATTTTAAGCGACACATTAGGTTAAGTTCAGAAGGAACTGAACGATTCCTAGTGACTAATGAACAATAAATAAATGTTATCTTAAAAGACGAAAAAGTTTTTAACTGTGTATTACAGTGTTAATTTTAATACAAATCGTATATTATTAGATTGTGAGGACCTGTCACATAACTAATATAACTGGGTTCGAAACCTACACTGACGTACTAAAAATCTTTTATTTACCATTTTGTAGTAAAGTATATAGTAAAGTATATTTAAATAAAAAATAAAATTCATCTTAGTTTTCAAATTCACATAATACGACTTTATAGTATTGCACTTATCTATCAGATAGACGTACAGCATTTATTATATATAATTTGCGTCACATTGACCAAAAGTTAGTTTTAATAATTTAAAGCACTTCAAGTAATAAATGATTGTTAGATAATCCAAATCACTGCACCGTTTCACATATTACAAAAGAGGTGGAATTATTAATTATGAGTTAAATTAAATGAGAATTATTTGTTGTAAACTAAGGCAAAATCGAATTAATTAAATATTCACGCTAATTACTTAATTTAATGAATACTCAGTTTTGCATTTGTCTCAGATATTTGGTGTAGACTAAGACAAAATCCAATCAAATAATTGATTTACTTAATTGCTTAATTGTATTTATATCCGATATTTATATATATTTATTTGTCTTTAGATATGTACATCAGTTATCATTGTGTCGCTTTCAGGGCAATTGGCTGTCTTAGCTTCAGATTTCATACTTGTAATAGCCACGTTAATAGCTTCCTCCCTACACGCACACACATAAACTTTTCAATTAGAGTCCACATCAAACTGAAATCCTTTTTTGTGCCATTCAGATTTGTGCCTTGACCCATCACACACACACACCACACACACACAGAGACAGAAAAAAGGAAACTTTGTGCAAATCGGGAGCGATTTGCATAATTTTAACCGTTGGCTTATTGGTTTTGTGTTTGTTTTTTGCACAGAGGCGCAAAAGAAATTGTGGCTAAAAACATAGAAAAGAAAAAAACACAGGAAGCAAATGCTGACAACTGACCCGGTCTAAACGTTTATTACCATTTCGCAAGAGACACGAGGAGAGAGAGAGAGAGAGAGGGTGAGAGATGATACTATAGTTTTAGGATAGACTATGTAACATTTTGATGAAGATGTTTCAATGTGTATTCTCGATTCGTATAAAAAGATATTCAATAGATAATAAACTTGTAGCATATTATTATTAATTTTTAACCATGCTGAAAATAATTTCTAGTTTGTACACTCAGAAAAGACATAAAATTGTCAGCATAATTTCACAATTATAGAACTTATTAGCAGTTCAATTAAACTTGAACTTAAATTGTAGGCAAGGAGTGACCTAAAAGTTAAATAATAAGGTAATATAGTCGGAATATACAAATATTCTCAATTCAACGAGTTAGAGCATTAAGTGTTCAGCATTTTGTCATTTATGTTTTACCCATTGTTTTTTTCTTTTTTGTCAACATTGACCCTATTGGTGATGGGACATTTTCATTTGGGCGGCGAACAGCGAAGCTTTTGTGTTTTGCATAACTGATTAATATGAATACATTAGTTTTCTGTTTTCTGTCCAATAAACCAATCGAATGGAAGAGGATAAACCAACAGAACCAAGAATCACTAAATGCTCCGACTGATTGTGAGACAAAGGTCAAGTTAAAGACAGATTTATCAGTTGCGTCTTTCAATCCGCACAATCTCTTCTATTTATCTATCCATAATGTCTGGTTACTTAAATTCAATTGGCGTTTCCGCTGAAGTTCACACATTGGAGGGATGGGGTGGGATGGGGAGGGGTGGGGTGGTAAGGGGTGGTAAGGGAAGTCGAGAACTGCGCTCTCAGATCTGCTTTACTTGTCTCACTCATAATGCGATTTCATATTTTACAAAAGACATAAAATATGCTTTTTGCTTGCTTTAAACTCAGTTCCCGACAGTCTCAGAGAATCCCCAGTGCCCCCCACCCCTCTGGTCCAATCGCCAAACTCAAAACCAAGAGCCAGCGAACCGAGTGCTTTAGAGTTCTTGCCTTTTCGGTGCTTTTTATTGAGGAAGCGACAAATTTATTTAAATGAAGTCAAAATGCTTTTTCAGTGGTCGTCGCTTGTCGTGGGTTTAATGTGTGGTAGATTTGACAATTATGACAGCACGAAATGCAAGATAAAATCGGCATAATTTAATGCTATTTTCGCTCCCCTCCCCTTCCCTACCCTTCCCCTCACATAGCCAACGCTGTCGTTCTGCAGAACTCGATGTCCTGGTTGTTCACGCCTGACTGGCCAGGACAGCCAGGACCTGCACTCATCGCCCAGTGTCTGCTGTCGCCTCCATTAAGTGGATTAAGTTGTTTTGGCGCTCCAGCTTCAACTTGTACTGTATCCACCAATCACACTCATACCAGGGATGACCTTTGACTCGACTAGAGCCTGTGTGCTGTGATTTACGTTGGGCAATGGCAATTTAGCGCTGTGTAGCTTCATAAATTTTATTATCATGCAATTGCAAGCTTAATGCTCCTACAGCTCTTCTATGTCTATACCCTGTATCTATGAATATTACAATACTTGATACTCGCATCATTTGACTCTATTTGCAAACTGACCGATGTACAAAGCCCAACAAATTGTTTAATTTGATTACTCATCATGCCAAACTTTAATTTAGTTATTTTAAAATATAGTATTTGAAATGTAGCTGCAGAATATCTTCCAGTCTGACACACTCCGCTTTTCCCAATCTCACTTGTTTTCCCGCCACGTTATGGACCAGTAAATTTTATTTATTGCACCCTCGCAATTGACAGTTTATTAGGTCTCGGGTTCACTTTCGTGCCGGGGTCAAGTCGCCCGGATAATATCTGTGTAAAAGCTTAGAGTTTATTAGGAACGTGCCCGGGTGACGACAGTCCGCTTAGAGAATTATGGCTTTATTTAGTCAGTTTAGCTGTAAACGAGCTTAACTAATTAATTGAATTTGCACTAGATTATATTAAGTTTGTATTTTGATTTGAAGTCAAAATTAATATTAAGAATCACATAAAACAAGCATTTCTCTAATATCCTAATAAATTTATGTTGGAATAATTCCCTCTCTCACTTTGTCTTGTTGGAATTCCGATGAAACTTGATTTACTGAGAAACAATCTGTTAAGTTCCCACGAAGTTATCGCGAAACAAATACAAATTACACTCAAATCTGTCTGTCAACTCAGCTTGAAGGTGATCTTTGGAACCCTAATTACGGCATTATTCATAAGTATAAATTGTTTTCGAAATTTCATGCTCCATGTTTACAGTCTGTGTGCGAAACTCGTGATTCAGCAATTGGAACTGCCCTCTTGTTAGACCTAATACCATTCGACCTATGCGTCACATATTTCGAACTTGAATTCGAACTCGAATTCATATTCATATTCGAATTTGAGCCCGTCTAATAGTTCCCGGCACTGACCTTGCACAAAAGCGTGTAGATTTATTCAGAAAAAAACAATGAAGAAATTATTTCGCGGTAGACAGACTTTAACAAATGTATGGTTAAATGTTTATTATATTGTTTGAAGTTAGTTTACTAGTTAGTTTGTTAATTAATGCGTGTGATGATGAGACAATGTCTAAAATTAGCATGAGAATAAAACCGGTTTGGGAGCGTACCCATATTGCATCCATTTTAATAGGGTGACAAGATTTAAGATTCCCCCATAAATATGTTACAGCTGTTTATAAGCAAAATCTAGTTTGCTGTTGGAAACATAAACGACAGGCAATTGTGACTTGACAACAGTTTTATATTTGTGGTTGAATGAATGAAATTTGCTTTCCTTTTTTGCTTAAACTTAAAACTTAAACTTGAAAACGGCAGATAAATGTTAAATTTAAATTTATATATTTTCTATGCCAATGTCACACTAAATATCTACATCAAAGTGTTTTCTAATCCATCACAATATAAAATAGTTTTTTCTTGTTTACTTAAGTAGGGTAGAGTTTTTTTCCAATTAGCTTTCACTTTTCCACATTGGACTAATCGACAACGTTGTAAAGCCACTTGAAAATTCCAAATGTTCATTGCCAGTTGTTTTTGAATCCAGTTCCACAGCTGCTGACAGCACGGCACGCTCGATAAATCAGCACCGAGCACCCGCAAGAGCAACAAAAACAACAACCATTCGGAAAACAATTGTTGGGCAGACAAGCAATTTATTTGTTGGGTTTACGATTTCGGAAATGCCGCCTTAATTGTTCAGAGCATTCGCAGCGCAGACATGAGGAGGACTAAACAGGAATTCCTGTGAAAAGGTCGATGCAGGTACCAAGTACTTGCCGCCTATATTTAAATTTGAACACCGAGAATGCTGTCACTACACAAATCAGGCATTAAGTCCATTTCAAGAGAGCACAGCGAGTGATATTTCCTCTGCAACTGAGCTGATATTATTTAGGGGTTAGGTAGGGAGAGAGAGAGAAATTCTACCTAAGTTATACTATATAACCCTCCAGATTCAGTCAGGAATGTATGTACAGCACAGTACATGAAAGCAGCATGAAGAGACAGAGAGAGAGAGAGAGAGAAGTCGAGGTAGGGAGAGCAAGAGAGAGGGTACAGCGTTCAACGGGGTTGGAAATGGAATCAGTTCGTGCTGCTGCCTCAGTTCACATTTTGTAAGAGCGACGCGCACTACGGAAAATCCTGCAGCAAAAAAAAAAAGAAAACAAAGCACGAAAAATATTTGAGAAATGCAGTTGTCTCTTTTAATATTAATTTATCAATAAACTGAGACGAAGGACAAATATTTCAAGGATGGAACGACGCAGGGCAATGAGTTCTTATGCCAAGCTAAAGGAGCAAGCGAAGGAGCAACAGCAGCAGCAGCAGCTGGATAACAACAATAGTGAGAATGAGGTTGAGAATGAGGATGAGTTGCCAGCTCTGCGTCGCTCACATTCAGTTCGTGCCTCGCTGCGGCGTCTCAAGAGCAAGCTTCACAGTCCCGCGCTGGCGTTGCAGTCGCCGTTTAAGCTGCGCGCCCATTTGCATTCGCGCAGTCGCAGTGGCAGTGGAATCGGCAGTGGCAGCAGCAGAGCGGCAACTTTGCAGCGGTCGAAGGTCGTGAAAGCGTTGCGTTTGTGGCAAGACATCGATGCCGTTGCCGTGGTGACAACCAAAGTGAAAGGAGAATTTGTGCCGCTCAAGAAACAGACCATGCAGCAAAATGCCAAAGGCGATCATGAATTGGGCATTGAGCAGTTGATGTCCTCACTGCCCGTGGGCGTGTCGCTGCCCCGCAAGGCCTGTAAGTTACTGCAAATACCCGAGAGCTACTGCCACAGTCCCAAGACGGCACCTAAAGCCACCCTGGACTCAGACCTAGAGCGTACTCTGGAAGCCGAGTCGCCCAGTGCCAGGGATCCCGTGCTGGCCGATATTACACGCCACGCCCACCAGGGCATCTATGGAACAACGCGCATGCGCACGGCCACCATCAGGAAGCCAATGCCCTATCTAAATAGTCGTAGGTGTTTCCAATCTAACGTTATGAATAGTTTATCAATTCAACAATCCAACGATCAAGTCTATTAAAAGTTTCCCAATCGTCGCATAATTCCCTCCGTGTGTGGAAGTGTTCAAGTTTATGTTGTGTGTGTTGTAAATGTCTCAGTTAAAATTTTTAAAAGCTTTTTGACGATCATCTTTGTGGGATTTTTATTTTTAATGTGCTTGTGATTTAAATACTACAAATTTGGGTCACTCAGATGTGTCAGTCAACTCGTCGGCGACTATCAAGCTGAATCTGTTGAAAACGAATAATAGTAGGGACTTAAAAATAGCCTGACATCCATTCGGATTAACGCTGTGTATATTAATTTATGCACTGCTTGCAAGCAGTTCAAATATTCTGCTTATCTGTGTTACAACTTGAGGATACTGAAAGGAATGGATCCAATTTTGGTAGACGTTTTATAGTGTCTGAGACATGAGTACTTATGATGTCTAACACTTGGTCGAAAAACACTTGGTCATTAATGAAATAAAATTTTATTTATAATCTGTAAACAAGAAGTGCGGCATTAATCATACTCTAAAATGTGTTGTTTGTTTGGCAAGTGTCCAAATTTATCTGTTTGAACTCCTTTGGAGAATCGATTGCATTACAAAGGTGACAACTTAAAGGAATATAGGTTTGGTTTGATAATTCTTGTCAAAAATCTTCTCACTCTCACAACTATTGCTGAGCAGAATCAAAATGACCAAGTGACATTAGATAATCAGTCCTGTTTCAGTTTTTACTTCCATTTTTACCGGATTTCCTCAAATGCGTTTTCTCATGTTGCTTTTATGCTTAGTATGCACCTAAAAATTATATTTTCTCAATTGTTAAAAGTGCTTGTCAAAGGGAATTCAATTCGCATAATATTTCTTGAATGAAATTAGAACAAGTTTAAGATTATCAATTCCACTAAATCCTACTGAAAGTGAAATCGGGCATATGATTTAGCATTTGTGTGCAGTAAATAATCATTTATCATTGATATGGATTATCCTTAATGGGTTATATTATCTATATTATTATCTCTGTCATCTAGAGTTTCATTTTATGCTTGAGCATTTTGTCTAGAATTTGATTCTTAAAATAGTGCTTAAAGTTCCAGAATGTCTATAATATGTAATATTGCAAGAATATATAAATCCATCAAATACTTTTCATCTTGACTTAAATTTAGAACTTTCTTAGCTGCCCAGAATTTCGTGCTTCAATTCCAATTAAATGTTTCTCTGAATATCCTGATTAAATTCTAAGGAATATGGAATCATATAACACCTTCTCTCCAATTTAGTCTATGTTTGTATTTGAATTAAAATTTGTCCAGACTCTATTAGTTTATGGAAATGAATATTGATTGGGGCAAGGACAACTGCCGTTGGGTATTTATACAGATTGAACAATGCCAACAATCCCATTGTTATCTATCGCTGTTCAAGGTCGCTGGCCACATGGTTAAAGTGCTTAAGGGCCAAAATCCCATAAAAATGCGCGTAATTAAATATTCAATTTGATCGGAAACCACATGAATATACAAAAACATAAATCGAATGCATTTGCCAAACAGGACAGGACGGACATTAATGATTTTATAATGTTGCAGATGCTACCAGGTCGATAGCAACAGCAACAGCAACAACAAGGGCAACAATGTGGCAACGCCGCACAAGCTGCAGATGAGCAGCTGCCTCCGCTCTCCGGCGCTTTTCATACGCCAGAAATCGTTTCACACGCTCAACGAGCTCACCAAGTTCTGTCAGCTTAGGTCGCCATCGTCGGCTTCAGCCTCAGGCTCAGCTTTCGCTGCTCCCCCGGCTGCTGTGCAGTCGCTGGCGATGGCGACGCTGCCATCATCAGTTCGCGGTCAGCGTCAACACAGTCACCATCATGCCACAATCGATGGTAAGCGTGCAACTAACTTGGACACCCACATGTTCGATCAATTAAAGCCAGGCCTTCAAATTCGCCTCAATTCTCGCTTAATTAATGGCATGTGGGCAGGGGGAATAGGGTTTGGGAGAGGTTGCCATTGAGGATGAGGGCGAACGCACTGCATCTCTATATGTAATATGCTATTCTCAATAGGTTGCGGGTTGACTGAATGCTTTTGCTTAGCTGAGTTTGTTTTCGATACCATCTCTAATCGCGCGATGCCTAAGTGCATGTTACTCACACACACACACACACACACACACACACATGCCCACTCACATACTCGCTCATAATTAATATACATAGGTAATTGGCTTGGTCACTCGGTCATTTAAACAAAAGCAAACAAACACAAATGAACGCGAAACAAAAGCGATGAGCATTTCTGATTAATAATTAATTCATTACTTGCAATTGTTTGCAATTACCCTATTCATACAAACACACACACACACACACTTAAAAACATACACAGATAAAAATACATAACACTTATACTATATAACTAAAACGTACTCAATCCCCGGGCAGTTGGTTATATTTACATTTGTATATTGAATTTATGCATAACTTTTGTGTTTAACTTGCATTTTAATTAATTGCAATTTGTTCATTATTTGTGACTTTTGTTTAATTTGCAATTATGATTTCTTTCCAATTCGCAAACAACCTTCAACCTTCAGACAACATTCTGCCCCACAATCGTTGTGAAAGTGAGAGCTTTGAGTCCGTTAGGCTGCGTGACAAGAGTGTCCTGCATCTGGAGAACAACAACCAGGATAATTATCCCACCTATTATCCAGCTCCGTTGTTGTTGTCGCCGCCGAGCAGCGCCTTTCGCTGGTCGGAGCAGCTGACACAGCATGCGGCGGTAGCCAAGTTGAGGACTGCGATTTCATGCAACTCGCAGGATCTGCGTGAGATGGAATTCCTGTTGCCACGACAGGCACACGGCTCCACGCACACCATGTCCATGTCCGGCGGCTCTGGACAGCCGCAGCTCTGCATCTCCCGCCATTCGCAGCCCAAGAATGCCAAGTTACGGGATGACCACGAGGATCAGTCGCCAGAACTGGAGTCATTGGAGCAGTCATTGGCATCCAACGCAGCGGGGGATGAGAACGCGTCGTCGAATCATCAACATCAGCTCACTGTGCACCGTCAGTCGGTGGTGCAGCTGCGATCCAAGATTGCCACTGGCAATACGCCACATCCTCGAGTCAGTAAAATGACCAAGAAGCAGCTGAAGCTGGCCCAGGCACAGCTGGACAAGCTAACCCAAAGTAACCTCCACTTACATGGTAGGCACACGTCGCCACGTTGCTCGCACTGCTCAACAATCCAGCTCGAAGCCTAATCCTTTCGTAAATGCAACTGCGAGTGAACTAATTATTATTTATTCTCAATATTCTTAGCTCTCTTTTCGGCCGTGGAGCATGGTCATTTGGACAAGGCGCGCACCATATTGGAGTCAACAGATGTGGATGTCAATAGGTAAGCTAATATTTCCCCTTCAACTGGAAATCTTCCAGAGTCACTCAAAGCTCAATTAAAAGAGTCATTAGAAATAGTCATTTATGTTGCATATCACAATATTAATGTCGATTTTGATTTTAACTATTATCATCTCAATAGAACATTATTTCCTGTGAAATATGTACAATAGAAGCGGATAGTTGGCAAAATCTATATGGGCATTAAGTCGCTTGAGATAACTTATATTCTAATATGGAAAAAATATATAATTTTTTTGAATGACCAACAAAAATGTTAACATGCAACAATGCATAGCAATTTTAAATTAGTCGCATTCAAACATCTCCACAGATTCCTAAAAATCAGTATTTGAACAGTTTGACAAGTGTTAAACGAAGTAAAAAAAACCATTTGTATGTTGTATTTTTTTTACTTTAAATGCGAATGAATGTCACATTCAAAATTAGAGAATTGCCCAAATAAAATATACCTTGTATATAAAATAAACACTATATATACTACCCGAAAAATATGCTACATATTTTTCTAAATTTAATTATTCATCACTTAGCATCACTTACATATGATATACGAAAATAAGGTGCCAATATTAGGGTTCTTAAGAGTTAGATCTAAACTGAATTCTTTGAAAAATGGTTCTTCAAAATAATTTGAATAAGTATCACAAATCAATTGGAGTGTTTATTCATGCGTCCGACCATTACTTGTAATTGAAAAGCTTACATTTATGTATGTTTTCTGATATCTAAGGGATGGTATTCGATTCCTCTCGACTCAAGCACTTACATAATGAAATCTAACTAGTTTATCAATGCACTTATTTTCCACAAACATCTCTGCAATCCCCAGCATTAATACGGATGGACTCTCGACGCTGGATGTGGCCGTATTGAGCAACAATCGCTCCATGACCAAGATGCTATTGCAGCACGGCGCACTAGAGGGTTCTCAATGTGAGCATGATTTGAGTAACCAGTCGTTGATGATTATATTTACTAATCTCTGTTAATTGGCGATTCTCTAGTTTCCGTGGAGAGCATTGGAACGAAGCTTAACGGTCTGCTCAAGGACGCCGAGTCACGGATACACGATCTCAGTGGTCCGGAAGGACTGTGTCCACCTGTCTTCACATCGCGTCCTTCCATATCCAGCATCATAATTGGTAAGTCTGTCTGTTTAACTTTTAACTGGGAATTTGCTTATGGAATAACTCTTCTTCAGGTAACACGGGCTCGTCGGTTACGGGTTGCACGGGAAACGAGGTAGATAAGCAGATTGGCATCTGGGAGCGTCGAGTGAAGGGATTGCGTCGCATGCTCCTCGGCTGGGATCAAGCCCGACCACCAGATGCCCCGGCCTCGGTGGTTGTCGATGTCACCGGCGACAATTCCATCAGCTTACAAATACTAGAGCCCTTCGAGGGCGCCATCGGCACAAAGTTCAAAGGTAAGCCACTCCTACTAATCCCGGATACCTACTCCTACTCCTACTACTCCTACTACTCCTACTACTCCTACTACTCCTACTACTCCTACTCCTACTACTCCTACTCCTACTCCTAGTCCTACTCCCATTCCCATGTGATCAAGTATCCCATGACCAATACTATTGCTCTCGATTCCTACTGTGGTCAGCCGCAGATTTGCTGGTTTGATTTGATGATTTAATGATTTGATTTTGACGTTTGCTCGTTAACCACAAACACAGTTCAATGGTCAACACGCGCGGACTTCAACAATGTGGTCGGCGAGCGGGAGCTGCTCGATTGGATTAGTTTCCATGGAACTATGGGTGCACAGTGCAACATTGCCGGTCTCACCCAGGGACGGCGTTACTTTTTGCGTGCTGCATGTGGCAATGTCAAAGGCTGGGGCAGCTACCTCAACTCGGTGCCCGCCAGCGTTGCCCCCTCAAGTGAGTAGCCGATTTGACTATATACAAAAGAACTTACGCTAGGGTGCATCGATTTTTTTCTTACCACGAAATTATTCTTTGAAAACAGTGGTATCCAATATGTGAATTTTTCTATCACATGTGATTGGCAGAAAGATTTTATTGTTGGAATCCACTGTTCTAAAATCAATTCCTAGTTCCTGCTCTTTTTTTATGATTAATTTTTTTTATTATTATTATTTATTAAGTGAAGAATCCGTACATCATAATATTGTAGCTTAACATCACAGGGTGGAAAAATATTCTTAAGAATTACCAAACACTATATCAAAATAAATGAAGTAGGAACATAAGTGAAAAGTTTTTACTGTTGTCCAACTGTCTTGGCGAATCTATGATTTATTGTGATTTATTGTCAGGTTTAAAGCAGCAGACGCCTAACAATAAATTTAAATTAAAATATAAATATTCTGGGCATATCTTGAATAAAAAAATTAAAGTATTTGGAAACCCAGACCAAGATCAAATGATAGCTTAGTTAGTTAAATAGAGGCTTCAATAGTAAGAGCACTCGAAACTCCTCCGCAACAGATTGTTATAATCAGCACACAGCATACGAAAAGATTCAGGCAAATCCTAGTAAGTGGTGCAATGCTGAAGATACCGGAGTTTAAAGTTACGAGTTAAACTTAAAGGTATGTTGAACGTTTTTACGTCCAACAAACTAACCGTTTAAGTGGCCTAGTAGTAATTTATGGACGAACATTACTCCAAGCGTAATTCTACGACTAGTAAGAGAGGGAAAATTGACTAAGCGAAATCTACTGACAAGAGATGTATAAAAGTCTAGAAGGAACATCAAATTTCTTCGACCATCGCTTAATAAATAAATAATAATAAATTCAATATATTGAATAAAATTCAGTTTATGTTCTAAAATTATGCCTAAATCATTTACTGAGCTTTCGGAAACATTAAACCATTCCAAGATTATGCCACTAAGTGAATCTGTAGAAACTCATTAATTAACATTTTAAACTAGTTAAAAATTTAAAAATTCGGCTGAAATCTAAGAAAACGTGCATTTAAGTCCGCTTGAGTTTGAAATTTGAAGGTCAACAAACCAGGGACTAGGAACCGATTTTATAACTATAGTTTCTTGAAAATAAAACATCTTAGAATTGAGCCATGATTGTGAATTTTTCTCCTTCTCATACTATACATGCCAATTAAAGTATTTAGCGGGTCATATTATAAAACTTTTGATTTGGATTGTGCGAAGAATGAAATAAGCGTGATATAATTCTAAAACAAGCTGAATACCATTTAGAAATATGCTTATAGTCTCCAATATGAAGGTCGACTGTCCGTTCGGCTATCGACTCATTTGTTAATGCTGATCGAGAATATATTTCTAGTTTTTCACGTAAGATTTCTCATAAGTATGTAAGAGAAACCACCTCAACCAAACTCTTTTTACGTAATTTTGGGGACTTTAAAAGAAATTGACTTAATGGGGTCTGAAAAATAAAATTAATAGACCCTTTTATACCTTTTAAGTACAGGTTCTAAAGTAACTTACTAAATCTGTTCCATTTATCTGTAGCTTGGCGCGACTTGGATAATCGAGAGGATCGTTTCTTTGGTCGACAACGCATCTTGGACAATTTATTTGCAGCCGTGAAAATGGCTCGTCCCGCAGATGTATCCGAACTCACGCTGGATCCGGGCAGCGTGCAGCGTCGCAATCCCAAAAAGAAAACCACCATCAAGCAGTTGTTTTCGGTGACCTCCAAGTTCCAGAAGACGCTGCGACGGTAAGCAGAGTGTTGATCCTTGAAAGTTGGACGAAAGTTGGTCAACTAAATGACTGTTGTTATTACAATTCACAGTGGCATCTACTTCTCGTGCATTGTGCACTGTGACGACAAGGTGCTGGTGACCAGCGAGGACTTCCCGCCCGTCATTGAGATCGATGAGTCGTATCCGAGTGCCCTGCACATTGACTACTATTGGTTGATGAAGGTGGCTTGCACGTGGGAGGATGTGAAATCGCTGCGCACGGACATGGAACGGAATCTGACCTCGCCCGTACACTTTCGCACCAAGTTGTTGTCCGCTGTTTCTCAGATGCAGTCGGCACTGGGCATCACCGATCTCGGCCAGCTGTACTACAAACCCTTGAAGGATGCTCAGGGCACTGTGGTGCTCACCTGTGTGCAGTCGGTGAAGAGCCAGAAGGCGGTGTCCATACTCAACTCACGCTGGCTGCCGGTCAGTAAGTTGCAGAAGAAGCTTGGAGCACTGCATGAGGATTGCAATATCAACGAGATGCTCATTTCCAGCATTGGAGATCAGTTGTATTATCAGCAGGCGGCATTGCAGCGACTGGAGCCGGGTCTCTACTTGGGATATCTGAAAATGCAATGCTCGATGGATCAGATACAGATTGTGGTGCCGGTGAAGTCGCCCAATGTCCTGCCCCACTGCAAGGTGCGTGAGAACAGTCACATTACAGCCGAGGAGTGGCAGGCATTGCACCGCACTGAAGCTGATCCACTGCGTCTGCCATTGGACTTCAGTGCACCCGGAGATGGCAATGCCAGTGGCAGTGGCAACAGTCCCGCCACGGAGGTGCAGCGTCTCTTTCTCTACGATCTCAGCAATGCAATGCACAGACTCTTTGCGAGCATGAACATCAAGGCGGCAGATGCGGCCACTCATCGTCTCTATGATGTGGAGGTCATCGAGCACAGTCGCGACATAAGCTTTCCTTATTGTCTGCCCCTCGGTGGAGTCGTCGGTTGCCGTGCCAGGACAGTCGGAGCTGCTGCTGCAGCGCGATGATCTGGCCAGTCTGAGCATCCAGGCCTTTGAGATGATCCATCTGCGCACCTATCAGCCCTCCATCGTCCAGAAGTATGCCCGTTTATCGTGCATCCTCGAGCTGGACACCGCATTGGCCACGCACTCGCATCGCGAGGCGTTCTCCAGCAGCGAGCTGCAGGCCGCCAAGGAGCGTCTGGCCACTTTGCAGGATCTGAGCGCCAATCTGACGTTGGTGTGGAAGAGCGTACGCTGGCTAATGGATGTGGTGGGCTATGCGCGGAACAAACACGTCCAACCCTCGATGGGCATGCGTGAGATCCTTGAGTTTGCCCACCTGCGGCAGGAGGAATCATCCGGGGCGAACAAGCAGCTGTTGCAACTGCCTCTGCGAGAGTCCAAGTTCGTGAAGACGGGACGCGGCAGCTGGCCAGGACCTGGCGACAACGAAAACGCCGATCGACAGGGCAAACCGGAGCACTCCAAGTCCGAAACGAATCTAGGACATGGCAACTTGACTCCAGCAACAACACATCCCACGCCGGTCGATGCTGGCGATAAGCAGCCGCCACAACAGCAGCCACATCAGCAACAGCAGCAACATCAGCAACATCAGCAACAACAACAACAGCAGCTGCTGAAAGTGTCTCACAATGAGTATGCTGCATCCAGTTCCTCGGAGATTTCTCTGCGCAAGAACAGCGGCGACTCAGTGAGTTCCGCTTACACCGCACGTAGTTTCTACTCGGCAGTCGACTCCGCCTCCGAGGGCAGCAGCAGCGTCTTCGCCCTGCCCCCCTCGCGCTCGGATGACACATTGGCGGAGGCACTGCGCCATCCCCAGTCCGTCAATGCACAGCGTAAGCGCACCAGCTCAAACATTGGTCCATTTCCCACACCGCTCATCACAGTGCACAGCTCCAGCTCCGCACCATATCTGGCGGGATCCAGTGTGTCGTTGAGGACAGGCAGCGGCGCCTTTGCCACTGATCTGGAGCATAAGCCTCTCAAGCCAGCAGCTGAGTATAAAGTAAAGGCTGCCTCCAGTGCGAATCTTCGCGAGGGTGGACTCTATCTGAAGAGCTCGCTGTCGGCTCTGCAGCCGGAGCTAAAGCCAATCAGCAGCGAGGAGCTGGCACCCATAGCTGGCACCTCCAAGGCATCATCCACGAAGAGCCTGGTGCATCAGAGCAGCGAAGAGGATACTGCCAGCTGTTCCAGTCTCAATGCAGAGCAGACCACAACTGGAGCGGGCATCATTCAAGTGTACACGGCATACAACACGGGCCTCGCAAGCGGCACCAGCCTCAAGTTGCATGTGACGCCCAAGACAACGGCCCGGGAGGTCATCAATCTGGTGGTGAAACAGCTCAACATGGCAGCGGTGCTCAAGGGCAGCAAGGGACCCATCTACAGTGCCGATATGCTCGATAATTTCTGCCTCGTCGCCGTCATTGGGGCACGGGAGCGTTGCCTCCGCGACGACTTTAAGCCGTTGCAGCTGCAAAGTCCCTGGAAGAAGGGACGTCTCTATGTGCGACAGAAACACGAGCTCCTCGCGGCCATTGAGCACTCTAATCGCAAATCGCATTTGATCTAAACACACACCCACCTCACACACCTCAGATACACAGACAGACAGACAGACAGTCAGACAGACAGACGTATTATAGTATTGTTGGCTTCTTTACTTGGTTCTTGCTTTGTTTTTGGGAGACTCCTCTGCCCAGATGAAAGTTCGATGACCAATTCCCAAATTAGACTGAATTACATACTTACTTGTTATGTATGCAAAATGACAAAAATTATGAATTATGAAATGGTATTATTATATTTTGAATAGTTTTACATTAAACACGCTGACACACACACACACACAGACATTTATATATATTACACATTGTACATATAGAACATAAATTGATTGTTGTTAGTTTTTCTAGAGGATCACTAAATGTAAGTGCAACCGATTACACCAATATTCCAGTATATATATGTATACTTAAAGAGAATATATACATTTACATATAGGGCTGCATCAATGTATGTATGTATTTTTATTGTACTATGTATTTTTGTAGTTTAGTAAAAAAACAAATGTTTTGATTGTATTTTTGTGGCATTTTTTAAGGCGCACGAGTTTTTTAATTATTATTAAAACATTCCTTAATGTTTAATAACAAGAATTGCAAGACAAGCACACAAAATTAAGTACTTATTATTGAACAAGTGTCAATGAATAAATCTTAATTTGTATAACCAACTCTCTCTTTATTTCTCTCTCCTCTTTCTGTATCTCTTGATGTGCACATGTGAGTGTTCTTTATTGATAAAAAATTCCAGTAGGAATCACCAACAAACATACATATACAAATGCAAACGCAAATGAATTTTAGCTGTAAACGATTATCTAAACTACACTTTATTATAGTGGCAAGTATTTTTTAAAAATATATATATTGGCACAACTAAATGTTGAAACAAAATACGAAAAACATAACTGTTACAAAAGCAAACAATGAAATTGGACTATAGATATATATACATATATAGATATAGTCTATAGTCTATCTACTACTATTCCAAGCCCTTTAAATCGGGTCTTTAGCCGGAAAAGTTGAATATTTAAAACTAGTCCAGAAATGTTCAAACGAGAACTGTGTTCTTGTTTTTATCTATATTCTTGCCAGTCTTCGTAGATTCTGCATGAACCATAATTGTAACTACACAGTCCAGTCCAAACTTCTTCGTTTTGAGCACTCCCTTGCCACGGACTCCCCATATGATAGAACACTTTGAAATATTTGTGTGAACTTCTATTAACTTTGCCTATCTAAATGTGCAAGTTGGTAAATGTCTATAACTAATTACCCATATATTATATATGTATGTACAATATGCAATACCTTACTCGATGTATGTAAATAAGCTAAAGTTCTTCAAGTGTATGTCTTTACTGTAAAAAAACGGTAGTTTATCAAAACGTCAAGTTTCCTCGGTTCCATATGATAACTACTCGTACTTTAACTATTTGTATATGCAGTTGAAAAAACTTTTATTTGACGGCAACCTCATTAAAGTCCTAAGGAAATAAAAATAATAACAATAATCATAATTATGATACTGAGTCTATAAAGAGATGAGACTAAGACCAACAATGTTTTTTGTAAATACTTATTCATTTTGAATGGCAAACAATTTTGATAAAGTTTTTAATATGGGTTCACCAGTCCTACGGCTTGACGATCAACGGATCAGGATCAGCAACGAAATTTAGCAAGAAATAAGATTAAGCCACAGTTCCTTGATACCCAACAAATGTTTTTTTTCAAATGATGAGCAAATTAATTGGAACAACGAATGCACAACATTCGAATTTAATTGTTTAGCTTTAGTTATTTGTTATTGTCGTTTGGTAAGCAAAATTAAACAGTTTAAATTGTCAAACAAGTCGCCGTCCGTCCCCAAAAAGATCAATTGGTTTTCGAATTATAAAACCAAAATTATACAGAGTATTATTTTTTGCAAAATTGCGATATGGTGAGATTAGTTTATGACGCAATCTAATTGTAACAAATTAATTAAGTAGCAAGTCAAAGGTTCGAATACGAGTATGCATACGAGTATATATTTTGCCAGAATATTCGATGGCAAAACATACTGAACACTAAGTACATAGAGAGATGGTGTATGTAAGTAGTTACTAATATAAATACCAATTGTAAAATCTATGTATGTATGTTTGTAGATTATCGACAATGTCAATGGACGAAACACTTACAGGACACAGCAGAACACAGAACAACACCACACAACACGTGAACAAATGAATAAGATAGTAAATTTTTATCAAGTGTATCTCATTCTCGTATTAACTGCATGTTAAACAATCCTAATCGATTCAGTGTGTATTTTGGTGTGTGTTAACTATGTACAACTACAACAGCCATAATATGTAACAAAATGAACAACAAAAGTATTAGCAAAGATTGCAATGGACGATGTCAAGATGTTTAGTTAAGATCAAACAGAATATGCTTAGATCAATGAAAATGTAGCTAACAATATGTGAATGTATGTATAGCGAGAGAATAATGCTCGAGAAAAAGAATACTTATTCAATTAATTTAAATAAAGACTTAATAACTGTTATGGTGTAATTTGCAATATACCATTACACATTACAAACTTACTATATATTAATTTACTGAGTCAAGCATTTGTGGTATGTATCCATGACGGGTTGCAGGAATGCATCTTAGTCAATAATCCATATTTAGATAATTGCGTTAAAAGATCCACAGCCCAGAATTTAGTCATGCATCACATAATTATAATCTGAGTAGGAAATTCTTCGGTATATTGTTATCTGCTAATATTAAGTGTCGAGCTAGTGAAACTATAGTGAAATATTCTTCAATTTATTAAATTGCACTTTGTAGATATACGAGTATTTCATATTTTTTTCAAATCTTAAATTACTGCTCGTAATCACAGAAATAATATGATAACAAGAGTTACCGCCTCAGCATTCACCCTCGCCGGTCCCCCACCGAAACCCCCTCGGCAGCCAGAGGCTTAAGTGCCGCCTCAGCTACTACCCTTGGTGGTCTCCATCGGCAACTGCATGTTTAGATCAGCACTCACAATGTTGGATATTGAACGACAATTGAAATGCTGCCACCACAGAATCGCATCCGCTCGAAAATCCACTCTTCGACCAGATCAGCACTTTGAGTAAACAAATATGTAATAGAGTTGAGAATAACTAGAAATAAGAAATAAAGATTCATTCTGAACAAACATACGTATTTCTTCTCCCCGAATACAAAACTAAAACACCAAAAGCCAAACTAAAACCGATACTTCGTTTCTACAATCAACACCACTTCGAACCCACTAAAGAGCTAACTCACGCTTTATAGATTCGAGATCTTTCTATTTTATTACCAGATTGTAGAATAATGTGTATACATATATGTATGTATAACGTGCCCAAGCCAATTTTATAGCCCTTATCCATCATGCAAACTGTTTATCACACTTACATACTATACACTACGAAGTAAGTAAGTAAAGTTAAGTAGCTGGTTCCGTGTGATTTCCGTGGGAAGCTTCACACTTGCCACTGTCATGCGTCATCATTCCACTCCCGTGACGAAATACGAATGATTTCCAGGCTCGCCAGTGGCCCCCTGCAACGCACACAAACACAAATACAATCACACACATGATCGCTAGATAAAATAATACATTCTCTGACTCATTTGCACACACTGTACTATCTCTATTGTCATTTCGCTTACACACAGTCAGTGTAAATGCAAGTCATGACAACGTCGCAGTCTCGGCCGCAGTCGCTGTCGCAGTTGGCAGCGGCAGCAACTAATTTTTCGATTTTTGACTCTGTTTTAGACATTTTGTTGTTATTGGTCTTTTAGAACACACACAACATGCTTACATACATATGTATATTTAGATTATTACACTAAATTTAGAATATGTATATTATACAAATATATTTGTATGTACGTGTATAATAATTTCTATAATTTCACCATGAGTGGACACTCTACTTTATGTGTTTGTGTTTGTGTGTGTAATGAAGTCTTTGGTTCATTGCGCTGATGACGACACCACTTAATTAGAAGCTAAATGCCACACTATACACAGTGTATTACACACACACATACATTCTCATCTATGGTTAACTACTGGTATGTGGCACCGGGACAAGGTCTTTGCTTATTGGCAGGTTGCTGCCGCATGCATCGTTCCAGTGGCCAGCCAGAGTGACTGGAAGTGTGCGTTATAGTCGCATAGCGCTGTCATATATAACTGTAATAAAGTGCTCAAGTGCTTTTGCTGATTGCGATTCAAATATATTGTTTAATATAAATATCGCCAAAGAAATTATTATTATAAGTCTTGCCCTGTTTTTCGGTTTATGACCCTTCATCGGGCTTCCATTTGACAGCACCTCCGGCAATATATTTCAAATATGCAATACAGACATTTATACATATGCGTATGTACGTAGTGTGTCTAAATTGGTTGACTACACTATACAATCATTTAGTGATTGTAAAAAATAATTTAAAATAATAACAGGCCGCAACTTAGCCACGTGACTTGAACTAAGCTTGCGGCTAGACAAGGAGCTAGACTCATAGGAGACCTGACTAATGTTACAACGGGCATACAATGCAACTTGCATTGCGAGGCGTTCGCCCTTAGAAATAGCGATAACGGGTGTTTGTTGTTGCTGTTGCTGGAACTGACCACCCGACGTATACTTGATTTGTGAGTACATAAACACAAACCGGTTGCACATACATATATTTATTTAATTATTAATCACATTCATACCCATATGCAGATATGTATGTGCATATGTGACCCCCGCCCGAAGAATATTATTCACTGTAAAGATTTCAGTAATAAAGAATAATAAAAAAACAGACACCAGGTTGATCGTTTTAGAAAATGTTTATATTCAAAAAATCAGAAAACTTTTCACAATCGAATCAGTTGAAGAGCGCACGCCACATTCGCGTCATTCTCTGTTCTCTGTTCTCTCTGCTCTCATCCCGGTTTTGTATAACAAACAATAAGTACAGTATTACATACATTCATACATATACATGCATACATACTATATATATATATTAATATATATACTATAAAATTCATCTTAACTTTGAACTATGCCATTACACTCATCGAATACAAGAGTCTGTTCAATTATTGGCGCTTGGTTTAGAGGCCCCAACTATGTAACCCTTGGCAGTGAGAACTCCACGGCAGCGCAAGTGAACTTGGTAGCGCAGCGACCAATCGATTGTGTAGCCAGGTGCCAGGCATGAGAACTGTTCCTCGGGCAGCAGCAGTTCAGGATCGCTGTGAGTGTTCAACACCAATTCATGTTCCTTGCAGAACTCCTGCAGATCGGCCGGAACGACACAACAGGTGGACAGGTTGACCTGTGCAATAGTTGGATGCACCTCGGCAGACTTATATAGTTCCTGCAGCGCCTTGGCATCCAAATCAGCAATGCCCAACTGTTTGATTTGTTGCTTAAGTGCATATTGCTCCAGTCCCTTGTAAAGCATCTTCAGTTCGGCTACGCCCTGGTCACCATTCCGTTGACTCCATCCATTGGCAGGGTCACTTGTAGGGCTAGTGATTCCCTCGGAGCAGGGCGATTTTGGTGTTGGTGTTGTGGCCCCAATCGTTGCGTTGGCAACGCTCGACGCATTGGGATGGTAGGCCAGCACCATGTTGTCCACATGTGAAACATTGAGTATGTTGAGTAAGGCGTCGACAGCCTCATTAATACATTCCGTTGAATTCTTGTTAAGGAATATTTTTGCACCAATACTAATCTCATTGCGTCCATTCTCCGTCAGTTTGTTGCTGAGCTCTTGTGTAGCGCACAGCACGCGGCCATGCAACTTGTCGATCTCGACCACCACGCGCTCTTCGTTTGGGTCACTGTGCAGTGTTATTTTCAGACCGTCATAGAGCTCCTCGTTGGATCTACGCTGTCCCAGTTCGTTGTTAATAATGTTGCCAGTGCTGATTACCACGTTCTGATAGTTTTTCGTTACTGTTGGTATCATTGTAGTGCTTTCTGTTGCTTGTGTTATTGCTGACAATTACTCTTTTAATAATCCCGTAGATAAGTGACAATGTAAGCTGGATGACACTCGCACTCGTCGGTCTGTGTTGCTGTTTTGCTTCGACAACTGTGCGCAACGGCACTTAAATACGATTTACATTAGTGGCATTGTTGCCAACTTTTCTGAAGAAAAAATATCTGTTTCTAGCTGGAAATAGTCCGAAAAATAGTTGAAATTGCGATGCAAAATATCTTAGACCGAGACGGCACAGCTGATTTACAAATGTTTTTGCAGTCCTGCTTAGCTATTTAATAGATATTTCTGGCTATTTTTTCGTTCGACTTAAAAATTTGGACATTTTCAAAATATATTCAGCATTAAATTTTAAAACTAAAGTTGGCAGCACTGTTCAACAGATAAACTAATTTAGTAACTTTTTGGTTCCTCTTGTTGTTGCTTTGATTTCAGCAATTAATATGTATAGATGATTCATTTTATGCATTTATTCTATTTGTTATTTTGTTGATTAAGATAATTCGGCTATATTTTTTTGTGATACAGTCAAGCCAATCAGATATTTAATGTGAGTTATTTAATCGTTTATTGCTATGTATTCAAAACTGGGATTTCAGTTGTTGCTTATGTCTTATCTTTTATATTAGTTAAGCGAAGAAATTCTTTATTATGCTATATTAAGTATATTCTAATATTAAGTTTAAGATTAATTGCAAGTATGAAATGGAGATAAAAAATGGTAACTAAAATGGAATTAATGCACATTGTTGCTAAGTTGGCTATTAAAAGCTAGTAATCAGAGCAATCAGAGTTCGATTGCTAGATGAAAAAAACAGGATATCAATATTTATTCAATGTCAACTAAAATCAGTTTATTTATTATTTTTACTTATTTTAAGCGAAGCGAAACAGCTAAAGTATTTCGTATAAGATAAATATCGAGTAGGTATCGTAAGCTCGGCATTTCAATCGGCTTTCGCGCCACTGTCTAAAATTTGTAACCGAATATGAGTATTATTGGGCTTTTACTCCTTTAAATGAAATGTGCTTAAGGAAAGTGCGAGAGTGGTTGGTCTTACTCACGATGGAGCATTATTTGGATGTTTTTAAGGAACGTGGATACATGACCATAGAACATTGCAAACAAATAATACCCAGCGATCTTATTATGTTGGGCATTGATGTCCCAGCACACCGAAAGCTCCTTTTGGATGGTGTACAGCTGCTACATAACTCACCTGAATTCCAAGTCTGCAAAGAGCTTTGTGAACCAGGAAAATACACCTTACAACGTACAAGATAATCCACCGATTGTCAAGAATCCCATGAGGATGCCTCTAGCAGCCAATCTCGATAAGATCATAATAAAGTTAAATGAATTGGATGCGCATATAGCCTTCTTTCAAAACAGGAAGAATCTTTCAGCCTCGAAACATTAACCCGCAGACCATCTTTGATATCTTGGTGTAATCGGCTAAACCAAGGATAGAATTAATTAGATTCCATTTAATTAATACTTTCATTCTTTGTGATATCAAAGAGAGCAACAATTTAACAATAAAACATTTGTATTTATCAATCTCATTGATACAGTTTTTTAACTAATTCTAATGTCATTTGTGGGTATCTATTTGAACGTTATCAATGGGCTCAGTAATGCATTTAATAAATACTTAATCCCCCTCATCAGATCCTGCATGCGTGCATCCACTGGTGAAGTGAGCACCACTCTCTGGATACTTGCTGTGCTCAAATCCGACGATTGACAATCCAAGCACTCAATAGTCTTTAGCTCCACCTGCGGCGGTCCGCTGGAGCCAAGTACATAATGCTGTCGAACATTGTTTGCTAGCAAACGGGAGTTGTGGAGGGTTCCATAGAACATCACACGATCACCGCGATGCAGACGTTGGGTAAAATTACCAAAATCGTGATGCGCTCGAAGTACAACTCCCATCGATGTGGAGCGACCAAGGAGACTGCCACTGGCAGACACCTGAACGATTAGCTCGTATTCATAGCGATTCCAGCGTTGCAACGTGCAATGTCCAGTTTGTTCACTGAGAGCTTTAATTACGCGCTGCCACTCGACGCACTGAGTTTCGTTCTGGGGATCACATTGAAAGTGCTTGGCAATATTCTCGCCGTGCACACACCGCAGCAGCTTGCCCAGCCACGTGGGCAGATAGTTGGACACGATGTCCTCCATCATATTCGAGACACGAGCAATTTGCACTTGTGTTACTTTTCCTTCCCAAGCCACGTACATGCCATTGAGGTGGGAGCAGCGCAATTGGGTCTTTATTTTGTTCGGCTGTTCCTGGACAGGCAGTGCGCAAAGCTCGTAGAAACGTTCCCATTGCAGGGCATCCGGAACGGAGTGCCGGCCAACACTTGGATTTGACAAGACTGTGGGAACAGCATTGAACCGAGGCGTATCCTTAAAAGTGGACGTCATATAGGGGAAGACCAGCACACAGGCTGTAGTGAGACCGACAAGCAGCTGAAATTTAAGCATTATGAAGGATTCCATTTTAAATAATTATTGCACTTACCTGCAACATGGTGATGTACTTTTGTGTTGCACGGTTAAGAGCTAAAACACAGGAGAGCAGCACCACCAGGGAGCAGGCGATGGCTGTGGTTCCCCATCGCAGATGCTCACTGGTTAGTCCCAAGCTGTCTATGGCAACAAAGACGGGCACCAGCAGCGCCACAATGCCAAAGAGTGGCAGGAATAGAACAACGCCAGCTAATCCCAAGGTGGCACGCATAGCTCCAAACACAGTAGCACTCTGCGAAGTGACGATGCAGACTTGCAACCAGCTAAGGGTGACGCAATGAGGGATCAAATAGGTATAGACGCCATGCCGGCCGGAGCGCTTAGCCAAAAGTACGAGGAGCACGGGTATCAGGAGGTACAGAACAGTCCGGCTGCTCAAGCAGAATTCAATACCATTGCCAATAACAAACGATGAAAAGGTAGGAACGCGGAGGTCCAGAAAACGCCAATGAGTAGAAACAACTTCGTCCATCTCATATGGATATTTGGCCAGCACATTGACAGCAAAGGAAACAATAACCAACCAGTCGGGAAGCATATGCGAGGACGCATACATAAACACGCCCAATGTGATAAATGTGCAGGCGCCGGAGATGATGGTCAACTCCGAGTGCGGCAACCAGGCATCTGTTACCAACGGATACACAATTAGGTTGCAGATGAAGGCACAAAAGTAATACAGATATGGTTTCATATTGTTGCGCAAGAAGCGCTGCTCGGAGATCTCTGCCTCGATGTTGTGATCACCATAGCTGAGGAACAATCCAGACCAAATGCGAAAGTCCACAAATTGTTGCTTGGTCTTTAGCATTCTGCACGTGGACCACAGCATGACGCCTAGGCTCAGATAGTAACTAATCATGGGGAGCATTTGACGCTCCGTATCCTCGACTGTGCTCCACCAGGCCAACAACACCAACAGACTGCAGCGCACACTAATGGGCATCATAGCGGGAAGTGCGATAATCAAATTGATGAAGCGGTGGTAAAGTAATGTGAAGAATATGAGAGGATGGAAAATCATGCGATAAAAGCAGGGCACATGATCTAAGCTCTGTGGATGCGGCACAGAAAGTGTCAGTGTCTCGTTCACACTGGGCATGCGACCTGCGCTATAGTTGGATGCAGCTGACACGAGGTTCGCCTCGGTGATGAAACGACGTCTTTCTACATTCGCTCGTCCCACCGTCACTACATCTTCCAAAGGTTCACGCTCCCATTCGCTGCCGTCGTCGTCAGTATTGGAGGAGGAGGCGTCATCGCCATCCGCTCCACGACGACGCCGCTTGCGCTGTAAGTTGTAAATGCGTCGCATTTTCCGTTCCAACTGTTTGGGAGTTATATGCTCATTGCCATTGGACAAGCAAGCGAAGAGCTCACGAGCCGCTTTGCGTGCTGCACGTTCGCCCGGCGTCATTGCCAGACAGCGACGCACCTCATCTGCGTTCTCCGCGGTAATACCATTGCCATCATTGTAGCATTTGCGAAGCAGACGAACAGCTTCCTCATGTCCTTGCTGGGCAGCACTGACCAACCAATGCACTGCCTTCTGTGTCTCGTTGGCCACGTTTGGTTCTGTGCAGATGAAAATTGACTTAACATGCATTCCCTTGTAGTTACGCAGCACATACCTATTGCGTTCTCCAGCAGCTTTTTGCCTAAATCGAATTGAACTTGAGGACATCCCTCCTCTGCAATGTGTTCCTTTAATTTGTTCAGCGAGGCGCGGTCTATTGGTATTAATGACAGATCCATTAATTATATTATTTGTATTGACAGCTTGCTATGTATAACTTCACCTTCGAGATTCCAGCGCCTCCTTTTGCTGACACCTGTCGGCGCATTTTGGGTCCAGGTGGCCATTGTTACGAACGAATTGCTAATTGTTTACGAATTAATGTGCAATTTTAGAGTTGTTTCGAATCATTCGCAATAGGTCGCCCGACTTATCCATTGTGGTTCATTTTGAAGCAGAGTCGTTAATTCACCCAAGTTTACAATTACTTTATGGTTCAAAAGAACGATTATAGCTATTGTTGTTTACGACAACTGAATGTGTGACTGACTGCAATCGATAGATTTACAAATGCTGATGGGTAATAAAATGATAATTATTCTGTGACCGTATCAGTCGAATTGTATTACCTATTAATGTTAATCAGTTTATCATTTTAATTATAATATGGTTTTTAGTTACATCGCTTTTCTGCATCGATACAATATCGATAATAGCATAACACTGCCCATCACTAATTTCGATACTTGTTATTTGCCGGCGGAATTTGTGCAGTATACATGTGTTCGTATTTAGAATAAAAAGTTGGTTGCTTATTTTAACTACATACAATGGAACGAAGCATGCAAAAGCAACTGTATAAAGTTTCACAGGAAGGCTCGCCGAGTTTAAGACGATCAATGCCAGCGTCAGCGGACAGCACCCGCAAATCATTTTTTGGCGGCAACGCCAATCATTCTCCACTACCCGGAGCCTTGAAGAAGACAGCTCTGAACAATAGGTAGCTTCTAGAGATACCCAATATGTTGAATAGTAATTTAGTAATTCTTTTTGCAGTCGTCTCAGCCTCTCTGCGCGCTCTACAACACAGTCCATACCTGGCATTAGATCGGACTACAATGTTGTGGAGAGCTATGGCGCCGCTCTGCCCGTGGCAGTCAATGAGGCCTTAACATTTGCCGGACCACTGTCAAGCTTAGTTTCGGCCAAGATTACACAAAGTGGTTGGGCTTGGGTACGTTTTATCAGAGCTATCATAATGTCGATTGCTACTAAACATGTTGCTTTTTTAGGTGGTTCAAGGTCGACGATTGTTAATTTGGCAGTATAAGGATCCTCCTGGCGCTTTAAGAAAGGAGTCTCCTCCTCGAATAGGCAAATCCATTAGACGAGGATCTGGCTCAGCTCAGTGTCGTGAGCTGACCTTGCCTCACAGCGACATTGGGCACAAGAGTGAATTAGTCAGCGTCTTTCAGGTCGAGGGTCAGCAAATGGCCTCGTGTATTGCAGTCTCTGCCACCGGAGATGTGCGATATTGGGCGTCGATAGCGCATGATAACAATTCTGTAGATCTATCCATATTAACCGGTCAAGAATTCGTTCAGCTGCTGAATTTGCCGACCCAGCAGGGCTATCTGGCTGTCACATCAACCTGTACTTTAGTGTTCCTGCGCGTTGGGTTGACCAATGGCCGTTATTCGTTACACCACAAGACCATCAAGCCAGCGACAAGTTTTCTTGGTGGATTTGGGAAGAGGTTTGCATCAATGCTGATTGGCATGAATAGTGGCAACGATAAAGATCAGGTAAGGTAATTTTCAAAGCTTAATTGCTTTCAATATCTGCTATGTCAACTAATTGCTCACCTTTCTTTCTTTAGTTTCTAGTGGGCATGTGTTGTGAGAGTAACTCGACCAATGGTGAAACTGTTGTAGCTGTGTTGTCTGATCGCGCGCTTCAACGTTGGCGTATTTCCAACAAGGGCAACATGGAGCAGCTCATATTCGAGGACATGGAACTAGTGCGCAAAATGCGTGAGATGATATTGCTAAAATTCTGGAATGTGCGAATGCCCAACGATAATGTTGAAGTAGATTTGCATTTCCTTGACTTTCACGTAGTTAGGGGATATTCTTACATTCTGGTGGGTGCTGTAAACCAAGCACATACTCCCCAGATGTACTACTCTATTGGTAAGCTTCTATCAGTAATATAATTTGTCTGAGCACCAAGCTAATTATGTTTTTGAATAGTTGTGGCCAGTGCTCAAGAGGAGAGTATGCGATTGGAATGCTTTACGCCGCTAAAGCTTAACAAGTTCTTCAGCAGTAAGACGGTTCAAGAATGCCTTAGTGTGCGCATCATCGTTGGAACTGCACAGATGTATTTGTATACGCCCAAGGTAGTCTATCCGTTGCTATTGGCGAATTCAGCACCCACAGCTGAAATGGAAGCTGAGAAAGTCGAGTTTCATTTGCACGAAGACCGCATCCTTAGCGCTGCCTTCTGTAACCATATGCCGCTCTTCTTTAGCCGCACACATGGCCTGGTCTCAATCACACCTGGAGATTTTGACAGCACCGACTTGTTAAATTTGAGCAGCTGCAACTCGCCCGATCTTTTTGCGCCCCTTTCATTTAATGCCAGCTTCAGTGCTCCAGATCAAAGTATGCTAGGCGACAGCACTAATAATTTGCCCATGTATCAACTTGACCCGGATGACGTGTATTCCGAGCTCAATAATGAGGTTGGTCAACTGAAAGCGGCTTTCTTGTATCGACTAAAACGCAACAACAACATGGTAAACACAATTATCGCAGATCTAATGGAGAGTGTCACAGAAACCGATCCAAAAGGTGGACCTTTGGATGCGTACAAGCTCGACAGGTGAACTTATTAATTAAATACATTTTAATTGCAATCTTAAGGTTTGTGTATTAATAGAGTTGTCATCACAATTGCGGAGGACTTAGCTGAAGATCTGCCCATTTCTGATCCGCGCTGGCAATCGGTTCTTGAGCAGAACGATGGAAATCGTCATGCGTTGGGCAGCTCTCGATCAATGCAAATCATTAATCAGTTGCGTGACAAAAGCTTTGCTTTTCAACACTTTATTGATTTTCTGCACTTCAGTGGAGTTTGGGAGAAGGTGCGTGAATGTCGCTACTCAATTGGCAAATAATCCCTAATCCAAATTTACATATATTTACAGCTGAATGCTATACCATGCGGAAGCAATGTCCTTAAGCCGACCAGCTTTATTCTGGCCGACATTGGTGAAAAGATTATAGCTGCCACGGCATTGCGTGCAATGCAGAATAAAATGCCCAAGATAATCGACGAGGCCATCGAAGTGGCCGTTGCTGAATGGGATGAAAAGCCAAGTAGCAGTCTGACCGCTCAAGATATATTCTATGTCAAGTTGTGCAAGTTTCAATGCATATTTGAGGCATTGGCGGATATGGCAGACGATCGAATTGCAGCACAAAATCGTACAACTCTTTCGGTGGCACAATTTATATCCGATATCAATGTTATTGTGCTCTCAACGTTAGGTCAGGTGTTTAGGTATCGTGAGCAGAATGCCAACAGCTTTAAGCTGCACTCCAGCACATACGAGAATCAACCCTGGACGGCCACATCTGGCAGTGCTGGCGTACACGATTCCCTTTCCCGCCTTATTGATATTAGCGTACGCTATGGCGCACAGTGTGTAAACGAATCGGAGCTAAAACATCTCCTATATCAGCAAGTACTGGAGTTGATAGATATGGTGCTAGAGGGCCGCAAGAATTATCTCGAGAGTGTACGAGACACAGAGAAGTTCCAGGTGCTGCAGCAACAGTTTGAGGCTCAACGTGGCGAACTAATTTCGGTGCTAAGTAAGTGATTAGTTTTATCAATCATGACAGCTATTAATTATTCTATTATAGTCAAGGATCAACAGTTCGAGTGCGCCGCTAAGCTGGCTGAAAAGTATTTGGACTTCCAAAGCCTTGTGCTTATTTGTGATGAGACACAAGACAAGGATCGGTTGGATGAATATACTCGCAAGTATGAAGAGTTCGACTTTTCACAGTTTGCAATCAACTGGCACTTGCGTCAGAACCGGCATGGCGAGGTCTTCGAACGCTTCAAGGGCAACCAGCCAGCGTTGGCGCAATTCATGCGCGATCATCCGTCACTGGGCTGGATACAGCTTATATTTAACGGAAACTTTGAGCACGCGTCCAAGGTGCTCTTCGACCTGGCCCAATGCGAGACGGACTTTGTGGCTCGCAAAAAGTCAATGTTATCGCTGTCCAAGCTAGCTGCATTTGCAGAATCATCCGATATGACGTCGCATGTTGAGAAAATTAACACCGAACTATCTATCATTGAATATCAATCGCATTTGGGTCACGATGTCTTACAAAACTTTGGTTTCGATGCAACTGATCAGAAGGTGCTCAAAGCGGAGGAGATTATTAATGTTCGTATGATTAATAGGACATGTTAAATCGTATTATTGATGAATTTTATTCTGTAATTACAGCTCTATATCGCAGAGGAAAATGATGCAGCCAGCGAAGTTGAGTTTCGCAAGGCCTTGGAACTTATTAGCTATGTGGATCAGCCATATGATGTGCGACATAAGGTTTGGTGTGCAGCCATTCGACGTGATAACTGGATCGATTATGATACCAACAATGCTGTCGAATATATACAGAAGCTGCTTTTCTTTAAAATCATTGAAATCTGTCAGTTAATGGGGCAGGAATTGGATAATTTTCTGCCCCCAATGGAGGACTTTCTGGACAGCATCGAGCTGGGCGAGTTGCCACAAGAGAAGTCATTCCAGTATTTGCTAAAGTTAACCTACGAGTATGTGGGAGACTTGTTCAAGCAGCATGAAGACATGGATCTGTAATCAACTTGGGCATTTGCCATTTAATAAAGTTTATACTTAAGTCCAATTCTGTGTGTGAAGCTCATGACCATCGGTTGGACAGTTGCCAGCTTTGTTGTTGTGTAGCTCAAGCGATGGTCTTATAAAATATTATAAACTAAGTTGCTTTGTCAGCTTGTCGCTGACGCTGCCGGCGAAAGTATCTCAAGTGTGGCGAACGTAGTTGAAGCCCATCAAGTGTTGCTGCAACTTTAACTGCTACTGCGACTGGCCTGCAGTTGCAACTTGAACTGCAACAGGCGTTCATCAGTTGTGTTTAGATAATGACGGACGAAACAACACCGTTGACCGCTACTGCCGGCAGTTCCGGTTATGTTGCCCTGCCGCCGTATCAGGGACCATCCTATGTGTTTCCTGGCGGGGTCTCGCCCCGTGGACGACGTTCTAAAATGAAGCAGTTTCAGTGTTGCATGACCGTGACATTTATGTGAGTGTAAAGTAGCAGAATAGGGGATAATAGAGTGAATCTATATTTTGAATATTCAGTGTAAACAAAAATACAAAAAAAAAAACAATAGCAAGAATATATAATTTTTTTTTTACACATTTTACTGAATGAGTCAAATTATTTGCAAGCAACAATAGAAAGATTACAAAGCGATCCCAAAATTATATATATGTGAAGTGATAGTTATAAAAGTTAGCACTGACGGGGAGACAGTCTATATACCAAACCAATAAATCTTTTAGGTACAAAAATTCAATTTTAAAATATTTTAATGTGATATGGAATAGTTAGTAAAGTTATTGTTTTGTCTACTCGAATTTCTTAAGTATTTTCTTTATATACATAAAGAGTACAAATTAGACTCAGTTTTTTCCCAGCATGATTGAAAAATATTTTTAAAACTTTTTCTTGAAAGCAAAACAATTTCAAGAAATGGTAAACCATGTTATTAAGATGTTTAACGTTAATAACATCGGTTGACTTATTTTAATCAATCTATTTCAAAATGAAATGTTAGCTGTACTCTAGAGAACTATAATAACCGTTTAAGTCTTAATATTCAGTATTGGAGTAAGTGGTGGGTTGATTCTTCTGTTTCTAGGCGCTACAGGCAGCTAAGATATTTCGAATAATTTAATAAATGTGTGAATGTCGGAATTTTGTGAAAGTATCATTGACTGTGGAAAACATTCCACGCTAGTGACGAAAACAGGCAACACAAACACAAATTTAAGACTTAATGGAGAATTAAGAATTTTAGAATTCCAACCATAAATTCCTAAAGTGCCACAGGTACTGAATCCGAAATCAGAGTCATCTGATATCGAGTCTTATTGATCTGTTGTGAACGTTTAGACGGTCGCTTAACCACAAGATATTAACCACAAATTAATTTCACTTTTATGCTCTTTAGAGTAATTGTAATTGCCGCCTTGTGCCTGGCATTGTGGTTAAGTGGAAGTGGCTATGTATACGGTAACGACAACGACAACGATAGTGAAAATGGTCCCAGCTTCTTATTTGTCACAAATGAGACGGGAGCATCGGTAAGTGAGACACTGGCAGCTACCAAGACGCCCATACCAGATGAACCCGAGGCCGCCTGGGCTCTGCAGCATGAGACGCTGAATCCAAAGGAAGCAGCTCAGGCGGTGAGTGCAGGGATTAAGGCGCTGGGAGACCGTGAGATATTGGAGGAGGGACTTCAGCCGACAGCAATAAATACCCCGCAATTCCGACATTATCGTTCACTGAGCACCAATCCAGAGGCTCGCAAGTTGGCACGACGTGGCTATGTGGAGAATCATGCCACGCTAGACATCGCACAAAGATTCAACTACACCAAGCAACCGGGACGCAGCAACATTGGACGAGGTCCAGCCATTGTACTTCCGGATCCGTCGGTGTTGCGTCTTGAATGCGACTTCAATGAGCGGTTCAGACGCAGCACTGGTGTCTGCAACAATAAGCGGCATCCACGCACATATGGTGCCTCAATGGTGCCCTATCGCCGCATGGTGGCTCCCGACTATGCCGATGGCATTGCAGCACCTAGAGAAAGTCACGATGGTCTGTTGCCGCCGGCGCGTCAGGTGTCGTTAAGCATACATCGATCGAGCTATGAAACCGACTCGAACTTCACAGTGATGTTGGCTGTGTTTGGACAGTTCTTGGATCACGACATCACAGCCACTTCGCTGACTACCGCGCAGGAGGGCGAGTCCATAGATTGCTGTGCGACTGGTACAGTGGATCAGCATCCCGAGTGCTTTCCTGTAAGAGTCCTGCCCGACGATCCCTATTACCAGCAGTACAATCTGAGTTGCATGAACTTTGTGCGATCCGCTCCAGCGCCCACAGGACTATTCGGTCCAAGGCAACAGCTCAATCAGGCGACGGCCTTTATTGATGGATCCGTCGTCTATGGCAACTTGGAGCAGCGTCAGCGCCAATTGCGTAGCTATATCAACGGCACACTCCGCATGTATATCACGGACGATGAGCGCGAGCTGTTGCCGATCTCCTCAAATCCGGAGGATGGATGCAATCGTATGCAGATGACGCGTCAGGGCAAATACTGTTTTGAGTCTGGCGATGATCGCGCCAACGAGAATCTGTTGCTAACCTCGATGCATCTGCTTTGGGCCAGGCACCACAATTACTTGGCACGGGGATTGCATCGCATTAATCCTAATTGGGATGATGAACGTATCTATCAGGAGGCACGTAAGATAGTTGGCGCTCAGATGGCTCACATCACCTACAATGAGTTCCTACCCGTGCTCTTGGGCCGCAATCTCAGCCAAGCCAAAGGTCTCTTGCCGCGAAGTGGAAACCTCAGTGCGGCGGACACGTATGATCCGCAAGTGAATCCCAGCATTGCCAATTGCTTTGCGGGAGCTGCCTTTCGCTTTGCTCACACCTTGCTGCCGGGTTTGTTCAATGTGTCGCGGGATAATAGCACTCCCGAGGCTATGGAGCTGCACAAGATGCTCTTCAATCCATTCTCGCTCTGGACACGGCACGGCATCGATCATGCTCTGGTAACAGCATCAAATACTCCAGTGCTCCGCGTTGATCGTTTCTTCTCTCTGGAGATCACGCAGAAGCTGTTCGAAGGCCCTGCTGAGGACAAGTTGCCCATTTGTGGCCTGGATCTGGTTTCACTGAATATTCAGCGTGGGCGTGATCATGGCATTCCAGCTTATCCTGTTTTCCGACGTCACTGCCGTCTGCCTCCAGTGGATACCTGGGAGCAAATGGCACAGGCTGTGGACAACTCCACCTTGGAATCCATCAGGCAAATCTACAAGTCAGTACTAATTCCACTTCCTGTCAATCCCTAATCTAATTTTGCCACTCTGTCACTTTCTCGCTTTGTCGCTTGGTCAGTTCCCCTCAGGACGTGGACCTTTATACGGGTGCTGTCAGCGAACCGCCGCTAGATGGCGCCATATTCGGCCCATTGCTCAGCTGCTTGGTCTCTGATCAATTTATGCGTCTCAAGATCGGCGATTCTCATTGGTATGAGCGAAAGATTGGACCACAACGATTTACCAAAGGTACCAAAGAACATCTATAAAAATTGATTCATTTGATGAGAAATTATTATCAGTTATTATGGAAAAAGGTCAGGTATACTTATTTTAGTTGTCTGTAATCTGGATAAAGTTCAATTTTCTTATTGAAATTTGCTGTTCTGAATATTTATTTACTGTCTTAGTTTGTGTTCACTAAAAAATTAGATATCTTTTGTATTGCACATAAAACTAGAAGATATCCGTATAAGCAATAATTTTATTATTGCAGATATTTGTATACAAAATATTTAAAAAGGAGCTAAAATAACTTTTTAAATTTACATCTAATTATTATTTACTTCTAATTTTGGGTTTGTTATACAAATTAAAATTAAGAGTTAAAATGAACAAATTACATTAAATTTATCTTAAAATTTGTATTAGTTACGGTCCCTAATATAAACATTATTTTATTTGTAGACCAAATCGCAGAGATTTATAAGAGCAGTCTGGCCGCTATTATTTGTCGCAATTCCGATGGCATTGAACAAGTCCGCCAACATGTTATGGAGCGACAAAGATCCGATGGTAATAGCTATGTCAACTGTGCCGATTTGGAAGGATTTGACTTCGATTTTGAGCCCTGGTCAGAGGACAAGCAGTCGTCACAACTCCACAGGGCAAGATTTAGTGAAGCGATGACCCTGGTGCGTCTAATGGAACCGTCTAGGATTGGCAATGGAACACACAATCATACTTTGGGGTAACCACATCTCAATTTCATTAGTTCAGTATCAATTTAATCGCAAGGGATTGGTTTTTAATTAGTTCTGGTCTGGGCTAGTTTTTCCCTTCACTTCTTAATTTTGGGATTTCCTAATGATAAAGATTCTTAATTCTATTAAATATGAGTTAAATAAGTACTTCAGTGTTTACACCTAAATATTCACAATTATTATTTACTGAAATTAAAATAGACTTGTATGTTTATTGTCATTGAAATCGTTTTCTTTTTACAGCATGCAGACAATGGAAAACCAACCAAAATAAATCAAACTCCAAGAGGAAAGTATGTATGGCTAAATTGATTAATTTATCAAATAACTTATGCATACAAATATTGTTTAATTTGTACATATAACTATGAGCTCTAACAATTTAACTATCTGCAAATAATAAATAATGTAATAAATCTTGACATTGCCTCAACTGAGTTTCAAATAAATTGCAATTGAAAATTGAAGCTATTAGCTGGACAGCAGCAGTGACCCGTTGTTGGCCAAGGCAAGTGGCGTTGGCAATGTCGTGGTAATTACTCGGATAGGCCGACAAGCTGAGGCCAAGGCATCGTCATGAAAATAAGCCAATGCTATGGCCGCCAAGAGGGTGAGGAGAAGTGTTAGCCAGAGGCAGGCAATGGACAGACGACGCACTTTCTGCCACCAAGGATCCAGTGCAAAGGGCAGCAGCTCCTCCAGCGTCAGGCCGTAAGAGTAACTGTCGAAAAATGACAGACAGCAGGATAACAGCACAGGTGATGGGCAGTAAGGGGAGGGGAATGGACAAATTGAGTTATTATTTAATGGAATGTGACAGTAAAGCGTTTACTCAGCAGTTGTGAAAACGGGTTCGTAATCCTTTGGATCCTTGCCTAGCGGCACGACAATGATGTGCTGATGTTGCTGCTGTAGATGTTGTTGTTGTCTGCTGTTGATGTTGCTGTTGTTGTTGCTTTTGTGCTCGCCGACCTCGCTGCAATTGCGTTGCCAGCAGGGCTGTTCTTTCATCGCAGGACATATTCGTATTTGCCTTTGTCTGACGGAGGCCGAGGATTACAAACACTCCACTCTCCCACACACACACACACTTGTGCAACAGAAGCTTGTGGGCCCAAGACGGGAGCTATGTAACTAACTGTACAGCTGGCAGCGACAACGACTCTTTGGATGTGGACAACTGTGGAAACTGGCGTCTGGTTTGTGCTTTGTTTCAACTTAAATTAGCTTTCAGTGCGTCGTCACAAGTTTCATTGTTTTATTATTGTTTGCCTTTTTCTTGAATTTTTTCAGATTCAGATTCGTGTAAACAACTTTATCTCGTTGTCGTTGTCGTTGTCGCTCATCTTCCGCCTTAAGCTTTTTGCACTGATTTGTCTTATCGTAGTACGCTCGTTATTTTCTCTTCTCTTCACTTCACTTTACTTTACATTGCTTTGCTTTCCTATTTTTTGCTGTTTTGTTGTTTGTATTATTTGGATGATTGCATAACAGCAACCGCGTTCTTGTCGCCCAGTTTCCACAAGCCCCGATGTCAGTGACCGGCCCATTGATAAGAGATAAAGCATACAACGTTCTACTTTCAAATGAGTTTAACACATTTTTATTTAATTATATTTGCTGCTGTCATTTTTGGATTAACATGTTTGGAAATACATATACAAATGCATATATGCAACGTATTCTGTTGTCTTTGAGTAATGCTGCGGGATTCCCTAATAAGTAGTATTTAAATATGTGGGTTAACACCAAGTTTGATATTCTTACGTAAGTGCATAGATACATTGATAGATGCTCTTTACAGGGCTTTTACAAATGTGTAACTTCTTCTTAACTGATCCATCAATTGATACTTTTCAATATCAGAGTTTCTTTAATAATCGTTGAAAAGCAATTAAGAATTTGTTTATGTCAAATCGCAAAACTATTGTTTTTATTATTTCTTGATTAATAGAATACGTTTAGTTGTTTATGTAGCAAAGATATTCTCTGTTGTTGATGTAAGCTAAACTATTGATGCTAATACTAGATATTTATTTGTATTTTCCTTTATAAATATTTAGATAAGTATCTGATAAAGTTGAAGTGATCTTTATTGACTTTCAGTATACATATACCTCTAACGTTTACCTTTTACCTATATCTATATAAGTAAGTAGATATACTTCTATGTTCTGTATATATATGTGTATATATACTAACTTATACATATAAAAATGTAATTAAAAGTTGTAATCAAAAATACACCATAGCAAACATCAATCATGTATAAATATTAGTAAACATTCGATTTACTTAATTTCTAATTAGCTTTCTAATCTTACACGTACAAATTAACTGAAATATGGAATGTAATACAGATACAATACACAGAATGAAATGGAACGAAATTATTGGGAAAATTCAAAAGCTAGTTTTACGATATAAAAATTACACTTGTATGCTTGTATATGTGTATTTACGTGTGTGTAAGTATGTAGTAGTATGTACCAGAAGCTTATTGAACTCTTTCATGCTCATTGATCATTATGTAGTCACTGCTAACTCTATAGAAGAACCTATATTCTATATCGGAAGCACTTTACTCGTTTTATTTGCCTTTGCCGTTGCCTTTAAGTTAGTCAAAAATGTGTGAATACTGTGAAGATAACATAGTATTCTATTATGGGAGAGTGTCTTAGCTATATTGTTTATAAGTATGTATGTACCTATGATTAGATTGAATAATTAGTACTGTTGTAACATTAGATACTAGAGACTTGCTTATACTTCCGCTCAATTTGTATTTTCCCTCTCTCTCTCTCTTTCTCTCTATGCGTACATTAACCTGATTCTGTTGCGACTTAATCAAATTGCTTGTTAACTGCAGTAATATTCTGAATATATTTAATTCATAGGAATATCTCTATACATGCTTATTAATTCTGCTCAAATCGAGTTATTTATATTTAGTATTTATGCGTATCTGTATCTGTATCTGTATCTTTTGGTAAGTGTTGAAAGTAAAGCAAAATGACAGAGAAAAAAACCAAGTAATTGAAATAATTCAAAAATTTAATTTAATTTTCATGAGCTTAGACCAAACATTGATATAATATTCAACTATTTATAATCTAATCGTAAACATGTGTATTATATGTTTATCATATTAATAATATTATTATTTCTAAATTTGGCGCATATTCCCATTAAGTTCCCATACTGCTTATGATTCCAATGATCATACTTTTGTCCATAGTTATTGGTTATCATATTTGTAAGTGTTTTCCTCTGGTAGTCATTCAAAATGTTGTATTAAAAAAATAGAATAACATTATACAAAAAATACATTCATTTAACAAACATTTGGTGTTGCCTTAATAATGTTTTCCTTTATCGATTACTATCGCTCCAATATGTCGACAAAGTACAAAGTAAATGAAAGTCTTTCAAGTAAGTAGATTCATGTAGTGCAGTGCATTTACACTGGTGGTCGTACTAAAAGTGCCGCGTTTCAATTGGTCGGAGTTAGGTTTAGTTTACGTTTAGTTTAGTTTAGTTTAGTTTAGTTTAGGTTCATTTCCTATAGAAGCTGTGTTGAATTCTAAATAGTGTTTGGAGAATTATTCATAAGTGTATTGTTGTTTTTGACTAGAAATTGTAGTAGCTGAAATATTAGGTAGGACTTAACTTTTCCAATAATATAATATATTTAAAAATTTTGATTTTTCATTCTTACACATCTATTAAATTAACAATGGCTGATCGCGATAATTAATGGAGAGACAATTTTAACGTAAAGTTATGAATAACAATTTCTCAGTTAAACAATTATACTCTCACTTATGTAAATTGTAAATGTATAGTATATATGTATATGTTAAGTACAGCTATAACAAACAACAACAATGATAATAATGACTTAAATTGCAAAGAATGATATCATCTCTTCTAGTATTTTTTGTATAGCACAGACTCGTACATAAATACATCCAGATTTGAAAACATAATAATAATAACATTTATGATAATAATGATCACGTTGCTTGTTTGCCGGGCAGCCTTCGTATTTACAGTAAGCTTAATTCATTAATTCATTAATTCATTAATTACATCAATTCTTTAAAATAGTTGAGTAATCTAATTAAACATTACAATTTTTAATAATAACATAAATTTTACATAATTATCAATATTTATAAATCGTAATTGCATAAATACATACATATACATACATATAAGTACATACAGATATAAATATATATTGTATTATATATATATATATATATATTTGCACATGAGAAGGATATAATCGTATAAACATAAAACCTCCTCCGCATATTTAATTACTTTTACCACAAATTGTTAAAAGTAAGTATCTCGATTAATCGTATCGATGAGCTGCTTATATGTCGATGACTTCGTATGCCTCCAATGTGCTAATGGTCAGATACAAGACCCACAGAGCGAATAGAATTGAAGCATGTATCCATTTCGAGACGACTGGTCCGCCAAGTTCAGCATGAATCGATTTGCTAGTGCGTCGATACATCATGATGGAAATGGCGATCATTGCCTCGCCACAGAAGAGAGCCACAGCGAATCCGATTCTATAGATGAGGTGCGGAAAACATTAGCTTAGTCAAGAGTGTCTCCTCTGGAAAAGTGGGGCTAAATACACTTACGTGCCCGGCTCCACATTGAATGTTGTGCCATGAGCCATGTGGTAGATGGAGGCCAGAGACCACGCCAAGCCAATGCCAAGGAATACGTTGACCGCATTGCTGCCCGTCACATTGCCAATACTGTTATCAGCGCTATCATCCTGCTTCGAGGCAATAATGCTGGCAAATGTATCTGTGAATTAATTTAAGATTGTTAATTATTTCACGCTAACTGCCGTTGGGAGTCTCCGCTTACCTGGTATACTGGTGCCGAGTGCTACGAAGCAAATAGCCGTAACAGAGTCCTTAACATTCAGCGCACAGCCGAAGTATGTGGCAGCGTCACCAATGACTGCGGTACAGACGCCAATGACGAATATTGATACAACGAAGGTGACATAGCCGCCGCATATATCTGTGAAAGTAATCCAAGATATTATAAATAGTACTTCAGCAACGTTTGATTAGGGAATTAACTGATCTTACCTGTGGGCGGCACAAATGCGAACAGCACCTTCCAGAAGAGACAAATGAAATGGCTGATATAATCGATACATCGTGGTACTTCCTCCTCGTCACCATCGTCCACATCGAGCTCACTCTCATCGGCTATTTAAATAGTCAGATGTCATACTGACTTATGTACTTATAGTATTAAATTGAAGCTTACCTGGAATTACGGTGAGTGCATCCCTAAACTGCTCCCTCCAGGAGGATGTGCCCAGCACAGCTGAAGTATTTGCTTTGGCAACAAGTTTGTCCACAGTAGCCTGTGAAATGCAATTACGATTTAAGTCAATGCTGCGTATTACACATTACGTATACGCCAATGTGTCAGAAACAAAGCACATCAAGTCCAATTAGCTGTGATCAGCCGCATGTTGTTTACCGGCTTGTTGTGGCAGACACATGCGTGTGATTGTGTTTGATTGTGTTTACTGTGACTGGCGGCCTTTTTTGACTGACTTTCCACTTACTTTGAACTCCGAGCTCTCGCGAATTCGAACCTCAACGGAGGTCAGCTCTCCGCTCCGGGGTTTACTCAACAGCATAACGCGCTCCAATTCGGTTAGATTGTTGTATGGCATCTTCTCCAGTTCCTGGATTTGCTCTAATAATTCATCGTCTGTGTGCGGTGGAAATTTAAACAATAGATCAGATTTGCTGTCAACAATAATAACTGCACCAACAGACTGTGTTGCAGTTTTCTCATTTAATTCTAATCACAACAATTATAAAGTATATGTGTATGCTTATTATATAAAATATAACATATATACAACACAAGAGAAAGTAAGTTCAGAGTAGAGTATTTATATAGAGTGGATAAAATGCAAACATTGCAGTCCAGTTTAAAAAAAGCTGAGAACTCTTTTACCACAACTTAAGATACACACTCATAAAAAATAAATAAAATAAAACACTTACTAAGAACAACACAGATAATCACACAAGCAAATGCAGCCAATGAAATTATGCTACAACTTTTGGAGAAACCAATAAAAATATCAATACAACGAACTGGTATTGAAACGATTATACAATTTTGTAATGTAACAAATCATGCTTATCCGATTGGAAAATGATGAACGGAGACTCAACAGATATGGTAAATGCTTATGCCTGAACGAGTACATATAATGCTGACATAACGATGACTCACGAGTATGATCTCCAGTGTGATTTTCTAGACAGCGATTACGTAGCGAGGTGCAACAGTTTTCACAACAGTTTCGTTGGGAAAATGCAAATAAAATATGTTCAAATTTAAATAGATTGTCTTACACATGTTTGATTCATTTTCTATGATTTAACTATATGGGATAAACTGATTCATGAATGCATACAATAATTTGGAAATTGAATAAATATTAAATCATTACTATGATTTATTTAATTTGTACTTGCCTACCATATAGTCTGTGGTGTGTGATAATTATCGTGGGAATGCATTTAATGGAGGGCTCTAGTACACACACGTACACACACACACACACACGCACACACACCGACAAATAAATACATCGATATGGACACTCATAAATAAAAATGCGTTCACATAAATAATGCATTTTACTTATGAGATAAGTACACAGTAAGTAGTTGGGGCCATTGGCCCAGTTGCAAAACACAAAGAAAAACACAAATGTATTTCAAAAATTCAAATAAATTTGTGTGTTTGTCATATTACTTACAAATCAATATTGGCGAATCAGTTTACGAGATCCGCGTTCGTTATACGATATACGTGATACGATATACGTGATACAATATACGGAATTGTCGATGATATCGTGTGTTGAGCGACAGAGTATCAAGATCAGGGCACAACAAACAGAAGCGGGCACAAGCGCGTGTAATACGTGGAAATGTCCGCCGAGTGTGGGAAAATGTTTAACCAAAATTGCCCAAAAATGCACTAACTTTATTTTAATTGAAGACGAAATCTAGCAATTTATTATATTGCTTTTAACTGATCTGATTTGATTTGATCTGATCTGATTTAATATAATCTGATCTGATCTAAAATGAATTGTTATTATTTTCAGAAAATCGGCTGCTGCGTCGAAAAAGCGCAATTCTTAAGTTGCTTACAGAAAATACAATTTTCATGCCAATATGAGATACAGATACTCTTACACACACACCTACACCTAACATATACATGTATGCAAGTTTGTTTAATGATATAGGAACAGATCTTTGACTATTATGGATATGTGTTGAAATGTCTTCAAAAACAAAATGGAATCGAACTTAAAATTATTATTATCTTTTGGTATGTTCTTGTTTTGCTTTGTTTTGTTTTGTTTTAGCATTATGTAAATAGGTGCAAGTGAAATGGCGTATAAATACTTTTACCTACCAAAGAATCGATGAAAAAATGATTCCTTATTAGTGTCATCTGCGTATAGATAATAGCATGTTGTGTAGCGAATACATTACATACGAGTACATATGGAATTAATTAGTTCAATATGAAAGTTAAATGCATGATGTGAGATCTTAAGATATTTATTTCTCTATAAGATTATACTTGCAACTTCATTTAATTTGTATATTCGAGTTAATGTATAATCAACAGTGCAAAAGGATTGGGAAAGGGGATCGGGGAACGGGGAAAGAGGAAAGGGAATCTACACAGCTCCACTATTTTAACATTGAATATCATTAGTATGGACTAGAATCCTTGACTGGATGCTGTGGTGATGATGGGTCGTGAAACATTCGTAGTTCTTGTTAGTACGGCAGAGTATTAAAGTCGTGCATTCAAATAATATTGAACTCCTTTTTGCAATTGAAAAATATAATTTTATTTTTTTTTTTTTTTTCATAAAATATAGCACCCAGTTACCTAGTCAACAACAGGAATAACAACATAAAAATGGGTTCTAGGGGATAACGTAAAAGAAAACATTCAACACCAAGGGAAACACATAACTAACTTAGGGTTGTTCTTCTTTGTTATTCTTTTTACTGGATAAGTAAATGGATATGAAGAGTAAATTAACTAATTTGCACTTTTTTTCGCAATTCCGGCACTCTGTGAATTATGAGAGGCAATAAATGTAATTTGATGCTAGGCACAATTTGAGTTAAGAACTTAAGAAACCGAAACCGAAACCGAAACCCAGCCGAATTTTAAATTGTAATTGAAATTGAAATTAAATTTTTGTTGTACTCCTCTTTAGCTTTCGTGTTCAATTTAAATAAAAGTAATTAATGCACAGTTCAAGTCTTACGGTAGGTAGCGGAATCTAGAAAAAGCACAAAGAACACAAATTAAAAGACAAAATAAGTGTAAGTAAGTACGCGTTCGAAGTTCATATGTATGTGAACCATACTAAATAATTGTAACTGTCTTCATTGATTGATTCAGATTGGGACTTGTCAATACACAATTTTGCCATCCTTGTGTTGTGTGTTGTGTGTTGTGTGCTGTGGATATGTGTGTGTGCATGTGCGGTGCTTGCATTATTTCTAACCAATAGAACAAATGATAAAAAAGGATAAGTTTCATTCTTATCCTTATCAGCCACAAAAGCTTTTTCTCATCCTGAACTCGGTGTGAATTTCGTAATTTCGTTAACAGCAAATTGAGTTTGCTTTGTTTGCTACACACACAAACTCACACACACACACACACACTCACATACACATCATATACATATATGTAGTTACAGTGTTTTGGGTGTCTGAGGAACCTGTCACGGATCGGGAAGGAGGTTCTTTTAGTAACGACTTTTGGTGCTATTAAATTGAGTTTTAATGTTCGTCGTCGTGGAAGGTTGGCAACTTACCTGGCGCCAATTGCGGTGTTCCAATGTGAATCTTGAAAGCGACATCCTTCTCATAGCTGCTCTCCTCAATGATCTTAATGGCTATACGTTGCCTGCAAAGGATTAAAGCACATCCATTAGTATAGTGTAAGCCTTTTGGGAACTTTGCAAATAATGAGTCGAATAAAATCAATATTTTTCACTCGCAAACTCCGCATTAAGGTCAATTGAAATTATCTCTAAATAGCAACATAGATTTTCCATTGGCTTTGTCGTCTAATTGATAAATGGTTTTTGTCACGGCCAAGTGTCCGCAATCTTGACACTTGAAATAACGTTCGGAATTTATTAGGCGGTATTAACAACAGCCAGACTCCGTCTCACCTCTTCCAAATGGCCTGCTCGGCAATAAAGCACAACAAACAGCAAAATCAATGAGCAATAACTTCACACAGATGTTGTGTGTGTGTTGTTGTTGTGGCAACAAATTACGTATACGCACGGTGTACGAATACCTATAAATATGAATTATTTGGAAATCTAAAGCATTTTCAAGCACAACAGGGTGCTTAAACTGGCCAAAGAGTCCACATTCATAAAATTCAAGCATGAGGAACTTTGTGTCGTTGTTTGTTTTCAATCAATTTTGGCATTGCGCCAACTAAAAAGAATACAAAATGAACTCGTGTCCCACAAGTGGTTTGCTTATTTAAGCTTGTGGGTAGGACGGAGACCCATAAAATATTAGACCGATAACACAAGTTGAAGGGGCCAAACAAAAGTTGGTCACAACATCGAACAGTTTGTTAACTGATTTCATTTACTTTTTTATAGTCGTTAAGCCATGTCAAATATACTCTCAAGATTCTGATAAGCCAGACAGATTCTTGGAAAGATACGCGAAAATAATCATTTCAACAGACACTTGCAAATATACGACTATTTGAAATTGGATTATAATTGCAGTTGCTAAATTCGAGTACTCTCCGTTTTGTCATTTGTAGAACTTTTCACATTTAATTTAGCTTTCACCTTTTGCATGAGAGTTCGAAATTGCAAATTACTAAATTACTACCTCTTCATCAGCTTATTAAATACCCTTACTTTACTTATCTACAGTAAATTAATATTTAACCTCTTAAATAATCTGACTTAACATTTAATATCTTATTATTTTTCCACTGTTTAAAATTACAGATAGAATAATATAAATGTATATTTAACTTAGAAAGCATTGACTTTGACTGGTTAGGAGATTAGAAAACTTTTGGAAAGCACATTGACCATGTTCCTAATTGTTATGAGCTCAATGAAATGCTTGAAACATTCAAGGAACCTTTAGGACCTTCGAGTAGATTTCTTAAGGCTGATTACGTGCTTCAATTGGGGGCATTTCCATGACTTTGCCCGATGTTTCTCTTCCACTCTCCACTCTCTACACATGCAGCACATTTCACGTGCTTCTTTATGACGCTGGTCCGAAAAACCTAATAAACGTATAAACTGTGTTGTCGTTTTGCGGTTTGCGAGCGATCATAAATAAAAGCACGAGAAGCGCAAAAGGAATTATATGTGTAGTAAAGTATTAGATTTGGTCAAAATCGCTTCAATGACTGTTGCCATTTATGATACTCTACCATATCTTATCCTTATCCTTATCAAAATCGTGTAGAGTGGCTCGTTTGTGGACGACTGAGTGCCAGCAACTGCTGATCTCTGCATTGCCAGTCTTCAACGGGATGTTGCTTCTGTCGAACGTTGCGATTGTGATCGGAGTGCAACTGCTGCTCGGTGGCGCCACTTGGGCGGCACCAGAATGCACGCGGAGTGCCGAGTATTGTCAGGAGCGGCTAATGCATCCGGATTTGCCGGAGCCACAGCTGCGGCAGCAGCAGCAGCGCAAGGTGGAGGGAGAGGAGACGAATGCCTATTGGCGGGAGCTGGGCAAACAGTTTGTGAAGGAGAAACTTGCGGCAAAACTGAAGCAGGGCAAGGCCAAGAATGTGATTATGTTTCTGGGTGACGGCATGGGAATAACCACCACCTCGGCGGCACGTAATCTTCTGGGTGGCGAGGAGAAGTACCTCTCCTTCGAGCAGTTCCCCTACATTGGCATGGCCAAGACCTACGCAGTGGACAAGATTGTGCCCGACTCCGCGTGCACAGCGACCGCCTATCTCTGTGGTGTTAAGGGCCAGGAGGGCACCATTGGAGTGAATGGAGCTGTGCCCAGAACCGATTGCAAGGCCATGCTAAATGAAAGCACCCACGTCGACTCCATTGCCAAGTGGGCCATGGACGCCGGCAAATGGGCGGGTCTGGTGACCACCACCCGGGTGACTCATGCCTCGCCATCGGGCGTATATGCTCATATTGCCGAACGGGACTGGGAGAACGATGCGGAAGTCGAAGCCGACTGTGGTGCCAAGTCGGGAGTGCAGGACATTGCCTATCAGTTGGCCAATGGCAAAGTGGGCAGCAAACTCAAGTTGATCATGGGCGGCGGTCGCAAGCATTTTGTCGATTCCAGCAAGGAAACTTGGGGCAAACGCAAGGATGGTCTGCATCTCATCAATGAGTTCAAGGCGGCAGATTCACAGAATGTCTACGTGAGCACCGCTGCCGAGCTAATGGCCCTGGACTTAAAGAAGCCGAAGCGACTGCTGGGACTCTTCCAGGACGATCATTTGCAGTATCACCTGCAGACCAATGAGGACAGCACGCAGCCCACTCTGGAGCAGATGACGCGCAGGGCCATTGAGTACATGAGTCAGAGTGAGGAGGGCTACTTCCTGTTCATCGAGGGCGGTCGCATTGATCAGGCTCATCACGATAACAAGGCTCGCATGGCGCTCGACGAGACCATCGAGTTCTCCAAGGCCATTGCCGCTGCTCGGGAACTGACCAACGAGGAGGACACTCTGCTCGTGGTCACTGCGGATCATTCGCATGTGTTCACCTACTCGGGATACTCGGTAAGTCCGCTCTGACGTATGTATAACTTGAAGAAACCTCTTTGATCCCTTTCCATTTCTTGCAGTATCGCGGATCGGACATCTTTGGCACGGCGCCAGCCAATGCGAAAGACGGCAAGCCGCACATGGTTCTCAGTTATTCCAATGGTCCCAGCCATGAGCGTTTCTATGACGATAAAACCAAGGAGCGCATCGATCCTACCACACTCATTAAAGGTGTCTATGATGAAGAGTTCCCAGCTGGCGTTCCCCTCGACATGGACACACACGGCGGCGACGATGTTCTCGTCTATGCCCATGGTCCATGGTCCCATTTGTTTACCGGCGTCTACGAGCAGAGCGCAATTCCCCATATGATGGCCTACAGCGCCTGTCTTGGCGACGGCCTCACCATGTGCACCTAAGTCCCATGCGACAATCAGGCATGAATTCTGTTGCGTGCCTGTTCCTCATGACAATTAAGTTTGCAGCTCGTACTTCAAACTTCTCTCGTTTGTTGTTAATGCAAATAGCAAAATGTAAATTCTAGATTGTAGACTGTAAATTGAATTAAAGACGAATTTCTACAAAATTCCTAACTGGGCCAAATGATACACCCTTTGGTTGTAAGACGACGGCACACCGACTATTTGGGCCAAGTTGGCGCTCAGCTCTCGCTGGTAATTCCTAATTTTAAACTCATCAACCTAATGGGCGAGGCATCTGTGTGTGTGTGTGTTTTTGTTGTATGTGTGGTTAAATGTGTGTATGTATGTTGGCACGAACTTTGCTATTCCCTTGCGTGTGCGGTGAAAGTTTAGGCCAACTTTTGGGTTAAGGCAAGCACATACACACACACACACACACACACACATATTTAAATGGCCCACATTCGTTGCTCGGCATTTGCATTTATGTGCAATCTTATGCAAAACCTTGGGTAAACTCTAAAAACAGTATTTAAATTTGTTCATACAACGCTAAAAAATATTCGCATTTTTGCATTTCACATAAGAAATCAATTTTATATTCAAGCAATTAAAAGCCGTGCGTCATCGGGACCATCATGGCGTATGTGTAATATGGCAAAACTGTCATGGAAAATTGCAGGCTAAATGTGCATGTATTTGTCAATTTTCTAGTTTCCATTTCCGATTTGATTGAGAGCTAAATTATATCCGTCGCACAACCGGACTGTCTGTGTGTGTGTGTGTGTGTGTGTGTGTGTGTGTGTTGCGGGTGAAATCCTCATTTCCCCTATATGTGTCAACCGTTTGGCTAACAACGACAACAACAACAGCTACAATTACAACGACAAACTGAATGCCCTTCAGCTTCAAGCGCTGTTTCTATTCAATGGCTAATTTCAGTCTATTGCCACTTCTCAGTCACTGCCGCCGTTTGATTTCAATGCCGCCACAAGTTTTGTTAACGCAGTGAGAACATGTTATTAACACACACACCACACCACAGCACTCACCACTCACCCTCACACACACACACATCTTTTGTAGGCGAGAGTCTATTGATCAATGTTGCAAAGTCAAAGTCAAAGTCAAAGCCGCAAAACGTTGCCAATGCAACTTGACATGGCCATTCACAACTGGCGAACCGTCGCGACGCTGTCTTTGCAGTTGCAGCCACAAAAGTGGCTCAAACTTTGATTACCAAGTGGCTACAATTGCATTTGGTAAATAATTGATGTCAAAAAGAGCACTTAGCATTTAATCATCCGACTGTCTTCAATACAGTACAGTCCCTGCACTACAGTTACTCTAATAATCCACTTGAGAGCCGTTCTCTCTCTTTTTCTCTCTACCAAGCTTTCGTCGAACTGCCTCAATTACCTGGTCCGTTTATAGCAAGCAAAGTGGTCCCAAGTCAATATGCTCAAGCATACCTAATAGCTTCCATCCAAGACAAGGGCAAGGGAAGACCACACACAGAAACACAATCACAGACACACTCGCACACACACACATACAGCCGTGTGCCTTAAAATAAAATTACAGAAAAATACCGCAATTTGCATGGCAATGGGGATTGAGGAAAGAGTAGAAAGTTCAAATCCCAGGCGGCTGCCTGCGACAGGAGGCAACCTCTCGGACCAACCACCCAACCAATTTATCCAACCTCAACCCCATATGCAATGGCAAACTTTTACTTTACCTTTTGCAATGCCTTTTGTCCGTATCTGTCGTAACTTATATTTAAATTTCTATTATTTTTTTTTTAACTACACTCTGTCTGCGAGTATCATCTATTCGAAATGGTCTCTTTTTGTGGGCAAGCAATTGGAATTCACGCTTAAACTGGCAAAAACAACGAAGCCACAACTGGCTTGGACACATTAATTAAAGTTGGCCAGCATTAAGTTGCATTTGGAACCCAGCATAGTCCCAATACGAAAATATGTCGAGTGTGCGAATTTATTCACTGCTACAGCTGCATCTGATAGCTTTGATTATTTTTCACTCCGATATTCAAAAAATGCTGCAAATAAATGCATGCACATTTACAATTTGCTACTGTGTTAATTAATAATAAGAAGAATATTAGTTTTGTATTTGCCACAACTAAAAGTTTAATTACAGAAATATTATCTTCCATAGATATATTGGTATGTGGATCAAATTTGGTCTGAATTTGTGGGACAAACTAAAAGTTGAAATTGATTATAATAATAATTATAATTCATTCTTTTTAATCTCAAATGATTGTTTTTTTAATTCAATGTCGCCTATTGCTTGTAAATTTAACCTATTTAATTTGTTGTGCCCGTCTTGTTCAATAATATACATTTAACATTTTCTGATAATATTTGTATACTTCCAATACAATTATAAAGTGCTACTATTCATTCTATTCATTAAAAATATTGTTAATACTTAATGAGTTTTTCTGCCAAGTCAACAAGTTTAAATAGATAAAAATGTAAAAAAATGATAGGAAGAAAGCTGTGATTGACCACTGAAATTGCATAGTTCGGATGACAGGATATGCGACCGGATGTGAGGACACACACGTTCAACTATCTGGGCCTATCGATTTTCACAGCTGGCCACTTAATTGAATTACGTTTAGCATGTGCCGGGATGGATTTTCCAAATACGAGTACATGAAATGAAACTTGCCTTGTCAACAAATTATCTTGAATGTCGTATCATTTTCATGATAGGAGAGAGTTGAGATTTACGCACACACAAGAGGTTGATCTCCTGCGAATGTTGTTTAATCTGAGAGTTGCTGAAATAGCTTGTAAATTAATTAAGGGCCCAGTTGATGTGTCACAGGTGACAAGTTCAGCACATTTCCCACTTGGAATTAGGAATTATAAATGGTTATCAGTGTGCATTTGACCAACAGGTGGCGCCACACGTGTACTAGTGATATATCGAGTACACGTCGAATTCAAATACAATGTTTACTTAGATCGATGATTATAGTTACACGTGCAAATTGAAAGTATTGACATTAATTGTGGCGTAAACTCAAATTGGAAGGTAAGTGGCACTTGAAGTACTTGCATTGTTAAGGTTGTCAATGATGTCTCTATCATTAATGTGATGATTTCGATAATACTTATAATGAAAAAAAAAAAATAATAAAATAATAATAATAATAATAATAATAACAATGATAACTCGTTGACAATCGCTGTCTAAGAAAGAAAACTTACAGAGAAAACTGTATTTCTTTTAAAAAAAAAGTCCAGAACAATTGGACAGTTGAGAGGAGGCAATGAAAACTTTGATTAGAAAATGGTTGGAGTTGCCAGTAAAGCTCAAAGCTTACGTGCGTCAAATTAATAATGAAAAATTTTAATTGTGTTGATTTTCCAAAGTCAATTTGACAAGCAACTTGAAATTTTCCACAGTTCAATTCTCCTCTCACCTTTCCTGCAATCTGCACGCTCCTCTGTCAAATATTTACCCGCGTCAACTGATTGAAAATTCATGGAAAATTAGACGTAATTGACCACCTGACTGATGGGCTATTGCTGATGGCCAGCTTGAATTGTTTCAGTTCCAAATAGGTCGAAGTTGCAACACATTGGATATAGAGTTTCTCCAATACACAAGTAACTCCTGTCGCTTTCTGCCTCGCCTGACATCGTTGAAGTGAATGTTATTAACACAATTGTTAAGCTATTTAATCAATTAGAATTATACACATGAGTTGTTTTCAATTTATTTTCCATTCTGAAAACGTTTTTAAGTTCAATTGGAAGCCACTACATATTACAAACATAAACTATCTTAATAAATACAAGTCCATCATTTCATTTTATTTGAATATAAGATTTAATACCCTGTTTTATGTGTGATAATTATAATAATTTTTTTTGCAATCAATTACGATAGCTTAACAAAAAAATTAACAACGATAGATTATCCAATTGATAGCAATAATGAAAGGTTTAGCAGATGCAAACAAAATGATAAAAAAATCTAATGTATGTTAAATCCATTTGTTAGAGGTAATATTAACATGTGTTGTATTATATTTTGTAGTACTTTGTAGGAAGAAAGCCAAGTATTAAATTGGATTTTGCACGACACCGAATATAATTTTTAAGTAATTGATAAATATATTGAAACGATATTTCCAATAGGAGAAAATATATTGTGATTTATAGTCTTTCAGATCTCGTTCTTATTAAAGAAACAGTTTGACTGTTGACGCTGATAAAATAAGACTCAGTATAATTTTATTAAATTAAAATACCTTCTTTCCCATTTGGAATGCATATAGGGTATGCAATTTGTAGTCGATAGGGCGTGAAAATACACTAATTATCGAGGTAGACAACTTGCCACAAACGACATGGATATATGTTACGAAGAGTGAAAAATAAATGCTAAACTAAATACGGAAAATACAAAATGTAGAATGTGTGTGAAAATAGGAAGTTTGAATGGCGGAAGTGAATTAAAGGGGGAGAAAGACGGAACATTTTTTAAAGAGTTTTAATGATGGTTCAACTAAATGTCAGTGTACATATTATTTGTATAGACAGTCAAGAGGTTGACAACACATAAATCAATGCTAGTTTAAATGTGTTCCAAGAGTAATAAACACGAATAGTTTAAAAGAAAACTCCTATAGTAATTTGACAAAATTATGGAGATCTTTTGCTAACAACCAATTGCCGTTGGCGTCGTCATCAGAGCCATAATTAGCTCCATATTGAGCTGTAATTGCAAAAGTTTAAGTAATTGCAGCAGCATTTTATGAGTTGCCCATTTGTAAGCCCAACTTATGGCCCTAGTTCCCCCTCTACCTCTCAATTCAGCCAGAGAACCACTTTATTGGCTTCATTACAAAAAAAGTCCCAGACTTCATTAGCGTCTCGCCTTTGTGCCAATAAAATTCCAGAACTTTTGCATTCAGTACGGGCCTGTCTTTTTGGGTATGAAGAACAATATAAAAAGCACGCTTAAGAATATATTAAAAGGCCAGAGAAAGGACAACAAATTTAAAGTCAATTCGATCACTTTAAAACAATCCCCCTCCTCCACTATCCATCCAGTTGTGTTCAGAAAATAAATAACAAGAAACTAAGTCAATGTCAAGCTTCTTTTGGAATTTATAAGCATTAAATGTAACTTAATAAATTATTCAATGAATGAATTTACGTCAGTTGAAGCTGTTATACATACTCGTATACCAGTTATTTTATTCGTTACGTGTATAACACGAGTTTGCACAATTTGCGCAACATTTTGTTTGAAAGGATTTTATGATGTTTCGCAGCTTCTTTTGTTCGCAGTTAATTAACATTGCGGTTGTATTCATACTCCTTAGTATAAAAGAGGAACGATAAATGGAAGCCCTGGCCAATTTGCATTCTTCATCATATTTACGTCATGGATCAGTGTCACGAGCAGGCGGTTAGTTAATGAAGGACTTGGTGTTTGGTGTTTTAGTGTTTTGGTGTTTGGCAGACCGACAACAGTAGCAATTTCAAAAATGTGGCCTTGTTTAGTTAAAGATACAGAAAACATGATGAATTTTATCAGATCAAAGCAGACAACTGAAGAGCTCCTGGTGCTTTACTTGCTGCTGTTTAGCATTAATATTGAAAAGTCGCTGCAGATGACATATGTGTAACCTTTGACATTGGTTGCTCTGGCTTTGTGCCGTTTCATCATGTGCATCTCTTGACGTTGTGAATGTTATTTTTTGTTTTCCTTTTTGCTGTTTTTTTTTTTGCAGTGACAACGACAAAGAACTCACAGTTTATTGAGTTGTATGTCGCGCACACAAATCAAAACATAAATCAGTGACAGGCAGCCACAAAGCAGCATGACTTTGATTTATTGCGTATACGCTCTGGTTGCCAAGGTCACTTGCTCACTCATTTACATGCATTTTACATTTAACCCGCTCTTATTTACAGTACTGGACACTTCAATTTACTACGAATTGGCAAAATGCCAGGGCGCATGACGACTGTTTCTGTGCAAATAATTTGTTATACGTGTATTACTTGGAAATTCAACAAGTACCCAAGTGCTTTAAATCGAACTTTCGCCGTTCTCATTAAGAGGCAAAACTTTGAGTGTATCTTTCAGAAAACCTTTGCCTTTGGCCTGACCCCGAAACCCTTCTGAAAGAAACCAGCGCAACAGTTTCCAGTTTCGAGTTCCCTTCGTGTCGGTCTGCGATTTCACTGACGATGACAATGATGATAATGATGATTCCTCCAGGTATTTGCTGTCGCCCCTTTTGTTGCTCTTCATGTCATAATAACAACAAGCAAACAGCAAGGCAAATATAAACAACAGTAACCAAAAGGCTCAAGATACTCGTATCACAAAAGCTTCAATAACCACAACCACAACGACAGCCGAGAGCTGAGAGCTGAGACTGTGTGAAGGGACTTCCTTAGAGTCAGGAGTCCCTTGAACTGCTTGGCGACCGTAGCGTTAGAAGCAGCAGATTCTCCTACGTTCTAACGATTTTATGATAAAGGCAAAACTGAGGAGCATCACGAATAAGATACCAAAGAAATAAAGAAAGAACAGAAACCAATTGACATTGAAAAGGTTGCAGCTGTAAACAAAAGATAAGTCTAAAGTGGTCGACGTCCCTACCCTACAAAAATTTATAATTTATACAACAAACTAAGTACCGAGTCCCAGCTAATTGGAAAAAAATCAAGTTACTCTTGGGACGGCTTTTGTTTAAGTACATCTACATGAAATATAAATTTCCTTTACCATTTTGAAAAGTATGCAAATTAAATTGTTATTATATTGCACATTCGAAATTCGAATAACAGAAATTTAATGTATATAAAATTAGCACATGACTCTAGGCCCAAATATATGTATGTAATAATAATAATAATAAATATATAATATATTAATTTTAAACAGATGCTACCATATTATTAAAACTTTATATTTTTCTTTGGCACATGAATATACTAAAATAATATTCCCGATATAAATGCAAATAATATTTTACGACAGATTCGAATTTCGTGAATTGCGGAAATTGTAATTGTAATTGTGCTAATTGGAGTGTGGAATAAAATTGAGCTGTATTCGCAATATTTAATGACTCTATTAACACTCTTACAAGTAAATATAAATGATATCTACTATAATGACGATGACTTTTAATCTCGTGCTATCACAGGACCAGCTGCCTGTTTTCTGATTGCAATTTAAAATGGCCAAGTTAACCGAGTTGGAGCTGCCCTCGATGATGAGGAGATTGTTAATGCTGATTTTGTGAATATATTGAGAGTGGAGAGTGGATGATATGCCCATACATACACTGTCCGTCGGCTGGCTGACTGACTCACTCGCCAAGCTGTCAGTCCGTTAAAGCAGTTGGCACGTTCCCTGGCGAGTTGCCGTCGGCTGTGGGAAATGCTACTTGTTACGCAAAAGCTTCACATACCACAAAACACACACAGCACACAAACAGCACACACAGCACACACAGATCCACATAGAGCGTTTGCAACATGCTGATTTGCCGAGGATAACTTGTAAGTTGGCTTGGATTTGTAAGACAGGCCGCTAGTCGACGGGCTTCCTTGTGGTTGCCTCGATGCCTCGTTGCCTCGTTGCCTGGCTGCCTTTCAAAATATATAGCATAAATTTCAATTTTAGATTATGTGTGCTTAATAAAATATTTGTTCTTATCTTTTCACATGGTAGAGACATGAAATACGCAGACAAATACAGAGTCACATGCTCAATATTTTCCTTCATATTTTATATGTTCGTATTTCATGCTTATTTGATGTGATTCTGATAAAAAAATAGCAGCCAACAACAAAGAAAACACAAATATTTTATAAGCCAGAAGTCAACAGCTGGCTCAGACTTAAAGTACAAGAAAAATCTATGAAAACAGTAACTTCTTAATGGTCATTCCTTATAGTTAGTTGGCCAACTTTGTGTCGGGCCTTTGAGCCTCGCAGGCAGCGCAAATTGGTCTAATTAACAAATGCCATAACCAGAAAATTCCCTTAAAGCTTGTCTGGCACATGAAATTGTTAGTAGCTGCTGTTTATGCTCCACGCGAGTTTATAACATCATTTATTTCAAATATAGTACTTAAGTCAAGCACCGTTGCCTTGTAAATGTTTAGCTCAAAAGTAGCCAACATATTAAGGAGGCTAGAAAGATTGCTGCAAAAAGTGTTGCATACTTTTAGGAACCCAACAGATTAACTTAATTGCAGCTCAATCAAAGGAAGTGTTCAAATAAAATGAATATTTAATGGGAATTCACGTTTCTTCTAAGCCTTGAATCTATATAATGTAATTAAATGGCCACAAGCTACAGGGTATTCCCCCCATCGAATATAAATGCCCTGATTTCTAAATTTCTCTCTGGGTTGTGGAGTTGGCATTGCTGCGAGTTCTTAAATTTAAAGACCTCGTATAACTCAATATAAAAGCGCAACGCTTCTCATCGTCAGCGTTTGACGCAGATTATACAAATTTATGCAACACTGTTGGCACTTTACAGTCCCCTCCACGAATTCGGTTGCCCCAACGTTTTTTTTATGGCATTACAGACTGCTGTTTTTTATGAGAGCTGACGCCATCGTTGCCGCTGCTACTGTTGCCCGTTTCCGGCTGCCAAGTGCTGCTTGAGAGTGAGCCAACGTAGGGATAGTGGATGGGTCATTGGAAGGGGACGCCCACTAATACATGGGCAGCTTCTGACCGGCCAGAGCAGCACTTGATTTTCATTAAAAAAACGTAGAAGTGCAAAAAGTTGTCTGAAAAGTAATTGTGGGAGCCGGGAAGGCGAGGTTCCCTATAGCTGTGTTAGGCCACACGCATCAACATCAATAACAGAACAACATCACAAGTAAGTAGATTTGAAGTAATTTAATTCTGACCAAAGATTTACCGGGTTCAAGCGCTATTTTTAAATATATTGAAATGCACTTTACTGCGGTAGCTTACTGACTTTAATTGCATACAGCTGCCGTTGGAGATCCTAGAGGAGTCAACTGAAAACTTAAGTCCACACTTCGTATACGTAAAGCAAATATACCCCAGAGATGTGCATGGAACAACAGACGTTTGCCAGGAGAGAGCAGTAGGCCCGCCCAATGGCAACTGGTAACATTAAGGCCAAGAAGATAAAGTGGAAGTGGAAATTGAAATGGAAAAGGAAAAAGAAAAGAAAATAAAATAAGAGAAGAGAAGAGGGAAGAAACCGAAACGAAAAGCAGAACACAATTTGTACACTCAGGAAAAAAAAATAATTTCTGTACTTTAACAGGAGAAACTTAAATATAAAAGATCTCAAAAGCTGTCTAAGTTCGGAATTACCAAAACGAAGACCAAAAATCTTATTTCCAGTTCTTTCGCAAGTCCGCAAATCTTAAAATAAGTATTTTTTTGGGATAAGTGATTTGAAATTACATTTATAAAGAAACAAAATAAAAAAAAAAATTAAGAATCTTGAAAACAGGCATAAATGCACCCAATCCACAAAGAAAAAGCCAAAGGTTTTTTTGAGTTAAATTCAAGTCTATACTAGATCGAAACGTACTAATTTAAGTACTCAAAAATCTAGCACTTAATCCGGAGTGTACCTGTTAATTTTATTTAATCTTAAGACTAACTCAAATATGTGTAATAATATTAAGCAAAGTAACAAAATGTCATGCCATTTAAAAGCGGTGTATTTTGTTGTTTTAGGAATCTAATTACGCTACACTGAAAATTAACTATCCCAAAATTAAACTGTTTCTCCTTTTTTTTTTAAGTTATTTTCAATATAGACAAAAACAATTATTTAATTTTTTCTCTTTTAATTCTGGAGTTTTCTTAACGAGACTTTCAGAGTTTATAACTAACATTTTAGTATCTTATATATTTTGACTATACTTGGTTGACATCGAAGAGCCGCCACAGAAATGATCAGTCAGAGAATTATATTTAAGATCGATTTATACTTATTTAAAGATTACTAACAATGTTGAAACTAGCAGAACAAGACGAAATAAATTCGGGATCGTTCCTAGTCCCTGAATGGAATATTTTTCTGAGTGTAGTAGCAAGCACACCGCAAGGCATTCAACTTGAGTGGCTGTAAATGCTGCAATATTGCCTAGAGAATCGCAAACAGACACAACGGAAGCATAAAGAAATGCAGTAAACGAGTCACTCTGACAATAGCAATATTGAAACGTTTAAAACTGGCCAAAATAATTACAATCAAGCCAAATGAGCAAAGCGACAAATGGAGCAATTGAATGTGGTAAAACCTATTTCAACTGTCGCTGTGACCGAGCACTTGACTGTGCCACTCTAAATGGCAGCTTAATGACCATTTTGGGACACACACCATACACATATTAGTATATATGAATATGTATGAATGTGGCACACTCATGTGGCATTAACATCAGAGCCGCAACGCGCAGCAACGTTACCACTTAATTTTTGAAGTTGCCCTCTGGCGACAGGAGCCAACGTAGTCTCATCTAATTGTCTGCTGCGCTTTGTTCCTTATTATGAAATAATGCAAAATCTCAAAAATGTATCTTAAGTGCGCAGTAAAAGAACTGGATGGGGGAAAGGAAGAGACCCGATAGCTTCTCTCATTTTGTGGTGTCGTGGAAAATTCCAGCGACGTGTCAAAAACAATTTATGCGAAGTAGCAAATCAGCAAATTGAAGACAAAGACGAAGACAAGGACAAAGACAAGGACAAAGACAAAGTCAAAGAGCAAACAGCAAGTGAACAAGTATCTGAAACATTGTATTAAGGACTTCATTGCGAAACTTGACTGTTTTCACGGAAAACATAATTATCACATGTAAATTTATGAAAATTTACAGGCGAACCGACTATTTTAAAATGTAAAAATCTCACATCGAACATCTAAATGTTAAATATAAAAACTAACATAGGGTGCAATTTGATTTGAGAAGTAATTTCAAGTTACTTGCTGAACCAAAGAACACATAAATAAGTATGAACACTATTGATTGTTGGTGCTTTCTAATAATTGACCATTATAATCGTAATCTTATCTTCATCTTATATTTATAATTAGAATTGAAGTATTTTCTTGTCAAGGTTTGTCAAAAAATTCTTTGACGTCATTCCTATGACGTCAATTATGTGACGTCAAATTATTAATCTTTCGCTTAGCATCAGCTACTAAATTACTGAAAAAAAATGTAGAAGTGGCCTATTTTAATCAGAGATCGAAGCTATTTTTTTTTTTATAATTACTTTGTCGTGGACAGAAAGCGATTTATTTGTATGTTTCTCTGTATAAAATAAATCATTAAATAAATATCTAATTAAATTGTTTTTTTATGTGCCCACTAAGTGAACCTGCGTATAGTACGCACAAGTTGGCTAACTAAATTCTATCGATGAAAGCGAAGTATTTTCCAAACGAACTCATTTTGGAAAATTAATTAGATTTTGCACTTTGTCTTTAACAAACACATCACACGCCAAACCATGTATGTGTGTGTGTGTGTGTGTGTGTGTGTGTGTGTAGTTGGCACAACAATATGACGCTGGAGGCACGCAGGATAATAGCTCGAAAATATCGCTCAGCTGGAAACAGAACCATTTGATAGCCAAAAGTCGTATGGGACACGATACACAGCTTGGTGCGTGCGTGTGTGTGTGTGTGTGTGTGTGAGTGAGTGTGTGCGTGCCATATGTGTCATGTGAAGCATTCACACTATGAAACACCATTTTCTAACGGTAACCCGACCACAGGTGCCAGGCGCCAACAAAATAGCAGGACTCTATTGGTGTCGCCCACGTCCGACTTTCATTCCATTTTGGCCTAGAAACTTGCCTTGCCATTGCCATCTGGCGCGGCAATTAAAAGCGCGAATTATTTTGGCTTTAATCGATTCGGTTTGCCGGCTGACGAACGAATACACAGAGCGACAATTTCCAGTTGCCGAAACAAAAAAAAAACCCCAACTGGGAGTTGGCTCTGCGTGACCTGGCTCGAATGCGATGAGCAGCCAAAAAGGCAGTTAGTTAGTCAGCAAACTAGTTGGTTAAGGATGAGTTATGGCAACCTAAAAGCAGCTCATAAATTAGTCGTTATAAGAACAAGATTGGGTCAAGTTCAACATTCGTATTTTCTGACTTAAATATAGCAAGTTATGGGAATAAGCACATTTTCTTATATAAAACATAAATAAAGAAATAACTTATAATGGATGGAAATACACATATGTACAATTTAATACTTCTTATTCATTTAATTTTATTTTAATGAAGGTTTACTTTGTCAGAGTTGAGAAATATTAAAGAATTAATTTGAAAATTTTTTGAGACCCCGTTTAGTTATAATTTTAATAACTTCAGAGAATATTTTCCGATCATGATGAAATTTAAAAAACCCATCAGGACCTTCATACTGATAGTGTGTGTGCCAAACTCAAGACTCTTATGTTTTCTGATAAATTCCTGCGTTCTTTCGGTTTAAGGCGACAAAAGAGAAACTAAACGAATAGTGTTTGATGTTTCTAAATTTTAATATTTAGGCGGTGAGATCTAGGTGTTCATACAGACGGACGTACAGACGAAAAGGAATATGTCAAGTGCTGATCAGGAATATATATGCACACTTAATGTGGTCTGCTCAGCTTTTCAAAACCTTAAATTCCCTTGGAGCTATTTACGATGGGGGTCAAAAGAATATTGACAAAGAACATAAAACTATGGAAATAGCTCTTATGGTAATGCATATTGGAATAGATACTCACTCGGTAACATTGTTCGTAAACGTCAGCTCTCCTTGAACGCCATCGTAGTGACGACCGTCGATTGCAGTGAAGTCCTCTGTCCAGTAGGGAACAATGACGGAGCCCCGGGCACCGGAGTAGCGCATAACGACGACCTCATAAACACCAACGGACTCGCTGATCTCGCATTTAGCCTCGGCGAAGGCAAATATGCCGGCATGATCATCATCTAGGATCATAACTGTGGCGATCTGTGGCACAGAGATCGAGACATAATCGGATGGATTGAAGAGACGAATGTAGAAGCATTCATCCTCCTCGAATATGTCATCGTCAATGATCTCGATCTTGAATCGCTGCTCATCGACGCCAGGCGGAAAGGTAAGAGTGCCATTTTTACCCACATAATCGGAGCCGGCGGAGGCGGTACCATCCTGGGTTTCGAACTCAACCTTCGAGTAGCCGGAGATGTCGCCGCGACGGACAACTCGTACCTCGAACTCGCCACAGTTCTCCATGACAGTGTAGTGTCCTGGCTCAAAATAGATGCGGGTCGGTTCGCTCTCGTCCTCTTCATCTTCAATGCGATGCAGTTGGGCCTTCACCTCGTTCAAATCACTATGGGCACGTTCCTGAATTTTGCGCATTAGATTTCCGCTGCCGACCAACTTGCGGGTGGCCTGGATGCGATAGAAGGCACGTGACTTAGTGCCACGTGATATCATCTGCTCCTGGGCCATCATTTCGAGTTGCTCGAGGTCCGCATCGGGGTATTTTTGACGCAGTTCCGCTAGCAAGGCAATGTATTCACGTCGCGCATCCTCATAGGCATTCACATCCCGGGAGTTGCTCGATCCGGAGGGTTTGCCGTGCTCAGGATCTGTTTCGTCCGTTTCGTGCTCGCCAGCGACGACAACTCCTCGCTTATTCACGACAAACTTCTTGTTGATATACTTGTAGAGCAGCAGACGACGCTCGGCAATGTAGGCCCAGAGCACGGTTACGGGGAACATGATCAATGTGACTAGACTCTCCCACACCTCAATGATGCCCGGCGAAATGATCGACAGTATTATCCAGAGCCAAATGTAGGCAAACACCGAGACTACAGCCGTGACCACAAAGACCCGCAGATGTTTTATGCGACGCTTCTCTCCCGTGGGTATGAGCACCATGCAGAGGGCAATGATGATGAATAGATTGTAGGCAGCCGAGCCGACTATTGTGCCCGGTCCAAGGTCGCCGCTCTCGAAGTTCTTGGCGTAGATCTCAATCACGGAGAGGAGAATCTCCGGAGCACTCGAACCGAGTGCCATTAGTGTTAGATTCGCCACAGTCTCGTTCCAGACGCGAACCCGCATTGACTGCTTGCTGCCATCGGGTGCCTTAATGGTCACGGTGCGCTCAATTGAAGTGATCGCCTCAATGGCTCCCATGAACCGATCCGATATAATGGAGACGCCCACAAAGAGATAGATCATTAGCAGGAAGTAAACTAAGCCGCGCAATGCGCGATCTCCCATGGACAGGTGTTTCTGTGGCATCCACAATGGCAAGACGAGACCTGGGGAACATGTTGTGACCTCCTCCGCGTCACTTGAGCGATCCTCTATTTCGCCATCGTCATCATCTACATTCTCCGCCTGCCGCAACTGTCGACTGTGCCTCGTCTCGCTGCTGTACAGATCTCTCGTTTCGTTGACACTTGTGTAAGATGAGGATGAGAACGAGGACGAGGATCCCTTGGCATCCTGTGCGTCGGTCGCTTGTAGCGCATATGTTGTCACGTAGACGACCAGCAAGAATATTGCAAAGCCAGCGATGGATGTGAGTTTCTTGTGAATTAATAACATGGCGACTATTTCCTTGGATTCGCTCTGTGATCGATCTGGATCTTGGTGCTTGGAAGTGCTTTGAGTGTTGGCTTTAATCTGGAAGCGTTCTTGTTGCGTTCGATTTGGCTTTGGCTGAGTGACTGCTGCTCCTTATGATAAAACAGTCGTCCTGCAAGGAGGCATCATCACAACACCTGGCGACTGCTCAGGCGGACAACAGATGAATCTAGTGGCACCTGGAAGATGAAAACGGAAAGGAAGAAGAGTGAAGATACGACATTAGTTCATTGGAATCGCACTCATTCGCATTCCTTCAACTTGCAAGTTCAATAGCAAACAGCATGTAATCGTGTACAAATAAACTTGCCAGATGTGCGAAATGTATCAACAGTTCTGTCAGAACTTATTCCACTCTATTCAATTATATATAAATGTGTATATGCAAGAGTATACACACGTCTGTGTACATATGCATATACATATGTGTGTGTGTGTCTCATTTTTTGTGTATTTACACGAAACAGAAATTAAACACAAAGTACGAAATAAACTGCAAGCACACAGAACGAAAATGTACAGCAACATAGAACATAAACAACCTACAAGTAAAACAGCGAGAAAAAGCTTAACTAGAGATTGACCGGCCGCTAAATACCCTGTACACAGCGCAGATATACTCGTAGATGCATTTCGACTCAGTTTCTTACATATCGATCCCTATTTACGAAATATTTTATTCATAAGGGACATTTCCTAATATTGACTTTTCGATGCCAAAAAGTTTTAAATGGCACAACTTATCGGAAAACAATATATGTATATTAGGTATGGTAAAAATGGTATTGTGTGTCCCTAACGACCATTTCGCAAAAGGGGTCAAAATAATCCTAAATATAGATAATATTTGATATTTTTTTAGGCACCCAAACCGTAGGAAAACACTAATTATGCTTTAGATTAAAATATAGAGAGTAAGAATAAAAATAATTTATAGATAAAAGATAAATAAAAACTGGGCTGTAAACCTCTAAAATTTCGAGCCAAAGATTTAGATTTCTGTACGATATATCGAATGGTGTTAAGAGCCTCTGAGCCAATGATTTAATACAAACAAATAGTATTATTCTCTCAATCGCTGTTCCGAAACTTTTTTTACTAAAGGATTACAATTTAATCAATTATAATGAAATTAAAGAAATTTCCTAAAGATTTTTAATAGGATTTTTTGACAATGGAACAATAATTTCATATTTCACTCAATGTGATGAAGTTAAATAAAAAGTTTTTCCTAAGATCAAAGTTTTAAAGATAGTCAAGTATAGTATGTAAGTAGTAAGTATGAATAGTTAATAGACGCGAAAGAACTGACCGGTAAATTAGGGTATGATATAAAATCGATAAAAATGCATAATGTGGCAATGTCACTAGCCAGAATCGTGCATAACTGAGTGAATGTGATAAAGATGAAGAAAGCATAACGGTGACAGCAACTGCAGCAGCAAAAACAACGTTGAATGACGAGTTAAGCGGACAAGTGAGCAGAGTGGAAAATACAATAACACATAACGTGAAATTCAGAGAGAGAGAGAGTGAAAGAGAGAGAGTGAGTAAGAGAGAGTGAATAGGGGTGATAGTTGGCTATATTAAGATATAGTTGTTTTTACAATTGTATGTCTTTAATATGTACCCTAACACAATGTATAATACATATTTAAATTCGAATATGTATTATGTATGTATATGTTTATGCATGTCCGCCAATGCTGAAGACGGTGCGAAATCTTTTCTAATTCGTATCAAGAACAAAATCGGTTTGATTTTATTTTAAATTGTTTATTTCTGATCGTAGCATGGCGTATGCGTAATATTCCTTGGAACACTTTTAACACAAACTTTTATGTTGAACCCTTTTCTGTGTAGCGAGCAAATATAATTGTCGATGCTTGCATTAATTTAGCAATTACAACGTCAAACTGTGCCAAGAGCTGCTAGAGAACGACGAGATGTGAGAATGGGAGGTGAAGCGGGAGCATTGAAGAAGGGTATGTCAGGCAGACGAGCGGACAGACAGGCGGACAGACGGACAGACGGACAGTTGGACAGACAGTCGGACAAACAATCGCCCCAGGGAGCAATACGAAATATACACATGTATGTATGTACATATGTATATTCCCAGGCGGTTTCTCCACCCGTTCATTTCATTTCATTTCATTTGATTTCAGCGGCAAATTGCATTTAGCCGTTATTGAAAACTGTATTTGCACGTCAACTGAAGAGATTGCAGAATTCACTGAAATACGAATTACGGTAAAAATGTTGAAATGTTGAAAACTTTAAATAGTTTGTCACTTTAATACAGGAATATTCAAGAGAAACTTTATCACTGCGATTCAAATGAATCTTTGTCGGAACGCACTCGCGACCTTTGAACAAGGACTGAGATTGCGATTGAGATTGAGAGGGCGAAAAAAAATGCGAAGGTGAATCCGAATGCGAATGCGAATTGGCATGGGAATACAGAATAAATAACTATACATATACAATAGTAGAATATCTATGTATGTATGCATATGATAAGGGAATGCGGGCAGAAATGCAGAGGTAGGAAAAGGCGGCAATTTCTAAACGCTTCATTACGTTACGCGTTATGTTTATCTTACGTTGCACTTGAGTAGACGCCTTTCACTATTTGCTATTTGCATTGGCCAAATTCGCCTGCGCCTTTGCCAAACATTTCGCGAGCTAAATTGCGTACCAAACTAACGGCGGAGGTGTTCGCTGCTCGCAATAAACCGTCGCGACGCGTCGCTTCAATTGCACTTTCTGTGGGGGGACCCTGGTAACTATTCCTATTCCGATTCCGATTCCGATTTCGACCGACCGACCACTCGACCACTCTACCACTCGAGGCACTCTCCCTCTCTCTCTCTCTCTCTCTCTTACGCTCACGCTCACGCTCCCTCTCCCGCTCTTTCGCTCTCTCTATCTCTGTCGTCTGGCTGTCAGTTTGCTCGTTTGGCAGCCAATGCACAACTAATTCTCTAATCTGCCGCGTCACCTGTCCCTGCCTCTCGCTGTCCCGAGCTCATAATTATTTGAATGCGCTACACAACTTTGACTCGGCATATTATTTTCTGTTTCTGTTCTAAGCACGTGTCAAAAGCTTACATCAGTTTTGTGTCACAGCTCCTTCAACTTGCAGTTCAATTTCATCAATGTTTTTGTCGTCTTCTGTGTTGCGCGTAGTGCATTATTTTGTCGGATATGACACATTAATTTGAGTACTTGTAGGTATTGTTTCCCAATACCTATGTATACATTTATTAACCAATGTCTTTGTCTGTGTCTTTGTCGAAATATTCTCTGTTATGCTAACTGTTCGCTCACCATTTAGTTTTTTTTTTTTTTTTTTGCCTTGCTCGCAATCTTTCTCCCTCTTTCCCTGACTGACTGTCTCCCTATCTCACTCTCTCCGCCTTCAGCGTGTGTCTTTCTCTCGCTGTTATTCTATTTTCCCTTGGTTTAGTTTAGTATTGCATATTGTTTATTATTACCGTTTCGTCTGCCACGTTCGCTGAGCATAAAACAGAAATTTGGTTCAAATTTGATGCTGAACTTTCGCTCAACCGATTGTTACAATACAGACATCACAGCATTTTAAATAATATATTATTAAATTTAGAAGACCTCTCATGCTTGTAATCCCAAAATCATATACTACATATTTATTAGCACTATGCAAATAAATAGATCGACGAGCTATTTATTCACACTCGAATTATTTTTGCCATTCAAATATATGTACATACATACGTATGTATGCAATGTAGTCGCTGGCTACCTTTGAATTATATTTAGTTATATATAGACAACATCTGTACATATGTATATCTGTGCATCTGTCCCTGTCACTGTCACTGTCACCGTCACTGTCTGTGCAACTTTTGGTTTGATCCAAGTATTTGCCAGCAAACATGTTTTATTTACTAACAAGAGTACTATCCTACTATTGACTTGGCTTACTGTGTTGGGGCTCTGACGGATTTAGATGGATAAGATTTGTGTCACGCCTTCAATACACGTTTGACTTTGGCGCACTATCTTATGCATATTTTGGGGAATAGCTCGATTCCCAATAGCTTGACAAAAAGTGCTTGAATGATTTATGGCTAAAAGGCGTCGAGTTTTGGTGTAAAGCGAATAATTTATGGCACTCAGCTGCCTTCAGTTTATCGGTTCACTGAATCTGAACAACTCCCGAGACAGTTTGGACTTGGACTATAAAGTGCCACCACTACCTTATCCTTATCAGTATGCCAGCTTACCGAAAAGGTGCGTTCCACTTCATAGGCTTCTGCCGAGCGTCTGCAGTTGAATTTGTTGTCTATTTTTTTTTTTTTTTTTTGTGCTCAACTTATATGAAGTATAACTCAAAGCGATTTCAAACAACACAGTATACATATAATATCGCGTACCAATCATCTCGGTTATGTACTTACATAATACCTGCTGATATCATTTCGTACTTGACAACCGTGTGATAGACATCGACTGATTGAAATGACGTCAAATGAAAAGACAATTGATATTACGAGTGTACAATTGAATGGAATTTCTAACTCAAGGACTCAACTTGGGAACTAGATTGCGTTATCATTGCGAGATATTTATCAACAATCCCATTCTTGACTCAATCTGAAATTGTCCTCAATTTCAGTTGGTGTTATAACATTTATCAACAAACTTTACAAAAATAAAATAAACTAAAAATATAATTTATTATGAATTTCTTTTAAAATATGGTTTTTCAAGGCAGTTTTAAAAGTTAACATTTCTTAAGCAATAAATATCCACCTGTAATTCCTATGGTAGCTATATTAAACAGTGGAGCGATTTCTACCAAATTTGGTCAGAATATATAAATCTAACGCACAACCAAAAGGATTTTCGAACAAACAGTCAAGACCAATCGGTCCTAAATATATCAGCTGTATAATGTCGTGGTCCGGTCCAGAAATAACAACAAACTTGATGTGCGTCTAATCTTTCGAAAATGTTTTGACTTTTCCCAATTTTGTAATACCTAATTTTGTGCTCATAATTGTATTAATCATAATTAATTAATTTTTGGAAACTTTTTCTACTAATTGTTGTTTTTAAATTTTTTGTCGAAATCTTTATAGGAAATCCAATTTGGGATTTGACAATTATTTCTAGTGAAATTAAACTGTAGATAATTTCCTCGCTGAAATATTCAATGTAAAATTACATTCGATTGTCGAATTGTTTTAATTCGAATTTGTCAGTTTTGTTTAAAATTATAAATCTCATAATAATAATAACTAATTACCATTCGCTGCCTGTTGAGTCTTTTAACTCGCCTAAACACACTTTGTGTATTAACTATTAAGCACTTTAATTAAATTTAAAGACTTAACAGTTTCATCGGCACTCACGAGATTTTTGTTGGCCCTTTTATCGTCTGGGACTCGCAGACAGGAAGGAGCATAAAATATTGGCATGCCCAATTACATTAAATAATTGATAAAGCGTCACTTTGGCAACAAGCAAAAACCCAACAGACTTAAGTCTTAAGTCTAAATCATTTAAAGTCAGGCACTTGGTTGGTTGCCATAGTTTGGGCTCCTAATATGTAAATTGTGTGAGCTTCAAATATTTATCATACGCCATGTTAACCGCAGAAGCTCGAAAGCAAAGTGTTTCTATTTGCCCATTGCCCTCGTTGTGATGAAAGCTGTGAGCACCGAAGAGTCCCGCTACGTGAATACATAAACAGTGTATGAATACCAGTGTGAGTTTGAGTGTGACTGTGAGTGGGAATATGTGTTTGGGTACTCATACTGTCGATTGGCCTAAGTGAAAGCTGCCACAGCTGTCCACACGAATATGGCACTTACACAGTATGTAATACACACTCCACACACACACACACACACACACACACACAGGCATGTATTCGCACAATATCTGGACAGACAATGGTATCAATGGTATCAACGCCATTTAGTCACGGCTTTCCATATTCCCTCGTCCTTTACTTAAACTCAGCCCAAATTCTGCAGTCAATACTAGAATTGATTGTATTGTTGATTGGCAAATCTAATCCGTTTGCAGCTTAGTGTCAAATCAAGATAATAACATTACGGTTTTCAACTTGATTTTCTGAATACCATTTACACACAATATGAAATAAAATCTAACAAAAGTTGTTAAAGATACTAGCTATGTTCCCGATTTCATAAATCAATTTGAAAGATAAATTACAAAAGAAAAAATTTCAGTATATCAAATTTTAATTAGTTTTTTGACAAAAAAATAATGTTTTAAAATGCGGCAATATTAGGGCCCCAAAAGGAGAGTTCTTAATATAAAAATGCGACTCCTTCATTAATAGGAATATTTTAATATGTCACATTTTTTGTTGAATCTATCACTAATCTTTAAAAGGTCAGAAAATAAATTTAGCGACCAAAATAATTTAAACACATGTTATTATTTCAGATTTTCTCAAAACCAAGATGTTTTTTTCTAACTCAATGAATTTTTATGTTAACGACCAATTTTTTTTTTTTTAAAAATTTGTAATTTTAAGACCAAAATCTTGATTCAGAACATTTGTTGATCAGTGTATGTATATTTGGCATGTCCTAGGACTTTGGTTAAGTCAGTCACTCTCCACCAAAGAATTTCTGATTATTTTCTGTGGTGGGCTTGGTCTTCCCGTCCCCCGACTCCCTCCCCCCGTTTGTAAGTAATGCGAGTATAGGTATTAGATTCGAAGTGATAAAAGGCGGATGCTGGGAATTCCTGGCAGCTCGGTGACTTGGTAACATTGACATGGGGATGCCAGCTAAAATGGTTAATGCAGGAGAAGCAAAGCCAAGGCAACACCGGCAACAGCAACAGCATCAACATCAGCATCATCTCGGGCTTTTGGTAACAGTTGTGGCTGTCAGCACATTTTCCTGTCGCTGTCGCTGTCGCTGCCGTTGCCGTTGCCTTTTATTTATTGGAGACAGTTTTTGGCCTTGTTCTTGTCATCCTTGTTCTTGTCCTTCTCGCTCTCGTTGGGGTTGTTGCTATTGTTAGACTACAACAACTTTGATGACGGTCGTTATGGAAGTCGTCGATTTGGAATTCCTTTTCGCTGTCCCTCCGAAGTCGGCTTCTGGTTGTACACATCAGCTTAGATGGCTACAGTTACAGTAACTGTTGACGGTTGAATGCGTACACACTCCTCGACTTCCCCTTTCCCATTTACCCTTTCCCATTTCCCCTCTACTCATCATCCCATTCGTATTCACGCCTGTTTTGTCTGCTGTCAGAGCTAAACTGTTTATTATTTAACAATATCGCACTTTATGACTAAGTGTCGACTTGTCAGCATACATATGTGAGCTCTTATTTATTTATAACCGCACTTCGCACCATTTTAAAATAGATGGGGCATACAACATTCCCCACACACACACACACACACACACACACACGTTCAACTTATGACTGCTTATGGCGCTTGCAAATGCCAGTTACAAATTTTAATAGTTGCCCACAGACAATGGATTACGAACTGCAATTGTTGCTCGAGTTGCTGCTGCTGCTGTTGCCGTTGCCGTTGCCACAGCTGTTGCTGACACCAAGCCTTGCCACACACATGAGTGTGTATTCAGTGTGTGTGTGTGTGTGAGCAGTTGTGGCCCCAAGGGGCACCAAGCCGGAAGCAAGCCGTTAAGCGGCAACCGCCTGAAAAGTATGCTACGCATTGTCATTGCTTCAAGTCGCGTTCCTCGGATGTTGAATGTGTGCTGACACTGGGGAGGGGGGTGTCAAATGGAGTGTTGATTGTGTGAACGACATTTACACTCTTTATCAGCTACATAAAGTGTTTACTCAAAATGGTGTCTAAGGATTTCTTGCCGCATTAGAATAGAGATAAAACATTTTAGATTACAGACATAATATACAAATTCAGCAGGGATGATAAAACCCACAACTAAAAGAAAATACCCAAATAAAACTATATATATACAGAGTGGCATCCTCAACTAAAAAATTGTCGAAAATTAAAGATGGGATCCCGAATTAACGAATACTCATTTACATAGTACTTTTATGAACTTGATGGTTTCACAAAATAAAAGTGCTTTTACGCCGTTCTGCCCAGCCAATCTTAATGCGATAAAGTAGAATGATAGATACAAATAATATATAGCGTTAGTTACTAATAATAGCGTAGTATATTTAAAACTGTTCGGTAAGGAGCAGAGATTTGAAAGAAACCTGACCGGTCCCAACGCAATTAGAGTTTGCATGTCAAATTTGGTTGCTCTAGCTCTTAAAGTCTTTGAGATCTAGTAGCTCTCATAAACGGACGGACAGACTGACCGAGGGACATGGCCATATCGACTCGACTGTTGATGCTGATCGAGAATACGAATACTTTATAGGTTCTGACATGCCTCCTTCTCCCAGTTAGATAATTAACTCCAAAGTAACGAGTATAATAATACAATGGCAATTAAAAATTTCCTCAAAATATAAAGAGAAATTTAAAAAATAGCTACTATTCAGCGATTCGAAGAACTAGATCAACAAAATTTGCCGCACAGACTTTAATGAATCGAAAGCCAATCAAGTAAAGTACAATTTTTCACAAAGTCGCAAACAGTAAAAATGTGTTGCACTCACAGTTGTCGAAAAATTTTACAATCAGACCTGTTTCGGTTTTCAGTTATATTTTTTTTTATCTCTCTAATATTTCCTCATTTCTGATTAGATTAATTTGCCTTGGCAGTCAACTGACCTAACAATAATGTGGCCAACTTTCAGGCTTGCCAAGTTGTCAGAGTTTGTTTGCATTTAGTATTAAAAAATGCTTTTCAAAATATTGAATTATTTCTGCACATACAAAGTCAGACCCTTTCATTAATTTTAATTTTTACAAATATATTCGATCATTAGAACACGGCGAGTGCATCCGAAAAATGTTTTGGATATAGAGCAAGCTATGGACAATTCCAAATAATTTATAAATCAATTAAATTATTTAAAAATTAACTGATTATGCAACATCCGTCCTAAACCATTAGAGTATGTAACAAATATTTGGTTTTACACTGATTAGCATGCAAAAATTAATTAATTTATTTGGAGTTAGCGAATTTGTACACGCTAGCTCAAGTGAATACTTAATTTATAAAATCTTCATTGAAAGTGAATACTGAATAGGCTTCGAATAATGTGTAAAATTATTAAAAATGATTAAATATACAAGTTCTTTTCCCTTTTCGTAAATTCTGCTTTATGCCCAATATAACTACTGCAATTAATTTGATCAGTATCTGCGCTTTTTTTGTAAATGTTTCTGAGAAGTGAAAAATTAAATTATTTTCACAAAACTCATCACACGGCTTTAATACGCTTCAACTGCAAATACTTGTAGTTTTAGTAAGATATTTGTTTAGTTTTTCTTAAATAAGAACATTAGTCTTAATAAGAGGACTGTTTGGAAAAGGTCAAATAGCCCAAGGGGTCTTGAGAATAACGCTTTGCACATGGCAATCATATCACATACAAGGCTTTCACATATATGCATGTACATAGCACATTGGCATCCTCGGGTCATGATGACGTTGATTTGATTTCATTTCGAAGTAGCCATCAAATACAACAACGACATGCTTCTGTATGTTATCCTATGATTTATTTGCAACATTCGGGCATTGCCACAGGCCACACTGAGATGAAGTGGTGAGGGGAGTGGGGGGGGACTTATAACTGAAACATACTTATGCGCAAATACATAAAAATAAAGCATATAGAATAATACATAGAAATGATCATTGCGTTAGCGCTTGTGTCGTCGTGACAGCAAAAGCTTTTATTGATTTTTCCTTTCATTTCACGGGCATCACCCAGCAGCAACATCTTGGCCACGTTAGAAGAAGTCAGACATTGACATGGCACATTCACACTCACACTTACACTCACGTGCCAAACACAGTTAAGAGCTGTTGCTGGTTTCGAAACTTACGCAGTTGTCAACCATCTCAAAGGAGGAAACAACTATTTCCCAACTACCGCTGTGGCATTGACAGTGGCAGTGTCGGTGACTGTGACGCTGCCTGTGGCATGTTCTGTTGCAACTTGAATTTTCGCGCAGTAAGCAAACATGTCAGACTTTAGTTTAAATGAGAATTCATGTCGATATGTTGCAGCCTCCGCGATGGAGGTGAGAGCCTCCCAAAATAAAATCTGACGTGTGTCCTGGACAGCCGTTTTCACACATCTGGAGTGATGACTGATGGAAAGCGCTGTGTGTCGCCATTGTTTGTCCATGAACCAAACTATTGCCAACGATTCGATCAATCAATCAATCATACAATCAGTCACAGTCGAATGGTCAACGCAACACAAACTGCTGTTGCTGCAATCAAGTCAGCAAATATTTTGCTAAGCGACTTGGCCAACAGTCAACCCGTCGTTGTTGTTGTTGATGTTGTTGTTGCTGATGCCCTTGTAGATTCTTCACTGTACTTGTTATCAGGCAATTTATATTTATACATTCCAAATGGTCTCAGGATACTGTAAACCAATTGTGTGGCGTCACTTTGAGAATTCAGAAGACAGTTAAGACCGGAACTCGATTCAGATTCACAAGAAGAATGCATTGTGATAAAAAAGAGCACAAGTAACTGCAATGATTTTTGAGACTCATACAAGGAGCAACATTAGCTAAGGTAAAAGGTTGGTTAATAAATATGTATAACTATAGATTGATAAATCGATTAACCGCATTATACATAAATCTCTAATCAGATAGCAAACCGATAAAAGATTGATAAATGTGAATGTGCTAAACGTTCAATCAATAATTATTGTTTTATAGTCAGAAGTTATAATAAGAAGTACTTTTCTATCGACAACTGTAAATCAGGGCTGGCAATGCTGATTAAAATTTTTAAACAGCACTGTCGAACTAATAAATAAATGCATTTTTTTAATATTAGAGTTCTTTCAGCGAAATAATTAGTTGAGTGTTGCAGTCTGCAGCAAATTACTTTGAAATGTGCTTTGTTGAAATTTTCCAGTTGTACTTTCGAAATAATTTTAATATGATTTCCAATGAGTATGTGTTTTCGCAATTACAATTGATTTAAAGTGTAGTTCAGACATTATTTAACTGGCAATTTGAAAGTACTGTAGACTGGAATACTCAAGTAAATTTAAGAATACTTTGTTGAAACACATTTTATTCAGTATTCCCGGGCCTGCTGAAAAGTGAGTAACATTTCATGAAAATTTAACTTGCAGCTTTTTGTATACATTTCACTCGTTGTTTCCCCAATTTCCTTATGTATGTAGTTATAATATACTGTTAACAATTTCTCAGAAACTATAGCCAGACAAGCTGCATTTTTCTCAGAATTCGAAATTGATTTTTAATGAAAAACATGTGTACGTAACAAGACTGTTATTAAATGACTCATAAAAAAGTCAGCTTGATTCGTCTGTCAACTCATTAAGATTCTCAACTCGTTGGCGAAATTGATGCGATATAATTAAATGCTTGTGTGTGTGTGTGTGTGAGTGTTTGTATCTGTGTGCATGGAGATATACGAGTCAAATTTAGCTGTCAAATGGAACTCAGTTCAGTTGTAATCTAAAACAGGACAAACGTTAAAAGCATTTCAATTGAATTTGTAGATAATTAAAATGAACATCAACTGTCAGCTGCCTTCAGATGACATCATCTAAGACAGGCTTCAGTCAAGCTTCCCTCTCTCCATGTGTGTGTCTGTTATGCGGAAAATTATCATTTCCTTATGCCTTTGTGCGCAAAGTCAATGAATTTTCCGGTCGAAGGAGAACATGACACTCCCCCAATTCCACCCACCGCGAACAATGCGAACGCAGCGTAAACAAGAAAATTAAAGGTTTTCACTTCAGGTTTCCGTGCTCATAGATACGCATAGAATGTTGGTTGCTTCGTTTCAGAGACATATAGATACAGATACATTTGCAGAAACAGAAACAGATATAGAAACAGGTGTGCGTGCTGTTGGTGATTTTCTTGTAGATGATATCTTTATAGCATCATATCTTCATAGCTTGTTCCATTCACACCGACACACCGAGCTCTGTTCCCCTTTCTCTCTCTTTATTTTCGGTGACTTTTGTTTGGTAGAATTCGTCGCTGTCGTCGCCATTTTTGTGATTTTTCTCGCTTGCCTTTTATGGAATTTTTTTATGTTTTTTAATTCTTATTTTCTACTGCTTTCTTTGTTGGCATTCCGTTGTGACGCCTGCTTCTTTTATACTCTTCTCCTTTTATACCCTCTTCTTATATAAAAGAGTTTTAGATACTCATATAGTGTATACGAATATTGATGAAAAGTTTTCACACACTTTTGGGTTTTAGTTGTCAGTTAAGAATAAATTAACGAAATGTACAGCGGAAAGAGTATTTGGCATTTTATTATTATATTTCTCAGCTTCGTCTTTCCGTTGCTCTTTTTCATCAGCGTTTTACTCGACCTGGCTGTCGGGATTAAAGAAAATCCTTATATTTTTACCATCATATCCTCTGTACTTTATATAAAAGAGTTTTAGATACTCATATAGAGTATACGAATATTGATGAAAAGTTTTCATTTCATCAGCATTTTCTTGGCTGTGGGGTTTTTATCCTCTGTATTTTATAAAAAAGTTTTTAAATAAAAAAAAAAAAAATAAAAAATACATTTTAGTTGTCAGTTAAGACTAAATTAACGAAATGTACAGCGGAAAGAGTATTTGGCATTTTATTATTATATTTCTCAGCTTCGTCTTTCCGTTGCTCTTTTTCATCAGCGTTTTACTCGACCTGGCTGTCGGGATTAAAGAAAATCCTTATATATTTTTACCATCATATCCTCTGTACTTTATGACTCTCGCGCTTTAATCAAATTGCCAGTCGTTTTCGGTCCAGGGTTTTACGAGGCGTATGCGCAATTCAGCCCACACACGTTAAATTTAGCATAGAAATTGCAAATGGTTGCAGTTGTACACATGGAAAGTAAGCTGACTCGGTAGATCTGGTTCTCTGAGTGGGAGTGTTTGATTTTCCACTGTCAGTCCTCTGATTAACCTTGCAAAAGTCTGTGCAAAATGTACGCATGAAAAATTCATATATTTCAATCGCCAGAGGCAGCATTTTGGCATAAAATTTATGGCAATTGCAGCTGCAACTGCAACTGCAACAGCAACAGTAACTGAATCAACTGCAGTCGACTCAAGTTACTGCTATGGTACTGATTGCTCATAAGCCATGTACGCCATACGCCTCCTCATGCATCCGAATATATGGCAAAATCTCGTTATTACCGATATCCTGCGGCCGGTCGGCATGAACGTGTTGGCGTGTTGCAAGCTTATGAAGCTTTCAATGCTGCAGCATTAGTTGGTGTGCGTGGGCGACTGGGAGGGAGTTGGACGTGGGTGTGAGAGTGGCAGGGTAGTGGACGTGTAAGTGGGCGTATTTGTGGCTGTTGCATATGAATATTTAGCAATGGTTTTGACTCGCTTTAACTGTTGTTTTTCATTCTCGCCTTTGGCGAAGCCGTAACATGTTGATTGCAGCGCCCAAGTGTGGCAATCTCTTCACATGCATATGCATGTTAAAAGCTTTTAAGTGCCAAGCACTTTCTTTAATCTCTTAAGCACCAAGCCACAGGTGCAAATCTCATTTTAGATAGTGAAAATAATAATATGCTTTTTGTTTGTTTACTGATAGATCCAGCAGTTAACTGTACAGCTTCCAGACTAAGCTTATTAGAATCTCGAATCGAGCAACACGACTGTATCTATTCTGTAAGCATAAATCGAATGAAATCAGGGAAACCAACCGATACAAATATCGGTTCCGATTCCGGTTTCAGTTTAGGTTGGTCCCGCGACAAATCAGTGCTAAAAGGTTATATATTAGTTTCGTATAATAAATAAATAATAAAATAAGGAGGGGGCTTCTACGAGAGAGGTATTATGAAGTTGCCGTCTAGATGGAAACAGATTATCGAACAAAACGGCCATATTTGAAATAAATCCAATCACTGTAACACTTTTATAAAACATTGAATAAAGAGCAAAAAAGCGGAAGGGAGATATTTGCCAACCTTTTAAAATATGTAAAAAACTTTTAGACTTTGATCTGTAGAAATTAAGAATATTCAAGAAACTCTTTTAATCCTTAAAATGTTGTATAAAATTCGGTTCGGTGGCTCGGACCATACCTTGTTTTTAACTTTATAAAGTCTAAACTAGATTAAGATTTACACAAATGTTTTTTTCAAGGCGAAGACTCGGTTCGTAACTGTTTGAAAATGCTCTACTACCTAAAAGTAAGATTAATTTTTATTTTGTTATGAATACAGGTGTTGGCGATGGAGATCAAATGGCAGGAAAATAATTAAAGGGGAAAATTAAAATACGCAAGCCTCTCCACATTATAATTTGTATATTTAAAGTTTCAATTTTTAACCCTTAAATGGAGAAACGTGTATCGATGCATCTATAAAAAATGTTCCTTTATATACTTTATTATGTAGAGGATGGCTTTTGACAACATTAGCAGACATTTTGTCAGAAGTTGATTATTAGAAAGGTTTTGTGTATTTGAAGCAAATTTATTTATAACTTTTCTATTTGAAAGTTCAAATTATTTATGGTCATGGAGTTGGCAGTTAATGGCCATAATCGAAATCGATCCAACCAAGCGCCCAAGTAATGCAAATGCTCCCTTTGTAACATTTCTACAGTCTATTGTCACACCATTTCCATGGAGCTCGGCAAACAGGAGTGTGACTTTCGATAAGTTCTGCAATTCAAACGAACATTACACAATTGAAATTTTCCAGAGCATTTGAATAGGTTAAATGTCCAGAGAATCAAACAAAGCCCTCGAATAAATGGAATTCTAGATAGGAAAAGAAAGAAAAAAATATATTTACACGTATATTTAAAGGGAAATGAAAGAGAAAAACGACACGAAACACAATTTGCCTGAGTATTGACAAGTATTTGTTGACACGGGGGTAAGGAACAATGGCCAATGGCACAATGGACAGTGGACAGTGGACAGTGGACAGGAGACAGGAGTGTAACGCCTTTATTCAGCAAAATTTCTAAATTCAACACAGACTAAAATAAAATGCAATAAAGCAAAACGACATACTTTTAAATTTAGCGATCATTTGGTTTAAAGACTTGAATTATAGAACAGTTTTAGGATCTTCTTTCTTTAAGGCTGTCTCTCGAGACTTTTTTTAGTTCTGTACTACACAATTGATTTTAATTTTTGTTCTTGTAGACGATGAATATATTTTTGGTCTGCCCTTCTATTCGACTGTCCGACTCTCTAGATATCTCGATGTAACTCGGTAAATGTTCGTCATTTTATCTGCAGGCAGCACATATGCTTATGCTGAAGGGGATGGATCGGATCAATAGATCAAATAGCTGCTATGGAAAGTAAATTATTAGCTAGAATACCTTCATTACTTATTTTTTTGAATCAAATCAATTCATCTGTAGTCTTCTTGCAGATGGATTGCTTTGATTAAAATCAGAGTTGTGTAATTTATTCGAGTCTTAGAAATGGATCGAATCTAAAACATTATTTTACAATAATCAATATATCGTATACTAAATCAATTTCACAGTCATACAACTTCCGGACATTATGGAATTGAACTCAGAGGACTCTAGAAGGACATCAAGAATTTATCTGAATTTAATAGTTTACACTACCAAAAATGCGAAATTCAAATGCGAGTGGAAATTATCAAGCTCTGATCTGTAGCAAGATGTCGTGCAACTTGCAGTGCGTTTGAAGTTTTGCTGGCTTTTGTTGCGTTGCATTGTCTTGAGGCTGAAGCTGAAGCTACAATTATGCAGCACAATGGCCAGGGCAAGACAATGTGTTGGTTGTTGCATTCATAAACTTGCAACCCAAAGGTAAACCAACTAATTTGCAGTGTGTGTGACACGCACACACCTACACACCCACACACACGCACACACACTCAGAGAGAGTGTGATGGGGGGAATGAATGAAGAAAGGCAAAGGTAAAGACAAAAGCGACCTAGAGAATCGACTAAGCTTAATCGATAGCAAAATAGAAACAACACTAACAACAACTGGCAACAACTGACGACTGACGACCGACGACCGACAACTGGCGACTGTCACGCGTCCAACGCTAGGGGCCAGTGTTGCCAAGGTAAGCCCAGGCGTATGCGTAATATTGTGTTATCGAAGGTGATGCATAAGTCCCGCCAGCTGTAACTGCACTCAGGGAGAGAGCTGATACAGCGTATAACATTGCATAAATTACCGGTTGCTGCACATCGAAGGCGCCAGACAGCCGGACGGCCGCCTGCAGAAGCTGCTGCTGCTGCTGCTGCCGCTGTCGCTGCCGCTGCTGATGCTGACACAATTTTCGCTGCTGCAAAGCTGCGGTGGCTGCTGCAGAATAGACACACTCACACACATACACCAATGCAGTAACGCACACGAAGCCGGAACGAGGCAAATGGCGAACGCTTACGAATTGCAGCCCGGCAGCAGATTCAACTTCAACTTCAGCTTCAGCTTCAGTCTCAGTCTCAGTTTCGGTTACAGTTACAGTTCTAGCCAACAAATTTTCAGTGCCCGGGGCTGTTGAACTGCACTGCACCGCACAGACACAGACACAGAAACATACACTTACACTTACACATACACATACACATTCACATAGAGAAAGAACTCTTTCTGTTCGTCTATTTCGTCGTGAGCTGTGCTGTGGTTTGTTCAAATTTGTTGCAACGATATTATTGTTGTTGTTGTTGTTGCTGTTGATGTTGTTGCTGGCGTGTTATTGCACATTTTTCATCTCACGTTGCCAAAAAAATAACATAGAGCACTGGCAACAACAACTAAGAGCACGGCCTGCCGGTCAGTAGGTTCAAGTGTCGCCGACCTGTGTCCGTGTCCGTGTCCGTGTCCTCATCCGTGTCCGTGTCCCGCTCCGTCTCTCGATGTCTCACTAAGTGCCTAGTAACGTACACGTACACGTGTGTGTGTGTGTGTGTGCGTGTATGCGTGTGTGTGAGCCCAAAAGTATGCTAGGCTATTTAGCCTAGTTTCGGTTGCCCGCTGATGCAGTTGTTGTTGCTGGTTGTTTTTTGCTGTTGTTGTTGTTGCTATTGTTGTTATTCCAGTTCTTCCCGCTGCTCACACAAACACTGTTTTTATAATTATTATTTTTCTAATTTGGAAGAGCTAATAACAAATTATATTTATAATTTTCTTCATAATTGCCAACTGCTGTTTATCGCAAATTTCTGCAGTCTCAATTGCAGTGAGAATTGTACTTGTTATGTTTTTGTTATTGTTTTGTTGCTATTGTTGTTGTTCTTCATGTGTCGCATAGGTGAACGCGTGTGTGTGTGTGTGTGTATGTGCGTCGAATTGTAGTAAAAATAGTAAAACACTCGCAAAGTTCGGCACTAAAAATAGCAGAACGCAGCTAACGGCTTTTCGTGTGTTCTTCTTCTTATTGTTATTGTTGATTTGTTGTTGTTGTTGTTGTTACTGTTGTTGCTGTGATGGCTAATGAATTTGCTGCTGTTGTTCTTGTGGTTGTTGTTGTTTTTGGCTGCGTCGTTCGTTGCGTATCGTATGCGAAAACGTAACACGCTCGTTCGCCGGATAATAAAAGACTGTCGCTGTCGATGGCAACGCCGAAAGTTAAACCAAATAACCGAATAACCCATTAGCCGAGTGCCCAGCGAATCGCTGCTGCTGTCGGCAGAGCCGAGTTCGATTCGTGTGCATCGCATCGCATCGCGTCGGTGGGACGCATGAGCATGAAACGCCGCCATAGATAACAAGCCAAAAGGCGCACAGGATAAGAAACTGTTTGGGAATGGAACACGACTAGCGATAACAGTATTGAGCTCTCTCACTCTCTCTCTTTCTCGCTCTCTCTCTCTCCCACACATTCTCGTCCCCAGCTCAATGCAGCAGTGGCTGTGGCGCATTGTGGTGTGTGTGAGTGCGTGGATGTAACTGTGAGAGTGAGATGGGATGGGGTGAAATTTCACTGTTGGGTTGCACGCACGGAAAGCGGCGTGGGCAGTAGCTCTTCCTACCCCCTACCCCCCCTACCCTATAACCTACACCCCACCACGCCCACAACACACCGCTGCCTTTTCTTAGACAAGCAAGCGCGCAAGTTTTTGACGCCCGTTTTAAGTCTATTGGAGAAGAGGTCTCATTTTTATTTTAGTTGCATTGCGCTACTTTGCTGCGGCATTTTCGAACTGACAAGCAACATGACAAAATAGCAATTCTATTTGTGCACACAAAACCACTTCGATTCGGACTATTTGCATTAACCGCATCGAATCATGAAATTGCACATACTTTGGACATGAGCGAAATAACAAATAAATTATATATAAATAAATAAATAAATATAAATAAATTATATATAAATCATACACATTCTGATATTTGAATTCCACTCCTTTTTTTCTCCATATTTTCAACACATGCGAACATTAATAATAATATAAATTTCTTAGGATTAGCAATTTATGGAAAAATGGAACGATCCCAACCTTTTTATGTCTTGCAAGTTTGATTTCTACACAATACTTGCCCTACAGCTCTAGTTATTTAGTTATTTCGGGTTCCAGCGCATCAAGATTTTGGCAATCTTCCCTTCTTTTTCTTGGAAACCTATAATTTGTAATTTATAAATATGTGTTTACACCCTCATCCTTTGGTATATACTTAATTACTTAACAGACAAATTTAATTTATTCCGTAACGTTCTGTAACATTAAATAAATGTTATAAAACCTAAATATATTAATAGATTTGAACATATTTCTTTATTTATCGAGACAAACCTAACTTTAATTTTAAGTAATTTTTCAATGGAAATCATATGGTACCTGAAAAATGGTATAAATGAAATAAAAATAATAATTTAAGAAAAGTGTACCAAAAGTGAACCGCTAGAACGTTTTGGTTCTTAAGAAAATATTTTTTGTTTGTGAACGGTTCCGGCTTTATTCCCTGTATCAAATTTAATAATACTATAAAGAAAGTCTGTTCTTATGTTAATGTAACTAATATATAGATACAAGTTGACCGCAATATTAAAATCTAAATTCTTGCTTTCAGCGATTCTAAAAAATTGATAGATATCTTTAATTTTGTGCTCACAAAAAAATCCCAACAATTCATTAAATAATAAATATTTTTAGCTTGAGATACATCCCATCAATTGGACATAATTCGTCCATCAAATTATTTAAGCAACAAACAAAGATGTAGAGCTTAATTTAGTCAAATAAAACTTTTAACTTGTAAAAGATATACTTTTATTAAACCTCCCAAAATACGTAGAAGTAATAATATGAATTGTTTGTTTTTTTTTAAGTTTTATTTATGTAGTTTTTTATTTTAATCATTGTTTAAATCTACAAATACATTTACAGCGGAGGGCGAAAGAACAAAAAATTAAAAATGTTTACTCTCATGTTTTTGGTTTTTGTTGTTGTTGTTGTTACATATTATATCGTATGCAAATTTGTAGTTTTTCTGCCTGTTTCTTGACAAATTATTCAAGTTATCGTTATAGCTTTAAACGTTTATAGAATTGTTTTACTTTCTTTATAAATATTTTTTGTTCACATTATGCATTTATATAGTTTTTGTTTTTTGTGTTCTTTTTAGCTTAGTTTCACTTTCACATCAACAACATTCATGATCATGAACATCGTTATTAATATTATTATTATTATTCAATATAATTTGTTAACAACTAATAATAATTTTGTTTTTGTTTGTCATAACTAACATGCCATAATGCAATCAGTATCATTAATATCAATGTCAATGATCATTGAAACATCATTAAATTATAATGAAAAGATAACAAATCGAAAACAGATTGAAAAGCAGCGGCGGATTTATGTCTCTGCAATTGTGAATGTGACTTGGGGTGTGACTAACTGACAGATTGAACTCTTTTCACATTTTTCACAAATATTCAATCAGTCAACAACGGTCAAATGGTTGACCTTTTTGTATTAATGCCGTACTGAACTCATTGCTACTTTTAATGCCAATTATTTTTTTAGCCGCTAATCAGAGTTTGTGTGGGCGAGGGTGTCTTTGTGTGTGTGTGTGTCTGTGGGTGTGTGTGTGTGAAAAGCGAAAGTCATACAAAAACACAATACTGTTAGCTACTGTCATGACCCGTTGAGGGTCGATGTGCTGTGTTAAACGTTGCAAACATTCACATTGTGGGCGTGGTTGCATACACGCACACACACACACACACACACATTCATTTGAGCCTAAGCTTGCACCCAAGCATCTAAATGTGTGTATGTTCGTGAGTGTGTGTGTGTGTGTGAGTGTGTTAGGGCTTAAAATGCACATAAAGAACAATTTTACATGTTATGTTTTATGGCTTTTATAAACTTTTACTCATATGTCATATAACAAATCGGATGCAGCTTTCATGGCTTTTCAACAGAAGTCGAGCTGCTCTCTGGGATTGTATTCTGAAGGCTCCCCTCTTGATGGCTCTATGCCGCACTCCTCTCTCCCTCTCGCGCCAGTTGATAGATTTTGTTATCGTTTTTGGTGTATGTATTGCATAGCTCCATATATATAATCAATTTTTCAATATAATATATGTGTATATATATAAACAATTATAATAATTGTGTTGCCTCTTTGTTATTATAATTACTGTTATTTTTATTGTTTTATTTCAATTTGTATATTTTGCAATCGGTCTCACTGTCGCCTCACAAATATTTCGAAAGTTATGTTGTTTTTCATTTTCATTTTGTTGTTGCTTGTTTTTGTTTATTTCTTTGTTTATATTCGCTTCTTCTCTGCTTATTTGTAACTACACTAGTTTATTCTTCTGTTTTTATTTTGTCAAAATTTTCGTTTTTGTTTTTAATTTTTCTAAACTCCTTATATAATTTGTCTCTTCATGCGTTGTGTGAGTGTGAGTGTGTGTGTATATGTATCTGTGTGAGTAGGTTTGTAAATATTATTAATGTTAGTTGCGCTTTAGCTTTGCTTTTGTTTCTTTGCGCTTTTGCGTTGTTTATGTTTTTGTTTTTGGTTTTTCTTGTCATCGTTTACTTGAATATTGTTGTGTTTATGCCATTTGTTAAATAATTTTACTAAAAACTTTGTTAGGTTATTGTTTGCTGAGTTGCTTGTGGGGTTCATCTTGTTATTGTTTCGAAATTTTGTTTCTTGGTTTGTTTTTGTTGAAAGTTTTTACTTTATTTTTATTTAAATCTTATTTATAGCTTTATTTTATAATTTAAATTTACTTAAACATTTAAAATAATTATCGCTTGCATTTTTGTTTTCTCTCTTATTTTTGTTTTGTTGGTTTCTTTACTTTAAATAGTTAAATTAAAACTCTAAAACATATTGCAATATGTTTTATGCTGTAGCTTTTGCTCTTGTTGTTGCAATAGCAGTTGTTGCAGTGGTTGTTTTCGACGTTGCCAGCCACACAGATAACTGTGATCGCTGTGGTTGCACTTTGTGGTAAATAAACAATTACTATTTGTTGCTTTTGCTGAATCTGTGAAGTATTCTGTGTTTGAAGGTGTAGATGTGTGTGGTTGTAGTTGTAGTTGTAGGTGTTGGTGTTGGTGTGGGCGTGGCTGTGTGTAGGTGTTTAATAGTATGTCTCCTGCTCCAACCAGCCACCGGGGTTGCGACGCAAGTAGAAACGACGTGTCTCATCATAGATAAAGATGGCCAACATAAATGGAATGGCTGGGAACCACCAAACAAGTCTGCAGGAAACACACAAAAAAAGTAATATGAGATTTAGTAATCCATTAAAATGCAGGTTCAAATAACTTAAAACTTACTTCAGAGGGTACATGCGAAGACCCTTGTCCATGCCGGGGCAGTATGACAGGAAGGCAGCAAGAACTGTTTCGAAAACAAGGCCAAAGTTCAAGGCCCAATTGCGCATGCCCTGGTGGAAGATGGAATTACGGCGCGTCTTACAGATGATCAAATCGGCCCATTGCACAACCACAATCGAAATGAAGAAGGCAGTGTGGCAGGTGTATTCCAAAGTCTTGCGATCGCGATAGGTCTACCGATTTAAAACCAATTAGAAAGGTGATAATAATATTAATATGTTAAAGCGGATAATCTTACCCATTCCTGACCATACGAATCGGTTAGATCGTTAACGGCCTTGGAGTCCCACATCTTACGGATGCCAAACAGTTTCGTTGGTAGGAAACCGTTCTCAGCCATAATGACAAAGTACACAAAGAATCCGGCAGCAGCTTGGATCATGCCAATTTGTCCATAGGCCATGGAAATCAATCTATTTTAATCAGTTCAAAGGCCAGAATAGAAAGGCATACAAACTCGTTAGATAGCGCTCAATGATATAATTTAAATATTAATTATTTTTTTCTTTTGTGTGGTAATTGTTGATGTCTTTTCGTTTCTTATTTTCTGAATGCAAGACACTCGTTACAGCTTGAAGAGTTTTATGTATCGGGCATATATTGAGTTCAGGTTAAGAGTTGGTCAAGGTTTTTGTAATTAAAGAAAATGGAAACAGTAGGGAAACATATTAAAGAAGATTGACAGATTGACAGATAGACAGTAAAAGAAGCATAAAGTTGCATATAAAAACATAGTTTTTATTACATAAAAGAAAGTTGACAAAAACCCTGAACCAACATGACTGCAGCTCCAGTCGTGCAGTTGTTTCTTAAGCAAGATTACAGAAAAGGCTTAGTTAGTTACTCTCATATTTATGCCGCAATACCTTCAAGCTCATTGATGAAATTTTCGTTTAGATTTTTTAGCAAATGAATGGTTTTTTTTTATTTAGTTTTTAAGGTGTTAGACTTTTAATTGTATAGCGTGGATTGTGTATTAAGCAAATTCATTTTTGTTTTTTTTAATTTATTTCAATTGCGCGCGTTCAATGTAAGCGTGAAACAGCAAAGATTCGGTTTCTTTGTTTGCTTTTTTTATCATCTTTTATTAAGATGAGGTGAAAAGCAAAGTTCATATTGTTAGTTTGGGTGGGCAGTGGATTATTAACATGCAGCAGCTACATATACTTAGATATACAAATATACAGGTAAACATGCAAATGTGTACACAAATCTAAAAGCACACAACAATGAGCAAGCAAATGCAGTAAACAGTATTTTGTTTTTTTCTGGTGTTTCATTTTATCATTTACTTACGTTTAAAGAAGGTATTTTTAGAAAATCAACTTATAGGTAAATTAACAAATAGGAACTTACATACAATGTATAAACATAAAATAAGAAAAACATTCGAAATGTAATGTAAAACAAAATATTTTATATACACACATACTAAATAATAGTTATTTTTATAAAATGTAATACATTAAGACAAAATCCATAGTCGTTGTTCTCGTAGCTTTTGAGTTTGATTCGACCGAGCCCACATTGAGACTTACTGCGACATTGTTGCTCTTCGACACTTGGAAACAGACTAGGTCCTCAGGTTGAGATATTGATACTGATTGATATATGTGGATTATGAGTGTATTATCTACTTAGAACACAACTGAAGCAATTTGTAAGTTTATGATTTTTGGATTTTTTGTTTTGTTGCTTATTGACTTAAACAAACTCAACTACAAGTAACGCACTAACTGGGCTAAAAGTAACAGAGCAGAAAGCTTCAATTTGTGTCAATTTGTTCTTGTTGTAGTCTTTTGTTTCTTCAACTATAAGTTTATATCTATGAATAATATTTTCAAAAGATTTTTTGTCATTTTATGTATATGCTTGTCTGCATGTGTGTGTGTGTGTGTGTGTGTGTGTTTGTATGTATTGCATTTTGTTTTGTTTGGCCAGAGACATGACCCAAAAGAATGGCTTAAGCGAGATTGTTTTCAGCGTTTCGCATTGCGACTACAACAGAAGAGTTGAGCATTGGGTCCAAAGACTATATAAGACTATATATTGGAGTATACACAAATCGAGTGTCATCTGTGTCAAATAACTGAAGGTTGTGCGACTAACACACAAACATTGATGCACATTGATTTTATATCTGGTAATAACAAAAAGTAAAATGACAGTAAGGTACAAAAGGGAAACGTTTGTTTTCTTTTATCATTTACCACAAAAAATGTTCTATTCAAATTTAGAAAATTTAGAATACGAATAAATTTTTTTTAAAAATTTTCATTCCACATTGAGAGTTCAAATAACAGGAAGAAAATAATACAGATGTACTTAATATAAATAAAACATCTTTAAGACAAGAAGAAAAATCTGAAGAGTTGACAACAAATTCAAAAAAAAAAAAAACAAAATAAATATGCATCAGCAAACGAACAAACAATCGCATTTTTGTTTTTGTTTTCTTTTTTTTCTCTTTTATGGTTGCACTATCATTTTGTGTGTGTTTAAATTTGAAATTGAATAATTGATTGCTGGCCAAATCGTGGGAAAAGGTTTGCGACACACACACAACTCAAACAAAGGTTAAAAGTCAAATTGAAAAGGTTAAATATAAGATGGTTGCATGTTTGTTCATTTTGTAGTATTTGTAACTAAACAACTAAAGTTAAACAACTCTTAGGTATTTTTTTTTTTTTTTTTTTTTTTGAATTAAACCTTATTGTTAGTTTTTTCCTGACCTGCGGTTCACCAAGTTGTCGCGGTATGGATCTCTCGGCTGACGCTTCATAATATCGCTCTCGGCTTGCTCATAAGCGAGTGAAATGGCCGGTATCTTGCGGTATAATAGCGTTCATTATAACATTATTACATTTTTGTAGTAAGTATTATTTGGATTTTAATATTTATTGGATTTTTTGTTATTTATTTATGTGCGTTATTTTGATTGGAATCAAAAAGAAAGACATAATAAAAGTTTAAAAAAAATGTGGAGGAAAATATGAAAAGGAAAATCTGGTTAAAGTTGACGAATAAACTCTTACTTGTTATATACTATTAAATATTCGCTAAGATAGTTGCTTTTGTTGTTTTTTTGTTAAAATTTAATATAATAGTAGGTACTTAGATAGAAAAGGGAATATAGAGCAGTGTTGTTACACAGTGTTAAAGAAAGTGTGTCAAGTTGTTACTTCTTTGCTTGATGTTGATGTTCTTGATGTAGATTTATCTGTATTTTTTCTTAGTTTTTGTTGCAGTTGTACAAGTAATTGGCTCCTGCGTACTTAAGAAGCCATAACTACACTGGGAGCAAAGAGTAGCACCCAAGTAACAAAACTCGTTTCGTCATACGGAGGAGCACGTACATAAGAGTGGGATGTATTGTAATATAGAGTTTGCTTAGAGCTTAACTTGCACTAAATTGCTTGATATATAGTTAGAATATATAAATATATATATAGTACGTTAAGACTAGAGAAAACTTGTGCCAGTTTGACATGGCCATAAATTAATGTGATTGGTTCGATTTGGCTTGGTTCACTACAAATCAAAGAAAAAAGTTTTATGAATGTTTGAGGCGACAGATTGACTGATTGAGAGATTGGAAAAAAGACACATCATAAGTTTCGTTTGCAATGATTGAATGATGATAGATATGTGTGTGTTGGATGAGTACAAATGGGTCACTAATTGTACACATACGAGTACTCATACTGTAAATGGCAGGTGAATAACTGCTAGGAATACATTAAATTCAAGATACAGTAATTAAGTTTAAGTAAGTATTTTTTATAAAAAAAATACACAATTTTAAGTATAATATAGACTCACTAAATATAAGTAAGTATGTAATGTTAAACCTGCTCTAGCATAATATAAGCTATCAGATCTTAGATAATGGAATTCAGATTCTTTTCTAATTACAATTATGTACGAGAGCGAGAGCGAGAGCGAGCTCAGTAATGACATGGATGTGGACTGCAGAACAAGTCAAGAGATTCGTCTTTCAGCTTGGTAGATGGCGAAACAACGTAGTCAACTTCACTTACCTTCTAAATGGACTTGAGTTTCGGTAAGATAATAGAAACTTCTGCAGAGACACAAAAGTCACACACAGGTTTTTAAGATATGACAGGCTTTTATAGAAATAATGAGTGTTACAAGCATAGAAATCATAGGGCATTAGGAAGAGTTAGAATTGTTGAAGTACCGAAGTAATATAACTAAGATTACAAGAGAGACCAAAAGGAAGCATAAGGAGGCGCGCCAAATTCAAATAATTTATTGTGATTTTGTCTTAACAGAAACAGAATAAGCTAAGATATTAGCCAAGTGGTCGAAAGTGAAGGCGCATTTTCAGTTTTCCGAGTGTAGTTTTTCAAGTGCATCAATCACATTGTTGAAGGGGCATTTTTTCTTAATTTGATGAAATCATTCAATCGTTATAGAGTTCGCCATAATAAATAGTTTTTCTTTGTGTTCATTTTGAATTGGGCTTTTCCCTTGTAATAGATAAGTTAAGAATTTGCAAATAAATTAATTGAAATAACATGATTAAATTCTTGCTATATAGAATAGTATTTGATACGAGTATGCGCATATAAGTTGAATATATATTAAATTATTGCATTTATATAATATGATGAGTAGAAATTACAAAAAAAAAAAAAAAAAAAAAAAATAAACAGCGAAGATATTTCAATAAAAAAGAAAAAATAACTTAATTATCAAACAACAATTTTTGTAAGATACAGAGTAAAAATAAAAAGAATGTAAAATTAAATTATTATACATATTTATTGGGCCTATCGCCCAGTAATTAAACAATTCTGTTGCTTGAGAGCAAAACTGCCTGAAAATTTATTACTCAGCTTGTAAGAGCTTTGAATCAAAGTCAATCAACGAATTTTTTTTCGGAGCGGAATGAGAGATATTTTAATTGGAGAGAATATAAAATAGATAAGAGATAAAAAGAATACTAGAAAGATTCCAACATTACGTTAAAAAAGTTTAAATGCTAAACTAGCTGATTTTGAAAGATTTAAAAAGTTGAAGAAAACAGGAGGAAAAACATAGAAAAAACATAAAAACATATACTTCAAAAGATTAAACAGAAATTAAGAAAACTTCAATAGTAAAGAAAATATTGTGGAAATAAAAACACTTAACATATTAAAAAAAAAAATGAACCATTTTATTAGAATTTAAACGAAAAAAAATGCAAAGACTAAAACAATTTTCGACCAAAATGTAAAAAGTATATTAGCTAATAAATAGTTGAAGCTAATTTAAAAAGATATTAGATTTCAGTTTAGTAGTTAGACAAGAGAGTTCGAAGATATATCTTTATTAAGAAAGCGTACTTTGCTTTAAAGTCCTTGACCGAAAATGTATACCGCAAATTTACTTTGTACGAAATTTAAATTGCACTTCATTATTAATTATGAATAAAATTTGCTTAAATTTGTGTCAAGATCAAAATCATATTGCTGTGAATTCACAAAATGATGATAACAAAAGTTTATTTTGATATCACTTTTACTTTTTACGTTTTGAATGTTTTATGTGTTTGTTTTTCTTTGCTTTTTTATATTTTGTAGATAGCTGTTTTGTTTATCACAAAGAAAAACTTTACCTTTCGTTGACCAGCTTATCTTGAAAGGGATTCCTGGGCTGGCGTTTCATAATATCGGATTCAGCCGTCTCATAGGCTAAGGAAATTGCTGGCACCTATATGTGCAAGCGTTGACAGTAGTGGGATAAATAAATTTAAAATAAATATGGTAAATTATGGACAGAATATGTTTTCTCTTTTGCTCTAACTGTCAGTCTCTTTCTCGAAATACAACAAATAGACAACGACGATGTAAAAGTTGTTGGAGTTCAAATCCATAAGGTCTGTTGACGAGGACCGTTGACACAATATTGTAGATAACTTAGCAACTAATAATCGACATCAGTATCGCCTTAAGGTCTGTCTTAAAAGTTAACTTAAACAACTGGTAAATGAGTTGTGTGGAGAGTGGTGAAGACATAGATACGTATTGGGTACAAACTTAAATAACTTAAGCGTTAAGCAATGGAAATTAGTATTAACTTAAATAATAACTTTTGTTTGGTTTTAGTTTATACTAAGTACAGTTTTGAATATGGCTACGATTTGTGTGCATTTAATTTAGGTAATTTTGCAGAAACTAGGATAATGCCAATACAGATACTTGGAACATTTTGCAAGGTTAAATATCTTGTAATATTTTTTGTGATTAGAAACTTAAAATTCATAACATAATCAGATAATGCCAATTTAATTGGTGGAAAAACGAGGACGGTGGAGTTGTTGGGGTTGATTCGTAACGAAATTTAAGTTACACAACAGCAACAAAGTAACTTTTAGAACGATTCGGTGAGGTGAAGTAAATGAAACAAGTACAACGCACACCAATTAACATTTAGAGCGTTTTGAATAGAGGCGACTTTAAGTAATATTCTTCTCTTTTTTTTTTTTTTTTTTTTTTTGTGTGGTACTTTTATCCATTTACACTTAATGTGAATGTGTAGTATTGTGCCAATTGGAATAACATATGATACAGAATAGAATTAAGATATGATGGAAGGTATTCGAAGGACATTGATGATGATTGAAAATGTACACGTAGGATGTTGTTGCAAAATGTTTCTGTACGTATGTATGCATGAACTTAATGCGACAAGTGGGTCATCTTAAATGGAAAGTATGTTACAAGAGTGTTATACAGATGTTGGTGAGGAAAATGAAATAATGATTAATAATCTTAGTAGAAGTAGTTGTAAACCATAAATATGGAAGGACTTGTTAGTTAGTTGCTTGCGCGGCTTTCGTATGGCAAGTAAATAGTTAAATAGTTATTCGATTTGTTTTGTTGCATTGATTTACGCTTATGCTAATTACAATCCAGCCACATACACAGACATCGATTAGTTATAGTTTATATATGAAGTTGCAGATAAATCGCTGCACGCGTATTTAAGTTATTTCTTTAAGTGATAACGTTTAGTGTGCATGTTTGTATGTATGTGTGTGTGTGAGTGTGTGTGTGTGTGTGTGTATGTTAGTGTGTTGGTGTGTGTGTTTTTAGTATATATGTTTGTTTAGTAGAAATTGACTTGATTGGCACCTTGAGTTCACTAATTTATCGTTGAATGGGTCACGTGGCGGACGCTTCATAATATCGGCTTCAGCGTGTTCGTAGGCCAATGATATGGCTGGCACCTAGTATTGGATTATTGCAGGTGGTAACATTAGCAAAACGTTTTACAATTCAATTTTGGGTTCGTACGGATACGGGGCAAGTTTAAATTATTGGATTGCTTGGACGATCGATTGCAATACGAAATTACGAGTACATAGGAATACTTTAGTGTTCAATTCTGTTAAGATAGATCATTAGATACATAAATAAGAAGAGTTTTAAAACTACATATGTAGCCTATAACTGCAAACTGCAAACTGCAATATGCAATATGCATTCGCAGCGAGCTAATCCGAGCCTAATCCAGCGTACAGTTTTAAGTGCTGTCTTTACCTCTCGTTGACGAGATTATCCACCTCAGGATTACGTGGACGTCGTTTCATAATGTCCGCTTCGGGTCCCTCATAGGCCAGCGATATCGCTGGTATCTGTGCGCCATGAGGCAGGCAGCACCATCACAATCGCAATTGCAATTCAATTCAAATTATACAATTTGTACAAGTTATAGGAATGATAAAACTTAACGAACAATGACAGAACCTAATACTTGACTTTTGAGTTACAATTAACTTAATGTCTTAATTTACGTAGTTAACATTAGTTTAGCATGATCTCATTAAATAGGATGGAGGCCAACTTACCATGTCAGTGCCCAAATCGATGCACAGAATGGTTACTGTACCCAAAGGCAGTGGAATGTCGCACAGAATGAACGCCAAGAAAGGTGAGATTTCGGGTATGTTAGAGGTAAGAGTATAGGCAATGGACTTCTTCAAATTGTCAAAGATCAAACGACCTTCCTCGACACCAGTCACAATGGAAGCAAAGTTGTCATCCAACAAGATCATGTCAGCAGCCTAACACAGAACAGTAATAATTGAAATAACGATCTGAATTATTGACATTTTAAAGAACGCACCTGCTTGGATACATCAGAACCGGCGATACCCATAGCAACACCGATGTCAGCCTTTTTCAGGGCAGGAGAATCGTTTACACCATCACCAGTGACAGCCACAATGGCTCCCATGCGCTGGCAACCCTCGACAATGATGAGTTTCTGCTGGGGCGAGGTACGTGCAAAGACAATTTCAGTGTGATAGCGCAAGATCTCGTCCAGTTGCTCAGCGGAGACATCGCGCAGCTCAGCGCCGTGCACAACGGCAGCCTTGGCCTCGCGTGGATTAACCTCAGAGATGGGGATGTTGAGGCGCTGTGCGATATCCTCAATGGTCTCGTTACCCTCAGAAATGATGCCGACGGATTTGGCAATAGCTTTGGCAGTAATAGGATGATCGCCAGTAACCATGATGACTTTAATACCAGCGGAACGGCACTTGGCAACAGCATCAGGCACAGCGGCACGTGGGGGATCAATCATGGACATGAGTCCAACAAAACGAAGATTGTCAATAGGGAAGTTAATATCATCGGTGTTAAACTTATAGCCGGTTGGGTATTTGTCAGAGGGCAGCATAAAATCACAGAATCCAAGCACACGCTCGCCAAGACCTCCGAGCTCCATATAAGCATTGTTGAAAGCCTCCTTCATCTCCTCGTCGAGAACCTTCTCTTTGCCGTTTATGAAAATGGTCGAGCAACGTTCGAGAATACGCTCGGGAGCACCCTTCATGACCAATAGATAGCGGGGATCATTTGAATCCTCGGTCTCGTGAATGGACACTTGATACTTGTTGGTTGAGTTGAATGGCACCTCGGCAATCTTCTTGTTGCGTTTGCGAATATTCATCACATCACCAAGGGCCAGTTCCATGCATTTGAGCAGAGCCGCCTCGGAGGCATCACCGCTGACTTCCTTCTTAAGAATTGGCACACCGTCCTGGCCACCTTTGAACTCGGCACGGTTACAGAGAGTGGCAATGCGAGAGAGCGCCTTGAATCCAGGGCTGGTTCTATCGTATTGAACACCCGACTGATCCTCAGTTGTGTCGGCTTCAATGATTTGGTTATCGAACCACATATGAGCGACTGTCATACGGTTCTGAGTGAGTGTGCCGGTCTTATCAGAGCAAATAGTTGAGGTGGATCCCAGAGTTTCGACGGCTTCCAGATTCTTCACCAAGCAGTTCTTCGATGCCATACGCTTGGCAGTCAGGGTCAGGCACACAGTGACAGTGGCCAGCAGACCCTCGGGCACGTTGGCCACAATAATACCAATAAGGAAGATGACAGCGTCGAGCCAGTGGTAGCCCAAAATGAAGGCGATCACAAAGAAGGTGACACCGAGGAATACAGCGACGCCGGTAATCAGATGAATAAAATGATGGATTTCCTTGGCAATTGGAGTCTCACCGGTATCCAGACCGGAAGCCAAGCCAGCAATGCGACCCATTACAGTGTGATCGCCACAGCTGATGACAACACCCTTTGCAGTTCCCTCAACGGCGTTGGTCGAGAAGAAGGCCAAGTTCTTAGTCTCCAGGGGATTCTCGTGTGTAAACTCAGCGCCACGGGATTGCGGCTCCGATTCACCAGTCAACGAGGAGTTGTCCACTTTAAAGTTGCGTGCCTCAATGATGCGAATATCGGCGGGAATACGATCACCGAACTTGACTTCAACCACATCGCCCAACACGAGATCCTCGGCGCGCAGCGTGAGTTTCTCGCCTTCGCGGATAACAGTGGCAAATTGGGGCACCATGTTCTTGAACGACTCCATAATCTTAGAACTTTTCGATTCCTGCAAACGCAACATCAAATGTTAAGTCTTCAAATACTTGTCACAGGAAAACGGAGGCTGAGGCGACTCACCTGGTAGTATGAGAAAATGCCTGTCACAATAACGACAGCGGAAAGTACAATACCCAAATACAAGTTATCGTCGGCTGGCTCCTCACTGGTTGTGGCCTGAATCGAATAGGCCACGAAACAAAGAATAGCACCGATCCACAGCAACATTGCAAAGCCACCGAATAGATTCTTGCAAAACTTCACCCATTCCGGTGTCTGCTTGGGCGGTGTAAGCGCATTGGGACCATCTCGCTCTAAATTCTCCTTAGCCTTAGCGTGACTCAGACCCTGCAAAATAATTATGAAAGTAAAATCAATCAAATTTAGTTTTTGACCATTCAAATATAGAAATATTGCGTTATGGAACTCACATTTTCGGGATGTGTCTGAAAACGCTGGTACATCTCCTCAGGAGAGATTTTATGATGGTCGATGTCCAACTCCTGTTTGAGATCATCCAAATTCTCTTTCTTAGCTGCTTTGGCCGGCATCTTGCGTCTTGACTATGAACATTTAAATGTGTTAAATGGCGAAAATAAATAAAATTTTATTAGTTACTGGATTTTGAAGCAAATGCAGCGATTGACCGAAAGACCCGACACACAAAAATCGATTTACTTCATGCCATTAACCGTTGTGTTATCCCTCATTATAAAGATCTCTTTGCAAGCGAATATTATGGAGTGCATTTTTTTTTATAGATAAGTATCACTATACCATTTAAGCTTATTGAGATCACAGTCTCACAACTTACCAATTACCATATATATACATACTTATAATGCCGATAATGAGTTCCTACTTGATCCAACTTAATTGGGATAAATACTAGTAACCGTAATTAAAAATAAGCAGCGAGCGTGAGAATATTCGCATTGGTCGCTCCTAATCTGAGCAAAACACAACATCTACAAATATAACACGGGAAGCATGCAGAACTGCAAGTACCGATTTTAGTCGCACGCGAAACGCGCAAAATGTGAGTGTGAATGTCACGTAAAATGAATGAGATTGCTGAAAACAAATGCCACAGACTAACTCTACCTACACATCTCTATACTATACGTATGTATACTGTAAAAATAATTAACAAAACAAAACAAACAGCAAACCAATTAAACAAAATATGTATTTAAAAAGCGATCAGACAATCTATGGACTTCAATTTGCTTTTGCTGCAAACTAATCCATATATTTACGTTTATTTAACCATGCACATTGACCTCAAAACACATTCAAATTGGCAAAGAAAGTCCCCTCAAAAAAGTATAAATAATTTTCATATACTATATTCGTATATATAGACGCGCCATCTGTCGTCGGTCTAGCCGCTAGTCTCAGATCTCTTTTGCTTCGAAATTTTCATTTATATATATATATTTAGCGCATTCTGACGTCACAAATGTACTTTGCAGATATAACTTGGAAAAGCCCATAACTGGTTTTAATTAGTTTCATTTGAGATCAACTCATAGACATTTTGTGACTAATCTATTGCAAACAATAGGGTATCTATCTGTTTTGTTTTTGCGCCTCTCAAACATTTTACATCTAGGCTAATGCTGGGAATAAAATTATGTATAGATTACTATTTAAATAGGTTACAACTTTTACACCATAGTATAAATTCTTATATATCCCAGGTACATACTTATGTGAACATGTATAGTAGTGTTTAGTCTATCGAAAGAGCGGTGCTATACTTAATAATTTTCGATTATTTCTTTTAAATGTCAAGCGGTTAATAATATTGGAAGCATGCCCAAATTGTGTAGAGAAAAATAAATAAATATAAATGTAATTTAAAGGAATGATGATGTGTTTATAAAAACAGAAATCAATAAGAAAAGGCGTAATAAAATAAAATTAGCACATTAAGTAATTAGATGAAATGAGTAAACAAATCGAAATAAATAAAACAAATGTGAATATGAATATGTGAACTGTATGACTATTCCCATATATGTATGTATATGTCAAGAATAAATGAGTATGTTGTATGAATATGTAAGAGAAACATTTTCAATTTACCTTGAAGTGCCCATCGGCTGTTCGATTGTCGTCATCGGTTGCAATAACCGTGGCGACTCGATAAGAGTCCTGTCTCTGAAGCTGCCCAAGTGTTGATGTTGGCATTGGTATTGATATTGGATTTGATTGATGATGTTGATTGATGATGAACGGGAAGAAATACAAATCAAAACATAACAAAACAAAGACAATGGCAAAAAGACATGCAAGCATTGTTAAATGCATAAACTAAGACTGATTACGATATGAAATATACTAAATGGTTTATGACCAAAATACTTAATGCTACAAAAAAGTTTAATATATGATAGTGTCTAAAATACCATAAGCATACTGTTAATCAAGTAATTGTTTTGACAAAGAAAATAATCACAAAATTGCAATTAGATTTTAAAAATAGTCTTCAAAAAAAAAAAAAAAAAAGTAAACTCTAAGAAAACGTGTTTATTTTCTGAATAAAATATGTAAGTTTTTAAATTTTTCAAAACAATTTTTGACTAACTGTTTGGAAATTATATTATTAATGATAACAATAATAATTATAAGCTATAAGCTAACTATGGACAGGAGTATAACTAAGTAACTATGGACAGAAACACAATGAAGCACATGTGCTTCAGGACAATCAAAAGGACAATGAATCATGTAATTGTGTGAAAGGTTTGGAAAAGTGGAACGAATGACAGGGCGCATGTGTCGATGTTCTTGGAAAACAATTGGATTGGGAATTGATTTGTGGTTTTTGTGACCAGCAAATAAAATATCCCATATTATTGCACTGACGTCAACAATGAGCTAAAAACACTTACAAAAATCGTCGCTTTCAAAAAGGTTAGCGCGTTTATAAGTGAAGTGAATTATATGCGAACTCATTAAAATGCGGTTTAAATAAAGAGTGCACAGGGGCAACTAAATACAACAAATGGAAATAATGCACAAAATCATTTGTATTTTTGCCCAAGAAAACTCATGCAAAATGAAATCTGGCATGCTAAGTAATATAACAAAGAAGAGAGAGAGAGAGAGAGGGTAAAGACAAATACAAATATATATGCATGTAGATAACGTGAGAGCGAGAAGTTCATTCGCTCTAAACAAACCTATCGCGATCGATTTGGACGCTCATCTGGACGCCGGCAACGTGAAATGAGTAAAATCAGTATATTTCGCTTTGTTTGGCATTGATCGAGCATTGCTTATTTATTTAATTTATATTTTAGACAGGTTCAATAAGCTTTTGAGTTCTCAAGGGGGCATGAAATAAATCGTGTTGCTTGTGATCATTAACGATTTATATAGAATTATATGTATATATGTGTGCATATATGATCAGATTTGCTTACGCACTTTTAATATTTGGGGCTCTCAATTGGTTTGTCTCTTGTATTATATTTGCTTTTCAGTTACTGGTTGATCTTTCTATATGCTGATTTACGTTTGCTAAACAATCTGCATTAAATTGGGAAGGGTAAATTAGTTAATTATAGAGATTATCTGTAACTTAACTGTAAACTTATTGCTAGTTTAAGGTTATTGCAAACAATTGTTAACATATTTGCTATAGATTTTTTTGCTCCCACAGGTTTTCGTTAATTTATTTATTCCTAAACAAATTAATTTAATTTAAAGGTGACTTTTTTCTATCTTTTGTTTGATTCGAGCAAACTTTTCATGGTTCGATTCATTTGAAACAAAGTCGAGCGTCACGCGGCCATTGAAAGCATTAAATTGCGAATTGTTGCAAATACTGGACAAAATCACAGCATGTGAATCTGTAACCAAGCTGAGGTTGAGCAAACAATTAGTACGCCACACGATGGCACACTAGGGTGCGGACAGTGATCACTGGACACAGAGAACACAGAACCGAGCAGAAACAGCAGCAGGATGGATGGGACATAAATCAAAAAGCGACAATGGTCGCGGCAACACAGAGAAGTTTACATAACGTTGCCAATTAAGCGCTCAGATACAAATGTATCTCTAGTTTCATTTGATTTGTATCTGTGTGCAGATACAACGGTTTCCCCAATGTTCTGCCTTCTGACACTGAGCATTTGGCGCGCACTTAGTCGCGCAAAGCATTTGTCATTTGAACTTGAATATCAATTTACAAATAAATAAAAAGACAAAGATATACTCGTACATATATATAAAAACAAACAGTTATCGGATGCATGACGAGCAAGATATAGAATCGACAGGCATCAGACAAATTGGTTAATTAATGCAAAAGTATCTGTCACGCATTCATATAGAAATACGTGTAAACTTGCGGGCGCAACCCCAAAATTAACAAATTTAGTCGTACAATGAGAACGACAATTGTAAACAATTTGAGCCAGCGAAAGTGCATACAACAACAGATTTGTGAACTCGTCTCCAGATACAGTTTGAACCAGTTTGAACCAACTAAAATAGAACCACAGAAAACTCTGCAGTTGCACAAACCAAGAAGAGGAAAAAAAAAAAAATAATTCATAAAAAAAAATATTAAAAAAAAAAAAAATTTTTTTTTTAAAAAAAAAAAAAAAAAAAAAAAAAAAAAAAAAAAAAAATAAAAAAAATTTTTTTTTTTATTTTTTTTTTTTAAATTATTTTTTTTTTAAAAATTTTAAAAAATTATTCCCCAAATTAGGGCTAATGCAAAGGCTGAGCTTTACGATTTAGACACGTTCGTTTGTACGATATTTTTACAATTTAATGCTAATTTTTAAAACTTTTGACACATTCCTGTCATTTGCCAAGCTTCATTTCCCTATTACATTTTCATTTCTTAATCGTTTAGCATGCGATACTAGGGCCAAAGAAGTGGCAATGAGATTTGCTTAAACTAAAACAAAGAGCTTAAGCTTAAATTAATAAATATAAGCAAAATAATATTAAAATTATTAATGTAAATGAGTTCACGTAACTGTAGGTGTTAAGTTATATTTATGATTTAGTTGGAACGCATTTACCCACCTGAACACTCATAACGCCTTTAGAATGTTGAAATTACCGTACATTAAATAAATAATAAAAAAAAAGTAACAACAATGACAAAACTTAATGACAGCAAATAATTACAATAATTACATAAAACAATACAAAAGCAGATCGTAACTTCAATAGAAAAGAAAACGCAAAATGTTAAAAGGAAAAATTAATGATTTTTTAGCTTATGCAACAATCTGCAGGCAACACTAAAAGGAAACGACCCTGGAAGAGAGAACCAAAGTCGGCGCCAGGCGGCGAAGCAGCAAGTGGACCGCATTGGCTACAGAAGCCACTGGAAGCAAGGCACATAATAGCTAAAGCTGAGCGGAGTGGAAATGAGCGGAGCGGAAAAATGAAACATTCTGGAATATGGAAATGGAAAAAACTGGAATAGAAACTGCAGCCAGCAGCAGGATGTGAAATTACGGCACACAACGGCGACAATCCGTGAGCGAGAGAGCGAGCGCAGAGCGAGAATGATTTCGAAATCGAGTGCAGTTCGAAAATGAGTGAAGAGTTCGCAAAGAGCGTAGGTGGGAGCTCGAAAGCGAGCACAGCATAGAGAGCAATATGCGAATCGAAATATAAAATATACATTTTTCTAGTGTTTTTATTTTCATTCTTTTGCGTACATGCGTCCGCATGTCCATCTCTATATATGTGTTTTGCTTCACATACAGCACATCATAGAATTATGAAATAGGCAGCAACGGGGGGTCGATACCGCTCCCTTAAGCACTCTTTGCGTCGTCCCTCCACAAAGCACTCTCTTGCTCCTATGGCTGGGGCATTATGTATTGTAGAGGCACACATTTAAGCTTAGGGTGGCTAGGAAATTACTGCTATTCCAAAATGAAATCGCCGCAATTGAATCTAAACGATTTCATTGCCACAAAAGTACGTCAGCGCTACGAAATTAATGGACATGGACAGACGGATAGACAAATAGGGAAGCAGGCAGATAAAGAGAAATATATGCATACCAAGTATATAGTAGTCGTGTCGACAGACAGATCGACACAGGCACTAAAAGTCAAATCGAAATAAATGGTCAAACAAATTCATAATTAATTATCATGTATGATAATATTTTGGATCAAAATTGTTATACACACATTTACACTCAATGGAAAATAGTTATAAAATTTCAATTCGCATTATTCACGATTAATATTCGTCATTTCATACACTTGCTACAACAGTTCACCTATTACATATGCATATACTATACACCATACGTATCCATTACGGCTGACATGAAGTTTTGGAAAATCGATTTCGTACAAGGACGTTGCAGGTTTTTTTTTTTTTTTTTTGTGTGTGTTGGGTACCGTTTCTAGGGTTCGCTGCAGTTTAACAATAACAAAATAAAGATACTCAGAAAGTCTTGCTTGGTTTTACTGTGTACCTTTTACACGTCGAGTGGTATTACACAATTTTTCCGTTTATCGTTGCCGTAGTCGGTTTCGGGTTCTGTCGGAGGGGCGAATTCACAGAAAACTACCCCGATTTACAGTGTTAAAAACTTATTTGCACTTAAGACGCGCTGCTTCTTTAGCTTTTTCTGCTTTTGATTATGCTATGAACAATAACAAAACACACACGTTGCGTTTTTACACTCGTTAAGCTGTAACAGCTTAAGAGTTTGCGTTTTTCCTATGTATATTCGTATCCTGCGTGCTTCTTCTTTGCCTTTATCGATGCACAGTTATTGTGTAAGCAGCAACACCAGCGTTAGGCAGGCGGCGGGTAGAGCGGAGCAGAGCTGTACTAGTACTGGCACACTGGCTGTACCACCCGACAGAGAGACGAGAGCTCACAATAGCTACTACAGTTAGACCGACCTTCCTAGTTCGGTAACAACGCTCGACTGAAAATTTTTAGCATGCCGCGAGTGGTTAAGCTTTCGTTCAACGAAAATTCTATCGTTGTCCGCTGCGGCGTCGATTTCGAACGTCAAACGGCGCGACGCGTCGTCGCTCAGAGCTTTCGTACAGCAGATGATTCGCTCCTAGCGTAATGTACATTGCATATGTATATACGGCGCAGTTGCGAGACATTAGAGAAGCTTTCGAAAACTCTCTCTCGCACCTTACGAAAAATGTATGGCAGTGTGACAAGTTAGGCAGGCAATGGGCAGCTGCTTGGGCTTGGGCTGGGGCATTTGCACTGTGGTGCGAGTGCTTGGAAACTGGAGCAGAACCCTCCTCCAACTCTCCGACTCAGACAATCGATGTGCGCTAAAGCTCAAGCTGAGAGAGAGAGAGAGAGCGTCAAGTGTGCGCAGGAATGTATGTCAGTCAGGCAAGTTGTGAGTCGAAAACGAGAACGAGAATTTGCATGAATTGTAAAAGCAGATAGGAACGAAAACAAAACGCTTGATGAAAATCCAAACTATTTAAGAATTCGGCAATTTACTCCCCTCTCCACTCCTTTTAATTTTCTGTGCTCTGCCCTTTAATCGTTTATCGAGCCGAACGCCTATGACGTCACTTCAGAGCAGAGTGATGTCAATTATTCATATGTCAAGAAGTTAAACAACTTCCCCCAAGGCAAAAGGACAAATCCAAGTCATCAAAGTATAGAAATATAAAAAATATCTAAAGCTAAAGCTAAAGCTGTTATATAAATATATGGTATGAGCATGAGTATATCTATATGAACATATTTACAGAGAGAGGTTGGCAAGCTCAAAGGCTGCAGTTCTATTTTCGGTGCTTGAGCTCGAATACGAGTAAGTCTAATTACACTAAATGACAGACACACACACACACGCAAATCCAGTATTAAGCAAGTAACACAATACGCAAACAGAAAATCAATAGTGACATCGCCATAGCAGATGCGAAAAAAACAGTTACTAGCTGCGTTTCAAGCAAGGAGCGGGGAATGGAGAATGCTTTTAATACAGTGAAAGCTGCTTAGTGGAAATTAACCCAAGACAAGTTCGATGCTGATGGCTTCCAAATAGGTTATCTACAGGAAAACCAAAATTAAATTATAATTTTATATTGAGTTCGGTTATTCATCAACTGATGACTGGTTAAGTTTCATAAAGAACGAACACACTGTGTAACTTAATAATATTTTGTAGTGAACGAATTAAAAAACTTATATTTTTCATCGGGACAACACAGGAGTGTAGTCACAAATTAAAAAAATAAGCTTTGTTGTCCTGTATAAACAGTTATTACTGTGCCTAGCGATTCACTTAAGGCCGAGAAAATAAACAAACAATGGGCGCACTGACTTTAAGTGGCCGCGTTGCCGGCTCTTCGGGCTAAATGGGCCGAAAGAGTACGGTATTGTGAGCCTTTTGCCTTCATTCTAATATCAAGTTATGTAATGACATGACACACAGCACTTCGCACATGCCAAAGTATGCGTGTGCGCGTGTATGTGACTGTGCATATGTATGTGTGTATGTATATCTTTCTGTTCGGTGGATAAACTTTGGCACGATGTTGCAGCAGTGACCTCAAAACGAACAGCAATAACAACAAAGGCAAAAATTGTTAGCATGTAGAGCTCAAACGATAGTAGGTACAAGTAACTTGCCTTATGTTAAATACTCGTAAAATGGTCGAATCTGGCAGAAACGATGTATGAATTCAGCTGACAAATGGTCAACTGACAACGGGCCTCTATAGACTCCAATCGGGCAATACAGTCAGCAAATTGACGTAGGTACTTATATCTCATATCTTGGTGTTAATGTTGGGAATATAATAAAGACACCCTCGTTGCCCTGCGCCTTACGATTCATCATGTTCGAAGAGGTTCACCTATTGTTATTGTCAAATGTTTAATTATACGTTTGGTTGATAGGCGCCATCGCACGTCTATTTCTGTATCACTGCCCCGATGACAGCTCAATTACAGGTCTGACTCCTTGAGTCACGACTCCACCACGTGCAGAGGCACGTGTAAAGTCAGACTCGACGTCGTTGTCGGGAGTCTCCAAGCAGTTGTGGCACAATGCGAAACCACTCAGAAAACTGACAGTTTACGTATTGTGTTGTCATATAAATATTTGGAAAATCAATAAGAACTGATGGCGCTATGAAAATAAAGGTTGTTAGAAGATGAATGGTTGTATAATGACCAAGTGTTAAATATGTATTATACGACAATTGTGGCTTTAAGCTAAATACACACATTCTGATGATATAATGCATTTGCAAGACTTTAAACAACGAGATACGGACCATGAAAAAATCTCCATCTAAACAACTGCATTCACACATTACGTATACGCAGCGTTGTCGTGTGAAAAGCGTGCAATGCACATTGACAGCGTGCAGCAAAAACTAAACCTGTTCTGTTAATTTCCATAGCAATTGGAACAATTCTATGACGGCTGTCTATACGAATTCTACAGGCAATAATAAGAAATTAAGAATTGGCGAAAGTATGCATATCATTTTAAGCAAAAGCACTGCTGCTGGCGCGCTCTGCTTCGCTCATATTTCAAACGAGTATGATTCGAGCAAAAGGAGTATGCATCAAATCAAATCAACCACCAATTTCGATCAAGACCCGTGATTCGATCGAAGCAAACGCTCACGAACACTCAACATGATTGCGAATGACTTGATTTAAAGTGAGTGTTCGATTTAAACGGTCAGTTTGAACGATCCGATCAGAGTGCTCAAATGAAGCAAATGAATTTTAACGTTGCCAGATAAATTAAACCAACAGGAAATCTCAAAAAACTCGATATAGGCTTCAGAGCATCTTAACATGGTTTCGACAAAAAATATATAATTTTACCCTATTAAAATAAGATTTAAATTTGCATTTTTTGTATTAATTTTTATGAAGTGCTGCTCACATGGAAGAAATTACAAATTTATTTTTCGCATGATAGAAAGTATATGTAAACTTTAATAAAACCTTCATCTCGACTGCAATGTTTGAAAAGTTTTAAAAATATGTTCAAAACTTTCCAGAGATCAAGATAGTTACAAACGACTGTTAAGAGTCCCACAGTGTGGGCAGTAAGGGAATTGCATAAGCGCCTGGCATCTTTTAATTGTGTTCATGACCATGGCCAAAGAGCGAGAGGGAAAAGAGGAAGAGAGAGAGGGAGAGAGTCAGGCTGTAGCATAATCAACATGAATGTTTGATATACGACTATCTGCCTTGTACGATATATATTGAGATAATAATATATGAGACGAAATGACAGACCGACAATGAAGCGAATGAACTACGGGAATGACTTGGTTTCTGTACTTGAGCTCTGATTAAAATGTGTGCCGCCCCTGCAGCTCACTATAGTATGCGATGGCTATGGTGAGGATGATGATGATGATGATGCCACTGGATGTGGCATACACATACTGATCGCTGGCACAAAGTCAACGTCTAGCCTCCTCGTCTCCTCGTAGGCGTTATGACAATAGATTTACGAGTGTAGTTGCTCTACAGCTTAATTTGCGCTATTCATTGTGTAGAGACCTCCAACTGAAAACCTTAGACAGTGCGATGACAACCAAGAAAAGTCTCTGCAGTCGTAGCGTTTGAATGAAATGCCCGGAAAAAACCAATTGGTAGACTCAGCTTAATATTCACTGAGGCAATGGAAAACGTGTGGTAGCCAGACTTGACGACAGTGGAATATAGACTGACAGACGCATTTGACTGACCGACGCGACGAATAACTGCAGAGATGTGTCTGCTTGGTGGGCGGCAGGTTTTCGCATCGCTTTTGCCTTTTGAATGGCGCAATAAATTTTAATCAAAATTAAAATATGTATACACAATAAACTAAGCAAAGTGACAAGTGTCTATGTAATGTATAGTACTCATAGTTTAACATACACATTTCTATGGGCCACTCAGCGCGTGTGCTATCCTCTTATTCTTCTCTTTTGTCATTGGATTAGATGGAAGAATTGCTACTTGGAAATAATAATAGACAGAACGTCTCTGTTGCTTTCTTTTCTCTCCACTGGGCACTGGCATTAGCCCGAAGAAGCAAAACAGTTACTATTTGACTCTTATCTAAAAACAAAGTTTATAAAGTTTATAGGTAGCTCAAACTGATAGCCGGATTTTTCCAGAACATTTATGAGCTTAATTAGTTGTTTTGATTACAAAGATAACTCTTGTCTCAATGACGGTATAACTGGTAAGAAATTGCAACTCATAAAATATGAAGGGTTTCCAAAAATAAAAAACAGTTTGTCTTATCACGTGATTAGATGGTTGATTTCAGTTTCTGGGGCGGCTCCATGTTTCTAATTTACCTCAACTGAGTGCTGGGATTGATGTTCATATGTGGATTAACCCACTTAAAGGCCGGTAGTCATAGCCAAAGTCGACACTCTCCGACACATTTTAATTTGAGCACATACACCCACACACACATACATACATACATACATGCAGGTCTACATGGGAACAATGAATTAACTCACCAATTACAACATATATTACAAATTGAAAGACAACCTTGTACATATCCTGCTCCAAGTTGCCTGGACGCCGATTCCCATGGCCCCAATATAGATCTTTAGATAGAGCTTATCTATTCATGACGCAATTGGAAACGGGCAAAATGCGCAAACCTGTTTGACTCAAGTGGCAACGCATCGGGTCTGATTATCTATAAGCTTTTAATTATCAATCAAATTTAGCAATCTTACAATTTGTTTTTGTTGATTTTATTGTAAACACAGAATGAATACATATAAATAGATTTGCTGCTGAAAATATGCTGGAAATATCAAACACAGAATACAGAAGGCAACAAAAATATTGTACAACTGTTACTCAATCTCAAAAATGAATCTGTGTATTTTGACTTCTTATTTCTTGAGGATTTGATGATGGGAAATGCGAGTGAGAAGTCAGCAACGCGCATTGAATTGTATTTAAATTATAACAAATTACGGCCAGGCACATCTTTTGTGCACTCGAATCTGTATCTGTATCTGTATCTGGGTGTAAGTACCAGCAATTGTTGATATTGGAGTGTATATCATATATGTGTGGATGGACATTAAATTAAATAAAAATTTAATATGACAATTTATGTAGGAGATGCAAAGATACTAACAAGTGCCAGCTGGCAGCTGTCGTTTGCACAATTGAGCTACATTTGTATCTTGTCTTGACGCATCAACTGTTTCAATTGTCCTCATCACTTCTAGTATGATATACTATTACAAAAGTACATTAAAGTATCATTAAACACTTTTCGGCAAGGCCAATATTCAAGTGTGCCACAGCATGCTGCATGATTGAAATTTCTAAGAGTGCTCTTTTCTCTTTTTAATCCATCAACACTGAGGTGGAAATTTGTGGGCTCTTTGCGATTTGAATTCGATTTCAACTGGTAGGAACAGGAATTATTTATTTACTTTTTACAATAGCACACTTAACATACACAGATTCGATCTGACTTCGATCACTTGGCAACAGCTCTCACATGCATATATGTGTGTTAATCATTGTTTTGGCCTGGTCAACATTTGAATACATTCATTTTTCATCTAAAGCATTTTTCTGACATGAGAGGCAGACAAACGTTTGGCAGTTATGTCATCCTATATCCGCTCATGCTGCAGATGTTCCACAAATTCTCTGTCTGGCATCAATCTCAGCACAACTCAGCTCTTCTCACTGATTGACTCCCACAAGATCTCTTGCGTACGAGAATGACAGTAATGTTCAAATTGCGGTAATTGTTCTCGTCTGATGCCATCAACAATGCGTGTTTGTTTTTCTCTTGTGCACGTCGGAGCTCAGTTCAACCGACGACAATTGCTGTCTGCAACACTTAGCTTGATGGAACCAGTTAAGACTGGTAAAATCATTTTATTAATGCAAGAACCAGGTTAAAATAACATAAGAAAATACAAAAGAACAATCCAAACTGTAATTTAAGTATTAAGAGAGATTCTCTCTCTCTTTCGTTTTTCTACATTCTGAAGGCACAAGAGGGTTAATATAAATTAACATGTGTACTTCGCACTGACCAATTATAATGACACATTTTGAGGGTCACGCATAGTAACTGTCTAACGAATGACTGGACAAACCGAAAAGCTGTTGGAATTGGTTTCTGATCAAGTTAATACTATATAATGATTTACTCGAATTGAGGAGTGGAATGTTTGTTCTATAAATCGATTGTATTCAAAACATAGACATATTTCTTTAGGTGTAAAATGAATATGTTCTCTTAAGATCCCAGGTGAGACAAAAATAATACTTTGAAATTAGATTACAAACCATAAACAAAACTTTTTAAAACACAAGAATGAAAGTTTGATAGCCATGCCAAGCGCTGTGCTTAATTTTTATCTAATCGTGCCTTATCAGTTTATGATTCGTAGATCTAAGCCAATTTTATTCAGGATATACAGGACAATACCAATTTTGTCGTCCAATGTGACACTAGTTTGTAATGAAACAGACAGTGGGACAATATTGTATAAACTCAGCTCGTCGTGCTGATCAGATAGATAGATAGTAAGATAGTCACATATTGGGATAATTCCTGCTTTAGTGCGATACACATTTCTGCATTAAATTAAAAATTTCTCTCGATAATTTTATAAATAAAATGATAAAATAATTACTTATACAAAGATTCCCTATTTATTAAACTCTTTAAATATGCATTATTTTTTATACTTTTATTCCCAACAAGAAAAGACAGAAACCGACAGTCAATAACAGGGACAAAAGCCGACCTCTGAGCTTGGCGACATTTAGTTGTCGCCCTGACGCCAAATATGCATTGTTGAGTGTCGAGTGTCATTGGCCCGATCGATTAGACCAGCCCCGATACGTAACTATGCCAGAGAATTTTCGAAAAGCAAATCAAAGTACCCAACACAATAATCAACGCGTGGCAATGTGAGCTGATAAGCAACGAGATAAATGCATTGTAATATGGTTGGTAAATATCACATGTGGGTCATAAGTATACAGGTGAGAAGCAGACATACAGATGGAACCCAAGTACTCGGTACTTCTGACCTTAAAATGTAAGAAATTGACAGAAAACAGCCAACAGATAATATGTAATTTACAGCAGCATACAAAATGATCTATTGGGGGATCAAAAGCTAGTTGCAAGTGATAACCCCATGATAACATAACATAACAACTTCTATGACATTTGATAACCCTAATAACATAACTTCCTCGACGACACCTATTAAAATCATTTGATTAGACTTTTATTGGCATCTAATTCAATTAAAAGTGGCGTTATTAATTTGTTGGCGCGCTTTGATTGCGGCACCGTCTAAAACAAGTGCACAGCTCGATTTGAAAATGGTTTCTGGTATTTTCCAGTTACAATTACGATGTATGTTTGATTATCACAATCGTTGCGCCGTTCATCGCATTCCTAACAACGACAACAATTAAATGGACAGTAGACAAGCTCCTGATCTAATATTTATACCCGTTACTTAAAAACTAAGTGAAAGGGTATATTCTGTTTGTTAAAATGTAAGAAAAAGGGAGAAGGACGCATTTCTATTAAGATCGCTTGGACAGAACGGCAGTAATAGCACTTTTAATTTTGAACGCAATCAAGCTCCTGTAATAATGTAACGGTATCCCGACTTTAACTTTATTTACTATTTGTGAATAAATTTAAAGAATTTAATAACATTTATCGATTTTGATTCAAATATCCAGTTGATATTTAGCATGTATTTCGCAGCAAACATTAAGATATTTAGAAAATAATTATAAAAAGCATTTCGTTAACATCGCCTTGTACGAACAAAAAATAATTAATGTAGAATTCATTAAAAATAATTATTAGATTGTATTTGTTTGGATATTATACTGAGCTTTTCTGCTAGTAAATTAACTTAAATTAAAAGCACATGACTCAGCATACAAAATGATCCGGGGGTCTGGGCGGAGATGAAAACGGTTCGCCATCCACATAGATCTCCCCTCCACAGTGTGGATATTGTGCGTGAAAAGTAGAAAATACAGTAGGCACTTGCGCAAATGAAATTCATTTCATTAAAATTGTACATTGTGACTCTTTAAAGAATGCAAGCGCTTAGCTTTTTCTTGAGAGTCATTTATACTACAGGAGGCAAGACTGTTGTGTCTTCATTGGAGACAGTGTGACCAAAGGAATCGTGATAACCTTATTTCAGCTTTTAAGGAATTTCTGTACATGGTTGAAATACAATCGAGTCCTTCAATAATTAAAAGACAAACCTTTTTTAATAGTTATCAAAGACTAAGGAGAAGAAACGTGAAAAATGCGAAATAATAGACAAGTACAAGTTAAAAGTATGTATGGCGATTTGCTTATAATTAGCAGCTCACGAAGCGCCCCCATGACACCAATTCCGAAAGAAAAAAATGAAGAGAAACTGAAAAACCGCAGAGGGTTGTTTCGAACGTGCTGTCTCTTTTTTGCTGCCTGCCATGAGATTCCAATGGTAAAATGTGAATCCAAGAAATTTCAGCAAGAGGTAGAGACCCACTGTGGAGCTGTGTTGAGAGAGTAGGCGTGGCAATCTTTCGATTGCATGCCAACGGAGGACAGAGAACCCTCAAAGCAGATGAAGGAATCACAGACATTGGAATGGTACCGGTTATGTAAGCTGTAAGCGAAAAATTTCCAGTTCGTATAAAAAAGCTTTTTTTCTTCCAGTCAAATTTTACGTGAATTGCCTAATGTGTGAGAGGGATGAGAGAGAGATAGCGCGTGCATAAGCAAGCGGCTGACAGACTGGAAGCTGCTGAGCTTTGCGCATGGCACGCTAGGAACAACAATAAGAACGACAATTGTGCTACTAACAAATATGAGAGGTAAACGTAATCGAAAGTTCTGGCCAGGTGAAAACAACGAATGGTCTTCACATTGGTCTATTAGAGATAGCCTGATCAAATACGAGGACTACGCTGATTGTCATCAAGCCGACCAGAGCACTAAGAGAGTAGAGAGTACACAGACAGAGAGCCAGCAAGTGAAAGCAAGAGAGCAAGTATGTATGTGTTCGTGGCCAGTTGCTTGTTCTCGCGCAATAGAATTGAACATCATTTCAGCTAACAAAAAAGCCAGCTATCAGCAAAGCCACTGTGGGCCAACTGAAATTTATTAATCATGATAGCGGCACGCGTCACTGCGTCCGCAGCGCTGTCGACGTCTCTGTCACAGTCAGCGTATGTAATCAGCGGCTGCTTTCGGCCAAGCAAAATGTCAATAGTAACAATGTTAAGCAAGCAGCGAAAAGGTAAACCGTGGTAGCTTAGTCTTCCAATAGGATTAGACTAAATATGAGAACATTATGGATGTTAATCTTTCCAGATGCTATTTAACTGACTCGGCAGCAGCTTCCATAAACAAATTAATAATCGCCTAAGGGCGTCGGCTTGCATCGTACACTAACAACAAAACCAATAACACTCACTCAATCACACACATGCACGCACACAAATACGAGTTTCGATTTTCCACACAAAAAACGCCCGCTCAGCGCTGTTGTTGTTGTGAGCGTTGCTGCGACGTTGCAAGACACACCTCAAACTTCTAATACATTTTAAAACATATTCTGTCTAATATTTTTCATAGATTTCTTATTGCACTGTTTATATCACATGTTAACAATTGTTTGCACTTTGAATTTGACTTAATTAACTTAGTTTTATTAGAAAAATAGACTTAATTATTGCGCTCATCTCACCTCGTAATCCGACCTTAACGCCATGTTTTATCGATATAAATTCTGCTATCGATTACTTCACTTCACTTGTTTCGGCCGCTGATGCCAACTCGTCTATTACTTTATGTGGTATATTTTTCACTAAGCTTGGCAGCACTAAAGTGCGGTAGTTTTTCTCCGACGTTGCTTACACTGCTTGCACTGTTTCTGAATATGAACGGCGCACAATTTAAGAAGAATTTACCAATAATTTATCAGAAATTATAGTTTAAAAAGAAAATTTAGCTAAAATGAAGGTGTTGACTTTAATGATGTTTAAAGCTTCTCTCTCAACGAGTTCAGAAGTTATATAATTTGATTCAAAATTTTAGAAAATTAAGAAAAATACACGAATAAAAATATTTTAAACCTATGGGTTAAGTTAACTAAAAATAATGACAATTTGAAAGGCGCTCATTTTAAGTTACTAGAAATTATTTTGGAAAAAATAAGAATTTAACATATTATAAAATTAATTGACAATTAGAAAACAAAAAAGGTGATCATTCTAATGGTGATTTAGATTTCTTCACTTTTTGGGAGAAACGTTAAAATAATTGATTTCAAACAAATTATCAAAAGTCGACAAATTTCTAACAAAAATTTACAAAATTGAGAATCATAAAAAAATGTTATATATTGGCTTTTTGTTTAAAACATATTAGTTAAAATGTATTTAGAATTTAATTGCCCTAAAATTTTTAAATTGTATTTTAAAAATTTCTGTGCTGCGCCTAATGACAATTTAACAATAAGAATGTGGCCAATTTGGAGCGAAAAGATTTTTGGAGTAGCATTGAAGCAGTTGTAATAAATATTAATACCATTGTCAATTGGTCATTCAATTGTATCCAATGCAGGTAAGTTGCCAAAGATCTTGGCCGGTGATAAATTAAGGTGGGTAATCCGTAAAGACAATTATAAAAAATTCAAAATGAAACTATTTATTTGGGGGACTATCAGCATTTCAGTAACTATGACACAGCTCCAGGGAGTACTCATAGCCCAAAAACGTGGCCGCATTAAAGGGCATGGCCCGAGCCAGCAACATCCAGCTGCCACGAAAAATGCTGCGCCAGCCATAGGCCTTGTAATTGACCAGGACACAGTGCATAATGCCACGGAACTTGTGATTCTCATCCGCCTGCATGATGGTCTTCACTACATCAAATGGAATGACGCACACCCATGATAAGATGCCAGCCCAGGCGCCGGCCAGAGTTGTGACCACCAGATTGATATTGGAACCATCCGGGTGGGCACGTCGGTTACGCACAAACTGCGTGTTGTCCAGATAATCAACGGCTTGTCGGTAGACCAGCATATAGATGCCATATGGCAGCACATCTCTTTGGACCAATAACAACAAAATTGGGAAGGTGAAAATCTGTCAGAATCGAATAAAACCAACTTCTAAACTAACTTAACTCACCGACACATCATGGGAGTGAGTCCACGATATAGTCCATGGATGCCATCATTCTTAAGTATCCGCTTAAAGGTGCCAAAAGCCGTTCGTCGCTGGCCGTAGAGATAGTCGTTGTAATCTGTAGAAACGGCATTTTCCGATACGTTCTATTTATTTCCACTATAATTAGATTTACTGGAGTCGAGGATTCTAATCTTGTTACAAGTACAATTCAAACTTGAATTTTAAAATTAAAATATGTTTGAAATGAGTATTTCGAAACACATTCTGTACTGCCTTAAAAAATATCCAAATGATAATTAAGATTTATCAATTAATTTTCTTCAAAACTATACCATTTATTTATTCTACGAGAATTTATGGGAAATACCTATTGTGAGTAAAAATGCAGAGATTATGTAAAGAATTTTCATACTCATTTGGATAAATCGAAAGTTTCTTGTTACAAAACTATTTGTACTTGTTTAAATAATAAATAACTTATACGGTCTTTTAGATAACTTAATTCGAGGACACTTGAAACTAACTTACAGCTGTGAGTCTGTAATCGCACCTTGATCAGCTCTATGGGACATGCAATAAAGGACTGCACAAAGCCGGCGACAGATCCAGCCCAGAACATATTGTGATACTCGAGTTGCTCCCGCTGATAATCGCTGTGGCAGACCTTCGAAGCTGCCGCAGGTGATTCCCGTATATGCCAAAGAGTATGGAGTTAATGGCGCCCGTCGACATGAGGGGAAACAGCATACCTCTGTAGTAACCGTTGATCTTGAAAGCGTTGTTAACTGGTTGCCAACATGGCCTACTGCAATTCTCTGTTCACTTACCCCATTATTGCGGCTGTAAATTTGTTGCACGGCGGTTAGAACGGACGTATTTGAGGCCTGTTGCCAGGTCTTAATGGTATCGAGTGGATGTGCCACAAGCACCCCGCAAGCACCTGTAATTACCAAATATGAATGCTATGACTATAAAATACTCGTCATTCAATTTGAGTGTGTATTAACTTAATCAAATCCTTTTACCGCCACAATGTAAGATAATGAAACTATAATAAAAGTGCCTAAATCGACAAATCCATCTCCCAGTAACGTACATTTAAACGAAATCAACATACCCCTTTACAATAGGAGTGAGGGGGTAATATTATAATTAAAAAGTGGATATACATATAATAATGGGAATCAGGCGGCCCCAAGATGCCGATATGCACATGTTGCCGCATGACGTTGCCAAGAAATTCGGGTGTATTGCCCAAAAATACACCTCGTAGATCAGGGGCGCCTTCGGATGAACTTGACCGTGACGTCGCAGCTTCTGATAATACCGATGCTCTGGCTACTCCGCCCAACAAGTGGCTAATATGGCTAATGGTCTTTTAGCCGGATTGCGTCATAACGTGCAGTTATTAATTGTCAAAACTCACCACCAAAACAGCCCGCCACAAAGTCACAATAGTTCTCCCACTTCATTGCATTTATGTTTGTTAATAAATGCAGAATGCAGTTGAAATAATAATATTTGATTTATTGATTATTTGTGAACGTGTCTCTCGACTGCATTTGGCAGCGGCAACGAATCAACTGCAATTCCAATTGGGACGTTGCTTGCTGCATTGGTTAAAGCTCAACTGCTTTGCAAGCTTTCGTGCTCTCAAAAGCTGGCAGCTACGAATTGAAATAGGCGATAGCTAGTTATTTTGTTATTAAATGTTGTTTTTATTGTTGTTGATTGATCTCTTTGCCTCTCTTTTCTGTATCTCTCTGCCACTGTTCGTTCAATTATATGCATTATTCAATTGATTCAATTTGAACTGCTTTATCGATAGCCGACTGCTTGCTCGGTCTTCGCTGCCCTTTTGCGAGCTAAAAGCAACCAACTAAACCTTTGTTTTTATAGTCGTACATATTTTGTTTTCTATTTTTTTTTTATATATATTCTTTCTCATTTATTTTTGTTTATAATTTAGTGTAATTGTAATGTATTTATGGTTTTAATTCTTTTTTATACTCAGCATAAGATTTTGTTTAGTTGTATCTTTAAAACGTAGCGTTCGTGTGCCAAAGGAAACAAATTGAAAACTTAGCACAACGAACCAAGACTCAAGAATAATGTTGTTTTTCTTTTGTTTTTGCATTTTGTTGCTGTTGTTGTCATGTCATATACGAGAGTTTTTTTTACAAGTCTAAAACATAAGAAAATATTTCACATTTTATAATTATGCAATATGTTTAATATTGTTAAAGCGCCTTTTTTTGTTTTGTTTTTATGTTGATTTTATGTATATTTTTTTTATGTTGTTAATGCGACTTTAATTTTTTTAGTACAGTTTTTTCTCTAAAAGTACTTAACGAGTTTTGCTTATACTTTTAGCTGGCTTTTAAGCAGCTATTTTTCAACATGCTTTTGTTTTTATTTATACATATAAATACATAAAACTATAGTTAAAGTTACAATATAAATTGAAAAGCGGGCTAACCATTAACTCAAAGTGCAACAAAACAGTATCATAAACACAAAGAAAAAAAAAAAAAAAGAGGACCACATCTTAGACATATACGTGTAAATTTATATATGACTATATACATATAGTGTATATATGCATATGTAATTTCATTTATCAGGCATGATTTTTAACATATATTTTCTTCGTTTTTCTTTATTTTTTACAGTTTCTATATAATATTTTCTTCACTTGATTGGCATTCCTATGTGAATTTCAACATTAACTAGAGAGGGCGCATGATGAGTGTACTTTTTGTTATTATTAGGTTTTTCATTGCCAGGGAAATAGGTAATGGCTATAGCTATTGCAGTTTGATTGACATCAAGGCATTACTATGAACTCGTTTACGATCAGCATATTTATGAAATCCGTCACATCGGTATAGTTCTAATTGAACCAACTCTTATTAATCTATAGCCGTTAAGTTTTGTTGTTTGTTGTTGGTGTTTTCTTTACTTTTCTCATGGAAATGGCAGTCAGAAGTTGCATCAACTTGCCATAATGGATACTGGAGTCTATTGATTAGAATGCGTTGCGTAATTGTATATTTGTATGTATGTATGTAGTTGTTGTTGTATTTGTTGCTGTTTATCGTATTGTTGTTCTCTGAATTATTTTCATTTAAATTACACTCTAATATAAAGATGCAAAACTTTCATTCACACTCTTTACTTAGTATTTAGACCATAGACTGATTTTGTTTATCAGATTTTCGTTTTACTAGATGACAGTTTAGTTGGCGTGATGATTAACACGGATTCTTGTATATTTTGTTTTCAGATTTTATTTTGTTTTCTTTCTCAATTGCATTTTACTGACGTTTACAAACATATTTAATAATAATAACGCATGTTTCATATTTTTGTTATTGTATTTGTTTAACGCTCCTAATTTTTACTCGTTTCTTGTTCATATGTATTTATGTAGTATGTATGAATGTATGCATACTATAATAACTTACGTTTCACAGATACAATTGTATGTATGCATGTATTGTATGTAGGTATGAACTTTTAGTTATAAACTATTAACTTCTGGATAATATGCATACTTAGATACCTTTTGCAATGGGCGTGAGTCGAATGAACAAACATACATATGCACTTAGTAAACATACGTATACATACATTATTATTTTCATTATCATTATTATTTAGTATTCCGTTGATTATGATATTTGTTAGTATGAAAAGTGCGTCTATGTGTGAGTGTTTGAATAAATAAATGAATCGTTTATTTAGAGCGGAGCGTCACAAAATTTAATTCATATTTTTCCTACAATATTTACAATGAAAAGTTCCTTAAGCGAATTGTTTAGAAATTGTGCGCATTTCGTTAAAGAAAAAATGGAAAAAGTTTAATTTGTTAAAAACGTAAAGAAGACATTGAAAGCAACAGTTTAAAAGTTATGTCGTGACGCTCCTTAGGCATTCATTTATTGTATTACATATTTATCCGAAATGAGCTGTGAAAATAATTCTCAAAATGATTAAGTAGATGACAGACTGTGAAATGCGAGTTGTGAAACGGTGCCTATCTTAACCAATAGGTTGCATTACGTTTACTAGAGATTTTACTTTAATTTTTACTTCGGTATTTAGCTTACAACTTTTTTACAGTGCATATTTAAGATTTCGTTTTTCAAATTTATTAGTATTATTTCATTTACTGCGCGTACGCAACTTTTAACTTAGAAAAGACTCTATTTTCACACATACATATACATTAATACACAAACATATACATATATATTTTATATTTTTGCATTTGTATATAGATCAGCATTTATGTGGTATACATATTTAGTATGCATATTTAAAGTTTCACTTTAGCAATATTTTTAGCCCGATTAGCTGTATTTATTTCTCGTTATTTACTATTTTCTTTGTTTTGCTGATGAACCCCGCTAATTTAGTTGTTTGTGGACTAAGTTAACAATTTTAGTACTAGATATATGTATGTATATGCTTATAGGTCTGGCTCAGTTTTGAAAATTTTGTCGACAACGGCAACGTGCAACACTTAAATATAGGTAACAAAGTTAGCATAGTCGCTCGATAAGTCTATTTATAGCTGTATATATTTATATAAATATACATACATATATTTATATACATTGCATAAGTACATATACACATGTATGTATAGTTATACCAGCATATACAATGAAAAGTTCAGTGGAAACTTGGTACTTCTGCTACCAGACTTCTGAAATTCTGAAATTTTTGAAACTATAGTTATTTTCTCATTATTTTACACGTACATAATGCTTGGCCATGGGAGCAGAAAACGTTTACTACGATAAAGTGTAACTGTATATGTATGTGTGTTGCTGGTGTGGGTGTGTTTGGGTCTGTTGGTCTAGGCTAGGGGGTCTCTAGCAACACGTCTAGTTTTAATAATATATTTTAATGCGTGTTCAACAATCAATCAATCAATCAGCTACAACTTTCGGCTCGCTTACATTTCACATACTAACACTTTTACGCTTTATTCAATTTGTTTTTGCTTAAACCTAATTAATAATATTTTTCCTTTCTCTTGTAATATATATATATATTTATATGTATTTATAATATGTTTGTGTGTGTGTGTGTGTGGGGTTGTTGTGTGTTGGTGTTTGTGTGTGTAAGATTTATATAATATATAGAAATTTAATGCCGCTGCATTCAAAACGCAGTTACGCTGCGTTCCTCAAGCATATCTAGATTAGCCACGCTCTCAATTCAAATTCACAACATCCATCAGCTCCAGCTTGTTGGTTTGGTGTCTTGTTAAACGAGTATAAATTTTAATTACCATATTTATTAAGTTTAGCGTTTGCTGCATTGTTTTTATTTGAATATTTCTGTGATTTTTTTTTCTTACGTTTTTCTATGTTTTGCTTCTATTAACTATTATCGCCAGCTCAATAATTTACTTTCTTTATCATTTCATTTACTTTGTGTATGTGTGTGGGTGTAGGGGGATTTGTTGTGGATGTGCGTGAGCCAGCTGATGTTTTATGTGTTGTTGTTCGTGTTGTTCTAATTTTTTTTTCATGTTAATTTTGCTTTTAACTGTTCTTTATTGTTAGTATCAAGCGCGCATCGCGTTGCATCTGATTAGTTATCTGCCTTGTCTTGTTTGAGTTTTGAATTTGCTGTCGCAGGATTATTGTCACCACCTGGTCCGCCACCACTGGAGAGGCTGCCACTGCTGCCGCTATTCGACTGTTGTTGATGAGAGTTCATTGCGGCGGTTATGTTGGGCGGCTGGAGTGACGTCGACGCCGCCGCAGCTGCACCTGATCCACTGTTGGCTGTTGCAGCGCTGCCGCCTGCGGCGCGCCCATTGGAACGATTTGATTCGAGTTCGTGTAGCTTCTTCCACAGCTCCTCGCGATCGCGTTCTCGCTTTTTTCCCTATAATCAAGATTAACATCTCAATAAGTTCAAGTTCAAGTTATTGGTAACATGCTCAACATACTTTTGCCTTTCCGCCTTGTAGCTAGAGGTCAGCTCATCGAACAGCTTTGAATTCATTTCCATAAACGTTTTCAATACATTATAGACAAGTGCAACGATGGTTTGATTCCAATGCTCCTTGCTAATGCGATATAGCGCTGGGAACATTATGGGCATTATTACCGCATTGTTCTCCTCAATGAGCGACATGGCATATTCATTATTCCAGAGATATAGAGCACGCTCAGCAACCTTAATGGACATTTGCAGAGAGGTTAATAATTTAAACAATATTGTTCATCATGATTGCTTTTAGTACCTGAAAATGTGGACTCGATACGCATTTAGCAATCTGTCGGAACAGCGGCTCCTGTATTTTGACAAACTGCGGCGGATCAATCACATCCAAGATTTCTTCAATTTCGCCCAAGAACATGACTTCCTTTTGGGAGCAGGTTTTAGGCCAGAACTTGAGTAGACCACGCACCACCGGCTCGGTGAGGAATGGATCCTTTTCTAGGAATTGTACAATGCAATACGCAAGCTGTGCATGGTAGAGCGACAGACATTTGACTTTGTGCAGCGGCAACAGAACCTTAACCAGAAATTGTTTGTGTTCCGCCTTCAATGGCAAGGCGAAGCCATTAATTATGCTGAAATGTAGGAAACGAAGGCATGGTTAAGATATGCATGCGAGACATATGAGAATGCAAACTCACCTGCCAAGTATTTCCAGCAGCTCACCAACGCCATTGAAATGCTCCGTTTCATAGATGAACTTCAAGAATATGTTGTTAATCTGTTTTCGTATAAAAGCGCGTAACCCTAAGAATTTTCCGTAGATGCGATGCAAAACCGTCTTAAGAAAGTCGCGCTCGCGCGGATCCTCGGAATCAAACAGTTCCAATAGCTGAAGAAAGAGCATGCAAATAGATTACATTCTATGATTGCAATTAAAATGAAGAACTGTAGAACATACCTGCAACACAAACTTTTGATCGATCACACGTTTGCCAATGGTCGCCTGAAAATCTTGGGATTCCAGAAAGCGCAAGAACACTTCATATACCAATTGCAAATGCGGCCAAGATGCCTCCAGTGTCGGGTCGTCTTCTTCGGGATCGAAATCAGGATTTTCACTGGGCGGCAATGTTCGAAATAAATTGCAAGAAATCTGAAAGACATATATATAAAGCACTTTAGTGAAGTTCAAACCTCATAAAATTATTAATGTAAACCAGTAGTAGAAGGACTAATTTTGCAAGTCAGCTCTGCAATGAACATTTTGAATATTGTTTAATCAACTTTATGCTCACCATGCGAATTATTTCAGGATAGACCGGCTCCGTGAGAACCCCACGCCCGTGTGTTATATAGGTGGATAGATCATTGAGAGCAGCTCGTTTGATTTCCTTGCCCTTTAAGTCCGTAACAGGATCCATAAAGTCAAATGATACGCAGCACTGCCGTAATTTTCGTATAAAGAGCTCCTCCTGTTCCAAGCTTGAGCAATCGGCTAAAATGGATCAATATACATAATGAATTAGTTAAGATTATCAGTAAAAAATTAATAAATTAAATTACCTTTTAAAGGCGGCAATTGCTGCAGCTCAACATCCTGAGAGTTTCTGTAACGCGAGGAACCTTGACTTTTTTTACTTTTCTTTTTAAGTGAACGTTTGGCGAACGGGTCGATTCGATCCACAAACGTGCCCGATGACATCTTTTCAGATTTGGGTTCGTTTGAATCGATAGCGGTCTCCGTGGCTGTCTGTGTGGTATTCAGCTTGCCGGCTTTAATTCCAACGGTTGCCAATGAAGAAATTTGATCGTCCAACGCCCCACCGGCTGCACCAGATGTGCCCACCACGCACACGCCCACACCCACGCCCTCGTCGCCGTCTTCGTCGAAATCACTGCTGAGGATCGCGACTGGTTTTTTGTTGCGGGATTTGCGTAGCCAGCCAAAAATTTTATGTGTTATGTTGGCGACTTTTGCTGTTGAGTTTGGCGTTTTGCAATTGTTAGCTTGGCTCTTTCCACACGATGTCTTCAACGTTCTCTGCCGTATTGTGTCGTGGTCCTTTTCAATTCGCTTCTCGTTTTGTTGATGTGTTATGTTGATGGCGGTGTTGAAGCGGTAACGACTTATCTTGACATTTATTTAAGGATCGATGTATGATTAGGAGATTTGTAATTCGTTAACGTCTCACTTGCCACGTTAAGATATCCTTTGCTTTTCTTTTGCAATTGTGCAACAGATATGCTGTTATTGGTTTAAATTCGTTACACTGCAAATACAATAAGGCTATTCATTAAATTACTGTATTAAGTTATACACAAATTTTTACTCACCTCTGTGAACTGTGTTTCTTTCGGTTTCTTGTAGTTCTTGTTGGTTGTTTTTGTTGCTGTTTAGTGGAGGGATTGTTGCCTATGCTTAATGCGGCTTTCTGTTTTTGTTGTTGATGTTGTTTTTGTAGTAATACTCGCTTAGCTTCTACGTTTCTTGTTGCTCTGAATGGCACATCAAATGTATGTATAAGAGAGAATTTTCTGTCTAAACTGCTTTACAATTTATATTCCCATATTCTCAATCTCTCTCGTGTACATTACGTTCTCTCGCTGTTCCTCTGTCTCTCTCAAGTGTACATGTGTGCCTATTCGTGTGAATGTGTGTGCGGGCGTGTGTATGTGTATGTGCGTGTATCAATGTGATTTTTCTTTTCGTATTATAGCTCGGATGTTTGGTATCACATGCACTGCAATTGAAAAGAGAAATATTTGTCAAAATGTAAATTCACAAAATATAAATCTGTATGTAATTTAAAACCAATGACAGAAGTATAACATACTCAATAAAGACTTTTTTTTGTTTATTATTTGTGTTTTTTTATTTTGCTTTTTAGCTTATCTAATCGGCATGCTATCCGTTCTTTTCCTCCTTTACTCTCTATTTCCATATCTTTTAGTAGATAACAGTTGTGACATTGGCTGTGATTTTTTCCACCCATACACATACACATATATATGTGTTACCAATTGAAGAAGCACAGAACCAAATCCAAAGAGAGCGATTGCCCATTGCATATGTAGTTTCGAAAACCTTGAGTTTAACCTCTCATGGTAAATATAGAGGATGGATAGATGTGTCCTGAAAACTAAGGCATCGAAATCTTGTATTGCTTGATTAACATTCACTTATAATAAATTGTACGGGGTCTTTCAAAGTCGAGTTTGCTTGACTGCTGCCTTCCTACTAGTTAATTATCTGGTTTTGCAAATGATCTCATAAACTGGAGAGAGATCTATCACACGTCGTTGAGGGATGCGGTTACCGAAAATGTTTTGCAAAGTGAAAAAATACATCCAGGATTTGAGCAAATGCCACTTAAACAACAATTGCAAATTGCATTCGTCATTGTGTCGATTTTACTTCGAGAGGACATGGACACGGATAAGAAAACGTAAACTAGTTTCGTTTTTGAATAGTGGTTATGGGTTCAATACACTTTCGCACCTGCATTGACACAGAATTTGATTTCGAAATATTTATGTACTTATTGAATTGCGATTAACGCTGTTAAGTCAACTCTAATACATATATATTTATTTGTATGTGAATGGTAGAAATTGCGTAAATTAATTAAATTATAATCTAATCTTAGTATAAACAAGAAACATCAGTTTATTATAGCTTTATCGGCTAAATCAACACTACCATACATTATTAAAATATTGTCAATTGCATTAAAACCCGATTACTTATGTTGCTCAAACATAAAGTAAAAATGCTTTTATTCCAAGGAATATTAATTTGAACAAATACGTTTTGTGGTTTGTAGATTTCGCAGTCATTGCAATTTGCAAATCGGGAGAAAACCCAGTGCAAACGTGCTAAAACACGGTCACACACACAGCCACACACACTTAGGGAAAGACAGAAATAGGTAACTAATAGCAGTTGTTGTGACTGGCCCTGAATGGCCACAGGGCATTTGAGTGACAGAGAGCTAAAATATAATCGAATTCACTGCTGACAGCTGTTAAGTTTGCAAATGGAAATGTCCAGTCGCGTGGGCCGTTGAATCGCATTAACAAACGACAAGTTGCAATGCTGATGATGTCTGGAACTGAAGACCCGCCACCTACGACATTTTCCCCCCAAGTCTCTGCACAAGGATATCAGCATAACATTTACACAATCCGCCAACAGCTGATATGTAATCAAAAATTTTCCAAATAACGCATGAAAACTAATAAATGCATTTACACAGAATTCTATGAATTCATTTAATTATTAACTGGGTGGAGTAAATGCTGTGTGGCTTCTGTAGTAGAGGTCTCATACACTTTTACACAAACTTAACGTAAATGAAATGAAAAGGAAAACCACAGAGCTAACGAAACCAACGACAGCTGGGAGCACAATTACGGACAATATATATTACGAAGGTGCAATCATTAAGTTATATTCCGAAACGACTGGAGAGTACAAAATAATTGTTTGTTATATCAGTAATGTTCGTATACGTATTTATGTATGCACACATTAACTTTATTGAAGGGCAAGCCCAAAAATCACGCGATTGGACGACCAAAAGATACTCTGACAAATTATATGCATTCTTGTACATGCAACAAATTTGTTAGTTATTTCGTTAAGGCAAAATGCTAAGAATTAAACGTATAGTGTAGATAAAAATGGGTTTCCTGAGATTTTGACATTGATTTAGAAGTAGGTTTGATTTTTTATTTAAATACAAAACTGATGTTTGCGATCCTTGGTTTCTGTATAACTAGGTTCCTATAATATAAGTGTATAAGAGGAGTACCCAGCTGTGTTGACGGAATGCTTCGTCCATGGGGACAGAAGGCGGTCAACACTGCGTCTATTTGTACTTGTTTTCTATTTATTTTCTTTACTAGAACGTCTGACCTTATGACTTTATTAGGAAAACAGCAACAATAGCAACAACAGCAAAAAGGGAATAAAAAAAAAATAAACCCAACAAAATAATGAGACAGGTTAGTGTATTGTTCATGTTGCTGGTGAGTGTGTGTCAGGCATATTCAAGATTTTCTTTTAACGCCGTCACCATTCACTGTTCCCCGTAACTGTCACTTGCGTCGTCGTCATAATCTGGCATGGCGTCGCTAATGACTAACCCTCTACGACGACCCACCCACTTCCCCCAAAATTTTCCTATCTATTGCCTACTCTTTCTACCTCTCCCACATTTTCACGACCTTTCCTTCAGTCGCTCGGCTCAGTCGTTTTCTCTGTGTGCGTTTGACGCGTGTGTATTGATTTTTTAGACATACATAATCGATATATAAATGTTGCAAGTTCCTAAAACTTTTGCTTACTGTCATGTTTGAGTATTCTGAAGACTGAACCTTAACACCCCTAACTCAATCATAAATATACCATCCACACCTATTTTCGAGTGTCCCTTTAGTTGTTGAGCTTCTTCGTTTTCGTTTTCGTTTTCTTTTTCATTTTTATTCGCTTCTGCTTTCATACATTTTCTGTCGTACCTTTAGGTTTTCTTCTTTGGCATTTCCCTTGACGGGGCCAGTGCAAATATTTAATGAATGTATTTCATTGCTCGATCCTGATTTGATTGCGCTTTCTGTTGCGCATTTCGTGCTGTCATTTTTGCTATTATTATTATTATTTCTATTGCTGATGTTGTTGTTGCTGTTGTTTGTTGACAGTATAAACGTAAATTGAAAATCAACGCTTTGTTATTTCAATTGCTTATCAAATGTTGTCGCCTATTTTCTCGTTCCCTTTAAAGAGTTCGACGTATTAACTGAGGAACTGTTGGAACAACTTGCTTGGGCACACACATACTTATAGATATGTTGTGCTATCGACATATCTTTTTCAATCTGATATTCGCCAGCGTCTACAAAATTTAATCGCTTAAAGGCATGAAAAAGAAGAATTTCTTTAAATCCTGATCGAATCAAAAATTTCTTCAGATTAAATATATTTTAGGTGTTGGCCGGAAATTATAAAGAGTCGAACTTCTTCAAAAGGTTCGTTAAAATATAGATTAATGGTTACTAATGTATTTAATAGTTTTAGTTTTCAAATTATGCATGAGGTATGTGTCCCACCTAAACGGACATCATGATGTTAATCCCAGCAAATTGCGCACTGTTTTTCCGAGTTGTTGCGTACTTGAAAAGTGTCTCAAGAAATTGGCATTGGCTTTTGCTTTAAAGATGTGGGGTGTAAGGGACTTGAGGCGCAAGGGTGACGCAAGAGCAGTCATAAACTACGCAGTAATATTTTGTGCACGTTTCTTAAGGGCATGTGGGTATTTCGTGTATGTATTTCATACGTAGCGGGGCACATGGCAAATCCTGACAAGAGTTCAGGGGCGTTTCTTGTAAGTATCACAAGTAGCGTGCTGCATCCGTCAGAAAATTTCACAAAGAAAATGCGCTCGTGGAAAACCTGAAAATGCGTCAAGTATTCATTGCATTCAAATTGTTGTGGGTGAGAAATGAAGACAGAGAGAGAGAGAGAGAGAGGGAAAGAGTCAGTGGCTGTTGTAGCAACAAGAAATACTTGTTCCAACTAACTGCCCCAATAGTTGCAACGTGAGATGCCTTTAAATGCATGTTAGCTTGCAAGTCCCCGTTGCTTGCTAAGAACGAGAGATGCCAAAAAGAAATAACATTTGATTATAATTGAAGCACTTGTGTTATTGGTGACCTTGACGTTATGCATCAGTTACAAGCAATCGCAACATCAATATCGATGCGGGGCATCATTAAATCAATTAAATCAGCTGCATCAGGCATTCATACATTTGACTCTCCCAAGTTCAAAAGTCCACAGGGTGTCAATGGGGAGGGGAAGGGATATAATATGCAGAATGCAAATGCAAGTATCTCCATCTGTATCCAAGTATTTCAACCACGCATGCTTATGTATCTGCCAGAATAATGCGCTGTTAAATTTGCATAAAGTGAAAGGAAATGGAACAATAACTTTTATAAGATTTCACACACACACACACACACACACATACACACGGACACAGTCATACAGGGACACTAGCTAGAAAAGAACTCAACAGCAAAAGAATCGAAAGTTTTCACAATCTGTGCGGCAGCCTCAAGGCAGCTGATGACAACAACAATAACACAATGTAAACGCTATGAGCGGGTGACTGAGATAGACAGCGAAAGTTGAGATGGCGATACAACACTTTCCCGGCCAGTGGGGGGTGGGTCGTATGGATGGGGTGTAAAAGTTGCTTTACTCTGTTATGCTTTTTTGGTTACATTTCATTTCTTTTTTAACGTTGAGGCTCACAGACACACGTTGCCACTCGCCATTTGTGGGTACTGCATTTTTTATTTGTTTTGGTTTGCTTTTAGTTAACACACAGACTCTACACATTATATTGTGTGCATATTCATAGAGTGTACACACACATATGGAGATGTATCAACGTTACAAGTTTAACAAAACCGTTCTTTTTACTAATGGAAATTGGGCCATTTGCCAACATTTGAAGGTAATAACACCACAAAAGTATGGTATTACTGAAAAGGAAGAGAATTTCCATATTCACTTAACAATTTAATCACTATTATTGGCAAAAACTCGTACGGATTATACGAAAATACGTGCTTTGTGGTTTGCTATAGCTGCAAAAACAATTTAGAGAAGTTGCAGTGGAATGCAAAACAATAGTCAAATTTAAGCTTTCGACCAAGATGCATAAAGAAATTGTTGGTTGATAAAGAGTTCCTGAATGGAATGGAAACAAATCCTAAGCAACACAAAAAAAAGGAAGAATTTATTCAAATCTCAAAAAAGCAGAGAAACTATTCAGGAATTTTCATAGCTTTATCAGCAAGAAGGATACTCGACACTCGACTGGTTGACAGTCTTAAAGTGCACTTTTTTCAATGACATTCAATAATAAAGCGATTCAATTTATTGATAGTTCTATTTTGTTTGCCATTCCACAAATTGACGCACTAGGCTGAATAATAACATATCAATTAAAACGACGCCTCACTCTTTTCAATATGAACAACACCTGACCTAACAAATCTAGCAATGTCCCATTCAAATGGGACAAATGCACGCAATTTGTAACCACAACAATATGGGGCACAGTTAGGACAATATCGTAAAAATAGAAGTGCCACATGCTGAATGGGTTTCTATTTTCGGTCTTTACCATAATAGCGCCACACGGAGTTGGACTCATATAAAACAATTATAATTATAATGAATATGTGAAACGAATTCAACTGAATCAGGAAATTGTACGTTTCAACTCAAATCGAAGTTGACGGAATTCCAAGATTATGAAATATATGTTAACAAATTTTGAGAAAAATCTGAGAATATTTCATGTCCAACAAGCCTCAACAAATTGTTAGGACAAGCACACATAATAGATATATGACAATATCATGTCTAGGTACATTATAGTTGCATCAGACAACTGCCATGTCATGTGGCATGGATAGATGTATATAATATTAAATAAGAGACCCACAAAGCGTTAAAGCCAATTGTTAGGCGAACAGCCATATGACGAAATCGTTTAACTGCAAACAAACAGAAGAAAACCAACAGACAATGGCAAAACCCAACAAAATTTCTTCAATTTAATTAAATAATTAAAACAAAGACATGACCACCTCGTTATATCGACCGACTGATATATAAGTGTTTGACTAATTAAAAATAAACAGTAGTAAAAGAAAACAACAAAACAGCAAAGAAAATAATAAATTACATATATGAAAATAATAAGATCATAAAGAATTGTTCTCTTAGTTTTCTTGAAATTCCAGATATTTCATAAATATGGATTGAACTCCTTAATATTAAAATTTTAACTAAAAAACTTGTGTGTAATTATAATATAAGGAAATAACAGGATATGAAACCTAAATAGTTTAATCATATAAATTTTTTAATGATAAATGTTATCATTGTTGTTTTGCCAAAAATTCTTATTTCGCATATGTTTGTAAATAAATCTTTACAATTGGGTATAATGAAGATTTCATTTTGGCAATGATATTTTTATAATAATTATATTATTTGCATTTCTATCGTTCTTGGAATTTTACTGATAAATGTTAACAAATCCCAATATTGCTTCAGAATTTCAGGAACACATTTTATTTTGATAACATTGGCTCTTATCTGTAAAGTTTAAATTTGAATGCATACAAATATATATATGTATATACATGTAGAAACAATAATATCTATACACTTGTATAGTCTTCTCCATCTATTTTTCCTATTCCCAGCCCTTATAAATTATTCGTGAATAGACAATTGTCCACAGGGTATTCATTGGCCAGCCTTCACTCGTTCAAATTTAATTATATTTAGAACATAACGATAAGCAGACAAGTGTTGCCAAATAGGCGTGGCTGCCAGCCACAAAAATGTCGCATAGAGAGAGGCATATAAAATTTATCTGAGACATGCAGATAAGATAAGAAGCTTAGTGCCAGATCTAGAGCGTTTGGGAAGCGCCTTCTAGACGAGAACTCATTCATCTAAATGAAACGAAACACTTTTAAGGCAACATAATATACCTTTGTTTGAATTAATTTTAAAAAAGTTCAATTTACATTGTTGAAGATGAGTTAATCACGTCACACAAGGCAATATCAAATAAGGAATTGACAAATCAGTCTCGATTTGGCACATGAACCACATACCATTTAAGATATCTTAAGATTTTTCTTTTGCTCTCCCACATTTTAATCATTTAAATTCAAGGCCACATGATTTCATGCACATGGCATCTAAGAAAACTCAAATTATGAGTTCTAAAAATAGGCGCAATTTAATTTAAGAATTATTCAAAAACGAAATGAACGCGATTTAATTGCAACTCAGAGTTGTTAAAAGGCTAATTGGTTTGATAGTATATTTGGCCAACAAGAAAAATTCATTTATTCGACTTCATGTCAATGTCCATGTGAGCCAAGGAAACAGAAACAGAACATTTATGTGTTACTTGCTCGAAAGGAAAGAAAAATGAAAAAAAAAAATATATATATATATATAAAAGACGACGCTGCTGTCTAAATTAAACTTATATTCTGACTAAGTATTACAAATACTCTAAAAATTTTATACTGATCAGATATATAAACTCAGCACAACATTTATTCGTGAGCTCGAAATGATGACTCATTTTCCTATTTATTATTTTCAACATGATTACCATAGATCAACAGATTAAAAAATTGTGTATTAGAACTGTGAACATGTTGGAAATTAAGTGAAAAAATATTTATTTATATATTTATTAATTGTGCACCACTTCGGGAACTTTATCATTTATTTTAATATTTTATTTTCTATAGAAACAAAACATTGAAAAAAAGAGTTTATGCGCTAATTGTAAGCGATTGAGCGAGACCCCTGACCCTATAGTTATAATTAACTTAGCTTAGTCTTCTCTTTTTTATCAGCTCGTTGACTCAAATTCGCATGGCATGGCGTCATAGTTAGCTGAATTTAGTTAATTGGTCTCAAAGCATTTGGTTGTTGACAATTGATTCGGTTTTGAATGTCTCGCAAATAAACAATACTTTGTCTTTTGTTTATTTGTTAACCATTCAAAACCATTCCATTTTATAAAAAAGTATTTCATGTTATGTACAATTTCATTTTTACTATACGAAAAAATCCGATTGAAAGTATTCAAATTGCATTGCGTTCTACAAATTCAATAGAAAATCTCAGTGAAACTTATAGTTGCTGCAACTTGTGGTACATGCATTGTAAATTCATATACAGAAACTAGTAAAAATTTTCCTTCGTTGTTTACATTGTTGAAGCGCAGCATTAACAAGGAAAAATATTCGATTCGATTGTTTATTTTATTCGAATGGAGTTGAAAGAAATATGTGCGTAATACTTTCGTGTATTTTTAAAACGAGCAGCAAGTTCTATGAACTCACAAAAAAATAAAATACCAGCATTTTATAACAAAACCAGCATATAGAATGATTGTAAATAAAAAAAAAAAAAAACACGAATAACAATTGAGTCTGCTGCTCCAATTCGGTCGTCTACAAAATTTGTGAGTTGAGATTTTATATAGGGCGCAACGGCAACCACACAAACAACAACTGCTGCACATTGAACTATAAAAATAGCAAAGAGCAAATAAGGACAAAAGCGAAAAACAGCGACTAACAACACAAACAAAATAAAAAGACTAAAAACAGTCGCATGAAAATTTGCACGTCCTGCAGGTGTTTCAAAACAATCCACTTGCATGTATACATATAATTATTGTAAGTATTTATTAGGCTTTGTTTAGTTACCTTGTCTTGAAAAACCAGACATAATCCGGATCTATAAATTTTTAAAGCAGTTGACATAGTGAACCACTTAGCAGGCATAAAATATTACTTTGTCTAGTATCAAAAATCATATCCAGTTACAGGATACTCAATTCAAACCAGTAGAATATTCAGGGTATACTAAAGAGAAGCTTTCTTCTGTTCCAGTGTGTTTGTAGGTGTGTGGAGAAAGGGGACGGGGTACATTGAGCAGTTAAGGCAAGCAGTAGAGGAAATCAGTGAAGATACAATATGCAAACTCTCATAAAAACAGAGAAACATTTCGGAGATATACAATAAGTGTGCGATGGTTGCCCACAGAGACGCTTGAAGTTGTTGGAAATTGACTTTTAGCACGCTCTTTAACTGCAACCCGGTAAAAACTTAAAGTTGCAGCAGCGACAACAACAACAATAACGAAGCACAGAGTGCAACGCTCAGGTGAACAGATTATAAAAAAGCAGGTCGTCCGCAGTAATTTGATGATAATTAGAGCTTCATATTTCGCCAGAAGCTGTTGGAATATGTGGAGCGCTCTTCATGACATTTTCTGGCCTACACTTTGGCATCCACGTAAAAAAATGCTGTGGTCAGTGAAATGCCGTTGGAGTACACACAAACAAAATCTAAGAGAAAAAAAATCATGACTTGCATTGGATCTGACACATCGTAAAGTTTTAACAGTGTAATGAGTATGAAAATAAATATTTGTTTTGTATAGTTATAGTTATTGATTTTATTTGCGAGACACTAGACGTGAGCTGAATATTTTTTGATACACATAATTTTTTATCTACATCAAATATAAATTATAAATATAATATGTTTGCTCTACATACATATGTTATACATTATCTATTTGATATCTACCCAACTGGACAATTTGTCTTGTGTTGAAAAAAGCAAAAACGATTGCGCTAAGACAATCCAGTTATGAAAACAATTGCAATTATTAATGTCAGTGACTGTGATCACGTTCAATGTGACGAACAATAAATTGTTGTTTTCATAGTTTTATATTATTTTTTAATCAGACGCGCTGGCAATAGAAGTCTATTATGAATTATTATAATAAAACGATGTAGACATCGATAAATTATGACTTATTAGGCAAATATTTGATAACCAAATGTGGCCTTGTCACATGGAAAAAAGTTACATTAAAATATACATATTTATAATAAATTGATTAATATAGTAAAATTTATCTGTACATATCTAAAGCATTTCACACAATTGTATTAATTTAAAGAAGGTCTGGCAACGTTGGGTTCAAATACCTGCTCAATCGAAACTTGTTAATTAGGCGAGCAGGTTCGTCACTCAATCAATTAGAACCCGTTCTTTGTTGCCAGACATTTAGTCAAATTGAAATTCAAACGGAAATAGAACAAATGCCCAAAATTGAACGCAATGTATGGGCAGGTGGCAAGGCGGCAACTTCCGTCGCTCTATATACTACATATATATGTGTATGTATATAGAAACGTATGTAAATAAATGATTGACGTACCTCTGTATCTCAGCAGCACATTATTGAAATCAATTATTTACAAAGCACAACACACACTAACAACGAAAACAATTTTGTCAATTGTGACTTAAAACAATATTAAATTTTACACTTGTACAATAAAGTTGCACTTATTGCATCTGTATTTGGGTTTGCATTCGCAACGCGAAATGGGGTGGCCAAGGGGACAATAAGAACACATGTAAAATACAAGCGACGACAGCGACCGCGACGTGGGCTGCGGCGTTGACGAACACGGCGACGGGTGGGCGTAGGGCAGTCGTCGCACAGATCTTGTTAAAACGAATGTGATGCTAAAAGCAAAAAGCAAAACACAGCACTGAATTGTGAGCGTGGTTATGTATGCTTGTGTGTATGTTCTTACGTTTGTATGTCCGCTTCATATGCATGCATGTATGTGTATTTGTCCATGTGTGTGTGTGTGTGTATATATGGTAATAATGTAGGTGAAATATAAGAATCAAATAAAAGAAAACGCCAATAAGAATGACGACGTGTGCTAGCAGCAATGACAGAAAGAGAGCCAGAGAACTGAACTCCAAGCAGGAGCAGCTGTTTTGATCGCTGAACTTAACGAAAGCGACATAAGCGAGAAACTTAGGGAAGGCACTTTAATTAAAATGTTCCTCACTTTTTTTGCACGGTAGTTAGGTAACGTTTTGTCTATATGAGTTATGCTCATAATAGCACATTCTTTACTGGCTGTGACGACACTCACACTCAAATATATTATATGCATATATGTATAAATATATAGATGTATAAATATATATATACACACACACACGCAGACTCACATTCACTAGTGTATACAAAGTGTATGGCTGCTGTTGGCTGCTCTGTTCAACTCTGGCTGCGGGCAGCCAACAAAATCGATATTCTAAAAATAATATACTTTGAAAAATAAAAAAATATAAAAGCACAAACGAATTTCAATTGTAGCCATCAGCCAGCAGCGCCTGCCGGGCCCGGTGCCTACGTACATACATACAATAATTATGTATAATGTGTGGGTTTTGCATTTGTAATTAAGTCGATAAATTACTTCATATACATATATGTACTTATTTATTCACACTTCACAATTATTGCGCACTTGAAAGATTTGCATTTAGTTGTAGATATAATATTTGCAATATATGTTAAACCCGATAATGCAGAATTGAGGTTTTTTTTTGCTGCTTTTCTAAATTCTTGTATTCTCTCTCGTATTTCTTGCACCCATCCGACGACGACAGCGACGTAAGGCAACTAAAACGACGACGCGACATAGCTACAGTGCTACTGCTGCTGCTGCTGCGGCACAAAGAAAGCCGATTTTTTCGGTTGGCGCTCTCTGCTGCTTCTATATGCATGTATTTGTGAGTGTGTGAACGTATGTGTGTCCCTCCAAAGCTCGAGAGCCCCACATCGCAATATTGACAGTGCACGAAATGGGGACCAAAGCAAAGACATAAGAAATGGGAAGAGCACTTAAGCGAATGAGGAAAAAACAGACAAAAAATTTAAAACGCGGCTGCTTTTTTTTTCTTGCAGTACGGCAACACTGTGAGCATACCGCAGTGTATGGCGACAGGTGGAGAGGCAAAAACGGAAACACCGTGCGATGATAGCAGCTGCACTAGCGTTGTTCTTGTTGTTGGTGTATAGTAAAAGTAGCGAAAATTTGTAGTAGAGATAATTTGTTGGGGTTGTTGCTTTTGTGAATCACTAACACTGACACATGCACATACAGACACACACACATTCAAAAACTGAGCGAACCCCAAGGTGCTCACCAGTGTGGGGTGTGGTGAGTTTAAATGAAAATACATATGCATATATGTATACAACAATTTTCTGTGTTCATTTCTGTGTTCATAAAAGCGAGAACACTAACAAAAACTTGGCCAAAAACAAAAACTAATGTATGTATGTAGTGTACAACACATAGGATCATCACTTAAAACAGCTTGATATATAATACAGCTTATCAAGAATGTTGTTTTATACCAAACTTTTATATTTAACCGGTAAATAGGTGGCAATCAAATTGTTTAAATATCATCCTAACAACAACAACAACACACTCACCACAAATGATTGTTTTCCGCTCTCACGAACTTTTATTTCAATGCGTGTGATTGTGTGTGTGCTACTGCGCGTACTCTCTCGCTCTCTCTTTCTTTCGAAGCTAAGATTCCCACTTGCAGAATTTTAACACAGGACACTATTAATCTGCCTATTTTGTTACTTATTTATATAATTTAGCACATTCCTGACTTTGAAATATGCAATACCTTTCTCTGCACTAATTAATATATGTTTCAACACACAAGTATTTTAAACAAATTCACACCTTCAATTTCTGGTATCAACGCAGCTGCCATGCAAAACGCGGCGCACGTACACTCAAAGCGGCGACGACAGCGACGACGACGACATTCGCATTTTTTCACAGTGCGTTTGCGTTACACCTTTGGTTTTTGTTTGTCAATTGCACTGGCAATGGCGCACACACCTGTGACAATTTTAATTGAAAATCATTCCTCGCACTTTCATTTACGATTTGCAACTATTTAGTGCAGCCGGTAATTATTTTTTTGCCAAAAAACTTCGATTTTGTTAAGCGGCTACTTGGATCGTTCACACAGACACAGTAGAAAGTGACGCCATCTTTAAAGGGGTCGCTGCACGTTCAGTCTAACGTTAGTGTTGATAAACGCGTCTACAATTACAGTTTGATTCATTTAATAATTGCACACCATGACAGTTTTAAAATTAAAACCACACATTTTGAAGACAATTCAAATAATTAAGTTGAAAGTGTTCAATAAAGTTTTGGAAGATTTGTACGTGAAAGTCTAGTAGCGAAGTTATTTTTATTGATCTGGCAATATTTAAAAAAAAATTAGATGGCAGTACCTTGGCCGATAACGATTAATCGACTAGCAAAGTGAATCAGAATGAAATTAATAAAACCCAATTGACAATTGAAACGGTAAAACATTGGTTAATTAGAGTAATTTCGATCAAAGTAACAGCAAATATTGATACAAACACTCTCTAAGTGCGTGTGTGGTGGTCGCAGTAAAGTCTCGAGTGCGTGTGGTCCATCGTAATACCGTTTTTAGAACCGCAAAGGCATACAAGCATCAAAAACAAAGTCATGTCCTCACTATCCGCATCAGCGGAAAATGTGTCCACAATGGGCATTGGTGGTGGCCAAGACTCCAACTCGCATCACGGATCCGATGGCGGCTCCAGCATGTGCCTGGAGCTGGCGCTGGAGGGCGAGCGTCTGTGCAAAGCTGGCGATTGTCGAGCGGGCGTTGCCTTTTTCCAGGCTGCAATACAGGCAGGCACGGATGATCTGCGCACTCTTTCCGCAATCTATTCGCAGCTGGGCAACGCCTATTTCTATTTGGGGGACTATGCCAAGGCCATGCAGTATCATAAGCACGATCTAACGCTAGCCAAGTCCATGAACGACAAACTAGGTGAGGCCAAGTCTTCCGGCAATCTGGGCAACACTCTAAAGGTAATGGGGCGTTTCGATGAGGCGGCAATCTGCTGTGAACGCCATCTGACACTTGCTCGCCAGTTGGGTGATCGGCTCTCTGAAGGCCGTGCGCTCTACAATCTTGGCAATGTTTATCATGCCAAGGGTAAGCATTTGGGTCAGCGGAATCCGGGCAAGTCTGGTGACGATGTCAAGGACGCGCTAGGCAAAGCTGTGGAGTTTTATCAGGAGAATCTGCAGCTAATGCGCGATTTAGGCGATCGAGGCGCGCAAGGACGCGCTTGTGGTAATCTGGGTAACACGTATTATCTCTTGGGGGACTTCCAGGTAAGTTTGTAAAGCCTTATGCAATGGTTAGATCTGTGTTCTCAACTTTAATGTTATTTACAGGCTGCCATTGAACATCACCAGGAACGCTTGCGCATTGCTAGAGAGTTTGGAGATCGCGCAGCTGAACGTCGTGCCAACAGTAATCTGGGCAACTCGCATATCTTTTTGGGTCAGTTTGAGGATGCCGCAGAGCATTACAAGCGCACACTGGCGTTGGCTATGGAACTGGGCGAACGTGAGGTAGAGGCGCAATCTTGTTATAGCTTGGGTAACACGTATACTCTGCTTCACGAGTTCACCACGGCCATTGAGTATCATCATCGCCATTTGGCCATTGCCCAGGAGCTGGGCGACAGAATTGGCGAGGCCCGCGCCTGCTGGTCATTGGGTAATGCTCACTCGGCCATTGGAAATAATGAAAAAGCTTTGCAGTTTGCCGAATCGCATCTGCAACTGGCCAAGGAACTGCATGATCCTGTCGGTGAAAGCACAGCGCGTGTTAATATTTCCGACTTACGTAAACTGCTGGGCATGCCAGAGGCAGAGCATACGCCTACTCCAGAGGAGGAACGCTCAAGTGCATCAGATCACTCTGCTAGCGGACATCAATCAGATGGTTCAGAGAACTCACAGGGGCGCATGGTAAGCATAATTAAAATGACTGTAATGACTGGTCGCAGAAAATATTTGGGAAATTTGATTGGGTTGGTTTGCAAAATTCTTGATCAAAATGTTGATGTCACAGCAAAAGCAGTGATTTTTTGGATTTATTTCTTTTAAAACTACAATGGAGTCAATTTTGTGGAACTATAACTGTGATCATAGATGCACCATCATATGACAAAGTTATGTTATCGTGTTGGACAGTCTCATGTTGCTCGTCTCACACTTGGATAATTTAATTTCGATTTGTATATCACAAATGTCTATGAGTTAAAATACTCTGTAAAAAGTTGTGAATAGAAATCGCAATGATATTAAATTTTTAAAACATAACTTATAATATTACTATCTTTCGATTTATATCATCAAACACATCCAAGAGCTCAGTTTTTTGGTCTTTTCTATGTGAGATTTTTCGGTTGCGATCTTTAAAACTCAATTCTTAATTGTGATTTTCAGTAAACACTGTCGTATTAAAATGTGGTGATCGTATAAAGTAAAACCTAAATTTATTAATGAGTCATACATATTTTAATATTATATTTGAATTATTTATTAACAACCATCCCAGCAACGTGTGTAATTCTGTCTCTGGCATAAGTAGTATGCCTTCAAAGTGCTCTTCCAGTTGTTCATTCCTAAGATGCCGTTTTGAAACCACAAATGCACACATTGCTCGATGCCAGGATAGTCTGGTTGCCCACCTGACCAGGCAGTAAATCCCAATAGTAATCCATTTGTCAAAGAGACGAACATCGAGGTTTTCACAAGATCGTTTCCAGATATCCAATAGAAATTATTTTTGTCTTGGCCACTAAGAGAATTTGCGATTCAATTAGAGCCAAATCTCCACCAATTTGACGGCATAAGTGAGCAGACTCAAACCAGTTGACCTTCTTTTTACCCAAGGGTAGTATTTTTCTCCAATTCGTTGGTATGCATTAGTTTCGCCGTTAAAACAAGAGACTATCAAGTGGATATTCTAAATTGTTTTTAAATCTTTTTAATTTATTCCTATTACCTCGACTAGTTGATCCTTTGGGATAGTTGAAGTTGTACGCCACTGCAAGGTACAAAAAGAGTGAGAATATAACAATCCACATATACACCATTCTATATCGCTGTCAGTCGATGACTAACAATTTTAATCTCTGTAGGTCATTATATACTCTGTTCTTATTGAGGAAATTGACTGACAATGTATTATAAACCTAAGCATGTTTCGATAAAATGAAATGGTATTTTAATTGGATTTTGCTACCTTCATTTGCTTTGGATATCATTTTGAACTCGGATGTCAACAGAGGGATCGTAACTTTACTTTGCATATTCTTTGAGTCAGTTCAATTAATAGTCTATTGCATTAAAGAGGTCACCAACCTATTGAATCGCAATCTTCTAAACTGGTATATAACTGTGTTAAATTGAAACCTTTTCCGGATATCTCTATACTTTTTTTACAGTCCCTATCCGAATAATTGTAAATTTAACGAGATCCTCTATTCTAAATTCTTATTTTAGTTGCATTAATCCTGTGGTGTCCTAAAGCACAGTAGAAATAATTTTTCCGATATTTTTTGATGAAAAAATTTATAAAATAAAATAAGTATAATAACATTTTTTTCAACAAAAGAATAGTTTATCAAATTTTCAAAATAAGTTTCTGGGACCCAAAAAATTGCTTGAAGCTTACACTGCCAGGAATTTCTGTGACATCCTCTAATGTGGTTTATTTTTTCAAGGTTCGCGTGCGTCGCCAGAGCATGGAGCAGCTGGATCTTATCAAGATCACACCGGATGGCAAGCGCATGCAGGAGGAGAAAAACAAGGCGGCCACAGCCGCTAACACAAAGGCCAAAGAGGACGACTTCTTCGAGATGCTGTCGCGTTCGCAATCAAAGCGCATGGATGACCAGCGCTGCTCTATTAAAATCAACACAGGCGGGGTTGGAGCTGCCACAGGTGCCACTCGGAAGCCACTTGTGCAACAGAACTCGATGTTTGTGGATCCCACAAATCTGCCTGGTCTGAAGTCGCCATCGTCTGCAATGCCGCCAGCTATTGGTCATGCTCCGTTGGCACGTAGTGCAACAACCACACAGCAGCCGGATGACGCTTTCCTGGATATGCTAATGCGTTGTCAAGGGTCGCGATTGGAAGAACAACGCTCTGAGTTGCCCAGGCCTCATGTTACCATGGATGCGGAGGCGCCACAATTGCAGGCACCACAGGCGGCAGCTGCATCTGGGGCTCGAGGCCAGTCAGGACGTGGCACCACCGTGCCCGACGAAGATTTCTTCTCGCTAATCATGAAAGTACAGAGTGGACGCATGGAGGACCAGCGGGCTTCGATACCTTTTGGTGGCTTCAACAATGCTCAGCGAAATGCGCGAAGCAACAACAACAACAACAATAATAATAATAATAATAGTAGCAACAACAACAATGCTACAGGTGGAGCAGCTGGTGGTCCTGCTGCCAAGTAGACATCCCAACCAAGCTCAATATTTAGGCGGCTGCTCTTTTATCATTTGTTATACGTACATTTTGGCCATTATTGCATGACTGTTGGCCCACTTTTGGTCAATTGCCTATTGGCAATTGGCTGCTAAGCATTTGATGTAAGAATTATACATGAACTTTAGTTTAATACCGACTAACAAAAGTAACCAAAAATGATGCATTCTTCTACTGTTTTCTAAAATGCACTACGATGCATCTCTCTTCCATTTTGATGCATTTGCTACTCACACACAAATATACAATTACATACATATATTCTCACATCTAGTAGAGACTTAAAACAATATGATATTGTGCTTTTTAAATGTCCAAATGAAAAGAACACAACTTTGAAAAGATATTAATGTTTATTAATTGCATGCAAAGCACATACTACGATTATGTAACTAGTTTAAGTCCAAAATAGCTCAATAGATTAATTAAATTTTCACTATACTTTGCTCTTCTTATAGATATCATAGGTCTCTCTTAAATCTCTAAATATGCCCATCCATCCATATAAACATAATACATACATACATAAAGCAATTTCATTACAAACATTTTCCAATGGCAACAATGACTATTGCATTTTCTATTGAAACTCTATTTAAATACAAATATACTTATATTTATTAATCTGAAATATATTCAAGAAATAACATATTTTACTATTATTATTTCATTTGATTTAGTTTAAGTTTTTCTATATTTTTTTCCGAGATATATACGGAGTGTCATGGGTTAATTTTTAAGACCCGACGCCGTGTTAGCATGTAGTCTACCATATACACAATACGGATACAATACAAATATCTATATAAATGTATATATCATATATACCATTTACACCCATATAAAAAAAAATTAAGGCCGGTCCGATGTTGATTGATTTAATGAGAAAACAACAGAGTTCGTGTTGAATGAAAAGAAAAGCCAAACTTTTTTAATGTTATTAATGAATGTACCATATATTGATAATGAAAAAGATCAGATCAGATCAGATGCTGATTATATTGATATATGTATGAAATGTATTATTATTAAATATTAAAATCCCAATTGGTTGCTGACAAACTTATAATCGGAGTTTTTAATTCCTTCACTCATTAGAAATGGACAATGGAAGGTAAGAAAATTGAAAGAAAGCTGTACTTTCTACATAAGTACTTTTACATTGAACACATGTCGATTTTCAAAAATATCTAGACCGAGTTTTTAATTTCTAGTTGGGGGTTAAATGTGTAGAAGTTAATGTCAAGTTGGCCAATATCTCTTTGTATTTTAAGGAGTCATTGTAAAATCGTCTCTGAATTTGCAATATTTTATGATAATCATTAATCTATTTTACGCAAAATATCTTACATTTTGTGCAAGTAGTTAGATGGAAACCTCTTGGATTATCTCTTGGCTTTATAGATCTTTTTCAAGACACTCTAAATAAAACAAGCCATCGGTAAAACCTGATTATTAAAACCAATTTTTTTTTTGTAAACAAAATCAATTTAATAGGACGAGTCCTCGGCTAAAGAAATTCACATTGCATACATTCAGAAGCTTGCATATCGTTACCAATTTGAACAGCCATTAATTACATTATAAGACGAGTCTATTTACCGATTTTGGAGTGTCTACCTATTCTTGTATAAGTTGCAGACGTTTTATTAAATAGAATGTATCTTACAGCAGGCCACATAAAGTATATATATTTGGATCAGTGTCAATAGCTGAGATGATTAGGCCATGTCTGTCTGACTTCCTCCTTTGTGGAGACTTCAAACTTGGTATATAGGGTACAAAGTGATCTGCGTCTTGAAGTAAATAAGCGATATGTACTTTAACGTATCTCTTATTGTAGATGCTGCATACCACACATTGCGACTAATAATAAAACTCAAAAAATATAAGCTACACTAACTAAAAGTCTAGTGACGAAAGCATATTCTAGTCCAATAATTTCTGATATCATATTTTGTGACGAACGATATCTGATTTAATATATACACATACACTTCAAATAAACAAATACGTGAGAGTATATTTCAAAAAATAGAGACTATTTGCTTGCCACGTCTGTCTTGTTGCTAATATCTTCTTTCATATAAATAATTCACAACTTAAGATTGTATAAATTGTATGTTATTTGTTTAAAAGCCCTGATAAACACCTTTTTTAAAAGATATCTGTAGATTATATGAGTTAGAAACTCAGCATCTGTCAATAAACTTTAAAGATTATTTTTATTTGTAGATTTACTTTAAATTAAGAAATTACGCCCAAAGACTTTGAAATTTTGCAATCTTCCTATACGTATTGCTAATAATTTGAAATAATTGAAATAAATATTGTGAAATAATTTGTTCACCTTTTACAAAAATCTGACTACGGACTTCGTTCGTTTGTAAAGCTTTATTCATAAATTAGTCGTCTTATGAGTCTAGAAAGTACAATTTAAAGATATTTCTATGTGTAGAATATAGTAAATAATATATAGTATATATAGTATTTGTATGATGAGTGTGTGGCCCTTGCAGATGCGGGGCATGCACCATTGAGTGTCTAACCCAAATGTATTTACAAATTCATTTATATAATTTAACACTTAACAAGAACCCGTTCTGCAGCTCGCTCTGATCCCGGGGGATCCTCGTCTACGCCTTGATCCGCTTGTTGCTCTCCGGCTGTGCATCTTCCAGCACGAATATGGGAAGCGAGAAGTCGACGGGCTTTTCTCCGTGCTTTTCTGCAGCTGTTGCCTTTGGATAATCGTAGACACTCTTGTGCAACGTTTTGTGCCAGCCACGTTTCAGCATGACGTAGACGACGAAGATACTGACCAGGAATGCCGAGCAGCTGGCCATGACGAACATTGCCAGCTGCACGGACTCATCCGGTGCGGTGGCTGCCTGTGCCACAGGTGGCACTGCCGTGCGATGCACGAAATGGGAGCGGGTGAGATCCGGCCGGAAGTGACCAGCAACGAGTTGAAAGCCGCCAGCGGAGATGGACGATTCAATGGCAAAGGCCATGTCCACTTTGGCCTCGTTGTGCAGCTCGAAGCGCACAATGAGCGAACCATCAAAGTTCTCCTGCACACGGAGATTCTCGACCACATCGCCGAGCAGCTGCCGCAGCTCGCGTCGTATGGAATCGTAGACATTGCGAACACTGCTCCCGCTGCTGTTGGTCATGTGCAGCTCAATGGACACCGCCTCGACCGGCACATGCTCGCACTGTCTGTCGCCCTGGCCAAAGATGTGCGACGACTGCAATTGATTGCCGGCGGCGTCGACGCACCAACAGTTCCGTCCGTTGCACTGCTGGGCACGGAATGCACCCGCCTCGTCGCAGCTCACGGGGAATGTGGCTGTGCTGGCCAAGGCACGGCAGCGTGTGGTGCTCCACTGCATGGGTGGCAAGGGCGACGGCGACGACGACGACGACAGCGACGATTCCACCGACAACTGTGAGTTCAACAGCGAGTTGGTTAGTTCCAAGACACGCTCCGTGACGGATGCTGTCAGAGTTGCAGTTGGCTGCAGCTTCACCTCCACTTCATCCAGATCCAAGTCAATGCTGTCCACATCGTTCAACTGCGTCAATTGGCCAATGAGCTGCTCCATCAACGGATCGCCCAGATCGTAGTTCTTGCGTTGCCTTGCCTGGCGACTGTTGCAGGTGGGTTCCATGTCCCGGGTCAGGCTACCCTTGAGTGGAGCACCCTTGCGGTCGGCACACCAACAGACGCCATACGGACTGGGCAACTCCTCCTCCTCCTGCTCCTCCTTCTCCGCCTGGGGACGGGCAAAGGCGCGACTCACAATCTCCGTGGTGCGAGGCGTGCTGGACAATGCGGGCTGCTTGCCCAGACACTGGACGGGACTCCAGTGGCCGGTGACGGGATCACAACGTGGCTGGAACCACACCGACGAGTGTCCACTGCGCTGGGCGGCCAAGCTGTTCTTCAGCTTGAGCCGCTCGCACTGGGTGAGCAATGGACAGACGGAGTTGCAGGCGAGCTCGTTGTGGAACAGATTCTTGGTCTGGCAGGCAGCTGCATCCGCATCGATCTGCACCGCCACACACTTGTTGGCCTTCGGGCTGAAGCGATAGCGAGTGCGATTGTGCGACGTGCTGGCGCCGGAGAGGCACAGATTGTCCATGGACTCGAAGCAGACGTCGCGCGTCTTAGTGCAGCAGACGCCACGATTGCTCACCGGATTCAGCTGGCAGGTGTGGGTGGTGGGACAGGCCTCGAGCTCGTTGTGGGGACCACAGCTGACATCGAGCTCGCCCTGCTGGAGGGGATTGCCCTCGGCACAGACGGAGGCACGACGCGGCACACAGATGGGCATCTTGGGACAGGGACTGTCCACGCACTCCACACTGATCAGCTGGCACTCCTCGTCGCTGGCACAGCTCAGCTCCCGGCAGAAGTTGCGACACTGGCAAGTGAGGCAACCATTGCCATCCACCTGGTAGCCGCTCTCGCAGCTCACGTTGCACTTGGGCGGCACACAGGCGTGGCTGGAGGTCTCCGCGCAGTTGGGCGTGTCGGGTGACTTGACCTTGGTGCCAGCCAACTGTTGTCCCTGGCCATCCACACACCAGCAATGGCCATCGGATGAGCACTGCACCTGCTCCCATCTGCCCGTCTCCGGGTCACATTGGGCCACCGTCATTTGGCGCGCTGGGATGCCCAGCTCGGAGCTCTGATGCAGCTGTATCGCCTGCAGATGCTGGCAGGCCGTCTTCAGCTGTGGCTCCACGCATTGGGTGCCACAGCCGTTGGAGCAGCAGCGACGTGATCCCTCGCAGTGGGCATCGGTGCGACACTCGTAGGCACAGATGTTGGCATCGCCAGCCAGGTTGTCCGTTGGCCCAGGTGGCACCAGGTAAGGGCATTGGCCGGGCTTACGTGGCAGACAGGCGGGCACGGGCGGACAGTACTCGCCCTCGCAGCTGACGTCGACGATGCGGCATTCCTTGCCCTGGCCACAGCTGACTCCTTCACAGGGATCTCGGCATTGGCAGGCGGGACATCGCGTGCTGGCATCCAGGGCAAATCCGTACTCGCATCCCATGCGACAGGTGAGATCGAGGCAGTCCAGTTTATCCCGCAGCTGCTGGCAACTCTCGTCGCTGACATTGAAGCCTCGCGATTGTGGAATCTCGGTGCCAAAGCCGTCCACGCACCAGCACTGCTCCACTTCCATCTCGATCATGTCCTCGTCGGCAACGGGTCGCTTCGGCGCTGGCGCCACCTTCTTAAAGTCCGTCTCGAATAGTTGTCCCAATCCCTGTTGCCGTTCGGCGCCCATATCAATCACCTTGGCACTGCGTCCCATCACTCCTGCTGCCGCCTGCACCTTCAGCGCACTGTCATCCACGCGATAGAGCTTCAGGCGTTCCGCGTCGCGTCTGCTCCGTTTGGCAGGAGCACTCGCAGGAGCACTCGCACCTGCACTCAGCAGCATACGCATCCGGCGTATGGTGTTCTCCTCCAGAATCTTGCGCTGCTCCGCCCGCGTCACACGTATCTTGCGCTGCTCACACTGACGTCCCGCGTAGTCTCCTTCAGCTGTGCAACGTGGCGCCGGCATGGCCAGCTGCATCCCCTCCTCCGTTCCCTCCATGCGCTCCGAGAAGTCGCGCAGATATTCACACACTAAAAAAGGAGGAAAGGAATAGATGAATTTATCACACAGTTGCCAGAGTTGCACATTCCCCTCTACAGAGATTTCAAAGTTGTTCTATAAATATTGTTCTTTTTAAATTAGAAGACAAGAAAGAAAGCTATATATTAGGATGCATCGATTTATCACAAAAACGGTAGCCATAAGTCGTATCATTTTAAAGTTCCTGCTTTTTGAGTTGACAAATTGTTTACTTTCATGAAAAATATTATGTATCGGTCATTCCAGAAAAGTCCTGGTCTTAACAAGTGTTTTGATAGCAATCTTGTCTGGATTGGACTAAAAGCATTTAAGATACATTAGTATTATAATAATAATATATTCAAAATATAAAGACCAAATGTTTTTTAACACAGACAGCGTGGACTAGGAATTTATTTTAGAACTATACTTTCTATAAGTAAGTTTCAAGTATCAATCTTGTCTGGACAGAACCAAAAGAACTAAACATAAAAGTTTTAAGTATTTTTTTTTTAAATTTGGTGTCTAGGAATTGATTTTACAACTATGGTTTGTTGGTGACACATCTGAGAATTTCCCGTAGACTTCGAAGTTGGGTTACCATTTTTCAACTTTTTTCAACCCATACAAATCGGTGTTCCCTAATATGTATACTGTATTTTTATATACTTTTATTTTTCTGAGATTCTGCTTTTTCAGTGGCCAAATAAATTCTCTAACCGCATCAAACTTGCGAGAGAAATAAAGATTTTCAGTGCTTTAGTATCGATATCAGATATCATTGTAATAAGTAGTTTAATCTTGCGATTAGCTTTTAAATTCTAAAGTTCTTCTAAGTATTTTATTGTCCAATGAGCGCAGCTTCTTCCAAAAAATTAAAAATTTACAGCAAGTTATTTTATTCTAAGAGGAAATATCTAAATAATAAAATTATCGAGCCAATAATTCGTTAACATATTGAACTGCAAATGTTATCACTTGACAAAATAAAAAAGAATCTTTTTTAACCAAATAATAATATTTTAACAATCACATATACAAATTAAAATATAAAACATACAATATGGTATTTTATCAACCCTATATTCATATTTAAATATAATATATACGAGCGTTATTTTTCGATTTCAAAACGACTAATTTCTTATTATTATTATACCAAAAAGTTTACTTTTAATTAGTAATCAACATGCCGACAAAGTATCAATTTCTAATTTGAACAGTAAAAAGAAATAAAATAAAAAATACTTTAATTAATTACTTCTTAAAAACAATATTAATATTCTCGAGATAACATTAACTAACTGGGATTTCAGTCAAACTATAATTCTATATAACTAAGAATATACTTTATAAGACCGAAAAGTCTGGCTTCTGAGTGTTACACAAAATTTTTGCACATTTTGACAGTAAAATGTGAATGGAATGTGAACTTACTCGTCTGCTGGTGCGTCGTCTGCTGATCTCCAGAAGCTGTTGTTTGCTCAGGAACTGGACAGCACACACTCTCCGTTTCTCGATGCAGTTTGGTGCACTTGTACTGCTCCGGGCACATGATGCGGTTGCTCATGGAGCGACCCTGTTTCGCCTCCGCTTCGGGTTCGAAGAAGGCTGTCGGTTGGAAGCTGCGTGCCTGACGCTCATCGAAACAATACATGACCTCGCCGCTCACCGTATCCGAGAGGGGTGTGCCGATGTCACAGGGATTGGAATAGGCCAAGTCTGGCTTACAGACGGGCCAAGAGGCGCAGAGGGAAGATCCGGACTCGCACAGCGGATCGGTGGCCACCTCGCAATGGGAGCCAATGGCGCACTTGAATCCCTCACATGGCTCGGAGCACTCACAAGTCGGACAGCCATTGTGATCATTCTATATAAAAAAACACCAATATTATATCTATGAAAAATTCAAACTCTACGAGTATATCGCAGCTATTCCGCAATGATTTTTTAAATAAGCATATGAATCATGTGCACGTAAAACATTTCCGAAATTCAAAGCACTATTTAAACAATTTATATTTTCAATAATTACATTTTTGTATTGTTATCACAAAAATCTATTGCACAAATCGCCCGATATATGATACTCAGCAAATACTTTCAACAAAACTTGTCGTTGTTCTTTTATGTCAGAGAGAGTTCAAAGAAAGTTACGAAGTTACCAAACTGCATTGACAATTTAATAAAAATGATTGAAAATGATCTCTTTCACAGCTTCCTTTTTTTTAGTCGACAGTGTCATTAGGATTGTTTAGGTGTTTCAAATCCCTTTAGCACAAGATCATTAAATAATTTACAAAGTTGGTTGCAGTGATCAATGCTTTCACTGGTTAATCTGAACATATTACGAAACTCTTGCTGAAAAGCCTTCACCGAACTTGTCTATCAATGTTTTCAACTAATTTCCATATCTCAGCACAACACACTTAATTTTATAGTTGGTTGAGATACACGATGTTTATCTTACTACTTCTTTTAGTAGCGGAAATAAACACTTTCTATAATTTATAACGCCCACTGGGCAGCTGAAAAAATTGGGCAGATAACATTTAATTGTGCTAAAACTAAAATATGATCTATTCTAAGTACCACAGATAGGTCTTTGACTCTCTTCACTCTTTCATAAATTTAAAAGTTGTGGCATAAAGTTGATATATTCTTAGTATTGATTTTTTTATATGCAAACTACTTTCTTAGTTTTGAAACTATCTTGATGAAGCTTGAGAAAGGTTGATCTGTTTTCTGCACCATATACAAGTGTTAAATCAAGGAAGAATTTTATAACCATACCATAGAGGGCCCGCTTTTGCGTCCTTGCTTTGCTCGAACGCAGACCCACACTTTCAGAAAAAGTTTCAGAAATATTTATATTAAAATGTTAATATAAGTATTATTAAGAAAGATTCGTGATCTTGCTCAAACTTTCGCACTTGCGAAAGCGAACACAAAAACAAATGTCATGGCTCTCTTTGCAGTCGAGTCTAAATCTTGCTCTCTGGCTCTCTTTCAGTTGTTCTCGCTAAAATTGTGTATTGAACGATTTCATCGATTGCTTAGCGAGCTTGCATTTAATGCAATTTAAATAATTGTTTTTTATTTTTTAAAGTAGCTTTCAGGTGAAATTATAAAATAATAATGCCCATGAGAATCTACAAAGAATTATTCTGATTTTTTAAATTGAATTTTTTTCAAATTTTAAGTTTCGAGTTGTGGTTTGGCCATGGCAATGTTTATATCAGTCAGTCAGTCAGTGAGGACAAAGCATTTTATATATTTAGTTGAAAGATTTATTGATTCATAACGTGCCCAAAAATGTTAAAATCTTTGATTATTCCAAACTCGCAGAACTCTTGTTGGATATCTACGGCGTTAGATTCATTCAAAACATAATTGCCATATTTCTATTTGATTTCACAAACAAAATGTCTAAAATATGATTCTACACCTGTACAGGTATTTTGAAAGATCTTACCTTGAAACCATATTCACAGACGGCAGCGCATATGTTCGTATCGCACTGCTCCATCTGGAAGCTGCGGGCATAGGAGCGACTAATCATATTCTCCCAGCCATCGCAGTTGACATTGTTGGCCGCGCCCATGGACTCCTTGATCTTGTGCCCGGTGCGAGGATCCACACACCAGCAGACGAGGCCATTCCTGGAGCATTGTCTAGGAGAATACTGACCACCGGGTCCATTGCAGTCGGGCACATAGCCGCGTCCCTCGCGCTCATTGATGGACAGGATGTCGGCCAAGGCCTTGGCCTGGTGGCAACCGGTTACATTGCTCGGCTGCTGGCAATTGAACTGGCAGCCCTTGGTGAAACAACACTTATCCATGTTGCGGCACTCCAGGTCATGACTGCAGGGTGCTCCACACATGTAGCCGGTGCGTTGGGTGTACTGCGCCTGCTCGGGAGCTGGACAGATGCCTGGCTTGTGGAAGGTCAGGGTGCTGGGACAACAGACACCGTAGTCATTGCCCGATTCCACCATGCACTGGTAGAGTGGCGGGCATTGGGGCTTACCCGCATCCTGGCCACACAAAAACGGTCTCACGCTGTCATCGATGGCCAGGGGGAGTCCGGCGGGGCAGTAGTTGGACAGGGAGCGTGCCTTCTTGCATGTGGGTAACGGCGGACATGGCTCCGACTTGCACTGCACCTCCTGCAGCTGACAGGACTGGCCATTGGGACACTCGAGGCCATCGCAGGGATCCCGGCAACGGCACACGGAGCAACCCGTCTGCGGATCACGGGCAAATCCCTGACGGACAGAACATGCGACATGCCGAGGCGGCACAATGCGATGGCTCCTTGCACTGAACGCCACTGCGACTTGCATTCCGCGTACCCGGCAACTCCACGCCGTACTCATCAATGCACCAACAATCCTCGCCTGCTCGTTCGTTCGTGCACTGAATGCTTTCAAATTCGCCGCCCTTGCGACAGCGTGGAATCCTCACAGCTCCTGCGGATCCATTCGGTTGCAAGGCCTTGGCTCGACGCGCCTCCGCGCGTCTCAGATGCTGGCAGGCTGTTAAGTTACCTAATGTAGTATAGTAATTATGAGAGTTATTTAGGAACACCTAATACTTAATTGATTGAATAAGAAATGAATTGAGAATGATAAAGGAGAAGGAGATTTTGAATAATAAAGTAACTAATCTCCGATATAGTTTATTATAAAATTAAATTGCAACCTAATTTAATGAATTTCAATTCAATTGTTCCTCAGTATTTTGTTTTCATTTTCTAACTTCTATCTTGAAGATCGTTTAGATCCCAGTAAAACATTATTGGTATATAAGGAGCAGTAGAGGGGAGTTCAGTCAGTTGACATAGTTTCAAGTTATTCAACTGCAGAAACTGCAAATAAAGAAAAAGTGAGATAGTGAAAAAAAAACCCAACAACGACGTCAGTTTCACTTTTGTGAACGTGACGCGTTCGATACTCGTATGAATGAAACAACAAATTGAAGTTAAAAATGTATACAAATGCCAGTTGCCCACGGCAGTTGTTGTTCGAAATGTTGTCGTTGTTGTCGCTGTTGTCTCAGGGCCAACATTGAGTGCTTTGTATGCGAATTGCGCGCAAATTTTGGCCAAAGCGGCGTATGCGCAATTTACTGAAATGGCCTGAACCATTAACGCCATTTGATGCTTGGATTCTGCCTTGTTTTCTGGCCATAAGACTGCATAAGGCATAGTCATTGTCTATTGCCCGCTCAATGCTTATGTAATTGAGGCATCATCCCTCCGCCTCTCCGCCTCACCACCCTCCTCCCCGCCATTGCCCCTCTCTAATTCCTACACGCAACGTTGATTTTTTTCGACATTTCGTAAAGTCCCCGACGCGCTCACTGAGCTTAAGCCATTGTTTTGGACAAAGCCACGTAATGCATTTTCCATGCACATTGCACTGCAATTGCCAATTGGCTTCAACTTCGGCTGACACATTATTGGCCTGGTCTTATCGAAGGCACTTCATTTCAGGCCATGTTCAACTCGATCAGCTTTGCGTTCGTTCACTTGACTCATCAACTGAACAACTAATCAGGCGTCAAAGTCGTTTCGTAATGGAACTTAGCGACTAAGTTGAGAGGCCAAAAAAGTTTATATTTAAGTAGTATTAAAATTGTATTAAGTAGTATTAAACTAACAATATGATAGGTAATTTTTTATGCTGGAAACATATTAAATTCGTGACTATTCTTGACTGATAAATGATGCATAAATATGTCTTGCTTGTATCTATAATAATACTAAAATACATTCAATACTAGTAAAGTAAATGCAAATTTTAGATCAAATTTTATATAATAATAGAAAATTCGGGTTGTCGATATATCGAAAAACAGTAGAGAGAGTTGCAAATATCGAGGTGTATTTTTGTTGAAAATCTTAGATTTCATGCCTGATTCCAACTTTGTCAATTTTGTACGTAATTTCCTCAAAAAATTTAACGCCTTAACAAAATTTTCAAATTAACTGCTATTAAAAACTTAAGTAAATTATCTATTTTTCTAGGAAATAGGTTTAATTAACTCACCAAGAAAATGATTGAATTGAAGTACTTGATAATCGCCTAAGCGAAAATCTAAATGACAATATTTATATATATTTATACATCTGTTACTGTTAATCTTTAATGGTCAAGTGAGATGAAAAGTAAATTCAGTTCTTAATAACAGTTAGATAAACTGCATAAAATTAAAAGATTTAAAAGCTTACAATTTTTACATCCAGAGTGTAGAGTGTTAAGTTATTTATCACAATGAGTAGATATAAATTTAAGATATTATGTTCATACATCACATTGAAGAGCAAAATTAAATATTGATTTTTAAAATTAAAAAAAGAGGTCCAGCTGCCACATCAATTGCAGCAATATATAACGATTTTAACACCTTTTAAAAGTACAAAGTGAATTTTCATTCCCATGGAATCATTTAATATTTAACTTCTCCTCTTTTAATGTCTCGAAATCATAAGCTTATGTTGCGACTGACATACATACGTGAATGTACATCCGGCTTGCATCTACACTGTCTGCTTAGTTGCCGAATTTGTTCGCTGTTTTTCTGTGAGACATTAAATGAAATGAAAGTTTTCATCTTTTTCGTCAGCTACGTAATTTGATTAGGCATATTGTTGTTGATAGCGAGCAGCTTTCGGTTTTTACTGTCGTTTCATGAACGAAGACAAAAAGCAATTAAATGAAAATACTGACGGAACATTGATGTGGGTAAGCGTGCCTCTATTCTAGCAGTAGACCGAAATCAAGTTTGTCGCTTAAGTCTTTCGTTTCTCTGAGGCCGAAGCGTATCGAAAACGAAAACAAAAGAAACACAACAACAACAGCAGAGCATAGACAACGAACTTCCCGGGCAACTGGAACTCGTACTTGGAGGAGCAGCCGAAGTTGACCGACTGACACACTGTGTGTGGCAAAGTTGCAAAGATTTCTTTGCTTTGCATGTTTGTCTGTCTGTCTGTTTGTCTGTTTGTTTGCCTGTTTGTGTATTGGTAACGGTTATTGGCCGTACTATCTTTCAAGTTCGTGCTGTAAGTCTTTTAGTGTGGCTAAGCACTTTTTAATGATGCCGTGCTATATTTAGCGCCTGAGTTCTACACGAAATTGCCACACGCTAATTGCTCAATGCATTTTGCAACTGCAATTGTCTTTTAATGAGCCAGCGGCAAATGGCGATCGTCGGTCTAATTTGCTCCACATAGCGAACATGGGGTTCAATGACTTGCCGAAAAACAGTCGAAAAACCAGCAAAGAAAAGTCATTGACATGGTGCGTAGCGGTCCTGATTTTGCACACTGGTGCCAAATCCCTATTTTATGGCGAAAATTCTACACATATTGAGGCAAATTCAGTCTTCAAAATCAATCTTGTTTATAATAGTAAGGGGAGCTTCAAACTGATCTGACCACGCCCATTTTCACTACCTATTTAAGCCGGACATTTAAATATTATAAGTGTGCGGGAACATTTGAGACTATAAGAGCTAGAGGCATCAAATTGAGTATGTACGTATATGTTTCTATTTTCCATAACAAGTTCAACTTTGTTTATAGTTTTGGGACACATAATGATAAAACGAATTTCCAGAGCAATGTCATGATCTCAATCTACCCTTTTTAATCCATAGTTTCATAATTATAAGATAATTATTAACTAGTTTGAAATAACTGAAAGTGTGGTGAATATATTAGAAAAGATACTTTTCTAACATTAAGCAGAATAATACCTTAATCTTTTTGATTTATTTTATTTATTTGTTACTTTCCAAATATGCATATTATATGAAAAATGTAATTTTATTTATTGGCAAATTCCAATTGCAGTTCTAGGGTACAATTTTAAATTTTTTAATTATTGAGCATAAATCACTTTTTATATTGAATGGAAAACTGACTTGAGGTCAAGATACGCCAATGTCTATCATCTGAATCGTTTTGGTAATAAGTAATAATACTCATTTTTATAAGCTTAATTCGAGAAATAAATCAAGTTTCTGCCAAAAACTGAGACCAGTGTCTCTGGTTATCCGCTTTAGGAACTTTTTACTTACCAGTTGTGCGCTTTGCATCGGCAACTTGCAACGAGAGCAACGACAGCAGTATCAGGCTGCATGAAAAGAGTTTTCAGCCAACGTTGATCACAGTGTTGTGCCATATTGAGGTAAAAGCATTCAAAATGTTGCCAAAAAAGATTTCCTGTTTGTGGCAGCAGCAGCAGCAGCTGCAAAAGAGAGTTCATATTAAGTCAGTACGTGTGTGATGTGTGAGTGTGTAATGTATGTGAGTGTGTGTGTGTGTGTGTGGTGTGGCATGGCCAGCACGACGCGGCGCTTTGTCACGTTTGACGTCACACAGTGGCGCTGGGTTTATGAGACCGAAACCGGGCATGAGAAATTCAAATTCAAATACTATGCACACAAATACTTTCACTTTCCGCGCGTTTAGTCTACATTTTTTGTATGGCTTCTTTGTTTCGTTTGCGGCTAAAGAATTCGTCCGATAAAAATATGCTCAGATGCATAATTTAGCCATGGTTTATTGTTGCGCAATAGGCAATGCCAACGGAAGCTTTCAGCCAGAGGTTACCTATGGGTCATGAACTGCGTACTCTTATGACTTTTGTCATTTGCTGTAAACATATCATTTAGCAGCTGTCTTGTTGTTGTTGTCTCTGTTGTTGTTTCTGCTGCTGTTGCTGTTGCCTGCGAAGACGAGTGATTAATCAGCGCTGTTGACGCTGTTGCGCTTTCACTTTGGCAAGCAACAGCAGCAGCAGCAACAACTACTTGTTCAATTGCCGCTAAGTGTAAGGCGTGCACCATTTTTTTTGCCAGCACTGTTGAAATTCACTTTTTGATACGTTTTCCGGTCCATTGAAAACGACGCCGCAGCGTCTCAGTCAGCTCAGTTGAGTTCAGCTTAGCTTTAATGACACTGCCGCAGCTCAATCAAAGTGGATTTTCTCTAATTATGGTCAAGCAGTCGGTAGTCGGTAGTTGGTAGTTGGTAGTTGGTAGTCGGTGTCGGCAGCTGGCCAACAGCTGATCTTGGCCAGTTGAAGAAGAAGTTTGTTGCCTAAGTCTTTTGTTTGTTTGCTTATTTTGGGTGAAAATGTATTTTGGACTGAAAAATGTGCCACAACAACAACAACAACAACAACAAAGCAACACGGAACTAAAAAACTGAAGGAAAAAATACTGTTCAAGTTTTTGGTCGCAACAAGTTAAGCACCAGCGGCAGTTTTTTATCTTTTTGGGTTTTTCTTTTTTTTTTTTTGTTTTTTTTGTTATTGCTAAGTTCTGCAGTGTTCGAAAACCAAGCAGTGGACAACATTTTCACTAATAACATTTCACGCCATGTCGCAGCACCGTTTGAATAAAAAGCAAATGCAAAGTTAACTTGAACTTGAGTCGGCACTGCAAATTTCCATAGATTTCACCATGGCCAAAAACCTGTAAAAGAAACCTGGCTAAACCCTACTTGTTGCTATTGTTGTTACTGTTGCTGTTGCTGTCGTTTTGTCATTGAAATGAAGCCAACTGAAGTGCCGCTAATGCGCTAGGAGACGTTTTGACCCTGTCACATTAACTCCCATGCTATGCTTGGCCTGGCTTATACCGTTTGACAGTTAGTAGAGTGTAAAGTTTAACGATTGGTGAAATGAGGTCACATGTTAGCCATGTTATGGATATGCATTAGCATGCGTGGGCCGAGACAAACATGCTTATAAACAATGAATGAGATTTTCAGTACAACAAGTACTGACAATTCCATAAATTGTTGAACTGACGAAACTACTATGGTATCTCGCTATAGGCTATAAGTATATTTAAGCTGTTCCAATTCCTATACTTCTTTCAACAAAGCTGACTCACGCCTGGATTTTCGGCGCTTTTCATCGTCGCTTTTTATTTTTGGGTTTCTTTGTTTTGCACAGTTTTCTGCTACAGTTATTATTGCGTGTGCAGTCACTTGCGAAATGTTCAAGCTCGGACTATGACTTGAGTTGCTCTAAATACGGTGGGCATTCGCTTTACTGAGACCTTTTTGAAACCGTTAAGCGGGGGGATACCTAATGAAGATACCATTACGTTTTCTGCTTTTATTAGGCAATGAACCAAAAACTGTTTAATTTAATTATTTTGTCGTTAGTTATTCATCTAAAATATATCAATTATACTAAATTTAAGATCCATCCAGTCCACTTTCATTTTAAATGACAGATTTATCTGAGTTTCACATTAATGGTTGATAGTTTCGAAAACTTTGAGAATAGTCGGTTCGAGTTTTTGCTCAATTCAATTTGAAAAGTTGTAGTTTCTTCAATTTATATTTTAGTTTCAAGTTTTGTAAAGAGTGCAACTAAAGCTTTTGATTTATTGTTTCACAACGTTTTACTCGAAATCTTGCCAAATAAAATAAATATATAAAATAAATTATATTTTCCAAACCTTATATTTCTTGTTATTTAAAGTTTAATCCGATTCTGTCTCAAGCTGGTTACCGAAAAAATCAGCTTGAACCGAAAAAGTTCTTCAACATTTCACTTGAAACCGATTTGCAACTACAATTTCTATAAATTTTGTATTATTATTGAATTGTTCAATTAATAAACAACATATGCGATCGCATATCTTTACTTGAAATGCCAAAAGGTTACCTTGAGATCAGATCTACATTAACAAATCACTTGTCGATTAAACTGTGGAGATATTTGAGATCTTTTTAGCTTTAACATGTTGACGAGAGACACATAAAATTCCAGATTCGATTTCAATTTAAATCTCAATTTATAGTGCGGGTATATTGCTCAACAAACCTGTTCACCTGGAGTTAGATCAGATGATTTATGCAGTGACAGCAGCTAATCCAATAAAAAGTGAAAACTCAAGAGCCTCTTGAGCTGCGATGTTTTAGCTCTATTAATTTTTTTCCTTTGATTTGGCTTGTGCTTTAATCCAAGTGCACGGATTTTTGGAATGCGCCTTAGTTTGGCGCTGGGTTTAATTTGCGATTTTCACAATTTCACTGAGCTCACACACGCACACACAAACGAACAGATAAATTTGATTTTCACTTTGAATTTCTACGACGAAACAGCAGCAACAGCAACAGCAACAACGATAAAACTCTCTCGTAACGTTTGTAAGTTGCTATATTTCATTTATACGTATATTTTGCGGCATCCAATTTAAATTCGCGTGCGACTTCAACGGCGAACATTGCTCATTTGAGCTGGCGGTGGTGCACCACGGTTGGTAGTAGCAATGCGAGTAGTGGTGCGAGTTGTGGTGCTGCGACTCGCCTTCGCCCAGGTTCGATCCAACATGTTGGCGCTGCGGAGAGAGACACTATGTTATTTCGAGTAGAAACTCACAGCTCGCATTTGAAGTTTGGCTTTTTGATATTTTGAAACAGTTGGCCAAAAAACCCGCTCTGTACCATTCATACTCATGCTTACTTCAACTGTACGCACCACTTGTGTGGATTCTCGGTTGATTCATAGCGTTCAGTTAATGCCATTATTATTACGAGTATAAGTATGAGTATGAGGCCACTTAACCTAGTGCGTGACAGCCTTCAGCCGGACAGAATTAGCTTTGGCCGCGGGTAAAACCGTAGATTTGTGTACCTCGAGCCTGAGTTGAGTCAGTTTGACGTCAGTCAGTCAGTCAATCCATATCCAAGGGCATTGATTTATTCCGGATCGTTGACGAAAACAATTTTGGCTTGCAGCATCTGCTTTGCAACTTCCGCTTCGCACGCTTTCTGCCGCATTTTCAATGACTTTCTTCTTTAATTTTATTAATAAAAAACATCTCCGTTTCCCCTTAGCGAAACCATCATTAAATTAAATGCAGCGCATGAAGTTCCGTCTCAGAAAGGGCGGAGTTAATAACACTGTATGCAGTTTTTGGGATGGTTTAAATAAGGTAGAGAATCTCGTCGGAATATGTGGAATCGTTTATTGTTCGAATTATGGGTCGAGATTTGGATTCGGTTAGAGAACCGGTTTATTGTACCCCTTAACATAATGTCAAAATAAATTTTAATTTTAAAGTAAATGTCTAAAAATTTGTTTACTGCTTCAATTATGCCTTGATTTCATAATATCAAATAAATTTTGTAGCACTAGAAATGCAAAATCTGTAAAAATTACTTAAATTCGGGATACGATTATTATCTTATGGTTTTTACATAATAATCGATCTCGGTAGAATCGCGGCATAGAAAAAAAGCATTAGCTTATGTAACGTGCAGTAAAAATTTGAAATGCTAGGTTCATGATCCGGTTCAGATTGCCAAAAATTCCGTTCAGGGCAAACCCGGTTTGAGGCATTGATAACTTATAGCTTTTAATAAATCACCCAAATATAGTCGTTCTGATCGTAATACTTTGGATTATTTTGTTTCATCAGTCACATTTTGGCACTGCTTGAGCGCCTTTAGAGCCACGCCTTCAGCAGAGCAGTTGCCGGCTTACAACTTGTCTGACGTCTTCGGAGGTAAAAGTGAAAGTTCTGTGAAAGATGCGAGATGAGATGAGACATGCGAGTCGGTCAATATCAAACTGGCGCTAACAAGTTATACACACACGGATCAAAGAAACCAACTCGAATACAATACAAAAGCCCTTTCATTGCATAATTTTGTTCGGATTTTTTTTTCTTGTTTTTTATTGGTTTATAATAAACTAAAATTATTCTTTATATATATTTATTAATGACTTTTATCTATTTGTGTATTTTGTTAAAGAATACTAAAACTGTGAGGCAACAAAGAAGTCATTCTTTTTGAGTTAATAATTTATTTGATTAACGTTTCTTTCGCGTTGTGGCAGGGTGTAATCGGCTGACAAGTACTTGGGAGGGCTTTAAAACTTATTTTTTTTACAATTGTATTTCGATTTCGAAACGTTTTGTGATTTAGTTTGTGTTGGGTCGAAGAACTTTACAATTAGTGATATAACCTGAATTATTACAGATTAACATCTGAAGAGTGTCTTTTTGTTTTCTTTATATATTTATAAATATATATTTTAAAAGTTGACAAGTGCCTTTTGATTCAGTGTCTTTGTTCATTTTTAGTTACAATGTGCTTTCATTGTCATTACTGTTATTGCTGTTTAGTTTGTTCAAAGTTTTTATCCAAGTGGAAACCTTACTCTTAGTTTGCGATTTTCGTTCAATTCAATAAAAACAAATTTGTAGTTTGATTTTTGAAAACTAAATTACATATCTGATTTGTTTACGGCGCGTTTTCCTATGATTAATATATGTATATAGCTATATATTATACGTATGTTAATTAGTATTTATTTACATATACATTTATTGGTTGCAATTTGTTCATTTGCTGTAAATGTTTGCACAGAAATAAGATGTTTTCGTAATTTTCAATTCTATCAATTATGAATGAACACAGTATAATCTGAAAGATTTCCACAGGCAATTATTGTAATATAAACAACATCACTTTTCTTTGTTTGCTAAAATGAAATATATGTCTTTTGTTGTTCCTAGCAAGAATAAAAGAAGCGCATAAATCAATTTGAACAACGCGCATTAGATACAAACTCGTATAAGTATGTATTTGTTTGCATATAAAAAAAGACGACCTACGCTGCCGTTGCTAAAAATAACTTTACATGTGTGGTATAAATAATAAATAAAACATTTACAACTATTTGCAACGCTAAATGGCCTATGAAGTATATCAAATTGTATATAACTTGTACATAAATATGTCCTTTTGCTAAAAATTATTATTATTATTAATATTTATATATAATTATTATTATTATTATTTGCATCGTTTTTCATTTTTGTTTAGGGTATTAGACTAATTGCATTAAAGTAATAATAACTGCGGATTATCAACTTGCTAGCTGCTGGCCTTTCTGTGGGTGTGCTTGTGTGTGTGTGTCAGTTAGTGTGTGTGAGTAGTTGTGTGTGGATGTGTGTTGTGTTAAATAGACAAGACAGTCAGCAAATATGCTAAGAATCTATTAACTAATTGTACACATTATCATAGCTATTATCATGTTATATGTGTCTGTGTTTTATGTACAACTGTCTGGATGTTGGCTCTGCTTGCGTTTCGATTTTGGCTCCTTGGGGAGCACCTCGACTGATGGGCGACGCGGATTACCCAGAGTGACTAATGCGCTTGCCACGGCCAATCCGGCCGATTGGCCCGAAGATGCATGCGATTGACCACCTATAATACCATAAACAGATTTAGAACATTAATGAATCATCAGATATATAGATATAGTATACTAAGTAAACGAACCCGTGGGCAGCCGGACTAGTAGCGTAAGCACTGCGGCTCGATTGCCATTGCAAGGCTCTAAAGCAATTGGACTGGGACACTCCTGCAAATAGAAATGAACAAAAATCATAAAAGGATTCTCTAGACATTGTCTGTCGGCCTTATTGGGGCGAAAGAAAATATATTATTGATCAAGACGACATGCGTCAAAGGCAAAGTAAAACTATAGCAACTCTCGTTCCGATATTTATAATTACCTTTTTACGTTTCTTGGACATGTGACTGACGCCTTCCAGCGGCAAGCTCAAATCAATACTATCTCGGGTTTCAATGTCAACCAGCACCTGAAATGTTAAACAAGATTAGCACAGCAAGCAATGTAGCAAATTAGAATGACTTTGTCTACCTGGGAAAATGGTCGGCTGGCCATTTGCTCCATTTCAACGAATAAACGCTGACGACGTCGGAACATGTCGTACTTCTGTTTGATCTTCCAAAGAACGGCGGCCATGAGTAGCAGTAGAAGGAAGCATGATGAGAATGTGATGAAAAATTGCTGTAGATTGAGTTTGGGGTACTGCGAAAAAGCGATTTGAATCCAAATCGGTGGCTGAAAGTCGTGCACAAAGACATAGAAGGTGGTCAGGGAGATATTGTCAACAGGAATGTTGCCAAATTGAAAATCGGTTTTGGGGAAACGATGACGGAACGTGGAGCAGTTGATGCCAACCAAAAGGAGTCTCTCTGGCAAACCGACACGCTTCACCGATATATCCATTTTGGCTGGCACACTACACGTTATTGAAAAGTCCGCATCAATTTCCGGCTTGACCGGTGAATTGCGAAAGTTGATTTGCGTAAAGTGTCGATCCTCTTTCTTGGACAGATTGAACGTGAACTGATAGTCAATGGTTAGTTCATAGTAACACGAGCCCCTCAACGGATCGCCAATGTAATGATTCTGTGAATCGCACTTCTCGCAATGATCACCCACAATGCCCTTGGTGTTGCAATAGCATTTGCCCGTATCCGGATGACAATAGTCGCCTTGGTTATTGCACTGACAGTGCTGGCACTCGCCGCCATTGATTGCATTCCCCCAGTACCCAGTGCGGCATTTCTCGCAGTGTGCACCGATGGTCAAATTGTTGCACGGCTGCTCGCAGTGCTGCTGATCATTGCAGTAGGAATGACCATTGCAATTGCAGCGTGGACAGGACGTAAAGAACCAGTGCTTGAGAGCGCACTCGTTTTGATCGTACGGCGACAACGCGCCGCCAACAACACACTTGCCCAAGCCCGTGTTGGAGCCGTTGTCGCACCAGCCGCACGCCGGATCATCCAAACACTGCTGGCAGCTGTTATAGTAACCGCACTGTGCACTGGATAGGGCCGTGGTGGTGCCAGCGCTTATTGCACTTATTGGCGCTGATCGGCACTTGGATGTGAATGTGGTCCATTCACGACACTGGCCATACGGGAAGCTGGCCGTGTATGCATTGCGATCGACACATCGCTGTTCATTCTGACACCAGATACACTCATCCTCCGTGCAATTGTGACAATTGTTTTGAGCGGCACATGTTGCCCGACAGAGTGTAGCATCGTGCTGGGTACGATTGAGTGGTAGTCCAGAACCCGATATATAGCTGCGGCAACGATTCGACTCTGGATCCCATTTGCAGGATGCATCTGCCATGCAGGCGCGACAATTGTGAAGTTGCTCGCAAGTGGATTGCACTAAATGATCCTCAGTGTCCGGGCAGCTATCCAGACGCTTGGTATTCAGTGGCGGCGCCGCCGTTATAGCTAGCTGCTGATGCATCGTCGCCTGCTGAGTTGATGTCGATGAATCGGCGTAGAATACAGATGCAACCGATGTGGTCTCACGGCACCGCTCCTTGCTGCAGACACCATTGCCGCAGTAGGTGCAATCAAAGGCGGTCGAGACACATGACTGGCAGTTGTTCAACTCCTGGCAACGCAGAACATGATGCAGATGCTCTGATGTCATTGTTATGCGACTCTTGGATGGACAGGCCACATAATCATATTGCTCGCGACCGTAAATCGCCGAACGTTGCACTCTCATGATATTGATGCAGCGACTCAGTTGCACATCCCAAATGCACTTGACGCCGGGACGTGCACTAGTGCATTTTTCCTGCTTGGTGTAGTAGCTGCAGTGTCCAGCATCGTAGCGCAACATGTCGCTAAGCATTTGGCCATTGAAGCCGCCGTAGATATAAAGTGCGTCCTCATGCACCACCGAGCTGTGGCCGAATCTCGCTAGATCCGCCTGTAAGTGAGCGGGCATTTGATGCATATGCCAGGAATCACAGTACACATCGTATATGAGCAAGTCTTGGCTGTAGCACTTGGCGCCATAGCTCTGTGAGGTATCGTTGTGCGTGTTGCCGCCGAAGACCATCATTAAGCCGGGATTCACAAAGTTCGCCGTGTGCAGGAGTCGTGCACTCGGCGCCGACGACAACAGCGTCCAGATACGTGTCGAAGGCTCATAGGCAAACAGTCGTGAGTTCAGCACCTGGCTGGCATCACTCTCCGACACAATGCCGCCGTATATGTAAAGCTTTTCCGTTAACAGATCGTAGGCTGCGCTATGTCCATATCCACCCTTTACCACATATCCATAGGTCTCCACTATCTTCCACTCGCGGGTGTTAAAGTTGAACTCCTGTACCGTGTTGAGGTAGCCGTATTGTGATGAATGACCAAATATCACCACCATGTACTGATAGTTATTCTTATCACCGTATCCAGGCACCAATGTCGCCGTGTGCCCGGCCGCATGCAACGGGCCGCACATGGAAAACGCACTGTTGCAGGGGTCTGTATTTACGGTGACATTCTCCCACGTCTTGGCCGAGACATCGTAGGACCACAGTTCGTTGGTGATGCCCTGTCCCTTGACAACGCCACCATACATGAAGATTCTATCACCATAAATAACTGTAGAGGCGCCATAACGCTTCTCGGGCGTAGCGCTGCCATCCTCCAGATTCATTGTCTCCCACACATTGGCATTGAAGTCGTAGGCGCTCATTAGTTTGCCACGTCCATACGATTCGCCGCCAATGATGTGCAGCGTGTCTCGCCAAACGGCGGCCCCATGTGATGCGCTTCCCGATGGCGCTATCGAGTGTTTGGGATTCACAGTGCTCCAAACTCCGTGTGCGCGCAGCTGGCCGCAATCATCGCCACCATAATCATCATTGCATTCACACCTAAACAATGACAGGACAGAGTGCATGAGTATTGTGGATGCAACTGAAATACTTGTCAAAACCTACCGCTCCTTCTCCATATTACAAATGCCATGACCCCGCGCCTCGGTGCAGTTATTGGGACAGGCGGCCACATTGCAGGCCTCGCCCCTGTACATGGAGTCGCATAGACAGTCGCCATCGCTGCACGTGCCATGTCCAGAGCATTCCACATCTACGAAAGCATGATAAAATGTTACTTAGTGATACAGCAGTTGTAGTTATTTTTAATGTCATTAAAATGCGAGGTGAATCTTCAATTTCAAGTTCGAGCGAATTATACAGCCAGGTTTTATGTGTATACTAATATAGGGTATTATAATTTGGATATGATATGTTGCACGCATTATTCATATCGAACTCGCGGATTGTTTATCTATTTTTACTTTGCCATTCTAAGTGCTGCTCAATCATCTACTTTAAGTAAGAAAAACATTTTTGAATTAGGTAGGCATCGTAATAAAAAAATGCGGCTTAAGTGTGACGACTGTATCACTTAGCTGTCAAAGAAACGATCATCGTAAAAATGCAATATTTATATTTAGTGTTAAGAACACAAATAGTAAAAAGTCAGAACCAAATTTATCCATATTTACAACTGCTTTTGTTTACATATTGTATATTGTTGCCGAAATCGTTGCAGTTATTGATCTTATCTGATATTACCATGTCTATAGACTTTAAATAGTGTTAAAGCGGGAGTAGAACGAGACGATAAAGACGATTAACATGTCAACAAATTAAATTGAGAGTCAGGTGACCATCAAATTTTAAGTAATATTGTAGTCTTTGCCTTTGGCTTAACTCATTTTAAATATTGTTTTGAACATACGAAGCTCCGATTGGTGACAAAACTATTACATGTTTTTTGGAATAAAAAAGGATTGCATTTTGACTGGAGTTTCGATTGACTTGGTAAAATATTAATAGAAGATCGTTCTGAAGGCTACTTCAGATAAGAACTAAAATAGATTTGAGATAATAAATCAAAACTTTATATTGAAAATAACAAATGTCCTCACATTTGATGACAGTATTAGGTACAATACTTACCATCAGCATCTGTGGGGCAGCCGTTCATTTTGTATGTCAGATTAAAGCCAGACATGTTATAGGCATCATCGCTGAAGAAGTGCAGCAAAGCTGTGCCCGATCTCGCGATGACCTGCGGCACGCGACGTATGGAAAAGTTGCCCCGATACATGAGGCCACTGCAAAGAGAGAGAGAGAGAGAGAGAAGGAAAAAACAGATATAAAATTCCATTTTGGATGCTGTGTCAATTAGTGAGACTTACCTGAACACCGCCAGGAGCGGCGATTCAACGCTGTCGCCATCATATATATACAAATGATCCCAGCCACACTCCGTGGCAAATTCGCGCAGGTGAATACGTATATTGGCGGCACGTGAGGGATTGGCGCTGTGACGGCGACCCCAATGCGGGTGATGGGCGTCGATTAACCAACTGCACTTCACACTCACCGAATAGTTGCCCCAGCCATCGTGTATGGTGCCCATGGGATGGTACATACTATTGTTGCACAATACGACGTGCAATAAAATAAAGGAAGATAAACGGAAAATTCGTAAAATAAATCAATTTTGCCAGCTTTGACGCGGCATCACTTGGCTTGAATTCAGGCTGGTTCGCAATTACATATGTAAATTGTGGCCAGATGCCGATGCTGATGCCAAGATAATTGAATTTGCCAGCCAACGTAATGCAAGTGCAAATGCAAGCTTTATTCAATTGATGCACACAATGAGAATATAGATATGAGGGTAAAAGGTTGAGAGGAGGAATAGTAATGATTGAAGAATGCGGAATAAGGAATGAGCAGCAACAGAAGCAACACAAATGCAGTTGCAACGTGATTCCTCTGTCAACTGATTGCCACGAGCAACGGTCTTTGCTTTGTTATTGTTATTGTTATTGCTTTCTTCATATTCTCTTTGCTTTCTTTATTATAGTGGAAGGTTAGTCAACTAGTCCTATGAGGAATAACAACAATATTTTCATTCAAAAACACTTGCCTCAACAATTATGAATATACTTATTGAAACCCTTAAGACACAGAATATACACACATACAGTATACTCTCGTCGTTAATGGCCTGATGACAACCCCCTACGCAATTCGTCTGCAATCGCTTCACAAGCCAAGTATTCTCAAATATTTACTATTTGTCTGATATATCGTATATACATACGCTTTAGAGTATATATTGAATTGAACATAAATAATATCACATATTATCTTAGCACACAGAAAGATTATTTCGCTTCACATAAATAGTCAGACAAGTGTATGTTTAAGAATATATTGTCTTTGATTGAATTTATTTTTAATAAAGTAGAGGTCAATATAAATTAAAAATTTGTTTTTATAATAATTTTTTTTTCCCCCCTTAAAAAAAAAAAAACAAAAAAAAAAAAAAAAAAAAAAAAAAAAAAAAAAAAAAAAAAATATAAAAAAAAAAAAAAAAAAAAAAAAAAAAAAATAATGCTTTTAATTTGTAAAGAGATTAACGGGTATTCCTAATGTCGGTGTCTCGACTATAACCTTCCGACTAGATTTTACACATACTGAAATTTTCAATTTGACAAAGCAAATACTTGATTAACTGTACTTTCGATTGGAGTCTCCTTCTAGTCCTCTAGTCTTCTTGGTATTATATCGTTTTTTCATTATAAGAACAAATATGTTTTCCCCCAATACAATTACAACAAACAACTGGCCGGCTTTAAAATTATATTACTTTTGACGATTTTGCGCAAGACGCACAAAATATTCGTCACTCTCACAAATTTCTCAATAAGTTAAATGGAATTGATAACAGTTAATCAACTAGAATAAAATGACGCATCTAGAAAGTTTTATATCTCTTAGATCGTGTCGTTATCTTGACATTAACACACGCGATTATTTAATTTTAGCGAGCGAATCTATTATAACCATAATGTTTTAATGGTGGTGCAAACAATTCTCATATGAATAAGAGATCAGGTTAAGTTAAGTGCATAGGATTAGGCAGACAGAGATAGAGGGTGAATTGTGATGCTAGCTACATTCGAAAGAGGCAATTTATATGTGTGACGGTACCGAATGAAGTACAGGTGCAGTTGATGGCCAAAACTAAACTGATAAGAACAAGCTTTTATTGCTGATAAGAACTAGCCCGATTGGAGCTACGCGTTATCATTTGTAAATCGTAAAACTAAAAAAGTATTTACGTGAGTGTATATATAAGAATGTATATGTTTATATAGAATGGCAATCGGTCAATGGGAAAGGCAAAAAGCAACTTGCGCCTCTCGGTGCCAGGCAAAATCAAACAACGCGTTGTAGTCAAGATCCTAGAACGGATTAAGGGTATTATAAAAAAATATATCCTTATATTTCCCAACTATTTCCAAAATTAAGGAAATTCAAATTCCGGTTAAAATTCCAGTTTAATAACTTGAAAATATTATGATGTAAACTAGATAGAAATCTATGTTAACTTCAGAATCAACTGTTTCCATACATTTAAGTAAATGTTGACCCAACGGAGTTATGAGATTATGTAAACTCAGAATTTACTCTTAGCAAATATATTACTGAACTTTTTAGCAAAGGACCTAGTCAATGAAGTTTCCATAGAATTAAAAAAATATTTAATATTATATTTGATCTAGTTTCAATAGAATAGTTATAATAATAAGATAGTTAAAATTTCATTGAACAATTTTATTTTAAAAGGTCTTGTTGTCTTGTTTCTCAGCGCACTTAATTTTAATCTAAATTAAATTAATCTAATATATAATAAAAGTGGTATTGTATTTATGTAAATATTTTATTAATTAAACTACAAACTATATTGGCACCACTGTGCAGAGATTCGTTACTGTCAAGATACGAATATGCCCTTATCAGGCGCACACTGTGTAAATACCCGTTATTAAGAAACATAAACAATGGAATCTTACGAGCTTAAAAGCAATTTCAAAAACTTTTGATTAGAACGTCAGAAGTTGTGCTTTGAGTTTAAAATGTTTTGGAATAATTTGGATTCACAAGAACCTAATAGCAGAAAGGTTCAAAGCCAAGAAAGGTAATTAAATCAGCAATATAGTTGCAAGTGAAGATGGTTAAGAGTGCGTACGAAACGGACGTAAGCGCGTAGAAAGCCAATTGGCCAGCGTGATGTCTGTTTGCCTGCTGCAAGAATCGAATGGAAAGAAGAACAAGCTAAAATGAAAGAGAACAGAAACTGGAACCCGTCTAACGAGAATGGACAACAGCAACGGCAGCAGCAGCAGCAGTTCAAACAAAACCGTTGCTTGACACAAATAGGCCACAAAAGAGTGTAAAGCTGATTGAATAATACATCTAAACGTTGATTTTGCCTTTGTGTTGGTGTCGTTTGCTATGAATCATACAGTGACAACGATAACTAAATTGGCCTATTTGGATGGTGGGGCGATCCGCTAATACACACTTACCGAACTTTGCCACCACAGAACTGACATGCAGGTCCCTGCCAGCCATCGGCGCATATGCATTGCCCATCGAGGCACTGGCCTTCGTTCTGGCAAGGATTTGTTGTGCAATTGTATGCGCTGGCGCTATGCAATCCGCTGAAGCATCCATGGAAGAGCAACAGCGACAGCAGTAGGAAACATTTTCGCCTGTATTTGGCGTTGAATGTGGGCGTTGTGCTGTCACAATGCAGGCTCTGATACTGATGATGATGTGGTTGTTTTTGTTGCTGTTGCGTGCTTATATCAACAACAACAACGCCACTGTTGTTGTTGGAGAAGCTGCAGTCGCCTTTGTTGTAGCTCGAGTTGGATTTTCGATTCGAGCAGGACGTTGACAAATATCGCGACGCTTGTTTGTTTTGTGTGGATGTAGACGAGAGCTTATGCTTATTCCCCGCATGCTCCACCAAGCACATTTTTCACTTTGGTGCTGCTTTGTCGCCTACTATTTGTATTGAATTTTCACACACACGAATGCGAATGCAACTTTTTCGATTTACGCAGCGCTTGCATTGTGAACTGCGTATAGTACAATTCTAACGCTCTTAACGCACTGCACAAGCTGCAGCATTAACACGAAAGGAACACACACAAATTGCACAACCTGATGGCATATACGAAAAAAGAAAACAGTCGTATTAACACTGAGCAAAAACAATATATACTAGTCGATACAATTGCAAATCGGACGACTAATCGTGGTGGCAGGTCGATAACTGTGATTTTGTGTAATTCGTGGCGGCAATCCGATAACTGTGAAAAGTGTGACCCCTTTAGCACTCGAGTAGTAGTAAAAATCGCAATAAGTTTGCAATAAATTGATTAATGGATCACATTTTAATAATGGAAATTTAGATACAATAAAAGTAAACATTATACTGACGGTTTGAAGAAGTTACAAATAAAATTCCAAAAAACTAATAAATTTTAAAAATTCTGGAAAATTTTTTAAAGTTCTAATTTCAAAATTTAAAAAAAATTTAAAAACAGCAATTAATTTCTCAAGTACCATTTTTGGCATTGTACCCAAAATGCAACGTGCTGCCAGATCGGTAAATAATTGCATGGGTACAACCATTGGAGCAGACCAAAAGGCCGTAACAGTGTTTCCATACCAGTGCTGCGAGTGTTTTTAATGGGTAAATGGCAGTTTCTGGCGGGAGAGCATCTATATTTCTTTTTGAAAATTATAAAATTTATTTATGGCGACCTTTGAAATATTTGCTAATTGACTACAATCGTCAATTATTTAACATCACATTGTAAGCCTGGATGTTAGAAGCCGTCTGTACAAAGTTTCTACCAGGGCCACTGGACTGCTGTTAAATTCAAATCGACACAACAATTTTGCTTGATGCTCGCATTTGGATAGTAGAAGATAAGTTAGTAGAAAAGTTCTGTTATATTAAGAACAATTTGATCGAAATTTTAATATTTACAGAATTTAGACAATAATACCAAAAACATAAAAATTAACAGCTCACCAAATGTAAATTAGCATTTTTTGCGTCACGAGAACAACAATTGCCAACTGATTGAGGCAGTGCATCCCTTGCATGCGTTACGAACGCATGAGAAATTTCGCTGTATCTGAGTGACTTGGTAGATTTCAATCTAGTTAAATAGCTGAATTAAAGTATATTTTTTTAGATGCATTATCGTAAAGAGAATGTAATGCTAAGGAAATTCGAGTTTCCACTGCCGGCACCCGCCGTTAATTCATACCATTGCGTGCAAGTCAGAAAATCAATACGTTAGAATTAAACATCAGACAGTTGCCAGTTGCGAGTCGCTGCACGCTATACAACGAGCGCGTAAATTCCGTCAGTTTGACAGTTTCAGTTTAGTTTCTGTTTCAGTGATAAGAATTGTGAATGTGTAGCGCGTGCGCGCTCTTGACGCGAGCACTTTGGGCCAAGGTGAATTTCTCTCTTCGAGTAGTTATTTTCAAACTGAGGAAAGGAAACGTCGTTGAAGTACACGAATGGTGAAATTAACTAAGGTCCGTCACCGCTTCGGAATCAGTGTTGCCAACATTTTTCAGGAAGAAGCCGCCATATTGGACAAAAATTAAAGCGAATAAAAGCTAAAATCCAAGATATAACCACTAAGCAAATAACCTAGGTTAACATATATTATAATAATAATATATTAATAGACACTGGACTTTAGGGTTAAATTTTAAAGCCAATTGTATTGAATTACACAAATTTTGCCCGCTGTTGGACTTACAAAACCCGCAGATCTAACGGGAAAAAGCTAAATTAGCAACACTGTTCGGAATATGTCATCTTGTAGTAGTTTCACCATAGGCGGGCTTCCTATTATTGACAGGAGCAAAGCTTCAGCAGTCGACTCTCGGAACTCGATGTGTACGGTGCTTTTTGCTTGCTGTTAACGGTATTTCGCGTTTGTGCCGCTGCATGTGCGTGCATGTGTGTGTGCGTGTCTGTGTGCCAATGTGTGAATCAGTGAGAGGAATAAATACACACCTACATATGTTGTATATGTAACATCTACATAGAACATTAGCTTTAACTATTGTCGAATCCCGCAGTCAACTAGTGCAATACGAAATAGCTGCATAACCATAATTACATTTCCAATAGCGAATCGCAGTAGCAAAGGAGCAGCAGCAAAGAAACAACCGCCACAGCAGAAACAACAGCAGCAGCAGCCGAAGTCGATGTCGCCGTCACAGCGCAGGTGAGTTGCGGAATTTTGTTACAATGCAGCGTAAGTTCAGCCCCTTGGGATTTTGGGTGGTGGATTTACCCGCACAGACACCACACCGAATGTCTATACATGCGATGCGGGAGTTATGTTTGTTTGTTGTTACTTTAGTTGTTGTAGCTGTGGCAACGGCGACATTTTGACTACTGATTGCTATTCGAGTTTCAAAGAAATTAACTTTTCGCTCGTTATATTGTTTTATTTACATTTATCGACTTTCCTTGTATTTGCCTAGCTTTTGTGTGGAATTACAAATGACTTACGGCTTAAAAATGTATGAACCCTGCGAGAACATAGATAAGTTGCACCATATACAAAATTCATAAAATACCTAAACCATATATTAACACATTTTTGTAAATTGAAGTAAACTCTATATTAGTTCTCGAGCTAACACATTTTTCTATATTTCGTCTTAAATTGTTATATATTTGAATGCAATAAAAGCGGTTAAAAAAAACTTATAACTGCTGTCGTATAAACTTTATATGAAATGTGTAAGGCTTTACTGACAGGGATTTTTTGCGATTAATCTACCTAACATACTTAGCAATGAAAATCGATTGGCATTGGCATTTCTTTCATTTCCATTTTCGTAATCGAACGCAAGACTGAATGAGGAAGGAGGGAGAGGGCAACGGGGAGCGGCAGCTTATAGGGACCAAAGCAATCATAAACACACGTCTAAAAAAAGACAGGCACACACACCCATATACATATTTACAGGTGCAATATTAATGCGTGCCAAAAGCCAAAATTCTTTTGCTTTTGTTCGAACTTCGAAGAACAATTACGCCGAAGTTTGCGTGCATTTCGTCAAAAGACGCTATCTTCTGTTATTAAACATGGTTGTGCAGTGATTGTGAAACATATCCACAACTTGCAATGTTAAATGTGTCTAAACATGTACTTCTTAAGCATGTGTACAATGTACATACTTACTTACATACGTGTCCGGCCAATTTCTCAGTTTGCATAATTTCAATGACGCTGCAAACGACGACGTCGACGTCGACGCCAACGCCAACGCATGGCCGCCATTTCTTGCCCTTGCCCCGCTCTTTCCTCATTCTCGTTCTTCGTTTCTCTTTGAGAAATTATTTTTAAATTTGATGTGTCGTTGTCGTTGTTGTTGTTGCTTCTGCTGCTTGCTCTCAAGGTCGTTACATTTGTTTTATTTATTTCTGTGCTTTGCGTTTGCGTTTGTGTCTGTGTTTGTTTTTAATTTGATGTATTGCATTATATAATTTGAGTTGCGTCGCGGAGGACGACGCATTGCTTTTTAGCGGTTTCTGCGGCAAGTTCAAGTGCAATGTGTGCAATGCCTCATGCCTCACGCCTCCTGCCACCCGCTGCCTTCGTCAGTTAGCGTCCACGCTCTTGTGGTTAGCAGCAAATGTTTTGCCAATAATTTTGCCAATGACAATAAGCGACAACGCGTCACAATGTTTTTATTGTTACTGTTTGTTATTGTTGCTGGCAGTGATTTTCGTTTTTTTTAGCATAACGCAGACAACAACAGGCAGTAAATAATGAATATCAGAATTGTTTATTTTTGTTGTATTTTTCAAGAAACGGGCCCACAAAGGCAAGCCAAATATTTCGAGAGCAATTGCTCGACTACTCAATATCCTATAGTCTTATATATGAAGTCGACACCGGATATAGTGAATTAAACTTTTGCTAAGCCGGATCAATATAATCAGGTTGTTCAATGTTGTGCACTCTTCCAGAAAGATTTAGAATTATTCGTTTTTTTTTTTATTAAATAAGCAACAATTGCCTCCGTTTAGTTTTATTATTTTGAGTTGCTTACTACGCGTATATCGAGTGTACATTATATCCAAACTCGACTGAAATATGAAAATATATTGTAGATATTTCTGTAAATGTGTCAATTGGCAACTAGCAGATATTCTGTTATTTTATAAAAATGTTCTTGAAGAATTTTATAACAAACTTGATGTCAATTTAAGGTTTTTTTCATATTTTTTTTTTTTTTTGGATTCATGGGGTATATAGGGTATAAGAAAGCAAACACGCCACAACAACTATGCGCACTTGTGGTTGTGTGTGTATGTAAAGCGCCACTGAGGCGCGCAATTTTCCATCATGTGGCAAAGGAGGAGAGGGGTTGGTTAAAGTAGAAACAAATTATACGACACCACACCCCCGCATAAAGTCAATAAACAAGAGCCAGAAACAACAACAACGACCACAGTGCAACTCGCCAGCTTTTATATTTCCCAGTGCGCTCGGTTCGCAAAGCTCAGTGCACAACACATTTAACCTACCCGACAAAACAGAAAGAGAACATAAAACACCCGTCTCCCCCAGAAAGTAACCGAACCCATCTATTCCACTCCTCCAGACCTCCAGGACAAAGGCTGCGTTGTCCCACATCCCCCGTGTTTTCGTCTCATGTTCTATGTCCTCTGTTTTGGTTTTTGTTGTATTTGTCAGAGTTGCTTTTCTTTGCTGTCATTTATTTCGTCATTTATGCAAAACTTTATTGCTTTCTCTTGTACTGCGTCGGGTTCTCTGAGATTTGTTCCCAGCTGAGATTGGATATTGGCCAGAACCAGCTTCATGCGTCAATTAATTGCATGCAAGCTTGACTTTTTTCTATTTTTTTTTATCAAATATTTGTTGTGTATGTGTTAGCGTGTTGCTAATTAAAGTCTAAGGACATTGCGAGTGCACTCGGTCCGCAATTTGAGCTGCCACATTCGCCCACTTTTGGTAGCGCTTTGAACTCCTTTGAGCCGAACAACAATAACAACATGAAAAGATTAAGATAATTATGCGCAAGGGAGGCTAGGAGGCGGGAAGAGAAGGGAGGTGCTTAGATCCTTGTCGCTGTGGCGGGCATCTTAGATTCTTTGGCAACATGCAAGCAACACAAGAACGCACACGAAATGTGCTCGAAACTTACAAGTCCTGGTTGCTTGGTTGTTGCTCTTCCTTTGGCCCATGTTATGTGTTATGCATGACTGCATTTTCATTACGCAGAGCTGAACTAGTTTAAAGCAGCTCAAGGACACGCTGCTCGACATGCCTGGCCTGACATGTTGTCATCGTCGACCACATCAACAAAATATGTCTGAACAATGGCGGCTAGTTGGTAAAACTGAAAAAATTCATCATGCGATATAATAATATGCCATAAATTCAATCGGAGCTATGCGCCAATTAATGCACAGACATAAAGAAACAACTGACTAAGTGCTTTGCTTTTTAAATGTATCAAGCAAAGGAACCTAAAGTGTGTGATATAAGTCGGTCTATCTACGAATTGCAGCCTTATTAAAAAGAAGTTAATTTAGTTTAAAATATTTTTATTTTAAGTCGCTATATTTCCGTCATTTGGATCAAGTCAAATTCCACTTAAGATGTAACTACTATATATTGTTATTAAAAAATATAAATTTTACAAAACCGTGGAAAAATACAAAAGTTATGATTCTACAAATTAGAATTTTTAAGATGTTACAATATTTATTTAAATTAAAAAAATAAAATTTATTAAAATTGACTAAGAAAGGTATATTTTGCTATTTAGTTTAATAACTTAAAAGGAAACCCTCGTTTGTGAGATTTACTTAGATGAAAACTATATAACAAATGTAACTAAAACTCGTTTCACTGTGCGAGTATTAAAAACAGTTTAATTTGAAGTCATAATAAAGAATTAACAGATCAATAATTTTATGTATTATTTGATCAACTATAACTTTTATTGTGGCGGCCAATGAACTCAATTAGGATTTCTTCAAAATACTTGGAAAAATTAATTAAATTGTACATACACATACATACTTACTTCTGTTTAGATCTTATGATTATAAATTATTGAACATTATAAAGTTTATTTTCTGGAAACGTACTTTTAAATTGTATTACAGGCACTTAAATCACTTCAGAACAATTTGGAAATTATGTTAAGTATTTATTTAAATAAACCTATTTTCAAAATTAAGTTTGACTTTCTCATGGAACTTAAATGCTAATTAATATTATTGTTGGTTTAAATAAATAGGTTTAAGGCTTTTTGCTTGAAATGTAATAAACTCATTGTTGAGTTTACGAAGTGCAAGAAACGCTTGACAGGCATAAAATAGCAATCTATAAGGTTCTTTTCCTTTTTAACAACAGCAACAAAGTACAAAAGAATATTGACGCAAATCTCTCGCCCAGAAAAATAGCAGCATAAGCGCCTTAAATGCGTGATGCGTACAATGGAGCGTATACTTAATCCTATTTTGGCAGTTTAATTGCAGCAGCGAGCTGAGCGAGTGGAAAAGAGTAAGGGAGAGAGCGAGCGGATGAAAACAAAGTATGGCAAAACTAATGTGGAGCCTCTAATCTAGGGTTGATGCTTTTATACGATTGCGTTGTATATATTTGTGTGTGTGTCGATTTCCACATAATTAAATTCTGATGTCAAGGCATTATTGTGTTATTCACATTTTTTGAGACCAACTAATTAATAACTAGAGCGAAACTAGATTTCATTGGCCTAGTTTCTTGTTTACATTGGACCTATAAAATTAGCCGCCTTTATTCTTAATATTAGCAAATTGAATTATATTTTTCTTTAAGACCTACGAACCAAACTTTCAGGTTTACTGTGTTATTCAGGGTTGTCGCAGAAATCCAAACAACCAAATCAAATCATTTTCCTTTTTTTTTTTGGCAGCTGATTATGTTTCTAACACGTTGTCGAAGAATAATAGGAATCGGACAATTGATATAATTAATTATTTTTTTTTAAACCAAGTGTTAACTTAACAGTGTGGATAACAGTTAAAATTCTGTCTATGTAACATGGAGATTTTTTATGTATTAGCAATGTATTGCGATTCATTTCAACATTCAAATTTCGACTAAACGTATTAAACAAAAAAGTGCAAGGTTATAACAAAAAGTATTGCCAACTTCTCTGCGCAACATCGAAACATTATTGTTGCCTCCTTTTGAGTGTCGCGCAATATTAAACATCCTTCGTCTATTTCTGGGCATTTCATGAACATTTTTCGTACATTGGCAGACAGCAAAAGAGTCAAGGACAAGGTTGACTTTAGTTGTTGTTGTTATTGTTGTTGCTATTGCTACTGGTTAAATGCACAATCCATGTAACTGCACACCACACACCTGCAGCAATTGCACGTGACAAGTGGCAACTGTCTAACATTTTGGACTGCTTGACACTTCGACAGTTTTCCGACATCTTTTTCATGCACTTTGCCAGTTATTGCAGTACTGAAAGACCAGCAGAGGGAAAGGAAGAGAGAGTGTTTGGCTAAAGCAGTTAGTATAAATTTAAAACAGCCAAACAAGAATTCTACTTGTGTGCTGCTTATAACCGTTTGCTTCGTTCCTGTGTGTGACTGATATTCGTGTGTGTGTGGGTTATAAAAGTGGCCAAAGTAACACGTACGAATATGGCTAATGGCATATGTATGTGCAATCATTCGTTGCATTCTCTTGGCTTTTCTTTGTTGGCTTGACAGTCAGACAGTCAGACATTCAAGATTCAAAAGGTTGAAGGAATAAAAAAGATGGTGGCAACCTTGGCTTGTTATTGAAATTTAACTCACTGTACAACCACAATTACAAATACATTGAGAAGAACGAAACTGAGCTATCAATATTTAATCAGGCAGCCTTTCTAACGAAGCAAGCAACAAAAGTTATTTGTCCCATTGCTGTGTCTCTATGCTGTCAATGCTTTTCAAAGGTTATTAGTTGCTGACAGGGAGTGTGTAGGGGGTCATATACTCAATCAAAAACTGTATATCATATGACAAATTCAATCAAACAAAGCACACGACATAATTGAAGTGTATGCACAGCCTGCGGCGTTGCGATGCCCAAGACAAATGTTGATGTCGACTTGCTGAATAGACACACACCCACATATACACTCACACACACCCACACACACACACACACATACAGAGAGACACAGCTTACACACATACGGACATAATATACATTAAAAGCCAGACGATAGTAGCAACAACATCACATCAATTATTCAAGCAGATTTTGAAACATTCTGATGCACAGAGATATAACGAAAGAGCTCGAGAGCGACAGTAAAGAAGTGGAAAAAAGAGGAAAAGAGAGAGAGAGAGCAGTGTTGCCATTTTAGCAGTTTATTAATAAATCTCTCAATTTTTAGTAAATGATAAAACTTCTTTCCAATTTGACTCATGTCTAAAGAAATAACTTAAGAAACTTTTATCATTTTCATTGTCCATTGTCCAAAAATTTAAAATTGATTTGAAATTGTAAATTGTGGAACTTTCTTTTGTAAATAAATTCAAGTTATGTGATTATTTAAATAATTTAGAGCAAAATCTGTGAATTTCAAAATCTTAATTTTTTTATATTTAAATACTTAAACAAAATTGATTTTTTTATGCAAAATCCAGTATATCAAGTCAGCTAAACAATTCAAATTCAAGTTACTTCCTGATTTTACTTTGTTTTTTCAAATATATCTACTATACAATTGGTAAACTACGACTAAATGCATATCTAATTTTCATGTCTTAATAACAAAGTAGAACAGATTTAAATTCTGAGTAAAATAAAATTGCTCGTACTCGATGTAAAAGAATATCATTTATTTCTTTTGTAATTCATCAAATTATCTATTTTATTCCCCAAAATTTCTGACAACACTGAAAGGGGGAAAGAATTCAGACGACAAACTTTTAGAATTATTAAAACAAGCGAGCAACTTTTAACAATTTATAGAATTTTTATAATTTTTGCATTGCACAAGTTTCATTTTGTTGTCTTTTTGCGCTTGTGTGAACATGTATGTGTGTGTGATTGTGTCTGCTGGTGTGTGTGAATGGGTTATCTCTGGCAATAGTAGATAGAACATGTGCGATGACATGTCCTCTTGGCAACTTTGTCCACTTACCACTAATATCCAATTAGTGTCCCGGTCGTGCCCTGGAAAGTATGCTTCATATTATGTTGGTTGCGTGCTGCCTGCTGCAATTTGTCAACCCTTATGAGTAATAGATGGCAAGCATATGCCACAACATGTACATTGTACACACACACACACACTCAAACACACGCTCACAGACGCAACTGCAGCCTGGGGCATGACTGATAAGGCAGCTCCCAGGGCATTAGCTTTTATTGTAAATTAGTTATTGGCATGTTATACTAAACGATAATGAAACTTCCCCCAACTTCTGCACCCGCTCTTATCTAGCAAAATGTGCGAGACGTAATTCAGCCGAGAAGGAGGAGCACCAACAACAACAACAGCAAGAACAACAACTAGTTGGATTTATTGTTCACGTGGTAGAAGCGGAAGCGGAAACGGCGCTAACTCGTAAAATGCATTTACACTTTGAACGCAACATCAACACAAAATGCGACTGCACAATTCTATCGCTTTCCTGGATGGGAAAGGTGCCAGATGATATTCCCGAGGTAAGTCGTTTACTTTAATGGTTGGTTCACTCAGGGCTGAAAAGCAATTACGGCCTTTCCAAGTGGCTGTCCCCTGTCCGCCTGCCTTTTAATATTAATACAATAAATATCGACAATGTCCATTAAACTGTAGACCACTTTAAATTGCTGCGTCCACTATTAAGTACGACTGGCAACAGCTATTAGATCAGAAAAGCTGGTGGTAAAAGATTGTGGAGGGAAAGTGGATGTGTAGGAGAGTCAGCTTGTCTGTAGTTTGCAGCATATGAACGTGACAATGTATAAAACAGGGCCTAATGGAAATGGATGAGATTTAATACTGCTGGCTTAGTAGCAAGCCTTAACCATTAAGCTCTGATTTACAGGTCTACAAAAAGGGTTAACTTGGAAATGGATGCTTAAATATGACAACAACAAATTAGTAAACAAAATTCTGCGTAAAAACCCCAACAAATTCATCTCAAATTTCCACTGAAAAATGCGTAGCTTTGTTTAAAAGATTAAATATCGTATTAGAAAATAAAGAGAAGTTAACAATATTCAGTTTACTTCTTCTACTTACTAATTTTACATCAATCTTTCCCCTATAACTTTAACTCCATCTATTGAATTTACTTCTGCTTTTACTACATTATCTTCTACTAATATTATAAATAAACTCCTACTACTGCTTACTCTTTTCTATTTCTACTAATATAGATACATCCATTTTTTTTTTACTAAATTTCTAAAGTCAAAGCTTTTTCAAAATTTTATCGGGGAAACATTTTCAAATTTGACATTCATTTTAATGCATTTCAAGTCAAAATATTCCTACATCTAATGCAACCTTTAGTTTTATTTAACTTTTTTAAAACTCTTACACCGAGTTCTATTTTGACTAACTTCGAATTCTTATAGGCAGTTTGCTTTTTTACAGGGTATACGCTGAGGCAGCACCTAATAGATTATTAAGCCTTGACGGGTTTCATTTGATATTGATCCAGTTTTTTCAATCTGACGGTTTTGTCTACGCACCAACATGACACACCGGAAGTGATAGATTCACAGCCGCCAGTTCAACGTTTGTTGTGTTTATTTATAGAGCTGTTGTCGCGTTCGGACTTAAAATTGATTTTATGTGTCTTGGCCAAGGTATTGTGGGTGGCGCTTTGTCCCGTCTGGGGCCTTAACTTTTCCAATTATTATGAACTTTTGATGCTTGGCAAACACAACACAATCGGCATATAATCCTTTATATATTGAATATAAAAATCCAATCACGTTCAATGCGTAGGCTCTCGATGGCTCTGTCTTCTGGCTCCAAATTAAAGTTGAGTGGCTGCCTCCTCAAGTGGTGCTTGTAACTGAATCCCATACTCGAATCCACACTCGTACCCCTTTTCCATTTCCCCCCCCACACTCTCTCTCCTCTCCATTCTCTTTCCTTTTTACGATCTTCGTTTGTCTGTTTGTCATTCAGTTTGGCCATTCGTCTGGGCAAATGCCCTGTAGAATCAGCACTTGCTTTCGATTTATTTAACAGTTTTCAATTTCATTTTCAACACCCAACGATGCGTGTGTGCGTTTGTGTGTGTGGATGTATTTTGTATGCGGTTAAGGGCACGTGTCAGGGTTTGCGCGTGTCGACTCTTGTACTCATTCTCAGTCTCACTCTCCGTCTCTTTCTCATTCCCATTAGCAATGGCACTTCCATTTCTATTCCCATTCTCATTCCCCTTTGCCAAGTGCAAGGAGGTTTCTTATTCTCGTTACGCCTTTGCAGCAATTTACGGCCGATAAGCTGCTGCTCGTATACCCTATACACGTACAAATTTAAAGAGGGTATGTTGAAATGACAAATCTGAGAACATCCATCCATCTTGAGCAAGGCTATAAATATTCGGAATTTTCGAGTAGGTTCATTTCGATAGTTTACGCCAAAGAGAAGGATTTCACTTCGGTTCTTATATACCTAGATTTTCTGTGTAACGTTTAGGGGTCACTGTAACTGTTTAACTAGCCCTAAATAAATCTACTTAATAGATTAATATTATATTATATATTTAGAAACTTAAATAAAATTGTATATACTTATTTATTATATTCAATTATTTCTTCATTTTAATTTATTTATTTATTTAACCTCGACTAAACATCAATTGAAACAAAAAACTACATTAGGAAATATGATTTAAAATTAAAAATGTAAATTTAAGTTACATATAATTTTAATTTGACTTTTAATTTATTTATTTATTTAACCTCGACTAAACATCAATTGAAACAAAAAACTACATTAGGAAATATGATTTAAAATTAAAAATATAAATTTAAGTTACATATAATTTTAATTTGACTTTGTGAATAAAATTAAAATTTATTTTTCAATTGATCCAACATTTGCCAAGATTGGAAAAACCCAATCTGATCAATGATATATTATATTTAAGTGTATAAAATTTATGTATTTATTTTGTATACTTAAATTAATGAAATGGAATTCTATTTTAAAGCTTAAAGTTATTGTGCCCACAATATAAATGAATGGATCACTTACGATATTCTGACAGAGTATATTCTGTTCGAGCATACCTAATGGCTGTAATGTTTCTTATTTACTGCGTATTTCTTGTCTGCTGATAAACAGTTAACGCCGAGGCTTTCATTTCGTTAAATGTTCGAAGCCGCTGGGAGTTGTGACTTTGCTTTTATATAAATCATCTCAGCAAAAAGCTTTGCGCGCTCTTTAAATATTCCCTTAGCGCATACATCAAAGTATATAGAAGTTATAATTCTCGTTTATGCATTTTGATGCTGTTGACTTGATCCTTGGTGTCATAATGTTTTAACAGGCACTTTAATTTGAAACTCAACTTCAACTGACTGATTGCTTGTTCTTGTTGGTTGTGTCATCAAAGTCAACGTGTCAGAGGCGATCATAAACCGCCGCTCCTTAAAGTTCTTGCCTGTCATTTTGTCATTTACCCTCGTCCTTCCATATCGCCTGTCCTTGGGCCATGGACAATCAAATTGCTCGGCACAATAGACAGCGCTTGACTGTTGGAACTGCCAGTGTCAGCGTCAAGTAGAAGTGCACAGTGCACACATGAGCCATTTGCCAGCTACTTCCAAACCTCCCCCCTCCACCCGTTCCTTCCCTTGCCACACGGCTTAGGGGTTGCAGGCGGCTCAACTGTCGTGAAGATTCACATATGTACATAAATTGACACAACAAACGGAGACGTTTGCATTTCTGACATTCCCAAAATGAAATCGTAAAACGAAATTCGATAGCGCTTCTTAAGAGTATTTGGTATTTGGTACTTACATATATGTATTTATTTATTATATACATATATACATATACATACATGTGTGAGTTGTTGGGTTGGTGGTGCGTTTGGTTGCCAATAATCAAAATCAGGGATAACATTGTCCAATGCCTATGTCATTTCCTGTTTCGTCATTATGCTAATTTTAAGGGAGTTCAAAAACCACACAAGGATTGGAAAATGCAAATAGAATCTGTGCACACATTTCCAGAGTATCGATTTTAAATGTAAATTCAGAACATAATTTATAGTTATTACAAAATCTTCGTTTAAACATGTCAATTGTTTTTAGCCATTCACAGGGTATCTGCAAGTCAAGCACTCTTATTTTAATTTAATGTGTTACCCACAAACAGGAAATCTGCTACCCGACTCATCGAGTTCTTTCCTTCATTTTTAGGAAAATTGGTATCTGTAATTTCCCATTTTCATCTTCGACGAACAACCGACAACACCTATTATCAAATAAAAAATCCATCAATCAAAAATAATAAATAACAACCAATAAATAATTTTGACGCATTTCGGTTTTATAGTTAAATGTTTAACTCAGTTTACAAGTTCATGTATTCAGTTCTAAAAAAAAACTCTGTATTAGGTAAAGGTCTTGTGACAAAAGTCATTCCATTCTTAACAATTTTCTGATTTTTAAATTAGTGAGGAACGATATTAAATTTAATATTGAATATAAAATATTCTTAAAAAATATTTTTTTGCACAAAGAGTCGGGCTGTCGGATTGTGGTGATTGGAGTGTTATTCGTCGTGTTTTAATGACATGTACAAGTCGTAGTATTTAATTTGTTAGACTCTCGAATTTGTATTTGTTATTGTTCTAAATTGTGCTATTTTTTATTGCTACCACCAACAGATTTCCTATAAACAGGGTATCTGCTAGACGAGCAGTTTGATTCATTACGGAAATACTTTAAATTCATATTTTGGCGCATTAAGTAGATTGCGTGTGGATTTTCGATGTGTCTGAGAAGCTTTCGGCAAATTTATGAATCGCTCGAAAGTATGCTACACATTTTGCTTCCTCCAACAAAATTTCGAATTATGCAGCGTCCACTTAGCTGCTGCGCAAGTATTAATTCCTTCATCTTAGCTGAAGATGAAGATGAAGATGAAGAAGATAGCGAATTGTTTGGCATCGTTTAGCGTAATTAGCTTGGCAACTGTTGAAGTCCGTAAGAGGTTGCTAACGTTTTCGTGTTCGTCCAGTTCATGACGTTAGTAGCAGACTTAACTGATGCTTCATTAGCCAAGCCATTTGACCAAAGTGAGATAGACAGTGAGAGATAGACAGCTAAGCTTCATTAATAAGTCCTTCTGCTGACGTTGACTGTTCAACTCTGACTCTCCCCACTCTCCCATCGCTGCCTCTGTTCGTTTTACTTTTGCTTTTGCAGTGTTTTAATTACATGCCGTAAAAAATAATTGAGTTCTTAGTCGCATTCAATCTGAGTGCACAGAAATACCCGCAAATGACAGTTGAGCGCTGGTCACTGACCAGGCCAGTAAAGTAAAGCGGATTCTGCCTGAGTTAGGGCCAATTCCTCTTACTATAGTATTCGCCCCTCCTCGTCGCTAATTATGTGCACTAGACTGTGCTTATGCCGACGGCATTTCATTTCATTTCGTAACGTTACGTTGCGTTACGTTTCGTTATGCTTATGGCACTTTGTTGTCGTTGGAGCAATGGCAATTTGAAGGGGTGAAGAAGGGAAATAGTAGACGAGGGTGAGGAGGAGCAACTGCTGCTTTATTTATGTTTGTTTCATTGCGCGTGTTTTTATTTAATTTTGCAGGGACCATAAAAATGCCAAAGCAGCAGACGGAGTTGTTCTTGTTGCTCCTGGCTGTTACCGTTGGTTAGGTTTCTATGTTTATTATATTCGTAATGAGCTGAGCCAAGTTACCTTCTAGCATATTTGCAGGAGAGGGTGTATTAGTTGCAGGGCATGAGTTTAAATAGCGGTATCAAAGTGTGATGCCTGCTGGGATCAACTAAATTTCAATTATAATACTCTGTACGAATTGAAAGTGGATAAAAAGGGCATTTTAGCTCAGTTCGAGTGCAGTCAGCTATGGGTAAAGTGGAAAGTTTTCACTAAAAAACTAAATAAACTGAGCACACAAAAAATTTGACAATTCTCTGCTACTAAGAGCAGAACTCACAGAGCTCTATCCGTTATTTTCGGAGACTTGACACGAGTATCTACTTAGTAGACTTTTGTTAACATTACTCACTTTCACTTCTTAAAATGACTGCAGTATTCATTAGTTTATGACTAAAAATAATACTTTAAATGAAGTTAAATAAAAAAACATTAGTTATAAAAGACGAAAATTATAGTTTTATTACAGTAAATCAAAGGATCATAAATATGTAACAAGTTAAGTTTATTTTTCAAATTAAAGAGCATTTTTCCATAATAAATAAGTATTTTTATTGGATCAATGGTAAAGCTTAGAAAGTAAACAAACAGAAAGGAACATGTTTATTCACTTATTTCAACTCACTCCTGAGCCAACGAAGTCCACTGCTGAGTATCTAACTGTCGAACCCATTGCAAACAATTCTGATTCCCATAGTTGGGCGAAAATTAAAGTTTATACTTGTAACAAGCAACCCTGTATAAAATTTGTGCACACGTTGTTTCAAATCTCATCTGTCCGCACATAAACGCACACACTCTCTCACGTACACACACACACACACACATGCACCGCAGAGAACTCACGCGTTATAAATGTGTTATGTGGGCAATTCCCAACCCCAATCACAGCCCCAACCCCATTGCAGGTTTCCACGCATAAGCCGATTTAAACACGAAGTTCAAGCTTTAGTTCGGCTTGTTGAACAGGTGCCGATTACAAGTGGCAAATTCGCTGCTGCTGCTGCCAGTTAATTGAAAACTTTTTAATTGTTTGGCCTAAACTGAAGTCGAGTTAGTTCCAGATTAGGCCGCTTTGATTTATGGTCGCCTGCTGCTGACAGTTTCAATTAAAAGACGACACGCGCTAAAAGTTGGAACTCTTTCTCTTTCTCTCTCTCAATTGGCAATGCAATTTAAGTCAATCGTTTGGCCAGACATTCAGTCTGCACTTAGTTCTGTTTGTGGCCAGCTCTAAAAACTGTAATTTTATGTGAAAATACAGTCTCAGTCATATAAAGATAAAGCCAAAGAGAGAGAGAGAGGAGAGAAAGAGAATGAGAGGCAAACTTGCTTGTTCATTTCTCTAGTCACTCGCCCTTTCCACTTGGTTGACATTGTGGCTTTCAGTTGTGTCATTGATTGGTTTACCCAGCATTTTGTTTGTTAGCTTTGGCTTCAGAACGAACTGCTGTTCTTGTTGTTGTTTGTAGTTTGTGTGCGGTTATTGTGCCTGCCACTTGCCACAAGGCTCACAACGCCCACATTCAATTGTTGCACGCCAAATCAATCAATTATGTAAGTGACCAGAGTTAACTATTGCATAAAGTCCGCTTGTGTTCGGACGGATGAATTCCGATCCATCGAAAGTTGGGCATTGTGAATTAAATTTTCAATTTTCCCACTTATTCTACCTTTTCATCGATTATCAGGCCCGTTATCATAGTTATTTATTAAAAGGGGTCAAGTTATGAAACGCCGCTTCTTAAATGCAAATAATACTCCCTTTTGAAGAGATATATTTTTTTAATATACATACTTTTCTATTTGATTCTCGGACTTATTGGTCTTAAATGTAGATGAACAGCAATTATAATATTTGTTAAGAATTTCTTGCATGTGGAAAAGGCATTTTATGGTAAACCTGCACGAAAGAAGCCGTTGAAGATTTGGACTACAAACCAAAGAGTTCCCATTCAAAATTATTCTGTGAAATTCCTATTTGAAATACATATTGTCGAATCGCCAAGTATTTCTTATGTACATACATGTATATTTAAACGAACTATCTCGAGTGTAGACTTTTTATTTATTTAAGCAGAAAGTTAATACTGATAATTGATCTAATTATAATTGATATATTTCAAACGCTGAACAAACTTTGGTCAAAATACTTATATTCTTTTAGTGTTGATAAATGAAAAAGCCAAACGAGTTCGATACATTACAATTATTTTTTTTTTTTTTTTTTTTAAATGTAATATATTCAATGTTCCTACAAATTATATTTCAAAGTTTTTTAATTAAAAAAATGAAAAATTTTTGTTTTATTTATTTATTTATACACGATTAATAACAGTCTCCAAAGAGAAAACTAATGTTACTATTCAAAATAAACTAAAAATTAAATTAACAAACGTCTGTTTGCAATACAAAAAAAAGAGCTTCAATTTTATTTATTTTTTTCTTGTAAACGTTGTTTTTTTTCTGCAATAAGCTGCTTAACTTCCTAGAGTTTTCAGCTGGTTGCTTTAATACTATGCATTTTAGGTTCACTTCTTCTCTCTCTTTCATGCATTGCACATACGCCACGTGCACGTTAAAAAAATTGTTACTTTGAGAGCAAAGCATAACAGTTTGTGAATTGGATTGGGAATTTGGGAGATGGGAGATGGAGATGGAAATGGAAATGGAAATGAGAATGAGTGAGGGAATGAGGGAATGGAAATAGGAATGCAACGGATACAACGAATGCATATGCATGGCAACTGACATGTCATGTATCTCATGCTCCATTTGTCAACGCCGTGGTAAAGGAACATGTGCAAACCATTTGCAGCTTTATCTGCAGAAAAGGTAGATCTCTCAAATATGTCTGCCTCTTTCTATCTTTTTGTAATATGCATTATAACAAAAGATGAGTTGCACTTGAGCATGTTAAAATGCGTTATTAAGTGCATAAATATGCAATGCGCACAAGCGTAGACTTCACCCTTACACCTTTCCCTTCGCTCTTCATCCTCATCCCCTTGGCCTTACTCTACGCCCTCTTAGTCTTTATCCCTATCACTAACAATGGCGCTCAGGTGAACTGACAAGTGGGTGGGTGCGATTGTGCGAAGAGCTTTTGAAATTTAATAAAATGCAAATGAAAAGCCTGTAAAGCAGACATATGCAATTCAAGACTTACCCAGACATGTGCCCACTCTCACGACCCACGGCCTCTGACCCGCCCCTCCACAATCTGCGCCTAACATTGGTAGCCTGACAAACCCCTCATACGCTAATGAGTTGGCCCCGTCTCGTCAGACAATGGAGGCCAACGACAATGAGCATTATATGAATTATGCAGCTCGTGAAATGGATGCACTGAAGCGGCTGACCCGCCGAATTGCGGTAATGGCAAATACGTGTACGGCCAAGTGTGTCAAATACCTTTTTAATTATTTTAAATGCATATGTGATCGTAAACTAAACGATGATGAGAACAGAACAACTTAGAAGTGGACAAAAATCGATAATTACAACTTTTGGGTGAAGTGGGAAGAAAGAATTAAGTGTTTAACAGGCATTATATGTGTAAGTCTGTATATACATATACATTAGGGCGCATTTATTTATTTTCCCGGTCGATTTTAAGACGCTTCCATGAATAAACCATAGCTGTAAAATCAACTCGTATTCTCCGAAAAATTTGGTGTTTTTATTTCTTGTATGGAGAAAAATTATATTTTAAGGCCTGGTCCAAACAGTGAGTCAGTATCGGATTTAAACTGTAAAGATACACTAATAATTATACAATATAAAATGCTAAAAATAAAAAACAAAATACATTTTAACTGGCAAAGAAGAGGCAAGCAATGGATTTTAGAATTATGGTTTCTTCGTGAAAACATCTTAGCATTGACTATAGATTACAACCGGAGAGATACTATTTGTCCATTTTTATTGGCCCATACAAATCGATGCACCCGTTAAATACATACTCTGCCTAACGACTGTAGAAGTCGCCTGTCAGCTAAGACCTAGGTTTAGAATAAATGTCGATATTAGCTATTGATAAAATATAATATTTCAAATTGCTTTTTAACCTTAAAAGATTATTGGTTTGAAGAAAACCTTTTGGACAGTTTTAGTTTTCTCTTAAAATGATTTATCGAAGATTGATCTATATACTATATATTGTATTCAATCAGCTTTTTATATCGTTTCATGGACATAAAAAATCAACCTTCCCAAATACTCAAACCATAAACCTTGAAAGCCCTCAAGCTGTCAGGTCTTAGACTTTTGTTCATGGCTCTCAGCTGTCTGATGTCTGATGTCGACTGTCGACTGTCTTTCGGTCGTTGGTTCGGTCGTTTGGCTGTCGGTCGACTGTCGGCTGTTGGTTCGCCAAGCCTTTCCTTTCACACTCTACGCGTGCTTGGCACAAGTGGCAAAATGTTGTTACGTGAGCATTAAACCATATTTTAAGTTATTAAGTTATTGACAAAAGCACACGTCACCCCTTTGCCGGGGTTGTATTTGGCTATGCCCCCTTCCCTCTCCCCCTGTAGCTCTCTCTCTCTCACCTCTCTGGGTGGAGAAGGGTGCTCATGACTGGCAGCCGTTGCCAGGCAGGCAGAGCTCTAAGCTCAGGGCGTGTATCTGGATGGCACTTGTGTGTGCTGCTTATCCGTTGTTGTTGACAATGCCAATGCCACGCCCTACAGCTCACACACACACACACACACATACACATATCCTGTATTGTATGTATGTTGTCTGCACATAAAAACTGTAAGCGGCACGCATAAAAAGAAATTTTCAATTTAGCCCAAGCTGCCGCCTCAGGCGCCTTCTTAAAGTTTTCTTTTTTATTTTATATTATTTTTTGGCTTTGGTCTTTTGGGAGCTGCGGCAAGTGCTGCCAAATTTGTTAAATTTTGTAAATTTGTGTGTTTAAATTAAACATAAATATGGCTATAAGTTACTCCCATGGCCCAGGCACATTCTCATATCTTCTCCTTCCATCCCATATGACATACGTTTTTATGTCTTCTTTATTTCTTTTACTTTTGGTCCGTGGAATTGTGCTCTGACGTTGCCATATCATCGGTTTATGAACTCGTGTTTAATGAGGGGACCTGTATTAAAGTAACTCAGATGCTACTACGTGTAGAAGAGTCATTTTTTTTAGCTCAGGTTTTCTTTGCTAACATTTGCCTTGGGTTGTTTTTTTAACCTTTTTATAAGTATCTCTCTCTTGCGTATTTTTTAGATTAGAAAACAATATTATAAATGATCATATTTTTGTGTGATCTTCACATTAAATGTTAAATGTTAAAAAACACATTTTATGATGTAACTTAAATTATATTAAATTATTGAAAATGAGTTCTTTACGCTTCTCTAAAACTGAATGAATCTAATCCTGGATTAAACATGCAGAAAAGATTCATGTTATTGTAGTAGAAATGTAAAAGCTTATAAAAGAAAAAGCGAAACGGAAACTTTCAACCATCGCTTTAATATATGTTAAAATAGAGTATCAAGTAGTCGATCACTGAGAGCACAGAGCAGTTTGAATAGCTGGTTGCCGCCTGCAGATGACATGAAACAAAGCAATTTTGGACTTGGATATGTTTAGAGGCAGCACTTTATGTGAAATGCGGTTGCAAGTGTTGTTAGCCATTTGGTTGCTCCGCAGTCCGGACATGATGATGGCCTTATGGGGAGACCATTACGCTGTCTGTAAGTTGGTTCTATATTTGGAATTGTGCAGAAGTTTCTGAACTTTCCCACACAGGCCAAAAGGGAGACAATTCTGGCAATGTCCAGGCAAATAAACAGTCGCAAGAACTGGACAAAGGCTGCTTAGACAGAGATTATGGGGTGTGTGTGTGTGTGTGTGGGTGTGGGTGTGGGTGTGGGTGTGTGTGTGTGTGTGTGTGTATTATTTGTAAATACGTCAGCAGCCTTTTTACTTTTCCTTTCCGTTTTGTTTGCGCTGCCAAATCAACCACCACCGCAGTCGTCGCAGATAATTCGGCAAGAGAGTCAGGAGAGTCGTCAGGGTGAAGTCAGTGCCATGACCTACTTTAGCCGCAACTTTTTCAATTTGTTTTCCTTCGAGTGTGTGTGTGTGTGTGTGCGTGTGTGTATCTGTTAAGAAGAACTGTTAACGTGCCTAAAGGTTTAATAGGTTTATTTGGTTAAATATTACAATGTAATGAATGTGACACTAAACTCTACTCATAAAGCTTTTTCAATGGTTAACTAATGTGTGTGTTGCCGTCATTCGAAGCGGCGCCAATTATACAACCGCGAATAGCATGAGGCCAAGCATGGTATATAGCCTCTGATCCGTCGATCCCTGATAGACCAGTGCAGCATTTGATATACTCCTAGCCTCGGGCACATGATCAGGCACCATATCCTCGGGTTGTATCGCATGCTCCACCTCATCGTCTTCGTCATTATTATCATTATCATCATCGTCGTCATTAGGGGATTTTGTTGACAGACCGCCCTTGAGTAGCGCCAGCTGAATGTCCTGTATCAATGACTGAGTGGTCACTTCATTGTTTGGCATGCGGTGCCAATGTGGAGGTGGCAGAAACGGTTTGTAGTTCGGTGGAGCTGAGTTGCGTCCACGGTAACCGTAGACAAACATTTGCACAAACATTGATGTGGTATCGAAGTCCGTTATGGTGGCCTTCAAGGTGCCGGGCGAGTAATGACTGTACTCGGCCACAGGCGCCGCATAGTTCTCAGCAGTGTTAACCTTATCCGCAAAATGCTGTAAGTTGGTTGTAAGGAAGAGTCATGAGTTGTCGAGCAATTGCCAAACTTACTACTCACATCGAAGATGACGAACTTGACATAGGTTATGTAATCGCTATCAATGTAGTAGAAGACAAGTGTGTGACTTCCCGGCTCATTGGGCGTATCCGGCGATGTCTGATACGTTTCATAAATTAATTGATCACCTGCGAGAAGAGCCAATTTAATTTAATCCTTAAATGGTTGTTTGATGTTGCAATATTCAATTGATTCTCTCGAAAAAAAAAAAATAATTTTTTTTAATTTTTTTTAATAATCGTGTTAGACTAATATCGTGATTATTATAAATGTTGTAAGAATAATAACAATTTTATGAAGGAAAATTAAAGAATTTAGTAAGTTGTTTTTTAACTAATAATCGATTGTTAGACTAATATCGATTTTGCATTATTATAAATGATATGATAATCAATAATAATTAAATACTCTTTTATCGATGGATAAATTAAAAGACCTGAATTACAGTTTCCAAGTGATGTTTTGTAACAAAATAACAATGATATTTAGTAATGTTTAACTAATAATCGATTGTTTCACTAATATCGATTTTGCATTATTATAAATGATATGATAATCAATAATAATTAAATACTCTTTTATCGATGGATAATAATTATTGAAACACCTGAATTACAGTTTCCAAGTGATGGTTTGTAACAAAATAACAATGATATTTAGTAATGTTTAACTAATAATCGATTGTTTCACTAATATCGATTTTGCATTATTATAAATGATATGATAATCAATAATAATTAAATACTCTTTTATCGATGGATAAATTGAAACACCTGAATTACAGTTTCCAAGTGATGGTTTTGTAACAAAATAACAATGATATTTAGTAATGTTTAACTAATAATCGATTGTTAGACTAATATCGATTTTGCATTATTATAAATGATATGATAATCAATAATAATTAAATACTCTTTTTATCGATGGATAAATTGAAAGACCCGAATTAATTATTTGACTATAGTTACCCTCTTGTCGTTGTCCTATTTCAAATATCTTGTCTTTATCCTCAAAGTCCGTGCTGTTGATGGGTTCTTCGTAGCCTTCAGTGGTCTCCGTGATCAGGTCCTCCAGTTCATAGTAAGGTCTGAGATCCTCCAGGTCATAGACCGGTTTCATTTCACCCACAAACTGAGTACCGCGATTCAGCAGCAGCGCCGGATTCCAATTCATCTTTGTCTCATTGAAGCCGAAAATTGTGATAATCACATCAAATTTAGCGGGGAATTCGGTCTCAGCATCGGTAATAGTGGAAGACTCATTCTCATAAATAAGGCGAACCATTCCCACAACCAAAGAATCCGAATAGCTGAATTTTACTTCGGCCGAAATGTTCTGGAAAACATTCACTTAGTTTTTTCTCTTGACAAAGAATTCAATCAAGCATGTCGGCAACAACAACTACAACAACAACAACATCGGATTTCAAACTGCTTACAGCCACTAAAAATGTACTTTGTATCGTATAATAAAGACAAGAATATGTTTTGCTCAGTTTCTTAAGAAAATGCACGTCATAAGTAGCCAATAAATTGCCATATTGAAAAACATTTCATTTAAAATTCAGCTCTTTCACAACACACCCCATTCCTCTGATCGATCGGAATGCTGTCAGACGATGTGCCAAATAGCCATATTTGCAGTATTTTTGAGGTGATTTTTCGGAAAATGTTTTTTGATACATATATTTGTTTTTTTTTTTTTAATAGCTAATAATATTAATTATTATCGCTGTTCTATGGAAGCAGTAACGAAAGCGATATAAAAATATGAATACATTTTTCTGTTTTTCTGTCTGTTTTCGATATTTTCATAATTTCAGTATTCAAATAATTCGTTAATCCATTTTGACATAATTTTATAATGGTTCAACTGCAATTTTACATATCGTAAAATCGCTAGCTTTGTTTTATTCACCTCGAACACTCAATTTCGCTGATCACTAGAACCTATACCCATTTAGATTTGTACTGAGAAGAATAGTAATAGTTAACTTGTCTTTATTAAAGAATAGTTTATAATGTCTGTCTCCAGATTCGGCAACTTTGTAATTGAAGAAAAATGGTTTATGTTTCCAAATAAATAACAAGTCGGAGGTCAGCAGTTGATTTCTAGTTCTCGAACTATTGCCTAAAAACATTTGCATGTTTTTAATTAATTATTAATGTTCGACGGCTTACATAAGTATATTTCACATATTGCCAACAATATTTACTAGGGGCAATTTCAATTAGCAGAACACATTTAAATGTTAACTCAAATTTGGTCTCACATGTTGCCAATTCGGTTCATAATCCTAACCGATGCTAAAACAATAATAATCTGCGCATAATCTAATAGGCCAAAAAAAACAAAATGAAATGGGAAAACATTGGACGAGAGAGTTCGGCACAGAAATGTACTGAATATATAAATAAATACACATCTATGTAGTTTGCTGTTTGTTGCTGCTGTTGTTGTTGCTGTCTTGTTGTTGTCTTCTATTTTTCTGTGGGCACTTTTTGTACGCGGTGACGAAAAAAGCAAATTTCATTTCTATTTCGGTCTGGGAATATGCAAATAAAAGACACCATCGGAGGGTTTCGGCGACAAAGTTAACTCACTTCTTCCGATGCGATTTTAATGTAGGTTATAGGTTCCTCGATATCATATTTGAAGTGAACACTCGCCGGTTCACTGGTGCCGGCAGGACGCGAATGCTGCACATCCTTCAGCAACAGCTGATCTCCTTCGGTTCGTTTTCCGGCACCAAAGTAGCAACTGCCCAAAACTTCATTGCTGGTCAATAGTAATTGTCCAGTGATTAGAAACAACAATGCAAATGCCGAACACATTGTCTACGTGCTGTGATTATTTGTTCGGAATCTCGGTTTGGTCTCGATGTGGATATGGCCAGGCAGGCACTTGGCACATTGTCGGCAACGCGGACCGAGAGTCGAGAGTATTTTGAACTTGCCGCCGCAAAGAGACGTTGGCAACTGATTTGGAGATTTGCTCTGCGATATGTGTCGACTCCAAGATCATCAGGCATTTAAATTTCATGAAGAGAGCTTGATTATGCGCAGTGAGACAAAGAGAGCGAGAGCAAATGGGAAAGATAGATGGAGAGGGGAGAAAGAGCGAAGATTCTATATATTGAATTGATGTCTACACTTTCGAAAGCTTTGTTGCTGTCATCGCATTGATAAACAACAACAAGAAGTCGAAGGGTGCACTTGACCCCAAATATGCCAAATATGTGACGTTGGGCAGCCCGCACTCATCCATTCACCCACTGAACCGCATGTGACCTCCAACGACCCCAAAAATAGACCCCGCTGACTAACAAAATATAAATCTGCAAAAATGGCCAAAAAATATATTGGAATACAAGGAAGGATGCCTAAGATATACAGGCTTGTTTCCATTAATACTTCCACTTTATAATAATAACTAGAGGTCCCGCTTTTGCGTCCTTGCTTTGCTCGGACGCACACACACACTTAAAGTTTCAGAAATATTTATATTAACAGGTTAATATAAATATTATTATTTAAATTATTTCGATATTTCCACAATACCAAAGCGATAAAATGCATATTTCCAATTATTGCACTAATGTGCGCGCTGCCAACTTATTCAATTCAGTATCAACACGAATGTCTCTTATGTAAAATCGAGTTAATTCAAGCAGCCCTTTATTTCGTATGTATGACGAACAGTGTTGCCAACATTTTTCAGGAAGAAGTCGCCAGATTGGACAAAAATAAAAGCCTTCCGGTGTTTTAAAATTTTCCCCCGCTTTTGGACTTTAGATCTGATGGAAAATAAGCTAAATTGGCAACACTGATGACAAAGCACGCTTCGTTCACAGGAACAAAACAATAACAACATTCGCGATCTTGCTCGCGAAACAAAAACAAATGCCACGGCTCTCTTGCTCTTGCCTCTCTTTCAGATGCTCACGCTAATATTGTGTATGTATGCGTTCACACGCATTGAACGTTTTCAATGCTTGCTTAACGAGCTTGTATTTAATGCCTTTTAAATAATGTTTTTTATTTTTTAAATAGGTTGCAGGTGGAATTAGAAAATTAAAATACCCATACGAATCTGGAAATTTTTTTTCTGATTTTTAAAAAAAAAAACTTCAAGTCTCTAGGACTTGTGGTTTGGCCATGCTTGTGATATATCAGTCAGTGAGGACAAAGCATTCTATATATATAGATTATCTGTTTTAATTTTTCAGACTTAAATTCAACAACTCAAAGTAAATACAATACTCCAAATATATTTAGAGTGAAACTAGAACAGGTTACAGTTTTTCACTTCCGGCAAATCTTTATACTTCTAGACTCAATTCGGTATACTCTGAAATCTCTATTCAACCTGGCAATGAATCGAAATGTTATTGTTCTTCGTCCAAATGGGCAACTAAAGCTATGGTTGAATCGGCTTTCAACATTTGTAGAATAATTTTTATGGGAAATTTAAATTTAAAAGTTGTACGGATTAACTAATTATAATGACACTTAAGACTCATCACAATAAATTATAAAATGCCTATTAAACTCTTGTTTATACATTCATTTTAAGCGCATGTCATTGATTTTAATAACAAATTTATTGCGAAATGTATATCTTATTTCAGAGATTAAGAAGTTTTCTATCAAATTCGTTTTGAATGTTCTTAGTTCGAATGGAATTTAATTTAAATATTTTATATACATTTGTGGAAATTTAACGAGAAAACTTATACTCTCGTTAACGCTTATTCAGGAAAAAAGTATTGTGTTCAACATAGAATGAACAGATTGATTCACCAGATAGATTAAATGAATGTTTTATTAATTAATACAGGCAAACTCATTCCGGTGGGCCCTATTAGAATGAGAATGAACATTTGTAATGTGAATAACCGAGAGCGACAAGGACACTTTGAGAGAGAGCGAAAGAGAAGAGAAGTTTTTAAACTGAATTTAATTAAAAGTTTATGGCATGGTGCTTCGAGTAGCGCTGATAACGTTGCACGTAGCGCGACAATGCACCAAATGGCGACCATAATTTATGGATGCCACATGCCACATGCCACAATGCCGCAAACCGAAGCTGCAGGACATGCAAACAAGCCAACGTTGCCGTATCGAAAACTGTTTTGTTTGAGCAGCTGCATTGAAATTTGCACAACAATCTAATTGCAACAATCTAAATTTTGGATCCAAACAGCATTGTTGTTGTTGGCCAAAAAGACTCGACCTAATTGCTTGGCCAGAATTTGTTCGGTCGGAAGTTGTTGCTAAAATCAAGGGAAATATCCGGTTAGAACGTCGATGAACACAGATAGACGCAGCGTGTCGTTCTTCCAACTACTAACAAGTTGCAAGTAGCAACTAGCAAGTTGCAAGTAACAAGTGGCAAATGGCAACTTTGCAGCTGATGAGCGACAGCTTGTCAACGCCTTTGCCTGATATCTTGCAAACGCTCAACATGAAATTCAATTACCTCGTCTAAGAAAATTGCATTAGGCAGTCAGTAATCGTCAAGCGAATGCTTTGGCCACGTTGACAGACCATTATCAAGTAATTTGACCAACATTTCAATCAATTATAATTTTGAGAATAACAAAAGCATTTCATTTATTTCCAAATCGAATGTTTATAATTGGTTAATGCAATTTCGTGCTCAAATTGTAAACAATTTCATGTTTTGAACAACATGTTTTTCCTTTTCTTGTTGTCGCCTGAGTGCATTTTGGCATTTATTAAACATTGAAAAGCACTAAAATACAAATTTAATTGCTTGAATTTATAATTTCAAGTGTTCCCTTTGTACCCGGCCTAACAAGGAATGCAATGATTAGCACATTTGTATTAAAGATTCATATATTTTTAGCCGGGACTGCAAATAATTATTTTTTATGACTAATATAGAAAATAAAAAGTATTCTTCAATTGGTATTATAAAAATAAAAGTTGTTTATTATAATGAAACTAAAAATTTTATTTTACATTATTACTATATATAAATAAGTTGTATGGACAATTTGCAACACAGATTTAAGATCAAATTAAATTTGGACACGTTAAATGAGTGTGTTAAAAATTGTTGATTTTTGAGTCATTTTATGATTTATGTGCTGTATTAATTGATATATATTTTCAGCGTAAATCATTCCAAAATAGTAGTTTCATATGCACATATTATAACCGCGCCTTTATTAGCCGTTGCAGTAGTGTAGAAATAAATGTTTTGTAAGTGGTAACTTTCAGTCGAGCAGTCTCTACTTATTATTCCTAATTGTTTCAATCTCAAGTGTTTATTTCTGAATGAAAGACGTACTTGTCTAGAGATGCATATTCCATATTAAGTTCGCTGATGGCCATTGGCGTTGTATCTTCAAGTGGCCCAGTGAAAGGTTAATAACACTCCCGACAAAAGAAATGCGTTTTATAATTGGCGCCGTCATTCAGCGGCACATTGGAATATGCCATAAAATGCGGCTAAATGCTTGACGATGGCATTTGAAAATTGTGTGCAAATTCTAGTTGGCATGCATCTCGTTTGTCTGTGTGTGTGTGTTTTGTGTGTGTGTGTCTAGGGGGTTGCGACAGCAGATGATTCTGCCAATGTCCATTACGTAATTGCATTTGACAGCAGCGTATGTCAATCGAGGAAAGTAAAGCAATTAACGCTTGTGCATATGACAACCATTGGCGTAGAATGGGACGGTTGTTAACTGAAATCAATATAAACGTTAAGCCCCATTTCGCTCGCTGGCCAAGCGGATATTACAAAATTTGTTGTTGGCATTTTAATTTACGGCTCGCAAATTGGATTTGACGTTAAATATCATATAGACCAATTTTGGATTAGCTGGAATTAGCCAAATGGCTGCCAAACAAAGCGAGGATTAGTTCTGAAGAGGACATTTGAATACAAAGTGAAATAATAGCGGTCTAGTTGGGTGTACTCGACTATGAGATATCTTGTGACTTTTTCTCATTGGTTTGTTAATTGTTAATTGTTCACTTTGTGTCATTACAATCTTCAATTTGTGTATCTGTATTGAAAACTTACTATGTAAATGTGACTTCGAGAAATCAGAAATAAGGAAATCATATTTTATACTTTGATAATTATTTTATATTTTGATTATTTTTGCTAACATTTTACGGGGTATAAGGATCTGTCAGAAACAGGCTGTCCAACTCTGAGAAGTAGGCTACACTTTTTGTAAAGCAAAAATCAGCTGGGCAATTGAAAGCCAGTTGAGCTGCATTTCCACAAGAAGTGCTGCCAACGGCAACTGCGAACTGCAAGCTGCAAACTGCAGATAAACAGCTCAAGAGGCAGATGGAGAAATATCTCGTAATATCAAATGGCAGTAGAATCTAGAGTGTAGAGGGTGTCGGTGTCGGTGTTGGATGAGGAAGCCAAGTGGGACACTGCTGGAGGCGGTAATCCATTTTACAAGCTGTGCAGACATCGCTGCATTTGACTGTCAATTGTCGGCTGCTTAGGCGACCTGCCAAGCTCAATTCAATTCTGGGCAGCAGCCACATGAATATTCGCACAAGTAGGTTCTCAATCTGGCTTACTTTATTTCATTCATTCAATCGTTACAGGATGAGGGATGGAAGCTAAATCGCACCAACTACTATCAGGAGGGATGGCTGGCCACGGGCAACATCCGTGGCATTGTGGGCGTCACATTTACCACCTCGCATTGCCGCAAGAACATGGACTATCCACTGCGCACCAACTACAATCTGCGAGGTCATCGCTCAGACGTAAGTGGTGCACTTATGTACTTATCTAGAAATGAAATGAATTGAAATTTGCAGGTGATATTGGTTAAATGGAATGAACCGTATCAAAAGCTCGCCTCCTGCGACAGTTCGGGCATCATCTTTGTGTGGATCAAATACGAGGGACGCTGGTCCATTGAACTGATCAACGATCGCAATACGCCTGTGACACATTTCTCCTGGTCGCACGATGGTCGCATGGCACTTATCTGTTATCAAGATGGGTTTGTGCTCGTTGGCTCTGTGGCTGGACAACGTTATTGGTCGTCCATGCTGAATCTAGAGTCGACCATAACGTGCGGCATTTGGACACCAGATGATCAGCAGGTTTACTTTGGTACCACCCAAGGACAGGTGATCGTGATGGATGTGCATGGTGCGATGGTGTCCCAGGTGCAGCTATCCAACGATGTGCCCATCACATCCATGGCCTGGTCTTGCGAGAAGTTCAAAATGGAGGAGGGCGAGGAGGCGGAGCCCGGTGTAACGAACGCTGGTGAGTGAAGCCACAAATTCTTTTTCACAGCGACCTTTCAGATTATAATGCTCGCCCCTGCTCCCTTTGCTCGCCAACACCTGGCCCACTTCCCCTTAATTATTATGGAAATCCTCAGACTGATACAGTTTTAGTTTACTTGACTGTAGCATATCCAGAGCCATGACATATAAATGCTGGGCCTGCAGAAGATTTCATGCCCTTGCAGAGGTCTGTTTTTCATGGTACATTTGAACCAAATGTAAACGGGGTATATAAGATCAATCCAGTTGAATATTCTGTTAGTTTGGTTCAGGTATCTCAAAAAACCTTTTTCGTATTAAAACATTTAACTTGATATTTGACAAATCGTACTTATGGCAGCTATATGCTATAGTGCTCTGATAAAGAGAAATCATAATAAGTATTGTGTTCATTCAGATGATTCATTGTTATATCGACTCAGAATTATGCTAATGAAGAATGCATATATTTTTTAGGGACTGATAGGTATGTTTTAATTGCGTTTTCATTCAATTTAACTTGAAAACACATTTCTGACTTTGACTCTGACGGAATTGAAACCCTGTTTATTGTACTCGGTTCTGTTCAAATTGGTTAGTAAAAATTGCAAATTATTTTTATATGTATAAAAAATTAATTTAAGCATTTGTAGTCTTTAAAAAAAAAGGTTAATATGCAAATATCAAAAATATTGATTAGTTATCTCTTTTTAAATTGATTTGCCAAAAGGTATATTTCAAACATAAATGCAGATACCAAAAATATAAAAAATTGATTTTAGAATTCCTCGTATTTTTTTGGCACGTGAAACCAAATTTTTAATTTAAATAATAAAGAGTTGTTTTAAATATTTAAATATAAATTGAAAGCATTAGTTTATAAAAAATATTATTTCTTGTTTTTTTTTACTAAAGTCAAAACTAAGAGTTTGATAAAAAACATTGATAACACGAGTTTATCGTGATTCTCCCAACGAAAAATATGTAGTATATATGAGACTTTTTCAATAAATTCAGATAACGTTATTGGGATTTGATTTTAAACCCATCAATACTAATCAGACACACTAATACTTTTATGATTTTGGTTCTCTCTGCAGCCAAGCGCTCCTTTGTGTTGGCGGTTAGCTTCCAGAACGGATATATCTATTTGCTTAAGTCGTTTGACGACGTTTCACCCGCACATATCAATACCTGCCTTAATGGCGCCCTCGGCATGGTGATGGAGTGGAGCAACTCCCGCGAGCTGCTCGCCGTAGCCGGAACACTGCGGACTGGCCATGGGTTGAGCCTGGACGGCAAGCTGGAGGATCTGGCGACGCCCAGCTGCTATAACAATCTGGTGAAGTTCTATACGGAGACGGGGACGTGCCTATATCAGGCACACATACCCTGCAGCAGTGCCACAGTTTCGGCCATCACTTGGGGCCACAACGACAAGAGGTTGTTCATTGCCACTGGGACGCAGGTGCACATTGCCTGGGTGTCTCGTCGCGTTGCTTCTCTCCAGTTGCTCTGTCGACTGCAAATCCAGGCGAGCGTTGGCTCCGAGATGCTGCTGCCATTGTTGCCACTGCCATCTAGGATTAAGTCGCTCATTGGCAATCTCTTCGCTCAAACCATACGAGTAAGTCTCCTCGTCCAGCATCCCTTAATGCTCCCCTCATCTTAAACGACTTTGATTTAACAGTGCTGCGTACCTGATCTGAAGTCTCTGCGCGAGTTTGTCTCACGTCCTCCGTTGTGCTCGACACGACTGCACTGCACCATGATACGGCATGACGATGACTCCAATCTCAGTTCGGGCACATGCTATACGCTCTACTTGGAGTATCTGGGTGGTCTGGTGCCGCTGCTCAAGGGAAAGCGCACTTCCAAGATTCGCCCCGAATTCGTCATATTTGATCCACAAGTGAATGGTAAGTAGTGTCCCATTAACAAAGCCAACTGGTTTCTTAATACACTCAGTACCCAAAGAGCAGAGCAGTGAATTACTTTAAATTTAAACTGAACATCGATCTTAAAACATCGCCAATGAATTGTCGATATATCGTGAATTTAGGTAGATTTATTTGTTTTCTTAAATCAAATTTGTCATATATTAAAATTGTGGAATGTTCTTTTAATTCTTTGCTTTATTAATGGATATTATTTATATCCAATTTTAGCGGTTCATTAAAATCACTAGATTCATCGCCAAGAGAAACATTGAATTAAAGTAATTAAATACTGCGTGTAGAACGTTGTCGAAATCAGAGTAGACACTCGGTATATTTATTAAGTTCTCGTTAAGTGATCAAACAAATTGTTCATGATCAAAAGAAATGCAATAACTTAAGTGTTTTACATATTTTTCTGTTTTATCTGATTGATATCAGAAGTTATCCTATTAATATTTATAATAATTGCGAACCAGCGCTGTTAATGTGCCCTTAAAATATTATGTTAATTAGAACCAATTTGGCAAAGCGGACAAGGGATAAAATGTTTTTGTTTACTCTCCGATTTTTTTTCAAACTCTAAAAATCTGTAAATACTGCTAAGGGACAATTGCATACATTTGCATACCTATATTCGTACATTTTATATTGTTAAAATTCTTTAAAAATGTATATATTCCATCAATCTGCAAAGGGAATATATATTGTTAAATATCCATATTAAATTGGGAAAATGAAAATGCATTTCGTGACTTTAATCTTCTTTCGTCACCGTATTTTAATTTCCGATCACAATCTCGAACCAAAGTCAAAGTGTGTCCGATCGAAGCAACAGATTGGGAATTTGAGACAATAACAATGAAAGTAACTAATTAAAAGAGACATTTAAAAGCATTAAGTTGAGTTGCAAAGGGATCACATCGAAGTGCGTTCGGAGCATCACACGTTTTCATTTCTAGTACTACAAATGTTTTTGTTTTGCAGACAACTCGCTGTACTTCCAATATGCGGCAGAGGCGAAGAGTTCTTCGGGCTCGAGCCAATCAACAACGACGGGCAACAGCGGACGCACTGACTCCTCCGACAGTGACTATGAGGAGCGCTCTCCGCTTCGGTTCGCCGAGGACACCTCGAAAGCGTCGAGTGCGGGCGAAGCGACGCAATCAGAACGGAGATCGTGCCGCCAGTGGGAGTGGGGCCAACGATCCCGACAGCCTCGATGAGCTGGCCTATATGGATACGCTGCCCGAGGTAAGAGAGAAGCTTGAGTATCTTTGAGATTTGGACTGCAATCATTGACTTTTAATATATCTCCCAAGCAGGAAGTTAAGCTGGTGGAGGTGACCTCCAATATTTGGGGGACGAAATTTAAAATCCATGGACTTGCCAAAACCGTCCCAGCCAATTTAGGCCAAGTAACTTATAAGACGTCCCTACTGCATTTGCAGCCACGTCAGATGACGCTGGTGATCACCGAGCTGCGCGACGATGTTCCACCTGGTCCCGATCCCTAGCTTCAATCCTAATCTCTTCTCGGAGGACGAGGAGGAGCATCACAATTATCATAATAACAATCACAATCACAGTCACACTCAGGATGCAGTGCCTCTTGTGAGCGTAACGAGTGCTGCCCAGGTGGAAACGGTGGCTGCATTGAAGCCACCCGTCATGCCACAGCGTCGACTGAATGACGGCGCCACTGCACCGCCGATTGCTCCGATGTCGCCACGTCCTAATCGCATTTTGGCGCGACACAGAAACTCACACGCTCTAACGGTAAATGGCGGCAGTGCATCCTCGGTGGGTCTCAGTCCATTGGCCCGAGCCGAAAGCTACGACGATGACTCCTCCAACGAATCGCAGGAGGCTGCAACAGCCACAGCCAGCACCAATGGCAACGGCAATGGCAACGGCAACACATCCACCACCGTGCTCCTGCATCAAGCGCCCTCCAGTTGCTCCACAGTGGGTGCAGGAGCCAGTCCAGGTTCTGCTCCCAGCTGCAGTAAAAACATCACACGACCCAAGACAATTAGCAGCTTTAAGAATAGCTACAGTCGCTCCAGCTCGAACTCCAGCTGCCAGTCGCGTCATGCCATCTCTCCACTCTACTGTGATGGCTCCGTGCCCACGTTGCAGTCTCCCAAGAATGCGGTGGCGCCATCGGACATAATCTTCGAGCGGCCAGCGGTGCCGGCTGCTGGACAGACCACATTAATGTCCTACTCCAGCAATGCCGACTATGCCAACAATGTGGTGCAGGTGAAAAATGCCCTCATGTCGGAGGCCGTGAGATCGGCGAACAGTCATGTGAATCCGGTGCCGCTAAATCTCAATTTGAATCTGGAGCGCATGGATGCGAGGGCGGTGAAGTGTGCGGCACCCACAAGTTCCACAACGAAGCGGCGCGACATGCTCTACATCGATGAGGAGACGCAATCGCCGACACCCACCACCAGCACCAACGGCACCACCAACGCCTCCATGGTCACCAGTAGCAGCATGAAGCGCACACCAACTGTGGTGTCCATAGCGCCAGCGCTGCCTGATTCCATAACCCGCAGCTGCAGCGTTGGCTACCTGGACTCGGTGGCCATAACGCCCTCGGATGAGGCATTGACCGCTCTCCGCAAGGATGCGCCCAACAAGCGTCTCATTTTGGTGGACAAGCGTCGCAATCGCAATCGAAAGCGGCAGCAGCAGACGGATGCTAGACGCCACAAGTTGCAGCAGACGGGCAAGTCGAAGAGCCTGGACTCCTGTGACCTGCTGTCGCTGCAAACGAAGCTGTCCAGCAAGGAGCACGAGCAGGTGGTGCGCAAGCTTCAGGAGATCTCCGACAGCAGCGCCTGCAGCAGTGCAGCGAACACGCTGTGCTTTAAGTGTCGCAACAATATGAATCCTGCCAGCGTCTGCAAACGTTGTCAGCCCGCAACCAGCTCGGCGCTGGACGAGATTACCACGGCCGTTGGTATCGCTGAGCCCGCGAAGGTGGCAAGTGTTGCCACAACAGCCGCGGTGGCAAGCAAACCAACGCCAAAGAAACGCTTCGATGTCATCACAAGCTTCACGGACAGTCCGCTCTTCACGCGGAAACATCGCTTTGGCTATGGACGCAGCAAGGATCTGTCAGCTGGCAGCAACACGGAGAATTCCTCACCGTTGCTGCCACGCAAGCAGGAGAACAGCTTTAGTTTTGTCAAGCAGCTGTCGGAGGTGCGTTGGCGACGTAAGGAACCCACTCAAAACCACAACCAGCTTCAGGGAGCGAGCAACGCCAGCACTTTGGAACGACAGCACTCGGAGACGGGTAACGTAGCTTGCGGCACTGTGGAAGCTACGCCCGTGGAGGCCAAGGCGTCGGTGTCTCTCCACACACAGGTAAGAGGTTCCTTAGCGAGAGGTCATTATACACGCTGCTTGTACTAATGAAGAATGTAGCTATGTCAAATCTGTGGGGTATATAGTACTTTAGGTAGACCTTCTTTTATGGATGATACAATGTAAAAGCAATAACTTTTTTGTTTTTTATTTATTATTTTTTTTTATTTATTTATTTAGGATATATTATTTAGGAGCTTGATTCGAAATATAAACGATTAACTGATATTACTGCTGTTCTGCTGAGGTAGGTAGGTAGGCTGATTAATAATAATAAAAGACAACGTTAGCTATCACATTATATAGCATATTATCTGGTTGTCGTGAAGGTCGTGCGTCCCTGCGTGGCCTGAGTTACCTGCGTGGGACTTATAGAAGTCTGTGTGGAAATTTTGATTGCTTTAGGTCTTATAGCATCTGAGGTCTGTACGCTCACACTGATGAATAGAAGGATATGACTAATTCATCCTCCTTTACCTGGTTGCATACATTGTAACGAACACAATATACCGTTTTGCTGAGTTTTTAAGTAACGGATACCATTATTCCGATATATTTGTGATAATGATAGTAAACATAATAAATTCAAAAACTGTTGGCTTCACAAAACGATATCTCCTGTTAAGATCAGTGGAACTTACATTGAATTTACAGATTTTTAAAGAATACCTAAATTGCTTAAAATCCGCAGGCTGTTTCTTTGGAATGCGTGCAATATATAAAGCAGAATACCTGTCAAAAAACAATTTTTGGATACAGATACTTTATAGTTGGAAGATGTAGTGCTCTTAAATGTTTGGGGGTTGCCTTACTTTAGCTTTGTCTTCTATTCCAGGCACTTACCACGTTGGAGAACATCATCAGTCGTTTGCGAGATCTGGACGAGGGTCGCTTAACGCCGCCATCGACGCCACAGCGTTTGCCACGCAGCTCGCCAGCCTCGCCAGCGGCTAGCAAGAAGAACAAGCGGCAGCAGAGTAACTCGCCTATAAGACACATACTGAACTCGCCGCTGTTGAACCGTCGGCAACGTAAGAAGCCCAGCATCATTGAGAGCTCCGACGATGAGGGCAATCAAACCAATGGATCTGGCGAAGAAATGGGCAGCAATGGCAATGGGAGTGGAAATGGCAAGCAGTATCGCGATCTGGAAACATTCCAAAAGGCGCAGCTGCGTCAAAAGGTAAACTGATCTTTTAATATTTATCCTGCGCTGTGGGAATTACAAGAAACAGGTCTGTTCCGGTTTTAACTTTTAACGTGAATTTCTTTAATCCGATTAATTTCGTGCGAATTATGCAAATTTAATTCAATTTGAGTTGGTGACTTTTGGGTCCGATAAAGTGACAAGAAGCCAGCAATCAATAAAAAGTCAAAACTGAAAAACTCGTTGAGCATTCAATAGCATTTTTTAAAAAGGTTGCTTCAATTTTGACCAGAAATGATATACAGGAAAATCAGTTTGTTTGTGTATTGTGTATTTTGCGATCACATGGCACATTTGGTAGCATAATTTGGGACACCACTAATCTAGTGCAAATATGATAAGTGTTAGGCAGATCAGCCAATCTTGTAGTCGACTAATTCTCACTTTCCTTTTTTTCAGCTTAAACGTGGCAAGATCGAACCGAATGGAAGCGCCAGTTGCGCCAATCCTGCGCCAGTGCGACGGGAGTTTGTGATGCACAACAAGGCGCCCATGTGGAATGAGATGAGTCAAGTGTATCAGCTGGACTTTGGCGGTCGTGTCACCCAGGAGTCAGCCAAGAACTTTCAAATTGAGTTTCGTGGCAAGCAGGTAAAGATTAAAACAATCAACTAATACCAATAACTTATAGATAATTTATTCAATTCAATTAATTTATTAACAATCCCAGGTGATGCAGTTTGGACGCATTGATGGCAATGCTTATACACTGGATTTCCAGTATCCCTTCTCAGCGCTGCAGGCCTTTGCCGTGGCGCTGGCCAATGTTACTCAGCGTCTTAAATAATTAGATATGCATGATGTATCATATCGTCTCGTATCGTATTATATACATAAATACATACATATATAGTATTTACATAAATGCCACTTGCAACTTAACACGCCAACAGTTAACGCCCGCAGCAATTGCTTTATACGTGCATATTTTTTATACAAAAGGCGCCTTGCTGTTTTAATTTGTAAATATGTACTTATTGTATTGTATTCTGTATGATCTTTAGGTTTCTGAATGAGTACCGAAAACATGTATAATTATAATGATATATGAACACATACCACCATTACTTGATTAAAGGTTTAGCAATTTGATATTGGTGTGCAAACTCACAGTCCGATCCATTTTTTTGTGCAATATTTGTATGACAAACTTTTTGGATTAAGTAAAACGATTGTAAATGTTAAGCATTAAAACAATGTACGAATGTACACGTAAAACATGTGTGTAACTGTGTACGAATATACAAGTACGAGTATATATTATATAATATGATTAATCAGTCGATTTTTAAACTAGTTTGTACAACAGCAGCCTTTTTTGCATTGAGCTTCGTTCATTTTTCTCGACTGTAGTGCAATATGATGAATGATTCCTTTCGTTATACATTTTAGCTGATAAGCAAAGCAGATATAATTTATATACCTCCATATGTACTTATTATCGGCAAATCGCTTTAAAAAAGAATACTAAACAAAGTATGAACAACAACAAATCGCTTGTCCTAACATTTAAACATATTAAATGTTTGTACAAGTACTTAATACTAGAATATTTTTTATATATTATAATCTTAAATTGTGAATGTTAAATACACCCACTTACACAGACTCTCACACACACATACAAATATGAAAATTCTGTGCTTTTCCTCTTACTCACTTTTTGTAGTTAGGCTTAATTTCAAAGAAAATTCGTTATTGTAATTGTTGTGAATATTAAAATAAACTCGAATTGAAATCGTAAACGATTTAACCGTGCAATCAAATAAACATGATGTATGTGAAATAATGCTTGCGTTTTATAAATATACATAAGTAATAACAAAAACGGAATCAAATTAATATATACATTCCTATTTTACATTCTTTATTACATGCTATTGCACTAAGCCCAATCGAGAACTGGAAAGTTAGATGTATTATATCTTTTTTTTGTTTTGTTCTATTTCAATTTCAGCTTTCTCCCAATCTGGTATGGACTTTTGCTTGATGTGCCATGCATCCGTTTTAGGGCCCTTTGTTTCAGCTGCATAGATATGAAAGATAATAAGTTTTATATATATATTTAAAAAAAATAGAAAATATTTTAAATTCTTACAAATCTTGAAACGTTTCACGCCATCCTGCATTTCGGTCACCATCGCTGAGGACACATTCATGATTTCGTTATGTATGGCGGCATTGAAGCCGTGGCGGGAATAAAAATTAGCATTATCCAAAACGGCATTGCGATCGTGCATCAGCGATGCCATGGGAAACTTGGCGATAGAAAACGCCAAGTTAACCGCTTGGCCCAAGGCTGTACCTGTGGCCACAACGCGATTAACCAATCCGATACGCAGAGCCTCCCGCGCATACACACGTCGGCCAGACTCGATTATATCCACAGCATTTGAATAGCCGACAGCGGCAGCTAGACGCACTGTACCACCATCGCTTAGTGGCACGCCCAAGCGGCGATTGAAATAGCCCATCACAGCAGTATCTTCCATGACTCGCAAATCACAGAGTAAAGCCAGTTCGAAGCCACCGGCTACACAGAAACCACTGATGCCACACACGATGGGCTTGCGTAGGTGCCTTCTCGTGGGACCCACCGATCCCTCGTGACGCAAAAGAAAGTTAAGACTTCCGCGGTGCGCCTCTGCCTCCAATTCTTTCACATCATAGCCGGCACAGAAATTGCCGCCCACCCCGTATAGCACGCCCACAGGGGAAGTATCATCTACCTCAAATTGATTGATGGCCTCGGTGAGTTTTTCTGCGGTTTCACCATCAATCGAGTTTCGTTGCTGCTCCCTGTTGATTCCAATCAACGTTATGTTTGCATCTTTTTCGACCAGTATTGTTGGTGCTGGTGCTGATGCTGGCGGTGCATCCTTTCCTTCGTTTTCGGCATATTTTGTTATGCTCAGGCACAAAGATCTTGTTTTTATCAGTAAATGAGATTTAAATGCACGATGAATACACTTTTTACCATTGCTAAAACAAGCACCAACAAACAATTTATGCATTTCAGCAAGCATAACAACAATAAGTGTTGGGCAACGTTTAAAGTGGTGATTTCGGTGACGCACATTGCAGCACTGTCTGTCAAATGAGCGACGCTGTCAAAAAGAGGCGTGTGTGTGTGTTTGTGTAAACCAAAAAATAAAAAGAAAAACAGATAATACGAAAATACAAATGTAAAACGCTGCGCTGCCAATTCAACATTTACTTATTTATTATAATAACAACAGTATAGTGCAAAATATAGTTTTAAAAGTGGCGTGTGTGCCAACGCATTGCATTTGTGTAGCACACAAATACAAAAAGTGATAAAAGCAAAGTACAAAGCAGCTCGATTTCAATTGTCGATTCCAATCTCGCTGCGGACAAAGGATAGTTAAGAAAGGTATTAACAAATTTATAATTTTTACACAACTAAACAACGAGAAAAGTGAGAGCGGTAGCTGCAGGCTGTGTCAATGACGGCTGCTATCTGAAAAACAACAACACAGCGTAATACATGTCCAGCACTGCGGCACTCGACCATAACAATAAAAGAGAGCGCCTCCCTGGCCGGCACTGCCCAACCCTACCCTGCCCTGGGCATGCCGGCTCTGACGTACTGCAACATTACATGTGGCCAGATGCAATGATATGTCGATGCCTTCTCACTTGACCTGTAATTGAAATGGCATATGAATTACGTTTAAGGCCCAGCGTTGTCTGAGGGATCGAAACCGCAGCCACCGCCTGCATTATTAGAACTTAATTGTGTCTATTTTTAACATTACGCGTCCGCCCAACATTTAGGCGTATTCGTCTGCTGTCGCATTCTCTCTCCTCTCTTCTCCTACCTCTCATCGCGCATTCAGTTTCTGTTTGTGTAATGTGCTCTATTGGCGCCCCCAAGGGCTCTTGTCGGCGCCACTATTGCCATTCTGCTACTGTATGTGTGTGCACTGTGCATGTGTAGGGTCTTATAGTTTTGTCATGAAATGTGTAACACAATCAAAGAATCATATTCAACGATGTGTAAGTGATCAATCAAGCTTAGTTCATGTGTGCTATTTCTGTATCATAAATCTACCATATAAATAATTCCCAACATGAAAGGGTATTTAGTTGTTGACTTACCGAAAATAGAACATCTTGTTATTATTTACTATGTGTGCCGCTGTCTCTACCACATCATGATCTATTTTTGTAAATTTTATTTGCAAAAAACGTCTCAAAGCGAAAATAAAACTTTAGTTTTATTATTTTTACGAATGGGACACACCTTTTGAAGCCGGCCGAGTTCCAGCTCCTCCTTTGATCTATATGTATGCGCTTATGCGCTTATGCACAGTACATTGGTATATCTGCCTGTTTCTGAGTTAGTCATGGCCCTAAAAGCAATTAAATATGTGTATGTATGCGGATAAGTGCAGATAAATTCCATTATATCGTCAGATAAGATGTACAGTTTATTGCCTTAAGTTGAGCTTAATTAATTGAATTAAATGCACGCATTCACTCAACAGACATTCTGACAAACACATTCACATTTCACTCTTCGCTCATTCAGCAAATACAGTCACGACTCGACGATGTCAACCGGAAGGCCCATAAAATGTGTCGTCGTTGGTGACGGTACAGTCGGAAAGACTTGCATGCTAATCTCCTACACCACAGATAGTTTTCCCGGTGAATATGTGCCTACAGTGTAAGTTTTCTCAGTAAAACATTATTTCATATTGTCTTCTTTAATGTCACAGATCGTAGCTAATGATATTCATATTCTCCATACAGTTTCGACAATTACTCCGCACCCATGCAAGTGGACACAATACAAGTGTCGCTAGGACTATGGGACACAGCTGGACAAGAGGACTACGATCGCTTGAGACCGCTCTCCTACCCACAGACAGATGTTTTTCTGATATGCTACAGTGTTGCGAGTCCCTCATCGTTTGAAAATGTCACTTCCAAATGGTATCCAGAGATAAAACACCATTGCCCAGACGCACCCATTATACTAGTCGGTAAGCGGCTCGACTCTTTGCTCATTTTGGAAGTGGCATAATTTAAATATTACATTTTGCAGGCACCAAAATCGATTTGCGTGACGATCGCGAGACATTGAGCGGATTGGCCGAACAGGGTTTGACGCCGCTTAAGCGTGAGCAAGGTCAGAAGCTGGCGAATAAAATACGCGCTGTGAAATACATGGAGTGCTCCGCCTTGACGCAGCGCGGCCTAAAGCAAGTAAGTAACACACCTACATAACGCCACATTCAATCGATCTATTCTTCATGTTTCTTTATATTTGCTTTTTAGGTGTTCGAGGAAGCGGTGCGCGCAGTGCTGAGGCCAGAGCCATTAAAGCGACGCCAGCGAAAGTGTTTAGTTATGTAAATAAGCAGTGTGTTATTTGCTTTGAACCGGCGACAATGGATACCCAGAAACGACATTGTAAACAAGCCAAGAGATAGAGAGAGAGAGAGAGAGAGAGAGAGAGATACACACACTCATTAACCAAGAAAGCGCCCTCATCTCTACCTAAGCGTAAACAAATCAATTCGAATATTTGATTCATTCAGCATTAACATTATTTGAAATGTATAAGTTTAAATATTGTTTGCATATTTTATTTAAACCACATACAGCACAAACACTACGACTCCCTCCCATTAGAACTAAATCTAAATAACGAGAACACAGCAGCTACACATATTGAAATCTAGTCAATTGAATCAAATGTATTGTACTAATTTTAATCAACAGAAGCAGCATCGGCCAATAAAGCCAATAAAGTAAATTTTATAAATGCAAGCAGCTTAAAGAAACTGAAAATTGGTTTCGCATATCAGTGCTAAAGTAAGGCAGCTCCTAACTTTGATTAAATGTATTATAATTATGTAGCAAAGACATCTCCTAATTTCCGTATTTCAACAATAACCAATTATCACACGACGACGAGCTCTTAGAGAAACAAAACTATCAAGTTTATATCATACTTTAGCATAACCCTTTTTTTCAAACTATTGGCTTAGCTCGGCACATCGAAGCATAAATATTTGAAATTGTCATTTCAAATTGTAATAACTGTTGTTTATAATTTTATATTAACTTATTTATTGTCCTAACTTTATTAATGGAATGTATAAACAACTTTAACTGCTTAAGTATAGCGAAAAGTGTGAATAGAAATGGAAATGGAATGGCAAACTGCATTTAAATGTGACTTGACTCGAATCAAAAAAAAAAAAAAAAAAACTAAAAATAAAAAATAATACGAAAAATGAAAACAATGCACACAATTTTGTAAACATTCAGAGAGCAACGTTAATATTAAACCCCAAAACAATTTTTATATTAATTATTATATAATGAAGAGAAAGAACTAACGAAAAATCATGTAAATGAAATGTAAACGAAGGGCGTCTTGATCAAATCTGTTTGAGCAGACCTCGAAATTGATTATCTACTTACGAGAAATATATATACAACATACTGTAATTAAAAAAATACAAATGCGGTTCGATCTGTGTGCTCAACATTGCTAGTTATTAAATTTTTATTTATTTAAATGCCACGTTTCATTATTTTGTCATAAACAATTAACAGTTTTGATGATAAGTTTTGAGTTAAGTGCGTGCCTCGATTTTAACTCGTTAACAATTCCATAAATGGAGATAGGAGATCTCTCAGTGCATCGGTTGTTGGTGTCAATGTGCAGAGTGTTGCGACTAGTAGGAGAGAAACCGATTCTCAGTACAAACGGAAGGGCTTTGGATGCACCGCCTGTCCTGGCTTTTTTTTTGGCGCCCGCGCTCTTTGGGCGTTTGGGCTCCGAGTTGAGTGATGGCATGGATACAGATAAAACCAAGCATTCCGCTGGCAATGACATGGATGAGGTCAATGTTGTGGCACGTTGTATGCGCGGAGCCTTCCAATACTGTGGGGCGAACAAAGAATTGTTATAATACCGATATAGTTAATATACAAATATATGGATATCGGATTGTTAAATAAATAATGTTAGTGTTATCTGTTCAAAAAAATAATCATTAATCAATTAATCAATTGAAATTGAAATAAGTATAAAACTGACTTAATATAGAAACTTACAATTTGCTTCTAATTTATCAAAATTTGCTCAGATCTCATTACCAATGCATCCAATGTAGTGGAGTTGACTTGTGCGCATTGTGTGTGGCATTTGATACGCTTGCTGCATTTGCGTGGGCGTTGCATTGTTTTGATTGTTGCTACTCATAAGTTAGTATATTGTATATGTATGCGCCAAATAGAGAAACTGATACTCGTATCCAAATACTGGTAATCTGTCGGAATTGAGAAACTATGTGCAAAAAACGCCAAGATTTGGTAAATGAAAAAATGTTTTTATTACGTTTTTAATTTGCATTTCAATTGCATTCTTACATTTTGTAACAGGGGTGTAAATAAGTTGTGAGAATGATGCATTTTTCCTAAGTATTAAGGATACTCAAACAAATTACATATTACAAATTATAAAATATAATAGTATGTTTGCTTAATCAGTGGTAAATTGTTCTTGACCTTCTTCACTTCACATCGTTTTGGTTTTTTGATTCTTATTGATTTTGTAAAAGTAAAAGTATCTAAAATGTAGTTGAACTTCAATCGCATTTGATTCTCATTTATATTTCGACTCAAATTTTATAATTTAAAATATAACACGTTTAGAATGAAAACATGAAATGTCCAACACATTTAACTACACGTAAAGCACACAGATATTTTATGCATTTATCTATATGTCTTTTTGTATAAATTTTTTTTACTTTTTAGATACTTTTGTCTTTCAATATATATGTATGTATATGAATTTTTGCATATTATATGTATAGATTATATATAGTTTATGCATTTTCTTTGTTAACCATTTGGTAAAAAGTGCATTGATCAACTAGTCATATAATTTAAATTTCTTTATCAGTTGTTTCTTAGTGTGTGTGTGTGTGTGTGTGTGTGTGTGTGTGTGTGTATGCTTGCACAAATCAAAATTATCAAATTGAGTAAAGGACTCGTATTGTGTGGAGTTATTGCATTTCTTTCTATTTGTGTAACCTTTACTTACAAATTACGTTTCAGATAAGCTTTGATCAACGTGATTATGGATTTGTGTATTTGTGTGTATCTGTGTATGAATTTTTAATTTTCTCAACATGTATTTTGGACATTTTTTATTTAACTTTGTTGATTCAAATTTTCATCAGCGCCGCTTGTTGAAGCCGTCATGGATGGTTGTGGACTCTGCGTTCAAGATAAAAGTAAATGTAAATGCGTTTAATAATAGCGAAAATAAAAAGATTTGAACGTTTTGTGTTTTGTAAGTAAAGATATAAACCACATAAGCCTCGTTACAACAAATCATATTAGGGAATTCAACTAAATGAAAATTAATAATGGGATCGCCGAGCACATCAAGCAAATTTGAATATGAAACCGGGACTTAGTATAGGCGGTTGGTTGATCAAATCAGTACGGTTCGCTTCGGTTAGGTTCGGTTCGTATCGGATTGGTTCGGTTCGGTTCGGTTCAGTTAGTCTATCACAGCACTGTTAAAAGATATATGCAACGCACAAAGTTTTTAACTCGCACGCAAACTTACAGGACTTTATCGAAAGTATTGCATCGTTTCATAATATCAGAGTAGATAATGCAGTAGGCAATAATGGACGAAACATTTTTGTAGTAAGTATACCATATAGTAAGTACGAATATACTGATTTTTAATTTAATGCACTTAGTTAAAGATCTTTCGTATGACTATGACTAATAAAATGTAAATATATATTCCTATAATAAATGGAAAAGAAGGAAATTATTAAGCACAAAACGAAATACATAAAATCACACACAATCAATTAAGAATTAAAACTGAAAATTTATATTTTATGATAACTTAGACATGTGTATGTTGGTATATATACTTATGTTTATGAGTTCAGACCAACCCAAAGGTCGTTTTTCTTGCATCTTATGGATGTGAGAGAGCAAAAGCATTTTGCATATTTATGGATTAAATGCTGGGCAGACTTTAACAATCATCTTCAATATTCCTTCGATCATTTTGAGCATTTCTATTGTTAGGTCAGTAACCGTAATATTCTTTTGTATGTACATTCCAATATTGTTACAAATTTGTACTATTCTACGTAGTATAAAAGTTTTGACTATTGCCATAAATAATACTAAATTGGCATTCACTTTGCTGCTTTTTTCATTTTAAAATTATAGCTCTCAAATTCATACACTTTCCAAACAAATTTCCCAATTAGTCCGAATTGGGGAGCATTTTTGGACAGGATATAAAATAATTTCAGCTAGCCGAAATTAACAAATTTGTATGTGTATTGTTACTAAATATATACATAATTTAAAATCGAAACTCTTGCAAACTCATTCGAGATATTCACGTATAACTATAATTTCCATTCGTTTAGTCGAAGATTTGAGATTTGGGATTGGAAATTGGAGATTTGAGCTAATTTAAGTAGATTTGTTGTTTAATTTTTGACCCAATTTCACGTTTTAGGTACAATTATTATTTGGGTAATTGATTAAGTATCTCTTTTGGCATTGATTTCATTTTTCGTTTTTCAATCTTTGGGATTTCTTTTAAAAAGGGACTCAAATATATCGTTACACACACAGTCAGAGTTACAAAGACCGAATTCTAGGTGTATGGTGGCAACCAAGCGACCTTGCGCAGCGAACTACAAATTCCAGATGGGAAGCGAGAGCGAGAGCGAGAGAGAAAGGGAGAGAAAGAGAAAGAAGAGAGAAGAGATTGTGTGTAATATGATTAAGACTCCTTCGTAAACATATCCTATTTATGATTACTATGAAGCACGTTATACGAGTATTGAAATTTGGATTTCATGGCCAATGACATCATCTCAGTTTGAGTTTGAAAGAAATTCATTTTTAAATGTAACGTAAATAATGACATTAAAGTAATTCAGATAAATAATAATTAAGAAATTAAATTAATGTTATTTACATCCGCTGTAAGAGATTCAAATCTGATCTTCGTAGTGCCAGTTTCGAATTGGTTAGATGGATATTTGTCTTTTTGTTACATTAATTTCTGGGAACGGAATGTGAATTACAGTTAGTTCGAGCTATTTGCTGTTTGTTGTTTGTTGATTGTGTTAACTTTTCGAGGGTGATTCGTTAGCCATTCATAAGTGAGGTGCGGTATTATTGAGTGCGGTGCTCTTGGATATTGCTTGGTTCTATGTACTTATGTCTGCCATATTAGATACGCGTTAGAATGAATTATAATTATAATTATCAAACGATACCAACTAAATGCCAGAGTTAATTACAATTACAATTAAAATATGAATTTCTTGAGGTCAACGCAAAATGGGATCATGTATCATGTATGATTGTATAGTATTTGATGAGTGTTTCCATCGTACAAGTATTCGTAATGAAATCAAATTAATAAATCATAATTATTATTAACTATTTACTATTTACTATTAACTGTTAACTTCTAGCAAAGACTTCTTCACTTAGGTACACGTAGTTTACCTGTGTTGGTGGTGTTGTCAGTGCAACAGAGTGTTCAACATTTTTCAAATAATCCTTATCATCGAAAATCTTCTTTTCACCGCCACCGGGCTTGTGCTTTACATTATCCAAAGAGCCAACTTTGCTTTGTGCCTTAATATCTATTTTTTGCGATTGTATCTGAAAAGTAGCAGCACCGGCAACGCACAGAAATTGATTAAAAAATTGCATTTTCATACTTTTATCTTGTTTTTTTTTTCGAATTTGACTGTGGTGGATTATGGACACACATCAATCTTAATATGAATGGGGGCCAATCGTTGATATAACTGGAATTTAGAATTTACATTCAGCGCAACAACACATAAGTTATCTAAAAAAAAACATTTTAAAACAAATACAACAAATGTACTTAAAGACATTACTTCTACATTTAACTGAGGTGCTTTAAGAGTTGATATTCAAAAGTACATCCAGAAGTGAGATAAAGTGTTCAAGACTTCGAAAAATTAGATCTAAGACAACATTTTTACAATGATATTTGTACATGAACATAAATGTATATACACACAGAGATAATTAATCAAAACTACTTACATCCTTTGCGTTGTTATCCTTTGTAAATCAGTTGTTAAAGGCAATTATTTAATGGTTAAAACAAAAACATTTTAAATTGTATGTATATTTATGTTTCAATAAAATCATAAAAAACTAACACCATACATATTACCATATGTAGTTAAGCAGATTCTTTAATTTGAATATAACATGTAGAAACTGCTTCTCCTTTCCGGCAAGCCGAAAACTATGTTAAGAAAAAACTAATCGAAAACTTTATGAATTATGGTTTCCTCTTGGTTAGATGATGATTCTTATTACAACCGATTCGCAGTGCAATGATCCACAGTTTGTGACTACGATTAAAGTTGATTTACATACCGAACCCAACTAATCCTCTTCATTATACAAATTCTCATCGAGTCGCCTCTTGTTCATGTTCAGCAGGCAATGGCTCACAATTTTGGAGCCCTCACCAAAGATAATACTCTGAGTGCTAGGCAACTTGTGTGAGAACCTCTGTAAAGTTGCCAAATTATTGCATGAATGCTGTTAGTTGTACATATGTATCGAACACCATTAAAGTAACTTGAGAACATGCCGTTAAACAAAACTAAAAGATTGCATATTGCAGCACATGCAGATGAGGTCGAAGACGCCGTCAAGCCAGAGCTGGAGCGGCACATGCTCATGCTCATGCCCATGCCAGTTAAGATTAAAGAAGAGGTAATGTTCATATAGCTAAGGCTATACAAAAGTGGACTCAAAAAAGAAAGTAAAAACCAACTGCGCTCCTCATAAAATACTCAACTGATTTTTTTCAAACTGATAAATTGGAATCGATCGTATGAAAAAGTCTGAAGGATTTGCGAATAGAAATCTTATTTAGGGGATGGAACATACCTTAATGTCACCACCGCCGGGCTGATGCTTAACATTGTCCTTGGAGCCAACCTTCGGCTTGGCCTTGTCCTTGAAGTCCATCTTGAGGGACTCGATCTTTTTATCGCCACCTCCTGGTTTATGGGCTGCATTGTCCAATGAGCCAATTTTCGACTTTGCATTCCACTGCAACTTTGTTGTAATTATCTACAAATGTTGTTGTTTTCACATTGCATTGCATTGCATTGTTGTTGTTGTGGTGGAGGTGGTTGTGTTGGTGTATTTGTAGTTGTAGTAGTAGTAGTAGTTGTTGTTGTTGTTGTTGCAAATGCAAATAAATACAAAATATGTGAATCGATTAAAATTCAAATCTAATTTATAATGTTGTTCAGCTTTTCAATGCCAGTTGAAATACTATTTTTACATATTTGGAATGTCTGATAAGTCTACTTGTTATTGCTGTTGTTATTGTATTGTAATTGCATTTCCTACAGATACATAAAGATATTGCCAAAAGAATATGCAACTAAATAGGTACGTGTTCATACCTATACTCAAATACCAAATGCACTATATATACGTATACATATCGTGTCGCAAATCGACCGTGAAATTGAGTTTCTAGCGAATACTTTACGTTTCGTATTTTCGTTTTCTCTTATTTTTGTATTTTTTGTTTTGCTTATACAGTCTTATACAGTAAGTCTCTGAATGAAACAACAACAGAAAATATAGACGAGAATGGTCTTAAAAGATTTTCAAACATATGATAAGAAGAGCAAATGAACAAATGGGGTTCCACCCACACCCAGAGATTCAATTCGATTGAACGATTCTGAACGATTCTGCCGATTCTGCCAACTGAAAACTCACCTTCTTCTCACCGCCTTTGGGCATGTATTTGTCATTCTTGGCCTCGATGCGTGGTGCAGCCTTGATGTCGATCTTCTTGGACTCGATTTTGACATTACCTCCGCCCGGCTTATAGGTAGCATTGTCCAGTGAACCAATTTTCGAACGTACCGCCTTCAGATTGGGCGACGGCGCATGGCCAACCTGTACCTTGTTCATTGGAACTATTCAAGAGGTGGATCAAGCAATGTCCAGGGATAAGCTATTGTAAATATTATATAGCTATCAATTTATGTACCTTTCTTGGCCGGCTCGGGTTCAGGCGTCTTGAGAAGCAGACGATTCTTAGAGGTGCTTCGCGACTTGGATGCCGATTTATTTGATGGGGTGGCACTTGGGGGCCGCGATATGCCCGACTTGTCTGGCTTCGAGGAGCTCGATGTGGGCGTCTTAACCGGCGAGCTTGGAGAATTCGGTCCGTTGCGATCCTACATATAATTTGAGAAACTATTAAATCGAGGATTGCAATTAAATAAGCAGAACAATTACAATGAGAAAACTCGTATCTGCCATTATGACCAAATGCATTTTGCGTATGCTTAATTTACGACTTTACGACTGCCAATAACACTCATCCGCTGCTGTCAACGTTATGCCATTTATGACTAGCAATGCTATCTGCCAGGTTACTGGTAACTCGTGCCTGGTGCGTCCCTAGAGTCGTCCTCTTTGTCGTTGTCGTTGTCGTTGTCGACACGAAAAATTCATAGTTTATGCATTGTTTTATCGATTGTCGCCGCGACATGTATTTATAGACCCAAAACTGAATGGTATACACTGCTCCCTGCTCCCTGCACCCCACTCCCCACTATCTACTCAATGCCCCTTGCCCCTTGGTCTCCTATTTCATCTACTTGCCAACAGTGTTGCCGGCATTTCAAGGGCTATAAAAGCCAAATTTACAAATAAATAAAAAGGAAATTAACAAAAAGGATTATTCGTATTTTATTAAACAATAAAATGTATTTTTATAAAATGCAGGTACCTAAAGCCACTCGTTTTATTTTAATAAATGATATCTCAAGCTCGACAGATCCCTAACACATAAGTTGAAGACTGTAAAGCCGTTCATTATATCTTTGGTCTTACTGTACTTAGATTTAGAGATGTTCATATTTCATAAATATACTTCTCTTGCTTGAGCGTTCTATATCATAACAGGGTATATATAGATTTGATCAAGAACTTTGAAGTGGTCTGAATAAAAGTGTGAGAAATGTTAAGCACAAAACCAGAAAGCATAATTTTTACTTGAATCGCTTAGTCCCTGATTCTGATCTATTCTATTCTAATTTTGGTTTCTATACATTTTTATGTGACAGATTTTCGTTTGTTTTTGTAGTTCATTAAAAAATATTGCCAATAAAATCAGTTCTTCATAACTGCCATCTTTTTACAAACAAAAAAAATAGGTATGGTTGAGTCTTGATATAAAAAAGCTAAAACGGCAGCACTGCTTCCCTTTCTCCGTTACTTTTCGAGTTGTTTCGTGTCTGAGGCGAGTCGCCTTGGAACATAAATCGCATTACTTTTGGCAATTTGTTTTGGCTTTTCTGATACACTCGGCGCACCTGTGCAGCTCTGGACCTGGTCACACACACACACACACACATGTAGGAACTCACACAGATTTATGTAAACTATGGTATCTCTTGGGTTATTCCGGAGTCGATGCCGCCAACTGACGTCTACAAAGCCACAACTTAATCTGAACTTTGACGTCTTGCAGCTCTGAGCTCATGAACTATGGAATGACGAGACAACAACGTTGTCTAATGAAGCGTGGAGCGCCATGTGCGGGCGGGAAACTGGCAACTGACAACTGACAACTGGCAACTGTCTGCCATTTACAGATATTTATGATTTGTGAACGAACACAGAAAAGTGATCAGACAAGAATTTAGACAAAGATTGAGACGCAGACGCTTTCTAGTGTTGAAATTTTAACTATTTTATGACTAGAAATAACCATTTAGTAATTGAAAACATAAAAGGATTGAAAAAAAGTTTACGATTTAGCCTCTTTTCACGAACTACTTTAATAGTTAGGAAAATTAAACTATTATCTGTTGCAAACAAGTTGTGTACATTTGGCAAAAATTAGTATTTTAATTTAGAAAATATTTAGATTTAATTTTGTGCTATGGGAAGATCATGTTAAATTGTTATATTTAGAGATGCCAGAGTTTTTCATCAAATTATTTTATCTTCTTGCATTTAGGATCAGTATGCTCTTTTTTTTACATCACTAGACTTAAAGTAAGCATCTCAAAGTGAATTCAATGAAATTAGAACAGGATCAAAAACAGTGGAAAATGATTATTTCACAAAGCAAAGCTTATTAACTCTAAATCTGATAAAGAATACAAATAAAATGATGATTCCACAAAGTATTATTAACTCTAATTCTGATAAAGAAAACAAATAAAATGATTATTTCAAAAGTAAAGCTTATTAACTCTAATTCTGATAAAGAAAACAAATAAAATGATTATTTCACAAAGTAATGCTTATTAACTCTAATTCTGATAAAGAAAACAAATAAAATGATGATTCCACAAATTAAAGCTTCTTAACTCTAATTCTGATAAAGAAACAAATAAAATCGTCAATATTAAATTCTGCCTATTAGGTTGTATATGAATATTATATTGATTGAAAAATCACTGTTGCAAGAATACAATATAATAAATGAGACAATTGTTCATTTTTTATATTATAAGTTCGACCGAAAAGATTTCAATACATTTGGATTCTTATTTGGGATCTTTGATAGCTGTTTAGCTATTTCTAGCTACTGTGAGGTCAATTTAGCTGTTTCAGCCATCGAAGTTTCGGCAACACTGTGCTGGTCAACGAATTAAATTAAATGAATTTGCAGTCAGTTAATTTCCTATCAATTAAGAGCTGCGACCCAAAAAGCAACTGATAAACCAGTTAAGACGGAAACTCACCTTCTCCTGAGTGGACTCATCCACGCCACTGTCATTGTCACCTTCTGCAAATGGAATCAGACAAATGATGAAATTAATTGACCATGTTAATTCATTACTATATAGTATGTTTGTATTGCATGTTGGATATTAGAAGAGGATTTGTTTTTTCAATGGCTTCAATGGCATCAACTGATTGAGACGCCCACGAGGAGAACTCTTACTCTTGAGGGACGCAGCTGTAGGTGATGTTAAGCTGGTGTCAAACGGTGGCTCCGTCTCCTCCAGCAGCGGGGATCCCATTGGGTCGCTCCTCATGTTGAACGACTTGAGCGGAGTGACGGCCTGACCCATGATGACATCATCATCATCATTACTATCGATGTGCATGCCGGCGGCTGATGGTGGGCGTGGCTGTTGCTGTAACTGCTGTTGTTGTGGTTGCTGTTGCTGTTGTTGCAGCAACTGTTGCTGTTGTTGTTGCTGCTGCTGCTGCTGCATTTGTTGCTGCGCCTGCGGATTGTAAAGCGGCGGTCGGAAAGGCGCCTGCAGTGGCTGCCCGGGCATTGGACGCGCAAACGTCGGCGGCGGCGGTCGTGACATATTCTGTGGCGGACGCGTTCCTGGCGGTGGCGGTGGCTGCATGCCCGGCGCAGCTGACCAGGGGAAGCCACCCTGCGGCCTGGGCGGTCCCTGTCCGGTTGGACTCAATGGTCCGCCCGCGTTGGGCAGACGCGCCTGCTGCATGCTCTGCTGACTGAGCTGGGGCGGCGGCATTCCCGGCCTCATTGGCGGTGGTGGGCCCATGAGCAAGTTGCTCTTGCTGTCTGTCGACCGCAACGGCGGTGGCGCCATCGGTCTGCCCACCATGTTGGGCGGCATGGGTGGGCGTGGCCCCACACCGACCATGGGACGTGCGCCAGGAAAGGGCGGACGCGGCTGGGGTGGACCCACAGCTGGACGCATCTGGGATGGCAAAACAAAGTTCGGATTGGGTCGATCTTTATGCACATAGTTGTTATCGGAATTGGAATTGGATTTTGATTGTTGGAATTGGAACTGGAATTGGAATTGGTGTTGTAGGTGCTGAGTGTGCGTTCTTTAGCGGTGTAATCGTTGCGCTCCTTGGACACCTGAGGCTGATCCACTGGGAGCACGCTGCTCCTGGTTCTATTGTAATCAGGATTGGGTTGAGCACGTGGTGGATTGGGGCGCTCAGTGTCTGTATACGTTGGATTGGGCTGAGATCGCTGAGCAGTCGAACGGTCTAAGTCTGTGTAGCCAGGATTGGGCTGGGATCGCTGTGGAGTCGCTGAGGAGGAGCGTTCAGTTTCTATGTAACCGGGATTGGGCTGCGATCTCTGTTGCATTGACCTGTCTGTCTCTGTGTAGCTGGGATGCACTTGCTCCACAATGGATCTCTGCACATAGTCGGGATTCATCTGCTGCTTAGCTGCTTTCGGCTGCTCGGGAGTCTCATAAATCAAGTTGGATTGTTCCGTGTAGTCGGATGCTCTGCGTTCCTCCCTCACCACATAGCTGGGAGTTACACTTGCGGTTGGAGTTTGGAGTTTTTCCTTGGACGCCGTGTTGCCGTACATTTTAGCAGTCAGAGTAGACAGTGTGAACCTAACGCCTCCGGTGTCCGTGCAGAAATGTGCAAGTGTCGGGTAATCCAATATCGTGGTAGGCTCCATAGGCTCAATAAGTTTGAGCAGGAGGCTCTTGGTGGCCAGCACCATATCATTTGCATACGTGCATGCATAAAATCCAAACAGGTGTGCGAGTGTGTGTGCAGTAGTGTGCACGGGTGTGTGCACGGGTGTGCGGGAGTCGGGGGTGCATACATGTTTCAATATATTATTGGGTATCGAATGGAGCTCTCAATTTGATGGGTCCTACGCTGAGAGAAATACCAGACCAACTTTTAAAGTCAAGAACGTTCATCTTCAAAATGCTGTACTTGAAATAAAACCATTTGAAGACTAAACTACTAAGATGGAGAGTGAACATCGATAGAATCGTAATATAAGAATACAAATCTCAAATTGGTAGACATCTTGAAATCGCCATATTATTTTTGAATACAATAGTTGTCCCGTGAGTGCGAGATGTTTTCAAGGAAAAATATAGTAAAGTAATTTTTAATAAAATTAAATGCAGAAAATACTTATACAAAATATATATTTTAAATTTCGTATTTCTCATTTTATTTATTGACTTGACTTTTTAAGAGCATTTGTTCTTAAAAGAACTTTAAATCCAAGATGTGTTTTCTTACTCTTAGATTTCTATGTTTCCTAAACATTTTTTAGACGTAATCTTCATTTAGATTTCTACGTTTCCTAAACATTTTTTAGACGTAATCTTCATTTTAAAACCTTTTTTATCAGTGTACTAGCTTCAAGCATTTGTTTACAGTTTATTGTTTTGGTTTTTCTTCGGATACGAGTACGAGTATTTGGTTTTGGGTTACCATTTAGGGAATCTTGTCATGAAATTCGGTTGCTACTTGGAATGTGACCCAAATTGTTACTGTCGCTTATTGATTCAACAAAAGTTCGACAGTTCTAAGACCAATACGAATCCTCATACAAATACAATACCTAAAACCTCAATGCGCCATTGGCCAAATTGCTGTTTGATTTTGTTTTGAAAAGGGTTTTTGTTCGGTTGGTTGCCACCACACACACACACAACAAAACATTGTCTAGCCCTGTGGCATGCAACCAGCACTCAAGGTCAATACAATAATAATACTATGTACTTATGTTCAGATATTAATAATAAATTTCGAGCTCCATTTATGCTAATTCCATGACAAATTGTCTCGTAAATTGTTGTTGCATTGCATAAATTGTCATTTATTATTTTATTTTATTGGTGTACACTGTACACTGTACAGACTGTAGGGAAAATAGAACTCACCGCATCGGTATCACTCATATCTATGAGTTGGGGATTCGTTTGGTTAGGTTGGGATTGCTTTTGGACTGGTTCTCGGCACTACCTGGCAATTAACTGGCAAATTGGCAGACACCGAAAAGTTTTGCATTTAGTTTTCAGTGTCCGATTTAATGGACGATCGATAAAATTGCAGAAGAAAATTTAAAACAATATGCCAACTACTATGCAAGAAGACGGAACTTGACACGTGTAAACTCACAACGAAGCGGCAAATAACTGTGCAAGGTGCCACTTGTGCGACTTGTGGCAGCAACTGGCAACCCCAAGTGAAGGCAACGGCAACGGCAACGGCAACCGCAACCGCAAATTACAGCCCAAATGATTTGTTGTGCCCTGCATTGCACAGCAGAAATGCAGAAATTCCAGTGGCGAAAAGGAAACACTTTTCATGTCAACTGCCACAAATACTCGTAAACTTGGCCAAATTGATTATCAACAATGGCTGACGACTGACGACTGACTACTGATGGCTGACGGTACGTATACTCAATGTCGCAATGACTGCGCATTTGACTGGCACATCTGCCACCTGCAACATCTGCCTGCCACACGTTTGCCCATCTATTTCCTTTCAATTAGAATTTCAGGCAACGCGAAGGCAACCACAAACACTGTTAGCAAACTAAAACAAAAAACTTTGGCTAAAACCAGCGAATGAAAAGAAGTCGAATTGAATTCAGTTGTCAAAGTTTTGCTGGCAATGCAGTTGTGATCTTATCACTGGCAGACAGCATTTACATGCCACACGGACCTATTATCATTTGTTGCCGTTTTCCACAAGTACACACGCACACACACACTCACACGCACTCACATACACTCACACACAGCGGAAAGTTGTGGTACTTAAATTCATGCAATTTTATCGATTTTCTTAGCCAAAGGGCAATAACTTGGCCATGCAAAGGATAATGCACTTTGCACTTTGCACTTTGCACTCTGTGCTCACCGCAAGGATATAAATAATTCTTTCAATCGAATTCTATTTTCAAATTCCACTTAAACACTCGATGCATGCACGCACTTCTATAAAATTCTTGTAAATTTGATTGCTTTACATTTATTATAATGTTATTATTTGATACTTTTAATTGAAGTTGAAGCCTTTTGAAATAGGCTCCGTTCTTTGAATAGTCCTTTTTCCTGATTGCGCGCCCGCTGCGTTCTGTTTGCCGCGAGTGTTAAAACTCGACTACTTTTATTTGCTTTGAAAAATTTGGAATTACAATACTTAGAATTTGTTTTGATAGCATGAATGCTCCCCTGCCGAATCGAATGCCCGCCTAAAGTTGGTTGGGCCGCTCGTAAACTTCTCACAACGGTCGCAAATGTCCTTGCGCAGTTCGAGGCTCGCTCACCTGGCGATTCAGCGACCTGACTCGTCCCGTCTCGTCTCGTCTCCCCTCGCCTTGAGTCGACTCGACTTGGCGCTCCGTCTTGCCATATTCTATTGACATACAAATTTATTAGTTGGGCGCCGTACAGAAATGCAAATTCAACACGCCAACAATAAGGCAAGAACTTGGACCCGTATCCGTATTCCGAATGCCGTATGCCGTATTCCGTAGTCATACCCACACCCTCATCCGTATCCTGGCACAGTCGCAATTTCATTTTTTATGCAGATTTCATTTGGCTTGATTAATTTAATGGGCACAGGGGGCGCATTAGAAGCGCCTTTGTGCAATATCGGGCTTGATTCTCTATTAACAGCCATAAATAAATTGTGTGCATATTATGCGAGGGTCACTCCATCGTTTCATTCCCAACTTATCTTACGTCGACTAATTTTATAATTTCTCCTTCATTTGTGATATGAGAAGCCGCCAAATAATTTATTTTTATTATTAGCAAATCATAACTTCTTACATTACAGAAGACAATTTTGCGTCTGACTATTTTCTTCTTTTAAAGTTGTTTTAATTATTAATTTCAAATTAATTTAGTTGTCGTTCATTTTAAGAAGTGAAACTTTGTATTAATTATAAAATTACATTTGTTAACTATATGAACAAATAAAATTATATTTACAAATAACTTTTTTAGTCTTTCACCACAAATTTAATGCATCAAACTGTAGAATTATTCGTGCACATTTGGAAGTGAAATAAACATTTGTGTTCACTCTTCGTTACTTTCGGAACAGCCCTCGCTGTCATATAAATCAACTCGAGGCGCCACAGGCACCGATTGCCACGCATCGCATTGTGAGTATACAATTTTTAGTACGCTTTGTCTATTATTTAGGTGTTGTTGTCATAGGTTCCATGATTTGCAACTAATTGTTGTATATTTAGAGTCAAGCAGCACGCAAGCCCTCATTCTAAATTTTACACACTGCGTAGACTTACATAGAACTAAGTCAAAGTTGTGTCTAGGGTGGTGGGAGAGGGGAGTTGTTGGGGTGTGGTTGGGGTGTTGTGTGCAGACGGTTTATTCTGAGGCGTCTATTGCATGTTGCGTTCGTTAACTTAATGTCTGCCTTGTTGGCCCTGTTATCGTTTTAGTCGCTTATTCGATTGTCAAGGTTATTGTGTCTGTGCCCCGACAGTGTGGCATGAGAATTGTGTTCACCTTGTTTGTATTGCCACTTTTTCCAACTAGGATTAGTTACATTTTTAATTAAGGAAGCAACTTACTATGTGCTGACTATGCCACAAGCTGCGGCTTAATTGATTTTATCTTTGATTGTATTGTAATCGCAATGTAAACGTAAGAATTTTAATTACATACCAATTTGGTGATGGAAGCCATTGAAAAAAACTATTGTTTTAAATTTTATGTGTTACCTGCAAATAAAAAACAGAAAGCGTTTATAAGTTATGCAAATCAGACAAAAGCTGGCGGCAAAACACAAATTTCACAAAAGAAACAAAAGGTGGCGTCCCAAAAGATGATAAAAAATACACATCATACTGACAAAAGAGGTCTTTTGAAAACATGATCTTTCGGAATAGAGATATTTTAAATCAGTTCTGATTAGAAAAAGATATGCATCATAATAGCTTCGAATTGCATTTTATTTACTTGGAAAGTTTTGGACTGGCGCCACCTCTTGCCGTTTTTGCAAACCATTTTTGGTGAGATAACATTTTCTGTTTACAATTACTCATTTGATACGATAAAAGCGCCATCTAGGAATTGTGGACCGAATATACAAAACGCTATTATTGGTTTGTGCCTAAATCAATAATAGGTGTAAATATTGGATAGCTCTGAAAGCTTTTCGAAAAAGCTCAGTGCGGAGGGGAAATGATCTAAAAATGTTTCTTTTAATATTAATAATTTTCCAAATTTCAATACAAAAACTTTACAATAAGTTCATAATTTGATAAAAAATTGAAAATTCGAAAATACATAAAATTAAGGAACGTTTCTTAGTGAAAGTCTGAAGGTACCTCAAGGAGAGAGAAGTTGAAAAATTGTTTCTAATAAAATATTAAAAAGTAAAGTAATTCGAATTCAATAATCTAACAAAAATTATGCTACGAGATTAAAAATTGCAGCTTTTTACAGATTTTGTGATATAAAGTTTTATTTTGAGCCCATTTTTGAAATGGATCACAATGTGAAAATTGAATCTGAGCTCCAAGCCTGCCAACCCGTTTTCTAAATAAGGCTGCCAACCTATTTCAACTAACGGATAGCCGCAATTATTTGCTTCAAATAATTGCTGGTTTGATAAAATTAAATGGTGAAATTTTCAGAATACAATAAAATTCGATCCAATTGGTACCAAACACCTAACATTGGGTGCGCGTTGAAATTTCCTATGCTCTGTATGAAATATAAAAAAAACGTCCCGTTTTGCTTGTTTTGCTTGTGTTTTTTGGGGGTGTGCAGGGTGTACATTCTGCCGCATGTATCTATCGGCATGCCTCTTTTTGTTGGCTTCCCTTCGGTCGCATTTATATACATTTATATGGATGTACATACAGTATATGCACGTATGTATATATTCGTATGTATGTATTTGTGGATGGACACTTTCCTCTTACTGCGTTCGACAGACTCATTTATTATTTTTATGTGGAACATAGAAATAAGTTTATGCCACATTTTCGTTGATGCATTTTACAAGTGACACTTGAGGAATCTCAAAGGATGAGAACTGAATGGATGGAAGCTCTTTAGAACTGCGCATGTATTCAACCCCCTTCGTCCACCCTTCAGCACTTTGAGGATGCAACACAAATGATGAATCACAGGGAGCTGAATTAAGTAGCTCGGTTGAACAATTAGTAAGAATTGAATTTATCACAAATCGTATATTGCGTGCAATTTTGGATGTTTATAGTCAGCGTGTAGATAACTTTAACATTTGTTATTTTGACGCACTTCGGTTATTGATTGCCACAAAATGTGGCAACTGCCGCACGCACGCAGTGTGGCCAAAACTGGTGACAACGCGTCATCACAAATATGGACTGGCCACAACAAGAATTACAAATTATGTGACGGCTACCAAATGCGGAGCCATTGGGTAACCAACCGATCCATGCTCCGACCACATTTCCCAGGTTCCCCCTGAAGACATCGAAGACGCCTGGAAACCTCCCAAGCAACGGGCGAAAGTCGAAATCGAAATGAAATCAGTGCAATGCCAGTGTTTTGGCCAAGTTTAATGAACTGTCAATAGGTGTTCAATGGGTCGTCAATTGACAGGCTATGGCAGACTCTGGGTAACTCTATCAAGGGACCTGGCAATTTGCGTGCCAAGCGACACTTTGTTGGAAAAAACAATTAAGCCAACACTCAGGTGGCTTTTACCCACCCATCCCCCTCGGTCTGCTTGTACATATGTACAAATGTATTATACATGCTCATATTTGGCATTTTGTTAAGTAACTTTGACGTCTTTATTAATCTCTGGCATACATTTTTATTGATCAAACTTTTAAATGCCACATCCAAAAAATTAATTAATTAATAAAGCAAAAGCATGCGGCATTCCGCAGTCAACCAGATGACATTAGCATTCACCTGGCGCACAAATCACAACACAAATCACAGCCTAATAAATGCTCATTGCACGCCTTGTTCATATTAATTGTTGCACCTTGATTTGAATTGCACCGCTTCTAACTATTGTACTTTCAATTGAGTGCAACTACAACTCTTAAGTAATAGACCCCCCACCCCCTCCCTCTACCAACGCACAAATATACAAACATGCAAATTATGTGTTAATCAAGGGTCAAATTGAACTCGAGTGTCTCCCTCTCACTTTTTGTCGCAGTCTTCATTCTAGTTCTAATTTTATGCTGTCTGTAATTCAAGAGAGCATTCTACTGACTTAATTTATTATCTATTATTTTATTATTTATTATTGAATTTATAATGTCTCTTAAGCAATCAGGTCTGATCCTGATTCCAATGTCTAGTGAAAGTCTCAATTAACTTAAAACCTTTAGTGCTCTGTATGAAATATAAATTAGCTTAAGGAATTAAATTGACTTACATGCATACGAAGTCTTAAAAAATTGCCCCATATTAAAAAAGGAATAAATTATATGAAATTAGATAATTATTGAATTAAACCTATTATTTACAAATTGATTCGGTTCTAGAGCCGGTTTGTAGCCTTGATTTATTTAGCATTTTGCAATTTTTTGACCCGGTACTCCTATAGAGAGGATAATATGTAGTATTATTTGGAATCTTTGAAATACGTTTGAAAAAATTAAATCTCTGACATTAAAGGAACACCGACAAGTATTATTTCTCTTTGTGGAACACATCTGATACATTTAAACGGTTCTCTTATAGCTGGGGCCTCGACCTTAGTCTTTCCCTGATAAAATGATTACCTAATCAGATTAGATTCTTTTAAAAGATGGGAATTTAATTGTAATTGGAAAACTAAAAAAACAACAATAATAAGTTTGAATTATTCTAAATTGTAAATGTGGGATTGACTTAAGACCCGAAAGAAGGATTAAAAAAATATACACATTTATTGCTGTATTCAGATGAGTTGTTGAAATCTTAACTCTTTTCAATTAGTTGGACATGAGTGAATGATTTTATTAATGGACAGTCAAATAAATCACTAGAAACCAAATAAGGGCCCACGCATAATTAGGAAATTGTAGTGAAATCTTTGATAGATTTTCGTGCTTCATTTGCTGGCAACACAAGGCGTGGCAGCCGATAACACAAATATGGCACTAAGTGTTTGGTAATTGACGGAAACCGTAACAATTAGCCGAGTCGTTTCAACGGGCAGATGCTTTTGTCGTTGGCTTCATTTTCAACATTTTTATTTTGTTTTTAAAGAAATTGTGAAACTAGCACGCCCCCAATAAAGCAACTGAAGAAAGATAGAAAAGCAAGAAAATCAATTGCAAAGGCAAAAGAAAATGCAAATGCAAATGAATAACTATTGCTCAGCTGGCTGCGATTTGTTGTTAATTAAAAGGTGACAGAAATGCAGCCAAAGTTGGCTATTTATAAAGTGGTTGTGTCTCTCTCAGCTCTCATCAGCAATTATCAGTCATGGCAAGAGAATTCTATGGGGCAACAGTGACGCTGGGAAGAGAGAGACATAGAGAGAAAGGCATCTAGAATTAACGAAAATTTGCAGATATAGAACTGCAAGTTAACACCTGAAACACCTGTTATCGGGGTTGCAGATAAAGGTAATCAGAACACAACTAGAGTACATAAGACTATATATATTCTCAATAAGCGACTATGGGCAAACTGTTCCTAGGCTGAGACGCAGGTGACGTTGACGGGGGCTGATGACTTCATGTGAATAACAGAGAATAACAGAGAATAACAGACAGTTGAGATGAGGGGCATTGATAAACAGCAATCATCAACTATATTTACTTATTTATTTCTATGACTTTTAGTTTTTGCTGTTAGTTCATGTGCTAAAACAATAGCTATATCTATTGTTGCTGTTAGTCTTATTTATGATTATTTAACAGAGCCGGTTTGCACTTGAGTTAAACGTTTGAGCATTTGATTTAATCAGCGGCAGGGGTGTATATGCAACCCAACATATGAGTTGTGTGTGTGTGTGTGCCACATAAAACAAGAGCAGTTTAGGTTGAAATTTGTGTCAAAGCGAAACTAAAATACTCTAATTGCAGTTCAAACAAAATATCTTTAAATTGCAAAAAGTTCAAAATTTGACAGATATAATGTAATTACACTAGCAAAAGACAAAATTTATATTTATAAATAAATTTGAATGCATTTAAAAATATAAATAAATTTTAAAATGAATACAGTTTCGTTTGCTGACTCATTTGCCATTTGATTTCAGGTGTAGATTGCAATATTTATGGTTTTTCGATTACTAACTATGTTTTCATTTCGCAGAGATAAGCTGAGTGACAAAGTTAAGATACCATCACCGAAACACGCTTATATATATACTTTTATTTAAACGAGGTCACATGCAGAGTGACCACAAACAGCAGCAGAAGAAACAACAACAACAAAAGCTTGAACAGTGGCAATAGAGCATGAGCTCATGTTGTTGTTGCTGATAACTTTTATCACAATCGCAGCAAGTCGTCAACTGATTCTGTTAGATGTGATCGCTGGCAATGCATGCCGGCGAAACTGTCGTTAGGTACGAGTAAGTGTCATACAGTGGGACGAAATTCATATTAAAATTATATGTATTCGATAGAGAAAACTTCGAAGATTACGATGCCAAAAAGGATTTTTAATCTGGTAATAAGTGAGAACGTGACAGTCTCTCAAAGTCGACAAATTTCCAGAACAGTAAACTCTGCAGTTGAATTGTAGACAAGTTATCTGCAAGTTATCGATCTTTATGTTTTTATTTTCATTTATAAATTATATTTATTTCTATTGATATACTTGACCCTCTTTTTTTTTTTCTCTATTAAAGTCTAAAAATTAGACTACTTGTTAAAAAAAATATATGTTTTCACAATGGAAACATAAAATAGGGACATAAACTATATTTTTTAATTTTGACAGAAAATCTTCAGTCAGTTTGTCCCTTAGTTCAATCAAATACTTTTTACATTTTTGAATATATTTATTTATTCCCAAAATACGATTTCTGGAAACAGAACTCAGAGAATGTTATGTTTGCTATGTTTGCCCGTGTGTAGGTCGACGGACCGACGAGACAATAGCGCACATCCTTTGGCTGACTTAGACGTAAATAGCGAGAGCTCGCTCTTCAGACGGATCTGATAGCTATTATCCAGTTGCTCCGACGCTGATGTCGACAGTTGTGTAAACAGTGTGTAAAGACAGAAACAAAACAAAGACAAAACAAAAACAAAAATAAAAACAAAAGCACAAATCTATTTGCATAACGGCTGACAGTCACAAGCTACTGGTTATTACCAGTAAGCCATAAGTCTGCGCACAAGGAATGACGTGACGGCCAAGAGCTGCATGTTCAGCTCACATAACCATCAATGTCCTGTTTTATTGTTGTCCTGATGTCCTGTAGGGTGTGCCGATGCCACACTTTGTATAATTGAGCCATAGATACATACGTTATATGGTAAGTTTAGCTCAGGCTAATTGATTTTCTCAATGTATTCATGGCTCAGCGTATGCGTAATGCGCCCCTAAGAAGTCATTGGCCCTTACCTTTCTGCTCGTGTCCAGCGCGAGCCGCTTGAGCCGGCTCAACTTTCAGTTGCTGTTGCTGCTGCTGCTGCTGTTGTTGTTGTTGTTGTTGTTGTGGCTGCGGTTGTTGTGGAAGCGGCTGCTGTTGGAGCTGCACTTCCTGTTGCAGCGTCGGTTGCGTTGACTGCGTTGGGCGCGGGTCGCCCATTGTTGGCACAGCAGCTTCCAGCACAGAGCTTTTCTCCATGACATCCGCCATATTGAAAGTGTATGTGTATGTATATGTATATGTGTATGAGTCTTCTTTTTGTGTGTGTATGTGAGCACTGCACTCAGACCAGGACTTTTATGTGCGTTTTAACTTTTTCTCGTTGAGGAGACTTTTGTGTGTACACTTTTTTGTTATTTGCCTCGCACTTTGCACAGTTTTTTTCTGTATTTCGTAATTTTTTTTTTTTTTTTTGTTTTAATAATCTGTTACGATTGGAATGCTTCAGTTGCTTTTCTAATGCACTTTCCGAGAGAGAACAAAAAAGAGAGATGTTTAAAAATGAGGCAATAATAAATATTTTTATGTTTTTTTTAATAATAACAATTCTGCACCCTCCGCACTTTTTTTAATAATATCAGATTATAATTTTTGTTGTTGAATAGTGCAACTTTTAAGCGTCAGCGTAGCGCTTTGTATCTATTGCGTTTGTTATCTCGTTTTCAACTGATTTTCAATTCGTTGAAATTCCTAAAATTAACGTACTCGGAAGACGCACAAGCTGCGATGAAGCTTTTTAGTACACTCGGAGGGGAAAACAGTTGAGCTTTTCTGGCAACAGCTTTGTTGCAGCAGCGCCATCTGTTGCCAATTATGTCTGTCTTTCGAAACGAAATAACAAAACTTTGAAATAAAAACTTTTGCTGATTTAAAATATAGATTTTTTTATTAAAACAATAAAAAAAAATTGAAGAACGACTGTAAAAGTTGACACTAAATAAATTAATAAATGATATTCCACACCTTTTATCTCAAACTCAAAAGAACCTCAAAATAACGTTTTGAATACAGAGTATAAAGGTACGAAAAATCACCATGAAGTAATTTACTTGAGCTACTCCAATATACCCTGTTTTTCTCGGAGGCATACCAACATATGAACTAACCTTTTGAAATACTTAATAACCCAATTATTTTATTTCATTAAATATTTATCTATTATAGATATAGAAGTTTTTTGAAGCAAATATAATTTAAATTTCCAGAGACTCGTGGAATACACCTGATTCTGATATTAAAAATAAATAATTATCATTAGGTTTATATAAATATTTATATTTATTGCGAGTGGTATCTGTCAATGCACTTTGTGATTTATTTTACTTTGATTTGAGAACCCCGAAACATACCCCAAACATATTTATGCTTTCACCCCTTGAAGATTTGCTGCTTTAATTGCAACACTGGTATTCATTTGCTACTAAATTTATTTGCGTCTTTCAAAATAATAATAATTAACGTTGTAGGATTGTAACCAAAAGAAAAAATCAACAAGTATTACTAACTTAAGAGAAATAATGAACAGCAAACTTAGTTTTTCAGTTTTTTTTTTCATTATTTTTTATAATTTAAATTTTTTTATTTTTTAAAAAATAATATTATCTTGAAGTTCAATTTTGCAGTTGTAGTAGCAGAAGTAAATTTTAATTAAAATAATATACGAGAGAGAGATAGAGAGAGTTAGCGATGAATATAACATCTATGGAGAATGGCTGTTGCTATAAATTTCTTTGGTGTTGTTGTTTTTGTTGTTATTTTACTGTTGTTGTTGTTGATAACTATTTATAGCGCATCTGGTCTGTCACACATTCTTGCGAGGAATGCTATAAATTTGAGAGAGAAGAAGAAAATGCTATAATCAGATGATGTTCGCAAAATCCAATAATCACAGAGACAGGATGAATAGACGATTTGACAACTTACTGTTTAGTCGAAGACGACGGGATCGCTCATCAAGCGCTGGATGAACTCTATAGGATCGGTCACATTTAAAACACAACAGAGACGCCACGTGCGTGGTGTGTGTGTGTGTGTGTGTGTGTTTGGTTTGTGGTGTGCGAAGAGGTGTGTGTGTGTATGTGAACACATTGACAAATCGAACACAGAGTTTCGTACGGTGCAAGGTGCAAATAGTTTGATTCATTGGAGTTGGGTAATTTGGTGTGTGCGTAGACAAAATGTGCATGTAAAGAATACAAATAACAAAGAATATGTTTGACATTTACAAAATGGCACTTGCATTGGTCACATAATCAGTTGACGGCGGACAATTCATCCGTGATACTTACGGGAGTATGGGATCATGCCCTCATCATCCTCGGGATCCATGCAGTCAGCGAACAGAGTCTCCACTTGCTCGTCATCCAGGTTCTCACCTAATGGATAGTGGATTGGGGGAACAGTGTTATGATTCATGAGTAGATTGAGTGGCTATTCCAATTGAACTCACCAAGGGACAGCAGGGCGTGCTGCAATTCAGCGAGCAGCATGGTGCCGTTCTCCTCCTTGTCGTACAGTTTCAAGCACTCAATGAAATCCTCATAGCAGCCCTGTTCCTTCTCCTTCTTGACCTGCGAGTAAATGGGCAGGAATTCGTCCATCTTGATCTTCTTCTCGTTGCGCTTCTTGGTGCCACCCATCTTCTCAATCAGAGACAAGGTGGGGTTCAAGTTCAGGGCGCGCAGAGCATCGCCTAGATCGAAGGCATCAATACCTTCTCCGGGAGAGCCCATAACTTCGAAAACGAATTCGACATCTGCACAAAGTCAATTAGAAAATCCAAATATTATAATTAGCAATCATGCGATTTCCATTTAATATTGTTTCTATTGTTGTTTAATTGTTTATGCATTTTATTGATTTATGCTCGTCGAGAATTATTTATTTGATATTCAGGCGAATGAGGTCAATTCGATAACCCTGAAATTAAGGGTACACACATTTTTGGTCATCACCAAAATCTTGACATGCCTGTTTTGTGTGTGTGTGTGTGTGTGTGCGTGGGAGCGTTGCCAACACGAAGAGCAGTCGTACATACATATATACGTATACGTAATCCGACACCCGAACGCGCTCGTCTATACTACACACACATACACACATTATGCATACCGAGCTGAGTCTTTGGCAGTGCGTTCTAACGAAAATAAATCCAAAGAAATAACATGGCCAAAATTAGATCGTGTGCTCGGCCCGAACATTTAACGCGATCGTTGCTCATATACATAAAAATACATAGACATACGTCTGAATGTATATAATATATTTTTATATATGTATATGTATGCATATGAACAAATTTTCCATTGCGATAGATTTTCTCAATCTGTGCATTATGTTATGCGGATTAGTTTATAATTTTTATAGATACTTTTCGCAAGTCGAATACATTTGTGTGTATATAAATGAATGTATCTTTATTGTATTCGGAACGATTACGAAATATGTTTAACTTTTTGATACATATATTAGCTGAACCCACGCATTTCTCTATAACATCATTGAGCAATATATGTGTATAGGTAGATTTATCTGTTTTTCACACGCGCACATTATGTAATCACTTTTTAAGATACAATCACAATGAATGTATCTTTTGTATTTTAATTTTTTTATGCATTTCATGTGATGTGTTGCTGTCGACAGGTGTTTTTTCATCTGTTTCTTTAAGATGATAGTTATTCAATTGTTTTTCATTTGTATTATCTATATATAGATATATGCATGTATTTTTGATTGAGGTTAGAGTTATAATCCTTCAAGTGTTCTCGATTCGGTTTCAACTTACTTTCAACTTCACGCTTTGGAACATCAGCCTGTCGTTTGGATAGTAGAAAGAAAGTAATATTTTATAATACATTCGAGTTAATTTCATTCATATTTTCACATATGTATATATCTCAAAACGGATCGCAAGAGGCTTTTCCTTCCAATATACGGCGGCACTCACCATTTTGTCTATTGAATGCGTAAAGCAACTGTATCGCGGATGAGCTCGGTCTCGACTGAACGCTATTCGTCAGTGGCAGCACGGCAAGGTAATTCTGAGGTGATAGCCAGCGGCGATTCTAACCAACTCACACATAGACACATCACACAAAACACACACACACACACACACATACAGATATAGATACAGGCACACTCACAGCATAACGAAATTCTCGAGCGCTTTTCCAACGCAAGGCTGTTCAATAAGTACACACACACACTACATCAATGATCATTTGTATATGTGTGAGTGTTTGTGTGTGCATATGTAACATATGCTGCCAAGAATTTACTTTCATCTGGGCAGCATTTTCATTTGCCTTCGCGTACTAATATTCTCTCTCTCTCCCTCTATGTATCTCGAACTATGCGACGATGATTCTCTTTGGGAAACAGTTTGTCGGTTCTTGGTTCTCGGTTCATTTTTTCGGACTCTCTGGCTAGTCTATTTTTAAGATATTTCTTTTTTGTTTTTCTATTTTCTTTTTCCCACATATATGTGAATGCTAAATAATAATCACTTGTGGCATTCTTAGCCGCATAGTGTTGAATATCATTTGATGTTACACATGATTTGCCAGATAATATTTTCGTATAACATTGTGTCTAAACAAATTGTTGTTATCTGCCCTCCCTCTGAGGAGTCGACAGTCTTCTAGCCAGGAACAACCACTATAAATGTTTCGATTCCACATAAATATATGTAGATATAGAGCCATAAGATGATATCTGCTCTTTATCTATCCATCGACAATATCTATATGCGTATACATATCTTTACTCAGGCACTAATCGACCCTGATCGTCTTTTTGGCAAGACAATCACATTTAATCGGACTTTTGAATTTCGTCTATTTTTTGAGAGCTTCGCATGTTATCATTTCAAATGTTTTGCTGCCATCGGGTATTCTATGGCATAGCATTAACACCTGAAAGTCGTTCAACATGCGTAATATTTATTTGTTTTTTTACGTTTCCTAGCCGAACAATCCTATTCCTGTATAGCTCTCTCGCTCTCACACACTCTGGCAACACCTCGGGTCTCTCTCATCTACATAGAAGGCGTATTACTAGCGCTCGTCGGGCATCCAATTGTATTTGTGTCTACTACAAATTTTAATGCGTGCTATTTATAAAAAGTATGACACAGATACACCAAATGTATTCAGAGCAATAATGTACAACGCATATTCGTGTGGGCTGTTCCTAAACACATACTATACATACTATACTATACTATATATGTATCTGTGCATATGTGCTTCGAGACTTATCTTCTTATATAGATCTCGAATATTACGTATGCATAAATAATCATCTTAAAAGGCATTTATTTTCATTATAAGGCCAGCAATTTGTATCCGCAGTCCTTGTCCTTGACATCGGAATATGAAAATGCGACGTGCCCGCTTTGACCCACTTTTCGAGATTCGGCTCAGCTGTTCAGACCGACAGAAGCTCATCCTAACTCCATCTCTCTCTCTCTCTCTTTTCTGTAGACCCAATTTCGGCAATTTGCTGCGCAGCCTCCATGCCTTAAGAGGCATGCAACGACCTGTTGCTGGGCGAGAGTGGATTTAGGGCATCAAGTGTTGGCTTTCTGTTGGTATTCTTCATCGAGCAGCTGTGCAGGAGGTCAACTCTGCGCAGATGAAAGTGCGCAACTCATTGATAAAACATACAATGTAATAGGAATTATCAAATTTGAAAACCCTTCAGCATGACATTTAAAAACCTTTCAGCAGGACTTCAACTTTATTTACGAGATTCTTCGGTTGTCTGTTCTGTGTTATTTGATCATACTTCACCCTTAGCAAAGAACACACACAATGGACTCTAATGATAAGCAGATACGACTATTGTGCCATATAAAGGCAATGCTGACACACATCAATGGGAAACACACAACGTATACGCAATTTTCAACCCTCACAAAGGCAACGCCATTTGTTATCAATGGATAAGTGCGCTAAACGTACAGGGTAATGAAGCGAAAATGAAGCTGCTACGTTGCCGGAGTGCTGCATTCAAGGACTGAGCACCCTGTATGTGGGAACAGCACTTTGGGGGTGGCTGTGCGTATACTTAATGGGGATGTGTGTGCGAGACGACGAGCCAGAGACCGAGAAGGATAACGACGATGTGAATCGGTAGTCAGTTAACGACGCGACATTTGTCCCAGTTGCATCTGAACGCTCCAGCCGTAAACGTTATCGAAACTGGCTACAAGCACAAATCAAGGTAAGCTCCCACAAAAGACAAGGAAAAATTTGCAAAATATTGCAAAGAACAATTTGTGAATTCAATTGTGGTAAATGTAAACTCATTAAAGTCAAACCAAAGTCACAAAAGTCAACTAAAGTTCAAGCAGACAGACAAAAGACAGTAGCAATTAGTTGGCCAGCTGAGACATGGCCAAAAGCCAAACCCTTTTCTCAACTGGGTGTGTCTTCTAGCCAGACAAATGCTGGCAAGCTCATAAAATTCAGCAATTGTATTGATTGTGTGTTAAATGTTTAACAATTGCTATTGTGGCAGCTAAGGGAAATAGTTATAGTTATAGTTCTAGTTTTGCTGTGAACATTTTTCCAGTGCGTTATATAAGACTCGGGTGGTCTGTGAAAATTTTTTGGCCCAAATTTGCATGTATACCGAAACCGAAACCGAAAACCCAGTTTTGTATCTATAACTCAGCCGAAAGCAGCGAAGCTGCGGAGTCTGCGTTCTAAGTAGCATTCAAGGAGCAGCTGGCAATACTCAGAGCACAGCTGTGAGATTGCATTTGGAAATGTGAGTGTGATTGTGATTGTGGTTGTAGTTGTGAATGGGAGGCTGGAGATGTTGTTTTGACACTGACCTAGATGCCGACACTGGGAATAAAGTGGGGGAGGGATATTTGAGTCTGCGCACGCAAATACTTGTTGCTGTGGCACGTCATGCTAATGTGTTGTGGCATGCCACATTTACGAATGTCTGTGACACTGAAACTGACACTGACACGGAAACTGAAACGGAAACTGACTCAACATGTTGCATGTGTGTCCTTGTTACTTCCAGCTGGCCACCATGGTGACCAATGCCACGAATAACAACAATTTGCAGGCGAACAACAACAGCCAAACACCAAACAATAACAACGATGACTTTGACATTGATCAGGACGATGGCCTCCAGGACCTGGGCTTGCCGGTCTCCGTCCAGACATTTCTCTGGCGTCAAATTGCCCCCTTCATAAGGCCCAGACTGGGCAAGCTGCATGAGGCAAGCTGCATGGTGAGTGTGTCTGTCAAAACCAAATGATTCAATGATATGTCAACAACAACAACAACAATTTGGTCATAAATCCCAAAGCGAAGCGGAAACGAATTGAAAATTAAATATTTAAATGAAATGCAATGCAATGAAATGAAATGAAATGAAATGTGCTGTAAATTCGCTATGAGTGTTTGTTGTAAGGATGGACTGTGTATACCTGTACCGTTGGCACAATCCATATGGAATATCCCATAATCGATAATTACTATATGTGATCTTCTTTTTCTCGCATTAATCACTTTTATTTTCAATGGTATTCGAAAGTAAATTCGACTTACATTACTATTGATGTTTGATGTTTTCTTTATTTATTTTGCATTCGACTTTCGATTTCTTTTCTACAATCCACAAACTAACACGAATTTTCCTATTATACTAAATGCTTTAAACAACAACAACAACCACAACAACAAACAAACTGTACAAATTAACATTGTAAAATCTTTTGCAATTTGTCTGAATCTGAAAACTGAATCTGAATGTAGTTTTGTCAACATGCACCAGGACACCACGTAAGTCATAAATGTTATGTACAGTTTATACTAATTGATTAACCTACTCGTATCTGTATTTTGATCTGTGTATTGCATATAATTCGAAGTATTTTTTATATATCTTATCGTTGAACTGTTGTACTTCTATACTTAATAGTCTTAAATAAATCTTCTGTTTGCTGTAATATTGCTAATTACATTTAAATTGATTCTAACTAAAATATTTATCAAACATTCACAATTCAACTAATTGAGTACATGTTATTTTTCGAAATTGTTATTATGCCATAATTAGGAATCGAAGGAAGCTTGCAAGGTAAGCTAGCTCTTTATGGTTTTGAAGTATTTTATTATCATAAGGAACTACTTTACAGTCCTTCGAGAAGGTGCTTGTGCAGAACATTCAGTTTGGTCTATCGCCTCCACTGACCAAGGCCCTGGGTGCGATTCCCCGATGGCGTCTCCTACAGGGTGCTCTGCCGCATGTCATGCATGCCTGCGCTGCATTACTATACTGTAAGTTGCACTAATCAATCGGTCAATCAATCAATCAATCGGTCAATCAATCAATCAATCAATCAATCAATCAATCAATCAATCAATCAATCAATCCATTATTCTCAATCAAACAATCGACCAATCAAACAATCGGTCAATCAATCAATTAATCAATCCTTTATTCAATCAAACAATCGACCAATCAATCAATCGGTCAATCAATCAATCATCAATCTGCAGGCCGCGTAAAGGATATGCAGGCCATTGGACCAGTGGAGACCAAATTGCTTTACACAATGCAATGGATTCTCCTTTATGCCGCCGAGGAGTGCGCCGATGATGAGGATGGAGATGAACTGGGACTGGCCGAGGCAGCTGAGCCCAAAGCCAAGCCAATGGATCAGTATCTGTTCTCAGTGCCAACAATAACCGTGAGTAGCTGTCCCTACGAGTATTTTCTAGCATTCCAAGATTCATCCATCGATTTTCTCGACATAGTTATTTGTGTACTTGTTTGCGCCCATTATACATCATCTGAAGGAGTCGGATTTTCAAAACTTTCGCCTCGAGAATGGCATCAAGTTGTGGCAGGGCATGTGGGACAATCGTGCACCTGGTGCCCCATGCTTCACTGCGCCCGTAAAGCCCAAGGCACGGAACTTGCTGTGTGCACCAACACCAAAGGGTTCCACGGATGTCTTTCAGGGTCGCAAGCATTCTCTTGGACCGGATGCCATGTCACCCAAGGCGGACTCACCACAGAGTGGCATCACCGACTATGGTCAGCAGGATGAGGAGGTAGAGTGTGTGTAACCCTGCTCTTGGATTAGCAACTAATTCTGTGCATTTCTAGGGCTCCTGGGTGTCATCACCCAAGGAATTCTTTCCCGAGACCATACCCGAAGAGGCTTCCAGCATTGAGGACGAACGTGTCGTCATCTTTCGGCTGCCGTCGGCACCACAGCTCATGGACAACTCCTTCTTCACAGTACGCCATCCAGCCTGGTCATATAATTCTCCACCTTATTCTTAACTTCTTGCAATTTGCAGGCCGATGCCAGTTTGTTGCAACAACAGCTGCAGCAGTCGCAGAGTCGCCGGGGCAGTCATCAGTCCATGAGCTCAAGGGACAAGGAGAAGGTACCGTCCACCAAGTTTGAGTTCGATCAGCAAGAACTGACGCGTGGCGCCTCGATGAAGGAGAAGCGTAGTGCCTCCGTTGAGAAGGAATCGGATTCTGATAAATCGGAGAGTGTGAAAGCGGATGTTTCAGCTGCCACATTCCTTGATGTGTCCGTTCTTCGCTGTCTCTTCATATCGCATTGGCAGGAGGAGGGCATCTTCTGGAGCTTGCAGTATCTTTATAACAGGTGAGAACTGGCTGAAGTGAGAAATTATTCACAGAACCCGAAATCCCAACTTAGGAAACGGTTCGATTTGAAGAAAAATTATATAAATATGAGTGTTTTCCAAAGATTCCTTTCTTGTGAACATATTTGGAATTTCAAGAAAACTATTCACTTTTATGCAACTAACAAATTCACCTGAACACCTTATTCTTATGCAGTTTAAAAAACAGTTTAATATTATTCAATAATTTTAAAATATAAATCAATCTGTTAACAATGTTTAAACATTTGTTAGCTTAGCTTAATGAACACCGAAAATTGCTTCTGCCTATATTTTATTTGAAAGTGTGGTACAATGTAAAAAAAAACCCTAATCTGTTTAAGTTAGAGCTTCAACTGTTAGCCATAAATTGGAATTAAATTTAAGGAAATATAAAAGAATTTACATAGTAAAATTGTGATTTTATAAATAAGTGTAGTACGAGCAAAAAATACTAATTTGAGAGTCAATCCGAAATCTTGGTCTTTGTTTCCAAAAAGAAAACGAATCGAACTTTTTCCAACCATTTCTAACCAACTTTTTCTTTGCAGACTTAGTGAAATTGGCGAAGAAGCTGCCATTACATTAAATCAGCCACGGAAGCGATCCAACTCTTTGCCAATACCCCAAATTGAGATTTCACTGTACCAGGGACCGGGAAGCAACAGTCGCGACAGTCCCGGCAGTTCCGTAGTCAAGGACTACATAGAAATCCCCGAGCCAACAGCTGCCGTTGCAGCCAGTGTAGTTGGTAAGTAGGATAAGAAGTGTATTGCAGGTCGTATATTCTCACAACATGATCTCTGACTTTACAGAAGAAGCACAAACTCTGCCCAGTAATACGGAGCGACGGGGCAGCGAGAAGAAGAAACGGGTCAAGATGGCCGATCTGAGGGCATTTGTGGAGACAAAGATGTTCTCGAAATCGGAGAAGAATCTGGAAAAAGTAGGGCTCGAAACAATCGCTGCCAACGGCAAGATTCCACTGCAACATGCAGTAAGCCGATAGCTATCATTAACTTTACAAGGAGTTCATTGCACGTGTTCTTTGAATGATTCTGATTATGTGTTTGCTTTGATCTTGAAATCCCCATTAACCCGATCATTTACTGAACCTGTTTATGTGTCGTTAAAGTTATTCGTTAGCCAATTCAAATAGTTAATCAAAAACACTAACACGTTATTTTTTATATCATCTACTCAGGAATATCATCGAAGTCTCGATACTGGCGAGAAGAAGCTATCACGATCAGCCTCCATGATCACCCGGGAACCAGCCAGTAATCTCATTAAAGGAAAATCGATGCCCAGCTTGAGGTAACTGCGAATCCCGAAAACAATTTCAAATCCCCAAAGACTACTCTCAATTTGGCATCTGATACAAACTTTTCTGATACAAACACCGACACTCGAACTATATAGACTCTTCATATTTCAAATCTAACAATAATGTCTGTATATATTTATTGTGTATTACTTAATGTCTTTTATGAACTGAACAACCAGCTGTCTGCTCGATAGCGGGTGAGTTTTGGTCAACAACTGAATGCCTTGTCTTTAAATCTTTCATGTTCCAAGTTTTTCTCCAAATCTGACTATGCTTTATCTCCAACTCCGCTGTTTACCTCCACCTTTAATAAAAGTCCTTCTGTCTATCTTAAGGATACCAAATACTTTTCACCTATCAGTTTGCCTGATCACATCTTGCTTGCCAGTTGCCACCTTTATGATCCCCTAATTCTGATCAATTTCCCAAGAATCCTCTCAAGCTTTTACATTTATTTCCAAGTTAATAGCACTTCCGTTTGACTAATGCTTAATGCACCGATACTTCTCGCATGTCTCCTACAATATGCCAGATTTTACAGGTGCGTTGAGCCGCCAAAGGTGTCAAGGCCACCACTAGCCGCATACCCGCGATCCTCCACAGCATTCTATCCGCGCAATCCCATCATTACTGTGACGGAGCACACGCCCACCCCATCCCCGGACTACATGAAACGTCAGGTGAGTTTCATCAAGAATTCTCCCACCAACATGCTTATATTCCCCCATGAACAGGGTTCAATTGATTCACAACTGGATGCACTGAGCAATGGTGGCAGCGTTGCCGGCGCAGGTGGCGGGACCGGGAGCGCAGGGGGTGGCAGCACCACCACTCGCTATCGTGGTCCAATGCTACGCTCCCATACAGACTCGCATATCGATTACACGGGAGTTGACGAGTCGGAGGCCCCGGGCTCCTCATTCTATATAACACGCGACGGCGGCATCGATTATGAGATTGTTCTCTTGGCTGTTAGCAGCGTCTTTAAGCGGGATCCCTCGCAGGTCTGCTCTCTACGTGTTCTGGAGGCTGGCCTAAACATCTGCGAGCTGCTCATCGAGATGGGAGTGTTGAAGCTGGGCGAGCATGCCCATGAGATATCAATGGGCATAACACGACGCGCTCTCCAGGTGCTGGGTTGCCCACATGGTTGCAATGATGGTGAGTAGGGCATGGATATCTCTCTTTCACGAAGTATATTGTACTTTTGCTCCTTTTTGTCATTAAGAAACTTATTCCCTAAGTCCATTAAAAACTAACATAATAGAATAAAATGGTTTAATGCACATTTATGTTCATTACAAAATAATTGGTATATAGAAGCTAAAACCTTATAAGTTTTTAGTTTATAAAATATGAGTCCTTAATTTGTCCGATTTGTTCTTGATTGTTAAAAATTGTAGAATGATTAAACTACTCTAATAAGAACCCAAAGAGAACTATGTGAATCGACACATGACTTGTTGCCAAATGTTCCACGGGCTCCGCATGCGGAAATTTGTCCAGACTCTGAGCTCGGCAGTATTGGGGTAGTTTGTAGCTTTTGAATATTTTCCTTGTGAACTAATATTCTTCATCAGTAATAATAGTTATTTGGCTAACGGTCCGTCCGCCTGTATGAACGTGTCGATGTCAAAGACAATAGAAGCATAAACAATAATATTATATACAGGCAAAGATTATTTTTATCGACCAACATTTTTAGACTAATAAATAAAGACAAAACATCTAAAGTGCAGAACATTTACCTGTTATATTTTGCTCTTAAAATAAGACCTATTTATGACCAATTTTATTGCGTTAAGAATACTAATCAACAAAGTAGTTCCTTATGTAAGAATTAATTAAATTGAAAAATACGAATGGAATGATTATAGTGGTCCCGGGAATTCGGGAATTCTCAGTCCTGTTCAAATAAAAACATTAAAGGCATTTATTTAATAAAACCCAGCCAGGAATCTAATGAAATACATCAATAAGCATATTATAAATTTAATATAGTATATGATAAGATTAAGAACATTATCAGTTTGACTGTTCTAAACTAAGCGATTTTCCTTTGTTTCCATAATATTTAAAATTACAATTCAATTCAATTGACATTATTTCATAATACAATTACTAATTCACACGAATTCCCTTTGCAGGAGTCCGTGGTCCCCCAGCTGATTTTCTGCGTAATCAATGCCAGAAGATTCTGTCGCGGATGCTTCGTCAGGCTGGACAACGCACCAAGCGATTTCTGCAAGAAATGGTTAAGAGTTCGCCGTTGCCAGAGCTTATCGATTACTTCCATGCCTTTCTAGCCTTCTGTGTGGATCCAAGCTCCCTGCTGTCCCCCTTGAGTAAGTGAGATCGTGGCCAAACTTAAAACAAAAATTATGCCTAGTTTTTGGCTTCGTCTAAATCTTGATTCGATTTGTTAACTGCACAAATTTCAATTGCAAGCGCATCTATGTCAGAAACAGTAGACTCTCACAAACTAGAACAACTTTTCATTAAAGAAAATTAATAATGTTATAAAAATCCAAATATTTTTTTAATTTTTCAATGGAGATTTATTATTATTTCGAAATAACCTCTACTCTCTTTAAACAATTTCTGGAATCCTCTTCTTTGTGAGTCTCTACTGCATCATCTTGCTCATTTACCATTCTCCCCTAATTTGCAACCAATTTGAGTACTTTGTGTGTGATTTTCTCTTGCATGCGAAGAGTTTTGCTAATGCTTTTGAGTTGTACCCTCTTGTGCCCCCCTCTTGACCCCTCACCACCAAATACCAAATACCAAATACTCGTACGTTGTATATATATAAATATATATACACACATATATGTATATAATGATGATGCAATAATAGCTCATAAACGTCAGAGTGGATATAAAAATGTTAACACCGATCTTGGCGGTGTACCAGGTCAGGGCGGCTATTCGACCAATTTTAGTGGCGGCATGAGCGGAGGGGCCGAGGGCCAAGTCGTTGGAGCGGTATTCAAGCAGCTGGTCAGCAGATTTGTGGAGGCCAGCAAGGATCTAAAGACGGCCGAAAATGTTGCCCTCTACGGTGACATACGACAGCTGGTCACCTATGTGAAGGGCGCCCACGGTGGCTCCTTTCGCTTGGTGGCCCTCAGCGGGATACTGGCGGTTACTCCGCGTCCACACAAGAAGGGGCCAACGGCTCAGACCACCAGAGTGATACGGTAAGGACTATAGCTCATTAACCTTTCTTTTACTTATATGTATTTGATTATAGATATTACGTTGATTAGAATATAATTAAAAGCTAGTCGCAAAGTTAAAAGTCGGGAATCCAACTATTGAAATACTCGTTATTGTAGTTCCTTTAAACCGATCTTTAAGCAATTAAGTATGATTATGGGTGATATATAACAATATATTAAATTACGACATATCATGAAATTTAAAACAAATCCCTTTCTCCTTTTTACATACATTATAACGAACACAACAAACTATTTACTTAATTATTAAGTATCGCGTATAGATATAAATTAAATAATACCGACATTTTTAAAGGAACTTTTGAAATGTAAAGCCAATTTTTCTCGATTATTTTTTTATAAAATAAAATTGCTCAAAATTAAAATGTTCTTCAATGTGTTAAAAAAATGAAAGCAATAAAAATATATTATTGCATTAAATTGAACCAATGTTTCTTCTTGGCTTACGAAATGGAAACATCTGTTCGCGAACCGAACCTATGTCATGTTCTATGGTTCGAGCCACTAAGTCCAACATTTGAAGTGAATTGCAGATTTGAATAGAAGAATTAAGTTGATAATTTGAGTTAAAATAAAATCAAACATTTCTTAAGTTCTAATAATTGTATAATTATAAAATATAAATAAAAAAAAAACAGAAAATAGCTTAGCACCTTAGAATTTTGAGGCTAATATTAGTTAGGGTTATCATTAATTATATGAAATTGTCATAAAATATTCTTTTTCATCGAAACTGGGATTCCTTTCAGGCATATCCCCCAGGCCGGCACAACACAGGGTGTCCCAAATGATGACAACCGTTCGCAACGCCGTCTGCTTCTCAAGAAACGAAGCACATCATCCGCCTGCGCCGTGGTGAGTCCCAAGTGATAAAAATGCAACTGTATCTGATCCGTTTCCGTTCAATTGCTTTGCAGAGTCTGTTGGAGACGGAACCGTGCGATGAGCACTACAAGACCAGCCAGTCGCCGCTGAGCAACTTCAGGCGACGCACGACCGGAGTGAGGCCAACGTTGACACCGCGGCACAGTGAGCGTGCGCTGCTCTCCGATTCCACGTCCAGCTCGGAACGCAATTCGCTGGGACGGCTCAGCGGCTTGGTGCGCTGGTTTCGCGGTACGCCCAAAGAAGCATCGTCCATTGACCTGGAGATAGGCTCGCTAAATCCCGAGATATCATCCACATTCATGCGACACGCCTCGCTGAAGATTCAGCGTGGCCGGTCGAGCGATGGCATTGGGCGTTCCATACAGCGTGCCAAGCGACGCGTTGAGCGACGGCTGAACCGTTTCGGCGGCATTGTCAAGGGCAAGAAGAAGGTGGGCGGTATCGAAGAGACAGCGGACTACAGTCGACGCAGCTCCTCCGACATGTGCGACGGACCCCGTGAGTCGGAAGTGGTCATCCTAAAGGAGCGCAAGTTGGTACCCATCGAGCCGGTGCGCATCGGCATGCTCCGGTTATCCTTTCTCCTGGAGACGTGTGCGCCGGGCTCATTCCCGGATCCCCAGCTAATCGCTGCCGTCTTGGATCTGGTAAACACATTTAATTCGTATCGTCATCCCATCAGATCTCTCAACTTGTCCACTTTGCAGCCCCAAGCTCCGCTGGTTGCACGTGCCACATTCCTGCTGGAGTGTGCCCACTTTGTGCATCTGTGCAACAAGGGTCAGTGGCCCATTTGGATGAAGCAGAATGTGGGCGGATATCGGGCCTCCGGCGCCAACATCAATCCCTCCCAGATGAAGCAACAAGTCAGCCAGACAAGCGCTCGACGTACCCACATTCTTCTAAGAGCCGCTGGCAAAATGTTCCACCAATGGGCTGAGATGGTGGGCGCACGTCTTGAGGAGATTCTCTTCACGGAGCGCCTGCAGTACGAGGCGCTCAATGCCAGTCTAACCGATCCGGAGAAACAGCGCGAGTTGCTGCAGCAGGACGAGGAGGAGGACTTCCTGGATGAGTCCTCCGTCAATCCACATGGCAATGACTGTCCACATTCCCTCAAGCTAATTGCATGTGTGCTACTCTTTGAGATTACGGCTTTTCTGCGCGACACGTACATCACATTACCCAAAACCTCAAAGATGCTCCACAGAGACAGACCCGCTCCATGGGAGAAGGTATACCGGGAGGCGAATCGTCGCTGGTCCATGGCCCTCAGTTCCATGGGACACTCGCAGACGTCAGCCCAGAGTCTGCAGTCCATTGCCGCTGGCAACGATGGTGCTGGCCAGACTGAGCGCAAGATTTCCTTTGTGCTGCACGAGCCGGACAACGAGTCCGAGAACAGCAGCAACACCACCTTGACCAAGGAGGGCGAAGAGGGTAAGTCCAATCAGTGTATTTAAATTGATGACATTGTATACTCAAGTCTTTCAATGATTAGCTCGACGTCCCACCGCCTCTGCGGTGCGTCCATTTCTGCTGCGACGCGGAACAGCAACCACAACGGGAGGATCCTTCAAGCGTCGCTCCTTGAAGCTGCGTCGGAACACCAAGGATAGCAAGGAAATCGAAACAGACTGTAAGTAACAGATATTAACCATTTGAATGTTCGTGAAAATTAATTTATTGAATAGTTATTTGTGTTCATTATAATATTTATAAGAATACTAGAGGGCCCGGTTTATGCGTCCTTGATTTGCTCGGACGCAGACTCACACATATGTATATTACAAGGTTAATATAAATATTATTATTTAAATTATTTCGATATTTCCACACTACCAAAGAGGTAAAATGTTTATTTCCATTTATGGCCCTTTTCAACCCAGTGGCGCCATCCATTGTTAGTGATAATAAGCACATAATTCGGCACGGATAGGCAAATAGTACATTAAAGTTGCATGACAAAGAACGCAATATAAATCACAGCTTCGTTCACAGGAAAAAAACAACAACATCATTCGCGACCAAAACAAATGCTATGGCTCTGTCGAGTCTAACTGTTGTTCTCTGGCTCTCTTTCAGCTGCTCACGCTAAAATTGTGTATGTATGCGTACACACGCATTGAACGTTTTCATCGGTTGCTTAGCGAGCTTGCAATTAATGCAATTTAAATTATTGTTTTTTATTTTTTGAAATAGCTTGCAGGTGGAATTATGAAATGAAAATACCCATACGAATCTTACAAATTTTTTTCTGATTAAAAAAAAAAATCAAGTCTCTAGGACTTGTGGTTTGGCCTTGGCTGTGATATATCAGTCAGTCAGTCAGTGAGGACAAAGCATTTTATATATATAGATAGTTAGAACATTATTTCTTTATTTCGTTCCACTAAATTTTAATTCATTTTTCAATTTATATTTCCATTTTGACCGAGTGCTTCTCACAGTTATAAACTTATCTATCTTGATAAAAAAATAGGCCGTAAATCTGCTAAATGCATACTTTAACAATACTTAATCGGATTACAATATTATATTCCTGTCGTAAGATCCGCTAATCCAAATTAACCTGCACTTGACTGCGGGCAGACTTGTGGTAATATCTCAGTTGGTATTATCACAGTTGTCTCTAAATAATCTATAAAGGTTGAAATCTTAAATGGCGCCTAATTATTATAATTATGTTTAGAGAGGGAAAAGTAACAAGTTTATTTCGAATATTCCCAATATTTTTAAGTCAAAAAATGGTCAATTTCCTAATTCAGAAATACTTCAATAAACTATAAATTTTACTTATAAGAGAAGTTTTCGAAACTGTGAAGCTTTAGAGAAGCCTCTGTTGAATTTTCTAAAACGTAAGAAACTTATTTAAAGAAAAATATATATATAATTAATAGTTCCCTTATCTGGCATGTGGTCGGTTATGTATGTGTGTAGTGTGAGTTTCAACTTGATTGATTGATTCGAATGTTATATAGTTATTTCAATTTTTTTAGAATTAACTTGCAGATCCAATCGCGATAATTTACAGAAAATTTAAATGATTTTATTACTGCACATTTGCTTTTAGTGTGAATTCTAATTTGTTAATTTGTAATGCTCCTCCACACAGTTAACATGCAGTCGCGGCGAAAAGTCTCCTCGCTCTCGGACCGCAGTGACACCTCGGAGCAGGGCATGGTCAGTGGTGGAGAGGAATCGCCGGGCATACTCAGTGACGATCAGCAGCCGGAATCGCCAACTGACTCGAACGAGAATGACGAGACGGCCAAGAATATGCCCTGGCTAAAAGCAGTCATCGATTTGATCACCAGCTATAATTATTACTGCACCCACAAGGGATACTGTCATCCCTTCTGCTACAAACGCCACATGCGCTCCTGCACGCGTCTTATAAAGGCGACACGTAAGGTAGGTTACTGTCCCAGGACAGTTCGTATTCCTGAGACCACTCCACTTTACATACCATACATTGAATACGTTGCAGGTTTACGGGGAAGAATTCGGATTCAATTTCGACGTGGATCATCCCACTGTTGAGCCCACGGTGGTAACTGCCAGCAAATCTTCGGCTCGTACTCGTTCGACTCGCAAAGTTTCGGAACAAAGTTCCACACAAACTTCACCATCTAAGCGCAAGGACAGCTTATCCCGCAAGGATCGGTATTTCATAGTGTAGTTCAGCTTGTCGATTATATTTTAATCTTGACTCCTATCTTGACAGCATTAGCGATGATCCTGACATGGAAATGGCCGGGAAGTTGGCAAAGGCCTTTCGTCAGGAGAAGGAGAAAAAGCTGCAGGAAGAGCCACCGATCCTGAAGTTCATTCGCATCCATATACGCAATCTCTTTCACTTCCCACTGGCCACAATGCTAAAGGGAGCTGTGGTTCTGTCCGAGGAACTGGTCATCGAAGCCATGCCTGCCGCTTGGGAGCTATTGCTGGAAACCAATCACGATACAGCCACCTCCAGTGCAGCCGTCTTCCTGATGGGATCGGTGAAGGCTCAAAATTTCGCCTTTGACATTATGCAGAGAGCGCTGAAGCACAAAAATCCGGATATACGGATTGGTGCCATCCAACGCTATTTAGTGCTTTGGAAATGCCGTTTCCATGTCTGGCCACGCATGGAGGACAATGCTCACGACGCCACCTTTAAAGTGCCACCAGGCGGCATTGAGTTCACGCTGCCCTCACCCAAAATTGGAATTGAAAGTCTACCAGTTGTAGATCCTCCCTGGATGCCAGTGCAACAGACAAAGGACATGGATATGACGCTCAATCAAGATAGACATGTAAGTGGAGATTATATTTGTGTTTAATACGCCTCTTTGAGTTTGCTTTTGATCCACTTGATTTTAAGAGAGACCAGAGACCATAACTGTTATGAGGAAAGAGTTTTTATATTTATTTTTGTCTTTCAAGACCCTTTTTGAATAAAACACTAACTATCTCTATTCTGATTACTGTACGACGCTTGAGAAAGTCCGGATTGCTGGGCCGATAGTCCAGCTTAACCTTGGAGGCATTTAGTGGGTCCCCACTAGTACTCACAATAATGCTTTCGACCTTTGATAGGGAGAATTCAAGGAGATTGATCTTCTTCTTCTTGAAAGTTCCCTTCAGCTTGTTTGATGAATTAGTCCGTGAGTAAACAACTCTTTCTTTTGAGGAGAAATCAATAAGCAGCGTGCTCCCAATAGTGATCTTTGCACGGAAGACTTCTTAGCCGATAAGATCAGCAGCTACATCAATAAGTCTAGAAATGTCCCTGACTTAATGGGCGAGAATAGCTAAGCTCAAACATATGATGCTTTCCTGCAGTTAAGTGGCCATATATTAGTTCCCGCCTACTCAACTTTTTTTACTTTCTCAGTTGTGTTTATTATTTGGAAATAAAGTGGGGAAACGGTTTGGGTTATAGTTGAGAACTATATCTTTAAGGAAGATGAAATTCAATTATCTAGTTGAGATTTTAACTTTCGTCAAAAAAATGTTTTAAATATGTAATAATGTTTAAGTAAGCATAGAAGTAATAGCACATAAGGATAATATATTTTTAGACCTGAGTAGTGAATGTTTTTACGTGAGTCCAAAAACTATTCAAATTCGTTGAATTCAATAAGTACTTTTCAGATTAACCCATTTCATTACCATTTTTTTTAATGTAGTAGAGGATATTGTTTCTTTTTTTTTAAACCGTATTGAACTCGTATAAAAAACCAATCAAAAAGAATATAATATTTTTTAATCACATGTTATTTATAATTATGATTTATTAAATAAAACTTAAAAAAAAACACAAAAATTGATTATTATTTTTAAGTTATTGGACTTATTTGCTTTTGTTTTCAGAGATATTGTACATACAAAATTTGTTATAACTGAAACAAAAATTGAGATTGGTTTTAGATTTTCAAAACATTTTCTAGATTTTTTTGTTGAAATCATCAAATATTATTTTCAGTCCCTGATGTTAAGAATAAAGCTTAATATTCTGAAGAATGTGTTAAAATAAAGTAAACATTTTCCAAGATAAAGAAATTTTTAATTAACAATTTCCTACTGATTTTGACTTGGATTTGAAGGCTTCATTTTTGGTGTCGTTTGGATTTAATACTCGTATATGCATAAATGATACTTACAGCGTTCCCTGGTGACCGCCACAAAGAGTCGAAAGATGCAGCAAACGGAGGCGATACGAAACGCATTGCGGCAACAACGGGACAAGCAGCGGGCAGAGCGTCACAGTTTCCTCATCACAATGATACCCATAAGTCAACAGGCTTCCCATGAGCCGGGCATGGAGCATGAGGATCACGAAATTGAAGAAGATTTGGATGGTACGCGTGCATCCTCGCATCTTCATCATGCCCACTCTCTCTTCCCATCGGTGTTGTGCTCATCGGTGATGCAGATCGTCGGCTGTTTGGACGATGCGGCAATTGGATCGGATGGAAATGCCGTCTACGAAGTTGCCTACCAAGTTATCTGGGTGTGTCTGGTCGAGGAGTCTGCACTGTTTTTACGCTATGTCTTTGAGCGTCTAACACGCGATCGCCAGGATCAGATGTTTAAGTTACTTCGACACCTAATCCGCTTCGTTCCACGTCTTCCACAACAGGCAGCCTTTGCTCTTTACAACTCCATCATCGGTTACATAATGTTCTATGTGCGATCATCCAACGAACTAAAGCAAGAGGTAAGTCAGCACAACATTTCTTTTATTTGTATTTATTTGTTGTTATTATTTAACAGTAGTAGTGGAAATCCCCGTAACTTTTAGTTATAAATGAAATTAAAATAAATGAAACCTTCTCTTTGAGCATTAAATGATTATAAAGAATACTTAATTTAATTGGCATTGACATTACAAATTTGAGAAATATGGAAGTTTGACATTTCGAAAAATGCTTACAAATCTTATATTTTATACAAAATTGTTTAATATTAAAGAACAATGTTTAACAATGTACATAAATGGATTTATTGATTTTATCAATGCTCATTAAAGAAAAGTTTATTATATGTATTTGTTTATTATAATGCTTAAGTAAATGTTGAAAGTGGTCTGTTAGATAATTAAATACTAATTGGAAATATTTCAAGCTCGTGGGATCAGCATTGTCCGTTCTGTGGATGGTTGTGCACTCGGTTCATGGAATTATGTTCAAGGATCTTAAGCAAATTTTGCGCAAGGAGCAATGCGATGCATCCATATTGTTAACAGCCAATGTTCCCGCTGCCAAAAAGATTGTTGTCCATGGCCCCGCTGATGACGACTACAATATACCATCACAGTTTCCCGTCCAGGAAGACACATTGTTTTGTCAGCTGCTGAAGGAGGCATTGGACTACTATCCCATTGATGAGAAGAGCATCACACACTATTGCCTGGTGGACTACAAGAGCAGTGAGTTCTCCTACCAGTTGCTTACTTCTCTTTTATAATGCTATTCCAACTTCTCCTATAGATAAAATACTAAATCCCAATTGGTATATAAGGGATTTGTATTTCTTCAAACGTTCGCAGTATCCGGAAGTGCGTTTAATGCTTATGCGTCCAGAGGAGTCATTCTTGGCACTCCAGAAGCAAGAGTTGACCAAGAAGTTTGTTGAAATTGGCAAGGTTCATCTCACTTGGGCCATTCTAAAGAATGTCGACATGGTCGTCCAGCGAGTTGTCTTCTTGCACGAGGAGCTGATGAAGCTGCCTTCCTTTCCTCGGAAGGCGCTTGAGGTGGACCTAGACCTTCATCATGGTGGGGAATATGGAAAAGTACTTCTTGGCCTGGATGTCCTGCATAAGTTTATGTGGGTCCGACTAATTGCCCGCATGTTTGAGGCGATGGCCGGAAACTTTGCCTACTCGGCGGACATTCAGCTCTTCCTGAATGTGCTCTCCGGTGCTTCCATTCTGCATGCCGAGGACTCGTGCATTATGCGCTACGTTATGGCCACATTCATCAATGCCGCCTTCAACTTCAAGAACATCTTCTCCACAAACGGCTACTTTATGATCATGCCCACCTTGCTCCAGGTTTACTCACTGCACCAGACGAACAAACTGATTACTACAACCATTGAGTACGCCGTAAAGCAGTTCTATCTGCTCAATCGGAAACCCTTCATTCTGCAAATGTTCGGTTCGGTTTCGGCCATTCTGGACACAGATGAGGATGGCACCTACGGGGAGGCACATAAAGTGCAGTCGAGTTGTCTATTCAATTTACTCCTCAGTCTGGAGGATCCCTCGCCGGATCCGCTTAATATTGCCGAGTTGGTCAAGGAGCCCAAGCCGCTGAAAGCCATTGACTTTTGTTACCACGATGAGGATGACGATGTCACCGTCCTCGACTGCATCACTCTATGCGTGATGGTTGTATCCTATTCAGCGGAGAGCACCCGGGGATACCAAATGCTGGCAAGTATAACAAGTGCAAGCCTTGGCAGGAACAAATATAGTTGCCGTTTATTAGATTTACATATTTGTAAAGTGTGGAAAGAGGCCGAAGTATTCCTTCCTGAAATAAGAACTTTTTTATCAAAGTTTTGTGTCAATTGTGGAACGATAGCACCTAATGTGCTAGAAAAACATCGAGTTTGCCACTTTTTAATACACTGCTATCCGTTAAAAATATAAATTAACTTTTTTTAATCCTTGCTCTTTTTAGATAATATAATCATGTTTATTCCCGATTTTGCATAAAATGGTAGAAAACGTGGCTACTTAGACTGCTTAACTATTTATTGCCCAGTTACTAAAAGAGTGTCATAATTTTGAAGACATGATTTTTGAGTTAATGCTGCAGAAATGTTCATTATGTTCTTATCTATAATGTTTAACATTTGTTCATACATTACACACTTTTGTTGTGTTGACAGCAAATGAGCAAATATGTATATACTTTATAGCGTCTTTTCCGTGGTCTGTTACGCATTTAACGAACTTAATAGAGGATCTGACTTTTAAAGTATAGGGTCTAAAAACGTTGTCTGCTTAAGTACAATACTCATAGGATTCTTTCAATTGACAGATTATTCTGGAGGCCATTCTTCCCTGTTATCTGCAACAAATCCAATCGCCGAGCTACATCCCACTCCAAGGAAAGTCCGAGCGAGATATTATACTTCAACTGGCGGTCGCCATCCGAACAATGGTGCACAATTGCGAAGGTCTCGCAAAAAGCTATAATGGACCCTACCGCAATAGTCCGGAGCACAAGGGATCCTCACAGCGCAACTGTAGTCGCGGACCACCCTGTTCGCCCGGCATGGACTTTGAGGAGGAGTCGCATACGAAGTATGCAACGGATCCGCGCACAAAGAACATGATGGACTCTGCCGAGGACTCGGAAATGATACGCACCGAGTACAGACGGCCACGTGATGTGCTGCTCTCTGTTGTGGCCGACTTTCTAACCAAATCGACGACTCGGCTAGCCGAGCTGGCCAAGAAACTGCCTACGAATGACACCAAACCAACCGAGGTGTTGGACGCAAAATGTCACATACGCCTGGCGGACATCGCCCACTCGCTACTAAAGGTATCACCCTATGACCCAGAGTCCATGGCCTGTCGGGGATTACAGCGATACATGCAATCGGTGCTGCCTCGCGCCGAGTGGTCAAATGATACACTGCGAAATGCTCTGGTCACCGTACTCCGCCGCATTGACAAGGTGTTCCTCAAGATATCAAAAAAGCCATCGATAAGACGTAATACGGATTGGGAAGCGGCAGCCGGATTGCTTAAGGGCATTCACGAGACGATCGTAAGGCATCCATATGTCCTCCACTGGCAACAGATGAAGACACTCATTAGCACGGTCCAGAATCTTATTGTCAATGAACCTGGCACCGGCATACCAGAAGGCGTCTCCAGTGCAGGTGCAGCGCTCATGTCTCAGAATCCGCCGGCCTTTTTCTGCTCGGCCGTGGTGCGTCTGGTGGCACTTCAGGTGGTCAGTCCCGTTGACTGTTTCTCTCTTGTCCAAATCTGCGGCGGCAGTGCCGAGTTTGCCACGCAGGAAAAGGCCGAAGGTTTTCTAATGCATCTGATCATGCCACTGTGCTTAAAAGTTTGCTCTGGTCGCGGTGTCTCCGATGTCGGAGAACTGAAAATGAGCGATGTCACATTCCTGCTCACCGCCGTACTAAATGCCATGAGCCCTCCGGCAGGTCGAACCGGCCAGGCGGTATCCCAGATTAATCGAGTTACCGGCGATCTTCGCGCCGGCTCTTTGACCTTCACTGGCAGCCGGGATGCCAAGCGACCGGCTCGCATTTCTGGCTCCCTATATCAAGCCGCCTTCCTGGCACTCCGCATTGTCTGCATTTGCTTTGAGAATCGTCTCTCCAGCGAATGGCCGCGGATTGTGCGCGTCATGCGTGACCTGGGCAGGCGGAATGAAGCGGCGCCCGATCTGTGGAGCTTTATGGAATTTGTGGTTACCCACCGGACGCCACTTTACATTGTGTTGTTGCCATTTATTTTGCACAAGGTATGATTCGAATATCCTAGTTACATCGATCAGCTTATTTGAATCTGATTCTCGCACAGATTTCACAGCCTCCGATTGGTGACCACGAACGGCACATGCAGTTCATAATAAGGGAACGACTGCGAGGCACACCACCGCAAGGTGGATTGAAGTCAAAGGGTGCTCTGCTCCTTGAGTTAGCCAGAGAGCTGCGCGATTTACGCGACGAGTTAGAGGACAAGCGATATGGTAACTATACACGAACAGCAGAAACATCAAAATCATTTTTTACCTCTCATATATCAGTGTCCACAGATCGCGAGAGTTCCGAGCAGAAGAAGAGTGACACTCCGGCCGCAACCAGCGTCGCAGATGCCCACAAGTCCCAGCAACGACCGTCACTGATATCCATATTTACGGGCACAACAACGGGACAGGCCACGCACTCGCATGTTTCCGCCGTGCCCATTGATTCCCGCAGTGGCTCTGGCGGCATATGCACTCCCAGCGATACACTCTCACAGCAGACGCTGCATCCACCGCGAGAATCTCTGTCCAGCAACTCCACAGGTCGGGAACCGCATACCACGACCAGCGAAAGTCACAGCGGTGACGTGGTCGTCGGATCAGCACCAACTTTAATTGGTCAATCATTAGGCAGTGGACCCAGTGGCTCGGGACATGGAATCACTACAGCCTCGCCACTGCCACCGGGCGTTGTCTCGCAGCTGTCTCATTCACAGTCGCTGCAGCAGGCGCCATTCAAGGCTCAGCCGCCAAAGCTGCGCTTTGTATCATCCGTTGAGTTTCGACACTCCTCTGGCGAGACGTCCACCACACCGCTCTCACCAGAGAGTCCCGCCGAGGACAGTTCGGGGATCACACCCGCTCGCGGTTGCAGCGCTCCAAGGCGGCCAGTCGTAAGACTTTCAGGTTAAAACGCAGTCGCCTTACTCCCATCGAGACTCCGAGCATTGTGAGCATTTAACATGGAAATATGATCAGGACACGCAGTTTAACTAATCGATTATTCTGCAGGTAACTCAGCTTTCCCAGGAGGAGCAACAGGCTAAAGCAATTGGTGAAATATCTTGGGATTCAGTATCACAAACTTCGTCCACATCCGGATATCGGGATAACAACAGCCTGCAGACGGGACTTCTTTCACCCGATGGATCGCTGGGCGGACTTACTCTGGGACGATCACCTTCTCAGCACTCTCTTCTGATGGTTTTTGAGGGTCAGGACGAAGACACACTTATTTAACAATCACAGAACGGCGACCGGGCCTATGAGCTTTAGGACAGCCTCAATCTAAATTAAATTCAAACAGATATTCTAGTTAGTATTAACGAATATGTAGTTGATGTTAAGTTTTATATAAGTACACATATGTGCGAATAGTTGTTTTCCATTATGTGCCCGATTTTGTATGTTTTAATGTAGCTCTATTAGAAAACTATTTATATTTCTCAAGTATCTTTAATTATTGACATTTTTGTTTGAAATAGCTGCCTTCTGTCGATTTTCCTTAACCAATTTCCGCCACTCCATCCATTTAGCTAATTCGGGTGGTTCGCTGCCGCTATTCTGCTGCTCCAGTTGCATGTAGTACGCCTCACGCAGTATCTTAAAGGCTTGAATGCTGTAGTAAGGCTGTTGAGTGACGGGATCAAAGTATCGCGCTGGAAGTCTTGTTATTGGACAGATTCCACTAGAGCCTTTGGGTGCCCGTTTCGGTCGGAAAATCGCGTGGAAAGCCTTATCATTGAAATCATTTTCGATCGTTACGAATGTACGCTCGCACTTTGACGCCGGATCTTTAGGATCATGTGGAAGCGAGGAGGTACGTGTAGGCTTACGCATAACAGGCATTGTGAGTGAATGATATCGTATAGTTGGGCCCGTGAAAACTCGTTTGGTTGGCCGTGACTTCTTTTTCTCAAGTTCCATTTTCTGGAATTTTTCTGTTTATTTTTGAAATTAGTTAGTAAAGCATTTCAATGGTAGTTGAAAGAATTGACTTGCCCAGAGACTTAATGTTTTCCTCCTCTGTGATTTTGGCTTCCTCAAGGAGTTCTTCTTGCGTGGGCATATAGTCCTCCACACGCACCTTTTTCTTCTTACGCTTGCGGGCATCGTCCAACTCCTTGAGCCGTATTTTTGTAGCTTGTGTTTTAATGGCAGTAGATGTACGAATAGATTTGCGACCAGAGTCCTGTACTGTAAAACGCGGGCGAACTCTACGTTTTACAACGCCGCCGCCACCGCGCTTTTTGTGAAGCGCATTTACGACTTTCGTGTCCTTCTTGACATTTGGTTTCGCGGGTTCCTGTAATAATGTTTTCCATTAGCATTTATCATATAAAGATATCGCGTCCCTTATACCTTATACGCCTTAGTATCAACGCCACCACGTTTGCGTTTCTTTTCAGGTGCGTCCTCTTGATCAGATACAGGTTCATCCTGTTCGTCGATACTAAAATCTGAGTCCACGACATCCTCTTCTTCATCTTTTTGTCTGTCGCATTGAATAGTTAAATTACAAATATGCTTTAATTTCTAATAATGATGTGGCACTTACACATATTCATTGTCATCTTCTTCATCCTGAAATCCGCCATACGAAGTCTTGTAGAATTCGTCCTCTTCCTCGTCCAGCAGTTTGGCTATTTTGCTGCCAGCATTGTGGCGGCGTGAACGTGATGCAGCCATCAAAAACTTCAATATTCTTTAAAGTACAATAGTTTTCAAAGTTATTGGAATATTTTCGACTGTAAACAAATTTATTTGGCACTCTTCTTCTTACAAATAACATTCACCACAAGAGGTGCAAAAATCAATTTACGCGGGCACAGATTATTTCGATGTAAAGAAAACAATTTCTTTATCGTTACTGCGAACTTTTAAGTGTAGTAAAGAATCAACAACAACAACAATAAAATATACAATTTTTGTTTTCAATGGCTTAAAATAGCAAGTTGTTTCTTCACATAAAAATAAATGCGATGAGTCGATTGTAAAAATAACATATCGATGTTTTCCATCATTCACAGCCACTTCCTTATTCACACAGAATGAGAATGTGTGAATGGCAAGGAAGCTAAATCGAATTTTAAATTCGTTTACAATAGATTTAAATAAAAAGCAATACTTTTATAATAATATGCTCAATTATATAATACCGCTTTCACTAAAAGGTTGACTTAAAATGATATATGTATATATTAATTTCTACATTCAATTTGATGCAGCGTATTCAATAGGTTGCGTGAACCGAATTCTTCGACTTTCGCCTCTTTGAGTTTGTTTTCTCGGCGATCTGAATGCACTTTGGACTTTCACATTTCAACATTGATCGACGGCAATTGAATCAGTTTCAGTGCAGACTTACTTTATCAAGCGAACGGTTTACAATTTGCAACATACAATGATTAACTCTGGAAAATTAGCGGGACGAACCCTCTTCATTACTGGGGCATCCAGAGGAATTGGCAAGGCTATTGCCCTAAAAGCAGCTCGTGATGGCGCTAACATAGTAGTTGCGGCAAAAACAGCAGAGCCACATCCAAAACTGCCGGGCACCATCTACACAGCTGCTGAAGAGATTGAAAAGGCTGGCGGACGGGCTCATCCTTGCATCGTGGATGTGCGCGATGAGAATCAAGTGCGCACCGCTATTCAGGAGGCAGTGGCCAAGTTTGGAGGTATTGATATTGTTGTGAACAACGCCAGTGCCATTTCTTTGACCACCACACCGAATACTGATATGAAGCGTTATGATCTGATGCATCACATCAATACACGAGGCACTTTCCTGGTGTCCAAGGAATGCTTGCCCTATTTGCAGAAGAGCAATCATGCACACATACTAAACATTTCGCCGCCTCTTAGCATGAAGGCCAAATGGTTTGGACCTCATGTTGCCTACACAATGGCCAAATACGGTATGTCCATGTGCGTATTGGGCATGGCGGAGGAGTTCCGCGACCAAGGAATTGCAGTAAATGCTCTTTGGCCCCGCACTGCCATACACACGGCCGCAATTGAAATGCTCACAGGCCCAGACAGCTCCAGTTGGTCGCGTAAGCCTGAGATTATGGCGGATGCTGCATATGCCATACTGTCCAGAGAGCCAAAACAGTTCACTGGACAATTCTTTGTTGATGATGAGGTGCTCGAATCTGTTGGAGTTAAGGATCTCATAGATTACGCTTGTGTGCGTGAAAATGCCGACAATCTGATGGTCGACTTTTTCGTTGAAGCAAAGAACGCACCTGTTGATGCTCCGGATGCTGCTCCGGTTGCCGCATCTGGAGATGCTAAGATACCTCAACTATTTAAGAAAATTGAATCATTGCTCTCCCCTGAAATAGTTTCCAAGACGCAGGCCGTCTATCAGTTCAACATCAATGGCGCCGAGCAAGGCACCTGGTTTTTGGATTTGAAAAATGGTACTGGCGCCTGCGGAACTGGTGCGCCACCAGCTGCCCCAGATGCAACACTGACCATGAACTCCAACAACTTCTTCGACATGTTCTCAGGTAAACTGAAGGCTGCCCCAGCCTACATGTCCGGCAAGCTAAAGATTAGCGGTGACTTCCAAAAGGCTCTTAAGTTGGAGAAACTCATGAAGGCACTAAAATCCAAGTTGTAGATAGTAATCATTCAATTTAATAAAATAAATACATATAAAAATACATTAAAAAACTAAGCATCACAATATTTCTTATCAGTCCCAATGTGCATTTAAATGAATGTTTGCCGGCATAGAATAATAAAGAGACATTCTTATCGACACGCCGAATATATATATATATATATATAGCTTTGTCGAACACTTAAAAATATGAATATTTCTGATCATATATCATATATATATCATATATATATATATATATATATGAAATATATATATATATATATATATATATATATTCATCCCTAGGTTATTTGCTTAGTGATAAAAGGTAAATGACGTCAATCGGTATTATTCGATAACGAAGTTGTCTGTTCAGTCGCGCAAATAGTTTCAAAGCTTACGGAAGACATTTCTCTCGAGACATTGGCACATACATATATATATAAATAAGGTAATAATTAGTCAAAATTGAGTACAATGATAAAATATAACTTCAATGGTTTTGGGTTTTAGTTGCACGCACGAGATACATACATATGTATGTAAATACCAAAATGGATAAAAAGAAGCTGAGCGAATTTACACACTTACAAAAAACCCTCATAGGTTGCTCAGAGATAAAAAAGCGACTGATCAGATACGCGAATTTAAAGAGAGCCATGTTTTGGGTGACAGCAAGCTCCTAAACAACACAGAAATTTTTGAGAAATGTGATAAGTTGCTCCAGGAAACAGAGGTACCTCTAACAAGGGAGGCATTCCGAGATTTGTTACAATTAGGAATTGGTCAGAAGGAAAGAAAAGCGCTTCAAGAGTCTCTAGATGGCGAACGGACAAAAAGCAATCTCATCATTCAAGAAATACAAGAAAGCTGCGCCAATAATATTGTCAACATGAAGGAATTCAGTGACTTTACGGAGTATATGTTTTCTAAAGCCAAGTAACTCATTTGTACCAATTGAAGTTAAAGAATAAATATTTCAATATTTTCATCAGCCATATTAGATTCCTTTTGTAAGCGCAGTGAGTCTTTATTTTATATTTCTTCACCATTAAAACATGCTTTTCTACAATTCCCACATCTGGAAACTCTACCAGGCAACACTCGATCTTTTTTTTATCAAGATCCCACTTATCGGAATTATACAGCCCTGGCTCACTATCGATTACAGTCTTAAAAATAATCGATAAGCCGTCTTTTTTAAAAAGATTTTTTCATCTCCGACATATATTAAGACAATGTTGTCAGAAGCTTGTTATTAACCGTTTCCATAGTACTGAATAGGGTTGTCGAGTCATCGATGAAAAAAATAAAATGTTATGCAATTGCTTTTTATTCATGTTGGATTTTACTTGTGATAAATTTTTGTACTTATTTTAAATTCAAATGTCTTTAATTTGTAGAGTTTTTCATGTTATTTAATTTTCTTTCTAATTGGTCGTAACATCATAAACATATTGATTATTTTACAATCAATATTAAGTATTAGTAATTATCAATGTGTAGCAGCACAAACTCATTTTAATATTGTATTAGGAGTTGATCCACTAATAAATTATTAAGGATATTCCCAAAATATGTGTTGATTAAAATAAAATTCAATTTGGGTCTTGTGGACAGAAAAAAGCAAGGAAAAAGGAAAATAACATTGAGACTGACAGATTTTTTCAGTAGTAATTATCAATGTGTAGCTCAAACCCATTATAATATTGTATTAGAAGTTGATCCACTAATAAATTATTAAGGATATTCCCAAAATATGTGTTGATTAAAATAAAATTCAATTTGGGTCTTGTGGACAGAAAAAAGCAAGGAAAAAGGAAAAAAACATTGAGGCTGACAGATATTTTCAGATACTCGGCCATAGATGTATATGTTTTGGAAACCCTTATTATTGTAAAAGTTTAATTCGTTTTTCTGGATCTGATCGAGCTTTTATACTTATCGATTAGTTCCAAGAGTTGGGTTTTCTAGTTCAATGTCCCGTTCATTTGATCTTTTTCATAACGAAACAACTTAAGAAAATCGATGTTTCTTCCTCTAATTCCATCCCTAACCAATTCATCAAATGTGACTGAATATTAATCGATTGGTTTGTTTATTAGACGTCGGTAATATCAGATCCGCGGAAAATATATGGTATTTGGACCAGATAACTATAGCTGAAGACACACTCATCATGGCGTCATCGTCGTACAAGGTTTGCTTATATTTATTTTTTTTATATATAAATGATGTACTCAACAGCAACTAACTTATGTTTATATTCACACAAAATGATTGTAGAACAAAGCTAGGCATTTAATCAAGTGCTTTTGCGGTTGCTCGGATATGACCGTTGAGGAAGTGCAGCGCATTTTCACTCTTACAAATAGTGTACAACAGACTCTACTGGATGCTGATGCCAAGAAATTACTTCGTCGGTATCTTGAGCAGAATCGATCAGGTGACAAAAACGAAGTCGAGCAGAACCTGGATATATATGAAAAATGTGACGAATATTTGCAAGAGGATCAGCGTACTTTTACGCAGGATGCAGTATATGAACTTTGTGACTTGGGATTACCTTATGATCTGGAGCAGGATCTGGCTAGACGCACTCGTAATGGCCAGCGCACAGAGATTAATCTTGGTCTTATTCGCATCCAGGGCAAATGTCGCAATGAGATTGAAGCGAGCAGCAATTTTCAAGATTTTAGGAATGCAATTCTTGCAAAAAATGAGGCGTGTGCCCAATAATTAAATATAAAAAAGATAAAGATACCTTTTCGTGTTCATATATTAGTGCTAAAGTGATATAGATTAATTTTTGGTAACCGCACTAAACCTCACATGCTAATTGGTTCTTTCCCCACCCATGATCACAATGTTTTGTAACTGATTCCACTAAACCGTCCCACGGTTCACTTCTAGTCATTAATTAAATAATAGTTATAAGTGTGCCTTAAGACAAGTACCGCAATAGAAGAGAAATATATTCTTACAACTAAAATATTTTATATTTGTATGTTTATTCTGGTAACAATGGATTGAATGCGTAATGCTTTAGGTTTTCTTCCAAGAGTAATACATTTCCATTGGCTTATTGACCTGAAGTTAAAAGAAATGAAGAAATTAGTTTTGCATCGATAGTTATTTTCTTGTAACCTACCTTCCAGAATTTGTCATTGACCTGATGTAGTGTCTGGTTGCCATTTAAAATAACCAACTGTTGTGGCTGTGGAGCGACGTAGATGCAAAAATTGAGAAGCCGACAGGCTTCCGGTAAATCAGCGCCTAAATCAAGGGTCAGGCGCATGGCTAGATACTTGCTGAGATGGTCCACAGTCGCATTGGCTGTGGTTTTAATGTACCGTATGCAATTGTCTTTCAGTGCTCGGATTAGCTGGTTATCAGCCGACATTTCTGTGGGATGCGGCTTAAATACGAGCTCAATTTCATCATTGATTCCCAGTTCACCATTGCCTTCACCCTCTGTATCGATATTTGAATCGCCTTCTGTGCGACAGTCCATTTGTGAGTCTGATTCCGACTCCTCGGATCGTTCGGAAGTCATCACTGACATAGCTCGCTTGGGTTTTGAGCTACTTGAATTTGACGGCACTGGCGAGGGAGTACTTCTTATGGAAGGTGGATTGGATGCATCATCCACTTGCATGCGACTCGATGAAGTACTTGCGCCTGATGTTCCGGCAGCCGTTGCCGCAATTGCAGTAGTATTTATCGGTGCGGGTGTGCCTGATACCACACCAACTGCAGATCCAGTACTAGCAGCATCACGGTTCTCGCGATCAGTGCCATTTGTATTACTATTGCTGTCGTTTGAAGCTGTGTCGTGCGCATGAACTGCATTAGATCCAGCACGAGTGGCACTAGCGCCGCCTCCTCCACCTCCACCGCTGTTACCTCCACTATTGTTACCACCACCACCAGCACCACCGCCTTTGTTGGTGCGGAAACGTTGTGGTCGATTTTGTGATTGAAGCTTAATGCCCTCATTGATCGAGTTCACAAGAGCTTGTTGTGATTGTGCTTGATTAAATTTAGCCATTTGTTTCTCTTGTATAGCCTCATACTCCTCCCGGCTAGGGTAGATTTTAGATATGAGCAAATCAAAATTGGGGTCAGCTCGCAATGAGCGTTTTGAGACAAGTTTCTTGCGGCAAGTGGGACACTCTTTATTTCCCGAGCGTAGAGCTGTCACAATGCAGTCCGAGCAAAAGCGGTGTAAACACTCTTTGGTCGTCATGGTTTTCTTTAACATGTCCAGGCAAATGGGGCACATTAATTCGCTGTGTAAACTTCGCGGTGATACAGCAATTTCGGTACTGTCTGTAATTATTTCTTGAGGTTTGCGCTGCAGCTCGTACAGTGATAAATCCCATGTTTTATTTTGTGTTGGTTCTAGTGAAGCCATCCTCTCTTGCTTTTTCCTAATTTTGTATATTTTCTACCACAATTTTCACTCTACTCTGAATATATTCGATAGTCACGATGTTTGTTTACCATCGAACCAATGCTATCGAATTACTGCAACAAGCATCGATACCATAGATATCGCTATCGAGTATAATTCGTTGTACATGGCGGGCGTATTTAACGAGTTGCCAGATATGAAAAATAAGCCAGGGTGGCAACATTTGAAAATCATCTAAACCGCCTTATCACCGAGTTTTTGTGTGACACAATCCAAAACGCGCGCATTTAAAGGTTTTCTACATGTTCAACAATAATTCAGCAAAAAATAAACAATTTAATGTAAATTCGAAATTAGTTAAAATAAACTTAACCGTCTTTATGAAAACTTAAAATTATGTTGTTCCTCAGGGAAAGAAGCTATGCAGTCAGTTAAATTTAGCAGAGACAAAAAATTCAAAAGCTCTTAACATATTTGTTCAAAGATTTTAAAATTATAACGTTTTCCAGCTTTCAGATAGATAAAAGCTTTATATTTAAGAACACTTTGGAAATTGATCACAAAATGAAAGTAGACTTGAATCTACCAATATATTATGACTAACGGTTGCCGCGATTATTTACCTTCATTATACCGAATACATCTCCACGGAACAAACACGCTGCCATAGTCCGGAGAGTAATATAAAGACGTCTCTGCGGGAAACAGAAACTTGATTGCGATGCACACACTAAGGCACACATAAACAACAATAATTCCAAGCCGATCGTGGTACCAATATTCCCCGATTTCAAAAAATTAAAAGTATGTGACCATCTAATTTGTCATAGCGATCTAATAAATACATTTTACATACATACGTTCTGCACTTGATGCTCAAATTGCAATGCACATTTTAAGCGTTTTTTCTTTAGCTAATCCCAATCGTGAGCTCATGACAATTATCTGCTTGATTGGCAGGTGTCAATCTGTCAATCAAACACGTTGCATTTTTAAAGCATTTGAAATTGCCGCCAAATATGGATTAAGTGTTAAATATCCGTTAACTAAATCGCATTTGCACAGAATCGCAGAAAATCGTCCCATATAATGTGTGGGGGCCAAGAATGTGCTAAAACCATTCCACATTGACAACTGCGAATGCTCAAGACGTTTTCCCAGCCAAAGGTTTTTCCAGCCAACGGCATTCATTGTCTGACTGAGCTTCCCATTTCACTGGCTTGTCACACTGGCTGCGCATGCGTCCAAGTTAATGTGACGAGGCAGTAACATGATTTAAATATACTTATATATGTGTACAGTAAGTCAGGTAATTTTATTCAGGGGAAAACGTTTCACAGTGACTACAAACGTATAATCGATTTGAAACTCCATTTATGAAATTACCTTCCAGAACCAAGTATGTTAGTCCGTTTGACAACTTTCAAACAAATTAATTTATCAAAATGTTATACAGTAGAATCCGATTATAAGAACTCCGCTTATAGCGTTAGTCCGGTTATTGTGACGGAAACTCGATGGCTTGGTTGGTTCCCATACAAAGTTATATGAAAGGACCGCCGGTTCGTACGTCAGTTCGTCTCCGCTTTTAGCGAAAAAGCGCTTATTCAGAGGACATTTTTCATAATTCAACTGGATATTGCGCCGTGCCAAAAAAAAAATACCGCAAAATAATGCCAACAAATTTAAGCGAAGCCACAAAAATGTTTACAGCGTGCATATGCAGATCTTATGCCTATATTCCATGAGATGTCCCGTTATATTTCTAGTTTTTCTGTTTTTCCAATAAAACTTAATGCGTAAATTCGCCAAATGTGAGTTAGTGCACTAAATGCGCATGATGATAATAAAAAATTAATTTGTTTTATGTTAAAACATATTACGAACATGGCAACATGTTTGCCTGTGTTTTTCAATAATATTAACTGAAATAGAGAATAACGATCATTGAGATCAAAATAATGGGAGACCACTTAAGTATGGTTGAAAGTTGTTAAATATATTTACGAATTCATTTACCATTTCCAATAAAAAGTTTTCAACTATTTCACTCATGTAAAGTAATTGGGCATTTGTTAGACTTCAAATAGTGCGAGTTTTCGCTGTATTTTACTTTTAAATATATAATTGAGTGGCACCAACATCTACTTATGTCACGTTCGCATCGTTTTGGACACTTTCCTTTCAAAACACTGAAACATATTGCAAAAAAAACTATGTTTAGAAGTGAGAAACGAATTGAAAATTCGTTTATTTGTGACTTTTTTACAAAACACTGGTCACGTTCGCCATAAGGCAAACATATATAATTATTTAAAAAAAGTTAAGCTCATAAAAAATAAGGGGATAAAAGTATATGATCGAAATGTCTTCACCTTTTTTTTGTTAACTTAATGCCTATGTAAATTATTTTTCATTGTCAAAACAATATCTTGACTAACTGTATGTACATAATATAGAAGACGCCGTAATGCCAATGACTGGGAAATCAGCGGGACATGCGTGACATGGCTTTGAGGTCTTTGCCAAAGCCTAGACATAGACATTTATTGGTGGAGCTATGCAAGTAACTTAAAATGCCTCATTAGAGAGTGGCTAATTATCGGTAAGTGGAAGCGTGCCTGCCCATCAAAACTGCTGTGTCACGGTCTAACTGCACAGCCAATCAGCATCCCTGTCAGTTTCAATTTATTGAATTTCTAATTCTACAAATCTACAACCTAGCCAAGTTTGACACCAATTGAACGAACCAATCATTGCGCCCACACGACGCTTGAGGATCAGTCGGCTCTGTCTGCTGTGTGCTCAATTTAGTTTGGTAAGTCAGTCGCAGGTTCATGACCCAAATGCCTGACTGCATGGAGAAGTCATTTGTGGCATTTAAAGCTTGAGTCTGCGCTTTATTGACATTAATCATTTGCAGACTCTTGTTAAAAGTTGCAACCAAACGAGTACTTGCAACCTCATCTTCATCTTCCTTCTCATCCTCACCCTCACCCTCATCCTCATCCTCGTTCCATGGTGCATAGTTTCTTTTATGTCTTGTTTATGGTTAGTTGTTAATTACAATACATGTCATTCCTCTGTTCGAGAATTCAAAGAAATATCATTTATTCTTCCTTTCTTCTCTTTTTTCTGTGGCTTTGCTAGTGTGAATGCAATTTTCCTAACTTTTTTTCTATTTTGGGCTCTGTCAACTCAATCATTCAGCGAGAGACCGGAAGGAAACGGGAGCTATTATTTTTCCATTCTTTTGTTGCCTGTTTTCGGGTCTCTTGTGCAGTGTTGCCAACATTTTTCAGGAAGAAGTCGCCAGATTGGACAAAAATAAAAGCGAAAAAAAGCTAAAATCCAAGATATAACATATATTATAATAATAATATATTAATAGACACTGGACTTTAGGGTTACATTTTAAAGCCAATTGTATTGAATTACACAAATTTTGCCCGCTGTTGGACTTACAAAACCCGCAGATCTGACGAGAAAAAAAAGCTAAATTGGCAACACTGCTCTTGTGTCTCGTCTGCGCCATTTTGTTTGCTAATGTTTTACTTTATTTCTTCTCAATGTCTGCAGAGTCAATTGTTTTGCAGCTCCGAGTGAAAGTTTGTGCCACAAAATTTGTAGTGTATAATTGAGCATGGCGATGGAAATAAACTCAATCCGTTGTTTAAGGCTAAGCAGAGCTTAGCAATTTTGTTGTTGCCACAATTTGTCCAGCGTTGTAGAGCGTTGAACATGCCACTTAACCTTAACACAGACCCTGCCCCTGGTCGAACTCAATTGCTGCAACTGTAGTGCATTCCACGTCGGCTCCCACCACACATAACGTAAGATACCACAGCAACATCTAACATCCCCATCCCCCATTCCCATCCCGATACTTATCCACCTCCAGCAGATGGCCAACAATTTGACAACAACGAGCTGGCGAATGCCCGCCCAATTTTCAACCCAACCTCAAGTCCCAAAACCGTTGCCTGATGTTTTGTGCTGCTGAAGAGGCAGTGCCAGAGCCACCACAGCAGCAACGACAACAACAGCAGCAACATCAACGACACAACAACGGCAACAACCACAATAGCAACACAATTGGAGTTTTCAATTGCCTGCTGCTGTCCAAATATTGCCAGATCCGTGGCTAGCTCATTATTACGAGTGCGAAGCGCTCTTTGTTTTTTGTTTTTGCATTGGCATTGGCATTGGCTTTACCTATGGCCGGGCCATAAATAAATCTCAATTAAAGTGCAACCCTTTTTAAAGGAGCTGGGGGCGTGTTCGTTCGGGATTCAAACAATCAGTCAGCGGTCAAGTGAACAGGCTCGGAACTCAAACTCCCCTTTCCTCCTTGTCTCCTTGTCTACTGTCCAAAGTTTGTCTCACGTTCACACCACGCCCGGGAAACACAGACGCCTTTTCGGCAGCCATGCTTTATTCCTTTGTATGCGCGCAACTCGAACCACACCCCCACCACACCCCCGTTCCATTCAACCACCATCATCTAGCATGTTGCATGCAGCTTATATTTATTCTATTAATACCCTTGCAGAGAGTTTTATAATTTTTTTACTAATTGTGTAAAGATGTTTTTAACAGAACTCCAAAATTAAAATTTACATATCAATGTACTATGAAATTAGATAAATCAAAAAATCGCAAAATTATAGAACTATGACGTTTTTCAATTTGTCCGATACTTAAAGTTTTCTAAATTTCCCATAATTTTAAATGAGATCAACTTTCGTAAAAACGAACTATTTTTTGTAATTAGAAATTAGATTTCGTAGGATATGTGGTTTTTTTTTTTTTGGTATTTTCTATTATGTTTTCATTTGTCTCTTTGATTTACAAATATTGGTCAATTCTTATTTTAATGCGCTTGTCTCCCATTTACATTGTTATTGTTATTTAAGGGTATATAATCTTCGGCATGACAAAGATAACTTTTAATTCTTCTCTTATTTTCTTTCCGATTTGGACTTCGGTGTCCGGCCTAGGCCATGGCCAAGTCGCAGTCGGAGTCGCATTCGCTGAGCGTGACTTTCTTATTGTTTGTTGTTGTTTTGTTTGTTGGCTTTTTGCATACCGACAACAGCAGCAGCAGCAGCAACAAAAACAACAACAACGAAAGAAGCGATGCGACGCGACGTAAACAAAAAAATAGAAAAGCCGAAGAGGAGACCGAACACCGAGCAAAAGAACGAAACCAAACCCAAACTCAAACTCAAAACCAAAGCCAAAGCCAAAACGTTGGCGACTTGGCACAGACCGGGAACAATTCCCATTCAGTCTTTGGCGAGATTTTATCGCGTGCGGACGTGTCTGCGGATTGCCAACTGCGAATAACTCGAAAAGTATTCGCATTCGTATTCATACTCACTGATTCAACCGTCTCTCGAGCTTAGATGTGAGTGCAGATTTGGCGCCACCAAGCGATGCATCAAGCATAAATAAACAATTACAATCAGTAGCAAGTGCCAAACAACAAAACAGTTTATGCTAATCAATATGAGTGCAACAAGAACGATAACTGCAACTGCAACTGCAACAGGACGATCTACAAACTGGAGCTGGCTGTGGTAAGTCTGTCCTTTTTTTTGTTTTTATGGGATATTGGTGCGCCGCAGCCAAAGGAATCCCTTGTCCCTGTCTTTGTCCCTGTCCGTTTGTGTTGCAGCTACCAACTTGGCAGCGACCTTCGTTTGCGTCCACTTGCAGCTGTATGCAGGGAAATGGAGGTGAATGAGGGGAATATCAATAGCTCTTTTGTGGACAGTTTGAACACCTACCTTGTGGGCGCGAACTGTATCTCTGTCTGAGTTGCTGTGTCCAGCTTTGTGGAGGCAAGCTTTGCCTTGTTGCGTTGCATGTGCAGGCAACAGCGATGCTTGCAACGCAGTCGTGCTCTGTGGAAGCAAGCAGAGATTCGAGGCATTAGCTGCGGGAATTTGTTGTGTCAATATGTGAATACCTTTTGGAATACAGTTGCTTGACCTCAGTTAGCTTCTTGGCCTTCGCTGCAGCCTCTTTTTGTGCTGCTATCTGTGCTTCTTTCTGGGCCTCTTTTTGTGCTTCTTTCTGTGCTTCTATCTGTGTTTTTCTGTGCTTCTTTCTGTGCTTCTTTCCGTGCTTCTTTCTGTGCCTCTTTCTGTGCCTCTACTGCATCCGACATTCGTTGTTTGTGCAATTCCAGCTGCTTGAGCTCAATCAGCTGATTTATAGACTCCACCCCTCTAAATAACAACTGTCCCTGACTGCAGCTAGATCTCAATAGCAGATGGAGCAGCTTCAAATGCGGCGCCAATAGTTCCTCCTGATCCTGCGCCAAGGTTGTCTGTGAGCAACTATGTCGACATGGCAATCCTTCCACTGTCTGAGTGCTGACCACGCGGGTGACGCACGTCTCCAGCATCGTTTGTGTCCATCTAGTCTTGTTATTCAATTCCAATTGAGTGGAGCGGTCCCCCGTCATGAGGAACTTCGTCTGGCTGCCCGTTGTGGAATGAGCTTTAATGATAGTCTGTTGAAGTCGGCAAATCTTCAAGCTAAGATCCACTGTGTCAACTCTGGCGTCACTTAGTGCCAGAGTCAAAGTTTGACTCGCCGTATTCGTGACTCCTGGAATTGGTAGAAGGCTGCTATCCGAGACCCTGACACTGGGAAGTCTGGGACATCGCCTCGGAGCTTGGCGCCGCTTCAAGTGACTGGAGCGTCCAGTTCTAAGACGTCTCATCCGTTGTATCGTTAAGATATCCTTCTGTATCTCATAGCAAACTATGTAGCTGTAAGTGCAAATATGGATGATTCGAGATTTTCGCTAAGTTTCCTTTCCCTCCCCTCACCTCACTTTGCCCTTGCCTTGAATGCGTTTGTGCATCCGCAATGTTTCCTCCGTCGTCTTCGACAGTTGCAACAAGGCCTTTAGGTCAACTTTAAACATGGCATTCAATTTGGACAAACAAACAACACACAAATCAATTGTAATAAATAGTGAAAATACAAATATTTAAAAATTGTTCTTTCGTTTTTGTGAAATTTATATAAAATCTTACTATAATACTTTAAAAACTTTTTTTCGGCTGTGTGTATGTGAAATATCTGTCTGGTGTCTGTGTCGCCTCCGTCTGCTTCTTGCCACAAATCTGTTCAATTTCGACACGCAGCCCTTTAAATTTGCACGCAAACTTTGTTGTCGTTGCTGTTGTTGTTGTTGTTGTTGTTACTGTTGTTGTGGTTGTCGTTGTTGCCGCTGTTGCCGCGGGCTCCTTTGTGTTGCTTTCATTAATAATTCAAAAGTGCCACATATGTGCCGTCTGCTTTTCAGAAGGACGAGCACAGGCAACAAAAAACAGTTTATAAAAAGGCAACTGCATTTGATTATTTCGCAATTTATCAATACCTTTTTTCGTTTTGTTTTGTGTTGGTGGCCATCGCTAAATACGTGTCGATTAAAGTGGTTTTTGATTTGCCACAGCCTGTGCGAGTCAATGACTTTTCAGTCTTTCGACTTGCCCCCGCAAGGGCCAGGCGTCCATCAGTTGTGGCAGCTTCTAATCCTGCCCAAAGGGCTGCATCGATTCTCCATTTATTTTACTCACAATTTATATGCCCTTCCAGCCAAGTGCTTCCCGAAGATATTATAGTTCAGTTCCCCAAAACTGAAGCTTTAAATTTCTTTGACTTCGTAAGTCAATTGAAGTGCTTAGTAAAAATTAATCGATTGAATTTAGTTTTAATTATCGTTGAAAAATAAAAATAAATAATAATAGCCAACTTTCATAGTTACATTATTTATCAAAAACAAGAAGATCAGGCAATTCTTCTCTTTGAGCAGCTATTACTTTTGCTTCTAACAATTTTCTAACGATATAAGAGTATTTACATATCGGCTTAAATTTCTAGCAGAGTTTTCTTTATATTTCGCATAAAACGTTGCATGAATTATGTGTGTGAGACTTGGGGCAGCGACTTGTCTTGGGATCCACTGCCAAATGCCAGACACGTTGCAAGTTGCACGTTGCACGTTGCCAGTTGCACGTTGCAAGTTGCCAGTTGCAAGTTGCTTCGTTGTGGTCGCCTTCGGTTACATTTCGTCAATACATATGTATGTACGTGCATAGTTTGTATATATGCTTAGATATTGAATGCACATACATGTCCAGTGTAATTTGTGACTCAAAGAGCTTAGACCTGGTTTGGGTATGGGGCCTGGACCTGGTTATAGCCAACTGCTTAGCCGGCCAATACACTCGACACTCGCAGCTGCACTATACAGCGAGCTGAGCGACATCGATTGCCACAGCCCAGTGATTATGTGGAACAGTTTTGGGATAAAAGCCTCCAAGTGGAATTCTCTCATGCTCATAGTCATCATATCATCGTCATCGTCATCGTCATCAGTGTGTGTCATCATGGCTTTCCACTGAACCGTTCATTTCAGCGCATGTGACTTTCCTCTTTCTTCTGCCGCTCTCCCCTCCGCTCTGTGGACACATGAACGTGCTCATTTGCATATTTAGCCGCTTTGCTTTGCGCTTTCTTCCTTATTATTGGAGAGCTTTGGAAATGTGCTGTGTTGCTGGGAGGGCCAATGGTCGGATGGGTTTACAATTTCAAAGGTTGACCGCTTCTGCAAATGCAACTCGAAGACTCGAAGAAGGCGTGGTACAGTTCTGGACTTGGATTACAGGGCAGCGTCCACTCCACTTTCAATCGAATGCTGATTGACCCTGAACTCTAGAGTCCTGAAGTGAACTAAAGTGACGACGGCAAGCGGCTTAATCCCTTATAGAATTTCGCACATAAAAAGGGCTGACCATAAAATTTATTTTATTTTGCAGTTTATGCTGCTTCGTTTGTCTAGCTGCATTTGCTCAGGGCAGCAGTGGAAGCGGCGCTGGCAGTGGCAGTGGCAGTGGCAGTGGCAGCATCAGCGGTAGCAGCAACTTGGCAAAGTCAATGGCAACGGCGACTCCCAAGGATGCCACGCACATGTACAAAATCAAGAGGCAACAGCTGCAACTGAAGGCCATAAACAGTGATAGCAGCAGCAGTGTGGCAGCTCCTTTGGCAGCTCCTGGCGGAAGGCAACAACTGACAAGAGGCGCACACGGACTCAACAAGAAGATGCTGAAGTGAGTATCGAGTATTCAGGCACCTCACCTCTCATTTTGGGCTTAATTAATGCAACGTGTCTAGTGCCAAGGAACAAGAATAACAACAAATCTGAAACTGTTGACACACACACACACACACTCACACACACGCGTGTGTTGGCCATGTTGTTGCTGCTTGTTGCTGACGTGTCTGTTGCGGCCATAAATTATATTATGAAATATTCATGGTAAACGTTTAGAACTTGCCAGACAACGCAGCACGCCCTCTTCCCTCTCCCCTCTCTCCCCACTTCGTTGGCAACTAACTAAACTCCCCTCTTTCCATCCAATCCACTCCAATCTCTGCCACCTTCTTACTCTTTGCGCTTCTTATTGTTTTGCTTTGTTTTGTTTTGGTTTCGTGTTGCACATGCAGCAAAATGGGATTCATGAAGGTGAAGGCGCCCAACAGCCATAACCGGAAACGCTTGGCGGTTGAGTCACGACGTCACGCATCGCGGGATGATTCACACATGTTCATCATCAAACTGCCGCCAAATCTGCACTACTATGCAAGTCCCAACGGTGTGAGGAATTCGCTTGATGTTCCATCAAAGACGCAACATCCACATCCCCATCCACATCTACATCAAATGAGCAACAGCATCCATGACAACGCACACAAAATTGCCGCGTTCCTCGCGACGGATCCAACTAAGGGAACCGAGCCAACTGAGGCGTCGGCGTTGAAAACTAACGGGAAAAAGGTAAACGGGATTCCATTAGGTTACACCAAAGACGCAATAGCAACAACAACAACCAGAACAACCACAACAATGTTAAGAACTGGCCATAATATATTGGTAGCCAGCCTCGAACCTGGTCTCGTACCTGGCCAACAACTGACGATAAAAATCGCGCGCGCTTCAGCACAAAACAAATTGTAAAACAAACCAAAAAAAAGAAAAAAAAAAGGAGGAGAAACAAACACACTGATACATAGATAAAGCAGAAAATGGATTACCCATTTGAGTCGAGCCGAGACGAGTCGAGTCGAGTCGAGTGTTGCAGCCATGGCTCACCCATATAGCCAGCAAATAGCTGGAACGCACCGGGCCTGGCCAACTGGCGACCGACTTACCAACTTTGGCACAGCTTCCAGACACTCTCGGCCGTGGCAGTTGCAGTTGCAGTTGCACTGCAATTGATGTGGCTGCAACAGTTGCAATCCACTGACAGGCTTTCCACAACTTTAGCTATTTATATACGCACAGTAGAAGACATTGTTGTTGCTGTTGTTGTTGCTGTCGTTGTCGTTGTTGCTGTGTCAATGTCAATGTTGGAGGATGTGGAAGGCATACAAATTATTACGCTCTCACGGCTCGAGTTGTAAATGAATATGCAAGCGATGTCCATTAAGCAACTCGGGATGCTTTAATTAAAAATCCAATTTGTTAGAGATACTTGTTGACTAATTTATGGTGCGCCTAATAGACTTCTATACTTTTAATGTTACTGTTACTGCGAGTTTTATTGCTAATGTTAATGCTAACTTTTCTTTTATTTTAGAGCAGCACATAAAGAGTTTAGGGGATCTATTAGGACAGATTGAGGCAACTGCAACACAAAAATTTACATATTTCTTAGGGTGCATCGACTTGTATGAGCTTAAAAAATAAAAAATGGTAACCCAAATAAGTAATCTGCGGCCAGTTTAAAGACCCTGGCTGTCAAAGATAAATTTCTAGTTCTTGCTTTATAATTTGAAAACATATATCAATATTGACATATCTTTTGGGGTTTATTCCGGTACCATTTTCAAAATTTCATAGAACCAAAGTATCACTTATCCTTAAAACCAATTTTGTGTCCATGCCTACACTAAAGCACAAAGTTATTCGACTAATAACGCGAGAACTAGGAATTAGTTTGGCGCTATGATATTTTGGTGAAAACATAAACATAAATAAAAAAAAATAGATGCATCCTAATATATATGCATTAAATTCAAATTGAAATTTTTGCATTTTCGTTCTGAGTTATTCGAAATTAAAATAATTGGTTTGTTCTATTATGTTTATATTGAGTTTTTGGTAAATGATGTGTATCAGAAACTTTGCTTTTAATAGCATTTCAGTTACTTTGTTTTCTGAATATATCGCAATCCGTTTGACTGTTGCCTTTTGTGATACTTATGAAATAATGCTGCATTCCACAGTCTTGAACAATTTTGACGGGGTTTACAGTATATTCTCTTGAATAAAATGATTGAATTCTATTTAATATGCATGGTCACATTTCAGGTATCGTTTCCCTTTAGCTCGAATGGACGTCCTGGACGTATCTATCATTGGAATCTCCCCGTATTGAAGCAGGCGCTGCAAAAGAAGCCGCACTTTGCACATGTCTCGGCGGACGATCGCAATCGTCTGCTGGATATTAAGAATATTCCGACGTGGCGCAAACCTTGGGAGAATGAAACCATTGAGAAGTCCTTCACAACGGGCAGCGGCAAATCCAAATACAAGAAATCGCTGAAACAAAAGTCTCCCACATATTACGCACCCGCTCAGGCGGTCAATAAACAAAGTTTCCACAAATACTTTGCTGGTAATGGAAAACCTAAGGGCTTCTATGTCATTAAGGAACATCAGACGAAGCCGCAGTTCTATCAGAATATCATATCATAAGATAATTGTATTTCCAGTTGTATGCAATGTATACTAATAGATCTAGGTATGCATCTATAAGACTGTGGTGTGGGCATGATTACTTGATTCTAATTTTATTAATGTATGTTCCACTCGTATACTTTAAAGTTTATTACTCATTAACTAACTGCGAGTAGAAGCAAAGCTGAAACTTCCAGTCTGAATGGAGACTGTTTCCATTTGAAGAACTTCCGTCCAAATTCTGAAAACCAATAAACTTAAATGAGCAGACTCAATTTGAAAATGTATTTTTATATAAAAGAGAAGCACAATATTAATGAAAGTGGATCGCCACTGCGACTACCAACCAAGAGAAATATATACTATATTACAGCTACTCGTATGTTTATAGTAAGTGCATGTACGAATTTGTAACGAATTTGAATAAATAAATTTGACGACTGATTTAAAAAGAAAACAATTGCCATTCTGAAAGAATGAAATGTAAAGTAACATTTAAATTTGGGCAGCGCCTGCTTAAGAAGCGTAACGCCGGCAATCTGGTTGGGAATTTCTTGCTAATTATATGAACACAAGTAAGGGTATTACTGTGATGAGATCTCGGCTTAAGCCCTGAGCTAGATACACGTAGGCGCATTAAAAGGCAGCCGCCTGGAAACGAAAACGAGGCGAGTGCGCGCATGCGCAATATCTTATATTGCAGATAAAAAGCTTGAGCTGAAGATACACAGAAACTCGCACATGTTTATAGGACGGCGACAGAGAGTCGTGCCAGTAATAAGCAACAATAATAATATTAACAATAATGATACGCTCTCAAACGACAAAAAAAAGCTGGAGTAGCCGCACCTTCAAAACACCGCATAAATAATGCTGTTGATTCATTTCCTTTTTTTTTTGGCAACTTTGCCGCATTAATGCGCTCTTGAGTCGAATAATGTTTTTTCTTTCGCAGTTTGGCTACTGACTCACGTACATTGAACTTTTAACCCGTGCCTTCTTTATCTGTATCTGTATCTGTAGCTGAGTGTCCATCTTAAGTAGATTTAATGACTTGTTGTTTTGTGTGCCGAAAGAAAATGAAACACAACTCGCATTTATGGCAAATGCCGTCAAATGTTAAGCTTAATAAGAGTCGTCTGGGCAGGGAATTTGCAAAAGTCTCCAACGATCCTCGAATATTTTTAATGTTCATTTTAAATGCATATATGACTTTGATGTTCATTCATGATGTCCCCTTCATTAACGCCGCTTGCTAACCGGGTAGCCGCTAACAGTTATAAATTTAGCAATCAAATGCCACATTGCAGTCAGATAACATTCATTGGGATAAATGTGGCATATTCTAAGCTAAGTATAATCAAACTACAACTAAAACGTCTTGATATCAACTGTGGCCGGTGCCAGAAGTTGCAACTTGTTAACGCCATTCCATTTCCGCCTGTCATATCAAAATAATTATCTCAAAATGTTGCTTAGACCAAGTCCTAAGAACCATGAGTACGATATGCGACAACAACAACAGCAGCAGCAGCAGCGACAGCAAACTTAAAGCAAATAGAACAACAACACCAAGAGCAATCAAAAACGGGCGGCGTTAGTTTGCGTGCGAAGTCTCGGTGACTCCAAATTGATCTGAGGAACTTGTTTTTCTCGCAATCTTGATTGCAATTATGTAATTCCGAAATGAGCACTAATTAAAACAACAAACTACAATTCACTTAATTGTACTTACATAACTTTTGAGCTACTTATTATCCTGATATTTATGAATTGAATTTAGCGATGAATTAATTTTAGCGATGGGTGGTAATATAATACAGGTAATTATATTAACACTCATCGCAAAAATTAATTCGAGTAAGTAAAATATAGATCTTCATTGAGTAGCAATTTATTATTTTAAAGAGCAATTCAAATTTAACTCGAATTGTGATGCCACCTAACGATCAAAACCAGAGCTGCCACCACGTTAATGATAATAGAAAATCGAATCTATCGATTCATTTCTGAAACAGCTGAACAGCTGATTTTAGGGCCGGAAAATTGTCGAAATATTTTTGAAATATTTGTAAAATATCAATTTAACAACAAAGAAAGCCTGGCAGATATTAAAAATCTAAATAAATATTCACCATATGGGCTCCAAACTGCGTGATATTATCTTAAACACACGTGTACCTCTGGTTCTTAAGGATTTTCCCGTCAATTGGGAATGCTTTGATGGACCTCTGACAGAATGGAGCACTCGCTATGATAAGGAAGCATCTCATTTGCCGGAATTTGAAAGCATGCGAGTTTCGGACTGTGAAACGCCACAATGGGAACGAAAAAGAAAACAGATAAAGATGACAATGCAGCAATTTTTAAATGATTACTCAATCAGAGAGGAGGAGGAACGATTCGATTGGGCAGCCTATCAATACAAACGTGCAGATGAGCTACCAGCAAGTTGCTTGCAGGGCATAGATTTTAAAAGATTTGGATTTGCGGATCATCAGAATGACTACAGCTTCTGGTTGGGGTCGAAGTACGCCAATACGCCTTGTCATTATGATACCTATGGCATCAACATTGTGGTGCAAGTATATGGCAGCAAAAGTTGGTTGCTATTTCCTCCTGAAACGTCATTACAAAGCACACGAATTCCATACGAGGAATCTAGTGTTTACTGCTTAGAAAACTTCTATGCACCTGATCGCAGTAAGCTAAATTACTATGAGCAGTTTCAAGGACAGGCTCATCACTGTGTGCTGCATCCAGGTGATGTGCTAATTGTGCCGCGTCATTGGTGGCACTATGTGGAGGCGGCGGAGACTTCGCTTAGTGTTAACTATTGGGTACCACTTAAAACTGATTTGGATTTCACTTTAGATGAGCTCATAGTTAAGCACGTAATGGAAAGCTTTGTTAAGGGAGAGAGTGATCAACTGAAGAAATATTTGTTAAATCCCAACCAACTGGAAGAAATTGTCGAGAGAGCCAGTTTACTTTTCAGTCAGTTCGAGCACGCGGTTCACAATCAAAGTTCAGATAGCAAACGACAATTGTGGGACACCGAATACATGAACCAAATCGAGGTATCCAAAGCCATAAGTATAGCTGGGGTTCGAATTCGAGCACTGGATGTTATGTCCAAAGAGGCATATACGCTATTACTTAAAAACAACTCTATGCGGCGTGATTATAATGCGTCTGGAACAAGCCAACCAAACAATGAGGATAACATTATCAGCTCAACGTTGGAACTACTGATAAACAGCATGTGTGCACCACGATGCATTGCGGCTATTAAACGAGAATTGTTTCGCAGATTGGGACAGAGTGCAGATCTGTAGTGCTAAGACGGAACGTTTATTGTGATACGTATATGAGATTAAAATCCAATAGTCATTCCATTTGTTTTATACAATTTCAAACAAAACCAGAAAGGTGCGCATTAAATGCCATTGCCAATTTGGTTTACATAGAATTTATATATAAGCGAATAACATAATATGTAGTAGAGCTGTTAGCTAAACACAGTGCAAAAATAGAAGATACGTTTAGGCAGGGATTAGCCGTTTACCAGCCAGGCGGCTTCTGGTTGGGATAACCACCCTGTTGATGAGCATAACTGCCTGGATATGTGCCGTAATTGCCAGGAGCTGGTCCCTGAGGGAATCCACTGTATTGATAATCTGTAAAAATAAATTTTTCAACTAGAATCCATGTAGGTATAAAATTTGTATACTTACTGCCCGGATATGGCAACGTGGCATAGGGATTGAAGCTCTGAGGCATGGGAGGGGGTATATATGTGGGATAAGGTACATTTCCTGACGCCCCATATGGAATAGGCATATGTACTTGCGCTGGGTACGGCACATTAGGGTTAGCAGCTGGCGGTGCACCTGGAGCACCAACGGGCGTATTTGGAATGTCTAGAATGAAAAATAAACAGTTTGCTCAGTGAAATGAAGATTGATAGCATAAGAATTTACGAACCGCTTCCACTGCCAGATGTTGATGCGTAGTGCGATGGCAAGGCAGGTGTGGCCGGAGGTGCCTGGCGACTTGACTCAGTGGTAAGATCCTTGAGCAGCTCTTCCTTTTCTGTTTTGCGAGCAAACACAAAATCACTTATTTTGTTCTGGAAAACGACCAGCAGCTGGGTGAGGTCGTTGTAAAATTTAGTGCCCTCCTGTAGATTACCGGACAGCTCCACGTAGCTATCATAGGCGGTAGCAAGTTCCTTGTATAGTTTGTCCCGAGAGCTGCCACAATTCCCCGTCTCGGAGACAAAAGATCCATGTGCAGATTGAATATCTGAAACGAGCGTTTGCTGTCGCTCCACACTCTCTTTGACCTGTGCTTGTAACGGGCTCAACACATGCCCGATACGGGCCAAAGACAAAGCGGGCTCATCGATTGCACCATCCTTTTGCAGAGCATGCAGAAACTCATCCTTCATGTTAAATGTGGCCGACTTTAGCTCCGATTCGACGGCATCGCGCTCGGCCTTGATTGTGTCAACGGCCTCCATTAGTTGCTTCAAACGCTGCACACTTGAGCATGTGGGATCAACGCTGCCGCTAGCCGAAGGTAGAGCCTGTTGTATTTGCTCTGGTGGGAGTGAGAGAAGCTCAATGCCCTTTTGATTAGCCTCGAACTTTTGACGCACTACCTTATCAGCCTCAATGGCATTTGTGATAACTTCGCGATACTTTTTAGAATTCGTGCGGAACATTTCCGTCAGCTTGTCCGAGCTAATGCGGGTCCAGCGCTCCTTAAACTGAGCACGCAACTGATTATCGGAGTCACGCTCCTCGTCCAGCAGCCTTTCGGTCTCATCCAGTATCTCACGGTTACGGTTAAGCAACTCGGGCAAATCTTTTAACATCGTCTGCACGTTCTCAATTCCTCCCTTTTCGCGCACCTCGTTTGCTTTCTCACGTAGCGAAGGTGGCAGGCCGCTGTTGCTGTCTGTGGTTTCCACAGCAGCAGGAAGATTTAAGCTGGCCAATACAGCATTAAGAGTTTGAGTAGATTCACGAAGCTTCATGATTTCCCCATTAACGATCTCGTTCTTGCGCATATCAGAAGCGGTCAGAGCTCGGTGCAACTCAACGGGCACCAGATTGGTGAATATGTCCTTAAAATTACTAGCCATAGGCACAGCAATGGGCAGCGGTTTGGCCAGCTGGGCCTTGCCTGGCGAAGCCAATGTGCTTAACTCTGGTATCATTTCGTTGTAAATAAACTCATTATCCTTAGTCGACTCGGCAAGGTTGCGCTTGGCGCGACTAAAGTACTCATCCAAATAAGTCTCATTGCCGCCTCGAGACTGTGCCGCCTTAAACAGATCGATTGCATTACGCAGGCGAGCAATCTCCTCGCCAATCTTCTTAGCTGAACGACAGGCCAAGCTCTGATACAGCTGGGTGAGAGCATGAAGCCCAGCCTGCTTGCCTGCAACTGTGGGTATCCATTCCTTTTCCCATATATTTCGCACTGACTCCTTTTGCATGGCACGCAGCACATCAGCATAGAACTCTTCACCCTGGCAACAAAGCTTGGCAATAATCTGATCCTTCATGTTATCTGTAAAATGTTGAGAACAGCTGCATTAGTAATGAAAATTATAATAATTTCATTTTATCTAATGTACCTTTTATGGCCTTCAGTATGAATACTTCCTGCGCCTGTGCCACCATCAATGCCTGCAATACAATCAAAGTGTCCTGGCTTAAGTCTGGCGTGGGCTCCGAAGGCACCGCTGCGGGCGTTGCACCCTTCAAATACTGAAAAATTCCGGCGCTCTGCTGCAACAACTTAATGGCCAGTTTAAGACCCTCGTCTGTGTCCAGCTGCTGATTTGCAGCCACACTACTCTGCAAGGCAGCAATGTTGAACAGCACACATACCTTCTCAAAGAGAATAGAGGTGTGCGCTGAAAATACTTGGGTTTACGACTTGAACCGGTTGTAAATTTCATCAGGCAACTTACTCAAACTGATTTTGCCACCAAAAATTGAACCTTTGTCGAAAGCATCCTTCCACTTGAATGGTATTTGCAGCTCGCTGGCAGATATCTTTGTTTCCAGTGCGCATATCTGATCATAGTAGCTAAAATAACATAAGTGAAATTAGACGCCAAAGGCGCCTGCCTCTGATTAGTGACTGCGTCATCCGGTTGCTTGTTTACGTCTGGCTCTTTCTCCCTGTCTCTCTTCAACTCTCGCATTGACTCGTACACCAACACATATACATTAACATGATACGTATATGCGGCACTTTGATTACCAACTGCTACTTAATGCGTTTATCAACTGATATGAGTCATGCTGTAGAAGTATCTAAATAAAAAACCACCGGAGCTCGCCACCTCTATTGAAATCAGCAACTTACGCGTAAACGACTTCCAGTGATGCCTCATACTTCTCGAAAAACTTCCAAATAGCCGTATTGCGTTGCTTTGAAAAGTCATTTACAGCCTCTGTATACTGCGCCTTCTCTTCAATAGTTGAACCATTGTAGGTACTTTGTATAAGATTGTTTAGAGGTTTCACAACGTCCACTTCTGAAGGCTTTTTTAAAGGAACAGCCAATAGTTTCGACATTATTGCGCTTCTGGGTGGAAAAGTATTGTTAAAAAATCACTAGGTAAATCTAATTTACTGACGGAATCACGAAATTGCTTGTAGTTCGTTGCCCGTTGTCTTATTACTAGTGTTGGTTTGCTGATGAGTGAGTGAACAAAAATGAACTGCTCACTGTAGTGAGCAAATGAACATGTTCTTTCCAAGTTGTTCTTTACTGCACCACCGCTAACGATAGTAATATCGTTTAATTCTGTTAAAAAAATATTAATATTCTGTTACGGCATTTATAACATAACATACAAATAGACTATGACCACTAAGCAAATAACCTAGGTGCTATGACTGAAAATGGTTTGTTAATTTATTTTTTGGTTATCTATTAATAGTTAATTTTTTCCAAGAACATATTACAAATTGATACTGCTTCAGTTGAGTTTAAATCTTTGGATATAGCTAGTAACTCGTAGTTCACATATTATTGGAAAAATAAGAGACAAGGTTACCCCGTTCGGGGATATACAATTTGTGACATATTATGGTTTGATAGATCCTCCAGTATCAAAATTTCATCAGTAGTCAGCAGTATCGGAGATTTTGGAGTACTTAGTAGCATTCCTGTACACGATAATTTCTATATTGAACTGAAAAGGAATCAAAATCAATAGATGGTGCATATCCGTTGTAGATGATAGTGAAGACGCGGAATTAATATTTGCTGACTGTCGCAGCTTCGTGCATCTTCTGTCCTTCAGAACCCGTTTGTCAAGTTTGCTTCAAATAAAGTAATTCACTTTATTGAAATACCATATACATTTATGGAGGTGGTAGAGGATATAAAAAAATCTCTACACAAGGCAAATGCCAATTTTTTTTAATAAATAGCGTTTCTTATCGTAAAACAAACGTTTAAAATGTTTCAAAAAGAAATATTTTTTTATCATTACATTTACAATGGATTGAGACAGAAAAAACACACACAAACTTTTCATCTCATTTTGGAAAACATGCACAATATTCAGATTAAGTAATCTGGAATGATCGAGTTATCATTCTACGCGTATTTTGATCTGATCGAACTGTCGTAGAAATTTTTCAAATTTGCTCATATACTATATTGCAAGTCACTCTTTGCACCCATCATGCTACTTTTATCACTAGCACAGTGACAGTGACATAGTCCCTTAAAAAAAACAGTCAGAAATTTTTAATATTCAATTCAAGTAATTGGCGAACTCGACAGATGTTAAATTCTGGCAAAACATTGAGGGGTCTGTAATTAGACGGTACTGTTATCATTCTGGTGTCGAATATTTAACACCCTTACAGTGAGTATTTCCTATATCCTTTGCCTAGCATGAGAGTTTCCAAATGTTCAATGAATATTCCATTTTTAAGTCCCAAACACTTATCAGATCGAAGGTAAATCTTATTATTTTGACAAGATTGAGCTGATTGTGTCTATGAAAACGTGTTACTCTTTTCTTATATATTCTTATATAATATAAGTACCTGTGGTCAGGATAGGGCAACTTGTCAAGGATTTTTAGAATTTATAATGAAACCTTAATTGCCACCTTACTCAACAATTGTATAAATTAATAATTCAAAAGAGACATTGGGCGTATTTAAGACAAACTAAGACATTTGAAGAGGTCTTTACTATCGTATAATCTCAATTTGCAGTTAGAAAATATTTGTTAGAATTTCTAAATATACATAAATCTTATAGAGACTTCTATAATTAACGCATTAAAGTATGCATGTTAGGCATTCGCATAAAAATTGACATTTAGTAATAAGAGATATTGTTGTTTCAGAAGAAATTACAAACAAAAACTGGATTTCGTATTTGGGACTGTTCAATATATGCTGACGAAATTTGGTCCAAACCGAATAATAGTATCATAGATCCTACTCACTTGTTACTTTATCCGTTACATAAAAATTAAGTGAAATTACAATGTATGTAAGGAGGAGAAGGATCCGATCCTATAAAGTATTTAGAATCATCAGCTTCAACAGCCGAGTCGATATAGCCATTTTCGTCAATCCGCCCATATAAACAAAAGGATGTCAGAGACTATAAGAGCAAGAGGAAATAATTGTCACTCCTCCTAAGGAAATGTAATAATTTTATCTATTTTTCTACTTAATCGCATTAAAATCGGTAGCATAGAATGGCAGATATATCATCTTTATTTTTATAAGCAATCAAGCTTCTAAAAGTATGTCGCGACTCGCGACTTTAACTTTCCGACTAGTTATATATACCCTTGTAGATGTGATCATAATTTTGTCATAAAATATATAATGCATTAATGACGGCATGGTACACTGGATGAAGTGTATTTATTCTTAATCAAGTTGGCGAGCCGAGTCGTTATTTTTGGGGAACAAAACCCGCGCAGCTCTGCAAGGGTATCAAATCAAAAGTATAAATAATAATTTTTACATGTTCAATAAACACACTTAGTTTTTTAACGCATTTATATTTTTGTGATGTGTAAATAACAATATAACTGATTTACAGTTGATTGATTGAATAGTGTTTCTACTAAATTTGCATAACTATTTTATTTAAACTGTTCGGCGAGATTCATCTCCCTTACTATTGTGATAATACTGAATGCGAACTTGGCCACCTTATAAAACAAAAAAGAAGGTTTTTTTTAATTTATAGTATTTTTGAATATATGTTACCTTATTAAAAAAATCATACTCACTGTGATGTTGCTATTCAGCGTAACGGGAATAATACCACCAGCTATAAAAATAATCGGCTGCTGGGCTTGATGCATATATTGAATAAGAGTTGATTTATAACGCGGAGATGCATCAATCCAATTAGACTGAAAGATTTGGATTCCAAGCTCCTCACAGTCATCAATAAGTAAGTTGCAGTTGTAACAAAAGGGAAATGTCTGCATTGCAGCAGCGACAACATATAGAACTGAAGTCAGACCACGCCATATATTTGAGAAGAAGAATAAATTAATCAAGGCCAGTCCCAACACGGAGCCGATAAGTGAAAACTGTACAAAGATCGTGCGTGATATTATAGGTCGTATCATATTGCAGCATCTGATAATGAAATAAGAGTTTTTTGAGAAATTTGATTTGAAAAAGAGATTTTTAAACGCACTCTAAAATCATCTTGTGATCGTTGATGCAATTAACCAAATCCTGGTAGTTCTCCTCCTCTGGCTTGTTGGGATCCGTTCGTAAGTCCCGCACACGATCCTTTAATAAATTAAAATGGCCACGAATCAAATTCACAAATACAAGCGGATAATTGTCTGCTAGTTGATTTTGTATTACTGCAAAGGACATCAACATATACTCAGAAATTGCCTGAATATAAAAGAGGATGTAACTGTCGCGCCAGTCAAAGAACGGATTATACAAAGACCAAGCTGGCCTTCCGCTGGCCAGATAAGTTAACAATGTAGACAGGAGATATCCGTTGTAGGTTGTAGTATAGATTAGGACTATAAAATTGCTGAGTGCCGCAGATTCGTGCACCTTCTGCCGTTCATTGTCCTTCAGAACCCGTTTGTCTAGTTTGTCTAAAATATCCTCGGTCAGGCGGAGACGCCACAGATTAATTAATAATGTAATGCTTTTCACTGAACCACCATATAAATTGATGGACACCTGCAATGAGGTGAGAAACTCATCTGGTGTAAAATTGTGGAATAATTTAGCGTAGCTTAGAGCCGATACCACGGGTAGAAAAATAACTCCACATACTATCGGTATAAAACTCCACATCAAGTACAAATAACGTCGAATTCCTTCCTTTGGGGGTATCCAACCCACACACTTCATAATTCTATACATGTAGATGCATCCGTCTCGAGTTGCTACTTTCTGACTGAGAGGTGCTGGATTTATATACTTGAAGAATTCTTGCCTTGCCATATTTGTCAACTGTGAGCCAAGTTTTCTCAATACAAGGTTTTTATAGCCTCTCAAGCTGCTCAATTGGCAGAAATTTGGAAAATTCAGTTCACGTAATTGGCGAACTCGACAGATGTTAAATTCTCGCAAAACATTGAGGGGTCTGTATTTAGACGGAACTGGTGTCATTCTGGTGTCGAATACCTAACACCTTTACAGTTAGTATTATTAAATCCTTCTCCTATCATGTTTCCAAATTTTTAATGAATATTCCTTTTTGAAGTCCCAAACACTTATCGGATCGAAGGAATAACTTAATATTGTGACGAGATTGAGTTGATTATGTCTCTGACAACGTGTTACTTTTCTAGTGGTTTTTAAAATAAAAGTACCCGTTTTAAGGATAAAGCAAATTGCCAAGGATTTTCTAGAATTTGTAATGAAAGTAAAATGTCTACCTTACTTAACAGTATAAATTAATTATTTAAAGGAAACATTGGGCTTATTTATGTCAATCTAAGACATTTGTAGATTTCTTTATTATCGTATAAACTCAATTTGCAATAAGAGAAATATTAAAAATTTTATTTATAGCCAAGCTCTGGATTCCGCATCTGGGACTGTTCAATATATTCTGACCAAATTTAATTATAATATCATATATCTTACTTACTTGTATCGTAAGCCATTTCCGTCTGTCTGCCCGTCTAAATGAACAAACGGAACTCAGAGACTTTAATCTGATTTAACTCTCTCTCTGTGTCCAGTTGTGTTTTTCCTGTGATCTGTGAATTTAATAGTTTTGTCACATTAACAATATATTTTTAAGTTTACTAAAGGCCCGCATTTGCGTCCTTGCTTTGCTCGGACGCAGACCCACACTTAAAGTATCAGAAATATTTATATTAAAAGGTTAATATAAATATTAATATTTAAATTTAATTTGCACACCACCAAAGAGGTACAATTCATATTTTCAGTCGATTTATGAAAGCGAGAGTGTGCAGTTGTTCTTACAATAAAGAAACATAAAAAGAAAACAACCACGTGTCTATTTATTTCATGCTGGTCAATATTTAATAATTGTATTCCACAATAATATTAGTAAATTACCAGAGGTTATGAGTCCAGTCACATTTTCAGCCAAGTAGTGAAATGATTTAATTGTGCAAATAAGAAAAAGTAAAGTAAATAAAAAGTGAATTTTCTTATTTAAAATATATGTATGTATGTGTTTATTGAAGCCAATACATATGTATAAGTTTTACGAAATACATGCATATATTTGTATAGTGATACACAAAAACGGCGAAGAATTTTTGGTTGTATACGAGTTGTAAAAGCAGTACAGCAACAACAAACAGTGATTCTAAGAAGCGCAAAGCAAACGGAGAAACAAAGAAAAAAAGAACAGTTAGTTTTATTGTCGCCACGACGCGTAGTCCAAAGGCAAAAAAAAGACATGGATAAAGGAAAGAGGAATATAAAACCGTTTAACGGTGAAAAATATTCAATTTGGAAGTTCCGATTAAGGGCACTGTTAAAAGAAAAAGATTTGTTAAATGTAATTGATAAAGAACAAATAGAAATAAGCGAGGAAGTAAAATGGACAGAAAGAAATGCAAAGGGAATCATAATAGAATATTTAAGTGATTCTTTTTTGAGTTTTGCCAACAATGAAAATACGGCCAAACAGATTTTTGAAAAATGGGATACTATTTACGAGCGTAAAAGTTTGGCATCTCAACTGTCACTACGCAAGCAATTATTTTCTATAAAATTAAAAGGTGATACTTCGCTAGTAAATCATTTTCATTTATTTGATGATTTAATAACTGAGTTAGTTGCGGCTGGAGCAAAGTTGGACGAAATGGAGAAAATTGCTCACCTACTTAATACACTTTCGACTAACTATGAAGGAGTAATAACAGCTATAGAAACTCTTACTGCGAACAATTTGACATTAGACTTTGTTAAGACACGGCTACTCGATTATGAAATAAAATGAAAAGGAATTAACAAAGACACAAGTGCTAAGGTGTTGCAAGCTATAGGCAATCGAGAGCCTAGGGAAAATACACACAAAAACAAAGCCATTAAATTTGTGAAGGAACCTTTTAAGAACAAGACTAAACTAAAATGTTTTCATTGCAAGAAATTGAGTCATATTAAGAAAGATTGTTTTCTCTTAAAAAGGCAGGCAAGGAATCAGAATGTTGCTAATAATAATAGTGGACAAGAGAAGCAGGCTCAAATAGCAACAACTAATTCTGAACGAGGCTTTGCGTTCACGATTAGAAAAGAAAACATAAATAAAAATATGGGCCTGATTAAATTCATCCTGGACTCCGGTGCATCAGATCATCTCATCAATGACATGTCGTTGTTTTCTGAACATGAAAACTTGTAAAATCATATTGCCACGCGCTGCTCGCGTGCCAACTGAGTTTCTTCTCACTCCGTTCCGTTCTTGTGTTTGTGTGCATGTGTCTACACATTTTAATCACCAAATTTTTATATATTTTATTTTGATTTTTAATTTTATTTTCAGCCAATTATTATTTATTATTTTATTTAATATAATAATAATATTAATCTGTATATTTCTAAAACATATACATACATATAAAATAAGTGCAGTTCTGTATGCGTTTACTTCTGTGTGTGCAGCTACACATATTACCTACTTAAGTTTAGCTTAAATTAATTTTTGATTTGACCTTTGATATTTTTATTAATAATTAATAAATACAAAATGAATCCAAGGTCCTCGAATAAACTAAATGTTCACAGCTGTATTATCAGTTCATGCCTTCGTAGCTATAGAAATAGCTCAAAAGATTTCCCCGTTAGATTGTTTTCTTTCCCAACCAATGAACCAACCAATAAAATGAAAATTTTAAATAAATGGATTATGAATTGTCATTTAGATGGCAATTTTAAAAAGAAAAGTACTTATATTTGCGATTGGCATTTCGAGAGCAAATATTTAGGGAAGAAAAAACTTAAAGGAGAAGCTGTTTCCACGAAACATTTATTCGAAGCTCCTTTGGCATTGTCTAGTGCAGATGGCATTGACCCATTCGACTTTGTTGACGATTATGAGCCCATTGAACCCTATCACGTTTATAAAAGGGCCAAAATGTCTGACACTCATCAAGAGTCTGCGCAGCCTTGCGATAATACCGAATGCATTCCGCAAGAGCTCACTTCAACATCTAATGATGAAAAGTTTTTTATACAAAGATCTGGCTAGCCACAGTTGCTTGTTGGATTCAGAGCCATCAAATTTAAATTGTTTTTTTTGTGCAAACTGTTTAAAAATGCAGCAAAATGAGAACCCATTATAAAGAAAAATATTTCAAAATGTTGGAAAGTTTTAATAAAAAAAATGGGAAAGTTTTGATAAGCTTAAAGAGAGGTTTATCACTTTAAAAAAATCATTTTTTCGCCGAAAGGTCAATCGAAAGTTTCGAAAATTAAGAACTGTTAATACGAACCTTTCATTTATTTCAAATTTGACTCATGTTTCTGAAGAAGCAAAAGTGTTATGTAAATTGCTTCTTAAAAAGAAAAATGTGTACAATAAAGCTGAAAGACAGTATATGCGGGATGTTTTTAAATTAAAACTTCCTGCAATTAGTACAATATAGAGATGGGTGGTTTTGAAAAATATGAAGCCCGGTTTCAATCCTATTTACTTGAAAACTTAAAACAAATTGTTGATAAAATGAGTGATTTGAAAAGAGGCTGTTTTAATGTTTGATGAAATGAAAATCAAACCAGGTCTTCAATATAATTCCTTTCCTGACGAAATTGAAGGCTTTGAAAACAATGACACTAAAACAACACGTCTTTTAGGACAGCAAGTGTGTGTTTTTTTAGTGAGAGGGCTGTATGAGAATTGGAATTATGTTTTGAGTTACACTGTCACCGCCAACGGGTGCTAAACATGAAGCTCTAATGAATCAATTTGAGTCCAACATCGGCTCTGCACAATCTATACGGCTTATTGTAAGAGCGGTTGTTTGCGACCAGGGCACAAACAATAGAGCCGTTTTCAAGCGATGGTGTGTTCATCAAAATACACCTAGTTTTTCCGTTAACGGCAGGAAAATATTTGCAATATATGATGCTCCTCATAAATTAAATCCCTTAGAAATATTATTTTGAAGCGGGATCTAATCACACCAGATGGCATAATTTCATGGAAAATTATAAGGGAGTTGTTTGTTATTGATAGTAAGAATTCCACTCAACTGACCTCAAAACATGTTTCTCCAAACTGTTTTGAGAAAATGAAGGTAAAATATGCTACTCAGGTGTTTAGTCACAGTGTCGCTGCTGCAGTGCAAACAGTAATTAATTCTGGTGGTTTTCCACATTGCAAGGAAAATGCTGTCGCAATGGTCACTTTTATTGGAAAAATTAACAAACTTTTTGATTGCTTAAATAGTCATGTTTTATTCGATAAAAATCCACATACGAGCGCACTGCAACAAAACAATGTTGTTAAAGATACCCTATTAGAAATGCGGGATTATTTTACAACATTTATTTTTCCACAACATGTGCATTGTATTGATGGTATGATTCTCACAATTTCAGCAATACTTTCTTTGGCGGATACCGTTTGGAGTGAGAGCTTAGAAGTATCCTTTATTGCAACTTCAAGACCAAGACCGTTTGGAGAATTTGTTCTACTTAATAAGGGCTCGAGGTGCTACAAAAACAAATCCGTCCATGTTTGAATTTAGTATGTCTAAGATGCTGTCGATGAAAATTTTGACTTCAACGTACTGGGAATATAATTGAAGAAGCCTCAATAAATTCAAAAACTGCATTCACAAATATTCATAATGAATATGGCGATGATTTAATTTTCTCCGATGAGGATTCAGATTATTAGATGCAAAGATTTTAAGCATCGAAGATGCTTCAAATGATAATGCTCTGCGGTATTATGCTAGGCTTATTACATAAGTTACTTCAAAAGAATGACTGTGAAATTTGTGCCAAATTAGTAAAGCCGACAGAAGAAGTAGATTGCTCCTGAGAGTTTCATATTTTAAATAAAAATTTTGGTTACGTGAACCAAAATTTAATGCTCGGGCCTTGAGCCGATTATTTTTTTAATGTTAATAAAATTCACTTTGGAGTTTTTAAGAAATATTTTGATAAAAAGCCGCATATATTTAATTTAAAGAAAAAAATCATTCAAGTATGTATTTTGTCTACCGAAAAGATAGACCTATATTCTGATTGGTTTTCCCATACTGATGGATGCTACGAGCACAGGAGACATTTGCTAAGTCAGTTTATTTTGATATTAATAAGAAAAAAATTGTAAATGGTTGACAGATAAGATAGCTACTCATTTTTTAAATAGAAATAATAAGAAAGAAAGGAAACTTAAAATTCTTAAGAAATAGAATAAATAAAAATATTATTTATCTAAGATACTTTCGGTTAGATTCGATTTTGTTTTTTTTTTTAAATAGTTGAATATATATATTTTTTTAGATTTTCGGTTAGGTCAAGTAAGTTCCCTTTACTTTCGTTATGGATAATTAATATGTTTTCATTTTAGTTTTAAAAATAATATTTTTTATTACCAATAACTTGATATAATCATTATTTTATTGTTCTAGTTTAGCTTGAAGCATTTAAGTGTATTTTAAAAATAGAACATATTTTTTTTAAGGTTAGGCAGGGAACAAGTTGCTAAATGAGTAGCTTGGTTGTGTAACTTTTTGGGGAACATGGAAATGATTTAATTGGCAAAATTTGTATTTTAAACATTTCAAGTCGACTCGAAGGTTGTATTTTATATGACCCCATTACACTCGTGTGATGCCCTCCAAGTGGTGCTCCCTGTGTACCGATTTTATACACATGTATCTACATAAGAATACCATGAACATACATACTATATGTATACTATATCGGAAGCTAATATGAGCGGCGTCTTTTAATGTATTAAAATTATTATTTAAGTGTATTAATTTTAAATCAAAAGATTTTAAAAAGTATTAAATGAAATAAATTAATATATACTACAAAAACTCTGTTTTATTCTAAATTTAATCTATATATATAAAATGCTTTGTCCTCACTCACTGACTGACTGACTAATATATATCACAGCCATGGCCAAACCACAAGTCCTAGAGACTTGAAATTTTTTTTAAAAATCAGAAAAAAATTTCCAGATTCGTATGGGTATTTTTATTTTTTAATTCCCCCTGCAACCTATTTTCAAATATTAAAGAACATTTAATTAAATTGCATTAAATGCAAGCCCGCTAAGCAAGCATTGAAAACGTACATTGCGTGTGCACGCATACATACACAATTTTAGCGTGAGCAACTGAAAGAGAGCCAGAGAACAACAGTTAGGCTCGACTTCAAAGAGAGCCGTGGCATTTGTTTTTGTGTTCGCTTTTGCATGTGCGAAGTTTTTGTTTTTGTGTTCGCTTTTGCATGTGCGTAGTGCGAGCAAAATCGCCAATGTTGTTGTTGTTTTGTTCCTGTGAACGAAGAAGTGACTTATACTGCGCTCTTTGTCATACATAAGTGTGTACATATGAATCGGCTGCTGTGAGAATTGACGACAATGCTTTACTCATTCGTTGTTGCCCTGCCCTTAAGTTTTGTATGTAGTCTGTGATACCCTGCACCATTAAAATGTTTTATTACGAAATTCATACATTAAAAAAATTGTTTTTTTTTATAAAACAGCCCATTACATTTAGTGGGGATCGGTCCGGCGCAGGACGAAAGGGGCCCACTGTTTTTATAAATTTATTTTTTTTGGTTTTTTTATAAATAGTGGGCCGCTTTTGGTCCGCGTCGCCCGATCCCTAAGTATAATATTATTATTTAATTATTTCGTTTGGCCACTAAAGAGGTGGCGCCATCTTGTTAGTGGCGCCATCTAACATAAGCCCGTATGTTTACGGTTGGACAAATAGTTAGTTTTGCGAACATCTTTTTAATTCGTTTAATAAATATTTTTATTTTCAAAATAAAATGCGGTGATTAAAAGAGCTTCTGTTTTATGTTATATTAGTGGGAATTACCCATAGACAGTTTTTCTCACCAAAGTGTAAGAAAATGCCTCCTTGAATACCCTTTACGCTTTAGCGTTTTGCTATATTTTTAAGTCACTTAACAAATTCCAAGAAGGCTTATAATAAGTGTATGGGCTGTTTTATAAATAAAACAATTTTTTAATGTATAATTTCTTAATAAAACATTTTAATGGTCGGGTATCCGACTACATACAAAACTTAAGGGGCAGCAACGAATAAGTAAAGCCTTGTCGTCAATTCTCACAGCAGCCCATTCATATGTACACCTTATGTGTGACAAGAGCGCAGTATAAGTCACTTCTTCGTTCACAGGAACAAAACAACAACAACATTGGCGATTTTGCTCGCACTACGCACATGCAAAGCGAACACAAAAACAAAACTTCGCCATGAAGCGAACACAAAATTTTTGAAGTCGAGTCTAACTGTTGTTCTCTGGCTCTCTTTCAGTTGCTCACGCTAAAATTGTGTATGTATGCGTGCACACGCAATGTACGTTTTCAATGCTTGCTTAGCGGGCTTGCATTTAATGCAATTTAATTAAATGTTTTTATTTTTTAAAATAGGTTGCAGCGGGAATTAAAAAATAAAAATACCCATACGAATCTGGAAATTTTTTCTGATTTTTTAAAAAAACTTCAAGTCTCTAGGACTTGTAGTTTGGCCATGGCTGTGATATATCAGTCAGTGAGTCAGTGAGGACAAAGCATTTTATATATATAGATATTGAAAAGAAAAAGGTAGTAAGCGTCAAGGGTATTTCATAGTGCTCATGTTTTGTGTTTTGACTGAGCAAGCATTGAGCCCTGGCAGTTGACTGAACTGAAAGTCACGCCAAAAATTTCCCGTGGACCCAATGCACAGTGGGCGCTCAAATAGGCCATAAATAAAAAAATCGAAGTCAAAATATTTAGGTACGAAGTAACCAAATTGGTTCGTAAATGTTCAAATTTTTCGATGCCAAACCGGTTTTTACCGGAAACATAACGGTACTTTCTAAAAATAGAACTGAAGTTGCGAACACGTGTTCTTTTGCTGCGCGCAATTGTACGAAGAGCATTTCACAACAGAGAATTGCAAACTTCAAAGCAGTGAAGCCCAGTCAATAATTGTCCAATTCTAAAAATTAAAATGGTTTTGAAAGTTGAAGGTATTTACTTTATTAAATTATTTTTGTAATATTTTTCAATTGATAATACATTTATGTGACATTTAATTAAATTTAACCTTTTTGTGCATTTTGTGAACGTCTTTCCTATGTTTTGTTAAAGTTTTAGTTGTGTTCCCCCCGATTCCCTTAATGAAACCTTAAGTAGTGTATTCGTCGTAATATTTCCAAACTAAAATTGACCAGCTAAAAAACACAATATTTGTCAGAAAATAGAAAATTGAAGTAGAACATTCCTTGCAGCTCCCATGGTCGATGGCAAAATATGCAATGCTCTTACCGAAACGTCATCAGCAAAGTGTTACATTTGCGAAGCAAAGCCAACTCAGATGAATAATTTGGAGGAATGCCTTCTGAGAAAAGTATATGAAGAACGATTTGAATTTGGCCTCTCTCCGTTACATGCATATATACGTTTTTTTGAGTACTTCATCCACGTGTCGTACCGTTTGGATCTCAAAATTTGGCAAATACGTTCTGAGGAAGCAAGAGAACAATTTTTAATACGCAAACAATTTATTCAGTCTGAGTTTCGGCAAAAAATGGGCCTAATAGTAGATATAAGCCTAAGTCTGGAGGAAGTGGAACATCAAACGACGGGAATACGGCAAGAAAATTTTTCCAGATTTGTCTGCTTATATAACAGGCCTTGACAAAGAATTGATAATGAGATGTACAACACTCTTACAAGCATTGTCATCAGGATATAATATAAATGCAGAAAAATTCGGAGACTATGCATTGGAATCTGCAAAAGGACTTGTTGAAAAGTATCCATGGTACTACCTTTCTCCTTCAGTGAATAAAATTTTAATTCACGCTCCTTCAATTATTAGGAATTGTTTAGTTCCAATTGGGGAACATTCTGAAGAAGCTGCAGAAGCGCGAAATAAAACATTAAAATGTTTAGACTTAAGCATAGACGTAAAATATCACGGGTTTTAACAAAGTCCGACCTATTTAATAGATTATTTTTAAGCTCCGACCCTTTTATTTCTGGTCAAAGACAACTTTTATGTAAAGAAAAGTCAAAACTCTTTAAATCAGCTATTGAGCTTCTACAATAATATGTACATAGATTTACTATAAGTATTACTAAGTATTTTTGTATTTCTTGATATATATATTACCCTTTTGTTGTATTTTTTCTTTAAAAAATTAAAACATTTACATTTATAATCTTTCATATATAACAAAATTGAAGCATACTTTTAGGTGTATTTTTTGATTTTTGCCTTTTGGTGGGCGTAAATACTAACAACAAAGCCCATTTTTTAGATTTTTCCAATTCTTATTTTTCAAAAAACTTACAGTAAAAATTTCACAACGATATGTCTGCTAGAAGTATTTTTGGCCGCTCTGCCCATATAAGCCAGCCCACTGTGCAATGTCGAGGCATTTGCTTTGACACTTTTGCTTGTATGAAATGAGTTTTCTATAGGGTATTTGCTTAGTGGTACAACATAGTGAAAATTCCACATGTCTAAAGAATGCCGATCCAGTTATAGAAACTGGTGATGAAATAAACGATAACAAAACTGAGCAAGAAATCAGACGCAGTGAAAGAAATAAAGGTAAACCTCAACTATCGTATAGATTTTTAGAAAAATGTCAAATACTCAAGTCTGTTTAAATTATATTTTTAGTAATTTGATTAAATTAAATTTCGTGATGACAGATCTTTTTGGGAAAAGCCATACAAGATGAACTTGATTCGCAGTCAGAAAATAAAACATGGAGTTTGGTGCAGAAGCCTAATAATAAAAACATAGTAGATTGTAAATGGGTTTTTAGTATTACACAAGATGAATTTGGAAACTTAGTAAAGTATAAAGCAAGTGTTCATAAAGGAACATGGAATTTAGACAACCCTGTGTGCGACAAAACACTTGAAAGGGTCGCAACAGACTAAAGATACCACGTGGATGCATCTGGCATTCAGAAATAGTAGATAAGCATACACGGTGTAAAGTCACTTAACATAAACAATGTTATCTAGTAAGATCAGTAGAAAGGAGACAATATATTATTATGCAACAGTTGACTCCGTCTGAGATTACATAAGACCAATAAGGATAACAAGAAGAAGGGAGCCAACCACACAACAACGCTATAGTTGGCTCTATCTAATATTACCTAAGATCCCATAGAATATTAAGTTGAATAATAAGTTGACAAGAACGACCGTACAGAAAAAATGCAGTGGTCTCCACAAAATAGTACATAAGACATCCTATATAAACCCTTACAAATCAATAAACCACACAGTTCTTAAAGCAACGCGCAAGTGTTATCATATAGGGATTGGCAATCGTGCTTACACACTAGCTCTAACGCTGCGACTAACATTGCAATTTAGTTCTAGTGCAGATTTTCATGAACAGCAAGGCTAGTAGCACGAGGTTTTGGACAAGAATATATGACTGATTATGATGAGACATTGGCACCAGTTGCACGAATTTCCAGTTTTCGTTTTTTGTTGGCTCTTTCAAACCAATACAATTTACAAGTCCATCATATGGATGTGAAAACAACATTCTTGAATGGATCATTAAAAGATGAAATCTACATGAAGGTTCCAAAAGGGTTGCCATACTGCGATAAGAATATAGTATGCAAGCTTAATAAGGCTATTTATGGCCTTAAACAAGCTGCAAGATGTTGGTTTGAAGTTTTTGAAAATGTGCTGAAAGAAGTTGGATTTGAAAATCTAAAAGTGGATCGTTGTATCTATAATTTAGATAAAGGAAACTTCTCAGATAATATCTATATTTTATTATATGTGGACGATGTCACTAGTAAATCCGAAACTATGTCAAAATTTAAATCATACCTTCTAAATAAATTTAAAATGACAGATTTGAAAGAAGTTCGATATTTTATCGGAATTTAAATTGATAGAAATAAATTAAGGTCAGATGTGTCTCAGTCAATCTGCATATATAAGGAATGTGTTGAGAAAGTTTAATATGGAAGACTGCAATGCAGTTAGTACACCTCTCCCAAGCAAACTAAACTATGAGGCTCAACAATCCGTGGAATCATGTGAGGCACCATGTAGAAACTTGATTGGTTGTTTGATGTACATCATGTTATGTACTCGCCCAGACTTAAGTACATCAATAAGTATTTTAGGTCGATATTCGAATAACAACAATAAGGAATTATGGCTATGTCTTAAAAGAGTTTTAAGGTATTTAGAAAGAACTGTTGATTTAAGATTGAAGTTTGAGAAAAATGTACAGCTTAGTAATGTTCTTGTTGGATATGCTGATTCTGATTGGGATATTTATTTAAAATGCTTGAAAGTTGTTTAATTTAATGAAGCACAATGATGCAAAAATTTGTTGTAGCTTCATCTACCGAAGCAGAGTAGTGAAGGTGTTAGAGAAGCCTTATGGCTCAAGTCTTTATTGGTAGAAATTAAACTAGAATTAAAAGGTCCAATAGATACCTATGAAGATAATCAAGGTTGTATTAGTATTGCAAATAACCCAACTTGCCACAAGAGAACTAAGCACATAGACATTAAATATCATTTTACAAGAGAACAAGTTGAAAACAAACTTATTTGTATTAAGTATATTTCTACAGATTTACCACTTGCTGATATACATTGAGAAGTGGACTTGGACTCACAGAATTAAAACATTATATTCTTAGATTAAACTGAAGAGGATCCAAACTGGATTGGTTAAATTAATTAAATTTAATTAAGATTATTGATAATTTTGATTTTCTTACAAAGGTGAATAATATTGATTTTTAGTTAAAATTGTTTGCAAATCTGAATTTATATAAATAATATGTTCAATTGATCTGATTGGGTTTCACTGGGTTTCCCCAACTCCTCGCAGCGAATGCTGGATCAAAACTATTCTCCAGAAGGACATGTACAGCCTCGTAAGTAATAAAAGTACAGCAATGTAACTTTTGAGGTGGCGTGTTGGAAAGTATGTAAGTATCCAAAAGTCACATAGCTTACATATACTCCTGCATTTGCTCATTTGCAGCTAAGCTTCATTCTATCTGTAGCTTTGTGGTATGTGACCTTGTATGTGTATCTATGATCTACGCAGCGTCAGTTGATTTATGAAAGCGAGAGTGTGCAGTTGCTCTTACAATAAAGTGACATAAAAAGAAAACAGCCACGTGCCTATTTATTTTATGCTGGTCTGACAATATTTAATAATTGTATTCCACAATAATATTAGTAAATTACCATAGCAATTTAAATTATTGTTTTTTATTTTTTAAAATAGCTTGCAGGTGGAATTAAAAAATAAAAATCAATTAAAAATTATTCAGATTCAGATCTCAGTTTTAGAATCTTTCCTATTTGTTTTTGGGAAACCAAACCCATTAAACACACTTAGTTTTTAACGCTTTTTATGATGTGTAAATAACAAGATAACTGATTTACATTTGAATAATTGAATAGTGTTTCTACTAAATTTTCAGAAGTCTTTTATTTAAACTGTTCGGCGAGATTCATCTCCCTTACTATTGTGATAATACTGAATGCGAACTTGGCCACCTTATAAAACAAAAAGAAGGTTTTTTTTTAATTTATAGTATTTTTGAATATATGTTACCTTATTAAAAAAATCATACTCACTGTGATGTTGCTATTCAGCGAAACGGAAATAATACCACCAGCTGTAAAAATAATCGGCTGCTGGGCTTGATGCATAAAATGAATGAGAGTTGATTTATAACGCGGAGATGCATCAATCCAATTTGACTGAAAGTTTCGGATTCCAAGCTCCTTACAGTCTTCAATAAGTAAGTTGCAGTTGTAACAAAAGGGAAATGTCTGCATTGCAGCAGCGACAACATATAGAACTGAAGTCAGACCACGCCATATATTTGAGAAGAAGAATAAATTAATCAAGGCCAGTCCCAAAACGGAGCCGATAAGTGAAAACTGTACAAAGATCGTGCGTGATATTAGAGGTCGTATCATATTGCAGCATCTGATAATGAAACAAGAATTTTTTGAGAAATTTGATATGAAAAGGGATTTTTAAACGCACTCTAAAATCATCTTGTGATCGTTGATGCAATTAACTAAATCCTGGTAGGTCTCATCCTCTGACTTGTTGGGATCCGTTCGTAAGTTCCGCACACGATCCTTTAATAAATTAAAATGGCCACGAATCAAATTCACAAATACAAGCGGATAATTGTCTGCTAGTTGATTTTGAATAACTGCAAAGGACATCAATATATACTCAGAAATTGCCTGAATATATAAGTTGATTTGACTGTCGCGCCAGTCAAAGAATGGATTATACAAAGACCAAGCTGGCCTTCCGCTGACCAGATAAGTTAATAATGTAGACAGGAGATATCCGTTGTAGGTTGTAGTGTAGATTAGGACTATAAAATTGCTGAATGCCGCAGCTTCGTGCACCTTCTGCCGTTCATTGTCCTTCAGAACCCGTTTGTCTAGTTTGTCTAAAATATCCTCGGTCAGGCGGAGACGCCACAGATTAATTAATAATGTAATGCTTTTCACTGAACCACCATATAAATTGATGGACACCTGCAATGAGGTGAGAAACTCATCTGGTGTAAAATTGTGGAACATTTTAGCGTAGCTCAGAGCCGATACCACGGGTAGATAAACAACTCCTAATGCTATCGGTATAAAACTCCAAATCAAGTACAGATAACGTCGAAGTCCTTCCTTTGGAGGTATCCAACCCACACACTTCATAATTCTATACATGTAGATGCATCCGTCTCGAGTTGCTACTTTCTGACTGAGAGGTGCTGGATTTATATACTTGAAGAATTCTTGTCTTGCCATATTTGTCAACTGTGGGTCAAGTTTTCCGAATACAAGGTTTTTATAGCCTCTTAAGCTGCACAATTGGCATAAATTTGAAAAACTTAGTTCACGTAATTGCCGAACTCGACAGATGTTAAATTCTCGCAACAATTTTAGGAGTCTATATTTAGACGGTACTGTTATCATGCTGGTGTCGATTATTTAACACCCATACAGTAGGTATTCCTTATATCCGTTGCCTATATAACATAAGTACCTGTTGTCGGGATAGAGCAACTTGTCCAGCATTTGCTAGACCTTAATGACTTTATAAAGTTAAATTGCCACCTTACTTAACAATTGTATAAATTAATAATTTAAAAGAGACATTGGGCGTATTTAAGGTAATCTAAGACATTTATAGACATTTGTGTCCAGTTGTGTTTTTCTTGTGCTCTGTGAATTTAATAGTTTTTGTCACATTAACAATCAAGTTATAAGTCAATAAAATAGACGAGCTCGCTAAGCAAGCATTGGAAACGTTTAATGCGTGTGTACGCAAACATACACAATTTTAGCGTCAGCAACTGAAAGAGAGTTAGACTCGACGCAAAGCGAGCCATGCCATTTGTTTTTGTGCTCGCTTTTGAAAGTGCGAGCAAGATCGCGAATGTTGTTGTTTTCTTCCTGTGAACGAAGTAGTGATTTTTATTGCGTTCTTTGTCGTACATAAGTGTGTACATATGAATGGGCTGCCACACTGGTTCCCGTTGTATGTGGAGGGCGACCATAAATACTTATAGTTAAGGTAGAGGCTTGAAACTTTGCACAAAATTTTTATTAATTTATAGTAGGATAATGTATAAAAATCAGACTGATCTGACCACTATATCATATAGCTGTCATATGATCGATCGGTTGTGATAACAAAAATTATAAACCAAAGAACATTAAGTGGTTGATTTTTGGTTTGAAACTTTAAGAAAGGGGCGTGGTTCATTCTCAATACGCCCAAATAAAGAATATTATCCGGTAACAAAAATAATAAATAAAAATCAAAAATTTAATGAATTTAAATTTAATAAAATGAATGTATGCTATCTAAAAGATCATATGGTGATTTTAATAATATAGACTTTTTTGTGCAAGGGAGTTTTTTTTTTTTGGAGTGTCAATGTGCAAATTCTTCAGAAAATTTGTTTACATTGATTTTGTAACCAGATGCCATAGATTGTACTATAACATTTTCATTGATCCCGTAATTTCGGCTGACATTTTCGGGTTATTGAAAAATGCTCTGGCCGTATTGGCATCATTTGATGTGCCACTTCCTCCACTTCTCGGTATTTCCACCAATAGACCCATTTTTAAACGAAAATCTTTTTGCATTTGGACTTTTCTATGCAGCATGGCTTCTTTCCCTTTGCAGTATTAATTCGCCATTTTTTAGATATAGTCTGTATGAGACATGCAAAAAATATTCAAAGAATCTTATGTAGGAATGCAATGGTAATCCAAATTCGAAACGTGTTTCATGAACCTTCCTTGTCAAACACTTTTCCAAATTATTCATCTCTGTTGGCTTCGCTTCACATATATAGCACTTAGAGGATGATGTGTAGCTAAGGGCACTACAAATTTTGCCATCAACCATGGTTAACTGCAAACGATGTTCAATTTGGATTTGTCTTGCAGATATTGAACATTTTGTTGGCTGTAACAGCTCAATTTTTGTTTTAAAATATTTCTCTTCATTTATTGCTAACTAAGTAGTTTCTTTTTTAAACTGAAATCTCAGTGGTCGGCAATAACATGTTGATGAAGGCCGCGGATTCTTCCAAATTATCTGGCGGTGCTTAGGATCACCTGCTATCAGTTGCAATGGCATGTATGATGTCACAAAAAGCCTGGAATCGTTCATTTCGTTATTGATGACTTTTTGCTTATATTCTGAATATCCAGTGCTACCGTCAAATCCCCATTTTCCAATTAGAACTAGGTTGTCAACGAAATCATCTGCAAGACCGCCAAGAACATCATGCTGAAGTCTTACAATCCGTGACGCCGTGTGATCGAGCAAGCTCTGCAGCTCGACTTCACCCTGTGATTCACATACACTAATTTTGTCAGGGTAGCTGGATGCTTTTGCTTTAAGCAATAGCTTGAAGCTTTGTAAAAAATTAAATGACAATTTGGAATTTATAAAGCTTTGTATTAGCACATATTGATGTTTGCTCATTTTTGCTTCTATAAGCAGTGCTAAGACCTCATCAACGACAGCTTTGGTACACATTTGCTTTGTTGGAATGTTAGACGATCGTAAAGCCGATGCAGTAGATTTATCGCCTTTTGACAGCTCAGAAATTCTTCGTCGCTGTGTCCTTTCAGATGAAAGGATGAAATCACCTTTCGGACGTCCACGCGTGGCTGTTTTACACATTTGTTGAGGTCTACTCTCGGTGCGCTCTATTAAAATAGATTCTGTTGCATTCAACCAATCCGATTTATTTTGAAGAACGGTGGTTTTTTTTCTTTTGAATTGAATCCAAAATGGTGCAATTTTTATACATATGTATCAAAAGCCCGCTTATCTCGGGCCTATAGCTGATATTTTCAATACAGCTTTGCACATGATCCAAAGCCTTCTGTAATTTTTCTGCATTGGTACCTAATTCTATGCACCAACGATTGAAAATATATAATCGCGTAGAGACACAGCGATAAGATTCACCTTTTAAAACCAAAATAAATAAAGCATTAATAGTTATAATTTTAACTCAATAAGAACACAAAACACGAGAGACGAAAGCACACACAAAGCACAAGAAAGCAAAGCAGCCGCTTTGCAATGAAAATTTAACCTTAAAAAAAAGACGGCGTTATAATATGGTAGATTACGCACACATCTGCAAATATCTGCAGCTAAGTTAACTCTCTTATTACCTTAAGACACACACTAATACACTGAAAAAGATCACAAGGGAAAAATCGGGGGGAACATAAAAAAAATTTAAGTAAACATAATAAATACGCACACAAACTGTAAAAAAACAGGGTAAACTAAAACATTAATTTTAACATAACTACAATAAAATTAGCATTTTTTCAATTTGAGAACTTAAAATAAATACCTTCAACTTTAAAATCCATTTAAAATAACTCAATTTCATAAACGTTTTTAGGTGACTGAACTGATTGAAGTGCGCTTTTGTTGTGACATATTTGCAATGCTTGCAAATGCTTTTTGAAAATGAGCACGTGTTCACATATTCAATGCTATTTTTAGAAAGTCCTGTTAGATTTCCAGAAAAAACGAGTTTGCCATTGAAAAGTTTGGACATTTTAGAGACAGTTTGTTTACTTTTGGTAATATTATTTTGGCATGCATTTTTTGAATTTTGGCTTATGGAGGGAACCACTGTGGGCTGCTGTGAGAATTGACGACAAGGCTTTACTTATTCGTTGCTGCCCCTTAAGTTTTGTATGTAGTCTCTAATACAGGGTACCATTAAAATGTCCGTCTAAAAGTCCTTCTTTTGGGGGTATCCAACACATAAATTTCATAAGTCGATAAATGTAGATACAGCTGTCTCGAGTTGCTACTTTTTGAGGTGCTGGATTTATATACTTGAGAATTCTTCCTTTGCCATCCTTGTTACCGAACTTTTCACATTAAAATGTTTTTATAGCCTCTCAATCTGGAAAATTGGCAGAAATGTATATAGTTAAAATCACATAATTGCCGAACTTGAACTGTTAAATTCACGTAATACTTTCTGAGGTTTGTATTTTTTTTAAATTACTAAGACTGATAAAGAGGTATGACAATTTCTTATTTCATCACAAAAAAAAAACTCCCCGGAATATTAATTTTAATTTAAATATATAAATAAATGCCGTCTGCTTATAACTAGACAAGAAATAAATACAGAAATACAATTTTTCACTTATAGATATAGTAGATTGAGTTTAATATGCCACACAATTATGTTACACATCTAGTATTAATAAAAGTTATACTGTTTTGCTAGTATACAGTAAGGCTTCAAGAATTAACAAGCATTTTTTGTGTGAAAGTTTAACATCTACCTTACTTATTAGTTGTACCATTAATTTAGTTAAGGGGAATGTCGCGTATTTCTTAAGACAAATTGAGCCATTAGACAATTAGCCATATTTAAATTTTACGAGCACGATTGTATTTGGGTACTGATTAAATTTTTTTTTGTTTTTTGACTTTAATAGTTTGGCAAAAATGTTTCTAAAATCTTTAATTTGAAATTTGAAAGAAATACGCAAGAACTATTTAATTTTATGCATGTTGGGAGATCTTTCAGTCTCTGGAGAAAATAATACATTTTAGTTAATTCATGAAATAACATTCTAACAAAAAGTATGCCTAATTTTAAATATTGTAGCTTTATCTAGTTTTAAAATGACAGAAATTTTAGATTTAGGCCCATTTCGGAGAATGATTACAACTATAATAATGTGTCATGACTAATGAAATTAGTTGGCAGTACAGAAATTACATTTCAAAATCAGCTGTGCCGTCTCGGACTTTGAGCTATTTTTCGGATGCTTTCCAGCCAGAAACAGCTATTTTTGCTTTGAAGCGTTGGCAGCATTTGCTGGCAACCCTGGGAAATCTGTAGAGCACTTAGTCAACTCTAGGCACTTTCTATTTTCTGATTGCGTTGTTGTGGAAGAAAACTGGGTGAAAATATTTTGCATATTAATTTAAAATTATTAAAAGCGTTTCTAGAAAATACCCAGCTGTGCAAATAGGACAACGATTCACGTATAAATTACGTGTTGGTGTGGGTCTTAAGGAGTTGTACACGAATTTCTGTGATAAGCATTTGCAGTAACAGCAAAAGAAAAAAAAATCGAAGAATCGACTTGCGATGGCCGATGTTGAAAAAATGACGGCAACGGCACCGACCGATATACCCGTCTCATCACCAAACGTTAGTGAAACGGGCGGTGCCAGTAGCAGCACAGCTGAGTTAGGCACCTCGCCGACACAGGAACCGTCAAGCAATTCCCATCCCCATGATTCCGAATATGACACGGCCAGTGACCTGGAGGGTGGTGAGGACTATGAAGATGAAAGCTCAAGTGAAGAGGAAACTGAGACCGATGACGACGGAAGCGAAACTGATGAGGAAGGAGATGAATTAGGAAGTGGGACAGTAAGCGGCAATGGCATGGACCGAAATGCTGCGGATAATGAGGCACAGAAGAAGGTCGATGAAGATCGCAGTAATCCACAGTATATACCAAAACGTGGCACATTTTACGAACACGACGATCGTACGGCCGAAACGGAGGGCGACGGAGTCGTTGATACGGCCAGCGACAGCGGCCAATGTATAGTGGAGCCGAGTATTAGTGATGTCGGCAATGGTGTCATTACCACAGGTGCCACGCCTGCTGGGCACACCCCTACAATTTCCCAGGCTTCTAAAACAATGAAGAAATGGCAACCCGCATCTGGTGGCGATCGTTGGTCTCATGATCGTTTCGAGGCCAACGAACAAGCACCCAAGACGCGTGCAGAATTATTGCAAACCTATGGCTATGATATACGCAATGAGGATGCAGCGCCACGAGCTCGTAGACGCAGACGTTATGGTCGTGGTCCAAGCAAATACTCAAGAAACTGGGAGGATGAGCAGGCCTACTTAAAGGCTAGCAATAAAGAGCGCAAGCCACCTCGTCCCCAAGATTTTCCAGCGCTTAACGAACGCAGTAGCACCAGTAACATCAGCAAAGTTCACGGACCTCGCACATCGATATCCCGCGACGAAAAAGAGAATCGCGGCGAGCGTCGTTCCCTTGCCAGTGGCCACGAGAAGCAGCATGGAAGCGCTCCGGGCACAGGAAGTGTTCCTTTGCCATCGAAGTCCCTGGAACCCCGTGATCGTGATGCTAAAAATCGCAATTACGGAAGGTCTAATGGTGGTCCAAATAGCGGATCAAGTCGTCAAAATGCCATGGAGTTTAAACAGAAATCAAATCGGGCTACACATTCTCGTGGCGAGCATCGAGATTACGTTGATCAACGAGCGGAGAGGGATTATCATCAGAAACCAGTAGCAAACAGATCAAATGGTGTGTCCAAGCAAAATAATGAGGTGGCGACACAGTCGCAACAACAACAACCACAACATCAACAAAGGCAGCCACAACAACAACCTCAGCAGCATCAGCAACAACAGCAACAGCAGCAACCACAACAGCAGCAGCAAAAACACATGCCGTCGCTTCAACAGAAACAACAGCAGACGCCATTGGTCACCTCGAATTTATCGCAACGCTTGCAGCAGGTGCAACAACGCAACGATCCAAGTCATGTGGGAAGCGTGCAAATGCACTCGCTAGCCTCCCAGAACCAACAGCAGCAGCAGCAGCAGCAGCAACAACAGCAATTGAATCTGGCTCAGCAACAACAGCCATCGCAACAACTGCCAGCTGAACAGAGAAATGGACCCAAGCGCTACTCGAGCCTGAGACGAACCCAACATGAGGCCACTCAACAGCAGCATCATCTAGCCGAGCAGCAAATGCAACAGCAACTTCAATTACAGCAGCAGCAACAATCACAAATAATGCTCCAGGATCCGCATATGCTAATGCAGATTGCTTATCAACAGCAGGAGTTGCAGGCGCAGCTTCAGACACTGCAATTGGGACCAGCACCGCCAACAGCGGTGTCGACGTCACAGCCCAAACATGCGCCACCAACCACAGCATATCCCCAGACACAAGGTGCACCTTATTATGTAACCAGCGGGGAGGCGGTGCCTGTACCCGTGTCAGTTCCCGTTCCAGTGCCTCAGGCGCCATATGTCAATCCGGCCAATGCTGCCTATTTGCCGCCTCCGCCATCGGCTGTGGCTTATGCACAGGCACAAACGGCAGCCACACAGCCACCACAGGCAGCTCCTCAGGCCACCCAGCCCGCTGCCCAGCCAACACAGGGGCCATCGTCCATTAACTATCACCAAAACTATAATACTGTCGGAGGGACCACATATTTTGTGCCGCCAGCACAAACTAATACACGCCCCGCTGTACTCCCTCAGCGACGTCCCACCAATGCGATTCCCATCTTACCCCCATCCGAGAAGCACAAGAGCCGCATTGCTGGCAACGCCAATGCCAATCCAAAGAGTGATGAGGCCAGCGGCAGCTCCGACAACATTGATCACATCATTGATAACATGTTTGTGCAACGTCCGGCATTTCAACCACCGCCCACATCAACAGGTGCAGGTGGAGATATAACAGCCACAAAATCAGCTAGCGAGGATCCCAATAGCAATACGGCTGTCGGTCAGCCCATAACTGCCGAACAGACTCTTCAGGCCATTGCAGTGCCTGGGCAAGAATGAGTGCACGTTTATGCCAACCAACGACAGCAAGAAGGGCAAGCGCAGGGGCAACCGCAACCTGCCTCAGCAATACCGACAAGGACGCCACACAAGCGATCTATTGCCGAGTGGCTACACAATGCTGTCGTCTCATGTTGGCTACTACCACGCCCACTAACTCAACAAATTGAGCTAATCCTCAACATCGCTGCTGCAATGATTAATTTGTTTCTTTGCGAAAGGTCTGTGACTTTTCCTAAATTTTTTGTAGAAGCGCAATGCCAATTCGCAATGTGCAGTAGGTACAAAGTTGTAATTAGTAAACAGCAGCACTTAATCGAACGAACTAACGTCAAGTAATTGTAATGCATAATCTAGAGTTCATAATAATGCTACCGTACTATTTGTAGTGATTGGATTGGATGCCGAGCAGCTTATTTAGCAAGTGTAATGAATTTTATCCAGTCTTGTCGCTGGCTCCCTTATATAATATGCTTACTCATAAATATATAGTTGCATTTTAAAGTTGAATTGTCGTAAAATGTAATTAATCATTGGACATTGAATTTAAATAAAACTTGTAAAGAAACACAAACTTAAAAATATTTACATTTGATCCTTTAATCGAACACGATACACAAAAAACTTTAAAACTTATTGATAAGTAAAAAATGCAGCTTCTTCCAGTAAGAACCAGAAACAGTTTCGAATGAAACTTTTTCAAAGTGAGGTACACTCGGCGAATAATTAAGTTGAAAGAGGTAGCTCGCAATCAGCACACGTTTATAATAAGGGGCTTTCATTTGGAATGCATATCAATTGCGATCTAATCTCTTTTTGACTAGAGTGTAGGGTACTGAAGGATCTTGACAAATGGAATTGATTGCATATTTAATTAATAATTTATAAATTAGCTTCAGTCTTCAGCTGTTGCAGGAGACTACGTATGCGACGGAACGACTCCTTGAAGATGATATTATACTTTCGAGCGCTGGTTTTGATGCTGTCACGATATGCAGTCGTGTTGATGTAGATTCTGCAACGGATATAGAATAAATTTTATGAATTGATAGATGAATTGAATGTGACAAGTGTGTAACTTACGCATCCGAAGTAATTGCATAGAATACACCATAGCCATCGAGAGTCATTGGTGCCACAAAGCCCACATTGGCTGTAAAGCCCAGAGTGCTGGTGGATAATACAAAATTTCCGCCCCCGCCACTTTTGGCATACATGGGATCATCATAGAAGGCGGGAATGTCCAACTTATTATCGTAAGCAGCGCACCACAGTCCAAACAGATGTCTATCAACACCGTGGCCCTTGCGAGCCTCGTCCATTAAGTGTCTGTGTTCATTAACAGCGGCGCGAAAAGCCTTTATCAACTGCACGTCGGTGGTGCTTTTACTGGACGAGGTCTTGAGAAATTCATAAACTGCGCTGGTACAGGACCGAAGCGTCTCTGTGCGGCCGTTGTAGTAATGGCGCATCAGAGCTGTCTCATAGGTGGGTGCAACCCTGAAACCCAAAAAAGGATTTATAAAATGTTTGTCCAGCTTGCCACAGTAAAGTGCTTACTCCTCGTGCATCTGGTAGTAGGTCCATTGGAGAAGCACCTGCACAAAAGAATCGGGATGCAACTTCATGGTCTTCATAAACTCTTTGCCGTAGTCTTCGAAAACCGTGAAGGTGACAGTAACATCGATTCCCTAAATAAATATAATATATCTTATTTTAAATACATCGAAAAAAATGAATTTAATTTAATAATTTACAATTCAAATGAAGGAAATATGATACATTAACATGGTTTACTCGCTTCTCTTTGTTTTTTTTAACTTAATTGTCTTAAATGACTTACCCGTTCGTCGACCTCGTTACGCACACGTTTAATCTCAGACTTGACTGTGTCGTCCAGCTCGAACTTAAGTTCTTTTAATCTCTTTCACTGTGGAATGCTCGGCCTCACTCCAATCAGGCTCGGGAACTTCGAAGAAACTCAACTGCATAAATGTAGCAAAGCTGGCACTGAGAGTTCCATCATAGCAACTGTGCTCTCCCGTGTAAACATAATGACCGTTTTTGAAGGCAACAATACAACTGCTGCGATCGGCCCAACGGGAATGGTAGTCGCCATAAATAGAGAGCTGTGAGGATTCCTCACTTCCTGCAGGTGTATGCTCATCCCAGCAAACGACAATGCAAGAACTCTCCACTAACCGTAGTGTTTCCTTGTTAGCTTCAGAAATCTCCATTAGCCGGTTGCGATTCTGAGCCCAAGTGGTTCGATCATCGTGGGTTAGAGTTGAGACGCCGTCACCCTCCTGCTCATAGTCGAGGATGCTGCGTAAGCGCTGCAAGGTAACCAGAATCTCTGGTGCAGTAAGAATGGTATCATCCTCATGCACGCAATTTATAGCAAACTGACGACCTTTGGCACCAATCAACATGTGCGTAGGTGTACTTCCCTCCGATTTGGTACGAAAATGCTTTTCAATGTGATCCTGTTCCAGGCCCGGCACACGTGACGTGGAATAGAAGAACTTGCATAACTCCGAGGAGTACTTAATTTTGCCGCCGTTCGATGAAAGTGGCTTCATCGTAGCCTTTCGGGTGAGATCCCAAAATTCAAGCGAATGATAAATTTGGCGGGCCAGACTCTGAAAGAATTGTTATGTCTTAATATAGTGCAAGTTAGATGGATCGTGCTCACCTTCAGCATATAATCTGACGTTTGAGGAATGTCCACCAAATTCAGCTGACAAGGCATGGCCATGATTTGATATGGTAAGAGTGGCATACGAAGCGAATGGTAGCCATAATCCTCCCACCAAGTGCCCAGCCAGTTTTTCATGTTTCCAGCACGCTTCTCGAGAATTGCCTGCAACTTGGCCCCAATTCCCTTTTCAAACTCTTCGATAATCTTTCGCGTTTGGGCCAGCTCCTCTGCGTTGCCAAAAGGCAGCAAGCTGGTGTAATATCGCTCCATGGTGTCGCGCAGTTTCGGCAACGGAAGCGCTGGCAGAGCCTGGTCAAAGGCGAAAGTGTCTCCATCTTCCTTGTCCGCAACAAATAGGCTTGTGCGATCCATTTTGGTTGATTCTACAAAAGATCGTGGACGTTAACTGGGTCAATATGGCACTGATATTTATAATAAACCTAGACATTTTCAACGTAGGTAAGTCCAACTGATAAGCTGATAAACAGTGGGCTAAATATAACGTAGACTATACGCCAAATGAAAACATTTCTCACTTCGATTCACTTCAAGTCCAAAGTACCAAAGTCAAGTGCTGACGGCGGCCGGTCGACGCTCTGATATACATAATTGTGTTTATATTACTGCATTTGTATTTACTGCCCTCTTACATATTAGAATTTATGATTATATGTGTATATATAGCACTAAACAATTTGGGAATTGTGAATATTTAATTATTAAACTAATATCGCTCGACTGACCTTTGTATCCAATTGAAGTTGCGTTTCTTTCGTTTATGCCAACCGCAGTGCGCAAATGCTATCAAGCAACTAAGCGCCGATCAATAGACACAGTTTACAGCAAAGTTCGGTAGGCGTGAAGTCCAGCTAGAGAGGTTATTTTTTTTTATTAAAATCTAGATAAAAGTTCCCACTCTCTCTCTAGCACTCTCTGATAGTACAGCTTACGATAAGAACAGTTGAACGAAAGAATGCAGCTCAACATGGTGGTAGTAAATAAGGTGACGTCACAACTACATACGCTCTCTCGTTTCGGCAAACACATCGCATGTAGTTTGCTACAGGTGAATATTGAACCAGAGAGTCCACACTCATGGCTCATTTTTTTTCACCTCTTTTATAACACGGCCTCTAACAGAACTTATGATTTCATCTTATTATTCTACCATGTTTCTCGATATAAATATTTTTAATTGCAATGACGCATTCATATGCATTTATGTGAATAAAAAACAAAAGATTAATTGAGAGTACGAGAAAACTAATTAAAACTATTGTTATACAAGCCTATATAAATGCAATCTGTATTGGACAGGCAGGAATCACTTACACCCTTATTTGATTAATAGACACATAGGCAAACATAAAACTTAGAAAAATAATTAGCAATTGGTAACATTTGCGACCCCAGGGGATTACACATTCTTTTAATCCCTGATTCAAACAGTCGTGTAATGCGAGTTCTCTAGATGTAGTTACACAATAGACAACTATGTTTTCTGGACTTTTGTAGTTCTTAAAGATTTATTTGTCACTTCCATCTGCAGTTTGGAATTGACCTCAAGATTTCAGATTGATGTCAAATTTTCTACTGGGCTGCTGGCTTGTTTTTGTTTACGCTCACAGCTGTTGTGAAAGAGCTGCCACATTTTCGAACGTCTGGCAGCGCCGCACTCTAGATTTGCAAACTTCTGGCATTTATTTCATGAAATGAGCAAATACACGGCACAAAATATTAGAACATTATATTTTCATTAACGCTTGCTGTATAAAGCAGCGCTTACTAATTAGGGATTACAAGTGGGAAAGATGTTACCGTCGACGGGCCTTTTTAAGGGCATCGTCTGCCCTTACTTCGATAGCAATGGTAGCGGTAAGAACGAAAGCAATGGAGAAGCGTCCTTCACTTGCAAACGTCCTTTCTGTCATTTCAAGCATTTGCGTAAGGGTAAGTCTGAATCAATTCCCATAAATTCCAAAGATTTAACGTAATTCGCTTGCAGAAGATGTCGACGCAGCCGCGGCCGTCGAGGCGGTGCCAGAGTACAAGCCAGCACCGGTGCCAAAGCTGCTTTCACTGCCGTTGCCTGAGATGACGATGTGTGCGCCCAAAAAGAAGCCAAGCCTAGAGTATCATCCAGAAAAGCCGGCATTAAATGCTTCTCCGTCCAAAAAAGCATTTGGCGTTGGCGAAGCCACGGCTAACGCGCCTAAATATGTGCCATCCGCAATGTCCACGCTCAATGGTGCATGTGGAGAGTGGAAAGAGAGCAACAACGAGAGGGAAGAGGAATTGGAAGACGAAATACGAATAGTAATTGAAGACTGTTCTAAAGCTAACCCTGATATTAAAATGGAACAGAACGTATTAAGCGAAACTGATAATAAAAGTGACACTGAAAAGAAGTCGACGTCCGTTACCCGCAGTGTCATTCGCAAGCATGAACACAAGTCCAGTAAGTCTCGTCGTAAAGATAAAGAAGAGGACAAGGAACGCAAGAGCTCATCCCACAGTAGTAAAGAACGGTCGGATCATCATAGTTCCAGCAGCAAGCATAAGACTTCCTCCTCATCATCATCTTCATCACACAAGAAATCCTCGAGCAGTGAGAAGCATCGGAATGAAAAGGATACAAGTAAGAAGCACAAAAGTAGCACATCAACAACAACAACATCATCATCATCCTCCAAGAGCCGCTATGGCAGTTCCAGCTCTAAATCAACATCACATAGCTCAAACGGCTCCAGATCAAAGAGTTCGACTTCTAGTTTAAGTTCAAGTAGCAGCAGAAGTAATGCCAAAGCTGAACGAGAAACTGCTGCTTCCAGCCAAAGTTTAGTTAAAGCGAGAGAGGACATAGAATTAGACTATGATATTGATGTGACCACCTCTGACGCAGAAATTGTGCGTCAGTGTGAAATGATCTTCGATGAACTGGAGCAGGAATTTGCGCAGATGCATAAGCCCGATAAGGATAAGGAAAAGGAAAGCACAGAAGGCCTGCGAAAACGAAAGGCCCCCTCGCCGGACATTGATGCCTACACCGAGGCGGCGACAGCTGCGTTGCAGAAGCGTCGTGTTGCCCATGATAATGCGGACAAATGCAAACCGCAACCTCCAAAGGCGGTGCATAAGCCCAATCACATACGCAACGCAATGCAAGCAATTTTTGATAGGCGGGCCGAGCTGCGCCGCCAGGAGAAGATGCGCGCTGATGCAGACGCGGAGGAATTGCGGCAGGCGCAGGAGCGAGTGCGTGTGGCACAGGAGGAGTTGCGTGAAGCTAAGACCAGAACACTGACACCTCTTATATCCCGAAGTGCTCTAACGCCGCCAGTGCGATCAGGTTAGTTTCAACTCTTTACATACTGGTCTATATGTACTAATTCTTTGTCTGTGCAGCTCGTACTATTACGCCTGTAGCCAACGTGATAGCCATTGCACGCGCAAAGAAAAAGATCGAGGAGTTGCAAGCTGAAAAGAAACCTGCCTTCACAGCAGCCCAATCCTTCAAAGGTGGCAGCCGTGTAGCTCACAAGCCAACGGCTGCGCTGGATAAGGTGGCACCCTCAACAGCTGTCGCAGCCGAGAAGCCACCTGTGCTGGAACCGCAAAGCTCCAAAATATCCTACAATATACGCATGCAGTATTACGAAATGATGGTTAAGCAGTGTATTATCATTTATCCACAGCTGACTGATGCTTGGGAACGGGCACAGGTCGAGGAGCTCACCGCCTTTAAAAAGTGTACTACGCCGGCGATCTACAAGAACAGCTGCATGTTGACCATTAACAAGCTGCGCAAGGAAGCTATCGAGGCTGGCAATCAACCCAGCGTGGCGAATAAAACAGTCTCGCACGAGATGATGCTGGGTGGCAAACGTGCTCTGACCACATCGTGGAGTGTGGAGAAAAGGGAGTAAGTTGAAAAAGATTTTCTCTAGTACGCACTAATCGTGAGATTTCTGCTCCTTTAGCAAACTTAACTCAACGGCAACTGGCGAGCCCTTTGACTCGCTGTGCGGTGAAAAGGCCTATGAGATGGTATACGATCTGCGTCTGACTGATGAGCAGCTTGTGGAGAATGGCTATCCACGTCCGGGACCTGGACGTGGAACAGCTGTAATACGCGCCTGTCGTCCCAATCGTCGACCCAATGAGACTGAACGCTACTGCACACGCTGTGGAAAGGTGTTTAATCTGAATATATATGAAACCAAGTGCACCGACATGTGCAACTATCATCCAAAGAGTACGGGCTATCGTCGTGGATTCACAGACAATCAGCATCGTTGCTGCCAACAGCCCGCGGGCACTCCTGGCTGCAGCTATGCCAACTATCATGTCAGTGATTATTACGATCCCAACAAACTCACCTGCTTTATAAAGACGATCGAGAGATCGGACGACTATGTGCCCACCAAGAAGGATATTTATGCACTCGACTGTGAAATGTGTTACACTACGCACGGCATCGAGTTGACACGTGTGACCGTTGTGGACATCAATGGCCGCAGTGTTTACGATGCTCTTGTGAAACCTGACAATCTAATTGTAGACTATAATACCGTGTATGCTATTTAATTTACATTAACATTACCATCCATATAATTCACTGATTACTGTTCCACAGCTATTCGGGCATAACAGAGGCTATGCTGTCGAAGGAGACGCGCACTCTACGTGACGTACAAGCCGTGCTTATGTCCATGTTTCACGCCAAGACGGTGCTTGTGGGCCACAGCCTGGAAAGCGATTTGAAGGCACTTAAGCTGATTCATGATGTGGTGGTGGATACCTCCGTGCTTTTTCCACACAAGATGGGACCTCCTAAAAAACGAGCGTTAAAAACTCTGTGCATTGAACATCTGAAGCGCATTATTCAAGAGAACGGTGAGTGTAAAATCTTCTTTGTGTATATCCTGACACTTTTGTATAATTCTGTAATGTGTATCCGCCTTCCAGAGGCCGGCCACGACAGTGCTGAGGATGCTGAAGTCTGTATACAACTCATTAAGTATTTTCTTCGCAACAAGATAAGTTGAACTGTGTCATGGCCATTTACAGTTACAGTTACTTGGTGCTCTGCGATTCGGGTGACAAATTATATCATCATTAAGACGCAATACATACTAAAATAATATGTAGGTAGCGTTACTGCCCCCCATCCCAGTCATCCATCCCATTGGAATCAAAACGTATCCCATAAGTGAGCCTTAAGATCGTAACATACTTATTTATGTAATAAACAATAAGTTACAAATCAAACTTTTTTTATTTAGACTAATTAGAATCGCTTAATTTGTAAATGAGTTGAACATCACGATCGTTTGACTAGTATAAGTAATAATAATCTCGTGACCATCGACGATGCAACGACGACGATTAAAATCTATTTATTCCCATAGTTGTATGTTATGATAAGTAACCAAAGAGATTCACCATTACTTTTCTTAATACGTGATTTCGTGATTCCGCTAAGCAATGTTATAAGAATTTATTGACAAATTAGATAATTTTTGTTTTCTAAATTATCAGAGTTTAGAGTATGCTTGGGAGAGCATGACAAAATAAATAAAAAGCGGCCTCGAAGCTCTACAAATTTGAAGATAATTCGGCTTGATTATGTGAGTATGGGTCGGGTTACGGGCCGTTGTCAAATGTCCCAGAAAATTAATACATAAAAATATTTTTATTTTCTAAACTGTATTCATTCAATCTTTACTTTAAGGTCGAATAAACAGTTTAATAAATAGTTTTAAATTGTATTTTTAAAAATTTATTTTTTAATTAGACTGCATTTATAATACCATCAGATTTTCCTTTTTGTATATTGCTCCACTTCAAATTAAATCTTAATAAACGTAATTGATTTGTTTTTCAAACCATATTTTTTAGATTTTACATATTAATCCCTATGGGTAATATAAGAAGAAATTTCTTCGCAAATAAGTTTAATGTCATAATAAAACTTGTATCTGCAGGTGAGTGTCTGAATGCTAGATGCAATCTGCAGAAACAAAGGGACAGTTTTTCAACTTGTCGCGAATCAATAAGCGTTGGAAAGTTTCCAATGCATTTCTTATTCCATTTGCCACACGTCAAGAGAAGTTCATAAATTGCCGGTTGAACATGAATTGTTTTTCAGCACTTTTCCGCATCTATCTTTTATCTATGCGCCAAAGTTTCGTTTCTGTTATTATTTTAATGTAATTTGAATCAGATTGCCGCTATATTACATCATATTTTTCAATTATGTACATGAGCAACAACGGTTGTTGCCCGGGGCAACATCTGGCTATCAGTTGTTGTTTCTTTTCCTGAATTGGCTGTCGCTCTCGCTGTCGCTGTCGTTGTCCTTGTCGTTGTTGTTTTTGTATTTGTAATTGTTGTAGAAGTATTTGCATGGTGTGGTTTTTCAATTTTACCGTTACATATTTTCAGTTTCATTATGAAAGAAGGAAAAGTTTGTGTATTGAACTTTTTTAGCGTGAAATTGTATTAGTCAAAAGCCGAGCGAAAGAAAGAGCCGACAAAGTTTTGTACTTTTATTGCTTTGCCGTAGTAATTTTCAGTAATTGTTTCCGCCGGGCATTAAGCTTACGAATCGAAGGGTAGTCAACCAACCGTGCGGCTAACTGATGAATAAGTAGATGGCACACATACATACATACAGATACACTGACTGCTTATCTGTATATATGTACATATATATACATACATAGATGAGCATGTATCGAGTGGCTTTGGGGATTGGGATCCTGGTTGTGAACAGCAAAACCTAACGAAATGTAAATAATATTAGTGGTACTTGGCAATGACAATGTGCATATGTGGCCCAATCCTAAAGACCGCACACAGTGCAAACAAAGCACTCGCAAGTGCTGCTCGAGGCTCAGCAGCAGGCACTGTGAACAAGCAGACGAGGAGCAAAACAAGAGCATAGCAGGAGCATAACGGGGACAAGGGAACCAAGGAGCCAAGGGCTAGTGGCAAAACAAACAGAAGCCCCAAACACAAACACAAACACAAATAAGAAGCTAGAAAAACGGGGCGATGGATCAAGGGTTCGAGGTTCGGGACTCGGTGATCGAGGGGCGAGTGTCGGGTCGGGGTCGGGGTGGGGGTCGGAGTCGGGGTAAGTCACTGCTGCTTGACTTGTCCCTGTCACACATTGGGCCGCCTGACCAGGCGGAAGTATACTTAAGACCGTAGAAATAGAGGCATTAAGATCTTTACAGTTAATCCCTTGAGTAAATGTTCTGTGGTCGCGACGACATTGTTGTTGTGCCGTTGTTCACATGTGTGTGCTCCTGCACGTGTGCGTGTGTGTGTGTGAGTGCGTGTGTGCCTTGCAGATATGTTTGTAGTACACACATAGTAGTGTATACCTTGTCTAGTTGTTGTTAAGGGCATTAAAAAAAAGGCTTAAAAGCTTGCCTACAATCATTTTGGGTCCTGTGTCGAGTCCTGCGTCGTGTCCTGGGCCTTGGGTCGCGTTTTATGTGCACCACTGAATAATTCAGCTAACCAGCGACTACAAAGACAGCGTGTATGCAAGTTAAGTGCTTAAAGCATTTAGCCTAACGGTTTTGGCTTTTAATTTGCACTTTCTGTCAGCTACGCAGCTTGGCGTGAAGCCGTCGGAGGCGTCGCAGTTTTTGGAGGCGTGGCAGACTACAGCGAAGACGTCGCTTTGGGCGCGTCACGTATTTATTTAAGCAAATTGAGCATACGCCGCATTCACGCAACGCTAAAATATTAAAGCAGTCAAATTTGGTAGAAATAATGCGTGTATTTTGTGCTTTGTACGTTGTGCGTTGTACGTTGTACTTCATGTCTATGAAAGCTAAGTCAACAGACCAGCTGGCAAGATGAAAAACCTTTTTACAACTTTTCTAGAGCGCGCAGAACGAAAAACTGTTAAGTTGCCGCCGCCTTCAGTTCCGCCCCAACATACATACATACATACATACATACATACATATATAAATAAGGCGGCAAAAAGCAATGCCGAAAACAAAACAAAAAAATGGAGGCAAGCCAAAGAGGCGAGAAAAGCCGGCGGTAAGCGCAAAATAAAGTCATCACAAACATATTAGCAGCGAAAAACACCTGAGCAAATAGATTTATATGCACGATAAAGCACAGAGTAATTTCCCGTAGATCCTGTCGCCTGCCCAACACCACGCCTCCATTTCCCTGCCTCCCACTCTCTACACTTTACACCCGCACTCCAACTGTTCGCCTGTTGCCTAAGCCACAAAGTAGCTGGGGAATAAGATAACATCACTTTATTGTAAGAAAGTTAAAACGCAGAAATGCAAGCCAAATAGCCCCAAAAAGGTAACTGGAAAATGTGTGTGTGTGTGTGTGTGTGTGTGTGTATGTGTGGAGAGGCACTTATAAAAATACTAAAAGTAAAAATGTCTACACACAATGAATGCTACATACTCTTGTATAGCGTTTAAGTTATCTGTGGCTTCATGTAAGATCTATTTAATCTATTTAACCCTATCGAAAATCTCAGATATTTATTAACATTATTAAAAAGCAAGACTGCAAGACTGGTTCCAAGAAACCCCTGGATTTGGAGCTTTCTTCACTTCATTTGATATCAGTAGTTTTATTCTTCCTCTCTTATTTTTTTTTAGGCAATACAATTGAAGCAATCGAGAATCATTTTATCTAAATATAATAATTTATTAATGTTAACAAAGCCATTGGAAACCATTAATGAACAGAAATAATATCGTACAATTTCAATAGCTCCAATATTCCATTCACAAAATTGTCGATTCTGTCCTCAAAATGACAGCATATGAGATTTTCCCACTTCCTTTGGGATCAGCTCTACGAGCGATTTCCGTTCGGAGCAGCTCAAGTTGCGAAATTATAAAATTTGTAGTATATTTCGAGAAGCAGTTAGCGATAAGGAGTCAAGTTGGTAATAGATACATATTGCACTTGCAGATACATTTTGTTTGCCCTTAGCGTAGAGTTGATGATGGCAACTAAATCTATTCCCAGTTCAGGATGTGCACGTGCGCATCCCTCGTGTCACACACACACACACAACAGTCTCATCGCGCACACACACACACACACACACAGACACATCCACACACATGTCACGCTTTTATTTTGTTGTTAAGTGAAGTAAAAACTTTGCCAGTCGTCAGTAGGAGGACGAGAGGTCAGCCCAGGCCATTAGTACTTGAATGCTGGACAAATAATTAGGGCAAAAACATCTAATATAGGGTTGTCGTCGGCAACGCAGACAACAAACAACACAGGCACCAGTGTTGCCCGCATTTGACAATCAAAATAATATAGATTATAAAAAAAATTGCTAAAAATGTCGATAGACATAAAAATAAAAACGTTTAAAGCGTAGCAAATCTAAAATTATCTCAAAATAGAATTGCTTTTAATAAAATAACTTACGTAGTGATATGTACTTTATTATTTGGAGTGCAAAATATAATTGCATCAACACTTGCTTTGTTTTTGTGTATTCGGAATTTAACTACGATAGTTAATTACTAAAATATGCTTTAGCAACTTGAGAACGCTTAACATTTTAAGACAAAAGTTTTATTTAACAATTATACACTTTTTAAGTCTGACGTATACTTGAGATATTGGTGATTGTTTTTAAATACATTTTTATAAGCTGCTTTATTTATATTTTTTTATTATTTAAATACTATTTTGATGACTGCGAGCATTTAGAGATGTTGTTCAAACGTTTCCATTTTCATTTTAGAGTATGCCAGACCTACTAATAAATAAACTAAGCGGGCAACACTGACACTCACACATTTACTGAGACATATCCATACACACACACACACACACACACACACACACACATGACTGATGAAGGCTATCGAAGGATACTCGAATCCACTCAACGATGACATCCACAAATTGACATTGCTTAACATGGCAGTCAAGTGGCTTTTGGCCAAAGTTCGAGCAAAAACGTCAAAGATTTGTCGCGGTCGCCAACTAAAAAAGTTAATTGCAGTTAATGACGACATTAATCACAAGAAAATGAAGCCCAGCGCAATGACAATAAGCGCAAAGCGACAAATGAAGAGCCAACGGCTTCTAAAGCAGCTCCACGCAGATGACAACAGACAGCAGACAGCAGACAACAGAGACAACAGACAACAGACAACAGAGACAACAGGCGTCTATTAACACCGATTTCCAGACTTTGTACACTACAAAAGGCGGCAAAACAATGAGAAAGTTGCGTCAGCCAGTTGCTAGTGGCAATGGCAGTGGCATTGATAGTGGCTGTGGCAGGACAAGACGCGCAACAAGCGGCAACAACAGGAAGTGAGCGCGTAGTAGGAAAAGCAATTTTACTGCGAGCTTCCTCAAGACAAATAAGTCAGCTGGATCAAAAGGGGCTTTCAGGCATAGCACCAGGGCAAGCCAGGACACAATAGAAATGAATTATAAGTGGAGAGGGCCCAACCAGCGCAATGTCAGCGATAATAATGAACTAGCATGACTGATGATGCTGCCCAACCCGCGACCAGGGCGACCAGGCATCTAGGCATCCAGGCATCCGGGCATCGAGTGCACCACAAAAAGGCAACAACTTCACAACGCAGTGTCCACTGTGATTAGGCAATAAAAACAATAGATTAACTATGCGAACATATATTTGCCATAACTTTATGGAAATGGTCAGAATGAATTGGTAGCCCGAGTAATGCTCATTGTCAGCTAGATTAATTAAGCGTAGTTTCTTAAGACATTTCCTGATAGAGATGTGAGTGATTTAAACGAAAATCCGAACTGTAGACTTTAAAACTTTTCACGAAGATCAAGTTATGGCAATTACGGATCTTTTGAATATTAACATGATACCAAATTTTTAATAATCTTATTTCTTTCTTTTATTTAATATTTTAAGAGTTAGTTCGATATGTTTGACTCACATAGCAAGATCGTACCATTTTTGATTCGGGCCGTGTCTTCTGATGTATTTAGGCATTCGGATTATTAATCCGGTGTGGCGTAAGTTTGATGCCTTTATGCACTGTATTAAATTTTCGAATGATTGTTCCAATCCCTATATGATATAGTGCAGCGATTAAAGCCTAATTCGGTCATTAATTCATATTGTTGCAGTTATATACAATATATATACAAATTAAGTAGGATGTATAAGATTAACCCAGATTGTTCGAGAAATATCAAGAAACAAAAAAGTTCTTTATATAATATCTTAATATTTTAATCAAATTTGGTCAGGATGTATGAAATCACTTAAATTCGTATTCACACTCTCATGTTCTTTCAAATTGCTTGAAATATCAAAAAAAAACAATACAGCTATCTATACTTATAGTTGATTTCTGACCGATGAATCCTATGCCAGCTTTAAGATCTGCGTGGATCGGGATCGTGGATAGTCTCTAAGATCAAAGCGTTCAGGCATGGAGATCTGCCAGGCTTTCTCCGAAACACAATATGCCTTTTTTTTGGCTATTTTAAATGGGCACAGGGTATAAAAACTTGAAATATTAAATTATTATTTTTATCAATATTTCAAATATGTTGATTAAGTTAAAGATAATTAAATAAAAAATAGTAAATATAGAAATATTTAATATTTGGCCGAACCCTTAGCGTTTTATTTTCTTATTCCAAGTTTAAGATTAGCTTTTATTGATTGCATTTTCTTATGCTGAGATTAATAACTCTAGTTAGATATTGGCAGATCAGGTAGGTAATGAGCAGCACGTTTCTCACAGTTGCCGCACGAATGCGCCGAATAACAAGAGGAGCTCAAAGGCTGCAGCAGCAGCAGCAGCAGCAGCTTCAATAACTGCCACAGCTGCCCCTGCCCCCTGACCCTGCTCAGGATTGGAATGTGTGGGTGCCAAAACAAAGATGTCTGTGGAATTTATGCAACATGAGCGTCTATAACTTATCCAATTAAAACTCAATAAACGCGCTTACCCAGGCCACTCCACTTTACACTACAGCAGATCCAGGGCAGAGTGGCAGCAGCCCGGCTACCCACCTAAATGAAATGAAGATGCCAGCAATGCCGAGGGCAAGTCGTTTGGGATGCCAAGAATGGGGCTGTTCAATAGCGGGCAACTCCTGTGCCAGGAGCAAGCAGCCTGGCTGCTGGCTTAACGCAGCGATTACAAGTGCCTTCAGCTTGTAATCCACTTTTGAAATGCAGTCAGTGGCAATGGCTGTGGCAGTGGCAGTCCTTGTCTGCCAGCCAGCATGACAGCCACAAATTGAAGATGACAAAATGTCTAAACAAGCAACCGTTGGCACGCCTATCTAAGTGTCTAAGAGGATAGGTGAGAGAGTTCGGAGCTTATAGCTTCGAATATATCTAGCAGAATAATCAATAAATTACACACCTGTCTGGCCACAGCAAATTTATGTATGTACGTATGTATGCATATATACACTTATATGTAAGACTTCGAGTTATGGCCATAACTATGAGTTGAGAATGGCGGCACAGCCAAAGAAAGAACGAAAGGCGAGAATATAGAAAATATTTTTCAAAAGATTCCAGCATCGCATTCCGCAGTTGCCATTTGCCGACTGACACTCAAACAGACACCGATGTCGATGCCACTATTGACGTCCTGCCCAGTCGTGGTCATCCCCAGAATACTCCTACACAGGGGCGCAAACAAGGGGGGAAAGAGGGACTGTCTTTCCCAGGCACCGAGTGTACGGGCAATTAGAAATGCCAAAGTTCAAATAGTTGAATTTAATAGTTTAAAAATTAATCCATTTTGGGCTAAAATTTTCAAATTTTATTTACACTGTATTTTACAACAATAGAGCTTTGTTATTAATTTACAGAAAATTTAATGCTACCTTTTGTAGTGTAAATTAAAAATAAATAAAAATTGCAAACCAAAGTTTCGACTGAAAATATGGGACAGTGAAAATCCCAATAAGAATTATAATAATAAAAAAACAACTTAATTTTAAGTGAAATTAAAAATTCCAAAATAATCATTGATGGCACTGAAACATACACCAGTAAAAGATAAATAGATAACATTTGAACTAGTATTTAAACTATTAATTAAATACCATACTAGAGTAAATTGTAAAGAGCAGGAAGAAGTTTAGTAAATAAACCAATAATGCATGTATGAGGTTTTAGAAAACAATGCATAATATGGAATATTAGTACCTTCCTTTATTTCAAGGCCCCAAAATGTCTTGCTCCGTCCCTGTTCTTATAGCTAAGTACGGTACAGGAACACGAGGGTGGTGTGAGTGGGCAACTTCAATATTTCATGGTGGCTAAGTTCTCGATTGTGTTGTACTTGGAAGCGGCTCGGCACTTGGTGGTAATTGTACCTGCAAGCACTGGACTTGCACATTGTTAAGAATTTTCACGGAAGAGTCCGGCAATGGCAATGGCAATGGCTGCGGCATCGTCTCTGGTCTCGTCTCCTGGTCCTGCTGCTGCTCCTGCTCCCTAAACTCAACTGAACTGAACTGAGTGAGTATTTGTGCGTGCCATTCTGACAGGCAGCGATGGGGTCTTCACTGGCAGCAGCACTGAATTTTTGATTTATGTGCATTACTTATGCTTTTACTTAGTTGTCTTGCCAGATCTCTCCCACTCTCTTCATATCCTTCTCACTCTCGTTCAGTATTCCGTATCGAAGATGGGCATATCCTGCGTCTCTCTTTGTCGCTTATGTACGAGCCACCAAATTGATGCTAAGTGCTTGGGCGCGTGTGCAAAATGGGTTGAGCAGGAGTTGGAGCAGACAGGAGTTGAAGCAATGGGGGAACTTGAGCTGTGGACGGCACTGTACTACAGTAGTGGCTTTAACAGGCAGCCTGCAGTGTTGAGCCTTTCACACACGAGCCGCACACATATATATTAAATACTATCCTTAGAGAGTCATCAGCATTCCTCGAGCGGTTTTTATTTCCGTTTTCATTAGTTGCTTTTTACACAAGTGCCGCCCACACACACAAACACACATGCATAATAGCATTAATGTCTCGTATACGTCCAGGACACATGAGTGTATGTATGTGTGTGTGTGTTGTGTGAATGTATGTATGGGTGTGTGTTTGCCGCTTTCTAGTTTGTCAATGGCAGCCATTTCTATGTTTGTGCACGTATTTTGCTGTTGACATTGCGAGCTGTGGCCGAGCGGACAAACCAACCAAAATGAGAATGAAAAATGCTTGCGATAATTTGTTGACCTCAACAGGTCAACAACAACATATACAAACATACATACAATATACTTATATACAAGTATATACAAGTTTACGTAAGAGTATTAAATTTACTGCAAGCGAAACGTATTTAAAATTGTTGTCAAATTATTTTGGCTTGTGCAACGTTGCGTATACTTGATAAGTGTGGCATAAGGCAAAGCTAAGCCCAGACACGGACTGGATTTTCGAGCGCTAATCAAATCACGTACTTAGCCAAGTAAAGTACACACAGAGCACAACACAATATCTGCGAATATCTCCACGAAGAAGAGCTCGAGTTCTAAGACGGAACCGAGACCTGGCAGGCAACGTAGAGCACAACAGGCACAGCAATGCGCATTAATAGCTTAGACAAACCTAAAGTACACAATTACAGGTAAACTGCACTAAGATGAACCGCTAGGCATGCGTACACTTTCTCATCGAGTACAATATTTTGCTTTTTTATATGAGGTTATCTTATGATATTTGAACATGTAATATATGTTTCTGCTAAAATCAGTCCTGCAAAGCACGTGAAAGTGCTTGGGTTATCATTTAACATTGTTATTTAATAATTAATAAAGGTATCAATAAACTATTATAGCCAAAAAGTTCAAATATATTGCCTAGTATTATTTGTCAGCATTAAAATAACTATGTTTTTCTTGACATTCTTATGTCGGAGATTGTAAGAGCTACACTGAAGAAAATGTTCTAAAATAAATATTTTTGCACCTAAACAAAAAACTTTGGTCGAAAACATTTGTCGAGAACATAATGTTCTTAAAGTTAGAAAACACATTTTAGTATTTCAAATAAGATCAAGTTTTTAATATAAAAATAAATCTTAATAAATAATCAAGTCAATAATTAAAAAAAAAAGCATGAAAGTTTTTAAGCTTATAATTTAATATTTGTTGTTTCATTGACATGAAAATAATAAATATTTAAATCTTCATTAATTTTGTGTCATATTTAATATTTTTTAACAATTTAAGATGTGAGTTCTTATATTAAGAGCTGCGTTTTCCATATTAGTATTAGTAACTTGGGCTTAAAATTCATTAAACGAAATAAATAAGATAAACATGCTTAGTTTAACAAGTTGAACTTTTTGTTCAGTGTATAGCTACCAAAATAATAGTATGAAACACAAGAGCAACATTTTATTTATATCGAGCAGCAAGAAACAATTGACATGCTTGAAAAAGTTAAATTGCGTTATTTAAATTATTTGATATTTTTCAATATTAGTTATTTACATATCAGTTATTTACGGGGTCTCTCACAGTCGTGCTTGCTTGGCCGCTGTTTTTTGTACTTATTTTCCACTACCATAATCGTTGATCTCTAATAAAACATCACCCACTCTTTCCTCTACCTTTTATATGCACAGTAAATGCGGACTCTAATCCGCTTAAAAATTGATTGAGTATTAAATATGAAATATAGGATTACGAGTACTTAAAAAATGTTTTATTTCGCTTTGAAAAGGTATTCATTTATTGTTAAAAGTGTACAATAATTGCATGTTTCACTGTAGAGACGACATGCACATATGTATGTACGGAAAACGTATGTTCTGTGCCACAAAAAAGTTCGCTGGCACAAAGGCGAATTACGAGCGCATTTAAACTGGGGCGCGAGTGCTACTTAAATAACTCATTTAGGTCGCTTGATCCCCGCCGGAGCCTGCCAATGTGTAGTGGTATGTGTGTGTGAGTGTGTGTGTGTGACTGTAAGTGTGTGTTCGTTTGTCAGAGTGTGTGCGCGCACATAAAATCAACAATAAACTTTGTCATCTCAATTTGCTTATTACCAGCAGCCAGGCAGGGCAAACTTTCTTATTAATGGTGGCGATTTCAATGCGCTCCTTTACCCCACACATCACCCCACCTCAGCACACTCTTCCCCGCCACACTGCTCTCCACATATGCATGCAGCACGTATGTACCCTTGAGAACCAGAATTCCTCTTCCTTATGTGTCTGAAACGTTTCCTTGACGATGTTGTAATTTTGTTGCTAGTTTTATAATTATTCCAATATAATATATTTGAAATAATGTTATTTACTTCACTGTAATGCCTGGGGATTATTTGTGAGGAAAAGGTTAGGGAATAGCTACGGAAGTTTCCTCAGTCCTCGATTTTAGGAACTACAGTAGACGTTTTTCATACCAATTCCTTAAGTTTTTCCTAGGTATCCTCATGGATTCCTCATCTTATCTTTAGGTTTGGTCCTGAAGGGTTCAATCATGTAGAGATTCGTGTGTGTGTTTGTGTGTGTGTGCGTGGGATTGCAGATAACACTGCGACAAACATATATGGAGTCTCGTGGAATGTTGATGTAAGGCAACTTTTGTTGGCCTCGCACCCCAAACCTCTCCCCCCTCTCTCTCTCTCTCTCTCACTTGCTATCCCTTGCTCTCCCTCTCGCCTCTAGTACTTGCACTGCGAGACACCGCAAAATGGCAGCGCGAGGTGAGTCCTGTGGTGACATCTCCGTCTTGTCGCTTGTCGTGGCATCCTCTCACTCTCGCATGTCTTGCGGTTAGCTGCAAGTTGCAAGTTGCAAGTCGCAAATTCTAAAATCCATAATTAGTGTCTGTCGCGGGACATAGACATACCACAACCTCCACATTCACATCCTTCGCCTGTCGCTTGGATAGTTGCCAGAGGAACGCGCTAAGCTGAACTGCACTTGAGTTGAGAGTTGAGTTGCTCTAATTGCAAGTAAATATTTAATGCACAAGCCGCTTTTAATTGCCAACTAAAAATATATATGCTATACAAAATCATTATAAATACATAATTCTCTTACATGTCAGTTACAGCCCGTCGAATGGCCCACATATTTGTATTTGCAGTGGTAAATACCAAGTTTTAATGATGCAGATGCAGTGCCGGCTTCCACTTACGCATGCACCTACGACGTCCTACAAGTCCGGAATAAAATTGTGAAAATGTAAAAATGTAAAAATGCAAAAATCACGCAAATTATCGAAACATGCGCAAGCACTCTTAAGCTCGCAGCGACTTTGCTGCATAAATCTCGGCAAAGTCGAAGGGAGAAATAAAAAAAAACTTGGAAAGATGAAAAAAAGGATCATAAGAACTCGACAAACAGCTGAAAAAGTACAAAGTACAAACATCTTGAGGTACTATTCGGCAGACTGGCCCAGGCAGGCATTAAGACCAACTTTCCAACTTTCCAATGCCGCAAATTGCAAAACTTCCAAGTTATCGCACGAAGTGAGAACATGGTGAAATCGATTGGAAATTGCAGCAGACAGCTGCCGCAGTGGGGGAAGTCTCAGGTCTCAGGGACTTGGACGATAAACTGCTAGAAGTTTTACCTAATGATAGTAGTAGCCAATAGTTTTTAAAATATTGTAAAATTTAATTAAAAGCAATCTCCAACTATTCACCACATGCCCCCTGTGAGGGTTGAACTCACGGCCTTTGGTTTACGAGACCAACGCTCTACCACTGAGCTAAAGGGGCACATATCTGCCGGCTGGAATGTTCCTAACATATACTCGTACTCGTATGTATTGTAAGTGACGTCTAGCGGCCGCTGCGATCGTCGCTGATAACAGCAGTTAAGTTTCTATCGCGAACTTGTACGCGAGCAACTGTACTAATTACTATATTTATTAACAAGCAAATTATTTAGTGAAGTCCTAATAAAATTTTTATTAAAAAAACACCGATAAAACAAATAGTTAACATCAAAAACTTTATTATTTTACAATCTCTGCGATCCCATCATGATTTTTAATTCCAAATTTTTTACATATTTCTTTAATGATAATCATTACTTGTAAGTTACTAAATAAAACTTACGCCATATTCATTTTTATTATAAAAACAAACAAAAAAAATTTGAAAAATAATCATTATTTATGATTAAAGAAAACAGAACTAAAACTGCAATTCATCTCATCAATTGATTTATAATTAGGGATTTAATTTAATTCAATCCATTTTTCAAATTATTTCTGACATAGTAAAGCATTAGATATATTTTAAGCAGGCTTGATTATAATTGCTTAAAATAAAAATTGAAATTTACTTATTACAAAATCGAACTCAACAACATAACTGGGGATAGTTTCATAATGGTAAATGATTCAGCACATGATTAAATTGAAATTCAATTGAGAGAATTACAATACTTAGCCCTGATGTATTTTCATTTTTGCTCTTTGTAGAAGTTCAACGAGCTGCGACGAACCAGGAATTATGGCATCGACCAAGGCAAAAGTTTTTTCGCCAACTGTCAAATGCAATTTAGTTGATAGGATCAAAATCTTTGAGCATACTAAAGGGGCTCACTCTCTCCCTGTCTCCCCGTCCCCCCCACCCTCTGCTCCGCTTACTCCAGTGCTATGCAAAATTGTCTCCGGCTTTCCTCCGTTGGGGGCTTTTGCCGGCAATCTGTATGCAAAGGCAAAGTGACTGCCTGGCTGTGAGAATTTTACGATTTAAATGCGATTTACGGCGCTAATTCGTAGCGCCATCGGCATAAAGCGTCCTAGCCAAACAGCCAGCCAACCAGCCAGACAATTGAACGGCCTGGAGTCGTGTCGACTTTCTTTTTGGCTGTCTTGTCCCCTAAACCATAGCATGCCATTCAACCTCATTTGATTCTTAGCCCATTTATCATAATGGAAAGCGATGCCAGCGCAGTGGCAATGGTAATGCAAAAGGAAATGGAAATGGCATTGGCAATGCCACAGCGAATGACAATGACAACGATTGCAATTTTGTGGTAAAACGTTGGTAATCTAATTTCAATGAAATTGTATAATGTCATTAAAGCACAATTATGAGTACAACAGGTGCTTCTATCGTGAAAATTGATACTGATACTGACTAAATTTATAATTTTTTCCTTTTAGTGTGCGTTCTTTCTAAGTGTCAAGTAACTGAAGTGACTGGTTTTTCAAAACTAACTAATTTAAAAAAAAAATGAAGCCCAATGGATCTTATTACTTTTTTACTCGCGTGGAAATATGTATCAAACTATAAAGTCTTCAGAAGAACCTTTAAAAATGGGTATTTATTTTCCTTGAACAGACAAAATGAACAGTTTTGATAGGATTAAATGCAACATAATAACAATCTTAATATACATTGTTTAGAATTAACAAAAAATGAATTTAATATAATATAGTCTAATGTGATCTTAAATAATCCATATACATATTTATTAATTTATAAAAACTTTAAAAGAATCAATAAACATTGAACCGTTTAAATGTAATATCTGTTTTCCTAGGACAAAGAACAAAATACTTTATAATAACAAGCTAAAAGTAATTTTTTGAATTTAAAGAAAATAATATTGGAAACACATGTGGAGAATTGAAGGCATAAAATTCAATATAATATAAACTAAAATAAAACCATGATCATAATTATGATTTATTCGGATAAACTTTGAAACAGAGACTGTTTCTAGGTCCAATTAAAGTTTGAGAAGTGTAACTTAAAAATCTGATATTTGATAATTTAATTAAATTGCATGTTGTTAAGCTTATCTTTTGAAAAAACTCTTACAATACGTATACATTAAATGCATCTTGGAATAAAAGATAATAGTAGGTACAATGTAAATTCTGAAGATTTTCTTTATTTTTTTGTTCGCTCAAGTTGACATCCATTGTGCAGCTTCTGCTTCAAGCTGCCCTCAGTCTATAATCTATTTGATTTCTCAACTATTTCTAATGCGATTGCTGCCGTGCATTACGGATGACTCCACCGCCTCCTCCTCCCCCGCCTCCTCTTCCTGCGATTCCACACTAACAATTGGGCTTTGTCGAGTTGTGCTCGAACTCGTTGTCATCATCTTATGCCACCTAAAACCCGCTGCTTGTGCTTGCACCCAACGAGTGCACTCATCGGTTCGTGTGCCGTGGTGCACTCAATGAGGGCTCCTCTTGAAGCGCAACCACTGAGGCAGCCACTGGCAAGCCGTGGCAAGCCGTGGCAAGGCGGGGCAAGCCAAGGGGGCAAGGCATTGCTGATTCTAATGGTAGGCAAATTCCGTTATCAGCTAACGGCGGCTGCTTTTAATGTGAGTGCTTCCCAGACAGACAGACTCTGCATCCTTGCAGTCTGCTTTGCATTGTGTGTGTGTTTTTTTGTGTGTGTGTGTGTGGCAGTCTGATTATTTGACTCTAATGGCTTGATAAATGAGATTCTGAAATTGAGTTGGCGCAGAGCATTTAATTGAATCAGCATACCGCATATATCAGCGAATATAAGTATTCGAAAATACTAATATCGAGAACTCGCATCGAATATCTCATGTGGCATGTGCCAAATAATTGACAACTAATTGCAAACCAGTTAACATGGTCCACCCATTCCGTTAAGATCATTTTAAACCAAAGTATATTCACATTTGCAGATATTAACACAATGAACTGACCCCAAAAACAAAGAGCAACTTGATTTATAGGCGCGACTTTACGGCAATGTTTTGTGTTGTTGCCTTTGTTACTTTTATTGTAGCTGTTGTTGTTGCTATTGTGGCTGACAGCAAACTAAGTGCGAATCATTTATGGAGTACAGAAGGGCAGCCGGGGTCGACTGGGCCGCGACTGGGGGGTCTGACTTGGGCGGAAGCACCCACTCACCCACTCACCCACTCTCCAGCCGTTTGCTGCTGCTTTTGGCCAAGCAAAAGTTTTAATAATAATTTGCAAATAAATTACAGTCAAGTTTGACGGTCGCCGCCGTTAGGGGGTCCATTAGAAGGCATTGAGCAATTGTTGTTGCCGCTTGTATAGTAGTACAGTGTACATTAAGAACTCATTGGCATAAATTGCAATTTAATGTCTGGCTGCTTGTTTGGCCTTCGCAATTGTTGTTGCTGTAGACCTTTTAAATTTCGCCGCCCGTTTCCAAATAGTTGAAGCATATTTATTGCCGTCAGGCACTTAAGCAGCCAACTGCTGCTCTCGTTGTTGCCACAATTCACACTCGAAACAGTCAGCATTCAGCAGACAGCAGTCAGCAGACAGCAGTCACTGTGCTGCGCTGCATTGCGCATACGCTCCATTGGCCACTGGAGTCGGTCGTAGATAGCGCGTGGAAAACGTAGCATACATTTCACAGTGCTGGTTCATTTTAATTTTATAGCTTCTCACTTGTGTGTTTATGGATTCGCACCTCAATTTGCCTGTTGTCTGATTTTCCGACGCTTTACCGACGTTTTCTCCCAGCAACAACAGCGACAACAACAGCAGCTGCCGCTTTTTGAATTAATGTGCTTATATTTCAGCATAAATGTTCGCTTTTCGCCTTTTGTCTCGCTGAATTTCACTTTGATACAACTGCGGAGAATCAGCGAGGAAGGTTGGCATTTTGGTATTATTGTGCAGCCAGTTAATTACGTCAAAAAATTCCCTGACCATTAATATGACTGCGAGGTCAGAATGAAAGCGAGGTTAAATTTGTTAAAGCCATTGCTTGAGAGTGCATACAAATGTCTCAGCCCCCAAAGTGCAGTTCGTCCTTGGCCAGCAGAATGCCGTAACGAGCTTCCCTCCCACCCTCTCCCCCCTCTCTCTCTCTCTCTCTCCCTCCCTTACTCTTTCTTTCGCTGTTTGTCTCTTCTTTTCTGGCGCCATAATTGTATATGTAATTGTAAACGCTGAATTAAACAAGCGTCATTAAAATGTAATTAATTGTAATTTACGTTTACGTACCGCTGCCCTCACGTCCAACAAGGTGTTGGCCAGCGCCTCGTCCCCTCAGCATCTTCATCCCATTCTTGAGATGAGCCCGTTAGCCTAGTTGACTCATTGCGCTGCGATGCCTTAATGACTTTTCGTGCAATGTGGGCCTTGCTCCACAGAAAAGGAAAAAAAAGAGGAGGCCGAAGATTTAATACCCTTGAGGTGATCAACATGAGGAACTAGTGATCAAGGGACAATCATATAAATTGGGTTTGTTCTTAATAATAATTTGTGTGATGCCTTAAGACTCCTAATTTGTGCTAAATTTCTGACTCCATCAGCATTTTTTTTTAAGCAAAAACTTAATCTACTTGTTACAACAGTTCTCTATGTCTTCATCAATCAACTGCACTCGAATTAATTAATAACATGTTATTGACGTTTCCTACCTGTATTGACAATTGACAATTCGATAATTGAGCCGTTTTCTAGTTCAGCATTAAAGCAACTTTGAGTTTAAACGCATTTACTTTATTCACCAACCGGGAGTATTACTAGTATAACATTTTTGTGATCCTTGTGCCCATTGATTGTTTTTGAAATCAGAGCTACAAACATTTTAAAAAATTTGATTTATCTTTTAAAACTATTCCGGTTTGACCGAGTGTACTCGACTTCGAGATAACCGGTATCCACTATTATACATCAACTAAGTAAATTCATTTGTTATTTCTGACTAGCGTAAAATGTGTCTAAGTATTTGAATTATGTTTATAACTAATATATTATCCATCCGTAAGGAAGTTTCCAATATGGATACATGCACCAGGTACAACAGTTAGAAAATCTTGATAATCCAAAATAATTATTATAAAAATATTAAATTAGATTTAGTTTAAACTAAATAATAAGTGGTTACGATAATTCAAAATGGTGTTGTAATTGAAAATAAATAAATGCATTTGACTTTTGTGAATTAAAAAAAATTAGTTAAAAAACACGTTGTCACTAAAATCTTTAGAGAATTTTTGAAAATCTCTGATGATTTCAAAATTTAATGGCTTCAAATTTTATGCAGACTTCTGGATTTTTATAATTAATAAGATTAGAATGTGTAGGTCTATGTGTTTCATATAATTTATCTGTCTGTTGTTACGATTTGCACAAACCCTTTTAACACTTGTCAACTTTGTGGTTACAGGGTATACAAACAGATTGCTGTATTCATGTTTCGTGCTAATTAATTAAATTGCAATTAATATGAAAAGTTAATTTACATGTTCACTGGTTAATTTGATTTACATGTCCACTCATTTGCGTGTGAAGTGTAAAGTTATTAAGCAAAAAAAAAAAAGAAAAACATACGTACTTATACTTATATATAAAAATATAAGTATGTGTGTGCTTAAGGTATTTTTATGATAGGCAACGCTGCGTATGCGCAATTAATTGAGCGTCAAAACAGTTTGCCAAACTCAATTACAATCTTGGGGCAACAACTGGCGGCAGTTTGGACGTAATGAGCACAGCGAAGACTTGAAAATTGATGTGGAAACATTTGCATAAACAGTGCGCAGACGAAAAACAAAATAATTAAATGGCAACAGTAACAACAGCAACAACAGCAACAAGAAGCGACTGTTGCAACTGCAGCCGCAAGAAAAATGGCGCGTTTACATGCAAATTATGCCAGAACTGTGCTATAAAATGTGGATGCAATGGCTGCATAAATATTTACATGTGGCAACTTACTGGCTGCCACTGACAACATTTGCATATTCTAATTATAAGCGGCAACGGCAACAGCAACAGCAACAACAAAGGCAACGGCAGCAGCAGCAACATTTGTCATTTGCCATAACGGACAAGCGCCTCAAGAGGCGCCACGGCAGCCGCGTTGAGCAGCCAGTTGGGGCAGGCAACTACTTAGCCATAGTTCAATGCGCAGAGCAATGTCCCTTTGCCTTTGCAAGGACCTTCCTAAGTAACAAAGCCACACACACACACACACAGACACGCAATCACCCTCACTCTTACACACACACACTGCCACAAACTTGTCTATGTACAATTTTTCTATTTAATTTTCTTACGCGCATGCAGCTGCTGCTGCTGCTGCCTCTGCTGCTGTGGCAGCTCCTTTTGCTGCTTGGCTTGAAGGATAACGCGTGCAATGACATGGAGAAGCACCACACCAGCTGGAGAGGGAGCAGCAGCAGAAGCAGAAGCTGCATGCTGCAAGCTGCATCAGTTGAAGGTGAAGTTGAAGGGGCAGCAATTCCCCAGCGTGCGTGCAACACACTCTTTTGTATTAGTTTCAGTTGAAGCAGCTACTTTCAGCTATTTATTTAGATTTCATTTTATTTGCCAGCGGGCGCAGTTTGTTTCCCGCTTCAAGTTTAATTGACTGTAGCAAAGGATATTCACACGCGCGCATCCTGACGCAGTTGGAGCTGAAGCTGAAGCTGCTGCAGTTGTTAATCAGTGGCATGCAACTTTAAATCCGTTAGGACTTTAACCGGACGAACAGAAAGTACAATCAGGCAGCATTTATTTTGCTTTCGTTCATTCTTCTTTATAATCGCATAAAGCATTTGATATCAAGCTTCAAACAAATATTGCGCAAGCACAATTGAATTGTTGCACAAAAAGAAATTCAAATAGGTGGATTGGGCAATGAAGCGCGCACCGGGGCAGGAATGCAAATACTTGTACACATGGCATAAAGTGGGCGGAGCGAAGAGAAGGAGGAAGAAGGTGAATGCGAGGACAACGACGGGATAGCGCTTGAAGATGTCCTCAAAATTGTTCAATAAGCTTTTGTCACTTGCATTGGGCCAACTTACCCATGCCACACAGAGCAGACAGTCAGTCAGACAGAGAGACTGTCAGTCAGACAGCGATGCAGTCATCCATATTTACCATTCCGTTTCGGCATTTGTCGAGCTACACAATTTGCTGCTCAATTGTCTTGGCAACGGATTCATCTCTGGCTGTGTCCCTGGCCCACTCTTTGTGTGCCATAATTCAATTGATTCCTGACAACATTATATACGAAATGCTCAGCATGTTTATCGCCGGCAATAACCGTCCACTTCAACAGCAACCGCTTGCATCACACAGATAGACACATACTCGTATACATACCTCTACTATTGTATATAGTATACTATACGATATTCGCAATGTTGTAAGCCTTTTTCAATGTCCTGCACTTGAGCCGGAAAACAAATGAGCTCTATTTTATTACATTTTATGTCAAGTGCTCCTCATTGACGTCATCGCAACTCAACGCAGCTCTCAACATGAAGAACTCAAATAATTTGCTCAAGATACATATTTTCCTCCTGAATGAGCGCTACTCGACTGCCTCGTATCTTGTATTTGTATCTTGAATCTTCAAGTTTCGCATTTGCTATCAGCTAAGCCTAGACACTACTTAATGTCCTTAATTCAGTGTTTTGATAAATAGCAATTTTTGCGGATTAAACGGATAGTGAAGTCTTGAAAGCGATTGATTGGAAGTTGAAATTTGAATCATTCGGAAATCCATAAGCTTTTTTGATTGGTTTCAATCGTTTCCTTGTGTCATATTTACCTTTAATTTTCAATATAAATAGTAATTGGAGCACATTTTGTTGTTTGCCTGCAGCAACATTTAATTTAACAAAGGGATCCTCACAAAGTTTTCCAATAATCCATTTGTTGCATTTGCCCCCAAGTAAGTCAGCAAGCAATTTGCATATTTTTGGGAACTTTTTGTGGCATGCAAATAAACGAAACAAATTTCAGTTTCATGATGACCTTTTGGCAACCTTTTGCTATAATTAATAAATGTCAACGACAACAACAAAAGTAAACCACAAAATAACTTTTCAATGGGGTTTGAAATGCAGCTTAAAAGCACAAATAGCAACAAAAACAAATTGTATCAAATTAATCAACTTTTGTTATATTTGTATTCGTACTCAGCGTACGTCGTTGACGCAATCGAAGGACCTCAAAGGACATAACCGGACTTCCTGAATTTATAATTTAGCATAAACTCAACTGCAGCGATGTCTACGAAAATCCTTTTGTTTTACTTGACTCAATAAAACACACACTTTTACGTAAATAAACAATACACATATATATATGTGTGCGTGTGTGTGTGTGTGTGTGTGTGTCCTGTGACCTTTGACTTATTGACTGCTTACAGTCAAGTGGCTCGTCAGCTTTTCAGTTTTTGTGTTGAGCTGTACAAACAGCATAAATAAATGCAGGACATTCATGCTTTCACTTCCACAAAATTATTATTTGCTTTATTTATTATGCATTGAAGTATCCTCAACTGCATATGTGTGAGTGTGTGTGTGTGTGTGTGAGTGTAAGTCAGAGGGATATCTGTAATTATTATTGAGGCATTACAAAAGTAGAAAAATATATAAAAAATTAAGTTCTCTGCTTGATTTACTGTAAAAGCTAAACAAAGAACTCAAGTGGGAAATTAGCTTATGGGGATTGAGACTGATTGACTTGCAGAAATCCTCCTAATTCTGAATAATGATGAGCATTAATGTTGTACATCTCAACAATCTACATAGAATTGAATAGGCGTAGTTTTTTTTTTGAACTTGTTGACTTGTAAATTCTGAATGAATTTTTTAATGAAATAATTAGACCATGATAAAATAAATAAGTTGTAAACAAACTACATGGTAAAAGCGTATTGTAAAAGTTAAAATTAAAATAAATAACTTTAAAATGAGATTAAATTTCAGATATTGTAAATCAAATATTAATGAAAATCTGTAAACTTGTGAGGGGGTGGTAAAAATTTAAATAAAACTTGATCCACGACACAATGATGAGCAAGATATTAAACAAATTTAAACTTGGCTTGAGCTGAATTTCTATAACAACTGTTAGAAAATATAAATATTTAGGGGAAAGGAAGAACAGTTGGAGTGTCTCAGCTTTGTTATTTATAATTTATTAAATCAATGCCACTAGAAGCAGGCCGTGTAATTAAGAGGCTCGCCGCTCGGAAATAACACTTTAAGTGGGCAGTTTGTTGGGTGGCCAGAAGTCAAAGGCATTGAACGAAATAAGGTAGTCCGTTAAAATAACCCGGGCAATTGGCACGTGACTCGGCTACCAAAATAATCCCAGTTGAGTCCTGGGAGTCTGAGTTGCTTGCAACGTTTTGCGTGTGATTTAAAAATAATTAAACACGTACAACGAATAACTGTAATTTCCAGTCAGGCCACACGCACAGGCCAAGCAAAGGAAGCGTTTGGGGCATGCAACGAACGCAACGAATTTTAAAATTAACATTTTTATTTATTTGAAAATTGGCTCATTGGGCATTGGACCTTGGACAGTTGGCCACTGTCAGTTGGGCAGTTGTCGTTTGGCAAGAACGGTAAACAAGAAGCAAACACCATATCCTTCTCAATATCCTGGCCCAATAACTGCTGTCTGTTGATACTTTTGACGACATGCTGTCACCGCTGCTGCTCCTGCTGCTCCTCCTGCTGCTGTTGTCTGGGATCCTCTGGAAGCGGTTCGCACAGCCGGTTGATTACCATGGGCGTCACGGAATCGCACAAAATAGCCTTCTGGGTATTGGGCAAAGCGCTTATCAAACGGTGAGTGTCCCTTTCAGCCACTATTCATGAGTGAATTGTGCCATTGAGGCAATTCTGATGCCAATACTCAATACTCAATACTCAATACTACTGCTGATGCTGATCCCTGCAGCGGCCATCGGATTACGTTTGTGAATGGCTTTCAATCGGGTGTACGATTTCCATGTGGATGGGCTGGTTGAAGTGACACCAAAGCAACTTGTTCAATACGAACAAAACCATACTGATTGGGATTTGGTGGGCGAACGATACTCAGGCCACGCCCCCTCTCTATTGGCGATGCCATGCGATATGCAATTGAACTAACTGCAATGCCACATCAAAGTACAGTAGGGCACAAACACTAATTCACATACACTTACATACTCTTGCATACACTGCGGAAAATGTTGCATGTAAAGATAATGATAATAACATAACAAAATCTTGTTTTAGTTCATGTATTTCAGGGAACATTTCCAAATCAGTTTTATTTCCGTAAAATTCCGTAAAATTTCCGGTAAAATTCTGACATTAAATCTGTTCTTGTTGATTTTGTATTGTGTTAACAATTAAATATTCACGGATTATGGTAAAATGATTTAAAAATCTTAAGCTGATCATCTTTTGCCCAATTTCTTAGAAGAGTTAGGAAGAAGATTTGAAAGTAAATAAATAAATAAACAATTTGAAATCAACTAATTGTTTACATTCGCAGGTAAAGGATAAAGTGAAAAACAAGTTGTTGGTCCACATTTTGCATAAATTCTTGCTCCCGTTTTTCTAGATTAAAATCTTTTAGCTAAAGGGGCAACTAAAACCAAGCTCAATTTTCCTTGCCTGTCATCTTACCTAAAGATGTCAAATTTTTTCGTAATATTTTTTCTGTGTATGTAGAGAGAAACAAGCTGTACTCGTATAATCGAGAGGTAGGATAAACTTGCGGCTGACGTTTATTACTCAATGGCCGAAAGGCATGCAACAGTTTGCGCGACTTTTGGGGCAAGTGGGACGAGTGGAGAGTGAAAGGAACGGAAGGAAAGATAGGAGTCAACTCCTACTATCCTACTATCAATTGGCAATTGTAGATGGCACATTTCCGGACTGCGCTCCGGGCATTGTGCATAGTTTTAATGTAATGGCATTCATGTACGTCAATACGGTGGCCTTCTATACCGGAAGTCTCTCGTTGGCCGGCAATCCGGTTGCGTATGCTGTCACGCCTCATGTCTTTGCCTCCTGAACGTTGCAATGTTGCAGCCATCGTGCAGCGTGTGGCAAATTGTTAAACTCATGTTTCTGCCGACTTGCTGCACTGGGTTAGTATTGGTTTGCACTGTACACGTTGTCAGCCTATAGACAGCCTATTTGCAATAGACCTCCCAATCTGTTGCACCTCTTCTGTGGTCTGATTCCGACTAACAAACGCATTAATCCTTGCCTTGCCTTGCCATGCCTTGATTTAAGGCCCATTTTACGGTGATGCGTGTGTTGCAGACACGTCAAGTGGTAACAAGCATGTAGCATTCGATGCCAGGCTCACCTGACCATGATTGGCTCCTGATTTATCTTGCATCAGACTGATTAAATGATGCTTAGTGGCTGCTCTAAGCGTCTGAGAGTGAGCATGTGCAAGGGCGTAGGCAACGGGGGACAGGGGGCATCCCGCTTACATCATAGTTTAACAGAGTTGCATCTTGAAATACATTAAATAGCAAATACATGTTTGGATGATGGAAAAGTCGAACAAGGCGAGCATTCGACATTGTATTGTATTGAAAAGATTGAGAATGAATTGAAATTCCAATCACGGAATGATTAAGAAAATTTAGTTTATTGAGGAACTTATTTTTATTCAAAAGTTAAACAGGCTCAAAAGTTCAAATTGTATAAGAATCTTTTTTTTTCATACGATCATTTTGCAAAATTGATTCAGAAAAAGTGATTGTTAAAATATACATTCATGTAGACTAGAGACGTTAATTCTGTTTATAATTGAAGACTTCCGATTCCGACATGTTATGTGCCACAGTTCTAGCTATAACAAGATTATCTCAATTGACCTTAAAAATTAATATACTAGTTTGGATAGAAAGAGACGGACATACCACACTTCTCCTAATCCCGAATTATATATATTTAACCGCTTTACTCGTTTTGAGACAAAAGGCAATAAAGAAAAGCTAAATAATTCGGCCTCCTCCCCTGCAAACAAAGCTGGCGACGCCTTTGCGCAATTGAAGTGTGTGTGAGAGAGTGTGCGTGCGGGAGTGTGTGTGCGAGAGTGCATGTGTGTGGTCTTGTCTAAGCCGCTTCCGTTTCGGCTCTGCATGCAACGTGTACATCACCTGGACGAGGAAGTGCCACATCGCTACGTGATGGGCAGAGAGGTTGCCTCTATTTTGCAAATGATCAAAATAGTCCCTTCGATAGGAGTCCTCCCAACGTCCATCAGCCCAGTGTGACCGATGTGGCCGATGTGGCGTGCCTCCATTGCCGTCCGACTGTCGATATAAGCCGGCTGGTCACTGAGTTGCCTCAGTTTATGGAATCAGCGCCAGCTGGCGTCATTTACCAATCGATGGGCTTTACGGTGCACTCGACACGGTTGCCGACGGCGTTGTGCCATCTGTTTGTCGCGGTCTTTGCACGCCTGCCGCGTCGTCACGTCCTAGGGACGTGGGCGGACAACACGTCAGAGCTGCTGTCCGACTGGCTGCCGCAGCAGGATATCCTTGGGCATCCCCGGCTGAAACTATTCATTACACATGGTGGATTGCTGAGCCAACTCGGGGCTGTCTGCCAAAGCGTGCCGCTCCTGATGCTGTCCGCTTCCTGTGATCACGAGCCCAGGCTCTGGAGGTGGCACAGCTTAGCGAGGAATCCCTTAACCATGGTGTCCACGATGTCCTGCTTGATAACTCCTAGATGTGTTCCGTTAGCTGCGAGTATGCAATCAGCTGTTTTAATCGGACTACCTTTTGTTAATCACTGTGCCCTTTGTTGCAGTCGTCCACGGGCTTATTCCCGACCAATTGGCGTCAGGATTTCTTCTGGACTGTTAACGTTATTAGACAGCAAGCTGCAAGACATTTGCAGGTTGTATTCTGGTTCTGGTTATTAATCTCCATTTGAAATTGCTCCTTTTATATTAATCTATTATTATTTAATGTGGCCCTGTCAACTCAGACACCTTCACATTGATCAAGAGCAAGAAATATGAAAATATTTTAAAACAGACCCACGAAAAATCTATCTCAACATATAGCATGAAACGAAAACCTTAATGATTGATGCTCAATCGACGCCTTCTATGACAACCGTATGATATTCTAAGCCGGTTTCAACCAAATATGGCCAGAATGTGTAAGACATTAATTACTTTGGATATCTAGAATAATACAAACAATTATAACATACTAAAGGTCAAAGCTCCTCCTCAAGGAAACTGAAATCTACAAAACGTTCCTAGTTATAAAATATTTATTTTATTTCGATTCTTCGCAGTTTCAGGTTTCTAGCACAATTTCAATAAATAATAATAAATAGATGTTTATTTTGGCTCAACTTAAGGATCAAGGACTAAAGTATTCATACATATAATAGTAATTAACGCCATAATTCCAAGTTTGGATTATTTTTAAAATAAATGTTTACTATTTTGTTATAATTTTAAAACTAGTATTTCATATATACGGTCTGGTAAAAATAGATAAAGGATTTCAATATCTGTGAGAAAAATCGTTTCCTATGATTTTTGAACGGTACTAATTACGGATGCAATATCATTAAATTAAACCATATCGTGTACAATAACAGTTTTACCACCCTTTAGTAAGAGTGGGGACGTAACTTCCCCGGAGTGTCTATGAAGGTATGTCAAATGATTTGAAAAATTGGGGACTTCCTAGAATTTGATGTTCTCCGTCACACCACTAATCCACACTCATAGGATTGGTGGCGGCTTTAACACATTCCTCCTTTCGTACGACATGGAAGTAGTATTTGTGCCCGTCACGACCTTTCGATTTAATTTATACTCATCGGAAAAACCGGCAGTTTGCTACTGCTTTTCCGATGTCAAAAGCTCTTGAATAAATTGGGGAAGTGCAGAAAAACGCACATCAATGTTTGCACTTCGAATTATGCGTTTCTCAACACAGAGATTAACACCGCATGTTTCTCTGATTTTGGAAACTTAACGTGGAGAACTTGTTGCAGATATAATGATAAATCTTCTTATTGAAAACCTCAGATTTCATGGTGCATTAGTTCAGATGCGACATATCCTTTTACTCCTCCTTTTTAAAGTTATCTAATGGACATCCACGCCATATTTTACAAAAAAGCAGCTGTGAGAGCTTTGAAATTATTAAACACGAAAGAATTGGCGTCATTACATTTCTTGCTGTCAAGTGCACACTTGAATTCAACCTTTCAGTTGATCTAAAATATGACGATAATATTTGTTAGGATTTTTGTTAAATCTTATAAATGAATAATAATATGTATATCAAATCAAATTGGATAAAAAGAGTTCTCTAAATCTCTATATTTACTTTGATGAAACTTGTGATCGTATGAATATGCAAGAAATTTTGATTCATAATTCAAGAATTAATAGCTGTGAAAATACTAATGCAATTCCTCCAAAGAAAGCGCTTAAGAAAATATAGAGATCTTAATTATATTTCATTATCTGCTATAACGTAAAGCTATTTCAAATCGTTTTTAGAATTTTTGAGTTATGATATCGACACATCTCTAAAAACAACTAAAACCGCTTACTTAAAAACAAAAACATTAAATTTGATACTTTGTCATCTGTAATTTGTTTTCTGTCGTCTAAAAATACAGGTTGGGTTCTTTTAATAGGAAATAGTTAAATTTTGTTATCTACACGTAGTGTTATTATTCAAAGTTCGTGTGGCCATAACGATGATAATCAGTAAAAATTTGCTAATGTAAGAGCTTTATATACTGTCAAGTTTATTTATCAACTAATGCATGCTGATTATAATCAAATAAATCAATCAATAAATCAAATGTTATCAATTACGTTCCAGACAACTACATTGCACATGATTTTGATTCAGTTTTCGTAGCTATAGTAGATGTGCTTGCTCTCACACTCTGCAAATACTTGGCTGAAATTCTTCGAAGGAAATCTAAAAAGACAGTTTAAAACTTAATGGCCTCAAACTGGAAGGACAACATAATTTGATTTCGATGTACTTGTCTACGACAAACAGACGACTCCGGCATTGAAGTCATTGTCCGGCCCAGACTTGCCAGAGGGCAGGGAAAGCTGAGATGGAGGTGGAGCTGGAAATGAAATTGAAGTTGCAGTTGCCGTTGCCGTTGCGGTTGCCGATGCATTTGGAGATGTCATCATTGCAGTTGTCATGTGCTTTTTATGACTTGTCAAAAATTGCAGAATTTTCATTGTGCAATGATATATAAATGTCAAAGAGTCCTTTGAAATTGTGTTTTGCTGTTTCCGCCATTGTTGCCGTTGTCTTTGAGTCTTATGTAGCGGAAGCGGAAACGATAATACTACACACACATGCACACACGCACATGCATAATAACACCAGAAAACTACAACGGGTATGTTCAAGTATTATCAAACATGTGTGCGAACAATTCAAATTCGATCAAGTTACGGGTCTCATTGTTTGCGCGTGTACATGCGTATTTATATTTATGTATAGGCGTTAATACACAAAGGCAAATATGAACACACATTTTAACAATATACATATTTATATTATAAATAACTTATTTATAAATTTGGTGTCAAGTTTCATTGATTAAAATGCAAGTAAAATTGTAATCAAAACCCCTCTAAATTTGAAATGAAAGCTAAAATGATTAAATGCGCAAATTAAAAATGTTTGAGTATAATAAAGTACTATTTATTTGATATGAGTCGAAAATAAATTGAAAATGAATCAATAATAAATATACATTTATTATAAAGCTCATTGCAGCCATTCCTATTAACCTACCCTTTTTAGGTAGGTCCAAAAAACTAATATTTGGTTTATTTTTAAGGTTCAAGTCACTCGAGTATGATTCGAGAAAATGAGTATGCATGAAATCAACCACCAATTTCGATCACCGTGACCCGTGACTCTATCGCAACGAACGCTCATGATCGCTCAGAATGTTTGCAGATGACTTGATTTAAACTGAGCGTTTGAAACGAATGCCTATTTTGAATGATCAGTTCTGAAAGCTCACCCAGCCTGATCGAACATTTCATACCCGTTGCAGTTCTCTTATACAAACACACACATATGCCAGACGCTGTGAGAGTTTGTCTAGGATATTTCCTTAGCTCAGTTGCTGTCGGTTTCGGTTTCCGAAGAACCCAAACCAAATACGAAGTAAACTAGAGTGTGGGCATGTCAGTGGGCGTAACAAAGCTGTAAATTAATTTAATCTTAAAATGGTAATTCTTTAAAAGTAAAAGTACAAAATTATCATCAAGTTGGGAGAAAAAAATCTGGTATTTGTCTCATTTTAGGGAAATATGGTTAAGGACTCGAACTAGTGATGTAAAAATACATCAAATATCGACAGCTCGATTTACGTTTAAGGGTTAATCAAGTAGTTCAACTTGTTAATTTTTTTGAATGATCTATCGACTTGATTAAATCTATTTCCAATAAAATTCTACACCTTTCTGGGGATTGTTTTTCGTGCATAATTTGCAGAATTAGGTAAAGTCAAGAGAAATAAGATTTGTATTAAAAGTTCGCGTGTATTTCGTAACTACAATAACGATGTTAAATTAAACTAAGGAAACTTTATTTTCCTTTTTGGATTCTTTTTTTTTTGGCGACTTTCTATTTCGATATAAATTGTGATCGGACTTACATTACTAACGGTATTCGTCGAATCGAAGCCTTTCTAAAACTTGGCTAATTCGAACAGTATTAATTGTAAGTGTGACTTTTAGTGCAACAATCAACTGCAGCTTCTCGAAATTGATCGAGTTAATGATAGACCGTAACAGCAATAGCAAAGCTCTTCAAAAAGCTGCCAACAAATTCAAATCAAAGCTTCGACAGAGAGCTTGTGAAACCGGTTGGCGGCTCAAAAGCTCGAGGCGTATGAGGTAAGCAACGAGATCGATGCGATCGCAGCGCACAGAAATGAGCGTGAAGACTTTGTGAACGGTTCACAGCGGAAGATTGAACGGAAAAGGTGTAAGAGACAGATGAAAAGAGAGTGCAAAGAGAGAGACAGAGAGAGTGAGAGAGCGAGAGCGAGTGAGAGAGAGAGAAACAGCGTAACAGGCAAAAGAATGTGTGTGAAAGAGAGCAACAAGTTTGCAAGTGGAAATTTTAACAATAAAATGCTGTGAAATTCATTAAACTGGCCTCATCCTCAAGGCAACGCCAGTGTTCAAAACAAAAAAAGTAAAAAAAAAAACAAAGCGAAAATTTATAAAAGATACAAAAGCGTAACTTCAAAAGGAAAACATGAAAAACATCAAGTTGTAAATATTAATACATCTACTGAACAAAAGTGTTGAAGCAAAAAAAGCAACAAAATCGAATTAACAAAGTTAAACATTTGAATATATACCCGAAATAACAAAACCGTAAAGTGAAAGATAGAAGGAGAGCGAGTGAGCGACCCAGACGCGTGCCAAACAGAGACAGAGACAGATACAGAAACAATAAGAGCGCTAGACTTTCGCATCTATCGTTGAATTTTACACGCATACGCGAAACGCTGTAAAAAATAACAAACTGAGATACAGCTACCAGCTATAGCTGCAAACAACAGCTTAAGATACAGATACAAATAGAGCTCATAGTTGAAGTATACAAAGATACACATCGCGAATCTTTGATTAACGTGAAAATACCAAAAAGTGCAAAAATGGAGTATGAGAAAATGATGTACATGACTAGCGCTGAGGTAAGTAGTATATATATGTAGTATATATGTATATGTTCATATTTACATCTATGTAGAGTTGTATTAAGTATTTGTGTGTGGTATTTGAAAGTGTGGGCAACGAGTGGTATAGTAACTACACGCAGTTGATAGCCGACAGCTGATAACCTATTCGCTTGCTTATCACTTATCAGCGGTGAAAATAGCTATATGTAAACACATGCATAACGTACACACATATGGTATGTATATACTGCATATGTATCTTGTGTTGTTCTGTTGTTTCGTTGCTCGCATGCTCAAATAATTTGCGCAATTGGCCCAGCATATGGCAGATAATGTTTTTGGCAGCCATTGCGATGCTTATTAACTTTAGTAGGAGCCTGCCATCATCTGACTTTTAATTAGCAAAAGTACGAGTATGCACACACACACACACATTCATTCGCATAGATATGCGTGCTCAGATATGTATGCTGTGTGTGTGTGTGATTGTACAAGTATCTCAAAGGTAGACAGGCACAAATGAGTGTCACTAGGTGAGAGTCGCACTGCGTCGCATTGTCTGCCATAGACGTTAATGTTGATGCTGCTACTGTTAATGTTGTAGTTGCTGTCGATGGTGTTGTTGTAGTTGTTGCTGTTGTTGTTACACTTGCCAGTTACATTTTCCATTTGTCTTATGGCATTTCGTTTTAATTACAACAACAGCACTGGCAGCTTCAGCATCAGCATCAGCAGCAGCAGCAGCGACAGCAGCAGCAACACCGAAGTGGAGGCATCAAACGATGGCAGCAACTTTCAAAAGATGCTTTCATTTTGCAAGAAGTGATTCTAAATGATTGTCAACTATGGCACGGCAACAATAACAACACCAAATACCAACAACAGCAACAACACCAATGCCAGCAACAATGTCAAGCTGGCATTTCACTCGGAAAGTGCATTCCAATGCCGCATCAACAACAACAGCAGCAGCAGCAGCACATAGAGAGGCAAACGGACAGACAGACAGACAGACAACAGGCATCAGATACTTTTGTTGGACCTACTTAAGCTCTATATATGCTATACACTGAGTTTGACGTTTGCCGCAATAGCAAAAACTAAAAAGCAGAAAAAAACTTGTATTTACCATTTTTGATTGATTTGATGGAAATGTGTCTGCTGCGATTTTGCACGTCGTTGTCGCTGCTGCTGCTGTTGCTGCCACAATTTTGTTGTTGCTGCTGTTGTTGCTGTTGCCGTTGTCGTTGTCGTTGTCAATCTTCGCTGGCAAGACGCGTCTTCACGAGCTTCTCGCGTTTCCAATTGCTGACACAGAAGGCACAACAGCAAACAACGTTTGCAAACTGCACACTGAAGTGGTGTTGCACTGTCCCACTGTTGCGCTCTTGCAGTGTTGCAGCAACACACTTATGCCTCATTATATTTATGGACATAATAAAATAAATACTACGGCCAACAATTAAAAATGCAAGCGCATTTGCCGCTTTCGCAGGCGTCAGAGCACAAGAGAAAAAAACAGAAATAGAAACTGAAACAGAAGCAGAAGCAGAGAGAAAAACTGACATGACATAAATATTTTCCAAGTGTTGCTGACAAGTATTTTTCTTTCAGACCTGTCGGTTTTCACAATAACCAGGAATTCTGAGTTCAGCCACAGTTGCAAGTAGAAACCCTTAAGTCATATTCGAGATTCGAGTACGAGAATTGTTGAATCTCAATCAAACATAAACCGAAACAGAACACTCATACTCATTTTCATTACACATTGTAATATGTTGGCTGGACATTTAGCATTGGGCATTTGGGTGTGGCTAAGTAATTTCGAATTGTTGTTATTATTAAAATAAACTTGTACTTACATTGCGCTTGCTGTTGTCATTCGATTTGCAAATCGCTCACTAAACACACGAGCATTGAAGATGTCGTCGGTCGCTTATGCAAATTGAAATTGACTTGGCTGGCACATTGTCTTTTCCACAGAATAATTGTCCATGCGTGCGTTGCATAATGAGAAGCAGAAGACTCGATGGGCAGGCAGGCCAAGTCGCCAAGTCGCCAAGTCACCAAGTCATCGACCAAGCCATCAACCCATCAGCCCATAAGCCAAGCCTGCTACTCTGCCACTCAGGCCAGATATCTAGCCATTGGGATGGGCACGTCTACCATTGTGGGATGTGGGATGTGGGTGTGTGTGTGTGTATGTGTGTGTGTACAGGTGCAGGTGAAGATGAAGGTGTAGGTGTACCTGTAGGTGTGTGTGAGAGAGCGGTTACATTACTGCTTGAGGTGTCTCAATAGCTTTGGGCCAACTGAATGGCCATAGTTCAGGCATAACTCAAATCAGTAAGTGCAATGGATTATTGGTATGCGCTTTGTGGATAAATATTAACACTTGTACTATAGTACCTCCTCAGAATAACCATCTTCTCATTTAGACAAAATATGTAGGTACTTCACATTTATTGAATTTACTGAGTTGTCACGTTGAAATTATTAGAGTATGAATTTAATCAGAAGTCAAGAAAATAATCGCCATTCTTTAATTAATAATAATAGAAGAACAAATGTTTGTCAGGCCAAGTCATACTATTTTCTTTTTTTTGTTAATACATTGTACATCGATATCTAATTTAATCGATATCATATACTGATAGGTTGTTGTGCAACACTCGAAGCGCCAGTTTCTCCCGATAGTTTATAAATTTACATTAAAAGTATTTTTACTTTACTTTGCTTTATTTTACTAATATATTATTTTATATTATATTATTATAGACAATTCACAGAGCTAAGAATTCTATTTTAGTGTTGCTTTCGAAAAGTTCTGTACCAGGTCAGAACAATAACAATATTAAATAAATGAACAATAGTTCATGTTGCATTACTATTAATACTACTAATTTATTTAACAAACCAATAAGTCGACACAGACAAAGAAGTTGTGACTTTGTCTGTTTGTCCGTATGATCACTTCAATCTCGGAAACTATAAGAATTAGAGCAGTCCATATTTAGTGACCCTATTTCCATGTTGTTTGTTTAGATCCAGCTCATTTTACAATTTGCATAATTCCGGAGTTCGGAAATATATCAAGAGCTATTTCGACACTACGATCAATCAGTTACTAAGCAAACAAAATATTTAAGATATTGTTGTTAATAGTTTAATGTGTCCAGTGTCGCTGATGTAAATTACACAGCATGGTTGAGTTTTTTTACTACTTAATAATTTTATTATATGGTAAGTCTTAAAATTATATTTTGTATTTGATGTTGCAGATAAGACGCGACTATTGAAAAACCATTGACACATTTTGAAGCGGCAACACAATAATTATTCGATTTTATTATTTGTTCAATCTGATAGACAATTCGCCTGCGATTCCGGGGAGCCGAGTTCGAGTCCACGAAGGGCTGTCTGTTTTAAATGTTTTTATATGTACATTTTATTTATGATAATTAAATCAAATGGCTGCACAGATAAGAGTACTAGGCATCTTTTAGTCGTGTATCTCAAATGTTTGGGGCTTCCCCAATCGTGGCAAGAAATGCTTAAAAAAGGTCTTTTAATTTGAATCCTGTTTCATTCTGGAAAAGTTCAAATGATCTAGAATTTTAATATTAACGAATAACTTAACTATTCAGTTATTCATGATCAATGTCGTTTATTATGTAGTTGGTCAGTTTACATATACTTAGTTTTCTTCAATATTTGTTTAATTCTTTTATACAAATATAATTCGAATGATTTACATGTAACAATATATAATTTTTATATGCTCGTATGATTCAAAATTCCAAACAATTTATATAAAATAAAATAAAAACAAAACTCAGAGAAATTTAAGTGAATTCTTTCTATTCAAAAGAAGTGTCCTGCTTCAAAGAAACAGTTGTTAGCATTTATATACCAGTATATAAAATGCAAAAACCATAAATACAGTTAGCTAAGAACTAAATATATTTAAATTTGACATTATTTCCATAGAACAATTCTTAGACATTTATTGCCATTGACAATTGACAGTGAGCCATTGGGTCTTAATGAATATTTAAGTTTGTTTTCAATAAACAGGAATTTGTGCACATTTATTGAAATACTCAAAGGGTTGTAACCTTTTCAATATCCCGGAACAGTTGGCATACGACAATTTGCTACAGTTTCACAAATTTGCATGTCTATAGTATTTTGCATAAATAGTTCTCAGTGTGTTGTTATCTACCAGCTGCAGAAATGTCTAAGCCATGCTCTAATGCAATGTTATGGTCGGGCTTAAAGCATAATTGAAATGCAGTGATCACTTGAAGGCTGACTAAACAAGATTTATAATAACGAGCCCGAGTGTTTCACCTTGGTTACTAGCAACAACAATTTATTGTTGCATAAAATGTCGACAATCAAATGCAATGTAAACGACATTATCCAAAGAGAACACAATTAAAAATCGCGCAGTCACGAACTGTGATCTATACGTACTAAAAACGAAGCGAAGCCAAGACAAACCAGATTAAATAATATGAATAATGAAAAAAAAAAGAAACTAACAAAACAACTAACGAGCGATGTAAAAATAAGCAGAAATAATTCTTGTCTCAGTGACAGCTTAACCCACGCATGCAAGTTGTATCTAAGTATCTACGAGTACGAATATCTGAGTATCTACTTGTATCGTATCTCTGTGCATACGTGGTTTGGGGCTTGTGCACTTATGTTCTTGACTCTTTTCTGTTGCCAGTTGTCTGTCTCTGCTGGTGTTTGTTGACAGCGGCTCAACACTCTTAACGTGGCCCGTAACGTAGTCAAAGCCGCGTTCTCTGGCCCTCTCGTAATTAATTAAATAATTTTTCGCTTCGTTTGGAGTGCGGCTTTGTGAGGTTTGTCTTTATTTTTTATGTCTCTGTTTCTGTTTCTGTTGATTTCATAGTCATAATGCGATTAGAACAGATTACTTGAAAATTGTCGCCAGTCAACCAAGCCTTCAGTCAGTCTGTCAGTCAGTCTGTCCGTCAGTCAGTCTGTCCGTTAGTCAGTCAGCCAGTCGATGAACACCTGAGGCTTTGCACATTTGCATAGTTTGTTTTATTTAGTTCAAAGATACAAATAAATATAAATTAATTTAAATAACACTTGGCAATAATTCAACATCATGGCAACAAAGTCGCTTTCAAGGCTGCTGCAATTGCAACTGGCCAACTGACTAACTGACTACTACCCTTCACTTTGCTATCACAGGGAGGGGATGTGGGGAAGCAACCTTTTGTCGCACACACGTCGTATGCGCAATGTTACCTGTACGCCTGTCAAGGTTGGCAAATGGATTCTTTGTCTACCTGGGCGCGCCCCGTGTAAAGCCGTGCTTAATTTATTTATATAGATCGTGCGCTTGCCTTAGGCGTTGGCCATTTCATTTATTATTAACTTGAGCAACAACATCAAGAGCTGCAAACAAAGACTACGATTGTAAACAACATGTTGGTCAGGCTGCGTTCTATACGCTTTTGGCGGGTTCTTTTTGGCCACAGCTTCTTAACTGATCGTCGCTTTATTAAAGCTTTTGTCGCTGCTAAGAGGAACGTTCTGACAACGTAAACGTAAACTGGATTTTATTATTAGGTAAAGCATAGCATACACACACACACACACACACACACACACACTCACACACAACTATGCCACATTCTTGTCCATGTCTCTGTGAATTGTTCTAATGAATTTTGTTATTTTGTTGCTATTGGCCCAAAGACAGACAAATTGTTAAACTTGTTTCTGGTTTGCCAGCATATTTCAATTTATTACTTATCCAGATTGCTGAATATTATTGTTACTAATTTGAGTATTTTTTCCATATTGAAGTAACAAAGTTTTATCAAATTTCATATCTAAAATATATTATATTGTCTGTGCCACAGACTTGTAGAGACTTGCTCTGAATTTTGGCCTACGCTTCTTCATTATTTACATTTTGTGTTTTGTTTTTCTTCTGTTCGACTTTTAATAAATTTATTGCGAGTATTCTGTATGTGTGTATGTGTGTATATGTGTGTTCATGTGTTTGCTTAACATGACTCAGTTATGATTTCATTTCTGTTTTGCAAGATTTTGTAGACTGCTTTAAGATTTTAATCAGCGAACTGAAGCATCAAGCTTAAAGATTTAAAACAAGCGCTTCGAGATAAATATTTAAGCATCTGTATTTTGCTTAAATATACATAATGATTGAGAAGTGCAAGTTTATAATTGTTGGTAACATTTTATCTATCAAAATATGGGATTAAATGGATTAATATGTATATATCAGTGTAAGTCAATTATTTTAGAATAATACAGAATAAGATTTTCAAAATAAACAAGAGTATCGGATCGTAGGCTTTAGTTTATTAAGTCATCTATATGGTTCAACTTCATTTGATTTATTTATGGGATAGTTTTTATTTGTTTAAACTTTGATTCTATCGATTGATCTATGAATGTTATTGTACTATTGATAAAAGTAAAAAGTTTTATGACACATTGTATACAATTCTGGTTAAAGCATTTTTTTTTACACTTTGCAAATGCCTTTAAAAATAGACCTGTCATTTAAATTGATCTATTAAAAGTTGTGGCTTTTCTAAAAATACGAATCGGCGGCTACAGAAATACCTGACTGCCATTCATTCTGTCAGTTCAGTTCAATTTACATTCTCAATTGTCGTTGTGGTTAAAATACTTTTATTTCTTTCATTCGTTGTTGTTGCTGTTGTTAGTTTTAGCCATTGTTGTGCCAACTTTGACACCAAAGCCGCTGGCTGTTTGGACTTCGTATGTGTGAGTGTGTTTTCGTTAGAAATAAACAGGAACAACAACAGGAATAACAAGTACAACGATATCATGTTATTTTTGAAATTACCAATTTGTGACGTTTATTGTGGGTGAATTTCAAACGAGTCAGCTACATTATGCATACACTCCAAAGTATGTAAGTATTCTATACATACTCGTATGTATAGTATGTGTATATTCTGACGTTATTTAAATCTGAACTGCTAGTTTCATTGACAGGCGTGCCATGTCAGAGTTATTGTACATTGGCTAAATGCAGCACAATGAGTCTATTGTCTTCTGTTCAGATATTGTAATAAAATTTGTATTTGTAGGCTGTTGGAAACTCCGTCAGAATTTGAGCAGATTTTGTAGAAAACATTTAATTAAAATTTACGGACTTCGTTTTTGTTGAGTTTGTTGCTATTGTTATTGTTTGTTTGTTTGCGCAAAGTGAATAGCAGGAAATATAAAACGGAATTACCCGAGTGATCTAATTGCCACAAACCTCTGAGAATGTGGGCTTTGTGTCGGGTACTTAATGGTCAAAGAGAACCCAAATAAATCAATATTACTATATTGAAAGTAAGCGCCAACTTGTATACTCGATACTTATTGAGTGCAGGGGTATATTGTGTTCGTTGCAATGTATGTAACAGGAGCAGTTGATTTTAGAGCTAATGAAAACATCTTAGAATTCACAGTAGATTACTGATTTGAGCTACCATTTGTTTTTTAAAGTCTTTGCTCCGCAATACAATCGATTAAATATTAGTGTAAAAGCTAATTAAAGCTGTAATACCTAATGAATGCAGTAATTTGTATACCGTTAAGCTAAATATCTACATATATATATGCCATATATAAAGATACAATTAAGAGACATTAAAAATGGTAACGGGTATCTTTTGTTCAACAAAGTAAAAAGATTTTTCTCCAGTAACCAATTAAGAGATATCGATTTCTTTTGCGCAATTTATGATGATAGTCGCATCAGTTAAGGGAATGGAATTGTTTAGCCATAAAAATGTACGCTGAGGCTGAGATTGTTTATGGTCTATAAATAGCAGCAAGTGTGAGACATGTGTCCCTCTCATCCCCTTCACAAAGCAACCTCCCCTCCCCACATTTCTAGCTAATAAATATGCAATTTTCTTAGCACTTTTAACAGATTTAATGGTTATTTTTATTGAGTCACTTGCTGCTGCCAGTTGGCCAGTAGACCAGTTGACCAGTTGACCAGTTCGCCTTATATGTAGGATCGCGGGGTAACCAACGCTTGAACGGGTGAAGCACCCTTCTGGATCTTAGAAAAAAGTACATGCTGATATTAATAATAATTTAGCTATGCAATGTTTAAACTAAGTTTTAGCGCTGCCAATTAACAGCCTGCTGAGAAAAGCCAACAACGAAAATCACTCATACGCCCAGTGTTCGTACAATTAAAACATAAAAATTGTATTAACATCGTGACTGGTTGAAAAACTAAACAAACGACGACGTCAATACTGTACTGTATTGTCACAGCACCCCCTTCCCTCTCCCCATCCTCCGTCTCACCGGCTGACGGACCCCCTTCCCCCTCCCCCTCCCTTCCCACCATGAACTGGACCTGTCATTGCGCTCTTGAGCAACAACTGCAAATCGGAAAATCCAGAATGAGCTGTTAAATTAATAATAAGCGCACAGCACAAAATCACAGAAGCCCCTTCCACCCCCTCCGCCAACGTTGCCCCTCCCTCTGGCAGACGGTAGGACTGGCCTGGCTAGGTCTGGCGACTGCTGTGAGAGCTCAATGAAAAACCAGTTTACCAGCATTTACTCAGAGGCAAAAATGGTAGATGATAATAAAAATCAAACAGGCAAAGCAAAAAGCCAGCTGCACAGAAAGCGAAAATGTATATTTATTTATTACACTGCATGCTGAGTATTATGACGCTTTTAGCTCTAAATGCCAACTAATTAAGGGTTGAAGGGAAGGGTAGCGAATGAATTTGAGTTAAGGGTACAATGCACAGTTTACGATGTGAATACAATAAATAAGCTTTGATTTCGATCTAATCATTGTTCTGAGTTACACAAAAAAAGCACACGCTGCCCATGGTTGTTATATTAGTTTAGGTCCATAAGCCTCCCTTCCCCCTTCCCCCTTTCTCCTCTTTCCCTCCTTCCCCTGTCGTTCTAAGGCTCTGGGTTTTTTTGCGGCCAATTTTCTTGGCGTCACCGTCACAGATCTCGGGGATCGAGTCAGTCATAGTCCATGGGCCAGTGTAGCTCGGCTTCGGTTCAGCTAAGCTCGGATTTAAGTTGATAAATGAGTAAACCAATGTGGCTTTAAGCTTAGTTCGAATCGTGCTTTTGTCGACTGCGGCTTGGCATTTGGATACGCTTGGAAACCTAAGGTTAACATTAGAAACAAATCGAAATCGTTATCGAATTAGTATCATATGCAGTGGCATTTGTTGCTGTTGCTGTTGTTGTTGCTGCTGCTGCTGCTGCTTCTGTTGTAACATTTGAGGCAGGTAGGTGGCAGCCAGTTGAAATTAGAAAGGCAGCAGCAACAGTTCATTCAAAACAAATAAGATTAAAAATAAGAAATATAAAATTTCAGAGAGAAAGATAAACAAATATTGATCTTTCTTCTTGCATCTTCCATTTTCGACGTGCTAATTGAACATTTTAATTAATTAGTGCCACGAAATGAAATGCGAAATTAAGTTATTGAGGTTGATGCTCAATTAACAGTCACTGTAACAGTTCTCTCTCTCTCTCTCTCTCTCTCTACTCACATAGATGCCGCACAGTTCGCAGTTTAAACTTGGCGCCGCGGTGAGCACACAAGAATTCCAGAGTCAGACCCCGTCGGATCAATACACGGCCTATGCCTATGCGGATAGCTTCGATCTGTCACTGCTGTCATTGCCGGAGGACGCAGGCATTCCCACAACGGTTTATCAGTACAATGCGCCACAGATAAAGATCGAGAGCGCCTGGGACTGCAACCAGGAACAGGAACAGGAACAGGGCACGAACCGGGTGCAATCCGCCGCCTTTCCCATATCCAGCCATCATCAGTTGATACCACCGCCTCCCGCCTATCCGCACAGCGCCTATCCCTCGCCCCAGTCCAGTCCGCAGCAGTCGGAGTTTGCCTCGTTTGCTTACTGTAAATACAACGGCAGTTACGACTGCCTGAGCAGCCCGTGTCCATCGCTGGACGCGTCGAGCGTCAAGCACGAGTTGCTCGACGCGACCAGCATTAAACAGGAGCTGCACATTCTGCCGCCTTCGCCGCCAGAGTCGAACTGCGAGACGCCCTCGCCGAGATCGGCGTGCGGGGACAGTGGCATCAGTGGAATCAGCGGGAACAGCGGGAGCAGCGGGAACAGCAACAACATCAAGGCAGAGCCTCTGGATGCAGACGTCGAGAGCTTCATTGACCTGAACTCGCTGCTGCAGCAGCAGGAGCAACTGATCGAGGCACGGGGCAACCATCAGCTGCTGCGCGAGTGCCTGGAGGACACGTCGTTCCAGAAGAAGCACAACCTGAAGCCCCTGGCACTGGAGTCCTTCATCGGGGGCCTAGCCGAGGTGCGTGGTGACTTTGAGCCGGTCATTTCGCTGGCCCTGGAGCATGCCAAGCGTGAGGCGGACGCCATCTGTGCGGAGCTGCAAATATCGCAGGGTATGTATTCAGTTTAGAGATGCCCCTTAAGTGTTCACAGCTGACAATTCACTTGTTGTTGCTAGATCCCAACGCTTGGACATCCGCCCAGGTTCACGCTTGGCTGCGATCCACCCTGGCACAGTTCAAGCTGCCGCCGGCTCTGAATCTCGAGCTGCATTTCAGCGAAGACGGCGCTGCATTGTCGTTACTCAGCGAGGAGGAATTCACGCGTCGTCTACCCGAGGTAGGAGTATCACACACACACACACACACACACACACACACACACACACACACATTCTGGCCATGTGACTGACTCAACTTGTTGGCTGGGCCAAGACGATTACAAAATCGAAATGGGGTAGCTGCTTAATAAGCATAATACAAGAAGTAAATGCAAATGCCAAAAGCAAAAGCAAAAGCAAAGGCAACTGGCCAAAATGTGTGACTATAACGAAACCACACAAAATAGCAATAACCAATCAATGCGATTGAATTGATTCGAATCGTATCGAATTGAATCGAATTGAATTGAAAAAAGCCAAAAGCAACTAACTTGACTTGACTTGACTTGACTTGAGTTAAGTTAAGGTAAGAAAGGAGAGAAAGAGAAACAATAACAATACCAATAACAATAACAAATAAACAAAATCAAAAACAAAACCAAAGCCAAAACCAAAACTTAAAAAGAAACAAGTTTCATAACTCCCGTTGACGTCATGGCCAAGACCAGAGCAACCACAACAACTATAGCAACAACAACCACAACAACAACCACCACAAAAACAACAGCCACATTGATTGTTAGCAGGCCCAACAAAATCGGAAAGCAATCGCCAAAACGTCAAACCTGTTGCCAACAATTAGGCAAAAATGCTTGCGGCACCAAAAACTACTCCAAATGCTTCTTCCCCTTCCCCTCTCCTCCCGCCTTCACCTACACCACACAGTGCTCCTCTGGCTCAAAATGCCAGTCAGCACTTTGCCAAAAATATATCAATGATTACATTTGCCAATCGGTGAAATGGCGTCGCATCAAAGTTTCTGTTGTTGTTGTGAGTGCAACAAAATGATAACAAAAGACTTGAGCAACGAACACGACTGAAACGAGAGCGCGATACTGCGAAGCGACAGAGACAGCACAGAGTGAGAGGGAGAGAGAGAGAGAGAGAGAGAGAGAGAGGTAGAGAGAGAAGTCGAAAATTAGTAGCCGTGGTCATGGCTGTAAAGGTGAAAGAATGTGTGAAGGTTGTTTGGTGAAACTGCACAGCACTTGGTTGATTACGACTGTTGCTGTTGCTGTTGTGGTTGTGGTTGTCATTACTGTTGTCGTTGCCAGTTCCAGCCACAGCCACAGCAACAGCTACAGCAACAACAACAGCAACAGCTCAAATGACAGCGACTTGAATTGAGCCAACGACCAGCAACGACATTGCAAGGTGAAAGTAAGACGCTCTTTTTGTTGCTCTTGTTGCTGTTGTTGCTTTGTTCGTTGTTGTTGCTGTTGCTGGCAAATGGCAACTACAACTACAACTCTTCTGCAACTGCAACGTAGGCATAATTTATGCGAGCAGTTAGCAGATAGAATCCGAATTGATATGCCGTCTGAGCGAAGATTGAGATTTATGCACGATTTACTTTGGGCTCCAATTGAAATTTATCTTTTGTGACTTTCTTTACTTCTTTCTTTCCCTGCATGGATCTTTCAGAGCGGTAGCACATTGCACGCACAGCTGGAGATATGGAAGATGGCCTACGCCGATCAGCTGGGCAACCATACAACCATGGAATCTGCACAGCCATCAAGTGATCAAGATATGTGGCCATCGAGTGCATATCCAACGCAGAGTCTCAACCATGAGGATAGCGAGGGTAAGTACACACTTACTTACATACTATACATGCCAGCACATTAGGGTGCATCCATTTCAAAAGTCTTGAACACTAATTTACGATCAATTTAAGATGTTTTCAAAAAGAAACTATAGTTCTTAAATCAAATGCGAGTCCACGTTTTTTAAGGTGATTAAAAAATATTATTGTGAAATTTGTATCATATTATTATTAGCACAGCTTTAGTGCTTCTAGTCAGATTCTGATTGGAAGATTGCAATCAAATCGCTTGCTCGTGTCAGAACTTTTTCAATTTCATTTCAACTAAGAATAACATAATTGGAACTATGAATGGAATTTGGAACTATGGTTTGTTGGTGGGAACTTCTTAGAGTTGGCCGTAGAATACATCATTTTGTGCACAACAATCGATGCACCCTAATGCATATATTCAATGCACGATCATATCGATAACTGTCTCGAAATATTCACAGATGAGGATGAAATGGAGGTTAGTGAGACGCCAGCTGTTATGGCTGCCACAGCCACCGCCACAGCCACGCCCACTGCCACGCCCACTGCCACGGCCAAGCGTTCGGGTGGCTCTCGCAATGGCGGCGGCTCACACATCCATCTGTGGCAGTTCCTCAAGGAGCTGCTGGCGGCGCCACAAGTGAATGGCACCGCCATCCGTTGGATCGATCGCAGCAAGGGCATCTTCAAGATTGAGGATTCGGTGCGCGTGGCCAAATTGTGGGGACGTCGGAAGAATCGGCCAGCCATGAATTACGACAAGTTGTCGCGCTCCATCCGTCAGTACTACAAGAAGGGCATCATGAAGAAAACAGAGCGTTCACAGCGTCTGGTCTACCAGTTCTGTCAGCCCTATCATCAGTGAGGATCTTGAGGAGCAACACGACAGGGAACTCGGTTTGGAGGAGTCTGCTTGACTAGTTATAAGCGTATTTATTCTTGGTAATCGTAAGTCTCACATTCGCCCAGAAATCTCTGAATCTCTCGGCAACTATGCTCGACTAGTCCTGAGGATCTAGCGAGTCTTAGTTCTTGTACATACTATATATGTCTATGTCTAGTTCTAAACATACCATATATCTAACATAAAGCTTAGGCACGAAGGTAAGTTCGTGTATTAGTTCGACTTGTGACTTCCGAGGCTTCTCCTGAGCTCTCGGAACACACAGTTGATTAGGCTAAAGCCGATGGCAGCTGGCGAAGGTAAGTTCGTCCTGTCGAGGCATTAAGTTACTTCACCCAATCAATCAATTTAATTGCACAAGTGGGCGTGGCAATTGAGGTCCACGAACTGCATGAGTTTGACTTACCGGCGGCATCTTTATTCAAATGTTGTCTGTTTAAGCGTTGCCCCTTGAACTCTGATCCCAAAATGCCCCAGTCTTTGATTGTTGCTCTGATGGTTACATTTTTGTTGCTGTCGGTGTTTGTGGTGGTGTTGACCTTCATTAGTAGCCGGTGGCGAATTTGGTCATGGGTCCACACACCACACACACGCACACTCACATACATTCCAGTATGTGGCAACAAGAATAACAACCGTTGCACTTCAAAAGGAGCAAGGGATCCTTAAAGGGAACGAGGCAGCAGACGTGAAGCAGCATGAAGCAGCATGAAGGTGTTGTGGTAATTTTAGGAACCATATATCTATGATATATCAAAAGTAAGTTCTATGAACAACAAAACACAAACAAAACGAACAATTTGTAACGAATACGATTAGTTGATAAGCACAATTATGAATCCAAACATAAATGTTCATTTCCCCAACTTACGAGTAGATTTACAATTCTCGAAAATTTTTTCTCTTCTCATTTGAAAAGGAAAAAATTTTCGACCAACTTTCCCCCAAATCAAAAGTTAAAACTTCTATAAGTTTGTAGTTATTATTTATGTTTGTTACTTCGGTGTTGGTATAATGTATTTGCGAGTATAATTGTCTGTTGAATAGAAATAAGTTAAGTTAATTTAATTATTTATTTTTCGGTTGCGTTTTCAACTAAGTAAATGGTAAACAAAGCGTGTTTTTGTTGCATAATTCGCCAAAGTCAATTGTTATGCTTCTAATTATTTGAATTTTCCATTTTACAATTCGCAATTTGCATTTTGCATTTGCACATTAATTTTACAATTTTCATTGAATTATTTAACCGGCGGTTTGGCTAAGTTGTTTTTGTAATTACTATCACATTAATATCGTATGCATTATACAATTTATATCGAATAAATGCAAAACAAATATGCAGATTCACACATAGATATAGTTATTGATATAGGAATAATTATGATATTGTTTGAGCGTTTTTGCTTTCCCGAGCACAGACTCAGATGCAGACACACATATATTTAGATGTCGAGATACAGTTACAAATACATATATAAGATTTGCGTTCATTTTTATTGTAAATTGTGCATATTTATGACATGCAAACTATTTATTTATTTATTTAACTAACATATTGTCATGTTCGAAAACTCCAGTAATAAAATAAACAACAAAAATAAATCACTGTAAATCACACTCTCACACACACCCAAAGATCTGCTTTATTTCTCTAAAATCTGTGAAGGTCTGTTTAAATCCTTTAAATCGAATTCAAAGCGACTCTTAAATTAAAAATCTCTTTAAAAATGAAATCGAATGTGTTCTATGCAACACGAGGGTGGTTCGTTGCGTCATCATCATGCAAAATAGTTTGTATATTTTATCTCTCATATGTTGGAATAAGTTACTCGCATTATTAACAGGTTCGCTCTCACGGAATCCAAAATTTATGAATAAAAATAAATGAGATAGTGAAAACAGTTACCTTGGACATTTCATTTAGTCAGAAACTTTACCTTGATTTCTCTTCTTATAAAGATTTATTAAAATTGTGCTAATTGATTAATTGAATTAACTCGGAATCTAAACTTACAATTTCACTAATTATGCTTCGCACAGTTTTTAAAGTTTCCAAGTCCAAATTAAAACTACAATTAATCTCACATTTGTTATTATTTGTAATCATTAAAATAGTTTGCTATTTCATTTTTACTATTTACGGCATTATTTGTTTTATTTATTTGAATACAATTATAGGCGATCGACTGCAAAAATTAAGATTAATATTCACAATTAAACAAATAAATAATTAAACTAATATTTAACTTACATTTATAACTGAAATGAAGAGAAGGTCGAGTCAAGTGTAGATAAATGCAGTTCAACGATTACAGGGAAACCCACCCAGAATAACAATTCCTTGTCTTTCGCCATTTTGCATATCTGACGAACTTTTCTTACCAACCTCGTTGTCAGTCCATGCACTGTAAAAGCTTTTTAGATTACCCTGTCAGTCAGTTGGGGCATTGCACTCGAGTGTGACTGTAACCTGTATCCTGTATCCAGTATCCAGTATCCAGTATTCAGAGAATATTTCCATGCAGCCAGCGAATTTTCAATCAGATATTTTCAAAGCGACTAGTGCTAACAGAGCTTCGACAGATGCGGGTTGCGGGGATGATTTGCCAGATTGTGATTATGTCAAGGCAGAGGCGGACAATGCAAGAGATGGATTTATAAATACGTGTAAATAGTTTGATTCGGGCAGACAAGCTAGGGTATACTTAACCGAATAGTCTTCGGAATATTGCTCATTACTGGAGCATTTGGTTAAAATGATGTTTTGGAGCACACTCGTAGTTAGCAAATATGCAAGCCTATGTATGTTGATGTCCTGCCTTGGTTAAGATTATTTTAATGCGCTCCAATGAGTTTATCGTCCTTGTTGTCCTCATCATTCTTAGCGCGAATGCGGACGTTGTGCCCGATGTCCGTCGGCTGCTTCATTTAAATACTAAGTCGCATTAAATGCCATCAAGTGGAAAATTCCCAAAAGCAATAAATTTATTGCTTGGTGCACAGTCCACGATCACGCCCAGTTTTCCATCTGCATCAGCATCAGCATCCTTATTCTCATGCTCATCCGCGTTTCCTCATCCTCATCCTCATCCTCATCCTTATTTCCCGACTCCTGTCGCTGCTCTCACTTTTCTTAAGGGATAGCCTTATGTATAGTGCTTACGTTATACAATATTTGCATTATAGCTTTAGCCCAACCGTCGACTGTCTGTCTGCCTAACTGACTGACTGACTGACTGACTAACTGACTGCCTGGTTGACTGTTGGGGTGGGCCACTATGACGGTATGCTTATCCCCAGACATCCTGGCTTTGTCTTTGTCCCCAGTCTTTGTCTTTGTCATACGCTCGTTTGGTTTTATCTTCGTTTTTTGTGTTTTCCTGTTGTTTTCTTCTTTTTTTCTTCTTTTCTGAGTGAAACTACAAAGACAAATATTTAATTGAATTAGTGCAGCAAGCGTTAAGCAGACAATGCAAGACCACGCCCACAATGTCCCTCCCGCCCATCAATAGTAAGCCGAATTTGAATATTGTGTTTGATTCATCAACAGGTTCGTTAAGATCCCAGTTACACATTTCACCCATTCTGATGTTAATTTGTCAATTGCACCCAAAGCTTAAGTCAGAACTTCTCCTTCTCCACATTTTCAAAGGGGTTGCTCGCTTTGCTGGTAAATGCTGATAATTACGCTTGGGTTGCCAATTGTTCAGGCGACAGCCCTTTTTTGGGCCCAGTCTACTAATCCTTGGTTGCCACTTGCCACTTGCCACAGTCAGTTGTCCCTTGTCCCCCAACTCGACCTGTCCTCCTCGCTGCCAGCCAATTTCTGAATGCTTAAAAATAGGCTCGCATTTTGCACGCATTGGTGAACTTTGTACCTTTAATTTTGTTGCCGTGGCCTTTAATTAGCATTATTGGCGATACTCACGAGTTGTCTGCTCAAGATGCGTCTCAATTCCAAAGCAACTTTCGATATGCGTTGCTAATTAAATGTGACAACTAATCAATTAAAAGCTTCCAGAATTTTGGGCAACCATTGGAGCGGAGCAGTGGTTCAGCGGTGGTTCAGTGGTGGTTCAGTGGTTTCTATCGAACAACCCGAAAGGCAGCCGCCAAGTTTGAGGTGTAAATTTTACATTAGGCTACTACAAGGTACAAATTGCCGAGCAGCTGTGCCGCATACCAAACGTGGTAAGTGAAAATTCAATTTAAATTGATGTCGACTGGCCCATGGCGAGGCAAAAGCCAAGGCAAGTAAGTATATGCCATTTAACTTAAGTACCTTGGCCACAGACTTGCCTCCCCTTCCCCCACACACACCACACACACACACACACACACACACACACACACACATAGCAGCCGTTGGTCAGCCGGTCAGGTTGCCAGCATCGTTTGTGGCCAAGTAAAATAGGTAACAAGTGGCCAGACATTTGGGTCTACGGGTCCCACACGTCCACGCTCACGTCTGCCCATGACTGCGAAATCAGCGCCGACTCGCCGCCAAACCAGCAACAATTTTAAAAATTCATAAAAATGTTGTTGCAGCGAAAGGAAAAAGGAACACGGAAAATAGGAAATGGGAAATGGCAAATGTAAACAGTTGAAATGGGGCTGGTGGTCAGCAACTTCATTTTTCAAGTGTGTTTCAATTGCGAGCTGAGCTAAAAGCTACCAACTACCTCACCTGCCTCAGCTGATCAGTTCAAACTGTTCATCTGCGCAAATGGACGTCTGGCTGGCTAAGCCGACTTCTTGCTCTTGTTGTTTGGTAATGCAATTACATTCTTTTTGCTGGCCAAGTCATGAAATATAAATGAGGTTTAAGTGTCTAAAATCTCAACCACACTCGCACACACTCACTACGAAATCTTCAACAAGTTTTGGCTAAGGCAGCCTACGCACAATCATAAATATCATCCAAGAAACGAGCAAAAGTCCGTCCCGAAACCGAAACCTTTTCCTCTCTCTTCTTTTTTGCCACTTTTCAATTAACTTAAAATATATGTATGAATACACGAGCTTTGGGGCTGCCCCAAAGGAAGCGTCGCCCCTTTTAACAATTTCCTTCTGCTCAATTTATATGCTTCAAACACTTTTGCGTGTTTCGGTTTTGGAAAATCGTTGCCTGCTTTTGAGCGCAGCATTTAGTTAAGTGCATTTGATTTTGGGAAAGGCCCCTCGGCACAGGTTAACAGCGCGTAATGCGAACAACTCAGTTGCAATTTATTGGATTAGGCATCCAAGCCCCAATATATATATATATATATATATATATATGTAGATATGTGCACATATGTATGTATGGACTTAATGCCAGAGACAATACCGCATTATGCGGCTTTATCGGATGGCCATCACCGAGGGGAATTGCGGTGCACATATGAAAATGAGCGTAGTTCAATTGGTCATTGGCCCGAATTTGATTCGAGTTCGGAACGAAAAACTCAAATCGATATGGATTTCGATACACAGAGGGGACCTGAGAGCGGAAATTGGGCCTGGCAGCGGCCAGAAATGTTGGTCGCATTGTTGGGCGTTTTTAATTAGTTGTGTCGCAATGTGCTTGGCAGCGCATTTAATTTAATCACGTGCCGTAAGCGTCAAATATTTAAGCAGCATTGAAAATTACGTATACGCCATGTGGCCCAAGCTTCTCAGACTCAACCTCCCCAGCCGTTCTGCTGGCAACTGGTCGGGACTGGGCAGAGCAGAGGTAGCTGTATTGTAGGCGTCGCACAGTGGTCCTATTCGGCATCCGATATTTATTATATGGACTTGTTTATGTTGAATAAATATATGTTTTATTTTTAAATACAATATTGCTATATTTTGATAATTTTTAGAATTTAAATTAATATTAAAAAGGTTTACGTTTCAAGCTGAAACAACCGATTAATAACGAATTCGTAACCGATTCATGTATGACGGTTAGTTTCGGTTCAATCTAGAATTTAGTTCGGATATGTTTCTAAGGTAAGTTGTCGATTTTTAAAGCACTTTTGACTGTCTATTTTTTTTTGTTCTTTGTGAATCGAGATATATAGAAATAATCGAAACCGTGACTGAAACCAGAACCGGAAACCGACAACCACATATTTTTTTTACTGACTTAGTTTACGTACTAAGTATAAAAAATGAGACTCACCGTTTGTTTTGTTACTTTAATAATATTAAATGCTTTGAGGTAATTAGTGGTATTCATATAATGGGGTTCAATGAAACAAAAACTTTTGGATAGTAAATTAGTCCCTTTTATTTAAAGTACCGAAAGTACCGAATTAAATAAATTTTTAAGAATCGGAAATCGTTTATTGAGATGTATCTTAATATCTAAATTTGTCTTGTTTGTTTGTCTCGCTAAAGAAGGTTTATTTGTACAAATCTGTTAAAACATTCATATTTTTTACAAATTAATTTTCTCTATTTCTTTTTTGTACCAATAAAAATACTGAATCCGAAAGGAAAGCCCGAAATAGAATCTTTTGCCGAAATAGTTCTTTCGGGACGTTTTATTTCCTGCTCATAATACGTTTAACTCCTTGATCTAAAGGGAATTAAAAGAAGGACATCGAAATTATTGTAAATTGTAAATGTATTGAGACCACGGTACATCGTTAGACTGGTAAATGTGTTGACGCAGTTTACAATACACAATGGGCCCAGCACACACAACACACACAACACACACAACACAACACACACACAAACTCGCACATCCAGTACTGAGCTGTAATTATGAATTTCATAATCATTTTGTTAATATGCGCAGCACGCGACGCGTTGTCGGGCGCTTGGGATAAATTGCAGCAGCAGCAGCAGCGGCAGCGGCAGCGGCAGCGGAGTTAACGCTAAGGCGGCTTTTGGGTCCTCAGAGTCTCCGCTGCTCGTTATATATATATATAAATCTACGCGTGTGTGTGTGTGTGTGTGTGTGCATGTGTGTGTGAATGAGCGCTTATCCTGCGGGGAATTAAAAATAATTTGGGTCGTTTTGCTGTGCGTTTGTTCCCGCCAGGTGTTAGATTCTGTCTCATTCTGTGTGCATAAGTATTTTGTATGTGTGTGTGATGATTACGGCTTAATTTTTGTAATTATATTAACATGATTAAATTAGTTTTGATTTTGCAACCTTTGCCACATAACGGCCCTTGGGAACTAAGCATTGCCATCCGAATTATGCATACCCTTTGTACAACTCGAGAAAATGTTGTCAAACACTATATTATTTTTATCGCTCAGATTAAATGCAGTTCCCATCAACATTTTAATAATTAAACTCTACAAAACTTCAGATTCATTCCTATAACTGTGTGTTTTAATGTAATCTTCATTACCTTTTGTCCAAGACCAAAAGTCCCTAAGCCACTTGTTGGCTAAAACAAAGTTAAGCGGGTTCAAAAAGCTTTTAATTGAATCCAGCACATAATACTAGGGAATTATAATAATTTTTTATTTAAACATATGTACGCTGTGTCTGTGAGTGGTTGTGTGTGAGTGTGTGTGAGTGTGTGTGTGCCTTGGCATTAATTAAAATTTAAAAAAACTGTACACATATGAAACTCATTAAGTGCGCGCAATTTGCAAAATTAATTTTTATTTTTATTGACTTGCTTCCAGTTTGCGCGCAATGTGAGATTTCAAACACTTTGTGCACCATTAATGTGCCACAGTTGCAACAACAACAGCAATAACAATTTGAACTGGTAACCAACAGAAAACTAGTTGAATTAATAATAAATCTGAAATTATGCAATTTAATTGGCGAGTCCTGCAGGGGAACTCATGCAGTAATAAATTCTGAAAGGCGAAAGGATAAAAACGGGGCAACAAGGGATAAGGGTAAAGGGTGATGGGGGAAGGGTGAAAGGTGAAAGAGGAAGGGGGAAGCATAGGTAGCAACTAGGTGTTATAATGAAAAAGAAAAGTTTGTAATTATTTCGTTGAATGGGCGGGTGGAAAGGGGATTCAATTATCCAACGGAAAGATGCGTGTGAGTGCAATTGAAAGCGACAGGTGAACCATAAGAACTAGAGAAGTAACATGGGTAACAAGTAAAGGAGCTTAATATATATAGTATATGCTACATGATACTATTTGCAAGACGTATGTCAAAGTTGCAACTGAACGAGTGTGTGGCGGATGTAGAATGCAGGATGAAGGGACTGTAATCGTGATTTAACTGACAACCAATTGTGGCACACTCTAGTTCGCAATGCTCCGAGATGCACCTACTTATGAGATATTTTTCAAATTACACGAAAATGCGAAAATACGCAAAATGCGTTGCAATGAGCGAGAGTTGCATGAACTTCGACCAAAGGACGACGACTCGTTGCAAGGAGTTGAGCTCGTCTTGTCGCATCGTCCCATTGCATTGTGCTGCTGCGCTTTTGTGTTGCAGCGGTTGCAGTTGCAGCTTCGGTTCGTTATAGCATAAGAAACTCATAAATAACGTGAGAGAGGCCAATGCAACTCAACTCGAGCCAAGAGAAGGGGCAAGCCGCGTACTTGTACTTTTCAACTTACTCTACTTACTTGCCACTAACAGAGAGTGGAGCGAGCATGTGTGTGTGTGTGTGTGTGTGTCTGTGTGTGTTTGCGGCACTTCAACTCTAATATAAAGTTTGCACTCGAAATGTGCTGCGAGCTCTTTTTGGTATTACGCAAAGTTTTTGCTCAGCCCCGGGGCAAACGAGGAAGGGGAAGGGCGGAAGGACGGAAGGGTGCTGCCAGCTGATTTCTGGAATAAAAGAAAGCATAGAGAGAACTAAATAAAAAAGGAAAATTAAATTGCTCGCAATTTGCACAGTTCAATGCGCTTTAGCTGCGAAGCTGCGAGCATTTCGCACAGATTTTCATAACTTAGATGTTCAGATGTTCGCGCTGCGAACAATGCGAAACTTCTGTGACATAGTGTGTGTGTGTGCGGGTGTGTGCAAGTATGTGTGTGTGGGTGTGAGTGTGAGTGGGCGTGCTACCTGTGTGCACAGTTGTAAACTAGCGCAATGACAAACGCAATCACAATAAGAAATTTCACAGTTAGTTAAGTTTGTCTTGTTGGGGGTTTTACTCTTGTTGCTCGTGTTTCTCTCTCTGTTGTTTGCCGTTGCTGTTGCACTTGCAACAGCAACTCGTTTCGCAATTTATTTTCCACACCTACGTCGCTCTCTCTCTCTGCTTGTGTGTGTGTGTGTGTGTTTGGGTCTTGTTCATTTAAAAATATGCATAAATAAAACGTTTGCTATTTTTCAGTGGCATCTCCACAAATTACAATTTCAGTGGCAAAGCTGTTGAAATATTTAAAAATTATTGAAAAATTATTGGAAAACTCATGAATAGAACAGCAGCAGAGGCAGAAAGAGATGAGAAAATATGGCAATAAATTGCGTCTGCGATGAAAAAGTTAATAAAAAGGTTCAATAAAATCAAAAAGGGTGCCGATTTTGATGCCGCCAAGGGGAAGCCGTTCGATTGTCTGTCTCTGACCCTCATCATAGTTCATTAAATGCGTAAGCCCATAAAAAATGCCCAAACAGTATGGGTATGTAAGGGAATATATATATTGAATATATAGAATGGCCATGGCGTTCTCCAGGACTCGCTCAGTCGTAGATGCTGCCCTCTGATAAGATGGGGCTGAAACTTGCGGCACATAAAGGCATTTATTTTGTCTTTTACTTTGTACTTTGCTCGCTTAATGCATAAAAGTGAAAGAAATAAATTTTGTTTTATGCGCCAATAATGATGAAGTTATTATGATGACTTTATTAGAACCCCAAGCCCCAAGTTCAAACCCAAACCCACCCAAACCCAAACCCAAAAACAGTAGCTCAAACCGAAACCGAAACCAAAACCAAAACCGAAACCGAGAAGGAAGCACATCATAAAAATGCTGCTGCCTCTTTTCCTGCTCCCCTTTGCCATCCCCACCCCCATCCCCATCTTCATCCTGGTCATACCTCTGCCCCAGATTCATCTGCTTCATCTGAGGCAGAGCATTAAAAAAGTTTGCCAAACATATTTATACACACCTATACATGTATACATACATTATGGTATGGTACTTGTATATTAACCGCAGTGGTCTCTAGTCTCTCAAAGTATCTCTCTCTCTCTCTCTCTCTCTCTCTCTCTGTCTCTCTTTATCTCTGGCACCCAATGTCCAACCCACTTAAGCGATGCTCAAACTTTTTTATTAAACTGCGCTAATAGAACTGAGAACTGGGAGTTAAGAACTGAGAACTGAGATCTGGGAGCTGGGACCGGGGGGAGTCGGGTCAATTTCCAAAATGGCCGCCTGGTTGCGCTTAATAAAATTTATGATTTCAACGCTCGGCTGTGACAGCTAAAATTAAAATGGGGGCGCCACTTGCGAATGCCTGGCAGGTGACCAGAGTGCCACAGAGCCAGAAAGCCAGAAGCCAGAGAACCAGAAAGCCAGAAAGCCAGAGAGAGGCGTCCAAGAAAAGAAAAGTGGAAAGTCAAAAGTTAAATACAAACTTCAGTGGGCAAATTGATAACGTTGGGCCTGGACCTGATCCGGGGCTTTGGCATTGGCTATGACTTTGCCTTTGGCTTGGGTTAGGAATATAACTTGGACTAACTGATACTGGGGGAAACTGTCGCATAATGCAAAATATGTCATGGCAGAGAGTGCAAAATATGAAAGATTATGTTATGCAGCAGGCAGCGTCAAGGAACATCGCAAACAGTGCGGAACCAACTCGCCCAGGCAACGATGGATCCCCACTTGGAGCGGATGTGCCGCCATCAAATCATTTTGCAAGCGGAAAAAGCGCTTGACAGCCGCTTGCTCTATGACAAGATGGAGCGCATGTGGCGCGCTCCCCTTAATGGATGTTGTGGAGTGGAAAGGGAGGTGGGATGTGGGATGTGGTTAAGTTTGTCTTTGCCATTACCAGTGCCATTGTTGTTGCGCTGCAGCGGTTGTCCGCCATTGGCAGCATTTACGGCGCTGTATAAAAAACTGCAAATGCAGAGCAAAAACCAAATAATGCACAACAATCCAAAGGCACTGAGAAAAAAGTTGTGTATGTATGTTAAGTACAGCTGTATGCTATATATATATATATATATATATGTATATATGTATATACTGGCATAATCAGGGCGGATAGTTGAAAGTGATGGTAGCTGTGGCAGTTGACCAGCGCATCCGCCGGGACAGTCGCCACGTCTCGTTGCCCTTAGTTATTTTCCTCCTTTTATTTTGCTTATTTTTTTTATTTTTCTGTTGTCCTTTTATTTTTGCTGTTCTTGTTTTGGTTGCTGTGCTGTGCTGTGCTGTTTTGTTTTTATTTTATTCTATTCTATTTAATTTTTTATTTTATTTTTGCGTCCTTGCAAGCTCTTCTGTTTGACTTTCATAAAGTTTTAACGACTTTTGCCTCTGCTGTCATAGCTCAAAATGTCTTACATGTGCAGCAGCAGCAAAAAAAAAAAAAAAAAAGAATATAAAAAAGTAAAAAGTATATGAAAGAGCAGAAACTTGTACAACTTTCTACTTATAAGTAATTTTGCAGTCTTCTTATACTTTTCCTTTTCTTCTTCTACTACTACCACTTCTCCGCTTCTTATTTGGCCATTTACTTGGATCGTCTTTCCTTTCGTCAGCGTCAACGTCAGCGTCGGCGTCAGCGTCGGCGTCATCGCCAGCGTCAGCAAATGCCGCACTTGAGTTCGCCTCATTTCAGCGTCGATTGGCTGCCCCTTCCTCACATTGATACCGCTCCATTGAGCGCCGGGATAACTTGCAGTCTCATCAAAGTCAAAGCTAAATGCTCCTTAAATGCTCAGGCTATTTAACCAGGTCAACGATAACCACTAAAAAACATCTGCAATAACACTGTGCACTAACAAGTTTTCTTTCGACTCTGCACGACTCTATAGACACCCTGCGGCACTTGGTTCGTTTTGGAAGATAATTCAATCTTCTATTTGTCAATCATTCAAGTTAACTTTGTTCCAATAATAAATCGGTTCTCATTTCACTTGTCTACAAAATTTACATAATATTTCGACCTAACACACTGTGGATCACATTCAAATAGCAGCCATATGGACAAATTTATACCAGAATGTATATTATATGCAAATAACAGCCCTGTAATGTAGCAGTCCTGTAAAATATCCATTTAACAGAATATAAACTCTCTGCAATTAGAAGAAGTGTTAACTACGCAAGTTGCAATTAGCAACTCTGTAAAATTCCACTTTAACATATCTCTGCAAATAACAGTCCTTTAAATTTCAGAATTGTGTTAAATCGATTTTGTTGTAAATTAAGTTTTAAGTAATTACCAATCAATTTGCAAAATATTAATTATTGGTATACACTTAAAATACCAAATAAAATAATCATTTTAAGAACATACAAATTTAATTCGACAATATATACGAGTCGACAAAATTCTAACAAAATCCCGCAAAAATTTAAATATATCGTACATCAAAATTAATAAAAACGTTTCATGGCTGAATCGGTATTTGGTTCTTGCTGATAATTAGAAGGAGATCTGTTATTTTTATGCGTTAGAAATTCTTCACATGTATTTATTTTATTTTCTGAGAAATTTAACAAAATCAATTCCTAAAAGAAAAAAGCAAAAACCCAACTTTAACATATGTTGCATCTCAAGAATGTTTTATTAACAATGTATTGCTAACAAAGTACAGGGTAAACTGAAACCAAACATGTGGCAATTACAACAGAATCTCAAATTAAATTTGGACATAATTTATAATGCTTAACCAACAACACACCATGTACCATATGTATGTACACATAGTTTTACCACCAGAGAGAGAGAGAGGTAGAGAGAGAGAGAGAGAGAGAGAGAGAGAGAGAGAGAGAAGAGAGAGAGAGAGAGTGAAGCTACGGATATGCCATTGCGGCCAGACATTCATCATCTATTTATAGAGCCGAATGACAAATTCCCTCTGCCTCGTCCTTGTTGCAACTTCCCATCGCTTGACCAATTGAATGCCTGTAAGAGCGACTCTGCAAGTATGTATGTGTTCGTGTCTCTTTGGTTTCGACCGATTTCCGGTGCGTGTGACCATTCGGATCCTCTGGTAGCCTGGTAACCTCATTGCCAGAGACACGGAGAGCGAGACAGAGACAGAGAGGGAGAGAGAGAGAGGGACATTAAATTGTACTCGCAAGTATTTGCAATTAGTCAATGCTCGTGGCACAGTTTTGCCGCCTGGCTGCCCTTGGCCACAAATTAAATCATATAAATGCACAATTATTTAATGTCCTCGGCGTGGACCAATAAATGCCAAACAATAAATCAATGGCAAAATGAGCTGCGATGCGGATCGACTTGACTATTGTGTAAATAAATGTAAATTAAAATGCATAATTTATGTGCATTTACAATTATTTATAAACCGACACATTAAAACGCAAAGATAAAACCCAAACGAATTTCCGCGATGTCCCCGTCTCATTTACTTTTGCTGACTCAATTGCGGGCGAGGCGGCAAGTCAATTGCTCATTTACTTTTGGCAACATGCAGCTGCTGCCAGCAACAACCGAGCAACCAAGCAACCGAGCAACCCAACAACCCAACAACCCAACAACAACAACAATGGGAACGCAACACTTGTCCCAGCTGACCAATGAATGCTTAATATGTGGGCTCTGTGCTGTGGGCATTAGCCACAGCTAATTGTGTTTGCGTGTGTGTGTGATGGTGGTGTGTGTGTGTGTGTGTGTGTGTGTGTGAGTGTGTGTGTGTGATGGGTGTGCGTGTGTGGCAGCTGCTTATCAGCTCCGTGCGCGTCAGAAATTCGCTTATCGAGCACATTTGAGCCCTTGGCGCGGTCACCATTGGTAATTATATACATATGTATATTCTGCGGTGCACATTCATAGACACTCACCCATACATACTTACATGGTGTAATACAGGGTTGAGTTCAGCAACATACTTGAATGATTGTGTGGAACAAATATTCGCTCACAAAAAAGTTTTCTAGAGATGTTCTAAGATGCGGCCAGAGTTAAACAACATTGCATCAAATAGCAAACAGCAACCGCAAATAGATACATAAATATCAGAGTCTTATAGTTATTCAGATCAGATTTATTTCAGTTACTAAAATATATTATTGGGATACAAGATGGCATTTATAATGTAATTATGTCATTCTATTGAGTTTTAAGATAATTTTTATTTGAAAAGATTGTTTTTAACATTTAAAAGAAAGCGTCGCTGGTTTCGGTTACATCGTCAATATTTCTTTGGGTGCTTTGAGTTGGTGGCGAATTGAAGAATACGTCTATACAATGCGTTTATTAAGTATTATGCAAGTTGGGTAAACTAAAGAAAAGAACTCACAGCTCAAATTAAGTTTTCAAAAAATGCGCAACGTGAACACAAATATGTAATATGAAAAATCCAAATGGTTTTCCCTTTTCTCTATGGTAAATTTGTGTAATGGGTAGCTGATGAATGCTGGTGAACGCAGCCACTGTAACCACAGCCTATTTTCAGCCCTTCCTCAGGCTCTGTTAAACTAAGCTGGTAATTCAATCGAATTGTCAATGTCACTGAAAAGCTGCAAAATTGTGGAAATTCATAAATAAATTCTTAGAAAATGACAGGTGAAACAATCTCACTCTCTCTTTCTCTCTTTCCCTCTCGCTCTTGCCCACATTCAAGAAAAGGTCGAGCTCGCAACACGGCGCTTGGGGCTTGGGGCTTGGGGTCATGCGAGTGTAACTTGAGCTTAGCAGCTCATGAATATTGTGCTCATGCAAACGGGTAACGAGCTGTCAGAGATTAAGTTGCAAGCGTTACTTTTTATTATATTTACCGCGGGGGGGAAGGGGGCAGAGGAGGAGAGAAGGCGAGGTTGCTTGTCGCCTGCTGGCCAGATAAGGGAGCGAAATATAACATTTTGCATATGCTTACAGCGGGACAACGATCCAACCATCCAACTATCCAACGAACCAGCGAGCCAGGGTAAAATCGTTTTGACCAGCTCACAAACAAAGAAACAAACAAACAAACAGGCAAACAAACAGAAAAAGAAACCAACATAAAGGCAAACGGAACAGGAGAAAGGCAGATGAGAGAAAGCGCAGCAAGCCGAAACGAACACTTTGGGAGCGAGCATGAGGGGATTGCGAGGATGCGAGGATGCGAGGAAGAAGGGGATGGCGAGGGGATAATGGTGGCGGGTGGGGCAGGCAGGTCATTCAGTGTGCAGTGCCCGAGGACACAGTTGCAAGCGAATTTATGCGCTTTGTTAAACAGCAACAACAGCGCAAGCAAAATAAAAATATGGCGAAAAAAATGCAACAGCTATGCGCCGTGTACCTCATCCCCCTTCCAAATCCCTCCCCCCCACCGTGTTCCCACCCGAGTGTCCAGCATAAGATGGTTGGGTTGTGGGCGTGTCTGGGTGTGCATAAATAACACGACCGCCCACTTACTGCCCAACCCCTTTGGCCATGCAATACAAATGAAAATCGTGTTTGCGCTGAGTGTAAAGTGGCATGTGTAGTGGTGCAGTGGTGCTGTGCAGCGGTGGTTCAGTGGCAACCAGCAACTGGCAACATGCAGCGGAAACTCTTACTGGCATCGCCAACATTTTCGTTGTTGCTACTTGTGATTTACAACAAAACAAATATGCTGGCCAGAGTAGCAACAGGAGTTTACCCTTACCTTAGCTTCCTCTATTCCCTCGAACTGCCTGCTCCCTGCCTCCTGCCCCTTGCTTCCACTTAATTCTCTTGCTGAACATGGACTGACTGATTTACAAGGCTGCACGCTGAGATTGGATGGCGCAGTGTAAATAAAATAGGAGACGTCTCTGCGTCGAAATCCAATTTTCGTTTTTCGCATTTTTGAAAAATAATTAAAGTTAAAGAAGTACGCTCTCTGGCAACTTGCAACTTGTATCTTGCGTCTTACATCTTGCATCTTGCAACTTGCCACTGGACGGTCAAAAGCCTCAGGACCTAAGCACCAGTTGTGGACAAAGTTGCCAACTGCAACGTTGCAGTTAATTGCAAAGTTTGCTGTTGGCGGCAGGTGTCAAGGCTACGCTTTGAGTGCAACATCATCAACATCAGCAAGTCGATCCCTCAACAGTTCCGCCGGAAGGCCTGCCCCATCACGTTGCATGTTTTCGATAAGGTTCTGTTTTTAATAACAGAGCAGTGGCACATGCTCGCCGTGATTGGGGGCATTTATCAGCGGAAATCATAAATAAAAGTCTGTGCATATATCATGCGATGCCGCTGGCAGTTGCCACTCCATATCCATGGGGTATATCGACTGGCAAAAAACCTTTGCAGGATCAATAGAAAGCGAAAGGATGAGAGACAAAATCCCAGGACGAGAAAGACAGGGATATGGTAAATCAAATATATATTGGAGCCCTTGTTTCCGGAATATATACGCGATATACGTTGTACTTCAGTTTATATCTAATACATACTTACATGTAGTTAATACAGTTACCAATAGCAGTAACACTTTCACCAAATATTGGATAATTTAATAAATTTTTTATTCCTTTTAAACTTGTTTTTGTGTAACATTTCAGTATTTAAGTGTAAGTGAAACCTTTCATAATTTTGTTTTAATTTTAAATGACAGTTCCTAAATAAATAATTGATTAAATAATCTACATATAACACATCACTCAATAAGTCCGTAGGATAACTGAGAAAAACACATTATTTTGGCAAAATTTGATCTTATTCATCAACATACATCCCTTCAAGAGTGATTTAATCAGTCCAACGCCGCTCTAGCATTTCGACACCTTTTTTGTAAAACGATTTGTCTTTGGCTTCAAAATAAGCTTCAGTTTCGGCGATCACCTCTTCATTCATCCCAAAATACAGACGCCATAACCTTACCAGCCGACTTTTGCGATTTCGGCCGCTTTGGACGTGGTTCTCCTGCTCCAGTCCACTCAGCTGACTGCCGATTTGACTCTGGAGTGTGGTGGTGGATCCATGTTTCATCCATTGTCACATACCGACGCAAAAAGTGCTTTTTATTCCGGTTGAACAGCTCCAAACAGCTCTCGGAATCATCGACGCGTTGTTGTTTTTGGTCCACTGTGAGCAAACGCGTCACCCACTTTGAGAACAGCTGTATCATGGACAAATGTTCATGCAAAATAGTGTGCACACTGCTTTCTGATATCTTTAAGGTGCCAGCTATCTCACGCGGTTTCACTTTTCGGTTTTCCAAAACGATTCGGTGGACTTTTTCTATGTTTTCCGGGGTAACCACCTCAACTGGCCTTCCAGGGCGTTCAGCATCGTCAGTGTCTGTCCGGCCACGTTTAAAATCAGCAAACCACTTCTCCACCGTTTGCCTCGATGGGGCAGAGTCCGGATAACACTTATCATGCTTTGGCCGTGATTGTATTTTTACCCATCAAAAAGCAATGATAAATCAACACACGAACTTGCTTTGAATTCATTTTATTGAACAACTCAAAGTAGCGTCACTTGAACCTCTGTCACTTGTAAACTAATCGTCCGATTGTCATGAAATTTTGACAGATATCTTTTTGGGGTTAGTACTTCCTAAAAATCATATGGATTATTACATAGCAACGCCAACTATGTGTCATCCAACGGACTTATTGAGTGATGTGGTATATGGTATGGTTATTTCCATCAACTGTAGATCTGCAATTAAAAAAGATATAATATATTATGATACCTCCGAACTTCTTAGCTTTATTTATTTGGTTATTATATCCTTGTGGTACAAGCGAATTCTTATTAGTTATGGCACAAGTAGTTTTATATTGCTTAACATTATTTTTTAAAGTTTCTTTTACTTGTTAAAATGATTATAATAATTCTCGAGTTGTATCTTTATTTCTCAACCATGTTTTCTAAAATCTTTAGTTTATTTTTAAAATTCAGCTGTGTTAAATTATTGTAAATATATTCTTTCAATTTTGTGCTTAACTTATATCAAGAATATTACTGCAGGTATTCCATAGTCGGGCATATAACTTTCACCTGTAATTGCAAGAGACCGCGAGTTTCAGCCCAAAAAACAAACAGCAAATACGTGTATGTAAGCCGCACGCATATGTCACACGTTTTTTAATCTTTTTAATTTACAATCACGCTCATTGGGAATTTTAATTGTTGCATAACCGAAGCGAGCAACGAAAGGACAAGGCTGTGTCGTTGGCAGGCAGATAAAAAAGGAGCGAGAGACAGAGGGAAGCAGATAGAGAGAGGAGAGAGAGAGAGAGGACTGGGAGATGTCACCGCATGTTCTCTTTGATTGTCAACTGCAATCAGAGCGGTACTCGCAAACCAATTGAACAAAGAGACAACAACTGAATCGGCGTACAACTATATAGAGTAAGCAGATATTCTTTAAAATATCTCTACAAGAGACAAAAAGAACTCTTAAGGACGAACGAAGCATGTTGCATAAGACTTGATTTTATATGTTCAATTTAAGTTTTGAATTATTATTATTTATCGGAAAAAATTAGTACATTTTTCAGAAATGGAGATTAAAGATACTGAAAATAAATAAGTAATATCAAAATTTTATGTGCTTTAATAAATATAAAAGTGAAAATTATATTACTTCAATTATGTACTTTTCATAAGACACACACCAATGTAAGCAAATTTAAAAAATATTTATATATATATCTCGTAGACCTAAAACAAAAAAATTTTTTTTATCTAAACCCCTCAACATTACACTATTATATGTTTTAACTTTGTAATAAGATATTAAATAAATAAATAAATAAAAGTGAACACACTGAAATCAAGAGCCGAGTCGGCAATACATAAGCATGACTACTAACAAAATTGCATAAGGGGCTAAAAGTGGAATTTTAAAATTGAAATATTGGAATTAAGTTAAAATTAGATTTGATGGAGAAAATCTAGAAATGTATGATCCACGATTTTTGAAAATAGCCTCTAATTCAGCGTTAAATTTGGCTTACTCACAATTTCCAAACTATAGAAGATATGTTCTATATATATCGTATAGAAAAGAAAGATATATGTACAGGGCAAAAATATATTTTTAGGATCTAAGAAGCTCAAGTTTATTTAGATTCTAATTTGTTGATATTTTATGTGAAAGTTTAATTCAGAAATTCCACAAATTTCGATATCAGAAACTTTGGGGCTAGAATATGCTTTTGTCACTAAACGTTGTCTGATTGTGCTAGGATGTATATCATGTTTCATATATAGCTAAGTTCTGGGATACGATTACTTATACTATGTAGTTAGCAAGCACTTAAATGCAGCCTGTTCGGCCTGTTTGGGAATCAAACTGAAACCGCATAGCCCTATATCTAGTTGCAGCCAATATCATTGCAAAAATTGAGTTGAAATGGGGAAATGTTCGGATGACAGGCGACCATTTGTCATTTCTCGTTTCTCATGCGCAGTCGGGCAGGAGAAAGGACAGGAGAAGGACCCCCAGTGGCCAACCAAATGGTCGTCGCCGGTGCGCTTTACGCTCGGGATGTGCCAAAGAGATGGAGGTAGGGATGGGGTGGGGATGGGGATGGGGATGGGGATGAAGATGGCACTTGGTTAAGCTTCTTGGCGTAAAATTTATGTTTTCCTGGCATAAGTGGCACGGCGTGGCGACGATTCGTCCTAGAATTTGTGGATGTGGTCAATGCGCTTGACAAATTGCTTATTGTTATGGTTTTTGCTGTCGTCTCGTTAAGCTGCGGTTTTGATATAGCTTTTCATTCCATTTGCTCCTTAACCCGATAAACGTACACAGGGGAAAATAATTCGGGACTTATGGGAAATATTTGAACCATTGCGAGTCCTAAAATAATCCATATTTTTGTCAGCAGTATATGCTTTAATGAGGAATCTAATCTTAGAATGGTTTTTCCCAGTGCATATAGCCGTGGCATGGACATCGCATTAGGTCGACGCGCTTAATAAGTCTGCTCATTATTTTTGGCTACGTGCGGCCACTTCACAAAAAACGGAAACGTCGCGCAAATGCGGCCTCGTTAATTGTTGTGATTAATGAACGAGCGACCTGACCTCACGTGTTTGCCGCAGCTTGAGAGAGTGCGAAGAGTGTGCAGTGAGAGGGGGCGAAAGAGAGAGTGAGAGAGAGGGGGGGCATTAAAAGAGAGGGGTTTGGATTGCACTGACATCGTTTCAATTTGCAGTTGCATGCACTTTCGCCTGGCTGCAAACGGCATCAGCTCAACTTTCGAGCCGCTCCCTTCGTGCCCCCCTCGCCCACCCCCTCCCCCACCCTCTCTGAACTTTAGCGAACGGAGGGAATTGAGAGGAGCGGGAGGTGCGGGTTGAACGGGGTGAGCGAGGGTGCTCGTTGCGGAGCTGTTTATTCGATTTTGTCGTGTGCTGCATTTTCTTAATTTGCACTTTTTGGTCGCCCCACTCTGCGCCACTCTGCCCCACTCTGCACCACTGTGCACCACTTGCATGCAGCTGTTCCTTGCGCGTTTAATCGTATTTACTCTTTGCATTTTCTTTATTTATTTCTTATTTATGTTTTAATTAATTTAATGCGCCAGTTAGCTGCTTCTCGCTACGCCATGCACTGCATACTTTTAGGGGCCGACTCCGTCCGTTTTGATGGCGTGCACCGCAAGAAACACACGCAATCGCACACAATGTAATTAGAAAATTGTTGCACTTTGTTTGGATGCAGTTGAGGAGCTTTTTGCTGACGAACTATGCAATTTTCATAGCTGCTAAATTAAGCCATTTCCCATTGCCAGTGAGCTTAGATCGTTGTGGAGTCAACCAGAATGCTGGAAATTTAAAGAGACAGACAAGGGAGAGAGAGAGAGAGAGAGAGAGAGAGAGAGAGGTGGATAGCAAATCCAGCGGCAATAATCTAAAAGAACTTAATTCCATGAGGCGAATCTGTTGAACTGCGATGGGTGATGGGAGAGAGGAGACGAGAAGGCGGAGACAGGAGAATGGCGAAAGGATCTTAATGCCACTTCAGCTGGCAGCTGCCTGACAGCGTCCAGATACAAACAAGCAAGCCACGACACACGACTCGCGACGAGGACAACGAGGACAACGAGGACGTTGTTGCATGCATGCCATGTGCTGGGGCAGCGCTTGACAGGCATTCAAGCATTGGGGCAGGCAGGAAGAAGGAGAGGCATTTAGTCGGTTGGTCAGTCGGTTGGTCGGTCCTTTGGTTGGCTGACCTGCGGCAATGGGTAGAAGATCCTTGTGGCTAAGTAAGCCCTGCTGGATGTGCACTAATTGTGGCCAACATGTTAAAATGAAATGGATTTTCATTCAACAATTGGCTTACACACACACACACACTCCACACACACACACACACACACAGACGTACTCAAACAAAAGCCTAGCTGGAATTGAAAGTGGACGCTATGCTGTAAATGAGCTGGGCGTTTCAACTTATGATGGATTATGGTTGTGTTATCGTCTGCTGCGTCCTGCAACGAGTATTGTTTGCGTCCTGGTTGCAGTTTGTTCACATTGCTGCGGCACAGCACTCAGTATTGCCCATAATACCAGTGGACGATGCATAATAATGCAATTGGTAGCTGTCCCAAGGCCACAAGTTCATACTCAGAGCCACAGAGCCAGGACTAAAGCTGCAAGCCGATGTTGGCTCCAGAAGGTGCAGCATAACAGCTGCAGCAATCAAAACACACGCATTAACTCAATGAAAATGTCCAGGAGCTGGAGGGGTGCGGTTCGGGCAACGGTTCAGCCAACGGTTTCGTCGGTTTCATGCACAGCGCCAAGTACAACTAGGAGTTTCGCCTGCAGCCGGAAGGCAAACACATGCTGAGGTAAGAGGACCAGTCGAGGACGAAATACGTGTGCAGAACTCTTGTATTTTTGGGTGAAACGGCCGGAAGGGGGGAGGTGAATGTGTGTGTGGGGGGGTAGGGGGGAAATCGTGGCTGTGCTGCGGCTGTCACTTGGCGGCAATGATAACAGGCAACAAGTGAAGTAAGTAACCGGAGGGCAGACCAAGGACAACTACAACAAAGTCAAGCCAAATGTGGGCGGGTCAGGTTGGAGGATGCGATGCGGAGGACGAGCTAAAGTTAAGTCAAATCCCGGCAACGAGAACAGGGATACAAACTCTGTGGGAAATGTTGACATGAGAAACATGAGAGAAATCAAACTGAAAGAGAATTATGTAGATTACGTTATTGTACATCGGAAACTCATGTAAGGCAAGGCACAAGTACACACCAGAAGGACATCAAACGGAAGAAGCCAGAGCCAGAAGGACACAAAGGACACTGGAGAGTTAGCGCAAAAATGCGCAACAATGTGCAATGAAATCGAACAATTGGCAAGTGGAGATCATCGTGGGAGATTTCTGGTATACACTGACATCCTGTACAGTGTACACAAACAAATGTATGCGCACAGTATGTGTGGCATGCAGCATGTAGCAGCACTCGAAAATGACAACTTCGTTGACGCTGGCTTCATTGCAATGGACAAGCAATTCGAGTAGCTTGGGGCAGCATAAAAGCAAAAGCAAAAGCTAAAGCGAAAGCACAGCAACAGCAACAGCAACAACAACAACATCAATGAAAACTAAAAAAACGAATAAACATATAAAAACAGAGCATGAAGGAGTATCCTGGCGAGTCGAGAGTGGCAGTGGCAGTGGCAGTGGCTGCTTCAATTGCGGGACATGCCACAGCTCACGAGTCTGCTTACATGTAAAATCACTGGGAGACTCTGTAGCTGCTGAATGCTTGATCAGGGGGGAGTCAGGGCTGGAGTCAGGGGGTCAGCTGAAGTGGTGAAGTGGTGGAGTGGTGCAGGCCAACCAACGACTGAATGAACAGGGAAAACACAATTTAGCAGAAACAAACATACAAACATCACAAAAAAGGAAAAGAAGCTTGTGAAAAGAGAGAATAGAAAACGATGGCAGCACTTTTTATTGAGCAGACATTAAGAAAAAATAACAAAGTCAACAGCTACAGCTACAGCAACAGTAACAACAAAATGTAACATAAGCAACAACAACAACAACAACTACTGCAATGGTCTGCAGCATAATAGCAACAGCATTGCCACCAGTCAGCGGCAAGGATCCAACGACAACAAAAGAAACCAACAAATCCATGCAAATCGGATTTTCTGATTTGGCTGTTGCTGCAACATTTTTACGTTACTTTCTTTTGCTCATTTTTTTTTGTTTATCCTATTTGTTTTTTTTCTTTTTGTGCAATTCTATTTAGTTTCAGCTGCCCCAAGCCTCCACACCCCACACGCCACACGGCACATGCCACACACCAGAATACCCTTTATCTCTGAGCTCCATGTCCCTCCGCTCTTATTTGCTTTGGCATTCAGCTTTGGCAACAATTGCAGCCAAGCGGCATCAGCGTCCTCTCCAAGGCACAGCTCGTTAGCGCCGCTGGCTTCCAGATTCAGCTCCCGCTCCCGCTCCCGTTCCCCTCCCGCTCCTGCTCCTGCTCCCACTCCTGCAACTGCTGTCTGGTCATTCTCTGGGGTCGCATTAGCTGCACATCAATACGTATTCTCGAATTCTCGTATTCTTGCACACTCGTATACACTGTTAGGCGTATTTATAAATGTTATTACGTATACGAAACATTGCTCTAATTTTAAAGACAAACAATTGTTGTTGATTTACAGTCACATGCCAGTCTCATTTGAAGGCATTCAGAACGTCATGAATACTATTACTATACCAATTACTATACGATAAATGCAACATTTCTAATAATTGGCAGTATTATTGCAAAAGCAGCTTTGTTCAGCGTCGATCCGAGTAAGCGGATAAAAGTAACCAATGAGAAAATTCCGAACTTTTGATGCAATTTGAATGTGTATAGTATTTAGATATTAATCAGCAAAGGGACAAGCTTTGAGCTGGCAATGCCAAATTTAATTAACTGCCTTGATCAACAATGTATTGACCCAAGGATATGCAATTCAATTAATTTCCAAACTAATGTTGTCAGCTCCGTTTGTGCAACGACGGCCACAACAGTTGCCACAAGATACCTTTAGCTCGTCAATGGATTGTGTTGCCACAAACGGCTTTAATGTTAAGCTGCAATCTCCCGTCGAGATTGTTGGCTAGCTTGTTCTCGGCACTTGCCGCTGGCAGTTGACTTTAACAGCAACAGCAACAGCAACATCAACAGAAACAGAAACACAAGCATCCTGCTTACTCCATGTGCTCCATTTCGTGGCAGGCATTATGAATTAAAAGTGTTGCTTAGCAACACGGCTCATGCAGCTTATAAAATGGCGCTTTTCTCTACATTGTTCTGCTCAGCTTTAAGTGGAGCGCAGCCACATTTTGAGTGGCACTTGTTACGCGCATTGGTTGGAAAGCCTGCATGACAGGTGGCTCAGGTGGTGCTAGTGACTGGAGCGGTGCAGGAGGGTGGCATGCGGATGCGGGTGAGCTTGAAGTTTGACCCCCCAGGTGCTATATGCTTTGGATTGTGGCTTCCATTGTTGGGGCTTTGATTATATATTCTCACCGCTGCAGCAGATGCAAATACTTTAAGCAGCTATAGCCTAAAATCTGACAAATTATATAAGCTCTTTGAACTTCATTGTGTACACTGTACACTAAAAATTAAAACGGGTTCAAATTTAAGATTTTGGTCTCAGAGCTTGGACTTTTTTTTTGGTTTAAAACATGAGTCGAACACTAAAACTGTTTATAATTAGAAATCACATCTTGATTTGGAAAACAGTTTAAATAAGACTAAGCTGCAATTGTAGGAACAAATAATGTTCCTAAATAGTAAAATCAACAAAGAAAAAAAATATGGAAGGTTTTCATACTCATAATATTTCTTTTTTTAAATATATAGATTTTTTTGGTTTGAAAATATTTTATAAAAAAATGTTTAAATATATATGTATGTATGTTTATAACAGAAACCGAAATCGTTCTCCTTCTTGTACAGTAAGAAATATTAATAATGAATATTAATGAATTAATATTATTTGGATTTAAAATGGTCTTAATTTAAGATTTAAATATGTAAGACAGAAGTTGTTTTCAGGTTTGTTTTAATGTTCCCCAATTAAAATAATAAGACTTGAAAATTATATAAAGTTATTTTTATCGATTCTTTTTGGTTTCTATGCTATTACATAATCGTGTCGGGTTTTATAATGGTTCAATTTGTACAACTAAATATGTCAGAGGAATGTCCTTTAGTTTTGAAGTTTCTTTCGGATATATTTTAAATGTTCCCCAATTTAATAAATATGTATGCAAATTATGACAATTTTGTAATTTGCTATTGTATCGATTCTTTTTGGATTCTATATCATATAATAATCGTGTTAGGGGAGAAATAAGAGTAAATATACTTAAATCTGCTATAAGTAGACAGTTAAGAGCTCAGTTCAATTACAGATTTAATTTCTGATCCTGGCATTTCTGATGTGGGGAATTAATAGTTACTCTTGTATCTGATAGTTTAGGCATCATTATACATATAAACTTATTGGCCATATGCGAATATGTAGACTATCTAAATAAACAGTTGTAGAAAAAGATGCTTTAACTTTAAGTTAATTTATACAGAACTTGTGCACAGAAAAATGAGCACATGAGTGGAAACAGCACTCGAGTGGTACAAATGTTGTGCCCCTTTGAAAGGGGGTATTCATTTCGTGGGCTTAATTACAGCTAGCTGGTTTTATCTTGGCCCGAAACTGGAATTGGAACTAAGGTGCATGTATGACCCACTTCCGGTTGCACAAAGGGGCTCGCATTGCGAGGATTGAGGCGGAGATGGAAATGGAGACGATGAAGACGAGATGACGACGCTGACGATGACAGAGATGGGAAGGGAGACAACATCGCCGGTTGCCGTGTCACATAAATAGGCTTAGTGACGGCGTGAGGTGTGAATGCGACTGCTGTTGATGCAACACACGGCTGTCACAGGAAGAGGATGAGGAGGAGGAGGAGGATGAGGATGAGTACGCGGACGGACGGGGTTGAGGGGCAAGTTGTCGGGACATTTGTTGCCAGCCGACTCTGACTTCATTATGCAGACGCCTGGGTCTCCAAAGTTGGCCTTATTTCGCATCGCGCTCCTCGCCATCACTCTCTCTCTCTCTCTCTCTCTCGTTTTCTCTTATTTTCTCCATCTCTCTTTTAAATCTTGGCTTATTTTTAGCATAATAAATTACATATGCAAATATTTATGTAGTGGTCTCCCTCTGAGTACGTGTACGAGAGCGCGTGTGTGTGTGCGTGTGTGTGTGTGTGTGTGTGCGTTGCAACCTGAGCTTATTGCAACTGCTACTTACACACAAAACACACACACACAAGCACACACACACAAGGCGTCGAGTGGCGTTCGTGTTGCCATAATGCATTTGAAGCTACAAAGGACTTTCTGCCAGTCACACACACACACACACACAGACAGACAGACACAGAAACCACCTTTGTGTGATTGTGCGTGTGTGAGTGTTTGTACTATTTTGGCAGGGCAACGCGTTGCAACGGGACAACAAGTACCTCATAACGTAAATGCAGCACAGACTGCAGTTAACAAGAACACGAGCAGCGGTTCGAGGAACAACCCGTCCGGCCAAAAAGCTCCAAAAACAATGCCCGGAAATGAGGTGAACACACGCACACAGTGTAAGTTTCTCTACACACTCACACACACAAGATGGCGTCGGCATGTTTTTGCTATTCTATGTGCTGTGACTCACATTCGCTTTCATTCACGCTGCGTCACGTGTACAGCGTGCAGCATTTGGGGCTCAGTTCAGGTTCATTTTGAGGCTGTCGACGCAATTTTATGCCATTTGCACCTTGTTCCTTTTCCTTGTTCCTTGTTCCCCCTCCATTTGCTCTCCCCTCACCTCTGCATTCGGCAATACTCGTAAGCAAGCTTCAAGTGCAGCCAAATTAGCCTGGCAATAATATTATGCACACAAAATCTGTTATGGCTATTTGTACAATTTATTCTAGGGTTGTTTTAGTGTATTATACCCGTTAGTTAAAAATGCAAAAATAGGGTCCATTGTATTCGTTGTCATGTATGTAAGATCTCGAGGCGATTTACCCAATTTTGTCTGTCTGTCGGTAAGAACATCTATATATTATTTACAAATTTCCTGAGTTCCTCTTATGTATCATATATCTTGATTGTGTCTATAAAATAAATACTATAATAAAAACAGCTACTACTGACAACTGAATAGATTCCAGAAACTGTAAAAGATACACCAGCCTTATTTGATGCAAATCCGACTACAAATGCGACCAGCTCTGCATTTAAATAGGTAATGCTCTTCTTGGTGATTAACGTGTATTAATATTATGATTGAATATCCTTCTTGAGCGCGTTGGGAATGGATACATTTACTGCATTTAATAATCTAATATACTAATATGAGAAGACGATATCACTATATTTACAATACAATAGTCTAAATTACTACTTATGTCTTCGTGGGCAAAGTATTACATTTTATACCCGATAGTTACATATTGAATAGAAGTGTGTTCTTTACAATGTTGTCACATAGAGAAGTATCATAGGTATCTACGACCCTATAAAGTATATATATTACTGAAATAGCCATGTCCTTCTGTCCGTCTGTCTGACTGTTCGTCCGTATGAACAATATGAGAGTCTATAAGAGCTAGAGCAACCAAATTTTACATACAGACTCCAATTGCTTTGGAGCAGGTCAAGTTTGTTTCAAATATTTGCCACGCCCCATCCGCCCGCAAATCGCGAAAAGCTACCTCACTCACATTTTGAAGATATTTCGCTATTCCTTATATATTCTAATTATCTATCATCCTACTTAATTGCAATAAGATCAGATGAACAGAACAGCATAAAAATCTGTCAATTAGTCTTAACCGAAGTATGACTAAAATATATTTAAATTGTCTACCGGGTATCTCATAGTCGGGGTATCGACTATTGTCTTTCTCGATTATTTTGATGTTTGCAACTTGTTCGACTCAACTTCGGGAATGGCTTCGAAATGGTTTCTAACTTTTCAATTTGCAACACTGCACAGCATGTATTTAGTTTTTCGCAGGTGTGCGACAGTGTGAATATGTGTGAATGAGGAATGAGTGTGTGAGTGATATGCAAATATTTCAGTTGCCTGCTTCGTCTAGGCTGTCGTTGTAAGTGAACTGCAGGGTATGCAACTGTAGAGTACGCCTGTCACATACTCAATTCTAGATATATCCTTGACTATCCTTCTACAGGATGTTGTGCATAGAGTGTATATATTCTTGACAATGAGACAACGAGTCGAGTCGATATAGCGATGTGCGTCTGTCAGTCAATTTATATGCGAACTTGTCTCTTAGTTTTGAAACTAATTTGATGAAAATTGTTGAAAATACTAATCGATCACCACACTCTTCAAAAATAAGATGTACTTTAGTAAAGTTACAAAAAATTCAAGTCTAGAAATTTAAGTTATCATAATACTTGTTGCATATATGTCAATGGAGCTGGCAGAACTCTACAAGGATATCAAAACTTCGGCGTGCCAAGGAAAAACTTCCGACTCGTTATAGATGTGGGTATATATTTAAATAACCGTTATACTTGCCTGTCAAATTTTCATTTAAAGTTTTGGCATTGCGTTGTGCTGGAACACTCTGATTGTTCCCTTACCGCTATCCCTTCCATCGCTTCCGTTTCTTCCTTCCCCCCTGCCTCCACGAGGCACGCCCCATGCACCGCGTCGTCCTAGTCTTCAGCATGCAAACTTTTCCATTTTCATTTCCATATCGCTTGGTTTATCCCCGCTGCGAACACACACCCATTCCCCTTTTTCCCCTTCCCCCTTCCACCATCCCCGTTTGCCACTTCTTAAATGTCTACACGGCCACAGCGCAACATAAAAAAGGTGAGGCAGTAACGAGTACATGGATATCTGCTAGGTTGGAAGGTTGAGTAAATAAAAGGAAAAGGAAGTGGCTTTGCAACTGTCCCACAGTCGCTGTCGCTGTCGCTGTCATCTTGCCACTGTATAGGTGAATATGTTGCATATACGACTCATACATATGTATGCATAATGCAACTGCAGGCTTCATGCGGATCGAAAATAAATAACTTGAATATTAGATTCAATTTAAATTTTATTTCGTATCTCGGTTTTACTTTGTACATGGAGATTTAAAAGACGGTTGAGTACATTTATATGTTAATATAGACTTTATTTATTTGTAGTTGTTTGAAAAATGTTTACAAAATAATCAAATATACATATACATACACATACGAGTACGCATCTAGTCACATATACATATACATATACATACATCGAATGCAGAAAAATGTTCATTTGTGGGCTATCATCTTATCATCAACTATTGATTTCCGAAAGTAGAGTTGTACAAAGTTTTCGTGTGGTTTGGTTTATTATTTCATTAAATAAATACAATCAAGTTCAAATATGTATAACTAAATTCTATAAATTACACATACAAACGCACATATACATATATTTATATATATACTAGAACATCATCAATATTATAAGTTGTATTTACCTATCATTGGGACTCTAGCTGATAACCCAAGCAACAGGAATGGGCTGTGAGGTGATTGGGGGTTGTTTATTGGAAAGGGATGGGAAATGGGGAGCTGGGAGCTGGGAGCTGGGAGAGTGGGGTAAAGGGAAACGAAATCGCAATTATTACTTGAAATGGCAAAAAATGTCTTGCAGACTTGCATTGGTTTTTCAATTATATTTCAATATTCTCATATTTCATATGTCGATTTCTTTTTCAATTTTGTTTCTTCTTTGCAAGTATGTATTTCCGTATGTATGTACTGATAATTAGTATATATATACATATACATCTGTCATGTACTATATATTAATATAATTATAAGTACGTTTGCCTTGTTGTTTCATCATTTGGCCATGAGATTTAAGTAAACATACAATATTATGCTTTTCTTTTCTTTTTTCTTTTTCTTTATATTTCTTCTTTTAATTTTATTTTTTTTTTTAGCCCTTTGTGCATTACAATGACTTGTTGTTACTTTTTATTAATGAAATCTTTTAAAAGCTGTTTGAGTAAATTGTTGGTTTGTTTTGTTTTTTGCTTTTGTTTTGTTATTTTTCTTAACTCAATTTACGTGTTCACATTTAATTTATATATTTATAATTTAATGTAATATATATATTATTATTTTATCTTTTGTATGGTGTACTTTAGCATTTGACTAAAGTGATTATTTTACCTAGCTTTAAATTTGCTAAAACTGATAATACAGGGTATTCGGAAAAGGTGTCAGCTTTCAGTAACCGAAAACAATAATTGTGCCGCTCTGCCTTATAAAGCAACAATTTGTGTTTTATCTTATCTAAAGAGTACAATTAAGTAGTTCGAGTAAGTGAGTGCATTTTATTTACAAAAGAAATACTGGATTATTGGAAGTAAGACCACCTTGACCGTGAACACCCTGTTCGATATTATAGATTACCATAATGCTTGAAGGTAACGAATATCATTTGCTAAATGTCTCCATTTATTGGCCTTTTAAGCTGCTTTTCCAATTTCATATCGTGTTATTTACACTTATACTCTATGTAAATGTAATTCAAAGCTTTAAACTACGACTATGTGTGGTGTGTCATGTGTAGGTGTGTGGAAGTGTATTTATGTAATTTACATATAAATATCAAAGTATATTAATTTACTTGCTGCTATGTATTTATGCTACTTAATTACAGACATACTTGTTCTAAATGCGGACATCAAAATAGCAAAAGCTAGAAAAACTGCGACTTGCGACTTGCGAGATGCGAGATGTGTTTAGCATTTTGTAATTGAAATTCAATGCGAAATAGCTTCAATTGCCATTTCATCTTAAATTATGGAAACAATTGTGAATACACTTGTTCGAGTAATACAGCTCGTGTATACGATAAATATGAATAATTGGCTATGCTCTGGAATGTTAATTAAATTAACATACATATAATCGTCGTACAAGATGCAAGATATAATTTACTTGCACACACACATTTAAGCATTGCTATTTGCTATTTGACTAACCATTATTTAAATACAAACTCTATGCATATAAGAGTGTGCACTTTACTTATATCGTCGCTATTTTTCATTCGGTTTCTGTGGTTCTTCTGGTTTTCTTTCTGTTTGTGCAATTGATGCCTACTCCTAAAAGTATGCAATAAAATCTATTTACACTTAATTTGAGTATTGAGTTTCGAGTGCTGAAATGTTGAAATGTTGAAATGTTTTAATGTGTTATTACGTGTTCTTATGTTATTACGTTGATTGTATCGTAAGTAAGTAATTACTTATATGGTTCCATTTATGTTACTTGTCCTAGTTCTTGATTTTGGTTTTGGTTTTGGTTTCGTTTCGATTTCGAACTCGATCTCGATAAAGTTGTGCATTTGGAATGTTTTTGATGAGAATGGAAAATTGAGTGTTTTAGAGAAAGAAATAATGTTGAACACGGTTAGCACATAAATAGTCGTATGTATATTATGTCTTAAGCTAGTTACAACTCGACTGTCAACTTTTATTGGCTGCCTTCACACAAATTGTTCAAATCATAACCATCCATTTTACTACTCGTATAATGCTATTGGCGGTGAAATTCGTTACTTAAATCAAATTAGACTATAGCAAGTGAAGATTGTCGACCTAAGCCAGGATTAGTCGCAGCATCAGCGTAGCTCCACTCAATGTGAAGAGGCTCAGTTTCTGCCGATTGATCGCTCCGCTGCCATAGAAGGTGACACTCAGATCCCGCATCTCGTTATCTGCAATGGATTGTCGAAGAAGGAGAGAGATTAATGTATAACTATTTAAAAATCATTCAATACTTATTCACTGAATGAGTCAATTTAATAACTGAATGGCATACTCTACATTCGAATCGAATTTAATATATTGTGTCTAATAATAAATTCTCAGTTCATGCAATTCGAATTTTTGTCGATGTCGATGTGTTATATGTACATTGTAGTTTGCTTTGGTATACAAATTGAAGTAATCGTTTTATTCATTTTAAGAGCTGTTATTAAAATTTTAATTTCCCTTTTTCTAAACCTTTTCATATTGAACAAAAACAGAAAAAGTGCTTCCCCCACAAAATGTTCGGTAAACTGCAATAAAGCACAATATTGCACATATATAGTACACAAAGAATGTTGTCTGTATGCATAGTTGCCATTTTTCGGAATTTTGTTTATTTATTTAGTTTTAGAAGCTTTAGGCAACTCTGGAGTCTTTATTCAATGTGTTTTTAAAATGCAGTAAAAAAACGAAAACATGCGGATATAAACATGCAAATGAAGAAAGGGATAGAAATAGATTGACAGAGAAAGAGAGATAGATAGAGAGAGAGAAAGAAAATATAAAAAGAGCATTGAACAGTGATGATTTCAAAAAGAGCGACTGTTAGAAAGTTAGAGTAGAGTAGAGTAGAAGAAGAACGAAGACTAACCTGACTGACCGTGATTTAAGAATGTTGACAGATCGACAAGTACATCTGTAATTAATACGTGGATCAGTCATTGAAAGTACCGAAAAGATCGAAATAAAACGATAGCGATGACGATAGTGATAAAGAGAGTGACAGTGATTGTGTATATGTAGAAGTTGGGGGTAATGTGTGTGTGTGTGTGTTGATAAGCACTAATTTAATGGGCATCCGCAATGCGATTGCAAATTGACATTTAAATCAAATCCATGGCCGCAAATACATAAATCATTAACGCATTAATTGCAGTGCACAATCAGGAAAAGTTTACTTTGCGCGCTCAAGCGCAGACGGATGGCTCAAAGGACAGCCGGATAGTCGGACAGTCAGACAGACGGACAGCCGGATATATCATACAAGCGAGGTCATATCCCGGCGAGCAGCTCATTTTGTGTAAGCCGCCAATTAAAATGGCAAACGTGCGACATCTGTCAATAATGACAAATGAACATTTTACCATTAAGGAGAGTGAAAGCGAGAGAGAGAGAGAGCGGGGAGACAGGTAGAACATTCATCAATCGATATCGAAATCTCTGGCAACGACACCTGCTCGCTTTGGCCAACATTCAACATGCAACATTCAATGGCAATTGCAATTGCAATCGCAACATCGTCGACAAAGTAGAGCGTAAGCAATATGAATGCCAGATAACCAGATAGCCAGATAGCCAGGTAGCCAGATAGCCAAGGTAACGATATCCGTTTTCTGCTGCTGGTTTTAATGAAAATCGTTTCCATCTCCCTTGGAGTTGCATATATTGCACAACTGTTGCTGCTGCTAAGGGTCTTCAAAACTTATTCATATTTAATGTGCCTGCCAGGTTGCCAGTTGCCTGTCTGGCAAACTATTCGACATTATCTAGTGCATACAAATCTCAGCGAGAGAAGTAGCTAGAATTCATTCAATACTTGTGCAGCTGTCAAAGGCAAAGGAAGCATTCTAGTTGGCAGCTCGACACAAGGCATTGACATCCTTCATGTGCTCTCATTTGCTGCTGGTTACTTTCAAGTCATTGCTGGCACTTTTAATAGACAGAAAGCATCGGACACGGGACACGGGACACGGGACACTAGACCGGAGACATCGGATGTTGTCAGACGTTGCACGCAAGATGTAGTGTTGATGTTCACATGCCTCACTCGCACTCGCACTCTCTCTCTCTCTCTCTCTCTCTATCTACGATAGCGTACAGCACAGCTAATCTATTGAGGCATCTGTGTTGCCATCGCCTCAAAACATGACACGTTCAATTTAGAACTGCTCTAAACAGTTACCCTTGTTTCCCTGCCCCTTCTTCCGATTCCCTAACCCTCTATGCGTTGCGTACTGAATTCATTTGGCCGTTTAGTAGCCGCCACATAAAGCGACTTACGAAAAATGGCAACGCATCGAATTACCATATAAATTCACATACTGTCAACATAAACTACAAGCAAATTGTCAATTGCGGCGCCAGCAAAATGCCAAACAATTTTATAATGAAAGCAGACGCAACGGACGCCATCGGAGTGGACACCACGTCGACGTCGCCTGCTCCCAGTGCGGCTAATGCTGTCGTTCCGCTGTTGTTGTTGTTGTTGTTGTATAGTTGTTGATGTTGTTGTTGCTGCCGTTGGCCATCGACTGTCATTGCGTCTTTTATTGCCTGCGGTTTGGTGGCACAAAACCATAACGTCACTTGTGATTTCGTGTCCAACGTTTTGTGCAGCCAAACAACCGTCAGCCAAATACTCGATGCTGGCCAAAACCGTTGGCCAACTTACCGCAGTGTCCACCTTTCAGCACCTGCCATGGGTTTGATTCAGTTCTATTCGAAACTGAAAAAGGTTTTTATGCTCAAACTGTTCCCAGCAACCGGACGAACGCACTCTTCTCGTAATAGCATTGTGGTATGGCAACAAATACACACACACACACTCACACACTGACAGTCGCGTGTGTTGATCAGCTAAATCCGAATTTTAGGCGAAACATTTTTGCTGCTATTTTTTCGTAGTTGTTAAGCGCATTTGCAATTGCAATTGGTAAAAGCAACTGTAACAAACAGCTTACTATATTCGAACCTACTCGACTGAACGGGACAGGATTGAATAAGAGTGGACAGGACTGGACAGGACACACAGGAGACGAGGGCCATTGTCCTGACTAAAGTCAGGTATTTCATTCAGCCCAAAAATTGATGCACTTGTAAGATATTAGCTGAATACAGAGGTGTCTATCAATTGTCCAAATACGTACTTTACTTTACTTTAAATCTTTATTTAGTTTCGAAATAGTTAACAATTCTGTCTTTACTTGGATTTTATTAAAGGGAATATTGACAAAGTGTATATATATCATAGTCAGTGGACAAAGACAAACATATGAAATCAAAAGATTTTGATTAAAGGAAATGTTGCCATATTTCTAACTCTCTTTTAAGGTAAATATAAGTCAATAATTTTCCCAATTAAAATAATGAGAATAGCCATTATTTACTATCCCTGATTAATGTGAATGGCGAATTCAGAATGATGTTCAGGAAACTGTGAATTACATTGGAAACCTTTACACTCTTTTTCCTGGAACAATCGAAAGTGAAATTATGTTGGTAATTCAAATATTTTCAGTCTTTAAATTCTTATAGAGATTTGCTAAAATAAAAATACATCCGGTCAGAGTTTAAATATATCAAATATAGCGTATGTCCAAAGAGACTCAATGGGACTCTACATGTAGTATACTATTTCTCGCTGTGCAAGCTAGTCGGACAATGCTGTTGACCGTCGTCAAATAGTTGGCAATGCTTGTGGTTGTGGTGCAATGGTTACTCGGATTTAGCGCGTTTTTGGCGTTGCTAAATGCGGATTTTCGCCAACATTGTTGCAGGTTGCAACTGGTTGCTGCCAAAATTGTTGCAACTATTCTATTTTTTTTTAATTCAGCAAATTCAACGCATTGTTAACTTAATGTCTAGATGGTCAAACGCAGCTAGCGACAACGCTCTTCACTTAAAGTTCAACTTTAAACTTACACACATACACACGTATTTTTATGAGTGAGGTGTGTGTGTGTGTGTGTGTGTGTGTTGGTGCTGGTGTAAGTGAAATACTTATAATAATGCAGTTGCTTCTTTGTATATACGCAGTGCTTGAAGCAAACTTCAGCAACATCCAAACAACATTGCATCCCACCGCGATCTGACTTCTCCCTCTCCCTCTCTCGCTTTCACTCCGTCTCTCTCTCTTTCCCGCTCTGCCCCCTCTGCACATTGTGGGACCAACACTTTACATAAACATAACATTCACGTTGAGAATTCGCATTACACATCTTGCAACAGCGCGTGTTGCAATATATATGTACATATGTATATATAATAAGAGTATAGTTTATGTATATATACTGCTTTTTTCATTTCGCCATGTGCTTATTACGCTGCAACTACAAAACTTGCGCGCACTGTAAGTAAGTGCTTTTGTGTGTGTGCGTCTGTGTGTGTGTGTGAGTGTGTGTGTGCTTTGGTAAACTTTGCAACTTGCAAGCGAGCAAAAAGCGATGTTGCTGCAGTTGTTTGGGGCCTTTGGAAAAGCATTCCCGGCGGCAACACAAAAGCTTCCAACGCATACAGAGATGCGGCATAATAGTGAAGGGACTGAGGCGTGGCAGGGGCAGCTGGAGGCGAGTAAGAGAGACAGAGATACGATGGACAAGTAAATTGAAAGTTTGAGCTGCGTTGAGCAGACGACAGACGGCAGTCGCGACGTCTTCTTCCTGCTCCTCCTTCGCCCTCCTCGAATAAGAGTCCACTTTGTCATCCTTTGAATGTGTCGTGTTGTTGTTCTTAGTGTTGCTGTTGCTGATGTTGTTGTTGTTGTGCATGCTACTGTTACTGCTATTGCTATTGCTATTGCTATTGCTGACTGGTCCTCAGTTGGCAGTTTCAGCAAGTTTTACGCAACTTTCAACGAGTCTTTCATTTTCTGATATTTCTTCTAGCCTTCTCACAAGCTGCTTGTCACCTCCACACCCTCCACACCCTCCACACACCCTCCACCACCCCTGATATGACTGCAGACCGCCTGTCTCCACACATAACACTCGTTGCTTTACTTTATGTTGTAATTTTATTTAACTTCAGTTCGCTTTTCGTATTTTTTGTGCTTTATGTCGAGTATTTTTTCGCGTGCACAAAATGCATTATTTTTTATGTGTCGTGTCCCGGTAGAAGTGTTGTCCGTGCGCTGCCCTCTGACTTCATCCCCCTACTCCCTACCCCCTACCCCCTATGTCTCTAATATTACGTTAAGGTTAAGCTAAGCGTGTGTATTTCGCGTTAACTACACATACACACATTTACACACATGTGTCCATGTGTACGTGTGTACGTGTGTATGTGCAGATAGTTGCATACCTCAGACAACTCGCTCTGTCTCCTTCCTATTGATATTCTTGTCTCTTTCAGCCATTACGCATCGCCCTGATGACAGCAAAATAAGAACAACAACAGCTACTGTTGCCATAAAAATTGCGCACTACGAGTACATTAAAAAAGTGCTATAAAAATTAAATGCCCTTTGAGGATGGTCGAAAAGCTGACAGAGTATATTGTGGAAATTCGAAGTGAATATACCCTACAGGTATCTACTATATTATAAAAAATATACGCAGTTTGATATATTCAATATTGACTATGAAAATTGTGAATTTCGTGTAACTAAATAGTTCACGGAGTATTTAATAATAGTTTGAATGAAGTATTATTCAACTTAGTTGTAGAACAGCAAATTCGATTCATTTCTTCGGATAAAAACCCTGTGATATTCCTATCATATATTTAGTAAATATTTAATGGCAATTGTTCAGATTCGAAGTGTTAAATTTATTAAAATCTGTTTAAATGAAATGCGTGAAATAAATGGAAAATGAATTTATTACTTATCAGGCCTGTTCCGGCTCATACTTTCTATTATATTACATAGTATTCGAAAAAATATATTTTTTTAACTTTATAAAAATTAAGCTCACCAACTCAAAGTGAATGCAATAAACAAAATCTTTCCGAAATGAAATTATAGCAACTTAAAGATTTTAAAAAACTGGAATAGAAGAGTTTGTAATACAACCAATAGAACAATTATATCTTTCGGAAAATTTAAACATCTGGCACTTAAAAACACCATAAAACACCATATTAAGTGTATTCAATAGAAATTCTCTTCGAAATCTCTAAATATTTGTAATACACCTACTTAATAGAAGGATTCGTTTAAGAAAGTATTTTAATTGTTAGTATGAGAAAGCTTTAATAAAACTTATTATTAAGGACATTATATTATCATTGAGTTCACATATATAGTAAGTGTATTGCCAAAGTTACCTTTAAATGTAAAATGTATCTGGATTATTACTGATATTGTCATTTACTTGTTGCTTTCAATTGGCTTTGGCCAAAATGATGTCTCGTTCTATAATAACTATTTTGTTGGCTTGCGAAAATAAAATTTGCAATTGCAGCAATTCTATATAAGAGTACTTAACCTCACATACTGTATGTATACATGTACAGCATACTAATATATTTTATATGCATATATGTGTGTTTGTGCCTGTGCCTGTTCCTGTGCTCAAGGACACATATGTGAGCTGTTAATATTGTTGTTGTTGTTACGTTGTTGTTGTTGTTGTCTGCAACGACACTCGATTGGAGTTTTCTTTTAGTGGCACGACCAGCAAACTTGCCACAAGCAGGGGCACAAGCCGAAGCTGCTGCTGTTGTCCAACCTGGTCGACTTGCAGCACACGTCGTCTAGGTAAATGAACTGCTAATATGTGTATGAATGTGTGTGTGAGTGTGTGTGAGTGTGTTCAAGTGCTTGCTACAGTCTGGTCGAGTGTTCTTGTTGTCCTTTTGTGTTAGTGTTAGGTTAGTGTTGCTGCTGTCGTGTGTGGCAATGGTTGGCATTATTGTTGACATTGTGGCTATAACCGCTGTTATTGCTATTGCCATTGTTGCTGTTGTTGCTGTTGTCGCTGTGGTTGCTGTAGTTATGACACTCTAGGCTCATTAGTTGCCGCTTGGCACGATTGCCAACCCAGGCAGTATTGCTGCTGTTGTTGCTGCTGCCGTCGTTGCTGTTGCTTTGCTGCTGCTGTTACTGCCGTCGCTGCTGTTGCTGTTACTGCATTGCATACCATGTTGCTAATTGCGTAAATTGTTTACGTTTCGAAAATATAATGAAGTAATTTCCATTAGCACAATGCACGGCAATGACTTGCCACGAAACGCGTTACAATTGCTGCCACAAACTCAGCACAGCACAGAGAGTGAGTGAGTGAGAAAGAGCGAGAGAGAGAGCGAGAGAGAGGGAGAGAGAGAGGGGAGAGGCAAGTGCCGCTGTCCTGTATACAAGGGATACTTATGAATGAGCACAGGAGCCACGTCCTGTGCTCCTCACAATCGAGTCCTTAATGAAGTTGTGTGTATAGACAGACATTGTGTGTCTGTGTGTGTGTGCACCTGTCAAAGGCAAAACGTCTTCCACAAGTGACATCGATACTGCAGCTGCCTTCCTTTTGTGGCATGCACGTTTTACTTGATTTAATTTAACTGTATCGCTTTGTCCCGTCTGCCTCTCTCTCTCATTCTCTCTCCTTACTGTCTCTGTCTCTGTCTCACTCTCCGACTGTGTCTGCGTGTTTATTGCGCATTTCTCTTGGCTCGTATGCATATTTATTCGTTTGTTTGCCAACCGACGGCATTGAACGACGCGTATTTGCATGCATTCCGCACAACGGTCTAAAGATGCAGCTGGCCAAAAGGGAGATGATGTTGGTGGCAACCATGGAGGAGCCAGCGATGGCACTGGCAAATATGCGTCATTTGCATGGAAAAACGGTTTTCGCGCGCTCTCCACATCCTACTGTACTTGGCGACTCGACGTGGTGCCTTGTTCAATGGCTGCACGGTGGCACTGTGGCATGGTGGCATGGTGGCACGGTGGCACGGTGCATGGTTGCACGCTTGCATGGCTGCCAATGCGGCATTCATTCAGTATGCAATGCAACAATAGTTTTGCATATAAATGGCTTTCGCTTGCGCATTTAAATGCAATCCACCCGCCTGCAACCGTGCCACCTGCCACCATGCCACCATGCCACCTTGCCACCGTGCAACAAGCTACCTGCCTTCTACCTGCCATCCGACTGCCAAATGCAAAACCCAATCGACGTCCCGCATCTTTGTTTATTTATAACCGCAATGACGACTCTTAAGAAATGTGTGCGTCTCTCTCTCCTCCCTCTCTCTCTCTCTCTTTCCCTCTTCAATTAGAGCTTACTTGTGCATATACACGACTGCGTGTGTGTGTGTGTGTATTTGATTTTTCAACCTCATTATGCAAAGTCAAGCTGAGAGCAGCAGAGTTGCAATTAGTAGACCATTTGTGGCAAATCGAAATGATCGGACTACAGTGCGTATACTTGATGGGCATAAAGCATTATCTGGCAACTGTTTAAATGCTGTTAAGTGTACTTATGTCCAAGAAGTTAATGCTTCACATTATATGCAATGTACTTTTGTTTTTTAAATTTATATTTTATTGCTTTAAATTGCGCAAATTGCAATTTTCACGTTGCTCCAATTTTTGAACCTCACATGCACATTGCACACACTTATGTTCATGTGCATATGTGTGTGTAAAGCGCTCATTATGAAGCTCTTATAGTTGTTACAGTTGATGTTGTTGTTGTCCGTGTTGCACTGTGATTTTTCTGGATTACGAGTATCAGCGAAGCTGCATTTAATACCAAACTATTATGCATGCAGCCAGAAAAGTAAAAAAAAACAAGTTAAAACAACAATTAAGTCAAATATGAAAGGCAGAAAATATAACTAGAGTTGCAGTTTCATCAGTTTGATCAGTTTAGATCAATATCAGGTACACTCAACTATTTATAAATCCAGAATGAGTGAGTTCCCTTGGCTTCTTAGCTTCTTTAACTAGAGCAACAGTTTGAGAAACACCTAGGATTGAATCCTACACTGTCTAACTGCAAGTCTATCATATTATACACCTTTTCTGTAAGTCTTGCTATGAGAAAGTGCTTTAATAACTATCATAATAATATGACAATCATAATAATAAACAATGAAATATTTAATGAAATTTCGCATATTTGATTTGATTTTTACAATGTCTGCAATAACTTTGCCTTTACCCACATTTCGACATGCAAAGCATATGGCCTGGCGAGCTCAAGATACCCTGGAAAATGTGTATTAAACAGAAGCTTTAAATAAAAAATGAAAATCAAAATATTTGAATAGGCGCCAGGCGCATGCATAAGCATGACTATGTGAGCTGATTCTGCATTGATGTGTGTGTGCGAGTGTCTGTGTGTGTGAGCAGCTTATACCACTTTCACGACACATAAACGAACCTAGGGGACGGACATGCACCGGACTTAAGCTTAAATATCACACAGGACGCTGATTTACGAGTATATAGGATATATATATATTTGTGGGTTGCAGTAGTGAAAAGGAGTCTTTATAAATCGTTGTGGATAAAAGGGGCATGAACTCACCATTTGATGATGTGGAGAAGTAAAAGCTGTTGGTCAAGTCGCTCCAGCCATAGCGATTGCTGTGAAAGAGATAGAGAGAGAGAGAGAGAGAGAGAGAGAGTGCGACATTAATTATGCAGCTACGACAAAATTGACTAATTGTGCGGCAATAATATACCAAGCAAATATGTTGCAAGCTAATGAGGCAGCAACTAACCAAATGCTGTCAAGTTGTGTTTGCATTTCAACCAGAGTGCAACTTTAACGTTCCGTTAAGCTGAGCTCAAGGACACAAGAACAGACACAGGACACAGGACACTTACCGGGATTGCACAGTGGCTTCATACTGCTGATCGGGATCGAGACCGCGCACCATGTAGCTCATGCCTTGCGTGTAATGGTGCGAGAGGGGGAAGGCGGGTAGCACAACATCACGCCAATCGTTGTGGCCCCAGCGCATCAGATTGCCATATCCGCCATAGTTGGCCAAGTTGTTGCCAATGCGATGATTGTGGGTGGCAGTGCCGTAAGTCTGCGAGGATGATGATGATGACGAGGACGATGATGACAACGAGGATTGCGAGTCAATGGCATTGTCAACGACCTCATGTCCTTGTGGCAGCTTGCGGAAGGACAACTTGTACTCCTCGATGGGTGTATGCGAATCCACTGCCCAGGAGATGTTGTATCTACACGGAATAGAGAAATATTGAGCAATAGCAACACAGTATGTGTGTGTGTGTGTGAGAGAGAGAGAGCGAGGGTCTCTTGAGTGTGTGGCAAGTTTGCGTGCAACAGTTGGCGCCAGATTTATTTTAAGGCGCACTCTCAAAACTCAATCAATATGTAATTGTTCGATTTCATATAAAGCCCTGTGCTGCAGTTATTCAGTCAACCAACAACAAGCTTGGCACGCAAGCAATGCCAACGATAGCAGCAGCAGCACCAGCGGCAGCAGCAGCAGCAGCAGCAACAACAACGACAGCAATCATCACGACGACAACAACTTAATCAATGCTGACGTTGCTGACGACAATGGCCGGGTTAAGATACCGTATTCCGTATTTGAAGCTGAATTCGTGCGTTGTTGTCCATGCTGATGTTGATGTTGGCGCTGTTGATGTTGTTGTTGTTGTTGTTGTTGTTGTTGTTGTTGTTGTTGCTGTGGTTGTTGCTGCTGAATTCGTGTCTTGTTGTTGTGTGCTGTGGTGCTGCTCTGCACTTGCTTTTGTTATTGACCCTTTGTTTGCCCTTCGCAACGCTGAACGTCATACAATGCCGTCCGTTCATTCAACCGAAAAACTAACCAAGTGCCACGCCCACCGTTGGCTCACAGTTGGTTCAATCACCCAAATGCAGCTGTGGCTTAAAGGTGAATGAATCCCGTTGACTTTAAGAAGCCAAATGCCAGTTCCAGTTCCAGTCGCAGTCTCAGTCTCAGTGGGAGCTCATTAACAATCGCATTAATATTAACAACAAAGTAAGATTTGGCAGTATTTACGAGAATAGCTCTGGGATCAGCGGATGGGGGAAACTATTCAAGTAAACAACTAATTAGAAGGAAGCGGTTATCCTTGCTCCTTGTTCCAAATACATTACAAAGGCGCTAGTTCATTGCTTTGCGATAAACTCAGCACACAATTTGAATGCTAATCAGCTGAATGGGGAAGGAGACAGGAGAGAGAGGGGAGTCTCTTGTCGTTTCGACCATAAGCAAGCGAACTTTGAGACTCACAGAGGTTGGGGACCGAGAGGAAGGACTCTACGATCTAACTTTATTTGTGTGTATTTCTGTTTGTGTCGACATTATATTTCTTGCTTTGGCTTCTCGTATGTTTCAATGTTTTTTGCATGCTTATTGAGCCATATGAACTAATAACCTGAAGTCCTGTGCCCAATAAAAACATAAAATGCCAATCAGAAAACTTTTCGCATGCTCGTCTACTCGTCGCTCGTGGCATCAAAGTAAAGTAAGCAATAAAAATGATTATGAACAATTGAAGAGCTGCCGACTGCCGACTACCGACTGTCGACTGCCGAGTGGCGACTGGCGCCAGTCGATTGGTGTAGCTCGTTGGGGACCAATTGCCAGCTTAATTGCCGGCAGCAGTTTCCGGCCAAATCACAAAATGAAATCAGCGCTGCTGCTGCGTTGACATCGCCCCCTTTCCTTTATCTTCTCTCCTCTCACTTCTTTCTGCTTTGCTCCCATCACTGCCTTTTCCACTTCTATTACCATTCCTATTGCTTTGCCTATTGACATTGGCCATATCAGAGAGTTAGTAATATTTGTTTGGTAAACTATGTTATATCGGACGTATGCGCAATGTGGCTTGTTCAAAATAGAATTATTTGGTGAAATGACATTGGAATTTCATGTGCGACCTATTTGATATTCTCTCTACTCGTACTACTCGAATTTCATTTCAAGCATTTTCAATTTTCCACATTTCCAATGCCAATTTTGTAATTCTATTTTCATTTTCGACTTATTTTATTTTTGTTGTTATCTAGTTTATTGAACTTAATTCAAGTTGAATTATTGAAAGGTGCCAATGCCACTCACTGGCAATTTGTCGGGTCTATAGCTATCCCAATGCTCGTCTGCCATGTCTGCCTGTCCATGTGTCTCACTGTCGACTGTCGACTGTCGACGGTGTGCGTGTGTCTGTCTGTGTGTGTGTCGGTGTGTGTCGCTGTGTGAGTTTGACATTGAGATGTGAGCTTGTTTGTCGGTTGGCTGCTTGTTCTCTCAGCCGTGTGTGTCCGTCGTGTTCGTGTCGAGTATGTGAGTGTGCGTCTGATGACAGCTAATCCAATTAAAAGTTTTATTTGTTACGTATGCGACTAGTTGTCCCATTGTCCCATTGTCCGTTTGTCATTCACTGAAATTAATCTAATAAAGCCGCTCTCTATCTGGCGTATTGTGGAAAAACTGACAGATGATATTTTAGCTTCACATTTTGAATTTGTTGCTTCGCTACGTATACGTAACGTATACGTGCCATCAAGTATCCGCGCTGTTGGCAAGAGTAAAAATCTCAGCACTGTTTTTTGCGCTAATTAGACGCCCCAAACGCGATACCAACTCAATTGAACTGAAGTAAAATAAACTTAACTCAGGTCAAGCACTCTACAACTTGTCTAACATGGCCATCAAAGTGTGTGGCACGTGGGCACGTGTCTGGTCTTGGTTCTGGTTGCCACTTGATATGGCCATGGCTGCCAATTGAGCAGCGAATTGAACGTGAAGACCTCGCTAAGTGACTGTCTGTGTGTGTGTGTGTGTGTGTGTGTGGGTGAGTAAGAGAACAGTTCGCTTACCTGTCCTTGTATTGACTGATTGCTGGTGAATTAAAAACGGCAACATTCGGTTTGCCGCTGAGCTGTAAAGTTTTGCGTGACTTGCCAAGTTGATTCTCAGCCACGCAGGAGTAGTTGCCAAAGTCTTGCGGATGCACTTTGCGTATAATCAGCGTGTGACGTGAGCCGCGATTTTCCATGATGTGGCGCTCCGTGGTGTCCAATTGCATGGTATCTTTGAACCAAATTACCTGTAAATAATTGAAAACTTGGTCAATCGAAGCGAACACGAACCACCACCAACTGCCAACTTCAAAGTTAAAACTTTCAACATCAAACTCATTCAGTGTTAGACTGCCTGAGTAACTGTAAATTTCTCTATTTCTTTCTGTGTGTGTGTGTGTGTGTGGGGAAGTTGTGTAGTGTGAGAAAGTTGCTCAAAGTGATTTACGGCAAACACTGTTATATAGATCGCATTGGATGCACTTGGGCTTCACTTGAACATTGATTTTCAGACGCCGTTTAAATTCAGTAAATTCCACATCAATGTTTCCAAGTTTTCTTTTGTTTGCATTAACCACATTCTTAATTTACTTTAGTTGAATATTTTGACAACTGCTGGTATATTTCAACAGCTTGTTTCGTATGTCAAGTGTGCTCATATCCTCTGTAAACAGAGCCCAGAGCTCAGATCCCAGATCCCAAGACTAACTAGTACTGTGGTGCTAGACTGACAGACGTGTGCGTGTTTTGCCAACGAGTCGTGCTTTAGGCCCTAACAAAATTTACCAACTCAGCTGCCTGTTGGTTGCACGTTGCCAGTTGCCAGTTGCCAGCTGCCGGTTGTCAGTCGCTGGTTGCCTGTATATCTGCGCTGATACGGCGGCTTTGACAGGATTCAGACAGGCAGGCAGTCGGCAGGGAGAATACACCGCCAGGATACAACGCACATCGCACGAATTAACACAGAAAAACGGGTAGCAGCAGGTGCTCCACGCATGACTCACATATCAAAACTCCAAAAAAAATACAATGCTCAAATAGAACACAAATATATAGAAGTATACATAGTAATATGAAAGATAACTAAAGCTAAAGTAAATATATACAATTCTCCTACTGTGGACGTGAACTTCTTACAGATTGAAAGATACGAGCTTAAAGCATTTTTACCAGAGAACAAATATAAGAAATACGATAGCAAATCTTAGCCAAATAGTTCCATTTAATTTGCAACAGAAATTAGGTAAATCTTCCATTAGTATTAAGCAATTTTTTTTTATATTTATGTTTAACAGTTTTGCTTTTTTTCATATATAGTACAAATACAATTAAATTTTTGAAGTTGATTTTGAAGTGTTGTTTTAATTTTTTAAATAAATCACAAAATTATGGTTACAACAATCACGAGAAGCATAATTTCCTATGTGTATTTATAATTCCAGGTTCAATTTTATTTTGTTATATTTTTATTATATATATAAATAAAAGACAGAATGAGGCTGAGTTAACTTTGTTAGCCTCAAAACTTCTGATATCAAAGCTATTCTTATCAAAATCAGTGTGAGATTCTGATTATTTATATAAAAAAATATATTTTCATTGATCCCAAAGGTGGATTTTAGAAATTTAGGAACAACTTTTGCCACTAGACTTTTAACCTGAGAACAAATTTAATTTAGATTTCAGTTATGTTCCCGGTTTTAAACACAAATATAAGGGATGGAAAGTTGACAATTGTTAAAGTAACACTCTGCATTATTATTATAATAATTAACGAAGAGATGGCAGGTTGGTTTGATATAGACTACTTTTGATATGTCTGGAATGATGGGCAAACATACATACATACATACGTGTATGTATGAATGTATCTCGTGATGTCGCTTTGACCGCTCATCTTGCTGCTTTTCTGGCGTTTATTCCATTAAAATGGCTGTCAGCTTTACACACACGTGTTGTCATATATATAGATTCCTATATATATACATATATGTCGTGTACGTGTGTAGTTAAAGTTGTGCTGTTGTGCCATAAATGTTCTGTTATTATTTGTGCAAAATGTTGATGTTTGCTTTTCCATGCCTTTTGTTAGGCTTCAACGTAACCGTAACCGTAGCTGTTTGTGTTGTTGTTGTTGTTGATGTTGATGTTGCTGTTGTTGACTTTAAGCTTTTCCCCTTATTTAAGCAATGCTCATCAGCATGGCCAACACCATCGTGCATCAGGAGTAGTAACAACAACAACAACAACAACAACAGCAGCAATGGCGGCAGGATCTGTATCCCAGTCCTGTCGTCAAGCCGTGCGTAACGAGGCGTAAGTGTTGACAAGGCACAAAAATGGCCAAAAATGATTGTATTATTTCATATTTATATCTCTGTATCAGTGTGTGTGTGAATTGTTGTGTTCTCCCGCAAGTTCTAAGCTCATTAATTACTTTGGTTTATTAAATGTGCTCATTGATTGCCATCCAGGAAATGGTGGCGGTCTTATGTGTAGACAGACTGACAGACAGACGATTGATTGGCCGAACACTGCGCACTTCATCAATAAATCAATATCAGCATCTACGTAAATGTTGCGTCAATCAATCTTTTGCATTTTCCATACATTCTAAAGAAAGTACGACACGAAAGCAACAACTTGGACAACTTTGCAGGCAACTGGAACACCAAAGGAAGACAAAGAAGTGAGAAGTGGAAAGTGGGAACAAAATTAGCATTAATGAGCAGCAAAGCGAAAAATGCCAATCAACACTAATCAGCTATAAAAAAAAAAGAAGAGCAAAATTTGCGTGTATTTTCACTTTAGCTTCGTCTTTCTCTGCTTTCTCTGGTTTCTTTACCACTGCCACTCAATGATGCAATCCCCACTTGGCTGCCATGGCGGAAATTGTTAACGGAAACGTGTTGTTAGGTGTGCGGCAGGCAACGCAGCTGCGGGACGAGAGCGGCTTTTGTTCCAAACAATATCCAGCAAGTCAAGTCAGCCTGTTGGGCCAAAAAGCAAATAATTACGCATACGCCGCGTAGACCGACAGCACGCACATATGATTGCGAGTTGCGTGTCTGCTTGTGTTGGGGATTCAGGTGATTCAGGTGATTCTAGTGTCGCCACTAATGGCCAGCAATTGACTTAAGTTGTTGGCAGGTGGTAGATGGCTCCCTTCGCCTCGATTCCCTTGGGAAACTCTTGCAGAATTGAACAATAAATAATTTATCGTAATTAATTGCACGTCAGCAGTTTACAATTGAACAACTGTCTGTCAATTTCCGCATAATCCAAACAATAATCATGACACAGCTCTTCAAGGCACAACACACAGCACACAACACTCAAGCGGTGGGACTCTAATTAAAAGTCAAACGAGTGCAGCGAGTTAAGTATTCGCTTCATTAAATTTTAAGAGTTCCACTTCAACGCCCTTAATAAACTGAAGTTAGACTTCAAAATGTCAACATAATTATCAGTTAATTTGACATTATAATTACTATATAACAGTCTACAAAATTCAATAATTATACTTATATTTTATAACATATTTATTAAATTTGTACCATTATTTAAAAAATCGAATGGGCTGATTTTTTCAATTATAAGTGAAAAGAAAGAAGGCTTGATTTATGCATATTAATACTAAAATAATATTAAATTGTAATTGTAATGTAAGTATCACATAACATTTAATTATAGCTGTTGGAGTTATATACACGAGTATTTCTGTAGGTTGATGAGAATACGTCACTTGAAATCTATTTTAAATTCTTGAATTTACTTTGAAAATTCATAAAACATATATTGTTGTAGGTTGAAGACAATAAGTCAATTGAAATCAATTTTTAATATATTAATTTGCTAGCAATAACATAACAATAGCATAGTCTGTAATTTTACAGTGCACTAACTGTTAGCGCTCTCTCAACGGCCTCACTGAGAGAGCACATAGGAAAACACATAAAATAATAAAGAGAGCGAGAACATTCTGGATCAGCTACGAAAACCAACGTAATACCTACAAATGTAATATATTATGTTTTATTTATTTTCTGTTAATTACAAGTTCAAGATATCACGAGCATGGCTTTGAAAAGTTGCGTTTGCTTATCACTATTGATATTGGTTGCAGTTGCATTTCCTAAATTGCTAATTTAGCATGGCTTTGAATAATTCCAACTCATCGTAAATCACAGGACTTAATGGATTTTAAGCTGATTGAAGTCTAATGTGCAGTTCGGCCTAATAAAATCGCAATAATTAAGTGGAAAGCTTATCGATACACACAATTCGGGATGACAATATACTCATGGGGATCTCGATTGCAAATAGGCCAACTTTTAGTCAATTACAGCAACGGCAGCTGATGAGGCTTCAGTATAAAAACTCATTATAGCTACTATTGACAGGACGTCCTTTCTACGAGTGTCTGTGTGTGCGAGTGTGTGTGTGCGTGAGGACTTGTGCATAGGTTTTTGTGCAAATGTGAAGAAAATTACCAATTTGGAAATTAATTTGCAAAATAATTAAAAGCAATGACAACGTCAGGATACGAGTCGAACGATGACAGCGCATTAAGTTGCATGCCCCTAAGTGGGGCAAGTGCTGTTGTTGTTGCTGTTGATGTTACTGTCCAGGCAACACCCATTAATGTTGTTAGCTGTTGATAACTCTGTCAAATGCTGCTGCATGTTTAATGCGTCTGACATCCACATCGATGACATTGATGGCGCTGACAACAACAGCAACAACAGCAACAACAACAACAACAATAATATCGCTGACAATGGCCGCACTCAATGACGTTGATAATGATGTTGTCTCATTGCTGTCGCTCATGTTAATGACAATTGCTCTAATGACAATGTTGCAGCCGTTGCGGCGCAGTTGCAGTTACAGCTGCAGCAGCGCCTGTCATTGATGGCTTGCCACATGGGTGGTGGCAGACAGCTTAGTGCTTGTTTATGCTATTCATTATGCAACAAATCAACAATTCAATGGATTATGAATATGCCAGACTTCTGCCGCACTTCCTAATTAATATGCAAATATGTATGCACTCATGTAACTGCACGTGAATGTCGTTGCATACTCACACTCACACTCTCACACTCATCTATAGGTGTGCGAATGTGTTGTATTAGCAGGTCGTTTCATAGCATACTCAATAATTTACAAATCTCGACGGGCATATCATTTAGAGTTTGCGATTATTTCTCCAATTTGCCACAATTACTTATCATTGCGGTTGCCATTGTCAAAGCGTAATTAAAAATGCACAACGTCGCATTGCAACACCTATCGACATGCCACCACCACACCACAAGTTTTTAATCAACATCAATGAAAACAGAAATTGATTGTTATGCATATGCATAAATGTCACTGAATTTAACGATTTAATTGAAAAAAAAAATTGTTTCTCATTAGTTTTTTGTTCTTATGATTTTATAGTCCGCTTCTAATAAAGTTTTATCACTAGGAATATTAAAAAGCATCGATTTTTTCACAAAATATGGTAGCCCCAATTCGTAATGGTTGATCATTCAACTATTGCTTTTATGGCCAGTGTTGGGTAAGTCATGCTGACGGGATAATAGTTTAGATCTCAATGTATTTAAATTCTTACGACTAACGCAGATGCACAAATTACAAATTGACATGAAATCAAATTACGTAATAATATTGTTTTGAGGGCACAACAATAAATCCTCGTATTTATAATTATAATTGAAAACCGAATCAAATGCAATTTAGGATGCGTTTACTGCCGGCTAAATAAGATGAGTGAAGAAATCTTTGCAATTTTCTGCAAAACATAAGCTTGCCAAAATGAATATAACATTGCTCTAACATTTTATATAAAAGATGCATTGTTAACAGACTTGTTGCAGATGAACGATGAAATAAGTTAGATAATGTGAATAGTAAACAATGACAAAAATAAATAAACAATATTTGGGAGAACAAATATATTATAATATCCTACTTTGAATGAAACAATTAAAATAAAATGTTCTCCCAGATTGGAAAACACTGCTCGCCCAGAGCAGATTTTGTTGCAAGTTGCAGGCTTGTTAGCGTGCCACGGCCGTGTGACTGCAACAACCAGGGACAGCCAAGAGCGAGGAAGGTAGGAAAACGAAGCGTTAAATTGTATATATTTAACTAGAGTCATAAAATAGCAAATGACTGGGAAGACAAAGGAGGAGGGTTAGCTGCTAATAATTGCATGAGGAAATGCCATTCTGAAAGACTACAAATGCCATACCCAGCACTCAGACTTTGCTCTCCTCCCCCGCTGTACGCCTTTTGTCGCTTCTCCGTGCAAAGTACAATGCAAAGCAGGCGCAAGTCCTACGACTCGTCGTATAATGAAATGTGTCCAACAGCACACACAAAGAGCTGCAACTGCAACTGCAACAGAAACAGAAACAGCTACTGAAACAGTAACTAAAACGCTAATAGCAACTCGTGGCAGTCGGAAAATAAATAAGTAGTTGGGACTTTTCCTGGGAAATGCAGGCAACTCTTTGCGGTCGCAAAACGAGCTCGAAAAGTGCCAGCAAAAAATGTGAAAAATTAAATAGCATAAAAACGTAATGCGACGCCCCAAATAATTCGTGGAACTGGCGGAGGCGGTCCAAGGTCCATGCTTGTCCGACTCAGCCACCACTCAGAGTCTGACCAAACCCAAAGCACAAACCATTTCAACTCATCATAACCCAACCCCGCAGGACTGAACCGAACCGACGCTGTATAATTTTAAGCATTGACATTTGCGGTTGCCAGTCATTATTTGGCGCACTAACTCTGTGACTCGGTCTCACTCGCTCTCGCTTTGTGTACGTGTGATATGTGTGTGTGTGTGTGTTTTATTTTTTTTGCAACTCTCTTTGGCATTTTTCCTCTTTGGTTGCTCGCCGCTTCACACTTCCGCTCTGGCAACTTCCGCAATTTTACTTTGAATTATAGCCAAGCGTATTAATTTAAATGTCGACAAAGGCGCACAGCACAAAAATAAATACTTCCATAAGAGAAGAAACCAGCTAAATATTTTTATGTGTCTCTGTGTGTGTGTGTGTGTGTGTGCCCAAAAAGTACAAGGGAGACAAGCTCTCCTATTTCCCTATTCCCCTATTTTTCATTCACTCATGCTTACGGCACTTGAGCTGCTTTATGTCATTTGCGACGCCTTTTAAAAGCCAGCTTCTTCTGATCAGCCATGATAGACGTATTGATTCCTTCAATACTGATTTTCAGACCTTGGGGAATCTGGGTTCCTCAACTCATTAATCTATTATTTCCCGATCAAGACCGTAATTTTATGAAGGGAGTTCGATATAGGTCTGGTATATATACAAAATATATTTAAAAAACGAACCGACCAGAGTTGTTATATACTTTATAAATTAATGCGGACCATATTAGAAATCAGACTACAAAATTATTGTCCGATTCTTATTATTACAGCTGCCAGAGAATCAATTATTAAAATGTCCTGCAGTGTATTCCATCTTCGGCAATTCGAGAATCAAAGAGATAAATGTCCGTTTTATCAGTCCATTCCAAGGCACTCGTTCTATGTTTGATTAAAATTATGCTTTGTCCTGCATTTCAATTTGCTTTTGCAGACTTTTAATTAATGTGTTGGCAGCTGGGAGATATTGAAGCATGGCTTAAAGCATCTTTATTTTTTGATACACAATTCTGATGTGAATTTTACTTTGTGAATATCTTGAATCGATTGCGAGTCCAGAAGTTATAGGAACTATGACAAGTTGTGCTATAGTTTGTGTAATCGCATCGATTGTTAAACAAAGTAAATGGCTATATGGTAAGTAAGTACGTGCATAAGAGTGTACAGTATATGTTTGTAAGTATATTAATGGATATGTTCTGTGTCCAAATGAAAGCCAGAACGTAAATGAAAATTTATGCACGAAATTTAATTAAAACATACCTCTGGCTGTGTTTCTCCATGCACGATGCAGACCAGCATGGCCTCATGACCCTCACCCGAGAAGACAACGGGACGCTCCACGGAGATTTCTGGTGGGTCTGTGTGGGTGGTTTGGGGAATATTAAGAAATTAGTAAACAACATGGCAAGCAAACAAAAAGCACGAAAAAATCAATGTCACATCGCTCGAGGGGAAGCTTGACTGACTCTGGCCATATAATTAGTTGGTGGCGGAGAATAATATCAACCCCATCCCCCACTCCCCGCCCCACAAGACTTTCATCGAAATTGCATATACATTTTAAATAAATGTCGGACAACCACTTCCATAATTGCAGCTCAGAATGTGATGTCTGGTGTTTGTGTGAAGTACAGTAAATGCCAAGAACACGTCTAGTTTTCGATCAATTGCCTTTCAGTTGCATCAAAGGCAATAGCCATTAAAATCGGATTTCACATATACTGAATTGGTTCTGCCAATTGGCTTAAAATTAATTTGTTTCGCTTTCAGACCCTCAACTTTGGCATTTACAGACACACACACACACACACACACACACACACTCACACTCCCAAAGTTGCTCGAATACTCACATAAGACGTGGAGCACAACTTGACTTGATGCGGGTTGGCCGACACCATTGTTGGCGGTGCATATGTAGACGCCGCCCTTATGACGATCCACATTCTCGATGGACAGGACGTGTGAGTGCAGCTTCTCCTCTCCTGAAATGTGAGTAAAACAGAAGCAGGTCAATAAAAGTAGCCATCGAAGAAATGACAGAGGCAATTACAAGAATTGAACCAGACAACCGTCGAACCAGCCAACAATTCAGACGTCCAACCGACCAATCGACCAACCGACCACCCGTCGAAGCAAACAATTCAAACTGTCGAGAGGGGGGTCAAGGGGGGATCAGGATTGCTTCAGTGCGCGCTGTATTTAATAATAAAGGAGAGGCGCGATGCAGGACGCAAAATGATTCCTTTGACTTTTCATTTTTATGGAAATTGTTGAAGTTTTTCTTTATTCATTCAGTTACTTTCTTTTCGCTCCTCCGTTAGCATCTTTTTGTTGTTCTTTACGCTTTTAATTTACGTCGCCTGTTGGCCAGTTGACTGTTGGACAGTTAAACAGTTGGTCAGTTGACTGGTGAATGGTGACTGGTGACTGGTGGCTGGATCCTTTCGTTGTGCTTGCCTATTTATGCAAAATCTTACCATTGGGCAAAATATTATTTTTGCGGCTCCAAGTCACATTTGGCGTTGGATTACCAGAGGCCGAGCACTCAATGCGCACTGATGAACCTTTTTTGACTTGCAAATGTCCGCCGGTGCTAATGTGATGAATCCTTGGTGGCACTGCAAAGGACGCAAGCAAATAAACACAAAAGCAAAGAGAGAGAAACATAGAGAGAGAGAGAAGCAGAAAAAAAACACATTAGAAATGGCCACTAGTCTCTATTCCAAAAACAATGACTGCCCAGCGTCGCGTCCATTCGCAGGACTGCCAAAAATACAGTACAAAATGTATGCAAAGTCGAGACCTGGCCAAGGATCAAGGACCAGGGACGGTAAACAATTTGAATAAATATGCGCACAAATGCAAATTGAATGAGTGCAAAATGGCGTTTACGCGTGTGGAAGTGGACTGCCTTCCAAGGATGAGAATGGGGATGGTGATGGTGATGGGGATGACGATGCGAACAAGGATGCGGACGAAGACAAGCAAAGAGACAGAAACTGTCGCTGGGAGCAACGCATCTACCAATTTGCCTGTCCAACAGCATTGGCAATTTTATTTAATTCGCCCCCAATTTATTTATATTTGCGGCTGAATTATTTTACAGCTGTTTTAAAAAAGAAAGAAATTACCAGGCCAAATATGTCCGCTCTGTGTCGTCAGGAATCAAGGACATTTGCGATGTCCACGCTGTCCCCAACTTACTTGCTTATCATCTCTTACGTCCCCTAAAGGGACAGTCCTGGTCCAAGCGTCAAGGTTGTGCGGCTTTCATGTTTAATGTTATTTATTTTGGAGCTTTATAGATTTATTTAATACCCTCATTTTTCATGACTGTGGGCCAATTCAGTATTATGCTTTGGTCTTGAGGTATGTAAACCTCGTCTCTTCATCTGATCATCTCTTCTTATATCAAATGCAATCTTATTAATCCCTTCTCAGATTATGACCTTTATAATAGTAATTGCAACCTTTACATATTTTTCAGATGAAAATCATTTATACACACTCTTAAATTTGAGTCAATAGTTTTCGAGTTGTTAAAAGTAAGTAAGTAAACTACCAAAATGCAGATAGGAATGTATTAATTTAAAAACCAATTGTAAGTCTCTTATTTCATCTGGCGATATGTATAAATTTTCAAGTTATCGACTGCATTTAAAAGAGAACAGTTCTCCAAATATTTACTAGTCCTAGTTGATTCAATATCAAGTGCTCACTATATCATATATTTGTATTCAGATAATTTTTCAGGGTCGAAAATAAATAATTATAGATTTAAGAACCATTTCTTCACATATTACAATTTTGAGGTTATCAAATAAACAATTCTATATATTGTATGCTACTATATCAGGTGCTCAATATAGTATCAGGGAGTACTGAACTTGTACTCAGAAACTTGTGCATATAATATGTATAAACAGGATACAAATGGTAACTTATCTTATTTTTTTGTAAGCAAAGTGCAATCCAAGTAAATACAGATAAGTAAGAGATGAAACGCATCCACCTATATATATATATTTATATATATATATATATACATATATCAAAGTACCTTTTATTGATACAATGTCGAAGACATGGCACACATCAAATTTACAACATAATATTCGAATATATGTACGAACATATACATAACTTTATGAGTGCCATTGCTTTGTGAAAACGAAACAGAAGATATAGAAAGAAAGAGAGCGGGAGCGAGAGAGAGAGAGAGAGGGAAATAAAAGGTAAACTCCCCGTATTTGCATTTGAAAGAAAATTACAATTGATCATTGCGGGCGTACAAACAACGCAACCTACAACAAAGTGAAAGCGAATAACAGATATAAATAAATATGCATCTTTATCTACATCAATGTATCTGTATCTAAATAGAAGTGTGCTTGTTGAACCGGGAACGGGACAAGAACGAGACGAGTTTGGTTGCAAAATCTGCATTCGACTATAATAAATCATGTGACTGTGGCTCACAGCCAAAACGAAACCAAAAAGACATTCAGCCAGGGACTGAGAACTCACAATGAAGTTGTCTGTTTGCTCTGCAAAGGACCAAAGGACTCGCGCTCTATATTCTCTATATTGTGTGTGTGTGTGTATTGTGGGTGGGTGTGTGTAGTCGTCTATATAGCTGCCAGGGGCTCTGCCGAAATATTTTCAATAATTTCACGCTTTGGTGGGACTTTATGCCCAACAGAGGACTGTGGAATGTTTGGCGGCAAGAGACGGACATCGGCAAGAGACGGCGGCAAGAGACGGACGGTACGGAGGACACCGAGTCGCATATTGAATTCAATAAATGCTCCAATCCTTGGTCATAACTGTGTGCGGCAGTTGACGACTTATAGAGAGAGCAGATGATTTTGACTTGCTGCTTGGGTGGCATGTAATACGTGGATTGCGGCATGTAATGTCACACAGATGACGACTAATACGACGCCAATAGACGGGTGGGGGGAGTGGCAGCAAGGTGGAGGGGGAGGTCGGGGAGTGTGTGTGGACAGCACTCAGCAATTTTAATAAGCGAGCTCTTTTAAGGCAAACGATGCCGCAGTTGCCACAATATCCGCAGAGGCAGCGGCAGCAGCAACTTTTCATGCAACTTGCGGGCATTTCCATGCTCTTATGTGCCTACTTATGTAAACTACGTAGTACGTACATACATATCGCACATACATAAGTTATTGTACATATTGATTTTATGCCTTATTTCGCAATGAGGCGATGTCTGAAACTTTAGAGTTTGGTCTGCGGCTTTTCAAGAAGCATACTTCAAGTGGACTGGGGCATGCAGCAGGCAGAGGAAACACACACACATACACAACTCTGTTTCGGACTTGCAAGGGGCGGGGGTAGGGACAGGGGAGGGGTCCACTGCAGTGGCCGTCTCTGAGTCATTTAAATACATAGTTAGCTCGGCAAAGTTTAGTGCGAAAACTTAAACGGCTTTCAAAGAGCTTGGGAATTTCCTTGCGTTTAATTGTTGGTTCAGTTGCCCAAGTATCCTGGCCGCATTTAATGCACAGATCCTTGCATATCCTTGTAATTTGCTTGCCATTGTGTTGGCAATTTGTCTCAAATATCTAAAGAAAACGCTCCTACAAGCAGTAGGCAATCTTGTTTTGTCTCCACATTTGTCTATTGTATATTGTTCTCCTATATATATATATGTCTATATCTCTCTCTCTCCCGCTTTCACCCGTGGTCTGCATTGATGCTGCTGTTGTTGTTGTTTGTTGAGCTGCTGCACATAATTAAATGCTACTCGAATAACTGATTTCTCCGCTCCTCGCCCCCTGCTTCATTCTACAATCTACGCTCTTCATTCTTCTTTCATCCTCTCTGCTCTTCTTCCTTTCCTTCCTTTTCCTCTGTACTTGGGTTCAATTGCTTGCAATTGTTTTTGGCATATTGGTTATATAAATTACCATTTTGTGTGGCTTTACTGACCATAATAATTATAGTTTCCGATTGAATACATAGAGTGTAGTATTCCAAAGCTCTGCATTGATATTTAAAGTTAAGGACATTTTATCGATAGATGTTGCAGGCTTATTTGGGCTTGGCGAGCCAAGTTAATCCCTGTGATGAATGCATTAATCATTGCATGCAGTTGTAATCATTGCGTTCGTTAGTCAGTGACAATAAAAGTGACGAACTGACCACAATGGCTGCCCACACGACGGCCACGTAACTTAATGTTTTGCGGCCTGATTGTGGTCAACCGCAACGAGTCGAATGAGTGGAATGAGGAGCAGGTGGTAGGTGGTGGTGGGGGAAGGGGCAGCCTGGGAGGCTGGCTAATGGCCAATGGATGTTGGGCAGGCAGATGTCAATGCCAAATTGGTTTATTAAACGCAAAAACATCAACAGTGCGCGTGTTTTCAATACGAGTATGAAAATAAAACAAACAAACAAAAAAGTTGCCAGCTTAAAGCCACAAGCACATCCTGGAGGGAGTCCTGCAGCAGATCCTGGCACAGGGCTTCGACCATTATCCACAAATTGGTCAATAAAATGGTACAATACGCAGACAGGCGGATATGCGGACGGTCAACGGATTAGCCAAGGGCACAAGTTCAACATTTAAAGGGATCGACATGTGGCATGCAATATGCTTGCAACACATTTGCACAGTTTGTTCAGCATGTAAATAAATATATGAAGGCTGTCAGAGCGACAGAGCTAGTCAGAGGGAGAGTGAAAGGACTGGGATGAGTATTAAAAGATTTGTCAACTGGACAAAGTTTTGGCCATGGCTGGAGGCGCTGTTTGTGTTATTCCACAGGAACTGGAACTGGAACTGAAACTGGAAGCGAAACGGCAACTGAACACTGCCCAATGCTGCTCCACTTGGCCAGCATTCTGGACAACGTCCGACCGTTGGGCTAATGTCTTTGTAAGTGCGCCGTTGCCGGGCCAAGTGCAAAAGTTTGGCAAGCGCACATTATTTTTTCATCTTTAGTGTGGCCCAAACTGAAAGTAATTTACGCTCGTAAAAGCTGGCGAGCCAAAATGCCAGAGCACAGCAAACTTTATGAAATTTATATTCGGGCATGTCGAAGCAAATGGACGAGCGCCATCAGCCGAGCCGAAGGGGGAGGACCTCACAGACTGGTTGACTGGATGACTGGGACTGACTGGGTGACTCGTCGGTTGTTGCTTGGCTTGGGGGGAACAAGGGAGAGTGCTGCTGGGAGCTGCTGGGAGCTGCTGGTTTCGGGTGTCTGATGTTGAGCCTATAAAAACTTCGTCAGCGCATTATTTTAGCTTGTTTCTCCTTTGACAACAACGCGAAATCGAGCTCAGCTCGGAGTTGGTGTTGAGTTCGGAGTTTTGTGATTGCGAATGTGATTGTGAATGTGATTCTGTCTGGGGGGCGGGGCAACAATTTACGTGCGCTCCTAAAGTTCAATAAACGAAATATTTCTGGCCATGATCATTATTTGGCAAACGGAGCGCATAATAAACACATAAAATAAACAAAACTTTTCAATAATCGACTTTTTCCCCCATTATTTTATTTTGTTTTTTTGTTTGGTCCACAGGCTTTCGGTTTGCCAGAGCAGTCTTTGTTTAATGTTTGTTTGTGGCGACGCCACACCAGGATCGGGTCCGGAGTGCGAGTATTCCAGTAACAGGACCAAGTTTCAATGACAAATGAAAAAAGTTGTATTCTACGATTTTATTTTTTGGTTTCATCTTTTTTTATTTTGTTGATGCTTAAATAAATTCGCAGTTTTTATAGGCTAACAAACCGGAGCAATGTCTTTAAGTATGTACCAGTGATAAAGGACGGCTTTAAGGACATGAATGAAACTATTTTTCAATCATTCCTCACTCCCATCGGAGCGCAGGGCGATGAGCTCTGCGATGAGACTGGAGGTGAGCCGACTCCACTCTGGAGATTTTGGGAATTGTATCGCAATTTGCATGCTCCGCACACACAGATAATAGATACATGCCACACACACACACACACACACAGAGAGAGAGAGAGAGAGAGAGACTCGTACATACTTGTAGATCGTACAGAAAAGTCAGGAAAAGTGTTAGGAATGCACAAAGACCCGCCAGCAAAGTGTATGCAAATAAAAAGGCAACATTGTAATTGGGGGAAATATATGCAAATTATTCATCATTGCTGATTAGAAGACGCACCACCAAAAGCGATGACAGGCCAGGGCGGGACAAAGAGGGGGGGGGGGATGGGGGGCGGGGGGAGAGAGGCCAAGCAAGTAGATAAAGGCAGAGACAAGACGCCCAAAGTAGAATAGCCAGGAGAGCAAAGCAAAACAAGAGCAGAAAACGATAGAGATAAGAGATGATAGAGAAGAGAGGAGAGGAGAAGGAAGTTAGAAGAGTAACGCACGCTTGTTAGGCACAATCCGTTGTCGACAGGAAGTAGTTAAGGACCCGAGAGGCAATTGCGAGGAACGGGCAATTTGCATTCGCTGCCTGCTTGGTTGGAAACTCGAGTATCTGACGCCGCTGCTGATGCTGATGCTGCCTCTGCCTCTGCCGCGGCTGCTGCTGCTACTGCTGCAGTGGCAAGTTGAGCTTAAAGGACCAAATGGCAGATTAGTTTTGATTTTTCCGTTGGTCGGGAAATTTCCCTATTGAATCTGTGGCCATAAAGCCGCCAAATTGCAGCGCATCTACTTTGCATATTTGAGTGGCCCGAGCGGATAATACGCCAAGGATCTAAGGATATGTTAATTTGACCCAAACACACACACACCCACAGTGTCCAATTGACGTGGCTCACTCAACAATGGACCCAAGTGATTTGTGAGAGCCGCATAAATTTACACATCATAAAATTCCAATCCCAGTCCCAATCCCATTGACGATGCTAACGTCCATCTCTCATATGTGACGTCGCTCTGAGCTGTGCTCAACAAAGCAAGGCATAAAAGAGGCCCACAACCAATAGAAATATCTATGGTATATTGAGAATAAATGTGATGCAATGCAGCCTATCAGTAACCCTATCCGTACTCAGTTATTTGTACTTACCCAGTATTTCGACGGTATGTGTAATTTCGCGTGGTTCCATTGTGGCAATTTGGCATATGTAATCGCCGGCGTCCTGTGGAACAGCATCACGTATCTGCAGATTGAAGCCACTAACCAGACGCACGCGCGGATCGGGTGTCACCTTGACGGAGCCGGCGGTTAGTATGGCGATGCCGCGTTTCCAGGCAACCACATATGGTTCTGCAAATTGAATACAAGTTGAATACACTCATCAGTTATAATCTTATCGTTTCTGATGCAACTTAATTGGTAAATGCGACAAGGCAATCACTTCAATTACGAATTACACACACGCATTTATGTGAGTATATGTGAGTATATGTGAGTATTCGCGAATTCGCAAAGTAAATTGAAAAGTCAGAATTCAAATGACTCAATTACAAGGCTTTTCAAAAGATCTAAAAGGCTAGAAATTCAATTTGGCATGGACTCGTGCACAACATCCACCCAACAAACACACACAGACACACACACAGACACACACACATACACACTCACACAGTCACACAGTGAGGGGGCGTGGAAGTGGGCGACAGATACTCAGTAGCACCCACTTGATATCCGCTAATGTGCGGCATTTGCAATCATATGCTAGGCACTCAATTGGGGAACAGGAAAGCGGATGGAATTGGTAATGCCAAAGGGGAAGGGGAGGGAAGGGGAAGGGGCAAGGGACGAGGGTTGGGAAAGGGAGTATGAGGTTAAGGTTGGGTTGTGTTATATGCAGATACTTTCAACAGACACTCAATGCCGCATTCATCGAACTCATTAATTGTGATTCCTTTTCAATTTATGTATGTGCGCTGTGTGTTCCGTGCTCCGCGCTCAGTGCTGCTCGTTGCTCGCTGCTCGGTAAATTGCCGAGCACGTGCTATTGCAATATGCGATATTATTCGCACTGGATGCTCTTGTACGCATATTAAAATTGAAATTGAAATTGAAGTTGCCGGATTTGCTACTAATGATGTATGACTTCCGCGAGCGATGCTCATTAAAAATTAAAACAACATTTTCATCACTCGGGATTTTCATCTCGAACGAGTATTTCGGCAGAAGCGTTCAGCATAAAACATCTCCTGTTCATTGCCGATGCGACGCTCGACGTCCGCAGTAAATGAGCCAAGCATTGAGGCAGACAGACAGAGAGGGAAGAGCTAGAAAGAGTGAGCGAAATCAATTGATTTCAAAGGAAACGCAAACTCGACATCTGTATGTTTGTGTGGGCGCATATGTACTCGTATTCGTGTTCACGCAGCTTAGAACTCACACTCACTCCACAGAACTTCACACACACAAACACTCACACACACTGAGGCTTGGTGGTAATAAAATGCTTATGAAGTCATTTACATGCACATTCAAAGAGCGTATTTATTTGCAATGAGTTCAACAACATCAACAAGCCGAGCAACCGAGCAACCGAGCAAGTTACCAACCATCCAACCAACCATTGAACCAACCAACCAAGCTGCCAACCTGCCGGGCAGAGGGGCAGCCAGACGACGCGTCGTTGTGCAACACTCAGACTCGAACACTCACACACACACACACATACACACACTCACATTCACGCTAGCAAATAAATAAACTAACGCCACCTGCTGTCGTTAGCGTGCACTACGAACAGGGAGCTGAAACTGAAATTCCCCTTCAAAGCAACTGGCTTTGGAGCGGAAAGCATGATTCGTGGTCTGGCTGAGATCTTCGAGGGGAGCCGGAGAGGACAAGCGGGAGCGGGAGCGGGTCAAATGGTATGGATCGTGTACCAAGAAGTTGTGTGTGTAGCTTGGCTTCTTTTGCTCAGTCAGTTGCTTGGGGCAGGCAGACAATGTGGCATTGAGTATTTCAGCTTTTGTAAACTCATTCGCATAAGGTGTACAACTTGAGTGGCACTAATAATAATGATATCATCATACTCTCACCATTCTACCTCTCGCTGCTGGCTATGACTAGCTCAATTACATGAAAGTAATTAACTTAATTCCGTGAAGGCAAAATCTTTTTGGAAATTCAAAAAAAATATGAGTTAGGAGCTCTGAACTAATAATTTATTATTTCTCATCTATGATTTAAAGAGTGGGTGCTCTTCAAGAGCTAAGTATTAGTAATTTAGTAATCTGTATAGTAACTTGAACATAATATTAAATTAATCAGCTCAATTTTAATTAATACGATATTGATTTTCTTTAGGAAACTTGTTATTCTTTGGTAAAAAAATTCCAACCAATAGGGACAATCTAATCAAAAGTGTATGTTACAAATTGTGTAAGTGTCCTGATTGATTTTACATCACAAAACAGGCAGATTCAATTAAATGTTATCAGGTTATTTAGTAGGTACCGATTGGTGATTTATAATTTGATTGAAAGTTAAAGTACTTCAACTCAAGTAAGTCGATAATTTCCATTTCAGAAATGTCAGTCTCAGTGAGAAATCAAGTTTCCATTTGAATTCATATTTCATTGAAACTTACTTATTATCATTACAAAATCATTAAGAAATGTCACATACTCGTATATAGAATTTATAGTTTTGGGTTTGCCCAAAAATTCCATCAATGCGTTATCCGGACTATCACAAATTACTGATATGTGGCAGATGATTGATTATGACTGATTTAAATGTAGCATTACTGAATTTGGATTATTAATTTTATTTATTAGCATAGCACAAAATATCATGTGCTCTTCATAGATTTCTGTATAAGCAACCATTACAGTTTTTCTCAATGCATGTAAAGTTTTTATAAAATATATTGCGGTGCACAGCACAAAACTGACTATCTATTTTATAAATAAAAACCACATGGTGATGTTGTCTGCTTCGGACTTTAAGGACAGGAGAAGAAAGGAGAAGAAAATTGAAAAGAATCTAAGAAAATACAAGCTTGTGTCAAATTGGTCTGTAGACTGCGGAGAGTAGAGAGTGGAGAGTGGAGAGTGGAGAATGTGACTGGTTTTGTCTGGTTTGCAATGGGCTTTAAAGTGCGGTCGGTCACTTGTACAAAACACGCAATGCACAAATTACGCACAAGCTCATATAAATTGTCTAAGTGCGGCTGTGTGTGTGTGTGTGTGTATGTGTGTATAGTTGCAGTAACTAAATAAATTGTTAACTAAAATAACAACAATCTAACGAAAACAAGCAAAACACAAAACGCCTCAATTTCCGGTTTAAGTGTTCTAAACTAAATAGAAATGGAAATACCCAAACACACATGGCCGCACACACACACTCACACACGCACTCACACACACACTCACAAATGCGCACACAGAGAAAATACTCGTGCATAGATTCAGTTGTGAGCAACTCTGGACAGGATGAGGCTATTCGTTAAGGCGGAAACACAGTAAAAGCATTTCGGTTTTTGTATGTCAGGCTCACAACATTCAACATTCAACTCACAACACACAACACACAACACAGTGAACATAAACACGGCCTTACTCTGGACAGGACTGTCTGCTCCTGCAGCTGGAACTGGATCTGGATCTGGACAAATTGCTGGGCATGCCTAGCCGCATGTTGGTCTGGGCGTTTGTTTAGAGGCAGAACTAAATTTTAGTTTTCTACACTTCTCACTGAGCTGGACACGAACAGACAGACAGACAGACGGAAAGACACGACGAAGCACACAAGCATATGTACATGCATAATATGGTGCATATATACATACATACATACATGCAGAGAGGCTATTCAAATATGGCCAACATTCGCTTTGTTGTCGAGTTCTGTTTGTTTGCCCTGGCCACACGGTGCGTATGCGCAATTTGCCGTTAAGGCAGCCAGCAATTCTTGCAACAAGAGGCAGCCAACCGACATGTTGTTTGTCTGAGCGCAATTTATTGCATGTCGGAAAGGCCAATATTATAAGATGATGACCCCCGAAGATAAACGATGTTGCGGCTAAGCTGCCGCATGTACACACACACACACACACACACACACACACACACAAGGAGTAAGGAGAGCACAAGCCAGGAGCCCTCAATATGGGATTTCTGCAACTTCTTGCACAACTTTTGTAAGTGTGATGTATATACAAGTGTTTATAGGTGTGTGTGTGTGTGTGTGTGTGTGTTTGCGAGTTCGTGTTAAGTGTTGTGCGCGTACGTAAAAAGCGAAATTAGAACTGTAAATGGCATTAATATTGAAACTTTGTTGCCTGCCACATTCTCAACTCCCGTCCTGCCCTATCCTGTCCTGTCCTGTTGCCTGCTGCCCGCTTGTTTGCACAACTTTAACTTGTGCGGCACGATTCCATTTCCGCTTCTCGGTAATAGTTTCAAGCGCTGGGGCTCCATCAAAGCGTAATGAGCGTTTTCTGTAGCCGCAGTGACCGAGGTTTTTGTGGCCTTTTGCATTTTATTGCATTCGAGTTGCCAGCTGCCACTTTTTTCGATGTAGATTGTTTGTTTCTGTTGGGGTCGAGGGAAAGAGCGGAGAAAGAGAGACGAAACAATGCATACCGCACTTAGACATCAGCAGCTAAAACTCTTATGCCTGCTGACAAGTTAAGCACCAGCATTGGGTTGAAAAAACTGCAATAACAATTAATTATATGATTGGAGAAACCCCAAGCAATCCTTAGGATAATGAGGTCTTGTCGTAGACAAGTTGATGAAAGCATTCATTTGTTATTCCATTCTCTTATTGCTTAACTTTTGGTAATGAAATTAGAGATTAATATTCTTATTCTTGAAACGAATCAAATTGAATACAAATTGTCGAAGCACACACAAACATGAACACACATCCTTAGCAGAATTTAGACAAACGCCGCACTTTTCAGTTATTTGATACATTTTATGAGTCTTATTAAATATTCAAATAAGTCTACGGGACGGTGTCTTAATGGAACGAAATGCAAGTTGGTTACAAGCCTTGCGATTATCAAATTTTAAAAAAAATTCATGCTAGAATTTCAGAACGAGAAGATTAAATTGTTATTTGGAACTACACATAATTCGTTCTCGAAAAATGAAACAACTCTGGACTACGTTTTGCTGATTCAATTCAAGACTTACTCAGTTTAATCATGATTGTCGTGGAATCTTCCACCAACTTTAAAAATAGAAATACCAAATATCCAATTTCGATTTTTCTACAGAGTATGTGTGGTGCGGTCATGTGTCTGGATGCAACCCACGTCCTTGCGTGTGTTTGTCTAAGCGGAATTACTTTGCGCTGCGTAGCCCAAGGCGGAATAGCCGACTAGCATACAAACAAAGGGGGCAGAGCTAGGAGCTCGAGGAGAGGGGCAGAAGGAGGGGGCAGTCCTTGAAATTTTGCTGGCGCTGTCCGCCTCGTCTCGTCTCGCATAGATATGCACATGTGAAAAATTCAAATAACATGGAAAAGATAATGATGAAATGCTTCAATGTTTATTTAGAAAAAAAGAAAAGGAAAAACTTTCTCTCTGTCCTCGCACTCGTATTACTCGTATCTCTATCATTCCTTCACTTGTACTTTCTCCCTACAATATATCTTGAGTTGGGGCTGCTCTTATCATATCTTCTCTCTTCAAGGATATAAGATGGCGTTTGAAAAGTGCGAAGCACCGCAATAAGTATTTAAAGGAATTTTCATATAATATGCAAATAAGCACTTGCGCACACACTCACACACACACACAACCGCATTTAAGACAAAGTAAATGAGTGGGAGGAGTGGGATGAGTACGAGAGGGAGACAGAGGAAAAACTCATCCGTTTCACTCATTTCCATGTGATTTTCTTTCGAATTTTATGGTTTTTCGTCATAAAATGAAATGAAAATGGGCATAAATTTCTTGTTGTTGCTCATCATCACTCACAATACTCAAGTTCAAGTGTGTGAGTGAGTGTGTGTGAGTGCGTGAGTGTATGAGTGGGTGCGAGTTTGAGTACTGAGAACTGCAGAGTCGCTTGCTGTCTTTGTTAAGTGTGGTTTTTAAAATTCTATCAATTACATTTTTAACTTTATAGCTGACACATAAAAAAACAAGAGCAGCAACAGCAGCTGCTGTTGCAGCAACCGCAATATCGAAACAATAATTTTCGAAGACTCATAAAGCACGTCCCTTAAACACGAGGCAACAACGATGCGGCTTAATTTTAATTGTTGCATTTACGGCCTAAGCAAAGCCATGTGCAAGAAATCGCACTAATTAAACTGCCGTAGAGAGCAGTCTTTATTAGCATAAAATGGCATTAACCTGCACAGACTTCAGAATCAGGACAAAGTACTTGTATCTGGAGTTTTCTTTTCCTTTCTTCATAATTTTTTTCGTCTCTTCAGTTTCATTCTATTTTTCATTGCCATTTACAGGACTTGTCTTCATATTGCTTCCTTTTTACTTTCTTCTCCTTTAGCCCCGCTTTATTTTTTATTATTACCCAAATGCCTCGGGCTATAATTTCGTTGCAAAAATGTTCTACTCTATGTATCGTCTTGGTCCCTCTTCCCTCGTCCTTCGTCCTTTATCCTTCGTCCATCTTCGGGGCAATGAAGTGCATGAGAGAAGAAATTCCATGTTCTTTGTTCTGCATGCTGGTTCTAATAAACGGATGATGTGACCACAACCACTTACAGCTTTATGTATGTATATATATATATATACATACATATATACACTCACCACGATACCACGATACATATGTAAAACATGCAGATACATATTCTGTATATACAAGTGTTTGGGTCAGAGCTTTTATGTAGCATTTTGTAGCATAAAAAGCAACTTGACCAAGATGTCCAGACGACCAATTCTGTTCTGTGGCGGCATGTGTGTGTGTGTGTGAGTGTGGGAGTGTGGGAGTGTGTGGCACTGTTGCTTACGCTAAATCCTTGTTATGTACAAATAATCTCGCACACACGACCGCATTTAAATTGAAAAACGTACATGCCACATTCCACATACAACATGCCACCAACATTTGAATTGGTCAGTAAGAAAGAAAAACTCCATTTCGCCTGCTTAAAGTATCTTGGACAGGACACACTCATCCCACGAACACCATGGAATTGGGAGTATAGTGTGTGGTTTGGCTAGATCCCGGATTAATGTATAGTAGTTGCGGTCATTTGACGGGCATCACATGGGGCAGGGTTAATTATACATATGCATGAATATGCCACACCGCAAGGACACAACACACACACACACACCAACAAGTGCTACACATATGTATACATATATATAATATAACATATACTACTCACCCGTATTGGCCACTTCACAGGGCAGCACTATTATATCTCCGGCAATGAATTTGAATGTCTCCGAACGTGATATGAACATCGGCTCATGCTTGGCCATTAGACCCTGGGCAGACGCTGTAAGGATATAAGATATAAGAATATGAAATGAATATGAAGCTTGAGGAAACTCAAATGTTAAATATGAAAGTTCATGTCGTTTTAAAATTACTCTAAATATTATTACTCCACACGTCACACACTTTAGGTTTATGGCCATCAACATAAACCATCATGGTCTCCGCCATCATCATCATCATCATCATAATCATAACGTAGGTGTAAGTGTGTGTGTGTGTGTCTGGCTAATTGGTTTAGGGCATTTGAGAAAATTTGTCAACTGTTGCCAAGTTCGTAAAGTGCATTTTATTACGCCCAGCTAATGAAAGTTGTCAAATTTGCCTTTGACATCTCCGACAAGATACTGAATCTAATGTTTAATGTGCGATGTCCGATGTCCGTATTGTCCTTATCCTTATCCTTATCCATATCCTTACACGCTGCCAGGCAAAGCAAGCAATTGGAGTGATTACTCAGAAATAATTTAGTGCATGTGCTGTTGATTTGCCAATCAATTTTAAATGTCAATTTGCATAATGCATGACTGTGTGTGTGTGTCTGTGAATGTGTGTCTGTGTAGTGTGTGTGTGTGTGTGTGTGTGTAAAATGCCTTGACACATACCAAAAGCAGCAAGCAAAAGTGTTGAAATACACTTAAATATTAATACTTTTCGATCGATGTTCTTTCCCTGTGTGAGTTGAAAATAATTCAATTGTCCAGCTGAATTTAAATACTGAAATGCAATTTATTTTGATATGACTCAGTGGCGATTTGATTGTGTTTCGTTTTCTATTTTATCATTTTGTAATTAGGCCATAATTATTATTAGCAAATCAGCTTAAAATCTCTACTGCTTGCATCATCATTTGTAATGCTTCACAAAGCGGAAACGGACATTTCCGGTTACAGGCATTGGGGCTGGCCAAGTAATCGATTGTTTTTCGTATGACACTGCAAAACGAGCGGACAAGACTGGGCAGTCTGGGACTTCCGCTAGAAAACAAAAAACAATACACAAAACACACAAAAAAGAAAAGAAAAGCCATCAGAGAGGTCCTCGAGCAGCAGGCAACATCACGACATCAGCAGCAACAAAAGTGCGTATAAATAAAATGCCAGGCTTTCCTTGCTGGCCAAGAGAAATAATAGAAACAACAACAACAACAGCAAGAGCAACAGCAACAGCAACAGCAACAATGGGTGAGCTGTGATGGCAAACGATTTAATACGTTTAAGCGAATGTGTCAACAGGCCAAGCTGGCTTGAGCCTTGGGCCGAGCCAAGTCCAAAGACCGGAGGGACAGAACAGACGATGGCACGGCGAACGACGAATGGCCGAGCACTTTTGACACCAGCACAAAACGTGGACTTGTAGCTGGAGCAGAAGGAGGAGCAGGAGCTGGAGCTGGAATTGATTCGATTACGCTGCGGGCACAATAATGAAGTGTCAAATGTTGTATTTATCTGCTGCGAAAACATTCGTGAAGAGTGAATAGTGAAAACGGCAGGCGGGAAGGAGCAGAGAACAGTAGGTAAGCAAAAGTCGCCAGGACTCACTTGAGGACCATGACATGACTTGGCTCTCAACCCTCAATGTCATGTTTCCGGCATTTTATTTGACTTCGCAAGCCTGTGCTTCCGACACACAGACTCATAGTCCTTCCTTCGTGCCCTCTCCTCCCCTCGCATTCACCTACTATACGTATTTGTGTTTTGTTTTGCCTGCGTTTTTTTGCCCCTGTGCGACAGTAAATATAATTTCTTTTGTATCTGCTCTGCCTCAATGCGACTGTCAGTCAGTTGTTGTCCTTGCTCGTTGCTCGTTGCTCGTTGCCCGTTCCTTGTGACAATATTTTCGCAGGGATAAAGGCGCCAGCAGCACGTGCCTGTGCCGCTGATTCTGAATCTGATTCTGAATCAGAATCGAAATCGAAATCAGGCTTTGCCCCAGCCTCTGACTAACCTACCGCCTGTCAATCGAATCCTTCATGCGGATAATAACGAAATAATGTCAGCTAAAGAAACTTATTTCTCAAAGCGTCTTCGCTTTTGATGTTGTCCTTAGAAGGGTTTCCGGCCAAAGCGACTTTCGACTCTTCTGCTTCTTCGCTCCGCTTCGCCCTCTGCAACACTTGACTGCTAATAACCCAAATGACTATCTGTCACTTGGGCCTTGATACATGCCAAATATGAAGCACAAGGACTCACTAATTGGACTTCCGTGCATATGTGTGTGAGTTTGAGTTAAGCAAATGGAGATATTTATTATCCTGCAATGTTCTGATCCACTCAGCTCTCCCATCTGTTGTGTAATTCAATTGACGAATGTTTATTAAAGTAGTTTCTTCATTATTTATCCTTAAACTTTAGCAGTGCTGCCCAAAGAGATCGAACAGAAAAGATTATCAAATTATGTCGAATGTGACATTCGTATAAAATCGAGTGAAATTCGAGACCTATAGGTATTTACTAGCAGTTTAACATGTGTTAACGTTATTCCACCGAAACCTGGGGGAATATTTGAATGCGACTTCTTTTATTATGTTTCGCATTGATGCATCTTAATAATTATTTGTATTGTATAGGTAAACTAGTGGGCCCGCTTTTGCGTCCTTGCTTTGCTCGGACGCAGATCCCCACTTAAAGTATCAGAAATATTATTATTTAAATTATTTCGTCATTTGCAGACCACTACAGAGGTGGCGTCATCTATTGTTAGTGGCGCCATCTAACAATAAGCCCGTAATTCTTTACGGATTGACAAATAGTACATAGATTTTGCGAACATGCAGTTTTAATTCGATTTAATAAATATCTTTTATTTTAAAAATAAAATGCAGGTGAAAATTTAAAAAATAGCTTCTGATTTTATCTTATAGACAGTTCATTTTATACAACCAAAAGTGTCCAAGAAAATGCCTACTACTATGAAATACCCTTTACGCTTTAAACGTTATTGCCTTCAATATTTTTGAAGGTAAAACACCGTATATTTCAGAAATTCATAAAGAAAGGCTATATAAGAAGTGTAATGGGCTGTTTTATAAATAAAAACAGTTTTTTTTAATGTAGAAATTTCTTAATAAAACATTTTAATGGTACAGGGTATCACAGACTACATACAAAACTTAAGGGGCAGCAACGAATAAGTAAAGCCTTGTCGTCAATTCTCACAGCAGCCGATTCATATGTACACACTTTATGTATGACAAAGAACGCAGTATAAGTCACTTCTTCGTTCACAGAAACAAAACAACAACAACATTGGCGATTTTGCTCGCACTACGCACATGCAAAAGCGAACACAAAAACAAAAACTACGCACATGCAAAAGCGAACACAAAAACAAATGCCATGGCTCTCTTTGCAGTCGAGTCTAACTGTTGTTCTCTGGCTCTCTTTCAGTTGCTCACGCTAAAATTGTGTATGTATGCGTACACACGCATTGAACGTTTTCAATGCTTGCTTAGCGAGCGTGCAATTAATGCAATTTAATTAAATGTTTTTTTTTAATTTTTAAAATAGGTTGCAGGTGGAATTAAAAAATAAAAATACCCATACGAACCTGGAAATATTTTTCGGATTTTTTAAAAAAAACTTCAAGTCTCTAGGAGTTGTGGTTGGCCATGGCTGTGATATATCACTCAGTCAGTGAGGACAAAGCATTTTATATATGTATATAGATAAATAAGGATTAGCAAGTGTAATGCACATTGTGTGTGTTTTGTATCTCTCAGTATTTCGTTTTCAACTTTCTGGTTAAACATATTTTCCATTTACTACCTTATATAGTTTGTGCGTAACCCTTATCCATCTTACAACTTATCCATCGACCGATAAGAGCTGCAGCAAAATTGTATATTCAAAGTTTGCATTGCAGTTTAGTTTCAGTTAGGTTCAGTTCAGTTTTTCAAGGAGCACGTGTTTATTTTACATTATTGAATCGAAATACTCGTATATAAAACGAATGTTCAATTTTAATTTTCAAGTTGACTGCATTGGCTAAGAGTCGTCGGAGTCCTGGACTCTGAATGAGACTGTGAGACTGGACATTGTCGAGTCTTTTGTTTTTTGTTTTCTGCGGTTTGATATTCAAAGTTTTTCCATTAAAGTTATTCGCAGAGAATGGAGAATAAGAAAAGTTTGAGAACACACAAACACACACATTTGCGAATATTCAATTTGAGTAGGAAATTATCAAACAAGTTTTTTATGTGTACCTCGGCAGTTATTCGGTATTCAGTACTCGGTATTCGGTTTGCTTTGCATGCTGACCTTCATGCAATTGAAATAGCACGTGGTTGCCGCCCAACACTGGGAAAGTGTGGGGAAAATTGAAACATTCTTAAGCACGCAAGAACATAAAATATGAAAAAGGTTGCAATTGTAGTTGCAGCAGTTGCAAACATGGCTCACTTGGACCACCTGCTGTGCCCGTTAGAACAACAACTCGTTGCAACCAGGGCTACTCCCATTTTCCGAGAAGAGTCGCCGAGAAATGCGAAAGGAGAGTGGAGCAGCTGTCCAAAAATGGGGAATGGGGAATGGGTTTGAGTTCAAGTTCGGCTGTGTTTTTTGCATTTTAGTTTGCTGCAAGGCAAAAGAAAAATTTCATTAAATGCCGCACTGAGTTGAGAAACAAACTAAAAGCATGGAAAACTTTAATCCACGCACATTTGCCAAAGACGCTGCGGCGGACAGAGAAAATGGTGGAAGAGAAGATGGAAAAGCGCACAAAAGTATGCAATGGAAAATGTGCAGTGCAAGTTTATCTCAGGCCACTTGGAAAACCAACACGTAATTTCTTTTGAGTGGCCACTTATCTCGCTCTCTCACTCTGTCTTCCCTCGAAATATATCTATCTGTGTTGTTGCCTGTTCTTGACTAGTTGGCTTGGGCAATGGCTATGCCCCAGACGGCTGTATAAATCTCCCATAATTCGGGCATTCGAAACTCGGCGGCAAAGAAGAGAAAACGCCATCAACTATTAAAGCAGGCACTGGAAGCGTGGCGAACGACAGGAAAATGAACCACCAAATGCAGCGGAATCAAGGATTACCTCCTGCACACACACACACACACACACACACACACACATACACACACACATGGACACACACATGCACCTGTGCATGCTTTCAAACTGCTTTTCCGGCAAGCGAAATTGAGTGAAAGCCAAAGTTTGTTGTTGCAACTTTACGTGTGGCAGCGGCCAGCGCGGGTAAACGAGCACCCTGCCACCTTGCAGCTTGCCACCGCAATGCCCACTAACCGACAATGCCACGCCCACGCCCATTTCCGCCACATGCTAAAACAATCTTAAAAGTTAGCGGGAAAACAATGTGATTGCAAGTGAAATATTCATGAGGTGTACTTCAGACTTGCAACTTGCCGAGTCGCAGACAACGTCATTGCAACGGCGTCGGCAACGGAAAGCTAAAGGTGTTTGTGTGCTTACTGCATGCGAGGTGGCAAGTGAATGGGATGGGGAGGATTGCAGGACAGAGCGGAGAGTGAGAATCGCTAATTTCAGCTGCCCGGGCTGCAAAGCAGCAACAACAAAGAGCAAGCGCCAAATTGATAGTAAACTGAGTTGTTCCATGGCCCAAAGTCTGGCTCACATGTGGGTCATAAAATCTGAAGTTATGTATGTTGCAAATTGTTGGCCGGCAGCTGTCGGAAATTTGTTTGGCAGTGTACTATAGCTGCGGTTTTAACACCGTGTTTTCTGTTCATTCTGTTCGTTGTGCTGAAAATCAATAAAAGTTTTTGCTTTTCTTGGTTTTTGCTTTTTGAATAAATTGACCATATTTCATTCTCATTTCTTTGGACCGTGACTAGCGTTTAACATGTTACGCATACGCACTGATGAGCAGACAAAACAAGAGCAACCCTCACCCCTCACCCCTCTCACTGCCAACTTCCCGTTTCACTAGCACAAACACAAACAAAAATATAAATAGAAACGAACACACACACACACACACGCATACACAGCCAAATGCAATGTGTCACCTTTATGGCGACAGGAAAATGAAATCACGTTGTCCCTCACGTGACAAATGTAATGAAAGATGTGTGCGTGTGTGTGCGAGTATGCGAGTGTGCGCGAGTGTGCGTATGTCCGTTAGAGAAGGTGCCTCGGGACGAAGCACGTGCCACATGCTGCAGACGCCAGTGACGACAACACGTAGCGAAGTGCGCATTAAATTGTGAAAAATGGAATTTCGTCCAAATCAAAATCGTATTACACAAGCCCAAATAAGTGAGACGCAATGGTGCAAAGTTTCCTTTCCGTTTTATTATAATTCCTCTTCTTCTCTTTGTGTCGGATGTTGGATGCTGAATGTTGGATGCTGAATGTTGGATGCTGGATGTTGGGCTAGAAACGTGCAAAACAAATCAATGTCAATGCATATGGCATAAGAATGACAATGTAGAGATCGCTGTTTAACTGTCGCCAAGTGATTGACTTGGGCAGTTCGACACACACCCCAATCTCAATCTCAGTGCCAATCCCAGTCCGAGTCCCAATCCCAAACGTTGTTCCAATCCCCTTTCAGCCCGTGAACATCTCTAGGCATATTTATTGACTTGTCGTCGCCGTTGCTTTACTTTCACACCCGCCTTTTGACCCGGCTCATAAGCTGTCAGGGCATCTTTTGGCCCATGATGCGAGTACCAGCAAATGCTAGCACACTTGGTGGGGGCATTTGACTACGGCATTTGACTGCCTGCTCGTGCATTAGTCAAAGGTTATGCTGTCTGACTCTGGGCGCGATGTGGACCCGGAACCAGACCCGGACCCGGAGTCGGGTACGGATGTAGACCAGAAAGCAACGGCGGCTCACGCCTTTAACATTTTTCACACTCAATTGCCTGGCAACCTTTTCACAGGATCACGCGTCACGGCACCACCCAATCGCATTTCCAGCCACCCAACCAGCAAACCAGCAAACCAGCCACCCAGCTACTTAGCGTATGTGTTGCATACAACACGGCGCGGCAACAGCACTCGAGAGCCTCCCCCATCTGTGTGGCAACTCTGACGGCAATGCTACAAAGCAAGTATATACACAAGCAGCGGGATGTATGTATGTGTGTGCGTGTGTGTGTCAAGGACATTGCCTGAGCCTGAAGTGCTTTTAGGCAGCGATTTTAGTTTCCCTTCTGCCAACTGCGATGCCTTTTCGCGAGCCTTTTGTGCAGCGACTTATGTTGAAAATGTATATTTTTTGTTTGTTTTGATTGTTGTTGCCGCTTTCGGTGACATTTTTATTCACTCCATTCGTGTGTGCGTGTGTGCGTGTGTGTGTGTGTGTGAGTGAGTGAGTCAGTGTGTGCCTGCATATCAGATTAGCGCATATATCATACATAATGGTTGCCAAATGACGGCAATGATTTCAATTTCGCGATAAAAGCCCAACATGTCTTGGCCTTCGACTACGAATGCTTTAAGTCTATATGTCTATACTCGTATAGTAATATTGCTCCTTTTATTCTACCCGGAATTGAGTCATAAAATGTAGAATAAGTGTAAGATACATATGTTATAGGTGTGCTTTGTTTGTTTACTTTTTTCGTTGTGAGTGTTGCATTATTTAGAGTTCATTTTTGCTACGTGCTACGCTGCGTATGAGTAATCTGCACACGTTTTATATTTGTTACACTGATACAACGAATCCTGCCAGTCAGCAAACCAAGAAACCAAAAGCAACAGAAACAGCAACAGCAACAACAATGAGTAGAATGGCCAGTGATTGACGATAATTGAGTGTCGCCAGCATGCGACATCAATCATGATGTCAGAATGGACAGCAGCATGTAAATTGCATGCGATAAAAAGTCAAATTGAATTCGACTAACAAAATGATGAAAATCTCACTGATTATTTATGCAGCAACAGCAGCGGCAACCCAAAAAGAAATTCCAGCAAATTCTACGAATTTTTGCTTACCATTTGAATATGCTATGATATTTCTACGAGAATACTCTTCTCTCTCTGTCTCTCTGTCTCTGTCTCTCCCGTGCTTCATTTCTCATTGTGTACATTAAATATTTGTGCGTATCAAATGACATTTTTGAGAAAGCGTCAAATGTAATCTTCACAATTTGCACAAGAAATAGGGTTAAAAATAAAACTCCTAACTAATTTGCCAAGTCAAGAGAGTTTTTACAAAACTTTATTTCCTTCTTCACTCTCTCACTCATGCTGTATCTGCCTCAGAGTCTGTGTTGGTCGAGCAATTGCAAAATAAACGTGGAAAAAGTCTGAAAAATAGTTGAAAGCCACTGCATAAATGCCGGACTTGTGGCACACAATTTTCTGGCTCTCGTTGTGAGCAGCAATGCGTCTATGCAAATTTCCCTATACTTTTCAGGTAAAAAAAACACAAAGCTTGCAGTTTTTACATGCAATCAGACACAAATACCAGGTGAAAAAATAGACAACTTTGGCATTCTGAAGATTTAAAATGCCTTGCTCTGAATTCCAGTTTTGAGAGATCGTTTCTATGTCAGCTATATGTATGATATAATTATTTATTTGAATTATTCATCCTAACTCTACAAGTACCTAGATTCTAATTTGTATTCCGCTAGTCACGAGGGAAAGGTGACTATTGAAATATAGTTTTATGCTAAATATATTGAATATATTGAACTAGTTGGAATGTTAAAATCGGTACCCAAACTTTTGGAATACACATTATATACTTTTTGGAGCTTGATTGCTACCGAAATTAAAACTGCTCTTACTGCCGGTTTATTCAGCCAATATTTATGTAAAATAATGTATAATGATTTATGATTTTGAAATAATGTAAAATAAACGTGACTCGCGTGGTATCTGACTGTCAAATTTAGTTGCTGTAGCTCATAAAGTCTGTGATGTCTGCACGGACAGACGAACATGACTATTTAGACTCGGCAGTTGATGCTGATCAATAATACTCGTATATGCACTTTATTGAGCCGCAAATGCGTCCTTCTGCCTAAAACACAGATTGTGGCAAATAAAAAAATTCACTTTAAACCAAGTTCGAGGTATTTGATATATAAATAAGTACTGCCTGCAGCAAAGGAGAGATTCTGCACCTGTACGCTGTGAAATTTAGCCCTAAAAGTGTACAAATCACGCTCTCATGTCTGCAGTCCCAGTTTATGTGAAGGTAGGAAGAGTCTTCTGTGGCCCAGTTTTCAAGTGAGATGTTTGCAATGCTAAAAGCATGTTTTGCTGAGGGCAAATGACAGATACAAATGTGGTGGATGGGTGGTAAAACGGCGGGGGGAGGGGGGTGGAGCAGTGGATAGCCACATTGGCTGATGTGGCACAGGGCATGTGGCATGTTAATTAGGCAACTTGTGAGCAGAAGAATACCTTTTGGCTGCATGCAACACGGATACTATGTAGATTTGCGCCACACATTGATCCGTACATCGAGTTGGGTTTGTCAGTTTGTCAGTCTGTCAGTCAAGGAAATGAGGAGAAAATACTCAACTCAAAACTCGTGGAAGTTGTAAATACGAGAATGCGTCGAGTGCATAAAGTGTGAAGAAGCAGCGAGAAGCACAAAAGGCACAAAGGAATACAAATCGGATTACGGAAACGAAATTTCGGAATTGCGGACAAAATGTGTTGCGTGCTTCATGTGCTGACAGTTTTGCATACAAACTAACTTTATGGCCTTTGTGTCTTGTTGTTGCCCCCAAAATAATGACAAACGCACAGGAAATGGAGGCATCAGAGATAAAGATATTAATAGTAATGGCTGTATGCAAGTCTCAATCAATTAGGATCACTATCAATGGGAATATTCTTTCTTCATTTCACTCCATCCCATCAATATTCCAATGTAGCTTGTAGCTTTATCAGACACGGAAAATCGAGGACTCGAGAACTGCTCTGTGGCAGTGTGGCATGCAACTAGCGACTAGAGAGGAAGAGGGAGAGGAAGAGAGATCTAATGCTGTGATGAAATGAGATGTAAAGTGAGATAAACAAGCAAACAGCCTTGGTGTTAAGTTTTAAGTGTTACAAGGACAACAACTGCAAAGCACACACACAAACACACTCACACTCACACTCTCTAAAAATGGGGTTTGTCTGTGACTGAGATAGAGATAGAGGCAGAGACAGACACAGACACAGAGAAAGAGACGGAAACCACAAAGCCCTGCGGCTGTCGCTTTTCTCTGTGCGCCAGTATCAGTGTCGGCAATTTGTTTCTGTCTATGTGTGTGTAGGTATTTAGGTGCGTTTCAATGTGTGCAGATTGTAATTGTTTACTATTAAGTTAACGGCAGCCCAAGCGGCAACAGCGGCAACAACGGCAACAATCGGTGGCAGTAACGGAGACAAAGCTGCTAATGTTGATGAGGTCGCTTTAAATTCTGGCATAGACCTTGCGTTGGTTACCTTTGACACTAATGCCCTTATCCCTGCCACAACCCCACACACACACACACACACACACACACACACACACAGACACTTAGATAAATATCTCATTATTGTTGCCATGCCAAGTCGCTTAGGCAGTTTGGCATGTTGCGTAAGTTTATTGGCAATTTAATTGATTTCATTTGCTTGCTTTATTCGAATAAGAGATAGACAGAGAGGGGAGAGAGAGAGAGAGGGAGAGAGCGCACAATTTAATTGCAATGTACAGCGACACTTGAAGTAATTAAATGCTTGGCTTTTGTTGCATAATTGAATACATGTCTCCAGGCTGACTGACTGCGCTTTAAAGCGATGTCTCTGTTATCACAACACGCATACGCCGCGTGTGTCGCGCATTTAAATTCCGCCAAGGGCCGAGCGTGACAGAGGAGGGGGAAGGGTGGTGTGCGATGGGGAAACACAATAAACAACAAGCTGCAACAGCCGTTGTTTACATATTTAATTTGGCACGACACGACACACCTTGCCCAAGGCTCAATCCGTGCCCAAAACCAAAACCAAAGCCCGAAAAAGAAAAGGCAAAAGGAAAAGAAAAGGAAAAAGGGTCAACATTGTGATGGTCGCCTTGGCACTGATTTCTTTCTATTAAAATTTTAGCTTACGACATGGCTATGCGTGATGTGGCCCACACTTAAGGGCTGAAAGGAACAAAACAGAACAAGAACTGATAAAAATGTCAACACACAATTGATTCTCGCACTTTGCTTGGACCTGGACTTGGGGCTAAGACGCAGGAATAGGAATAGGAATAGGAATGGGAACAGGAATAGGAGAAGGCCTGGACTCGACTCGGATCTCAGCAAGTTGGCATCACGTTTGTTGTTTGATTTTATTGAGCCACATTTTTGTTGTCGTTGTTGTTGCCTCACATCCTTCGTCCGGGTTGTGTTTTTATATATAGTATATTCTACCCTCTGATGTTTCCGATGTTGGCCATGTCCTGTTTTGGGAGTCGCTGTTATTTAGGCGACGACCCGGGCAGCAATTGTTTACAGCTTTTGGGCTTGATAGGAATTGGCAACATGCTTTGCATGAAATCACGTCGTCATCAGGCTGACATTACGAGTGTGTCCATGGGATTAAAGCATCGAATTGCCACTTTCAATTTATCGCCCAAGTTGCAAAGTGTGATTTTTATTGATGCTCAACTTTGTTTTTAAGACCTGCCACTGCCACTGACACTTCCATTGCCACTGCCCCTGCCCCTGCCGCAGAGACTTTAACTTTGACTTTGACGCTTAGGCTTTAGCTACTTACTAATACTTTTTATCAACTGTGTTAACTGTTCACTGTTCAGTGTTGCCTGTTGCCCTGCTCCCTGCTCCCTGCTCACTTTGTTGCTCTGCTCGGGAATGTATGCAAATGTATTATGAGAGAGCAGCTGCGTCTGCAGTTTTCATTATCTCGAACCCAACTCAGTCCGGGCTTTGGATTAAAACTTTATTTGCATAAGCTTTGAAAATAATATCAAATATTTTGCATTTAATTATCATGTTTATGCAGAGAGCGGAGCGAAGCGTTTTCTAACTTTTCACGCCCACAACAGCAGCAGCAACAACAACAGCGGCAGCAGCGGCAGTAACATCATCAGCAACAATACGAACAACAACAATATCAGCAACATCAGCAACAACAGTAGCAAAAACATCGCTCAGACAACTGGCCAAGGCAGTAAGCAAAGAACAATAACAACATTTGAATGGAATTTCACAGCAAATAAAAGTTTATCCGTATACTCGTATGCATACAGGTGCAACCGGGTTGCAGGTGAGGTTGCTACTGCCTCCGACGCTGCCAGTGGCAGTATCAGGTGGGCATGGCTCTCGCCCACATGCCGCCAAACTTAATTGCAACGTAATACGTGCGTAAGTTTGTATATTTTTAGCGTCAATTAAGTTTCAGCTCTCAGATACTACCCAAGTTGTTGTTGTTGCTCGAATCTTTCTCGCTGTCGTCGTTGTTGTTGTTGTTGTTGTTGCAGTAGTTGTTGCCATTGCCGTCTGTCGTTGTCGCAAGTTTTAAAGCAGATTCTCATTACGCGATTGTAAAAGTTTTAATGCTGTTCTTTTGTAAGTTGCCCACCCGCTTCAGGACTTGCCCCACTTGCACCACTTGTCCCTGCCCCATCCGCTTCCCCTTCATCCACTGCATTCCCTTGCTCTGTCAGCTCATTGTTTTTTCTGCTGCTGCTGCTGCTGCTGCCTGTTGCCAGTTGCTGTTATTGTTGCCTGATTTATGTGATAATTTCAGCTCGACTTCGACTCATATGCGTTCTGGGTCCCGGATGCGTGCAGGATATGAGCCACTTTTACAGCCATACTTCGTAGTTGTTGCTGCCTTTGTTATTGTTGCTGCTGCTGATGTTGTTGTTTATTTTGCGTGCGTCTTTTGGCGCTGCAACTTATTTTTATGTTTGCGCTACATGGCAGGAAGTAATCATCTTGATGGCTGTTAAAATTTATAGCGTATTTTGTCTCTTGCCCCACCTACAAAGCACCCACGTTCTCTCTCTCTCTCTCTCTCTCCATCTCTGTCATCATTTGTCTCTTTCTTTTTGTAATGAACTACACGATTTTGACATTAAAGCAGACGGCGCCAAGCAAAAACCTTAAGAACAATTGCTAAGCAAATTCACAGCCGCCGGTTGGCGACAAAACCGAATTGCAAATGGGCGTTGCCCTTGGCGAGGGCGTGACTTTCTAGCTAAATCTCGGGCAGGTGTGAGATGTGGTCGTGTGTGTGTGTGTGTATGTGAGTGTGTGTGTGTGCCACAGACAGCTTAACATAGCCTTAATGCTGTTTAACTCAACTGTCGCTAACGCTTTTAACCTGAGGTTAAATTTTCAATTTGCTTTTGCGCTCGTATGCTACCCGTATACCGTTTGCCGGCTCAGACAAAACCCCAAACCAACAACCAACCAACCAACCCATCCCATCCCATCCCATCCTATCCCATCCCATTTCATAGCAAACCATAGCAAACCGTATAAAACCAGACGACAACAACGCTTTTATCTATTCTCCTGTATGTGTGCACACAGATACTTTACATATACACATACTATACGTCTTTGTATTGTACACACATATGGTATAGTATGTATGTATTTCGCCAAATGCCTAGAGCATTATGTGTGCCACAGCAAATTACTCGCAAGTTCTTGTTCTACTCTAGCCCAGAGTTTTATAATTCTCTGAACAAGTTTGATTATGACTTAATTGTTAGACTAATATGTATAATTTAAATGGATATTTTGATAATTCATTGGAACTTATCTAAACGAACTGAATAACAAATAACTGTAGTTTTCGATTCAAAATACCTATAAATTGAGTATTACACTTATAACAATAATGAATGTCGTAATATTTAAAATGACCAAGAGAACAATCTTTTAAATTAATTACTCTTTAAAATTGACCGTGATTATTCCATAATTTCATACTTTGCGTCGATGTTATTTATTAAAGAAGAGGTCATATGATTCCCCAGGCCATAAACGACTAATATGTGAAACTTTACGGATGTTGTGTATTTTTAATAGACTTCTGTTTGTAAACTAAAAAAATTATATGTTTATACCTTTAACTTGTGTTTTAAATAGCGGGTATAAAAAAGAAAACCTCTATCATCATTAAAATATTGAGTTTGTCCAGAGATGAAAACAGTAATACCCAGCAAAGTTTTAGCAAGAAGTCATCTAACTTCCTGCTCTACATGTATCTATTTACGCATGGTATTGATTGTCGACCACCCTTGATTAAATCCTTCGCATTTGCTTGATTTCGTGTATCGATTAATTACTCTGCACTTCTAATTGTGCGTATTTTATTTGTTTATTTTAGATTAAGAATTGACTGGACTGAAATGGTAATAAGGATATGTTGGCTTCGGTGTGTGCTGTGTGCAGTTATAAAGCTTTCACTTGGCTGCTTTATATTGGAAAGCCAGGACGAAAATTTCTCATCTTGAGGCACGTGCTCCTGTCGGAGTTGTGCACTTGACTTTGGACTGCAAAAATGTTAAATTAAATTAATTCTATTGAATTTTATTAGGTTTCGCCTAAGCGACGACAACGTCCCCCAATTCCAAGGACACCCACGCACACACACACACCCACAGACACCCACACTCTGGCAGATTTAAAGCGTTTGGCCTGAACTCGAATCTCCAAACTGAAAACTCGACAAACTGTTGGAAGTAAAGTTGCGAATTTCTGCTCATTCCAATGAATTCGCCTCATAATGTGCGATAGTGTGAGGGTCTTTATAATTCAATTTGTTGCTGAAAGTTGTGAAAAGTTTCATATTTCGAATATTCACCAATTAATATAATCTGACTCAAACCTTCTGCTAATATTGAATACAGATTTCAGCTTTCATTTTATGAAGCTTAATGCTTCAACTATTTAAAGAGCAGCGATGAAAAGCTGTTGATTATGCCGAGGAAAAAACTAATGTCAAGGCGAATGCACTTTGTTTCAACTTCTTTTCATATCCGTTTCCGCTTAATGGCATAACGAACAAATTACTATATGTGTGTGTGTGTGTGTGCGTGTGTGTTTTTTTGGGACTAATTGACCGTGTTAGCAATGCTAATGAAAATTCATTAGCCAATTTGTTGAAAAGCAGTTTCACATTTCATTTAATTAAAGCTGATAAATATTGCTTTGACCATTAAGCTGCTTGGCGATTTCACTGTCGCTTTTTACGTCTCAGAATGATTCAAGGATGAAAATGCTGGAGGGCACTGTGGAAACGGCTTCCTTTAATGCTGTAAATGACACGAAGTCACGTGTTAGAATTTGCGACTTTGGCGCTTGTTAACGGTTGCCTCTCCTAAGTAATGCCTAAAACGTATTCGGTGTATGCGGCAAAGTGACATTTAAGTTGGCAGGAGCCAACAAAACATTTCATAACGTCGTCCATTCCTTTCACTCTTGCCGTTCTCCGCTCCCCGCTCCACGCTCCCGCTCTCTTGCCTCTCGTCTCTGGTTCTCTTTCCTTTCCATCACTCGCCGCATGGAAAGAAGTGTGTGCAACAACGGCCAATACAAAAGTCACTAAATCTCAAAAAGGAAAACCAATTACGGCCATTACCACATGTGGCAATTACATACAAGGAAGCCCCCCCCCCCTTCCCCATCCCCATCCCCTTTCCCCTCAAGTCGAACTTACAACGTTTCTCTCTGTGCACGCGTCGAAACAGCAAAGTCTCATTAGTTGGCCGCAAAACGAGTGACGACGGACGAAGGACGCAGGACACAGGACACACGACTCACGACTAGCAAGGACTTTCCCAAACAGGACAGGCAGGTCGAACCACCCCCCCCTTATTCTATATATGGATATGGATACGGATATGGATGGTTGCCATTGGTAATGACGCTTAGTATTATGGCAAAGATGATGGCCAACAGTTGCTGGCGTAACTCAGTTGCGCATGTTCCTCCTGTTGCTGCTTTAATGGACGTCAGGTGAACTCCGGTTGTAGCTAATGGAGCTGCCCCCTCCCCCCAGCCTCACCCCACCCCATCCAATCCCATTTGCTCTTTGTTTTCCTCTGATGTGCTTAATCAATTTGAGGCTTTGCTATATTTTTTGAGTGCATTTCTCGTATTTTCATTTATTGCCGCGATATGCAAAGCAAATATGAAAACCCTGTGCTATACACACCTACATACATATATGGTATTTTTTTAGAGCTGCCCGTTTAATGCGTGGCGAAATCATTTCGCTCCAATTCGCCGAGCGTACGCGTATAAAAAAATAATTTATAAAAAATATGCATATTTTAAAATAACAGCTGGCACAATTGTATACCCATCACAGGCCAAACTAATCGAATAGGGTATTCTATTAGTTTAGCTTCTAGCTTATTTTATTACTACAACTTTTCCATATTTTAATTACCATTCTAACAATACTTAATTTACTTTGTTTACCTATTTAAAATATAAATGTTGATTGTTAAATACACAAAATTAATATTGAAAGAAGCGAAAATTATGTTTATACCGATTTTATTATTTTAATAAATTCTTATAAGTCGATTTAGGGAACTCAACGGATCTGGAATCTCATTCTGTTCGATTGCTTGTGTGGGAGTAAATATCAAATTTAAATTTTATAGTACACATATTTTTATAGGATTCAAGGAGTAACTTTCGATCGAATAAATTTTGCTCTGTTGCTTTTTGGCAAAATTCATTTAGCGAATTGTTTGCCTGCAGCCGTAAATTGACGCTAGTAAAAAATTTAGTTGCGCAAGGCCATTGAACGGGCGGCATGTCGCAACATGTCGCAACATGTGTGCGTGTTTACAGGAACAACATGGAAAATCAACATCGCGACATGCAAGTTTCATGATATTTCATAGTTTATGCACAGCCGAGATGATCTATGTTATTCGCATACATATACCACAATATGTATGTGTTTGTGCGTATTTTTATACTTGTTTATCCATATGTATTTGTGTGTCGAACTCGGATTTCAGCACATGCAAAAAGCTATTAACAATGGCATGGCGTGGCACGGTCGTATCCCGGCTCGACATTGTCTCATTAGCATATTGCGTGGCCGACGCCTATTTGGGAATATCGATAAAGTTCGTTAAAAAGATTGAAATGTGCGATTTGAGGCGATTTACTCTTAGTCGATGTGGAGTCGAGGGAGTGACAGTGCTGTGCTGGGGGCGGGGGCGGGGGCGGGGGCGGGGGCGGGGGGGTAGATGCTTCCGAACAAGGGTTGTTCACCCAACTGCAAAGGGAGAGCGAAAGAGAGAGAGAGAGGGGAAGGATAGGGACGCTGTTTTGACACTTGTCACCATTAAGCTAAGCAGCGCCAACAAGCGAATGTAGCGGAAGGGGGTGACTTTATGTGTGTGTGTGTGTGTGTGACAATTTTTCTCCTTCTCCTTCCACCCTCCCTTCTTCTTCCAGGCTTTAAACTCTGGCAAGCGCTCTGACATCGTTCGTTGTTGCTGGCTGTGATGCTTTTTAAGTCAGTTTAAGATTCTTGCAGCCAAGTGACAGCCACTGACAACGAACACGGGATCTGTGTATTGGGGGCACATGTCCCCCAACCCCCACCCCCTCACATGGCCCGACTCTGTTTCTCGCGCTTCCCCCTCCCCCCTTCCCCTGCTCTTTGCGTTCTCTTAGTCATTTTGGTAGCTCGACGCGGATTACGTTTTTATCCTTGCGTCTCCCTGAAACACTTTCACAGCCAATTTTATTATGCGCTCGCGTTTCGTTCCCCTTTGTGATGTTGTTGGTTCTGTTGCTGTTGTTGTTGTTGTTGTTGTTGTTGCTCTGTTTGTTGTTGTTTTGTTGTGCATTTTTATGCCGCATATAAATAAATCTGTTAGTAGTGCATGTTTACGACTTTTTAAGCCTGGATCTAAACGGGACAGCACTGTGCTACCAAAGGGGACAAGGGGCTGGTGTAAGGGGAGGGGTGGGGGGAGGGGTAGGGGTATTCTGTCAACGTGTGCATAAGCGTCAATTTTATGCACACTTCGCTGTGTAAATAGCGTAAAATGTTGTTGCAAATAGCGTTCCAAAATGTGTATTAAAGCGAAGCAACTGCTTTCGATTTATGCTAATCTTGCAATGAAAGTTGACGAAATGCGAATACCAGAGAGAATGCGAGAGAAGGCATCTAGTCCGTGTTGTTGTTGTTGTTGCTGATGTAATTGACTGTCCGGTCCCGAAGTGTCGGAGCGTCAATTGGCCAGCAATTCAAAGTTAAGCACCGGTCAAATGCATACATATGAACACGTATATACAGATATATATAAACACGGAGAGATATAACTTGAAAGTGAAACTAAAACGTTGCCTGCAGAAGGTGGAGGTAAAGGTACAGGTGAGGGGCGAAGGGTGTGGGCTGCGGGTGATGGGTGCCAACTGGCTGGATGTGTATTTTATGCCCTGCACTTGAGTGCGTAATTTTATGAGGCGCTTTTCGCTTTTATTAGCAGCGCCGACAATAAACTGTTTATGTTTATTATTTGCTGATGACCTACGTGCAAAAGGGCGCTCCAGAAAAAATACAAAAGAGAAGAAATGAAACAACTCAACAGCCTAAATAGTGGCCGAGCACAAAATGAATCACTTACGGTCATTTGCCAGCTATACAGCAACAACAAGCACAACAACAACAGCAACAACTACTACCCAACAAACTGAACAACTTTCGGAATTATTTGGCATCGCTTTGAGTAGTAAAACCGGAAAGAGCGCCCGTGGGTAGACTACGTAAATTACAAATTAGCAATCACACTAAATCTGCGAAAGGCTGGATGGTTGGGAGGGGAGAGGGAGGGGGGGGAGGTCTGTGGCAATAAATTGACTCAAACATAGGCGGGCCAAAAACGAAAACTTTTCATATTCAAAGCGTCAACTCATTAAACTGCTGTCTGAAACTACACAGACCCAACTGGAATCAAATGAAGCACGAAAAACAAATCAAAGTCGCACACACACACACACACACACATATATATATATATATATATATATATAGATAGACACAGCATCCCAGTCTCACACACACACAGAGAGTAAGGTGTAATCGCTGTCGGAAACGGATGCGTGTGCGTTGAGCAATTTGAAAGCGGAAATCAAAAATTGACCTTAAGCTGCAACGCTGAATGAACAGCGTGGAAATGTAACGACGGGGACTGTGGTGTCGAGACGGGGGAAGGGGCGAAGAAGGGAAGGAATGTGGCCGGAGAAAGCAGTTAGTCGACGTCTGGGCCATTAAATCGACACCTAGTGCGGATAGCGATGGAAGCGAAATGAAGTATAAAAGTAGCAGAATAATAAAAATTTATTGAGAAATAAAAAACAATTTAATTTATTAGTATTTAGTGTAAAAGGAAATAATCGATGTTATAAATTTTTGATGCCAGGCCAAGCAGCTACTTGCCTTTATATACATGCCAAGTGGTTCATGGCTCATTCCTGCTGTCTATGTGTGGGTGTGTGTGTGAGAGTGTGTGTGGAGTGTATGTAGGAGTACAGTTAAGAGGCACATCGAAAACAAATGAATTGGAATACTCGAACGTTGGCAGCTCACCACCAAAATAAAACGGATATGTTGCCGGAAACGTGTATGTGAATCTATGTGTGTGTGCGTGTGTGCAAGCGGCAAGTACGTGTCTACTTGTGTGAGTTAGTGTTTTAGAAATTCGGCTCGGATGTTAAGTTCAAATGCTTATCAAGTGTGTAGATCTTACTTATGAGTTTAACGGCCAGACCAGAGGCAGGCCACAAAAACCCAGAGAGAAAAGGCAAGGGAACTAAAGAAAATCCATGCCAAGTGGGGAAGTGGGGAAGAGGGAAGAGGAAGAGGGAAGGAAGGACCAAATTTGTTGGCTGTCGGAGGCCCCGGATAATTTAATTTATTGTTTTCTCTGTTAAATGATGCTCAAGAGTATAATTCGAAGGCAGAGAACGCAACGCGACTAATGTGCGCACAAATTGGCCGATGTCGAGAACCGGATATCGACCAGTCTATGACCTTTGATGAGTGCAAAGAGTCCTGACTGAATGACACACTGACTGACTCACTGACTGACTGACTCGCTGACTGACTGACACGCTGACTGACTGACTAACTATTTCACTTGATGACAGCACTTGCTGGAGCATAAAGTTAAGTATTCCTGCTGATGGGCTTTAAAACCGCCGCACACGATGTTGTCTGCACTAAATATGCAAATGTTGTTGTGCCAAACTCGTTGTGAGCGCGCACTGAGCGAAAACAATGCACATTTTAATTTTAGCCTAGTTTGTTGCCACAAAACAAGGCAACTACAGCAACAGCAACAGCAACAGCAACACAATTCAAACAGGCAACAGCAGCGTTGGCAGGACTGCAGGATATGTGCCAATAAAAAGTTTGGCAAACAAAGTTGGCGTCACAAAACTGTTACTGCAACGGCAACGGCAACGTCGGCGGCAACGTCGGCAGCGGCAGCGGCAACAAACTGCGGCGTGAGAACCCAAAAATTAGTGGCCTCGTATCTTACCGTTCCACATTTCCTGCCACACAATCCGCACGTTGTTGAAGCCAACCTGATTTCCAGCCCGAGCACGAGTTGGCCTTAAATAACCGACTTAATTAAACTTAATTTGTGTGTTTTACTTTGGAGCTCTGTTTAAATTGCAAGTCGCCTGCTGAATTGTCAGAAATTTTTAACTGTCGCAGACAGTCGACCAATTGGTGGGGAAGGTAGAGGAAAGAGGAAAGGAGTTAGGGGCATGGGGCATGGGGCATAGGGTACATAAACGCTACATAAATAATGCAATTTATGTGAACCGCATAAAGAAATGTGCTGTGCCAGACACAGACACCAAGGCACTTGTAATATGCATGTCTATATAGTATGTATGTAATTTGTATGCAACTTTTTTCCGCTGCCAGCTGCTTCTCCTTAAAGAATTCACACACACACACACACACACACACACACACGCAGGGAAGCTTAGAGAATCGAGATGCCTCAGATTGGTTGCTTTAAAGCGGGAAAAAGCAAAGTCGAACGAAAATCTCGGCACAATGCCCCAGAAAGTAGGCAGCAAAAAAATGTAAAGAGGAAACTTCCACAGTGCAAGTGGCAGATCGAGATTTAAGCAGGTTGACTCAGAATGCTTCACAAGGACCAGAAGGACTCGATGTGGATATATCTACACTGGCAACCGGACTGGCCAAATCCAGCCAAGCAACAATGTGTTTAATGCCGAGCGATTCCATACTTAAATTAATATCACAATACTAAACTCGACTGGGAGAGACCCTGCACTTTGTCTGCACAAAAGCTCATTTGTTTGGGATCACAAATATGTTAATGCCGTAAACCAAGATAATTATTCTATCTCCGTTTTAATAACTCGATTTATTTAATTATATAATGGACGTGTTTGTGATTATGATTATGATTTTAGGACATTTGACATTATTATTAAATTAAGCTCTATTAAATATTGGAAATCCTGTTTATAATAAGAGTTTCGATACAAGAGTTTTTAGGACAGGAGCAGACTAAAAACACTAAAGCATTAGCATTTGCTAATAATAATATCCTGTAAATTTAAAAAAACGTACATTTTCAATTGTAAAAGCGAGGACTTGAATTTGGCAGTAGATTTTGGGCTTAATGTAATGTATAATTTATTATTCCTTTTATTTTGTAATCAAATCAGTATCACCCTTCTTCCATTTAAGTACAGGGTCTAAAAATATTTGTCTATAATTTCATTGCCTTTCTTCTTATTTTGTTGTGGCCTTTTCCGCCTGTGATGATAAAGAACAGAGAGTCAGAGCTGGAGCTGGAGCTGGAGCTGGTGACGGTTGGGCTTGGCCAGTCGCTGGATTTTATGCAGACATGCCCACGCATTTTAATTAAGAAATTAAATTAAATACAAACTGATGCGTAACAGATTCCTCGTTACTAATTAAAATTCAATTTCTTGCCATTAAAATGAGCTGCGGCGACGACAAGAGGCAGTCAGGACAACAACAGCAACAACACAACAACCATAACAGTAACAGTAATAATATGAACAACAACAACAACTACAACTACAATAACAGCTGCTACAGCGTCAATTACAAGCGAAAAACCCTTCGCATCGGATACACAGAAAACATCGCTGAACACTGAAATAGCAACATCAACAGCAACAGCAACAGTAATTGAGGCGTGGCCACGTCTATTTGCCACACAGAGACGGCAAATTAAGCACGCAAAATTAATACGCAATAAAAAAGCAATAATAAAAGCCAAGTCGACTCGATTCGCCTCGACTCGACTGGAGAATGAAATAACTGAAAACAATTTGTAGTCTTTTGGCTCAGAGCAGCTCTTAACATTTATTTAATGTGCATATTGTTGTTGTTGTTTCTATTTTAAAATGAAAACAAAAAAAAAAACAGAAAAAAAGAAAGAAATTGAATTGAAGAAAGCAAGGAAAAGAAAGAAATCAAATAATTTGTTAATGGGCAGCAAATTGATAATGTGCCAAGTTCCTGCACAAAATTTCCTAATTAAAATTTTGATATTAAAGCAGACATTTGATTGATTCACTTCAAGTTTTAACAAAATGCTACCAGAGCTGTTCTAGTTGTTCTAGTTGTTGTAGTTATTGTAGTTGTTTCCTTTGTTCGTGGGGAAGGGGGAGTTGCGGTTAAGTGAATGCTGGGCGTGGCAACAGAGGGCAACATCAGAGAGCAGTTAAAGGAAAGCCGGTAAAAGGCGCCTGCAAGCTTGAAAGGTAAACAAAAGCTACAAAATACTTGAAGCAACTATGCCGAGGATTTCACTGCGAGCACCCTGTATACCTCCACCCCCTGCAGCTGTCAGCCCCTTGGCCAGTTTGAAGCAGAAACATTGTTCGCCATTTACCAGACTAAACGCCATAACAAAGCGAACCTTCGGAAGGGTAGGAGTTTGGAGAAGTGAGACCGGATTTTAGTGGGAGTGCAAGTGGACGTGGATCTGGATGTGGGGGAAAGGCAACCGCACAGACGTGCGAAAGGGGTAGCAAATTACTTAAGAAAACTGTTGTTGGCTTATTGGATTAGGCAGAAGGAAAGTAGGCGACCGAAAAGCATTTCAGATCTTTCAACGCACAATTACCAGCGGCTCTTTTATAATTTCTATAGCATCCGAGTATCCGGGCTGCAGGCCAACCGACCCACCAACCCACTGACCCACCGACCAACCAACAAATACTCAAAGCCGCAAATACTATACGATCTCGCGTCTTTAAGGCCAGCACACAACACACATTTTTAAGTTCTTGGTCGCAGTCAAGATTTCGCCGAGTTTGAGACGAACAAAATATTTGGCCATTTCAGTTGCTTTTCCCATTGGTGGCTTTCATTGTTTGGGCCACGGCCACGTCAAGTTGCGAGTTGTAGTATTTGTTTTTTAGCTGCCTGCCAACATCTCGAGTCATTGGTCGTTTTTCTCTGTGTGGCGCTTAGACCAAACGTCGCATTTTCCCTTGAGGCCTGTTTGGCGTATTGTTACACAATTTTGTTGAAATTTATTTACAGAGTTTATGCCACACAGAATCAACATTGAAGTTGGCACAATGGCAGCAAGCAACGTTCACCGCAAACGAACAAAAAAGAAACAAAAAACAGTAAACAAAATCAACAGCAACAGCAACAAGAACAACAACAACAAAAGGCAGCTAAAGACCAATATCGGTCCGAAATACTGCGCCAAGTTGTGCTTCTAAATTTCTATCCCTAGTGCATGAAAGTTGTCTCATGCCCCCTGCCCCCCGTGCCACATGCCACGTGCCACGTGCTCTGTATGCTAAACAGTAGCCTGCAAATATGTGAACACTCAGAAAAAAATGTTTGCAACGGTTTAGAAATTCCGCTTTCTTTTAAATCGCGATGATGGTTGGCAAACATTTATATATTTATGGCACATATTATTCTTAATGTTTAAAAAAAAAACGCAACAAATTTTTGTTTAAGAATTATAATTTCTTAAATATGTTTTACTTTGATTTTCACTTATTTCAAAATTATCACTTATTAAATTAATCAAATCTGCCTTTGAATTTGAAAGTGTGACAACAGAAATACATTTCTGCTTTATTGGCAACCCGTTTAAAGATAAAACATTTTCAAATTCCCAATTAAATAGCCTTTAATTGATGACGGCATTACTAAATTTGAGAAATTATTGCAGTCAAATTTATAAATAAATTTTCTGAGATTGGGAAATATTGAGACAACGTTTTTAAAAGATTTACTTGTTTCTGTTGGTAATGTTTTTATTATTATGGGTCCAAAGCACTGATATTTAGGAAAATTGTAGTAAGTTACAGAAAATATTAATCACTTAATTGTGTAATGTACTTTTATAAAAAGCAACTCGACTTTGTGCACAATTCAAAGTCGAATTTCTGAACTTGATCTGTTTTTCTGAGTGTATGGCTGTATGTATGTACGTAAGGGGAACACGGGGCGCGGAGTCGAGGTCAAAGTTGGGTCAGAGTTGGGTGTAGCATAAAGCACAAACAAGATAATAAGTTCATAAGTATTATTTGCAACATAATCTCGCGATTTGATTTAAAATTTGCAAACTTCAAATTGTGACAAAGTTTGCGACTTCCAAATACAGCTAAAAGTTGTCCAGAGGATTGACGAGCACTTCAAGTTAATTGGTTAGATTTGCGGTTGGACTAAGCTCTATTCAAATAAGAATTGATCTTTCGCTTCAACTTAACTTAACTCAATAAAAAGAGGGAGAGAGAGAGAGAGAGAGAGGGGAGACTTGAACGCTGATTACATCTTCATAATTCATAAACATCGCGACTTATTATGACCCTGGCCATAAGCAGGTTGGCCCAAAGGGCCTGTAGCTGTGTTGCTCCATTTGCCGCTGTTGTAGTGTAAACTTGGCTGCTTTGGCTAATTAATCACGCCAAGTTAAGTAAACAGCAGCTGCTTGCTTAGTGCAACTGCTGCTAATAGCATTTCATACTTTCGCTTGCCAGCGTGCTAACTTGGCCAACTTGTTCCGCTGACTGGGCCTGCAAACTTTCAACTTGACTGCCAGCTTCTAAGTGCGATTTATGAGTGCGAATGCGAGTTCGAGTTTAAGTTTGAGAGCGAGTGCGAGTGCGAGTGCGAGTTCGAGTGCAATGGGCAACTCAGTGGCAACTGAGCGAAATTTGTTTACAACTTAGGCGTTAATTGACACAACCACAGCCAGGGCCACAGTCAGAAGAGCAGCAACAACAGGACAACAGGACAACAGGACAAAACCAAACCAAAACCATTCAAATACAACACAAACACAACACAACAAAACTAAACAAAAGCAAGGCCAAGAGCCAAACTTGGTTACACAATTGGCTTCCTCAAAATGCAGGCAACAATTTTGCATTACAAACCGAGACCCCATGAAAAGTTTTCAAATGAAACTCAACACCTTCGCCAAGGTTGTTTTTACACTTTTTAAATACTTTTAATAAGCTCGACAGCTGCATTAGCTTCAGTTTCAGTTTAAGTTGAAGTTTCAGCTTCAGTTTCAGTTGAAGTTTCAGTTGCAGTGGCAGTTAATGACACGTTTTGAGGGGTAAAGTGCTGCATCATCTCTCCCCAGTTGAGAGGTCCCTTTCAGCCATAATAAAAAAAAGTAATTCCTAAAAGTGTAGTAAATCAATGTCGCAATAATCCGCACATAAGGCACTTTATCAATCAATGCAGAAAGGATTTAGTCGAAGTTTCTTTTATGTCAACGCCTCGACAAGGGAATGAGTCTCTTCTCCCTTTTCTATGACAAAGCACAATCGAGCACACCCAGGCATACACACACACACACACACAGACAGGCACACACACATACGTATCGCGTAAAGTAATAAGCGGTAAAACAAAGTAAGACTAAATAATACAGTAAATCACAAGCTAATGCCTCGCACACACAGATATCCTCACACACTTGGCAGGCATTGAAGCAATCAAATTAAATCCCAATCGCACACTTTGATAGATATAGACGGGTAACTTGGGTAACGACAAACGGCGATAAAGCGTTATGGTTCATTAGGCCCATCGAGTGCGAGGCGAAGACCGGTTAGACAACGGAGACAACGGAGACAACAGCGACAACGGTAACAACATCGATAACAATGGCAATGGTATTGTGAGGAGTTTACAATCAATGTGCACACACACACACACACACACACACATGTGTACGTATGTATGTATATATCATGTTAATGTCACACTCACCTACACACACTGAGAAGGGATTCAGAGGGTAGCTCAGCTGGGTAACAGAGGCTTAGGGGTGCTTCCAGCACATCCAGCACATAATGTCAATATCATTAAGTGTGCACCCATATGCTGGGATGGCAAGAGGACAATTTGATGGTGGGTCACCACTTGAACTCGCTGCAATTGTCACCCAATTGCAATTAGTTCCGCACTCGAGCGGATGTCAGATGTGACACTTGGCAAATATTTGCAGCAACAAAGCAACAAATTGCTAAGCTAAACATGCGTTCCCAAATTCCCGTTCCACTCAGAGCCATTCCACAAATAAAGAAAACATGTCGCGTATTTGACAAATCTGCTGCAATTGACCATTGTCACATGGCCCGATGCTGTTGCCAAACTATAGAATTGTATGCCAGGACATGTCTCATTATAGACTTGAGGGTGGCGACATCAGGACACGAAAATGGACACCTGCGTGCCGAAATAATGCATTGAAAATTTACCAAAACTTTTATGAATGAGTTAAAGAAGAGTTGGCGAATTGGCGACCAGCCTCGACTTGGCTCGGAAAAACTAATAATGAGCTTTCAATGTTAATAAGCCGAGGGGAAACTTCTCCGTCGAAAAGCGACAGCTGCAGTTCTTAGTTCTCGCCTCCAGTCACTGCCAGAGACAGAGACAGATAGAGAGAGAGAGAGAGAGAGAGAGAGAGGGAGGAGGGGAGGGACTTTGACAAAATCCCTTTTGTACGTAATTTCATTTCGCCGCCTGTCCCACTCAAGAAGTAATTTCCAAACTTTGTTAGGCATTTTTAAAGTCATTTATGGCGAACACTGACCAAAAAAAAAAGAAAAGAACTCAAGATAAGAAAAAGAATTTAGATGCCTCCGTTGATGAGCTACTGATGAGGCGACCGCTCGACTCTCAGACGGAGTCGATGACATCGCAGCACAAGTTGTCGGAGTTGGAGTTTATCAGCAAACATCCTCAGCGAAACTTTGCACTTGTCTTTTTTTGTTTCTTGTCGTCAGATAATAAAGAAAGAAAGAATCAAAGTACTATATGCTGCAAGACAAACGAGTGTGCCTGACTACTAGATACTCGTTATAGGAAAATACTTATTACTTATGCAATAAAATTCCACTGTTTAGTTCCGTTCAAATCCATTCCGTTCTGTCCATTCAAATAATCCTTTAGTAAAGTCAACAATAGCATGAATTACGAATACCCTGTCCTATCCATAAATATGAAAAGAATACATTAATGATTTCCCGCCTTTTCATAGAGTTCCACTGAATTGTAATGATGAAAAAAATATCTCCCTGAATATGAAATGAAGCAGCTGGACAAATGTCGCTCTCTCCTCCCTCTTCCTCGTCTCCCTGCCGAGGAGGATAATAATAATAAAGTCACTTCGCCTTAACGCTGAACTTGGTGTGGCAGCAGCTGTAAGTCTTCTTCGCCTCCTCCTTTTTCTCCTTCTTCTTCTCCTTGTTTCGCCCCCATCGTTTACGGCCATTGTGCGACAGCTGGCGTTGAACTTAAATTAGCCTGTACAGTGTACACTCTACACACACAATCCTCTTTTCACAGCGGCCAGCCAAAGTTCTTATCAGTGAATTTATCTTTCATATGGCAATGCGGCAAGTGGCAAGCGGCAAGCGGCAAGTGGCGAGTGGCAACTGTTTGTGGACGCGAATTACTTTGCATTGGGCAATTTATTGCAACCACTAACAGGCGGCGGGGTGGCAATGGTATGAGATGAGATGAGATGAGATGAGTGGAGTGGAGTGAAGTGTTTTGATACTGTCGCCAAAATAAACATTTTATCATAAAGAGATTAAACGCCGATAAGCTGAGACTGAATCGGGGACTGGAACTGCGACTGCGACTGGGACTGGGACTGAGACCCTCCTTGTCTTTTGTATTTTGATTTACGATTTGTGCTGCTGAATGTCCCAAAATAATGTCCAGCAATTTCGCATGCGGTGAAATTAATTTGAAACATTTGCCAAGTGGCAAAGGGAATAAGGAGAAGATAGAAGGGAGTACTGAGAATAGAAAGGGAATATTCCTTGGGGAGTTACCTGATCATAGAATAGACCAGGTTACCTGTCCCTATCTGGCAATTGCAGCTGTCTCCAAGCTGCTTTCATCTGCAAACTTCAGGAGAGCCGCAAAATGGCCACATCCCAAGGGCAACACTCGACTCGCTGGTGCAGCTAGCAAAAATGAAGGTAATCTATTTGCCAGCCCAGTGGGCCTGGGGCCATTCAGGCTGCACTCAATGTCAGTTAAATCCCGACGCTGCTTTACGACACACTACCCCACAACCTCTCAACCCATTTTCATGCCCTCTAACCGCTACCTCATCTTGTCCCGACAAATGTCTAAAGATAAAGCTGCAAAAATATTTTAACATCCTTTGGCAACATGCCGACATCCCTTGCCCTGTCCAAGCCAACCCCCCCCAACCCCCAACCCACAACTTAGCCAGTGCAGAGTCTGGCCACACCCACATCCAGACCACAGATGCAGTGCGTCTGTTGTTGCTGTCTGGTTAGTAAGTGGGTCCAGCAGCCGCAACTCAACCTGCACTAAACAAAGTCTTTGTGTGCGAAATTTTCATATTTTATGTACGAGTTGAGAGCTGTCGGAAAAACAGAGAAAGCGTACAAGCAAAAAAAGAAAAAAATATATATTTGCCACAAAATAGTTGCAATTGTTGTTATTATTTTTGTTGTGTGTTGTGTTTCTTCAGTGACTGTCCATGTCAATTTGGCCAACTAGACGAAGTGCTTCTCCCACTCGTGCTCTGAAAGAGCTGCTGACAAATCCAATGATAATTTGCAACAAATTAAAATTACTATGCCGTTGGCCGACATTAACAGTGGAGAGCCGTAGCAGTTACTTAGTTAGGGCCGCATTGTAGCCAAATCTCAGACTCCGACTCCGACTATTTCCCAGCTCCTGCTCCTGCTCCTGCTCCAGCTGCAGCTCGTAATGAAATGGCTTTTTGAAGCAGACTCCACAGTTCAGAAAACAAAATGAAAGTGCTCGACGCACAGAAATGCTAATGAATTGCAGCTGCTGCTGCAGTCAGTCAACCAGCCAGTCAGTCAGTCAGTCAGTCAGTCAGTCCATCAGTCAGTCGGTCCATGAGTCCGTCTGTTTGTCAGTTCGTCAACTGGAGAGGCTGTGCGGCAATGAAAGTTACTTTATTTTATTACCAACTTGTTGGCCAAGCCTTTTAGCCACAAACTAAATATGCTTCCTTGCGACAACTGATAACTAGCAATTTAATTATCCCATTTAACTTGACCGAGGTAACACAATTTATCCATTTAGACCACTAAATTATGCAATCAGCAGTTCATTGAACGAACACAACTTATTTTTATCAAATAATCCCAACCACAGCTGTAGATATATATACACATATCAGGTTTGTCCGAAAGTAGAATAAAGTCAGTTGTCAAATATTTATTTGTAGCACATGTGATGCTGTCTGTCTGTCATCTGTCGAATATTGACCGCTTTCAGATTGGCCACGGTCAGATCATTTTACACGTCGTCTACAATATTCGGCATATCTTAAAAGAACGTTTGGATCAGTCAAAGTTCAAACTTGAAAGAAAGTTGTCCTTATGCCAAAGACATAAATACCTTACCTTACAGACCGATCGGCAATTTAGGATATGTTGTAGTCTGTTGTAGTCAACAAATTTTCAACAAAACAAAGAACATATACTTAAAAGAATAATTAAGTTTGGCAAAATAGTTTAGTCCGATTAAAAAGGTCCGCTTTGAAAAGAAATGAAGTGCAGTCTATTTATTAGCTTTTGAAAGTTAAATACTCTTTAAAGTGTTTTCATACATAAGGTTGATTCTTAACGGTGCTCTGAATTGAAAACATGGAAATATCTAATTTGCCTTATTTATTTATAACATATGTGTTGAAAAAAGGTATTTTGTAGCTACTTTAGACACCAGAGTTATATAAACTTATAGATATTCAACCCATTGCTGAGTTGATTATTATCTATTATCCTACTAATTCGCATAATGATCGGTCTAACATAACCGCAGTTATAACAGTCTAATCTTGAAATTTAAATCTAGAAATTTCTAAAGGGTATTCCTAATGTCTGGGCCTCGACATTAACTGGTATTACACTTTTAAAAATGATCTATTAAATTCAATGTTTTTAAAGAGTTTACCTAAAGTGGATTTTTAAAACATAGAAGTAATTCCAGCTTCCTGCATTGATCTAATCTGTGTGTTTGATGCATATAGGACGGAAGGATGTGACGGCCTTAAATAGAGCACGAAAGGAGCATAAAATTACTGAGAGGACACATCAAAGCTGTGGTCAAGACTGAGAACCAAAGGACTACTTAGCAAGGGTCTAATGGCTCTGATGCCTCTGATGACTGTGATGGCTCTGATGAGTCCGTTGCTAGGCAGCCACAAAGCAGCTTTAACCCAGTTGCCGTTGTTGCTGTGAATGTTGCTGTTGCTTGGGCAAATATCGCATGAGTCTTAGCCACATGCAGTGGATGGCCAATAAGCAGAGCCATGGGCCACAGTATTGTCTGCTTTTGAGTGCAGCAATAAACTTGAATCGTTTACACCACATCCTCATACGGTCCTGAATTCCCAGTGAGACACAAGCACACAACGGCAGTGAGGACGAGGGTGAAGAGTGAGGGAGAATGAAAGAGAGAAAAGAGAGAGAGAGAATAAAGTCCTTCTCGGTGCGACTAATGTCAAGTCTTCACATTCATGACAATAAAATTTTACTCCTTACTGCGTGTTAAATTGCATACCACTCTACCTCATTCTCTATCTTTTTCTCTCTCTTTCTCTATCTCTCTCTGTCTCTGTGCCACTCACAGTCTGTTCGTTTGTTTGTTTGCTGTTGGACTGATGTCTTTAGTAGATTTGTGTGGCTTCGTTTTATGTGCAAGCTTTAATTGTCAATAAAATAATCATTTGCAAACATTTTGCCACTGCAACCGCAGCACGTGCCGAAATACAAGCGTAAAGTATGTAAAGCGGCAAATTTTTATCAATAAATGATTGAGCACAAGTTTATTGATGAGGGGGAGGAAGTGAAAGCCACAGTCATATTGCATCTGTAAGAGTTGAGCGGAAAGCGTTGGAGAAACTGAAGGAGTTGGCGATGCTCGAGGGCTGCTCTTCAAGTTATTGACGAGATAAAGTTGAAGATTTTTGTGTGCATTTTGTGAAGTGGCAGAACGAGCCCATAATGATTTAAGTCATCCAAGCCAAGCCAGCCAAGCCAGCCAGTGGAGGAGCCGAGAAGCCGAGGAGCGTCAGTAGAGAGCAGACGTGGCCAAAGATGATGACGTTGAGATGTTGACGCTGAGATGGCACCACCCGATGCTGAGTGTTTCGGTGGAGCCCGGGCAGCCACAGGATGCCAAGGACTTAAGGTCCTCCTACTCTTCCAGTTGTTCCAGATGTAGGTGTATGTGCTTGTGTGAGTGTTTGTGTTGTGTATGTGTTGGCAGGTCTAGTTTATTTGCTCAAATGCCGCTCGTTTGCTCATGACACCAGCAGCAGGAGTGCAAAAAAAGGGAGAGGCAAGAAGGAAGAAAAGCAATAAAGAGCCATGCGATGAGGAAAAAGAAAACATTGTGGCCAAACAACAATGGCAACAGCGCAACGCACACTTTGCACACAGACACATGTACACATACGCATACATACTCGTACACACAGGCGCACACACACCTACACTGTGTGTCACACACCCAGGACACAACAGCAGAGAACACAACCCATCGATTTTCACTTGAGCGAGAAACGCTGCTAAGCAATTCTCTGGAGTCGTTCAAACAAATGCGCGTAAATTTTGCTTAGCGCAAGTGCAAATACTTGACACAGCCGCACCTACAATAAGTGGATAGCACGAGCCACACAATGCTGAACGCAAAGATACCCTGTAACGCCAAATCAACTTACGAGTCATTCAATCAAGGAAGTGCTGAAATAAACATACAATTTGTAACTCCGAACTACTTTTTTTAACCTTTGTTAATATTTTGCTAATACTTTTAGATTTCATATTTAGATTATTACCAAGACAGTTGTTTAACAAAATATTAAACTGTGTTAATTTTCAAACTGCAATTCTACTTACGTGACAAGTCGGCAATTCTAACTAGGATGCCAAGTTATCTGACTTAAAGAACAAGGAAAAAAATGGTTAGCTAAAAAAGAAACTATAAATTAGAAAAATATAGAGTTCATTCTTGATTCTACCTAGTTTTAAAAAATTCTAAAAGTTACGCGTTGCTTATTTTTAAGATAAGTTCCACAGCTTAGTAAAAATATTATAATTTTAAACTTCTAATTTGTGGCTTCCAAATTGCTTTCGAAGTAAAAAAATATCCCAATATTAGTTTTCATGCTAATCGTTGAATTATTTCCCTAATTTTATTTCCAAGCTTTAAACAATTAATTGATAATTCTAAATGATAAACAGAGAAATTGTCAAGAAGCAAATTCTTTAACAATGGAAGTAAGTTTTATTTTGTCTGGAAGAAAGGATATGATAAAGGGTGAAACTCAAAGGAAACTCTGAGAGTCGCAATCCTTTAAATTTACATTTGTTGGCATTTTAGTCATATGTCAATATTCTTTTTTGAGGTTTTTGTGGGCGTAACTTTAACGGTTGACTTGCCTTATCGCAGTCCTTGCTCAGCCACGCCCACTCAAAGTTAAGAGTTTATCATTTTTTGCTTAGTCTACTGCCTTTCACCTGATTTATTTGCATCTGCTTGCCAAACCAGTTAATAAATTTCAGTTACATTGAACTGTTATCTAAGACAGGTATAGAAAGTTTTAGGAAATCGAAAGTTTTGTGAAAGTTTCGCAAGTAAATCGCATACCTCTGTCAAGTTGATTAGCAGAGGTAGACAGCTCCGATAAGACCCAAATAATATTTTCGATAACGCAGTAAGCTTTTGGGTCGAAGATAATAATATTGCTCTGTAATTTCTGACACAAATATTAAAACGGAAAGAATTCTCTTAGATTAGTTTTGCATTCATAAAAAGATTTTCACTACATTACAGTCAGAAAAAGAAGCAACAAAGGGGGGTTGTGATTGGTGTTGGGGATGGAGTCGGGGGTGGAGTTGGGATGGGGTTGGGGACAGCCGCAAATGCAAATATTTGAAGCATCAGCAAAAAAGCTGGCGGCGGATAGAAAAAACCAAACTCAACTCAACTAACTACAAAACCGAAATAATTGTTACTGACACTGACACAACTTCTGATGCTGTTGCTGCTGCTGCTGTTGCTGCTGCTGTTGCTGCAATTGCTGATAGCTCAGGCAAACGTCCCGCAGCAATTGAAACAACAGCGAATGGATAGCGGGTGGATAGCGTAGATTTTGGTTAGCAATGCAGTGTCAGTCGATGGATGGTTGGGTGGTTGGGTGGCTGAGTGGTGCAGTGGTTGCTGTGTAAACTCGCCAACACAAAGTAAAGTTATTTGCGGTTCATTATTCACTTTTGGATTTTATTTCCTTGTGGTTCACTCAGACAGCGATGACTGCGACTGCGACGGCATCACGATCGAAACAACTGATGGACAGCAGATTGAAGTCTGTCTACAGCACGTCGATGCTGCTACCGTTTGTTAACTCCCCCCTTCTCACCCTCACAACCGTTGCAACATGACTTGGCAATGCTAAACGTAAATGGGAAGGGAAATGGAAATGGGAATGGAAAGTGGAGCGAGTTGTAGGTTGCGGGGTCCTGGGGCGGTTGCATAGCGACATTTAAAGAGAAAATTTTGCTTGGCGTTGTCAGACGAGAAAATTTTTGCTCTTTGCTTATTCATCTTGCAAAATAAATTAATAATGCGTTTTTGCCACTGACAGCAGCTGCAACCGCAGACGAAGCGTGCAAAGAAAAAGCTACGTTATAGAGACAGAGACTGACTCGGAAAAATCAACGAAAAAATCAAATATTGTAGAAGAAGTTAGATCGATACATTTGTGGAATACCGCAAATAAAATGCTCTACATAAAATAAAATAAATAAAATTATAAAGAAAAAAAATTTATATAAATTTTTATAAAAAAAAAAAAAAAAATTAAATTAAATTAAAAAAAAAAAAAAAAAAAAAAAAAATAAAAATTAAAAAAAAAAAAAAAAAAAAAAAAAAAAAAAAAAAAAAAAAAAAAAAAAAAAAAAAAAAAAAAAAAAAAAGTAGTATTCATGAAATTAGACATACATATAAAATTATACATTATCAACCAGTATAATAAGGTAAGCGAAATTAATTTAAATGTTAAATATGATCATACACATTTATTTATTTATTTCTTTACACCCGACTCAAATCAGTCAGCAAAAGAAATTAAGAAAAATATTTTAATTTAGACCATGAAATCGAATTAATAAATTTAGAGAAGCTTTAACGAGAGGAAGTGAGGGATTGGATGTTATTAAATGACACATAATGACAAACTTTTTCACATAAAGCACTTGTGGTTAAAAACAAATAAAAGAGACTTCTAAAGCGAAGAATAACAAATGTTAGACGAATAACAATACTCTTTATTTGTTCTCAATATAAGCATACGTGTACGTTTTAATATATTTATTATAGATTTTACTGGACACTGAGATTGGCGCGTTAATATAAAAGTAGTAAAAAAGTAATACAGATATATGTATGATCTCTTAAAGTATATATTGGTAAGGTCTGATCTCACATTTAATGGTGGTGCGATGTTATCAACGTCTTCAAAAATTGATAATGTCCTGAACAAGAGCACGAAGACTCGAATATTCCATTCGCAGTGGCCATTGCTCTAAAATTTAATTGCATCTTTTTTAGCAATTGTAGCACGAAATGAAAATGCATGCTAATGCCGAGGGAGAAGGTCTTAAAAACTCGAACGCGAACGCGAACCCGAATGCAAAACTCAGTGCGAACCAAGTGAGAGGAGCAGACATCAGACATCGGACATCGGACATCATCAGAGGAAGACAGAAGGCGAAAGGCGAAAGGCAGAAGAAGTTTAAGCTTTCAGTTTAGTTCAGTCAAGATATGAATACTAATAGCCACTGGAATGTTTGAGTAGCCAAAGGACATTGCACTGTCTGTGTGTGGTAAACTGTGGGCTAGGCAGAGATCCTATTCCCAGGCTGTCTTCCCGCTCAGTTGAGTTCAGTTGGGTTGGGTTTGGTTTGGTTTGGTTTGTCTTGGCTCCCTTCGTTTATTCGCTGGCAATGTCATTACTCTTATTTGATTCCGTGGACATTCGCATAAATGTCAGATTGAGTTTTGTGCGGCAGCAAAGTTGAGTCCTTGAAATGCAGCAGCAACTGGCAATGCATTTAAATGCAAAACTCGGTGGCCATTCACAGCCAAAGGACCTCGAATGGGGGAATTCTTGAAACAAAAACGGAGCAGAACGAAACGAAACGAGACGAGACGAAGAAAAGCAATTAGCGAAATTAATTGCATAAGTTTCGCTTTTGAAATATTTATCTACAAGAATGAGATTAATTCAATGGGCAGGACAACGGAATACGGCAAAGACAAGGCAAGGATATTGCTCTGCCATGCACAATTTGCGGACTTGTCAATTGAATGGCTTGGCTTAGCGGTTACTCCCCTCTCTTTATCTCTCTCTCTCTCTCTCTCTCTCTCCCACTCGCTCGGAATTGCTGATTAACCAGGAGCATGATACCCGTCGTCCTGCTCCCGATCAGAGCACGCGATTGTATTTCAATTCAAGCTGTCCAACAACTTACCGCTCTCCCAGAGCTGCTGTGATAGCAGCATCATGGCGATGACAATGGACAGTGTTCGGGGCAGGACGCTGCTCTCAGATGGTAGTGTCCTCTTCCGGATGTGTCTTCGGTTATCCTTGTTTTGGCTAATTGTTGGCATTGGCCTCTGTTCCGCCATTTTGCTGCTGCTGCCTTTGGGCTCGTCCACTTGATTGGCTCGTAAGTTTCGGTATTTGATTTAATTGCTTGCTGTTTTTATTGTTATTGTTTTCGTTGTCGTTGTTGTATCTGCGCCTGTTGCACTCAATTTGATTTGAGGGAGCTCTATATATTTAAGCTAGCGTATTCAGGTGCATTGAATTAATTATTTCATTGTGCACACCTTGTTGCCTTACCGCAGTTTGTTGCCAAAGTTTCTCCAGCACTTGCGGAACTTTAGTTATTCAAAATAGGTTTCTGGCACAGCGATAGCAGGAGCCCAACCTACCGGCGAAACAGGACTCCGATTCCAACTCGGCACTCAGGCAGGACTCGGACAGGAGCTCGGTGTCGGTTTTAATTGCTTGTTCTGCTGCAATGCATTTTCCTGGGGCCTTGTAAATTTATAGCTGCAAAATAGAAGTAAAAACGATATGCGTTAGTTTTCTGCCAAAACCACATAGTCCCCTATCCTGTATTTATTATGTGTATTTGTGTGTTTCTGTGTGTTTCCAGTGTTTGTCGTGTGCGTGTGTGTGTGCGTGTGTGTGTGTGTGTGTGTTGTGTAATGCTGCTAAGCCATCGTCCCCAAATACATAATTCCTATGCAAATAAGCGTAGACCAAACACTAAAATTTATGTGCACGCTGCGTTTTGCATATCTGCAGACATCCAATGACTGAGGGGGGGAGTGGGAGGGGAAACCCATAAACCGAGGGGTGGACAACATTTTTGTTGGCAAAAAAATTGCCGCACCAAAAATAAAACTCAAGTAAAGCGTAAAAAAATCTAAACGATGCGAGGCAGAATTCTGGCAAAAACAAAACAGAGGACACGCTGCCAAATTAACAGAAATTTTGGAACGTAGAGCAATTTGTTTTTTGTGTGTCACCAGAGCGAACTCCCTCCCTCTCCCTCTCTCTCTCTCTCTCTCCCTCACACTCACTGCAGCACTACTACTGTCTCTTTTTATGTGCACTCAACGGCAAGCCAACTGAAATAATCCTGAAAAATATTGTTGGCTTTGATTTGGCGCTGCCTTTAGCTTTGGTTTTATTTCAACGCTTTTTACCCAAGTTTCTTTTTTTCGCGTTCTGCATTTTTTCCAGCAGCCTCGATACTTAATATGACATGGCAGTTGTGCATGCATGACACACAAAATAGAGCAGACAGAAAATAAAAAGTATGTAGAAACTGCGCATCATTTGCGATCTTCCCCTGTCCCTTCCCCTGCCACTTCCCCTTGCCATGCCCCTGGCTCTTTCCACAAAAGTTCGGCCCATATGGGCGGACCCATAAACAATTCTATTAAAATTAATGTTGCATATTTCGAGGAGAAAAACTTAAATGTTTTACAAATTGATTCAAATTTGTTATACGCTTGCGTAATGGTGCACAAACTGACCAATAGGAGCAACAGTCACTGCTAAATACCCTATAATATTTCACAGCACAGCAGTTTTGATCCTTGAAGACAAAGTAAACACTCCGGAAGAAGGAGAAGCAACAAATTGAAGCGCAAGTAAACAACAAAGATAAGGGAAGCTAAACAAAAATATAAAAAAATAAGCAAAAGACAGAGAAAGCGAAAGAGAAAGAAAAAACGAAAGAAATTTGATTGATTTTATGTGTTTGAGTCGATTGGGGATCGAGGAGCTGATGGTTAGATGAAGTCCATGCCAATGACAAGCAGCGACGGCCACGTCTAAAGGCAAGGCCTAAAGGATATAGCCGGAAATACGCAAGAACACACAAGGATATTACTTATGTACACACTCCGTATAAGTCGCTCTGCCGTTTTTATGCTCAAGGAAATAAGCAAAGAGCGGACGGACGGGACGGATGGGGAGCCAATTCCTGCCCGGCTGACAGGGAACAAAAAGAGAAAATCGAAAAGCAAACCGCAACAACAACAAAACCACACTTACTCACCACACACACACACACGCATGCGAAAAATGCGTATGAGAAAATTTGTGTATTTGCCATAAAATAATTTATCAATTGGAAAAATTTTTAGACAGGCTAAAGGAGCAGGGAAAAGTACACGGAGCTAAGAAAAATGCCCAAGCACTTTATAAGCGTGTGTGTGTCTCTGTATGTGTGTGTGTGCGTATTTGAGGGTAAAATTATGACAGGAGGAAATAAAAAAGCATAAATTTATTACTGGGCAAACGATGACTACTAAAACTTGGCCACAGTCCCGACGGGAATGTGCCACGGCGAAGGAGCTGCAGGCGAGCATCATAAATAATCGGAGGGGCAACAATATTGAGCGCTAGGACAATGAACATTGAAGGAGGCAAGGACCAAGCCACCGAGTGCACTGACATCTTCGATGGCAACACAAATACATAAAGTAAAATATATTTAATATATATATACATATTTTTATATGAATTCGATTTAATATGAGAACGAAAACGAGAACGAAAACGAGAACGAGAACGAGAACGGAGAGGGTTATGCGTCACGCAATGGCAGCAAAATAATTGTATACAGTACATGCGGCAATTTGCCATAACAAGGATATCAAATTTGCCGCTCGCCAGCAGAGGCAGAGGCAGAGACAGTGGCAGAGGCAGACGGAAAAATAAAAAGGATAACGAGCACAATAAAAGAAATGAAATCGTAACCCAAACTGTTACTAATTGGACAAAGCAGCCAAGCAACAGCAGCAACTGAAAAGCAGAGCAAATTGTGGAGACCAAAAAAATCAACAATGTGCCACTGTCTCTCTCTCTCACTCTCTCCCTGTCTCCCTCTCTCTTAGTGTGTGTTTTTTTGGGTGTTTGGGTGTACGACCCTCGGGCATTGCAAGCTATTCAAATTTCGCCAGAGTCGACACAAAAAAAATTGGCTTAGTTAAGTCTAATTTCGCAGGCAGACAAAGTGCTTAAAAAATAATTACGCGCTGACAATCAAGAAGGCGTCGTTATCGTTGTCACTACAGGAAACCGGATGCGGATGTGCATGTACGCGATGTCAGCATCCGGCGTGACGTGGGCGTCTCTTGCTGCAAATTGACCGCGGTGTGGGCACAAATTGAATTTGGTGGAAGCAATGCAAACGCCTTGCCACAAATTCACCAACTTACAAGTAATTAGGCAACTCAACTGCAGTCAGAACCTACACCCAACCCACCCCCTCCCCCTCTTCCTGTGCCACTCTCAGTCCCAGTCCCTGTCCATCTAGAGAATGTGCATACAAAGGACATACGCGTCGTCGGTCGCGTTGGCGCCACTTGCCGCTTGCCACTTGCCATTGCCAGTTGCCACTTGCCGTTTGCTTGATTGTCAGTGCGACTGTTGGCTAATTGCACAATGTGCATCACCCGTTTATGTGGAAAGACAGGGGGAAGGAGGGCAACTGGTCCACGCGACGCTAGCTCGTTTTCTTTTACGTGTTTGAGTTGCACTTCGGACCGGGTAATTACCAATTTGAGGCGCCAATTTGGCCAGCAACATTTAATTAGATTGACAGCCAAATGTCAGCAGAACTCCTCTTCTCTCTGTGTGTGTGTGTGGGTGTGTGTGGGCGGGTAATAAAAAGAACAGAGAAAAACATCAATGAGAAGAATTTTTGGCCGGCCGCAGGCAACAGGCAATTATGAGAAATCGCTGCTATCTCTTTGACCCTTTGTAATCTCTTTAACGATGTCAATGGTAACGAGAACAGTCAGTCAGTCAGTCAGTCAGGCAGTTAGTCAGTCAGTCAGCCAGTCAGTCAGTCAGTCAGTGAGTCAGGCAATTTTAATATACTTTACAAGTGTTCGCCAATTCATTTAATTTAAACCCTTTGCACAAGAAAGGATTACTTTGACACTTTGACAATAGTGAATTTAAGCCGGAAGGACCCAAATAACAAGGAAGGACTTGCTGCCTTCCTCGCACTCTCGCCCACTCAAAACAAAAATTTGCCCTTAACATTTATTTAATTATTAAATGTGCAAAGTCTCAACTCTCTCTCTCTTCTCTCCGACCAGCTACTAATTAAATTCTCTACCATTGAATTGTCCTCGACCAGTCCGATAAATGTCTACAAATTGGTTTCTCTGAATTATACACATTTTTCTAGCCGCACAACGAAGACTCAGTCAGTTGTCTGAGTGGATAAACGTTAGACACATATCTATAAACACTGAGAAAAAAGATTGGCTTGTAATAGGAGCATTTTCAGAGGAAATAAATTAATATACGAATAAAATTAATCAATTGTTATGCAAGAATAAATATATCATGTTTACTTTAAAAACAGTTTTAAATTAAAGTTTTTCTAAAATTATCAAGGCAGGAAAAATACTTTTGAATATCAAAAGGAATCAAAAATACAAACATTAGAAATTTAAAACCCTTTATGTGTTTTTTATATGCTGAATATTATGAATATTTTGTATTTTATCTTGTTCTAAATTGAAATGTTCTTAAAGTTCTTATCGACGCATATTTTAGGCATAGGTTCTGAGACCAACATCTTAATGTTCGAACCTATTTTGTAACTGTGTATGTATATCTATGTGTATATACATATATGAATTTAAACAGCTTTGGTTGCACTGGCAGCTGTAGTCAATTTCAAGGACACTCAATGGGGCAGCTGCCTCATCCAAAGCTGATGCTGATGCTGATGTGGCAGCTGCAACCTGCCACTGCAACTGCAGCCGGAAGTGCTCTTCACAGTTTATAGCTTCAAGTGGCAGTTGGCAAGTGCAAGTGGAAAATTCCCAGCAGTTTGTTTTCTATGCACACACAAACGCACACCCACACACACACGCACAGCACACACACACATCTAACACACAGAAGAAGAATTGGGTTTAAGTTGAATTGATTAAGTTGATACCGACACTCTATATACACACCCACAACACACCCACACACACTCACGCTGCATTTCAATGTTGAAAACTTAATTGGCATGCATATTAGTTAATCAAAAATGAATTTAATTTCATTAAGCCGATTGCCCTTAAATGTGCACTGTGCATTTTTGCTTCAACGTGACATGAGCTTTTGGCATTTTTAATTTGATTAAACTCAAACAGCAGCTGCTAATTAAACTCAAGAACTAACTAACGGTAGCCATTCAATGGACATGCCAAGCACTAATTAAGATTTTGTCAATTACTTATGGCAAGTGCCACGCCCTCCTGAAACCCAAGGCCAGTCGGCAGTGGGCGGTAAGCGCTGACGCTGCGCAAACTGCACGCTTCTGCTTTAACCCGGATGGGGATTCACCCGCTCTATCTTTGTATCTGTGTGAGTGTCCGAGTATCTGTATCTGTGTCTGTGTGCAATCATTAAAATTAATTTATTGGTTTCATTAACTTGGCTGGCGAGTCTTTAGCAGCAACGAGCACATTAGCCCGGTTCTCTGTTTTCCTTGTCCTTGTCGTTCTTTCGTTCTCGGTCTCTTTCGCACTTCTTTTGTTCTTGCCCTGAAGTAAGCTGCATTTTTTTTTTTTTGTGTGTCGATGCCAAATGACATTTTGTACTGTTTTCGCTGTGCGACAGCCTGACCAAAATCCGTTGAAAGCATAGGCCAAAAAAAGGAAGAAGATAAAGATACAGAAACACAACAATCCAACGGACAGAGCCAAAGCCAAAGCTGGTGCTGAAGCTAAAGCCATTTCGCTTGGCTGGCCAACAATGAAAATGTAATGTTCTCCCCTCTCACTCTGTTCCTGTCCCTCTCCATCTCCCTTCCCCTCCCTCTCTCTCTCTCTGGAAGAACAAAGAGTAACGTTAAACGGGAATGGACTAGAAATAATCATCATTAGGCACGAACCAGCCACCTTTTAGACCAACTTAGACCTAGGCTTAAGCAACAAGTTTTTAGATACTTGCACACCGTTGTCAGCCTCCAATTATACATACATACTTTAAATAGAATACTACAGTTAATTTGTACCCCACTTTCAAATTTCCAGCAACTGAAAAACTTTTTTGTTTTCGCCTGTCAGACTGTCGCAAAAGTTTCCGACTTCAAACAACCTCTCAACTCTCACACAAACTTATTTAATAAACCCATTCGCACGTCTGAAAAAATGGGGAGAAAAAAAACATAAAAAAAATATAAATTGTGAATCTGCTTTGAAATATTTTATGCCTAAATTCCATCACAATTTTTCGTTCCTAAATACGATTGCATGCCTTGTAATATATGCACATATGTAAGTATTTTAACACCAATTATAAATGTACATTTTGGATGGTTCCCACGAAAGAAAGAATTCATGTCCAGAAATTGATATCTAAAAAATAATTTAATTCATGTATTTGCCAGTCTATTTTAATTATATATTCAATTGTTGATGGATACGATAACAATTTTGAATATTATTATTGAATTATTCTTTTTAAATTGCATAAAAATGCACAAAATTCGATGCGTTTTGAATTAATTCAGTAATTATACAAAATATATATTAAATAACGCAGTAATTCATACTGGAAAAAGTATGATTTGAAAAACATGTTTGAAATTCAAAACTCTGATTTTTAAAGAGCACCTTGATTTCGATAGGTTGTCTTTAAAATTCATGCTCTTTAAAATCTGTGGAGATTATTGGAATATATATGATTATGTTGATATTTTTCAAATTAAGGGAACAACATATCATACATTATGAATTAACATAAATGGATTATATATTAATAAATATTATAATTAAATGTAATACCGTGAATACGTTATTGCATTTTCTTTAACAGTTTAAATGAATATATAGATATTTGAGATTTAGAAAAGCTGGTTCTGATTATCTGAGTGCTGCTGAAGTTGTGTGCATTGAATGTTGCATTTGTCATATATAACTGTCATGCTTGTCTATATTTAAGCCAAAACAGCCCACCCACTGCAACAGGCAGAATGCAACATGCAGCAACAACAACGTGACACCCGTTTGATGCATTGCTTTGCACATTGCCGCATTGTTGAAGTTGACGACGCCGACGTCGACGTCGACGCTGGCGCCGAATCGACCGAAGTGCATTTGGCAAATAAGAAAAATTGCATAAATTTCATTAAATTCGAAATGTCAAGCAACTGTCGGGCGACTGTCTCTCCCTCTCACTCTCTTTCTTCCTCTCACTACTCTCTCTCTCTCTCTCTCACTCTCTCTTTCCCTCTATTTACACGCTATATGCATTCTTTGTTTTGTGTGTGTTTGTGTGTGCGACTTTACATCAGCAATGACGTCGTCTGGCGCAGCGCGGCTGAACCAAAAGCAACAACAACGACAACAACATTGCCATGGCCTTATCCGTTTCCCGTGTTCAGTTTGCAGCAATATTAAAAATTGTGCACCAAAATCCCCAAAGTAATTTATTAAGATGCTTCATGACTGTTTTACGCGCCGCTGACTTCACGCCATTAAAAGCCATGGCACAACCTACACACACAGCACACACCACACACAGCACACACAACGTACACGTATACAGCACACACATTTTACATGCAAAAGCTGCATAAATTTTCACCGCAACAACAGCAACAAGAGTGTGACACTTTTTACGTTTCCTGGCTGCTTCATTGGAGTTGCGGCTTGTTTAGAAGGCAGCAACAGAGGAAGATGCAGCAACAGAGGCAGAGGCAGCAGCAGCAACAGAGGCAGAGGCAGAGGCAAACAGCAGGATTACTAATGCAACTGCTGGCGTCTTGAGAGCAGCAGCAACAACAGCAACTAATGCAACTGCCGCTTGAAGCATCCATCGTTAGATTCTTGACATTTATATGGGATTTCTGGCTTGGCCTTAGCCATTTGGCTTTGATTGCAGCTCGGAGTTTTTGCGGCTAGCGCATTGTCATAAATTACTTGGCACTGTTCCTTTGCTTCTTTCCTTATGTATGTATTTATGTAGGTGTGTGCGTGTGTGCGTGTGTGTGAGTGTATGTGTGTGTATCTGAAAATCGTAAATCAAGTTGGCACACATTTAGCTAGCTGTGACTTTGCCTTTCCTCGCAGTCGCACACACTGCGTATGTGTGATATTTCATAGCACGTGTCATGAATTCTAATTACCTTTTTTTTCATTCCTTTATGCAGGCGACGGCACTTGGCATTTGGTATTTGGTATTTTTACATTTTATGTGCCCACAATTCATAAATTACAAAATTGTAAATTACATTTTCAAAGATTTTAAACACATTAAGTTGCGCTTAAATTTATCCATGCAATAAACCATAAATTAAGTAAATAATATCATAATAAAATGACATAAAATAGAACCGAATCAGGAATTAGCTCACATTGTTAATAATTAATTTCGCAACAAATATGCGCGAGTATTCATAACTCTGTTTGACACATGCAACATGCCACGTCAGGTGTACTAAAGTATTGAAATGAATGCGGCCTTTGAAATGCATACAAGATTCGATAAATCAACAAATTTATATTTTATTTTAAAACACATTTCCTGGATGCTTTTCATTTATGCATTTTCATGTAAATGTAATAATCAGCGTTATGCAGTTTAGCGTATCAATTACGACGCCATCCAGCCACAAGCTGCGAAAAAAATGGCTTTAAATAAATTATTATTCCACATGTTTGAACGCGGCACGCGGCATTATGGATGGAACGGTGGCAGAGACGGGATCGGGGGCAGTGGAGGGTGAAGGAGATCTGCAGTTGCTGGCATGGAAGGGTTGAAAAAGCAACATTTAAATGCAACAAACAACCATTTTCAACTATTACTTTTTTGTGCTCTCGTATTTGGTCCTCGGCGAATGCGATGCTTCCCATTTGAAAACTGACAAATCAAAAATTGATTTGAATGGCAATGCGGTAAGCAAAGTTGAGCATTAAATTATTTAAAATTGCAGCGAAACACAACGGAACCAACTGACGACGACATGAAAAATTCATTAAATGCGTCAAGCCGCAAAAAGAAATATTACATATACGAGTAGTATGTGTGTGTGTCATTGTGTGTGTGGTCAATGTTCAAATTGTAAAGTACATAAAATTGCGAGGAAAATGTGCATATTCATTTACCGTCAAATTTCAACAAATTACAGTTCATATTTCGCAAAATAATTTCAACTAAAGTAGTTAAGATAACCAATGCACAATGCAGTATGCAAAAAGGGAAAAAGACCCAGTGTCGATAGAATATTTAAAAAATTACCTAATTTATTAAATGCAGATACTTCAATTAGATTAAAACATAGTTTTTTCGGTTGTGTGGCAGCCACATTTATGTGGCAGCTCTGCAAACTCAGCTGATATTTTACAATAAACGCTTGCGAAAAAATACTCCCAATCTATGGTGACTTTCGAGAGATAATAAATAAGCAAAACTGTGAAAAGTTGAATAAGTTCAATATGGATAAATATTCTTGCGACATTTAAACTAAATATTTGCTGCCTTAAGTAAATGTATATGTTATTTTTACAATAATTTTAGTATGAAAAATAGTCTGTTGAAGGACATAGTAACCATCTATTTATGCTCTTTTTTAAACAAATCGCATTTAAAATCTGCAATATTGCTTGTACAAGCTTAGGGGCGGGATGTTAAGGCGTGGCCCAATCGACAAATTTAAAGTTTAATTTTGGAATTATTTGAACAACATTTGAGGTGATTAGCTTTTCACTGAGAGTTTTTTTCAGTATATCGAAATTTTTATCAGAGCTGAAAACTTTATTTCCCTATTATTTCACTTTGGTCCAACTAACGTAAATAATCTCTAGCGTTTTTATTATGCCGCCTAAACCCAAAAATATGATTTACACATTTGATGTGACGGTTTGTATTTTTTTCCCGAGAATTAAAATAATTGAGTTAATTTTTAGCAACCATTTCAACGAAATTAGGAAAATTAAGGGAGCACACACATGTGAATCTGCGGGTGACGGTGGTGATGACGGGGTGATGAAGGGGGGATTTGGTCAAATATTTGCGTGTTGGCATAACCATTGTTTGGTTTAGTTAATAAATTAGTAAAATGTGTTGGTAAACAGGCAACAGGCAACAAGCAACAAGCGCGACAACAGCTATGATAATATGAAATTTTGATTGTGTTTTCATGCCTCTATTGGTTGCATGCGACAGCTGCAGCAACACACAGTGCAACTAACAACAGTCACCCAAAATTATGTTATGGGCCCATTAAAATTTGCAATGCTCTTGATAAATACGCCATCTCCCTCCCCTCTCTCTCTCTCTCTCTCTCCTTCTCTCTCTAAACATTTGCTATGGCATGCTACACATATGTAGGGCAGGAGAGAGTAGGTGCTATAGCATATAGGGCATCATATAGGGGATCCCACGCACGCAAGAACATTTTTGCTTGTTTGTCGGGCTGCCACTTTAGGGTTGTCGCCTGTTGACGTTGCAATAAATTTTCACGGATATTTATTGTTTTGCGGCACGTCACTGATAATTAAAAATAAATCAATTTTTAATGACCTTTTTGGAAAGCAGAGAGGCTACTACCACTACTTTTACTATGCGTTGAATGTTCGGCCGTGTTGGATGTTTTGCGGCTCCGACTCCGGCTCCACACATAGTGCTGGTTATTTTGGCTTAAAGCAATTAGCGCTCAAATTAGTGGCGTCAAAATGTTGCGTGTTTTTCGGGCCCAAATTCAATATAGCGCTAACGGCAGCACAACAATTTGAGTAGAAAATAAAAAGGCAGAAATTCAATAACCAAAACTGTGCGACTTGCATGCAAAACACGTCGACGGAATTGGCAAGTGGCAGACGCGCCTTTACGAATAAGCAAATCAGTTTATGATTCATAAACAATACTTCATCAAGCTGCCATCGCACACAAACAAGGAACGCACATGTTTGCCAAACGGCCAACAATATGGATCAGGCCAAATGCAATACACAAAGAATATTGCGCAAAACCCAAAATGATGAGCTGGAAAGTAATGAACAAGCTGACTCGAACTGGAAGATACTCTACTTTGAAAAGTAATCCAAATAGTTGCATTTATGAGAAGCAAAGGAAAATTAAAAACAAAGAAAAGTAAAGAGCATAGAATGAAAATTCTGCTTAACTTCTAACTTAAAATAATTGATGATAATAATGCAAATGCTAATCATAGTTCTAATGCTACTGACAATGCAATGGTAATCAAATAACATAGTTAATAAAACTAAGTACATTTTATGAAAACTGAGATTATAATGATGATATTGCTAATAATATTTATAATAAATAGCGATAGTATACAAAAATAATATTATTATAGTGACGAATAATGACATTATTCATTATTAATAATTGTAATCGATTTCAAACCTAATTGGAGAAATATGTTGTTACTACAATTCTTTTTATAGAATGAATTTAAGTTTTACTTAAATTTGTAAAGCCGTTGTAGCTGCATAATTTCGAAAAGAATCTAGCTTTCTAGTTTAATATTATTATTTAATTAAGTTAGTTATTTTACAATTGTTGTATGTAAATGCTTAAAACTGATTCTGGCTTTCGGCTCTTGGGGTAATAAATTTAAAATTGAACCGTTCATAATCAAGATCACGTGAAAGAGAACCTATGTAGTACGAACTAAACTGTTTGAATATTTGCTTGGGTTTAAGAAAGAATGAAAATGTTGCAAAGTCACCTGGTTTGACTGACAATTAGATGGACCCGGTCCATTTCTTTGGGTGCAGGGTATGAAAATGTCCTACCGTCACGTTGTTGCAATCATTAGGCAAACAGGGACAAGGGAGGCTGACAAATAGAAAAACAGTCTTGGTATTTGTATGCGTATCTGTGTGTGTCGCTTTCTCTCTTTGTCTCTGTAGCGTGTGTGCGTGTGTGTAGCGAATCAGCAAATACTCTCCTCGCACTCACTGTACTCATATGTCACAGATTGAGCACGCGTGCAATTGCCACAGACGAAGAATGAGGAGGATGAGTTTGCAGAGGATATAGAGGATATATAAGATATCTCTGTATAAGACAAGCTGGGAAATTGATGCGGCCAGCAAATCGCCAGCAATTGTCCTAGCCAATTGGTAGACATCAGTGCGAACGTATGTATGTGTATGTATTTGTGTCTGTGTGCATCTTGGCCAGTTTATGAGAAATGCGTGTTATGAACTTTGCAAGTTGCCAAGTATGATTGAAGGTCGCTTAAATTATGTAGTCAACTCTTTGTGGCACAGATACATTTAAATATTTTGGCATGTGGCAGCATGTTTATAGAGCAACCTCACCGTAAATCTAATAATATAAACCCGCATACAGTCGCCATGTTATTTATATGTACGCATAAATATCAGCAACAACAACAACAACGACAGCGACAGCAACACCAACAACACCAACAACAACTACAATAACAACAACAAACAACAAATGCCTGACCACAGTTAGCTTGGTAACCGCAGCAAATGGCATAAAAGTCAACATGTTGAACGGCGACTGAAAAAATATAGCCTCTGATATTATGCGTGTGTGTGTGTGTGTGTGTGTGTGTAGCTTGCGTGTGTGTGTGTGGTTGTGTGACTTTTCATATCTTGGTAGGCTATAAAGTATAAATTACGGCAAATGCGTTGTGCCAAGTCAAAGTGATAGAGAGGGAGAGAGGTGGAATAAAAGAGAGCGTGCGGGAGAGTGAGAGAGGGAGTGAGAAGTGAAAGAGCGGCACGCACAACTAACTAACAACTATTAAGCCTCTGTCTCTGGCTGTGGCAAGTAATCAACATGCGTGGCAGTAACGTCTGGATATACTTGCTACTACACTGAAAAAAAGACGGGCTTCCACAATGAAGAATATTCATCAAATACATTGTGCTCTTAAAAAAAGGTCAAATTACGAATACTAATCTGAAAAATCGTTCTTAATATATGAGTGAGAAATAAAAATAATAATAATAATTAAATATCTAGGAAAGAATCATATTTTCATTTAAAAAACCTCAGTGGTAGAATTGTCGCTCTTGTCAAGGAACAACATTTGATAGGAATATTTAGAAAACTATCAAATCAGACAAATTGTCAATATATCCAAATAAAACAACAACAACAAAAATAGAATTTTGATAGCATTCATAGAAAGAACTCATTTTATGGGACTAAAATGTTCTGCGATAAACATCTTGATTTTATAAACTATTTTCCCAGTGTAGTACGCGCACTCTCTGTGCATTTTACACACATGCGTCTCGTTTCCATTTTTCCGGTGATTAAGTGTTGATAAGTCTATAAATTAACTCGCATACGACGGCAGACAGCGCTAAACATGGTCGACTAAGTCTCTACAGAGGCGGAGATAGATGCCAGGACACACACACACACACACACACACACGCACACACACATGCAGAGGCACATCTACCATATGTATGTGAGCTAAAAGCATATTAATCATGCAGCAAAGCGGACACATGTTGAGAATTGTAGAGAACAATTGTGCCTACTTATTAAAGCACTGACAACACGATGCCACTAATGAGCTGTCCAACTTGTTTGTGGCATCTTTTAGCCAAGTTATGCGTAATTTGCCTGCAAATTGAAGTCGTTTAACCATCTAATAATGGCAAGTTATCGAGAATTTGCTGCCACTTTGATCGGATCGGTGTTAAAGTTGTTGGAAGAACGCAAACTGCGTATTGAATAATTTGATTTAAATTCAACAAAATTAATTGCTTAAACTACCCATGCAATTGGTTTACACAAATTTGCCAAAGACAACATCAACATCAACAAGAAATCTGTTTTAATTGCGGTTAAGCCAAAAGCAAAGACATCCCAAACAAGACGCAAGTTCAAAGTGTTGCCGCTGGCGCCAATGTTGCCGGCTTTGATCTGCAACATTGGCAGGCAGACAGGACTATGGAAGGCAGAGACTGTGGCAGGCAGACTTACGTAGTTTGTGGTATATTCACGAAGCAAGCACCACACGCCCCCAAAAGCAATATTTAGCATAACAGTTTGAGGCAGCAGCAGCAACAGCAGCAGCAACAACAACAGCAGCAACAACAACAACATCAACAAGTTGCAGCGTCACAAAATTTCTAATTTTATGTACAACACAGTCTATAAAAAATGAATGTAAATTCATTTAAATTGGTTGCTTCTAGCTCTGAGTTTGTAGTTCTACTCGCTTGTCTTGTCTTTTTTGCTTGTGTTTGGTTGAGGTCCTTGGAGGTCCTAGAAATGTACAAATACATCGGAATAACGACAACTCGATTTTGTGGAGTACATGAAAAATATGTTAGCAGAACAACAGAAGAATTAAAGCAAAGCAACAACAGCAGAGAAGCAACAGCAGAATAACAGTTGTCAGTAACAGCCGATAATTCTTAGTATTCTCCCTGTAATGAATTATCGACCAAACTAAAGTAGAGAGATTGAGACACCTGATCAAAAAGAAAGCAGAAACTTCGAGAAAAAATATGCAGAAAGCATGAAAAACGACGCAAGTGGAGATAACAACGAATTATATACAATTTCACAATTAATAAACTTTTTCGTTAATTGACTAACTCACATAAATGACCTTAATCAAATAATCCACTGACAAAACATACAAGGTGGCAATGAAAACGATACAAGAAAAATGAAGTTTGAATTAAAAGTAAATGTGTATTTTGTTATTACAATTGTGTTGCTGATATTTCTAATATTTTTACATCGATAAAAGACTCGATCTAGAGTTTGGATGTACATCACCAGTGTTTACACAAGTTTTCACTTCTTCAATTCACTTGGGACAAAACTGTTGCCTACTTTTTGCGCCAAATTTAATTCACACAAATGGCCTCAGGAACACAACACGCATATCACATTTACCCAAGGCACATAACGCTTCAGACAACACTCGCAGAGTGTTACAGACAAACACCCACACATGGAGAGATAGCAAGAGAGCGATAGAGATAGCGATAGAGAGGGGGGCGAGAGAGCGAGTGAGTGAGCTGGATATAGTCGCTGACGTGTCACGCATAGACACATTAAATCAAATTAAAAGCGCGCTAAATGCGAAGTGCTCAGAGTGACAGAACCCCAGGTAAATCCTATTTTAAATACAAATAGCAAAATGCCTGTACCCCCAGACGTGGCAGACGAACTCTGCTGCTGCTGGGGCATGCCACTCTGTACTCTGTGGCTGTGGTTTCTCTGCCCCAAACGCTTCGTTCCGTTCTGCGAGTCTGCCACACATTTTTCCAGAGCTTAGCGGAGCCGCTCATGTAATCTTCGCTTAAGTTGATTGTAGAACACTCAGCAAGACAAAAAATAAAGCGTAAAACATTGCACATTTTAAATGAACGACTACGCAATGCCCTCTACCTCCTTTTAGGAAAATTGTTATCATTTGAAGGAGGATAACGCAAGAGAATTGCTTGGCTTATGCTGTTTTAGCCATTGAATTTCCAGACTTAACTCAAAGTATGTCAGACATATATATTTTGGCAGTATTTGTGTTTAAATATATACCCTTTCGGTGGTTAAGTATTTGTGTATTTCAGTGCCTGTATCTCTGTGTGCGTTGTGTGTGTGTGTGTGTAAGCATTGTGGCCCGGTAACTCTTTGTGTAAAAATGACTTAGTCGCTCTGGTTCTGTGTCCCGCTTGGTCGTCTCTTTTTCCTTCTACTTTTTCCTTTTTTTCGTACTTCTTTTTTTGTAAATTGCTTTTAGCGTAATTGCGAGAATTCCCACAGGTAGGCCAAATAGCGGTTGCACGTTGCCAACTCGCGTTTTGAGGCCTAACCGCCGCAATATTTACCAGTTAGCCCTTTCAATTAAGCTTCGCTGCATTTTGATTAGTTTTTAACATTTTGCCTACAGCAACGTCAGACCCACACACACACACACGCACGCACACACACACACACACACACAGACTCTCACGAACACTTAGTGTACACAAGCGCACTTGAACTCAATCAATCAATTAATCAATAAAGAAAACTCAATCAACATCAATTGCCGGCATTCAGCAAACTACAAAAATGAAAGATAAAAAAGGTAAAAGAAAGCCAGGACAAACAGCTTCAATTCATTAACTCAAAGCTTCTGACCAAATGTGTAAATTGCAAATCTGCAAAACTAGCGCAGATACACTGAAAAGAATTAAATACCGAATTACTGCAGATAGTTCAGAATTCATTTTATTTTTCCTTTCATTTTGTATAATGTGGTGTTTTATAGAAAATTAAGTACAAACGCTGATTAAGTGAACTATGAGTTGAATAAAGGAGTCAGTCAACACTGACGGGAAAAGTCTTAATTTGCATACGTTCCGGATTTACTTAAATCTGGAAAGTCTATGACATCTATAATGACACATTATAATGTTAAGTGGTAGACTAAGATCTTTATGATTGCAGCAGTTAGAAACGATTAGAAAAGTGTTCTTTGAATACTAAACTTAAGAATGTAGGAATTGAGTTTATCAATCATTTTCAGTGTAGGACAACATGAATGAATTCAAACACATCTGGGTGTACAATCACGAAAAGGCAGCCAGCGGCTTTCTATTCGATCATAGAAATTGTTTTGCTTTTTTGCATGTACTTTATGATGGACGGAAAGTGGGATGAGTCCACGGGTCAGAGCGTGTGCGGTGTAGGGTGAGGGGAGGGGGGGGGGGTTGGTAGAGTGGACTGTTTGTTTGCATTTGTAGGTGCGTGTGTTAAAATCACTTTTTAAAGCTGTTGTCGGCCCGACGACAGTTGACAAGATATCACGCATTGAAGCGTGCGCACTTTTGCGTTTTCCATTCAGTCAGTGGAGCAAAGCAGAGCAACCAGTCAACAGAGCAACCAGCTAACAGACCATCCAGCCAACCAAGCTCCAAACCAACCAACCAACCAACCAGGCAGACTGACAGTCAGCCAGAGCATTTATTTTATTTCAGCTCGTCCTGGCAGTATATAAAACACTTTTATCATGCTGTTTGTTATTGTTGTTGTTGTTGATGTTGTTCTTGCTCTTGTTGTAGTTGTTGCCGTTGCCGTTGCCGTTGTCGTTGCCTTTGCCGTTGCCAGCTGCTTGTTTTTTATGTCGAGCGAATCCTTTTTATGCCAAATGTAAGCGATCTGCGCATCCTGACACCGTCAAATACTATAGACGGACATCGAGGGGCAAACCGGGGGCATTTGGACGAGCAGCCTTAAACCGTTACGGTTTACCTGACACCATATATAGTATAAGCACATACATATTTATACCTACATACATGTGTTTAAATAAAACGTTTTTGCGTCAGACAGGACATTGCCGCACTTTGCAAAATCACTGACAGCAGCTGGAAAAAGTCATGAAAGGAGTATGAGAGGCAGGAGGAAGGGTGGCGAGAGGGGGACGCAACTTACATTGATTTCAACAGACTCTGTAGAAAGTGCGCACAAAAGGTCGTCCCGACAGAAAGCTTAAAATTATACAAACGGGAAAGGAAAGGCAAATAAGCAAAAGGCGTCGACTTATGCAACCGATATGTTAATACACTTATTAAAAAATAGCAACTTTAGTATTGCACTTTTAAAAAATTATATTCATTTAATTATTAACTATCGAGAATGAGAAATAGCGAATACGATATTAGGATATTTTGCAACACATCATTTTAATTTATGTTGCCTTTATGCCTGTCTCAATTTTATAGGGCTGAAGATTCTATAAATACTCTTTTCTAATTTTTGTATATTATATATGGTAATCAAATATTATTCACACTAGAATTCAAGTAGTAGCGACTAACTACAATTGAGTGTTAAGATATGTTAAAAGGCATTGTCTTATATGAGTAGTAATAAAAATTAAATTGAATTTATTAATTTAAGACATATGTACTTGAAATATATAAATTCCAACCGCATGAGCAGTTGAGTATGCCTAATTATAGAGCATGGAAAATCCCAGATAGTGTGTCGTTTTCCCGCTTCAAAGGCCGAAATACTCGTACTCGTAGGTTACATAAAATGCTTTCTCATTCATAGGAAATGTCAGAACTGTGCATTTTATTTACATTCGAGGGACAACATCTAAGCGGGGAAGAGAGATGGCATTAAGAAATTGCACAGCAATTGAAAATTGCGCTATCAAATAAACGAAAGGCGAAGGACGTAAAGGCGAAGTGGGGCGTGGCATGTTATACATTTAATTAAAACCGAGTGCAGCTTTGATGTCGTTGTTGACTGTTGTTCAGGCCCCAAACTGAATGCACATCAGGCGTATCATCTGGCGAACACAAATACCGCAACTCGCAGCTCTCAGTCCGACATTGATTTATGCGGCGGACATAATGAAAAGGCCAAAGCAGCAGCTGGTGTCGTTTGCAAGGCGTTAAGCTGGGCTGGCCACGCCCCCAGGTAAATGTGGATTTCGCTTGTTAAGTTCGATTAAGCTAAGCGAAAATAAATTACACAATATTACGGCTAAATGGCCGATAAAGTGTGCGACGCAGCAATATCAAGCAATTTATATCAAGAGCGAAAGGATACAACACACACACACACTCACACACACACACACACACACACACACACACGCCTCCTCGGGGAAAACGGAAAAAGTTTCGAGATGTAATCAATCATCAATTACGATTAAATCCATCAGGAATTATGCGTTAAATTGATTGAAAGTCAGTTCGCACATTTTAGTCATGGACGTCGGGACGCCCCGCATCATGGCAGAAAATCAATCCCAGCATCAAGCATAAAATCAATAAAACTGTTGCACGGACACTCCAAACGGAGTCCGGCTCCCAGTTTAGTATTAGCTGTTGCCCCTCAGTCAAAGTCAGTGAGTGTGCAACTTGCCAGCCTGGGCTTAAATCACGCGACACGGCTCAACTGATGGCTAAGAAGGATGTCCTGACTGCCAGGCTGGTTGGCTGGTTGGCTGCCTGGAGCTGCAATAGTTGGGCTTAATATTTACGCCATAGCCAAGAAATACAAATACATATACATGTATATCCGATGCGCAGTGCAATCGCAGAGAGAAGCAAAAGAAAATAGAATGAAACACAAATCGCTTTTTTTTCCACTTCTCAATGCTTCTGCTCGCCTTCGTCCTGTAGTTTGTCTGTTCGTCCCACTGTCTCACTGTCCCACTGTCCCACTGTCCCGCTGCCCCTCGGGCTCGTCTCCTGCAATGCGTCCAGCTTCAATTGACTGCAATAATTCTAAGAATGGTGTAAAGTGCAAGTGCGAAAGCTGCCGCTGTCCATCTAACCTGACTCTTCCCCCTCTCCCCTTTCGAGGGGAGGACTGACTGAGGAGTCCGCCAGGCTGGCAAGTAATTTATTTATCAAGTTTCAAGCTGAAGCTTGAAAACTTAATACCAGCACAAAATTGAATGCAGGCCCTAAGATAACAGCACTTTCAGTTACGCCGTAGCACAAATGTTATCCGAAGCTCCAACTTGAATCAGACCACGTTTCCCGCCACGCACAACGCAACTGTAAAAGCTTATCAGGTTATAACCAAGTCATGAAAGGGACTAAACAACCCCAGGCTAGGTTTCTACTCAACTTCTTAATCAACAATTGTTTCCATTTAAGAAAATTACTGATTGGAAAACGGTTGTATGCAAGTTTCTAGCACCTCATCTGAACACCTTCTTGGGCACAAATAGATCTGCAAACTTATCTGAGTTTTGAAATAAGTATTTAACTCATTTACTCACCTTGCCAGTGCACAAAGTGTATGATTTAATACAAAACTATCAAAATTAAAGTAAAGTTATATAAGTTCTTTATATTCAACATATGTAATCATCAAAAATTGATCATAAACAACCTAAAGAAAAATCTAAATTATTCATATTTCATATTGCACTATTACAGTCCAATTTATATTGTTTCTATATGTGAAGCAAGTTTAAGATGCCATATGGTAACAGTAAAAAGTAAAATAAACGAACTCAATAAAATTTTTATCATTATGAAGAAAATAAGCTTTAAATTTTATACTTCAAACTTAAATACTAAAATTTAACTATATACTTAAAGCATACAATACATGATGATAGAGAAGAAAGTTAAGGTAAATCAACTTTAATTCGAAATTAAAAAAAAAGCGAGACCATAGCAAAGTAAATATTTTAGTTGACAACAAAATATCAAACAAAAGGCAGAAAAAAAGTGATATTTTAGTAGAAATATTATTGTTTATTTTATCGCCAAGTGCACACACTAAGCGAGCGAGAATATTCCGCTCTGGTTGCATATAATGTATATAGTATATTGTATATAGAACATAAAGCTGGGCATAACCACAAAATGCAATTTCGCGACGATTATGCGATGCAAGAGAGCTCTTGCCATATCCTGACAAGGAGTAACAGCTCACGCGTGAAACTGACAAGGACACACTGAAACAAAGAAACACAGTGCAGACTCTGAGGCAGCCACGCCCCGTCTCCTGCCTCACATTTGCGCCACGCTTTGTGCGTTGCAAACAAATTAAGTTTATGCAGAAAACGAGCCCACGATGCAGAAACTCAACAACTTGCCTTTTGTCAGTTTGCCCCTTTGGAAAGTACTTGGCAAGCACCACAGAAATATGTCAATCAAACACAATATGGGATGTTGTTGTTGTAGTTGTTGTTGTTAGTCTGTTCAATGTCAACCATTCAGGCATTCATTCAGTCGTTTGTTCATTTAGATCAGCTCACTTCTGTTATGAATGTCATAAATGGAATGAACACACAGTCTAATCGAAAACAACAAATTGAATGTAAATAATTGATGCGCGTTCGTATGCAATGCAACAACCACAACAACAGCAACAACGTTTGTGGTCTTAACAACACTGTGCCACCGCTATATAAATGTGTGTGTGTGTGTATTGTGTACATACATTGATTGATTTGCCCTTTTGCTATTGCTAGAAATCTATTGAGTTTGACGCAATTGCATTTTCAAGGTTGTTGTGGCACTTTTCGATGTTGTTGCTGCTGCGGCTGCTGTTGCTGCTGTCGTTGTTCGGAGCAATATAAAAAGGCATAGCACACTTTTGAGGGCAGAGGCTCAATTAAAATTTTACGCCCATTTGCATTTACAGCACATACTTCAACCATATGTGAGTGTATGTGTGTGGGTGTGTGTGTGGATGTGTGCCTAGAGCACTTAACAAGCAATTGTTGTTGTTGCCAGGCGGCTGCTGGGCACAAGTCGAGCTGCCATTTTTGTTGAGCAACTTTAAGCGATTAAGTGCCATTGCTCAGAGCCTTAAGTGTGTGTGTGTGGGTGTGTGTGTGGCTCTTTTAAATTGGCGCATGTGTGCGTGTGTGTAAAGCAGATGTAATGAAACGGAACCTATTGCATAATTGAGTCAAGTCTGCTATTGCAACCTTTGGCCTGAGGCAGCTGAATTAAGTTGCATGCAATCTGCAACTGAGGCTTAAAGACTTGGATGACCTTAACTGCTTTACCACTTGGCCTCTAAGTTTGGCACATGATACAATATGTGAGTGATACATGCTGGGCAGTGTCTTTAACTTTGAACTTATGCATACACATATATGTATGTATGTCTATGTTGCTCTGTCTGTTATCTCAGCGTGTATGTGTGTGTGAGTGTGTGAGTGTGTGTGGCATACCCGCATGTGCAATTTATTTTTTATTAGCACTTTGCTGCCGCTTTCCACAAAAAAAACAAACAACATCAACATGCAAAATATGTTGCATATTTTACAGAGTGCCAACAACAATTGTTAAACCAACAGCAACAGCAACAGCAACACCAGCGGCAACGGCAACGGCAACAGAAGAAACAACAACAACAACAACAAGAACGTCATTGCAATGGCAATAACTAAAAGGCGCAAAATGAAATATGCAACAAAAGAGCGTAAAACATTGAAATAAATTGAAAAACAGACAACGCGCAAAAGAAAACAAAAATACATATAACATAAATAAAAAATAATAAAAAAAACAAACTATACTCGGTTAACAAATTGCAACAGATATTAGAAGCGAAGTCTAATGCAACTGTTGCAACAATAACAACAACAATAACGACCCAGCAGACAGTTAGACAGACAGTTGGAGAGACAGACAATGGCCCTGTATTTTTGACAACGAATTAAACACAGTCCAACTAGAAATACATAAATATTTATTTATGTGTAGAGTATATATACTATATACATATATCAGAGAATAAATGTGTATGTGTGTAATAATTGGGTATGTGAAGTTCTTTCAGCTTACAGCAAATGCAATGAAGTACGACAAACCCAACAAAATAGATTTTGCAGTTATGCGTATCCGACTCGCAGATACCTGCAAATAATCAGGAAATATCAGAATATAAACTGCTAATAATTTAAAATTGTGTGCATTAACCCAAAATGTATAATATTGCAAGTATATTAATATGAAAATTATAAATTGTTTTAACTATAGAAAGAAGTTTTTTAAATTGATATTTAATTATTAATTTTCCAGTCAACGTTAATAATATCTCATTAATTATCACATTTTCCGCTCATGAATAAATTGAATTGGTTAATATATTTTTATGAGAGTGTAAGCAACCTCTGTGGTGTAACATTTCATTGCAGGGTATATATAAAAGGCACTCGCAAGTTGCATCGATTTTGTGTAGTGCCGAAAAGAAGATGTTGATGATGTGCAACAGCCAACGAAACTGTTAGTTTCTATCTGTGTTGTGTGTGTGTGTGTGTTCGGGCAAAGTGTAGCAGAGCATGTTGCCTGGCAGAAGGGGAGCATTGCGGGACTTTTCATATCTCCGGTTGCTTCTTTAGCTACGACAATTTTTAAAAATTCAATTTTGTTGAACATTGAATCGGTTGACTATGTGTGTGTGTGTGTGTGTGTGTTAGTTTGTGGGTATCTGTGAGTTGTCTAATATAAAAGATGCAACTACGAAAATTGCCTTTTTGCAACGCTTGTCCTGCTTGTGTTTCCCTTCAGGACCTTCGAGAAATCTCGGGCGACAGCATCAAGCAAAATAAACCAAAGAAAATATATGTGTATAGTATATATATTGTGTTTAAAGAAAATAGAGGCCTAACTACACACAGTCTCTAGGCTAAGTTAACTCCAGTGCGACTTAAAATTGAATAAAGTCAGGAAAATTACTGAAAATGTAAAGGAAAATTCGAAATATTGAGAATTTGTCACATGAAACATAAAACCAGATATATATTTATGAGTATGAATAGGTATAGACAAGCAGGAAACCGCATTGAAAGCGTATTACGCTTGAACAGACACAATCACACCCCAACACACATACGTGCACAAGAGGGAGGGAGATGGGGAGACAGAGAGAGAGAAAGATAGATTGAATCGACGAACAATGATTGCAAAGGATGCGCAGATGTGGATCCGTGATGATTTCTAATCCCTAATATCAAATCTATACAATCAATTTGTGGACTGAGAAGGACCCGCACACACACACACACACACACACACACAGAGCATACACACTCGTACAACACGTGACAGCGCATTATTATTGCCACTGCCGAGTGCACAATATACACAACAATGAAGGGCACATACACAAATCCCATCGTTTCGTGTACGAAATTCAATTCAATTTTCTGCATAGATAAGTCGGATATGTGTACGGAAAACTGCAGTGACGAATTCTCGTAATATGAAAGTCACCTTTGGTCACCGTGATACATCATTGTGTGTGTTGCCGTCACATCAAATGAAATGCAGAGTCATGCCGAGTACAGCATGCAACATGCAACATACAACATAATACGAGCACAACATACAACATACAACATCCAGCTGAGAGGCAACACAACAAATAGAGCAAATAACGCAGTATTTTTGACATCAACACCAGGTCCTGGCAGATCCTCGCAGGTCCTGGGAATCTGCGTACACATTAGGGTGCATCGATATCTATGGGCCCAAAGCATTTTAAAAATTGGAACCCAAATTTGTATTCTACACTCAATTCCAAGTGGTTTTCTTTTAGTTGAAAAATATATATATTTTTTAACTTTGTCTATTATGAGGTTTTTGAGTCCGACTCTATTCATTTTTGATTGCAATTTTTTAATTATTTATTTTTTTATTTAAGCGGTGAATTGTAGTTTCTTAACATTGCAGGTCGACATATAATTTATGACAGGTCAGCACCTCTAGCAACAGAGTCACTGGACCACTTCTAAGATTATTGGTATTTTATCTTAATTTAATTATTTATTGCCAGGCAATAAGCAGCCGACATTTAATTATACATTAAAATAAAAAAATCAAATATATTGTATAGTAAATATAATATTAAGGTAAAGTAAATATAAACATAAATTAAAAATATAATAATATAATATAAAAATATAAAATATATATGTAAAAAATTAAAAAAAAAGAAAAACCGATTGGTTCGACATTTGTTGCAAGGATTGGGAAAACCCAGAAAACTCAATCAGACCAAGATAATATTAGAGAAATGTTAGTTAGTTAGATTAGTAATATATAATAATATAGAGGCCTTAATAGTTAAAGAAGTTGTTAGTATTAAAACTCTTGTTAGAATCGGACTTTTATAATAAAAATAAGAAATAGAATCAACAGACGAATTGTCCAATTTCAAAAAGCGAGGATTAGGATTTTATTTTATAATTATAATTTCATTGTGACACATTGATAGAGCGCAGATTATCAATTCAGCTTATAATTTTTTCTGAAATAGAACGATGCACCCTAGTTCATAGAGGGTGTATGTACCAGTGTGTGTGTGTGTGTGTTTGTGTGTCTCCCACTACGTCCAGCTGGCGGCTGACGAATGAGGCAGGTCGAGGTCAGGCAATGGTTAGAAAAATGAGCGCACAAAACGACAGTCACATGTCAGCGCATAAAATAAATAACAACATAAATTGCAGAAGACAAACAGTCTGTGTTCTTTGCCCGGGGCGTGGTTCAGCCTACGTCCCCCATCAGTGAGCACTTGACCCTTGAACTCAAACTTGGCCTACGCTGCATGTTGCATGTCCCAAAATGCACTCGTCCGAAAAAAAAAGCAAAGAAAAAGGGAATGCGGCAAATATTTAGTTATATTCTTAAATTTGAATATTTAGTAAATAGTATTTACGTAGTAGGACAGTTGACAGGATTTCAATGATAAAGAAAGCGTTAAAAAGCATTTACGCAAGGACGAAAAGCAAAGAAGCAAAGGAGCAAAGGATAATGTCAATATTAGGCGCCTGCATAATGTACAATAAATGGCAAAATAATACAAAGGCAGGCGCAAGGAAGCCGCCAAAGGACAAATGACAAAGGATAAAAGCTGAAGGATGAAGGCATGAGAAATCAATAGCTTCCAGCCAAAAGTGGACGAGCTCAATGGAGAGCATATCCTTGCAGGAACGCCGCTCAAACCACACAGCACAGCACAGCGCAGTACACAAAGAAGGACACCCTCTACAGTGTGCGAAATATTCCGACATTAAGCCGGATGTCAAATAAAATATAAATTTGTCAGTTATGGCTTCTCCCTTCGTCCTCCGTCATTCGTCCTGTCGTTTCTTTTGTGCCTTGCGTTTGTACCATATCTGAGTTTGTATTTGAATTGTGTTTTGTGTTTTGTGATTGTGCCTGTGATTGTGCTTAGTATTAAAAGTGCAAATCACAAAGCACATTTTTTCACAAATTAATCAGCTGTTAATGTAGCAGCATTTCACGTTTTATGAAAATTAAAAAAGCCAGCGAACAGTTTGAGAATTAAGTGCGTTTCGTACATTTAAGAATGTATCAAAATATGCGCGGATCATAAATTTAGAAAAAAGCGACATAAATAAAATGAAATAATAACATTTTTATTGCCCCACATCGATGTGAAGTGTTGCCCCGATGTGTAAGCAAAAGAAAAGGACGCAGGACTTTTACTTTCAGCTCTCAATACCTTTGGAATGGCAAAAGTTTTCCCCGGTTTCCTTTCGCTTTCTTTGTACAGGAGGACAGGAGAGCGGCTTTAATGATGCCATCATAAATTATTAGATTGCTATTTGGTTTTTTATTGTTTCACCCGCGATTGAGCAGCGCCTGAAATACGGAAATACGGAAAAAAGGAAATACGGAAATTCGGAAATACGGGCTGAAATAAAAGGTTGGTAAGGTCGAAGCCGGTTGCCAAGATGCCAACGAGCCTAAGCGCAATTATTATTACTTTTAAAGCATTTTTTATGCGCTCTCTTACTTATTTGCTGGCCACACGATTTCGCTATTAACAATCCGAGTCTTTCTCTTGTCGTTTAATATGATTTTTATGAATATTACATAGGCTCGGCTCGGCTCGGATGCCAGCAAGCAGCATGCTATGCGCCACGTGGCAATCACCTCTTGCCACTCGCCACTTGCCACTCGTTGAGGCACCTGTAACTGAAGCTCGGGCCACAAACGTCACCTGTGCAATTGCCAACTGTGATGGCTCAGCATATTTTCTGACTTTCTCCTCGGCTGCTTGGTCGTTTCGCTCGAGGAGGCGTGGTGGAGAGGGGAAGGGCGGGGGAATGGGAGGAAGGGAGTCGGGGTGGTCGGAAATTGTTAAAACTGTAATTGCTAAACGAATTTTAATGAGCTCATTAATTTGATAAAGGGATTTACACCGTGTTGCGGTCTTTGAGCGCCAACGCTGACGTCCCTCCTCCTACTCCCCCGCTCCACGCTCCTCGCTCCCTAACCAAATGTTGTTGTTATGCGGTCGACAACGCCATCGGGTGGCCAGAACATCCACAATTTTGGTATGTCTCTCGCTCTGTTGCCAACGGCGAGATTTGGTTTGAGGGCAGCGGGATTTCGGGGGTGCATTAATTAAAATTTGCTTCAAATAATTTGCAAGCATTTTACCAGCTGTTGTTTAATCAAATTGTTCAGCTTGCCAATGGCGTTTTCAGGTCCTGCCTCTGTCCCTGCCACTGCTCCTGTTCCTACCACAGTCAGAGTTGCCACAGCGCAGCGATAAAAAGCACTCTGCACAAACAAAGCCTGGCCAGGATATGTGTGTCGAGGATATAAAAAATATGCGCAAAATTAAATCAACGAAGCGTAAGAGATACAACGCAGTGTCACTGTCAGAGGCAGAGGCAGAGGCAGTGGCAGTGGCAGAGGCAGCAACAGGATGCAACTGGTCTGGCCACAGTTACAGATATATTCGCACAGATATCACAGGCTATAAACAACAAAACAAACACAGATACTCGTACACACTCAGACCCACACACATGGATACACTGTTGTGTTGAAGAAACTTTCGTCTGTAAACTGAGAAGGATAACACTAGGTTTTTTTGTTGCAGTCAACTGACAAGCACGTTTGCGTTTTGAGTGGCCTCGAGTCCCGAAATAGGCTCATCTTTTTTGCTCTGTCCAGATCGTTCAAAGTTCATCATGTGTTGGTCAGTCGGAAACAGGAGCAACAACAAAACCAACAACGACAACAACGGCAACAAACGACAATAAGAATGAAACCCGTCACTGTCAAGACAGTGAAATGTCAGCAGCTTTTTCGGCAACTCAGCTCGTTGTTGCCTGCCCCCCGGGTGCAACTGTACACTGTAGACGTGTTGGTAAATTCACGAAATAGCTAATTGGATTTCATTGGAGGCTGAAAATAGTTGTGCACACTTGCCACACACATCGCTGGGCCTCAGTGTCGGTCAGGCTACAAAGTTGACTGTCAGAAAACAGAGCTAAGCGAATGCAGCCTGACATTTTCCAAATGTAAATTCAATAGCTAAAAGCATTTAGAATTCAGAAGTAAAAACAAAGCAAACAAATATCTAGACTGACAGCATGACCACTTTTAGCATCACATCAATATTTAAGTATGTAAATAAGAGTAAAGAGCTAGACGCACGAATATTGCATTTTTAATATTACAAAGAAATAGAAATCAAATCTAGAGCCTACCAAATAAGTTATTTGATTTCATATATTTGAGATATAGTTACAAAAGAAATTGTATTTTCAGTTTGTAACACATAAAATCTGCCTTTAATTGAAAGCAAATTTATAAAGATATCGATTAAAGTGGCTTGCAAAATATTTCTCAACTGAATTTAAAAATAACAAGCTTGTTTAATGGAGACAAACACAATTAAGAAGTTGTATAATATATCCATAAAATTGGGGGAATTATTGAATACATACATTGCGATATTTGTATCTTTAAAACCAATATGTAAAGTATCATAATTTGGTACAGAAGGAACTGTTTACTATACTGATTACTGATTACTGATTACTGATTACTTACTGATGAGAAACAATGCAATTTGATGCTTGTTTTCTAAGTGCTCACTGTTAATTTTGATGACAACTTGAACAGGACTCTAGATTGATTATCCTTGTTATGCTTCGTACAGCTGCAGAATATTACTCAGATATTGCAATAAAAATATTTAAAGTTGTCCATTCTTCGCACTTTAGCAAGGATGATTTTCATACATTTGAACCGAGACACAAAACAATTTCGCATAGTCAAATGTGTTGCGAGAAGGAGCTTTAAATGAAAACAATTTCTCCCACTCAGCGGAGTCGTAAAACCATTTAAATTCATACAGAAAATAGATACGAGTAGAAGATACTTTTATCTGGGAACCTTCGTTGCCCAGGACGACAATAGTGTGCAAATTGTTGACGCTGTTTAAGCAAATGTTGCCCAAGAAAATAAGTAACGAAAATAAAATAATGAAAATAAAAAGAAAAACAACAACAACAACAGCAAGCAGAGCTGAACTGAACTGGAAATGCGAAGAGAAAGCAGGAGAAACTCTTTGCAACAATTGTCACCGTGTCGCAATGTAAAACTTCCGCACGCAACGCAGGTGTGTCAGCAACAGCAAAAGCAACAGCAGCAGCACAAACAATGACAAAGAATAATAAAAGAAAATATATATATTTATATACAAATAAAATGAAATAAAAACAATAAAGATAATATTTACAGTGCTGGCAATTGTTGTGCTGTGTGCTGTGTTGCCTGTATCTTAATGAATGAACTGAAAATTTGCAATTGCATAAATGACTTTTGTGAGGAATAAAAAAGCGAAATCGTTCACAAATATTGCAAATGAAATATGAGCTTTTGACAGGGTATTTCCTGCTATCTGCCGAGCACAAAACTGTGCCCGTTAAACCCTAAAAATACTATATAGAAGAAGAAGAAGACGCGTCACCTTAAGACTGTTGGCAAATGATGAAAAAGGATTTTAGAGAAAATTACACAGCCAAATGTTGCCAAGGAAGCCAAGGCAAACGATAAAATATTCAACAAGCGCCCAGCAGCATAAAAGTAGCAACAGAACAGCAACAGCAACAGCAACAACAATGATAACATTAGTAACATTTGTTTGAATTAAAATGAAAACGTTGACAATCTTTGTGACTTTGAAACGAACCCAATGGCAGCAGCTTGCCCCCTGTTTTTGTGTAGGTGTATCTGTATCTGTATCTATAGCTGTAGCTGTAGCTATAGCTATAGCTGTGTGTGCGTTTAAATAGAATTAACATTCGTCTTGCTAGCAACAACAACAGCAAGAAAAGCAACAATAAGCTGTATAACCCTACAGCTTCTCTACATCTCTACATCTCTACAGCTCGAGAGTCCTGGGAACCTTTGCTTACAACAAAAACATGACAGCAGATTTACTTGGCAGCTCATTCATTTTACGCTGCCTGTCAGGATGCCTCCCCTTCCCTTGTCCTTCTCCCTATACTTGCCCCTACTCCCCCCTCTTTGGCATTTTCCTGGGCACGCCCTGTCATTTCATTTGTATTCGAATCATTGTGTCCTGCTGAACATTCTTAATTAGGTTAAATCTACTGTGTCGCACAGTTCTCGTAAAGGGATACGTACCCGGATACGAATGCCCATCCAAGCAGTTGCCCATCTACACACAGTTGAGTGTGTGTCAGTGTTTTGTGTGTGTGTGTGTGGCGGTCGTGTTTCGGTTGCCCCATTCAGCATAATTTAGTAGCGACTCATATTTGCAATTTAAATCCCGGAAATGAAACAATTACAAAACTTTATCGGTTGCAATCAGAGACGGCCTGAGAACTGCGCCCGCATCCTTGTTGACTGCAGCAGGTTTCGGGACATGGACAGGGGACGGGGGACGGGGACACCGCTTAATGGCAACATGTGTCATGGCAGAACAAAGGCAATGCCAAATGCCACATGCCACATGCCACATGTGTGGCAATAAGTTTGTACACGACTGTGTTATTGCCGCAACAAGTCAAGCAGAGGACACACACAAAAAACGCCTCAAAATGCTTTATACAACTTCGACCTTCCGAGCCTGTTTTATAAATGAACTGAAATTTAATTAAGCGTCTCACTTCCAGTCTCTTTTCCTCACACGCACATTTATGTTGGCCGACAACAGACATTTGGACAGTTCTGTCCAGGCAAACGTCTCGTCATCATCATCATCATCATCATCATCACACGCAACATACTGAGCAACATTAGTATCAACACTGAAGCACAGAGAAGTCATTGTGTAAACAAAACTTTTTACGCAACGGCAAATGAACACAGAGAAAAAAAGGGACATACTAAAATTGAGTTCGAATGAACTCGAATTACGTATTTTTGAATATTTGAATGTATACTTGATATAAGTACGAGTTACTTACATTCTTGATAAAAGAATCTTGAATTCAGCAAAACTCTATTTTTGCTAAATATGAGTGTGAAAATTCTCAATGTAAATTTGGGACCCAGACTCGACTCACACTTCAAGTTTGCCAAATCTGGATTTCAGGTTATTAATGCATTTGCTAGCTTAAAATTCCCAATTGATGCTTGATCGCCAGGCATGAGAAATAGTTTGATTGACACTCTCGACTTAAGATTATAACAAAATAATTCTTGTACTGAGACTTTACACCTTTGCTTTCTACATTCATGCTTATGATTTAGGAAATATCTTTAAAAAATTACGTACATTTTAATCATATGTATACGTTTTGGATTTAAGTCCGCAGCATATTTAAATCAAACATTTGAACTCAGTTTCAAATCCAGAATTATATTTAAATTAAGTACCTTTTAAAGTTATTTCAAATACTAAAGTTCTTAACATATCGTACTCGAATTGAGATTGAAACCCTCGAATTCAGTATTTTCATTGTTAGTGAGAAATCAAGTTTAAAATGTCGAGTTTGAAAATACTTTAAATAAAATACTTTATTTTTCCCTCTGTGTATATACCTAGATGCGATGGGCAAAGCTTCAACTCGAAACTCGAAGGAATGTTGGACGGCCAGCCACAAGAAGCGGCACTTGTGGCACAAACATGTCGTGACTCACGCGCACTCAATGCCTCTCAGTCCACATCTCATCGTCGGCCTGTCGTCGCTTCAGTCCCTTCTACTTATTCATTTCTCCTACTTATTTTGGCCAAATTGAATTTCATATTTCGTCGCGGACAAGCTTTGGCTTTTGAGGCAACGCCAGTAACTGATAAGCTCAAGTATCCGGACCGAAGTGTGTGTGTGTATATCTACGAGTTCACCCGAGAGTTTGCCAGGCCACTTGTCGGGCAAATATAATTTTGTGCTTTTTTATATATTTATGTACATCCCAACTCATATTTCAGAGCATGTCTGTGACCAGAGCAACCCCCACATACCCCAAACATCACATCACCAGATCCAGAAACTCGTTGAAGTTTCTAAATTTGACTTGACATATCTGAACGGCTCTTGGCCGTCGTATAGGCCACACGTCCACAATTCGAATGTCAGACTCGCTCCTAAATCGAATTAAAAACTCATTTTGTCTCAATTTTCTATTATTGCTGTTAGTGTCATGTCCTGTGATCCAGTTAAACGAAGTCGAAATACAGTCTGAAGGTTCTAAACTGCCTGTCGATTCATTTTTATTACTTTACTAGCAGAAAATCTGTTTTATTTGCTTGCTTTATTGTTGGCACGAGTAATTTAATGTGTATTGCATTTAAGCTAATATTTGAGTTGTTGTTGCTCTTGCTGTTGCTGTTGCTGTTGCTCGTCTGTTTCATTGCTGTTTTTGTATGGGTTTTACGAGCTTTTTATTGCCATTTTTAATGCCTGGGCCAAGCGGCTGGTCACTTGGCCAATCCCCAGGAGCCCAACTGTTGGCATTTGTTGCGTTACCAATTCCATGACAACTTTACTGCACTAATTTTTAGCCATTAAAGCACTAGCCACTGCCACTGCCACTGCCACTGCCACCAGACATGGCAGCGTGGCGTATACGCAATGCGTTGCCTCTGACAGCACTTTAATTATTTGTATAGCATAATTTTTGGGGCAACGGGCTCGTAAATTATCGTTTGTGTGTGAGTTCACACACACACACACACACACACGCTTATGTAACCTATATTAACTCTTTTTGAGTAACATTGTGTATTAGTCACACTCGATTGGTTTCTTTGTCTTTTCTTCACTTGGCAAACAGTTCGTTGGTTTTCTTAATTTCAAGAGTTTATAATGCGCACATCAAAGACGTCGTCGCCAAAATTGCAATCGAAAGTTGACAAAACAAAGCAACTTGCGACTTTAATCAAATACTTGACTTCAAAGTGAACTCAATGCTGACCAGAGGTCACAAGAACCTCATCCAGTTCTCGGGGAAATGAGTTTGAGTTTCGTGGGGATGAGAGAAACCGCCAAACTAATTTGACACTGACAGTGGCCACATCCGACTCACAGACTATCTCTCTCTCTCTCTCTCTCTCTCTCTCTCTCTCTCTCGCTCTGTGCATAATGCTTATTACCCGAGTAATTTGTAGTGTTGGGCGGAGTGTTCAAGAGAAGGCTGCTCTTTCATTTTGCTGCATGCAATTTACAATCACCAACAGCAACGACGCACTTTGTGATGTTGCGCATTAGAGCAAGTGTTGGAAAAAGTGCAAATAACAATGTGAGCTTTGTGAGTGGCAGGCTGGCAGTCAGTCAGACATGGCACCGTGGGGTATTTTCTCAATTTTTACATTTTTTGTTTTCGAAAACCTGTTAAATATTAGCAAAACATATATAATTGCATATAGTTCATACCAAACTGAATATATTCCAAGTACATATACAATATATGTTTGGGATTTTTATATTTTTTCATGCTCTTGTTCAAATTTACCTGAAGATATTTTCGATTTTGCCATTAAGCATTTATATATTATTTATAATATATTATAACTTATTTATATTATTTATTATTTGTAACTTATTATTTACTTATATTGTATTTATTATTTATTTATTTCTCATGTCAATATCATCAAAACATCGTTATTGTGATAATTTTATTGGAGTATAAAATATGTTAATTTTTTCTATAGTGCAGTGACTAAAAACTGAGGAGGCATGAACCATGCAACAGTCTCTGCTTGCAACACACACGCTAAATAGCTAACACGTTCAATCTCTCTGGCTTTCCTCCCCTCCCCTCTCTCTCTTTCTCTCTCTCCATGACCATCTCTATCTCTGTGTCTCTGTCCCTCTCTATGTCGCACTGTGTGCATCAAGTTGCCTATTATGAATTGTACAATTGTTGTCAACGCCAACGCGAGTTGACTTTGCCGTTGTCCGACTGACTGCACTCACTGTGCTGACTGACTCTTTGACTGCCACTCAACGCAGTCACAGTGCGTTTATCTCTCTTGCGTTATTCCTTTCACTGTTTGTTCGTTCGTTCGCTTGCTTCCCATCAGCATCATCAGCATCATCGTCATTAGCATCAGGATGATGATCATCATCATGTGCTTTGTTTGCGCCGATGACGTACGCTATCTGCTCTCCTCTGTTTGCCGACAGTATCCGCCATTTTTCACCCACGCGCTTGACTTGAAAGTCCCCTCGTCATGATTGTTGTTGTTGCAGTTGCAGTTGCAATTGCTGCCGTTGTTGTTGCTGTTGCTGTTGCACTTCTTGTAAATGACTCTTCAACGTTTGTCGTATTTGTCTGGCAGCACTTTAAGTGCCAAATATTTTTACATTTGTTTACTGGCATTGTTGTTGTTGCTGGTGTTGCTGATGTTGCTGCTGTTGCTGTTGCTGCTGTTGCTGACATTTGCCATTTTGCATGCAGTGCACACATTTTGACAAATGACACATGTTTTTTGCCTGGATTTTCGGCCAGTGCCAAGTGGTCTGCTATGGAATTTATGACATTTCGCTGGCACTAATTAGACCAAGTTAATCAAGCGTTGAAGTATTTAATTAAGTTAACAGTACTTCTATATGCTATGCCATATCGACAACTAAATATTAATTGCCAACATGTCATTAATTTGGGCAAGTATGTAAGCAGATATAATAATATCAGTGACGACGCTATAAAAAACCAAAAACATTTATCTACAATATTTTGAGCACTGTTTTATATTTGTTCAATTAAAATATTATAAGAATTTGCTCTTATTTTGATTTAATTGCATTTCATAGACAAAAGATGTTCGTTTTGAAACGATAAACTTGATTTTAAAACAATTTTTTATAAGTGCACATAAATAGAATGCTCGTAGATGGAAAGTTGATTTCCCTTCTTGCATTCGGTATCATTGCCGCTTGCAATTGACTGACAGCAGCAGCAACATCATCGGCATCATCATGAAAATCATCAACGACAGCAACAACTTTATATTCGAATCAGATTTACATGTACTCGAAGCAGTTGCAGCTTCTATTGTGTTGTTTGACTCATACACATTCAGATTCACATTCATTTGAGTCTGTCTGCATGTATTAGTGACTGTCATAGAGTAGACACCTCCAATGATAGACAGTCTCTGTCGTATCTGTGAGATTATCTATTTGATTGCCAGCTTGCACAGCAAGAAATCCTTTCAGTTTATGAATATTCAATCCAAGTGAATCATTTGATTGTCACTCACCGCATGATTAAAGAGACTGTCGTCAGCTCTAATACTATCTGACACTTTAATTAAAATACCAAGCAATTATGACGCACACTCGCTTAAGTCCTTATGAGACTCAATAATGATGATTGGCACAAAGCTTTTTATTGATTTGTAGTCAAGTAAATGAAGAGCGTCAAATACTTTCGACAACATTTCAGCTCAGCTTAGTTAAGCTCAGTTGAGTTCGATTCAGCTAAGTTGAATTTAGTTCAGTTCAATTCACTTCAATTTTGCTGAGTTGTCGACAATAGTTTTAGCCAATTTTGACATTCAGACCATTAAATAACACGCAAAGGTCGCCGTATACTTAATATTGATTATTGCCCCCGGCTAGACGCTCGGCAATAGCACAAATTCCAGGTGCGGCCCACTAGAAGAAGTTCAATAAAGGGTTCAGAGATGGGAAATATGAAAGCGAAGCAGCTAGAAAATATTTGTGGTATCTCATGAATAAAATGAATGAAAATAAATAAATAAATGTGTGGTATACAATCCACAAAGCAGACCAGTAATTTAATCAATTTTATTGAGTCTCAATTACATTTAAGCTGAAGGAATTTTTAAAGCTCTCGGAATTATACTAAATAAATATATAAAGGTAAGCATTAAAATATTGCATTTTTTACATAAACAATTTATCTTCTGAACTTCAGTAGAGGCTCGTCTTTCGTCTCTTCGAGGGTTTCAAATAGTGTCTGTTGTCACGGAAATATATTTATGAAATGAAACTGAAACTGAAATTGAAGCAATTGTTAGCAATACATACGCCTCCTCTGAAGGCATAAACACGAGGCACATGCCGCCATTTATCAAATGGAAGATGCCAGCAAACAGTCCACATGTTGCCGAAATATAGAACTGATAGGTAAACTCGTTGCCGCAATGATCCCACATGGCAAACAGCAGGACGAGCGTTGCGATAATACAAAAAATGCCGCTGATTAGATTGAAAGCCACAGCCTATAAAGGGGAAGGAGGGGTGATCTGAGAATGTATTAAAAGTGGAACGGGGAATTAATACGCACAATGGGATCCAGGCCAACGGTGCACCAGACGAATCGGAATATGGCTAAAACCAAAGATTGGGCGGTTATTCCAGGTAGAAAGTAGATATAGAACCACACGGATACACCATACTCGCCGCCCAGCACACAGTGCGTGTAGAGCAGCTTAACCAGAAAGACGAGAGCAACTACCTCCAAGACCTTAGGACGGAACAGGATTTACGAGTTATATTTCTTGTTCTTTATGTGGTATTTATATATACTGCTATATCTCCCAGACTTACCGCAGTAATACCTAGAAAAAACCAATTTAGAATACGAAAAGGAAAAGTCATGCTGAGTAATTTGTTGTCGTTGACATGATAAGCAAATCTATTTCGACCTATCAGTATCAGTATCCTCCCAAAGAAAAGGGACCCACTGTAGCCTGTTGGCTGAGTGCCCCTAGGGAATTGGCTAACTAAAAAGGTTCATTTGTTGACACTTTATTGTCTGGAGAGAACTTCTCCCTTGGCCTGGAAATTATTGACCTCGTTACTGTAGCAAAAAGTCGTTGGCCAACACGCATTTGACCTGTATCGCAGGTCCTGTTGCTAATTTCATTACTTGCGGAATGCGACGATGATTTCATGCAATTTAAAGCCACATTTTTCAGTTTCAGTCGCCAGACATTTAGCATACTTGTAATTGTGTTCGTCCTGCAATGTGGCCCCTGTACCTAGACACAGGTAATCCTTCGCGGCCGCTCAACGTCGCAGGGCAACCCACTCCTCCTCCCCCCAGTCCCTGGTCTACTGTTCCCAGTCCCCAGGCTTTTATAATAATTGCCTGTTGACACGGGACTCGTTGGAGGGACTCGGAAATTAAGGGCAGAGAGAGGGGACCTGGCAAATGGTAACGTTTTATGGCGCTGATAAATGAAATTTCAAAACGAAGGCAAAACAAAACAATGGAAAACAAAGAGGCCAAAACATAATGCTACCCTTCTCTCTCTGTTCAAAGGGTATATTGCTCGCTTTGTCGCTCCGCTCAGTGATTGTTGTACTCCTGTATGTATACAGGTTTTTTTGTTTATTTAATGAGTTAGTTCATTACGTTGGACTTTTTAAGCAGACAATTGAGTCAGTGATCGATAATGCGTAGTTAATGCTGATTATTTGCTGTAAATGCGCTTTAAGAACTTGGCAAAACAGTTAAGACCATGGTAAGATGAGTTGGTCACATGACAGACCGACAATTGCAAAATACTTGGCAAATTTATGTGAATATTCAAGTCAAAACTTTTCAAACTAAAGCCGAAGTATGTAAGCCCATTCCCAAGTGCATTTAAAAGGAAAAAAGTGGAGGAAAATAACAAATGGGAAATTTGCAAAACATAAAAAGTTGCATTTGGCTTGTTAAAACAACAACGGAAATGTAGGCTATGATTTGCTTACTTTCCAGGACATTGCCAGGACATTTGCTTGGAAAGTGCTGAAATATGTACAAGTATGTGTGTTGTGTGTGTTTCTGTGCACATATATAGAAGCACACACTGACAGGTCACTGTGTTGTGGTGTTGCCGCTGCGTGCGAGTTGAGAGCCAACATAAATCAAATACATGTAAAATTTTGTGCTTTCCGCACACATATCCTGTGCAAACGCATTGGGCAGAGTAAAGCGCTATACGCTATAAGAAGGGACAGAGCTCTATCCATGATTCTTGCTGCCCTTTCCTTGTGTATGGGAGTGTGTTTTGTGCACATCCGTTAACTTTGTCATTTTTGCTCATTTCCTTCCGGCTTGGGTAAGAAAACTGCAACAAAGGCAATGGCAACGCAACTACAACAACAACAATACGAAGAAAAACGGGAGGCACGACGGGAAGAGTCAAACAAAATAATTCCCAGAACTGCACCACTGCACCACTGAGCCCACTGAGACACTGAGCCACTGACAAGCCGTAAGAAAGCAAACAACAACAGATGAGCGTCAGGAACAAAAACTTAAATGGCAGCAGCAGCGGGAAATAGCAATAAGCTAAGGGCATAACTTTGTCTACCACTGAGATGCACTCCACACACACACACACACACACACAATATTACACTCACCCACACACACGCACCGCATTTTGCATGAAATTACCAAGACACTCGAATAGTCGAAAGTCTCAGCATAAACTTGGCGATGGAATTTAATTATTTTGCAGTTGAGCTGCAACTTAAGGCATGCGGGTCCAATTTTTTGCCCATTACACAACATGCGATACACATTGGTTGACTGGCTTGAATGTTACAGTATCCATATACTATTACTGACTACTGGGGAGACTCCTCCATTCCCCCTTGTATTCCGCCCACAAAACGTGTGCCCAAATAAATACATTGCAAGACTTTTCGCTGGCATTTATTGTGCTACATGCTGCGATTACTTGACGCAAGCCAAAGAAAGTAAGAAATTGAAGTAGACAATCCTCGAATAGGAAACACCCTACAAACACCTACAACGTTGGTTTCAGGTTTGGTTTCTTGTTTTGGCTCTGGTTTTATATAAATTAAATTATTTGTTTCCCTTCTTTTATTGGTTCTATAAGTCTGTACAAAAAGTGAATACAAATATTGCTTGCTATTTTAAGAAGCTGATTTATTTTTCACTTTAAAACTATTTCAAAATCAAGGATAAGTAAAGAATGTACAGCTGACTAAATCTAAATAAATTATTATATTTGTGGTATTTTAAATACGATAATATAATTATTTTAAAACATTTTTAAAAATAAGCTCAAGTATAAAGTGTGGAGCTGGCATATAAAAGTATTTTGTAATTATATTTAACGAGCTAACTATTAATGTACATCAGATTTTATTACACATATTTAATCCGTTTTCCAATATATACATATGTATTTATAAATATATAATATAAATATAAAATTTATTATCATTTCTCAAATTAGTTTTTAATAGCAATCCACTTGAGAAAGATCAAAAAATGGGGGCTCGTTCGAGGTATAGATAATTTAAAGGGTTTAGCTCTTGATATTTACTCAGCTCAGATGTACTTATGAGTCTTTAACCAGAAGTTTCACCTTGGTTTTGCTGACTTAGGAGTTAATATTTTTTCTTGGTTGACACATTCGGTTAATACCCCATTTTCTCATTTTCTCATATTGTGCTAATCAGAGAATAATTACATAAGAGAAGAGCATATGAAAAGTTGTTTGAAAGCGTTTATGCGATTGAAAGTTACTGAGCATTTAGCTTAAGCTTAAGCTTCAGCTTCAGCTCGGCGGATACACGTAAACCACCTGCCAAGTTAAACATGCAGCACAATCAAAGGCAAAGCCACATGCAACTAATTAGCATGGCTTGTTGAACTTTTTCAAAAACCAATTAAATTCCTAAAACCAGAACACACACAAACAGATATGTAGCATACTGACACATGCACATGCATATGCACATTGCCGAGCATTAAGTTGGTAATGAAATCTGAAATCTAAAATGAGTGTGTTTGGCCTTTGAGCTCAAAGTTCGCTTTTCGCAAGTGTAAAAAAAACACAAATAATTATAATAAATATGTGCATAGGTGTGTGGGTTCAACAACCGCGGCTAACTTTGTCATATGAAATTAACTTCAAAAAAAAAGTGTATATCAAAATTTATTAACGGCATATTAAACTTTATAAAATGGTTTGCTAACGCCGCCAGACATTTTAAAATAAAAAAGGGAAACTTTTAGCGAGGTAAAAAATAAGCAGAAGGTGGAAGTAAAAGCTTGTTTATTCGCGCTGCAAATTGGCGGCATTTGTCAAACAAACAAACGAACAAACGACCAAGAGTCACATACGAGGGCAGCTTAAGCAATAACCACCTTTCATCTTGAAGACTTATTACTCCAGCGTCAGAATGTATTTAATATGAAATTTATATTCTAAGTATGTTAAGTAAATAAACTTAATAAGTGAACACAATTGACTTTCTATTTAAATACATACATTGGTAAACATTTCCGTTAAACTCATGGAGCTGCCCTCGCAAATCGCTGTGATATATAGAGAGTGTGGAGTGTGGCACATCTTTACATAGGCAACTTTCTGTTGCAAGAACTTTTTTCAGCTATTTGTCATGTTGAACGGAAGTTGAAGCGAATGCCTGGCACGTACCACATTAAATGTTGAGCTGTGTAGCATAGTGTAACATACACATAGTGTAGCATGATATATAATGTTGAGTGTTGGACCAAGTGCCGCGGCTTTAAAGTGCAACCTGGTTGAATGCAACCCGACTGCAAATCATTAAAGCTCAACATTTCTCATTCTGACTACGCTAACTTGCCACATTTGTGCTTGTGTTTGTGCAACTGTGTATGTGTATGTGTAAGTGTATGAGTCCAAATGTGTTTACTTTTGCAATTTTCATTTATTTGTTTAAAGTTTTTGGGCAAACATTGCACTCAGTTCTGTTGGTTGTTGATCTCAAGTTTTGTGCCAAAGTTTCCACAACTAATCTTTTAATTAAGTGCTCGGTTTTTGAACCTTAAAATTATGGTGGAAGAGTATAACAGGGGGAGAGAACTTTAATTCCGTTAAGCGTCTACGAAACGTTAGAAAAATGCAATTTGATTAATTGGCAAATTTTGTGCTTCATTAGGAAAACAAGTCAACAACACAAACACAGCTAGAAGGAAATTATGATAAATAAATAAAACAAAAAGGTCCGAAAAAGATTGAGGCTAATTGCGCGACAAACAGGCAAATAAAATAGCCAATGAAATGGAAACAGAAACGCAAAATGAAACAAAGCAAAGCAAAGTAAATGGAAATTGGAAATCCAGCAAATGCGAGTATTTTACAATAAATAAAAAAATAGTGCAACGCAGTTAATCAAGTGAAAACTACTAAAAGAATTAAAACTTTATTTATAGTGATAGCTTAATGGAGAAGGTAAGAGAATAAGTTCAAAAGTAAGACAAAGAAATCTACATAAAAGAGAATAAAATGGAAGACGACAACAGGGAAAACAATAGACAGTTTATGGTAAATCTGTCTGTTTTTCTGTTTCCTACAACCGTAAAATTATTTATTATATTCTTAAAAAACATTTACATCTATCACCAAATTATATATCAACAATTTTGGGACATGAAATCGCTTTCATTACAAGACTTTAACCTTGTGAAGTTGTTTTCCCTAGAGATCTGCCTATAACAAAGCATTTCCATTACTTTTTAAACCATTTTGGAAAACATAGTGCTAATGATATTTACTTGCATTACTATCAAAAGAATGTAATGAAAAGATTTTTTGCAAAATTGATTAATAAACATTGGTATTCTTTTGTAATATTGAAAATTTATAATTTTCAAAATAGTACTTTTTTAGCATGATTAAATTCTGAGAAGAAAAGAAAAACATTTTTTCTTGATAAAAAAACCTAAAGAAATTATATAAATGCTAAAAATTTGATAAAAATTACTATATATTTTCAAATACTATGTGGCTACAAGCACAAAAACATAATTAAAGATTAATATATCCTATAACAGACATATTGCATTAATAACATACTGAATTCATGTGTATTAGTTAAGTTTACTTATGATTTCGGTTTATCAGAGTCACTGTGAAAATACTTTCAAGGATTACATTATTCGTAAAGTGCAGCTTAATAAGTGCTAGTGCACTCAAGTTATCAAATGTTGATATTTAATGAAGTTTTTGTCAAGTGCATTGAAGCTCTCAAATATTTGCGCTGCTGCCAATTTAAGCATTAGTCAACAAACAAACAAACATTTTATGAGAATGTTCAGTTTGTGCTACGTGACAATAAAGAAGAAGTTTAATTACAACAAGTACAAGAACAACGAAAATTCACTTGGACAAACAGAAAGAGAGACAAACACATGAGCAACAATAATGTGGAGAACATTCAACAACATCAGAAAAGTTGAAGAGCAAGCGACAACAACAAACACAATTAAGTTTTATTATAAACGTTTCAATTAGCAAGAATGACAAAAAGAACAATAGGGATACCAGCAACAACACAACAGCAACAACAACAACAACAACTACTACAACGACAGTAAGAAAACGCAATTTTCATTAGAATAGGGTTGGTCAGTCAACCTGACAACCTCCGCCTTAAAAACTTGGCCCAAAAGTTCCAGCATTACCAAGGCTACAGCAGCTGCAGCTAATTGAAGCGAACATTTTGAGAACTGTGAACACTTCCCGGAAAATAAACGACACTTTTGTTGAAAATTATTTGATCTAGGAATAAAGCTAACCTTGCTTGCCAACCTAACCTGACCTCCCGACCTCCCGACCCCGCCTGTCACAGTCGAGTGGCAAAGCGTTGTAAGACAAATTTTCAGTTTTATGGCTACGAATAATGACAAATAACTTTAACATTTCCATGTCCTGTGTATTTTGAGGGCAAGTTCTGTGGCCAGGCTAATTGAGTAAATTGCTAGATAATTAAGGATAAGCTACCGCACCATAACAAGATCCCTCCCCAATTTTCTCTCGCTTACAAAATTGTTTCTTCACCCCATTGTCGCTCGTCAAAATAATTTTGTCAATTCCAGGAGATAATCGAATATAAATTCTCAGCTTAAGCGTTGAATGTTAAGAGTCAAAGCCGCAATTATACAAAAAATTATTGAATGATCGATTTGAAGTCATATTTGATTTGACATATTTAACTATCACAAAAGTAATTTTAAAACGTCTCTTCTGTAAACTAGGGAGTATTTAGACCTTTCCAAGCGGCATACATATTTATTTCGCTGAGACTAATCTTCAGATAAAGAATAATTTAAACCCAGTTTACATAACAGGGTCAGTTCCGTAACAAAGCACACATTTGATCATTTGACCAAATTCAATTGTTTACAAATTTTCAAAAAATATCAACAACTTTAAGGAATCCACAATTAAATATATTTTTATTATATTTTTGCCATTGATGTTAAATTATTTAGATGAAAAAGTATAAAATGGAATGATATGTAACATATGTGATTTATTTAATTAATTTTGTTTAACAGATCTTTATATTTTTTTTGTTCGGGTTTAAATTCGAAGAGTATACAATATCAATGGTTTGTTCATAATTCGGATCCGGATCCGAGTTCCCTGAACTTAAATTACCTTAAAGAAACCGGTTCTGTGGAGCTTAGTTGCGAACCGGTTTACAGCTTTGGTTAATGCTGAAATTTGAATATTTAAATTCGGACATATGCATTACGCAATGAATCAATTAGCATGTCACTCAAATGATGCTTAAAAGTCTTAAATGAAAATTTCTTGTCAGCTGTCAATTTGCCAAGGAGCAATTCGGGAAATCACTTACCCATCAACCTCTAAGACAACACTCACACATATCTATATACACATGTATGTACATGTGTATGTCCTCAATTGTCAATTGTCAACTGCCGAATTTCGCATTAATAAAACACTTGATGACACGAAATTGTAATTGAAACATTCATTTTCGGTTAGCTTATTCCAAAAATGTAAGACTGTATTCAAATAAATCATAATTTAATTACCTGCTGGTTGTTTTAACTCTTCAGTGTGTTTCCTTCTACTCTGAGTTCGATGAGAATCTAAAAAGGAAAAATTGCAAAATGAAAAATACATTTTATTAATATATATGGTAGTACTCAAATTGTTTTTCCCTTTCTCCTTTCTACTCTCACATTAATATTCTGCAAAGTGTTGGTATATATAAATAATAATTTCAATTTTTAACCATATGCCGACCAAGAAAATTTACAATTCAATTGCGGCCTTAACAACATGCGGTGTCGAACCGCCGCTGACCAAACGGGTCGAGAATTATGCGTTGGTTAACGGTGGGGCACAATGTGTACACTGTACAGTGGAACAGTGATACAGTGTGGTAACAACATCGAACCGCATCCGCAATCACTAAAAATTAATTTCAATTTTATTGCATAAACGGCTATACCACGAGCTGAAAACCATGCTGTGGGTTCTGCAGCTTGCTCCAAATATGGAACATGAACTGTAAACGGCTGTGGCTGTGGCAAGTGGCAAGTGGCAGTGGGCAAGTGGAGAGCGAGTAAGAGGATGAAGGTCCACGCTGTATGTAAAATAAAACTCAAGGCATGGGTCAGACTCTAGCAGAGGCTAAATTATGCAGTCGGTTATACTCAGCAAGCATTACTGAGTGCGAGTGTGAGTGAGTGTGCGGGAGTGTGAGTGTGCAGGAGTGTGCAGAGATCATGGGGAAAGCCAAAAATTTATGAAAATGCAAAAGCGTTTTTACGGTTTACCCCAGGTAAGCTTGTGCAACACGATGCCGCCGTTGCTGCCATTGCCACCGTTGCTGTTGCTGCACCAATTTTAATATGAATAGCAGCAGAAGCAGCAGAAGCAGCAACAGCAACAGCAGCAGGCAAAAAGCAAAAAGCAAAAGTAAAACAGGCAGCAACCAACCGAATGAACCGACATGAAAAACGACGAATATGAATTGCGGTTTAAACATTGAATTATGAATATTTGCTCGACCTGGCCAACTTCCATGGCATTTATCATTATAACGCCGAGATTTTGATTAAAAGCATAAAATATTATGTACTAATCACGCTCAGTAAAATTGATAAATAGGATGAGCACGTAAAAAGTAAAAAGTATGGGGATCGCCCTCAAATTGTAAGCAAAAAATCTAATTTAAGCTCAACATAATACTTGCACAATTCCGGAATTAAAGCCAATTAAAAGACCTATAGCTACTGGCATTTATTTCATCTTGAATGCAAATATTCAGTCCTTATATTGCAAAAAATGTTGAGTAGTTTACAGCAATGAGGGACAAACTACAAAAAGAAAAGCAGCTCATTTAAAAATGACAGAATACTTTAATAGTGTGTCTGCTGCAGATTTTCCATACTATATATAACAGCTTTGTGGCACGCAATCTCATTCATTTAGACACTGTAAATTCTCCCTTAGTTGTGCTGAATTTCGGGTAGCAAAACTCGGATTATGGCAATTAACTGGCACAGCAGTTGATAGATAGATAATCTAATGAACAAAAGGATATTCCAGCACATCTTTCTCAAAGTTATATCGATCGACAATGTCCAAACTTATACTTAAAATAAGGCTAACAAAAATCGTACATAGCACATATTACATTTTGAATTGAAAATAGTGTAAAATGTTTTTATTTAATTAAAATAACGCATTGTGTCTAGTTATAATATTTGTTTGTATTTCGAAAGTAATGTTATTGACAGCATTCCCATTGCTGACAAAACTCATTTATGTTCCGTTCATTTATTTTGTTTATTGCTCTGAAATGGCCAAATTGTACGCCTATTGTTTAAGCTTAAAATTTAAATTTTTGTTTGCCATTTAATTAAGCAGGCAGACAGCATAATAATTTGTGCAATTTATGCGCGACAATAATTTGCATAATGCATGACAACAAATCAGAAAACAAAATGTTTATTAATGTATACTCTGTTGAAAATCTATAGCACAATATCGAAAGAGCTCCTGAGAGCCGGGGGCCTCTGTGGTCTGTACTCATAAATTATGTGGAACAACTCAATCAAAATTCAAAATTTCAGAATGTCCTCCATCTCGTACTCGTATGCAAATAGAGCTGTCCTTAAGTAATGTTAACGAAATGAAAACAGAACAGAACAGAACAGAACAGAACAGAACAAATGTATTCAGACATATCTCAATGCTCATGAGTAAACTACGGCGTGATAACGCATTATTATCCTATAAAAATCATTAATATAGCCCGCTCTAATGGCTCTAATGTTGAAATGGTGGCAGATGCGGGGATGGGGACATGGGGGGCATGCCTTTTTATTAGTACCATAAGATACTTACATACAAGTGCAAATGTATGTATCTAGCTCTCGTATTAGGCTGAGTGTTTGTCACGCAAACCGCGTATAAAGCGCGAAATTGCGACATTACTATAGACCAGCTGGCAGCCAAAGGCAACGTTGAGAGTCCTTTGACAACGCCCACAATTTGAAGCCATTACCAAACACTTTGTGTGCCACACATTTGTGACGCGACGTGGAACTAGACGACTCCACTCCGTCCCGACACCGACAGCGACACCGACACCGACAAGCGCGGCAAGCAGTCAGCCAACAAATTCTATTAGTTTGTCAAGGCTCCACAAAAATATGCGCACCGCCGCCCCACGTCGCACCACATCGCACCACATCGCGCATTGCGTAGACAATTCCGTAAATTTGATATGCGCAATTTGTTGTCAAACGACGTTGGGCACGATCTATAAGTATACAGCTCGTGGATTACTGCCAGGCAACCTGTTGCCTCGTTTCACGCACTTCAATCCCACACCGTGTCCTGACAACCAGGACAACCAGGAGGACAACCCGGATGGCACATCATAAAAGCTAATACGACTATGGCTGACAACTTGGTTATATGTCGTGTCGTGTCGTTTTGTGTTGTGTTGTGTTGTGTTGTGTTATGTTCTGTTGTGTTGTGTTGTCTTGTGTTACGTTAAGACACTCGGCGCTTATATAACTTAATCAGCAGGTACTACAGCAAAAGGTTCACATTTCCACTAACTAGCAAATTGCTACACAAATCATACATATATATTGTAGTACACTAGGGTGCATCGCTTTCTACGGGACAATTAAGTTTAAAAATCATACAAAACTCACAAAATATGGTAAATTTGAAGAAAATACCGAAACCAAAATATTTTTACCGGTACAATATTTATTTTTTTTCAGAGACCGGAAACGGTTGGTTAAAACCAGAAGAGAACCTTTGACCGAAATTTATTTCGGCTTGATTTTTCGAAACAGAGTCTTAAAATCAATTTTTGAGTTAAAATATATATTTAAATTTTAAATTATAGCATATATAAGTGTTGTGTCCAATCCTGAGATTGGTACAAAAACTAAAACCACGACCAACATTTCATAAAATAATGAACTACTTAAAGAATTTTAATCAGAACTTTCACCTATGCAACAACTAAAAGCACAAAACTTTTCAACTCAAGAAACGGGGACTTGGAATTGATTTTAAAACGATAACTTATCGGTACAAAGATCTTCGAACAGACCGTAGATTCCGTATTTGGCTTACCACTTTGTGGGTAAAAATAATCGATGCACCCTAATATACACACACCAACACAGACTTGAATAGAGACCGTTGTTAGTTCGTCGAAACGTCGGAGCGTCGGATCGTCGGACGCGTCCCCGTGGGCCAGGATGTCGTAACTGATACAGCAACTCGTTGCAACTAAATCTCGGCATAAGACAATAGAACGAACTGAACTTTGAAACTAAACTTTCTTGGCATTTGCTTTGGTTTTTGCTTCATTTTTTGAGCATTGCATTGGCGCATTAACCCAAACAGCAACAGCAATAGCAACAACAACAAGAACAGCAATAGCAACAGTAACAGCAACAACAACAATAGTAAGAACCACAACAGCAATTGAATTTTATAACAAACAATTTTACGCTTTAAGCACGCAACTCGACTTTTGTTGCGGCTCTTGGTTTTTTTTTTTAATATTGTTGCTGTTGTTGCTGCTGTTGCTGTTAATGCTTTTGTTGTTGTTGCTATTACTGCAGTGAAGTGGCTCTGCAACGTCAAAACGTCATTGACTTTGCGTTTGGTCAAGCAATTTCCAAGCAACTTTTTCCTATTTATCGTTATTTACCATTTGTCGGTCTCGGCGCTTTTTGGTTTGCCTCGATAACGACTCCGCCGTGGTCGGCAATAAGCATTTGAATCCAGACCTGGCAACCTTCCCTCCTATTTTTCCTCGCTAAGTGGACCTCTTAAGCACAAGTACGGCGATAAGCAAAATCCGGCCGAAAGCCATCAGGAAAAAAGAGAATAAAAATATAAATAATAAAGGGCTCAAAATCAATTTACCTTGGCCAAACAATTGCCATTCAGTGGCTGCATAAGCTGGAACTTTTCAAGCCACATACTTCTTAATTAAGTTTAGCAAGAGCTCTCGACATTCCGACTTATTCTTTCCATCATTGCCCAACTTATCATAACGAGTATAGCATTAGTTTTAACCAAGTTAGTTGCATAAATCACAAGATGTTTTATTGAAAAATGTTTTTGAAAAAACAACAACCAATGAAATGTTGATGTTATTTAACTTAATTAATATATTTCATTTATTGTTTGTCATAAATTCAAGTTTCAAATGAATTTATTTTAAATGTACATTTTGCCATTTTAATTCAATAAATTCAATCTGTCAACAAATATGTTAGCATTAAAAATAATTGCTAGTTGCCTTCAGATCCAACAAACATTTATTTTATGTTGCTAGAGTTTCAAGTGTAGTTTTCTCTACAGATTTAAAAAGCTTACTAAATGCCCAGGAAGTTGTCTGAATTTTAAGCTCAGCAACTAGTGCTTAGTATAAGTATAAGCAATGTTACACAAAGATTCAAGACCTGAGAAATCAAATAAAATCCAACAACTAACTCGATTGGTCAGGTATTTTATAAGCTCTAATAATGAAGTCCTACAAGTTCGACTTAAATTTCAAAGCTAAAAGCAAACTTTCAAGCTGCAAATTGTTTAATTAGTGCGGTAAGAGTATGTAATAATTTGAGTCTTCATACACTTTTAAATTTATTGATTTCTTTTATAAATCATTTTAAAAGCTTTTTAGATAGAAGCTATGAATATATGCATAATGTCTTTAGAAATGTTAAATGTAATTTTTCATCCTGGCAAAGTAGGCAAAGTTATTAAGTTACTCTCAAGGGAGTGATTATTCAATCTGTCAATCTGTATGCAAAAGCCATGCACTCTTATGAACACAAAGACACATACACATACATATTCATAGCATATATGTACCAGACATTAATATGTATGTATAATATGTGCCTTATGTGCTGCGTTGTACCCCTGACATTCTGACTGGTTGCTTCATTAGCAACTTTGTGCGTATTCATTAGGAAAGGAATACCCCAAACTCCGAGGCACCAGCTGCGTTTGGTAGATAAAAGATTTATGCCACCGCTGATAACCCGACAAAACGCCCACACACACATGCGAAGAGGGGGCGGGGCAGATAGACAGATAAACTGAGCAACAAACACACAAATTCTGTGGGGAGAAATACGGAGAACACAGAATACAGAGTTGGAGAAAAGTCTCATGCTCGCCTGTCGTCCCACCACAGCAACAGAAAAAAATTAAAATACAGCAAAGCCACCAAAAAAAAAAAAAAAAAGAAGCAAACAAAAAATGAAGGCAGCTGCTTGATTTGGCATTCAGCATAAAAGCGACGCCGCCGACAGCTGCGGCTCATGCAAAGGATGCCGAATGAGGTACCAAAATGGCCGAAAAAGCGACCACCCTCCCCACCCACCAACTCCAAGGGGGTGGCACGTGCAGAACTTGTGTTGGAGGAAATGTTTTGGCAAAATGTTTGGCAGCTTGACGGCGCCTCTTTCGCAATTCAGTTCATAAATTAAAATGCCGCAAATCAAATTCGCATAAGGCTTTAAAACACTGACACTGGCCCAGCCTTAAACATCGTCTAACTGTGGGCCTAACTACAAAGTGGCAACTGGCAACGGGCAACTGGCAACTGACAACGGGCAACTTGCCGCGTTACTGCATGTTAAATTATATTCACACTTTGGGCCACAGCCGGACCAAAGAGCTTCATGTGGCTAACAGCTCGTTGGTTGCGTCGGCTGAGTCGGTTGCCCGGTGGTGGTAGCTGGAAGGAAGTGTATCCTGCCCTGGGAAAGAGGGCGTTTGCATGTGCGGTTTTATGCTGTGGGTATCACTTAATCTCTTACGGTTTGGGCCGCAGCTTTTCTTCGTTTTTCAACTTAAATTTATTATATTTTAATCACTCCCCGGGGTGTTATTGTTATTGTTGCTGCTGGCAGGCAGTTAAAGTGTATTTTTAAGATGCGTCCATTGCCAGAAATCAGCCACACACACACCCCAATTCATGTACCAAAACACACTCACACACACACACACACACACACACATGCAATGCTTTAAATTGTTTTAAGCGACGCAACGGTCATATTTCTTAGCCGATCCGGCATTTTGTGTGTTTATTGCTACGTTGCGTATACGCAATATGGTCTCAATTTTTATAGAATTCGTTGGTTTTCGCTCTTCGTGTCCAACGCACTTAATCATTTCGATTGCCCGCAAATTGAGCCGCATCCACGGACAACAGTTTGAGCTCATTTGTTAAACATTTTGTTCAGCTTATAATTATTCGCAAATTCATTTAATACACAAATAAGTAAGAACTTTCCGAAAGTGAACACCTCTTAAATGACTTAACTAACAATCGTGCTTTAAGCTTCTAAGGGCAATCGACTTTGGCACGTCCGATGGCAAGAGTTCAAATGTCAAGTGCTTGAACATCGATTGACTTGGACATCTATTAGACATAATCATGACTTTCCCACACACGCTCACACACATGTCTGAGCTCCATCGCATGCCTAAGTAGGCAGACAGTCAACCAACTGCCGTCAGTCGCTTGTCCCCCATTCTCGAACTCGAAGTTGAACTCGAAGCAAGCCAGAATAAGACTCAAGCATCAGGCGAAAAGGCTTGGGAGAAAAGAGAGATATATTGATTTCGGCTATAGGGTGATGCCAAGCTGACAGCGTCAAGGACGACAATTGAGCGCATAAAAAGAGACCAGGAGACCAAGAGATCAATAGACCAAGAGACCAAGAAAATTTCAGCCACATGCAAAACGCATTCACTTGAAGCTTTTTTTCTGTGTTCGCCGCTGCTAACAAGAAGCAATAGAAAAACTGTGGAGAGAAAATGCACTTTGCCAGCTTTTTGCTAGCCGACCACAATCGAGACTATGCACTATGGGAACTGTGCCTGTCTTTCTGGCACTAATTCATATGTAAAAGCATTGTTTTCTTTTAATGTCTACATAAATTCCTTATCTACGCTCAATTCTAAGATGTTTTCATTGGGAAACTAGTTCTAAAATCAATTTCTATTCCCCGCCTTTTTGATTGAAAAGTTTTGTGTTTTTAGTCCTTGCATGGATAAACATAATGTTTTAAGAGCAATTGAACCTCTGATTTTAACGTCCTGGTCCATCAAGAGTTTTGATTTTAATGTTGTCAAAAAAACTAAAAAATTGTTTAGGTCAAAACAATACATTTTTAACCTAAAAAGCAGGGACTAGGAATTAATTTTAGAACTATGGTTACTATGTGAATGCATTTCCACTTTGGGGTACCTTAAATCAATAGTTTGTGGCTATAATAATTAATTTTCATATGTTGAAAGAAAAACAAAATTAATTTTAAAGAAAAAATTTTAAATTTCTACATTATTGAACGTACAAATAAGACTTACAAACAACTGTTCCCATGAATCCAAAATGGTAGTTCAATCTTAATCAATTAAAGATCATATTATTACATGCGCAGAAAACCCACAAATATGAGATTGTTTCGAAAATCTAAGAAAAAGAATTTGAATGTTGCCCGATTATTCAAATAGGAACGATTTTAGCCAACTTTTAATTTTTTTCGTTGATGATGAAGATGTCACCTCTTCTTAATTGTTTCTTTTGTTAAAATAAAAGACGATATGCAAACAACTTGTCACTAAAAACATACTTTGTTGTTGAGTAATTTAACAACTCCAATAAAAAGGTCAAAGTCCCCATGGTACTATAGTACGGCACAGCAAACCGTTTTGAATTATTGCCAAAATATTTGGCATCGACTTCAACGTTGACCAACTGACGTGCCATACATCAACGACACTTGTTGTGTCCAGGTTTTTGCCTTTTTGCCGACATGCAAATGTCGCCACGGAAAGCGCAGCCACAAAGCGAAAAATAACATTGCAGCATTTTAGGCGCACGCCACGTGACGTTGCACGTTAACGTTAACTTTGACGTTACACACGCTGCACGTTGCACGTTGCGCGTTGCCTGCGTTGAACACGCCCCATGCTGCCTGCAATGCCGACAATATTCCACATTCGACATAGTCTACGCCTCTTGAACAGAACCCTACGCGCCACAAAAAGAGGCACCACACACTCTCACACACACACATAAGGAATTCTATTGATTGACAGTTTGGGAAAACGCATAAAATAGCAGGAGGACCCCGGAACGGGAACATCAGCAGGCAGAGCAGCTCAGCCGTGCAGAGCTGCAGGCGTTGCAGTTGCGGATGTGCGCTTCAACATCAAAAAAATATTTAAAAAAAAGAGCAACAAAAAAAATGTGAAGAATTTTCCTGAAAATGGAACAAAATGTGTTGCTGCCACTGCGTTAAGCGTACAAAAAATGTTTCCAGCGAACATTTGTAATGCAGAAAGGTGCAAGCGTTGCCTGCGGTGATGACGGCAGCGGTTGATGCCACACGCGCAAAAAATCTAAGCTCTCGCGAGCGGGGGGATGCAAAGTCGAGTGGAGTGTGAGGGTCGATGGGGCTGATTGACAGGCACATCCGATGCCGGAACAGTTGGTGGGGCCCACCGCGGTGAGATAACGTTGCCTCAAAGCATCCCACAGACTTTTCTACGCAAACTAATTGGCTTGATTGGCGCTGTGTGATTTTTAAACACTTTCGCAGCGAAGAACAGGAAGTTGGATCATGTCCGTCTGTCCAGTCCACTGACTTTCTATCGGCGACTTAAAGTTTATTAAAGCTAAGAATATTAAATTGGTTCATTTTTAGGCGCAAGTGAAATAAATGATATCCTTTTTATAAACCGTTTCAACCAAGGCTGCAAATGGGTTCTGAAGCGACTCTTTGGGGTTCGGTTCGGGGATAACCGAATCATGAACCAAACCTTTGAAATTATTGAACAGGCAAGCTCGAACCAGAGTCAAACCATTGTCAAAACTAATAGGTTCGGCTCAAGAAATTAAATTTCCATTGAATAATGCGCACCTATAAAAAACTTTAGATAAAAATAAATCAAATTCAAAGCATCGAATGAATTTAGATTACTTCCAAAATTCAAATATATTTAGTACAAAATTAAATTAGTTTTAAAATCAACAAGAAACATATTTTGTGGTCTTAAATTGTACCAAGGCTCAAACCAAAACCTTTGGTTTTGGGAATAAGAATCGGTGAATCGAGTAAATCACTGTGAGCTCACCACTGCAGTGGAAGTATTTATGGCCGCGCTTCCCATACAACGCCGCCCACTGTGCACTGATCTATTTATTATCACTGCGGACGAAAAATCACGCTAGTGACGAAGTCAGTACAAAGGGTGCAAAAGTAATGAAATAAATATTAAAAATTCTAAATAAATATTTAGTACAAACACTTTAAAAGTTGACAATTATTATTTTATGCAGTTTTATTAAAACTCGTCAGATTAGCTCAAAATAATTTCATTACAAAATGTTTGCTTTACAAATTTTGACAAATTTAGAATTTATCAGTAGATCTTATCATTCTTAATTATGTAGTCTGTGTAGAATCACTTGTTAAAGACTTATATGGACTTGCCACACGATACTGTTGACTAAATCTTAATGAATCTTCATCAATCATAGTCATCCGACAATTTCTAGGCCGACAACCTTAAGAGATGGTCAGCATTAGCATCTGAGGACTATATTACAAGACTTTCCGCACGCAATTAGAGGGACTATGGGAGGGAAGGGAACTACACTATACCACACAGCTAATATCTTTTTTATTATGTAAATTAATTTGGGCAACTTGTAACAAGTGGCAGGACGGAAAAAAACAAACCCACGCATTCCCAAAAATAAATGACATGGGATTTTTGAAATATTGTGGAGTGCAAGAGTCGAGAAGAGAGGGAAGGAGGATGAGTGGCAATACCACAAATTATCTGTGTCGGCCAGTTGTGGCACTGTAAGAATAAGTGCGTTTGGACAATAACTTATGTTAGTCAAGCGTAAATTGCTTTATTAAATAAAACGCAGCCAAAGTAAGCATATAAACTGCCCAAAAAGGACACACACTCCAATGGACAGTCCCCAGGCGGCAAACAACAACAAGAGAAAAGCAAGCAAACAAAAAGCGGCAACAAAAAAAATATATATATATAATCACAGTGCGAGTAAATTGTACAATGTGTACGATGTCACTACGGTCAGTCCTATTCAGTCCTAATCATTGTGCACACACTCCAACTGGAGCCCCGGCAAACAGAACAGAACGGAACGGACCAGAGGGAGTTGGGGGGCTGAAGCTACCAGGATGGGCGCACAAACACAAAAGGGCAGAAGGATGACAAGATGATGTTGCTCCGCACATATGCCACACACACACACACACACACACACACACACATGCTTATAAGCGCAAGGACTAAAAGTATTTTTAGCTAATATCAATTTTTCATAGTTCAAAGATTTTCAGCTAGAACACAAAACATAGCGAGAGAGAAGGAGCAGAAATTGAGAGGAGAGGAAATTTAGAGAATGGAGAAAGTAGAAGAAAGAAAGGAGAGAGATACGAAAAGCCGTGGCCACTTTTGGGGCCAGCCAACAACATGAAATTTTCTGGTTTTCTGATTATAAACGATTGCCTGCAGTACTCTGGCATACTCATATATACTATATATATATATATATATATATTTATATACACACACACACACACACACAGATACTCTCGTACAAAGAAAAGCGAGAGGGTGAAATTTATGTTGGCATTTAAAATGTTGCCCGGCAGGCAACGCAACTATGCAATGTGGCTGCTTGCCTTGGTTCTTAACCCTTTAGCCTTTGCCATTTTATTTGTACAATGTACATGTATTTGTCTATTCTCGCTCACTGTGTGTGTAAATTACGTATACGAAAACGTATCCGAGGCACTGCATTGACAATGCCAAGATTCGCAAGCGCTGCAACTGTAAGTGAAAATTTATAGTCAATACAACAAGCAGACAGTATTTCCAATTTTTTCCCCACCACCAGGAATCTTGATGCTCGATGAGATGCCAACCAGGCAGGCATCCAGCCAGGTGCAGGTACTATCGATGTGGCAATTTCATTGTGTGCCCATCGTAAATTCTCGTTACGTTACTCTCGACACAGCCAGGCAACGACTTGAATGTCACTCAGTCTGTTTGTCGAACTTGCAACTTGCAACTTGCAGCTTGCAACTTGCTTTGTTTATGTGCTGCCGCACGAAAGGCGTGTAAATTCTCCTTCTTTTCTAATGCTAAATTTATTTGCCATGCAAACATATTTATGCCACCCCACCCCTTTTTATACCCGTTACTTAAAATGCATGTAGAAGGGTATATTGTGTTCGTTACAATGAATGTAACTGTGACAAGGAAGCATCTCCGACCATAAGGTATATATAAAAAACTTGATCAGCATCAACATCCAAATCGATATGCCATGTCCGTCTGTCCGTCCGTATGTACGAACAAAGGATCTCAGGGACTATAAAGTAGGTCAAGTCTGTTTTAAATATTTGTCAATTTAATTATTATTATTATTATTATTTTATTATTATTAAATATTATTATTATTATTAAAATTATTATTATTATTATTATTATTGTTATTATTATTATTATTATTATTATTATTATTATTATTTTTTATTATTATTATTATTATTATTATTATTATTATTATTATTATTATTATTATTATTATTATTATTATTATTATTATTATTATTATTATTATTATTATTATTATTATTATTATTATTATTATTATTATTATTATTATTATTATTATTATTATTATTATTATTATTATTATTATTATTATTATTATTATTATTATTATTATTATTATTATTATTATTATTATTATTATTATTATTATTATTATTATTATTATTTATTATTATTATTATTATTTTATTATTATTATTATTATTATTATTATTATTATTATTATTATTATTATTATTATTATTTATTATTATTATTATTATTATTATTATTATTATTATTATTATTATTATTATTATTATTATTATTATTATTATTATTATTATTATTATTATTATTATTATTATTATTATTATTATTATTATTATTATTATTATTATTATTATTATTATTATTATTATTATTATTATTATTATTATTATTATTATTATTATTATTATTATTTATTATTATTATTATTATTATTATTATTATTATTATTATTATTATTATTATTATTATTATTATTATTATTATTATTAGCATTCAATTATTTTTCTTTTTAAAGCAATGTGGCTTCTAAAAGTACAGGTATTACTAAAGTCCCGACTTTAACTTTCGACTGCTTCAAGTTTCAATTTTTGGATATATGTTCAACACATGCCACTGGGCAGGAGGTAAGCATCAATCAGGACCATGTTCAGCGGTATCCTGTCAGTGGAAGGCTTTCAGGATGTAGCAACACAAAACTGCATTTACTCATTTACCACGCAGTCAATAAGCCAACGAGCTTTTGGCTAATAATACAGTTCTCAGATCAGAGCTGGGTTTTGGCAATCGACTAACTATCTAACTACACATCTAACTGACTGTCTTACTCTTTCTGTCAATCTGCCTGTCTCCCTGACTCTCTGACTGTCTGACTGTCCATTTGTCCGCTTGTCTGTTGGTAACAGACATTTGGTTTATCTACTTGCTTATTGTGAAGGAGTTAGTGTGTGTGTGTGTGTGAGTGTGTTTGTGTGTGTGTGTGGAATGGTTAGCCACTGGCTTCATGCATTTTAGGTTTATTAAATTTGTGTGCACTTCTTGTTTTCTGTTTAATTGCGCACAGACATTACATTACGTATACGCTCTGTGGAACACTGCATTGTTGGCCAAATGAAATTGTAAAGTGGCAACGCAAATGCAAAATAAGGCCAGCAGCAGTATTAATTTTTCTCCAGCCGCAAAATTGAAACCGAGCTGCGATGCATCGCATAGCAAATTTACACACCATTAAGTAGTTTACACACACACAAACACACACACCGACATGAATAGAGTGAGGGGAAAATGGGTAGAAAAGGTGGAGGCAAGCTCAAGGAATGGAGTATTGACAAGGTGTGGCAGCAAGTAGTAAGCAAACTGCGACACACACGCACACACACTTAAGCAGCAGCGGGTAGACATTGCCATGTAATTTGATATTTTGCCGCTGAAATGGCGGCATGTGATGGCGCACATAACAATGGCAAAATGTAAAGGAAGCTCTAATATAATAAAACGCAATGCCATCAGTGTCTGTGTGTATGTGTGTATGTGAGTGTTTGTACATAAGAATGTGTGGCAAACTATTCAATCCACTTCATTTCATTAACTTACGCACAACCCTTGATGCTGCCCAGGCAACATGGCGATCAGGGCATCATGGGCGTAGCTAGTATAATATATATATCTTGGGGGCCCACAAGTTTATATTTTTTTTAGTCCACTGGACTATTTTAAATTTACTTGAAACTGAACTTAAAAGTTAAGTAAAAGGTATATTTTTTCGTTACATTGTATATAAGAGAAAGAAGGATAAAATTAGCAGAGTCGATATAGCCAAGTCCGTCTGTCCGTCGGTCTGTGGAAGAGTTTATAGTTTAAGAGACGATAAGAGCTAGAGCAACCAAATTTGGCCGACAGAATTCAGTATACCCCACGCAGGACCAATTTGTTTTAAATATCCGCCCCGCAAATATCACATAGCTAACGTTATATATTATTATCTACCATCCTACTAAACAATGTTTACTAAAGATAACGTCAGTAATAGCAACAAAGTATTAATTTTTTAATTAATCTAGCTTCTAAAACTATGTAACAGATATCGCTAAAGTCGGGGACCCTATTTTAACGTTACGACTAATTTAATTTAAATTCAATATTACACTCAATTGTTAATTCTTATTTTAATTCATTAAATTTTTTACATTTCGATGTCTTTTTGAAAGTGCACATCAATAGACACATCTATAATTTTTGTATTTCATTGCTACAGCGATTGCATTCAGTTAAAGCTAGTAAATTTACTTAAATGAACATAATTTAATACTTTTAATATATTCAGTCTTTTAAATAACTTAAATGGTTCATTGGCAATATTTAATTAAAATACAATTTTTTAAAATGTATTTAATACATTATTCTCTCGCTCCGTTTATTGGTTTTAGTCGTCGTTAAAAAAAATCAACAAATAAAAAATTTAAATTTAATTTAATGAATACTTTCATGTTGTTTCGATATGTATTTTCATATATTTGATTCGAAATTGCTTCTTTTTATATAGTAGAATTAGCCTAAGCATGTTATTGTATTTTCTTGTCTCGCCAGAGATTACTTAATAATTTTCTACACTGAAAAGTCTCTGCATACTGTAAGCTACAGTGGGGTAAAAAGCTCCCCCAACATGTCAACACCTGACAACGCCCTTGGTATGCGTAATATGACGACTAGACGGACATGCTTATCAGCCACCATAATGAAGTGTCTCTTGGGTGTGGTGTGTGTGTGTGTGTGTGTGTGTGTGCGAGTGTACGTGTGTATTGATATGCTAATCGAACAAAAGCAACGTGTTGCCAGTGCAACATCAACGTCCAACACGTGACTTGCCTGAGAGCCTCTCACTTTATCTCTCTCTGTCCGTCTCTCTCACTCTGTCTCTCTCGCTCCTAGTCTGTTTCTCTGTTGGTCTGCGTGTGATTTGGGCAGCTTTTTTGGCCTAATGGCCAAGACAAAGCACAGCAAATGGCAAAAACACGCGCTGGCCTAGGCTGTTATTGTTCTTTTTGTAGGTGGGCTGCACAATTAAGCGCATTATTTAGTTTCGCCAGCGCGACAACAACGCAACAGCAACAACAGAAACTACAACAACAACAACAGCAGCAGCAACAACAACTGCAAAGATAAGCACGTTGAACACAGTAATGGGCTGCCAGCTGTTGACCAATGCTGTCTGCGCCTGTCTCTGTCTCGCTCTCTCTCTCTCTCTCTCTCTCTCTTTCTGCCTCGTAGTATATGAGTGTGAGTGTGTATGGATGTGTGTGTGTGTGTTTAGCACACGTCTAAAGTGCCCTTAAGTGCCTGGGGATCTGTGTGGCATTACATGCTGCGGCGGCAGTGGCATTGACAAAGCCACATAAAGGCCAACACCTAGAAAACACGCAAACAACAAGCGCACTCGATTGTTCCAATTGTTGTTGTTCTCGTTGTTATCCTTTGTTGTTGTTGTGGTTGCTATTCATGCTCATGTTACCTATCTGCCGGACATTAGCGTGCGCTTTCGTTCAATCGATTAAAAGACAAGCGTCGTTCAGCTTATCGCCATCGTCCTTTCTCCTATTTTGGCAACTTTTTAGACCGTGTATTTCCAAACCACTAGAGCTTGAATTGTCCGAAAGGCCTTAAAGTATTTACGTATTTATATTCTAAGGCATTGGCAAACAAGTCGATTTAACCATTTTCCTTTTTCAGTCTGTCTGTTTGCCTGTCCTTTTAAAAACCCAGATCAGACAGACTATAAGAGACAGAGCTACCAAGTTTGGTGATATTAAATCTATAGTAAGCACGCAAATCTAAAAAAATCAATTTTAAATTACAGAATATGCAACTACAATTGTTTTGTTTGGGTTCTAACTCCGAAATTGTAAATTATTACCCCTTTTTGATCATACTCAGCCTCCACTGACAACTTATTTATCACTAGTGACGAAAGCAGTACGAAGGATGCGAAAGGCGATTAGCATTATATACAGCTAATTGGGGAAAGAAATAATATATATAGAAGTTACTTAAGTTCCCGTCAGCCAAGCAATTAAAACCGTCGTTTTCCCTTAAGCACACAATATCTATGAATAGACAGAATAGAATACGTATTATTCTATCCGTTTCTTCGTAGGTCATCTTTTGAACTTGAAGAAATAATGGAGTTTGCGAATTGCGTTATTTATCACATATAGCAGGTCTATTGCGGATTTCACTTTCGACAAGATTTAACGAAATTGAGAATCGTTAACGTGCCAAATTTCGATCTATAACTATTTTTCGCTCCCTTTGAGTTGTTAAACTTAAATCTGACACAGTGAAATAAGATTATTTGTAAGAATTGAGTATATAGTAAATGAAACGTGCGAAAATTATAAAATGCGGTACAAGTGAAAGTGAAAAGCGGAACAGACCTGCATCTATATGATAAAATAACATTGTTTATGATTGTTATCAACGATTTGTATTGCACAAATTCAATATAGGATCGCTAGGTGTCCTGATTTTCGACTGCAACTTTCTTAGTTTACTAGTTTGTTACTGCTTTGAACAGTGGCCTGAAACTTGCGTACCGAACTCTTGTTCCTTGTTTTTTTTTTTTGATTTTCTTGATTTTGGAAACCAAATACACAACACATACACATCGTGTTTTCTGTCATCTAATTAATTTGTTGAGTCCAAAGAAAGTTATAGGTTTTAATAAACGCAAAGGATCTAAGCTGGACACATAAAAATAAAAGCAAACGACGAGCACGAATGCAATTTTGTCCTGTCTATTGAAAGGACACGCGTATTACTCAAAAAGGAATTAACTGCGGACGCGGCCCACAAAGGAGAGGCGAGCCAAATCAAAAAGTAGCTAGGACTTATGGCATTTGTTGTTGTCGTTGTTGTTGTCGCTCGTTATTGGGCCGTGCACGTTAATCCTTAAATCTGCCCAAGTGCCAGAGAGCTACGGGTAACAAAAAAACAGATTGTTTGCCTTAGTCAGGCCGGCAATCTCATACCCATAAGCAAAACGACATCGACAATACACATACACAAAGGCATTGCGCATACGGTACAGTGTACAGTGTACATTGTATATTGTACGAGTAGCATGGCGTATACGCAATATGGTTTCACTTTCGTTTTAATATGAATGCTAATAGGCTAAGTCTGGATTTCTGCTCAGCTTCTCCCCTCTCACTCTCTCTTTCTCTCTCTCTCTCTCTCTTTGTAGTTGGCCTAGCTCGAAATGTAATTTCCCACAATTTTTCCTCACTTTGCGTACAGCAGACAAAGAGTCCATACAGAGAATGAGAGATGGGTGGTGGTGGGAGGGAGCATGCGACTCTGGACAATATGGCACTGAAGGCTACAACAAGAACAACAACACACACACACACACATAAACACACAATGGCAGGCCATTTTTATCGCTTTTCTTGAATGCTGCTGCGACCGGCTTATGTTTTGCAGTTAACCAAAGATGGAGCCGGGTAAATGGAGCTGCCTGAAGTGACTGCCTCCTGGCTGCCTCCTTTCTTCCTCCCTCTGCCCCATATAGCACATTGCTGTACACTCGTATACATTTTGGGGCAGCACGAGTATTCTCAGTGCCATTTACTTGGCCCTCGTTGTGTTGGCCATTTAATATGACTTTGATTCGAGCCCCAACATTGCCTTCTTACATTACTATATAGTGTATTATGCAAGCGCCTTAGACTGACCCACATTAACTCAACTGACTTTCCATTTGAATTCCAGCAGATACGAGTACACGTATCTTTCGCTATGAGCAATCTTTAGCCGTTAACAAGCTTGCACTCTAATTTAGCACGTTGTTTGTTTCGTTGTTTGTTGTTGTTTGTTGCAGCCACTTTGATGGCTATCGCTGAATTTACGCCGTGTCGAATCAGATGCTGTTGTTGTTGCTGCTCCTATAATTGGCTGAGATTGTACTTCAATTTCAATTTGAGATAAGTGACATTTCGTTGCATTTTAATGAGCCTCATTTCATTAATGTATGCCTCTAGCCTCTAGTTTCATGCCTCTCTCGGCCTTGCCCTGTCTTGTCTTATCCTGTCCTCTTTTGTCCTGTCCTGTCCTGTCCTGGGCCAATCCTGGCCCCATCTTCGACTTATCGCTGTCTTGTAATTGAGTGCTAAATTTTGCGCAGCGTCTGCACAAAACAAAAGGGCATCAATGTCCTGGCAAAATGTGTCTAAACAGCGTATTTTATGAATGCATGGAATAATTCCAAATATACACTATATATATACGTATTCCTACCTAAATAATTCAAGTATGTATTTGGCATTATCCATTTCGCAAGCAAACAGGTCAACTGGCAAAAGGGGCGTAAAAGTTTTGGCATTAAAAGCAGCCGCAGCAGTCAACAACAGCAGCAACAGCAACAACAACAACAGCAACAACAGCAGCAACAACAGCAACAAGCACTACAATAATAACAACAACTAAGCAAAAGACCGCATAAATGCTACATGGCATTTTTTCACAAACAACTTTAAATAAAAATCTCTTTTCAGGGTAATGAAACTGCAAAAGGCAGCCCAAGGACAACAGGGCGACAGGACGACAGGCAGTCAAACAGGAAGGCAACGAGGCCAGGAAAAAGGAAGGGAATCCAGGTGGGTGAACCTCCTGCTCGGCTACACCTGCTGACAAAGACATTTACTCAAAAAGTTTGTCGGCGCTGAATAGAAGGCAACACTGGTAACAACACAGCAAAGGTAACGAGTGTAGCAATTACCGATTGAGCAATGCTCACATCTAAGATACCCTATACACAACAATCACTTTTAGATTTGTCCCGTAAATGCAATTCAGTAAGTTTTGAGTTTGATAGACGTCAAATATCCATTAAAGCAGTTCCTTTGATTTCCGCCTCTCAATAAATCTAAAAATGTCAGATATTTTGTAAGACCGTAAAGTATGCAGGTTCTCCTGTATTTTAATTACACTTCTCATACCCTTAAATATTTTGTAAGATACAGGGTATTGTAATAACAACAACAACAAGCGCTCGGATACTGGTATGCCATGGCATGACAAAAATTTCTGGCAAAACGCCCACGCGCCCTATTAAGGGAGCGAACAAAGGGCGCGTTTTTCATTACCATCCTGGAACATCCTGGAAGGCAGTTCAGTGTCAGAGCCGGAGTCGAAGTGGGAGTCAAAGCGGGAGTCGAAGCGGGAGTCGAAGTTGGAGACAGAGTCTTTAAACGCCAAGTAAAAGTAACAAAAGTCAAGGATATCGACAAAAAAAAGACGGGTGCAAGTTTCATTCACTTTTCTTTTCACTTCTCCCGTGTTTTGGGACTTTCCTTTCCTTTTGTACATTTTCCGCGCTGGTAGTGTTTTGGTTTTCTCATGCATTGAAAGTGCTTTCAGTCTTATTTAGATTTTCAATTTACATATTGTTTAATTCATAATGTGTTTATCATCACACATGCATGTGCATCTTTAAATAATTGTCATTTAATGTAAATATGTTCGACTGCGAATGAAATCTCATGAAATTTATTGAAATTGATAAACTTGTTTGAAATGAATTCAACTATTGATATAACCATAATATTGTTATCAACCCACATAAATTCAAACTCGCATTGACATAAAGAGCATAATCAAATTTGTGTTCATTAATGATAAATGAATGTGTAAACAAAATTTAAAATTCAAACAAAATTTCTTCAAATAAAATGCTAGATATTTTGTGTTTATATGTTATTTAAATTTTAATTTATTCAAAACAATTCACAACTACTATTAAGAGTTATATTATTTGATTGGCAAATAACAATGATTTTTATTCTCTGTGACCTGTTATTTTGTAAATATGAAATCAATAATATTATACAGTGATTTTTTCTCTTTAATAATAAAAGTTTCAAACTAATGTGTTGCCGTCAAAAATTAGATTTAATTTTTTCCGGTTCAGATCTTTAATTATTTTTTTAGAATTCGAGAGGGAACACGAAGTTTTTTAAGATCGCCTTCATCAATCCTCTGAGATATTTACATTAAAATATAAAATAGTGATGGAAAAACATAATTTGCCTAAATAATCTCATAGTTGCACCAATAAACAACTGTTGTTTTAAAGATTTAGTGTACAATAATTACTGTTTACTTTAAGACCAGCTAAGAATTATTCAGACTGAGAATTAAATTAAGGAAAAACATACTTAATACTGGGATTTTCAAATATCGAAAGCATTTTTCAGATAGAATAAGAAGTTCACATGCTCAAAATAACAAAATTCTTGGCACAACATACGAAGAAGTTAAATTATAAGTCACGTAAATTAGAATATATTGAATTTAATATTCCTTTACCACAATGAGTAATTCATCCCAAAAATCATTTGATTTACATTAAGGGACGTAAACTAGGTTTGTATAATATTGAATCACCTAAATCTAAATTTAAATTCTGAATTTCAGACTATTTATCGCGTTAATGATTATTAATTGTTTATATAGACAAATAAGCAGAATGATAATAAATGTGACAATAAGCTTTAACCATATACTTAAATATAGATTGAGACTTAATAATAGCTTCATCAAAAGGCAGTGGAGTAATCCAAATAAATCAACACGTTTAACTACACTTTGTGCAAATATTTACTCGCACTCGAGTGTACAATATACACACATATTTACTACATTATTGTTTTCCCATATTCTAAATGTACGTGTGTATGAATGTGTGTGTGTGTGTGTGTGTGTGTGTGGTCATTAGATGTGGACACCATTGTAATGAGACGAGTAAAATTCTATAACAGCGGCTAACAACTTAAGCTAATTACGTGGTACACGTGAGGCTATGATTTAGCGTTTAGCATTGCAATTAAAGGAGCTCTGCGTGCGACGTAAAAGCGACAGAGGGAAGGGAAAAGGGGAAAGGAGAAAGGGGAAACGGGAAATGAAAAGGGGAAGAAAGTGATGACGTTGAGGAAGAAGAAGAAAGAGGAAAGGCTTATCATATCAAAGGCTGCACGCAACAAAAGTGGAGTATGTCAAATTAGAATGGCGACGAAATGCGACAACTTTACTAAAAGCTGAAAGTATGTAAACAGCCATAAAAGAGAGCGAGTAAGAGAGGCGATTATCATTAAGGAGTGCTCGACTAGCAAGTACTCTGTACGACATTTTCCTTCAACCTTTTATCCTGAAAAATAAAATCATTTACAGAATAAATGATTAATCTAAGTAAGTAAGAATATCTAATAAGTATAAATATGGCATATTTTACTTGGAAGTAATAGTACTAAGTTAGAAGAAAGATGATATAGATCACATCCCCATATTAAACATTGCAACCTTCCGCAAATTTATGTCCAAAATCTTGATTTTAAAACCACTCTTTATTACTGGTACAAAGCAAACATGCTCACCTTTTTGGGCCACTGTTTAACTACAGGGTATTAAAAGCAGCAAAAGGTTAAACAGCCAAAGAACCAAGGTACTTGCGTGCTTGGCCGGCTTTTGTGGATAGGCGTGTAGGATGGTGTGGGATGAGACACGGGGCAGGGTGGGATTAGGTTATGACGCCCCGGCCGCAGCTTAACGAGGCGCTGTGTGCTCGTGCTCCAAAAAGTGCAACAATTAAATTTAATTACCAGCGTCATAAATATGCCAGACCACAGCGCAACACACTTGAACACACACAGATAGAGACATGGCAAATGAGAAATGCATACATATACGGAGAGAGACCGAGAGAGAGAGAGAGAGAGAAATGCAACGACAAAATAATCAAATAACATGCAGCAGGAGGCATAGAAGTTGCACCACTCCCTCATAATCCCCCCCTTCCCCTCCTCCCTTCACCAATTGCAAGTGCATGCCTCACGGCCAAAATACTAACCGAAAGCCAGTCAACCAGCGTGTAAATTAGCAGGGCACTAATTAATTATTCAAAATGTGCGGCATTTGAATCACTAAACAGAAGAGCAGCACTTTCCACTTCCAGACAAAGAGGATGGGTCCTTGCATGTGCGTATAAATGGACTGAGGGGGGAATGGATGTGTGCGAGTGTGTGTGTGTGTGTGTGGGGATTGAGAGCCCGAATGTACATATGCTAGCCTAGTCGGAATGCAACTGCAAACAGCACGCCTAATTAAGCATAATTAAGCAGCTGCTCATAGATACCGACTAAGTTGCACACAACTTATATCGATCTGAATTCACTTTCCTGCCCAGAGATTAACCTAGAACTGTTTACTAATTAATAGAAGAATATGTGCGACTAAAGTTATCCAAGAATAGGTTAGTTAGTATAAGTTGACTTGTTGGAAAATTATTAGCAGATAGTTCTACACAGAAGAAATGCATGAATCAATTTAAAGCGACTAACTAATCTATTGTAATTACGACTGCTACAGTCAAATTTCACTCTAGGGAACTCAATAAATTATATTGAAACTTCATTATACACCTCTATTGCAAAATGGAGGACCACTTCAGACAAGTTTGACTCTATTATTTAAATATCTCGAAGAACTATGTCTCTCCAATGCAAGTGAATGAAATTAATATGTTTATCTCATTCAATATTTCATTTAATTTAGTTATTGATTTAATGCATTGAATAATTTGAGGTCCAAATGAGAAATCTCCGAGTATAGTATTCTTAAATAACTAAACTAATTCCAATTCAGTTTCAATTAAACAAAGTTTTCTTACCGCCCGCAGCGAAGAAAGTCAAATCAAATCAAGATTTCCCATTTTCCGCACAGTCCTAAAGAGGCTTTCATATTCGCACAACGTAAGTATTTTCACGCTCATTATGCCGCTTAGAGCAATTACCTGGCAGTTAGGAGCTGGTATAGGACCTAGATGGGTTTCATTTGTACTCTGCGATTTCGGGAGCATTCATTCTACTTTCCTTTCTGTTAAGGGATCCTTTGCTTCTTCAGCTGGCCACAAATAAAACGTTCGTGGCACGGAGTCATAATGAGAGCAAATTTATTAGGTCATTTAGAAAATAAGTACGAGTGAAAATCTACTATGGCGTTTGTTTTTATTCTTCTGTTTCGCTTTAGTTTGCTTTTCTTCAGCTCTTCGTAGTTTTCTTTCTATATTTTCGTAAGAAGTAAACAGCAGTAAAATAAAAAGAAAACAGAATCAGCAGCAGTTGCTTATTATGCCATCTAGCCCCAAGTTCTGCTGTTTTTTAATTAGTCAATAGTGGAAATGGAAAGCTCGATAAGGAATAGCCAAGAAGTTGGAAAAATCCATCCATGCCTGTGTGTGTGTTTGTGTGTTTGTGTGAGAAGAGTCGAAAATGAAAATGAAAATGAAAATGAGCTGTAAAGTAAAAAGTGCACGCTTCGAAATGAATTGCCATGGCAATGTATACAGTTACTTCTAGAAGTATAGTGCGCTCACTTACTTACAATGCGAATAATAATAATAAAAATAAAAATAATAATAATAACGATGATGGCCAGTGAAAATAGCTGAAATGGCAAATGGTTATTAAATGGAGGGCAACAGCTGCCACTTTGGAGCATTCCACATTTTGTTTGCTCACATTTTGATGAATTATTTATTATTAACGCCAATGTTAAATTGCAATTAACATTAGCTCTAGCTTTGTTATGCCAATGGTTTATTAATTGCCTGGCAACGCGCATAATGCACCAATTTTAGCAATCGCCAAAGGCGATTCTCGTAGCTCAAATTTACTCAATCGAGCAATGAACCTACGTGTTTGGTAGACTAGAATATACCCTGTTGTCACCAGAACAACTAAAAACTCAAATTTTATCTACAGTCGTATTTAATCTGAAACATTAATGTTTCTTTCGATATCTTCAAGTATTAGTAAACAATATATGTATAATCTTGACCTTCAATAATACAGTTCAAAATATCTCCGAACTGACTTTCTATAAGGGACTTTGAAAGGTGCTTTGCTAAAAAGCACAATTAGAAATCGGCAGAGGGTAGCTTTTGACTGGATATCGGTATAACAGTCACGAATTATGAGAACTAATGGGCATCTCATAGTTCAATCATCATCGATTTCAATTGGCAGCAAATGCATTGTTCAACACATACATGTGGTATGTTTGCGTGTATTCTTGCATATGTATGTGTGGGTATGTGAGTGCAATATGTGTGCGGGCTGGCTCTGCATTTTGTGTTGGGTGTTGGCTATTTGGTGGCCTATTGGTTGTCGGCCACAGTTGCCAGTTAGTTGCAATTATTTACATTTTGTCACTATTATGCTGCGTTTTGTAGAAAATCATTTGCGGGCATGTTTAATTAGTAAAATTCATGTTTGAATGCCTTTAAACAATTACCACAGCCACGTGCCGACACACACACACACACACACACACACATTTCACTCAGACTTGCAACTTAATAAAGTGAAAGCTGACAAATAAAGGAATTCAACTAATGGAAGGTCGCGTCAGAAAGTTATTTGGCGAAGTAAACTAAATTTAATGCAAGTAATATTTATAAGCATATGATATCTGTGCCACATACTACACATAAACAGACTTACAGTATATGCAGTAAGTATATTCTTTTCTTGCACCCACTCAGCCCCCAGACGATGTGCGGACAATGTTTATTTATTGATGTGACTTTCATTTTAAAACGGGCGACCGCAGCGTTTAAGCGGAAATTAAAGGCTGAATATGTGTGTATATAGTATAAGCATTTATAATGCAACTGCCAATGCCACAAACACACACACACACACACACACACACACACACAAGCAGCTATCCGGCACCATATGTATGATCATTTAGTAGGTCGCTGATTGGACTGTACATTTCGACTTGATTTATAATAATATTTACTCGCATTAATGCCACAAAAAAAACACTTTTTAATATTTATAACTATAATTTCTTCTTTCAATATGCAATTAATTTTCTGACAAATTATCCAGATACTCATACTATATAAATAACGCCTGATAAATCGTTTGTTTTTCTCTTTACTTAAGAGGAATGATTAACTTATCCTCACTCATCTGTTTTTGCTGAAAAAATTGGTAATTGCAATTAACCAAATCGTTCAATGCAAACTATATAAATAAACAACCTCTTGAATTCGAATCAGATCACATTTATTAAAATCATATATAAACTCAAATACATTTTTTATAATATTTACACTAATTCTTTTTAAAAAGGTAGAATGAGATTTATAAATTACTCTACATCAGATACACTACAGAGTGTTTTTTAATTGTGTCGAGATATAACTATGTAAAGCTAGGTAGAGTTAGGTACAGAAGTATTAAACCCTGATCTGTAAAGTAAAGTTGTACAAATGTACTCAATAGTCGTAGAGTTGAAAGCTCCTAAAAATACACTTGAGTGTATTTGAAACTTTAAGATAATTCACAATTTTTCAAAGAATATTCCATTCGGAATTCCCGGGTGAAAACTAATTAAAACCTGAACCACTGAATTGACTATTTTACAAATTGTATTGAATTTTTCATCAATAAATAAAAACAGAAAGAAAAATGTTCCCAAAATTCTTTAAACATTTTGTTAACCAAAAATTAAAGTTCAATTAATAATGTTAAAGGCATATACTTCTATCTACATAAAAGCTCAATATAAATATAAAGCGATTTTATATTACACTGCCAATAGTTGCATATTCATTTATCAAAAAAGCAGCTCAATAAATGGCAATTTGTTGGCAACACAAAAAAAGGGTTAAACTGATGAGGAAATTCCATATGAATATAATACTCATAATTAATTGATGGTGAAAAAATTAATACATAAAATAAGTTGAAGTGATTTTGGAAATCTCACAGATTTATTTCATATTAATTATTCAGCTCAACGATTGCAATTCATGCGTTTCATGTGCACGAAAAAACAATGAAGTCTGAACATTTTATGAATCGGGAAACACAATTGAATGATTAACGCAGCGAACGTTGAAATTTAAACACTCTATCAGGTGTATCTAACAGATACTTTTATTGCTGAATTAAAGCTTAATTTTCCTCACTTAACATCATAATTCTAAATATTCTCTCTTAGTTTTATTTATTGTCAATAAATATACTTTTCTAATTTTATTTAATGTCAAAGAATTTTTATAGGTGTATCTGCATCTTCGCACTGTGCACTGTCAAGTGGTCATGAAATAATGGAAATGAGTGCGAAGGAGTATCGAATAGAGAATGTCTTCAACAGGTGAGTTACTTACTTTATTTTGTATCTCACGTGTTTATTCTCGTTGTTCCCAAGACAAGCTTTCAACTGCAGGTATTGTCTGGGCCTTCCCAATGTTTATGAAAATCTCGCGATGATGCCACTAGATGGAGTTAGTAAAGTCCTTATGAAAACAACAGCACACACATACAAACACTTGCAACACACTCTTTGCGTCACTGCAACACGAACGAACACGCACGGACACGCACCAAAGCACCTTGAAATGTTTGTGGCACAATTTTCAAATTTAATCCTGTTCTCATATGTTAATAGACTTTCTCATCCACAGTTGGTGTTGTGTTTTTTTCCACTTAAAGCTGTGATGCCAAAACGTGTGAGGATGGCCAAAGTCAAAAGCCGTGACACAGTCTTTAGATTGAAGCGCAGCACGATACAATACACAATATACAATATACAATATACAATATATTCGCGATTTCCCAAAATTTTCTATGTCACAAAACTGGCCGCAAATTGAGAGCACCGAGCCGAGAGTAGAATCGTAGTCGACCGCGCGAGAGGCAAAATCGAATCAGCAGCAACGTTGCCGAAATCAACGAAACGCATTGGCACCTTCCAAACGGATAAGAAGCATTCACACATACACTAACACTCAGGACGCAGTGTGTTAATCTCTTACACTTTCGAGGGTTCCGAAAATTCACATAAATATGAATTAGCTAAAATATTCCTGGATTTTTACACACAATCCTCTTAATGGTGCTTGTAATTAAATTATTTCAATTTTAGATATTATTTGTTACTTTCAACAATTGGAATTCCTCTGTACGTCAACTGGAAACGGAGGTGCACAGAACCGTCTCGATACGCGTTTGGATGAAGACTGCGTTGCGACCTCGTTGTGAACGAATGCGCCACAGTCTTCGGCAACCACTCGTTGATTCAACAGTTAGCACGAGGCAACAACACACGAGGCACAGCACTGAAGGGATGATGCGTGTGCGGGGTAGAGCAACCGCCAGGCGGGTTGAGTTTTAGGTGTTTAACACGAACCACGAACTCTCAGACTAACCCAATGTAATTGCCATTACGATGCTGCCGCACGCTTGCTCTTTTTATTGGGTTTCAACTAGAAACGAATGCGTTCCACAAAGAGAAAATATCCCACATTTAAAGGGACATTTTTGTGTGGCACTTGGCATTAAGAGAATCAAAATCCAAATGACACATTACACTTACACTTGCACACGTGGTTTGAAAATTAACGGAAATAACAGATGGTTAACATTATAATTTTAAATATAAATAATTAAAGAAATTAAAAACAATACAACTTGAAGTGAAAAGATTATGTTAAAACAAATTTAACAAACGTGTTAAGATTAAACTAAACTCTCTTCGTTTTTTTATTTTTATACCATTATATAGTGATAATAAAAATTGTATATAATCAAGATTATATTCGAAAAGCTAAGATATTTGGTTTACGAATGTGTCGAGAACGTAAAAATGTGGTATTATACAAAAATAAATAATAATGAAGATTGGTAAATTGTAAAATTTTTATTTCTACTTAGGTATTTACTTCCTTTTCTGACATGTTTAATTTTTTTTTATAACCATGATCATAAATTTATTGTAGTATAGGTCAATAATGAAGACACTAGTCTACATTTATTTGTCAGTCTTCAGGCTTTCCTTTGCCTTGGCCGACCAGGATTTAAAGGTGGAATTTTTCAAGAGCTATAATGATTCCTGTACATGTGCTAAAACCAAATATAATGTTATTTTCAAGATCAAAGTAAATGGTTAGGTTGCTGCAGCTCCCTGAATGGTTATTCAGCGTCATGTGGATGTCTCCGTGAACTTCTATAGGAACTGGGTATCGTATCAGGAAGGATTCAGAGACATTAATATAAACTTCTATATTGGTCTAAAAATGCTAAACACTCTAACTGTATTAAATCCACATTAGGGTCGATATATAATGGCATTCTCTCGGTAGGTAAGATATTTCAATTTTAATAGAATTATTCCTATGTGTTTAATTGTAATAATTTATTTTCTCTGTTATCTAAATAGACTTTATTTCGATGGGGACTATAGTTATAATAATAACAATAACTATAGTTACAAATCTGTTCACATCATGATACGACCAATTTAATGGACACACAATTTAAATAGTTTTATTGGTTTTTCCAGTAATAAAAGCGAACATAAAGAAAAGAAAGACATTATCCTCAAGTTGCATTTTCATGGCGAGAATATATATATATATATATTTTTGAGGCTCTGGAAAAGGCCAAGAAAGATACTAGAAAAAATTAAAAAAGTTAAATTCTACTGTGATAAAGCAAAATATAAATAAAAAATAATAAAATATAAATAAACTAACTTTTATTCCAAGTATTTAGAAACATATTACTGAGACATGTTTTTATGAAAAATATCTTAATTTAATGTTTCTTAATTCATATTAAAGCTTTAATTGGAAAAATCTGAAGTTTGAGAATTGATTTGGATTGTTTTGGTAAATATGTACATTTACATATGTTGATTGAGTAAAACTTATTTTATAATTTGTTATAAATTATACAGCCTAGACTTATATAAGTGGCAGTCTCGCACGACAAGGTAATCATTATGAGAGAGGTGTGCATTTCCGTTTAATGATACTACTCTACTCACGTTTTAACATGAGTAACTGCTTATCAGAAAGTTTACAAAATTGAGCAAATTTAAATAAATTCTATTTATGATGTTCGAATAAATCGAAAATAAGCAATCATTACTTTCCAGGTACTTAAATTACACACACAAATCCTCTTTACGAGATAGAAGCCAACTGGTGAAAGTCTATCCATGCTCTAATAATTCAAATATCCAATTTTGTGACGAACGGTATTTAAGGATACATATCAATTACTCATAAACAAATAATTTATATATTTCGTAGACTATATTTCGTAAAAAATGTAAGGTATGCCCAAAAGCCCTTAGAACTACCTGTACTGCGATATGTGAAACATATCTGTAGCGTTTGGGCGAAATTTTCCATTTTTCAAGACTAGAGTTTGTTAATTTGTTTTTTAAAAATGCTTTAAACAAACATAAATTTCCGATAAGGAATAATTCTACATAATTTTCAAGGATTTGATGCAAATTGCAAATTGAATTTGGAATTCAATAAAAAATATTAATTTTAATTATATTTTAAGCCAGTTTTCGGATTAAAGATATTTAAGAAAAATAAAAATTTTTCCAAAATTACTCATCATCAACATCATTTACATTTTGCCTTTCCCACTTAACACCCTCTTATCACATGAACCAATATCCAGTTTTGTCCAATCGTTTGATACCTCGATCTGATCTGACAGTCCTAGCAAATTTAAAATTCTTCTTGCTAGCATGTCGCACCCTTCGTGTTGCTTTCGTCACTAGTGAGAATTGCCGTCGGCTGTAATAACAAATTTGTAAAAAAAAATATTAATATTTCTTAGTCGACTGGTTAAGTTTTAGAGCTATGATGAAAACTTTATTTTGAAATTGAATATATGGATAATGTTTTTGCGTATATCACGAAACATATATAATCAAATAATAAAGTTTTTATTTGAATAGACACATTTGAATAACTCGAAATGGAAGTGTTCCTATTTACTTACGTTCGAATGTAATTACATTACAATTGTGTTACTCGCACTAGGGGAAAAGCTTTTAGAGCTTTGCAGCTTTTCATTTCCCTTGCAAATTGGCTTAACACATTGTTTTGTTGGACTTTTTCGTTCCCCACTCTCAAAGGAAATTCTCTCTTTTGAAAACTGGAATTCGTCGCAGATCGGTCATCCACATAGACCGTTACTTCAAGGCCGCCGGACACGTCCACTTGTGTTTGAAGTACGCCTCTATTAAGCATTTTGTTTTTACATTTCTTATTGAGGCTTGGTCATTGTTGTTGCTGTTGGCCGCTTTATTGTTATTTTGTTTTGCTGGCGAACTTCATGTACGAGTATAGCAGAGCCATCTGTAAAATTAAATTTAGCGACTGTCCCCATCAGCAGGATTTCACACCCACATGCCGTCGCTGAATGATTCGGATGACAGGCTGCTGTTGCTGTTGTTGCTGTTGCTGCTGTTGCTGCTGCTGGCCACAGTCCAATGGCCATTACACTTACACACATACATAGTACAATTCACGTACTTACCAAGAATTGCCAGCGTACATACTTATGTTAGAAGGAATGAAAGATTCGCAGCTGGCCTCAAACTATTTGCCAGTCGCCCTGCTCTCATAATGAATATTTATGAAGATTTAAAAAACATTTTCTTCGCCTCTGTTGTTTTATGATTTGCAAGTGTGCCACTCTCCATCTTTCTCTCTCTCTCTCTCTCTCTCTCTCTCTCTCAATCTCTCTCTTCCCGGCACCTTCAGTTCAATGGCGTGCAAAGTTGCTCCTGATGGACAATGTCCTCAAGTGGACGACGACGTTGAACTTTCTGCTTAGCCAAGGGAAAACCATTTAAATTTATATATGTATATGGTAAGTGTATGTGTGTGTGTATGTGAATGAGTATGTACATGTATATGTATGTGAACTGTTGTGTTTCTGGTGTTTCTTTTCCAGCTCTTGTTGTTGGTGTTTTCTTTATTTTGTTGTCATTTTGTAAATGATTTCATTATGTGTCGCCTCGCGGTCTCATCCAGCGTATACTTGATATAGCTTGTTCCGTCGAGAAACGTCAAATTTATATGGATAGCTACGGTTTCTTTCACTGTACTCTCCAGCGTTGTCTTCGCGCCAATTTATTGGTAATTTAATTTGACATTTGCGGTTACTGATTGTCATGATTGTTTTCATGTTAATCTTATTGTTTTACATTTTTATATCTGTTCTTATTCTTTTTTTTTGATTTGACTCTGTTTGCTCTCATCGCATTGTATATTTTTCTTATTTCAAATGGCGAGCGGGTATTTGCATTTACTTTTTATGCTCTTATTTATTTATTTTTTGTTTTTATCAGTATAGGTCTCGACGCTTAACAACATCATCCACGGGTCGTGTTCATAAATTTGCATGTTTTATATGCCATTCTGCCTTTTTGTCTCTCTGTTGTTATTATTATTATTATTATTTTTCATTGCTGGTGTTGTGGCCGTTTTAAAGGCTCCACACTGTCCGCTGCTCTTTAACTTTCGCCATCGACGTTATGCCTTTTATGTGCGTCTATTGTTTTGCTTTTCCTTAAGCAAATTTGCATGCGAAAACAATGAAAATGGTCAGTTAAGGGCTACCTACTTAAGCAGAAACCCATTGAGTCGCTGAGCTGCTGCTGCTGCTGCAGGCAGACCCAACTATGTCCTTCATCCTTCGTCCAAATACCTTTCCTTAATGACTATGCCAAGGCATTTTAATTAAACTATTTCCTGGCTGGACGACATGCCATCATGGTATGGGCTGGGCGTAACTAAGCAGCTTCAAATGTGCACAAATATTGAAATATTTATGGCACACACACACACACACACACACACACTTATACGAGAGAGAGTGTGTGACAGTGAGAGGGAAAGGGAGAGAGAGAGAGATACAGTCTGCAGTCTATGCTCCCGCCTCGTTTCGTAATGCAATTTTAATTTCTTCAGCACAGCAGGCGACAGCTAAGCAGCATCCTTTCAACGTCGCCATCGTCGCCATCGTCGTTTCGCTCTTCGTTTCCTGCCTGCTGCGCCATCATTTCCGCTGCTCATTTTTTGACTGACTGCTGAAGTGTGTGTGTGTGTGTGTGTGTGTGTGTGTGTGTGGTGTGTGTCTGTGTGCGAGTGTGAGTGTTGGCGTTGTGCTTTATGTTTATGCGATGCTTTGTTTGCCCATTTGATTGTCGAGTATTTCGATTGTCAGGCTCTTTGAAGTTGATCATTTCCAATCAGCTTTCAACGGAAACTTCAAGTTGCTGCACCTTCTTAAATCCACAACATCATCTGACGCATCTAGACCGATTTGATGTTGTATTTATGTAGCACTTGCCACAAGCAATATAAATTGTGGTTAGGTACATTGAATATCGCCTCAAGTTTTGCAACTGACTCAAAACTTTGCATCAAATTGCAGCCACTGAGCCACCTTCTCCCAACCCCCCCCAGTCTTCCCCCTCTCCATAATTCACACGATTCATCCACATCTGAAGTTGGAAATGCAGTCATAAGGAAATTTCATTATTACCGCGTTTACACGCTAATGAAGCATGTAAAATGTCAATGTAGTTGTATGTACTTCTCACTTGTGTGTGTGTGTGTGCGTGTGTGTGTGTGCATGTGAGAGTGCCATATTTGTTTGTGTGTGTGTCGTGTGGGTGTGAGTGTATTGTTGAGTTGGGCTGCTAGTTTTATTGCAAATGTGTGTAATGAATGTAAATTAGTAAAAAGTTTTCATGTAGCTCGCGTTCGCATGTAAAAGGAAGCGCATCAGAGTTATCCTGCGGCAAGCAAGGATCTCTATACATAAACACATGTGTGCGTGTGTGTGTGAAAGGATGTGAATAGCGTTCGAATTAGAATACATAGCAGGTGTGTAGTCTGTGTGTGTATTTGTGTTTGTGTGGATAATTATGAGCAATCTCCAGAGCCACCAATTGCCAACTGCCGACTCGATTCTCTTTGAGCAATGACCGACTAAGCTAATTAGTAGGAATAATATGCAAATGGGTTAAGACATTGCGCCACTTTTAAGCACTACACTCAATTGCTCTTTAGTACAGGCAACTAATAATTTCTAATGGCCAACACAATTCTCCACTTTATGCAAGTTTTATGGTTATTTAAAATTTCAACCAACAACTGACAACTAGCTGAAAGCTAATAATAAAGAAGAATTTTCAACGATTTCGAGTTAAATGACTAAACCATAGAATACCCTGCACATGTTTGTCGTGAAAAATAAAATAACAGAAATTAATCAAGTACTTTCTATTAATACAACTTTAATAACGATTACTATTGAACGCAAACTTATTTCTTAGCACAATACTATTTCGAATGAAACGCAATAAAATCCTTAGTTAGAATTTCCAACAAATCAGCAACTTTATTGGATATAAAATATCAATAAAATAGATTAGATGAAATAACAGGTTAAAAAAATTCAATCTTTGCTTTTCTTATCAGACGAAAAATAAAGTGACATTTCTAAACGTTTGTGTGTACACATAAATATATGAGAATATAAATAAGTAGAAACTGAAAGATATATAGGTAGGAAATACTACATAAATAAATCCCTAGAGAGACCGGTAAATGGATATATAGTTCTTGTTTCAAATCAATATTCGAATTCAATTCGTTCAGTTTTCGAAATATGCAACTTATTCGTTTCAGAACAATTGTTGATTTCAAAATAAATAACATTCTTTGCACTTAATTTTTTAATGTGTTTATGCTTGAATCAGAGAATAAGAAATGCACAGCAGAGAAATGGAGAGAGAGAGAGAAAGTAGGAGAATAGAGAAGGAAAGGAATGAAGATTGAAGGTATATAATGTTTATTATTATATTTAAATCTATGGGGTACAGAAACAACAGCTGCAACCTATTAGATAGAAGTATGCAAAACCAAAAGCAACAATGACGAAGAACAAGACCAAGACAGACGATGGCTTGGATGACCATGGTCGAATGGTCGAATGGTCGAGTATCCCCCACCACAGTGTGGAGCAATGCATTGCATCCTTAGCATTAAAATAAGCAAAGTAAACTAACAAAATTCGTTTATCAACGCCAACGTTGTCGGCAGCGTAAGGAAAGTTCAGTCAAGGTGCAAAATAATTTGTTGCAATCAGCTTAGCAGAAAGCTGGGGAACTATACAGCAAAATTCAGTAGCTACTGGGGGAGATGGCTCCTAGATGTTAGCTGTTACCTGGTAGATGGTTGATGGTAGATGGTAGATGGTACCATAGATGGTAGCTGGTAGACGGTGGATGACTCTCTCCGTAGCTGACAGGCATGGCCGGGCAAGTTTTCAATTTAGGTTGAATTATTATGACCTTAATTAACACGTCGTTTCATCATCAAATGCTGCACTTCGTCTTATGCTTTTGTTGTACATTTTTGGCATAGAAATGCTGCTATCTACCTTTAGCGGCACCCTAATCTCCATCCCGCACTTCCTCTGCCTCTGGCCTCTGACCAAGTTGAGCTGCTGATTCGATTTTCTGCAGACATGCACTTTTGCCGGAGCATAGCTCTAATCCCTGCCAAGTAACTGTTGCTCTGCATCTAAGTCTAAAGTCTGGCAATGAGTCTGTCTCTGGCTACGGATCTGTCTCTCTCTCTCGCTCTCTCCCTGGATGGGCTTGAGTTTTACTAATTTTGATTTTAATTAAATTCAAACTATGCTGACGCGCTGCTGGCGTAAACGACGACATCGCCGGCACCATATTACTTATGTAGCAGAAATTGATGCACCTGCTAATTGAGTAGCCGAAATGTTAATTGAAAATGGCCCGAAAATTGCACAAGACACAGAAAGGCGCTTTAAAAGCCGGGCTTAAAGCCCCCAATTGTCTGTCGTCCGAAATAGGCATCATTCATCTTCATGCTGTCTGTCAGCCTTACATACTTAGTTATACAACGACTATACATCCTTCTATTTACTTTATGATTTCTTTTTTAATTTCCCCAAGGTATTTAGGAAAAATTTAATAATATCAAATGTGACGCCAAGCACTGCCCGCAACCCACTGTGCAATGTACACTGTACTGTAATGTACACTGTACTCAGTGGACACGCGTGGCACGTTGGGCACTGGACACTGGACACTGGACACTGGACGCTGGACACTCAACAGACCGCGCCCAGGCCCTAGACATGCGTACATGTAATTTCATATGTATTTGTTAGCAAACACGCTTTTTCTTTGGGCGGTGTGTGTGTGTGTGTGTGTGTGTGTGTTTGTGTGTGCCTGTCTAGGTTTCCGCTTGGCCAAATTTGTTTACATTTTTTTATGTGTCCACTGCGCTGCCCATTCATAATTTCATTTTGAAATGTTTGTTGTATTCGCGATGGCGATTCCCAAACTTTTCTGTCCCTGACATATGGCGCTAAGCCTGTCACATTATTAAACTTGCTTCATGAGGCAACTGAGAAGTGGCAAGGGCAAGTGGCAAGTGGCAACTGGTAGCCGGCAACTTGTACCGCTCGGCTCATTTAACAAGCTCGCAAAATGGAGAACAGCAGAACCCTTGAACAACAGCACGTGATTTGCATACAAGAAAACCGCATCACTTTTTTGGCCATAGGAAAGACGTTGTCCTGTAAGCGGAGAAGAGGAGGGGAAATGGTAGGCAGTCTCGAACTTAATTGCATGCCAAATGAAAAGTTTAAAAAACCAAAAATTAAATGTGCGTTAAATTGTGAATAGACATGGCCAGCATTTTAATGGGCGCTTAAATAGCTCTAAAATGCTATTTATGTAAATAATGAGAATGTTAAAGGGGTTACTTAATTGCGACAAATATCGATAATGCTAATAAGTGTACTTAAAAAGGACAACAAGTAATATGTAGCAATGTATTGCATTTATTTTATAGTCCATGAAACCTTATACAGTATCTACAGTGTAGATGGTGTAGATTCTACACCACGGTGTCCCTCAGTAAAAATAACTTAATGTTCTCTTTAAAATATGTCTACGTCTTTTCCCGTTACATCATTTTACGAGTTTTGTATTGCCATTAAAAATTAAAACAGCACTTTTTGAGAATCGTCTTGTTTACAATTTAATAGGATGATAGACAATTACAGATAACGTTGCCAAAAACTTCGATTTGTGAGGGTGAAAGTAACCGGACAATAATATTAAAACAAATTTGATCTTCTACGTCGAACCCACTCGGTCCAAACACAGTTCTTTTCAAACCAATTAAGAATCCAAATAAAAAATAAAACTTACTGTATACAGTACTTTCATTTCATTTGTTTTCAGCTGCTTTAACGGTACGCATTCAACTTTCAATATTACTCGAGAAAGCAAATAACCGATTTTAAAAAGTTTTACGTTTTCTGAAAGTTCATGTAAATCTAAAAGAAATTAAAAACTAATTAATTATACAACTGGATTCCGTTGGTAATCGGCTATGGACCGATATGAACCAGCTTTCGTAATGATGTATAGACCATATTTCGAAAATCATAAAGTGTTTCATACTAGAACTAAAATTTTAGGTAATCGATATAAACGAACTTTCGTCATCATGTATATGAATAAAAAATTGTTTTTTATAATTAAACTTGTTTTTTGAGATGAGTGTAGGAGGCAATAATCACCAGCCTTCGTCTTTGATCAAGCTAACTTTATATCCCACCTACAAATAAATAATAATCCACTTCAAAAATGCTTTTCCATTAAATGATTTTGTATTTAACTTTAAAAATATGCGTCTCATTTATATCGAATTTTTTAGAGCTTTGCTTAATGTTTAAGAGCTCCGCTGCTCAAAATTATTAGCATTCAATAGATTTATTGTAAATTTTGATCACTCTTAATTCTAATTAAATCCCTGTGCAACGGAATTCTTATTGTGTCCCAAAATTTTGTTTCAGTTTTCCTGTCACCAGTTTGGTTACAAAAAAATAGCTTACAGTATGTATCCGTGACAGTGGCGCATCAAGTGTGCACAAAAGGGGCAATTTTCCCCACGGTCCTGTATAATGAAGATAATTAATAAAAGTAATGAAAAACAACAGGGTCGTTAAAATTGTATTTCACCCGAGCCTCGAAATTTTTAGCTGATAAAGGTCGATGGGGATTTTCTTGGATCGATGTGTGCTTCGAAATCCGGGAGCTTCCCTGACTTGAATTATATTGTTAAAAATAGACAGATCAAAGTGCTTTGTAGTTTCTAGAATTTAAAGTCTAAATTAACATTAAAAAGCATATTATTTAATTCCCAATTCAACATTTGAAGTAAATGTATATATTCAAATTTCTTTTCATAGTTGACACAAGAATGATATTTTGAGAAAAGACTCTTTAGAAAACAGAATGTCCCAAGTGAGCGATGATTTTCATGTCCATTTTACCTATCGTCTTTGTAAATACATGTTAAATCATTTGTGCTACAACAGCTCAAAGTACATATCCGTCAAATCTAAAATATTTTAAAAATTTGGAGAATTAAGAAAATTAAAATAATCATTTTTGAATAATTAGTTAAACATAATAGAGCACGAAATGGAATCTTTGCGCTCTCCTAACTCCACTAAGCTAAAGATTGGTTTTCCCCATCCAATCATGAAATCTGACAAAAATGTGAGTATGTCGTCAATATTTGTAGGTCCTCTACAATTATTTTCTGTGCAGGAATTTACAGAGGATGAGAAGAAAATTATTGGGGAGCTGAAGCAGCTTTATTTAGAGACCATCAATTTGGATGTAAAAATGCAGCGCGAAATTTACAATATGGAAAAGCAGTACGAACAAAAGCACAATGAGATTTTTGAGAAACGCAAGAAGATTCTCGAGTATGCAGAGACTTCAATTTATGCAACAAACAAACTCATTTCCATTTCTTATTTACAGTGATTTCAAGAAACAAAATCATGGTGACACCACGCACAATGAGAATGTGTCCACATTTTGGCTGAAGGTCCTTAAAGCCTCCTATACTGAATTCATTGGCAAAGAGGATGAGAGAATACTGTCGGTGAGCACTGGTGAATTATTCGGAGGGAACAATTTCTTATATACGATTCTTTTAGCACCTTTGTGATATACGTACCAAGCATTACAATGATGACATTGTCAAGTTTGTAATCGAGTTTACTTTTGATAAGAATGATTATTTCAAGAATCGCATTCTTACTAAGACCTACATATTAAACTGTGTACCCGATGTGGATGATCCGTTGGCCTACGACGGTGCCGAGATAGTCAAATGCGAGGGTTGTCACATTGATTGGAAGCAGTCCTTAAATCGCGATAAGAAGGGTCTGTTTGGTCTGATATTCTATGAGCTTGCTAGAATTATTCACCTTTTTCCTTTTTCAGATCAACCGTCATTCTTTGACTTCTTTTCGCCTCCCGCTCTGCCTGATGATCCTGAGGATCCCAACTTTAGTGATATTAATGTTAAACCAGCTTAACTGCATTGCAATTGTAAATATTTTAATACTTGATCTTTTTTTCGACAGGCTATACTACAGAACGACTTTGAGCTGGGCTTTTATCTAAAAGAACGCGTCATTCCAAAGGCCGTCATCTTCTTCACCGGAGAAATAGCCGATTGCCAGAGCACAGATGGTTCTGATACAGAATCCGATAGCGAGGACGAATCAGATGCCGAGGGGGGCGAGGAGGAGTCGTCCAATGAGAATGACAAGTAACCTAACATACACATAGCATATAACAAATAATACAAGTCATCAGAGTTTTCGACACATTTTCAAGTTGCAATTGCATTTAAGTGGAAGATGAAATTGAACAATTGTTTATTCTACTAACACAACGGCTACCAAATAAACATTTCATACAATTTTCAATTCCAAAAAAGGTATATCGTTTAATGCTTAATAAGTAGTTTTATACATTCCATTAAGCAGACATATAGTACAAGAGTTCCAAACATAATACTAAATAACTCTGTGCTACAGACCTTGACATGTAGACAGAAAGGGGCCAACACATAGCTCCAACATGACGGGCTTTTTATCTCGTCCACGCCATTGTAAAGAGATTGGTTTATAAAGCTTGGGATATTAGAAGAATTTCAGGAAGGGTACCGTGCATACAGTAAAGAATCTACTGTTCGTCAGATTGCTGAGAAGACTGAAAAGTAGGTGTTGCTGCTGTTGCTGCTGTTGCTGCTGATGCTGCTTCTCATCATTGTCAATGCTGCAAATCTCGCTGGGATCTTGTTCCGTTTCTTGTTCAGATTTAACAACCTCTTCAGTCTTCGGCTGCTGCTCACTCGATGTTAAATGCGTTGCAATCACTTCACAATGTGGCTTTGACTTTAAGAAGATACGCAAACCCAACATCGTGATGCTCGTTCCACTCACATCAATGAATCTTAGATTCGGTGAACACTGAACCAAATGCTCCAGCGTATAGTTTGTAATGTACGGATAGTTTCGGAGCGAGATTCGTTCAAGCCGATTGTTTGCGCATCGAGGTGAGTTGCGTATCCAAACGACGTCGGCTTGGACGGGATTAGCAGCCCGACCAAAACTGTAAATAGCTCGATCCGAAACGAAGTACTGAGACGGTAATGTACTCGGCTGCTGTCTGCTACTGCGTAAACGACGGGCATAATCCCTGTCAAGGGGATCCACCATGTTCCAAAACATTGGATGGTGTACAACCTGCTCGAAATTACCTCGCGGCTGTGTGCGGTGACGGCGTGGGTGCATGACCAGCATCGGCTCGGCTATGGCCTGTGGATTCATATAAATAACCTGATCCCGACGTGGAAGAAACCGACTGTGAGCCGGATTATTTTCATGTAATGTAGTAATTCGATCCACAACTTGTTCCAAAATGGAAGCTATTGGATATGGTCGTGGACTTTCGGGAGGTGGACCATTTTGTACATAAATGTAGGCGCGAGGAGTGGCTGCCCCAGCAGCTGCAGCGGGCTCCGGATTTTCAGCATTCTCCGCATTCTGCGCAGGCGGAGGCGATCGATCGCGTGTAACACTTGGTAGTGCTATAACAACAAGTGGTGACTGAACTGATGCACCGGCATCAGAGCTAATCCCATTGCTATGGGATGTAGCATTATCAGATTTATCGGAAGAAGACGCTGACGTCGACGATGTATCTTCATCGTCGGACTCTGACGAACCGCGCACCATTAGCAGCCTTGCTGTACTAGATGAACATTTTATATCATTGCCATCCTTTCTTTCATTGCAATTGTCCGAAGTATATGTTTCGTTTGCTGGCTTTTGAGAATCTGTTGTGGTTTCCTTACCCTGCGCAAATTTACAGGCGCGCAGATGTTCCATGGCGGCTCTCGATGTTGAAGGCTCGTCATCCCTAAGTATTTTATGATGATCTGGCTGCATTGAAATAGGGTCATCATTGCCGGTACCATTAAAAGATTTCGCTGGTAATGTCGCTTCCTGTGGCAGATTGGCTGGAGATTCCAGAAGTAGTTCCCTTAGAGTTTCAATAGCACTAAAGCACTGAAGATCTCCATTATTGATGGGAGTTGAACGCAAGTCCAGCACCTGTTAAATTATATATTAAGGCGATAGTCTTTAATTTAACAGTATTTATCAAACCTCTAACTTTTGAAACCCAAATCGGGCAGCCATGCTCCCATAAGGTACAAATTTGCACAAACTCTGACAGCCCTTGAGACTTAGCCGACGCAAAGAGGGCAATTTCGAGAGTGCCATAATGTAGTAGGGTTCAAACCAATTGTTATCTTCAATGCTCAAATCCTATGGGAGTTAAAAGTATTAAGACGTAAGTTAAAATTCTAGTTTGACAGATGTACATACCTCCAAGTTAATCAATTGCTTCTCTATCGTGTGAAATATACTCTTAACGTGATCTCCAACTTTAACACTACAATCCTTAAGAGTTAGGCGCTTCAATGATGCTGGGAACTCCGATATATGTATCTATTATAAAGTATTTAAGTAATTTAAATAACTTTATCAAGACAGATGTATACATATAGAGACTTACATATTCAAAATCCAAGCTTACACCCTGTAGCTCTAAAACTCGCAATTGTGTGGACACCTTCGGAAATATAGATGTAAGGGTGCATGTGAATTGCTTGAACTCGCCAGCAACATGTTGAGAGGAAGGTGGACCACATATTTTGATTGTGTGCGTTTTCTCAGTGGCACGTCCCAAAATTTCCTCCAAAATGCCAAACGGCAGTGGCGCCTTGCTGGTATCGATATTATGCCAGAAACGATGGTCCAAGAGCAAGCTTTCAAATCGTGGCGAAACACTGCCAATACAAAGAAAATACCAAATAGTAAATACTATCGGTGATCTGTTTTGTGTTCTTACAGCATCATCGCCATTATGGATGAAGAGTCCAGATACTTAAATATCTCGAATAGCAACTCATTGCAGAAGCTAAGCAGATTTTGATCGTGCAACTCCTGCACCTGCTGATAATCTGTCTTGCGTTGTTTTGGATCTGGCGGCTCCCGCACGGGTTGTGGCACATCCGCTGGCTTAAATTCGCTTTCCGTAAAGCGTCTCTTATGCGCAACAACAACCTGCTCTTGCTGATAATCTGTTTTGCATTGTTTCAATTCCATCTTCTCCTGTACGGACAGAGGCACGTCCGTTTGCTTACATTCGCTTTCCGATAAGCGTCGCTTTTGCGCAGCAACAGAAGCGTTATGTACATTATTCATATTTGTATCTCTCTTCAAGCTATATATTTAAAAACTCAACTATTTGCCGAAAATGAAAACAGCACGTCAAACCTGTCCAAATTCTTCTTCATTTGCTATTCCCAGGGACGCGCAAACTGCTGATGGTTCCATTGAAGACGATACAACATATTAACTTATCGATAGTTTTAGTATTGCAGAAGGCCTCTGTCGCTTTTCAACACTGTGAGCAACGCAGGTTTCTTGTCTCGTGTGTGTTTACTGTTTGCGGAATTATTGAATTAAAATGTCTCTATTAAGGCATGTTCGTAAACTTAAAACTTTGCATCGACTTCAGCTGGGTGTGGAGCAACAGAGACGTCAACTTTCGGATACGGCACTGAAGAATGTCACCCTACAATATGAAAATGATCCCCAGCCGATGTTCACAGATGCCGAAACACAGCGGCTGCTTCAATCCATGACGCAACTGCAGCTGGATAAAGTGTTCCGAAAACGCACAGTGGCGGACAACAGTGTTGAGACCAAGTTCATGACCACCGCTCAATTGGAAGCAGAGTTTATTCATACCATTGACAAGGCAAAAAAATTACTGCAAATGCCACCCATTGTTCAAGTCAAGCAGGACACAGAACGTATCATATCAAAGGATCCTGCTTTGAAGGACTTCGCCACAACCAAATATGTCTTTACAGATATAACCTTTGGACTCCAGCATTCGCAGCGAAAGGTTGTTGTTCGCGATGTTGACGGCACCTTGTCTTATGCATCACTGGACATCACGAAACGTATGAACCAACTATTTTTCCCGCTCGACGGTCGCAAATCCTATACGCCCCGCATGTTCTGCGACGAGAAGCTGTTCCAAAGGTGCTTAGATGATAACAAATACGAATTTGTGTTGGATCGTCTTACCGTTCAATATGAACCCTACGAGTTGGAGTTTCACAATTTTTCAGCTAAAGTATTTGAGCACTTGAATGAATCGAAGCAATTTGACTTGTTACGATCCACCCGTCATTTTGGACCCATGGCTTTTTTCTACGCCTGGCATCGTTGCATTGACGATCTGTTATATGACATGATACGTCGGGACTATCTGCATAATGCTGTCGAGCTTATTGCGTTGAGCTACAAGTTGCACAAAGTCCCATTGGATTACAAAAAAGACGCTAATCGAATTGGATGCATTGCAAACGGCTCCCGATGAGAGAGCACTCGCAGAACTGCGCAGCTCCCTCAAGAAACCGAGTGAGAAGGGCATCCAGGATGAAATACAAACAGCGATTGGCAAAAGGGAACAAGACTTTGCCGCCGATGAGATTAGTTTAAAGTTTATTGAGCAATACATTGGCAGTGAACATGCCCTGAAGAAGGTACAACTAGAGTTGGCGGTTCAAACACTAAAGGAGCTTAACTTAGAGAAGCTTCAGCTATACCACGGATTAAAGAAGGCACACGGTGTGCAAGCGTCATAAGCGATAAATCGTATTGTTACTTACATAAATAAAAACAAAATAAAAACGAGTTAGGTCAACTTTATAGCATTATTTGTACAAAATGGATTCAGAAGCTTCTTCAAGCGCCTGTTATTGGCCAAGATACAACGTCTCTTATGCCACACACAATTACGTGAGCTGCTAAAATGTTTCATGCAAATTGTGCAACGCTTGGCATTTGCTTTCTTACGAAACTGTGCGCTGTTCTTGGCCAGGTAAATATGCTTCGCTACACAACAGGAAGCTTCCCTTATGCGATGTACCAGGAACTGTGTGAATGAGCTAAAGCTCTTCTGGCACTGCAAGCAATAATACGAATTAACGCCCAGGTGTTTACTTAAATGTTTAGTAAGCTCTCGCATTGAATTGACCATGACACTGCAGTGCAAATGTGGGCACTGCATGTTTATAATTGGTCTTAACTTGGCGTAGGGACGAGCTAGACAGCTATAACTATGCTGGGCCAATAAACTACGATTGTGGACCATTTTTCCACAAGCTGAACAAAGCGCTGGGGGTCCAACGTGTGCTTTCATATGGTTCTGGTGCTCGTTTATGGATTTGGAAATCTCACCACAGACCAAACACTCCAACATTCCATTGGGAAACATGCCGGTATGATCGTCCACATACGAAATAAATTTGTCTTCATTTTCTCTCTCATCGCTTTCATTGGTTTCGTTTGTCGTCGTTGGTATATCAAATGCAAGCTCCCATTCATCGATTGAGTCCCGTTGACATTGCACTTCCACATCAACTGTTGTATTCAGATTCACTTGCACAGATCGTTCACGGCAGGGATTCTTTTCTGGCGCCAATTTTGTGATTTTTGCAGACTCTGCCAGCTGTGTAGCTGGTTCGCCATTGTCTATTTCACTTTTCTCATCCAGTAATTTATTGGCCAAGTCCCTGGTTATATTTGAAACCTCTTGAATATTGTTTTCCATTGCATATTTTTGGGTAATGCATTTTGTTTCTACACACAAGAATTCTGGTAATTCGAATATTGGTACAGATATTGGTGTTATCTGTTGACAATTGGAGTTATTAATACCAAAGTCTTTATATTTTTTGTTAATAATAATTACTTTTGCTTGGATCTTCTGCAAGTGCATTTTGCCGTATTGTTGTTGTATCAAATGTTCAAGAAGAGACTTTGAAACACACAAGTCGTGATTTTGCCAATCACAAAATTCGTATTAATTCTTTACACTGTTGTCCACTTAGCTATTTTATAGCTAGTTCCAACTATATTCCGAGTACAATTGCTAGAAAAATTTGAATATTTTTATGGCCGGAAATACGGCCATTTCAATATACATTCAGTTATGTTTTACTATAAGTATTTTTTACAAAAACTATGAAAAGGGCACGAAGAAATGCTTTCCAGCTAGATAGAGTTTTTCTTAATTTGGAAGCAATAGTAAAACGTTAGCGCGTAAACCGCCGATAATTTTCTCTCGCACGTTCTTTGCACTGCTTACACACAATTTAAATGTGAACTTTATTTAACAATAATTTAGCACAAAATTAAAATTGTAATTTAAACTTTAATATTTTTAATTAGATTACATTGAGGTAATCAATGTTATGAAGGCTAAAAATTCGTTATTTTTGAGGTAAGAATTGTAATTAAACAATCTTTTAAAAAAAAATCAACATTTTTCATAATTGTAGATTGGTTATAATTTGGAAAAATTTGTTTTAGATATTAGTACAACGCAGACTCACTTAATATATGTGAATACAAGTATTTAGATGTAGCAAAGTTAGAAAAAAAGAAAAAAAAATTTAAATTTTAAATAATAAAAAAAAATTTTAAAGGAGGAAAAAAAAAATAATTATATTTTAAAGAAGGAGGGAAAAAAAAAAAAAAAAAGCTCTTAAATGTCCAAATCAAAACAAATACAATCAAAAAAATAAATTATAAATTTCGTTACATTTAAGTTTTATAAAGGTGGAATAACTTGCTCAATCAACTTATTTAATTTTTCAATTTTTTTTAATGATTTTTGAGTTGAGAGATAATTTTTTTTCCTTCTGTTGTTCTGGCTAAAGGAAAATATCAGTTGATAATGTTTGGAAAGTTCGTTAATAATGCTCTGGACTGTAAGAACCCTCAGACTAACCATCTCACCATTCTGCGCGAATCGTAAGTTTTGATATTATTGAGAGAAGTTTTTCACATTTTGACAATTGACTATCCTAAAGAGAGAGTTAAGGCATTAAACGAAACCCAAATATTATTTAGCAGACTACACGTACATGATCTTGGATAAGCTAAAAAGTATTCGGTTGAAATAAGCTGTAATATAATTCTCGGTTGATTTTTACCCTTTACAAAATGTCTAAAATAGTATTATGTGTTTGGCAGAAGTATATAAGCATATATATTCTTGATCAGTAAATACAACCGTCCGTTTTTCGACTCGTCGACCTCATAGGAGCTACAGAATTTTAACACAGCACAGGGTATCCTACTGTCTAAATTGCTCGGCTGTAGGGGCATCTCTCCGCGAGCGAAGCGAGCCTGGGATAGACAATCGAAGCGAGCAGGGGGGCAGAGCGCCTTTGTTTAGTTCTTAATTATATTTAAATATTAAAGTGTTTTAGACGCTGGTTGAGTGAACTGACCCACTGTTCAACAATTTTATCTTTTTCTATTTCAACGGGGTCAACAAACCAAGTTTAGTAATTATACATTTTTTACTTGTTTTTTCTTTATTAAAACGTTACAATTTAATTCTATTACACTTTTGCTTATAAACGAAAGAAACAAATTATCGTCAATTGGTACAATTCATCATATTTTATACGGCGTTATCATAATCGAACTTCTGTCAAACAACAAACGCGAACCACAATATTACAACTTACATATGTGAAGGGCGAAAAAGATATATTAAAAATTGCAAAAATTTAATGATTGTGGACAGGTAATGAATATAAAATCAGTTAATGTCTCTCTTTACGGGCATTAAATCGCCATGTTTTATGTACAAAACGAAATATATGTATACGAAGTTTGTCGTTGAACGTGCGCGAATGTTTCTTGGTGGGCCATAATGGATAAGCCTGGATATTGCGGAAGTCCCTTTCATTAAATTTATCAATAAGTCAATTATTTTATGCGTTGTTGTGCTGTTGCTCCTGTTGTTCCATTTTATGGTATTTCTAACTAAATCTTTTGCAGTAAAAATTAATCGCAATAAAAGTCAATTCTTTATTTTGCGATTACTAGAAGCTCTACCACTTCTTCTTATGTTCGTCCATGGAGACACCACCGGGGCCCAATGACACAATCATGAGTAAACCACCAATAACAGATAGTGTCTGAAATAAGCACATAGTTGAAATAAAGCAAAAGTTAAAGTAAACCAAATGTAATTAAAATTACCTGGAAAAAGTCATATTTCAAGAAATCCCTGAGCGGTTTATACGACGGAATAGTCCACCAAGCATTATGGTACAGATTGAGAACCGTAAGCAACGCGACCAGAATTAACGCTGACAATTTTGTCTTATAGCCAACCACAACAAGAACCATCAATGTGGAGCCAATAATATCCTGAATTACATTCCACACACTCAATTCGAATCGAATAAGCGTAATGAACATAAATGCCAACAGAATGCGGCCGGCCAACTGCATGAAATTCTTCGGTTTATTGTCACCCAGAGATGGCACTCCTGCAAATAAACTGCGTCCTTCAATCCTGGCATCGGCAAGCACAAGGAGCAGGGCACCGATCAATGCAAAGTTACGCAGCAAGAACTGGAAGTCCCATAGAATGGAGTAGGCTATTGTCTACAAAATGAAACAGAATTGTAGCTTAAAGTGAAAATGTGAATAAAACATTACCAGATTTACCTGTAGTACTACAATGAAGAAGAGCAGACCGACAGCAATGTCAACCTTGAATCTAGTCATCACCATACCGCAGCCACCCAGTTGTCCAATCAGATTAGTCAGCACGAAAACGGTTGCCAGAAACTTGCCACATCCCCAGCTCATATCCATATACTCGCGCTGTTCGTTCCATTGGAAATACATACGAAGGCCATCCTCGAAGAAGGTGGCAATGAGACAGAGCCGTGCAACAGTTGGCAAAACATTTTTGCCGCGCTTGATAACCTAAATAATGAGAAAAACAAAATGATAATTGATCTATGGATTTTATTGGTATGTCAGTAACAGTATCGTGGAGCAAATATTCCAAATTTAATCAAGTGTTTCTCTCCACCTCAATACTACACATATTAATGTTATCAACAGCACACTTCTATTATATTCGTATGTACACTGGAGAAACAAGTGAAATTTATAGATTGAATTGGTGGTGTTCATTGGGTTTCCCATTTGACCTCTCAAGATTTCCTCCAATTTAACCAAGGGTTTTTTCACAGTATATTATTATATTTTTTATATTTTTGTAAACCAGTAAAGAATAGAATAAAATAGTATAATAAATCAAAAAGGGAAATTAAAAATATAGTTTAGATCTTATAGCCCAAAAAATATTTTTTTAGATGCTGGGTGAAAAAAGCTCGAGCCTTAAGACTCCCCCAACGTAACATAGTGATTTTTCGCTACAATACTAATAATAATATAATAATATCTACAACAATATAAATGGAGTTGTGAGACAGTAGGAATATGCGTAAAGTGCCGTTGTGTCGTTGTAGTGATAAGAGAGTAAAAGGTTTAAGTATTGATAAGATGAACATCCACTCAATTTGATTATGATAAGAGTTTCAAAATTTACAATAGACTAGAGCGTGGCTTTTTCGAAAGACAGAGTTGATTTGGCAAGACAGCAGATGGAGAATGACGTGTCTCTCCGCTTCTCTTCGTTGCTATTCGTTATCTGTGTGCTCTTTTACTTGTAACGGGTTTTGATGTCTAGTTCGATCGCTCACGGCATAATTTTAATATATGTAAATACTTATGTAAAATCAAACACACACGATGGCAAGCACACTCACATTTAAATGTTATATATGCATGTATATGAATTGAAAAGCGGACAACTATTTTTGTAGACAGTTGAACCATTTCGATTCCCCAAACTTATTACGGAACTCGAACTCGAACTTGAGGATGGACGATGCGACGTTGTTACCGCTCACTCTCACCACTTTCACTTGTATAGGCCTTTCGTATGCATACACGTTCGCACACTTACACATACATAGTTGCAAATAGAGAAGCGCATATGGCGTAGTCGCAACAATTGCCAATTAATTAGATATGCATTTTGAATTGACAGCTGCATTTGACAAGGTGGCACCCAAAAATTTGGGCTAATTGATCTGTAATGATATTGGCTCAGTCTAGAGAGTTTAGAGGCCTCATTTGGTGGTCAGTGCCAGCCATAACGCTGCACTTGAGCTTCGAACTTTGCCGCGTTTGGATGACGTTGGCAGTTTTCTATTGCTTTTGCTTTAGTTGTGATACAACTTTTGCCCGTTTTAAATGGCTATAAAAGGTACATAACCATTGACAAGTAGCTCTGATTGGACTGTTTTAACATTATGTGAAGGGGTAGAATGACACTTTCACGGCTTATGATCCTAAGAGAATTACCTGTTCAGCCACATCTTCCGTTTTTGCAATGTATTCGTTAGGTATGCTCATGTTGGCAGTTACTGCTGCTGCGCTGCTTATACGTTCTTCGAGGCGACGATGAAACTTGCAGCAAAAGCATGCACGTTTTAGCAAAAGACTCCGACAACGTTTATCGTCACTTTGTTCACTAAATTAAAATTAACAAAAAATCATGAATAAACCAGGAAATTAAAACACACACACAACACGGGCGGCAGGCGATATCGAAGCGCTACACAACACGGCCACTACGGGAAGGCTGGCAAAGAGAGACCCCTGTTATCGATAAATATTAGTTACGTTACCTGCGAATGCCGATTAATGCCGTTCAATCGTCATTAAAGCGTGCTAGGTTCGTCTTGTTTTAGAAAAAATAAATAAATATTTATATACATTCATATATATAAATTAAACACAAGCTATAATGGCAACAATAGCTAAGCGACAAAAAGTTGAAAATGCCAATCAATTTGACACGCCGAGTACTTCGGAGCAGACCAAGAAGCACAAAAAATCAAAGAAATCTTCGACAGAGGTGACTGGTGAATTTTCAACCGACTGGGATGTAGAGGACTATAGAACGGAATATGAAAGTGAGGAGCACTGGGAGCTGCGTCGGGACTTTATGCTTGCCCATAAAGATCGCTTTGATGAGGACCGCTTAGTATGCCTGGCACAAACATTTATAAACATGGAATTCATGGGCTGCAAATATCCCAAAGATACCATGTTCCTGGTCGCCGAGATGTCCAAAGATATCGCTGAAGAGTTCCGGAAGAACCGTGCATTACGTTTGAAGCGTACATTTGTCTCCGCTTCGGATGCAGCGGAACAGCGCGCCAAAGGTAGAAGGAACAATAAATAATAATATGTATAGGACGGCAGAAAACGATTTATATTACTAGTAAATATATGAGCTTGAGACCACAAACCCTCCTTATTCCAAACAACTAGGGCGCAAAGGTGCAGTTGCAACCAGGCCACAGGTGCAGATGCATACAAGCATCGGTAGTCGAGATCGGTTCTGCTTTGGTGGCGGTGAGCCAATTAATCTCTTTGATGGATTACGTTTTGGTAATCTTGTCATTTATCTCACTGGTGGACGTAGCTGTCTGCGTAACTCATGCACCACAAACAAAATAAAATACGATGAGCGACAAAGTGAAGCACAGCCTGCAGATGACACATCCAAAATGGCAGAGATCCTTATAAACGATCAAGTGATTGCAACGGGCAGTGGTGAAAATGTAAAGTCAGCCAAATTGTCCGCATTCAAGCAAGCTGTCCCCTTTCTACAAACGCATTGTTACAGCATTAAGGTAGGAAGTGTATACGAAAAAAAGATTTGAAATTTAAAATAAGCGACATTTCTGTTATTGTAGCTGAATGCAAGCCGTGAAACCATCAAAGTCGAGAAGAGCAAACATGGTGTAAACATTAATGTCACTAAACAGTCGGCTGACAATTTGGGTGAACCAAAGTTGGATAGAAACAACAAAGGCTATCACATGATGCGGTTAATGGGCTGGTCTGGTGGTGGCTTGGGTCGATTAAAACAAGGGCGCGAGGAGCCCGTGGGGTAGGTGTCAAGTCTAAAAAGTTTGCGGCATTCTTGAAGTCATTCTTAATTGATTTTCAGTTACCTGCTTAAAAACAATCGAATGGGTTTAGGCTCTAATAATCCACATGCCAATTTGGCCGATTATCACAAGCTTATTGAGAACTACGTTAATTCGGATGACATGCGGGATATGCAGTTTGAGCCGACCTTCTCTAAGGAAGAACGCGCCGCTTTCCATCAGTAAGCAAATTGCCTTTTAATTATAGCCAATACTCAAATCTTCTTCTTAGGGTTGCTAGTAAATTTGGCCTACGTTCCAATAGCTACGGTACAGGTGACTCTCGTCGATTGCTGATAACGAAGAAAGCCAGCTATGAGATAATACTTAATGAAGTTCTAAGCAGGCGTAATCCAAAGTTCTGCGATCGTTATTTTGTACAGGTTCCAATGCAAAAAGCGCATCTGTTTCCAGGCCATGTTGCTGCATTAGATTTGGAAAACATAATGGAGTAAAGTTTTATTTTATTCGGTATCAGCATTTATTGTACTAGTATATTTATCGTTTTCTGCAGATACAAGATAGATTTATAGACTATATATTAAATTACAACAGGTATCTAATTTCGAGGCTTAAAGAGACCAGAAATTGCATTTAATTTTAACGCTTTATGGTGAATGCTAAAAACGAATCTGTTTGAATGACATTATAGACATGCAGTGTTGGAAATTTGAACTGAATTTATTGAACCTTTTTAGTGGTTCTTTTAACAATATCAATCTTAAATTACCAAACCGTATAATTAACATAGTCTTCAATGTATAACATAAGTTAAAGTTAAAATTATAAGATCATTAAATTTAAACTGACTATATCAGTCATATATAGTTTATGAATAACAAAATAACTTTTCGCTCGCGCATTTAAATGGCCCGCTCATTTGAACTTATTCAAAAAACCGATTCGTATCTGTTTGAATGGCACTAAGGGCACATAGCTCACCAACAAATTGCTGGCGTCGCTTTGTTTTTATTTGATGATCTTCTCTGGATCTGTTTTAACATGAACAGGTGTCCTCGCTGCAACTGCGAAGCAACTGGACAGAATCGTTTAGTAACAGATAGTTGCGGTCACAGTAAATGCCGCCCGTGCCTGCTGGCCGATGTTGCCGACTGTTCGGAGTGCAAAGCGTCAAGTAAAATATCAACAGTTGAGACAGAAACCAATCTGCAGGTAACTGCCGCTACCACCGGTAATCATATTACTTCCACGACACATGGCTATCACTGCAACGTGTGCAATAAGTCATTTCGCAGTCGCACCCAACAGTACTACCATCGCTCCTGTGGTAACGAGACGCTCAAGAAATTTAGTTGCACGAAATGCAACCGCGTAAGTTTTGAATTGGAGTATATCCAAGTGATCTATATTCTAATGCTTTTATATTTAATTGTTTTACTAGCGCTTTGCATCTCGGTCCCATCTAAAGTATCACATGAACAGTCATGGAAATAACCCGAGCTTCAGTTGTAATGTCTGCGGTAAAGTCTTCCTCCAGCAGCTCGTCCTACAGCGTCATATGCACATCCATAAGCCTGAAGCATTTACTTGCCAACAGTGCCCTAGATTATTCCGTACCCAAACCGCGCTTACCACACACATACTGATTCATAGTAGTGACAGCTTGCCCTACAAATGCGATGCATGTTCAAAACGCTATCTAACTATGGCCAATTTAAAGCAACATAGGCTAAAGCATGATCAAAACAGCACCAGATACACCTGTCTTGTGTGTAAGAAATCCTTCCTACGCCAGTCCACACTTAAATCGCACCAAAAACGTCATAGCAAACGTGCGCGCCTTTCCTGCTCCCAATGCTACAAGACTTTCAATGATGTGGATGCCCTTTCGAGGCACATTAAGCAGCATTCTGCCACGCAACGTTTCCGGTGCACTCAGTGCGATGTCACCGTCAATCGGAGGGATAACATGATTAGGCATCTGCGATCAATGCATCCAGGAGTTCAGTTTGATGCTGGTGTACAAATCATAGGTGCACAGTCAATCAGTCAGGTTAATGCAGCTCCAACATCGCCAGTGCAAGTTGTACGTTACAACAGCGTCATCAAGAGCGTGGGCAATGTGGAGCCCGTGAAAGTTGCAATACTACATCCCGAAGTGGAGTTGGAAAAGGCCACAGTTGTAGCACCGTCGCTGCCCGACAAAGTACAAAACGAGAACGTTAAACTTTATCGAAAAATCATATTAGATTTAGACAATGAGGAGTACCCCAACGAGCTGACGAATGGTATAGATATGGATCATACAGCTGCAACGACTGACGTGCAACTAGTGATGCCACAATGCCACACAGAACAGCAAAATCATCGTGTCCCCGTCCATGGCAGCTCCAATTTCAGCGAACGCCATTGGCGCAAGAATTTCAAATATTCCTACGAAAACGAGCACATTAATTGATTTGCCCAAATGCAAAATTGTAATGGGACCTTTTTGAACTTATCAGACCTTTGTCAAATTCTATAAACACACGACGAGACTGGTTCCTCAATTTAGACGTCACAGCGATTTATATATAGAAAGTCAAGAGCTGGCCGTTTGCCATATTTTTTATCGACGTCAATCCCAAGGGGCCTCGCACAATTCGATGACCAAATGATACTGGTAGACAGTATTTAATATGTGTGACGAGCAATCGGAACTAAACGCGCTTCATAAGATATATAACCTGACTGACGGAGATGTAGCAAAAAAGAACTGGCAAAAATTGCTTATTTTTGGAAACACATTAGATCAGCAGCTGAAGCGAAAACTGCTCTGGATTTGGCCGACAGCATCAGACTTAACGCAATTCAACCAAGCACTAGATCATCTTGGATTTCAAACTGTTTTAAGCATTGGTTGCGGTAGTGGACTCCTCGAATGGTTAATTTCTGCGGTGGCTGGAGAGAATTTTCGCATTTGTGGGCTGGAAAGAGATCCCAACTGGTGGCGTAGCAAGTATGCCGTGAGAAGTTTTGTACCTCTTAACTACATTGAGAACGCAGAGACCATTGACACGCGATTGAATACCAGCTTTTTAAGCAGATGTTGTTCTGGATTCATGCCTTGTGCCTTGCTCTTTTGTTATTTTAACAATCGCAAAGCCTTTTTAGAGTATCTTAACGTATTTAAAGGAGTTTGGATTATATTAATAGGACCACAGCCAGGTTCTGACATACACACGGATCCTAACCCGTTGCAACCGGAGCTATCCAAAAATCAATGGGCGTTGCATACGTTAATCCATTGGACAGAACAGAATGTTGTTGCAATTTATAAGAAATTGGAATAATATGTACTTTAACAATTAAAATATAAATATGAATCACTTATACGGCTAATTTCTATTAACTTCTATGTGAAATCTACATGCCGGTATTGTCTGTACTTCCGCAGTAACTGTGCTGTTGATTCCAAGATTACTGAGAGCGCCACGCACCAGGCCACAGGTGAAGGCCACAAACTTCGGAGCTTGTTCCAGTTGTTTGGCACCCGGTGAGATACGTGTAAGGAAACGGAACGCCTTGTCCTGGACAACGTACATACCGTGATTGTTTGTACGTAAATTGTCCACTTGTTTCTTATAGATTAGAGTCCAAAAATCTGTGCATATGAACTTCATGGTTTCCAGTTCATCCTTAAAGCGCGTGCCATCCCGTGTAAGACGTTCAATCAAGCGATAACCAGTTGTAAATCCTACGTACTCCAAGGTTGCCAAATCATTTTGATCCTGCGAAGGGCGCGACCGTAACGTAAAAAAAGGAGGCAGTGTGTTTTTTGGACTTACTTTGTTAGCACCTAGACAGTAATTAACAATTTCCGCATGCAAGCAATCAAAAACTATTTCCTCTGACATTTTGGAAAATACTATTATTTGTTTATTGGTACAAGTTATATCCGCTGTTAGTTACAACAGCTGATTCAGACGTAAGCTTGTGATTGGCAAACTCTGTTTTTTTTTTATACATCACTAGGGATGCAAAAACATCACTGTTGGTAATTATTGTCAAATAACCTATTTGCTTAGTGTTATTGTTTAACATATAAACGTTGTTTAACGTATAAACATCCTAATATCGAAAACACAAAAAGACTTATATCAAATTTTTTGAACAGTGTACAAAAAGTAACTCGCTAGCTTCGATGGTAACTTAATATTTTTGCCACCATTGCTATTTGCTAATATAATATATTTCAAATATATATTTTAAATATATGTTCAGCAATTTTTAGCTACATGTTACTATTCAGCCAGAAATAGCTATTTTGTAACTTAAGTGTTGGCAGCTCTGTTGTGTACTGTCATCGGAAAGATGTATACCACCACCACTAAGCAAATAACCTTAGTGCCACCACTAAGCAAATAAAGAATTCTCAAATACAAGATAACTTTTTTAGATTAAATTATTGTAAAAGAAATTCAATATAATTTGCGGGCTGTTTCTAAATTTTTAGTGCAGTGGAATAATCGAAATAAAATTATGGGGAATTTTTCATGAAAGTTTGTGGTTTGTCAAACCAAGAGGGAAATTGAAAAATTATTTCTAAAAATATAAAGACAATACTCTAACCTTTGAAATATTAAAAATTCCTACAATAGTTTAGTTATTTTCGCCTTTCATCAAATTTTTAAAATTGTACTAATTGCCTGGACGGAATATTTGGACAGAGTCGCAATTTTATGGTCCAAACATTATTTCCACACCAGTGCTGCCAATTTCTTAGAGTAAATATGGCTGTTTCTGGCTGGAAAACGTATAAATGTGCTTGTGTGGGACTTTTGCCAAGTTTTATGAATAATATTATGGGCAGTAGATAGCCAAAATATATTTAAAATAGACACTCCTCGGCTAAAAGCAATTTTCAAATTATTTTAGAAACTATCTTTGAAAATAACTAGAACCAGCTATAAAATAGCTAGGTTGGCAACAACTCAGCTGAGGAATTAAATACAAATTATTCAAAAAGCCATTAATTGGCGCATAGTGCAATATTTGACAACATGGTGAGTTTAGATTTGCGACACAGTTCGACTCTACACAGTTTAGTGTGTCAGTCAATATTGGTATTGATGTGCTTAATCTGCTATGGATATGGAGGCTTGAGCGGCGCCAAATTTGTTTTCGACGACACCGTAGCGATTGTTAAAAACAAGAATGTTTACGCTTTGCCCACCAACTGGACGTCCATCTTCAGCCATGATTTCTGGGGAGCTCCACTCTTAAGCGTGGATTCCCACAAATCATTTCGACCACTAACAACGCTCATGTTTCACTACGAGTACGCACTCCTTGGCTTAAATGCCGCCCATATGAAGTTCCTCAATCTGTTGCTGCACTGTGTCAACACGTTACTTATGTGGCGTCTGGTAAGATCACTGTACGTCGAAGAAATTGACATCGAACGCTGGGCGACTATTTCGGCAGCACTATTCGCCGCCCATCCAGTGCATACGGAAGCGGTATCTGGCGTTGTTGGTCGCGCCGAGCTAATGTTTGGACTAATACACTTGCTCTGTCTGTTGTTAACGGTTGCCAGCGTGGATAAGCGTGGCTGCAGCAGTGTTGTCCTAATCTTGGTGCTTACGGCCATTGGCACATTATTCAAAGAGTCAGCAGTAACCATACCACTATCATGTGCCACGCTGGACTACTTTCAGAATGGAACCTACATGCTACCACGTAATCTCCAGCATAAAATAATCACCACTCGACTTCGCTATGGCTTCTACTTCTTCGGTACCGTAATCATCGTGGTGACACGTCTTTGGTGGCAGAATTTCGAGGCGCCCGAGTTTAAGGTCGTGGACAATCCAATTGCACATAACGAACATTTATTAACACGCGGCTTGTCGCAACAATATCTGCTGGTGATGAATTTTTGGATTATGCTGTGCCCTCAATGGCTTTGCTTTGACTGGGCATTGGGTTGCGTTAACCTTGTGACGAGCATTTGGGATATGCGACTGCAGGCAGTCATTGCTTTCTACTCATTTATTCTGGTTGCACTGATGAACTTTCGACGCCTGGCCGGTCTAATGCTAGGTCTGGCACTGATGGTCATACCGTTTCTGCCCGCTTCGGGCATCATCCGGGTTGGATTTGTTATTGCTGAGCGGACATTGTATGTGCCCTCGATTGGCTTCTGTCTGCTGTCCGTCTATGGATTTCTCTATTGCTACAATTACAATGTGAACAAAGCCTACTGGCGCAATATGCTTCAGACGTTTCTTATGCTGCTCTTCGCCGTGATGATGATACGGACTCGACAACGCGCTGCAGACTGGCTGAATGAGGAAACACTATTTAGCTCGGCGCTTCAGGTGTGTCCCAACAACGCCAAGGTGCATTACAACATTGCTCGGCTGGCAACGGACACTGGGAACAGCTCAAGGGCTTTTCAGCACTACCACAAGGCCATCGAATTGTATCCGGAGTACGAGTCGGCATTAATGAATCTGGGTAATCTCTATCGTGAACACGGACAGCTGTTGACGGCTGAGAAGTATATTCGTGCGGCATTGCGTGCTTATTCAGCTTTCCCCGTAGCTTGGATGAATCTGGGCATTGTGCAGTCGGCACAAAAGAAATACGAAGAAGCACTGTACAGTTATAAGGAGGCACTCAAGTATCGCGCCGACTATGCAGTCTGCTACTATAACATGGGCAATCTGTATTTGGAACAACAGCGCTACGCTGAAGCACTGCATCATTGGCAGCATGCGGTCGCCATGAATCCACGACAACCGAAAGCTTGGGCCAATATTCTGACCATGCTGGATAATCGAGCCATGTACGAGGATGCCCTGCGTCTCTCGGAACAAGGATTAAATCAGTTGCCCCATGAACCGAGCATTATGTTTATACGCGCCAATGTCTTGGGCAAACTGAAGCACTACGTCGAAGCGGAGAACCTTTATAAGCAGGTCATTGAGATGGATCCTTATAATATGCTCTACCATACAAACCTCGGTGTGCTCTACCATCGCTGGGATAAAGTTCAAGAAGCTATTGATTCCTATAGAACTGCCATTAGTCTCAATGGCTCGAGAGCGACGACAGCGCGGGATAATTTGGGTAAGCTTTTAAAGCGCATGGAACGCGAGGCAGCCAAGGAACATGAGTAAAAAGATAAGGGAATTGTGTTTAACTTATTGTAACTTTAGTATAGTTTATAGATTCTGGTCATAGGTTTAAGCATCATTTATTCTATTATTGTTAGGTGAAATATTTTCCATTCCATTGAACAAATTCTCCGAAGCACAAGTTTTTATGAACTTCTATACTATGTTTTTTTTTGGTTGTGTACGTTCCCACCAATTTCGTCCAATAGCAACTTGGAAACAAATCCTTAATAACACCGATCTCACTCTGTCTCTTTCGACTTTGCAATACAAATTTTAACAACTTTTATATAGATTTACATACCCTATCAAGTGGAAACATAGATTAAGTTTGATTAATTTATGCTTCACAATTCTGGAATTAAGTCAGTATTAGAGCTAAACTAAGTAAGAGAGCTATATATTTTATATTTATTTATTTACTCATGGGTATGTACAATTAAGATTAGAACTAAATAATGATTGAACAACTACATGACAAACATAAATTAATTTAGATCTAAGACATAAAAACTACAAAAAATACTTTCGAGAGCAGTGAAACAGTTTTTGCAACGATTATTTTTGACAAATCGAATCAATTCCATTACAGTATTCGCATTACAAAATAATAATACCGAGAATTACATAAACTATTTATATATATAACTATATATAGGAATATACAGACGCAGATGTATTCAGACGATCCACAGATGGAACATATTGTAGGCAAAATATGATGAATACAATTTGAACAAAAGGTTGAGTTTTTTTTTGTAAAATAATCACAATGTAAATTATAAGCAAATATTAAATATGCAAAATATATGTATGTAAATGTATAATAACCAAGTCTTTGATGTTGAGATGCACGTCTGTTTAGTTTTGGATGAGCTATCAAGCGAGCAACGGCGATTCAACTTATCTTACATTACTGACCAAAAATAATATAACAGAGTTTGCACAGTAACGAGGGGTGACAGGGTATATAGGGGGAGGAGGGCAATCATGGCTTATTTCTCTGTGATTAATTGCTGCTTTAGAGCAGCACAAACTCCCTCACTTTCGCTGTCATCGGGATCATTGTCATAGCTGTTAGGCTGCGGCATAGATGATCCATCCAGCTCCTGAGTTAATGTCGCCACTTGCCTTATTAGTGGCTTATAGAGAGAATCGCTCATCTCATCACGCGCATGATCCATGCAGCGACCTCGAGAAAATGTAAATAGCGGATAATTCATTTCCATATAATCAGCTTGTGGTTGCTGTTGTTGCGTTTGTGGCACAGAAGGTTTTTCCATGGTAGCTCCAGATGCACAGCGCATTGGATGCAAATACTAAAAGAGAATGAACATAATTAATAACCAAAAATCCTTTCATTTAAAACATGTATGGCTCCACTCACCAATTGTACGCTTTCAACAAAATTGTCAAAATCAGTTTTAGTAGCACAGTAGAAACCAATGCAGCAACTTGGATCCATTTTACTGGACTTCATTTTACGCGGCGACTTGCAGTGGAAGGAGTGCATCGAGAAAGTCTCTTGATTGACATCTACCATCTCCTGGCAGTAGTGCGGATCCAGATGTATCAGTTTGTCCTCTTGGAACCCCACAAAGTACAGCGAATGTTTTGGCTTGCCTCCAATAATGCCCAAACAGTGTTCCGTGCTGAGTAGCAGCTTTAGACAGTGCGCATAAACAGGATTCAGTTTATCAGTGCCCAGACGCAACGGTATCAGTACAATCAAGGACTTCCAATGCTGTTGATGTTGCTGATTTGACTGCTCCAATTTGGTCCCACTGCTATTGCATCTCTTAGTTTGCTGCCAAGGCACATTCGGTTTTGGCGCGAGTTCTGGGATGCAGCACTGCTCTTCAACGTCTTGCATGTAAACTACAAAAGACAGAGATAATGCTAAGTTGCAAACTGTAGAAGTTTAATGGTTACTTACTGGTGCAATCCTTAGCCACGTACACGCTTATATTGTCAAAGTCGACATTTTCTTGGGCAGCGTGTTCCAAAGCGTGTCTATGACATTAAAGAAAGTAAAGGTTTTTAAAAATTGCATATTGGAACATATGATGCGTACTTACTTTAAAAGATAAGATACTGAAGCAGGGCCATACCAGTCGCCTGGTTTCTTGCCCAGCTGCTCACCCAGACGAACCAGCGCGTGTATGGAGAAGGGGCTGTTTTTTGAGGAGCTGTCACCAAACCACTTAATGATTTTCTTATGCATATTATCCTCAAAAGTTGAATGCAACTGCGAGTCCGAGTCGTAGCGCCAGCCTTAAGAAAAATTAAACAACATGAATAGGAGCTTTAGAAAAGTGAATGCTCCTACTTACTGCGTCCCAGAAAATGACAGATTAGACCCTGCGCGAGTAACATTTGACCACTTCGCAGCATGCAGCCCCAGCCACAATCCGAGGTATAGTTGGATCCATTCATAATCGGGAACTCTCGACGGTAGGTCATCCAAATACGACTGTAAAAGTCACGTCGGAAACCCTCAATTCCCTCTTCCCAGGGACTTTCGGCCAGTTGATTCTCGGCCGCATCCATGCCCAGCTCTTGAGGAACTACAATTTCATCGATCTGCTGTGGGTCTAATGTGGGATATATAGACGAGGATGTTGTCGTCGCCTGTATGCTATCATACGCCGATGTGGCATTGTCCGGCGTAGTATCTGCACCACTGGTCAGCTCCGTAGTGGAGTTCTCCATGCTGACGGGTGGAGTAAAGCGTCGATGATAGCATCGCCCTAGTAACCAAACGGGTTGCTCCTTCGAGAAGCTTGTCTGTCGCATTTTGCCGCTCCAGCCATACTTGACATTATGCCACATGGCCACCAGCTTTGACTCCATTCCTTTAGTAGGAGTGCGATTCGCTGCCAGCTCTGAATCATCGTTATGCTGGTCCACGTGACCGCAACTGTTGTTGCTATTACTATTACCACCGTATAGCTGACTAAAGGCATTCATAAATCGTGATGACGTCGAAATTTTGCGCTGTGGTGTCGTTGTCAAAGCATTCTCAAACTTGGGGTTTAGGTTTGCACTTGTCACAGTTGCTGACGCAGCAGAAGCAGAGGCAGCAGAAGCCAAGGCAGCAGCAGCTATTGCAGTATGTGGTATCGTTTGTATTGGTGCTGCCTGCTCCTCCTCAATGGCGCCATCCTGTACATCCCCATCGACCAAGGTGACCACCGCCTGGCTACTGGTCTCGAATAGCACCAGCTTGTCGTCAGTCAACTGTGAAAGCAGTCCATCATAGTTCATCTGTTTGGATTTGGGCCGCGCAGATATGGAAGCAAAAGAGCGACGGCGCTTTGTTCGTAATTTTGATAATTTAAAAAACGAGGGCATGGCACAGACTATGCACTGTGGGCAAGTTGCTTGCTTTGACACCACTGAATCATAGCATTGTGCTGCCGTGTGGGGCTGATTACCGATATTTACTCACCGTTTATTTGCTTAAATATGAGAATGATAAAGTTAAGCTTTAGTTTTCTGCGTGTTTGTATTCGTATTTATATGTTTATGCGCAGCACTATCACGGTATTTCTGTGTACCAAATTTGCGTGATACTAAAGAAATCACGATAATCGACCATTCAACTGAGTTTGAATTAAAAAAATATATTTGAATTAACAAACATATTAACATAGTAAAACTACATCGACTACAAAAAAATATTGACTGATTTAACTACCTACCTATTGCCACTAATACAGACAACAATATTGTTTATAAATTGTTTGCAATTTGATTCATTGTATAAACGTATTAAGTGTGGTTGCATTGTTCTGTTGCCATGCAATGTTGCCACTTCGGTCGTTCTGAATATAACTCTATGATCTTATTAATCTAATGAATCCTATTTAACCCAGCTATTGCTATGAAAATTAGTTAATAACAATTTGTTTGTCGTTGGAGAAACATCTGACTAGGTAAATTTGAGTTAATTGTTCTTTTACGGTTATCGTGACGTATGGCAACACTGTAACTGATTGTTATTGCGCAACTCTCAGAGAAGTCTAAAAAAGAATAGCAAAATGGTAAATAATTCAAATGAGCTCATAATTAAAACTTTAATTAAACGCAAGCTAAACCTTGACAGCAAAATCCAATTCAAAGGTTCGTTTACACGTTCGGCCATCATACCTACAGCCACTTGCCACTGGTCTGTGGAGTCGGTGTAAAAGCAACAAATATAACAACAAAATTCCTAATGGCAAATTCCACACGTCTGTCTTCCTCTTCTGTGCTGGCCACCGAATCATCGAATAAGGGAATGATCATAATTAATAGGCCAAAGGCGTTGAATGCAATTAATTTAGAGATGGTGCGAAAGATTTACAAGCATTTGAAGAAGTGTGAAAAGTCCAAATCGCTAATGATTATCAAGGGAACGGGAGATAAGGCGTTCTGTGCCGGCGGAGACGTACGAGCATTAGTCGAGGCTGGTCCCACGGACGAATCGAAGAGCTTCTTTCGTGAGGAGTATACAACGAACGCTTTAATTGGAAACTATAAGATACCCTACATCGCCATTATCGACGGTATTACCATGGGAGGCGGAGTTGGACTCAGTGTTCATGGCAAATATCGTGTGGCCACTGATCGAACCCTGTTTGCCATGCCAGAGACGGCTATTGGATTGTTCCCCGATGTGGGAGGCTCATACTTCTTGCCCCGGTTGCAAGGCAAGCTGGGTCTTTATTTGGGACTGACTGGTTTTCGTTTGCGTGGCGCTGATGTCTTCCATGCTGGTATTGCCACGCACTACTGTGAAAGCAGTAAGATTCCTGATCTAGAAACAGCTCTGCTCAATTGCCCAGATGCTGATGATGTTCCCGATTTACTTCAAAAGTTCCATACGAAGCCAGAGAAACCATTTGTGCTTCAGCCAGTTTTAGAGCAGATCAACAAGAACTTTGCCGGCAGTTCTGTGGAGGACATATTCGAGAATTTGCAGAACGATAACAGCGATTGGGCAAAGAAAACGCTGGAGGTCAGTATTTGGGTCATAAATAGACGATGAGCGTTGACTGTCTCTACTGCTAATTGTATAGGTCAATCATATGCCATGCGCTAAAAACATATAAATATTTGAATCACACTATAATGAGATAATTTTTAATTAGCACCTTGTTGTTTACTGTACAATTTCGTACAAAGTACGATTATATATTAGCAACCTTTAATGTTTTTATCTAATTTATTTATCTTTTTTATGTAGGTCCTTTGTAAGGTGTCGCCCACGTCACTGAAGATTACTCATCGCCAACTGGAGCTGGGCTCGCAGTTGTCGTTAGCGCAATGCCTAATCATGGAGTATCGTCTGGCCGTGCGTCATTTGGAGCCGAAGGCTGATTTCAAGGAGGGAGTCCGTGCCCTGCTAATCGACAAGGATCAGAGTCCCAAATGGAATCCGGCAACGTTGGCTGAAGTTACAGAGGAACATCTGCAATGGTTCTTCAGCAAATTACCTGACACAGAGGAACTGAAATTGTAATGTAGCTGCGCAAGCTTAATTAGATTTAGCCGCACGCCATTCCTGCTACAGTTTTGTTATTCTGCTGAACACGATACACCGTACACACTGAACATTGCAACTGACTTGATTTGTTGAGCATGCATTTTGCTTGAGTTTCCTACCAAAATTATCTGTTAAAAGTTGCTCCCTTTGACAGCGCACTTAGTAAGATTAGTTGCTAAATGTCTGTAATCTCTTTTATCTCGTTTAAACAGCGACTAACTCATGGGAAATTTCTTAAGATGTATTTACACCAATACCGAGCGTGAAATTTGATGCATTTATATATGATATACATATATATTATATACAATTTATATATTATTAATTACGAAACTAATTGTGCCTACAAAAATTTTAGAAAACGGTTAACATTAATAAATTGGAAATTAGAGCAATAGAAAATAAGCAATTAAGCTGACCCATCCTTTGATTTCATACTCTCCTCTACGATTTTCGACAGCTCCAGCAGCTTTTCGATTTGTGTAGGCTGAAAATTTAACTTGGACAGCTCCAGTGTCCAGGCGGCCACATCGACACGCAACTGCAAGCGTATTTTGTCATCATCCGATACGGCATTTCTGCCGCTGCTTGTCGAAGTATTGGATGCGGAGCCACTCTTAAGGTTGCGCAGTCGTCGCAAAGACTCTTCAGTTTTCTGCACAGAAGTCAGCACATCACTAACAACATTAAAGTAGCTGTAAGCAGAGCAAACAGAAATATTTTATATTATACTGGTTAATGGTTTCAATAACTTACGCCTTTGTTATGTTACTGCACACCTCCGTGAGAATCTGTTCCACTACAAGCGCCCCCAGTTGTGATTCGTGCTGTGCGACAAACGATTTAAGCGGGCGCAGCATTTGTTCAACGTACCCCGAACAACGCGTGGGCACCTCGCGATTGGTTTTGCGATACAATCGTGGCAAGTCATTGACCTGGCGAACATTCTCTGTGCCACATTCGGTGATCAGAAGATCTTTTAAGGTTGTCTGTATGGTGATCAAATGAGCATTCAGTGTATCGCCCAAGTCAGCTATGGACTTGCCTAATACGTTATTGAATAGCAAATTGTTCTGTGTCTTGGGAGCCGCTTGTAAAATAATCTTCTGCAGCTCTGGCAAGTAGGCTTCCAGTTTGCGAGTGTCGGCATGCAGAGAAATGAGCAATTGATTTCTCGTGAAGACTTTTGTAAAACTATTGCTGGATTTCGATGCAGAAATGACATCTGAGATCCATCGAGATAAACGCAATACAATTTGCACGTTTAGTTTATAAAATTTGGGGAAGACTTCGGGCAAATAGATGCCATCAGCCCAACATCGAATTGATGCCTGCTTGGCAGCATTGAAGGGTTTCAAGTGATAATCATTCAACTCTGGGCTAGCTATAAAAGTATCGTCTTTAAGCAACGGCTCCAATTGGGCTTCAAATCCACCGGCTATTTCCTGCAGAAATAACAATTGTTAACAACAGGAATATAGAGAAACTTAAGCATCTGACCTGAAAACATATTTGGAAGTAGACAGGCAGATTCCAACGTGCTTCAAAACTCTTGGTCTGTTTATGTTGGCGATAAAAAGCAACCGCATGCTCATCACTGTTGGTAAGCAACTCCTCAATCCTGCTGAGAAAATCGCGTGTGCATTTGTATTTCACATAGAAGACTTCCGAATTACCGGGTGCAAAAATCGAGTTCATGTGTAACTCCAGACGCATTTCAACATCTGCCCAGTAGCTATTAACAACAAAGTTGAAACCACTCAGCTTGTCCGAGTACAGCGTAAGTCGTAGCAGATCCGTCATGTGAAGCGATATAAAGTTCAGTATCTTGCTGTAAATGCCGGCCAATCCCTGCGGTGAATTTTGCAGCTGCTGCTCGCCAATAATACTGCTCATGTAGGGAGCCACAATATCCTCTCGAAAAACTCGCTCTGCTTGGCCACAGGCATCTAATGTTATGTAGATGCGCAAGCAGCGCTCCAAGTGTTCTGAGGATGTGCTGCGCGTCTGCTGCAGTGAATCGTTAAAAAAATCGACGCAATTGCTGATGAACATTTTCCTCCAACTGCCGAATATTTCCCTTATGTTCCTTATTCAGATGGGTGTCACAATGTTTTTCGTGAAACTTTAACTGTATTAAGTCAAGAGCGGCACGTTCCAAGTCGACAGCCTGAGGTATCTGTTCTTCACTCAGCTTTTGAGAGATCAGCACTTCTAGCTTAGCAGAGATCTCATATACCTTCTTTAAGCTTTCCAAACTATGTTGACACGCTCGCAATTGTCGTTTCTCCTCTAGCTGCTCACGCAATTCAACAACATTCTCCTCAACTAGGCTGTGTATGCTTTCAATTTCACTACGAAATTGCTCTAGGGGTCGCTTAATAGTTTCAATGGACTGATCAAGACCCACCAAATTTGCACTAAGATTTACAAAGTCAGCATAGTCCTCGTTAATTAAATCAATCATCGCAGCGCGCAGACCTTTCAAGTAAAGGCCAAGATTGTCGCGTAACAGCTCCAGGCTCGGAGCATTGCGGTTCTTATGAAGAAACTCGTCCACGGAGAAGTTTTCCTGCAAATTTATAATACTATAAAAAATTGTTAACATGGACAATAGACTGCTTACCTTCATAAATTCATTCTTGTCGAAGCAGAGTTTTTCAGCTGTGCTTGTCGTGCCGATGAACACGGACGGCTTCCTTACTGGTTCATGCATGGCAACTTACACCTTTAAGTAAACAAATTAAAAGTTTAAATAAAATTGCCACGACCTTATTGAAGTAGTCAGTTTCATCAGCTATGACAATCGATAACCAGTAACGATTAAGTTGGTCAGCTGATATTCTATGTACTTTACATGGAGTGGCAACGCCACTCTTTATTTGACCAAATAGAACGTTTGCCGGCTTTTCACATTAACAAAGAAACAAACAAATAATGCCGAAAAATCAAGGATATCGCAGCAACAACAATGCGTCACGAAAGCGCCAAGTGCAGCTGGACGAGCACAATCCGGTAGTGCAAGCATTTCGCAGCTATGCCAGCGAGTTGGAGAGCAAACATGATCGTCATGAGCGTATATTGAAATTAAGCCGCGACATCACCATTGAATCGAAGCGCATTATATTTTTCTTGCATTCCATTGACTCGCGGAAGCAGAACAAAGCCAAAGTTTTGGAGGAGGCCCAACAGCGACTGACTAAAGCTCATTGATGTTAACTTTCGAACCATTGCTATGGAGTTACGGGATCAGGATGTTTATCAGTTTCGCGCCGCTTATTCTCCCGGCCTACAGGAGTTTATTGAGGCATACACTTACATGGAGTATTTAAACAACGAGGATAGGGACAGTAAGCACTCGAAATCCGTGTCAACTTGGTCTGACCTGCAGTCGGTTATGCAGTATGAAGATGACGCCAACAAAGTTGAGCCTGGACAGGAAGAAGAGGCACAAGTATCAGACGATCAAGTGGCAGCAAAAGCCAACCATAAGTTTCACTTTTTCGTTGACCCAACCGAGTATATTTTAGGAGTTTCTGATTTAACAGGGGAATTGATGCGTCGCTGCATAAACTCGTTAGGCAGCGGAGATACTGACACCTGCATGGAAACTTGTAAGGCCTTACAGCAGTTTTACACGGGGTTCGTATATGGATTTATTGTCTAAAGTTTGTTAATCTAACGCTCTCCAGCTCTACAGCTATATCAGCCTAAATTGCCAACGAGCTCGTGAGCTGTGGCGCAAGATTACCACCATGAGACAAAGCATGTTGAAGGCGGAGAATGTGTGTTACAATGTCAAAGTTCGCGGCGGCGAGGCTGCGAAATGTGCCAATTTCGATCAAAAGCCGGGAGATGACACTGATGAAGGATTTTATTAAAATATCTAATTTCAATTAAGAGTCGGGAGATGACAGTGATGAAGGCTGAAACACACATAGATCAGCTAAAGCTCTTCCTTAAATTCTTCATTAAATATACTGAAATTCTCCCAAAAATTTATTGATTTACTTTCGGTTGGTTTTGATGGTCTTTCATGATGACGGCGACTTGGCACTTAAGTGACTCGTTACGGGGTCATCACTAGTAAAACAATTTGGGTGAACCAAAATCCGCCGTTGCGGACGATTTAAATTCAGAAACAATTGTTTAAAATTGCAGCTAGTTATGATAAAACCCTTTAAATTTGAAATAAAATAAAAACTACATATTAATTTCTATGAATGTTGGGAATTTGTCACCCCTTAGGGTGAGAAGTTTTATAATTTAGTTATAAAAACCAATATCGTTAACTTAAAATACAAATTTTTTAAAACATTATTTGCTTAGTGGTTCTAGCCATAAAAAAAATGGCTTAAGACCGCAAAACAAGCCTGCCAGCCCGTTTTTTTCTTGCAACATAACTTTTGTAACAAGTTGGCAACACGGCCCCCTCGATCTCGGCTATAGATAGGATTTTCGTTACACAAATTAAGCTTAAGACGAATTATATCTTTATCGCGCTTTAATTTTTCTATCGTTGCCACAACTCTAGCAAAATGCCCATTCTTCTCTAAGGGGTGAGTGTATTATTTTAAGTAATAATATTATTGACGTTATCTTAAACCGAGTTTTTTCAGACCAAAAGTGTTGCGAGGAATAGATCATTTCATTTCCAATCTTGGGAACATCTTGTTATCAAAAAAATCTGACTTTCTGGCAAGATGAACGCGGCAGCACCAGAAAGGGCTAAGAGCAGCTCTAAAAGATCGGAAGGAGAGAACAATTCCCTGCCCATTGCTCTATTGCCAGCACCTGTGCGTGAGCAGCTTTGCGAGCATTTGGACACGTTGGATGTGTGGAGGAAGCTGTCAACTTTTGTCGAACTACATCTTAGTGATGTGAAATACATACAGAATCAAAGTTTGCGGGGGCACTCGCCCACAAACGAATTTCTCAACGTTTGGGGCGGTCAATACAATCACACAGTAAACGAACTGTTTGCACTTTTATTCAAGTGAGTCACAATTACAACCTGTTTCGGAATCTCTTTATACCTCTGCAGAGGGTATTATAATATTGCTTAGAAATGTGCTAAATGAGACAAGGCAGCACCGATAAAGTATATATATTCTTGATCAGAACTACAATCCGAGTCGATGTATCATGTGTGTCTGATCTAACTTCATATCATCTAATCTTAAAGACTTAATGCTATCTCCACTATTTTATAGAGCTGACATATCTTAACTAACTTCCCAGATTTTGTATTGGGTAATGTCTTATGTTCGGCTCTGGTCCTTTTAATATGGCCACCATAGAAACTGTAATTTAAAAAAACGTAATAATTGGCAAAATTGTAAGTTTACCTAAAAACACCACATCAAAGGCCTACAAAATTTAATATTATTATAATCAATATAATAATTTTGTTTTAATCTAACACAATCACAAATCGTTTCAAACCAAACAAAGGACGAGCAATCGCACACTTCAAACATTTTAAATTTATTTGTGATCTGCTTATTGCAGGTTCTGTCTTTTGAAATTGCTTGATTGTTCGATTTTTGAAACCCTTACCTTAAAGCTATAAATTTCCTTATTAATTTCCCTGTTATTCAGAAATGAACTTCGCAGTGCCATGATAATTATTAAAGAAACCGTGGATAATAAACTTCACAAACATATACTGACATGTAAAGAGGCTGTGAGCGAACAGCGAGAACCACCAAGTACCCGCTCCAATAACAATGTTAATGATAGTTGTCATAGTAACAGCTTAGAATCTCCAGACGATATTCGAGTCAGCAGTGTCCAACGTGCTGCCCAATCATTGCTAGAAATTGATTACGATGAGTTGGTTGAAGCAACGGGAAATTGGAGTCCCGAGAATAAACTCGGCCACGGTGGCTTTGGTGAAGTCTTTAAAGGGGAGTTTAAAAATACCGATGTGGCCATTAAAGCTATGAACTATAAGCACAAGCACAGCAATAAAAGACAAGTTCATCTGCAACAGAGCTACAATGAGCTGAAATACTTGAACACCCTTCGACATGACAACATTCTAGCTCTCTACGGATACAGCATTAATGGAGAGAAGCCCTGTCTAGTCTATCAACTAATGAAGGGTGGTTCGCTAGACTCCAGACTAAGAGCGCGCAACTCAAAGCCGCCGACGCCTCCATTGACATGGCAGCAGCGCTTGTCTATATCCCTAGGCACCGCCAAGTAAGTTGTTCTATCAGTAATTGCCTTAAACTGTTTTATTAATGCCTATTTCTATCCAATATAGAGGCATCTATTTTCTTCACACGGCGCCTTCAAGGCCCCTCATACATGGGGACATTAAGCCCGCTAACATTCTGCTTGATCACTGCTTACAACCAAAGATTGGAGATTTTGGATTGGCCCGTGAAGGCCCCAAGTCCATTGATGCGGTCATGGAAGTGGCAAAAGTCTTTGGCACAAGAATCTATTTGCCACCAGAGTTTCTTAGCTCCAGGAAGCTAAGCACCGGCGTCGATATCTATAGCTTTGGCGTTGTATTGCTGGAAGTGTTTACTGGTCGCCTTATGGCCGAATGTACTCTGCAAAACGATCAGCAGCTTCTGCTTAAATCTGTGAAGGAAAGTTGCCAGGGATCACATGAAAATCGCTTTGAGATATTTGATAATCATCTCGTGACACCAATGGGCGAGGAATTGGATAGATGCTTGTGTGCTATAGAAGTCGGTCTAAAGTGTGCCGCATCCAACTCCCAGAATAGACCATCTATGGATGAAGTTGTTAAAAGATTCAAAACATTCGACAGTGAATATTAGACATTTATGCTACCATATTGAATAATTGCATTCCAATATATATTCTGTACAAGATATGTTAAATAATATTCATGTTTTTATATTTTTATACTGTTAATTGTTATTCTTATTATTTGGCAGGGAATCAAACCAAAACGAATATCGTTTCGTATCGATTTTGTCTCTGGTTGATGGTTATGATTTTGGTTTACAGTTTGATATTTCAGTTATTGATTCTATTTTATTTATGTTTTTCTGTGATAAATACCAATAAAACAATTCATGGCAGATACAATTTTAAAACTTATCAAACATCTTGTAAATTTTTTTTATTAAGCTCACATCTTTGGCCTCAAGAATGTCTAATCAATTTACACCTGCATTAATTTAATAGGATGGACGTAGCGACAGTATCTTTGAGTGAATTCGGTATTAATATGGTGGATCACAAAAAAGTTGCGCTTTAAAATCGTTTTAAAAAAGGGTGGGTATTTTTTAAATTTTCTATTAAACTTTGCGGATTATTTGTGGAAAACCACTTTCTTGCAATCGTTTATAAAAATCGTCTGGAAATCGTCTCTGATGGCACCATAAAAAACATTGTCCAATAGGGAAAGAGAGACAACCAGTTGAAATCGTCTTTTTGACTGATTTGGTTTTTGATTTTTGAACGTACCGCGGATATTTTGAGTTAACATGATTTTTCTGTTATGTTTTGTGCTACTAATTCATGAGAAAATTTGTTATTTGCCGTCAATATATAGTCCCGTTAGGTTTTAGCGAAAACAAACTCGTGATTTTCATAGAAAGTTGATATTTGTGCAAAAACTTTATGCAGTTTTTAGTGGACACCTTTGGAATATAAGTTTTGAATTTGTTAAAATTTGTTTCTTAATCAGTTATCCTTAATTTATTGCGTTTTTCCCGTTTTTTTTTTTTAATTTTTAAATTTTGATTAAAATGCCACTTGAACGGAGTTAAGCGAAAAGAAAAACCACAAATAGAAACTATGGTTGAATGTGGACTTAAAATTTCTGAAATTGCTGCAAAATAATTAGTCCGGCATCGAAAACAATAGCAAATTATTTAAAAAATTCGGCTAAATATGCCCAAAACAACCGCAAAGGAGCAGCTCCAAAAGTTGATGCGCGCACGAAACGACACATAAAAGCGATTGCAACGACCAAGACAATGAGTTGCGGCCAAATTAAGGCGGAATTGAAGTTGCCAATAAGTAGGCAGAGGGTGCAACAGATTTGCCGGACAGAGTTGCACCTTCAACATGACTCAAAGCTGCGGATGCCAAAACTATTGCCTCGACATAAAAAAGCCCGGATTGCCTTTTATGAAAAATATAAATTCTGGGATAGCGAGTTTCAAAATGTGATCTTCAGTGATGAGAAAAAGTTCAACCTAGATAGTCCAGATGGAAATCACAAGTACTGGCGAGACCCAAGGCATCCCCGGCAAAGATGCTAAAAGCGAAACTATGGTGGTGGCTCTCTGATGGTATGGACGGCTTTTAGTTATGCTGGAAAGTCTACCATATGCTTTGTGCCGGGGCGGATCAATGCACTAATGTATACGGAGCTCCTTCAAGATGAACTGATACCATTTGCAGAGGAATTCCATGGTGAGGACTGGATATTTCAGCAGGATAACGCTCCCATACATTCAAGAAAAGTCGACTTAGATTTTCGCGTATTCATTGCTATGAAAAAATTTGCTCAAAGCTCAAAGTTACCACAATGCTATCGAATTCAAAAAATGGGTGTGACACTTATGTTTTGAGTCCTTATAGGTTTTACTGGATATTTCTCTCCGGTAGATGAGATTTGGCATTTGATTTTGATTCTAGCGTCATTGCTGTCACTTGTGCCTGTCTCATCGAAAAAGCGAGTGTGTAAATTTTGTTAACAATTTCATTTTATATAAAAAACACAGGATAACTCAATTTATTTTTCCGACTAATAAACAATGAATTTAAAAAATTCTAAGTTTTACAAACGAATTCAAGAGCTGCGCCACTTCTCAAAAGAAAAAATACGAAAAGATCGAGAGCAACGGAGCTTGCGGACTCCGGCTCTGCGAGGCGTTGAAATGGCACTTTCAGAGTCCCAATGCAATCGTGACATTGACTTGTCCTGGTCACAGCCATCGTCGCCTACCAGGCCAGCATCGGCTCCATCACGCCGAAAAGTTTCAATTGGAAAGTCAAAGATTATAAAGAAAAAAGTAGAAGAAGTGCCCAGCGCACGTGGAAAGGTATTCAAGCCTGTGAAGGCTGTCGAAACGGATAACGATGCTGAGGTTGATGGTTTCATAGAGTTGAATAAGCTGCGCTATCGTGTGGCATGTTCAGGGCGAATAGAATCGGGATCAACACGTCCAGCGGATGGTCCGGCTTTTGTGTAAGTACGCTTTCTATTCCCATTTCAATATCCTCAGTGCTGAGGGTAATACATGCGGCTAGATCAACCAAATTAGGTTAATCCTCACGGATGCCACAGTATTAAAATTTCACCATAAAAACAGTTTTCAAGTTGAATGCTCCTTTTGAAGGTGAACGTCACATTTCATCGTTTAAATATATCGTTGTCTTTTTTTTAAGCATTTAAACAATTGTTGCCATATGTCCTCTCAGCGATGGTAAGAGCTAGATGCACCAAATTAAACAAATGTATAGGATTAAATATGGATTTATATACCACGAAAACAAATTACAAGTTCGGTTAAAGAGTTCTTGGTACAGGGGAACATTTACAGAGTATCTCACAGACAGACATACTTGTTCCTCAGTTCCAAACGAAGCTTCGGGTTCAATTTTTGGAGACCCAAACGGATCAGAAATTGACTTATTTGGTTATATGACACATGTACTTCAGATGTCGATACTCTTATACTGCTTAGAATATTACAATTATTACTATTATGCATAATTAATAAAACAATTAAGTTGGATTTCTTAATACACATTTTCCTATTTAAAATAATTTTTTTTCGGATTATTCTAGTGAAAAATATGTTTTTTTTTTAGTAAATTTTACTGGTTATAGAAATATATAGACAAACAGAACAGAGCTGAATCCAACATTTTGGTTCCCCTTACTTGACCATTTCCTTGAAATCCCACAGTGAATCCAAGAGCACAATTTGTGTGTCCAACTCACGATATGCGATGATTGGAAGAATATCCAAGTTATTGGGCTATAAACTGGTGAAGGAGTCAAAACTGTGGAACATTCTGTGGTCCGACTCGTTTCCCGGCGTCGAGTTGTTTAAAAACATGAAACGTTTCCAGCAGATAAATCATTTTCCTGGAATGATTGAAATCTGTCGCAAGGACTTGCTCTCCCGCAATCTGAACCGCATGCTCAAATTGTATCCGCATGATTACAAAATCTTTCCCAAAACCTGGATGCTCCCGGCAGAGTAAGTGTGTTCGTAGACAATGTTATCCCTTACTGATATTCTAATCAACTTGTAGCTATGGCGATGCTATGACCTATGCAATGAATCACAAGCGCACCTTTATCTTGAAACCAGATTCGGGCGCCCAAGGACGTGGCATATGGCTTACCAATGATCTTAAGTCAATTGGACCCAACGAACGTCTCATCTGCCAGACATATGTGCATCGCGTAGGTGGAAACTAGAGGAATCTTACATATTGCATATTTGCATACACATAAAATAATTTTGTAACTTGTTTCCCATATTTCAGCCTCTACTCATTGATGGTTATAAGTTCGATCTGAGAGTTTATACGTTAATTACGTCCGTGGATCCACTGCGCATCTATGTATACAATGAGGGATTGGCCCGTTTTGCAACCAATAAATATGTGGAGCCCTCGCCCGGGAATGCCAATGATCTTTACATGCACCTGACCAACTATTCGGTGAACAAGCGCAACTCCCAATATGATCTCTGTGACAACGATGATTGCGGCAGCAAGCGAAAGTTGAGTGCGATTAACAATTGGATGACCAGGCACAACTACGATGTTAATGAGTTCTGGGCCAACGTCGATGATGTCATCATCAAGACCGTGCTGGGTGCGTGGCCGGTGCTAAAGCATAATTATCATGCCTGTTTCCCTGGCCACGATACGATTCAGGCATGCTTTGAGATCTTGGGCTTTGACATATTGGTAGACTGGAAGCTGAAGCCATACATACTCGAAGTGAATCATTCGCCCAGTTTTCATACCAACGAACAGGTGGATCGTGAGGTCAAAAGGCCACTCATCAGGGACACATTGTCTCTGGTCAGCACTGTTCTGGCGGATAAGAAGCAAATCATGCGTGAAGACCGCAAACGTGTCAAGCAGCGTTTGCTTAAATGCAAGGGCGACTCGTAAGTTATTGCAGTTTATATATTCCTTGCTGGGGATATTACTAGTATTACGATGCATTGATTATTTCAAACGAAATCGTTTCACTAAAAGCAAAAATCAGTTCCTAGCATTTCAGTTCAGAAATGTTATTATTTACCGCTTGAATTTTAGTTATACAATTCCTAAAGAACTAGTCCTTGAAAGAGTTTTAAAACCAAGTTTGGGATTTCACTAAAAATACTAAAAACTTGCTAGAAATAAAATGCTTATCATTTCGAAGAACTACATTTTTTCAACCCAAAATGAATTGACCATAGATTTCGAATTTGGGCTACCTTTTTAAATCGATACACCCTTCCTAGTACGATTATCTCGCATTACAAAAAATATGTGGATAACGCCACTTTTCTGTGCACTCAACTGAAAAAGTTTAAAATTGTGTGCACTAATGACATTTGTACAGTTTTCGGATATTTTATTTAATCTTCTCATGGTATTCTAAAAGTGTAAACGTTGTGCTTAGTCGACGTAGCCATTAAATTCCGAAATTCATTGGAAAACATCAGTTGAAATTCTATTTTAGTATGAAGAGCAATGTTATTTCTTGAAATATTTAACTATATATACCATATACCATATTGTTTTATCTTACTCTTACAGTTTGCTACGTCCACGTCCAGTCGCTGGTGCGGCAAAAACTGCGAATAATGAACGTAATCTCCCAACGGAGCAGCCTGAGATCGGATCACAGCAAGCACAACAAGTTGCCTGGGAAGAGAGTCATTTAGGGAATTTCAGGAGAATTATGCCCCCATCAGATTCTAGCCGGATGAACTATTACTGCAAGTTCTACAGTCAGACGAATCAGGTATCCATTTTTCAGGAGACGGCGGCCAGCAAGAAACGAGAGGATCTGGCACGCAAGATGCGTCTACAGATCGAGGAGAAGAAGGCAAAGCAGGAGCAACTGTTGCAGGCAAACAGCCGACGCAAACGCACGCTTCCGTCCCGTTGTGTGCGTGAGAGGACTCGACAAAATATGTATCGGCTGAGGGAACAATGGACGCCTGGATTTATTTCGGACGCAGAGGAGCGCCTTCGTAATACTTGGCAACAGATGCGCACTGAAGCTATCAAGAATTTGAGAATTACAGAAAACGTATGTTGATCATTTTCCTATAGATATTTGATTTCATTATCAATGATTTTATTTATTTTCAAGATCTATGCACTTCTCTATGATCTGGGTCATCTGAGCAACACGGATATTACAGTCTTTCCAAGTTTGTATCACTATCTTCAATGTGGATATGATATTAAGGGCGCCACATGAACTATAAATAGATATAGATATCTTATCGATTGGTTAAATAGTTTCGTACGCTGTCGCGAATCGAGAGTTAATTATAAGATTAAAACACTTGAAAATACGAGCCCAATTTAATCGATGCATCAGTTGGCTCTGATCTTAACCCGAACAGTTGCTAAAATTACATATACATTATACATATATATTGTAAATGCTTTTAAATTTGTTATATATATTTTAAATTTTATTTGACTGCAACATGCCACATCTAAAACATATTTGAGATTATATGCAGGAATTCGTGTTTATCTACTGAAAATTTCCAGTGAGATCAGAAAATTGTCATAGATACCTACTTAATTATGTTACAACAAAAAAAATAACTTCAGAAATTCTAATTACGTTTGTGATTGCAATTAAATTATGATCATACTTACGAAAAATAAATTTATTTGCGAATGAACTAAATGTTTTTTTTTTTTGAAGGTTTTCATTTTTTGAATAAATGAGAATTCTGTAGAAGCTCTTCGTTTCTTTAAACAAAAAGAAATTAAGAAAATATAGAACACAACAAAGAACACATAGATTCATATATCAATTACCTTTTCCAAGATTAAGGCAAAAAGAAAAATAATTTTATTTTTAGTTAAAGATATTTGGATTTTGTAATTTTTACTATAAACTTCCACAAATAGCATGAAATTCAGAGTATTGTATAAATTGGGAATTTATATTTAATAAAAAGATAAAGGGATAAGATCATTTAAAAAAACAGTACAATATTATCAATTTCATAGGTTTGCTGCAATAAATAACTTTCCTAATTTGGTTGTTTTAGATCAAATGATAAATATAAAAATTGGAAATCTTTCTTTACAATGACATGTTTGTAAACTTTTTCAAAAACTTAATAAAGTATTAAAGATTTGTTTGTTATTTAATGCAGCTTTATAATTAATATAAATATAACAAAACGTTTACTGTTTATCTGCTACATTTACTTATGCCATAATTGTGTATCAATTTAATTTTTTGTACTCTCTTAATTAAATTATTCTTAACTTATTTATTAAAGAATATGATCCAATGTACGATCGAATAATAAAGATACAAATTTTAATGCAATTCTACCTAATGTCAATCCATCGGCTTGATGAATTTATTCAGAAAACGCCCAGTATTCATTTTAATGTGTGTGAGATTTTTGTGTTTGGCATGATGCCCAGCACAAGATCATAAGTATTTGCATCTTGGAGCATTTTCCCATGTCTGCCTATCTACGAACACGTACATACTCATATCATCTAGCGAGTGTATGGAATATATTGAGAATTTTAAGAGTGTTTGCTCCGCGATGTGTATTGAAGAAGAGAGCAGAGAAATATAGAGTCAGTCTGACCAAGGAATAGGAACGGCAAAGACATAACCAAAGCGATGTCAGAGCAATCAGACACCGAAATAATTTGGACGGAAATTTAGTGAAAACATTTGAGAAACCATTTAAGTGATTTGTTGTTTTGTTATTCAAAGCATTTGTGGCATGTTTAAAGTGTCGCAGGAGATTCGTTTGAACACAAACGCAGCAGGTTCATTGGGCCAGGCCATAGGCGATGGCAGTGATGGTAATAATCCGGAGAGCATTTGTATTTTCGGCAGATATCAGCGCACGCCCGATGCTGGTGAGTGTTCAACATGCGGAAGTTAAGATGGGGGAATATGTGTCTATTTATAAACTGTAAACACTTCTCCCCAGATGCATATCCTATAGAGCCGCCACAGGTTTACATAGCTCCCGAGCTGACCGATGCTGGGAAGGTGCAGCTGCTGCATTTACCCAGCGGCGCCGTGCGCATCAATTCCTCGGTGAGCTTCATTATCAAACGCAACGGGGTGAAGGGCAACTTTGATGTGCGCCTCGAGAGTCCCAGTGGTCAGCATGGACCCGCTCTGCAACTAGAGCAATTGGATCCAGAACGCTTCCAGGTGCAATGCCACCTGACACATGCGGGACTCTACAAGGTCCACATCAAATGTAATTCCGTGCCATTACCAAAATCCCCGTTCATCATAGTCACTATTGCCGGAGCCTCGCCAGCAGCGGAGACAACTGTCACATCTATCTCAAGTCCAGCCAGTGAGTATATCGCTTTCATTTGTAAATGGAGTGAAAGAATTTTAACTTATAATATCAATACTAAAGATGAGAAATCAATTCGGACGCTTGTAGCTGAAAAATACGAATTTTGAAATTAATTTAGGAAAGTGTACTAAAAAAATGGTAAAAAAAAACACTGGAAGATTATAATTTGAAATCAAAGTTATCTTTATAATTAATTGCATAAATTTTGGGTTTTTGTAGATGGGAAAATGTGTTAGAAGCATTTATAAAAATTGAATTATGAATCTAAAATACATGGTTTTGGCTTATAATTTGTTCGTGCTAGTTATCTAGAATGGATTGACTATGTAAGTTAATTAAGCAATTTCAAATGTTATGAAAACAAAAAATATTTCCTTTGTATTAGGTTTTTGTATTCTAATACAGTAGAGTTCGGTTATAGCGAATTTCAAGGGACCGACGATTTACGTCGTTATACCCGGACAGCGCACTAACAGAAAGGTGGGAAAACAATTTTTTTGTTTATTTTATGGTTGCCATGTTCGTATGTTTTAACATAAAACAAATTAATTTTTTAGCATCATCATGCGCATTTAGTGCATTAACTCACATTTGGCGAATTTACGCATTAAGTTTTATTGGAAAAAAACAGAAAAACTAGAAATATAACGGGACATCTCATGTTAGGCACGCTGTAAACATTTTTGTGACTTCGCTTAAATTTGTTGGCAGTATTTTGTTTTTTTTTGGCACGTCGCAATATCCGGTTGAATTATGAAAAATCTCGTCTGTATAAGCGCTTTGTCGCTAAAAGCGGAGAAGTACTGACGTACTAACCGGCGGTCCTTTCATATAACTTTGTATGGGAACCAACCAAGCCATCGAGTTTCCGTCACAATAACCGGACTAACGCTATAAGCGGAGTTGTTATAATCGGACTCCACTGTATTTTTAATTCTTCCACAAATATTCGGAATCCGTTCGAGCTTTTGTTTAATAAGCTTTCTACTTGCAGTGCCCGTCTTCCAGTCAGATGCCAGCAAAGTTCACAGTCGTGGATTGGGTTTGACCCACATAAATCTTCTCGAGCGCAACGAGTTCACCGTGGACGGCAGCACCGCTGGTAGCAATATGCTCTTTGTGGGTATCCTGGGATCTCAAGGTCCCTGCGAGGAGGTGGTGGTCAAGCATCTAGGTCGCAATGTTTACCGTGTTATGTACCAGGTGCGAGAACCTGGCAATTACATCATTGCTGTCAAGTGGGGTGAAGAGCACATTTCAGGATCGCCCTATAGCCTTATCTCTGAATAAAGCTGAATATGGCAAATCGAGTGAACTTTTTTGTTTAGTTCCCCATTGTAAGTCGCGTTTTTAACAGATTTCCTTCTATGTAAAATATAATGATGATTACCAACGCTGATGACGACGACGTCGCCACCAACGACAACGAAACGACAAACGAAACAGCAACATTATCATTTTTTGTTATTTAGCCGACGTTAATGACGTTCGCATTTAGATGTATACATGTGCACGCGTGTGTGCTAGCTTTGGGGGGTTGCCCCTGCTCCTGCTTTATTCCAACCTAATGATGATGACCGTACGGCAATGGCTGTGTGGCTGTGTATTTGTGCATGTGTGTGAGAGTGCGCGCGCCAACAAAAGCAGTTGCGCATCATTGAGGAGGGGGGTATACATAGGGTTCCTACAGTCGCAGTTGATGATGATGATAATGCGTTTGCTTTGCTCGCCTTAACGAGCTGCTGCTGCTGCTGCCACCGACTGGCGCGCTTAAGATAAATTACATGGTCATGCTCAAGTCTGAAATCCAGCTGGAGCGCTCAGCTAAAAGCATTACTCATTTAAGCTCGCACTGGGCGTGGCAGTGTCAGATATTTGATAACATCGCATAGCAGGCAAATTAAAAAATAAAAATCTATGAAATATTCAATTGTGCTACCAACATAATAACTAAATTTTTATTTTTTTGCGTGATCGAGCTTCACACAAAATATTCAAACTTGCCGCATATTTATAAGTATTTTTTAATAAGTATTTTGAAATTTCGTTCAGATGTTTTGTCTAGCTGGCAACGCTCAATGGCAAGTAAAACTCTAGTTGTACCGTTCACACCATGTTGCGCGCGCTGCTGCTATCTCGCTTTAACAACGTCATTATGGCCGTGTACGTTTTGCCATCATTAGTGTTGGTAAATATCTCGAGCTGAGCTGCTAACTACGTTTTTCGTGTGTGTGTTCTTTAAGAAGATAATTAAAATTAAATTATTTAACTTATTATTAAGTTTAGTGTTTGCTTGTATTGTGCTGCCATTGTGAATGTGTTGCGCGCCCAGCTGCTGATGGTCTGCTTCATGAGTATCGAAATTGCATTTGCTGTAATCGCATAGCAAGGAAAAGTATGTACCTTGCGTGTGTGCATATGAATGTACCTTTGTGTGTGTATATACATATTTGTATCTTCATTTCTTGCAAAAGGGAAAAAAAGTTATACGCGTGTGTATTCAAGAAAAGTAACCATCTCTCGCCCCGCAGCATGATGTTCTAGTTGTTGTTGCTGCTGCTGATGTTGGCCCCATCAATTGAGGGGCAGCAAGTGCCAAAGTAGCAGCGACCGCGTCGGCGGTTTGGCAGTCAACGGCGTCGTCGTCGACGTCGATGTTTTTGTCGTTGTTGCTGTTGCTGTTGCTGCTGCTGCGACTGCTCTTGTAGCATCTTCATTTGCTCTGGCCGAAGCTTTTGTATACTTGAAATACCGCTTCAGTACAACTTTAGTCTCCGTCGCGTTAGCTTCTTCGCATTGTTGTACAGACAATTTACACCTTGCGTATACCTTCTTTTGTTTACCTGCAATTGTTTGCCGGTGTGTGTACGCGTGTGTGAGTGTGTTCGTGTGCCTGTATGTTTACCGGTGTGTTTACAGCGTAATGATAATTTACATGCAACTGTCTAATAATGTGGTGATTATGTTTACGTGTGCGTAAATCTAAACCGCAGTTGTGCTTGTTGTTGTTTTTGTTGACTGCGCGGCAGAAACATATAAATAATAATATACGTTTTTAAACAAATAACGTGCATATTAATTTCATTATAAATCAAACAGGTGCCGTCTTTAATTCCCTTTAAGTGCTTTTATCGATTAAGTTAGATTTTATTTATATATAAAATGCTAAACAGAATAAAACTGATGTTTGGCAAGCGTCAGGTGTGCGTGTCTAATGCAAACATATGTCGGAATATCAATTGAGAAGTGCACAACTAGTCGCATACTCTGCACCAAGTTAAAACCAAAGCTGCAAACCGGATCTAAACCGAACCACGCGAAAATGGTTCGGTGGGAAAATTATAAAAATTACATAAAGTTAATCATTTTTTAATGTCGCGATTATATAGAGGGCTTCAAATAAAATTTTTTCATAAAATAGTAATTATTTATATCATAAAATATGTAGTTAAATTATTTGCATTATATGCATCTGTTTTACTAAAAAAATTTATTTAACTAATTATTCATGAAAAAATGAACCACGGCTCGAACCAAATTCTTAGATTCAGACGATTCATAAACCGTTTCGTGAACCAAATTTATTTTCGAATATTGCTTTAAAATTTCGAATAATCCACTGATTTTCAATTTTATAGTTTCGTTTTGTTCAAATAATAATTCTTTGACAACTATTGATCATTGTAGGTGCGGGTGCGAGGTACAAATATGTTTTCATACTGATTAGCTTGCTCCATGTCCAACTCCAATTGGCAGCCGAATTTTGTTGGGCAACCGTTTGTCGCGAATGAGACCCATGTGAAATGCCTGTAAGTATGCAACGGCGCAAGCAAATATCCAACTGAGTTGAGCTTTATTTAATTTATATCAACACTTGAATGAATATCTATCCTGTATAGTATGAAAAATTCAACAAAAAGCGCCGACAATGGGAGGATAGTGGAGTATTAGAGCTTATTAAACTATGGAAAGTTTGCGCCTATGAATTGCGCACAATTAAACGAAATGGACACCTTTATGTGGCTATGGCAAAGCAAGTGAGTATCCAATTTAAGGATTATACTAACTCTCAAACTAATAACAAAACGTCTTTAAATTAACAAATATTTTCCAAGTATACAACATGCTAATTTAAATGTTTTAACAATCAATAACTCAAAATTTACTAGATTTACTTTGATTTACTAAAGAAAGTTAAATCTATCTAAAAATAATTTTAGTTACGAATGTTAAAAATCAATTGAAAAGAAGACAATTAGTAAGAAAGAACTCAGTCTAAGGAACCCGTCTTGTAGATACCCTGTACATATAAAAACCAAGTTGATCTTCTTCGGATATACAGACATTATCGAATCGACTGTTAAATTAAGAGGCCATTTGTACTTTTTAAGGGGAATCTGCTTTCTGTTTGCTTTGTTCGCCAACCCCCAGCTCGATATTCGACTGTTGGAGACGCTCTACTTACTATGCAACTGGCTGGTGAAAACTTAAGAATATTTACTATACTTGACTCTAGAATACTCTGAGTTTCCCAACTTAGATAATGTTCGACACGCCAATTTTTTGAAACGCTTGCAGAACGCTGTATTCATTTTCAATGTATGTTTTCCAATGACAAGTATATAATATAATAAACCGTTTTGAGGTTTCTTTGAGAAGGATATTAAAGACAAAGATGCTTATCATGTCAGTTTAGTTAAGGTACCCAAAAAAACAAATTTATTTTTCATACTAACACTGGATTTTCGACCAATCGATCCTATGGCAGATACATGATAAACTGGTCCGATTTAATCAAAATTATTAAGACACTTGACAATATCAAAAACTTACACGGCTACATAGACTCCAATGTACCCGTTACGCACATTTTTTTTTAACTTAGAAGATCTGCATACTTTAAAAATAAAAATATTGAGCACATTTATTTTACCGTTTTAAAATCATATGTTTAAATTTGTGCGAAAAAGGAGAAAAATAACTTACCCAGCATTTCCACAACTTTCGATTTTGAAAATATTGAATTCGTTTTTAAAAATGTTCAAACATAAAATTGTAATTAGGTTTTTTTTGTAATCTAGTTTTTTGTGAAAGAATAATAAGTGAATAAGTTATTCTTGTATTATATTTAACAATGATAGTACATATTGATTAAAAATTGTTAATTTGCTTTGCAGCTGACGGGTCTTGGCGTACCCGTTACCGCGCTTGAAGTACACTTTAAGGTGAATAATCTAACACAGCGTTATAGACAGGAGCAAAAGACATTTGAGACAACGGGCATCATCAGCACCTGGAAATTCTACAGTCAAGTAGATGATGTGTTTAAGAGTTTGGCCGCACACACGGGTTACAAGTGAGTAGAAAATGAATCAAATAAAATGTTCAAATAGAAATTGTCAAATCGAATACATTTCCACAGAGATAAACGCATGACGAGCTCTTCGAATGCCAGCAGCTTACCTTCTACATCCGAGTCACCAGTTTGGAAAAATCCAATGTCTCAACAAGAGTTCAACAGCAACAACGCGGAGGGGTTCTACAAGTGAGTGTGGAGGCAGGCGTTTTTCTTAACGATTATTGACATTTAATTGAATCCTCTTGCAGAACGGAGTATGGCATGCATCGCCACTTTATGGACCACTCCCAACCGCCGCCCAACTCGGGTAATGTGGACAATTTTATGGCCTCCTCAGCGGCGGTGGCAGCTGTAGCAGCTGCTGCTTCGGCGCGGCTGGCGGACAGCAATATGGAGCAGCAGATGCAGAATGCGGCAGGCGCTAGTGGAGCCGGGCCAGGTGGGAATACAAATGGCGGTGTGCCCAACTACAATAAAATCAAAAAATCCCACGAAGATTACGATAAGTTTGTTGATATTGTGAAAAACATTGTCGACACACATAAGAGCACACCGGATAAGGTGGATACATTTAGTGACTTTATAAAATCGTACATGAAACGCTGGCCGGAAAGGCTGCAGGATGAGGCGATCAATCACATGACTAACTATGTGATTGTTAAGAACATGGAGCATAGCATGGGCGGAGGCCCGGGTGGTGGCCTCCACAATCCCGAAGGCGTCAACAATAGGCAATAACAATACAAGCAGGAGCCCAACAATTAAAACATTGTTGGACGGCCGCCGTGGCGGTCGTAGTTAGCAGCTCCACAAAACTAAGAACTGGGGCTGGGGGCGGAACTAACTTAAACCTGGAGCGCAGATACTTAAAAGCAAAGTAGAAGGAGAAGAAAAACAGGAATTATATCTGCAAACAATTGAGGTTTGCTTAGGATTATATTGTACACGTTTCATGCAGTATTTTTTGTATAGTTAAAATATACAATAAAGTTTTTAGTTTTATGCAAACACAATTTCACTGTCTTTCGAATTGACTTCGACATAGTGGAATCCTCACACTTACACACACACACACACACATTACCACACACACCCATACAGTTACACATTTTAGAGTATAGAGAGTACAATACGATGAATATGTAATACGTTTAGAAATCATTTCCTACTGTTAGCTGTAAACTACAAAATCTAAATGAATAATAAACGCTTTAAAAATGATTTCTTTTCGATTTGGTTTATTTTTCTTTGCTCAAATACGTTGTATTTGACATGCAACGCTGTTAAACATATTAGGCGCTTTCGTTGTGGCCGTTGGAGCAGTAGGTGTAACCATAAAACGAGCAAAGGTGCCGCCTTTGTTGTCCGCGAGTCGTCCCGGATTGATGACCAAGCAGTCGTTGACTACGCGTATAAAGTGTCGTTGATCACTCGGCAGAATCAATACATTGGGCAGCTGTTTGAGCTGTGCGTATTTTTGGGCAAGATGCGAATCAAAGGGCATGTTTTCATCCGTCGGCGGACAAATTGGATAGAAAGAAGCCTGGTTGAAGAGATGATTAATCGCACGATGCATACGCTCACCCGCATTGGTGGCAAACTCTTGGCTCAGTAAATGATCGAGCACGTCTGTGGAGCTAACGCCCAATGTAATGCCATCCAGATCGACCAGCGAGGGATCGGCTAGCAGATGCAAGTTGGGATATGCTCTGCGCAGTGTGTTCGGTGGTGTGGGATAAACGGCAGTGGCCATTGCATCTTTGTGGCAGCTGACCAGCAGCACTGTGGTGTTGGTGCCCACCACCTCCATAATGCCTGCAATCATCTTTTCGAAGAAAGAATCAAAGGTTTCGGCCAGCTCTCCGACGAGTGCGTGCTCCGCGTCCACAAATGGCCCTGTTAAAAGCAGCACATCGGGCCTGTGATCCTTAAGGTATTTGAGCAGATCATGCAGCCGGTCGTAGAAGAGATCCGAACTGTGTGTGTATGGACCAGCAGCGACTACAAACTGCACCTCACGATCGACCTTGAGGGGCGGTGGTGGCGTCAGTTTACGATCCGTGTAAATCTCCTCAACCACAAAGGTGTCACCTCTGGGTATGAAACCCTTGGCCAACACAACTTGTCCTGGGAAAATGCTTGTCGATTTGATCTGTGAGAAGTTCAGAGCCAGAAACTTGTCATCTGTATCGAGCACGGCAAGCAGTGCGGAGTGGGCATCGAGAGGTCCATCATCGTCGGAATGTATCATGCCCACGGCATGGAGAACGTGCAGTGCGTCCAACGTATGTCGATCCTGGGGATACCAACTGCAATCGGAGGCACCCTTAGCTCCTAGTTTCTTCTCCACCAGTGCCTGACCAATATCCACAAGCCGATCATGCAAATCTTCGCATCTCTCATACAACAAATCGTTCATGTAACTTAGATTACTCATCGTCAGCGGTGCATCATTGTGCAGCAACTTTTGGATGACGGGCAAAACCTGTTCCACTTGTGATTGCCACGTGGATGCCGCCAGCAGCTTTGGATGGCCAAACGAGTCTACAATGTCGCCAGGTCGACCTGTTGTACTGGCTGTTGCTGTGGATGAATTTGGAGTGCGCTTAGCCGACTGAGGAGTGAAGCTGGCGGGGCTAAACAGAACGCCACTCTTGAAGGCAGATGCACGTGTACGTTCATTGTAGCTTTGGGGGGTGTGAGGAAGCGTCGATGAGGATTCGTTTACATAGTCATCCATCATGGGATCATCTTCGACAAGGCCATATGTAGCTAGGGAACTTGTCTCTGAGGCGCTCGTTGCTGCTGGTATGTTGATGACTGATTGATGTGTAGATTTCTTTAAACCACCTTTTTCCCGTTTCACTTGCAGCACCTTGCGCTCGAATTCACCCAGATTCGCAATCGTGGGCTCGTCTCCGTGCAAATGCGACAAACTGAATGCCATCCATTGCTCCACAAATTCGGTCGCATCGTCTATATAATAAGATAGTGCCAGCTCTATGCATTTGTCCAACACGGGGCCGCTGGGTTCCACACCCATTTCGTCGAATTGTTGTTTCAGTTCCCCGTCCATCTGTCCAGAGATTAGATGCGCCGTAAAGAACGATATAAAATAAATAACTTTCGCCTATACAGTTTTTGGCGGGAGCTCGATAAACTTATATTTATAGCGCTTCTTCTTTGTAATGCGAATGGCAAATGAACCTTGTATTCGATAGAAAAGAAGGCTGCCACTTTAAAAACTACAAAGTAGTTTTGAGTACACTTTCTAACACTAAGTAAATAACCAATACAGTTTTCGCCAACTACCTATTTAATAGTAGGTTCTAGCTATTTTTAAAGTTTAATTGCTAGTAATATTTGACAACTAATTATATAAGCTTTTGATTCAAAAGTTGTTAATATGGTAGTGAATACTAAGTGTCTTTGTGTAATTAAGTTTAATTTTATAAAATCGAAAAATTTAATAAAAAATATCAAAAAACTTCAAATTTAAAATCTTTAAAATTTTAGACTTTGCAGATTTTGATATTTAGAAATTGATCACATTTTGAAAATGGGTTTAAGTCCGCGAACTAAGCCTGCCAGCCCGTTTTTTGCTCCGACAACAATATTAAAACAAGGTGGCAGCACTGCTAAACAGACCTTTTATCGGGCGTAAAAATAAATTAATTATTAAATTTACAGTAATATTTAAAACACAGATGTGTGCAAAATGTTGAATGACCTACTTGTTGCGCTCGGGCAGCACCAGGATATGACAAAAACCAGTAACTTGGACTAACGAGCAACACAACAAGAGGCAGCCCTGCAGCAACAAACAACAACAACAAAAAACACAAAAAAAAAAAAGGAAAACATAATTTGGTCAATTTGCATATTCATTTAAGAGCCACACAAGAAGTGTATACATATATTAGGTAATTCACGCACAATAGAAAAATGAGCAAACTGGAAACGGATTCCGACAGTTCAGAGGAATTTTTCGATGCCGAAGACACAACACCCAATCGTCATTCTACTCTTGGGTAGGTGTAGAACCACCTAAACTTGTGACTCACCCTGTTGACACGCATGTTGTTTTTGCAGCCGTAAATTGCCGACGGAGTGCGCGCAGGAGTTCATCTTCCCGGAGCCAGCTGTGCGCGTTAATGCGGGCGCCTCGTCGGACAGCGATGCAACTCCCATCGGTGCTGGCACCCCTGCCACACGCAGTCCCACCAACAGTTTAGGCGCCCGCCTCAAGCAACAGGATGCCGCTGTTGCTGCTGCCGCTGCCGCTGCCAATGTATTCGTGGAGCCCAAGTCAGTGAAGGGCGTGGTAAGTTCGGTGCAAAGCTTGGGCGTTTTATTTGTGATAATTGCGTTCAATTTTAGATTTGATTTGCTTGCATGCATTGAGATACATATTTTAAACGTTTTGTGATTTCAGTTTCTATTTGAATTCTGTTCTATTAGAGTCGTTATTTTCCCATGCTCATGACAATTTGCATTTCCAGCGTTTAGCAATCTATGCACGTTTTACGTTTTCCCTTTCTGGTCGAGTGCTTTATGCAAAAAATCAATGCAAATTTCTTTGTGCCGATTTCATAGCAGTTCCCAAATGAAGGCAAAAAAACACATACCACAATATAAACAATAAAGCAAATTAATTCCTCCCACTCCCCTAGCTTCCTCCCACCGAGTATAGATGATTGGTCATATGCTTTTCTCTGTTAGCTAAGCACAGCATTTGGTTTATTTGTTTTTATAATTTATGCCTGTGTTTATTACCTTCCCCTACGAAATGCGTCGCATTGTGAAAGGTTTGTACGAGGTTCACAGATTGTCATCAGCGGTCAGGCATATAAATTTAAATACGTGCGAGTGTTGCTCAAAACGTTTATCATAAAACAGCTACAAGCTATCAGTGCAGATCAGTCCAATGTCCAATATTTCTCGAACGCTTCTCGTTTATATATAAACAAAAATATTTATTAAGGCATTTTGTTTATTTGGCATTCTAATTTCCACTTGTTGAATCTTTGTAGATACAAAATGCCTCATTCCCTGCCTGACAACAGCACCAAGAAATATATCAATCAATTTAATTTCTACGTTGAGAAAGTGCTAATTAAAATAATTATTGTTATACAATTTCTTACGCGCTGCATTCGGCATTTTAAATTTCATTATATGCCTTATTGTTGCCTTGCGGTTATTATCAAAAAGAATGCCGTTGTCTTATCTATCTTTGCTCCAATTATTGTTAACAGAATTTACTTACGGCTTTATCAGTATTTATAACTATAATAATTGCTGTTGGTCAAGGTCTGTGTTTTTGACCCATAAATGATCAGTTGGGCGCACACTTTCATTCACAGCGCATCGTTCTTGCTTCTTGACAGGGGGAGATGGGGGTCTGCTCTTATCAGCGACATTATCTGACAGGGAATACCTCGAGTGCTATGTCCAAGTTGATACTGGTAGTAATACGCGAAATTTTGCACCACTGCCGAGTTTCCCCTTTCGATTGCTTTAACTTAAGCTATTTACTATTATTAAATATATTACTTTATTTTTACAAATTGGCTGAATTTTCCTTGATGTAAATTATGATGATTTCGATAACGGCGCTATATTTTAATTTCTTGTACACATGTTTGCTCTTTATTTTCATATTTTTGTGCTCTTATACTAAATTCGAAAAAATCAACGAATTAAAAAACAAATAAACAATATATATAAATAAAATCAATTTTACAACTTCATGGAACATGGTCTAAACTTCAAACTCAACGCAATGTTTGTACCTATACATAAAATAAACATCATATATATCGTATATAGTCTGGTAGACAACGCTTTCAAGAACTACGTCAATGCATGCAAAATGATGAAGATGATAATCCAGGAAATACACTCACACCTGATTCTCAGGTACTGAATCTCCTTTCAATCCAATGTAGAATATGTAGCTTATATACTCTGTAACAACCGTAACACATGCTTTAGATTTTTCTTATTTGTTACTCACAATTGTGTAGTCCGTGTTTAATTTGTGTGTGCAAGCCTACTAAATAATTGGTTTACTAATTTATTTCTCTCATTTGGTTCAACAACAGAACAGCTCGATGGATGGCGTCTTCACAAATCGGCCAACGCATCCGTTTAAGGTCATTGAAAGTGATACGATGAGCATTCAAAGCATGACATCATTAGGTCGCGTGGGACGAATCTTGGCGGGCAGTATTGATCCGTCGGGTGAGTTTTGAATACGCACTTAGCAAACATTTGGAATTCGTTCACAGTCACAATTTATTTCCTTGCTTTATATACAGCAATTAGCGTTGATCGCGAATCGCTAGCGTCAATGAATGCACAGCAGCAGCATCAGCAGCAACAACAACAGCAACTTCAGCAACAGCAGCAACAACAACGTCAAACGCCGCCACCCGTAAGCTCTGCACTTGTCTCTTCAACGGTTGCGTCCGCTGCAGGAGCGGGAACTGTTAAGCACATTCAAGGTGTGACAGCCTCTAGTGCCATTAGCAGCAGTACGGTAGTATCTGCAGCGCAGACTACGGCCGTCGGCGGTGCAATTATGTTGCAGGAACCGGATGTGATAGCAAGTACAAAGCTGGCGCATTCAAAGACTACAGATTCCATCACATCAAGCGGACCAATAGCACCGCCGCGACGCAAAAAGAAATCACGCAAATTCTCCAGCAGCTCCTCCGAGCAGTTCAATATGAATGAGGGTATGCGATTGCCTGCAGCGGATACGGAGGACACCGACAGTGATACGCGATCTGTAAAAAGTGTGCGAGATGTGCAACAGAAGTTGCGTGATGATATTGTCAAGGAGTTTGAGAGCTCGCTAAATGATGTAAGCACCAAGTCGTCAAATATAACGCTGACCTGTTCCTCAACCAGCACAATCGTATCCGCATCTGCATCGACCACAACCACGCCCTCATCCCTGGCTCAAATGGCCTCCACGAGTCAAGCATCGCATGTGCGGCCAGTGTCAGCGGCGGCAATTATAGTCAAGCCATCGCATTCACTCGGCAACAGCGTCACATCAGTCTACTCAAAACCAAGTCCATCTAATTCGGCCAAAAGCAACTCGGCACCGGGAAGAGTAAGGTGATAAGGCATAAGCAACTTTTAATAGAAATTCCGCTAATAACTTAATGTTTTCAGTTCAATCGATCCGAGTCAGGGCTTGAATTTATTCAAGGCCATACAAGGTGGTTATGTGGTTAAGCCACGGGATGAAGCAAGCAATAAGGCACAGGGACCGTCCCAGGATGAAATCGAGCGCATCGAAAAGATGCTTATGGAGAGTGCTAGTCGCCCCAAGCTGGCAGGCAGCGGTTCCAATAGCCTGGGAAGTGCCACACGGTAAGTTCCATCAAAAGAATTCAATATGGCATTAGACGATCATTTGCAACAAGTATTTCAGTCATTTGAAAGTGATCTTTAGAAGTTGAACACGAACTTTAGGCAAACTTAATTGAACAATTATGAGATTTCTTCGCAGAGGTCCTTATGATCTATTCATTATGTACAGAACTTGGAGAATGTGCCTCAAGTTAGTTGAAATCTATAATGAAATATTGTAATTTATTGCTTGCCATATCGCTAAAGCTCATCTTCATCTTCCGAAAGTGCACTCTTCATTAAATTGATTATTTGGTACGCAAAAGCGAAAAGTGTATGTAGTATTCGTATTTATATTTTTTAAAATCATCGACCGGGTAGATCTACTTAATTCAACAATTCGCAGATCGTGAAAAGTTATACCCCACCCACAGTTTTCAAGATAGAATGTTCATTTTGGAGTAAACGTCACATTTTCTAATTATAAGTCTTCATTCCATCGGTTAAATATATCGGTAGTTATGGTTGTCTTAATTTTTACCTTTAGAATTGAATTAGTTTATATTTGCATTAAGTAACGGATATAATCTCATAGTTGGGTCTTGATTATAGCTATCTGTTCTTTTTTTATTCCGATTTTCGCAGCTATACTGCCTTGTATAGGGGCGTTAATGACAAGGAGCGACGCAAGTCAGCTGGGGACGAGGATGTGCTAAGGCAGATGAACATTTATGTGCGCACACGCACCAATTCGGGAAAACAGTTGACTGATTTTGAGATACTCGAACAAGTTCCTGTTAAGAATCTGGATACGGGAGAGAATATGCCGCTATCCGAAGTGCGTTCACCGCCAGTGCCTGAGGGCTGGAATCCGCTCTCACTGCATATACTGAAGCTGACCTCCCATTTGGAGGTGATGCAAAAGGAATCGGACGAGGAGAGCGTTATTGGCATACCGCCTAGTATTGAGGGACAGCAACCCGACGAGGAGGAGCTGGAAACGGAAGATGGCAGTCGCTTAAAAAAGAAAACAGCGCGAATCAAACGTTTCTTTGGCAGCACAATGCGTAAAACTGTGGACAAGGCCAAGTCGATTGCTTCGGAGGTGTCCCATGCACGACACAAGGAAGATGTGGCTGACATTGTGGATGCCATGAATCCCGAGCAAAATATCAAAATTAAAGCATCCTCCTCCAACAAGGGCCCCTATGAGTTCACTAAACTGCAGCATGTCCAGGACTTGAGCGGCGAAGACACCAGTGCTGTGTGGTGCATGAAGTTTAGTTCATGCGGACGTCTACTTGCCACCGCAGGACAGGATAAGGTGTTGCGCATTTGGGTACTCAAAGATGCGTATCCCTATTTCCAGGTAATATCCAATTAACGTATGCAATATTTCAATCAATATTAATGAGAATATTTTGCAGGATATGCGTAACAAGTACAATGCCGATCAGAAATCTTCGCCCACTCCATCGCAAGAGTCGCTGGTGTCACAGCATTCCGCCGAGGAGGCCATTGCGATGGCCACCGCTGCTGAGAAGTGCACGGGTCCGTTTATGCCCAAGCCATTCTGCACTTACAATGGCCACACCTCGGATCTGCTTGATGTCAGTTGGTCCAAGAACTATTTTATCTTGTCCAGCAGCATGGACAAAACGGTACGACTGTGGCACATCTCCAGAAAGGAATGTCTCTGCTGCTTTCAGCACATTGATTTTGTCACAGCAATTGCTTTTCATCCACGCGACGATCGATACTTTCTCAGTGGCAGTCTTGATGGCAAACTGCGTCTGTGGAATATTCCTGATAAGAAGGTGGCGCTATGGAACGAGGTGGACGGCCAGACGAAACTCATTACGGCCGCCAATTTCTGTCAGAATGGTCAGTTTGCTGTTGTCGGCAGCTACGATGGACGCTGCATCTTTTACAACACGGACCAACTTAAGTATCACACGCAAATCCATGTGCGTTCCACGCGTGGTAAGAACCGTATTGGCCGCAAGATAAGCGGCATTGAGCCCATGCCTGGCGAGGACAAAATATTGGTCACGTCCAATGACAGTCGCGTCCGTCTTTACGACCTTCGCGATCTGAACTTGTCCTGCAAGTACAAGGGTTATTTAAATGTGTCCTCCCAGATCAAAGGCTCGTTTAGTCACGATGGCAAGTACATTATTGCTGGCTCCGAGAATCAATGCATATATATATGGAAAACGAATCACGATTACTCCAAGCTAAGCTCGGTAAGTTTTGAAAGCTTATACACTAAAAGCGATTGCATAATTTTTGAATTGATTCCTGCAGGTTCGTCGCGATCGCAGTGATTTCTGGGAGGGCATAAAAGCACACAATGCCACCGTTACCTGTGCCATATTTGCGCCACATCCGGAGGCCATTATCAAACCGGAACCGGATGAAATTTCACACGATAAGGTGAGCATCGTTGAAACTACCTAATAGTTTTTAAATATTACTACTGTTAAATTCCCGACACATAAAGATTTTTCAATTTAAATGTAAAATGCACATTTTTTTATCGCTATGAACAGTTCATGGTCTCTTGTCGAACCTGTTCCTGATCTCGATCCAACTCACTTTTCGATAAACTCAAACACTTTCCGAAAAATAAAAATTTTTTATTATGTTTTATTATATAAATTTTGAAAAATTTGAATTTTTTTATTTAACAAAACTAAAAATATTAAGAGTTTAATTTGTTGAAACAAAAATGTTTCAGAACAAAAGATAATATTAACCAACAAGATAAAATTGGAGATAAAGATACTCAATTATTCAGATATGATTGGCAACAAGCTTTTTATAAATGCATCGATTAAAATTATTAGTTTTAATTCATTTTTTGCTTATCGTTAATCTGTAGAATTTTTAATATTCAAAGTTTACAAATGTTATATCTAATCTATGAGTTGTACATCTTTATTCTTATTTTAAAATTTATGTTTCTTTGAATTGAATATTCTTTATTTTTATTATCTGTGTGGACTGAGAATAGTTCATCATATTAAATAAATAAATAATGTTTTCTTTGTTGTTTCGCACAGTTACCGAACAATCAGCCGGATCCATTGGTGGAACAGCACAAGAAGGGTTGTGGCTATGTGCTCGTCAGCGCGGACTTCAATGGCGCCATCAAGGTGTTCATCAACAAAACAAAGCCGAAGCACAGCAGTTTACCTTACACGGCCATTGCAGATTAATCGATTGTGGATAATGAGACATTGGGGGGTGTGTAAGGGAAATGCAAATGCGAAATACGCTAAAAAGAATATTGACTTCTCTTTGATTTTTGTACTGTATTTATGAGAAATGTATATGTATTTTGTACGGATAACCAATTAATTGATAGCATTAACGCTTATTTATGTTTTTAACCTATTTGCTTAACTTAAGGTCGTAATATCTTCTATGTATATTTAACAAGTATGTCCTATGATTATGATTATGTTAAATGTTGTTAACGGCAATTGAGTGCGGTGTGTGTAATATCTTATGCAGAATATGTTTTCTAATGTTAAATATTTTCTAATGACATCTAAGTGTGTGTATGCGTATGTAGGTGAGTGTATGAGTATGTATGTATGTGTGTGTGTGCTGGTCGATATTTTATTGCATGTTTTATTAAAATTTTTAGAGGAAACAAATATATGTATATTTTCGAGTTAACTATTAATTAATTTAATGCAAGTTAATAAATTTAATTCACTTTCGCACACACACACATATTCATGCACCTACATATACACCCACAGGTATGACAATTACTTAATGATAATTAGCTTGTGGTAATTATTTAATATAATTATGATATTTTGTGTAAAAGTAAAAAAGTGCGACCCTCTGGGCTGTCAATGCAAAGTGCAGATATTGTTTTGCTATTTTTTCCCTTAATATTCTTATTGATTTTGCTCGCTCGGAATGTTGCCGTTAGCTGATGTTGAAGTGCTTCGTTCTGGCTGGTAAGGATTAGAAGTGGCTGGCAGGAATGCTCCTGGCGACGACAGCTATTTAACGTAAGTTTAACCTTCATTGTTGGGGCTTCCTAATGGTCGAGATGGGGTGCGTTCTCGAGCTTATTCAAGTAGAAGCTGGCTCGTGTGCGTGTGCGAGTGCGAGTGTGTGTGTGTGTGTGTGAGGGATAATCCTTTGTGTGTGATTTAAAAAATGAAATGGGTGTTTTGTCAATTGTGCTGAGCATGTTCCCATCTGTAATTGCAGTTGGTGGTCTGCCAATTCCCGGCTGCGACAAAAATTCCAGACTCGCCTAACAATGGTCACAGAAATATATATTTGCTGCGCCAAATGAGAGAAACAAAAGAAAAATCAACAAAAAGTGTCGAAGAACAAGGAAATGAAAATGCGGTGCGGGGGCCCCTCCATTTCTCAAATTTTTTTGGCCGGAAGAGGCAACTTCCTGTGTGCCATGGAAATCATTTCAAGTGCCTGGCTGAGTGGACTGGGATGGTGACGGGGACTTCCCAGACAAAGAGTCATATCCTCCTAGCCGGCTAGTGCTAGGCGTCTCCCCCCTTATTTGGGGCGGTTCTGGCCTGGTTGCCTACCAAGAGCAAAGGCAAAGGCAAAGGCAATGGCAAATACAAATACGTTAATTTCAAGTAGCGACAACGAACGACCCCAGCAACCCCAAAAAGAGGAAGATTTATATATATATATATATGTACATAAGAGTACTGTTATGTCCCAGCATAACATATATATGCTTTATCAATGTATGTATGTACTTGTACAAGTTTGTATGTATTCCGACTTTCGTTTGCTTCTTGACGCTTCGCTGCAATTTTGTCTGCAATGCCACAACCAGGCCATTAGCTTGGGGCATGGGGTATGGGGCTTGCTGCATAGAGCACAGGGATAAATTTGAGGCACGTTGTCAGCAATGAATATCCCGACTAAATAATTGTTTAGTCAGACAGCAAAGTCACTCGAAAGACGATTAGTGATTGTGTTCTTTTTAACGTCCATTGCAACATGCAATCAATAAAGATTTAAGCAGTTACTGTTGCTTTATGAGTGGGTGGCCGGGCGAAGGAGGCGTGGCATGTCGTGGTGTGCCATTGCGTGCCAATGCGGCAACAACAGCTGTTGCAATGCCAGCCGACCACAGCAGCCAGACGCCGGCGCCGGCCCTCATCATCACCTGCCCCCAGACGCGTTCCAAATGCCAATCAATGCACTTTTGGCCATGTGCCAAGTTGCTCTTTGAAAAGAGTACCAAATTAAAAAACTGTTGAAACTTGGATTCTCTTAAACTGCATTGCAAGCACATTGCTCTTAGACACACCTGAATGGAGCAAAAGTTGTAATATTAATAGATCTATTAATAAATAATGTTGCAAATAGACTGTGCTCACATCCACATTTGAATTGAAAGCTTCTAAAGTTGATTTGCACTCGCAAATTGGTCACAAACAGAAGAAACTGTTAGCTAACAGATTTCCGTAACAGCGAGCTTAAAGTGTTAAGAGAGCGGACCAGTCATGAACATAACAAAGAGTATTCCATTAGTGATGCGCAAATGTTGTCGTGAGCAGACGTGTCGTGACACAAACCCGATTTGACTGTATGATGACAAAGTCAAGCTTAACACGGCGACAGAGTGTCAAAAGAAAAAAGAATTAATGGAAACATCAAAAGTGAGAAACAATACGGCCGATCAATATTTAATTCTTATTTATTGCTACTCGCTCAGGGAGTTTGAGTTCATGTATCGTGAGGCGTTTGATTGTTTTTGTCACGCGCACATCATTGGCGTGCATACAGGCACACCCACACGCACACGCTCACACGCATACACACACAGCATAAACACAATGCGCCGAGATTGAGGCAAGGTGCGCTTAGCTCTTTCGTGCTCTCAGTTTATTTCTGACTCTCGTGCAAAGCGCAACGTTGAAACGGACGGCTCGTACGGTCGCTCGGCCTTCTATGTTGTCTCGGTGTCGGTTTCGTTTTCTGTGTTTTTTCGTGTATTTTCGTTAACAACTGCAAATGCAGCACAGATGCAAATTTAGTGTAACAAATGCATTTACATAATTATTTTTATCAAATTTTAAAAATGAATTTTGGTCAAAAATAACCAGAAACTTTGTGTTTGTGTGCATAGCTGAATATGCGTGTTGCACATTGAACGATTCTGAGTGTGTGTACGTGCGTGTGGCTTTGAGTGTGAGTGTGTGTGGGTGTTATTCTTTGGCCTGTGTGCAGCACGTTAGCACTTAATTAAATTAAACAAAATTCAATTCAAGCTAAAGCTCAAAGTGCAGAAGAATACAAGGAGATTGAGCATATGTGTCTGTGCGTGTGCTTGTGCTTGTGTGTGTGAGAGCGATCAAGTTGAACTTACGCAAAATATTCGAAGACAATTGTTGTTGCAAGTCGAAAGAGTGTTAATACTCGCCGTTATTTATCGGCTATACATTAATCGAATATCGAATCTCGTCGATCAATTATCATTTTGTGACCCCATTCGAGTTCTAATTGCATTCTACACTCAGCGAAACCGTCAAACAACAATTGCTTAAAAAAGAGTCGAATCTATTTAACCAAGAAACTGTTAAAATCGTTAAAACCAGTTTGAAAATAATCGAATATATTCTTAAACATCTGCTTGCCTTATTTTAATTTTTAACTGCCCATATTAACATATTTAATTGTTGTTTTTGTTATTTGGGATAACGGACTGTTGTTTGTGGCGTAACGCGGTGGGAAAACTCTGAAACCAATTGATTTGGACATGAAATCATTCTGAAATCGATTTTAAATGATCTTTCGATAGTTTTCTCCCACCAAATTGGTTACGGCTTAAACGCTTCATTAGACTTTAATTTATTCTGAGCACAGTATTGCCTTTTATTAGTTTCTATTATGTGCATTTTGTCTTAATTGAGCTTTCTAACATGAAACTTCATAATGACGTCTGTTTTTACACGCCCGCAACAAAGCACAAAAATCGTGCATAGCCAAAGCTAATAAAAAACGCAAACAAAATACAATTATTGTAACACTTTCAAAAAGCAACAACAACAACTGCAGTGTGTCTAATCAATGTCATATTTACAGAAAATGGAAACAATTTAATTAAATTATAAGACGAAAATGAAATGAAATAAAAAGCAACTAATCAGCGAACCAAAGGGTATCTACGAATCATAATAAACAAAAAAACCGCAACCCTTTCACTTGAAAATAACAAAAACTCATTTGGAGAATCCAAAGTGCAACAGCCACACTAAGAAAACGAGTTTCAATAAGCCAATAAACCAATAAGCAATAAGCAATAAGCTAAGCAGTAAACAACCACAAATACGTATACATATAGGCAACTAGGTCCGTTAGTGCGCCGTCGTGGCCTATATTCAAAATAGATCAGCAGCAGCTCTGTCAAAATGCAACGAGCAGCAACAACAACAGCAGCAGCAGCAGCAACAACAACAACAACAACATCAACAGTCGCATGAGAACACGACGCAGCTAAAGCAGAAACAAGTTTCCATTTGCGCCTTTATGCTAAATAATAATAATAAATAAACGCGTTGCAATACCAAAAAGACACGCGGAGCAGTCGCAGTCGCAGTTCGCAGTCGCAGTCGACGAGTCGCCAAGTTGTCCACGTTGGACAGGCAAAAAAAAGTGACCTACAAATACTGGTTTTCAGTGGGGCCAAACAACTCCGCGTGAGAACGTGAGCAGCAATGGCCACAGCAGCTACAACAATAATAACAACAGCATCAACATCAACAACAGCAACAACAACAGCAGCCGAAATGCAGTCAACGGTTGTGGTTAAGCGGCCGGGTCCGCCAGTACCGCCCAGACCCAAAACAGCAGCAACATCTCCAACAGCACCAACAGCAACAACAGCTTCTCCTCCAATCATACAAAAAAAGCCCACATTTGTTAGCCAACTGAGCGCTGTGGGACGCACTTTGGTCTATAAGTCGCCCTCGCTGAATCTGCAAAAGAAACAGGCGCAAACACAGACGCCCACGATGGCGCTAGTTGGTAGTGCAACAGCAACAGCAACGGCAACAGCAACAGCAACTGTTGCCACTGGGGCACCAGCAACGGCGCCAAAGCCGCCACTGAAGCTACGCAAGGCACCGGATGTGCCGACAGCCAAGCCCAGGGAATCAATTGGCGTTAATCGGGCCAATTCGCTCAGCACACAGAGCACACCGATCAAGGACACACGTCTCAGTCTGGGCAAGGTGGATTTTGAGCGGGCGGGTCTTCATCCCGCCAAGCAGCCATTGCCGAAGCCACGAAAGATTGTCCAGCTGCCGGTGGCCACACTCGATATGGATGATGTGCCGCCATTTGTGGCACCAGCACCGGCTACACCGGCCACTAGCATCTTCAGGCGCTCCAAGACCACACTGGACGGTCCTCTTGCGGGCGGTCCCTTTAGCAATGGCAGCAGTAGCGGGGGCAGCGGAGGCAGCGGAGGCAGCAGCTTCCTGAGCGGCAAAACTGTGGAGATTAAGAATAATCTAAAGAATGCCGCGGAGCGACTCTTCTCGGAGATCATCATTAGCCAGTCGCAGAAGCAATCGACGGCGGATACAACAATTATAACGAAGCATGAACGCGCCATACAGCATCAGGCATTGTTGGAGCAGGAGTTGGCCCAGGAGCGGCACACACGCTTCCAGTTGGAGCGCGCACGGGAACGCGAGCGACAGGCCGAGCAGGTGACCATTCAGGCAGCGGGCAATTGCACCCTCATCAATATCAATACCAGCTCCAATACGAATCCGAATCCGAAGTCGAATGCAAATCCAAATTCAAATTCAAAGCCTATCAAGTGCTCGGTGAGTGCTGGCAATACGCCCGAAAAGAAGCACACCTTCCATGAGCTGCTCATCTCGGAATTGGCGGCGATGCGTAACAGATCTTGCTCATTGGAACAGTTGCCCACGAAGTCCTTGTCTCTGGCCAAGGAAACGCCCAGTAAATCGATGTCTCGTCAGCGCTACAACTCCATTGATGATGCCGACACGGAGGATGTGGATGCCGATAATGTTGAGGATGCCGATGGCGACGAGGAGGACACGCTCACCTATGCGGTCAACAAGTCGCTCAAGGAGAACAGCAATTTGAACGGTAACTCCACTCCACGCAAACGTTGTCCCTCCGGATGCTCCTCGGATTCATCGCCCTACGGCACGGAGCGTTCGCAGCGGATCCGAACCTCAGATTGGATCGAGGTAGGCGACAATGGCAAACAGGTGACGCTAACCAGCTGTCACATCAGTCTCGAGGACTCCGGCATGGAGGATGAGGAGCGGCTCGATGATATGTCATCGTCGGGCGTGGGCGACAGTTGGGACAGCGTCAAGGAGGCAGAGAACGAGAAACGTTGTCGCAACGTCAAGCGGTGAGTCAGCCAGCTATTTTAAAATATGTGGGTATTTAAGGGAAGTCTGTGATAGTTGCATACATACAGTATAAATCTTCACTATATTATGGGATGGTATTGAGTTCTGATTACTGATATCCCTGAGCTAAAGTTACTTTTTTATATGTCAGTGTGGAAAGTGTTTGTTTAAGGTATACATTTTTATAAAATGAGCGATATCACATTTAATTATAATGCAAATTTCAATTGATAAAAAGAAATACACTCCTGTTCAGGTTTTCTATTATAAAGTCTATGGTGCTCGAAAATGTTTCAAAATTCACCAACTCAAAATTAAGTCAATACTCGAAACTTTTCTGGAATGAAATTAGAACAGGTTGAGAATTTTCACTTCCGATTAATCTTGGCGATAGTGGAACTCGGATGCATATATTAATAATATTCTTAAGTATTTGTATTAGTCAGAGTTGCATGGACTCAATACGATAAATACTATTTTTAGAACCTTCACACACTTGAATATTCTGTTGCATTCAGGATAATAATAATACCCCCAGTATTGATCGAAGAGGTTTCGAAACAAGTATTACCAGTGTAATGGAATTATACATAAGTAACTATTGCTTAGAATCGTGACATTGAAGCATATTTCAAAACAATTATTCGTGACTTTCGAAAAATTCATGTGTTTTTCGCAGGAATAGAAGAACGGATTCCTAAATGTACAGAGAAGTATAATTCAGAGGGTAGCTCTCTGATATAACGCTGCATATCTTGTTGTTGTTGTTGTTCTCAGTTCCTGGAAATCTTGTCAAATGGCATTAAATCGTTGACAGCAAAATGGTTTGCTCTGTGGACCTTCCCTTTGCAGGCCAAATAAAGGGCACACGTGTCCTGAGCTCTGAATGATTCCCATTGTCAACATCATTTCTCGTAATTAGTTGTGGCTGATGTCAGTCAGACATTGACAGACCCCTTTTACTGACTGCCTTCCTCGGAGAAACGTAAAGTTGTTTTGCCATCTGAATTATCTGGTGGACTTAGGAAGAATCAATAAATGGTTGGGCCATTAACATCATTGCAGGAGGAGCGAGCGATAAGATAAGGGATAGATATCTGGCAGATATGAAGATGCTACCGACAGATACGAGTTGCGGTACATTTATCGAACTGTCTGGTTATCTGCTACCTGCTGTGGCAAAAGAGGCAGACACACGTTGGTTGGAGGGATGGAGGGATTGAGGGACGGAGGACGGAGGACAGAGGCGATTGGTAGTTGGGTGGGGCGTGTCTGTCTCCCACTGTGTCGCCTGGCGAAAACTGCTTGCAAATTCCCAACATGTGTAATTTTATTTATGCGCTTACCGCAATTATTTCACCGAGTTTCACTGAGCTTTGCTGACACGCTTTACATGCCCAGGGCAACACTTGTATATCTCGTATCTCGTCTCTCGTATCTCGTATTTTACAGATACTCTCAACAGGCACACACACGAGTACGAGTGTGTGTACGAATACGAGTACTCAGTACTGTACTCTTGGCCCATTGTTTTGTCTTTGGCTGCTCATGCAAATTGCTGCCAACTCGGATTCTTCTCCTCAGTGTTAGATGCGGTTTGAACACATTTTGCCTGGTTTATTTATGATTTTTTTCTTTCAAACTTTTTGTTTTGTTTTTTGATAAATTATTGCTGACACCATTTCGAAGGTGTTGTCGTTGTTGTTGTTGTTGTTGTTGCTACTGCTGTTGTGGCACGTTGCATGCATGCGCATTACGCTCGATTGCAGCAGTTGCAGCAACGGCGACGGCGACGGCAACGGCAACGACAACGGCAACTGCAACATCTTGCAATATTTACAACAACAAATACTTATGTCTCATATTTTTATATACGAACATATTGTGTGTGCTTAAATAATATTGTTGTGTGCATTTTTCATAAGTAAATGCTTATTTCAACAAATCAAAACTCGTTTGCAGCCACTGTACGATATTCGAAGCGTTGTTATTATAACTGCGCACATAAATATGTGATTATTTTAATGCACGAGGGTGGCTTAAGGATTAACTCAAATGTTCGCTGGTGGTTCAAATTTGTCCTGTTTGCAATTATTCTGTAATTTGGAGTCTATTATTAAGTTTGAGGTAATGCTTCATTTGATTTGTATGATCACTTTAGATTATTCTTTTTAATTTACGAATGTTATCGATACTTTACTTTTCACTTTAAAGTTTCGTTTTGCGCTTTGAAAATATATTTTTCTGAAAACTATATACATGTGCTCCCTCTGGCAAGATAATACATTTTTGTTGATTTCTAATTTATTTCAATTTTTAAATGGAATATTGCTCCTATCATTTCCATGATAAACTATATCAACAAACTATAGTCAATAATTTAGGACTTTAGGACAGATCCATAAATCATTTTAAGTTCAAAATTGAAATTGAATGATATTGTTAATTGAAACAAATTGATTGGATGATTTTTGAGATTGTCTTGGAAATCCGTGAAATTTGTATTATCCCAGCTTTATCTTGACGTTGTTTATTTTCATTAACTTTAGGCTTAGAGGTTTTCAATAGTGAGGTAAATATTATGCCACCCTCGGGTTTATAAGCACTGTGTATTTTGCTGGACGTGTTTGCCGTGCGCTCAACGCTGATTATCGTGACTCACATGGTTTGGCATTTGTACGATCGCACACATGACTACGATACTTACATACACACACAGGGAGACACATACTCTTGCACCTACAGTATTTCAATATTCAATATAAATGCAAATACGCAAAGCTCTCATGCTTGTGTACGACTCTCGAAACTTGTGAAACTCGCCGAAGCGTAGCTTCTCCCAGAGAGTCTTCAGAGTCTTCAGTCTGCCTGAATCGAAGTCTTTCCTCTCCACACGTTGATTAGTCATACATTTTACGTGCTCCGCAATGAGCCAAATACTAGTCAATAGTGTCTTCCCAAGCACAACGGACACACACTCACACACTCACATATCACTCACAACCCCCAACCACACACATACTCACACACATGTGATTGATTTGGTGCTGGCAATTATGTTGCATCGAGATTTTAGCATGCTCATAAAAATTGACATGTAGAGAAAGCTGTGAAAATCTTTTTAGAACTCAGCTGAACAATTTACACGCAAACTCAATAACAGATTTCAAGCTAAGCTTAATAATTTGATGAGTAATACTTCTATATTACACACACGAGATGAGTGTGTGATGGGTGTAAGAGTGTGAGCTCAATTTAAATGACTAGTAACTATTCTAAGTGCTCTGTCAAATGGAATTCGTTTGATGATGAAAGATTCTATGGATTAATTGCCTTATGAATTGTATGCTCTGTATATTGTTATCAATTATTGCAATTTCTATACCTAAGCAAATTTCAATGACAATCAAGCAAACTTAAATATATTTGCAATAAGATTTAATAAAATGTAAATGCTTCGTAAATAAATATAAAATATCTTAATAAAATATTAAGTGAAAAGCATATACCACATTTAATGTGAGACTAATTAATTAACACCATACTCGTGTACTAATTTTTAAAATATGGTTGACATGAAAATCGATTGAAATCATAGGACTAGTACATTCTAAATAAATATTGAACTATTTGGGCTAATAAATAGCAAATATAATCCTAAAACAGTAATATATACTACCGTTGAAGTATCAGTTGGTTGAAATTCTTTAGATACTTCTATTTCATTTTGTATATAGCAGCATATTCATTAAAAATGCCAGTTGGTTAACGTCAGAGCGCTCTAATTGACTTGTTAATTAAACCTACTTAAATATATGTAGATGCCGTGAAAACTTTCCGATTGCAGCCTGAAGCCCGCTCGAAAACCAATTATCCGTCTTTACATATCAAATCAATTTGTGTGTTGCCACAAAATAAGTACATACGAGACTATAGATATAGATATGTGTATGTATATAGGAAAAACTTTTCTTGTGCTTCTTTTGTATTGCCTTCCGATGCAACTTCCTTGTGGCTTCTTCTTTAACCCCCAAATTCATAAGAAAATCAAAAAAGAAACTGATTAAGCCATTAAAAATTCAAGCGCAAACTGTGTGTGCAGACTAACGAGCTTTTGATTAAATGATATGCTGCCTCAAGTTTTTTTCTTTCGTTTTTTTGGGGCATGATTCAATGTACGAGTCAATATAAAATTATTTAAGGCCGGTATTCCTTAAAGTACGTGTATGATAGTAAACCCGTTTCAGATAATTGTAGCAGACAGCTGGAGAGAAGTTTTTGAAAGCAAAGAATTTGGAAGCTTAACCTAATCTAGAACATTGAATCAGATAGTTAAATGGAGCTTAATGATTGTTATTATTTTGTATTTGGCATCAATTGATATATTCAATTACCCTTAGGACAACTCTAGTGATTTTCCATCAGAGCAATTCTATCATTAGTTTTCTCTTTGCATTACACGTTGCCATCATCAGGGGAGAAATGAAGTCTCTTCAGTTGAAGTAAGTGCAACTCATGTCGGTCATTGGCATTTAAACTCGCACACACATTGCATTTTCTTCTTGAATTCATTTCATTTGGCAATTGATGGACTTAATGTGCGAGTGTGTGTGTTGCTGTTTTTGCTGTTTGGCTTTTCACTTGCCCATTAAGGAAAAACAAACGTGAAAATGCTGAATTCAATCATAAATTTATGTATGCCCGCGATAACAATGCTGTAATTTGGCGAGCAGTTTGTTTATCTAACTGAATGCAATTCGCAGTACGAGTTCGATGTCGATGTCGAAATCGACAATCGCTCTGATCCGTCCCCCTTAATTGAAGTGCCTTTTGTTGGCTTTCATTGCACTTTTGCCACAGCGTTAGGTAGTTAGATACATATGTATCTGTATCTATGGTATGTATATACCATAAAGTAGAGATGTCTATGGCCGATCGATGCAGTACTTCAATGGGGCGATTAACAATACCGAATTCGTGCAAATAATTAAAGGGGCTGTGTGCTGCCATTTGTTGAATTTCGCAGATAAACTCGGTGGCAACCACTGTGCACCGTGAAGCTGGCAATGGCTATAATTATCAACCACTGGCAACATTTTTATTGCTGCTGCTGCTGCTGTTGCTAGAGGATGTGGCACAGCGAAAACTGCAACAACAACATTAAGTTGGGAAAACTAAAGTCTATAGTAAACTCGACTGTAATAGATCTTGTAACTGTTCTGTAAGGAAAATAAAAGTTAAAATGATAAGAACAAATCAGTCGAATTTCAACTCTTCTTACCTATCAACTTGTTAAGTTATTTCTGCTGTGGTTTTCTGTTTCTGGTCCAGAAGGTGGTCAAATTCATCTATAATCGCAGTTGTGAAAACACCACATACAAATAATATTTATATGAGATTTCAAGCTTGATTTGAAATTGTTATTTTTTTAAGGTTATTTATTTCACCCCAGTGAGTTGTCGCTTTTTTCTTGGAATTCGATTTAATCAACTCGATAGATCAACAGAAATGATCGAGTTTTCGATATTTTTATTTATCACCACTAAGCACATAATCTATAGAGAACTCAATTCATACAAGTAATGGTGTCCAAGGTTATTTGCTTAGTAGCATCACATATTCAACTCACATAATCAACTCGAACTGTAATGCTGATCAAGAATATTTAATTTAGTGATGCATATCTAAGCTGTGTAACGAGTTCTAATTTTTTATGTTGCCAAAGAAAAATCAAGTTTTGGATTCATTGGCCAATTATATCCACTAATTCATTTATCGATATTTTATAACCGAATTCCTAAATTTCAAATATTAAAATAGCTTTCTTATTTCTCTGGTTTTCTTGTTGTTATGATTTATCGGACCGAATTTTTCAAATTGACTTCGTCACTAGCGTGGATTTCCGTCGACAGTGATAAGCACAACTTAGAACTCATTAAAATCTTAAAATCTTTAACAACAGAAAAATACTGAAAACAAACAGAAACATGAAAATCGATGGGTTAAACTCGATTCATCGTCGAATAGAATAAAATTGAGTCAATATATTTTTACATCACTAGTTTGACCTTTTTGACCTACCCAATAGACCCTTTGTACTTTTGACGTACAGGGACTAATAACAATAACACTATGAGACATAATCCAATTTGCAAAGCAAATCCATAACCGAGATATGGGCTCATGTGTATGTACAATGTACATATGTGTATCCCACAGCAGTCACAGATTTCTATTTATTTATTGCATTTTACCAGTTGCCAGATGCCAGATGCCAGTGTGCCTTTTTCTTTCTTTTGTCCGTTTTTTGTGCTTAGCTTTTTATTATTGTTATTTGTATTTGTTGTTATCGACAAATCGCTCAAATGGAAGGAAGCGGCTAATGCGCATTTTGAAAAATGAAATTGAATGAGTTTAAATGAAACTCCGTCTCCACTGTGCACAGTGCGCCGCTCGTTATACCTCGTAAATATATTATTATGCCAATAATATAATTTATCATATCTCATACCCTGCCTGCCGCTGTCGGACGCGTCGTTTCCTATGTTCGCTCAGTGGGTAAAATGCAAATTGGAAATTGCATCTGTAAGATGCAGTGTTTTTCTCTTATATGCATAAACGTAGTTATATATACTACACAGATACTATTCACACACACACACACACACACACACCCATACACTTGGCTAAGCAGTTGGCATCGTGGATTATAAAATAAATTCAATCAAAGCGAAAGCAATTGCAACACTCGCAACAGGCAACAACAACAACAACAACAACAACATTAACTGCAACAACTGCAACTGCAACTGCAATGCGGTCACTCGACAGTCTGCTGTTATTGTTGTTATTGCTGTTTGTCGTAGTTGTTGCAACTTTATTTTAATTTAATTGCATAACTGAGTAACAGTTGTCCGTTGTCAAGAATCGTAAAGCATTTCCGTAATGCTTACAGTCAGCTCCCCCACTGTTTAATCTCCCAAGTGTTTGCCATTCTGTTTATATATTCTTATATTCCATTCCACAAAAAAAGTATCTTTCTACGTAAATAAATGGTGAAATAAAATATGCTTCTTATTATATAAAAAATATAAAATCATTATTATGGTTGCAATTCTTTTTTATCTTCCAGAAAAAAAGTTTATTTCTATATTTAAATTTAAATTAATTATAGACATCAATTAAACCTATAAAATCCCCAAAGTGGTTGGAATTATTTTAACTTCATTTTATTTCTATATTTAAGTTATTATAATAATATATAGAAATAAATAATAGAAACCTCACAGATTAACTCTTTTTTTAAATTATTTTTATCTTTATATATAAGAACAAATCTAATACAATTGGGAAGTGCAAAAATTGCTAGTAAATAGGACCTTCGAGTCTGTAATGTGATTTAAATTCATATTTTTGTGGCCTCATTTTAAGTTGTTAATCGACTTATTCTGGAGCTAAATAAATTAAATTATAAATCTAAATCTGATGTAGAAATAAATAAAATATTTGCAATTTGATAAGACAGTTTAGAGAGCTTTAACTGATTTGTCAGCAATCCAAAAACTTTACTTAGACTCCTATGGTCAACTTTTACTTTTCATCTACGGAGCCCCATTGAATCTAATAAATAAATAGATATTTTAAAATTTGCATAAAATTCAAGTTTTCATCTATGGTACTGTCACAAAGACTCTCCAAATACCGCCCCCAAGCCATGCCAGAGTTGTCTGCTATAATTTGAGCTAAAAGTCTTAATTTACATGCTCCAAACATTTCCATGGCCATTGCCTTGGTACCAGTATTCCATAAGTTTGTTTTTCCCGGCTCTGCGATTTGTTTCCTTTGAAATGCGCTGCGCATGCGCAACAGAGAAATCTATAGAGGGACTGGGAGCAGAGAGACAGAGAAAGATAGATGGGGCTAAGCGACGGGCTGTTTGACTAGGGTGGGGTGGTGTGGGGGGTCGATGTCTCATAGACATTTGCAAATGATTATTAAAAACGAAACGAAAACTGTGTTGTAATAGCGTCGACGATGCGAAAGGCAAAGACTCTCAATTTTCTGAGCATTATTTTCTGGGAATTGCAACAGCAAGAGCAACAGCAAGAGCAACAGCAATAGCAACAACAAATACAACAACAAACACCAAGAAAACTACACAAACAACAGCAATAATTGCAAATGCCTTTGGCCAAATGGAGTCGCAGTTGGTTTTGTTAGCTTCTCAATGTTTACGCTGATATCATTTGCATACGAGTATCGCATAGTTTTCATGGAAATTCTTGGGTCATAACCGAAGCAATAACCATTCCAATATGCGTCCAAACATTGCCATTGTATTCGTGCTTCATGGCGGAAGTGAATACGATTATTTTCGCCTCCTCCCAGTTGAGTGGAGGGTATTCGTAGGTAAGCAGCTAAAATAACAAATCCCAATCGTTTCCTAAACAAACTGTGACAATCGACAAATCAATAGGTCAAAAATGTTGACAGCTGGTCAGCATTTGGATCTTCTATTTGATTGTTTAGTTAGTTTATTTGGCAGCATGATTGATGACGAGCTGGAAATAATTGCCATGGCTTATTTACACACAACTACATATATGTATCATATATATATTTTGCTTTAATTTGAAATCGTTAGACTACTTAAGTCAATGGTTTCAAGGCGAGTTTTGGACAAATGCATGATCGACCTTAAGATTTATTGCATTAGTGTGAAACATTTAACTACACAACTAATGATTAGGAGTTTCTGGCAATGTTTTAGTTTATCAGATATCGTCTTAAACAATACAAAAATATGTGGCATTAAATTAATCGATTTGCTGATTTCTTGGAATCCCACAGTGTGTAACTGAAGTCAGGATCATTTGACTGGCGCCTATTATTGGTGCCCATTGAGCCTAATGAATCAGAATTGATTTGATTTAATGATCAGCAAAGGTAAAAAAGCATTCAAAATACCAAACACTATTTGGCAGCAACGTGCAATTCTCAGACGTTCCCTTTTCCCCCCGCCGCCTGATAAATGTGTGGGTTGGCCTCGTCGGGTTCAGAGCCCCAGATCGTAGGTGCAGAGACACGATCGTAGATGCTGAAGCCAAGTTTAGACTAATAACACAGAAATGTAAAAATCACGCAAAGCAATCATAAATTATAAACACTAGAGTCAGTCACAAACTGTGCATTGCTTTGGAGTTGGAAGAAATCTCAGCGAAAAGCAAGTCAAACCTCAAGACTTTGTCGTTGTGCTTACCTCATGTGCCTGTCAGTCAGTCAGTCAGTCAGTCAGCCAGCAATTCTGTGTGTCTGTCTATCTGTCTGTCAGGCCGCAGCGTTGTAATTATGATGAGTGCCACTCGCTGCCAAAGATACACACGCCAGATTCGGTTGCTGAGAGTGTGAGAACCGTTAAAGTATGGCAAAGCGACTTTAACTGAACAACTGACTGATTGACTGACTGACTGACTGACTGACTGACTGACTGACTGACTGACTGAATGTCTGAATGACTGGCTGACAAGTGTTGGGCCAGCTACCAAATAGTTTTAGATGATGCGACACAATTGCAGGTTGAAACAAGAAGGAAAAGTTAGTTTTGGTAAGATGAAGACTTGATACCCTTGATGAGACCTTTTTTACTGACAACTATTTAATGTAGTTGCCCGATTTTAAACAGAATTCCAATACACAATCTAAGGATTGCTTGAGTTATGTATTATTTAAAACAACCAATCTATATGATCCAACTTTGGTCAGTTTAAAGTTTTTTTCACAAAATGCTGAGTTTTGAGCGATCGTTCTTATGACAGCTATATGATAAAGTGATCCGATATGGCTGGTAGATACAGATAAATTTACTCAGCTCGTTGCTCTGATTAATAGAGTATATAGTTTATTTGATGTAGCCTGACTGGTGGCAAAGCTATAATACTCTCTTCAAGGGTATAGAAAATAAAACCAACTTAAACCCAAAATCCAAACTCACTTTAAGTAGCGCAAAGTGCGCAGTTTGTTCAAGTCAAATTCTGGTTACGGTTATGGGTTATGTCGTCAAGAGTCAGTCACTCAGTCAGTCAGCCTGTTATTCAGTTAGTTCGTCTGTCATTCAGTCAATATACGAGAAAAGACTGCGTGAACAAAGTGCTTAAAACAGAAGTCAGCACTTCTAGGGCCCAAAACTGAGGCCTGAGAAAAAGAGTGTAAAAGTGTATTGTAAGCGCCGAGTGCCTAATAATCATCATCCTATAATTGCTAAGCATCTTGACACTTTACTTCAACTGATTGTAACTCTTAGATGGTCGGTCTCCAGCAGCGACAGTTACAGTGACAGCAACTGCCGGATTCGTTGATCTGTTTTATGGCCCAAGTTGGGAAGGTTGGGCCTACTGACAACCAACCACGTTTACTTCTCTCGTCGCTGGCTTGAGAACGGTTTGAGCCAAGACACAACAGCAACAACAATAACAACAACAGAACAACAGATTTCTGATGCCTCAAGATTTCAGTGCGCAACGGTACTTTGCTCTTTGTTAAGGCCCTCTTCTCTTGAACTTTTCCAGCTGTACAAATATTTGGCTTTGTATTAGCTTTGGGTCAAGTGTGAACTCATATAACTTTCTATACGAGGTGGAATTGGTTTTAAAATAAGAACTTGACACTGAAGAAGTCCATAAATTTCTAAACAAGTCCAACAGAACTACTCGTAGTTATAATGGAAAATTGTTGGAAAATAATCGATTTGAGCTAGAAAACTTAAACTTTGTTCAAATGTCTTTCATAAACTGCTAAGATCGAATTGTTCTACAGTCCGTTAAATGTTATTGTTTAGTTCTCAAGAGTTATTATAGTTTATTTTCTTCTGTTTTTCTATTAATGAATTGTAGTTTTCAGAATCGAAATCTGTAGAATGATTAACGGTCGTCGATTCAATTGTCATTCCCACAAGGTGAAGACAAAAGCACTCTAATTTGAAGTGGACAGGCGTATAATTAATTTATTTGTAGCCATAACTTCCCTGTTTCTTTATTATTAAACTCGTGGCCAATTAAGCGACTTTTCAGCCAAAGTGTGCTAATTTTATGCAAAGTCATCGACGTGAGAAAAACTAAAGAAAAAATACAAATAAAAACTGTAAATTTGCTTTGAAAACAAAAAACTGAAAGCTAAACAAAAAGCAAAATCAAAAGCAACACAGCCGCAGATGCGGAAAAATTGGCCAAGATTGGACTGTGAGCGGGTCCAGTTTCTGGTAACTGAGGCGACCTGGAAGTGGATGTGGATGTTGATCTGGACTGGACGCACATGCGCGTAGGCTGACAGTCTGTCTATCTGTCCGTCTATCGGTCTGTCCGACTGTCCGACTGTCCGACTCTCTGCCTGACTGTCTGGCCGGGTGGCTTACATAAACCCACATGACGATACAATTTGTGTTGTTGCTGGTACAATTTTTGCCTCTTGTGTTGCGTTAATTTATAACATTAGCCCCAAAAATAAAGCGTAAAGAAAATTGTAAGAAAACTGAAGTCGCTTACGACATGCGCAGACTTGTGACGATCCACAGCACCACTTCAATGGCCAATTCAAGTGTGGGCCATTGGAACTGCAACAATCACGAGTCGCCTTCAGTGTTGCCAGAATTTCATTTTGAAGAGCCAAAAGTAGCTGATTTGCTGAGCAGTATCAGTAGTAAAAAGAGACACCTAAATAAAATGATGACAACTATTGATAACAATGCTAAATTAGCATTTAAAAGTAGTTAAACGTTTCATTCTAAAATTACTAATCTTTTGTATTACACACCTTATATATAATACATTAAACTATCTCAATACTTAATTTGTTTGCACCTATTATATGCTTGTCGGTTTCCGAAATAAACATATAATATTTGTTGATCGAAATGTAATTCAAACAATATTTCTTTTAAGTTCATATCTGAAGTTTATAAACATTTCTATAATTATGACGCAACGAATTCTAATATTTATATTTATTGAAATGCATTTTACATCATTATTAGAATATATATATTTATTGAAATGCATTTTACATCATATATTAGAATATTCCTATACTCGATTTGTTTTTTCGTAATATATTTTCCTGAGAAAAGTACCGAACAATTTTGTGAAAATAGCTAAATTTGTAGCATATATGTATAACTTCCTTAAATTGTCTAGCTTTAAAAGAGTTGAAATGGCAACACTGAACGGCTTGTAGCGAATTGAATGTTCGAAGTTGAAGCCGAAGTCGAAGCTGAACTAATCCAAGAGACGCGACTAGCTACCGGAAGCAATTCTCCAATTAATGCACTTGAGGAGACTTTTGCACCGAAAATAAATATGTAAATTTCAAATATTCGAATTTTGTTTTGGCCAAGTTAGATTCCGGCTTGAACCAGCTGTTTACTCGTTCGCACTGGTTGACAGTTAGCCGGTTTGGTTGCATGGTTGCATGGTTGTATCGTTGCATGGCAACTATGTGGCAACAACTATGGTAGATTCCTGGCTGACATCTCGCTCACTGACACTCACTGATCCTCGTATCTTTGCATCTACGGTATCTAATCAAAATCACAACCAGTAGCCATTGGTCTATAAGTTTGTATCTCACCTTTTGTCTTTCCTATTTTATTTTTGAACGAGTTCGAGTATCTCAAGTGTTTTTGTCGCAATTGAACTTTATGAGTTTGAGTTTCTTGTGTATTGCCCAAAAATAGCAGTTGCTGTTGATTTGTATCTCTTAGATACAAAACGAAACTATGCAGTCAAGTGCCCAAGTATTGCTCAAGTTTCCTGCTCCATCTCCAACCACTCGCCACTATCCGAGTGGATTGAGTTTTATCTTATTGCGGTTTACTCAATGCAAAAGAGGAATTTCACTTGCTCGCCGTCTGGCCACAAAAGTCTCTTTGATATTATTAACCAAATTTGAATAGAGTTGGCCATCTGCATAAATACTTCAGAACGCTGCCAGTAATGGATATTTAAATGATACAAACATTGCATAAAAGTAAATCAGCCAATGAGCTAATCATTTCCTACATTCCAATTTGAGAATTCTTTTTGGAATTGAAATAATGTTTTTAATTTGAGAAAATCATTTTTCAAGAACGAATATTATTATTTAACTTAAAATATATAAGATGAAGAACCTTGACAATAACTTAAAATAATAATGTGAAAAATAGTCTATAATGAATTCAGCAACAAAGTAGATCATTTTGGGAATTCTTTAAAATAATCATCATTTCGCAGGTTTAATCTTGTTGTATGTCAAATCTGCTGTCTTACTTGTTTTACCTTAAACCTTTCTGAAGCATGTATTTTTTTTTGAATCTGTTTAATCTTATTTTAAATAAACATGCATAATAAACGTAAATAATTCACCTTACATATTTGATATATTACCAGACGACTTTCGCTTTTGAATAGTCAAAGCACCGGCAAAATTAAAGAAAAAAACAAGAAAACAAGAAATAACAACAAAGTAACTGTCGTAACCAATGCCAGGTAGTTTCTAAGCCAAAGCATCGACCCATCGTTAAAACCCCAGCGATGACAAGCTGCATAAATTAAGAAACCAAAGAAATGCTATTTGCAAACTGAGCGAGAGAAAGAGACAAAGTTTTCGAGTTAGTTTCTTGTTCGTGGGTTCTACTAATCAGAAAACCGAAATCAAATTTCGCTTTTCGTTGGACTCGAAAGAGAAACCCGAGACTAATCGTATGGAACGCAGGTCACAAGACTAAATGAAATTTATTTGGGTAACCGAACCAAACCGATCCAACGTACTATGTACGATCGTAGCCGAATAAGTGAAATGATCATGGATCGCCTTGGCTTTCGGCAATCTTCGTTGTCGTCTTCTTCTTCCGCTGCTTCTGCTTCTGCTTCTTTCTCCTTCTCGTTTCTATTTGCCTTATTTGCATATGATTACTTAGTTTATTTATTTAGAAATTTCACAAAAAATAAAACCTCTAGATTGACGACCTCAGAAACCTGTGTAGATCCAAGCGGTTTGCTGTTGGAGTCCCATTGCCCATTGAAATGAAAGCGAAAATGATTCAAAATGTGTAGAAAGAAAGGTGGGGGCGTTGTATACGTGAGAGTACGTGAGAGGCCCTGCATATAAAACTACTGATATCATTTTGTTTATGGCTATGAAAGCGCATTCAATTCCAGACACCGACTGAGCTTGACCCTCTTTCTGTCAGTCGTTTATCGTTTTGCTTTATTATTGCTATTGTTATTGTCATTGTTTTTTCCCTCTCTCTCCCTCTTTTGCTGCGTTTTTTTTTTGTTTTCGTCATTTAACGCATTCGTCATTTGGCTTTTGTTATGGGCAAGGTTTCAGAAAATTATGTACCTACCAGAAATGTTTGCTTTGGCCAACAATTATTAGGCGACTTCTCAGTTAATTAGCGCTCTTTAGTTGATAACTTTGAGCATACAATGGGAAAATTATGGCCCATTAGAGTGCCGCAAACAACTGGCATTGAAAGACTTGAGATTTCAATGTAATTCGGAAACTTTAATACCTGTAGATACTTAAGCTTTAGAATGTTGAGATTATCTTGTTAGTTGGTGACCTCTTTAACACTGGGAATGTAGTACAAATAGAAATCGGATTCTCTTTCATCTTGATTCTTTCGGAATCTTTAGTTCTTATTCAAATCAAAACAATGCACACAGCTCTTCAAGTTGATCACACACAATAAGTCCGACCCGACCCCATTGGGTTCTTTTGGCAAAAAAAAAAAATAAAATAAAAAAAACTGAAACCTTTATGAAGTAAACTCCTCATTTCGCTAAACATTTGTGGGTCAACTATTGATATTATGATCACGTAGTTTTCTGTTTCTGTTTCTTTTATTTTATTTATTTTTTGCGAGAAATCGCCCCAAGTTAAGTCGTTTTCTGTTTGTTTTCTGAAATGGTATTTCAAGATTTATGACAACGTTGACGCTGCCAACAAAATGGCGCCGTTGTCGACGGGTCGACGCTGCATTCTTTTGAGTCGCAATGCATCCCGTTCATGCTCCCATTTGCCACCTGCGCGATTGCCTGCACTATTTTCGGTGATTCGCTGCTGTGGTGATGTGGCGCGCACATACACTGCAAAAAAAGAAGAACTTCTAAATACGAAGCTAGAATAACAATAACAATATATATTTTTACATTGAAATAAGACCATTGGAAGACCAAATAACTAACACTCAGAATATGTATCTGAAAATTGTAATTCTTAATATAAAATTTATCATTGTTACGGAAGTATAAATATGTCATATTTTATATGATAACAATATTTGTCTCGAGAATCGCCTCTCAGTTCTAAAACATAGCGCGGGTTCGAGTACCACACTTGTCATGTATATTATATATATTAAAGAAATATTTATGAAATACCAAGCCACAAAATAATGTATATCAAAATAACATAATAAACAAATAATAAATTTAAAATGCGTCATATATTTATTTGACTATTTAAAAACATTTATTCTTTTAATAACAACTTGAGTTTACTTTGTCTTTTTTCATGATCACGACCTATTATTGGACCAAACTTCGTAGTTCTAAGATCAACATCTTGTTTTTAGAACACTTTTTGTTCAGTGTACCTTTGGATATACACACATACATTCATACTTGACTCTGACGGTGCGTGGAGCGCTTTTCCGAGTTTATTTTTAAAATGCGACACGACGACAACAGCCGACAGCCGACAGACGACAATCGACAATCGACGCTCTCAATTTGGTTAGTTCTGGTTCTCGCACGGGGCAAGGGTAAATTGGTCGTATATGTTTTTTACTTATCCGACGCTGTTTGGGGTCCCAAAAACAAATTTGATGGCATCCTCATGTCGCCGTCATCATGTTTGAATATTTTTTCTGAATGAGCATCGCGTTGTGCCCGAAACTCTCGGCCCAGTGTCTCAGTGATTTGGATTTGAGGTTTCACCCCTTTCTCTCTGCTCATTGAAGAGCAGGCGGAGGCAAATATGATGTACTACATAGAGAAACAATGTGTTATTTTGTTATTATCGCTATAAATAGCAACTAAGGCGGCTGTGCAAGAACAATACAGGGTGTTACAAACATCAGAAACAAGGACATGATCGCTTATATCTAATTCTCGAACGTATCTCAATCATTATTACTCTTTAGAGCGTATCTTTGTATTTTATAGATAGTTTTTTTCCTACTCTTTCATCATGCTGCCGGTTATCAGGCGACACACCCTGTTTGCTATTTTAATTTTATTAAATCAATACACGCATTTCTTATATATTTTTATCTTTGTCTTGATTTCTAATTTTCTCATCTCTTTCACTCTGCGGCTGCCTTTGCACTGCGCTCTGCATTTGTATTGCATGCGATAGATATATAGATATATACAGATAGATAGGTATATACATATGTGGATAGAACTGTGTGCCTTTGTAGCTTTTGAATCTCTTCCGCTCTTGAAGAGACGGACTCTGGGGATGAGATATTGAACGTGGCAAAAAGTCGCCAACGTTTGACTTTTAGTAGCACGCGAATTTCTCAGCGCAATCAAAGCGAACCAACAAATTCACTGGTCAAAACAAAATCTACAGTGTGGCGAGCGGAATTACAAAACGAAATTATATGTTTATAATTCCCATATTGTTTGTAAAAATTATAATTAGTGAGTACGCGTCAGAATCGCAGGTCAACATTCAAAACACACAATTTGCGCAGCTTTCGTTATGTTTTTCTTCATATTCGCGGTGTGTGTGTATGTGTGTGTGTGTGTGTGTGTGTGTCTATGTTCTAAAAACAAAACGAGGCTGCATAACAATTAAAAATAATTATGTTGTATATAAAAAAGTAAAACAATAAAAATGTTGCTATGCCTCAACATGTGCGGCAAAGAACAAGGCAAAAATGTTCTGTTCAAATTTTAAATAGAGATCTGTAAAATTATAGCCGCTGTTTAGTTTCAATGTGTGTTTTTCTCAATTAATAACAAAAGCATTTTCAACAATAGCAATTGAAAGCTGTGCCTACTCACCACACAAATACACTGCACACTGTGTACATATATTTTATTTTGAATGTGCCTATACTACCAATAGAACTGTTTTTATATAAAGAAAACATACATACATATATGTGCGATATACACACACATGTGTAGTCAAAGTTTTTGTGTTGACCTTAAACATGCACGTGGAAATATTTATACTTGCATTTGTGTTTGTCGAAAGTATTTGTGTTTAATAATTCTAATGTCTAATGGCCATGCTTTGCTTAAGCCCGGTCTACGCTATTCTAAAAGTGTATAAAAGAGAGAGTGACTATAGAACAGGAAAATCTTCTTTTGGAATGTGCATTGAATGGAACTTTGTGCCATCTGGTTAAAAGGCAGCTCCAGATTTTAAACATACTCCTAATACTTATAGGAACTTTACTAAGTATTAGCAGAAAAACATTATCCCTTGTTATTATTTATTTTGTGATCTTTTAAATGTGAGGGTATTTCTATTATACGACAATACCTATTAACATATATATCAAACAAAATAAGAAAACAATATGTTTCTGGGTATTCTGAAAACCTATCTACTTTCTTTATGAATTTAATTTACTTTCTTTTGAGATCATCTCCAGTTCCGTAAAGTATATTTTTTAAAATTTCCCCTTTAGACTCCTTATTAGATTCACTATGAATTCTTTTTATATTTACTTTTTTCTGTATGCATATATTCAGGTTGAGATCGTGTTTGTTTGCCCTTTTGTCCCACCCACACTAAGTTCGCTTTAACAAGCCGTCAGCTCAGTTTAAGTCCAGTTAAGTCCAGTTTGGTTGAGCCATTTCTGTATACTTTAACTAATTAATTAAAATATTTAAAAATATAAGGCGTAGGTTGAAAACTGCGAAAAGGCGTCGTGGTTGCCATAAAAGCGATGCCAACAGGTGATATCAAAGCGACAATCTTCATATAGCAACCAAGAAATACCATATAAAGAGAATGTAAACAGATCATATATGCATACACGAGATAAATCAAGATAATTACTCCTATATAGTATCTATACGCATACATAATATTGGTCATACTCGTACCTTGTGTTGTGTTTGCTCGGTTACAATGCGATTGTCCGGCTAATGAACTTGCCATATGAATATGAAGCAATCAGGCAGTTGGACAAACCATAAAAAACAACAACAACAACAGAACAACAACAACAAATTATAACTCTATACATCTGCATATTTAGGGTATGTTTTCATTTTTGGCTTAATTAATAACAGTGCATAAAAGCCTTGCATGTATTTTGGCTATACAAGAGCAAATCATATGCATATGCAAATGCAAATGTATCTGTAACAGTATTTGTATCTGAAAAATGCTTTTACCATCATTTTCTGCACTTTGCCTATTGTTGGATGGATGGTCGAAGCCGGTGAAACTTCAGTTACTCAGTAGTTGGCAAATTAACTGCAGTCTGAGTGCAGTTGAGTCTCCTGCAGAGCCGAAACAGCAGGTTTTTGCTAATCAACCTGAGTAGGGCAGTCATACCAAGTACATATATACGTATGGTAAATATAAAATATACACAAGTACTCACAAGCACACACTGGAAATAAGACTTACTGCTTATATCAAGAAGCTTCATCTAATATATTTTTCCATTAAAAAATACTACTTTATGACCAAATTATTAAAACAGAGAATATTCATCTGAAAATCGCAGTTATTTAATTATTAAAACATTCAAGTTGTTGACTTAACTAATAAGAGCTTTTAAGAGCTTGTTCATAGTTGACATGTTTTCAAAACCAAAAGCTGTTTTCTAACCTTTAGCTCATTTTTTTATACCAAATTTTATAGTAAGGAGCTAAAAATCTTGATTTCAATCCCTTTTTTGTATCACTGCATGCATTTAACAAATTTTCAACTTGTTGATGTTAGATATAAATTCATAAATTTGCAAGCTTAAATATTAATTATTAAAAAGGTAGTCAATATTTTCCAGACTTTATCTCTAATTGACTTTAATGATAAGATAAGCAAGTTAAATATGCAAGCATTGAATAGTAATTACACGATTGGGTCACTTTATAAAGATTCTGTCACTTTATCATCTTCTTGATATCTTTGGAATTCCTACTGAGTCAACACTATTATTACTCACCTCTTATATTTGGTATGATAATCGATAATCCTTAACTGTGATTCAATATATAATTAATGCAAATGATGGTTACGAGATTGTTTTGCTTACAGTGTTTTACATAATTCTCAAAAAATTACACATATTATTAGATCGTCAATCACTGTGATCAATCACTACTTGCTGCAGATCTAGCAAAAAATTAAACACTATTTAAGTACCATTTTGTTAGGTGTTTTATGGTTTTTTCCCTTTTTTATAATTCTTTTTTCCAAACAAAACGTTGTCTCTGGTGTTTTTAATTTTGTTTATTGTTTTGTCTTTCAATGCTTTGAACGTGCTAAATTTGTACTTTGCACTTCATTTTTTTCCTTATACTTTTTTTTGGGTGATTATTATTCGAGTTAATGGCGACATCGAGTTGCAAAAAAGTCTTTAAATCTTCAAGTTGCCGAGCGGTTAGAGATTGCTGCTGTCGGATAGGAATGTCCGTCCACTCGCAGCTGTTTATAAATACATAAATAAATATATATAATTTTAGATATTTTTATGCTCTTATATATTTTTTACTGTGTGGACGAGAGCGTTGTAAAAGTATTTGTAAAAGAATATCGAACAAAAATAATTAAATAAACGGCATGGCAATTGCTAAGGCTTGTAGCTCTTAACTCTTTTGTGATGATTGCTTCCTGTATTGCAGAATTTTTAACATAAATATCGGTTTGTGAGAGCTTGGACTATTGTTGTTGCTGTTATAGCTGTTTGTTTTGCTGGCGTATTTCAGGTGAAATCGGGCATTCAACCAGCCAAGAAACTGCTGCCTATATTGTTTATATGTTCAAGTATACAAAGATACAAAGTATCTTTCGCAAATAGAGATACTCTGCTGTTCACACAAATTAGCAATTGGTAAAGCGTACCTGCTTACTGATTACACAGCACATCACATCACAGCACAGCACAGCACATCAAGCAATTAGCCAAGTTAAATACATAATGCATTTTGTCTGGGCTTCGACTCACGCCTCACACTTTAAAGACTCCATTGCTACCAATGTCCGGCTGTCTGGCTGTCTGATAGTCCGTCTCTCAGCCTGGTCCGGCTGCCACTGTGTACGTCTTAACTTGGCCACAAATGAGCCTCAAGATGCAGCCAAGCGCTCAGTCAGTCAGCCGAGTAACCACAGCAAATATTTAAAGCCGCACCGTGACCGATAAATCTGGAAAACGATGGCGAAAAATGATTACTTTGGATTGTGGCTGCTTTGTAAGTAGATTCCAATGGAATATTGTTTGAACTCTGAAAAGCTGAATTTTGGTAGCGTCAATTTGCAGTTGATCTAAGCAAGTTAAGGCTGCGATTACCGTTGAACGAGATAGCTTGTCTAATGTCGGTTTAAGAGTTTAATCGCAGCTCTTATAACCAATTTTCACATGCCCAGCAATTGGGTCAGTTTCTGAGCCGCTTGACAACAATCAAAGTATCTGCAACAAAACGTTGTCATGCATTGACAATGTTCAACGCTCAGTTCTCAGTTGAGTATATATATTGTATCTATATCTATATGTCTGCATATGTATGTATGGTATGTATCTTGCAACCGACTTAATGGCCTTTGAAGCAACTTGTTGTGTACTCGTTTGATGGCATTCTGAATTCGAATGCAAGTGGCAACAATGGAGCATTAAGTTGTTGGCATTCTAACATGATCTGGACGCTTCGATATTACAGTCTGTATTTTTCTTGTGAATATTGAGATTTTGAATTGATATAAGATCCAAAATTTGATCGCGTTCCGTTGCGAATCACTCTTAAATATCGCATTCACCCAGCATCTTCCAAGAAATCCAGCCCGAAACTGGCTAAATGCAAGTGGCTTATTGTCAGCACTGTCTTCGATAAGTTACCAACTTAGCCAGTGGCAAATCGACTTCAGCAATAGCTGCTGGCCTTGGTTACTGGTTTCTAAGCCGAGTTAAGTGTCTCGTTTCCAAAGTTTATACAGTTTGTACCTATGTGTGCGTGAGTATCTATAGTATGTGTGTATCCGTGCCTAATAGCAGAGATTGAAATGTCATTGTTGTCAGCTTATCGTTTGAATTAATGCCCAGCCGCAATATTCGCTTCTTGGCCACAATTTTCATAGTTTGCTTAATACTCTAATTTGATCTGTGCTCTGTTTTTCTTGACTTTTTACCCGCTGATACCTGTTGATCGTAGAATTCAAGTGTATTTGGTATTCGTTGCAATGTACCTAAAAGGAACGCTCTAAAGTATATATATTTATTTTAACGAATCGATGAATAATAATAATTTCCGTTTGTCTGTCGTTTGTTTTCTTATATCACTTTGAATCGATAAAAACTCTACCACACCCACTGTTTTCAAAATAAAATTCTCTGTCGACGCTGATCACTACGTTTTATAATTTTTCGCTATTCTGCTTAATTTCATAAAGATCCGTAACTATGGCCTGCAATAAATGGTATTGTATGGCATTTATAGATACAGTCAAAATAAATATTTCAGTTGAATACCGGGTATTAAATAGTCGGGCACTCGACTATGGCGTTATTGATTGTGTTTTTTTGTTGCTGTTTCTGTTGCTGTTACTCTTTATTGTGCTTTGACTATTACCTCAAAGTAAAGTTCTCTCTCTTCACATGTTTGTTCTGTTCCTGAAATGTATAAAATATATGATATAAAGTCTCTTACATCGTACCCTGCCAATTCACAGCTAATGTCTTAAGTCGTTTCAAACGCAAATTAACAACAACCACAACAAATCGAATGTCCGAAGATCTGGACGAACTGTTCCTATCGCCGATACCGGGTCCAACGCCCGTCGAGCTGCAGCAGTGCATCTTGTTTGGCTTCCGGAGGCGCCTCTATCCCAGCCAGATACTCGAGGAATGCCGCAGCGCGTTCGGTCCGTTTGCGCCGAGTGCGCAGTATGTGGCCAAATGGTACCAGAGATTTCAAGATGGCCTCTTTATCATTGATGAGCACGATGAGGATTGGTGTGCGGGCACGGGAGCGGGCGCGGGGAGTGGCCAAACGCCCACCACATGCAGTGATTATAATGACGATGACGACGACTATGAAAACGATAATGATAATGATAATGATAATGATAATGATAATGACAATGACAATGACACATTGCCACTTGTGTTGCGTGATGTGGGGCAGCATTGCGATGAGGATAGTTGTAGCTATGATGATTTTAAAGATGGTCATGATGATGATGATGGTGATGGTGATGGTGATGGTGATAAATATGATGATGATAATGATGGGCACATTATTAGTTATTGGCACGGCTACGGCTATTTGGGTGGCAAGCGCAGGTATGCAAGGATCTGCTCTAATCTTAAGTGATCTTGATCTCACCTTGAAAGGCGTTTTTTGACTAATTTCCATTTTTCTCCATATTTCTTCAACAGCGGAATGTCGATTAGCGGTCTGCCGCCATTGCCAAAATCTCTTAGCGGTTTCAATAAGCTGCTCGGCTCCGATTCGGGACTTTTTGAGTGATGTGGATGCACAGCAGGAACTGGAGGGCAACAACAACAACAACATCAACATCGCAACAAGGAGAACGTTTGTGGCAACAAATTAGCAAGCCAAAAAGTTAGTGATAACAGGAACAACAACAACAACAGCGATAAGCAGACATCTAAAGAGAATGCCAACGATAAATTAGAGTCCATAAAATCAACAACAACAACAGCAATAAAAGCGACAGCGACAGCAACAGCAGCAATAACAACGACAGCAGCAACGGTGACTTCCAATGCAAATGAAATCGACAATACAGCAGCAACAGCAACAACAACATCTGCAACAGCAACAACAGCTGCAGCAACAACAGCGACAACAACAACAGCAACAACTGTGACAAGCTCACCTGCTAAAATCAATGTAACGGGAAGCACTTTGGACGCGCAGATAGCGACGTTGCGAAAGGAAATGGTAAGTTGATTGCCCACCTGCAATTGGGGATACACTCAGTATACTCTACCATATAAAGGGTATATCAGACAGTTCTCAGAGGATTTAATTGGGATTAAATGAGTAGAAGATATCGACAGCTTTTTTTTCTTTGTTGTCCTCCGATTAATATACAATTCTTATTTAATTTAAAGTCTTTAATATATTTAAAATTTTAATTTAAATAGAAAGATGAATCAAAATAAATTAAATATAGAACCATGTCGTATGTCATTGTACAGCAAGTTCCTTACTCAATATTAACAATAATGTTAAAGGTTGAAGCGCTCTTTGAATGTTTATAGCTTTGGGAAAGGTGTCAATATGTTCGCATGATATTAGTATACGTTATTTTATTGAAAACGGGAAGCTGTTCAAACATTTTTGATGCATAGATTGATGATAAAAATATTTCGAGGTGTATTTCTTGTTATTTGATAACGAAAATAGGTTTAATAGTTTAATAGTTTAAATAATCATAGCAATAGTCATAATCGAACTAAATTAAACAAATTTGCGAAATGAACGTAATATTCTGATTAATTTAAAGAAAAAGAAGTTTTATCGCAGCTTTTGAGAATTCGCTAACGAGAATTTACACAATATTTATTATCTATATTTATTTTAATCTATTATTTTTATCTATTATTTTAATTTATTATTTTCAATTTGCTTAAGTTCCCTTTTAAGTAGTTCGGTCGCAAACATAATAATTTACTATTATTCAATTATGAAATATATTAAAACTTCTTATGTCGTTAACGAGCTTTATTTTCTTTGCTTTTCGGTTAGTTATAATAAATAGCCTCCCTTTATTCAAAGAAGTTGTCTATATGCTTATTCTAGTGACTTAATTTATGTGAAATTTGCTTAAATAAGTAAATTAAACAAGTTTCTGATGAAAATTACGCATTATGCTATGAATTCTTAGATTTATTTCTAGATATTAGCTTTTCTGTTGCAACACTGCAGGGTATTTAAATGCAGTCTACAACTCAGTATTTTCCAACTCTTCTTTTAATCATATGTTGGTTTTAAGCCACTTACTCCACACTTTCGGTTCGCGTCATTTGCATATGAAATGAAGCCAAGAAATTCTGTTACTCGTAGCTTCAAATCAAAGTGAAAATGCCACAACAACGGAAATGATTTGAGGCTCGCATTCAATGATAAATTCCATAAATGTATTGTACATACATACTTACATACATTATAAATATAAATTTAGATGTACGAGTATATTTGTATGTGCTGGCTGTCAGCACTTGAATTCGAAAAGCAATTTCACAAAATAAAATCTAATTGACTGTTGAATATTCTTCACAAGTCTATTGCACATTTATCATGGATGACTGTGTGTGTGTGTGTGTGTGTGTGTGTGTGTACTTGGAATCTTTTGTTAGTTCATTTTTCACGTGATAGTTAACAACAATATTGCATTTTGAACGCAGCTTTCTACAATTTTGTTCACTTCGACATGACTGATGACGATGACCATATGCCACATATAGAGGAGACAGGGCCGAAAAGCAATTGTAGACCAACCCAGATACGATTCTTCTTTTTTTGCACGTGATCTCGTCTTTTTGGTCAGCTGCAACTCAGTTTCTAACACATTTTGTGATTGTGAATGCGATCGACTTGCACTTCTATCTATGTAACAGGAGAAAAGAAAGTAAATCGTAAATCCCTCGATGTGAAAACAACTTTCGGCTCATGAATATTTCAGGGCATTAAATAAGCTCACCCGACTCTCAACTTTGACATTGTCGCCCATCTAAGCTGATATTAATGGCCATAAAGCATTCAAATGGTCAGCGCGTTGGGTCAACAAAGCGAAATGTAAATGCAGCTTTAATTCATTAAGTCAAATTGGCAAAGCAATTATCTTAGCATTTCAAAAGCCAAAATCTGCCCCCCTTCAGGTTGCCCCTCAGCGATGTGGCGGCCTTTGGCTTTACAGTTTTGTTTTTGTGACTCTTTTCGATGGGGATAGTGATGGGAACGGTAGGGGAGGGGGACAAGGGGACAGGGGAAGGAAAGAGCTGACATTTAGCCACGGTGTCAAACACTTTGTCAAAGTTGAATGCACAGGCTCCTCAAGAAATATATTCATTTGTCTGGGATGCGATCGGGGACGGGGAGGGGAACGGGAACGAGGTATTAATGGGCGGGAGGATCACTCTGATGAGCAAATGTCGTTTTAAGTCAGTTTTATAATTGCAATGCATCAACAATAAAATAGAAATTTAACTGACTGCAAGAGAAAAGCCAAACAGACGCTTTTCAAATACTCTCTGTCATTTGAGATACATTCTGTGGAACGAGAAAGATACTGGTTTTGAAATACCTTAATCAATTTAGAATGTGTCAGATCCTTAAGATAACATTCATGGGAATGTTTTAAAGCAAAATCTCATTTGAAATGCACGACAACATTCTGAAATTACCTCAAATAAAAGATGTGTGCGATATCACAACTGATTTAGATTCATAACAGACTATATATATTAGAAACAGTAATTTGTATCTGTAGCCACTTCAACACATCCGTTTGGCTAGTCAACATTTTTCGAATTGCAACTATTTAGCCAATGGAAATTCAGTTTATAGCCGATCACGATCACGATCACGATTTCAAATCGCACATGGCGTTAGCTTGTGAATTGTGACACGTTTTGAAGCTGCCACCTGACAGTTTGTTAATCGTAGTTTGGTCTATTCGACTGGGCCAACTGTTGATGTCTTGCTCTTGACCAAACCTCGGCGTCATCATCATAATCGATGTTGTCGTTGTCGTTGTCGTTGACAGTTGATTTGTAATTTGTGATGTGTTGTTGGTTTTCTTGTCGTTGCTGCAATTATATAAATTAAAATTTGTCTTCGATTGCGTAATAATTTCACATTCGTAATGCAACTGTGACTTGTTTTTAATTGCAATTCAATTGGACTTTTGGGGTTACACATTTGTTAGCCATTCGCCAACAAGCAACTAACTGAGGCTTGCCAATCCAACTCTAAGCTGGCCAAAACCTTTCACATTTTGTGCCTTGCTTTGGCGACCTTTTGCAAAGAACCTGTTTAATGCTCGCTTAGGCGTAGGTGTAAAACTAAAACAAAACTACAATTGTACCGTGCTGTGCTTTGGTGCAGTGGTACAGTGTTACAGTGGTGCAGTGTTACAGTGGTGCAGTGGTACAGTGGTACAGTGTCACACTGGCGCAGTGGTGCTTGACACCATGGGAAGAAATGCTGAATTTGTTGGTTTTCTAAATCTGAATACTCAACATGGAAAAACTATCTTTCTTTGAATTTTTAGTGCTTGAAGCTTAATCAAAATCAGTTGATTAACATTTGCCATCTGAGCTGAAAAGCGAAGCTCATTTCATTGTAACACGCAGCGCGAATTCAGTATGTTTTGTTGGCATTGTAAAATAAGGTGTGCTTAAAATGGATTGCTTACATCAATATTCAGCATTACAAAAAAATATTGGAACAACACAATTCATCACAAGGGTTTTGTTGAATATTATTAAAAAAAACTACCTAGAATATATAAACACTTGTTAAAGATGTTGAAGCTTTAAAAATATATTAATAAAAAAACAATTTTAAGTTAGGCTTTTTATTTACAAATTGAGGTTATTTCAATTTCAATTATTGTATTGATCGGAGATAAGACCGAAGTAAGAAACAAAAGGAAATTCTTTATTAGTCCAATTAATGTGCATATTAATTTTAATATATTAAAATGAAGAAAAACCTGATTGGAAGGGGGTGGGTTAACGGCGTTGTCCAATTAAAAAATAATAGAAACTTTTACATTAGTCTAATCAAAGTTCACGCCAAATTTCAGGACTCTAGCTTTTCATTTTGTGTTTACCCAATAATATTGCAATTCTTTCCATGGTGTTGTGACGTCGTGGTGCAATGTCTAGGAGCGGCCACGATTCGGCTCTATTTGTAGCTCCAAATACATCTAGACTTCTGACAAAGAGCATTTTATTGTTGCCGCAACAGATTTTGGCCTTTTTTGTGCTCTGTTTTTTGGGCGCCAAATTTGTTTGGCAAGTACATTAAGCATTTAAGCCATTTGGCAATTTGCATGCCGGTTGTGCAATAATTTTGCACATTTGCGGCTGACTTTGTCGCTTTTTGGTTTATTTTCGACAAGTTTTTTGGGTCATGCCTCATCTGTGGGCTGGGTTGCCATTTTAGATATCTGAAGCACATCTACCCCCACCCTCCCCGAACATCCCCATCCCCCTCGCATCCAGTTAAAAGCATTTATACCTGTTGCCAGTTACCTGTTGGCCGATTCAATTAAATTACAATCGCTGCTATGTGTCTTGTTACCAATTACGCTCCAGTTGTTGTTGTCGCTGCTGCTGTTTCTACTAATTTCACGCGCTCGAAGTCAATTCGAAGTTAAAGGCAAACGCCGGACCAACACCAACACCAACACAGACACCAACACAATCACCAACGCCAACGCTCGCCCAATGACACAGTAATTGGTCATTGTTTTTGCCCAGCTATTTGTGATACCCTACAATATACTGCGGTGCTGTTCACTTTCAATGATGCATGTTATCCAAGAGAATACATAGTATAAGTTTATATATATTGAGTCTTTTTCACTAATAGTAGTAATCCAAATTCGTAACCTAGGGTATTTCACCAATAAATCATTGCTCTTAAACTAATTCCGTTTGGAGTTGAGCATTTTTGTGTTTTTAGTACTAGCATGGACGAAAATTGTTGATCTTCTAATTCAATGAAATGAATCTTCAAAACAACATGAGTTTTGATACCAATCTCGTCCGGATCGAACTAAAAACGCTAAAATAATATGTTAATAATAAGATACAAATAAATTTTTCATCATTTTACATCAGTAATTCGATGCATACAAATATCTATTCTTGATCAGCATCAACAGCCAGTTTTGTCTGTCTTTCTGTATAAACATCTGAATATCAGACCCTATGAAAGATCTAGAGCTACCAATTTTGGTTTTAATACTCATTTGATGTTTTGTGCACATAATCTCTAACAACTTGGATAATATAAAAACTCCTCTCTGCTTGTTTTCTTAAAAAAACAATTATATATTTGGTTTATATTTTTAGCATGCATAAATCGCTGCTGAAATTCATCAGACGTTCTGTATACATTTTTCAGTGCTTATACATATAAATTTATGAATTACATTTATATTTTTTTTTATTAGTTATTTAATCAAATTTATACTTTAGCAATATAATAAATCGAGTGCTTTGTGATTTTTATTTTAATATATTTCTCTTAATGTTTTTTTTCCTTTTTTAATTTGAATTTCTATGATTACATTACAGTGATTTATTACAGTCAAGCATGCTATAAATTTAGTTTTTTCTACTTGATTGATACTAAGTTTTATGTTTAACTTTTATTAGTAATAGGGTATAAAACATGTCGTATTGCATGCCGTCAAATGGAAAAACATTTAAATTTACTCGTGTCGCCGGGCCTTAATTGGGGATTGAGGATTGGGGGATGCGGGCTTTGGGCTTGGGTTAGTTTTCCTTTGTTTTTGCAAATGTTGCGGTTCAATGATTAACGATTCAAGCTGTGAACTGTTGGTGGGTGTGTATCACACACACATAGCTCGGCGTGTGTGTGTATTTGTTGCAATTATGTTAGTTGGCCGCTTTGGCTTTCAATTGTTCAATTGTTGATCGGGCGGCAACGGCAAATCGTAAAGAAATTGATACCCTTCATAGGAATATGCGTAATCTATTTTTTTTTTATTTTTTTATTTTTTTTTATTTTTTTTTTTTATATTTTTTTTTTTTTTAATCTGTCGTTTGTTACTTTATTACTTATGTCTTTTTCATTCACCTAGTTCAATTATGAAAACTGAAAGTAAACATTTGCTGAAGGTTAGTGAGGCCGTTAATAATATTAGATCAGCTTTCAAAAATGCCAAAGACAAATAATTATGCAAGCTTCAAGCTATGCCAATTGGTCGAAATGATAAATGATAGTATAGTATTGCATACGTGTAAATGTTTTGTTTATGAGATTAGCCGGAAGTTCTCGAGACAGGCTATCCTATCAAAATATGCTCTGATCCAAAGAACAACTGCTCTTAAATCAGTTTGAGAATTTAGTAGTTCGAGTGGCGCTAGTGATTGCAGCTTGTCATGCAAAGTAATAGGCATGTTTGTCTAAATGCTCGATGGATTAATTATCATTTTGATTATCTGTTTCTTAGTTTTCTTCTTAGCACTGATTGATTTTTAGGCTTAGCCAAGATGTTTTCAAGCTTTCAATAGTTATGATCTTAAGACAATTGAACCATAAAAAAAATTATACAAGTGAAAGTGAATCACGCTAAACTTTTATTTTTAATTTTTTGTTGTTAAGATTATAATACATTCTTTTATTAAAAAATATATAAATTATGAACTAATAATTAAATTGACATTTTTATTTAGCAGTCGTAAAATAACATGATATTTTAAATCGAAAGTAAAACTTATTATTCAAGTTTTTAAAGAAAAGTGTAAAATAGTATTTGTTTTTCATTTATTAAAACATAATAATAATGATTTTTAAATTTAATAATATCGCTATAATTACAATATAAATAACACTTTTATTTGTTAATTATTATACTTGCAAAAAAAACTTTTTTAATTTAGTAACACAAATTCATGAGTTGCTTTATGATTTTTTAACGAATAATAAGAGATATTTTCATTTTGTATTGTAAAAGTCAACATTAAATTTATATTTTAAATTATTGTTTATTTTTTTTTAATTACAACTAGCCAGTTTTATTGGGTGTAGTTGGTCTTTGAAGAACCATGTGTATTCCGAATTAATGAGCCCCTGTCAAGAGGAAACTTTCTTGCCTCCACAGATTGCAACCAATTGTTGCAGTTGCTGTTGCAGTTGCTGTTGTCGCTAGTGTTGGGCCTTTGTTGCCGCTTAATGTGTGCAACGATGTAGATTAAGTAATAAACATTGGGGTAATACATAAAAACACTAACAGACATCCAGCAGGCAACAATGGGAGAAAATCAGGAGTAAAACTAATTAGCGCATGCGCAGCCATTAAGCCTGAGTCGGCGAATTGAGCCAACTAATTTACTATAGTGCGTCTTTGGGACTTTTTTTGTTTAGTGTTTTCTTTGCTAACTTCTCTGGCTTATGGCTGCAAATTAAATTTACGAACAAAAAGCAGCAGCTGGCACATTAGCCAAGCAGCTAACGAACAGACCAAACCCAGGGCCAGTTTGTGAGAAGAAGAAATGCATCAAGGCATGAAATGACTTTTTATGGCTTTCATAAAACGGCCTTGAACGCATTAGCTGTTGTTGGCTCTTCGACGTTCTTTCATTTATTTAATTTCTCGCTATTTTCTTTGCATTTTCCCTAGGCGAGAAACTCATATTCGTTCAGCATCTCATTAGTATCTTTGCAGATTTGACATATATGAATCCCAGCTGGCAGTTGCGACTATGACTGTCATTCTACCAGTCTGTAATTTATTAATTTGAATGCATTGCTAATTGATTTTTATTGTTTAATTCAACATTTATGAGTTGAGTTAAAGTTATTTTGGGAATGACGATGAATTCTCACCGTGTAATCGATCGTCAAAATACCATACACCTTTAACTAGTGATGTAAACAAATTTTTTTTAAATTTTATGATTAATTACAGTAATAAATGACCTATAAAAATGACTAAGTTGGTATCAAGCTTGAAAACTATACAAGAACCAAAGAATTTGTATTACTTATATTTGGATATGGAAACTAAATATTTGCAACTCAATCTATTATTTTCCGATATATCAACAACTCAATACTTATTTTTGTCGATTTTCTATTTTAAAATAATAATTTTATAATACGATCTGAAGTTTGGATTTTCATCAATCACTTCAAACTGTTAAAAGGAAAAAATAAATGCGTTTTGCCTTAAACTCATTCAGTTACTTGTACTTTAATTAATATTAGATCTTTAACTTATGAACTTTCATAGGCTTTTAGCCGACTTTACTTATTTAAGTAACGTCGATTGAGATCAGTCTGTGAAATAATTAATTATGTTAGATTTGTAGATAAAGTTTTATTAAATTTTAAAATAAACAAATAAAATTCGGTAATTTAAATTGTTATCTTTTAAACTTAGCCATCTTATTAAATGTTTAGAAAAATAATAATTTAAGAGAAAGTTTGATAATCTTACGAGTAAGCTTAGAATGTAATTGACTCTATAATATAGAAGGGAATTCACCAATTAATACTTCAACTATGATTGAAAGATTAATTGCTGAAAGTGTATTTAAGTAAATAGCCAATTTAGTATCAGTAACCCAATTAGTTTCACGAAGTGTGAAAATAAAATGTTATGTTTTGGAAATGTAAATAGAGAAACTAAAAAACTAACAAAAAAGTCATACAATTTTGGTCGGCATTCTGGTGATATAGGCTTCGGGAATACTTTTAAAAACCATTGACAGTGTTTGATTGAAATTATTTTTTATTTATTAATCGTTTTAAAAAATCTATAATTTAACAAATGTGCAGAACGGAGTCTTACTTTTTTTACAATCTTTCAATTAAGTTTACTGCTGTTTGTAATGATTTTTTTTATAATTAATTCTTAATTAATTTCTATTTTGTTGTTGTTTATGCTTTTATAGTAATCAATGATATGGTATTTGTTGTTCTTTAAAGAATTTTCTCGATAAGTTATGAAAGAGTTTGTAAAAGTTTACATATTAAATTAATATTTTGTTCTTTTGCCGTTTCCGTTGTTGTTTCTCCGGCTTCCGCTGATTTGTTGGTTGCCTATTATTTTGTTCTTGTTATTTTATTACTTCTCTTTTTACGGTTTGCGTCTTTTCGAAGTAACTGATGTCGTCATTTACCTGTATTTGTTGTGCACCTTTCTTTCAAAATTTACTTTCCGGTAGCGTTACTCACACAGTATTCTTCTGTGCTGGGGTCAACGCCACCTTCAACTGAGTTACCCCTCAGCTGTCTACATATATGTGTAGATGTGTGTGTTGTGTGTGTGGTGTGTGTGTGGCATGCATCATGCGAAAATCAGCGAATGGAACCAATGTCAGTCTCGGTTCAAGTCCGACTGCGATTATATCACACAGGCAAGTGTCCAGATCCATTTTGTGGCAACTTTTTGGAGGCAGTTGCCGCCGTTGTGGCATGCATAATTAATAACCACATGATTTGGACACTGACATTGGCACAGAGTCTGAATTGAAGCTTTCCACAGACGTTGGATGCAATGGGATTGACTCAGCTTTAACAACTGTCGTTGTTGTTGATGTTTTTGATGTTGTTGCCGTTGTAGCATTTGGTTGGTGTTGCGACTGTCATCGATCCCGCTAATGATCAATGCAGGCACCCGGTCGCCTATCAGACTGTCTAGCTGTCTGGCTGTCTGGCTGCCAGGCACCTGCAAAAATAAACTATAGGAGTTCTGGTCTATAAATAAAGCGTATTAATGTAAATGCCCTTTGCAGAATGAGGAATTGCCAGCCAGCCAAATGGGGAAGTTCTTTCAGATGTGTACAGAATTAGCAGGCAGAAGAAAACACATTCGATGTATCTATATACCATATATATGTGTGTAGAATTCGCATGTTGCATTCCTGCCCTTTCACACAGGAAGCTCTTGACAGCCACAAATAAAGGCAACAATAACAATAAAGAAAAATACAACAACTGAAAGCGAAAGTCTTGTACAAATTGCTTGAGAAATGTGCAACTATAAATTGTCACTGCATTGTTGTTATTATATCATTTTACGCTCAATAAATTTGTTAATAATTGTGCGACAAGTCTCTCAATTTTCAGTGTTGACTGTTGAGTGTTGATTGTTCGAGGCGACGTTAATTGAGGCAACAACCAAAAATGTTGGCCAGGAAACAGGTTGCAAACTGATTGCAGATATCTTGGCTTACATTCGACATCAGACATCAACAATTCGCTGTTGTCTTTGCTCCCTTGCAGAGGGTACTATCATTTTGTCGTGACGTGTAGAAGCATTTAAGAGTTCAAACTCCGTTAAGAATATATATTCTTGATCAGTACGACAATTTAGACATGCTCGTTTGTCTGTCTGATGTTATTCAGATTTATAGCTTATTTTAATGAAACTTGCTACAGATCGGGTTTTTACAGCGACATAACACATGTCGGACCCAGCCGGTTCAAATTACTATATCTTATATACTGTCTCATATAATTTATAACGCAGACAAACGCACAAATGTTGCATTTGATGTTAGCTTTCACATCCTGACATAATTTGGTTTATATTGGACTATTAAATATATCAGAAAGTAGATCATAAATATATATATTTAAGGTATTTATTTAACACTACAAACTATTTTACTGGGGAAGTCAAAAGTATTTACACAAACCTAAAGTAATATATATTCATCATTTAATTTACTTCAGGGACATTTTGTTATCAATAGAAAGGTCGTTGAAATTCTGTTTGAAATATACAAAATATTCCTTAACCAATTAAATACCATTAAAAACATTGCGTTACTGCGAAAATCTACTTTTGGACTTGTCTCCTAGGGCTTTCTTTTTTGAAGTGTATTAAATCTTCGGCGTTGTTTATCTAATCTCTATTTCTTGTTTTGGTTAGACTCGTAATCGTAATGTCTGACTAATGTATCGCAACTTAGCCAACTTCTTGTGCAGCTGAGTGTGAAATTCACTTTTAAATTTGTTTCTGTCTTCTTCGTCTTTTATTTTCTGTTTAACATAAAAGAAAAACAAATAATCATTTTCATTTTATTTGCCATCATTCGAAACGCTACAATAACTTTCGAGAGCAGCATAGACAGTTGGCTAGAAGAGTTAAGAACTGTTAAGAGTCGTATACTTGTATAAAACCAAGAATATCAAAATAAGTTTTGGGAATATTATATTTTAAAATATTTTACCAATAATAAATATTCGACGATATAGTAATATGATTAAATTTATTGTATATATAAAAGGGATTAATAAGAGTTTTTAAATTTATTCCGTACATTCCAATCCATCTTTGTCAAGTCTAGCTCTTTTGTAAAAGTAATTCATGTGTTTTTGTATCACATTGTGAAATATTTTCAAATTCATTTTTTACTTCCTCTTATTTTCTACGCCCCTGGTTGATAGCCTTGCTCTTTGGGGTATTCATATAATCCACGCTTTATGTAGCGCAGTGTAAACAATACGTCCGCAACCTGCTGCGATTTGCAACGGTTGTATTCGAGCAGTTATTTCTTTAAATGTTACTTTATTGTAGTGCCAGATTTATCAATGATTTCTGCCCATTATTTAACTTGATTTTTTCTCGCTTTTTTGACTAAATGCCAGCAATGCCAGCCGTGAATTCTATACAGTTGCAATATTGGCCTTTAGCTTGAAGTTTTGTTTACCGCTTACAAATTTATTTTGGCAACAGAAGTCGTAGAGCGAAGGTTCAGTTGGCTAATTGAAAAGCATAAAGTGCCAAGTGAGGGATACCAACAATAGGGGCAACTCTTTGGGGCAACTACACTTGTGGCTAATTATGTGCGAGTCACTGAAGCCAAGTTCCGTTTGGGGCTAGAAACATATCGAAATAAACGTCATGGCGCAATGAGCTTTTAATATAGTATACCATATGTTATGGTTATAATATGCAAATGGTATTGTGTTGTGTTGTGTTGTGGGTGCAACTTGCCACGTTCACGGGGTGTGTCACAGTCAGCACATTAAATATAAATACATAAATATCAAATATAAATAACTATTATAAATACATATATAATATATATATAAATGGATGTGGTATTGAGTGTATACAGCGGATCGAGATGAAAGCGTGTCTCGGCACGTAAAACTGACATAAAAAATTAATAAAAATTTAAAGCACATGGGGACAAATGCAATGCACAAGCTTCAAACAGCTCCATGACATGCAAAGTGGACACAATGCACCACGGATTGGGATTCGGTTCGAAATGGGGGATAATGGGGGAGGAGAAGGTGGCGAATCGACTGAAATTAAATGTTGCCCAGACCAATAAACAAACAAATAAACATTCGCTGAGCTTGCAATCAAAACAGAGTCAAGACAAAGTCTCATTGGAGCAGGAGCTTGCATCCAGTCTGCCAAGTGCCAAGTGAAAGTTCGACTGCAGCTTCAGCTCCAGCTCCAGCTTCGACACCAGCTCTGACTCCGACTCCAGCTCCAACTCCAAGTCCAGCTTCAGCCCGTGGCTTGGTTTGCGTTGACAGTTGCACACAAATTACAAAAATTAGCGCTCACATGCGACGCAGTAGATGCCTCCTTAATCTTTACAATCTGTCCCGGCAAAGCCTCCCCTCCTCCTTTTCCTCCTCCTCCTACTCCTCCTCCAAGTGCAACAGCAACTGCAGCTCTAGCTCTTCAACTACTATAAGATGCAATTGTCTTGCGATTTGGCTGAAGTTGTTAGTTTGGGTCGCGCTTGCGCTTCTGGGGCGCATTTGTGCAATTAGAAAATGGCAAATGCCAAATGGGGGCATGCAACAAGCGTACAACACGATATGGGGGCTAACATACACGAGTCTATAGATTAACATGCCCACAGCACAGCACTTCATATGCCCCGGGTTTCTTGGTCAGTTCAACCCAAAGCTGCATCAGTTTGCCAATATGTTGCAATGGAAATTTACTGATGCCCCAAACGCAAAGGCAACGGCAACCGCAACTACAACTGCAACTGCAACACTAAGCTATCCATTAGATAAATCACAGAGTTGTGGTGACAAATCTATGCAGATATTAGACAACACACCGATTGGTTCGTTTTTATACCAGTTACTTTTAAAACAATTACACGGAATGTGTGTAGCAGGAAGAAGGCGGTCCTATAAAGTATATATAAAATATAGTTTTTCACTTTAACGCATTAGTATAGAAGGAGACTCTTCTTCCTTTACTTCTTGTGATTAAATTTTATTAATTTCCAATTCGAAATTGTTTATTCTCCCTTTTCTGCAGTCCAGTTTGAAAAGTCGCAAATTATGGCTATTTTCTCTTCCTTTTCCAACATTCGTTTGTCGACGCAAACGAATTGTTTGTCGACCTATAGAAACCTTAATATCTTTTTTACTTCCTTATCCTACAGATACACTTCGTTGGTTCTCTGTATGTTTAAGATACTTTTGTATCTTACTGCTCTAAAAGGAGTTTCTTAATATTAACTTTAAATTAAATTAAGCATATATAATTTAACAACGTATTTAATACATTAGCTTTAGCTTGTCGAAAGAGAAGTTCATTTTCCAAAACTGATTTTTCAAATGCAACATATTTTGTGACATAAGCGAAGTGAAAACTTTGTATTGTTTATATCACAACAATATTTAATAGTCTTTATATGGGTATATTGCAGAGTCTTGAGATGTTCGCACTCATTTAAAAACTGTTTACTGTTGGAAAAAACTATCAACACCTTGAGCAGACAGATATTTTAATTTTAATGAGCTGTGCGTTGAGTTGAGGCCGCTGCTGCAGTCCCTGAAAAATAAAAACAGCCTGAAAACAGCATCTAAAACTGCAGTGTTGACTATAGAAATTGTTTCGGATCGTTGTCGGGAATATGGTACACATACATATGTTCATTTGTATATACATTTGTTTGTCTCTCTGACTGTTTTGTTTATTTTTCTGTGTTGCTTATCAATCAGTGCGGAATCAGACACAGAAATGTTGCGTAATTTTGCATTGCAGACAAAAAACTATGCAACTAAGCAACAACCAACAAAATTGTATAGACCATTTTATTTATGGCTCTGTAGCAGTTTTCGGCTACCGTTTTGGCCAGGCAACTTTTATGTTGTATCTGCAATTGTGGCTTGTTGTTGTTGTTGTTGTTGTTGTTCTTGTGGCAGCTGCGTGTGGATTTGAAACTCGTTGGAGATGCCTGCATTGGGGGAATATGTGTGTTTTAATGCCACTAGGCAACCATTTGAAAGCTGCAGACTCGCAGAAAAGAAAGAAACCTGATACGATATTAGTATAATAAACGTATCGATATATTATAGATAGTTATGACGATCCACAGGGCGTCTAAGCGGCGCCTCACAAAGGTGCGCTTTGCATATAAAATGCGATTGTCTATGGCTCAAACGGACTCCAAGCGATTCGATCGGATTTGCTTGACTTTGGACATACCAAAGCATCGCTTACTATTGGCAGCTACGAGGTAAATAACTTGCCACTTTATGAGTCCGTTAGATGAACGGTCTATAGGGATGTGAATAGAAGTACGAGTAGAAGCATCGAGTATCGTTGACATTTTATCGGAACGTACGTGCCGAGTTGTTGGTCTATAGTAGGGAATGAAGTCAAGTGGATTGCTTAGTGGCCAATGAATGGCGTCAAAAGGCAAACGAGTAAATAGCGAATTGCAATAAATATGCAACGTGTCTAAATATATGCTCACTCCTATATGAGTATAATGGGGAGGAGGCCGCCAAGTGGCAACAAATTCCAGAGTTGACAATGTTCTGGGCACGTCAAAATGTCGCCGACGACACTGTGTGTGTGTTGCACGTGTATCTGTATCTACAGCTGAGTATCTGAGTATCTGAGTATCTGTGTGTCTGTGTGTCTTTGTAGTATCTGTGAAGTTGGCGCTAAAGTTGAAAGGCGTGACTGTTTTGTCTTGTCGTCGACTTGCAATGCAAATGCCAAAATGTTGTTTGCTGCTTCAAAATCCACAACAAGAACAACAACAAAGTTGGCCAAATTAAGTTAAAGCAAGTACAACAACAACAACAACAACTAAAACAACAGCTGTTAAAGTGAATGTTGTTGCAAGTAGAACTGTGACAATGGCGTCAACATTTGGCCAGCTTATCTCTGGGGAGGCGCTTCCGCATTTGCAGCCATTCTCAGCGGTCACTAAAGTTCACGCTGCAACAACGCGTTGCAACGCACAAATGTTTGAAGTGCAGCCGACGACGCACAGTGGTCATTTTGATGAGCTTACTGAGAATTAATTCAATTTTAAAATATTTTCTGTTTAATTGATAACCGAAATAAATAATACTTTTACTTACATTATTTATTTTTTTTACAATATTTTGTAGTTTTAGTTGAACCTAAGTTAAAAGTTCTTAGCTGACACTTAATAAATAAATATATCTTCGAATGTTTCTGTGTGTTTGTAACGTCTTATCTAATCAGTTGAAATCTTTTTCAGTTTTCTTAACAAAGTCGTATTCTTTGATAATTGCAAGCATATAGTTGTATATATTTTAAAGTACTTAGTGTGTAAAATGACGTGCTTTTAAATGCACTTATAATTATAATGAAAAACTTGATTCAACTTGTGCGAAAAATTATTAATTGAGAAATATGGAAAATCAGTTGAATACCTTTTGTCTATTTTTGACTTATGCAACTTTTTTTTCGGAGATTTGACCAACTTTTTTGATGTCCTCATTCATTTATACACATTTAGTTTTATTATGCCAATCCCGTTAAACATCTTGCACATTAGTGTAAAGAATTTCCTATTTTATTAAAGTAAAATAAAATTCAAAATCATATTTAGAATAATACAGATGTTAAGAAATAGATTTTAAAATTGAATAGTACATTTTCGGAATTAAAATCTAAAGTTATGTGTCAGTTATTTTTCCGAGCTAATCAAGAGACCCACTGTGCGACGCCCCAAGGCATCCACCCCCCAACTTCCCGCATATTCCCTGATATGTCTCCCCTCTCTCTCTCTCTCTCTGTCTGTCCTTTTTAGCTGGCTAAAGATAGATGCTAGCTGTAGACATGCATAATGCATGCTTGCAACAACTTGGGCCGCATGTTGCCGTGTTGTCACTGGTTTATTGCCGTTGTCTGTCTGTGCATCCGCGAGATACACGTACTTTAAGGGTTTCTCTCTTGGCGCATTGTCGCGTTTATTACATACTACACAACTAATGTTCATAACAATATACATGTATACACATAGTTTTGTGTTGTTTTTAGCATTTCTAAGCGCTTGGGGCTAATTAAATTTTCAACATTATCGATTGCATTTTACGACACTCAAGCGAAAGTTGGTTGTTCTTTAGAGGCTAATGTCGCCATACTCATGTGTGCTGGGCTTAATTACACTCATGGCAGTAGCCACTGATTGCGGCGAGTGATCAACACAGACCCTACATCTTGCTGCCGCGTGCCACCTGCCCCTGCCACCTGCCCCTGCCACCTGCTTGTCGCCTGTCGCACAAAAACCTCAAGAACATTCGCTTTAAAAACTCATTAATGCGATTTTTGTGGCACAGTCAACATTGAGATGCTCAGTTCTCTCCATCCACATCCACATCTCCGTCCCCATCTCTGTCTCTTGGCCAAATGACTTGCAATTTACGATCTAATACTTATGTCTTTTCATCTGTGAAGTTCATGGTGCTTACTTTTAAACACAACACTTGTGCAGTATTATTTATAAATAACTGTGACACATCCTCAAAAGGTTTCAACAAGCTGCTTGAACTGTAAACTATTCTTTAGACATCACATAACTCATTAAATCAAAAAAAAAAAGACTAAAATTTAAGTTCTTTACAATACGATGGGAGAAGATTGAGTAATTATTTTAACAAACATTAGTATTTGATCTGCAATAAAATATTGTAAACTATGATTGCATGAGTAATTTTTATAATCATTTTAAAGATTATTGAAATAGTAAAATTCTTTTCAAAGGGACAATAAGTGTTTACTTCAAGAGATCCGGTATAATAAACTGTTTATAGTATCCAAATGTATAAATTTTGAAATAATTTTTAAGACCTACTCGTAAAACAGCAATAATTATTGTAAAATTAAAACTCTTCAGAATTAAAAGGGGACAAAAAGCGTTTATTTAAACAAATATTGTTATGAGATCATAATAAAATTTAAACTCTTCAGAATTAAAAGGGGACAAAAAGCGTTTATTTAAACAAATATTGTTATGAGATCCGCAGTAATAAACTTTACAGTTTCTATTTGTATAAATTTACTCAAAAGATTCAATAATAGTTATTCTTAAATTCATGATCTTTAGAATACAACGAGGAAAATTGAGCCATTTTAAAAATTTCAATATTAAATCTGATTTAAAACTTAACAAACTGTAGCTTAGTAAATGCATTTCGGAATCAAAGCTATAACTACATTTATTGCAGCACATTTATTGCCCCCGTCACAGTTTTTCAATGTCGGACAGAGATAACGCCAAATTAGTTAGTAAACAAATAAGCAAACAAGTTGAGTGTTTTGTTAATTACAAAGTAGAGACAAAAAACAAGATGCCGGACTGACATTGAACGAGTAGCAGCTTACAACTAGCACAACTCATCGCATGCCATCTTAACAGGTAAAATGATGCAAGATTCAGTATTACGCATACGCCAGGTGGTCACAAAGTTCACGCTGTGAAACTAGGCATAACTCTATATCAGATTTTATACCGTGCCATAACAGTACCTTGAGCGTGCTTTTAATGTTCCTATTGCGGTTCTGATTTTGCAATATTTCATCATTACGACGATGCGAAGCCAGAGAACTAACTTCGTTTCTCAGGTAACGAGTAGCAGTAAAGCCGGCGACTGTTTGTCTTCCGCAAACAGATTTAAGTTGTGTCTTGTGCTGTGTTCTTTCTATTCCAATATTGCTTTTAAACTTTGTTCCATTTTACATATTCGCTGGGGATTTACCTTCGATTGTTGGAGACACGTGGGTGGCCATGTAATGCGGAAATATCTATCAGCCTTTAAATGTATTCTCGAATCTTGTGGGCGTGTAAACTGTGCCAGTGACAGAGACGGTTCCACCGCCATTGGAGGATGTTTCAAATGTGGGTGTCAATCGCTAAACCTGCTACACTTGTCGGCTCTGTTCCTAATGCCAATTAAGCGTTAATTAACCTACATGCCGATTGTAATTGTGCTAATACAACTGCATGCAAATTAGACTGACCAAATTGGACATATGTTGATTTGTTCTTAAAAGCAATATAATTGCAATACTTATAACTTTGGGAAATTGTTAAGCGCTACAGCAAGAAGTGAATAGATGAATAGATTTACTTACACATATAGCAGTGATGTTATAATTATATCATTCAGTTGATGATTGTATTGATTAAATTTTATATTTGCAAATATTTCAATTGTATTTAAGGTTTGGAAATATTTCTTTTCTTTAGCCTTAAAATAAACTTTCAGAACTTAGCTTGAGATAATGAACTGAATTTAATTTAGTCAAATAGCATCGGAAGAACTATTAAGTTTCTGTAGCCCAGCTATTTCACATTTGAAGCAAACATTCATTTTAAGAAAAGGGTCCGGTTCGAGATGTAGATAAAAAAGGAAGAATATTAAAACAAATAATAATGGAAAGTTAAGGAAATAAACAAATGATAGATTGAAAATTAGTAGTAGGAAGACAACAAACGAAATCCACTTATTGCCATAATGTGCATTTAAGTATAACAATAGTGATCTATTGGGAGTTTAATTTATAGATTAACCGCCTCGAGAGTAATGCGTGGGGTGGTTGGAAGTTGGTTGGCAGTCTTGAATATGTCAGGATTAAATCCAGTTGACCAGTTCGCCACTTGGCCAGTTGGCAGCTGCGGCAGCTACAGATCTTGGATATCAGATTGCCAGTGAGATGGCGTCTGTCCGTGTTAGCCAGCCCAGGCTGAGATTGTGTGAGTAGGCGGGGCGGACTGGGTCGGATCGAGGGGGTGTGGTGTAGAGGGGTGGGTGGGGGGTGAGCGTTGCAGTTTTCGAGCGGATTTGCTTAATGCCGCTATGCGGCAGCGGTGCAGAAAGTTGTGCTGCTTTTCTTTTTACACACAAGATATTATGCGGCGATATTAATTGACAAATGAGATTTTTCCTTCCGACTCGACAGCGACCGGGGAACTTTCATTTTGACCACAAGCACAAGCACAAGCATCTTGTTGTCAGCTCGACTCAAACTCAAACTCAAACTCAAACTCAGACTCCAGCTCAAACTGAAGCTCAAGCCCACGAAATGCAGGCCAAGGCAATATGCATATCGTATGTATCCCGTATCTGTGGCTTTATGTATACTTAGATGGATCGTTCAAGCTCCCAACTGCAGCTGTAGCTGGAGTCAAAGACTGAGCTGCTGTTTAGCTGTTTGACTGTTGGCTGTTTGGGTTAACGCCAACTGTCTGGCGCTATCAAAAGCGCCGCGAACTCTTGTCAAGTTACTTAATGCCATAAATGCGGTTGGCAAATTCAAATGCACGACGTACGCTCTCTGTATGCAGTATGTATGTGGCCAGGAGACAAGCTAGGTTAAAACCCTGTCTGAAAGTTCCCCTCCTGTCCCTCAATCATGCGTCGCGTCATCTTGACGGGCCGCTGAACTGTTAAATGTCAGGCCAAGATAGCAGCCGGCAGATTGATGAACGCTGTCATGGCATAAATATGCATCGGAGAAATGCAAAAAGAATGGAAAAATCAAAACCAAATATAGATTGCTTATTGTATTACTATACGCGAGTAGTATGCGGAAATACTCTTTCCAGTTGTGATAACTACTTATAATATAGGGAAGTTATGTCAATTTATATCACCGAAAGAAGAAGAATAAAAGATTAAGAACCAATCATATTTGATTTTTATCTTTAAAAATACTGAAACTCATAAAAGCCCATAAACAATTGCAATAATATAAGAATCAAAATGGAAACCTGTTGAAGATATTTTGATTTGCAAAACATATAATGTGATTTTTATATGATAAAGATGAGTATGGGATATAATGCTTTTTTACTTATGTCTAATGAATTCATTAAATCGTTGTTAGACTCATTTTGTATTCTTATATTTAGGGAATATCCTCATATTATAATTATGACATGTCAAGATTCAAATCATGGATAGTATTTCGCAGAATGTTATTTTTGCTCAGCTAAGGATTATATACATTTTTTTTTACAAGTGGCATTATTAATATTAATTTGTCAAAAAAACTATTACTTTTGGTTGGTATCTTGATTCCTGTAAATTTGTGGATATATTAGTAATATTTTGACTATTGAAACACACCGATAAAAAGACGATTTCTTAAATGAAGAATATCGGATAATTTTCAAAAATCCACAACTTTTATTCTAGAGGTTTTTTCATTTTTTAAAAAATGTAGTTATTCAACGCTCTTTATTTTCGTATTGTACTGATCTATAATAGAAGTTTACATGTAATATGCGTAAAGGTTCTAAATTTTAAAGTAGGAGAAAAACATCTTATCATCAGCAATAATTAAATGGAATATATACTCTGCATGGTTTTCTTTCCAAAATTTAGTTTTGGAATTGATAATTTTCTTCAAATGTTGATGCGATCTACGAAAGTCAAGAGTGCCAGTTTGGGATTCTACTTTATGTCTATAGCAGTCGAACGGAAAACCTTTCTATCGATTTGGAATTGTGGGAGTGCCTCTATAAGCAGTCGCAGTCTCAATCTCAATCTCAGTCTCGGTGTCTGTTAGCTTTAGTTGCTGTGTGGCGCTGTCAATCAAGCCAATTTAAAGCACTACAACAAAAACTAGCAACAAAAGTCAGTCGGTTAGTCAGTTGGTGAGTTGGCGAGTTGGTTGGGGCTCTTGGCTTGCCTTGAGTTTTGAAAGTTGCAGTGGCATGGGGCAGTTGTGTGTGTGTGTGTATGTGTGTGTGTGTGTGTGTATTGGTGGCCACGTCAAGAATATAAACCTGTTGCATATTAATTATATGTGGAATAATTTAATGTATCTAATATATGGTATATTGTTTGGTTTCTTTGTAGTACGGTTTGCGTCAATTGGATCTCTCATTGCTGTCACAATTGTGGGCGCTAAACGACTCCATACAGGAGTTTCGCACGATGATCGAGGAGCAGGATGACGAGGAGGAGGATGAGGATGGTGAATTGGATGAGCAGGGCAATCGGAGGCATTCGCCGACACCCTCGTCCTATGATTCGGTCAGCTCCGAAGGCGGCGCCGAAGCGGATCTTGTCATGCAGGCCAAGGCGAAGCGTCTGGGCACCATACCAAAGGTAATCACGACGCAGCCGAAGCAACAGCAGCAGCAGCAGCAGCAACTCAAGTTAGACATGAAGCCGGTGGCAAGGATGCGAAGTGCACCGCCACCACCACCGCCTGCCGCTTTGATGTGCGTGGCACGAAAGTCGGCGGCACCACCACGACCCACATGATGTTACCTAACCGACTTCCTCGCCGGAGTCAGGATGGTCATGTGCAAGGCGATTGTGAGCGAAGTGCCGCCGCCGTCGACGACGCCGCCAGAGACGACGTCATCGTTGGGCAGCATTTGAGCATTTGAGCATTTGAGCATTGGAAGCTGGAACTAGAGCCGGATGTGGACCTCGAACTGGAGCTGAAACTGGCAGAAGGCGTTGGAAGTTGATCGGATAACGAATGTTGTGTTGGCAACTCGAAGTGTGGCATGCACCATCCCTAGACAGTTAACATTAACGATAATTGACAAACATTATTCGACAATTTAATATCGAATATCGATTAGGGATAATCTATCTACTATATTTAACAACGCATACATACATATGCTACTTTTTTAGTCCTAAGCCGAATAGCCTTTAAGTTTAGCAGTCCTTTGTGTGATCTTCAGTTGTAAGTTTGTTGTAAATTGTTCTTCTGTTGCCCCCGTCCCCCCTCTTCCCCTGCTACTGTCTGGGGCTATTTTGGGGATTTTTTGTTAAAGGCATGATGGGTTCAGCTACATTTAACAATGCATATTACCTTCAGATGTTTATCATTTGGTTTAAAATACTATATTTTCTGTTTTATGATTATAATAAAATCAACAAAATTCAATCTGAACTCTCTCTCTCTCTCCTCTCTCTCTCTCTCTCACTGTCTCTATCTCGCTTTACAACCTACTGACAGATATTTATAACTTAAAATCTCTACCTAACGCTAACAATAATTATATTATAATGACTATAATGTTGCTGTAGGCTTAAGCTAAGAACTGCACTATAGTACTTGTATATAGAGCTGTCACTGAACAACCTGCGCTATAACTCTCCTTGGCTTTGCTGCAACTACCTGCAACACTATAGAATGTCTAACGAGAAGCGAAAATAAAAGAAATCCAAACGAAGCACCTGCATTTGCGTTTATTCAATTTCTATTTCAGCTTCCCAAGTTCATCCCAATCTTAGGCAATGCTGAAGCCGTCCAAGCCAACCTTGATGCATTTAAAATCATAGGCCAGGATCTGGTTAACATTTAAATTGCTGTAGAAACTCGGACAGATGCTTAGGTTCGTCAAGCCAGACATTTTGGTGGTCATCTTGAGGCACAATGCCAGAGGTGTGATGTCCGATATTACCGGCAGGCAGAAACTAGGCGGAGTCTTCGTGTCGAGGGTGAACTTGCTCACCGAGTTGCCGTCCAAAGTAACAGTGACATCCACCGAGGCCTTGAGCAGATTTATTTTGAATGTCACACAGACTTAAATGAGAGAAGCACGTTTAAAACTTGACCAATATTCTACTAGTTGTGCCTTGTAATTTACCCGTTTTGGCCAAGTTCATTGCGTTCACCACAGCACTTTGGCAGCAGGAGCAGGACATGGTCAGCGAGCAGTTGCACTTCGACTGAAACGAGACGAGTCCCTTATCGACATTACCCGAGGCAGCCTGGACTACGGACGATCCGTAGAGACAGGCTAATGTGGCCAGCAGTAAGGCGAATGAAGGCCATTTCCTGACCAGGCTTACATTCGTGGGTAGTACCATAGATGAAGCTAAATAAAAATTAATTCCCAACTATGTGAAGCTCCAGTCACAGCAGGTGTCACTATACTAATTGCTGAGCAACTCAGGAAACCAACTCACAGACTAAACTCTTCCATCGCAGTTAATATAATCTCATGTGTGATTTGAAAATTAAATTAAATGTATTAAATGGATCATTTATTCCTATAATCATAACATGTTCAAGGGTAATCAAGCACGTCTTACAGCTGCCGGAGAGTCGCACACTTAATGCCTGAAAGTATGCAATGAATATACCGGATAAATTTATATGCATAGCCCGCAAAGTATGCAATGGAATATCGAATATCTTTTACTAGTCTCTCTATTCTATAAAGAAGTTTTCTGCTGCTCCTCCTCTTCCTCCGGGCATCAAAAAATAGGCGAGCGAGCGAAACGCGTAATTAGATTATAACAGTAATAGATAAATATAAAATATACACTATGTGGGTTATTTGTATAAGACAAGACTCTGGCAGGCAGATCTATTGCCAATTGAGAGCGAGGTCAACCTGACCCTACATTTGTCCGCCTGAAACTGGATCATATAGCCAATCTTGAGTACTCCTACAGGGATTTTGACGATTTTGTTGTGTGCCACGCGATACTTACTAAACGAGTTGTATCACTAATCCTGTACGTGTATATGGTAACCTTGGTATCTAGGGAATGTTTGATTCTGCAAGACATTGAATATTTCGTAGAATAACTATGATTTTTATATTTTCAATCGGGGATGCTCCAGAACTACAAATAAACCAAAAACCAACTAACTCCAGTATTTAATGACTTTTAATTTTAAATTGAAACTAATCTATCGAAAAGTCAAATTATATAAACGTGGTAAGTATTTCAATAATGAATTTCAACTTTTCAATACCTTTGGAAATACCTTAAATTTAAAATTTGTGCTTTAACTGTTTTTTTTTATTGTTTCGATAAGGATGAAACGCAAACTTGTGACTAGCAATTTACTTAAAAAAAAACTTTATATTACTTATATTACAAATGCTCAAAAGATCTGACTCAGATCTTGTCAGAGATGGACTGAAAATTGTCACTGCACGGTATTATTGGCTCTACAATTTCCAACTAGGATAGTAAAACTGTGCAAACTGAATCTAGGATGAAGCCTAGTTTCTCTTGGGATACGCATTTTACTTTTAAGTAACATACATACCGACTTTAGAAATACCCTTTATAGAAGATTGGTTGCTTTTCAAAATAAAACGACTATGATTTTTATATGTTTTTTAAAGTTTATTTACACATATACAGAAATATTAAAGAAATAAATGAAGAGAAAATTATAAATAGGTAAATGGCAAAACTTATAGGATTCTGTTGCATAACATGGATTACAAGGATACGTAACAAATGCGGAAATATTCAAATCAATGCTTAAGCCCAATACGACTCAGGTGAATTGGAATATTTGGAATTTGCCTTAGAAAACCTCATCAGGATCACCATTGGATTGATCGGCCTTTTGCCTGGCCTTAGCCAGTTTGGCAGACAGCTCAGACGATCGAATGGTTTTGTACTGCAATGAAATTGAAATAATAGAAAAACATTTGTCAGCTGAAGAGAGTCGGATACATGCAACGAATGGCGAATGCTCTTACCTCACAGAAGTTCTTCTGGAGCACAATCTGGGAAATGAGGCGGCGACTCTCCCGCTGGCCAAAGTAGCTCTCGATGGTGTGGGGCGAGAGGGCAAAGATTTCCTCCCCGCTGAGCGTGTGCAGTCGCTTGATGATGCTGTCGGAGAAGCCCTTGCCGCGCAGCCATTCCTCGACCTCCCTGGGCTTTGAGTTTTGGTTGATGTATATCTCAGGAGTCTTCAGAATTTCGAGGTCCCTGCGTCGCTGTCTCTGCTGCAGCATGACTCGCAGCTCATCGTTCACATTGTCCTGCATTAGATAGGCCTCATCATCGGCGTCGCAGTCATTGCGAGCCCGCATTGCTGATCCCATCCACATAATATTTTAGTTGATTTATCTGACTGTACACTCAACTGCTATAGAGACTCACCTGCAAGTGTTCCAGCTGCTGCCATGTTGCGCTTCAGGGTGCCACTTGGAGTGTCGGTTGGTGTCTGGCTCTCACTTGGCGGCATCGGAGGGGGAACGGGCACATTGGGCATTGAGTAGGATCGGGGCATATTCTTGGCCGCTCCAACCGGCTGTTGGGACTCGCGATCTGGGGCCGGTACATACATTGCCATCGTGTTGCGATAAAGCGGATTGTTGGGATCGTTTGCCTCTCCGTTCTCAAATGACACCGATGCCAGGGAGTCCGTGTCACGAGCCTTGCGGTTCGCGGCAGGATCGAAATTGTAGGGAACCAGCACTGTATGTGGTACGTAGCCAATGTTTCCATACGAATTTCGAGCCTTCCACCAGTTTCGCGAGTCGTCAATTATCTGGATTTGTGATTGTAAATAAAGCAATGCTCATAAATCTCAATGTGGATGATGAGGTCAGCTTACCTCTAAGTATTCGCCCTTAGTCACGTTCAGTTCCTTATCATTGGTGGCCTGTTTGCTATATGTCACCTCGGCGATGTTCACATTGCGGCTCTGAAGGCGATTTAGCCAAGTGCTGTTGAGAGCTGGACTCAACGGTACCGGAGTGGACAAGGGTGTTGGGGTCTTCTTGATAACAGGTGCTAGGTACGGCACCTCCTCGTCGACAATCCAGTCGGGTGACCAGTCGTCATAAAAGATGGGATGGTACGATCCAACGTGATCTTTAAACTGATCCTTTGGCACATTCCAATTGGGGCCAAGACTCTGCCAAAGGTCTCTCTCATTGGAGTCCAGTGTTCCATTTAGAAATCCAACTGTTTCCCTACGCAGCAGAGGATTCACAACACTCTCCGGCAAATGTGCGCCCTCGTATATATCATTGCAGACATTCACAATCGTCGCCAGGGAGACGAACACATTGTGGACGGGATTGACGCCCTTTGTTGAAATGGTTCTGCAGTTTCACCGCATAATTGAGGGCCAGTTTGATCTTGGCCAGAATGTCATAGAACTCGCTCTCGATGGGCGGACGTGATCGAAGCACTAGGAGACCTTCTCCATGAGGATTGTGTTGATTCTTACGTGACTGCAGCTCGTGCAGAGCCTCCGATGCATACTGTAATCTTGCAATGAAGCGTTCAATATCCTCGCTAAATTTCACATAAATTAAGGAAATGCGTGAGTTAATGATGATTATGTAATCAGTACTTACTAAGTAAAAGGGTAGGTTGTAGTCGTTACAATGTAGTTATCAGGAAAATGGAGGCATCTCCGAAATATATGTATATACCTATTACTTAATACTAAATGTTATTCTAGATTTCTATAAACCCCACGAAGGTCAAGATTGTTTGAAATTTTAATTTTAGATTTCATTTTTTTCTACACTTTTCTTCATAGTCAGATTGGGAGGGAGAAAGGTAAATATAAGATGGATATTCTACATTGGTTTAACTAACGTCCATGCCAAATTTCAAGTCTCTGCCATTACGTTTAGATTAACTCTAAACCGGGATTGTTTCCTAAATGGTCAATTTGAAAAATAAAAGTATACTTACAAACAGTGATTGATCACCTGGACATCTCGATCGGATTGTTCGCGATCTTGTGCATTCTTCTCGGCGGCAATCTCGGCAACAGCCGCTGCAATACCAAATTGATCCTTGGCCTGATGATTGCCAGGACGCTCCGGCTTGGGCAGACGAATAGGAGTCTTATTGCGGTCCACAGTCACTGGGGAACCGCTGCTCAGCTGTCGCAGATCCTCCACCAAATGTACCGAATTCACATCTGTCACCTAAAGGCAAATGTGAGTTTTCCAGCAATGATAATGACAATATGAATTTTACCTGGAAAATATGCATTTCGGTGTTGCCCAAGGAGATGCCCGGCACAGTGAATATCAATATATTATTATATGTCTCCAAGGGATCATCGCTGATAAAGGCCGTTGGCTCCGTTATCAGGCTGCCGGGAAAGTTTTCAATTTCCTTCATGTCCTTATCGAGCATGACAAGCCATTGGCCATTGAAGCACATGTACATCTTATGTGGCCAAATGCCACCCGTCTTATCTAGTTCAATGAGCAATTTCATTTTCTCCTTTGGCTGTTTTGATTCCACCTCATTCTTCAATTTGAACGTGGCCAAGTGATCCAAGGCATATGTTGGCTTATTGTCATCATTATCACTGGAATGAGCTCCATTCTCATACCCGTTTCGGAGCATACTGCTATAAGAAAGTCACAAGTAATGTAGATATGTTACCCATAAAGAATTCGAGAATATATAGTATTTGTATGCAAACCCAATTAAAAAGAAATCGCGACCATATTATCTATAATCTACTTGATAGTGCCACCGAACACTTTCAGCTTCTACGTGGAGAATATCAATACAAACACTAGGACTGTGGGATACTGTTATCCATATATATAAATGAAGTTGGATCTACTTACCAGACTCTAGTACAATGCCATTACATTGAAATTTAAAAACATGGTTCTACCTCATTATTAATTTATTTAATTTCAATTTCTCTCTTTAATTTTATAAATATAATATAATAGATTATTATGACCGATTTGATCAACCATATTATTATATAGAAACAATATTAAATTCAGGGACAATATTTATAAGAAATGGATTGAGCTTTAACAGGATTTAACAAGTCTGCGTGCAACAGAAAGTTTATAAAAGTGGAATATACATTTTTTAAATATTACATGAATGCAAAGTATCTGTGATCCACACTCTTTCTTCCATAGTATTTATATTTATAAAACCGGTCAACTAAATTGAGCTACAGCTTGCAAAATAACAGGGTTCGAATCCTAAATAAAATATCTGTTAAGCACCTGATCCGTTAAATCTTCTGAAGAAGTATGTAGAGCGGTCATAGTAATAATTAATAAAAAAAAAAAATTAAAAGGATAATCCAACGATGGGAGTGTTGTATGCCGAATCTGACAAATCTAAAAGGTTTTTTGAAATCCGAAAATATTCACCTACGCGTAACCAAAACGTGTCGGAAGTATTTTAAAGTCCTGTTACTTGGCTTGACCATGATGTGATTAAAGTTCAAGTACAACTGACTAAATTTAGAGCGTTATCTCTTTGCGCGTTCGAATTATAATTGAAAGTATTTCAATTAACGAAAAATGTATCGGCAACATAGATAATATAAGTAGTTAGATTGCATATGAAGATGTGATGCATAAGTATACCATATACTCAGATTATGTATATAAAAGAGTAAAGTTTGCTCAATACACCTGTGTGATTGGAATTGTATGTGTATGTGTGTGTGTGTGTGTGTATGTGGTGCTGATTAGATAAGCGCAATTTAGCGCCTGCCTTCTGCCTTTGTTTTTGCACCTTACTACACTGCCAATGCCGGACTCGGACCCGCAGCCGGAGCCGGAGCCAAAACCGTTTTCCCGCTATCGCTTTTGGTAGGAAATTCTTGGCAAATGAAGCAATCACTTTTAAAGGCGAGTTACATAAACCACCAATTAAAGGTCAATCAGCACATTTTTGGTCCGTGATTGCGGGTAAGTTGTTTATTCTATTCTTGTTCATAGATTCTTTTTGATGACATGACATCATAATCATAATCATCATTATTATCACTAAAATACACATACACATGTGATAATATAATATCTATATAGTATTTATAGGTGTGTCGCGGCGTTATCTTAGCTTAGCTGATCTTGATTTATTTCCTTTAGCAAACGAGATAGGCTTTCTCGAACATATGTATTGCTTCTAATACTCGTACTACACGTAGTACACGGATTGATGAGCAATCTTTTACCTTATACGAGATATTCACCCACTGCGCTGCTCTGGCGAAAACTTTAACTCTCGACACGCCGCGAATCAGATTTGAACTAACTGCCAATGGCAATGGGATATGGGACGGTATCAGTTATCAGTTATCAGATATCAGTTATCAGTTGGCTCTCCGACGACACCGTCTATTAATTGATTGCTCGAAATTGTTTCGGTTCAATCTTATCTGGGGCTTTCGTACGCAAAAGGTTTTTTATCTACGTTTGCGTTTGTTTTCATTTCCAGTATTATTTCTGATTCTGTTTGGTCTGTTTCCCATTTATTCAGTTCTGCCCCTGTCATCGAGAAATACACATATGTACATCTATGTGTAAAACAAACAGCTTAGACCACATTTTATTACCACATTCCAAATGTGACTAACTAAATTCCACTCGCGAACCATTTCAGACATTGATAGTTGGTTAGACGGAGCTCAACAAGGATTAAGACCATAAACAAACAAACTATAGAAACTATAGAACTGATTATCTATTCATTTACATAATTAATAGAAATCAGCGCATAACAAGACAAATTTGCAATCAAATATATATGCAAATCAAATAAAAATATTGTCATAATTATTCTAAACGATCATTAGATACTCATCATAAACATATAATTTATAAGCAAATTTAATTACGATATATATTGTAGATCAATGATAATTTCAAAGTTTGCTATCCTGCTATAAGTTACTTAAATTTATAAAATCATCGTTTTTATTTATCGAAACGAAAGAACAACTTAATATTTTTTACTGATACCATACAATTTGTTTGGAAACATTTAGAATATTACGCATTTTCCTATAACAGCTAAACAATTCATTAAACTGAAACAATTTCTTGATTTTCGAGTGTCTAATTCTTAACATCCTTTATTAAGATTTAAGTCTAATTCACATATTACTCAGACTCACAGTTGTAATCTGAGAAAATATTAAATTCATTTCATATTCATTAGCAAAAGTCAGAACTATCGGGTCATGAAGAGGAATATGGCTTAATCACGTAAAACACCCACTTCAAATAAACAATTAGCGACACCTGACATATAATATATAATATATACGTTTACACATTGATATTGTGATATTTGTGCTTATTAATATATGATAGTTATAATTATGACTTAAGTTTGTTCACATTTTGTAGTTGTGTTGAATTATCAGCCTGTATTCCATAGGTGGCTGAGTAAATAGGTTCTTCAATGAAGATTAGGAGCATGGAATAAATTCGAAAAGTCGTCTTGCAATTAACTGGCGTTATTCGTAGCGCTCCACATCTCTCTGTTCTGTCCGTCATTGGCGAGTTATGCCACATTCTTACAATTTACCAACCGATTGCTGCGAATGAAAGTGTCAAATCAATCATTATATATATATGTAAAAGTAAATATACCATATAATTAGTTTTTGGCCCGCTTATCACATGGGTCCTTAAGTTTATATTATAAGTATATCAACTTTTATACCGTGTCGTGACTCATAGATAGCAAGTGTTCTGGCCATGTGAGTTGATGTTTCCGACACTGTAGCTGACACTCACCTGTTGGACTGCAATCGGAAGATATTTTCGGGCACTGCAATTATATCTGAATTCAAGCACAAAAGCTTGCTTCCGTTCATGGACCGATAGGGGTCCAAAACGGAGCCTTGAGATGGGGACACACGCTGCTGATGGCGCTCATGGATTCTGGAGAACTGCTCAGCTACAAGCATGAAGGAAAAGGTCTTTAAAGAAATCTCTGCTGGCAATTACAATGAATCTTACACAGAATACAGCCAAAGGTGGGTCCGACAGTTCCGTTAACAATGCGCTCCGAAATACCTCCGATTATAAGATCCACATCTGTCCATCTGTTTCTGTACACATTCTTTAGCTTGTCCAAGATCTTATGGGTTAAATATAAGTAGATATAAAAGTTACAGTTCTCTTATCTTTCAGCCTCAACTTAAATGTTTTTATCATTTATTTTATTTGTTGAGTTCAAACAGATATTCAAAATTAATTAATATTAATGAAATATTGTAGTTTTTAACTTTAACTTAAATGCAATTAGTCGTATATATTTTAATTGTTAACTTACATTTATTTTATTTAAATTAAAATTAATTAATATTAATGAAATATTGTAGTTTTTAACTTTAACTTAAATGCAATTACTCGTATATATTTTAATTGTTAACTTACATTTATTTTATTTACATTTATATTTTACTTATTGATAAATAAACTTACCTCCTTTGGAATATACGTCTCGAAATCGGACCAACCAGTTACTCTTCTCGAGCTGCACGTCTCCAAATACTTATAGTACGGCTGGAGTCCATGATCGCGACCTCTTTGTATGTCAAATGCCAAGACATCGGCGTGATCAGGTTTCGTGTTTTCGTGCCACACAATCTGCAAGAAATTTTGAGAATAAATCATTCCATACCAAATCAAATCCAATTATTTTAATAGTATTACAGGATGAAGAACTCGCTACTTACGGCGCCCACATAGGAGGCATCCATTTTCCTGGCGCGCTCATGGAGCAGACTCTGCAGGATCTCGTTCAGTTTATTGGATGTGTACTGTATTTGGGGTGTGTATAGCTCATTCTTGAGCTCAAAGAGATTCGTCAGTGGCAGAACGTTGCTGCAGCAATTATTGAATTAGCAATTTGGGAAAGAGAATGTGCGGATTGTCTTACTTGTTTGAGGCAACTTCGTTGCCCCTGGCCAAGTTGTGGAGTACATTTGGAAGCATTGAGAAATAGAATCGAATGGCGGCGACTCCGAACTCATTGGACACCTCGGGATGCTGTTCTCCAGCGGTGCTCGGTGGAGTGGCCAACACCTGAGCGGCTAAGTCTGCGCCCAACACCTCCGGAAGCCATTCATTCATGATTACCCGTCGATAGATGTCGATGTTGACAGTCTTTGCAGCCTGGAATAGCTGCTCATCACTCCAATTCTTGTTCCGTGCCAACAGCTCAGCGGCAATCCGATTGTGATTCCTCATGAAGATGGTGTACACCAGAATGGAGAGGGGATTGCTATTAACCCGGGAGTCGCCAGCAACAAAGCAATTGGTGGCATTGTCGCTGCTGTCCCATGCACAAAACCTGTGTCCATCATTGTCCGAGGTTAAGGGCAACAGATTCCCAGTCGATGTGGACTTCAAGGTGCCTTTCGTCAGCGTGCGCATTTTACGCTGAGCGGCATCTGTGAAGCCATAAAGCTGCGACAGATCCAGGATGCCAGTGGCTTGGTTCAGCTGTGATTGAGATTGATTGGTAAATATGTAAATAGAAGTAATCGATCGATCAACGCCAGCCACACCCACCTGCTCAGCTGCCCCAAAGTTGCACCTTTTACCCACAGCAAGGGCGCTGCGAACATAGTTCAGGCAATTGGGAAACCCGTATTTATCCTTGGACAGAATTGGGGCACACGACGGATGATGGAAGCGCGGTTGCAAGTTGTTTTGATTGCGGTTGCAACACTCGATTGGAGATCCATTGCCTGAATAAAAATTACTGGTTCTTAGCAGCATCTCTTGGACAATTAAGGGAGACACTTACTCATTGACTGGGAGACGGTCTTGCTGAGATCGTGTTCAACGAACTGCGCAAGCTGCACCAAGACCAAGTTCAAGTTGCGACTGTCATCGTTGTGACTCCTGGCTCGAGTCTTCTCGGCGGCTTCATTCTCACGATCATAGAGAGCCATGCTGATAGACCAAGCTGGTGTCAGCTCATCCTCTCCGTACATCTGAAAACGATGATGATTAATTGACTCATTACATTCATTCATTCATTCATTCAATACGTTGCATTCAAACAGACCTCGTGGAAACCATTCTTGTAGTTTTGGGACATCAGACGCCTAAATGCGTGATGTCCGTCCCGCTGACTATGCAACAACCTGTGGCACTCGGATTGCAGTGTGGTCCCCTCAGGCAGCGGCTTCGTCTCCAGGTAGGTGCGACACTCATCCCCACTGACCCCCCGCGGGTCACACTTGCTGTTGTAGATGAAGAGACTCGCCTTCAGCATTTTCAGGGCAATGTCACTGTCCAGCTTGGACTTTTCATTTGGGAGCGTGTCCAGCAGTTGGGCATGGGAGAGACTGCCATTCTGGACAGTGATGTCTGACCTTAAGAGATTATCCTCCAGCCTACATCGATTTTAAATTGGAATCATTCAATTTGTAATTGCCAAATTAGAAAGTGTACCTTTTTTGTCTGTTGATTGAATCGATTCCCGATGTTACGAAGTCCTTCCATTGAGCCGGCGATATTCCATTAAAATATGTCTTCACATCATTGCTTACAGTTATGTGAGCTGAATAAAATAGTAAGCAATTAAATTGTTTTTTAAACTGTTTGCTTCTTAACTGTCTTCATTTATCCGAATTCGATTTAGATTCTATCTATCTAGATTGAAAATCTATCTTTATTGGAGCTTTTCCCCATAAAATGGGAAACTGAAAATTTACATTTCGCTCAAATGCTACATGACTGGTAAAAAACAGTTAAAAAACAACATTTCTAAAAAAAGCATTTAAGTTTTCAATTTAGTACCACCTTGTTGTAAAAATAAGAATATGTGTTTTAAGCTCACGAAGTAAACGATCGATTTATTTAATTAACTGAATGGGTTTAGAGTAAATGCTTTAAATGATATAAGAACCAACTTTTGAGCGTTGGGGTTCTAAGCTATCTATGTTTAAAAATAGTTTAAATATAATTTTGTTCAACCCTTACAAATATTACATAAAAATGCAATAAACAATGATTAGATGAAAATAGGCAAAGCGTTCACCTGTCGAAATACATTTTATAAGAACTTAGTATCAGACAGATATATAAAATATGCTTATATACTTACATATATATTAACGCATCTAGGAAATATTCCACAAATTAATAGATAGGAACACTTGAATTAATCTAATAAACGATGCTCACACTAGTTGGAAAATGATGATCATGAAATTGTAAAAAATACAATTCTGGTAAACTTTAAATATACTTATACTGCCACTACTATTAAAATAAATATATTTGAGCTGCCATATGTAATTGAAAGTATTCAAAAAAATTACACATGGTTGACAATTGGTCTACTTAATAACATGTAATTAGCATTGTTTAACTGCATCCCAACATATTACATTACAAACAAATCATACTTACATTGCGAAAAATCAAACTTTAGAGCATCAAGGGAATCGGGTGCTGACGCCACTATGACGATAGCGAACATCCAGAGGTAAACACATTGCCACATGATGAAATGTGATTCACCAAATATTCGAGTATTCGAAATCAATAGTCTATCCGTCTTTAAACATAAATATACGGATAACTGATGGCGATCTTCTGACCCTTAACGATTGATAAGAAGTTGAATTGCGATTCAACAAGACTTAACATAACCGAAAGCCGCTCGATGTCTATGATCCGACGAATCAAATACAACTGAGTTCTTTGTGCATCTCATCAAAATGCTCAGCTGAGCTTCGACTCTGTCATTATCAACGAAATGAGCTCAGTTAAAGCCGGGCAGGGGCAGAGCGAGAGAGAGAGAAAGAGACACATTAAAGATCGATTGAATTGAGACTTTCGAATACTCTACGCACTTATATAAGTTTACATATTATTGTTTTTTAACTGATAGTGATATATTCGTACATATTTAGATTAATTGAACGTCGTTATCAATAACATCAGCTTATTAAATCTGTTGTTTTGCTTTGGAATAAAAGACTACAAATTTGGGGAAATTCAAGCTAGGATCTTGAATTATTTTAAGACTGAATAGCTTAAATTAGGTTTAATTCCTTCATTAGCAATTAAAATATGTATGTATTTACTTTGGATGTTATTTATAACATTATCCCTAAATTAACATATAACATCTGTTCTGGATTTAGTTAGTTTCATTTTCTAACATTCCGTGAGAAATAAAAATGTAAATTTTGTTGAAATACTATTTGAGCGAATATAAAAGGGTATTCAAACGTCTAAGCGGAACATCCAATCTGCGTTTAAAACGCACATGATGTTTTTCTTTGTTATGGGAGTACAAAAGTATTTCTGTCCATAATATATGTAGGTTTATAAATCGTCACATCTGGATATATACGTACATATGTGGTTTACGTGCTTTGACAAAAATATTACATCTTCTTGCATACATATTCTACATTCATACATACATAAGCCAAATTATCATCAAGATTTGTTCTTTGTGTTCACCGCAGGAATATTCTGTAGGTGGGACTTTAAAAGACATCTGACAAAATGAGCGATATCATATCTCAGGTTATTTATAATTGATGATATTCATATTCACCTTATTTAAAAAAAAAAATGCTAATTAAATATTTAAAGCATTTACTCATTAAATCAGAACAGTAACAATTTCGCTTATAAATAAATGTAAAACTCTACATTTAAAAAACTTTAGCGTAATGAATTAATTTATTCGTTTTTACTTTATTGGATCGCCAAAATTCAATGCCTCAATGTCAACGCAATAAATGTAATAAATACAATTTATACGAGATTCGTAAATACTATTTGAAAAACTTCAGTTGGTCGTTAGCACTAAAAATCTAATGAACCTGCTTAAGTGACTCTACCTAAGTAGATTCATCCTTACAGTAAAAAACGACTGGCCAAAATGGAAAATTTTGGCAGAATAATAACTTTAATTAATCTAAATAAAATACTTTCAATTCCTATAAAGACCATTGACTATATTACTGCTTTGAGCCTTTTGACCCTTTTGTGGAAAGTTTTAAATTTAAATATGTATTTCAGAAATTCAAGTCTTAAGTTCTCATTGGGAATTGTGCGAGTAGACTTTTTGTAACCCGCTGTTGCCAGCTTAGCTAATATATAGCTAGTTCTGACTATTTTCAAAATTGTTTTGCTGGAAAATTTTAAAATTGCTATAAGCAGCAATTTTGGCTACTTTAGATATATTTCTGCTCTATTCTGCTGATAATATTATTGATACAACATTGCAAAAAACTTATTTAGATGCTTTAACTTAAGAAACAGATCTTAAAAAAGTTGGTGGCTCGAGAGTGGAAATAGTTTTTGCCCAAAAGGTTTCTATCCTGTTAAAAATGTAGTCAATCTTCAAAATATTACCAAGAATACTTAAAAATTTTGGTAAATTTTTGAATTTTGAAATATTTTGCAAATTTTTGTTAGAATTTTGTATTTTTTTAAATAAAATCAAATTTAGATTTTTCGGCTTTAACCAAACTATTAGTTTATTCAAAATTTATTGCATTTTAAAATCTGCAATAGCAATTAGCTCCTCACTTAACAATATCTTAATCTACAAACAGCGACCAATTTAAAGTTGTTATTTTTTTCGCAATAATTTGCGCTAAAAAAGTTGACTGGTATTTTTTTTGAAAGTCGGTAACACTCTAAGTAGTATTTGGGTTATCTAGTTCAATTTAGCGTCGCGAACTAAATCAGTCAATTAGTTCATTTTAATTGGTCAGTTGTCATACTATTTGGTTCTATCACTTAGTGGTTCTATTCAGTTGTCATGACTCATGAACAATAAATCTAAGTTTTTCAGTTGCCTATGTGAATGGGTTTCAACAGTTTCTTGATATGGTGAGATGTGAAATTCACTTTAAGTTAATTAGAATGTTGGATGAAAAATATTTCTTACTTTCAGAATTAATTTTTTGAATTTTTTTTAATCTAATTGTACTTCTGCAAGCTATCAAATATATGTGAACAAAGTTATATGAAAATTAGCCAACTTGCAAAATTATCATCATATTAAATGACTGAATTAGTTCACTAGTTCATTTCAAACCCGTTCACTTGAAGTTTTTCAGAACGAAACGAACCAACTCTCGTAAGAACGTTTTGCCGATTTATCGTGTTTGGTGTATACAATATTAGTGAAAACGCAAATCTGCAACTAAAATATATTAAAAACGCATAATCACAAAAGAACTCTCAATAGAAATGCCTTCACTAGATGCAGACGTGTCCAATGATCAATTCAACAATGAACAATCGAAGCCAATGTCTGGTCCAATCATTGGCATCATTTACCCGCCTCCGGAAGTTAGAAGTATATTATTGCAAAAAACTACAAAACAATTATTTATTTGAAAGGCGAAAGCTCTTTATATACTCAATGAACATTCTTTTACCCGACAGATATTGTGGACAAGACCGCCAGCTTTGTGGCACGTAATGGACCAGAGTTTGAAGCACGCATCCGGCAAAACGAGCTGGGCAATCCAAAGTTTAACTTTTTAAACGGAGGCGATCCCTATCATGCCTATTACAGACACAAGGTTAATGAGTTTCGCGAAGGGAATGGCAAGTATTATTTTATAATTTATTTACTAATTCTGCAATTAATGATTATTTAATTAAAACAGATGCCGGCATTACCGCAGTGACCGGTCTTAAGCAGTTGGCAGTGACCAGTGCAGCCCAGCAGCGGCAACAGGAGCTGTTAAAGCAGGTTGTGGAACAGCAGTTTGTACCGAAAGAACCTCCAGTAGAGTTTGAATTCATTGCTGATCCTCCCTCAATAGCTGCAATGGACTTGTAAGTTAAGTCAGAGCTGTGATAACGAATGTTACTTTGATTTTTGTTTTTCAGAGATATTGTCAAGCTAACTGCTCAGTTTGTAGCCAGAAATGGACGACAGTTTCTTACTAATCTAATGAGCCGGGAACAGAGGAATTTCCAATTTGATTTTCTACGGCCACAGCACTCGCTCTTTCAATACTTTACAAAACTATTGGAGCAGTATACCAAAGTACTCATTCCTCCAAAGGATCTGATTGGGAAGCTACGTTATGAAAGCGCTCCTGGCCGCGCTAGCATGGTTCAAGTGTTGGAACAGGTTAAATATCGAGCTAATTGGCAACGGCACCAGGAAGCTCAACGTCGCCGCGAAGAGGAAAAAATTGAACGTGAACGTGTGGCCTACGCACAAATTGATTGGCATGATTTTGTTGTGGTGGAGACGGTGGACTATCAACCATTTGAGAGCGGCAACTTTCCACCACCAACCAATCCCGATGAGGTTGGCGCTCGTGTGCTAATGGAAGAGCGCCTTTTGGAGGAGGAAGGTGATATCGAAATGCAAATTGAGTCGGACGATGAGGACGACGTTCAATTGGCAAGTCACCTGGACAGTGGGGTGAAGCTTTCGCAAATGGAGAACCGTGTAGGCATTCAAATGAAGAACGCTACGGCTTATGGTCAACCTGTGAATGCCAAACGCGATAACACACAGGTACAGGATATGGACGAGGCATCCAGTGATGAGGAGACGCCAACGACAAAGATGCAGCCAAGTGTAGCGCCCATGCTGCCGCCCACTCATGACAAGGTTGTGGTTAAAAAATATGATCCAAAAGCTACCCAACCGAAACCCGCGCCAGTCGCGACTGACGAATATCTCATATCTCCAATTACGGGCGAGAAAATCCCAGCTTCCAAGGTGTCTGAGCATATGCGCATTGGTCTTCTGGATCCACGCTGGGTGGAACAACGTGACAAGCATACCGTCGAAAAAATCAACCAAGACAATGTATTTGCTGCTGGAACTGCAATCGAGGCTAGCTTAAAACAACTGGCGGAGCGACGTACAGATATTTTTGGTGTGGGCGACGAGGAAACTGTCATAGGCAAGAAGCTTGGTGAGGAGGAGACTAAGAAGGATGATCGTGTCACGTGGGATGGCCACACTTCCAGTGTAGAAGCGGCTACACGGGCAGCACGTGCTAATATTACGCTTGAAGATCAAATCCATCAAATACACAAAGTGAAGGGTCTGCTGCACGATGAGGAGAAGGAAAAAATTGGACCCAAGCCAGTGGGAAACAAAGCGACGCTGTCAGCTCCTCCGCAGCCATCCTCATCTAAGAACCAACATAGTAATCATCCACATAACCAGTCGCAGCACCACCAGGGTGGAGGTGGTGGACATCATCATGCACCTCAACACCATCATCATCAATCGCAGCAACCGCAGTCGTCCCTCCATCAACATCATCAACACCAGCAGCAGCAACAGTCGCAACATAATATGCCACAGTCTGCCAATCCTGTGATGATGATGCAGAGACCTCCCATGATGCGTAAGTAACACATTATAATATTGTAACACATTATTACATTTTACCAAAAATTAATTTATTCAACACTTAGCAACACCATTTGGTAGTGGGCCTGGTGGTTACATGAACATGCCGTCTGGCAGCGGTCCACCGCAGATTTCTCCAGCTCCACCAGTTGAGCTGATACCTATAGAAGATGAGCCGCCTACTAAGAAGATGCGCTCCGAAGATAATCTAGTGCCCGAGGCTGAATTTATATCATTGCATAAGGTAAATTAGATTAATTTATTCCATACAACTCGTAGTATTACATTCTTTTTTATTACATTTTCAGAGCCCTGTAACCATTCAAGTACAAATTCCGAACACGGACAAATCCGAATGGAAGCTGAATGGCCAGATGATTGCCGTCACCCTGGAGCTTACCGATCCTATTGCCAACCTCAAGGCAAAGTTGCAGGACGAGACGGGCATGCCACCTGCAAAGCAAAAAATATTCTACGAGGTAAGCAATGCTTGTCTTCCTAAAGATCTCTAATACTAGCTCAATTTTTTCAGGGCATGTTTTTCAAAGACAGCAACACTATGGCCTTTTATAACCTGCTCAGCGGCACAACAGTGCATCTGCAAGTCAAGGAGCGCGGTGGACGCAAGAAGTAAGACCCTCATTTTAAAAGAAACTTCAGCATATAATTTGTAAAAGTTTTTATTTGTGAATGCTTTTGCAATCGTTCGTAATAAAAAAGTCAATCACAGCGTAATTTTGTTAATTGCACTTTAGAGTTACATCATCATTATCTGTGTATAATAATGAGAGTGTGGAATGCGGTAACAGGATTAAGATGTTAAATAATTGTACATTTGTGGAATGTGTAAGTAATATTACGGAGGGTTTCAGACATTAGCTTATTGCGTTTATTAGCTTTCTAATATTGACGCCATGTCCCGATATCGTTGGAGCATTGGGACATATATTGAGTCACTATCCTTATTCGGTTCGCAAACGAGATTTAAAAGGTTTGGCGTCAGGCTTAGGATGTAGTCGCGGTAGCTCTTAATATCATTCGTCTTATTTTCATTAATATAGCATGCATACGCAGCTCGATAAGCAGCGCCTACGAGTGCAGCCTCACTCTCAGTCTACAAGTAAACAATAGACGGTCAGCATTGTATGGATGATGATCTATCTTCCACACCTACCTGTTGGTAAACGGGTGCATTGAACACATCAGCAATCACTTGAAGAATGGATTTGTTGACTGAGGCACCGCCTGTGGCAAGGATTTTAGACTCGCTCCCAAAGAGAAAGCCCATGTCCTCTGCAATGGCTCGATGATGCAGCATTTGTCCCTCGATCAAGGCACGAATCTCAATTTGAGGGGAGCTAAATCTGAAGATAAAAACATAAAAACATTAATGAGGGATATCTCTCTCTCTCAAGGGAAATACTCACTTGATTATGCCCTTTTTAGCATCCGGAGAACTGACTTCAATGTCTTTGTTCCAACGGAGCGTTCCCTTTGCCTTGGGTATAATTTCCATTTCATCGAAATGCAGAGCCATATTTCCAAAATTTCCACGTGGCGTCGACTCTAGCAATTCATTGAACTTGTTCCAGTTGCCGTTGGCTTCGGATTTCTTCATTGCTTCCCGCACCAATGAACCATTTCTAAAACTAAGCGCCAACGTTACGAATCTGTTTTTATTATTATGAATTATTTATACCATACCATAGTAGACCCATATATTGTTCAATATCGGTTGGATGGCACAGAACATGACCCTGTTCCAGATTTGGGGGCTCTTGAAGACTCATCATTAGCGTGTCGCTAGTGCCCAGTGAAATACTGAGCCAGTTGTGATCTACAATCATGCCTGCAAGAGCTGACGGATTATCGCCGGTGCAGGCAATGACTTGACATGTAGGTGAGAAGCAAAAGCGTTGCACAAAGTATTCGGAAACATTACCGAGTACTGTGAAGCCACTGACTGGGTCACCCAAGCGATCTTCCAGATCGGGAGCACAAGCATTGAGACATGCCTTTGACCATGTTTTACTACGAATATCCAAGAGATTCATGCCTGATCCATCGGCATAGTCGATTGGCGCCACTTTGCCAAGAAACAGCGATGCCAAAAAACTGCTTACCAATGAGATTCGTTGTGCATCTTCGTATGCATGAGTGCGTTGCTGATAGATTTTCCGTATTTGTGGTCCCGTGAAGCGTTCATAACACTTGGACCCAGTCAATTGAACCATTTTTGTCATTCCACCAATGGCAGTTTCCATTTCTAGGCACTGATTTGATGTGGATGCGTCCATCCAAATGGGCGTGCGATTCACCACAAATGCCGAATCGTCCACTTGCGCATGCAGAAACTTATTGGAATCGAGTGATTGTAATGCCGCAATACCGTGTTTCGACCAATACACGGAACCATGTTGTTGTGCAGAGCCGCTAATGGCAACGACAGTTCCCAGATCAACTTCCTGCATCACCAGTCGATCCAATACGATATCCATTGCCTTTACCCACATTACAGGCTGAACAAAAAACCTAAAAAGCTTTCGCAAATTAGAATACATTGTTTGAAATCGTATTAAATCTTGTGATCTTACTCGAATTTATTGGGACCAGCATGGGCGCCTCCTGTAGTTCGAAACTCTGGTAAATCGCTGTCAAACTTTACCTCGGCAGAGGCCACAACATTCAGTTCAGAGCTTAACAGAATCGCCTTGAGCTGAAAACAAAGGGATAGAACTGTCCTTCAGCATCAATGGGAGGAAAGGAGAAGTATTTACTTTTCCTCTACCGCCTTAGATCATCTCGTGATTGTTGGGAGAAAGCTTGTTAAACTAACGATATCTAATTTATCCCCTTACCTTTTGGGTGCTTAAGTCAAAGCCCATTTTTGGTTGCCCAATTCCTTGCGACATTGAGTTTAAATAGTTTTTGAGCAGTTTCTGGCTTAGTCTAAATTATCATTATAGCTGTTATACTTAACAACCACATATTCTTGGCATTATTTAGCTAAAGATAATCGATAATAAATTTAAAGCTATGTCAAAAATTGAGTTAACTCGATGTTAATTGTTTGGCAATTGCCTAGATAAGTTAGACATTTTAATTCCTATAAAAAGGGTGTAACCGTGTAGTTTTATAATTAACAATGAAGTAAAATGTCCTTGGAGAAAGCCATGGGACGTTCTCAGTGCTACAGTCCTTATAAACACACCTCAAAAGTAACGATCAAACACCAGCAGCCGTGGACAACCCAAAGGGCGATTGAGAGTCAACGTTTACGTCATGGCTTACCTATCTGTCCTACTGTAGACTCGAGACACACACACACAGACATTCATGTACGTCTTTACTTATTTATGATTAGTGTTTATGATTATTAAGTCTGTTTTAGCTACAAGTAGGTGCCAGAAAGATGGCTATAAACTGAGAGGGCCAAAATGGCTTAGACTTGTGACTATCCAAATTGTGCTGTAAATACTTTATATATATATTTATGAGGCTTTGACTCAACGCGATAATTAATGTCCGACTAAACTGTATGTATACACTTGCCATACAATAGATAAGAATTGTGCACTTAACCTTTACCAATACAAATTAGAAGTCCTCATCTGCATAGATGTGTACATTTATATACATATGTATATGTATATGCCGCGTAGGCATGTGGAGTCATCAAAGGCAAACAATGTACAACTAATCCAAGTTTGCTAATACACTTATGTATATAATTTTCTGCATATGTATATGCTTTACCTTTTGTGTGCTTAAATCAAAACCCAAAAATGTTTGTTGTGAGTTTAGCTCCTGCTGAGGCATTTTGTTTAAGCTGTGGTAATTTTATATTGCTCCGTTTTGGAAACTCAGCTGAGTCGTTGTCTTCCAAAAGTAGATGGCGCCTTTTAATTCGCAACAGTCGCTTCCACTTCTAAGCACGTCGGTTTTGCTAATAAACTACCAACAATGCTTACGGAGCCACAACCGTAGAATGTAATCTTGTTTGGCCTCAAAAGCGTAGGTATTCATTCATTAAGCTCATGTCTTTTGCTGAGTTTGTTGACGGGCTGCTAACTTTCTACAAATGTTAGTGCAAAAAATATAAAATTACGGGTATTCCATTACCTAATTTTAAATTAATACTATCAACTTTATCATGCTACTAGTCGTCTATTTTAATGACATATTGAATGTAAGAAATTTTCTATGATGTAAACAATTTATATGTTTTATTTAAAATATGAATAAAAGTTTTACCAACAATCTTAATTTATTGGAATGCCATTGCAAAGTATTGTACAAATATATCGATATAACAACCCAAAACATTTATTATCGCTATCGATATATTGGAAAACATTCTCTATATTCTCATGATTAGTTAAATTACACATATCGATATTTGTCAACTCGCTTAATTCTTCACAAACTGCTAATAAATAAATTGAAATAGTTTTAATAAAAATGTCTCTGAACTATGAGGAAATGAGTTGGTCAGGTAAACAATTAGAAAACGACTGCAATGAACTCAAAGAGCGAGTCTTTTAATTGATTAATTACGGATGACCCGGCTAGAGGCACCGCACTGATGTGTACTTACACACATGCACACAAGTGCACGAAATCAACCATGATATTATAAGTACAAAATAAAATTTTCAGATGTGCGGGATCAATTCAGGAAGTGGCGTGAGGAGTCTGGGCGACACAGTGAGGAGGTAGTTCAGTTGTGGGTGGCGGTGCTCGAGGACAAAGTTCAAAAAACAGGCAACGAACGTCACTTGATACTCGAGCAAGTGATTGTTGCTGCTTTGGATACCGCACGCTTTCGACATTGCTACAAAGTGCACAAAGCAACTAAGCGAAGAGTTTCCAGGCAGTTTGCGTGTGATGAAGTTTAAGGCTATGCGGTTGGAAGCACTTGAGCAATATGATGCAGCCATTGAAGTGCTGGATGCTATAATTGAGAAGGACGAGACAAATGCAGCTCCAAGGAAAAGGAAAATAGCAATAATGAAAGCTCGCGGCATGCGATTGGACGCCATTAAGGAGTTGAATGCCTATCTGAAAAAGTATAGTTATATATTTTAAAGATTGCTAGAAGTATGCGCTAATTGTTACCACTTGCAATATCACTAGATTCATGTCAGACCAGGAAGCATGGCAGGAGCTATGCAATTTGTACATGAGTGAGGGTGAATATGGCAAGGCAGCATTCTGCATGGAGGAAGTTCTGCTACACAATCCCCACAGTCATCTTATACATCAGCGACTCGCTGACATCCGCTACACCATGGTAAATTGAATTTACATTTGTACCCACGACAACTAAATTTAATTTTAAACAATTTACTATCAGGGTGGCGTTGAAAACATTGAAATTGCTCGAACTTACTACTCGCAGACAATTAAGCTGAACCCGCACAACTTGCGAGCACTTTATGGATTATTTTTATGCTGCAGCTTTTTGGCCAACTCCAAGGCTGTGAGTGCAAAGCGCAAGGAGTCTCAGAAGTTGGCGCAGTGGGCACTGGAACAGGCATCAGGCCATACTGCAAGTCATTCATCGATCCAAAACAATGAAAAGTGGATTGCTTCTTTAGAGTCAGCATTCGGAGCTTTGGAAATCAAGTCTAATTGACCCGTATCTGCCACAGAGAATGCTAGCTTAGATGCAATTCCCGACAAAACGTAAACAATTCCAAATATGATAAAAAATTTGAAATTACTTTCTGTTTTTTTTAAGCACAGCTCTAACACCAATATAAGTAATGTAATGAAGCTATATGTTGCGTATTACTTTTAATTTATAGTTTTGTTATGTTATTTGTCAACAGATCAACCATTATAGGCCTGCATTAATCAAACTAGGAAAAATTAAAAGTATACAACTTTAAATGTAATATGCTGTCAGCCAGACCTAATAAATAATGTATCAAAAACTGGCCAATATGTATAAATAAAGGGCTGAATTCGGCACACCGATTATTAAATTCATTTGCTTATTTAATACATACACTATTTCTGTTCAATTGAAACTTAAATATTTGATCCGATAAGTGATTTAAATTTATTACATATACATATTTGATATATTGCGAATATTACATTTTGACGAAGCTTACCTATTAACTTTATCCAATATCAAGCATTATAGAATTATGGACCCGAAATAAGAGTGTATTTTGTACATTTGTTGAATTAAAACTGAATTATTGTTGATTTTTGATTAAGTATAATTAGCTTACTGTATTTGTCAGCAACATATATTAACTTATACAATTTACATTTTAATTTGGCTTCGAGTTTTATAGTTTGCTTGAGTGGATGCGAATTGAGAATAGTTTTCAGAATTACAGCTTAAATTTTTATTGATATATTTAGAGCACGATGTCTCAGTCAAGTGAGTTCCAGGCGTTTGCTGAGTGTTTATTTGTTTAAAGGCTAAATGCAAAATTTGAAAAGTGGGACTTAAAAACAAATTAAATCTTGATGTGTTTTCTTGCAGTCCCCATTGATTCAATTGTAATTGTCATTGTTTTGTTTACGTACACACACTCACACATCTACACAGAGATTGTATTTACAATAATCTTATGGGTTTGTAGGTGTAATCGAGTGCAATGGACGGCCAGCTAGGGCATCGCCAAAGGCCTGCAAGCGGCTGAAGTGATAAGCTCTCGCTAGCAGTCGGACTATAAATATCACCAGTCCAATAAGACAATCTGGCCGAGGCTCTTTTATTGCAAGCCATGTGACCCGCCCGTCCGACAGTGGAAAGTTCTTAGGTTGATAGGCTTTAATTTAGTTTGTCGAAGATCCATTGCCGTTCCGTCTGCTTGAATTCTTGCCTGGATTAACTCGAAAGAATTCCCTGAAGCTATTCGTGGGTGAAACGACTTTGTTGCCCCTGTACGGCTTGTCGGAGGTACTTGTTGACTCTTGACCTTGTCCCGCCATAGATGTGCACGATGATGAAGCCCCGTTTGTACGAATTCGTCGGCCATTGTCCGTATTGTGATCGTGGTCGCCAAATGCACAGCGCGATGCACCGTCCAAGTACTTTAAATTGGGAAGCACTTGCAGTATGTATTCGCGGGCATAGACATCGGGAGTGGCGGGGCCGTGATTTTTGAATACGGTCTGAATGCCCGGGTTGCCCATGCAGGAGAGCTGCTCTAGCGAGGGACATCGTCGCTCTATACGGTGTATCCAATCGGTTATATTGCAGATATCGCAGTTGTTTATCCTGCATAAAGAGATCGGTCAGTTGAGATGCAGTGCGCATAACGAAAGCATGTATGAATTTTCGCTCACCACAGTATTTTCAGGTTGGGCAGGTAGGGAAGTGTATTCACATCTAAATTGCTATTGCGATCCAATATGAGCGTATGAAGGTCCTCAAAAAATGATAGAAACTTTAGGTTTTTAAAATTGTTATGGCTTAGATCAAGAAACTTGGTTTGCGCGGCAAACTTGTCAGCCAATCGTCGTGGGATGGTGCACAGATTTTCATAGGCCAGAGAGATGCGGTTGTCCTCTTCGAGCACGATGTCAGTTAGAGCATCTTCGCTGGCACAGCTGCTGTTCGATATAAACCCACTGAGGGAGTACGAATTGGGCGAAATCATCTTAAAATCGTTATCTAGCTGTGGACACGGGTACAGTGACTCCAGGGACTGAATGTTGGCACACGTCTTGAGTACCTCTTGCAGGCGACCGTTGTTGCTGTTGATAAGTACAGAGAAATTACCTTTTAATCAAAAGACAACGAGAGATACGAACAACTGAGATTAGATACCTAGAAAGGTCTTCCGAGTGCGATCGCCCTGATGTTGATGCTTCAGACATAGCTGCTGTGAATCATTACTTCAAAATCAATTATTTACTTTAATGTCTCTGGTCTGTTCGTTCTATCGCAGGCTTCCTTTGCCCTGAGTTCAGGTCCAAAGCTTCCGACACACTGAAAAGGCAATCACAATCGACTAGCAGCCAACGACAAGTGCAGAGCAAGTGACAACAGCGATGATTTTGAGTCTTTCACACTCACACAAATGTACTTACAGTAAGTACAGTAATTGTTTGGACAATGTAAGAAAATAAGCGCACATATTTGTTTATAACTATTTTTCTTAACATAGTTTATTGTAATCCTTAACAAGAAATTAACATTAAAATAAATGTACAGAAGGAATCTTTGAAATTTTGTCAAAGCAATTACTTGACTAAGTGTATGTTTCATGTATGCATTAACGAATACAATTACAATACGTGTGAATGTATGTTTGTATGTAAGTGAAAACAATCACACTAATCGTAAATTATGCATACAAGCACATATCTTCTTTTTCTACATACTTATTTGTATGAATGTATTTACACAAAAAGAAAAATAAAGAAATAGGAAGACCATACTGTCTAGAAGTCAGTGTTCGTCTTTGTTTACACTCTACTTATACTATTATCACTAACAATGCAATATACAATACATATGTAGTTTGATTTGATTAAAGTGGATGCATTGAATGAGTTAGCACAACATCTCTACGATTATCCAGTTAAAAATATAAGTTATGTTCAAGTATGAGTATTTTAATAGTTGAATAGAAAAATTCAACTTGAATGCTTTCGAGATATTTACATTTAAAGTAAATGTAAATTATTCATATTCGATACCACGCGGAATATAGACATACATACAGGATACATACTTTAAGAAGCTAGCACTGCTTAACTAATTACACAGAAATCACTCTCATACTATTTAACCGATCTTCTTGCGATTAAGTAGGATGATAGACAACAATAATAGATAACATTTATTACCATAAAAAGTAGTCGGCAAAGCTTAGTCAAGACCCCGCATATAGAAATACCCGTTACATACTTTTAGGAACTTGAACTGCTATTGTATATTGCTGTTCTGTTTAACCGATCTAAAGCGATTAACGGTAATTACTGTGCTGAACTGAAATTATTCTGCTGGATATTGCGATATGTGGGAGTGAAAGGGACCATGGCAAATATTTAAATCAAACTTAATCTGCTAAATTACGATGCTATAGCTCTTATAGTCTCTGAGATCTAGGCGATTATACGGACGGTGTGAAGGGGAATAGGAATATAATCGACCCTAAAGCGTATAATATTCTGTAAAATGATCGTGTGGGATCATTTTAAAGAAAATGACCTTTGGATGTTTTAAACCATTTTTTAAAAAATAATTTCTTTAACCATAATGATTATTTGGCAGCTCATTGAAACTTGTTCAAATAATGCATTACTATGAGTTTGTTTGTACAAGGAATGCCAAGTCTACTTTCATTACTTATTGAATATCGTTCTTGTTTATACCATATGTATGTAGCAGCGAACAATTGGTTTGTTCTGCAAGAGCAACGAAATGTACAAGTATTCAAAATAAAAAGCAAAACAAAGCAACCACTGCTCTTATACTATTTACAAACAGTTATAAGTAAATATACACACATACATGCACTCTTGCATAGATATAGTAAAAAATACTCCACTCACACCTCTGCTACTGCTATACTCTGCTACTGCTATGGAGCCGAGCCTCCAAGCAGCCAGTTTGGGTCTCTCGCTCATTTCGCTCGCTCGCAAACGGTTTACGTTGGGGCAGCGGCTACAGCTGCGGCTATGGTTGCTCTAGCCCCGGGTTCCTATAGATACTATTGAGCGAGTCAGCGCCAGTCTGTGTCTATGCTTAGACCTCGATAGTTGGACGCGTCGGGTAGTTTGATTTAACGTTAACGTTACCACACACACACACACATACAAAGTCCAAGATCGACTTAAACGACAGCTGCCTGCGAAATCCCCCCTCTTCAATAACCCCTTCAATTCGTTGCACTACTCCTTTGTGACTGTGAGTGCATGCGTGTGTGTCTGAGCGAGAGTGTGTGCGTGTACATCAGCTGTTGACAAATTAATAAGCTCTGCTTGGCCTTCGTCGATTTACGGGTCTTTGCAAATCCAAACGGTAATAACAACAAAAACACCTCACGGCACACATATGTATGTATGTACAGTGTACGCTCATTTGTGATAATTAGAAATATGCAATTGTAGCAATAACAAAAACAATCACAACAAAATATACTGTGAGTGGACAGTGATTAACATAATTTGGTGGTCGCGCCATTTTTCGCTTACTTACAGTTACGCAAGTAAATGAAACAGGCATACATCTGCATTGTAAGAAATATAACCCTTTGTTCAGTTTTTTTTATTTTCTTTAGTTTAACGTAGTTGTGTTGGTTCTAAAACCAAGTTAAAACAGAACGATGTCATTGGGTTAAAAATTAAAACAAATATTTAAATATTTTTCGTTATCAAAACAATTACTTTACATACTGTATGTATGTGTGAATTTGTACTAGTTCTTTGAAATAGCAGCCACGTATGCAGGTACATTGTACATACGTACACATATCATATACAATAATTACATACATATGTACATTCAGAACATACACATGTACATCAATTAGCTTTAAGAGTGATTTACACGCTTATCATTTGCTGGGGTTCGCGCGTGTTTAGCTACAGTGAGTTTTATTGCTGATTTGTTAACATTTTGCTTTTGCGATTTTTCAAACTATTCCACCTTGGCATTTCAACTACAGTGAAGCAGGGCTATAATTGATTGAAACGTACGTGCACATATGTACATATGCATAAATGAGTGTATGCGTAGCATATTCCAAATTTGCTCGCATTTTAAAAAAATTCCTGTTCGTCTATTATTGGAAAAGTGCCAATTCAAAAGTAATATCGCAGTTAGTTAAAGTTAAAATATAAGCAATTATTCTTTTATTTAAATAAATCTATTGAATAAGATTCATATGTAGAATTAAACCATGTTTCATCTTAACAACATAAATGCTTAATTGAACTGAAAGTAACAGTTATGCATGAATTGGTAAAGAATCGGTTATTTCGGCTTAAATATTTTTAATCTCAGAGTAAAAACCTTTAAAATTCGTTGTTGCTCAAATTTTAAGATTTAAGTGGATTTCCACCTTGGGAGTCTTCACTATAGTGGCTCCACTGTGCGGTTTGTTGTGGGAACTTAGCGAATGACGCGAAATCAGCTGATAAAAGAATGGAGGGTGGAATGAGCGAGTTCATTGATTAAAATAAAAGTCCAGCTGACGTTGTCGTTTCTTTCTTTGTGAATCTTATCAGACAAACGGCAGCGACAGTGACAACAACAATATGAAAGAACCAATTTAAAATATGACATATATACGCATAAATATGCTTGTGAATGTATGTGTAGTATACGAGTATATTATAATTTAAATGGAATAAACAGAAACAATAGCAGCAATAGCTCAGTTTCAGTATGATCTGATTGATTTACTCGCCTGTGCAAATGTTTTTATTTGTTAACATTTTGATGTATGGAACTTGGATTGCAATTGTTTAAAGAACACAACAGTTGGCTCAAAGTCCAAAGGCATTTTATTGGGCTCGTGGACAATTTGTTAACTGAGACACTCACTCATATCGTTCGAGTGGTTGCTACTCATCGATCAAAGTTTCTCGGGCGATTTGTGTTTCAAACAACAACAATAGCAATACTAGCTTAAACCGGCATAGCGAAGTGCTAACGCCAAAACACACATAAACCCAAAGCTCAAAGCCTGTTCATTGTCAAAGTGTTCGAAAACAGGTAAAAATTGCAATATACTGCTTAAAAAACCCACATACATTCATCTGAATATGTGTACATATTTATTTCAAATGGCTTAATAATGGTAACAATAATGAATGGCAATATAACTATAACATTTTAATACAGAAACGTTAAATAAGCAAAGTAAATGGTGATAACTATATTAGCAATTGACTTTACTTGTGACTAATTCGGCAATAAACTAATAAGTTATTTTTGCCTAAGTTATGATGAAGGGTCAATCTAGTCATATCTGGATTTCACCATTAGCAAAAATATAGTCATACTTTATCGTTAAGATAAGCGAATTCTTTAGCTTTAAATATCTTTTTAGCCTGAATTAACGCAACTTTTTTTGTTGTCTACAAACAAACATACATACACATAACAAACTTTTAAATGTGTATTATAATTAGGTATACCCTATGCAAATATATTCTGTGACACTGTGACCCAGCAGTATGAGGGTATGTGTGTAAGTGTTTGTTTTTTATAGTACACAGTGAAATATGCAAAGCGGTTTCGCTTCCACAATTGTTCTTGTCTTACGTCATTCACATCATTGAATATTTGGCAAATGCAGCATCCGCATCTGCTTCAATGATATCCACTCTAAAATACCATATACTATAAAATTAAACATATGTATAGATACTAAATATGTACATCGAAAACCATTAACCAATTTTTAGTTTTACAATACTCGTATATGTAGAAACATCTGCAGTTAAAGAGACTTGCTGATGAAACAGACAGAAATTTAAATCAAATGTTATAAATCCATTTCTGTAATTTTTTGTATTCCCCTTTGTATTTATTGCGCACTTATTGTGTAAAAACTTACAAAGAAAATATACTTTATACGTAAACAGGCATTTTCTTCATTATGATTATAATTGCTTATTACTAATATATATAGTTATTCCAACTCAAACTCATGAAAGTCGAGTTATCAAAACTAATGTGTGGATCACTCTCAAGTATAATATTTAAAGTTGTTCCATAATACGTTTCATGCAATTCAAAAGTTCTATACATAGGCTTTAATAAACACAAATAGTTCATTTTGTGTTCATTAGACAACTACTGATTAGAATCAAAGCTAACACATATTTTATGTAAATAAAAAATTTTGTAATATTTAATTTACATAAATAATTGAAAACATTCTTAGCACTAGTTTTTTAGTGATGTTTTACTGTATAAATATTGTAATGAAATTCGTTACACATTTTGATATGCCAGTGCACCTGTCGATACTCCACGGGTGTTTAGACCTTGACAGAACCATCCACCTTTTACGTTCAACCAAAAATCAATGCTGAAATATTGGGATACGAAATGGTTGTTTGGTCACGTGATTTCAGATTCATTGTGGTAGTAGGAAAAAGACGGACGACAACGACGACGACGACGACGACGATTGATAGGTTAAATAAAGAGTCAGGTGGTGTTTTCATTGTTGAGATTTAATTGAATGCTATGGACTGACCGCATTGTCATACATACATGCTTTCTTTGTATATAATCAATTAACTCATATACATATTACAATAAAGAATCTTGAAAATAGGGGACAACTTAATGCCTTTGAATTAAATACAATTCGAATTTGGTTTCGACATTTGTCGGCGACACGTTCATCGTGTTTTGTTTTTTGCGTGTAATTAAATATTGTACGAGACGAGAATGTTAATTAGATAGTTGTACTTCACATAGAATGTGTGAGATGTAGAGGTGCCAGCTTAAATTTCCATGGACTGAAATGCATTGAAGGTCAACGCACCGAGCACTCATTGAATTACAATTACATGTTGTTTGTTTACATTTCAACTGATTATTTTATAGATTGCCTTTGTTTTTATTTCAGATTGTTTTCAACTCAATAGTAGCGCAATGACTGGATCAGGTAAATATATATAGTACTTTTGTAAGCCTTAAATATTTGTATTTTATGCAGTTAAAAATCACCAGTTACCTCTTTTATTATTCAACGTCAACCTATAATATAATAAATCTGCTCAAATATACTGGTTTAAAATTCATGACAATCCGATTTTGACTTTGTAATCTACTCTACTAATGTGAACTGAGCTGCAATAAATTTTTAGCAACCGCCCGAAAGTATGCAACAATTCGTATACTAAAATTATTTAACTTGGATTATTATTTAAGAACTATTATTTGAGAGGTTGATAATCAGTGCGAAGAATAAGAAGCTTTATAAACCATATACATGATGTCGTCCTTGTATACTAATACAACTTGTTTACTAATTGCAGTACACGATCCAAAATGGAGTTTGGAGCGACGAGAGTCGTCGGGCCATTTGGTTTGGAGAAAAGAGTCCCCATCTTCGAAGGTGCGATTTCGATTTGACGTTGAAGTTTTGGAGTTTGAAAAACATCCCAACGAAGAGCTGGATCACACGGACGATCATTTCTCGATCACAAATTTATCAACAACAGTTGCCCTCTGTGCCACATGTGTTGCCGTTGTTGCAGCATCTGTATTTCTGCCCTGGTACCTAATGGAAAAGGTCGGCTCGCTGTGAAAGCCCTGTAGACTGCGCTTAGTGTATCACTTGAAGGTATTATGTAGGATTATGTATATAGACAGACATGCGATAGATTTAAGTACTAATACAATGTGTAAATCTTAATGTAAATACGAGTTGTGCATATGGTACATATATTTTGTGATAGACCTATTTAAGTCTAAGGCTTTTAAATTCAGATGAATCCAGACTGTTTGCAAGCAAATGATTTAATCGATGATCACAAAGATATTTTAATGAATAAACGGACAACTTGCCCATTTGGTTTATTGTGTTCAAATTGTTGGATTTGCGGCATTTATTCTCATTTATTTTAAGAAACGAAAGGATTGTCTAATTAAGGTTGGTAATAATCAATATTTCAAAAATATGTGGAAGACATGACTCTCTGGGAAATTAAAAGAGTGTTGATGTTGATGTACATTTCTGTAATAGTTTTATATATTAAGAAGTGTAAAATATTTTTCGTTTTAATTAAATTTACATATGACACATTATACAAACGAACATGAGTCGAAACGTGGAATAACAACACGTCAATAATAAAAATTTTTAAAACATCCGTATATGAATCCAAATTTTATTGTCATACAACTTTAAGTATTGCCATTTGCAGTGCAAATAAAATATAATATTAAAAGTAATTCGATAAAGCAATACACTGAAACAGAAATTTTGGGACGATACATCTTTCGAGAGCTTTTCTCAAAAACATTCATTCTGAACAAGGAATACTAATATTTTAAGAATACCGAACTGTTGGATTTTTTTTTAACATATTCTTTTAGTTTCTTTTCAATTTGTTTTATTTCAAATTCAAAATATTCAAGTTGAATAGTCTTGAGTTTTGGAGCCGGACGTTATGGTTCAATGAGCAGTTTTAAAATAGTATTGTATAATTTCACATAAATCTAGAGCCTATGATAAAGCCAATATAATATACACCTACATTTATCAGCAGAGATGACTTATAGTAGGTATAGCTATGCACGGTGTTCCAAAGATTTCTTAGCATTGATCTGATATTTTTGACATTCCAAATACATATAAGATTATGGATATATACAGATATATAAGAAGTTACACATGAATCCGAACAGAAGCCGCTATAATAAACATTTTTGAGGATTACAAAGGAAGAGTTTGGATTAATACTTGGAACTACACAATACCATGTTATTAAATGATTAGAGACTCTGAGCTATGGCATCTCAGAAATGCTGAGATGAACCCTTAAAATAAGACTCATCCCTTAGAGGCTCGCCGTGCATTTTGCTACGCCCTCAACCCCCGCAGTGTGGAAATCTCTTAACTATCGCAGAGCATCCCTGACTTTGTTTGCTGGTGGATGATTCATTTCAGTTTCTTTATTAAATTCCCTCCATTTTATGGACACGCTAAAAGGTACATGTACATCTAATTAAATTTTTCTGCAGTAAATTCATTGGACATTGTCGGCTAAAATGGCGGAACGGCACGTAGTAAATGATGTTAAAACCCAACCCCAAATCACGAAGGCACCAAATTAACATCCCCAGGATTAAGTTACGCCATCTCCTTAAGACTTTAACCATGAACGATTTAACGATCGAAACTAGGAAATATCCAGACAATCTTTCAAGTAGCTTGATGCAGTTATCAAATTTATACTGATCTATGCTAGACGAAAACATAGACAGATAAATTCGGTAATTGATGATCAATGTTGGAATAATAACAGCAAATTCAATATCTCACGAAGGGTATTCAGTCTTCGCCACTTCGACTTGAGGGTTTTGAAAAAGGATATAATTAGTAATCTGATAAGGAATTAAACTATATTTATAATATAATAAAACCAATAATAACATGACTAACAGGCTTGCGCATTACTACGAATGTATTTGTCGTTTGGTTTATTGTATTAATAGCTTGTATCATCAGTTTATCTTGATTTGAGCTTACGTCAAACCCCCAATTGATTTTGATAATCGGAAATGTCGGTACACAAGCCAAGAGAGAGCTTTGATAAGCACGAGGCTCCAAACGATTTGACGAGTTGGTAACGCGAGTGGAGATCTCTTCGTTCTTCGCTCTCCGCACAATCTGAGAGAAGAAATATGTGAACAACGTATGAGAGCGATAACAGTGCCAAGTGAGATAAGATGCCGTTTGTTGGTTTGCTTTTATACAACTCGTACGAGTATGTGCAGTCTTTTGATACCCTGTAGTAAAGATATATCTACTATAGATTATACAATTTAAATAATTTTTATTGTTGTTTTTAACTTATATCTGAGAGAAGTGCTTATCTGTCTACCATATGAGAATTAGTAAGTAGTTAATGTCAGGGAATAGCTTAACGGTTAAGTTATCTCTGTGTACCATATACAGGGAATCTTGTAGTCGAGTAGTTAAGTCAATGTCACACTTGCTTCTTTCTTTATGTCTATATGATCGCTGTGCTCCCAATAAACATAACCAGTACAAGTTGATGCGAATCAGTTTGTTGTTTGCGTCAGACGAGAGCGCACGAAGCATCGCCTCCATTCCACTCCACATTTTACATTCCACATTCCACACTCGATTCAAAAGCAATACAAGAAAAGAATAAGAGGTGACGCAGACAGAGACGTAGACGCAAACGTAGACGGAGTGAAGTGCATTGAGTGTGAATGAGCCGCGATCTCAATTGAATATTTAGTCTTGGTTTCCCTAAGCCAGATCTAGTCAACAAACTGATCTCCGTTGAAACTGACGCGGTACGATCAGTCACCTATCCGTTGAGCCGGTCTCATTGGTGCATAGAATAAAACAAAAGTAAAATCACGCAAATAAATCACAAAACAAAATAATAATAAAAACACAACAAAGGCGATTGTTGACATACTTGAAACATATTGAACATAGAACCAGTTTTGATATTGTTAAATGTGAGTCCCCGTACACAGAAGGTCGTTCCATGCAACGATGTAAGACGTAATACGAATTTTTATCGACATTTATCTTTATTAGAAGCGCCTGCATCATGACTAAAATGCCAGAGACAACGTTTGCGGACCTTAGCTTGGCCGATAAGGTAACAAAATACTCTTTTTTTTACATATCAATGAGTACTTCATGAATAACTCAATCAAAATTTTAATTTTTAAAATGCGACAATAAGTTAATAATTATTATTATGCTAGAATTTGTATATTATTCATAAAAAGTCATATTGTTTTGTATAAATCAAGTAAATAATTAAAAAGTTTTCACTCTGTGTCATTTACAATGTTTTTCGACAAAAAAACATTGCAAAATTTTAAATCGATACTGGTCGACTATGAGATACCCTGATCAATCAGTTTAAGTGTAAGGCCGAGAAATTGTAAACATTTCTCTGACCTACACTTCGAAAAATAGCTTCTTAAGGATCCCATTAACCTATTATTTTCAATTTCATCAAAGCTTCAAGTGCACTTGTAGTTATTATATGAATTACGTATTATAATTTAAGCACAGGTATATAAATTATATTAGTTAACAAAGTTTTTTGAGAGCATGTCCCCTTGTTGCTTGTCCCCAAAGACATCTAAATGATAAAATATGGTATTTTAGCCTGTTACACGTAGGAAAGGAGAAAAGAGAGTATAAGCAAAAGCCGTCTTAGCAGATTGTCAATAAAAAACATTCAGCACGTGACGTCTCGGCTTTCAGAAAGCAAAAAAAAAAAAAAAAACAAAACAAAGCAACCTGCGAGTCGATTTAAAGCAGTCAATTTACATATGACCGACTATACTATATGCATATGTATGTATGTATGTGTAAGTAAATATATTCCATAAAAACATTTGTATATAAATGTTTATTTAAATGTACACAGCAGTTAGCAGATGTGCCAATGAGATACAAATGGATAAAATACACATTTGTGGAATTCATTAATTTGCCCATTCACTTAGGTAGGAATATGAGCATGTGATTCTCTGATCAGATCGCAATTGTTCGATGTGTTTTTTGGCTTTGGTTGGCGTTAATTGGTTTGGCGAATTATCATCGGTTCCCTAAACGTTCCCAATTACCAGTTCTAAGCCTCGATCTGCTTGAAACTAGTGCAGTTTATGAATAATTGAAATCATAAATAGTTCTCTAAATATCAATAGACATTATTAAGTGTTCTTCGTCTTTCATTTTTTTAGACATCCGTGAAGAAATCAAACATCGAAGCTCGTCGATTCTCCGACGTGTCCACCTGTTCGTTCAGCTCAGGTAAACGTTGATTGGAATAACATGATAGAAGCTAAGAATCTAATAACATCTCTTCAATTGCAGCATGTTTCACTGAAAGTTCCGATGAGGATGAGGCTTCGCCAAAGGATGTCGTGCAGCGAAACTCCAAAGGTAGCTCTGACTTCTGCGTCAAGAATATTGGCAAAGCTGCCTTTGGACGTCGGGAAATCGAAATCGCCGAACAGGAGATGCCGGGAATTATGACTCTGCGCAAGCGTGCTTCTGAAGATAAGCCGCTCAAGAATGCCAACATTGTGGGTTGCACCCACATCAATGCCCAGACGGCGGTGCTCATTGAAACCCTGATTAAGCTGGGAGCATCTATCCGCTGGGCAGCATGCAACATCTACTCGACGCAGAATGCTGTGGCTGCGGCTCTGGCTGAGGCTGGAGTACCGATCTTTGCCTGGCGCGGCGAGACTGAAGAGGATTTCTGGTGGTGCTTGGACAAGTGCATACACTTGGAGGGCTGGCAGCCGAACATGATACTGGACGATGGTGGAGATGCCACGCATCTGATACTTAAAAAGTATCCGGACTACTTCAAGTCGATTAAGGGTATTGTCGAGGAGAGTTTGACAGGAGTTCACAGACTATACCAGGTGTGTGTCGATCTTACAATACGTATCCATAAAAGCCAATCAATGTGTTCACTTTATTTCCAGATGTCCAAGGCGGGCAAGCTCACAGTGCCTGCTATGAATGTCAATGATTCAGTGACAAAAAACAAGTTTGATACTTACTACACATGTCGCGATTCCATATTGGACAGGTACATGGGTAGCTGGGTTCCTTATAATTTGGACCAATAATGCCAATTTCAATGTCTAGTTAAGGTCTGAGATAATTAACTAAACCAATTTGTGTCGTTAAATACACAAATTTTAATGACAAATTTCTGATCTAAAATTTAACTGGACATTGAAATCAATCGGACCTAAGTATATTAAGAGCCTAAGAGACTTGAAATTAGGAAATATCAAATAGGAAACCAAGCTTAGAGTTAATATATCTAGGAAAAGCAATTAAAGTACAAATAAGAATATTACTTTAGATAAATTTGAACGTTGCTTTGAAAATTAAATTAAAATGTATATGTGTATCTATGAGAGTGTATATGGGAAATGCTAATTCACCCAAATTCACCCACTAAAAAATCCAGATTTTTTCCAATCTTTTAAGTCTCACTATAATCTTTTTAAGTCTCTTTTAATACCATCCTTACAAGGATATTCAGAACTTTCATGAGGTTCTGGGTAGCTGCTCTTTTACAAATTATATCACGCCAACTAACATTCTCTTTTTGTCCCTTCAATCCTTACAGTCTAAAGCGTACAACAGACATCATGTTTGGAGGTAAGCAGGTCGTCGTTTGTGGCTACGGAGATGTTGGCAAGGGCTGTGCCCAAGCTCTGCGGGGACAGGGTTGCATTGTGTACATAACTGAGGTAGATCCCATCTGTGCACTGCAAGCGGCCATGGATGGATATCGGGTGGTGCGATTGGCAGAGGTTGTGCGAAATGTGGATGTGGTGGTTACTGCCACTGGCAATAAGAATGTCGTCACAAGGGATCACATGAACCGCATGAAGAATGGCTGCATTGTTTGCAACATGGGGCACTCGTGCTCGGAGATTGATGTGAATAGCTTGCACACACCGGAGTTGACTTGGCAGAGAGTGCGTTCTCAGGTTGATCATATCATTTGGCCTGATAGCAAGATGATCATTCTCCTTGCCGAGGGACGTTTAGTGAATCTCTCCTGCTCTACCATCTCATCCTTTGTCGTCTCCGTGGCATCATCCACTCAGGCATTGGCCCTGATTGAACTTTACTCTGCGCCGGGACGCTACAAGTCCGACGTATATTTGCTACCAAAGAAGATGGGTGAGTTGTCTGCGCTTACATATCGATTTGTATAGCTTTAACTTCTTCCATATACAGATGAATATGTAGCTAGTCTTCATTTGGCAACGTTTGATGCCCATCTTACCGAATTAACTGATGCCCAGGCCAAATTTCTGGGATTAAGCAAGGCTGGACCGTTTAAAGCAAACTATTACAGGTAAGCTAAAGCGCTGAAGTGTTGCATTTTAAATACTATTGCTGTCTGGTTGGAATTAATTTCATGTAAGATTATATATATTTGATGTAACTTGTCCTGAATTATTAACCAATGCCTCAATAAGCTAATTATTAAATTATTGTTCTCCTTTTAGATATTAATCAGTATAAAGAGCTCATCAATTGTTGTTATCAATCCGATATGATATGCAAATAACTATTTCTTTACTTGCAACCCCAATTTGATTTGCCGAATAATCGATTTATTTATATCTAAAGTAGCCATGAGTTATATAAATAAATAAATGTGGATAATTTATATTTATTAAGTGTTTTGTATGACGAACAAAGTTGAATAGACGAATTAAAATTGTTGAATGGAAAACAACAAACGTTTTTAATTTTTTCTTCATTTTGAAGATTTTCAATTTAATCAGAACTTTGTTTCAAACCTTTGTCGCTTGCTTTAACCATACGACTAGGTTAATATTTTGTTTTAGAATTAAATTTTTAACCTCTCTCCTCTAATGGTGACGCATTTTAGAATCTTATTAAAATGTTACCCATTACATCATCTAATTCTTAAGTTAAAAATGTTCATCAGATTATTAATAAATTGCAAAGTAATTTCATATTGCATTTTGCATTAACTAAAATGTTCATTTAACCAGCGGGCACCAAATTAGCCTCTAAATAGCTGAATCTGGTATTTGAAAAAAGCTGAAATTACGATGCAAAATAGCTTAAATACTTTACAAATGTAGTTTAAGAGCTGCCAACTTGATTTACGAGCATGCCACAACACAGAGCAGGTTGCCAGGCTAAGTCGGTGAGATTATGTATTTTTATATCACAATCAGCTTCCAAAAAGTATCAAAACATGAATCTTCTATTATTTAAAAACTAGATTATTTTTGTAGAATTTTTGTTAAAGTTTTGTTAATTTTTGGACTGTTCAAAATTAAATTAAATTATATAATTTTTCGCCTTTTACGCTACAAATTCCCAGCATTTATAAAACATTCTTCTACATTTTATTTAATTTAATTTTGAATTAGAAATACTCATCATTGTTACTTTTTATGCCCAATTGATTGAAAAAATATATAATATATTCGTTTACATACCCTACTCATTTTGTGTCAGTCAGCTACTGAGAGACTACATTTGCAAACTGGGTTTGCGTCTAGACTGCGTATAAATGTCCGTTTGCAGAATGACCAACAGGTGACGCTTTGTATATGTGAAAATAATAAAATGTATACTATTCATTAATCTATGCAAAAAGATATGATAATTAATACAAAATTGCACGTCCTTCCGAGAAAAATAAAACTCTTGAAATTCGGAAGCATGTGAATGCAAAAGAAGCTTTAAATTTAAGGGAAACAACGTTAAATATATAAATATATATAAAGCATATTTTTTTTTTTTAATATGTAGACAATCATTAATTTTTGATTTAAAGCAATGTATGTTAGAATAATATATTACATAATTAGAAATAATAGAATTTTTTACATATTAAAGTAATTTGATTTTATTTTGTAAATAAACTAATACATAGTAACATCTTTCCGCGCACTTCTAACGTTTTTGACAAATTTTAGAATGTTATATTATTAAACCGAAATAATGCATTGTGGTTTTCGATTAACGGCTACGCATATTCTGCGAACATTGGTTAAGTAACGGTGGCTAGTTTTTTATAGGTTTCGGTTTAAAAATATGTATGATAAAAGTTCTCTATAACAATATTTTCAGTTACACATTTTATTTATGATTTTTAAGCTCAAAATTTAATTTATCTGTTTTTTTTTTTTTTTTTTTTGTATACACTTGAAGATTTGCTAACATTTACGTATGTATGTGTATGTGTGTGTGTGTATGTGTATTCTAAAACGTCTTGCATTGCAGTAATTGTTTGTCATTTGGCTTTATACTAAAATAATGACCAGCGGTCTGTTTAGAACACTAAGTAAGTTTCTTTTAATTAGTTCAAGCGACGCCCGAAACCGAATTAAATACTTATAAATGAATTGGTTACTAGACGAAGATTTCGGCTCTTAGAGTTTCGGTCTTAAGTTTCGGTATAGGAATTATTTTTTTGTCGGTTACGGTTTCGGTTACAAATTTCAATCAGGTTTTTCCGGTTAAAGGTTACGGTATCGGTTAAGGTTTTAATTTTTTTATTATAACACATCTTAGATACTTTATATATTTGAATTGAAATCTGCATATTGAAAAGACCATTCCACATATATAATACAGGACCAATATTTGCCTCACGAGCATATTACAAAGATCGTGTGGAGAACCAAAACATATTTGATCAATATTTAATTTACCAAAATTCACAATTATTTAATGTTATATTCACTGTGCGAGTATATTAAGTTTGTGCAAAGTATATAAAAGGCAGAAGCAGGCTTGTCAAACCCCATAAAGTATATATATTCTTGATCTGCATCATCAGCCGACCCATGTCTGTCTGTCTGTATGAACACCGAGATTTCAGCGACGGTAAGAGGTTGGAGCGCTATCGAAATATATTCTAAAATCAACACAAAGTTGTTATACCAAGTCATGATTTCCGACCGATCGCCGATAATCCGACTTAGGATTTATAATGCAATAGAAAATATACAAACTGCTTAATAAGAAAGTTTTTTATACTTAAGGTTGATTTGAACTGATCGATCCAATGGCAGCTTAATAGTATAGAGGGCCACTTTGAACCAATATTGGTGAAGATGTACATGGATATATAGAAAACACTTCTTGTGAGTTTGGGTGAAATATTCCAGAGAGTTCCTTCACTAACGATTGATTCTCATCCGATGTCAGCTATATGTGATAATGAACCCATTTCATCAATTATTTTATTATATGTCAATATGGTTGATCTAAAACTATTGAATTGAATATAGAAGTGTGACTAATCGAATTGCAGATATATTCAATTGATTTCTTTCCGAAAACGTAATGCATTTCAAAAACGGCCATTCTCAAAAATTAATGAAAAACTACAAATATATACAGAATAAAAAAATCAAAAACAATTTAAAATAAAAAAAAAAAAGAACTCTACACCATACAAGAAATGTTTAAATATTTTAATTAACAACAATTATAATAAAAATTATAATTGTGTTTTCTGATATATTATATAAGCCCCAATATCCTTCAAAAAATGTGGGCTTAAATCCAGTAGCACAAAAAAGTTCAGTTTTGTTGCCTTGTGTTATGTTTGCTGGTGTATTGCATTGCCAAGATAAACTCATATTTGCCACTGAGGTATGCGATTCAAAGTAATAGGTTAAACCACTGTGAACGGCAGTCTACACTAGTGACTAAAGAAAGTCGACTAGTAATATAAAAAGGAAGAATGGAATATCAATGACGTTCTGCTCGATCACATTAAAATAAAGTACAATTTAATAAAACAAGTGGGTTCCGGTTACTGCTCGCTTCGCTCGTCTACCCCCGGCTAGCTTATCTCGCAGTGAGGTGCGTCTAGAGTCGAGCGCACTTGACAGTTGGATACCCTGTGACCAGTCAGGAAGTGTTTTACAAAATAAAATTTAAAATCTTTAATATATTTCGAAACAACAACAATTTTCATACTATTTGATCAATTTCGACCCAACTTTCCTATGGCAGCTGTATGAGGAGTTGACGGCCGTCAAGGTCTTACCGTTTGGGTTGCACAAAGATCAGTCAGTCAGGAAAACTAAATTATGTATCGATATTAAGGGTTCGGCATTCCTAATATACGCTGAACATTTCGTCACAAAATTATAATAATCTCTCATCAGAGAAGTAAATGGAATACTTTTTGATTTGAAAACTATTTTCGCTGTCTGGCGTATTATCTTTTGTGTATATGAAATGAAGTTTAGACAATTGCCGAAAAATGTACAAATGTTAAACAATTTACTAGAGATTTAAAAAATGATTAATCAAGGTAAATGACACAGTAGCAAAGTCGCAAAGTCGCAAAGTAGCAAACATGAATGATAAGTTAAAGCATCACTGTATTCCGTTTATACATATTGATTGTAGCCTGGCCATAGAGGAGATGATGATGGTGACTATTTATTCTATTCGTCTTCTATGAAGGAGTTCTCCCAGTAGGACATCATTCCGTAGATGACTTTTTGATTGACCCGTGGACCAATGAGCGGGTTGAGCTGCATCAGAAACGTGACAATCCAGAGGAGCCAACAGCAGACAGCCGAAAGGAGGATGCAACACCTGATGACTCCTCGCTCCTTGAAATGCTTTGCCGCCAGGCAGCCGATTACGGCAAACAGGATCCAGAACGAGGTGAGGACTATGAGAACGATTTCCTTTTTCATCTTTTTTTTGGAGCTAGTGAATTGTGTATGGAGTCGGTTCAAGTTTGACAACTTTCTCTAGCTTTCAATTCTATTCTCAGTATTCGAAGAAAACCCGAATCAAATGTTTCATTCCCATGCCAAAACTTTGTTGGGAGCAAAACCCAATTTCGGGGTGCTTGGGCTCGTAAAGTTTTATGATTGCGCGAACATTTGCACATTTTATTGCCGCCAGCGGAGGCTGCAGACGCACAGAGCGCACTGGAGCGCAAAGGTTATAAAAAAGGAAATTGTATACATTTCCCCGAGTGCCAGGCATCAATAAAACTGCTGCCAATACGAGTACGAGTACGAGTACAAGGATGGCACTCCTTACCCTCCTCGCATCCTGACTAAGCACAAAATCCGTTTCCTGCTCAACGGGATCTGGACGCGGCGACGCAGGCGAGGACTCCGCCATGTGGTGGCTGGCCAAGTCCCGTCATGATGCCATAAGTGCCCAGGCGCGGCTCGTAAAATGGCGGCTGCGCATTTGGCATTGGGGTCTGAGTTTGGTGAGGCGGCTGTAATCGAGTTTTTCCAAAGTAGCAATAAATGTTTATGGCGACATCGAATTTTCCATTTTCTCGTCATAAGTATCAAGACGGCCGGTGCCACTAAAATCCTCACCCCATCCTCATTTCCATCTCCATCCCCATTTCCATTGCCATCCACATTCACAGCTCCATCTCCATCTCCATCCCCTCCCAGCCTTTGCCACCACTGTCAAGCATTAGCCATTTCGCGATGGTCGAGTGCTTGCCACGGCCATTTTGAATGCCATTTTGGATGTGCCCTCAACGGAAACCCGAGAAAATCTTGGAATCCTCTGGCAAACAGTAGTTCTATCTGCTCCCGGTGACGACTTATACCATCCGTTTTTTGTGCTGTTGTTTTGGCAACTGAATACTGTTTGGGAGTACGTTGAGGTGCCTCCTCTAGGGTGTGGGATCGATATGGCATAGCCATAAATCACAGCTCTCACGGTCGGGTCAATGCAATGTCTCATGTCTCACCTGTTTGTTGGCTCGCAAGCCAATGCAAATCAGGCGTTAAGTGTGATTTCGGCTTTAAACATTGCCGTTTGTCGGCGGCAAGAAAAGTCAAAGAAGACGCTCCGATTCTAGGGCAACTCGACAGTTCGGCAACACAACAATATTGCCAGCCACTAAGACTCTCTGTTCCGGTGCGTTTTCCCATTTGTTTAACATCGTCGAGTCAAAATATTTGACTGACTTCGACTGATTGATTTGTGGTAACTGACAGTCGGTGCGTGACTGACATTTGGTTGAAGACATTTGCTTGGTATCCCAAAGAATTTGCCTTATCAAGCTAAATAAATCTGTGATAAATCCCAGTCGGAGATTTTTCGTATATAAATGTATATATTTTTCCGTTTTTTGTCCTCTGGTTGGGTTTTTTTCGGAGTTTTCCCGAAGCCTTTCAACAAATATTGAATCAATTATACCTTTTGTATTCCCCAGATTTATTTTCGTATCAGTTTTTGTATAGTATAATTTAATATTGCATTGAATTGTAGATTTCTTAATTGAATTCTTTGTTTAGTGTTTAATATTTATCCTAATTATCTATTTGCCGACTGCTTTTAGTCGTGTATAAATAAATACAAACATATTCCCTTGTAACTGTCTAAAATGATTCCTGAATGTCTTTCACTGTCGTCTTTAAAATGTAAGTAACCTCTGCTAGTTGATAACAATGTAAAGTTACATAATAAATGAATATTGTAATTAAAGCTTAGGGCAGTATTTATTAATGCAGTTCGTAATCGAACAACTTAAAAGCCTTTGAAAATTGGTTATTAATACAAATTTATATATACAAATAGGTAAAAGAATATAAACACATGTAATTGTCTAATGAATTTAATATCGCTGTCAGTACTCAAAACTATTGTCCGTGTCTAGTATCTTAGACTAATTTACAATTAAGAAGTGCTTCAAGATATGTCGATTTTGAGTGTGAGTTGATGCTGCTGAATATGGAAGTAATTGCTAATTTGGTGAGTAATCTCGAAACACAGTAGCATTACAAGAAAGGCAATAACCACGACAATTAGACATTTAGAGAAGGCGAAAAATTACTGATTAGAAATATACGTTGCATTACTAAGGAAATAGAGAGTTCTTCACTAATTTACGAATTATCGATAGAAACGTTAGTCAGCATATTCTGAATGTAGTTTGTTCGGTCAACCTATTCCGGATACATATTTCTTTAAAAAGGGCTTTATGTAATTGCTACACAAAAGCGCTAACTTGAATATTGATATAATCTATCGACGATGATAGATAATACAATACTCTTCGGCTCTCAGAGGTCTGCTGTGCCCTGACAAAACACTCTCTAATCCTTGGATATTTAGATTAGTGGTACGACTGTGGGCCAGCACGCGTTGTTTGCTCTATCAATTAGCGGTTTTAACACCATTCAAGGAAGTGTCCGATGTGGCAACAACTTGACTCGCAAAACACAGAGCTGCCAACAGATATCGCAGGTAAATAGCGGTCCAGTCGTCGCTCTGACTTTGGCGCCCTCCCGCCTGGAAAGGTGTTGCTCTGGCAGAAAGCATGTAGAACTGAGGCTGCAGCTCAGCTGAGCTGTCGGTTGATGTCGGCTGATGTTGGATGACGTTGGATGCAAACACCAACTAGACGGGCACCCGGCCTTTGTTGGCACATGACAGGTCACGCTCATTGAAGCGGTCTTAGAAGATGCAAACCATAAATCCGAATACCCCGTGGATGCACACAGACACCTCGTTTGGTTTTGGCCTAAATATGCAATTAGGCTTTAACCACATTTATTTTATTTCGATGTTTCTGTAATTGTTTTTAAATAAAGAAAAATTGGTAGTCAAATCACTTGCATAATTCGTATGGTATTCTAGCTTCGGTGAAGTGACATAAGTCTTTTAATCAGATTAATTCTTTCGGTTTATAGAACAGGAAAGTAAATTATGAATTTCCGAAAACACAAAGACCAACTGCAGTTGCATATTAGATAAACTGCTAACCGAAATGCGACTAAAATTTTCCTTTATTTAAAATATTTTTACGTCTGTCCAATCATATGATACATATTTTCTTTTACACTCGTTACTGGTAAAAGGGTATATTGTGTTTTTTATATCTCTGACCCTAAAAAATATATTTATTTATATATTGACATATATATTGATCTGCATATATATTTACCGATGCAGCCTGGTCCTTCATATTGAGCGCCTAGATTCAGAGACTAAAAGAGCTAGAGCAATAAAACTGGTTTAGTCTCTAAGTAATTATTAGGACGGATAAACAGACATATTTAATATATATAATTTTATTATACATGAAACCTTTGGGTGCTTGAGAGCAATAGTATTCATACTTTGTACTTTATGATCTTTCAATTCACTAGTAAAATATATATTTATATAATAGATATATTATTCACTTTTAAAATATATATTCTGCATTATAAAGTGAGCCTGGAAGAGATCCTTAAGAAGTTTCATAACCAAACTAGATAGAGCCTACTTTCATTTTCATTATTCATAGTTAGATTCTGCTGAGCACGCTGACCTTTGAAAGGATAGAAGTTGCATTTCGGGAGACACAAGATGTGCGAGTAAATAAATATGTATAAGGCTATGGAGATGGATATGGAGTTTGCGCACAGTGAAAGGCAATTTCAAATTGATTTTCGACAGGCAACTTTGCCACAACCACCACATTTCATACTCCCATGCGCAGTGACAAGGGGAGCAATCGGGCACGGGAACGGAAAAGGGACGCCGACATGGTCGGTGGTTGATATTTGCGACGTTGCGACGTTGCGTGGGCGCATGCATAAATGTATCTGGAGCGAGTTCGCAACCCCAAAAAATAACCGATGTATCGCCGATATCGACATTGTCGGATGCCTTTCAGAGGTTCTCTATGTGTGTGTGTGTGTGTGAGGGTAAATAAGTTGGCGGGCATGCGAAAGATATATGGCCCGGCCGTATATCTAAGCAGTTCGCCCGTGTCCCCTGCCTATTTATTTATTTATTTGTTTATCTACTATTTACGAGCCCGTGTGTAATGTCTGGCCGAGCTCTGTTTCTGTTTCTGTCTCTAGCACTGACTCGGCCTAGGTCTCGGCTCTGCTTTTGGCTCTGCCTTTGCCTTTGCCTTTGCCTTTGCCAAATGCTTGGGCTTGGTCCCTCGCCAATATGCTCTAACTCTGACTCTTCTCTCGGTTGACGGTTCGTTACGGTCGCTTTGTTGTTGTTACTTATTGGCATTGGTATTGGCATTGGTATTGGTATTGGTATCGATATTGGTGCTGGTGTTGGTGTTGGTGTTGGTAAGGCTATTGGTATCACTGTTTCCCTAACTGTGACTGTGACTCTTGCCGTCATCGTTCGCGTTGGCGTTGGAGTCGTCAGTGTCGTCGTCGTCGTCGTAGTTGTTGCTGTTGTTGTTGCTGTTGTTGTTGTTGTTGTTGTTGCTGTTGTCGGCGTCGGCGTCGTTTGGTTTCGCTTGTTGGTGGTGTGGATGTGATTCGATTCCTGGAATCTAACAGCTATTCACACCCAGCAGAAAACTCGCACATCGCATTCACAGTTTGAGCGTTTTCCGATGACGTTCCGTTCCGTTCCGCACAACGCACAACGCACAGCTCCAACTGCAAGTCCAACTGGAACTTGGCCGACGGCGTGCTCTCTGTCGAAAGTGTTAAAATAATAAACCAACAGTACAAGCAGCAACAACAACAACAACAACAACATCAATTATAACTATAAAAGCGACAAAAGATTGTATAAAAAAGCGAAACAAAAACAAATTGAATGTTAGAGTCTCTCATAAACATTTAGCGCCCGTTCCCAAGCCCTTTCTCAACTCCGGCAGCCACTTTTAAATTATAACCATCATAATAAACGAATACTTAAACGAATACAAATACAAGCACGAATACGCAGACGAGTGATGTGAATATCGATGGCAACGGTAGCACTTATCGCGTTAACATTTAACGCCTCGATTTCTTCAGCAATTGTTTATGGCCAATTGGTTAGTGGTCAATAGCCAATTAACAGTTAACTGGCCGCAGTCATCGCATTTCCAACTTCCGAGTTAGCGATTCATTTGAATATTCTTTTAAGCCGACGGCAAGTGACAATTCTTCAAGTGAAAACTAATTTTAAACGAATGTTATGTGATTCATTTGTCATTCGGATTAAACCGATTCTTAACGTTTCTAACTGAATTTGGCTATAAACCGGTAAGTTCTCATACCAAATGAACAAAAAATTCATTTATATAAATCTTAAAGATAAATAATTTTTTTTTAATTTTTCTGAATTTTATATACTTTAATTCTATATAATCCAAAAAGGACTGTGATGTGTCAATTGCAAATTAGATATAAATATAAAATTATTACACAATGTAGAATCGTATAAAGTTCCGAGGAAAAGTTGCTCCCGACTCAAAGATTAAGCAGATACGGCTTAACATAGTAAAAATTACAAATCCAGTGTTACAAAAATTTAAGCTTAGAAAGAATGATAATTTCAGCGTCAAAATCAATAAGTTTTTCGAAAGAAATAGTCCGGGACTCCGAAATAAAATCAATCCAATGCCGTGTCACAAGTACAGCATCCCCGGATTGTCTTAAATGTAGTAAAATATATTTGATTTAAGTACGATATTCCGATGCATTATTCTGATTTTCAGAGTTATGTTAAATTTTTTGACAAAGTTTAAACAATTTGGGGCCCTTTGACTTTTAAACTAGAATTTTATAATTTTTGTTTCCTCTTTAAACATTTTGAAACGTTATGAAAATTTTAACCTATTTGAGACATGCAATCTCTTAACTTTTCATTTCTACTCTTCGCCATGTAGCCCGCAGGGATTCCCATCTTGCATTAAGAATACATTGGAAAACCAGCTTTAAAATTTAAATGTACTATACATACTTAGTGGGTGTTAATGAATAGTAGCTATTTTGAAATTAGCATGGTTTGAATTTAACATTAAACTGGTTTTAACTGATATGATTTTACATTTACATTTGTTTACCCGTTACTTCAAAATTTAATTAAATGGTATATTGTTACCCATTCTAAATATGTAACAGAGAGTAGGGAGATGCAAATCAATGTTTTTTATTTTCAAAACAATCAAGCTCTCTAGTGTAACGGGTAATTTCTAAAGCCGGGGTTCCCACTTTAACTTTCCAACCAGTTTTAATTTTGAAATGAATTATTTCTCTTTAATATTGTTGGATGGTTAAATTATACATGGCTTAATTTAAATACTATTAAATCCATACTAAAACATAGAATTAATTTGCAAACGTCAACAAACTGCAATAACTGCAAGTGAATATACTGATACAGAGCAAATATTGAGAATTTTATAGTCTTTTTTCCTCTGTGTTGATATTTATATATACACATAGCTTACTTTTCAAAACTAGCCCAGTTATCTATATAACCGGTTGATATTAATGTTAGCATTGAGAGTGCAAAAACTAGTTTTATTTAGAGATTGTTCTGCTTTAATTGTAAAGCTGAAATTAACATATGGGAGATGTGTAAGAAGCATTAATATCTGATGGAATCATATTAAAAGTTCAAATATTAAACATCTTTATATCTTCATGAGTATAATCTAGTATGTGCATACATTTTACCGATAGAATAAAAAACTGAATCTCCTATTAATACATTTAATAATTAAATATTTCACGTGCATTTCATTCCTATAAATAGCTGTTTAAATAAATTGTTTTCTAGTTCTGTGTGAGCATATTACAATTGTACTGTTTTTTTTAATACTACTTATTAGAACATTAAGGTACAAATATTGATGGTACAGGTGGAAAAATAAAGGTTACAAACTTGCTTTCATTAAAAAATTATTAATCCACATATAATTATTTTTCTGAGGTATTATGTACGTGTAAATCATAATGAATCATTTACTTAACCTAATTAAATATATATATATTTATACTTTTTACTCATACAACGCAAATATAAAACCGATGTTTGTCTTGTATAAAACGTCTGTCTTAAGATTACATTGTATTAAAGGAAAAATGAAGTAAACGCATTAATTCCCTATGAAGCAGCAACAGCAGCTTCATTAAAAGACAATGTTTTCTTTGCGTTGTTTTGATCGCTTTTTAAGTCGATTGCACTATTCGGGTGAACGTGATACAATTCCATACAATCTTTCATTTCCCCCAGTTTGAGAGTCAGGGAGTGGGATAAACAACATTTCCTGTCTCCATTTCTCCTTTATGCTTAATGCTTTATGGCCGGCGATAAAGGCGCGGGTGCGTCGGGCATTTTAAAAATTCCCACGACATTCAGAGGGAAACATTTTAAGAGATCACGTACGGGTTTTATACGCACACACTGATAAGCATAATGGAAATGGCGACACTTAAGGGCTGTTCTTGTCTAATCCGTGTCGACAAAATGAAACCAAGAGCTAGCAACCCTCAGAATCACACACTGTATCTACGTGCTATACACACACACAATTCATGTATATGTGTATAAGACAGTATCAGAATTAAAGTGTCTCCAACCACCAACCGTAAAACGTAATGCACATACACACACACACACACACATTGTTGCAGCTCGCAGATAACGAGTTCGCGCTGCGATGAGCATTTGTGGGCGGGACTTGCTAGAAGTATAATGGCGCTCAGCAGCGTTGCCAGACAGTCAGGTATTTGCTAGAGTTACTGTAGATATTTTACTAGTATTTTAATCACAGTATTCGAGTATAGCATGTCTATATATATATTTATTTGTATATGTTTATATGGAATGCATATTCGTACATGTAAATATATCAAAGCGCCAAAAAAAGGTGTTTCATGACCAAATAACATATGACCAAGAAACAAATAATTATTTACATATAAAATATATGAATTGCTTTATAAAAATAAATGTTCAATAACTCGTTTACTATCAGCCCATAAATGAACAACAGATGGCGCTGCTATTGAAAAAATGTTGCGTCCTTAACGAAAGGTCTATGAAAGAAAATACAGCAACATTACAAATTTGAGCTTCGTTAAGTGAGGAGTAATTCTGGTATTGTGTGGAGTAAAAGTTTTATGTTAAATGCGCGTGCCTGTTTTGTTCCAAAATTATAACATAAAAAACAGTCTCTGGACGAAAAGCATCCGAAAAATAGTTTAAATATTAGGTAAGTTTTCTAGAACATTATATTGCAAAAACACTAAAGTATTTAAGTTGTGCGCGGCTTGTAGATTGTGATAGTGTTAAGTGAGGAGCAATTGATAAGGAGGAGTAACGGAGCCGAGATGTCAAACAAGATGGTGATGTGATACTATGTTATCAAATTTCAAAATGCAAAAATGTAATAAATTAATAACTTGATGAAAATGTAAAAATCGAAATTAGATACAATTATGGTGAATTTTGGAAATTTAAAGCTAGTTACTCCAAAATTAAAAGAAAATCAAGAACTTTACCAAATTCTAATAAGAACTCTTCGCAAAAATAAGAAATTCAAATTTTATAATTAATTTCTTATTTTAAAATTGATTTTGATATTTTTTTAATCATTAATTTCTTTCTTTCTTACAACAATAATTTTAATTTTTTGTTTGTATAACAATATTATTGTTTTAAAGTTTCCGACCTATCGGACTTGCTTCAGGCCCGAAACCAATGAATTTTTGAAGGGACCTGCGTTAACAGGAAGCCGGAAAAGATCCATGCCCATCTCTAGCTGCAACTAATTTTTCAATTACATGATTGTACGACTTGCCGGACTGGAAAAGATTGCTTGGTGGCAACACCAGTACTGTCAATTTTTTGAAAAAGTATCTGTTTCTGGTCGGAAAAGTCTATATTATTTTTTCTGGGCACTTATGCAGAGTGTTATGTATAATATAATTAGGAAAATAAATAGCTAAAGTATATTAAAATATTTAAATTTTAGCTAGCTACAAAATAGCTAAGTTGGCAGTTCTGCATACGTGCACGTTTAAAATATTAATTATTTTTTAAATTTTTTTAATATTTTGGCAATTAATAACCAATTGAATGGAAATTTTTTAAGTCGAATTTAAGTTAAACAAAGTTAAGCTTGTTTCTGAATTCTAGGAGTTTAATGTGTTACACGACGAGAAGTTATGTTATTTAAATAACTTTTAACCACTCCGAAAATTTGATAAATTTTTGACAATCATCTTTCAAAGAAATTTCTCGTTTGGATATAATTTGGAAATTGATCTCAGTCAGAATATGGGCCTTAATCCGCGAACCAAGCCTGCCAACCCGTTTATTTGTTGTGACTTGAATTTTGGCGCACTCTCATTACGGAACGACGTAGATATGTTTAAAATATCGATTGCATTTTCCCACCAAGGAATAAAATTAGATTTTAATCGAATTTACAAATATCGGTATCACCACTACACAAGCAATGCGAGTATAAGAGGGCGGGACTTATTTCCATTATGGCCGCCAGATGCCATCAACGGTATGCGTACACTAAGAGAAATGCGAGCAATATAAAATGCACAATATAAATTTTGACAGATTATAATTCTAATTTTAAAATATAATGCTGTAATAATATTATGTTTGATGATAATCGCGGATGAATATTTGTTCAAAGTAATGATATTGTGTGTTAACAAAATAAATATATAATTGAATATTTATACAAAATAAATTTATTGCCACCCAAATATGTTTATATAAAAACTCCAACTTTTTGAGCTTCCAAGACAACAACTACAATCATTAAATACTTCTAAACATTTAAAAAATTTTGAATATGTGATATGAATATTTCATAAATGTTTCAAATTTCAACAAAAAAAGAATGGAAAGTCCTTATAAGTTGAACTGGAACTATGCATATTAATTCAACTTAATAAATTAAAAAATAACTTAAAAATTCAAATATGTGAAGATTATATCTTTATTACAATTTTATGACAGGGTCTTCTTGAAACACAAGTCTGTGCCGTACATATTTTCACATATACTAAATCACAAAAGTACACTTAGTAGTAATTTCCAAATAGATACTACAGATTGCAAAAGAATTTAGAACTATGCTATTTATGAAATCGTAAAAAATATTTAAGATATTTCTGGAGAATAACTTAAAGAGACATTGTACATTATGCATTTCTATAGAGATGATTTTAGCTAATCTGAAAATAGAAATCATTTAATGGCGACCTTGGCACACATATTGTGTTTTCCATCTGGGCATCTGTAAAAACGATGGTCTTATGTGCGTGTAAGATTGCGTCAGAAAGGATATCGGTATGGTAGGGACATTGTCTGTCAGGTGCGGTACCTGACCTTGAGACATTTGTGCGTGGCGATTTCTAAACCCATTTGGATATGTGAAAAGAGTTGAGGGTGAGATGTAAATAGTTGGTAGTCCGGCGATTCAAGGTCAGCGAGAGCGGTCGATGGATCAACGTATGTGGAACGGTTGGGTTGCAACGACTGGAGATCCCGTGATGCAAATCAGTGCGGTTTTCGCCTTGAGCGTTGCTCAACATGTGCTTCTACTAGATCGGTCAATCTTTCGGGTGTGGCTTTGAAGTTCTCCTCCAACTAGCAGCCGTCAAAATGGTGCGGGTTTAAGTCCGAGGGCATTTAAAAGGATACTTCTTACAATGCCGGCGGCAATAAAAGAACGGCGCGTGGATTCTGCATTTAAGTGTTTAACTTCTGCTCCGTCGATTGCGAAATCTAAGCGAAATTAGAGCGTCATCGCCGTCGTAAATCCAAATCGCCGGTCTGGCAGGGACCACGGACCGGTCCCCCGTCTACGTGAACCCATAAAAGGACATGGCTCTGGTCACTGTCCCAAACTAAAAGTGACGGGGGCAAATGTCTAAGATTGTGTATTTCATACAATGTTGGACCTGCCTTTTGTTCGCGAGTGCCAAAGAAATGCGTAGAAATGTGAAACGAAGACAACAAAGACAAAAATAAATGTGAATGCGAAAATGAAACCCAAAAGAAGCAGATTTATTGCCAACAGCGGAGTTTCCGAAAATGTCAATTTCGTTTTTACGACATCAAATGTTTGGGAAGCTTATGCGGATTGCTGTCACAAAGTGGATTTCAAGTTTGTCCATCGTTTTATTTCTTGAGACTGTCTCCCGTCATTCTGATTACTTTGTCGAAGGTTTTCAAATAGCTCCGGGAAAACACATTCCATTCACGAAGTTGATGTGAAAATTAAGGATATTTATTTAATTTTCGCCTTCGACTGTAAAACAAATAATTGTGTATAAATTTAAATATATGGGCTTTTCTGCAGAATTTAGTTTAGTTGAAAATGTGGATTATTCTGTTAAGAAATAATTTAGCTTACATTTTACCTTTTTAACTATAATACATTAACTTCTTTAGTCATCGACAAGTTCTCTGATTAAAATTAAAGTGTAAAGTTTGATAAGCTTTTTACTGCTGGATTCCTCTATTATAAATTTAGCTGTTATTTGTTTAAAGAAAATCGAGCAATTATATAGAAAATGTGAGTTTTATTCAAAGATGTTGTCAGTACGTTCATTCTTGTTTTAAGTGTTTTAATAAGTAAGTAATCGTTTCTGAATAAAACATTCGCAAGATATGAGTTTTTGACACATTTTTTATATTTTCGGCTGCGGTTGACCTTTGGCGGAAATGCCAACATACTTTTAATGTTTATCAAATACATTATCAATTTAGTGAAAGTTAAAAAATTATAATGATTTTATTTGGATGATACACATGATGAAAACAGCATTATCAACTAATATTTAACAAAGATTCTTACAAAGTTTTTGCGTTATAACTTATTTTGATGTCCATACAGCTAATCTAATACTTTATATGAAGTTTTATTATATGTTTTATAGACTATGATTAGAGTCACACTTTGTGCTTGACTGACGTAAGTCTAATACTTCGTACTCTTAACATCATATATGGAGCTAAACTCTATCGATATGCAAATACACTTCCACATGTTGTAGAGGGAAGAATAGTCGAAGGTGGTTAAGATCATAAAATGCGACTAGGTATAATGCTGGGTATTCTCATTGTTGTGTTTCCCTTTGCCCTGACCATTTACAGACTACATTTTAATGGCGGATCAATGGGATTTGTATAATGAGCCCGGGGTGGACTCCATAAAATGATGCAATACGCCATTTTCTTTTATCTTGTCTTAAATGAGCCGAACCAAAGTCAAAAACTCAAGCCCAAGCCCGAAGCACAACGAAACGGAATACAAAAAATTTAAAGAAATCTGATATCATTCAGCGTCCGTAAAAAAAGGGAACCCGCGTCTTTTATGAGCGACGCGGCAAGATTGTGAAGCAGATTTTACCATTTTGGATACAGTTTTTGTGTTGCATTTTTGTATTCTTTTTTCATTTCTCGGTTCCATTTCCAGTCCCTGACTCAGTCCCAATCGCCATCCCATTGCCATTGGCGGTGTCTGAGCCAGCCTCTGACCACCGAGAGGTTGCTGGCCTTTGTTGCCGTACATTTTAACAAGTTTTATGGGTTGTCATGTGTCAAATGGAAATGGGAATTTATGTGTTTGTAATTGAACGCATGCCGCGAGCTCTGCCCAGCTCACAGACGACAAGAAATCTCAAATTCGAGTACTGACAGCCCATGGACCATGAACTCGCTCCTGCATGTATCGATCGCAGTCGACTCTGCGGCCATTTTGGAGCCCCGAATATTATCCGCATCATGCTGGTACCGCAGCCACAGCATTTACATAAATTATTCCCTATTTACTTATCTTTGCTAACGATCGGACGGCTTACCTGTCATGAGAAAACTGTCTGGTTCAGGCGATTCAGTCTTGGATCTCAGTGAAGTACTGCTCATAATATATTAGTTGGTTGCATATGATGATACTCTGTCTCAGCCTTTATTATCAACATTCCTTTAACTAAAATACAGATTACGCCCAAAACAATTGGGAGAATTTTATATGCTTTCAAAACCAAGATATGCTTAAGACAATCGGGTAAATAGCATAGATCGTGGTACAAAATGTCAAAAGACATTGAATAAAACCCTGTTTTCAGAAATTTTGATATTAATATTATTATTTACTGTTCGGTATGTCATAAAATGAGCTTTATATTCAATTTTTTACACTCTAAACAATTCGAAGTCTCGATTTATAGATCGAACAATTAAATTAAATGTCGTTATATTCGATATGCTATTTATTTATATTAACTATCTTATAGCACATTGTTTTAAACGCCTCCTGAAATATATCATTGTATATTACCCTGATGCGATTGTGAACACTGGGATACTATATGCATTTTAATTATCAGGTACAGTAGTATGAAATGATCGTTTTTTTTTTTTAAATAAAACACTAATTATTAAGGCAAAGTAAAAACATTTTATTCAAAGTATTGGCCATTGTTTTCTTCACATTTTGATCACATTTCTGGCAATTTGTGAATACCACGCCAAAAAAATGTTTCTTAAATTAAACCAAAGCCAATCAGACACCCAATTTCCGACCTCCTCGTAGGAATCAAAGTGCTGCTCAGCCAATGTGTATCCCATCGATGAAAACAATTGGTAGTCGGAAGGAGCCAAGTCTGGTGAATACAGCAAGTGGGGTAGCTGCTCCCAGCCAAGGGTTTTGATTGTATCCTGATTGCCTGTTTGGCGGTCTTCCACATTCTTTATTTCTGAACCGTTGAAACCATTTTTTGCATGTTTTTTACAGCTCGATAAGCATTCGAGGAAGCACTTTTCTTCACAATGAAAACAAAAATTAAATCCTTTCCTCAAATCATCACTTTCTGGTACAAATTGAAATTTTTAACATGATAAAAAATATGTGTTGTCTCGTTAAGCATGACTTGATGTATACAAAATATTTTTCACAGATGTCATAGAAAAGAAACAAAAACAATAAAGGCTCGTTCATAACAAATGTTCCTTATCGAGACATTTGTATCTTGCCGATCACTTCATATTAGTACACCTGGTATATTATGATAACGCTGTTTGACAGGAAACATCATCATCAATGACAATTGACAATACAATTGAGTAAAGTTAGGATTGACCCACCTAATGTGTAAACTGTTTATTGAAATCGACATGAAAATAGAATCCTCACGCCTCGAATACTTTCAGTTGACAGTCGAATAGTTGGCCCAATACTTTGCATTGATTTGAGCATTTTATGGCGTCTTTATGAAGTCAGCCATTAAGTTAAGTTTATGTCTCAATTAGTAGGAACTGTCAATCATAAATTGCTTGCCTGAATAGTCAGGCCAAGCGAGAAGGCAACAATTTGGTTACATTCAAGGTACATTCAGCAACAATAAAAGTTCCAACTGAAAAACGAACCCGAACCCAAACCGAAACCCAAACGCAAACTCGAGCCCAAACCAAACTCGAAGCTTCAGCGCATTTGCCTAGTAGGAGTAATAAAAGGGCGGCAAGCGAACGCGAGGGGTGTCAATTGCCATTTGGTTGTCATGTACGGGGAATACAACACCAGAACCAATGAAAGCAGTAGCTGCTTTGACTTTGGCGACGATAAATGAGTCGACAACTTCTGACGCTCAATAGTAAAAATTGTTATAGGCAATTAAACAAAATAGTAAATGTTCGCAGTGCCTCCAAAACTGTTGCAGCACTTTAAAGTGTTTCCTTGTGTACGTTTGTCAATCCATATTCCTATTATATAAATCTTCGTCTTACATGGCGTATGCGCAATTGCGAGCACGGCGATACTTTCGAGCACATCCTGTTGCCTTTGGGCCGTCGTCTTGGCCGCTTCCGCGTCGTTGGCATCGTCATTGTTGCCAGTCTCAATTTTTACGCTGATGAAGCCGATGAAGTTGTGCATCATTTTAATGGCCCTGTGGCAAAAATGTCGTCGACGGAAATTACATTTTTCGGCAACATTAAAATGGGGCGCAGACAGCTGATGTCAAATGCATCCATCGCCCTGAGTTTAAGAACTTCTTTACATTGCTTTCAACACACACACACACACACACACATACAATCAAAAGAAAAAACAAATTATAATAAAATCTTTTGCATTTATGGGGCCCCTTTTGAAAAATGTCATTTGCATAAGATATTTTATGATTTATTGTACAGGAAAACAAAGTATAAAGGCTTTCCAGACGCATTTGATGAGAATTTTCAGACAGAACATGTGGATATTGTGTAACAGTATCAATAATTCATTTAATTTACATATTTGTAATAGAAATTCCGAAAAATATTTTTATTAAATCCAATGTCCATCATTCAATATATATGCTAATTAATATTTATTTTTGGCAATATATTTTATTTGAATTTTAACCTTAACTCTTGAGATTTTTGCATGAAGTTTAACTTCGAATCTTAAAATATTTAAAATAATTTAATTTACAAGATATAATATTTATGCCTTGATTTGTTTTCTATAGCGGAAACCATAAACCACATTAAGTCAGGATGTAATACAACACCCAAAGCATGTTCTGTGATATTGACCGATGTTTGCATACTAAATTATTGTTTTCCATCGATCGTTTCTATGGCAAATATAAAATATGATATAAACAGAATCCTCCCTTACTTCGTTACCAATTTCTGAATCAAGTTGTTCGATAAATATCCTGTAAAATAAGATATTAAGCAAAGAAATGGGAAAAGTTCTAGTTGTTGTAAGAAAATGGGTCTGAGAAGACATCTACCATAATAATATTTAATTAAATTATTACAAAATGGGAGATTTTTAGATGGACAGAAGGAGACGCTAATTGCAGTATGGGATTTAATTAGTAAATGAATTAATGAAATGGTTTTCATTTTCAAAGCATATGTCTAATATCAAGTGAAAATTTCGTAGCGGAAGAACTCTTAATTTCAAGTTTCGGAAATAACATTCTTCTACAAGAATTCCGAGTTGGACCCGTTTCACTGATTTACCTTTTTTAATATACGAATTCGAGTTAAGTGATTCGTTCTGAGTGACAAGTTGCAATCAATCAGTTTGGTAAGTGGAATGTAGTCAGATATAGTTGATGGGAAAATCACAGACAAAGCCACGGATGAAATAGTGTCACTTGAACCGAGAAGTTCAAGGAATTTTCATATTGGCTGCGGCAAAGCCACAGCCAAAGCCAAAGTCGGTTTATGGCTTGCGGTTGCGCTTCAAGTGGAGCGTTCAGTCCATTATGGAGAAGCTTGGCTTGCAACTGCTGGTTGCAGGTTTCGTGGGATTTGAAATGCATTCAGTAATATTTGCAGATGTCCTTGTCTGCCCGTCACATTCGAGTTGGGTCAGCCAATTTAGTAGTTGAGTTGCGACTGGTTGGAGAACATGTGGTTGCCACAATCACAGTGTGTATCTATGTGTGTATCTCAGTGTGTGTATCTATGCCTGTGTGTATCTGGGTGTGCACATAAATAAACCCAAATGGCAAGCGAAGAAAATGAGAGCCAAGCCTTGTGGCCATTGCCATTGACTCTGCCTCTGCCTCTTTTCCTGACGCTGCCAGCGCCAGCAGAGGCCATAAATTGCGGCTGTCACTGTCTTAATGGGGCGGCTGTCCTAAATTTATGCCACAATCAGCAGCAAGCAGCGACAGCGACAGCAACAGCAACAGCCACAGCAATGGCCAGGAGCGGCCAGTCCCTGGCTCGTAGTCCACACCCTTCTGGGTGTCCTGCGGCAGGCAGGCGCAACTAAAAGAAAAACAACGATAATTTATAAGTCGTTAAATGTTTGCCAGTTTCTAAGACGGCGGCACAGGGCGATGAAAATGCTACGAAAATGGAATGCGAAACTGTGTAGGACAATTTCCTAAATGTATTGTATTTGCCAAGCGATTAGCAGTTGGCGTCGCGTTGTCCACTTTTGGTAGTCGAAGCACGAAACAAGAAACAAGAAACAGTAGCTCAGAACTCAGTGTCGTCCCTCCTTCCTTCCCCACGTTCGAGGGAAAATGGAAAATGTCCGTCCAAGATGGCCGACTTGGCCATGTCTCAAGGGTAGCTTCTGGTGCTGCCACTGCTGCTCTAAGGGTGGGGAAGGGGGAGTATCGAGGAAAGGGGAGGTTTGTTTGCTCGTCAACAAAACAGCAAAATAATTGGCAACGACAATTTCGCCAAATTGCAAAATATTTTCAAGCTCACTGAATCGAATCGTAAATTATTGGCTCGTAATTCAATTCCGACAACTCGAATCAAATCAAATTGAGGCGAACGAAAACTACAAAAACAAACATTTACATCCAACATTTATATCCAATTTGGTAAGAATGTTGGGAAATCTATTATTTCAATGCACATTAATTAATGAATAATTTCTAAGGAACTTCGAATCAGCTATTGATCCACTGATTAATCAACCTAACTGTCGGCAATAATTATATTAAAGCTTTATCAGACTTCTTTATCTGGTTTTATTTCGAAGTTATTAATAAAATGTAAATTTTCACGCTGAATTTAGGTTAGGTATTGCATATTATTTTGATTTGGAAAATGTATTTTCCAAATATTCACTTCCGGTAGTGAAACCTGGGAACACAAGTATCTAATACATATAATGCTATATAGAGTTGTTAAGGTTATTGAATTAATTTCTAATTTCTAAAATTGTTCTGACTTTGAATTTAACTAGCTTGCTTTTAAATATAATTGTTATTTCAATACACTACTATCAAAGATTCAATTGAGTATCCTAATTTGTAAAGAGCAACAACCTATAAAGTTTTAAGAGAATGAATTGATTTTCTTTTAAACAAATTTTCTGCACAGTATTAATTTCCACGTCAAACCTTAGTACGGTAAAATATCTTCTAGTCAATGGTATAGTATATATATTTATATAAGAGATAGTTTTTGGTTTGCTATAGGGCAAAAAATGGCGATAACGTATGATAATGAAACTTGAAAATAGAAGGTTCGTTGAACGAACGTGCACAGACTGCGCGCTTATCTCCATGGTGAATGCAACCCAGTCGAACTTGAGTTTTCAATTCTGTGCGATGTGTCCATCGCTGCGGGCCTTCTAGAGGATAGGTGCTGTTAGAGGGGGAGTAAGAGGAGCAGAGGAGCAGAGGAACAGGCTGTCGCTGCTGCTGCTGTGTCTGTTGCTGTTGTCGTTGGCACAGGAAATCACGAAATCACGAACGAAAGGCGAACAGAGCGTGAGCGTGAGCGAGAGCGAGAGGCGAACGAACCGAAAGCCAAAGAGATTTCAACTCGCAAAGTGGTGATTTCGAATTTGGCTTACACACACCAAGGCACTTACGGTTCTGTGTGTGTGCGTGTGCGTGTGAGATTGTTTGTGTGAGTGTGTGTCTATACCTCTTTAATGTTGTTGTTCTGGTTTTGGCGCTTGGCGTTTTTTACGGTGCGCCGCCCGAGTATTTACCACTTTACAATGGAGTTTTAGTGCCCGCGAGTCGTCATTGTCGTCGTCATCATCGCCGCATAAAGTCGAAATTAAAACCGCGGAGTGTCAGCCATAAACCCGTAGAATCAACTCAATCTTATCCAGATATAATCAGCACCAATCGCAGTTCGGCAGTTCGGCATTTTTCAATAATAATTTAATTGTTCGCGTAATCCCGAAATAGCATCAAAGCCAATCAACCACTTCCAGGGGGATCGTCAATTATACAAAACTGACTCGGATATTATAAACCAATGGCTTTGTTGCAGTGCCAAGTGTGTGTTTTAAATATCAACAATTAAATACTTTAGTAAAATGAAGAAATTCCGTTGGCGACGTATTCCACTGTAAGAGAATAAATAATTACCCAATTAGCCAATTATTTGTGCACAATATAGAGAGAAATTTAGGTATGTATGACAATTATTTTACTTATTTTATATAAGTCAAATTAAAATAAAATTTCTGAAGTGCAGGAAGATTGTATTTCTTAAACTTTTATATTCATTGACATTTAAAAAAAAAATACCCAAAGATAAATGTAATAAAATAACCAAATATAATATAACTAAACACAATGAACTCTTGGTACGTAATTAATCTCAGACTCGCCATCTAATTCATTCAGTGATCCATTTATTTAACAAGATTATATTCTGAATTAAAAGCTTAATCTTAGGAATACTAGTTAATTTAAGTTGAATAATTTTAGAGATGGACTCGGGCCTTTCTGGGCCCGATGGATGCAATAAAAAAAGCACATTCTGCTCGCTTTCCTATATTTTTAAAGTTTTTCCATACAACGTTTAAAGTTATAGTATTTTAATGTGTAAATTGTTGAATTTTTGCATCACCTAAACAACATTAAACAATTATAAGTATAACATGAACTTCTTCAAAAAATTCGTTTCGGCCCGTGTCGTGCTCGGGCTACTGGAAAAAAGAAAAAGATTTAATCATTTCAGGCTCGTCTGAAAACGGGCCTAACAATTAATGGCGCCCACATCAAATGTAAATATTTAAATTATAGACCAGTTTACTTCCTTTCCGTATTCGGTAATTTAAATCAGATTTGAAATGAAGAAAATTATAAGTGCTTAATCATACCTTAAAAATTATTTAAAATGAGTTTTTCTGAATGTACGACACAGGAATAATTTTTAAGTCTAATTATGATCTCACTAAACATGAAATGTAGAGAATGTTATGTCAATATCAAAAAATTTTAACTGAACTATAAATAAATACACCTCTTCTAAGTCAACCAATTTGTTAAAGTTAAATCTCTATCTATATATTGGATCTTATCAACTTGAGAGCTGAATTTATTGCGAATATTGATATTAAAATATATTTATAATAATGTAGGACTCTAAATATTACTAATATTGAGTTAAGCAAGTTTATTCATAGTCCATATATATTCCGACTGGAAGGTATATTTTTTATTTAAGTTCATAATTTTCTTTTCACCAGACATTAAAAATTTTACCTTATCATGTAAATAGGAGTAGAAACTTTATTCCAAAAATATGTGTCGATATTACAAACAGCAAACGACAAAAATTCACTTCATTATATAGTTGGCATAGAATTATGTATTTGAAAAATTTAGCTTAACATTTTATTTGAAGAATCTGATTTCCATGTGGTTAAATAGAGTTTCATATAAAGATATCGGTTTTTCCATGTAAAATGTAACTCTGATTGTAATTGTGAGAATGCTATTTAAATTATTATTTACAATACATTTAAATCCGCTGTTGTATGAAATTCATAAATTTATTTTAAATACTGGTGAGATATGTCAATTTTATATAATCGCATACAGTTTAATAGCATCTTAATTTTTAGATGTCTTTCAGGTTCTAAGTAGAATACATTTTTATAAATATTGCTCTCTGTTTGATAATGGTTTTTCTTGGGTATTTTCGCTGATTTAAAGAACATAAGACAAAGTGTGGCAATGACGGCAATGATAGCAATAATAATAATCATTTTGATTGCCTAAACGTCTGATCAATAACGGCCACACGCCGCTGCTATATCTGCTAATTAGGCAGGACAAACGGCGTTTAGCTAATTACAATTGGCCCAATTGGCTGAATTGGCTCTTATAGTATGGGGGGCATTTTGGCTGATGTCGATCTTTTCAGCTCGCGCCATTTACGACTATCTCAATGAAATTAATGCATAATTACAGCAATAAAACAATAAAATTATGAAGCACTGGCCACCGTCGAGAAAGACAAATGTGAGGGAAAGAGAAGGCAGACGGGCAATGGCCATAAATATTTACAGCCAAGCAAACACTTGCTCAAATTAAGTACTCGTTAAATGGAAATTGAATAGCGGGCGAGTGCCGGGGAGACCATGACCAAGCTGGACAGCGAAACCGCGAGCGCACAAATTGATAAAAAGATAAATTGAATCATAAAGCAGGTCGTGGGTTAGCTCAGACATCTTGGAGTCCAGTATTTCTGACCATCCGATGCTTTTAATTGGCATACAAATATTGCAAACTGATTCGCATTCGGACTCCCATTGTTGTATTGGTTGAACTCAATGGATCTTCGACACTCCGGTTGTCCGGTTGGTTATTTAACGAAAATTATCAAACATTGAAAAAACAAAGATGGGTTAAAAAAGGGGGACCCGGCTCTGTAGATGGGTCTGTCAGCAGCTGTGGCTGCGTTTTATGACTCGGAAACTCGGAAAGTCGGAAAGCCGCAATGCGCAGTTTCCGTTCCGTTTCCAACCCGGTCAAAATCCAGATCCGAAGCTGACGTCCCTGCTCGGGTGCAGTCATTTCGTATGATTAACTTTCGGATTTTGTAAAATTATAATGGGTCTCTGATGTGGAATGTGAAATGTGGAACTTGGATGTGGCGATGGATTCGGATATGGGTATACATGCCTTTGCTTTTGCAAATGGCGGCTTTCACCCTCCGAGCTCCACTTCCAAAGGAATTAAGCTCGTAAAATATCCAAACAAATGCAACGCGAACTTCCCCCGTCAGGGGACCGTGAGGCTGAAGCTTCCGTTTCAGCTCGGGCTTCCGTGGGTTTTTGGGGTTGTGGGGTTGTGGGCCAGCAGAAGGGAAGCTCGTAAAAAGGGGAAACTGCCCATTAAATTTGCAACCCCAAAAATGCTGTCAGCAACAACAATAACAATTCGTGAGGGACGAAACAGAATCTGCATTAGCATGCTATGAGAATTAAGTTGCCCATCAGCAGCCACACGTGTATTTTATATGGGTATGTATGTTAAGATAACTGTATATATGTACATTTGTATGTATGTTATGGATACGTGTTATTTATTAGTTACACGACCCCAGACTCGTCCTTATTATCGCCGCGCGAGCTTTCAGGTTATCAGCAGTTCTTTTTATACACTTCATGTTCCTAGAATTTATCATTGCAAATCTGTTTAAATGAATGCATCTTCTGTTCTCGGAATTGTTGACAAAGACAATTCCAAAAATGGGTTCTGCACGTTATTTTTACAGAATAATTCATATCAGTGTGGAAAGATACGTATACTCTATATGATACTTGTTCAAAAAAATGAAAAGGCACATTTTGAACACCACTGCACTACATGACACATGATAATAAACCAAAGATTCTTCTCGTTTTTAAAATATTCTGAAGGGATTATGTATTAAAGCTGATAAGTTAATTCGTAAATTGTATTTAAAAATCGTTGATCGTAGCTATAAATATATAATAAAAATAAATATATATTTATATATAATAAAATATATTAATTGTAAAATTACAGAATATAAAAATCATTGATAAACTAAGAAAGACATTTTATTTTTTGGATCCGATTTTTGTTATATTTATTATGATTTAAAATAATAAAATAACACAGCGCTCATGAATATATTTTCATTTATATGCAAGAGAGAGTCGTCATGTTGCTAAAAGTTTAATCCTCAAGTTGAAATAAAACTGTTTCAGACCAAAGATATTTCAGATACTTTGGTACTGAAAACTAAATATACATGGCTCTAAAACATAGCTCTAAATACAAATTTTCGCAATAATAATAGTGCCATAATGTCATATTCACATCTTTTATACTCTTTATGACGATTTTTTAGCTATGACAGTCTTTAAGTAAATGAGCGACACAACACGAGATAAGTAGCAGAATTTGCAATGAAATATTAGATATAATAGTAACTTTTTATTTTTCTAGCATATCTGTAGTGTTTTAGTGTGATGCTGATTAGATTGGTATCAATGTACTTGTTAGGACGAAGACTTTGAATTAATTTTAATGACATTAGTAGTTGATATATTATGTGAAATTAAATATTTGTGAGTGTGAGTCTTCATCGATTTGATTTTGTCAATTTAAAGGTGTATTTAATGTGCAACTCAACTTGAAGATAAATGCGTCGGGTTGGGTGATTAGATATTTGCTAAGAGAGGGAATAAACTGAATGAATGTGGCTCAGCATAAGCGGAGCGAATACCGAGAAAATGGATACGAGACAAAGACAAGGCAACAGCACAAAACGGGGGAGCAATAAAATGGCTGCGAATGAGAATGAGAAGAGAAGAGAAGAGAGGGAGAGCAGCGGATGAGCGCAGGAGCAGTTTATTCTTCGTTCTTATGTTCCTTTTGTTGTGATACCCAGAACCAGGAGATAGAGATGCCAGCAACAACAACAACAACAACAACAACATCGGGTTGTTGAAACAGATACAAATACAGATAGATACACACACAAGTACACACTCAATTCGTGAAATGCTGGGGGCAGTTGGTAGAAGAGCGAGAGCATAGGTCCACGAGCGAGATGGCAGCCTGTAGGAGAGTGAGCGAGTCAAAGATAAAGAGAGAGAGAGAGAGTGAGAAAGAGGGGCGGTCAGAGTGCCGAAATGAACGGACGACGACCGCAAAAGAGCCAACCGAGGCAACGACAACGGCAACAACGACACGACAGCGGACACTGGTGGAAACGCAAACGGAGAGAGGACAAGCAAATGCAAAAGCAAACGCAAAACAAAATTAAAAACCAACGCAGAGGCAGCAGCAGCAGAGGCAGAGGCAGCAGCAGCAGCAGAAGCAGCGACGGCAGCAGCTAAAGACGAGAATAAGGCACAGTGAGAGACCGAAAACGAGAACGAGAGACAGAGAGAGAGAATGAGAGAAAGAGGGAAAGAGAGCGGCCAAGAAACGTAGCAGCAAACGGAAAACACATTTTCCAGCCTCGTCGACTTTTTACAACGAATTTTATGGCATTTGGTCATAAACTTCTTGTTAGTGTAGAGCGGATCGCAGCGCGTGAGAACCGAACACCAGAAATCGAATGCAAGCAACAAAAACAATAACAGGCAATAAGAGCAAAACGTAAGAAAACAAAAACATCAATAAGACAATGCGAATTACGCACGATTCAAAATTGCGCTGTGGATCCAACTCTCAATAGTTCCGCCACATACTATACTTATACTATATGTACCATATTCCGTGAACAGTGCCAGAAAAAGTGTTTCTTCCGAGTGCCTTGTCGCGAGTGAAAATGCCAGAAAATTGGCGGGGCGAGGACTGCTCCACCGTTGTTGCAACCACAAGTGCAAACTGCAAGCTGCATGCCACAATCTCAACCACATAACGACCATTAAGCAGCTGTCACGTCACGTAAGTAAGCTTAAATCTTCCCAAGTGTTGCAATTGTTGTTTAATTGGCAATTATGAATGTGCCGTGTGTCCAATTGGCCAATTTAAATTGTTAAGTGAGCAGTGTCCTCGGTTGGGTCGGATCGGGTCAGGTCGAGTCGGATCAGATCGGGTCCTTGGTCTTAATCTTGGTTGACAAGGTTACCTACACCGATGCCGATGCCGATGCCGATGTCGACGCCGTCGTTTTAGGTGCTAACTTTAACGCTTCAAGGTTGCTGACATTTAATGGGTTCACGTCGAAGCCATTTGCTTTTTGCCGTTGCCCGCTTCCATTACAACTTACGACAATTCCAACAATTCACGCAATTGTCGCATGCAACGTATGCATGACTTCAATTATGCAATTGCCGTAGCTGCAGCTGCAGCTCCGTTTGAATTCGGCTTGAAATTAAACACTTTTTTACCGGCTGGAAAAGCCGAGACTAAAAATCCAATAAATAACAGTTCTTAAAGTGTAATTCAAGAAATTATGCAGACATTTTTATTTTGACTTACTTACAATTGGTGTTATCAATGAAAATATACTCAAATCTTGTGCAGAAGTCTTCTATTTTAGGTATAATGTAGTAATGTGATTCCAAACATTGTCTTATCTCGTCCAAAAACTGCGTTAAATTCGGAAAATAATAATAAACATTTTTTAGACTCTATTTTATTTACCGAACACACGGTTACTCTTTTTTACTATTCTTATTTTATTTGCATCGTTTTAAGGTCTAATTCATGCTTTGACACTTCTGTAGGTCAGTTATTATGATCTCACATCAATATTTGAGCGACTAAGCTTATTTTCGCGAATTTCCTATTTTTAAGGAAACCTAAGATATTATATCTCTGTCAATAGTTAATGAAAATCGATAAATCGATTGGACATATCTCCAAAAAAATATACAGTTGAATTAATCGATAATCGCCTACTCGTAGTTATTTTAGATTTCAATAATAACAGAATTTAACTATAAGTATTAACGGCAGACGCTTCTAAATCTGTAAATATTCACAGTTGCTTTTGTCCGGTGACTAGAACCTGATAAGTGAAAATTTAATTCGTTATTAATTGATTTTGGACTCGTTTTTGCTATCATTGTAGGTGCTTATGTTTAATTTTGTTTCAAGCATAAAATGAAATAGTGCGAATTTGCTTAATTTTTTTTTTTTTTGTGTTAATATATAGCTACTAAAATGTTAAAATATTCGGCTTCGGACCGATTCTATTTATAATAAAACTCCACTCCATCTTCGTATCTTTTATACGAATATAAATTGATCTGTGTAAATCATGGAGCAGTCTGCAGAGCAATAATAGATTGTTATATGAGGTCAATATACTCGTAGTTAGAGCCTCACACTTTTTCCAAATACAAACACACACACACACATCGTTCACAGTTCATTACCGATCAGGTGTTAATTGACAACGTCTCGCCAAGGACTTTGGCCTTTTCCTGTGTCCGTTTTATGGTGGAATCTCCTCAATTGAGCGTTGATGGCGCACTTAATAGCACGAGCACTCGATGAAGGAAGAGCTTGCTCTGTTTGTGCGCTTGAATGGATTTATTAGCGGCACTAAAGTCATTAGCGCCAGTCATCGACGTCGTCGACATCGGCGAGGGCATCGGAAACTTCGGCATCTATGTCGTCATCGCCATTTCCAAGTCATTGCGTGTCGTGGCTGGCCACAGTCAACTGCACCTTCACCTGCACCTCGCACTAATCGTTTCATAAATATTCTTAAACGTTATGCGGTCGGTTTACCGTCTACCTATATATAAAAGGACCAGGATGAGAGGAAAAGTAGGAGCAGTAGCAGGAGCTGGACTCAATAAACTCTGATTGCAATTGCTTGAGTTCATTAAAGCGACATCCAACTCTTCAGTTCTTAAAGCTGATTTCCCACCACCTGCAGCACGAGGGGCAGGGCCTAAGTTGTGAGCTGTGTGTGTATCTCTCATGTATGTGACATGCGTACAGCCACCATTTGCCGACGGTGGTGGTTGGCCAATGCGACTTGGCGGCGGCCATGATGGCTTCTGCTGCCATTGCGACTGTGCGTGCTTACACTGAGAGAAATGCTTTTACACACAAAGGTTGAGCTAAAATAATTTGTTTATTGTAGAACTTTTTGTCTGCATCATCATAAGCTGAAAATAAATTAAAAACGTTTATTTAGGCCGACATGTTTATATCTCAAATGTACTAATCTATTTTTACTTTGCTGTTCATTTTGATTTGAGCTATTTATATGAACACAGCTATATATTTATATATTGCCATTCATTAATTGACTTTTATTTAAAATTCATTACTTTATGGATTAATATGATTGTTACCTATACATATATTAATTAACACATAAAAACTATAAAATTTAAATAAATAACAACTAGTTACCAAAGTTAAAGTAACCAGTTAGTTTCGTGCCTACCCTCGCTCGTTAAAATAACCAGTTAGTTAGTTCCCATCTTCCCCGCTAGGCAAGCTAACAGTTTGGTTTGTGTACAAGCTGCCGTCTTAGAAGTTAGTGCGCAAACTCAGCAACAGAGCGCGCTTTAAAAAATACTTAAAATAAACCAGCAGTCAAAATGGAACATAAAAATTTGGTTTATTTCATTACTTAAACAATCGGCAACTGTAAATTGAACGAGGTGAATGAATGAACAGGCGATCAGACAGACGGGCAGTGAGATGTTCATAAAACTCAAACATTAATGATATGTGACAGATTTGCATTAATCCACTCGTTTGAATTATAAAACACATCAATTTTATTTGATGCACTTTACGGACTGATTTCTGTAATTAAAAGGCTAAAAAAATCAATTATAATAGTTAGCTATACAAATAAGACTGTAAATTAATGTCGATAGATGGCGCTTAGCGTTGCCAACTCTTTTTCAATTAAAAATTATTTTATTCCTACATTTATTATCAATTAATTGTACTAACTTACCAATATATTGTGACTCTAGTCAACTTTCTCAATTGTTCTTGATTGGAAAATCAAGAATTGGACTGTTTCTTGAAAGAATGTTAATTTTTGTACTTGTTCCTTTTAAATAGATCCCAAATAGACAAACTCCAGATAGATATAAAAATAAGGTTTAAATAAAAGTAATAAATAAATATATTTTTTTTTAATGCGGTAACTTTTGACAAATTCAAAAGCCAAAATAGCTAGTTTCATGAGAAAGAGAATTAGAAAAATGGTGGGTGGAGTCCACCCTATTGTTGATGGAAAGTGCGACAAGCTAAGGGACGGGCTTAAGAGACGCCCTCTCTCTGTTGCTTTTATCTATGAACAATTTCAACTGCAATTGCTACAGAGCGGGGCAGCTCTCAGGGGACAGTCTTCGAAATTGTATGTGTATTTGTATTTGTATTTGTATCTGGTTCTGCCTTGGGTTCGACAACTGTTTCGACTTTTGCTGCTGACTCCACAGCGGTCTCCACAGATGTCTGGGCCATTGCCCAGAGGAAGGAAGCCAGAAATTACCCAAGCATGTGCGAGTTGAACAGAAGGCAAAGAGACGGAACGACGGAACAGAGATTGGGTTGGAAAACGTTCCGTTGTACGTTGAACACATGAAAACTTCTTCCAAGAACATAGCATCAGCGTCGCGAACATTTTCATTTCATTCCATTTCCCGCAAATTGAATTCTGAGTTGTTAGTTGTTAAGGAAAAATGCCATCCCATGACCGTTTGCTGCAACTTGTCCGCTGCCCGTTTCGTGGAACAGTCAGTCGCTGATTGCTCCACATTTGCCAGTGCATTTGGTTGACTTCCGCTGTGGCCACATATGGAAAAGCACCCCCTTCTTATAGATAATGTTGCTTACTTATGACTTCGATGAATCGCACATCAGCTGCTCTTCAGTTTACATTACCTTGGTACACATCCAAGTCGACACACCTCTCATTTCCCTAAGTACTATCGAGAGAGCAGATGCGTCCATCGCTTTATCAAGTCGACACTTATTGTACATTTAAAATGAAAGTCTAGGCTTTGTTCTAATGCGTTTTCGATTAATAAAAAATGGTTTACCGGTACTCGAATATCATATTATATGAGTAAGTGCCTACGAACACCAAAATAAATATTTAGTTATATGGTAAACCAATTTGAAATTATTTCGCATTGAGTTGGGAGTTAATATATTTTTAAAATTTATATATAGCAAAAGTTGATTCAAAGTTATAGCTTAACAAAAGAATAATATTTACTATATACTCAAATTTCGAAGTTTGAAATGAAATTGTTTGTTTCTTTCATTTTTAATCGATATTCAGAGAGATTTTTAAGCAACTTCCTTCTATGTAAACACTTTGCAATATGTGTGTGTGTGTGTGTTTTTATGGATATTCAAGTTTTTAGTATGTATCACATAATACATACACACATACATAAATATAAAGAGAATGAGAGCAAAAGCTGTAACTGCGATTTTCAGCTTGGCATCTTGATTTCAAAACTGGCAAAAAAAAAAACAAACAAACAACAAACTTTGTCTGCCAACGAAATGAGAACACAAAGCATACGAAGAATATGAAGATAAAGATGAAGATGAAGAAGTGGAGGTAGAAAAGGAAGACAAACTTGTGGAGAAGCGTCTGCCAACGTTCCACGTGCTCGCTGGGATTAGTTGGGAGCCAATTTATTTTATGTCCTGAGGCACAAACATAATCATGTCTAATTTTGTTTACTTTCAAAAATGTGCGTGCGTGAGTCTACTCGTATCCATGTGACAGCCTGACATGGCCGAAGCGGGATTGGGAGCGGGAATGGTGTGTCTACACGCGTGGGTGACTGTATGTGAATTCTTGCTGTTCTCTCTTTGTTCGTGTACTGTCAGCGACAGCGACAGCGACAACAACGACAACGTTCATTAACTAAATTTAGAGTGCGACGGCTGTTGTGGTGACTGGAACAGGGACAGAGGAAGGGGAGGGGCAGGGGACGACACCCCAGCAGGAAATTACATATTTACATGGCGAACAACGACAGTCAGCAAGGGGGAGGGTGCAGGGATGGGGGCCATGCAGCACCCCGACAAAGCGCAAGTTACGCAATCGAATGAGGCAGCGCGAAATCAGAGCCGGAGGTGGAGAAAGTCGACAGTCGGCAGTCGTCGGTCCTTGGTCCTCTTGGTCCTTGGGCCATTTCGCACTTTAACCCACTCCCAACGCAGGGTGCGGCAGCAGCTGAAGGGGTGGATGAGGGTGGCGCGTGAGGCTTGTTGTTATTTTAAAATTGCGTGCTTGCTGAACTGCCTGGGTAAGAAAGGAAGGAGAGAAGGGAACGACGTCTCTCCTTTCGTTGGGGCTGTTGGCTTTTGTTGCGTGCTGAAGTGATTACTAGAATGTGGAAAGTGGAGAGAGAGAGGGAGAGGAGAGGGGATGCCTCGAGTTGTTCCAGTTGGCTCGGCTGGCAACCCTTTTTCTGGCCACATTCTTAAGCAGTGCCAAAATGAAAACGAAAATGAAATTGTATTTTATTTGGCCCGAATAGGAATGCAATAATTTTCGGAAACAAAAGCTGTCGTATCCCTTGCACCCCTCCCCCCCACCCATCTGCCTCCCTCGCTCTGCTTCGTCACAAAATGGCGGCAATTAAAATGTTTAATGAAATTTGGCAAAACGCCGTTTTGTTGCGGAATGTTCCGAAAGCCTTTGAGTTATTTTAATTATCTTGGCGTTTGTTTTACGGCCACTCTCCGGCAAATATGCCTGACAGTTTAACCGTCTGACTGTCTATCGATCTGTCTGTTTGGCAACTGCAATGGCTGCTTTGACACCAAGTAACCAAGTTCGCAATCATGGCCCCATTCATATGCATGCAACCACAAGATTCAAAACCAAAAGCTGCCGTTGCCACTCGGTGTGATGCCAATTGCGGTTTTTTTGGTTTCTTCGATGGCGACGACGACGGCGACGGCGACGGCAATTGTAGTCGTGAAATCGGATTGCGTGTAGCAATAAATCTGTGATTTTAATGCGCGTTATTAAACTGCAAGCAGTTGCAGCCCCAGCCCCAGCCCCAGTCCCAGTTGCAATCCCAATTCCAGTCACAGCCACAGTCTCAGCCCAGTTCGTTGCCAGACCAGAGGAGACCAGACCAGGCCAGGCCAGGCCAATAAAATGCAATTAATATGTTCCAGCAACCTGCAACAAAGTTTGAAGTCGACGCGGAATGAGTTTCTCAGTTTTCGAAGCTTGCACAAACCACGCCAGCAACAGCAACAACAACAGCAACAGCACCAGCAACTACAACAACAGACATTATAAGATCGAGGTACGCCGATTGTCATCATCATCACCATCAACGTCGTTGTCTGAGTCGTGAGCTGGTGCAGCGGCAACTCTTTGTCTTCGACTCCATTTTGCACAGTTCGATTAAGCCAGAGCTCGGAATTTGCATTGTAAATTTCGCGATATTATGTCCGATAATGGGCGATGACCGCACACCACACACCCTGCACACCCTGCACTGCACACCCTGTAGATATTGAGAAGCCTCGAGGTTCGACTTAGAGCCGCGGTTCGTTATCGCTTGGCGCAAACAAGTCACGTCGCCTAATTTATGCGACGGCGACTGCAAAGTGAGAAAAAGAAGAAAGACAAATCGAAAAACAAGATGAGAAATATGCTAAAATATTCGAAAAACGTGTCTTTCGATTTTTAATGGCCGCGCATAAATTTGAGCATTAAGACTCGTAATAACTTCATTACACGAACTATAATTTGCAAAAAAAAAAAAAAAACAATGCCCGCCACACACGGAATTCAAAATGTCAACTGTGAATTTGCATTTGCTTAAAATCTGCACAAAAGAATCGTATGAGTATGCATATTCAAATATTCATTCATAGAAATATGAATGCGAATACGAGTGTCGACTTCAATTCAAACAAAGACAAAGATCGGATTCGATTCCATTAGTTTTAAATATACAGCAAATCATTGTTTTAGAACATATATCACAATATTCAGTTGAGTTTTAAAGCACTTGGCCGACGGCAGAAAACATCTCTCTTTTTCCGATTATATTCATTTTTAATTTCAGTTTTTCCAATGATTTGTTTTATTTACTTTACATAATTTACACTACTTTTTTTTAATTGTTTTCAAATCTGTTTTTACTAAATTTTCATTTTGTAGAACAGAATTGACTTATTGAGCTGTATTCTAATTTGATTTAGTTTAAGACCAGTTAAGAACTTTATTATGATCTTAACAATCAGCACTTCAATGTTGGGAATAATATTAAAAAAGATAGACATAGATATTTATATAAGTTCTTTGGATAATTTGCATTAGCTAAGATTATGAAAACTAAATAACGAAAAACAGGGAATATCTTCGAATTAATAAAATAAAGTTGATTCATCAGTTGAATGGTTTCGTGTTGCAGAAAAGACGAGATTTTAAAAACAAGACAGCCCAAAGTATCTAAGAGAAATAATAATAATATATACAAAAAATAGTTACAATCCCGTCGCTAAAAAAAAATGCTGTAAATTGTTAATTTTAACCTTTTTATTTATTTTAAAAAGAGATCAATAGTTACGTACATACATATATGAAATATAAGCTTAGTTAAAATTTTGATATGGATTTCATAACTTTGGATAAAGTTGTAAGTAAGTTAAAATTTGTAGTTACAGTGTTAAAAAGTATTTAGACTGGACACTCAGTTTAATATTTTTGAAAGCAGAAATTGTATTTTATGCTTAAAATGTGCGAATGTAAAAAAATGCTCTGTGTACTTTAATATTAATAATGTTTAAAATATATTAATAATTGTGTAAATTGTACAGTCACTACAACAGCAGGGGACAACCTGTGAGTTTAGTTTTATTTCCACTGCATACGACATCTCTTCTGTCCCTGTTTTCTTCTCCTTCCTCATCCTGCTCCCCTTCCCGCCGTCAAGTAGCACACCATTAACATCATTCCACACAAATCCTGGCTCAGCCGGAGCACAGCGGTTGCCACAAATCTCATTTCGTATGCAACATCAGCCGCTGCATGGGGTTCAGTTTTTGTTTCTGTCTTTGGTACGGGTTTGGGTTTGGGTTCGGGTTCTGTGGCTGGGGCTTTGGAGTCGAGGATGGCGACAATGCCGAGGTGTTGATAGAATAACGCAGGGCGTGAATTTTTAGTCGGAATATCACACAGACACACACACACACACATACGAATGGGAGAAGCACGTAACAAACTCTGGGGCTTATACATATTTAAGCCCCATAAAGAAAATATCAAATGTCTGCCTGCTGCAGTGCATCCCTTTCGCTCACTTATCCAAAGCTACGTGAGCGGGGGAAGAGCAAAGGGCGGCTGAGATAAATACACATATTAAATTTGAAACGTATTTGGAATTTTTGATCAGGTTTGCGCTGGATTCATTGTCAGAATCCGTTTGGTGGTTGAACCATCTTGCATATGGCATATGGTGACCGTCCGTGTTCATCATGTCCATTTGCAGGGGTTAAACGCTCAGAGCGATAGCCATTTTTCATGTTATTTTGTGAGAGTTGCCATTGCCATTGCCATTGCCATTGCCGTCGGTCTTCAGCTGTCCGCTCACAATTCACGATTTGTCGTTGACTTTTTCGTTGTTCCTGGACTCAGATTCATCTTGCGGGCTCTGCGACTTGATTGCCCAGTCTCAGCTCTCAGTGCTCAGTCCCCACTCACCAGTCGACACTCGACGGTGGAAAGTCCTCCCCCGTTCCCCCTTCCACCGTCCTTAGTCCGGATAAGCAGAAGCAGCACTCAACCCACTCGGAGGCAATCGGCATTATACTCATCTCAAATGCGCGCCTCTTATCCGATCCATTATTTCGATGGATTTATAGGCATGAAGGTTGGCTTTTTTCTGCTTCTTCTCCTTCTTCTTCCCCATCTCTTACTCTACTCTTCATTTTTCCCCTGGTTTTCTTTCTTTTCTTACATTTTTTATGCCTTTCAGTTGGCTGCGATGCGAGGTGTTTTTTAAATCTTTTGTTATCTTTTCTTAGTACGTTCTCTAACTCCGTTTGGTAAATGAGTATTGATTGTCCATATGTGTGTGTGTGTGTGTGAGTGTGTGTGTGTGTGTGAGCATTTGAAACTTGTTCATGGATCCATTTGGATGCTGTCAGGTTTGTGGATAACAGAAGTCGGAGAATCATCTACTCCTCCTATAAACTGTACTTAACGGTTCCTCTGAGCTTCAGGCATCAATCTTGGACTAAGACTGAAATGTTTCTTTCATCGCTAACGTTCATTATAACTGAAATATCTTTTCTATGAGTTCACTTTGATTAAAGATTATGAAAAGATCTATAGAAAAATATTACATACCCGAATACCATTTTCTGAATAAAATTATATATTCCCAACGAGGTGTAGTTTCTTTTTCGGTTTTTTATGTTTACTTTGTATGTGATAACAGCAATTCACATTTGGTCTATAAGACTTTAATATCCAAAGTCTAAAGATAACAAATTAGTTGATTATATTAATTAAATATTATATTAAATAAATTGCACATAAAATGAAGTCCTTTCCAGCACTGATTAATCACATTTGTTTCTAGTTATTGCTGTCATTTTATCTTATACGTGTACGTTGCAATGCTCTACTCGATGGGCACAGAAAGTTGTGATTATTTCGAAGCGAAACATAATTTAAAGCAAAGACATATTTTTAGAAAGTCACATAAGTGAACCCAAAACACAAACAATCCTTTTGTATATATGTTCGTTATATATGTACCTACCCCGAGGTGGCTCGACAGCCCGTCAGACCGTCAGCCTGGTATACCAATAGCAATCCCAATTCTTGGCAACGATTTGCCACCCTCAATGCCGTTGCTCTAATTTCATTGTTCACGGTCTCTTCGTCCTTTGTTTGAGTTTTGAATACGCCGCGTTCCATATTTGTGCGGCAAGAGGAAAGGGGAAAGAGGCGAGAGGCAAGAGGCAAGAAGCATGAAAGGCGAAAGGGTTCTTCCAACCGTCGCATCCATAAATCAGTTGGGCATCGGTATCAGCATTGGCATCGGGATCGACATCGACATTGCCAACGCAATATGCGTAAATGCAATAAAATCATAAAATGAATTGTGTAAGGCAAAATGGGATGACGGACGACAGACGACAGACGACAGACGACGGACGAGCAACAGAGACAGGAGCAGGAGGCAAAACGGATGCTAAACGGAAAATTTGAATGTCGCCTCAAGCAACGGGAGCGAATGGAAGTAACTACGGCGATTTCAGGCTCTACGGCCGGCTGGCTTTTATGGCCCAGTCGCGTTAACTGGACGCAAATAGAGCTCGGCAGGAGCAGTGACTGAACAGGAACAGGGACAGTGTCAGAAAGAAGAAGGCAGGAGGCAGGAGCAGGTTCGTCTTGCCTTTTGGGTACTGTGACATTTTTGTTGATATTTGTATTTGTACATATTTTGATTTGGTGCGCGTGCAGGTCATGCTCTAATTTAAATGTATCTCCAGCAGATACAGATACAGATACAGATACAGATAGAGAAACACTGAATAGACATACAGATGCAGACTCATAAAATGGTTTTTTAAATTCCAGCCAGGCCTCTCAGTCTCTCCTCGTTCGCTGGACGGCTAATGGATGCTGGTATGGTTATGGTTATGTAGACTGGGGACTGGGTACTGGATACTGGCTACGTGGACAGAGTCTTTGAGCCGCATCTGTTAGATGCATATGTAAATTTAACGTATGCAAATGCGCATTGGCCTCTGTCTCTGTGCGTGGCTGCCTGCTTCTACCAAGATGTTTTGGGCTCGTCCATGGACTTGTTGCGGCCCGCAGCGAATTCCAAGTGCCCTATAAAAGTGTCACATTTTATATGGCCAGTTCGAAGTCGTCGTCGATGATGCCAGGCCCCTGATTAGGCCATGCAATCGTGGAGAAATAAATTAATGAGCAGCGTTCTCCACATGCCATCTACAGTAGATACATACTATATGTATGTATGTACAAATGCATATACGTTATACGTATGTAATATGCAAATTATTTTTAATTCAACTGTCGAGGTGAACAAACTGCTGTGAAATATACAACGGAATTCCCTTTGGCAAAATGCAGAGGCATAAATTTAGATTGCATTCAGATTGGTCTTGTTTATTTGGGCAGAATCGATGCCATAAACAAAACAAATGTTGATCTGAATATTTATGCAGATTTTCTATCTATCTACTTATTTTTTTGTTTTTGGCAACGAACAGCTGTTTTCCATTTTTACGGGAGATTCATAGCTTGATGCGGATGAGAACTCATGGATTGTTGCTTGCGGAATTGCTCGGCATAGTTGAACATTATTTTCAATAAAAAAGACTATGGTTCGATCTATTTAATTATAAATAAACGTGTGAAAGAGTGAGAGAGAGAGAGAGAGAGATAGAAATTTGTACTGAACTTGATGAGATTCGTAATACGAAAGATGCAAATGCATATACAGGGTGCTCCGATTGCTGTTTTGGCCGCAGTCTGCGTTGGCAGTTGGCAGTTGTTGGCACTGAGCGCAATAAATCCAGAAACCATAATCGGGATTTATGGATGTTGTTCTTCTTGTTGCTGTGGATGTTGATGGTGTTGTTGTTGTTGATGTTCATAATGTTGTTGGGCTGGTGTCGGCGGTGCTTCAAACATTTTTATGATGTCTCTGCAGCATTTATGAGTGCTGTATGAGAAAAGGAGGGGAACATGTTGCACGGAGGACGACTGAACGGAGAACGGAGAACGAAGGACAGAGGGCAGAAGACGGGGCGGCGCGGCGCGTGTTGGTCGAGGTAAAACAGCCACTGATATTACGCGCTGGGCATAAAATCGGAATAATTTGCAACAGGTGATAATTGTTTTACAATATGTTTGCCTCTGTGTGTGTTTGTTGTGCAGAACAGGAGCAAGCAAAAAGTTTATTTATGGGTATGAAAATGAATAAGTTCGGTACTTGTTAGCTCTTCGATTGGCATTTTTGTGGACTCGAACCATATGCAATTGAAGAATGTGAAAGTTCATCTCAATATTAAGAATCCCAACGGTTTGTTTACAATCATTGAAAGTCACAAGAGTTTGAGTGAAAGAACAGTTGGAAAAGCAATTATGTCAATGTAAGGTGTGATTAATTGACTGAATGATTGATGTTTCTTTGAGCCAAGTCAGTATAAATTAAATGCTGACGCCAACTGTTGGGCAATTTAAATAAAATCTTTTATGATTTGTTGTGATTTTTGCAATTGGCGCTACCTGGAGCGGTTCCTCATTGCTATGCAATATTTGTGCGGCTTTTATAGCTTTGAAATTAATTTGTCTATTGTTAATAGTTATTTTCTTGCTGTCAATGAAGGTGTCATAACTCACGTAATAAACGCCACCCAGTTTACACGAATTTGTCACATGGCTTCTGACTTCGGCTTCGGCTTCAGTTTGGAATCGGCTTTGGTTTACTGTGCGCCTGTCCCATAAACCGCAATAACAACCGATGGTATGAGCATACATATATGCATGTAAATGTAAGTGTGTAACAGCAAAGAACGAGAACAACAGAGAGTGGTATGTATGTATGTATCTTGGACCTGTCCCATAATTCACTCGCTCAAACACTTGAATGGCCTCGCACTCGTAAAAACAGGCGAGCGAGAAAAGAGTTTTACAATCGTTTAAAAACTCGTCAAAAAATTAGGCCTTAAAATATTGTACGATTTGCGTTTGGCGAATGCAGTGGCAACAACACCGACACCAACAGCAACAATAACAACAACAACAACAACAACAAGAGCGGGACTGCATCAATAGACATTCAACGCCCACACGTACATATACATCACACCCTACACAGGACTTACACCCACACCAATACTCGAGTCTAGTACTCAATGCTGCCGCTCTCGCGTCCCGCACAACTCCCCGTCAGCCAGTGTGTCTGTGCCGGCGTAGTCGCTTTTATGAGCCTACAAAATATTTTTATATTAGCAATAATTTCACTAGACACACGGATGGGATTGTGGGGGATCGGAAGAGCGGGTCTCGAGGGATGAGGGGCTGCCACGGCACTTAACGTGCACAAACAAAAGCAACAACAGCAGCAGCACAAAGTGACTTTGATTTGTTGAACATTTTTAGCGTCGTTTGCGCTGCTTTGTTTTGCTTTGCTTTGACATTTTATTAGTGATTCATCGACGGCATCAACAAAAGCATGCCAAACAATTAAAAAGCGATTATTTTTATTATCTATTTCTATAATTTCGCATAGTGTTCATGCATTCCTTATACTTTATTTTATTCCCATACGTTTCTGCTGTCGTTGGTTTTCTTTTTTGTTTCTTTTCTTTACGTTTTCTTTGTGCTCCTACTTCTTATTCTGCTACTTCCATTTGAAGTGGGCAGTTCCATGCTGTATGTCGGCCATTGGTCTTGCGTCTCGCTCGCACCAATGGCTGAGCAGGGGAAGTGCGATCAAGCGATCGTTGCCTCGCTCTTACTAATATCCCTCAGCGGCAACAGAGCAGTGCAGCAACAGCATGTCGCTCCGCGTCTTTGTCGACTGTGGTGAGTTTCGTTGGTTGTGTGTTGAGTATTTCTCTGCGACGCCAGCAGAGACAAAGCCATTGCATGAGTCTTTTTTTTTCTTTTCTTAAACACTTATTGCAGCTGCTGCACTTTTTAATTACATGAAACATACATACATAAAAACGTATGGACATGCGACGAAAATATAATTAAAACATGTGTACATACATATTTATGCATTTGTAAATACGTATTTACAAATATCTCATTGATCTTATGTAACATCTACCTTTTTAAGCCGAAGAAATTGACAAATTACAAAAATTAATCAATTTCAATATTCTTTTCGAAATGTTATTAGCAGCTTGGCATGGGATTAAGTTTATTGCATTGATAGTATCAACAAAGCTCCACTTGTTAAGTCGAATGCTCAGTTATGGCCAATAAGATAGCGAATTTGTAGACTTATTTGATCGTTTTAACCTTTTGCGAGACTTAATGCAGCCGCCGACTGATTCACACCACACAACAGAGATTGGGACTGAGACTGAGACTGAGGTGCGGTTTAATGACGTTGCGCTTTAGTTGCTGAATGCACAATTCACTGGCGCCTTAATCGCTACACAATTAAATTTATTAGCTCTTTGAAATTAAATGCAAAAGCTCAGCATGACATCTGAGCGCTCGAGTCAAAAACAAATAATTAAAATAATATGAACAATTAAGACAGTTACAATTAGTCGGCAGTCAGAAACTCAGCGACAGAGAAGAAACATTTGCCAAATTTAACTTCACTTTAGTACTTACCCTCACTTTAACCTTTACCCGCACACACACACACACACACGCACACAAAGACACACAGATACACAAATACATATATGGCAAGTCGAGGCTAGCAAAGTGAACAGCAAAAACAACATTCAGCAAGTTTTCAACTGTTTTTTTGTTGTCTTCAAGTTTTTTTTATATTTTGCTTGGTTGCAAATCTCTCGCAGCTTTCGAAATGACAGAAACACACACACAGCATATGCATGTATGTATGTGTGTGTCGAGGCCGCCGAAAAGTCGACGTCGCGTCGCTGCTAGCTGCGTGGCAAGCAGCGCCTTCCCGTTCCGTTCCTGTTCCCGTTGGCGTTCAGCGTGCTCCTCGCTCCGCAAAAAGTTAATGGACCGTGCATGTTTTTCCCTCAGCCGTGGCGCTTAACATTATTTATGATGGATGGAAAATTACTATTTTTCTCTCTCTGCATTTCAACTTCCTTTCTGCAGCGCCTTTAGTGGCCGCCATTGGCGGGTTGCCTTTGTTGCCTCTTTGTTTGGCATTTCTGTTAGCATTGTTGCTACAGTTGCATATTTCAAATATTTTCACAAGTTTTTCCCCCTATCGCCTGACTGACTTCCCAAGGTACTTGGACACACACACACACACTCACACTCACACATTTGTAAGTGCACTCTTGAGTCACATCTGTGTTCCTCCCATCTGTCTCCGGATCAATGTTTGTTTAACCATTTCGTAATTTGGTCAGCCATTAAATTTGACAGCTCCATCGCCATTTTTGTTGATAACCGCATTTCTCTAATTGCCATTCATTGAAAATGTCATTGCCATTGTCATCGACAGCCTGACATGACTTTCCGCTAATCTTGAGGCTTAATTAACAATGGCCAATGATATGACACCACTTGGATCAATTACAATGTTTCAAATGATACAAGTCAATTCACAGTGGGGTTGGTAATAGAATGAAAGATGTGCCAGTAATTGATGACTTGTACAAACTAGAGTTTGGGTTAATGTTTATTTCTCTCTGCTTCTCACTCCAATGTCTGCAAAATATATAATATATTTAATAATATATAATATAATCATATTTTATTTTCACATGTCATCTATGCGGCGACTTATTTGAGTTGTTATGAACGTATCGAACATGTACCTTAAAATTAAAAAGTACAACATTTTTATTTATACTATTATTTTACTATCTTTGAGTTTGTTTGAGTTTTTTGAAGAACAGTGTTATAATAGAAAATAATACATTCCCTTATGTCATTTTAGTATAAATCCAAACCCAAAATTCACTTTTCAAAATCTTGGAAATTTTAAACATTTTTCTATAGTTATTTCTTATGGAAAACATTAACAATTGTAAGCTGAGCACATAAGCGTATGTTATAAAGTCCCTTGGTTAGATAGTTTCTATACTACCGATGAATTCATTAGATCATCTCATTATAAAGATTTTATCTTAAAACTAACAAACTTCCGCTTGACCTAGGAAATGGAAGCTGAAATAGTACAAACAATTATTCCGAAGAGGCAGAAAGAGTTTTTATATGATATGATATGATATGATAAAGGGCAGATGGAGTTTTTATATATGATATGATATGAAATGATATGATATTATTTGATATGATATGATAAGATAAGATATGATATGATATGATATATGATATGATATATGATATGATATGATATAATAGTGATATGATATGATATATTATTGTATATATTTTATATGTTGCAAATAAGTTTAACTTTGTGCATTAACAAGATTTGCAAATAAGGTAATTTGGTCAACTGGAATGATGTTTGGCAATTGTTACAGTTTTGTTCGTCTCGTCTTTTCAAGTGTGACCAGTTGTAATGAGACCAGCGCTGAGCGAGAAAGGGAGAATGGAAGAGAGGCAGGAAGAGAAGAGTGCAAGGGTCGATTGCTACTGTTTGTGTGCTTGGATGTTTTTCTTTTTCTTTAATAAAAATAATTACTCGCATTTTGGTTGTGGTTGTTGTTGTTGTTGTTGCTGCTTCTTTGCCTTTGCTTTGTTTGCCGCTGAAAGCCGCAAATTTGAAGCGTTTTATGGCTGCGTTTCGTTTCGTGCTTGTACATTTGCCCACTGGCCACATTGCCCCCTCCCCTCTTCTCCTTCCCTGTTTCTCCTCTTCCTCCCCCCAACCACTTTGCTTCTGTCGGCCATTTTCGAGTCGAGCGCTTTTTCCAGTCGCCATTTGGCCATTTGGCCGTTTGGCTGTTTGGCCAGTGGACGGTCACCGCTCGTTTCGCCGGTTTTGCCGCCAGATTGCAATCTAAATGGCGTTTTTTCTTTCTTTTCCATCGTTTTCATAACTTTTGCCGTGGCGGCAGCTTTCAATTTATGAAACACGCTTATTACTTGCCCCCCCCCCCCTCCCTCCACAATACTCACTCCACTGCCGGCAAGGGGAAGAGGGGTAGACGGTTGGAGGGGGAGGGGGAGGAGCCAGTCCGCTCGACTTGTTCGCTTGCATCAGGTAACAAAGCAGCCGCAATCAGAGAGTGAGCCAGACCCAAGGCCGCAATCCCGAGGATCGTCTGGTAGAGAGGGGGGATGGGGTGGGTTGCAGGGGGGGAGGGAGGGGGAAGGAGGGGGGGGGGCAGTTGATGTGCGCACTGGTGATCAAGGTATTCGTTAGTTCGCTCATGGCCAGCAGCAGTCGCTAGACACACAACTACAACAGTACACAACATTAGCCCACAGTTGTCTCCGCCCCTCCCCCTTCCGCTGTCCCTCCCTCTTTCGGCCAGTTGCCCCGCTGGCCAATTACACACAACACTTTGGCAAGATTTTTCTAAACATTATTTTTTTCTCTCGCCTCGACTGTTGTTAATTGTACAGGTTGTTGTTGTAGTTGTAGTTGTTGTTGCTGGCGAGTTTTAATTGTATTTTCCAGGTTTTTAATTAAAGCTTAACTTGATTTTCAGTTAAGTTGCAATTTCAGAGCTGCTTTTTGCACTTGACTCGGAACAGGTTTGATTGGCAACCTCAGCGCTGTCAGTCCAAACGAGTTTGCAAACAAATAAGGATGCCAACAACAACAACAACAGCAACAACAACAATTACTCATTTTTAACGATTTCTGCTGAGATTCATGTTGCCACTCGACTCAGCAGTTCGAAAACTGGCTAACTAAGCGTATAAACAGATACTGATTCTAATCAATACATTTTTCTATTCCATTTCGTGATCTCTAATAAGTGTGCCTGCCTTCTAAATCCATGACTTAGTTGCAGTTAAATCTAAAAAATAACTATATTAACAAGTAAGGTGCAATCAATTGCTTCTTTAATGTGTTCATTGAGGAAATAAAACAATTTATTGAAATCTCTAAATTGCGCAATTAAAACTTAATAAAAAGTCTTAACAGATTTGACATTATTTTTACCTTTTTTTTTTAAAGAGTTGCTATAAAATTTGTGTAATAGTTCTACTTGTTTTATTAAATTATAATTCAATGATCAATGCAATACATCTGCCTTTAAATTACTATTAATTCTCATTTCAGTTTAACCTCATTAATTTATCTTTAAAGATGTGAAGTATTGCTTTGGGATAGTTATCTGATAGTTATCAGAGAACTTATATAGCCATTTGTGCTATATTATTGACTGAAGAGGCAGTTCTTAAATTTGCATTCTGTACATTTCAATCTTCCTATTTTCTTAAATAGTTAAGCTTCCGTTTAAATGGACTTTAGTTGTGACTTTTTTCTATCACAAGTGGAAGAATAAAGTAATATTTTATAATAGAGACACAGGACTCCTAACAGGGGATCTATAGTCAAGAAGGGAATTACTTTAGCTTGCTTGCTTCTGACCCAGAATGTTCGCAATTTCAAGCAATTTTTTACTCAACTTGTCACATCCGAATGGCTGGCGAAAGGGGTGGAATCAGGAGGGGCATAAAAGAAGGAGTTGGGGGGAGGGAGAGGATTGTCAGCCATACGCAAATTGGGCGAAGTTGTTCGCAATCTTCTGTCGTACATTCTGTAAAGACGAGTGTTAGTATGGAAATATGTATGTACTCACTGTGGAGCTATGCATGTATATATATGTATGATATATACATGTATATATATGTATATGTGTGTGTATGTGTGTCCCTAAATATAAGTGAGTGAGTGTTTTCAGTAGATGTGTGCTTATTTTTGAATGGCCGCACACTAAGCGAACACACCCACACACACACACACACACGCTGAAAATGTTAAAATTAAAATAAAATTAAAGGAAACCAACAAATATATACATGATATACATTTATGTATATGGTGTTTGGCATATGGCATATGGCATATATATATATTTATATATCTTGAACTTTGTCGGCGCGCTTTAGTCAAAGTTAAGATGAACCGCATTTAGCTACCATTTTCATTTCAATTCCCATTCCCATTTCCACTCCGTCTCCGTCGCCGCCTCAACGTGCAGCGTTGGAGCATTGCCAAGATCGCGAGATCGCGAGATCGTGCGCTCGTATTTGAATGTACACTTGTTCGCTCTCTGCCTCTGCCTCTGGCACCGTCTCTGCCTCTGTTTTTTTTGTGGCTCTGACAGTGCCGTGTCCCCTGTCCCCCGTCTCTGACTGTCCCTGAGTCGGTTCCCCCTCGTTTGCTGTCCGTCCATCAGTTGGGGGTAATAAAAACCAAAATAATACTATGTAAAAATGTTTTGTGTGTTTCTCTGCCTGCCCCCTGTACCCCTAGTACCCCCCTGTACTCCCGCCACCCCCTTCGCAGCACACCTCTGGCTCCGCTCTTGAGATCTTTGCCACAAGTTGACGTGAGAGCTGAATCGGCCTGAGTATCGGTCTCCGTCTCCGTCTCTGGGTCTGTCTCTGTCTCTATCTCTGTCTCGGTGGCTCGTCACTCGCTCTCTCTCTCTCGCGGCATTCGCGTTCGCATTCGGTTCGCCAGTTTTCAGTTTTCGGTTTTCGGTTTTCGTTTCGTTTCAGTTCAGTTTTTGTCTAAACAAAAAATATTGAATTTAATTTTTTAGTGTTAGTTGCTCTCTAACAATTTCGGAGTCGTTATCTCGCATGCGCGTCGCGGATTTAATTTGATTTGATTTCATTTCATTTCATTTGAATTAAATTGAATTGAATCCATTCAAATTCATTTGGAATTCATTTTATTTGGCCCTTGCCTTGGCGCCATTGTGCCACTGTGTGTGTACGTGTGATTCAGTGGTGTGTGTGAATGTGTGTGTGGTGTGTGTCTGAGTGTGTGTGCGTGTTAATCCCGATTCGATTGCCGATCCCCGTATCGCCTCCTCACTTCCTGCTCCTGCCCAACTCTTGGCCATCGGCCATCGGCGATCGTCGTGCGGAATCTGATCGCGTGCATCCATAAATAATGTCGGACGATTTAATATCGATAGTCGGAGAAATTATCGCTGGCCGGGTCACTGCGGCTAATGGCAATAAAAATCTGATTTTCAAGTTTTAAGTTGTTTAAAAGTTCATCAAACGCTGCACCAATAACATAATACTGAATAATAACAATTAAAATAATAATAAATCGCGTTCCTCTGTGTTTATCTGTGTGAGTGTGTGTGTCTTCTTTTCAAATTTAACGAGTGCTTTGAATCTTAATAAACATTTCCCTGGCAGTTCGTAATTTGTATTGATTTGTTGAAAATATCTAGCCGCATTATCAGGCCTCCGACTTGGTGAGTGTATTTCATCCGACAACTCGGATTCCAATAGATAATGAATCCTATTCTATTAGTAGATGCATCATCACTTTGTGGTTATGTTGTGACCTATGCATAATTTGCCCTGTGTTCTTTTGTATTTCCAGTCAGATCCAAGAGACGGAAACCAAGAAACCTACAAATAAAAAATTGAAATAAAATAATTCACAAACTGTTCTCCATTTATCTAATTAAATTGAGGGAAATATAATTAAGCAAAATATCGTTGATTGTCTTATCGTCTTTCTAAAGGTTTCACATTAGTTTTAACTTCATCATGACAATTAAATTAACTAGATAACACCAAACATGCATAAGATTTGTTTTCCCAAAAACAGATATTATTAAAATTAGTTTCATAAAATATATTTTAGTAATATTATATATTTATTAAATTTAATTTGCTTAGCATTTTCCTAGCAAACAATTCAATGAGTGCAACTTAATAGTTTCTTGTCTAATTACCCTATTTTTTTACTTCAAAAATTGTATTATTTCAACATTATTAAACTCTTTCAAATTCTCTTGCCTTGCAGTTGTTCTCATATACATAAATAAAAGCACCATTCGATATAATTTGCGGTAAGTTGAGCTCTATTATATTTGATAATTTGTAATTGTTGCACATTGAAATGATGGAGGCACTTGTATATTGCTGAAGTGGACAACTCTCATAAGTAGTAGGAGTAGATTCGGAGTAGTCCGTTTAAGGACATTCGAGCTACTCGAATTACCTTTTTGATTTTATGGCCAAAACAATTCGATGCAAGCAGCGCCAGTGTCGAGGGAACATTATTGTAACATAAAGTGGCCGTCCGCTTTCCCCACTCTCTCCTGATTCTGTACCGTGCCCCCAACAACCGTTATACAGCAGCAGCAGCAGCAGCAGAAGCAGAAGCAACAACAACAGCGTGCAGGGTGTTAAAATGTCCGGCCGGCGAGTCGGGGCGGTATTAAAAATGGCAATAAATAAAGTAAAGTACGGCGAGTACATGATTTCCCTGTTAAGATGCCACACACACACCCACACCCGCACACACACACACACACACATACAGAAAATAGCAGTGAGAATGACATTGGTGGGGGCGTGGCCTGGGGCCAGTGTCCAAGCGGGCCAATTGTGGTAAATCGGAAGTTAAAGACGGCAATAAAATGACGCAATAAAAATCTATGAATGACACATTAAATCAATTGCCAAAAATCACAAAAGCGCTGAAAAAATGTCGCCCATGAGTGGACTTTCCTGACGGGGGTGCAATTCCCCCTCAGTCCTCCATGCTATCCCATCCCCCCGACCCTTTGATTGATATGCCACTTGTGTGGCAGCCAATCATGAATTCATTATAAAAGTTTAAGTGAATTTTTATGTGCATGAGAAATTGGACAACTGGGCTAATTGCCAATCCGGCGCTGGGTTCAAAGGCTGGACAACTGATCGCTCCGATATACCAGATGTTGCTGATGCTGTCGCTGTTGCTGCCGCTGTTGCTGATGTCAGGTGCATCATCAGACGGACGTCGCTCCTCCCGATTAAGCGATGCATTTCAAAATCTTGACATTTACAACTATATTCCCATTGTTGTTTCCACGCAGATAGTGAGTGGGAACCGACCGACTGGAGGAACCTGCTCACAGGCTTGTAGCTGGTCGAAAATGTTTACGACTTTCGCCAGAACAAAGGGAAAATCGTGCGCGACAAGAGCCAAGAAGAAAAGCAACCAAGTTCCACTTATGAAGCCATAAAATGAACAGAAAACAAAAAAATGAAAATGAAATAAAACAGAGGAAAACAGGCAGCAAGTTGGCCAACTAGTTGTTAGCCGTTGGGTTATCGCTTGGCTTAATCGAGGCCAGAAATCGAAGCGGTCGCTCCTGCGGGCAGCCATCGCAGCCATCGCAGCTGACGATCGTCAGATCAGCAGCCGTATAGGGGCAGGACTTACACACTTACACACCGAAACGTCCGACTCGTGACCCCTGAACTCCGAAAGCAGGCAGCAGGTGAGAGTGTTGCCGCTTTCACTAACTAGCCTGCAAAGGCTAGACGGCAAAGGGAGGCCAATTCGAGGCCATTTTGATGACTTCATTCGTTTCTTGTTTTCCTTTGCCTTTGCCTTTGCCTTTGGCTTTGCATTTGCCATTGCTATTGTCTTTGGCTTGGCCTTTCTCTCCGCAGCAAGTGGAATGCGATGTCCGTCCGACTGTAGCATGTGCATCCGTCAGATACAACACGAATCCGTTGCCCGCCTGAGTATAAAACTCGTAAAATATGTGCACGTCAACGCGCTTCGTGCTGCCTTTTGTGCAGCCATTATTAAATTTCTGATTGTGGCTTTCTACTCGCATGTCTCTAACGGACCGACGACCGACGGACCGATGGACCGAGGGACCAACCGACAGACAGACCGCCAGACAGACCGCCAGCAGACCCAGACAGACCGGTTGAACTTGTTATCTCGAGCCCGCCTCGTCGCTCAGCTCAGCATCGGCCCGGCGGTTGGACTCAGGTTCTCTCAAGTTCCCCCCAACAGTCGAGTTTTACAAAATTACAGTGGATGAAATCAGGCAAACATCGGTGTTAAATTCTATATATTTATGTATTCTTAAAGTATTTACAGAATCGAGTTGTCGATCAGTCTGCTAATAACACATTTAGTTACACATATCGATGTTTAACAAAACACTTTTTTCTTGAAAAGTGGCAGGGCACAAAGAATCTCCACAGACGGACAACAAATGAATTTTCTAATTTTGATGCATAATCCAAAAACTGGGCACACACTATTATCAGTCAAGAAAATCCGCTAAGATCGGCCAATCAAGTTAAAGTACTTGAAAATCGCATTTGAGAAATTGAATTGTAGACTTTGACTACATTTTTACAGCACATTAAAAGAAATTACAATGATTGGAATAGTACTTATCTCAACAAATAATGTTCTTCAATTAAACTCCTTGGTTCGAGATTGACCGACTTGCAGGTCATATATTCCGTAGTAAAAATTACGGCCTTCTAGTTCTTACCGTTTACACTGTGATTTGAAAGTGATCAGGACAAATAGCTTTATTTATAAGTGTAAATTGCGTGAATAAAGAATGCAAATGCACATATCATTTGAGTGGAGTTTTGTGAGTTTGCCCCACTGTGTCTGTGCTGCTGCCTCTGCCTCTGCTTCGGCCTGTCTGTGCTGCATTATCAACTTCATGACATGCACCCAAATGAAAATTAGCTTGAGGTCCTCCATTACCAGCTTACCCAGCTGAAATTCCACGAATCCAAACTGTGGCATGGATGTGCTGGAGGGAGGGGAGGGGATGGGGGAATGCTTCCAGGCATATCACGTAGCGCATTGCACATGCACAAGATGTGGCAAGTATAAACGGGGAGAGGCAACAGACATAATAATAAAATGTTAAATTTATAATTCAATTAATAATGTCAACGTGAACAACGCAATGGATTTTAATGGGCGCCAATGCAAACGTATCTCAAAGATACTGAAAATCGAAATCGAAATCGAGAATTACTGTGGAGTATTCATGTCAGGCAGAAATTGTCTGTCTCCTCAACCAATATCCATACTATATATGTGTATGTGTCTGTGCAAAATGGTGGCCAGAAACAGAAAAACAAACTCACTAAAATTTTGAAATGTCTTGCAAAACGCCAAGTTTGCGGGTATCTATAGATACGAAATCTATACACGAACAGAACCACGGGTGTGCTCCAAGGGGATGAGAAGGGGGCTCAGACTGAGAGGGGTGGAGAGGGGGGAATGGAGCTGAGTAAATTGAGAACTCATTGAGCGCAGGCAACGACCCAAGAGGGATCGATATTATGCCAAGCAACAACACGCGCTCAACAACAACTGGCGTCCTGCAACCGCCCGCAACCCCTGCACCCTGACACTCTGTTGGGGTTGGCTGCCTCTGTGCGTGTGTGTGTGAGTGCGCGTGTGTGTGTGTGTATCTATGTTGAAGCGACAACGTAAGCAAAAGTGTTTGCCAGTTCAGCCGAATACCGTCGGCTGCTCGGCAACTCGACAGCTTTTCCTGGGGTTGCTTGCGGTTCGGCTGAACTTTAGCGGCCATGCCACGTTTTCATTTCTCCCCCATTTTCCATTTTCAGAAATCTTTGAATGCTTTTGACTTTGCTTATCGCGTCTGCCCGTCGTGGGTTGCTCGTGGGGGTTGCTCGACCCGAGACTCTTGTATCCAGCGGAGGCGTCGTTGTTGGCGTCATCACAAGTGCCAGTGGCGGGGGGTGGAAAGAGGACCATCATGCGAGGGTTGCCAATGGTCTCGGCTTTGATACAGCGAAACTGAAATTAACCTTTAGGGAGACGATGTCGGAGACGGGAGACGGGAGACGAGAGACCGAAGGGAGAAGACGCACGCTATTTGAATAAATATTTTGCTGACTTTGGCTGTTGTTGTGTGTGTGTGTGTGTGCGTGTGTGTGTGCGTGTGTGTGTTGTGGGTATGTGTGTGTGGGTATCTAACTTGGCCTCGTTGACTCTGTATGTTTGTGTGGGTGTCTTAGCTATTTAGCTATGTAACTACTCTATGTGTAAATTATGCTTATGTAAATGAGGCAGTCGCTTTCTGCCCGGCCTTTTTAAGAAGAGAAAGAAGAAGAGTAAGGCCGAGTCCCCCAGGGTTCCCTTATGCTCAGCTTAGAGTTGAGTCCACAACAAAGTCATAGCAACAAAGTTGCCATCTCCCGCTGTGCGAGATAACAGAATACCAAGAAAGTTCAGAGTCAAAGAAAGCCAAAGAAGAAAACGAGTACGAGAACGAGAACGAGAACGAAAAGAATGAAGAAGAAAAATAACAAAATTGATGATTTCACTTATTTGGACAAAATGAGTTTTATATCTTCCAAGTCCATTCCTCTGTTGGCTTAGTGCCTGGAAGGATTTAGCGGCTTTCTATAACATTTAAAACCTAAACTTAAACTTTAAATGTGCAACTGAAAGTGTCTGAGTATCTTAAGTATTTTTGCCTATTTTCGTATTAGTTCGATTGCGAGTTCCTTAACATTTTCAACCTATATTCTTCAACAATTAATTAACCATAAAAATGCTCGTCTTTTATCGCACATTAATGCCGAGTGCAAACATATGAAGATGAGAAGTTAGTCTCCTAAAGACATCATAACTCTCTGCATTCTGTCAGACTGAGGATGGGAATGAATGGGTATTTGGAATTTAACTGGTGGCCAATTTAATGCCCATAAACATGGAATTAACACCTTGTTCGACTGTTGGACTGAAGCAGAGCAATTAACACCTTGGTCCACTGGTCATAAATCCGAAAGCAAATCAAACCAAAAACAAGCAACAGTTAATTTTAAATCAAATAGCCACAACGCATTACATAAATCATTAAGTTGATTAATATTATTTCATGACATCTAGTTTCAGAAGACTATCGGAATAGATATGAACAATCTTTCGATATTAAATAACTTTCTGTTTAGTTTCTGCTCTCAAACTAACATAAAGTCTATGTAACTTAAAGGAAGTGTCGAAGTATTTGTACTAGATTAATGTTCAAATTCAAAAGAATATAATCAATTTTTAAGCATCAAATAAATTGATAAATCGAAAGAAAAACAAATTATCATTGATTGTTGTATCTCCGTAAATATGTCCGAAAAATTAACTTTCTGGCAAAGCTGGAATACCGACATTTCGTTCGGTTGCTTTCTAAGAGATTCGTGGAAATCACCTGTCTTTCCATTTGAGCTAATAAAATAGAATTTTTGTGGTGAGAAAATCTAGAAACCGCAAAACTTAACAAACTCTGAAAATGCTCACGAGAACCTTCAGTTCAGTTGTATCTGTTGCTGATGTTGTTGCTGACGTCGATTAGTATGGCAATAGATGCTAAAAGAGCTACCATAAAATGAGTCTCGGCAAGTCGCGTGTGTTTCAAGTTCAACAGACCTCGCCTCGCATATTTATGGCTCTTCATTTGGCCAATTGGCCAGAGAGACAAAGACACAAAGAATCGGCCACAGAGTGCACAGAATTTGAATTCTCCGTCGGAACAGATGAGGGCCAACCCGATTTGACTGCAAATGTGTCAATTTTTATGGCCATCTTTGCATCTGCAACTTCGCCTGCGTCCTCGACTGTCGACTCTCGACTGACGACTGACGACTGACGTCGACCGACGTGTGGTGTATAATGAAATATTTAATATGGCCGAAGGTCGTTGGAGATCATTGGAAAAGATGAATGACTCGCTCAACGATTGCTGATTACTCTCCATGTGAAGACTGGAACACTGGCAGCTCTGATTCCTCTATGTTTCCGATTGTTTAATTATTTTGGCTTCATTTCGATTTCAATTCCATTTGAGTCCGTTAAGTGTCACAAAGTTTTATATTCATTTAAGAGGTGTTTGCTTCAATTTTCATTGTCATTCTTAGTTTTATTGGAATACTCGTATATAATACAATCTACATACACTAACTTGCTCCATGCAACACGAGACTTTTACACACAATCACACACACACCACACACACACACACACCTACGCATACGAACAATTCGAAAGAGTTGTTCTGTCAACTCACCCTGACGTTGCCTTTGAGACACCCTGTTTCCTCTGTTTGCTTGTCGTAAAACGCTTTGCTGGCAATAAAAGCAGTTAACTAGCTAGATTTATTGTACTAAAATATTGTTTAAGTACACAGTAAACAACTGAGCAGCAGCTACACAAAAACAACAACAACAGCAACAGCAACATTAACAATAACAATTACAACAGACAAACATACATATGGACACGGCACTTTCTCAGGTGCATTAACAGGGTCTCTAATTGCCCAATTGAGGCTTACTGTCCAGCATTAAAAAGATTCATCAACAACGTTTTATTGTAACACATCATAAAGAATATTTCCATATCATGATAAATTAGTTTATATATATATCTTTGCAGTTTATTAGTCTATCGTTAAACAATTTAATCACGTGTTAATTATTCTAACACGTTCATTTAATACTATTATAAATATTTCTCTCACTTAACGATGATCCTTAAGATATAAAACGAACTGTCCAATGATTGACTGACACACACTCTTACTTTTCTTATTAATAAAACAATCTTACTTGTTCCTAGCACATTTGGTTTTAAACGGTAAAAATAACCAATTGGGAATTGGGTAGAACAGAATTCTGTATTTGGAAGTTTTTGTTTACTAAACCAAGCATTTTCTTAAAATTAAATGTATCTCTGAACTTTCAATTTGAATCAGCTCGTTATGAATCAAAATCGTTATGAGATCGATTTTCCTTTTAATCTTTCATATTACCATATAAGCCTTAAGTCCTTTCGTAGTATCATATTGTCGTTAAATATCTGCGTCTCTACATATCTTCAGAACTTTCTGAAAATAATCCTTAGATATAGTAAAGTTTGAGAAATGTCTTCACAGATTGTGCATTGTAAAATGATCAACATTCATGTTGTAAGTGTTTGCACAATTCTACACTCAAATAGGAGCATTTAGAGCATTGTATTGGGAATCATAAATTATCGAGGAACACAGAAAGTACAAAAGAGGGAAACTGAAACTGAAACTGAGAAACTGAGAATAGGAGAATCGATGAGGGGCTGCGTCCATGTTGAGGCTGTCTGACAAATAGGCGACTGTTCCTCGCCTTTCATCCTCTGACAGTCTCTGAGCATCTTGAAGATGCAGTAACACATGCTCTAGAAATGCATTCCGATGATTTCGATTTCAATGGGGTCCCCCCTCCATCTACATACATATGTGTCACTTTTAAACAAAATGTCTCGCATCGTCGATGTCAGTGCGATATTCCATATTTTTCTCTGTTCCTCGTTCCTCTCAATTCTTTTATCCGTTCCGTTCCTTTATGTTCTATCTGTTCGTACTTCTTTGTTCTAAAAATGGATTGGATGTGAGTGTGTGTGTATAGTCTCTCCTCTAGTTGAATTTCTGTTGGATTGTCTGACATCTATTCCTACGAATAGCCATGCTTGAGACCCGGTTAAAACACGTTTTCATTTTAATAAAAAACTGGAATGGAAAGGCCAAGTCGGAAACTTGTTCGATGCCGACTCTAGCGGCTCCTTCAGGCCGACTTTGAGACTGGAACTGGGACGGGCACTGGGAAGTGGAAAAACCACAAGATTTTTCATCCACGCCAATGAAATAAGATGAGCTCAGTTTGCGCACTTTTCGTGCTTAGTTGGAATCTTTCATATCTCGATTCTTCGCTTCATCTCTTTACATGGAAAACTGTTTAAGCCAAAAGGGTTCTGAGAATAAAGAAATTCATGGCAATTAAAAGTTCTCAGCAATGCTATTGGACTTGGGACGAACGGACAGAGAGACAACTCGACGGCTGCCCATAATTAGCTGGGAGAAAGATCGTTAAATTTAGGGACAGAAAGGGGACAGTTGGGGATGCTGAGGTGGAGACAGACCCTCAGAAACCGAGCTGTGCTGTGTCTAATTGGATAACACAAATTTAATTTATTTCGTTCGCAGCATCGCGGAGACCACCAAAAACCACCAAAAACCCGATTTCTTTGTTTTTTTTATGGGTGACCGAGAGCCAATGAACTTTTTTCTCTTCATAGATAACTTGACTATCGTCTACCGTCCTGCGTTTCTACGGGAATTCTGCTTCTTCTTCTTCATAATGCATGTGAATTTTTATTTGGAATGATCGTAGTAATTTCAGTGCTACGTTTAGTTTGTTTTTTTTTGTTTGCTTAGTCGGACCGGGTCCACATAATGAAGCCATAAGCCGCCATTGCGGCAATAAACCCATTTGAATATTAATTTTGTTAATTAACTTATTCAAATTTGAGCATCGTTAAATATGGAAGAAACTCTTTTTAATGGCCTTCTGTCTTCATTCAGTTTCTTTATTTTTACCCTCTGTTTTTACTTTGAAGTAAACGGATCTCATCGGAGTAAATGGGATGAAAGGTTTCATTGTTGTTGACAAATAGTTACACCGTCTCAGCTGTAACTGGCGAATGTCTCAATTGAACAGGATCTGTTTGGTGTGAAATTTTTTCTACTAATTTGTAGGGATTTTTAAATATAAATTTTTTTAAGACATAATACAATTAGACTCTATTTTGACAAAAAAAAAAACAAAAAAAATTTATAAACAAAAAAAAACCAAGAATTATCTGTGAACATGTGGAGATAAATAACTTAAAATTGATTCATGAAGTTAGAAATCATCTTATTTAAATTTTTATTGTACAAATTTAAAAATTAATTTTTAGTTCCAATTTTTTTAAATTTTAAGACTAACTTTATATTGCGATTTTTATTAAAAATTTTAATTTAGTTAATATTTCATATTTCATATTTTTTGTATGTGAATCGCAATTAATATACCATACAATGATACAATGATAATACAATAAATTAAAATTTTTATTTTAAAAATTATAATATTTACCAACACTGGTGAGATATCAAAATAAATCAATGTTTTATTTTACAAAAGGAGGTCGGTTTAAATGAATCGGAGCATTTTAGAAAGACGATTAAAACTATAAGAAAACTAGGATCTGTCTATGAATTGCAAATCATTTGCATATTTCTATCACTTTATTGGTTTAATGAAGATAAAGAGAAATTCAACTGCAGATGTGAATCTATTGCGATTTCTTCTTGAAATACGTTAACTAATCAGTGCAATTGAGTCATTTGCATACTTATTCATAGCCAACTTGAAAGGAGTCAAATGGTCGAATGGTTTTTATGAGCGAACTGAAACTGGGACTGCTTACAGGAATGGGAATGGGAATGAAAATGGAGTTGGAACTGTATTTAAATGAGGATCGGGGCGCTAGTTTGGAATACGTCGCTGAAGGCAAATTATTACATGTGTGTGCTTCACTGTACAGTGCAACATATGTAAATGCACTGTATGTGTGTTGCAGTTGGGCATGAAAGTACAAATAGATTTGACTTTGACCCTGACACCGCCAAAGGCCAAGTCAAAGGCAATGGCAGAGGTAAAGGCAACCGGAAAGTGGAAGTTGCAGTTGCTGTTGCTGTTGCTGTTGAAGTGCGAGCTGGAGATATTACACAATGCAAATGCGAAACGAGGAAACTAATTTTACGACGTGTTTGACGGCTGTCTGACTGTCTCCCTGTCCATCTGTCCGTCCGTCTGTCAGTCTGTGTGTATTTGCCTAGCTCGGCGCTCACTTCCGCACTCCGGGCCATCCCAGTTCCAAGCCCTCATCCTCTGACTCTGCCTCTGCACCCTGCGCCCTGGTTGGCTGTCTGGGCCGAATGCATTATTACCTGCGCGGTGTCAAATGCAAACAAGACGTTTGCGCCAGCCATAAAGTCACTAGATGACTTCTCCTCTGGACGGGTCGGGCTAGGCAAGGACGGGCAACGTCATGTCAATGTCTTAACCCTTAAGTGTGCTGGGAAAATGGCCGTAAAGCGGCGCCTTCACATTTATCACACTTCCTTCTCACCCTTCCTTGCTTCCCAATGTTAAACACACATTCTCAACCTTCTTTTGCAGCACATACAGCACACTGAATCGAAGACTTCCGTTGGAGCACCTTAAGGATCTCGAGTCCCGGCAAAGAAACTGAGCTGAATTAACGACAACAGACCAAATCTCAGCAGTGGCGTCCAGCCAAACCCAAATTGTTGCGCCGATAGCGGCGAATATCTCTCCCTCCAGCATCAGTTCCCAGCCACCAGGTAAGAGCAACATCCCCCTCCTCCCCACACACCACCACCTCTTGCTGATGTATTATATAGACTAGCATTAAGTGCAATAGATTATCTTTAAGTCCAAACTATATTGGAATACATTTAAATGTGTTGAATATGGAATAAGGGTATATAATAACAGCTTTCTTCACAGCTGACTCCACAACCCTTGACATGTTGTGAAGGGGTTGCACATCTTAAATTCGTTTCCTTTTTATGATTTGTCAACATTTCGCCGTTTGTCGTCTTCCATCTTGCAATGGAAATTGTCGTAAAATGATCATAATTGTCCATTGCAGCGTTAAATTCGGCAATTGCTGAACGGGAACGGAACGAGACCCGTAGACATTACTCCTTGGGTGAGGGATAAGGGTGAATGACAACTGAGAATGGGAGCTGAGAAAGGCAATATCCCAATTGTCTCAATTTGTCTACTGTCATTACTTGTTGTGAATGGGAATGGGAATGTGTTTGTGTGTATTTGTATTTGTATTTGTTTAGCTCATTCTGATTAATTAGCGCCTGGAAAGGGGTCAAATTAATATTGTTATTCGCTGCGTGTGCGACTAGCTGTCGCCCAAAATATTCATGTGCTGAGTGTTTTTGTTGTTGTTATTGTTGTTGTTGCTGTAGCCGTGGTGAGGGCGGCCACAAGTAGCAAACTGTAATTGGATGAAGGCAAAAAAGGCAAAAACATCGCACGCTGCCAACAACAATGTACAACAATGCCACCCCAGCCTCTTTCCACGCAAATCTCGGCCATAGATGGCGCTGTTGTGCGCGAGACTTAAACACATATTCAAATCAGCCCCAAAACCAACGGCAAACAGCTAGAGAGAAGACTTTGTTGTTGCTGCGCCACACACGGACGACTGTACGTGTGAGCAAGAGAATGGGAGCTAGAGAGAGAAAGTCAACTTCGGCGAAGAGAGCACACACATGTACACTGTGTAAGTGACTGTCAATGTGTATGTGTGTGTTTGTGTGTAGGCATGCGTTCGTCTCTTGGCCCGTGCACCTGCTAAATCTCCACCAACTGAGTAATATCGATATTGTTTTACTCAGAGCTTAACGAAAAAAAGTACAAAAAGAAAATTGATAGAAAGGGATTTTAAACAAGTTAGCGTTGAAGTTCTCTCATGTCTCTCTCTCTCTCTTCTTTCTCTTTCTGATTTTGGCGTGGGGATACACGTACGTAGAATACGTTTTTGCGTGTATGCGTGTGTACGTGAATACGTGTGCACATGTACGCGTCTCCACTTGCACACACACGCACAGTGTGCGTGTGCATAAAGCGCGTCGCAAAGAGAGCGACTTGCTGAGAGGAACAACAACAACCACCACCAGAACAACAGCTACTCTCAGCAGGCGCATGCGCGAGACTCTCTTTGGGTACACGAACTGAAGGCGCCGCGCTGCTGACAGCGGGCAGGCAGACAGGCACACGTATCGAATGCCTTTTGTTCGCATCTTGACTTCGACTGACTCTTGCCGTCGTGTCGTCCGTCGGCTGTCGGCTGTCCGCTGTTCGCTGTCCTCTGTCGTTTATTTTGAGAGAGTGAGAGTCGAAAGCAAGACTCCACCGTTTCTGCTGCCGCTGCTGCCTTTGCCGTTGCCTTTGCCGTTGCCTTTGCCTTTGCTGCTGTTGGTGCTGCTTCTGCTGGTTGTAGCCGTTTTCGCTGGCGTTGTCAGTGTAGATTTGTGCTTCGCTCTGTACGGTTGCAGGCGTGCGGGCGTCTATCTCAATATCAACGGCAACGGCAACGACAACGACAACGCCAACAACAGCAACAACTACAACTACAGCGACAATCAGAGTATCCAAAGCAGCAACTGTAACACCAAGAACGAAGAACTTTGACTTCGCTTTCCATTCAGCTTAAAGTGTTGTGACCGTTCGGTTCGATATTATTTTTGGCACTCATAGAACGTTAAAGCAACAGCAAAATTAATGCAAATAATTGTAAGAAATACATATGTGCAAGAGAAAATGCGAATTCACGTATGCCTTAAAAATGGCAACATTTTGTTAACTGTTGCGAGCGCCGAGTTTAATTGTTTGTTTTGATCGTAAAATCAAATTTTATGACCAGCAACATAAAAAGCAAAAAAGCAAAAAGCAACAACAACCACAGCAAACAGCAAACAGTGAAAATAATAATAATAATAATAAAGAAGCAACCACAACAACAACAACATCAACTCACACCCGCTCTCACGCACTGAAAATTTCTCGCGCCATTTGTGCCGGTATTAAACTACTTGAAACAACAAAAACAGTAGCAAAACAGCAACAAATTCAAACAAAATAATAATTTATGATGTTAACATATTGATGCACGTGTGAATTGCAATACTGAGACCGAAAGTGAAAAGTGAACAGAACGTGAAAACTGAAAAAACAGAGATCAGAAAAATGCATAATTCCAATTTCCAAACCGAAGTTAACTGACAAATGAATGAGTCCAATTTGAAAAGATTTGTGCGAGTTCTGAACACCGTAATCACCCTGTGTTCGTGTCTCTTTGACAGAGTTTTGATCGAATCGCTTGCCCCAACAGTGGGTGGCATTTAATTCGCGCTCTCTTCGTCCCGTCCAACGGCCGCTCTTCACTCATCGTCTGCGGCTCTCTCACTCTCGCTCTCCCTCTTCATCATTCAGAGTGCGTGCGTGTGTGTGTGCGTGCGTGTGCAAGCGTGCGTGTCTGCATGGATGTGTGCGTGAGTCAACCATCGACTGGTTGAATCGTAAAAAAACGTTTTCATATGACTGCAAATAAAAATCAAATCAAAGCGCAGCGAGCAGCATTAAATATCGCCATATAATTGACTTGAATGAAGCTTAATTAAAATTACTTATTAAATTGAGCGCAATTGGGAAAGTACCGAGAGGAGCAAACAGGAGCAAGGAAGAACTAGTTGCAACCAATTGGGTCTGTGGGCTTGAACCGCGTCCCGTTTGGTCTGTGAGAGTCTGTGTTCCTGTGCGTGCGTCTGTCGCAGTGTCTTTCGTTCCCGCCGTTTTATTGAAACGCATTCAAAATAACCGTAAATATTCCACCCCTTCCCCAAACCCCAACCATCCCGCTGGCGTGCGCTCTCTACGACCCCCACGATGTCTCGGCAGTCGGGTCGCACGCCGCTGCCGGGGCTTGGTGGGGGCCACATCACACACATCCACATCCCCACCCTCACCCCCACCCCACCTCGACGAGCAGTGCGGCGGCGGCGGCAGCTCTGCAGCACCACCATCACCAGCAGCAGCAGCAACAGCAGCAGCAGCAGCAACAACATCAGCAACAACAGCAGCAGCAGCAACAGCAGCAACAACAGTTGCAACAGTCCGCGCAGCATTTGCAGCAACTGCATCATCATCCGCACCACCACCACCACCTGCCTCAGCCTCAGCCAATGCACCACCACCTACAGCATACACTCGTCTCATCCGCCTCGGTTGCGTTATCCACGCCATCCTCTGTGCTCCAGCAACAACAGCAGCAGCAGCAGCAACAGACGACGCCCACAACACATTCCACGCCCACACATGCGGTCATGTACGAGGATCCCCCACCCGTGCCAATTGTGCCCGTGCAGCAGCAGCAGCAGCAGCAGACGCCTCTCCAGCATCTGCCCCCGCCACAGCAGCAGCAGCAGCAGCAACAACAACAGCAGCAGCAGCAGCAACAACAGCAGCTGGCAACAGCGCCCGTTGGAGGTGCCCTCAGTCCCGCACAAACACCAACTGGACCCGCCGTCCAACAACCTCAGCATCTCACATCACCCCATCATCAGCAGCAGCAACAACAACAGCAGCAGCAGCAGCAACAGACTCCAAATAGCGTCTCCAGCGTCGGTTCGTCAGGTCTTCAACAGCAGCAACAACAACAGCAACAGCAAAACTCGGTGGTGGCGTCAGGTCAAACTCAAATTGTGGCGCCAACAACGGCGAGTGTTTCTCCCTCCAGTGTCAGTTCTCAACAAGCAGGTGAGAAATCACACAACTCCTGGTTTCCAATTGGAACAGACCTTTCCAGCAACTCATGTTCCCTAAGCAGACTTATCCTCAAACAAATATCCAGAAATATGCCTCGCAATGCTGTTAGTTCTGGTCATCTACTGCCCTTTACGTCTCTCTCCCTTCTCTCTCTCTATCTGATCTATAACTCATAAGTTTATCGGATTATTGATTTCTCTCTTAAGGAAACGAATTAAAGTTGAAGTTGACAATTTTTGTCTTACTAAGTATAAGAAATTGCCTTCAATAGAAGATTTTTCCAAAATGTAATATTAAATAATTTTTTAAATAACAATTACTCATGATTTAAAATAAATCCCTTTAGCTTTTTTAATGCCATTTTAAATTGAAAAGTCAATTTTATTTAATTTATAATGAATTTTCCTAATTTTATATAAACGTTCTAATATTTATTTTTCGTCGCTTTTTATTCAAAATAAAATAAATGATTAATAATATGTGTTAGTCTTTTAAGCTATTCTAAAATAAGATACACAGTTAATTTATATATTCTTAATATTTGCCTTCGTTTAGTAATAGTGCTTGTTAAGAAACTTATCCATTAAGACAGAAAAGACATATACAAACCTTAGATTAGTTTAAGAGCTTAATTGCGAAAGGATAACGTGTACAAACTCATATTAAATGAACCCCTTTAATAACAGAGAACATCTTTGCTGATTTTTTTATTCTACAGACATGTCCATCTCATTAGCGCCAATACATATACCCGCGATCAGGCCCGGCTTCGAGGCGGATGCCACGACGCCAGTCAAGCGACATGCGCATCCGTGGCCATATGAGAACGAGTTCAACCAGTACCATGCCTCGCCATACTATCTCGACCGGGATCGCAAGCCTATGTTCTATGGCTACCCAGAGACCCAGTTTCAGGTAAGAATGTGAGGTCAAGTCATCAACAACAACAGCGGCACGAATTGCGAATTGTGAATTGCGCGTCTGAGATGTCGACAGGCGTCTCGTAAATAACTCAATGTCAACTAAACTAACTTCTCTCCCATCTCTCCTCTCTCCCTATTTATCTAACCCCACAGCCAGCATACTGGCCCAACTACCGTGATCAACCGAGCTCCGCTGCAGCGGCGGCATACATGAGCGCCACCGACGAGCGCCATGCATCAGTCAGCGCAGCAGCAGCGGCGCGACAGTCGGTGGAGGGCACCTCGCAGTCCAGTTACGAGACGCCCACCTACTCCTCCCCAGGTGGGCTGCGCGCGTTTCCCGAGGCCTACTCGAGCACAGGTAACTACAGTAACAGTAACAGTAACAGTACAGTAACAGTACAGTAACAGTTTCCAGGCATACTTCGAACGCGAACTCGCACTCGAACTCGTATCTAAATGTGCAGGTGTTAATTGCAAATTAACAATTGCGACACTTGCGACGTCAGTTTGCCGTTTAATTAGCGCATTGCCAAATGCCTCATAAATTCACTCGGCGACATTTGACCGAGGTTGGGCTCCTGTCGTGAGGGTGTGTCCTCTATAACTGAGATAGAGTGTGTCAATCAGTCAATCAGCTAGTTTGTATTCTCTATTAGGATGCATTTGAATAGTTATTCAAATTATTAGACCGAAGAAAACGTTGCGTGAAAATTATTTCAAATAAAATATATTGAGTATATCAATTTGCGATTAAATAAACTTATTCAATAACTCAGACAGAGTATGTAGCCAATTAGCCAGTTTCCAAGAAATCTGAATGTGTTCTAGATTTAATTACTAGATTGCCTCCCTTAATAATTTTTTGCTAAGATAAACTTTTTATTTAAAATGATTCAAATAAAATACATTTTTAAATTCGCGAGTAATAAACTTACAATTTACTCTAATCTAATTATTTGTACTGCATTAATAACTCACTTGATCATGTGCAAAGAGAGTATGATACCGTTGTGAAATTATTATCATTAATCGAGTATCATCAATCGAGGCGATAATCAGACTATAAGAGCTAGGAAACACTATTTTTAAATTATTGGAAACATTTCACCGCTTTTTTTTTAATTTCAAAATGTTCTGAAATCGGCAAAATGCAAAGAAGTAAATTATTTAGTTGATTACATGTTTGGATTATCGATTTCTAATGACTTCTTTAAAAAAATTAATGACTTTTATTTTTGCTAATGACTTTTGTAGCTAAAAATTATTAATAATTTAACAAGTCAGTTAAAAATACAAAATTTTTTTTATTTGTTGAAATTATTGAAGCAAAGTGAAATAAACTATAATAAATTTTTTTCTTTAATTGGAAAATCAATTGTAATCACAATACAAATTTCTTTATTTTGTATTATTTTTTTTAAAAGGCAATTTTTAAATTTACCCTTTAAATCTTTTTTTTTAAAAACACCAATTTATACAAATTTAAGGAAATAAAAATAATAATTTTTAAATCCCAAGTGCCTAGTTTTAATTGATAAAATTAAAATTTGAAATAGATAAACGTGACAGATTCTCTACCATGATTTCTAATTGTCCTAAAAATATAATTACATTCGTTAAGTAAAATGAAACTTTAATCTAAAACACTTTTGATGCTTTGGTTAAAGGCAAAGAATATTCTAATGAAAACAAAATCGCACAAGAGAGCTGTATACAGTCGCACAAATCATTGAAATGTCGCCCTAATCTTGAACATCATATATTATTGAATCTCTTCAGGAACTTCCGGGGGGTCTGTCGGTTGGAGCAGTGGGTCCGATGACTCCTACAAATGCGATGCACGAGTGGACCGGCCAGGTGTCGGTGCGAAAAAAGCGCAAGCCGTACTCAAAGTTCCAGACTTTGGAGCTGGAGAAGGAGTTTCTATTTAATGCTTATGTGTCCAAGCAGAAGCGCTGGGAGTTGGCTCGAAATCTGCAGTTGACAGAGCGTCAGGTATGTTGAGAGTGGAGTCGATGAGTAGTCGGAGTGTGTGAATCAGAAATAAATATTCATTTTGTATAGGTGAAGATCTGGTTTCAAAATCGACGCATGAAGAACAAGAAGAATTCGCAGCGGCAGGCCACACAGCAGAACAACAACAACAACTCCAGCAGCAATCACAACCATGCCCAGGCGGCTCAGCAGCACCACAACAACCACCACCTGAACTTGGGTCTCAGCATGGGTCACCATGCAACCAAAATGCACCAGTGACCTTTGGACAACAGCAGCGCCAGCGCCATGGGCTTTGCTACCTACTAGCAGTTAGCCAATCCGAGTCCAAATCCCATTCCCAATTCCAATCCCAGCTCCAATCCTCACCTGAATTCCCATTCGCATTCGCTTCCGAATCTAGATTCGAGTTTAAGTACAATTAAAAATGAAATGATTATGGACTTTCCATGCTAGTTACGTCTTAAATCCAGTCCGGACAGTACAAATGCAGGTGTATATCCCATGGCGTATGTCGAGGTCAGAGGTTAGAGGTCAAAAGTCAGAAGTCAGATTGCAGGATTGAGATGGGAGTTGGTTTATAGGAGAAAATGCGTTGGCGTCGCTGTTTTCAAATCGAAATTCATTCGATGGGGGAGTTGAAATCTACGTATAATGAAATGCAGTTAATTAATAAGTCAGTTCTTAAAATATCTATAAACAAATACAAATGTAAATCGCCCAGTTAATCGATGCTTGGCAAAAGGCAAATGAGGAAATCATATGAACAGAAATTGACAAAATAAGAATTTGGAAAATATGAATTGAAACGAAGGATGAATATAGTATATGTATGTATTTGTATTTGTATTTCTCTCAACGCTCTAATAATTAAACGCGCATTACTTAATAATAATTTTCAACTATGAATAATATATGCATATACAAAATACATTGTACTATCCCTAAAAATTATACAATATAACAGATAACAGCAACAACAATTCGAATAGTAGATTCTAATTGTAAGCGCAGTTCGTACATAAATTGCAATTGTAGGCCCAGAAAATGTTCATAAATAAACAGCAAACAAATTGTTTAACAATTGTCACACAATCACACACACAAATACACATACACAGACACAGCGCTGCACTTTTAGCATAAATTTTGTCAGATATTGTTCGTTGTGTCGTGTTCTTAGATAAATATTAAGTTCCTGTATATAAACTAAGACATAAAATCAGAAACATGTAAACAAAAAACAAAAACAAAAACTAAAAAAAAAAAAACAATTAGTGAAACCGTCTGAAACTAATTTTGGTTTTTGAACATAAACAAAAAACTAAATTAACTTAGAATGAGAAAACAAAAACAAAGAAGAGCGAAAATAACATATGAAAATAACTATTAGAAATGCGAAAAGTCAAATTCGATTTTATAAAAAGTAAGTTTTTTTGATGTGTGTGCATGTTTACTCCATAGTTAAAGGCGCTTTCAACATAAACAAAAAATAAAGATAAAACAATAATTAATAATGGCACGTAATTTACAACTAAAGGAAAACTTAAAGAAAAGCTTAAGAAACGGGAAATACATTTGGAATATGTATAAGAAATACAATTTGACATTGAGAGAAGTTAAGCGAGAAGTTATTTACAATACATACCTTACAGCTACTTACATAACTTATATATAGAACATATATATATATATATCTATAATACACCTACATATGCATATACATACAGTCTATGTGTATCTGACTCTGCTTAATCCTGATATTACATCTAAGTTCAGTTATGTTGTGTAATTATCGAATTTTTGTTAATGTTTTGCTTCATACATTATACTTGTATACATATACTATACCTACCTTTAAACACTTACACATTATTATTATGATTATGATTATGATTATGATTACGATTACTATTAATATTATTAATTATGAAATGATTTCGCCAATTGCTTTATCCTAGTTCTTGTATTATTATTATTTCACACCATTTTCATAAGTTGTAGTCTAAAGTCGGTTATGTTTATGCTTATGTTCGATTATAAATATATAGTTTGTTTAGTAAATTTTTATATAGCATTAGCAATTCTCTTTTTTAAAAAGTTAATTATTGTGAATAAAATATATGAAACTTGCGAAAAATATGTGCAAAATTATATACAATTCAAATCAATTACAATTACAACACTATCACCACTTTTGTTACTTATTTACTCGTTCAAGACACTCGAGTCTTAAATGAAGCGATGTCTCAAATCACAAGTACCCGGTCTTGACTCAAACTAACTTAGAAATACTGAACCAGTGTATACTTATAATTTCTGTTTTATTCTCATTAAATTAGATAATAATCCATTTTTTGGTTGGTTCAGTTCCAAAATTCGGTTTTGTTTGGTAAGTACCGTCATGTTACGGGGACTGACCACAGAGGTTTTCGCTCATTGCGTTCCAAGGACGACCTCTCAGCATCGAATTTATTGAAAGGCATCCATAGAGAGTATGAATATTCATAGTGTTTATCCGCACACAGCACACACACTCGTATGTATTTGCAATCACATTCAAAAAGTAATATTAAAAGAGTATCTCAGCTAAGAAACTCATCGAATCAAATTATCAAAAATTAGTTCATTTTATATCAATAATTTGTTATGCAATCTCTAAGTTGTCATTTTAAACTGATACTGATTTGGCTTTTTATTGTAATGTAATACAGTGCTTAAACAAATTAAATCTAGATTAAAATAGTCCTGTTTTCAAATATGTCATAAGGTTAAATAAATTATTATGTAACTGTGATGTCTTGTAGTTTCATTCACACGATTTGTATGATGTATGATGTTCAAATTGATGAACTGTAAGACTCATCACCATCATTTAACTCTTTTTTATCTTTTTTAGTTAATCGCAAAATATATAAAGTTAATAGATGCCTGTTTTCTGATTCAATATATTTGGTTGGGATGTCTAACGATTTTATATAAACTGCAAATAAATAACCTACTATAAGTAAGTATTGATGTTCCCTTTCTATTTAATATGTGAAAACGGACTAATTGTTTTGCCAAAATAAAAAAATATTGCTTTTATTTTAAGTATTATAAAAGAAATAATCTCCATCTTATTAAATTTGATTTTAAATTTATTTTTCAAATCAATTAGTTGACATTCTGTATCTCAATGTATTTTTTATAAAAATTTGCTCCAAGAATATAGATCACGAGCTAATATAAATGCAAGGAAAATTGTTATTAATACTAATTTGGTCAAAAGGCTTGACGAAGAAACTCCTTGCAATCTGTAGACAGCCGAAACCTTATTGGTCTTGAAAATAACGAAAGTGACATTTGATATAATATTAATTTCCTAGACTTTAAGGTAAATTTATCGCTTAATTCAACTTAAACTCTTATACATAGGATAGGATATGTCAATATAATATTCCGTCTAGTCGATTCTCTGCGCTATGAAAAGGGTATCCATTCTCAATCAAATTCAACTCTGTGTTCTCTTTTATGTTGTCTTCAAGTTTAATTTGATATATATTATTTTCAACTTATATGGTCTCGCAAAAAAAAATAAAACCAGTTTGCAAGTGATTTATTGACTTGTTGAAATGTTTTGTGTTGAGATAAACCTGTCCAGGTGTATTTAACGAAATCTCAAAGTATTTACCATATGTGTTAATTTTAACAATAGAGAATAAATTGTCTTCGTTATTTGATGCCCTTATAGATAAAAGAAAACATTTTATTTAGCTCAAATGTGTTCTTTTTGATAGAGGTACACATGAGACAAATACATAACATATTATTGCAATTCAAACCCAAATTGTTCATTATGTAAATATATAACAAGAGTATGTGACTTTAAATATATGTGTGTTATAAATATTATACCCAAAATTTCGGCCTTTAAATCGACTTTGCAAGATGTCAAGAATATTGATTATTTGGTCTTACATATTTTGTAACAAAATTATCATATCTCTCTAAGTGTGTTATAATGTGTAAGATTTTTCTGAGAACAATGCCGCTTTGGTGATCATTTAATTAATGATTTTATTAATTACTTTATAACGAGAATTCGACTCTTTAATATATCCCAACTGTGGTCCCTAAGGTATGGAAAAGCCCATTAAATCAGCATCCGATTCCTCCCAAATATTGTATAGGCCTCGAGGTCCTGGTTTATCACTAGAGCCCAATCGGATGGAATTGGGAGGCTGTCACTGTTACTAGTACACACCATGCAAAATTCAACCAACACTCGGTCAGATTTTGAGTTAATCTTTGCAATTGATAAGGACGGGTTCCTAAAATTTGTATTTAGTATTGCCTGACGAAAGTTGTGTCGAATCAATCCCAAATATTTGCACCCAAATATGAAACTTATTTCAACACATGAAAACTGATTCACATACTCCTCGAAACAAATATGTTGCAAGCGACACACGTTAGATGGCGCTAGCATTCGTTGACATTGAAACTGAAGAATTATTATGACTTCAAACGAACTAGGAGACATACATGGCTTACATTACATACATTATTGTAATTAAATCGGGGAGAATCAAATTAAAGCAAATATCGGTTCCGTTTTCGGTCATAATTTTGATTTCTTCCTTTCGATATCTCTCCGGTATCTCTCCGGTACTAAAGTAAAAAAATTAAATGTTATAAATCAAATAAACTAGACGGGAAGTTAAAGTCGGGACCACGACATTTCCTGGCCCTTGATCTCCAACGCAATGTGAGTCTGTGTGCCAAATTTATTTGGTCTAGCTTTTATAGTCTCTAAGATCTAGGCATTTACACAGCCGGACGTACAGACCGACGGACAGACGCACTTGAATATATCAACTTTGCTGCTAATGCTGATCAAGAATATACACATAAATACTTTTTGAAGTTTGAGATGCCATCCATTGTAATGAACACAATATACCCTCTTAATTATTTCTTTAGTAACGGTTCGTTTAACGTACACGCAATGTGAATGTATGTAAAACCCGAAGTTTTGAGTTATTTTTTAATAAAAAGCAATGTGACTTTTATTTTTAATTTTTGTAATTCTATTTTTTTTAAATCTATTTTTTTCGGTTACGGTTTCGCTTCTGATACTTAAAATGAAAAGATTTCTTTCAATTTACGGTTCTGGTACGGGTTTCGGAATAATTAACTGATTTAAGTACATCTTTAAATACTTTGAACACCTTTATCTTCAAAATATTTTGGAGTTTTACCAACTAGATTTTGGTATCAGTATGTTCACCGATATTTAGAATTCAGCCATGTCCACGTACGCACGAAAATATATGAAATCAAAAGTCAAGTGAAGTTTTAAAAGACTTTAAAATTTAGAGCTACCAAATTTGTAGACTTATTTCTTGTTCTATATTCAAAATCTTAACTTTTCAAATATTTATGTATCTCTGCTGGTTAGTGTAACGTTTCTTCTATTTGAACATTGAATATTTGACTTTGTTTACATCGTTCAGCTGCGAAGATGTGGAAAGCGAGCATATAACTGTCGAGTGGACTCGGCTATAGCCTTTTACCACCTCATCACGTACAAAACAAGCACAAAGAGGAGCCTACTTGTTGTATTTTTTTAATATTCTGTGTTTTGTCTCCTCATTATCTTTTCAGACCTCTGCAAAGATTTAAGCGACTCCTTTGTATACTAGAACCGGTTCTGAGTGGTTTGGTTCAGAACATTATCATTTATCGTTTATTTTAATTACACTGTTTACACTGTGATGATCAAATTTGATTCAAATGTTGTCAATTTATACTTTGTTGATCTATATGCAACTTTTGTTTGTACTAAGCTGTAATACATTAATGCTTGCAATTGAATGAAAATTTGATCCTGAATTTATAATTCATTACATTATTAGAGATTTTTTGATATTTTAATATTTTGGTTGCATTATTGTACTTAGTTCTTATTTATATACCTACAATGTATACATAGAAATATTTTCTCTTATGAAAATATGTTTACTACTTTATCGAATATTTATTCAAATTTCCCGTATACATACGAACATTTGAAGTCCAAAGGGTTGCAAACCTGATTTCAGCTAAGGTTTGAATGCAAATATCCTTTTACTGAATGTATGTATCTATGGACTCGTTTCTACAGGAGTAAGAATGGAATATGCAACTTTCAAATGGGCGTCTTCAATGCTGAGCTCATTCGATACTTTCATTAAGAGCAACTAGATGGGGCTGAAAAATGAGCGTAGGAAAGGAGGGAAATGCTATAAAATGCACCCTGCTATGTAAACATTGGCATTTCCCCTCTGCAAAGGTTCAAAGATTGTGAGGTAAAGTGTTTCGCTTTGGCCCGACTTAATGCGTTTTTTATGTTATGTACAGCGAAGGATGCTTTCAACCATCGAACGGCAGTTCGTTTCGTTTGGGTTGAATTTTGGTGGGTTGCTCCGTGCTCGAGTCCAATGAAATTTACAACCACCATCGACGAAAATTTTAAGTTGTCGTCGACGATAACCACACAAACTATAAGCTTGGTTCTTTCGATATTTGAAAGCTGTATGGAATATATAAAATGAAGTTCTTCATGTGAGTTTTCTTTCCTTTTCTGCTATCAGCCACCATCTAATGGCAGACTGCGTGTGACTGAATTGATTGACAAATCGATATCGCAATTGGTTGGCTTAAAGTTAAAAAATAAGCTGAAATGATACCAAAATTTAAAATGAATTTCGTCGTAAACCCTTTTAAACCGCAAAATGAAACAAATTAGAGCATATGAACATTTCCTCATCCACATCAAATTAAAAAAAAAAAACAAAACATTTTTATATCTAAGATGCAATTCAGCAACTATATTTAGTAATAATAATTTGAAAACCGTCGACTCTCGTAGATTTCAAATTTAGACGATTCTTTTTGCATTCAACTTTTATACTAGCATTTGAAATATTTTAAGTTAATTTTAAAGCCATTTTTACTTAAAAACTTTTCCCATTCTTATTTTAATATCCTGAATATGACATTATGACACGTTACATAACGTTACTTTACTTTGAATAGCTCGAAAGCTTTTATATCAGAAAGAAGAACTGTTTTCTTTGCACTTCTGTTAACTTTTTAATTTACAGTAAGAGATAAGTCAATTTATAAGAAAAAAGGCAAAAATAAAAACAAACTAAAATTTCAAATTTGCAGTGGGTTATTTATCTGTCGTTTCCGAAGAAAAATGTATAATTTGTGAGTTTCTGGACCTGTCTGTGAAAATGCCGATATTGTATAAAGTAAGTAACGATATAAGATTCGCTATTATGTAGCATTTGAAATAAAACTAATCAATCGGTAAGTATCATATGTGAACTGTTAAAGTTAAACTTGTATCGCGGGGATGTTAAAAGAAATATATATTTCGTATTTGTCATTTCCATGGAGAATCTCGTTGTCGACATTTTGCGCGTCAGTTTCCACCTGGATGAAGAGAGAATCGATTTGAAGAACATTCACCACTTTTGAGTTGAGCTCTCGAAGTTGGTGCTCCGAGGTCTTTGCATTGCTTGTTGGTTTTCGCATTTAAATTTGAATAAACTTAGCTTGTCTTGAACGGTTAGGTTTCAAGCATAAAAGTATACAATATCTCGAAAAGGTTCGATTCGATGGGTCGAATTTTATATAACGTAAAGCTTTTTCGATTGATTAAAAAAAATAGTATGACATTTTAACAAAGTAGATGATTTGATACACTGCGATTTTGGTACAGATATCTGAAAAACATAAAAGATATTCGCGCTTACCGAACGCATCTATAACAGCAAAGAGACAAGAATCTGTGACAAGTTTAAACGAGACAGCAGTGTAACTCAGAAATTACCTCTCATAGATACTATGTGAAATACTCTTAGATACTCTATCGATGCAGCCTGTCGACCTGATTATACTCATAAATATGTACTTTTTTTTGTTCATAAGTATATTAATTCTGGAATATAATGATTTGATCTCTTAGATGTATTTGAGACTCACAAAACTTTAACTAAAATTCGCTTAGTTTCATTGTAATACCTAAGGAAACAAAACTTCATCTTGACGATTGGTATTTTGACAATATAGTTGAATGTCAGATGCTTAATTTAAGAAGCATTTACAGTACATAAGAAAATGTTAATTTGGTGAGTGTACTCATAAAAAGTTACGTAAAGTAATTACTTTTCTAGCAATAACTCGTTTTCCGGCATATAACACCAAAATGTTACAGTAGATTGCAAAATTTGAGTGCGTGTATTAAAGAAGAAATTCGGTAAATTATCTAGAGATCTTTACTGCTCAGATCCCAAGTCCATGGAATGAAGTCATCTAAGTCACATATTCTTGTACGCCAATCAAAGTGATAGAAGAATATCCCAGTTGTCGTTTGACATTTGCTATCTAAACTAATTATGCAAGACGCGAGATCGTTCCTATCCACTCTGATCATTTTAAATTTCACTCATCGTTTCGTCTTTATTTTTTTTCCAAGTTTACTTTTGTTTGAGCTACAGAATACTTGTGGAACTATCCAAAATTGTATTTCGTTTTGAATTCTTGTCAGATCTTAAGTCTGTTTCACTGATTGGTCACGTTGACTACTATGATCTTCAACATTATCAATAAATTTGTAAAGTTATCTATTAAATGTTGTTAGCATGCCTATTCTCGTCCCTTTCACAACATTAATCATTTGAACATAATATTATGTATTCTGATCTGATATCTAATTTTTAGACAAAGACCAATCTGCTTTTTCTCAGAGCATATTTAAGGGAGTTTTATAAGTGAACTTCATGTTGGATGTTCCAGTTAAATAAACTGATGAGCTTATTCTGAAATGAAATGGGTCTGGGGTCTTACTGGCTGTGGGCGGAAGGGCAGGAGAAGTTGTAATGGAAGTAACAAATGCTGAGAAATATGTACCTAATTCAATAGAATTCGATGTGGTAATCAAATGATAAACGTGCGATAGATGCTGGCAGGCCAAGTGAACCCTAAGCTCCATTCTGAGCTTACAATATAGATTGCCCCTTGGTGGTTGTAGTGGATGTGGTGGTGAATCTAGACAGATTGTTTGTCTGCTTGCGACAGGGACTTGCCAGAATGCAAAAGGAATAACAATCAAATGATTGTAGTAACAAGAAGAAAAACAACAACCACTCAGATGCGAAACTGGAATTCAAAATTGACTCGTTGTTGATGCCGATGTCGATGTCGATGTCGTCAGCGTCACCGTCAGCATCAGACATCGAGTATCTGTATACACATATATGCATCCATATACAGAAATACATATGTGTGTGTGCCAAGTATACAGACCTCTACAGAAATGTGTGTGGTGGAAGTCGAAGTGACGCCGCGTGGACTTGTTTCGCACATAAAGATACAAATGTATCTACGGCAGACAGCAAATGGCGTATATAAAATAATTGGACATGTGTCTGTGTGTCTCTCTCTCTCAGTGTGTGTGTTGGCAATGGCTGTGAGTGCGCTCTGGTGGTTGTTTTGTTATCTCTCTGCGTGTGCGTGAGCGAGAGAGCAACACAGCAGGCGAGGCGTATGACAGAGAGGGCAATATTAAGGTTTTTATTACCAGACGCTTTGCCTTTTCGCTTCTGCTGCTGGCTGCTGGCTGCTCTTGCTGCTCTGGCTGCTCCTCTGGCTTTTCATCTTTTCATCGGTCGTCGTGCTGCTTCCAATTCCCTTCTCATTCCCTTCCCATTCCCATTCTCATTCTCATTCCCATTCTTATTTTCATTTCGTTTTCGTTCTCCATCTCCGTTTGTGCCCTCTGGTCCTTTGGCGTTCTCGTAAGCGTAAGTGTTGCGAACGTTGCTTCTGCTGCGGGTTTATGACCTTTTTTTGTCAGCGAACGCCTTGTCATCGTCATCCACATCTCGCACACACACTCACTTACTCACACACACAGGCACACACACACTGACAAACACATGTGGCATGTAAAACATTCAGGCTCGGAGCTCTCAACCACCGCCAAAAGCGACACCTTTCCCCTGCGCGGAACACGTCCGCTCGTCTGTCTGTATCTGATTGCTGTTGTTGTTGTTGTTGTTGTTGCTGCTGCTGCTGTTGCCTCTGTCTCTGCCCTGCCTATATTCTCACTCTCATTCTATGTTTCTGTTGCTTTTCGCTTCGTTCTTGTCTCGACGCCACACATTTCGTGCGCCGACCGCGCTGCTTTTTGTCGCTGCCTCTGCCTCTGGCTCTGCCACGGCCTCAGCCTCGGTTTCGGCCTCGGCCTCGGCCTCGGTCTCCGTCTCGGCAGCCACTGACTTGTGTCAAACTGAACAGCAAATATTATTTTTTGGACACTTTGCTATCAGGTCGACGTCGCGTCAACCAGACGTCCTGCTCCATTCGCCATCAACCGATTGAAATCGTCTGAACTCAGCTCAGTTCAGTTCAGTTCAGCTTAAAATCGGTCTCCATAAGCAGATGAGCAGACGAGCAGACGTTGCTGGCCCAAAGATTCGCTCGGGAATGGGCTCAGTCTCGGTCTCGGTCTCGGTCTTGGTCTCGGTCTTGGTATCGGTCTTGGTCTCTCGAATATGCAGCTGGTATCGAGGTATTGAGGTCGAGCTACCCATTGTTCCCATTGATGTGTCGCATTCGGAGTCTGACAGCGGAGCCCGCAGCCCGGTTCCGTCATTGTCCGTCCTCGCCTTTGAAACGGAGAGTGATTCCAAGTCTGAATAATTGAAAATGGCCAAAAGTAAAAATATGCGAATGATAAAGGAAGAACAGAACGAAAACAAAATGAAGAGAAACATGAAGCTGAAGATGAAGAAACTGACTGTAAATCAACTGGAGCCGGTTCGTGTGCTGCCAAAAATAGCAGAATTAATTACAATAATGACAAAGAACAGGAACAACAACATCAACAACATTCCCAACAACAACAGTAAGGCCCAGCCAATTGTGAATACTGAATGTGAATACTCATGTGAATGTGAATTACATTTTCGCGTGTGCTTTTCGGGTCTACAAGTTAACGTTAACAACATTTGTGATTCGTGTTTTGTGTATTTTCTGCGTTTTGCGTTCCGTTTGTGGTCAGCCGTCCGCCGTCCGCGGTTGCCGTTGCCGTTGGTCACTTTGTGGTGGATCTGGATCCCGGGGTCATTCATTTCTTTTCCCCACTTCAGTCAAATGTCCAATGCCCAACGCTTCTCGCTCGTTCTCCCGGTCGGTCTCTCTGCTTCGCTGGGCGTGGATTCAATTAAAGTGATTTGTTGCCGCAATTTTTGACATTCGGGACATAAATAGTGGCTTTGATTAATGGCACATGGTTCTCGCGTAAACAAAGTTAAAAGCATCGTTGGCCCTTCAACTTGTTCGACGGCTTCCTTCTGGTGAGTAGCTAACACAATTCTCTCAGTTGGCTTCACTAAGCCGACGGTACTTACCAGAAAGGTACCAGTACTAACAATATTTGAGTCAAACCTTGATTTAAACTGAATTATATATTTTCCAATTTATGAAATTGGTTAAAAAAACTCGAAGCAAAATCAAAATGTAAAATTCAAACTCGTATTTGTCGAACTGTATAAATAATATTCAATTGGTATTGAGATATATTGTCATCATCAACTGATGAGTTGTTTGATAATGAATATAAAAATTAAAGTACTTTCATTCTTGATATACTCATAATAATATTATATTTGCAAGTAATTAAGGACTTTGACTACTATGCTGATATTCTTGAAAAATATGTTCAACTTGCTTAGATATTCGGGTGAAAGACCATTCATTAAATAATGAATAAAGGAAAATTGTATTGGAACTAAAAATAAATAAACACAAAATTACGTTTATTGACTACTATTATGATTTTCTTAAGATGAAATATATCCAAAAGAATACTCACTTTTTGACTGATATTGATATTACTTACAAATCGAACTCTATTCTCCATTTCTGAAATCGATTGATTGAAATGTAATGACATTTTGTATTTGATTCTGTAATAATTCGTTATAGATGCGATTTTTCTAGTTTATGCACAAATTGTCCAACTAGGTGTAAAGTTTTTTATTTAAAACTCATAACCAAAGTTACAGAAAGGAAAATAAGAGTTTTCTCAATGAAGATATATTATATTTGTGCTGTCCACTGACAAGAAATCAGAGTTTGCATCGGCATAAAATGTAAAATGCATTTCCGACTACTTTCCATAACAAAAGAGTAAAGCAAAACAAACTGTGAATAGAAGCAGGTATGAGTATGTGCCAGATGAGTATAAGGCAGATGAAGGGTTACCTATACCATGATTTATGGCACTGTGAACTGAGAAGCGACCTTTCGGGATGCGTAGGATGCATAAGGAAGCAAGTGACGCAAAACGGGGGTCTGAACACTGCTTTGGCCTAATGACGGTCCAGTTTTGGCAGAGAGCTGTAAGGTCCGGCGAAAGCGTGAAGTCGGACTCATTTATGGCCACATCATAAACTGTTTACAGCAGCCAGAGAGAGCCTCAAATATTTTGATTGCAACAAAGGAAGAAAACAGCACAAGACCAAAGCGAACACCCAGCTGGAGACCCAGTTTAGGCGAAATTGAAACAGTATGACAACTATCCAAGACATGATGTAACATACACATATGTGCATCTGTTGTCTCTTACCTCCCTCCAATTGAACGCCCAATGAATACAGAAAGAGCTAATTGATGACGTGTATAACTGCATGTCTATGTCACAGTTTAATTGGTCCTCCACCCACGAGGAGAACAGGGGTTCTCCATGGAAGCCCGTGCTGTGTCTGTACTTCCCCCATGTTCCCCGGGCAAATGACGACAAATGTCAATAGGGAGTGGGCGAGAGCATAAGTCTGAAACATATTTATATCCACATATGCACATATATATCGAACATATATACAGAAATACATGCACGTATCATGTTGGCAAGTGTCACCGCCTACATTCATTGAAATTCAAAGTCTGTTCACCCACGCATGGGACACGGGATTGGGGGCGGCTATAGACTGAGCTTCTCGTATCAGATTCAGTTCCACTTCCAGGGAACAGACAACAGACGAGGCACGGCTTAAAAATAATGTAATTTATTCTGACACTTTCATAAAAAGAATCCAAACTCTTGGCAACAAAGCAAGACATTATCGCCGCATAATTAATGCCACATGTTGCAGTGCAGCGGCATAGAATCGAGTAGAGTCGAGTAGAGTCGACAAGAGTTGAGTCGGGGCAAGTGGGAGGGAAAATGAGGAGCGACCAGTGCGACAGTGGGACAATAAAAGTTCCAACCTCTCTTGGTCTCGTCTTGGAGTCGCTTGTCGTTGTCGTTGTCGGCACCGAGAAATATCATAAAGCCATTCGAATTTTAATTGCCTTGCAAGAGCGTCGGCCCCAGGAGTCATTTCCATATTGAGCGCTTCTCATTTGAATAAATTTATCAAAATGGTAATCAGCGGCGGAAAATGCGCGCTCTAGACCCAACCCATGTACGAGTACAACCCCATTCCCCTCAACGCCCATTCCCGTTCCCGTTCGCATTCCAATTCTAACTTCAACTCCCGCTCCAACTCCAACTTCATCTTCATTCCATCCCTGTCCCCATTCCCATCCCCATCTCCATCATATCATCAATTGCCTTCTCATTCCATGCACTGCTTGACTTGACTTCCATGCTGTCTTTTTCTCTTGTTTGCTTTGTCTCCCATATTCGCCGGCATGGCGCATGCGTCGCTCTGGCAGCGCGGCAGAGGCCATTATAAAATGGGCGGAGCTAAGGTCGTCGCAGCCAAGGGTTCAACACACAGGCGGGTGTGGTGAGTTTCGCTTCTCGCGGCCTCATCAACTCCTGCGCTGTCACAAATGCGGTGAATTCAACTCGGTCACATTTACTTACATTCAAGTCTCGTTTCACTGAACTTCACGAACTTCTGTGCGATTATGTGTTGCTAGTTTTTAAAAGAATTTTTTTAAAGGCACAGAATAAAATAAATATTTGGTTTTTTTATCGAATAAATCATTCAGTAGTAGCTTTAAATAAACGTTAGTTATATAATATATATATTCGTTTTTAAGGGTAACTTTTATCTATTTACTCAAAAAATTAGTTATGTAGGTTTTTATAAAGCCCAATTGTAATTTAGACTTTCCATGTTAGTTATATAATATATATATTTGTTTTTAAGGGTAATTTTTATCTATTTACTCAAAAAATTAGTTATGTAGGTTTTTATAAAGCCCAATTGTAATTTATATAATAATTATCCATGTTGAAAATATATATATGTTTTTAATCAGCGATTCCAGTTGATCCTCTATATATTTCATTTTTGAGTTAATAAAATGTATGAAAAATTCGAAATTAAAACCAAGTCATAAATTCAATATAACATAAAAAGTTGGAATGCAGTCATAATTTTTATAATTTAACTTAATGGTGTCTCGTTAATGCGTAATCTTAAATAGTTAAATCGTTTTGAATTTAAAACTAATAAAACGATATAAAATGATTTCCGAAATAGAGTGGTTTAGCTCAATATTAATTCATTTTGATTTTGCATACTTATTTGCGAAAAAAATTTTTTGATTCAAAATCTAATTTTAAAATCTAAGTCAGTTTTTAGATTTAACAAGATCAGTGCTATTTATTATTTTTGAATACAATTTTAAAATTTCAATCGATTTGTGGTGAAAGATAGGCTTAGTTACTAATTTATTTAATAATAATATTGATAATGTTGATAATATTTGAAAATTTATTACATATTGTCAGATTACAGGTAAATGAAACAGAGTTTGACCACAATCATCGATTTACAGAGTTCCAAATTTATCTCAGAATAAATTATTGGACTTATTTATGTTAAATATTTTCAATGATAGTTTTAAGCGAGTTAATTTTTAAACCATTTCAATTAAAAGCTTGTAAGTAATCTAAATATATTCGAAGATATAAATATGAGTTATATTCAAAAACCATCCGATTACTTAAATTATATCATATTCGAACAGGACCTATTATTTAGAAAATAGTTTGTTATATGTTTGGGTTCGTTGGATAAATAAATTCAATGATTCGCTTTATGATCTTGTACGAGATGTTTAAAAACAGCCATAAAAGTATTAAGAATCTTACAAGTATGTCCATGTGGGAAAACTATTTACAAAAGTTACTCAACAGATTAAGAGCTCTAATCTATTTGTATTATAGTCTCTTATAGATATTTGCAATATATATTTGCCGAACATTTTTATTGTATTGTATTTTGTAATGGTACTTTTACCTGCTCTAAAATCAGTTGTGGGTGTGCTATATTTGGGATTCTGACAAAATTTTCTTGACTAGTTCATATTATTTGTCGATATAGCCATATATAGCCCGTCTGTCCGTCCGCCCGTCTGTATGAACAAAAGGATCTCAGAGACTTTAAGAGCTAGAGCAACCAAATTTAGCAGACAGGTTTCCAAGTCGACCACACACACATCCATTAAGATAATACGTTTTTTATGCTAGTTAACGTTATCTATCATTATTATCTATTACCACACCTAATCACAGTAAGCTCGACAAGTGGACCGACAGCAATGGTCAACTAAAGTTCTTAAAGCTCCTTAAAGCACGCAGTAGCTTTCATATAGTTAGACTCCTCCAGAATTTATTAGACTCTTACTTCAATATTTTTGATAGAACTGTCCAAATTTAGTTCAATGGATCTCTCTTCACTCTCTCTTTTGCTGTAACCAGCAGATTTCCATAGGTCTAAAGCAGTTTCTTGGTGTACCTGCTAAAGCTATAATGATTCAAAGAGTGAGGCAGCTACATATATCCAAGTAGTTGTCCACATTTGTAAAGAAATTCGGCAAGAAACATTATATGTAACCTGTAGTAGAGCGAGATGTGAAGCTCGTTAAGCATACAATATAGCTCGCTTGACCAAGAAGATGAATATAACTTTGCATTAGACCTGAATTTATTATTGTGTATTTACAGATTTTATCGATTTCTAATAGTCTAGAATAGTTCGATCTATTCTTTTCTTAAGATGGAAAGACAGATTAACGAGCTATTTCAAGTGCAATAACTATTACACACAAACTTATTTGTATATTAACAACCACATTGATTAGTTGCAGTTTCCTACTTTTAAAACTATACATAGCCATTATAGTGGAATTCTAGTAACTGTAACTGAGTCTATACCTTGTAGAAATTAAATATGTATTTATAAATATCTGAATTGTAATCTCTTAGATATTTGCCAAATATTTTGCAGGTCTGTTTTTAGATTGTAATATTTTAAAAGTATTCTTACTTATATTAAAATAGGTAACGGGTATGATATAATCGGGGTCCCGACTAGTTTTTAGAATTAATTTTGTAATTTCTCTCCGCTTCCATCAAATAATGCATTTATGTCAAATATGCAAACCATGAGTTATAAAACTTTTTATTTTTATTAAAAAAATTTCAACTGTTTTTCCATCGCATTTTTAAATATATTTCGGATGCTTTTCAGACAGAAACCACTTTTTTTGCTCTTAAAAAATATTCTTGATGTATTTATTACATCATGCTATGAATATTCTATGATTTAGCAAAGATTAGCACAAAAGCAGCAAGTGCACACACCGCTTAATAGAAGCGACCTCTGGTGTTGTGAGCTCCGCAAGAGATTGCACTCATCGACTTGTAGATGGCGCCGCAAATCAATTGAACCTACACAAATGCAAACAGGAATTCGCTCTGTTCTCACTCTCTTTACTCTTTGTTGGTTTTTGCTCTCACCAACACAGGCGCAACCATTTGGAAATGCGCTTGTGTTAGTGCATCTGATTTGAATGTGTTGGTGTTGCTCTCTGCTGTTGTTGTCCGCTGTCGACAGTATCGTCGTGTGCGTGGGATTCTGAGTGGAACCATTTTATCGGTTGGAATTCCATAACAATTCGAAATGTATTTTGATATTTTAGCTAAAGTGGACTCTGGATTTCGAATAGGTCGGAGGCAATATATGAATTTACATGATTTAAGATGTTTGAGAGCTGTGAGCAATCGTATTCAGATTAGGAGAACTTGTACTTAATTAGTCCGTGTCTCAAGTTGACATAATTTATTGATCTCAATGCCATTTATTAAATATAACATGTTGGTCCGATTGTTTCCAACTTGATTTATGGCTAACATAAAAGCAAACTAATAGGAAATTAAATGGATGTGAGTGCGTGTTGGGGAAAAGAAACACGTGCGGCAAACTATCGAAGAAACTCGAAATCATATTGAAATGTGTTCGAATGTATTCGATGTGAAGATGTTTAAATAATGTCAATGATTAAACAAGTTGTCAGCTGTCGCAAAAGACACGAACAAATTAAATTCATAACCGAAATCATATAAAACTTAAAGATGCAACATATCCCTAACTCAGAATAAGACATCAGGCCCCTTCCAAAACTCAAGTAGTCCATAAATTTGAGACGCAACGAGTCTAGAATATTTAAACAAAGTATTCAACTGATTACAAATTCAAATACGAATGCTCCATGGGTTTCAAGTGCTGCTCTTGGCACTTGGCTGCAATTGAAAATGAAAAATGGAAATTGGAAATTGGAAAACCTAAAATGGTATCCAAGTACGCCATGTTGCATGTGTGGCACAGTATAATCATATTCGATAAATCCGTTGAAATGTCTTTACATATTTGATTATCATATTGCTCAAGTGCATGCAATTCCGGCGGAGAAGAAACTCCATAAGGACCCTCGTCAAGACGCCTGTCAAAATAATCAAGGGGAAGTCGTAAATTGTACTCCAAACTAATTGTGCATACTGTACGAATAAGTAATTGCATGCCATCAGATTACTCAACTCTATTATTTAAGACTGATATAGATATTTATTGATCTCACTCCAACGATCTGGAATAAATCCGGTGGTCTCCATTTTGTGGAGAAGTAAAAAATGTTGTCATTATGAATTTACGCTTCTCTAAACAAAAGATATTCGCTAATGAAGACACTCGATAGCCATTAACTTACGTAGGCAAAGCAATGCACAGTGGAGCAAAAACTTCACGAATTTATACATAATTACAGGTAATGCAAAGGGGAATATAATTGGAAAGTACCTTCTATTTTATAAACTAAAGTCGATATCTAAAGTATGACGAAATGAATACTATTCCTAAATATAATAAGCTTTCAATTATTGAAATAAGTTTGTCACAGTATCTACACAACTCATGCCACTGTGATTGCTTCTCCGACGTTCCTTTGTCCAGCAAAGGGAAACTTGTTTTGAGAAATATATTTACGTTGCCTTACACTCATTTTGTTTTATCATCGTGAGTTGAATGACAGCTAAATGTATTTCATACACAAATTATTGAAGACATTCAGATCGAGGGAGACATGTGCAAATAAAGCGAATGTGTCGACAGCCTAGATGAGCATAGGATAGAGATTGATCCTGCAGCTGGTAATCGCAATTGTATTTTATTGGCCTTGTCTGACGTTGTTGTTGCTGCTGCTGTGATTCGCATTATGGGACTGCTGACCTGAAACCCATTAGGCATTAACTGTCCCACATCCGGCGGAGGCATCAGATGAGCATCGCCCATCATTGGAGTGCTTTCAACCTAATAACACCAATAAAAACAGCTCCAAACAACACCCCAACACACCACCCTTCCATTTTCCCAAACCCCATCTCAGTTCCCAACAAAGATACACTGCAAAAGACGTTTTGTGCAAAAATTATATATTTGAGAGCTTGGCTGGCGCCCGGCGAATATGATTTTATTGCTAGCGACGGCCATTGCTCCAGGGGGCAGGTCGGGGTTGGCATCGAGGTCAGGGCGTGGCACAAGTCACAAGTCACAAGTCGCAAGTCACGCCCCATTCCACTTCATTACAATTCATTTTGCAAATGTAAAAAAGTTGAAATAAGCTAAAAGCTAAAAGCTGAACTGAACTGAACTGACTGAACTGAACTGAACTCATACATAGACACAAAAGCAGACTCGTATCTTGAAATATAGTAATGTATGAATGTAAGACCCTCTAGTCCTCTAAGTGCCACTGGCTGTGGCACTTTCTGTGGCTGCTCCAATGGCGCCGTGCCCACTTCCACTTGTGCCACGTCGCCGCCTCTTACAATAGTTCGCCTCAAATTGCCCCCCGGACAGAGCCAGAACCAGAACTAGAGCTAGAGCTAGAGTCAAGTAATGGCATCAAATGGCCTTTTTCCATTATCCAAATGGAAAACTTACACAAACAGCGAAGACAAATGGAAACAAGCCGTCGAAAATAAAGAAACCGAATAGGAAATTTACTCGTGCGCGTCATCTGTCGTTGCCATTGCTTTATCAGCCAGAAATTTCGCACAAATCGAGGCGCACTAAAAGACAACGAGCCACAAGCTGCCTCTCCTGCTCTCCTGCTCTCCACCTCCCCTCTGCCCCTTTAAGTGACCCGGGATATGAGGCAGAAGACAACGCAATTGCTAAGACAATTAAATGCTTCAATTTTGTTAACTTATTAATTAGAACTAGTGCAGGACGAGCACAGGAAAATAAAATGTTTTTATGGCACATCCAGTTCGGGCTCCTTTTTTTTATAATTAATTAATAGATGAGTTTTTCTGTTACCATTGTGATCATTATTGCGACGTGTTTTCCTAGTTAGCAAATGAATCTTTAAACTCTTTTTATGAGTAATCGAATACACCAAGTCAATAAATATTTCTTATATATAATACATGCATTCTTTATTAAAACAATTACATATTTCATTTGCAAGATTTACGAAATCTGCAATAAGATTTTATTTTAACTGATTGTTTCGAGGGCTTTGAGATATCTGTTATATATTTATTTATATATTACGCTTTTAAAAACCTAGAGCACTTCGTTCAGCGAATTACTTGTACACCAAGTGTTCCAATGGCAGGAAGATTATAGATATCTTCTGACTACTGTCTGACATATAGAATATATTGATTATATCGAATGGAACTATCTGTACTGTTATATATTTAGATTGAATCAAATGTATTTGATAAATAATATAATAGCTATTATTTTACTACTTTTTAGTTCTGCTTTATTTTAAGAATTATTTTCTAACCTCCAGTTGCATAAAGTATCACTGAATTCTCAGCTGATCGCAAATGCAGAGTCGAGTCACTAGTTAGAAAAAGTCATCGGCATCGTTAAAACCCGACAAAAATGGAAAGAAAACACGGCACATTGAAACGCGACAAACAATAAAATGAGTCTAAAAGAAAGAAATGCAAAAGAAAGCGAATGTTTTTTTGTCGCTCTAAATGGGAGCGCTGAAACACTGGGTGGTTAATGGTTCAAGGTCGTCGAGACAACAATAATGATGATTTAATAGCATCATAAATAATTTTATGGCTTTCAACTCTAAGCAAGCGAAAGAGCAGGAAAGCAAACCGAACAGACGATGATCTTGACAAAGACGGGCACTGGTATTGACCATTATTCTAACCCGTTGGCTGCAAAGGGTTAACAATTTTCTATATGTATAAAAATAAACAAATAAATATATAAGTGATCCCTTGTCGCTGTTGCTGTTGTTGTTGTTGTTGTTGTCAACGCTTAAGACGACGTCGAAGGCGAACCTGAAATTCGCATAACTTGCGTTCTTTATGGAACTGTTGTGAATTGGATCGGGAAAGGTATCGCGATAGGGAGCGGTAATGAGAGTCAGATCCGAAAAGGTGGCCCACGTGAATACGAATACGAATACGAACACGAATACGAATACGAATATGAATACCAAAGTCAATGTCAATGGCAATGGCAATCGGAGGGGCAACGTTGACTGAAATTAAATGCAAAGTTTATCTAAAAAACTTGTTAATTTCAAAATGGCATTAACAAACATGTTGACAGTATCTTTCGGATATGCGTGTGGGTAGCTTTATGGCATGCCACATGTGCTGAGCTGCCTGCCTGCCTCGTTCCTATCCGATCCGATCCGATCCGATTCGGGACCACAAAGGGTTCACAACAAAGCTGACGAGGCACACACACGCACACACGCACACACACACAGTTATGGGGGTCGCTGAGCAAACACAGATTAGTCAAACAATGGAATCAGCAAAAAGTTCTAGCCAAGATTTCGCTTGTGGCAAGCTTAGTGCCAGATGGGGCGTGGCAATGTCGCATTGTGGCAGTGTGGCAGCAGCGACGACTTAATTAAATCGAGAGACGAGCGACATAAGCGGGGGAAAAGGTTAGTTGAAGATGGTAACAGGGGTTGCTCTGTGTGCTGTGTGCTGTGTTAATCGCCGTCATTAAAAGAATATTGTCAGGCGCTGAATACAAAAAGTTGCCTCGAGCACCTGTCGGCAAAATGACTCGGAAAATGATTCGGTGTCGGCGGTAGGAGGCAGCAATGAATATTAAATAGGGCTTAAGCTTCACGTTTTAGCGCCAGTTCGAGAATTTTAAAGTTAAGTGAAGCCCGTTCAGAAATTTGGTACAGTGGGTGCAAACGCCATCAACCGCTGACATGAATAGATATATACAAATTCTTTATATATTATTTATATTAAATATTGCATCTGATTAGAACGAATAGATGTTTACTGCAGTCCAATTAAAAATTTGGCATTCTCTTTCACAGACAATATATATTCCAGCATCAATTTATTTTACCTTTCATGAAATATTGTCTATCTAACACAAAATCTATCTTTGGCTTTTACTTTTAATTTTAAAATTTTATATTATTATTTTTAAGTAACTATCTCTAATCGAATGAATACTATAATTATGTAGAATATAATAAAAAAAGAAAGCTTAAATTTGGGTTTGATTTTATTAGAAGTATAGTATCTTAATAGAAATAGTAATTCTCTCAAACGTATTCGGTTTCGTTTAAGGTAAGCAATATTAATTGTTAAATTATTGAATACATATTTATCTATCAATTATTTATTGCAGCTATTTCTAATATTACTCCCATTGTCCAGTTAAACTGCAATGGGGTTTACCTCATTGCGACATTTATATGATATATTTAAGGTTTAATTATTGCTGTCCCGGGCGTTGTCATGTTGTGCTGTGCCAGGACTTATATATGAATGTAAATATGTATACGCATGTATGTATATGTATGAAACATTACCATTCCAGCTTGTAAACACTTTCACCTGCGCCGTCAGCAAATCCCACACACATGCAGCCGGGTTAAAGTGGAGTCGAGACGAGACGAGACGAGACGAGACGAGACGAGTCATGAAACTTTGTTAGAAGCCGTCGTTGGTGGCGCGTTTACGACTTATTAAGTTGGATAAACGTTTACGATATGAAAATGAGTAGAAATCTTGTGTGGTTAAAAAAGAAACAGAAGGCAGCAGTCCGAAGACTGCAGACATATTATAGACAGCAGAGCGAACTGTTGAAATGTTGAAATGCCGCGTGCCCTGTTACCAATTTGGCCTAGCCTCTCGTAACCAAAAACCAAATCTCTGTCTACCAAATGTAATAATAAAATGCTGTGAAATGTAACACAGCAACAGCAACAACGACCTAGGCTGAGACTGAGTGAAAGAGAGAGAGAGAGAGAGGGAGAGGGAAGGAGAGGAGAGGGAGAGAAAAGCGCAGCGATTTATGTGGCACGAGTTTGAGCTTGTTAATTGTTTTATGATGCCACCATAAATCTGAACACACACCTACACCTACGCAAGACAACTGAACTGAGCGCAACATACGGCGGGTTGGTCGTAAATTACGACGGGACACACATTACGGCAAATAGGCAAATGCGCCTCAAGGCCCCCGTTGTACATCATTCAGCAATTTGCGTTCACTCAACTTGCTACACAATTCACCCTCCCCCATAGGGATGGTGATAGGGATCGCCACACCTCCCCATCCCCATCCCCACACCTCCCCATCCCCAATCACCGTCCATGTCCATCCACCAGCCTGCCGCAATCAACGTGCCGCAATCAACGTGCCACATCTCTGGATTTGTACAAAATTAGAACTAGATCTTCAAACGATGCTCAGGAATCGTACATCAATCGACAGATCCCCTTCCAGTCCCCCCCTTCCCTTATTTCAGGCTGTTGAGCCACGCCCTACTCACATGTAGTCAGACACACACATACACAGACTCGCACACATGCATCTTCGCATGCGTTGGGCAACTGTGAGCTGTGTATCTACGTGTATTGTATCTATCAGATACACCGACGGCGACTCGCCGGCATGGCCGCTGTTGACTCGGCAGCCATCAATACCTGACTCCGGGGAGAGTGAGAAGTGAGAGGCAGTCGCTGTGCCAGCACGACCTTTTTACAACAGCAGCAGCAACAGCAACACAAGAACACAACCACCAACACCAACACCACCAAATGTAGATCTACTTTTAGCTGTAGATGCGAGTCAGCTGCTTATTTAGGGGTGGGTTTGTGCAGCTATAAAATACACTTAGCCAAACTGTAGACAGCATTTAAATTAACAATTATTTGTACAATATATATTATATTCGAATTTTGAAAAACATATTTTTTATACTTACAAATGTATTTCTAATATCGAAACATTTATTCTAGTATGATTACTACTTTAATGTTTGTGAAGCTATAAAATACACTTAGCCAAACTGTAGACAGCATTTAAATTAACAATTATTTGTACAATATATATTATATTCGAATTTTGAAGAACATATTTTTCATACTTACAAATGTATTTCTAATATCGAAACATTTATTGTAGTATGATTACTACTTTAATGTTTGTGAAGCTATAAAATACACTTAGCCAAACTGTAGACAGCATTCAAATAACAATTATTTGAATAATATATATTATATTCGTATTATGAAGAATATATTTTTCATACTTACAAATGTATTTCTAATATCGAAACATTTATTGTAGTATGATTACTACTTTAATGTTTGTGCAGCTATAAAATGCACTTAGCCAAGCTGTAGACAGCATTTAAATAACAATTATTTGAACAATATATATAATATTCTTATTTTGAAAAACATATTTTTTATACTTACAAATGCATTTCTAATAGCGAAACATTTATTGTAGTATGATAACTACTTTAATGTTTTCAGTGCATTTACTTCCTAGAATTATTTGGTTGCCGCTGAACATAAAAATTAGTCTGATATTATGATCATTTATGGGTATCATCAATCAATCCAGAAACAGATAATATTCGGAAATTGTTCGTAGTTAGAATCGACTTTAAATTATATTTATGTTCCCATATTTACACATCAAATTGTTTAATTTAAAGATATTTTGCAAATGCATTAGCTATACACAATGCTTAGTTTGTTTTTAATTCATTTTCGGATACGTCCGCTGACTCCGGGGAGTTTTAACGGAGCAACTTTGGGAATTACTTACGGTTAATAAACGCGCTCTTTTAGTTATGGCCGGAATGTTGTCGGCCCGAACTTTTCTCATTTAACTTTTAGCCCAAAAATAACCACAACGATGTATCTGTTTTTTTGTTGTATTTTTTATGTACTGCTGATGGGCATTAGAAAAAGGAAGGGGGCGAACTTGTGGACTAGTCTCGTCCGGAATCCGAAGCAGGCAACTATGCGAATGAAATTGTCTTTCAGCAGCTTTGTACTTTGTTTTTTTCTACTTTTTGATTTGATAATTTCGTTGTTGTTCTTGTCGTTCATCTTGCGCACGCTGTTGCTGTTGATTTTGGTGTTGTGTGTCATGAATCTTTCATGAAATTCGCATAACACGACGTTGGCAAAGTCTCATCTCGTTGCGTAAAAAGAAGGTCGTTTACTCTACACACTCTCCTTTCTCAAAAAGTACACTAACATAGACAAATGGGAATTCATTTGTAGTATCGGAGATGATATCTATTGTTTTAACATAGTTTGTCACATCATTTTTTTTTACCTGGAAGAATTTTTGTTAGTAACGACATCAGGCAGCGGGGGAATTTTTGACAGTATATTTGAACCATAATAACTAACTCAGACAACTGTCTTCATTCACGTCAAATAAGTTGCCTGAAGAGTATTAAAATAACGTCAATGTGCTGTCTTTTTTCTTGATTTTCTTGAAACATTTCCACCTAAGTTGAGTTTTCCTCGCCTTTCCTGGGCCTTGGGACCCAGAGAGCAGAGCTCCCTCATTCTGTGTTTTTTTCCATTGGGTATTTCTTTTCTTTATAAAAGTTTTTTCTTGTTGCCGAATTTTTGATGAGCACTGTTATCAAATGAGCTTTTTTTTTGGGTCGGTTGTTGTTTTCAAGTTTCTTTCTTTAATAAACAGAAAATGTTCAATTTGGACTCGGCCGAAGCACTCGCCAAGTGGCCACATTATACGGAATAAATGAGATTACCTGCTGCTTGCGTATCTTGTGCAGCCCGTGGACTTAGTTTTTTCATTCGCACCTATGTCTTCGCCCTCTGCCCTTCGACCTCTGGCCATTTGCCAGCTGACTGGAATATTTCAAACTTTACACTTTGTCCGGCACGACATTTCAATTAAGTTGGATCCGTCTCTCAACAGCTACATCCATCTCCACCTCCATTTCCGTCTCTGTCTTCGTCTCCGCCTCTGTCTCCGCATCCAGGGCATAAAGCCAGAGCTAAATTTGCTCACGTCGCAGCTCCGCCGAACTTTTATGCTTGGACCTTTGACTTTGATTCCAAAATGGTCGCTCGCCTGCTGCATCCATCGGATCGCATCGCATCGTATCGCATCGCATCTAATCTTGCATCTAATAAGCATTTTCAATCAACTTTTATGCTTGCGTTGTAAAACGTAATCGACCTTAGAGCTCCTCCCCTGCCCACGCCCCATTCCTTGTTGCTCTCTTCCCTCTCCTTCTCCTTCTCCTTCCCCTTCCCTCCCCCTTCTCCTCCTCCTCCTCCTCCAGTGACTGCCTCCGTTCAGTCTAGCGTGGCAGCTAAACCTCATGCATACGTCGCACAATAACTTAATCCGTAAATTTTATTTTAAAAAATCCGTAAAACCGTTCACAGGATTTCACGTGCGCTACTGCATCATAAATTGAAACCCAACGCCCTTTGCCCCCGCTCCTTCCCCTGCTCCTCTCCTCCTCTGCTGCTCCACTTACCCAACTCTCGTGAGTAGCGAGTACCTTCAACTGGAGTAGGATTATGAGTACGGGTATAAGAAATAGGTGGGACAAAGTATGTGGTCCTTTAACTTGCAGTTTGCCAGTAAAAAATACCCCTAAGAAGCTTTTGTTCCGCCAATCAAAGAACTTGCATTTTGGGAGAAGTTCCTTCAATTTTTAACGCACTGTGAAATTGAATTATAGAAAATCAAAAGACGCTTATTTATTTATTGTCAGACTGAAAGCAGCCGACACTTAAATACACATTAAATTAAAAATAAAAATTCTAAAATAGTTATAAATTAAACAAAACAATGATGTTTATATAGGTGACAATGGTTGTATTTTGTAAAATAGCTGGCAAAAATTTACTGATCTATTTTTAATTTTATGTGAATACATTAAATTTATAGCAAATAAAAAAATTTCTTTAAATTCAACGATTATTTATATTCTACGGCAATTTATTTGATGTTGTCCCACTGTGCCACTTGGCGTTAAGATTTAAAATTTATTGAATTACCATTGGCAGCCACAAATTTACTGCCCGAGTAACCTGAGCAGCTCCTCCGGGGATCGGCAATTTTGATTATGCTGATACGCCACGCCACGCCTCCCTGCCCCCTCGCCCTTCCCGTTCTCGTCGACGTCTCCGTCCGCGTTCAGTCCGGGGGCAAAAGGAGCTGCGTCAACGGGAAAAAGAAGAACAGGGGACACGTACGAGTATTTTTAAAAATCGCCACAGCCATTTTGTTGCCTTTTATCCCTTTCACGAATTTGATGCGTTTCATTTGATGATTTGCGTGCGTGCTGGGAGCGAGAGGGCGGGAGGAGCGAGAGGACTGAAAAACAAAAACCATTTCATGGCAGGCAACCACAAGTGGTGGCTCCAGGCACCCAAGCATCCCGTCCATCCACTTGAGAGAGATTTCTTCGGTCTGCTCCGCGACTCGCATCGCTGCTCGTAATAACACGCTTTGATAACTTTCATGGCTCATAGCCCTGTCCCTGCCCTGTCCCTGTCCCTGCCCCTGTCCCTGGACTGGCTGCCTACTGCATACTCCTGATCCCCATTTTCCGTCCATTCCATTCCCAACAGTGGCTCCATAAGTCTGCGTCCCTTCATCTCTATCTCCATCCACATCCACATCCACATCCAGATTGGCTTCGTTAAACTTTATTTTGAATTTATACCCGTGTTTTGTGCGTCAGCGACAACTGAAATTTCAAATTCTAGGCTGACTGGGTCGGGATTCCGTTTATCCTTTCGATGGTTGGTTGCCACGGCCCAAATCCATTTTGCTTGGTTAATGGACATGAAAATTAAACCCCTGCCACTTGGAATGCCTCCATTTTGTAGAGGAATCTGCGCAGTGAGTGTGGCCAAATAATGAACACAACAATCACATAAATATTTATTAAATTCAAAATCGCAAATTTAAATTGAGGTTCGCATTCAATTTGCCATTTGCAGCTGTGCCAAATGCAAATGTTTCTTTGAGTGCCGAAAGGAGCTGCAAGGGAACTGCAAACTAAGCGAACATCCATTTTTGTCACACACACACACACACACACACATACACAAGTTCATACAATTACCATATAATCGGAAATTTATTGGCGCTGCATGCGACAATTGACCCTCCCCCGTTGCCCTCCTGCTTTCCCCCGTTCCCAGCTGCCGCAAGTTGCCTCGAGTTGCCTCAGTTGCGGTTTATGACCGCGTTTTAGCGATTTTTATGGTTTTATAATGCACGCCGCTGATTATCGCGCATGATATGCGAATTAAATTTTACAATTTGCCAAATGCAAATACGCACTCACAAATACAGACACAGATGCAGACACACAGATGCACTCTTTACACACTCACACACTCATTCGCAGCTAAAGCTCATTGGGTCTGACTCGAACTCGGACCTGTCGCATTAACTGCCTTTGGTATCCAATTTAATGAGGTTGTCGAGTCGGCAAGTGAATCGTTGAATCGGTGTGTCTCGCTCCTAAACGAATTTCAATAATGATTCAATTTTAATTTGAATGCTCGACTGCATTCGGCGGTCCCTCTTAATGGCGGTTTAATGCAATCGGCAAAGCGATTGTCTCTAAGCACTCTATTACGAATACAATCGGTTGCTTCTTTCGATAATTACATACCCCCCCCCCCCCGCCCAAACTAGACCACTCATTACAATATTACACCGAAGAGAAGGGACTATTAAAATTACCATAATATATCTGAAATACATACAGTTTGTTAAGTAACTGAAAACTGTATTAAAAATAAAAAATCATATTTTAAATGGCTCTCGAAACTTAATAAATCTTAATATACTTTGCTCTGGTTAATAATAACTCACATAACAACTTATATACTGGGTTACAGAACTTATTAATAGTAATCTTAGCTTACTTGAGATTCGAATACAATCAGGAAGGGACGGAAATAGCAAGTAATATATAGATCAATATCCATTCAGTTAAGCAACTGATGCTCGAAACTTGGCAAATTTCTGTCTTGGTTATAATATTTAACTCACTATAATATAATATAATATATTGGAGTCCAGAACTTATTTAAAATAATCATAGTTTAGTTGAAATTCGAGTGTTAAAATGTGCAAAACCTGGTGGATGTTTGGAAACCGAGACTGTTTAAGACGAGACACTTTGAAGCGATTGCCGAGTCTCAGGATATGTTAAGATGGTTGCCACATGTCGATAAGAACGCCATGTTGGGCCTTGATGACACGTTCGCTGTGCTTCCGCATCAATCATCAATTATGATGGCCAAGACAAAGGAAACTTTACAACCATTGATGGTCGCATCACATTGGCACATCCGACTATAATATTTATTAATTTTTTGTTATGGATATGCTATGGAGAAGGAGTCGACGAATTTCATATTCAGCACACAGCACAGTTTTCAATATATTCCTGATGATTTCTGTCTGTTTTATTTTTTGTTCTTTTCAATTTCGAACATCGAAGAGGAAGTTCCACGCATCGAACGTGTTTCGCGCATTTTATTTATGGGAAACAGAATCCAAGTGGAAGTTATGGACATGTCTAGCTGGGGCGGGCGTGATCCCATTCGGAATCGGACTGGGACTGGGCACACATATGTGCTCTTGTGTATTTGTGTATTTGGGTGTAAGGCATGTGAATATATACCATATACTAAGTATCTACATAAATTTTAAATTCTGTTTTCAGTTCTCAGTTCTCAGTTGTCAGTTCGCTGTAGCCCGTCTGAAAGAAATACATTTGCCAATGCGTCTCCCTCTCGATGTTCCTGGCGAATAAGCGAATGGCAAGCGTAAAAACAGAAATGAATGTGCGAATCGAAAGAATAAGCAGTGTCAGAGCTGAAAATATTATTATTGCTCATGGGACAGCGACATGCGACATGCATAAGAAGTAAGCAGAGACCAAGTAAGACACGACCTAAAACTGAACCAAGAACCAAGAACCCACCGAACTGAACCGAACCAAAACAGAATTTCACACAGTTTCACAGTGCGAATACTGCGTATAAAATTTGTCTTTTCCTTCTCGTTTTCTGCCTGTCCGCATTATCAGATTAGCATTATAAAAAAGTATAACTTTTGCCAGTTTGATCGGAGGAGATCAATTTATTGGCCAAAACTGAATGCGAATATTTCAATAAACTAAAGTCTTTGTTGTTTAATTTTTGTAATATATTGAAATCAGCCCAAACCATATTAACTTCTGATAAACCTGATAAAGTAAACATCAAACAAAATATCTTTTATCCAACTGTGCGAGTTCGCATCCACCTGGAGCTGAGCTAGGGGACTATGAATATGGATATTTTGAGAGTTCGTCACATGCAAACAACGACAATAACATGTTGACTGTGCAGTGGGAGGGGGGAGGGTGGGGGGAGGTAGTCGGTGGATTGGGATTCTGGGATGGATTGTGGCTGGGGCAACAACTGCTGCTGCCTCGTCCAACATCAACAGCCTCGTGTCAGAGTCATCGTGTCTTTCTGGTCGTTGGCAAATGTTGGAAAAACAAATTTTTATACTTGTTTTTGCCCGGGTTTATATTTGTGTTTTATTTTTCGGAGCGCTGCAAAATATGCGACTGTCGTTGACGTGGGATGTCGTTGGATGGGGGGAGGGGTGAGTGGTGGTGGGAGGGGGGGGGGGCTGGCTGATAGTGCGACTGTCGAGCGATGCTGTCGTTTGCCATGCTCGGAGATATTCCGAGATATTAGTCATAAAACGAGCACACACAAATATATAAATTCATTTGAGCATGCAGCCCTGCTGCCATCCCCCCTGCACCCTCCAGCCCTAGTCCGATCCATAGTCCCCACTCGCCACTCGCCACCACACACCTCAGTTGCAGAGTTATGAAGATGGCGGCCAGGTCGTGCTGTTTTTATACCAGCCCCACACAGCGTCCGCGACCATGAAACTGAAAACCTAATTTTCTAGGGTAATCCTTGACAGGCGAGTGGAACAGGATGGGGATGGATAAGGAGATGGGGATGGGGATGGGGATTGGTCCGCCACATGCAAACATAAATTATGCAGATCCTGTAAACGTGCTTAGATGACATTTTTCCAGAGGTGATGCGACCATAAAGGTAATACCCAAACATACCCGTACACCAGATGTATTTGTATGTATGTTGGGAGTACGATAAAGATGCCACCACATGCATAACATACATATACTATACATGTACCATATATGATGTATCCTACGTGTGTCATGTGAATTTGTTGCCCTCTTTATGTAACTTCTACTACTATTACGTATGTATAGTCATGGTATACATGGCAGTCTGTACTTGGCCAAGAACAGTCAGCCAAAAGCAGCCAACTGCATTAAAAGTTTCTGGCTGAAATAGCAAAATGGTCAGATCCAATCCCAGTCCAGATCTCGGCTCCATGCTATTGACTGTTGTCCTGCAATCCTCGTTGTCCTCGTGCTCGCCTCGTTTATATGCGCCGCCTTCAGGCAGCCTCGTGTCCAGCCATTTGGCTTATCCTTGATGAAACTAATCCCAACTTCGCCATTTTTATATGCATGTGCTTCTGTGCGCAGCACACAAAAACTTTTGGCCAATCTTTTTACGACTTCATTTGCCAGTTGCCAGTTGGAAGTTGGTAGTTGGTAGTTGACAGTCCAAACAGGCAGTCAACCGGAGGAGGAGGAGGAGCAGGAGTAAGGGATGGGGATGGGGAGAGGCAGCATGACGTGGAGGAACAGCACGAAAAGTAATAAGTCACCAAGTCACGACAATGCCACGTTCTCAACGTCATCTAAGCCCCTCACACTCTCCATGTTCTCTCTAATTCGCTCGCTCTCTCTCTCACACTCTCAATCACTTTTTCCCAGTTTTTTCTTCTATCTCTGCACTCCATTTGCTAGGGTCCTCTAGTTGCACTGTGCAACATCAGAAAGTTAGAGGGTATTATACTAAATATGATATAAGACTTATAATGAATAGATGACAAACAGTTGTAACTTTATCTTTTATGATTCTTTATAAATGTAAATCAAACTTCATTTTTATAAAATTCAAATAAAATGCAGAACAATGCAACACATTTTCTAAAATTGTTTGTTAATACCTGATAATAAATGTATAGTAATAACCAGGTTTCGGTTACTCAAAGTCATTGTATATCGATTGCCAAACCTCTTACCGATTTATTTGATGTTTCGGTTTCGAAGTACGAGGTACCGCGATGATTTCCGTTTATCACAAAAATAAATTCGGTTTTCAAAAGCTAAACAGACAGACAGACGGCTGTTGCTGCTGATCAAGTATATGTATACTTTATAGGGTCAAAGATGCATTCTTCTTCTCCCTGTTGCATACATTTTATGAAACGGATATAGTAAAAAAATAGAATTTAATTGTTATTATAAATAAGTAATAAATTATATAATACTTGTTTCATTTGAGTCGCGTTTTCACAGCTCTTTGACTACAATTTAAATTAGCTTGTAATGCTGCACGTTCTGTGTAGTGCAGTGTTGTTTTGCCAGGCGAGTGTTAGATTGGCAGCAACGTTATTCCGCTGCAACGGACAATGATTTCATTCGAGCTCCTCCTTAATTTAACTAAACTTTTTTATATGCGCTTAGCCAACTGGCGCCTTTGGCCCTACATCTCAGTCCCAACCAGCGTCTCCGTCTCCGTCTCCGTCTCCTACTCCAACTTGAACTCCAACACCAACTCCAACTCCTGCCACAGTTGCAATTTCGCGCTGGTTGCATTTCAAGTTTTGTAGCTGCGACGTTTAAAATGGGGGAGATGGGGGACACGGAAAGACGGGGATACGGTGAGACGGGTGGAGAGGGGAGGGGAGGGGAGTGGCAGCCATCGTAAAATAACAAAGATCGCTGTTCGCGCTGCTGGAGCCAAACGAAATTTTGCTACGTTTCGCGTTATTGGGCAAAGCCATTCCGAGTGCCAAGGAAGAGGAAAAAGAGAAAGAAGACTTAAAGACACTGCACTGCAAGAAATGAAACATCAGATGAGAATTTCATTTATCAATGGAATAACAATAGAAGTCCTTGGGATTGAAATCAGGTTCCAAATGGAACTGGGTAGCCGGAGATTTGATAGCATGTCCTTGTGGTCGGAAGAATGTGTCGTTAATTCTGATTAAATTGTTTGTGAGTTTTGTAGACAATCGTTAAATGAGTGAGCTGGAAAAGTTTTCGGGTGCGTGAAACACTTCTTTCTTTAATTGCTCTTTAATTGTTGTTCCCTGGATGCCCAACTCACGCATTTGTCTCTGTGTATTTACATATGCGCTCTTTGGCCTTTTTGCACTCGTATCGTAAAGTTTCTTATGCGAGTTTCTAGTTTGGCCAAACATCAAGCTTCCTGCAAGATGAGCTGAGCTGAGCTGAGATGAGATGAGAACCAACAAAAAAGTTCACAAAACTATCCAGCAATAAAAATAACTTCTCCTTCAGAGCGAACTGTTTGCAGCAAGTGTGTCAGATAAAACACAACCCATAAAGGGGAGGAACAGAGTCATTTTCAGCTGATAATTAAGCCTACAATACGGGAAACAATCTCCTGGTCACAGCCCGTTGTAAATGTCGAGGTGCAAGCTGAGAAGCTGGGAAGAATGACTGTCATTTGGATATTGTCAGGCAGCAGCTGTCACTTCTATTAATCGAATGTTTTTGCATAAATGTAAATGGAAATGGAAAAGGAAATGGAAATCGGACTGAGATCTTGTTCAAGTATCTGAAATGAAAATACCAAGTGAACGATTTCCTATTCTAATTGAACTCTCAATGGGCTGAGTCGGTTTCCACTGGGATGTGGATGTGGCTGTGGATGTGGATGCCATAAAACGTAGCTCCATGTTGTTATTGGCCGCATTTCACAAACAAACTAAACCCCCCTCAGTTGCCTTTGGCCGCGTCGTGTACAGTAAATAAATTGAAACGAATTCAATTGGCAGTGGAATGTTTACAAGCTCAAAGCAAAATGGGAATGAGGGAACCGAGCCAAAGACAAATAAATAAACAGACAGCCCAGCGAGTGGAGGCCAACAGATGAGGAGCGGGGCATCGGGGTTGAAGAACAAGCTATTGACAAACGAAAGATAAACAAATTCAAGAAATGACATGGAATCCATCCGTCAACCTTCCACTCCATGTGTCCAGGCTACGAGCAACTTCTTCAGTTATCAATGGCAGTCATTGGCGCCCTGGTCACACTCCCAGTCCTCAGTACTCAGTCCTCTGCCCTCCGTCCTCCAGTCCTCAGTTCTCCGGTCAGACCTAACGAATATCCATCGCAACTGTCATTGGCGTAATAAGCTGTTTGTTTTAACGGCGCTCGACGAACTGGACGTGGCCGACTCGGCCGTTTCGGCGCATAAACAAAAATAATGACACAAGCCATGGTCGTTGTCTGTCCTCGGGAATCCAGCTCTTGAGCGGACATTTGGACAAAATACAAACGGAAAGAAACATAACAGCATAACCGACGACTTCATAAATTCGACTTGCGTATTTATTTATAATAATTTATTTCAATAACAACGCCAGCCATTCATCTCCAGCTCCAGACCCATTCCCATCCCCGTCTTTAGTCCCCTCCCTTTTAGCTCGTGTCTCAGTTTAAGTTCCAGCTTCAGCTTCAGTTTCAGATCCAGCCCCATTCAGCTTGTTATTGTTGCTCTTGTTCTTTTCTCGCTTTTCCACAGTGACTTCATCTTCCATTTCAAATATTTGTACAGTTTTCGTTGTATTGTTGTTGTTGTTGTTGTTGTTGTTGTCGCTGAGGGACTGCATAAATATTCGAATATCAATTTATGCGTTTCTGTAATGGGGAATGGGAAAATTCGAGCATTTGAGGCCCGGCATAATTTAACATTTTTCTTATTTTCTTGTTTTCGTATTTTTTACTAAGGGGAAAGTGTTTATTCTATTTGTTGTTCGATAGGCAACGGCATTTATATATAAAATATTCTCCTAAGTGGCTCCGAAGAGTCGTTTCCAACAAACATCACTATTATATGATCACATTTGAATTTGATTATTTAAAATATGCTGATGAGCATGAAGCAAATAGAAAATAACTCTTGAAAAAGCTCGTTTCTGCCTCAATTGAAAATAGCAAAATCTATACAGAGATAGGGAAACTATGAAAGGTAAGAGAACTTTCATCATAATTTCAAACCTGTGATAAGCATTGGATCTGAAATGCTATAGCAATTACAATCCCACCAATTCCTTATTCCAAATGGTTGAGTCTGTAAAAAAAAAATTTGTCTAAGAACAGTACAATGAAGAGAGCAATTACCTGAGTTTTTTTTACGAAAGTGCAGCAGATAAGTAACTGGTTAATTTTAAAATGTACACAAATGGTATCTGTTTAATTTATGTAATAGATATATATCTGATAAATAGTTGAGCAAGAGAATTTCAGAATGTACTAATTGTGAGTAGAAATTCTCTTGTTATATATTCGATTACTGTACAATAACTGAAGTCAGTTGATAAAATTAGCTTGGCATTTACAATGATATTAATTTCGTCATTGCCTCACACACATATTTACATTATATACACATGCATTTGCATCCCGAATATTCTAAATATAGTAAAATAGATATGTGTGTATTAGACGAAATACACACCATCAAATAAGAGGATTAAGTTGAAGAAATTTCATCATAACATGACAGACTAATAACAACAAAGTTGCTTTCTTGGCAAACTTGCCAAACATTTCCCAAACCTTGGGGAGAGCTTTCAACCTGTTTAGTTCAGTTTCAAACTCATGGAATTTTTCTTTTTAACGCAGAATGAAAATTTTTGCAGAATAGCAGAAGGCAGGAGGAGGAAGAGAAAGAGAAAGAAGCAGCCGTTTTCCATCTTCCCTTACACGGATTCGCACGTTTCTCAAACTTAATGCCGCTTCATGTTTTTGTGCAAGTCATTTACAGAATAGAATTCTTGATTAAATTGGAGTACATTTCGTGAAACCTCCCCGTTTCCTTCGTGCACCCCTTCGGCAATGGCGGCTTACGAGCAACGACACCGACTGCCAACCTCTCATTTACCTAGCACGGTGGCAGTTCAGGTGGGCGGGTCCCGATTCGAGAATATAAAACAGAGAACAGAGAACGGGGACAGCGGTAGATGCGGCGTGGCATTTGAAGAATATTTGCTGAATATTCAAGCGGCCCTCCCGCGACTCCCCCTTTCCAAGCCCGAGCCAGCTCAGAAAACTCGTCAGCGAAATCCAGGAGCGAACCTTTTCCTACCTGAATTTGCTGAAACATGCGAAACTTATTTTGCAAGTTTTATGTCGACAAGCAGCAGCAGCTTTTATTTTTTCCCTGTACATTTCCCGCCTTCTTCTTCTTCATCATCTCTGGAGTTTTTTTTCAGTTTTTCACATTTTGCTCTTTGGCTTAAATTACAGTTACACCGAGCGACATTGGCAAGAACTTTCAGCTTGATAAAATCTTTTTATGAGGAACCAACTTTGTTTGAAATAATGTTTATTTACTTAAGTTAAAAGATCGATTAATTTAATAAGTGAACTAGAAAACATGATCATTTAATTAAATTAGAAATAATTTATATTGAAAACATATGTACGAGTATATGCAATTATTATGGGACAAATTTAGTTTATTATTTACATATTTATTAAAAAAAACAATTAAATCTAAAAGTAATCTAGGAAATATGCTTGTAAGTTAATAATTAAAATTCGAATAATTTTAATTAAAATCACTTTTATAAAATGATCTATATGCAATTATTATGAGTCAAACTTCGTTTATTCTTTACTTATTTCTCTATGAAAGAACGATTAATTTGAAAAGTAAATCAGGAAATATGGTTTAAAGTGAATTAAATGAGTAATAATTTCAATGTAAAACGCAGAATGAAATGATTTATATGATATTATTATGAGACATAATTAAATTATTAAGTTATGTAATAACTTTTTATCTTCATCGCTATTTCGCGCAGTGTAGGCGCATGCATAAAATCGCCAACATGAAAACTTAGAAGAAGAGGAATCCACGCCTTTGGCTGGAACTGAGGCCAAGTTGCATGGCAAGATGCCATCGCCACTTGGCTGACTGGCAACCGACAGTGGAAGTAGATGGGGATGGTGACGCGGATGGAGATGGGGATGAGGATTGGAATTGGAATGAGGATGAGGTGATGGGAGTGGAGTATAAAATCGTATTTCTAACCTTCCTTGGAGCATGTAACGGGCGTGTCAAAGGCACAGAGATAGAAACAGAGACAGTCAGACTGAACGCAATCTCATTCTCATTCCCATTTTCATTTTCATTTCATGGATTAGTTGAAGGCTTAAGTTGAAGGCTCCAAATCGAAGCAAAGACACCAAAACTGGTTTATCAGCCTGACAACATTACACATAACTCAACGGCGTTATGGGGACATTTCAAGATACAGATACTCTTTAAAACAAGCTCTCAATGACAATAATAAACAGGAAAAAATGATTTATCTACGGCTCGCCGAAGATTTGATTCTCTTGACTTCACTCAAATTAGTTTAGAATGTTGAGATCATCCTATACACAATCTGCGAGTTGGTTGAAATATCTCAAATACATAAAAAATCATAATGGTAATTTCCGAACTATAGTTTCTAGTACAGTTAATCTATAAGTGAAGTTCTAAAATATGCACACATAAAAAAAACCAACATGATTTCTGTTTTAAGACAGGGACCAAGTGCAAACGATCTCAAAACCTGTCTAAGTTAGGAGTTTCCAAACCTGAAAACAATTTCGAGTACTATAAGTTCAAGTTCGAGTACTATAAATACGTTTTGAGTTGGATTAAAGTCTATAAGAGATCGAAACGTACTATTTAATATACACGCAAATGTTGATCTAATTCCGAAATGTACTTTTTAGTACACTAGTATATATATTATAACGATTAGCAAAGTAAAGTAAATACAGTATCATTAAATAATAGTGTATTCTGTTATTAAAAATTCTAGTATTAGACGGATATATTACGTCCCCTTTAACGCGTTACACATTTTGTGAAAGAATTATGATACACCCTGGAAGGGTATTAGGAACCCGCTCAGGTCGAGAGACACACATAGAGAATAAACAGGCTAATGGTTTGAGCGAGTTTCGCGGCTGGAAGGCTGAGAAGACTCCGCACCAAATACACAGCGGGAATTGGCCTCGATGCGAGGCAGGAGCTCCGTCCCAGCCTCATTCTCATTCTCATCCTCAGTCTCAGTCGCAATCGCAGTGTTGTTTCGCAGTGTTTGTCGGCCTGAGCAGCCGCAGCGTCACAAAGGCTGTTTGTTCTGGTCATTAATAGTTTTATTGACCCGAGGCCGAAGAGCAATCCTTTCAGCGTTAGAGGACGCTCTAGTTATGGATATGAGCATGAAATATGATGGTACATTTCGAATCGCACAATCAGACGAAGGTCACTCGACGTCATTACATTTTATCAGACTGCTCTCGTTTACAAGTGAAACATGTCACAGCGCATGTTTTATGTGTTTGTTTGCTTTTTATGAAAGCCTTGAGAGCAATATGAAATTTAATTGCCGTTACAACGACGACAACAACAACAACAACAACAAGAACGCCAACTGACAACAATATTTGATAATTTACAATTCAGAGCGAAGCGAGTATGAAATCCGAACTCTTTGACGCATTCTTCGAATAGAATGTCCTTGTCGAGATTGACTATTAGCTGGAACTGTCGATGTTGTTGCCTCGGCGTATTAATGCTGAACATGCTTGAACTTCGAACTCATCATCATAAAACAAGGCAGCGACAACTACTCACGCGCCCCAAAGTTGGAACGCAGTCAGACTGGAAATGGGGGCCAACTAAATTAGTGCAATTCTACACGAGCCTAACCCCATCCAAGCATCTACCGATAATGCATAGCAATGAAGTAGAAAATCCCGAAAAGCTCCAAGGCAGAGTCATCACTTACTGCTGCCGAGGATGGGGAAGTAGTGCGATAGGGAAAGAACGACGGTGAAGGCGATGGCGGGTGACATACGAAGATGGGCACGAATTAATGGCCGGCAACTGAAATGCCAACGAAACGGAAAACTAATTCCGTCGTTTGTGAGTTAAATGGCAAAAGCAGCAAAGCCCACCCTCCTGCTAGGCTGGATGTGACTCCATGAATGTATTTGGACAGTGGGACAAATCAAGCAACAGAAAAGAATAATTTAAAACAATACAAATATTTATGCTAAGTAACGAAATCCATTATAAACTAAATGAGCAAATTAAATAAACTTCTTGAAAATATAACTACTTTATAATTGACGTTTTCGTTCCACTGTGCAGCTTTACGTTGACTTCGGATACGTCCATGCCACTGGGCCGGGCATTTGCCGCTAAGATAAACGATTTCCAATAAAATACGGCAGTGCCCGTGCACCGGAAATTCTGTTCCTTCTGCCTCTGATTTTGCTTTTGACGGTTTGACGGGGCTTTGTTTGGCTTTCAAAGAATCTTCTTGTTCTCGTTGCTGCTGCTGCTGTTGGTAACGTTGTTGGACAGCAGCGGTCCGCGATGTTATCAGGTTCAATTGTTGCCATGTCGCTCCGGATCCTGGCCCTGACTCTGCCTCGGATGAGGGATTGTCGGGTGGAGGAGATGGCGCTCGATGGAGCATTAAATTGTATTAAAATGCGCAACGCAACGTACACACGTACGGCCCCATCCCCATTCCCGCCCCTCGCACGACTTAGAGTGCTCCCAGGCGGCTGCTGAGCCTTGAATGCTTTGACTTTGCCTAAACGACGGCATTTATTTGTTGCTGCTCCTCCTGGAGCCGTATATGGTTGCCACCGGTGCGACTGGCAGCGTGGCAGGAAGTGGGAAATGGTAAGGGAGAGGAAAAGGAACATTGGGAGTAGGAGGATTTCACGTAGGTGGTTCCAGCCCAAATGGAATTTTATTTGTTTTTATTGAGAAATGTCAACGAGGCGTCTCTGCCTTTGTTCGACAGTATCAAAAGCATCGTAGATATCTCACAAAATGAGTTTGTATTTGGGGATTGCGTTAGTATGTCAAATGGAAATCGAATTGGAAGTTTTCATTGGTTCCGTTCTCGAATTGCCTTTAAATTTATGGTCATTTCACGAAAATAGTTTATAAAATGCGTCCGTGTTGTTTTTCAAATATAAATTCGATTCCTGAATTAGAAAAATTAAAATATATATCAGAATTTCTTGTTTTCGGTCGTCCAAGTTGGTCGCCTTCGTAGAAACCCTGAATGCCTATAATTAAATACAGCAAGTATTGTCTATATTTTATTCTAAAAACGACATATTTAACTTTTGACTTTCGGTTTTATGAAAGAAGAGGAAATATGTAATTTTTAATACAATCAAAAAAGTTATTATCATACTACTTGACTTAATTAAAAAAGTTTAAGTAATTTAGTTTGATTTGAATTAGATAAGAATTTTACATGTTTGTCACAACTTTTGTTACTGCAAGTTATATTTTTATTTTGCTCCAACTGTACAATTTGATCACTTTCCGACGCAAAATGCAATATGGAAAATAGCATTTCATTAATATTTTTTAAGCTGTGAGTACGGCTACTGAAATTAATAGCAGATTTCTATATTCATCAAAGAGGGGAAAACATTTTACAAATTTAAAACTTTTGAATATATTGCAACTCTCCATATAATTTTGATGCCAAATTCTATGAAATTCACATACTATATATGTGTATTTTATGTTATTAATATAGAAAATGATTTGAATCATAGGTATTAAATATTAAATTACATTTTCTTTTTTATTTTTCAACAGCTTTCAATAACTGCATATCAACATTTTTTTCTGCAGCTACAAAATGCCGTCGGAGAAAACCAATGGCGAGAAACCTGAAAACCACCATGCGAAATGTATGAGAGCAAGCAGAATGTGTGGATGAGAGCGCCGACGCTAACAAATGGGAGAAGAGTACGCGTTGCCATAGCAACGACAGCGGCAACGGCAGCCATCTTGGATGTGAGAGAGGGCAAACAAGCAGCGGCCATGCTGCTGGTGAGCTACCGACCGACACTCACCTGCAGCGGCGGCTGTTGTGAAGTTCTGTGACGTGACTGGAATATCGGAACAATCGAAACAATCGCAGCAACAAGAGGCCAACGTTGTTTGTGCTTGTGCGGCAATTTCGTGCCTGTGGACAATGCCGCAGTAACGACGGTCGCGGCGACTGTTGAACGAGTGCGCCTGCGTTGTGCCCGGACTGCGACATTGTCCGGGACAGGGATGGATGGATATAGGCAGCGACAGTGGCAGCGACAGCGGCAGAGGCAGCGGCAGCGTCGTCGGCGAGGTAAGTGAAGGAATGAAAATAAACAGTTAGGAAATTGGGGGTTGAAATGATCGCTTTGAGTGTGTGAGTGAAAAGGAGATAGAAGGTATTACTAGAGGGTTGTTATCTAATACACGAACCGGTCTGATGTTGTCTGTGCTAAGTTCTAAGCGGTTAAAATAACGTTCCAATATGAATTCAAACATTCAAAACAATTCCACTTGGAACATTATAATATTGAATATATATATTTCAAATATAATAAATGTTACATATTTAATTTGCATGTATTAAAATACTTAAAATATGCAAACAGATATTAATTTGGAATGCATATAACAAGTATTTTTGAATCGCACAGCACGAATCTGTTTAAATCGGAACGCATTGATAGCAAGAGGCGCTCTCACACACACATTCACAGCTTAGCGCTGTGGTAGTGTTAGTGCCGCTCTCTTTGCTGTCTTATTGTCAATGTATGAGTGGGCGCTCTCTTAAAAAATGCTCTCTTAAGAGCGCCACTTTGCATTAGTATTGGTGTCTCGCTCTTTGCTGCTCCTCTCTTTTACTTGGCTCTCACGCTCTCTCTTAAATGTGCTCTCTGCATGGTTGCACCTGTTCTTACTAAGGTCGCTCTCTTCTGTTCGTCTGCCTCGTTGATAGCGTCGCATTGTTTTGGTTTTCATGCGTCCGCTCTTTGCCCTCCCGCTCTCTTGCGGCAGTTGCTGCCTCTTCTGCTGTCGCTGCCATTTGCTTATTGGACGTACTTAGAGGGTCTGACTAAGGCCTTTTCCCACTCCAGGGTGTGTGAGTGAGAAGTCACCAATGCAACTTCTATTCCGATGAGAAGTCGCGGCGCAGCTTGAAATCTTGTTAGAATTTATGAGAATCTCAAAGTCCTGCGCAAGTTCTTGAGCTTTTGGTAGATGCAATTTCCTTTTTACGATTCGCTCGCATTCATTGCATTCTTTTCGGTTCGGTTCGCTTTCACAACTTTCCACCGTCTTCCTCATGTATCCCTGTTGTCTTCATTCGCGGGGACTTTTGTTTCGTTGTTGTTGGAAAATATAATGCGCTTTTCCTTTTCCCCCTGTGCAACAAAGTTGGCTACCGATGCAATTTTGCAATTCGCTGCTGCTGTGTGGGCGATTGGATGATTGAGTGAGGGGTGTGGGGTGTGTGCATCTCAGCAACAACAATGGCCCAGGGCTGCTGGCAATGCTGATAAGAATGATTGGCACAATTGCAAACACAACAGCAGCAAAGTGAACAGGAGTAGCATGAAGAACAAAAACAAAAGGCAGCAATAAGCAAAGAGCATCCACTTTACAATTCCAATTCCAACGGTCACCGAATCTAATTGGATTCTGGCTTTCTGTGGTTCGAGTCCTAACTAAGTGCCATCGATACCTTTCCTATATCGACAGGAGCAACAGAGAAGTCTTGGCATCAATAATTTTATTTGTGATAAGGTGCAGAGAATTGCCCTTCTTCTTCTCCTCCTCTTTCCCTTCACATTCCCCCTCACCGCATCGCACCTCATTCGTCACAGCTTCACCTTCACGTTTGAATTCCACAATACGCCCAAAATATACATAATATATGTTTATAAATATATCAATTTAGTTATTCAGTTTGTTATGGAAACGAAATACAACGTTTTGCCTTTTGTATTTGAATTTATATTTTTATGTGTGTGGGTATGTAAGAGTGTGTTTTTTGTTGTTTGTTTACTTTTTGCATTTGAATACATGAATAGTTAGGCTAGTTTTGGAATCTATAAATATCTTCTGTTCAAATCAGAGCCAAGAGGAAAGATATCTAACTTGGTCTTCGGATTCCTTTAAAACTATAATTAGCTTTTTTTATTACTATATTAAATATATTTATTCCATTGCTCAATTATAAATTATATTTAGATAAAGTATTATGATTTGGATGAATAAATTTAATGGAACTGCTGCTTCCACCTCAAGCTACAGTGACACTTGCAACGCCAAGTCTCTGCCAATTGTGTCTTGGCCATAAAAGCTTGTCAGGAAAGGGAAAAAGTTAAGTATGTGCAAAATGCGATAAATAAAAACACACAGCGAGAGAGAGAGAGAGAGTAAGAGAACTTAAGACTGAAATCAAACTGTAAATTGGTGAAAAATATTGCGAGTAAAGACATAAATCCCGGCAGTGCTAAGCTTCCGTAAGAGCAGCGATTGTCCTCCACATCCACATCCACATTCACATCAACATCCCATTGAACTGGACAGGGGGAGGTGCGGGCGGTATTTGAATCTCGACTGTTGTGAACTGCCTGAACGGACGTCATAATCGTTTCAGTGACATAGCATAAAATTTGAGTTTTACGATTTAACTGGGCCATAAAGCTGCCAATTAGTGTCAGTGACAAACACGAAGGCGAAGACGAAGTCGAACACGAGGACGCGGGATGTGAAGGAGGACGAGGCATTCAGATTGGACTTGAGAATCGGAGTGAGAATATTGTTTACCTTAGCTTAACTTCAGAGATTGAATACTCATGAGGTGGTACCCAAAAAAAGGCATGAGTGAGAAGTGCATTTAATTGTTTTATGATAATTTTGACAGCTCATTAAATGTATTGAGGCCCTCAACGAATTCCAGTAGCCATCTGTAGCTGAGGCCTGTCATAACTCGTAACTTGTAACTCGTAACTCGTAACTCGTCAGTCGACATTGCGTTTTCCGTTCAAGTGACTTTTTAAGGAGCTGCCTAATATACGACTTTTCCGACACACGCAACCAGCACGAGCCAGCTCCCAACATGGCCCATACCACACCAACTCTCTGACTCAATCCCAGTCCAAGACCGCACCCCATCCTCATCCCCATCCCCATCTCTGTTCCAGTCGCAGTCGCATTTCCATTCTCCGTTCAAGTCCAACAGCAGCAAGTCATAAAACTGATGACAATTTCGTTTTATTTTTTTTATGACAAAACGTCGGCGGCGTCGCCTGCGGTCTTCACTGTACAGGTGCGTCCGCGTCCGCGTCCGGGCGGAGCTAGTATGTGACGGGGCGAAGATTGGGACGGCAGCGGGGTCCAAGTGTAGGAGGAGAGGGGAGTGTTGTCCGGGCAAACAAATATGTCTGCTTCTGAATTGTTGCGTTCTTGAATAATTTTAAGTGTTGTAAATCACAATGTCCATTGTTGCACTGTGGGCCAAAACTGCAAAATGATATCAAATTATGTTTTAAAAAAATGTTGGTAAATTATATATGAAGTAAATGCATAAAATAACTGATACTATTATTAAAAAAATAAATACACTATGATTGAATCCCTACAAAAGAAATGTTTACAATTTAGAATATACTGGTTTTTAAAATATAATATTTAAATAATTAAGCCTGTTAAACTGAATTATATATTACTAGAAATGTTTAATATATGGTCTTGAAATGTTATAGATGTATTTTTAAAAAAGTTATCCTTTTATAGTGGATAATATATTAATCATAAATTATATAATTGCTGATATAATTATAAGAGAATTTAGGCTCAAGCTCAAATTTTTATAAAAGAGAGTAATATATTTTTGAAATATCTGTATTCATCTCTGACTGATCTCATTCTTCTTGCCCCAAACTTCATACTGTTCCTTTCGAATTATAGGATGTTCGTCAATAGTGACAAATTTAATTTAGAATTTGAAATTAAATGTGACGATTATGATATCTCTATAGTCGCAATTATAGTATGCAAAATTCGTTTGGCCTCCGTTGGCAAACATCGTGGTGGGCGACTCCAATTGATATTTGCTACGGCGCATTTGCAAGCAAGTTGAATTGCAATTAGAATTGCAATTGCAATCGATTGAACACGCCGACACGCCGACATGCCAACATTCCGACATGGAACCATTTGCTCCAATCTAATCGATTGAGCCGTGGCCAATTGGCATTGGCATTGGCAATGGCCACATATTGGCCAGATATTGGGCAGGCAGAGTTATACGCAGTGGGACAATGTTTATTTGAGAACATATCTTCAGAGAGAGAGAAGTGTGTGTGCTGCCACTTGAGTTGCAACTTCAACTTCAACTTCAATTGTAACTGCAACAGCAACTTCAACTGGCAAGTCGTGTGTGCTGTTGGAATAAATAAAATGGCCAGCGGGCCTTGATGTGAATGTGCAACAGCAATTCGTTCCAAAACAAACAAACAACACACAACAAATGCAGCAAACAGCCACGATAGGCAACAATCAACAGGCAACACATACCGCAATGGCTTCAAGCTTCAAGCCAAAAGGTGATGTGAAGTAAAGTGAGTAAACAAAAATGAAGAATGTCCGCTGATTGATATTATCCATTCCCCAACAACAACACACACACGTGCAGTCTGTAGACAGTAGACAGGCAGAATGGTAATCGAGAATGGATTTCCATTTAGCATTTCCGTTGCGGTATTTCACTTCTGCTGCCAACATGAGTTCCAACCAAGTCCCGAGACCTGAGACTACAGAGGATTCTAAAATATATCCCGTTTCAATTCGAACTTAGATATAGTGAACTAATTTTACTGAATTCTGTTGTTTATATTCAGTTTGTTTATTACCTTTTTGGCTTTATTGAAGCTCTTAATTTTGGAAATCGTCAGCTTAATATATCATGTAAATTTTGAATTAATATCGAACATTTTCATCAGTTTAAAATACACGCTCAAATTAATTACATCTAAGTTAATATCTTAGTTATCTTTTTCATATCTTAGAGATGTCTACAGAGTATCCAAGTCTGCATTTGAGTTGAAAATGATTATATCTTGCCATCACAAACATTTGAACAACATGAGTACTCCCTCATAGGTTAGTCTTATATACAGGGTATACAAAGCATTGCCCATGATGCGCTCTGCTGTTTATAGCTTGGGAACTGTCAGTTCATCTTCTGCTCTTTGCACTTTGCTCTTCGCCCCGCGCAATGTCAAATGCAATTTGCTAAATAATTCGCTCTTCTCTAGAATTTTTCCCATTTTGAAACTGAAATGAGAAGAAAAGAAGAAGCAGAAGAAAATAAGAAAAACGAATTATTTAATTTAGTTGAAAGCTTTTGAAGTCTGCCGTATCTTTTCCCTCGGTCTCTTGCTGCATTCTCAGAGATAAAATTAAATATTTGTACACAAGCGAAAGAAACGAAAAATGTGAAACTTAAAATATATTTGACGTGACCCGCAGAACATATATACGTACATATATATGTACATATCTCTATCTATAGCGGAATGGGAAAATTGTGTGTATCTGTATCTGTATCTGAAAAAAGTCCGAAAGCGATTTACTTTAGTTTCCTTTTCAGTTTCTGGCGTTTTGCCGATTCGACGGATGTTGTTGTTGCTGTTTTTCCATTCTGATTTTATTTTCGTTGATTTCGTTCAGTTTCCATTTCGCTCGTTGGCAGAAGAAATAACAAAAGCACTGCAAAGCTATCATCACCATTCCATTATCATCATGGGCATGTTCCATTGTTGTTTTCCTGTTGTTTTTGCCAATATCTGTTGTTTCTATTCAGACCTTGCCCTTGCTCCGTCCCCTCTTCACCACCACAACAATCCCCAGCTGTAAGTATGTATTGAGGCACGTACCTACTATTATTGAGTATATATATACATATAGTACATACCCACACACTATATATCCTATAAGTTCGTACTACTCGAACAACTCCTCATTCATTCTTGACTCGTACTTGACTCGTTCGCATTTTCGTTTCGCATCATAATTTTGCGTATAACAACAACTACGAGAACAACAACAATGCGAGTGGCATCACCGAAAATCACGTTCCTTGAATTCCACTTGACGCAATACTCACAGCGGCTTCCTTGCGAGTGTCAATCACTCTCGGCTTTAGACGTACCAACATCGAACCCAACCACCCAGAACACCCACATATTCTGAAGGTTGCGCTGAAGTTTCAGTTCAGTTTTCAAATGCACAAATGTACTGTAAACAAAGCACGCACTGAGATAATGAAAGAAAGAAGATACTGAAGCGTAGCACCTGCCAGAAATGTTTGCAATTTCATTTAATGCTCCCTCCAGGAGACGGACACGGTCAACTGAAACTATAGTTAATCTGCTAATGAGATTCATTTATGCATAAGCTTTAACTATTACAGTTCTCAACTTACAATTTTATTTATTTAGATTTATTCGATAATCGGGTGTATCTTATAATTATCCCTAAACGTTTGCCACTCTTGGAGGTCCATTAATTCAAATGCCTATTAAAATGATATATACATATGTATGTATGTGTGTTTGCTTATGTTTTTAAAGGCTTCCCCAGTCTCGTGCTGTTGTTGTTGATGCTTTTGTTGTTGGCAATAAAGGCCGCAATAAAATGTGAATCAAAAGCTCGCAATCATTAATCGACATAGTAAATATTTTGACAAATTGGAGTGTGACGAGAGTAATGAATTTAAAGGGACATAAAAGTGCCATAACGACAACAACTATAACAATAAAGCATCTTTATTATCTGTTGATGCCCCTTGTGCTGATAACACTGCCAAGTCTCTTTTGAATATGCATTAGTTTAGTTTCGCATATGAGGACTGTTCCCGTTCATACTGCATATGGAAACCAACTGATTTGAGAGACGCAAAGTTAAATGAAGAGAAAGTTATGACTGCGCCTGTAGTTGAAGCGAGCGAGAACGATTGTCAAATTGAGGCCGAGGTTGAGGCCTGAGCTGCTGCTTATCTGCAGTACATAAAAGCAAGGGAGTCAGCAATAACATCCACCCATTGCCCAGGATGCAGTTCAATACTGTCGTCTCGCTCACTCGCTCGCTCGCTAGCTTCAGTGCAGGAATGTTACAGTAGAGAGCTGCATTCAGATTTATTCCCATTTCGGAAGCCATCGTGACAGCACGTACACACACACACACAGAAATGTTGTTGTATGGGATGCACTCTTTTATGCAAATACAAAGGGATCTCCGACTACAACTAATTTGAGGACATCGTGGCAATATGGTTAACATTTCGCTCAACCACTCTTTTAAGATTTTTAAAGTGGTTCATACATACATATACATAAGTGTGTGTACCACAATGTTCTAGAACGGGAAATATTCGCACATGCGCAATGAAAGGCAAATAATAGTTGTAGTTTTCAGTCAGCCAACGGTGTGGAAGAAGGAGTTAGTAGGCACTGTAAACACAATGGCTGATTGATTAAATGACCCTTGCCCGTACATTTTATTGAGGTTGATCTTTTGCTCACAATAACTGGGAAAAGGCTAAGATAATAAGATGATAATAGGATTATTTTGAAGCAATCTTAAAATGAACTTTATAAGAAACATGGTAAATAAAATTTATCGTTGATATTATCAAGTACATTAGCACACTTATAACCAGTAAAATAGTCGTTTAGTAATTATTTTATTTTCTCAATAAAGTCATTATTCAGAAACGCGATTTGAATAAAATGCATACTTTAGGATCTTAAGTTGGCATATTTAAATAAAGTATTTATTTCAGACGATAGAAGGCGATGCGACGAATGCGACAGAGAATGCGAGAACCCGTTTCCCTCGATGGGTCGCTCGGTTAATCCGCTTTGCGAAAGTTGCATTTTATGCATTTTAATATTATGGAGGACTGCACCCAGCGGTGAGCCATTGCATTTGCCATTGCCGACAAGCCGTGCAGATGGCGGACGCAGTTTTATTTGGAATTAAATAATAATGTATATCAAAAAAGTGGCATATACTATATAAAATCGTATTCATGTTGAGGAAATGCTGGCGAGATGCCTGTGGCATCTGTTGCAATTGGTTCGTTGATCCGCCATGCAGAAAGTCGCTTTTGGTATCCATAAGTTTTACGATTGCAAAACTAATAGCTGAGTAAAGTCGCTTTTCGCGATTGGTCTATAAATTCCATTTGGCAGGCAGACGGTAGTCAATTCACATAACAAAGACTCTGTCTAAAAACCGAGACACGACTGCAACTGCAACTGCAACTACAACTGCAGCCGGCGTTGGCAAATATTTGTACTGCCAAACAGCATGTGGCTACCAGGCAGAGCAGAAATAGAAACAAAAACAGAAACAGAACAAAACCGAAACAGATCACAGGCACTATCTCTTAACCCGTTCCCTGGAAGCCGATGCAAACCAAAAGCGACATTTCAGCTAGAACATTTCACTTTTTATGGCTGTCATAAACGGCGGCTCCGCGTTTGTCACTTTCACTTTCCCGTTGCGACAACAACGAACGAGGAATGTTTTGGTTCTCGGAAATTTAGAGACGCTTCATTTATTTTTTGACCAAATTCCATATTTTTTTGTGCCTTTGGTAATTGAATTCAGAGCGGCACAGACGCAAAAAGTAAACTCGATCCGTAACCAAACTCGAACCCTTTATAAACTGCTGGCCGCCGCCAGCGTCCGACAGCGAAGATCTACTTCCACAGCGGGCGATGGATGAGGTATGAGGGTTGACAATTGCAAAGAGCAGGTAGATCTTCAATACTCTCACTTCATCTTAGAATTTGCCTGAATCTCTTGTCCAGTCTATAACTAAAGCACTTTGATTTGAAATCTACTTTCCATTTCTCTGACATCTCACACATTTAATGCTCTTTCGAATCTTCCAAAATCTCGAAATATGTATCACTCGTGACCCTTAGTTCTATCGATGGCATCGTTCATAAATAAGCCAGTTCAGTAAATACAACAAATCAACGCCCCGAGTTTACCAAGAGGGGACTATTCCGATGGCTGCTAATCTTCAGAAAATGGAAATTATTAATGGGAAAAGTTTAGTGGTCTGGGGAAAGAGAAGAACTTTTATGGCATTTCCATATCGCCAGATACACACTCACACAACACACACTCAGACGCATGAGAATCGGAATTAGTCCGTGAATGCTTGTCATGCTCGGCATTTGTTCATTATGAAAATGTAACCAATTTGACAGCCAGACACAGACGCGAATAAACTAAGTGCTCCAACTGGAGGCAGGACCAGGACCAGGATCAGGAGCTGGGCAGGGGCAGATAGAAGACTCAATCATGTACATTGTACAACTACAAAGTGAGAGTAGTGCGAGGAGGAAAGTACTCCGTGCTCCCCGCTCCCTGCTCTCTGCTCATGTCCGTGTCTGTTGGCCTGGTCTGGGGAATGCTTAACTAGAATTTATGCACACGAGCATATTCCATTGGGGAATTCGAGGCGGCCGTCTGTGAGTTGAGGTTCTCTGTTTGTCTAATAAACAACAACAACAACCATTGTTCAACTGAGAGCAACAACACAACTAAAAAGTTTGCCAAAAAGCAGCCAGAAAAAGATACATATGGGAAAAATGATGACGTCGTTGAATGAATGTGGCTGGAGATGTTTGGATGGTTGGATGGATGCTCTGGAAGCCCGTTCTCGTCGGCTGGGTGATTGGGTGGTTGGGTGGTTGGGTGGTTGAGTGGTTGGACGACTGATAAACAAACAAGCGACCACTCGTCGACGACGACGACAGCGACGGCTACTGTGTGGGAACGGGGTGAGGTGTGGGTCGAGTTGGGCCTGGAGATGCCAAAGGGCCAACACATATGACCTATAAAAGTAACGCACAACCATAAGGAGTGTGTGTGTGGGGAGGGGGATTCACAAGTGTGGCTAGCGCGTCGCGGCGACATAATCGAATGAGCGGCAAGTAATGGAGCGAACGCTGAGGCGGTGGCAACTGGACCCAATGGAATATGAATGCATCGCCGACGCACTCTACCATATCCATATAAATATGTACTCGTATGCTCCCAGACAAGTCAACCAACTATAAATTTATTGTATTTTTGTTTAGCGCAAACAAGAAAGCGCACTTTTCGCCAGGCTCTCCCCCTTCTCCACATTGAGGAGGAGCAGAACATGTTGGGGAAATTGAAATAAAATGATAAGCGTGAAATAATAATGAGGAGCGTGTTCCGACATAAATCGGCATGGATATTCTCGAATAGATTCAATTTCAATGGCGATTCTGTCGTCGGCCATGCTACCAAATTGAATAAAGGGGTGAGAAGAGGTTGCTCTATGGGATTGTAGAAAACCATTTGTGCCCTTGATGTAACTGTCTGTGAAAAGTTTCACACAATCGTTGTCGATGCTCATGTCCAAAGACAAATGATGCGAGAGATCCACTCTCGTAAATGTCCGTTAAGTGGTTTGTTTTCCACTGTGTATCCTTTTAAGGAGAATAACAGAATAACATACCATTAAAGTCACTATTTGAACTTTGGATATTTAAAGATGTTTTTATTTTAGATCTAGATTAAAATGTTTTATGTTTCGTGTATAACTCTCATCATATTAATTCTGACTTATCGAATACTCTCTTTACTTTACTACCCTGACTAAACTAATACATGTTAATTTTCTAATTTACTGAATTGACTGAATTCTTTGTATGGCTCTTAATAAGTTTCAATTTAAAATTTTCAGTTATTTATTGGTTTAATTTCATCCGCGAAAGGTAATCAGCTATCAAATCATTAATCGATATCTTTATTAATAATTTAAAAAACAACATTGACATTCTCTGCAACAGGATTTTAAATTAATTTGCGTGTGTTCCCCCTTCAATTTCAGGTGGACTATTTTGGATTTTTTTGCAGTGACCCCCTGAAGAGACTCGTGGATGAATGGCAGCTGTTGCAGGTGAGCGCATCTCTCCTCTATATAAAAATATAAAGCACACATTTATATAAAACAATAAATGCGCCACATGTCAACTATCAATTTAAAGAGCGACGCAGGTGCAACTCGAACAGATCCGCAATACACGACACATAAGTCTGGAGTTTGACTGAAATGGCTTAAATGGCCAAAAGTGGCCCTTAACGCGAACAATTCTCTTATGACGTTTCCCATTTTTATTTGCCAACATGATTTTTGCTATATTGCAATCCCGAGAACGCAATGGGAATGCGCATGGCATATGAAATAGTTGGTTGGTCGGTTGGTTGGTTGGTTGGTTGGGCCCCAAAGCAATTCTTATATTTTTTTATTTTTTGTACCTTTTGCCATTTATTTTTCACATCCGGCCCCTATCCGGCAAAATGCCAAATGACGTCTCGATATGAAAAAAGGCAAAAGTTGATCAAATAAATGGCGAAATTTCCATATTCCGACGATAAGCGCTGAAACGTGTACTCGTATGTTGCTAGATTCAAAGATTTTCATCAATCGGGGTTAGCCAAACGTCGACCTTCTCAACCAAGGCCCCGAAGCCAGAAGCCCAGAAGCCCAAACAACCCAAGTAACAAGTTGTGCGAATCTCTCCCAAATGGGGTGGGTGGTTTTCCGCATTGGTTGCCCTGCTGATACCATGTGAAAGTGGATGGGGAGTTGAGGGGAAAGATATGACACTGGAATGGGGCTTAACTATGGCGGCAGGTACAACCCCCATCGCTTAGCTAAGTAAATGGGTTGGCTGACGAACGTGACTCGCAGTTGCCTTTGGTTCGATAACACGATCCCACGTCTCCAACTTTAAGTTCAACTCCAACTACATCTTTCCGACTCTGGGCACGAATTGAAGCAGTTTTACAATGGAATGAGCTCAATTAAATGCAAAAAAAATATTCATTTCTTTTTATTTAAAATATTTTTTATTACTATTTTTCATTGGTCACAAAATTTGAGATTTAAATATATACATAAATATTCATTAACAATCATTTTGAGAGTGAAAATTTTAAAAAAATAATTTAAAATAAATACTGTTTTGTTTTTCCAAAAATTTCTACTAACTTAACTACTTAGACATTCTTGAAAAAGTTTTTTATTTTTATTTATAGAGATCTCATTGTAAATTTGTTAAATTTTAGTAAAATATTCGATTAATATCTTTTAATAATGTTAAAATTTATATTTTTCGTAAAAGATGGAATATTTTAGTTTTAGCTTCAATTTGTTCCATTGTTCTTAGCCGTTCCGATTTGAAGCTAAGGCCCGTCACGATTCCGAACTGTAGCAACTAATGAAGAATACATGTAATTACATGTGGTTACGTTATAACAACACACTGACTCGACCCCGCTCATTGCTTTTGCCATTGGCATTGCCAATGCCTTTGTCACACTGTTCCATCCCATCTCCTACATAAGCTCCAGCTCCAGCTCCAGTTGTCGAATCAATGCCCGGAGACAACCCCAGAAATTTAATAAACACGCAAGTGCACGGAAGTAAATTATCCCGTCAGTCAATTATAGTATGTATGTTGCCTCCCCCACCCCCCTTCGACACCACGCAACGAGTTCTTCGGGACCGACTTGAGCTTCAGTTCTTCATTCTCCATTCGCCATTCCATATGTCTGTCTGTCTGTCTGTCTGTCTGTCTGTCTATCTGACGTCTTTGGAGGCCACATAAATACCTCGTTTATTTGCCTTCCAAGACCTGCGTGTGTTTTGCACTACAAGTTCTTTCCCCTTGATTTTCTGTTGTTGTTCTTGTTTTCATTAAGCGTTTTCCACACCCGCTTCAATTGGTTGCTTTATTTGTGGTCGCTATTTGCGAGTACTTTTGCTTTTAATTAAACGTTCTCTGCCGAGCTCAACTAAATTGAAATATGCCACACAGACTTAATTGTAGATATTGTTACCTGATAGTGAGCGTAATGTCTCAGTTCTAAATGACAAATAATTAAATTCAAGTCGACTCAATTTCAATTAAGTTTCAGAATTAAAATGAAACTCTTCCCAAGTACAAAGCTGTTTATTTCACTATTATGTTAAATTGTGTTGATGCATCCAATACTTGCAGCCAAAAAGTCTGAAGAGGTGATAGCTGACTTCTTTCATCTCACCTGTATAAGATGACAAAATATTTGGAATTTCAGTCAAAATATTTTCCAATTATATTCGTTGAGTATTTTATTCATTTCCATTTGTGGTTTACTATAAAATAATCATTTAATTTTTTTCTTGATTCTCATCTATTTTTTGTGGTTTTTTGCAACTTTCCAGTTCAAAGTAAACCGATTTTTAAAAGATTTTTGTTTACAGTTTTATTGTAAATATTGTTTAAACAAATTGCCCAAAATGTTTCCAAGTGTGTATGTACAATGTACATACATATGTTCGAGTATCTCAGAGTTCAACCAGAGGCGACTGTGGTCGACAAAATTGGTCGTGTGTTTGGAAGGGTCGGAAGATGGGGAGTGGGGGGAGGGGGGTTGCAGTGGTGAGGGGTGCGAAGCGAGCTAACTTCTGACTTGCCACGTCGAATATCTATTGAATAAATAACGAAATAACGTCTGGCTGAATACATGTGCATCCACATTGTATGTATACTCTAGGAGAGTGTATTACGGCTACATAATTTAGTTGGCATGTTCAATTGAATTTGTGGAATTAAAAATATGAAAATTAAATATAGAACTAGTCTCCGCTAAATTAATGTTATTAAAATGTTAATTACAGTTCAATAACAGTAGTATTATAAATGCTAGTGGGAAAACCTCTTACAAATTTAATTCAAGTTCTGTTTTAATAAATAAATTTAGTTTTTGAATCGAGCACATTGTTGAAATTTTATCACTCTTTCAAGCTGCCAATTGCGTAGCACAATTGAATTAATTTCACTAATTTCGCTGCGAATTTAGCATGAACCGGAGCAAGACCCCTCCCGGGAGGACACTTGAAGCAGCTTAATTACATTAGAGATGCGCAATTAGACGGCCGACGAATTTCATTCGAGTCAGTCAAAAGCTGACAAGGGTTGTTCGTTAGCTCCACGTCCCCAACAAGGTAGAGTTTATTAAGCGAATAAAGGTGTTGGCGATTGGCCAACTCCAGCTTATTTGCATACCAAGTGGTCGAATGGTGGAATTGTGGATTTGTGCGGAAGTTGTAGTTAAAATGAAATATTAATTGTCCCTTGAAAAACTGGAACAGGAACACAAACCAAACACTTTCCAGCTGTCTAGTAATTCAGATAGACAAATTTGTCTTCTCATCGCTGTAATTTGATTAATTTACCTCAGAAGTTTGAAGGCCGCGCTAATTAAAAATAATCACAACAACAAGAACCAAGAGCTTGAATATAGCATAGTATAAAAAAATGCTAAAGCTATAAACAGATGTGCTCAAGATGGACGTCGGCTCCTGTGGCCATAGCTTGTCGGAGTGTTGACCGGGCGGGCGGGTATGACAGTGTACGAGAACCGCTAGGGCTTAACATGTAACAACTAGACAGAAACAAATTAAATTTCAAATTCTAACTGAGGCATCTGCGACCACTGTGTGCTCAGTGATGGTCTCTCTATCTCTATTCCTTGTACGGCATCAGCGAGTGTACAGTGTACAGTGTACACTGTGCATCCTTTTCGCTCGCACGTCGTCCACGTGAAAGGGAGAGGGAGAGGGAGAGAACAACTCTCGCGTGGCAAGCGGCGGCCATTGAAAGAGGCGACCAAACGGCATTTACCCCGCCCCTGCAGCTGTCAACCCCCCACCTAACACACTCAGTGAAGCCAAATGCTTGAAGATGGCTGCGGGGGAGCGAGGGAGAGAGGTTCAAAAATCTGTTCATGTTTCTTGTTATTGTACCATATTCTGTTGCTGATGTTGTGGAATTTAATTTATATTCTAGGCCGAGAATACAACGGCCGCATCAAAATAAAACGAAATATTTCTCAGTGTGTCTGTGTGCGTGTGTGTGTGTACAACTGACTCACCATAGGGTACACACAACAACAAGAACAACATCATTGGTGTGTGTCGGCACATTTATTTACATTTTTTAATGCACACAGAATATACAAACAAGTTCTATTTTTTATTTTTAAACCCAAGTTATGTATTTTTAGGTGGCAAAAAAATGAAACTTTAATTGAAACTGTTTTCACTTCTTTTAAAAGTGGAAAAATATATTTAAATCATACATTAACTTATAAGTACTTGTTAGCTATGAACGAACTGTCGAACAATTCATGGGTTAATCTCCTCCTGGTCGAGCAGGTTGAACACCAAAGATAAACAGAAATAATCAAGTCCAACTCACCACAATGTCATCAAATATGAATGATGACTCTTGTTAAGGGTCCAATTAACTGACATCGCTGGCATCTTATAATGTCCGTCCACAAGGGGGAGACATTCGAGCTGGGGACACTGTGCACTCCGGAATTGTGAGTTCTTAGCACAAGTCGTGCATTGAACCCGCCTTTCAGAATAGACTGAAAGTCAAATGAGATGCACCCAATTGGCATAGAAATGGCCAATTGCGGAATATGGCCAAAACTTCGTGGCTCGTGAGAGCAGCGCAATAATTTTAAAAAATGTATACCAAGTATTCTCGTACATATCCCTAGTTGAGGACCCCAACTAGGAGGAGTATCCACTATCCATCCACCCCCTCTTGATCTTCAATCCTGGCGAAACTCAAAATTGCGTGGCTTAGTGTGCCCCACGAACTTTGGGGAGCAATCGTGGGTTTTATCATGGTGGGTTTATGCCAAATGATGGCAGATTGCCAAGTTGCCCTGCAACTACTACAAACTACAGACGGGGGAGAATATACAGATGCTGAAGTTGGCAGGCAGGACAGTCAAACAAGATACTTCTCATTTTCGTTTGTTTTATTTTTTCTCATTTTTCTGTTGGTTACTTTTTTTTACAATTTCTTGTCAAGTATAACGGCTAGAAAGTTGAGCCACCCATGAAGAAGATTGCACAGTGGATCAGTGTCAGTTACTAGCTCTGTTCAGCGTATTACGCAAAAAATGTGTTTTTATTTATTTATAGCACGGGTGAGGGATATTTTGTTTCTAAAATTTCAGGACATGAAAGAATCTTGAATGTAATTCAAACTAAAATCAGTTAATAGGTGTAAACAGTGTATTTTGAATGGATTAGTTGAAATTTCATGGATATTTTTAAGTATCTTTGTGTTTTAATACCTTCTCCGAAATAAACTAATACATATCAAACGGGGAGTCTAAAATATTCAAGAACTTATTGACGGCAGAAAGAATATTGCAATCTGTTATCGAACAGAGTTTTAAAAGTCTAATTATATACATAGTATATTTTTGCTTTATATCATTTTATTAACTTTATTTGTATCCGTATTTTGTTTGATTATAATTATATTTTGTGCTATATTATTACTTACTAATAGAAGATAATAGAATCGATGTTGAACCACTGTGATGGGCATAGGATCTGTTGCCACCGTGGAGCCAATTTGCTGCGGTTCATCAATATGCCACACCACACAGATACAACACACACACACACACATACACAGACAGACATCCACATCAGCATGCACATTCAGTTGGCTAACCAACTAAATGGCCAACCAGTCAGAGCCAGAGACAGATCCAGACAGAGTCAAAGTCAGAAGCAGCTGAAGTTGAAGCTGAAGCTGAAGTGCTATCGAAGGCGCCTTCTGTTGGGTATCTTGTAGGATTGCTCCAGTCGCTTGGGTCTCGAGATACCGACTCATGGGGAGGGAGGTAGGGGTCGCAAGCTGGGGCATGGGGCCAAGACGACGAGGAGCTTAAGTGGCTACACGTACTTTCAAGTTTGGCAGTCGCTGGCTGCTGCTGGAGCAAAAAAAATATGTGCATAAATTTAAAGAATCTCAATTTACTTGGTTCGTGTTCATTGGTGCGCCGGCTGCTCTAGCTCTCAATCCGCACACAATCTCCACGCTCCACACCCCACACTCCGCATTCGACTCCTGCTCCGTCCTGTGATTTGTGAGCTCAATTATTGTACATTTTGTTGTTGTTTCTGGTAGCGACTCTGCTCCCAGCCTTGGGCGCTGTTCCATCACCGACGCGGTTGTTTTTTGTGGTTGTCACTTTGTTATTTATTCAGCGCCATGGCCCGCCCATTGACCGGGCTGTCAATTGTGGGCATGGCCGCCCCAGCAACTGGGTCTGTTAATGAGTTCGTTCGCGTTTTCGTTTGCGTTCTCGTTCGCGTCGTCTTCGTCTCCGTCTCCGTGTTCATCGACTTCAACTTCGAGTTGGCGTTCTCCGCATTTGGATGCTAATGAGTGCATGGCATCCAATAAATTTAGTTTGCCGGGCTTTGCTTTTATCGCGCCACTTGCATAATTCACTCGCTGCAGGGCTGAAGGTGGAGTCGGAGTCGGAGTCGAAGACGGGGACGGGGGATGGGGATGGAGATATGGCTGGGGATGTGGTGCTGGAGACGAATGAATCCACTGAACCCACTGAAAGTCTTAAGAGCGCACAGAGGTCAATAGAAATTTATAGGTCGCCTTGTTAACACCACTGATTACAAATTGTTTGTGTCGCCTCGGAACAACGTAATGCTTTTCACCCAAGGACATCCACTCAAAAGGCGTGTCTCCATCTGCACTTCTCATCGAAAATAGCTCCTCTAATGAGAGCTTGTTAGTTGTGCACGTTTATGTACTATTATGCAAATCATTGGACATCTGAAATGTATTTATGCGAAATTGAAGCTTTTTCTTTTTATTACTTTAATGTAATCTGTGTCTTTGCTTCAATTCACAACGACGCTACTTCTCTTCAAGTTTGCAATTAGATGATAATATAACTATAATTAGTTGAATTGGAATCTTCCGATTAAATGCGCATTGAGAAGGTAAAATTAACTTAAGTCAATCCGGGTATCAACTATTAATGTCGATTCATCGGACCAACTAGATATATAGATTTATTAATTCGAAATTTTACAAAATAAATAGAAATAGAATGTAAACTGTAAGGTTAATGTCAGTCAGATGAATTAATTGAACACAAAAGGTGGAATTATCCGACAATGTAATCAACTCATTAAATAATTTTTTAAATATAACTTTTTGCAACTAGATGATCACGCTTTAGACTGATATAGACAGATACTGTGCTCAATTTTCCTATTTGTAACAGGATTTGTGCAAAACTTTAGCCATTATTAAATATTATATATATATGTGAATTTGTATATATGTCTAACCTTGACTGCAGTTTTACAACTTATGAGTGGATATATCATAACTTTATTTTGAGAACTTATAATGATTGTTTTAAGAGATCTATCGAGCTTGTGTACATTTTTATATATTCAACAAGGAATAAAATCGTTTTTCAACCAGAAGCTAATGCCTTTAATAGGAGGCCACATATTAATGCATAAATAAACAGATTTCTAGTCTGATAATAAACTTAATTAATTGGATGACTCACTCATTATGGGTAGTAAATCTGTGTTCATATTCTTTTTATTTTGTCGTATTGAAACAGCATTAAAGAACCGTCGAGTTTATTTAATTGAGACATCGAAACTGATTAGAAATAACTGTTGAAATGAAGTCTACGGTGAATTTATTCAAGGGTTAATGGCTTTATACTTTCATGATTTAAGTGTTAAAATTATAGAGATCCCAAAATCAACATTCCGATTCATTGACCAGTGTCTGAACTGGTCGCATGCATTATTATGAAATATATTGCAGTCAGCTGAACGAGTTGAAGATACGAGTATATTTCAAATTAAATAGTCGCAGATAATCCTAACCAGACTTTCCCATTCCATTTGCCAATGAGAAATGCACAAGCGAAGCCTAGCGGATAAAATTGGAAACTTCTAGGAGTTGTGAGCTGTGAACTGAGAGCCAAGAGCTGTGAGCAATGGCATCCTTCCACATGCCGTGTGCCTGGAGAGAGAGAGAAAGAGAGACCTGTCCCGTAAGCAGCAGATAACGATGGTCTAGGAGTCGCTGCTTCATGTTTCGCCGCTAGATGTCGCTGGCGAGGCGCCGCAGCTGCTAATCGTAACTATCTTGGCCATGTCGCCCATGTCGGCCATGTTGAATTTATCTGACTGACGTATTTATCTGAGCACGCACGCAACACAGTGCGTCCTTTTTCCGCACATGCGCTCGACTCGCTTCGACTTCAGGCGTGGCATCAACTCACCCGTCCAGCCAGTCTGCGCTAACGTCGCGACGTCGACGTCGGCAGAGATGCCGCTGTTCACACACACCATGACACGCACAAATACACTTGCAAACAACGAAGCAGAACCAGCTCGCTTTGCCGCTGACGCTGACGCTGACTCTGCCGCAGTCGCCTTTCCCCGCCCCTGCCCCTGCCCCTGCCCCTGCCCGCGTCCTCTTCCCAGCTGCAGCTGCCACGGCCATTGACCAAAGCGCGTGACTTCCATTATATGTGGTACCGTTGCCATGGCAACTCTTCGCCATGGTCCCGGGAGCGGTCTGGCAGTTCACAAAAAATGTGCCTGCTTCACTGCATCATTGTCAATTGAGGGAAGTCTGTAGTCTCATGCAGAATACGCATAAGTTCCAATTTAATTTGATCTGAGACTCTTTTAAGTTTTACTTGTTTCTTTATATAATATAATTAATTATATTTACAATTTACATCTATGCAATATTATAGATTTAATATTCCAGATATACGAAAGGGAGTGAAAAACTAAAAAACAATTTATATATGCAAAGTAATGCAAACAAGAATGCATTTAAATCCATCAGAGTTTAATACAATGAAATTCGAAGTTTTTTATTTTTTTCATATACTTGATTTCCTATTCCAAATGGGAGAGACTCTCATATATTTTCTCTTTGTTGTCTTATTTTTCTTTTTAAAATCAGTGCTTGTCAGTTGAGTTGCCGCCGGCACTTGAAACCACTCACAGTTATTAGAGAATGTCGCTATTTAATTGATTCTCTCTTATGAATGCTCGGACAGCAACCAGAAGCATTTAAATTAATGGCCAATTAGTGGTCAAGTGCTAATTGCAACTTGCTGTAGAGTCTTCGAGGCAGCCGCGAAACGAGAACCGAGAATCATTTGAATCTCATTTGAATTGAAATTGAGCAATGAACTTGGGTACGAGTACATTGGCTAATAGAGACGATAATTGCTGAAACTCATGAATATATTACGAGAATGTTATGCCTTGACTCAATGGAACATTTATTCATCTAAAATCGATCAAGAGTTCATATACCTTCCATATAATCACTTTCTTGAAATTTAAATTTAAAAATATTCATGCTCTTGTCATGGGTTATTTTATATAAAGACTGGGTGGGATCTTATTTGATTTTAAATTCTTCTTCTGTTCTGTTACGATCTGGACACGACATATCATGTAGATGCCATAATAAGAACAAGTTCTCTGTTTATTTAGTTCAGTTATAGAATATTCAACATAATCTCAGATATAACTAATATATCGAATTAAATTTTTTTATTTTCGGCATTATTGTCAGGATAAAATCAACTTCTATATATTTAAATTTGAGATTAAAGCGAGCTCTGCATAAATATTTTAATTTAGGCATTGCATAAACTTAGCTACTTTAAAAGCACGCTCATTTCCCATTTGTCAACGGCAAACGGATAAATGCAACAACTACAACAAGAGGAACTATCGACTAAAGAAAGCGTGAGTGTGAGCGTAAGTATGAGTATGAGTGTGAGTGTGTATTCATGTTTGTATTCATACTCGCACAACAGCAACTCGTTGAGCATTTATGCAAATTTGCGTACTTTGACTGCGAGTCCTTCAGGCCAAGATGAATATTTTAGTCACGTTAATTCATTTCACGTTTAATTCAGATATAAACTTCCTAACTTATATCGTGCTCATAATGCACGCAAATTTATTGAGAAGTCAACCAAATGCGTCTGAATCAGCCTGGCAGACCGCAGCCTGCCCCGGTCTTGTTCCCGGTCAGGTGAGTCCATTAAGTGTTCGATTTATATTGATGCCCTGGTCTGATTGCCCCGAAGCCGCCTCACATTCCGCCCGCTGATTTATGAACATCCCGTGGCTGTTCCCCATTGGAATTGCCAGTCCCCACTCTCCGGCACAGCGTGCATTTCGAGGGTCTGCTGAGCCTGAGATTTACGGCCTGATAAATCAAAGTTTTGTCCTCATCTGTGTGCCTGCTGCCAGCTGCCTGCTTCCTGCTGCCAGCTGCCACACACGGCGTCCAACTTTGCTCCGGCTCGACTTCGACTTCGACTCCAGCAGCGGAAGCAATTAAGCAAGTGACGTGGCAATGGATTTGGCCAAAAGTTTTGTGAGGCGACGACGACAAGAAGAAAAAGTTGTCGCAATATGGGAAAATCGTTAGGCACGATGAAGGTGGCAAATTTCATTAGACATCGTCCAGAGGGAAGCGACTGACAACGGGACAAATCTGTTGGGGCCATAAAAAAAGTTTTGCCAAAATATTGAGCAACACTTTTGGCACCCGAAATTAAAAACAAATCTCAAGCAAGCTGCTTCCCCTTTTAAAGTAAGCTTTAAGATCTACAACTTTGTTGTTGACTTGTGTCTTGTTTTCTTTCAACCGTATCCAAGCCATTACCCAGGTGCCGGGCCCATAACAATTCGTCCTTTCAGCCTTTCGGCCCAGTCCCAAGTTCCAAGTCCCTGCGACAATCGTGAAAATATGAAAGCAAACAGACAACAAGGAGGCCGTATCAAATAGAATCATATTTCCTCATAGCATATTTAGGTTTGTTTGTCCCTTTCCTCCCTTTCGTGTGTACATCAGGGTGGGCTCCATCTATCCGTCTATAGTTCTCCTCCGTCACCGACTCCGCCTTGTTGGCCCAATTGACGTGGCATTTACCACGGCCAAGACATGTCAACAAGCGCTGGGAATTCAAATGCTCATACTTGCAAGTCCGCTTACCTTATCCGTGACATTTAAACCCAACACTCCAGGAAAGAATCCAGCTCATAATGACTTGTATTCTATTGCAGAGTTGAACCTTTCTGTCAGTGTATTCAGTTGTTTTCCACTTGTCGCAAATGCAACTTTTGACATTTAGGGAGGGGGACGACGAGGAGGAATTGGAGGACCATCCCAGAGCTTCCGTAAAGCGTGACGGAGCCATTCTTCCGCATCGTTGCCTTATGCAGAAATAAACAAAAAGTCGAGTCGTAGGAGTTGATGCTGTACTGAACTGTACTATATACTTTCTACTATATACCCTTTCTTTTTCCACTCAGTGGTGGCTTAGTTGGCTTGTTGCAACTGCTGTGCAAATAATGGGAAAGAAAACGTTGTTCCTGAGGGTCCAGACAGGAGGCAGGATTGCTTTACTCCATCCCTTGACTGGACTGGACACCGATGCAGACACCTATGCTGTTGGACCACGTCCGATGTGAGGGAGGTGTGAGCTGAGAGTCAACAGAAGGCAGCCAATTCGAGCAGTGAATGCCACTTGAAACAGATTTACTTTCGGCAACTTATGGCTCCTTCCTGGCAAAGCTTTATGACCAGTTTTCCAGCTCTGACTGTGACTCTGGCTATGGTTTCGGTTCGGGTTCGGGTTCGGGTTCTGGCCAACCGGGAATGCGGCCAACTGTCGACGTCAACATCCACATCGACATCGACACGTTTGGTGCTGGCAAAAGTTTTCTCATTTTGACAGAATGCTTGGTCGTAACGAAAATTATCGAGTTTGCCAAGCGCCGCTGGGACACGGCAAAAGCAGCAAAAGGAAGGACAACAACAACAACTGCATGGAGAAAATTGGAACCGCATGCACTATGCGACATTTCTCATTAAAAGTTTCAATGTTTGTTGTGGACCCAACAAGCGCGTTCTTATCAGCAGACAAAAGCCATCTTAATAATAGACCCCAAGCGGGTGGCGTTGAATGCTAAATTGGAGGGAACATTCCCTGTCCCATAAACTAGCTAAGCAGATATGACAGACACCACCCTCCCCTAGATCTAGGAACAGGTGTCAATGCACTTGGTTGTAAAGATAATAATTTGGTTACATGAGTGGTTAGTTACAAGACATGATTTTAGATAATCTATTAGATAATAATTACTAATAAGTAAGGAATAATTTACAGATTGATTTTTCAATTTTTCTATTTTCAAATCATTTGATCTGCCGAGCTTTAAAATGCTTGCTAAGAATTATTAGAATTATTTGAAAGCTAATCTAATAAACTATTAAACTATTAAATGTTAGCAGTTTTGTAACAGACATCCCCTTTCTATAAACAGTTGTCTTCTAAGAAAGTTTACTGCTGAAACTTACATTTGAATTTTAAAACAGCATTTTTAATAGTTCAGTTAAGAATCTGTGTAGGGGAAACTTAAGAAACTGAAGTCTCTGAAATACATACATATAAATATTTAAAATTCAAAGTCAGCTGTTTGTACATTTATAGTCGTAAACGTTGTGTAAGATACTAATCCAAAACCATGTGAAGAATCTACGTAATTTGTATTTTACATAGATATTTATAATACGTACAAATATTATAGTAAAATACTTGAAACATGTATAATTTTAGGACTCTGTTCCGTTAGTAAGAATACTAATTGTTTAATTATCTTTCATCCAACTGGCAAATAGTCCGTTTGCTTAGCAAAGAAATTACTTTCTCCAATTACAACTCAACTCTTTGCTTAGCCTTGGCGAACACCTTGTCTGTAATTATTTACACTTTCCAAAAGCTAATTATGGGAATGTTCTTTGTGTTTGCCAGAATATATGGCTAAATGTCGGAAGTCAGACGTTGGAGGTCGGAGGTCGGAGGTCGCACAATATTAATGGGTTTCCAAGTCGTTGCAAAAAACAGCAGACCTTGAAAGCAAATTAGGCATAACTTGCGAGCAATTATAATTATCGTTAGTTTTCCTCGACGTACTATATTGCAAAGGGTTGAGTCCTTAGCCAAGACATCAGCTTGGCTCTTGGCGAAGTGAAGGGTTGTTCTTGTAGTGATGAGCTCAATGCCAGTCAGCGGCTGTTTAGCTGTGAAGCGGCCATCATAAAACAATAAAATGGCAACAACACAACAACGACAAGGAAGGCATAAAAAACCATAAGAAACAACTGAGGAGGCCTATCGAGGAAAGTGAAAAGGAGAGGACGAGAGAGAGAGAGGAATTATTTGCAGAGAGACAACATCAGAAAACAGGCACGCAGGGATATAAGACAACGGTTAACTGGTGGACTGGTGGACTCGTCCCAGCTTAAATCTATTACGGCCGCACAGTGGGCCCATTGACAATTTGCGGGCAACGGCCGATCACCAAATTGAGCCAGAGCCAGAGCCAGAGCCTGAGTCGAAGTCGGAGTCGAAATCGGAGTCAGAGACCGTCTTGTTCTGGCTGTGAGCTGCTTTCCTTCCTCTTGATGATGCCGCTTTCCAGTTCGGAATTTTACGGTCTACGAGAGTTGGCAGTAAAAAGTGAGAGTCATTAAAAATTTTTACTGCTTCTCAAGGTCGTCTGCGTGAATTTTATGTTACTTTTTATGGCGCAGTCGTCACGACGTCACGAGGCCATTCAGCCATTCAACGATTCACCGATTCAGACTACGACTGTCGTTGACATCTGTTGGCTGCTTTCATCGCCAGACATCGACTGACCCAATTTTTCAAGCAGATACAGCACCTAGATAGATTCATAATGGGCTCATTCGAGTGCTTGAGTTTCCTGAACTTTCACTTTATATCAATTTCAATTTTAATTTATTGGTTCACTTAAAAGTTAATATAAGAATATTTTGTGAGTTTAATATTAAGGTATTAAGAGTTTAGACTAACTTATTAATTCTTTTCTCCTTAGATATTAATATTAATAATTACAACATTTCGAACATAATGGCACTTATATTTGGGGATAAAATTGGAAGGGATAATCTTATTAATCTATTATAGACCATTTTGATATTGGCTCGAGTATGTAAATCACCTGTGGAGTGATGCCAGGGGAGATTAGAAATTAGCTTTAATATTTTGTTTTGCCTGATTTGCAGAAGGTTTATGTGACATTTGGAACACTTTATTTAAACATTTCCTACAGTTGATAAACAATCATGCCTTTTCGAGATATACCCAGTGTGTGTCAGTATTTCTATATCTATATTTACCAATATATCCATATCTGCATATAAATATATTTCAATATTGTTATTCATAATTCGCAACTGCATCTATTTAATATCTTCTTCACAATCTTCGACTTGCACCTTAAAATGTATCGATAGTTTCCAGCTTATTTGGTAATTTTGTGCACGCTTCGTCAGCTGAGGAAATTCGGAGAAAAGTATCTAAGATAAACGACAAAAATGCTTAGTAGCAAGTGCCGAAAGTAAATCCAATAACTACATGCTGAAACATTCATGAGCGCAAATTGAACACGTTCCAGCTTCTCCAGTTGAGTTGAGTTCGGCATCAGTTTCATCCCGATTCCGTCGAATTAAGTTCAATTGAGCTTAGTAGCTGCTCGGACATCTCAGGGGTGGGGTTCGGGGTTGGGGTTGGGGTTGGGATATGGGTGCTGGGAACCGGAGACCAGCTTGCAGTTATGGTCTGCTCCTCTGAGGCCAACGCACTCGGTCTGAGCTTCACTTGCACTGCATGCTCCAGAATTATCCACACCTTCTTCTGCTGCAAATCGAGTCGAGTCAAAGCATTTTGATTACAAGTATTTCACTTTGCAGACGTTGTGTTCAGCTTCCTACGAATAACAAAAAAAGAACCTCAAAATGATATAAATGAAATACCAAGCAAAAAGGGGCAGCCCAAGAGGGAACGAAATGTAACAAATTCCTCGGCCAATTTCACGTATTTGCAGATTGAGAAGAAGGTGCCGAGGAAAGCGGGGAAGAAATAAAGAATGCTGCTGTCTGGATTTGCTCAGCTTGTGCATTTTGAATGCGTATTTCTTGAATTTTTCACATTGCAAACCATTCAGAATAATTGAATCGAAAAATTGGTTCGCATAATAAAATGAAATCGCATCTCAGTTTTGCAACTGGACATTCAGAGGACAGTATCCAATTCATCATGGGTGAGCTTAAAAAATTCAATTCCACTTATCAGCGGAGAGCTTACAAAATTAATTTTCGATTAAATTACATTTATTCCCAGACAAAGATTTATTCTATATTATTCCCATAATGTTAAAAATATAGTTCGTAATTAAAATCATACACTTAAACATCTTGTTTTTAACTTTAATTTGTTCCGATTCTTGCAACACGTTATATACATATATGATCAGAGGACCATTTGGATTGCAAATATCCCTTTTTAAACTAAATAAATTTTAGATATATGGTAATATGCGGAGTCCGTAAGGATTACAAATATTATTAATCTGTAAATCAAATCATATTATTTTTTACTATATATCAAATGAAAACTTATAGTTTTATTATAAAAATTAAAATTATAAAAACGAAATCGTTAAATTTAAGTTTTATTACTAAAATTAATTTATATTATACCGTTGCAAGCAGAATACAACAATAAAAAATAATTTTTAAGTTTTCAGATAAACAAAAAAAAATTTTTAGGTATAATTTTATAAAAAGAATTAAAATTAAAAATTGTCCTTTCGAGAGTACAATCGTACCCACTGCATAAGTGCAAAATTAATCACAAATACTTTAAGCATCTTCCAGCAACTTATTTATGATATTTTGATTAATTGATTCATCTTTACTATTTTCTGTAATATGACAACGAAACAAACACAATTTCAATCAAAATTTGATACTTTTATAGTTATAATTCTAATCCCAGCAAGTTTGTCGAAGATCTAACTTTACTTACGTATAAATAAGATTTGCCCATATTGCAATCTTTAATTTTTATTTATCATACTCAAATTAATATAAAACAAAAATAACTCGAAAATAAATGATAATGATATAAATGTGTAATTGAAATAATGTATCAAACCAGTTAGCAACTTTTAAAATTAAATTTTATATTAAATTAATTATATTCAGTTTATTAATATTCGAATATAGATATAATATTGAGCAAATAATTATATGCTCAAATATTTTTGGCCTGCAATGACGGAAGAGTCGCAGAGCTCATTCCAATTCGTGTCGTTTTCAAGAGAAATACGTCGGCATTCGATGCCAAAGAGAAAATTCTCGCGCTCTTTAGACAGGTTTAGTATGGGAGACCGACACAGGGTGACTCGAGTCGGCAGAACCAGCTGGTTTTGTTGTGTTTATTTTTTGGTTGGTTCAATAGGCACAGACATATCTATGGAAACATTTACTACTGACTATAGGTCCACTTGTATCTACATTAATGTGCATTAGAATAATTTCATAAACGTCGATATAATCGAATTCGAATCAGCTTTAATTAGATATGAAAACAGTGTGCTCATTTGTAATACACTTGGATCTGCTTGGAGCAGCGAAACGTTGACAAGCAATAAATTTGCGACGGCAATGAGTTTATTAGCCAACACCCAATGGTTTCCCCTCTCGGCCCGCATACTATTGACTCATAAATAAGAAGCACATCTTTTGTTGAATGTCTGACGGAGCAACAAGCACTTAAATCCCCATCTCAATATTGGCAGGAGTGATTCGACCATTTCCATTTCATTCTCGCTTATCGATGCCAATGATGCCGACGATGTCGATGATGCCGATGATGATGATGCGTCGCCGATGTCAAAGCGATTATTACTTAGCGGCAAATTTCGTATGCAACCGATGAGTTGCTGATGTGGCAGCTAAAAGTTGTATGGGGAGAGACTGAGGGGCACAAACTAATGGAGGATTCACCGCGATGTCACGAGCGAGAGTTATGGTTAAGTGCACTTTTTGGTGCCTTGCCTACCTTCCTCCCTCCCTTACATTTCTCTTGCCCCACATTTCAAGCTGTTTTGCTTCTAAATGCAAATTTTGTGTAATGAGCATCAGAGTTGCGGGAGTTGGGCACTTTCATTTTAGCCTAAGACTTGGCTAATGCCATCTAACCGACCTCCTCGCCCCTTGGCCTGTTAAAGTTGTTGTTGTTGCTGTTGTTGTTGCTGTTGTTGTGGCTGTTGCTGTCGATGCGCTTCGTGAGGTTTTGTGCAGAAAATTTAAATATCGTTTCGCTGGCATATACTTATTTCGGTAAAGAAACAACCCCAAACCCAACAGGGATCATGTTCATACGCAGGCAAACACGTGTGAGTGCTTGTGTGTATGTTTTGTGTGTGTGTGTGTGTGTGTGTATGGCACGTTTATTGGTGGTGGAAACAGTTGCAACCACCACGACGAGCTCATCAGTCTCGCGCACACGTTGCCCATCGTCGTTATTTGCACTTTGCCCTGCATCCACGTAGACGAGATTCGAAACTCTTTAGCTTCCAACCCCCTACCCCTGAACCCCTCCTCCTACCCCTCCCCCCTTCAGTCCTTCCTCATCTCACTGCTCATCGTCCGAAGCGTCTTGCTGCGCCATTTGTTCAAATTTGAAGCGTTGCCCGTGGAGCTGCGTCTGAGCTTTGTGTTTCTTATTAATTTTGGCAGATTCTTCATCAGAGCCCGCATTTCCCTCTTGCTCCACTTACTCCACTTGCCCCTCTCGACTTCGTTTAGCTCCAATTGCGTCTCTGCAGCGTTGTCTCTTTGTTGTTGCCGTTCTTGCCAGGCGGATTTTGGTTTGAGACTCGCTTCATTAATTAACTCAAATGGTCTCGACGAGCTTTGCACGTTACAACAATGAATTATTTATATAAAATGTGTCTGGATTTTCTTCTTATTTTCTTCTATTGTGTTCTATACTTCCATTTTTTCTGTTGCTTTCATTCGCATCTTTGTTGTTATTGCTTCAATTTGGCTCATTTTGAGTGTCTGTCTGGTCTCAAATTTGTTGCCGTTTTCCTTCTTCTCTTCACACTGTTAATCACGACTCTGTTCCATCCAACTGAACGTCTGTCGGTCTGGTCAGAAGGTGAAATGAAGTGCATTACTTTTAAACACTATTGGCCAAGTTGTTACAGACGAAGATTTAAATAAAAGTGGGCAACTTAATTGTCCCATATTTTGAACTCGCTTTGACACGCAAGGAATGACGAGGATAATTGCGATAAATCTAGATATATGATATCATATTTTCAATCAACAATGTTTATATTCTGTTAGTCCTAGGTTTATTTATGCAATACCACAATAAGCCAGTTTTTATAGATGGAAGATCTTATTATTTTTAAATATTAGGCAGTATAGTAGCACAAATATATACATTTTTATTTTCACTTACCAAATTCAGCATTGGGACCAAGCTGCAGTTGAATTTAAATTAAATGATGTAATTAAATTATATGATGAGTGAAATAATTGCGTGACTAAAGTCATTTCCATTTTTCCTTTTTATATTTATTACAGCCAGTATTTATAATGGATATGTGTTTGATTACAATTCGCATGCAAACTAAGAAATGTCTCGCATTTATGGAATTAAATTATACAGTATTATCTTCTGTTCGCTTGTTTCCTTTCAGTAATTCAAGTTCCCCATTTGAGTATTTCCCCGTCTAGTTGTCCAGTTTCCCCTTTAAAGTTTTCCCTAATGATTTTAACATTATGATGCGCGCTTAAAATCACAGCTAGAACGAATTTAATATTTTTTCTTTCAATTTTCTTTTGCTACGGAAAATGATAATATTTTAATGGATTTTGTTGTGAAAAAGGTCTTCCGGATTGGGGTTTGGCGAGTAATTGCGGATGAGGGTGTGTTTCAGGATTTGCCTAATGGACTTATCGAGTCAAGCACCAGCTGCATTTGCATTTGCATTTGATAATCATTATGATAGCGATGATAACAACAACTGAGTTTCTTATTAAATGCAATAAGGAAAGCAAAAGGGGAAAACTTCAAGTCCAGAATACAACATGAACACGTTGAGTTCATCTAATTGAATGTGCTGCTTATTTAACACTGAGCCAAGGTAAATAATAATAAGCAAGAGCCCATGAATTTTATTTAGTGTGTTTATGAAAATTGCCAACAATCAGACAGAAACCATAATCGAGGAATGCAATTGAAGACGGCAGCTTTTACATAATGTCGACTGCTCCACACACGAACTCCAAACACACACAGTCATAAAATAAAATACACCCTATCAATATAAATGACAATAACAACAAGAAAAGAGAAGAAAATAAAAAAACAAAAACAATGGCCAAAACACTCGCATGAATCACGTTTCGAGTCCGACTCGGGCTCTGGAGGACAAGTTCCCGAACCGAGAAGAAAGAACAACAAAGGCAATGTCGAGTCGCTTCGACAGGCGAAATACACGTAAGGAACATGTGTGTACAAATAATGCAGCCATTTTTGGATAACAATGGAAGTTAACAAAGCACACGGACAACAACAACAACATCCATAACAACAGCAACAATAGCTACAGCAAACGTCAGACATAAATACAAAAACAACAACAACAACAGAACACTGCAAAGGTAGAGAATTCGTATTCGAATCCAAGTCCGAATCGGAATCCAAATCGATTTAAACGTTTACTGACACCGACTCCGGTCCCCGCCCCGTCTTTGGACCCTGTCCCCCCTCCCCGCCTCTGGCCACGCCTCGACTCAAGCAGCTTTGCGACATTTGTCAAAGGCCCAAAAATAACAGCACAGAAAGACGAAAGAAAAGAAAAAATGTCACATTCGAATTGAATTTAAATGAGTTTTGCGCTTGACTTTGCCGTTGAATACACGCACACCCGATAATAGGGCAGAGGACGGAGGACGGAGAAAGAGGACGGCGGAACACACCGAAAGAAACCAAAACCTCGAACCGAACTTGTACCATTAGAGAGACCTGCGATAAAACCCTCGAGATTGTGACGCAATGGAAAAGGCAAATTGGACCGAAGCGATATATGTACATATCTGTTTTGTTTCTTTCTTTTGAATAGTGAAACGTTCGCACAATGGGCACATCACCCATATTATTGATCAATTTATGATGCGGCTGATGTCTACAGATAAAACTAGCAACTAAAGAAAATACTTGTTTGCTACTCACTTTTAGAAAAGTCAAAAATTCTCCATTTAGAAGAAAAGTGCGTCAGCAAATGTGGACAGGTTTTAGGATCTTATTTATTAAGCAATTAAAATGTATTTTAGCTAGCTTAACAGCCCCCACGTTCCTTCTTAATAAGGAATAAAAATAGTATCTTCAATATAAATTAAATTTGCACAGTGGGCATCATTTTATATTTTTATTCAGCTCGAATATGCCAGGTATTTGAATAATAACTTTCGCTACGCTGCTGCATCTATTACATCATCAAAAACAAAGAAAATGCACTTAAAAACATTTAAATGGATTCTGTACGCAATATTTGTTAATGGGATTCGTATATAAAAATTCGTAATAAAATCATCATAATTAAATATTAAGCCAAGATTAAATCCCCAATAATTTATACCACATGTTAGATAAAAAATAAATTAGCACTTTAATGAATAATTTACTTATAAGTTATATTAGTTATTAAATAAAATCAAATGGATTAGTAATCTGCATAAATTAAAGTTTGATCTTTTAGCCCCAATCATTTATAGATAATTTTTATAACTCTCAAATGTTTATTACATCGGGCAAAAATTATGTGAAATACTTTTGACACCCACTGTGAGAGCTTCAGGTTGGCAATGTCATATTTTCTGAGCTGCATTTTTTATATTAGCATTTAAATCGATCGATTGACACGATCATCTGAGCAACTGGTTCTCAGAAAATCCACCCATATCTTCCTCGTGTCCTCCACATTCTATCATTTATCTTTTCGTAACATAGACAGCTTTAATTTAGTCCAATCAGAGCCAATATAAGTAATTATGAAACTAAGACGAATATTTCGACACAGCAATTATATTTCTGTTCAGCTTCAAACAACTTGACACACAACGTGTTGTATATATAGAAATATATAAGTAAATGAATATATACGTATATATTTATACATATTTATCCCACATGGAGGGCAACTGAGGCGCAAGTAGGTCACGGACTTGGAGATGGGTATGGAGATGGGAGAATAAACTGGATGGGGGGTAGTGGGGCTGTTAGACAAGATATGCGTCTTTTTATTCCCAGTGACACATCGCAGGCAGATTACGGGCAAGATACTTATGAATAACAGAACATTCCCTATCTATCTATCTATCTATCTCTCTCTCTGTCTGTCTCGTTTAGAGGCTGTGCATGCTGCTGGGCAAAGTCTTGTAAATCTCCTGCACGGATGTGACTTCATTTATGAAATCCATACACAAATGGCCACATCCAAATTTCCTAATGATAGCGACTCTCTGTCATGCTCATGGAATACTTAAGCCTGGTCAAAATGGCCGCACAGACCCAGGCAATCATGTCTGTCCTTCTGTCTCTCCTTGTATATGCAGCGATTGCGAAAGTCGTTTAATTCCTTGGAACAGAAACAGATGACTTCAAACGGGGGCAACATTCAGATTTCATATTGTACATAAGGACTCCGCTGGGAATCGTTCCCAGCAGCTCAAATAAACGCAACATACATACACACGAGTACACGAGAGTAAATATTAATACTATATCCAATGTTTCTAAAGGGAAATACCGGACCTGAAAAGTTTTTATTTAAGAAACCTAAGAGATTTTTCAGTTTTTGTTTCCACATAAAATTTGCATGCTATAAATCATTTTTTAACTATTCTATCCATTTAATTAAATTAGCCACTGCTTACCTATTAAATGCGCAATTGCAAAAATGACAGGGTATTTTGCTCGACTACATTTTATGTTGAATGAGAATTTTATATTCAATATATATTTAGAGTATTGCTTTGTTTGTAACTATTTTTAGGAACAATCAGCGACATAAATAATATATTTAAAGACAAGCTAGAAAAACATTTTTTTGCAAAAGAAAATAGGAATATTGTTTTCCAAATCAAGTTATGTAAATTAAGCAGTTAAAAGAATCTGAGCTGTAAAAAATGATTCAATTATTTCATTATTTTTGTTTGTTGTTGTTGAAAACTTTATAATCACAGTTTTATAATTTTTTAAACTGTTTCTAACCGGTTATTTAATTAATATTGATAAATGGTTTTAAAATACAGTCACGTACCAAACAGTTTCTGGTCGATCTATTATAAGTATGCAAAATGTGTTGTTCTCCTCGTTGAAGAATGCGGAGTGTGAGCAGGGAGAGATGGCGTAGGCAGAGTGCCGTAAGTGCCACAAGTGCGGCTAGTGCGGTGGCAACACCTAAAATGCGCTAATAGCCGCATTTATTGCCAAACGGCTATAATAAACAATTTGTTGAGCATTTAACGAATTTTACTGCTGCCAGCAGCAGGAATAACAAAACCAGCACCTCATTGTAGGGCAGGGAATAAAAGGGAGAAGGGGCCAGAGGAGGAACAAGAAAGACGGGGAATGGAGAGCAACCATAAAAATGTTTATGATGGATTATGCTCACTTTGCCCCCACAGAGAGACGCGCATTCTCCCAGCCACTTGGTGTGTTTTATGGCACTTTCGATGTGGGACAAGTTGAGGCAGGTTCTGACTGTGTGGTTGTACTTGTGGTTTGAGAGGTTGAGAGGTTGAGTGGCTGAGTGGTTGTGGTGCTATTCCATGGTTGCGGACATGGTCATTGAGGCTGACGCCACATTCAAATTGTCAATGTCAAGGTGAAAAGTGTAGCACATAAAATGTCCATAAAGGTGTTGCAGATTGCCAGGCAATTGATTTGGCTTTTGGCCACTGAAGGGAGAGGAAACCACCAAAGGGGAAGCACGCAGCGAAACGAGGGGATATTAAAATTTTACGGTCAACGGCAGACGCTCGCCAGACAACACACATTCAGCGAGATTGAGAGATAGAGAGAGACACATAGTTAGAGAGCGAATGAGAGGTAAAGATACCCACATGTGATAGTAAAATAAAGCATTATTATGGCAACCATTAAGCAACGACCAACTGCCGACCATCTACCGTCGAGCGACAACGTTAAGTGCCGCTCAAGACGTTGACAGAAGCTGACGGAAACGGGCATAGCCTCAACTGGGCTGTCAGTCTGTCAGTCGTAAAAGCGAAGCGCGCGACTAACACGCGAGTCAAGTACACTCTCCCGCTTCTCTACAGTCTCCTTCCTCTCCTAACCCATTCTCCATTCTCAACATACATATATTTACTTAATAGTAGAAGTCTCTGCAGCGTCTTGTGGCTGCGTTTTTATGAATGAAAATGAATATGCGGATGCCTTGGGTTTTGTTACTTCTGCTTGTTCTCATTGTTGTCTTTTTAGTGGCATTTTATTGGCCTTAATTGGGCATTATGCGCCTTACGAGTGGAGTGGAGACAACAACAGAGCTTGCAAATTTGCTGCTGCAGTTGAAAGAGAAATGACATTCGTCAGTTTTGTTTGTCCTCATTATGTTCTCAACGCTTTTTTTGTTTGTTCCGACCGTGTTTCACATTCGACAGTCGACTGCTGCTGTGTCTTTTGGGCAAAACAACTACCAACTACCAACGGCCATTGTCAAGTCGAGCGTCAGACATGACACACACTGAGCCACCATAGTTGTTGCCTCTCCCCTCTTGGATGGCCATGCTGGCGATTTATAATTTATGCTGAAACACGTTTCAAGCGGTCGCTTATCTGGTCGCTGTGCGTAGCGGGATTGGTATTGGTGTTGCTGTTGGTGTTGGTGTTGAAGTTGGGCTTATTAATTTACATACGAGTATTGGCCACGACTAGCGACGGCTAGAGTGAACCTGCGGCTGTCTCGCCGCGGATATCAGGGGCATTTATATAAATATGAGTGATTTATTTGACAATTTTCGACAGCATTTAGGCGGACGTGCCACGCATTCCAGATGAAGCCGTTTTCGACCAAGACCTTAATGCGAGTTGGCTGTCGTATGCGTATCTCCGAAATTTGCTATACACTTTGCCAGTTGATAGTTGCGATGTTGAAGCTAATCCGGTGCCAGCCTGCAGATCTCGGGATTTTAGCCAGCTTATCTGCATAATGTCAGTCTCTCTGCATATTTTGCATTTGCATTTCAAGTTTGCAGCCAAGTTTTAACTGCACTTAAATAAACCCCTTTGCAAAACAAAAAACTATATGTATGTATATGTATCTGAGAGTTAAAAACTCAAACACAACCAGCTGCTGCCAAATGGTTGCGATGCCAACGTCGACGCCGACAGCGACGTCAACGACGAAGCATTAATTTGCGCATGTGTCCAAGAAAAGTATTACAGCAAAGTGGGGATGAAATAGCACACACACACACACACACTCTATCGACGCAAGATAAATACGTCCAACGTTCACACGCGCAAACATAATCGTCTGCATGTATGTGTGAGTTTTTGCTTGTGCGGCAGCCATGCTTAATTTGTGTGCGCAATGCAGTCATCTCACTTCTCTAGCTGTTTCACTCGCACTCGCACACCAACACATGTATAACTCGACGAGACTCATGTGTGCGTGCCTGCAGCTCACACACAATGCGCCATCTGCTGTCCAAGCGGCTAAGCTGTATGTGCGCTTGTAATACACCAGGGGGCGCCCATTAAAATGGTTCATGTATCGGCTAAATTAACAGACAGCTGCTAAAATTGGGTACTTTTCTCATTCAACTTAAATTTTCAAAATAGCTAAATTACTTAAAATAAATTTTTATTTACTTGTACATTTGTACATTTTTAAATATTATATAATAAACTTGATGTGCCCAGCTTATTAATATTAGTTACTGCAAATACAGCACAAAAATTTCCCTATTCGCTTTCGCATTCCATCAGCCGGCTTCTGCTTAATTTCGAAAAAAAACAAACACAGAGCTTTGCGTTTTGGGCGTCGCTTATATACAAGAAGCTTTTGAGAGCTAGATTGTACATACATAAGAAATGGCAACAGTAACAACAACAACAGCCAGGGACCAACCTTGGTTATATAAAACTCTTGGGGCCTGGTCCTGACAAATTCAACATCCCTTGTGTGTTGCCGGCAAGATAAAAATCAATAGAAACTCTTGTATAGACTAAGTATATGCCGAAAAGAGCTGACATTCTATATAAATACACGCGTATATATACAATGCTAGTTACAATGAATACACACGCACACACACACATACACTTAATGAGGAAATTTATGCGTTTTGCAAAGGATTATGGTGCAGAAAATTTCATTAATTTCATTTAATATTCGCAATAAAACGAGTATCCCAATTTGCATATCAACTGCGTAGCTCCAAATTAGCTTCCGACCAGAGCAGAACTTTTAACTTTAAATCAATTTAAGTTCTTGCTCTCCACTTGACAACCACGCCCTGTTCTTATATACATTTAAATAAAAGCCATCTTAATGTCAAAAATTTTCATATAAAATCCACACTTTACACTTATGGCTGACAGGCAGACAGGTGCGTGTTATGGGCAGTGGGGAAACGGGGAGGAGCAATGACTTCAAGTGCCTTTTAATGGCTGCACTTTGGCTTATCGCACACTCCGCAAAAGGACAATTTCGCATCAGTTTCTTCAATTTTTTTTGTATTATTGTTGTCTGTGTGTATGTACCTGTATTTTGTACATGAGTCAGATCATAAATTTTCAGATTATTTGTTATTTGTTAAGCTCAACAAATTAGCTAATTATTTCATAAATTTCATAAGCATTGCGCTGGCATCGAGTGTTCAAAGTGTTCAATAAATTGTCTTAATTTGTACTTTCGCGTTCTTAAAAGTCACCATTTAAATGCTTTAATCTGTGCTTTTGTGGCTTTGACAATAAAAAGTTCATTTGGATCAAGTGCATCGCATATTTGTTAAACATTTTTATTTATATATTATAATGAAATACTGTAATTTAATAAAAATTGATAGGTGCTAATAATATAAATTAATTTTTTTTACTATCAGATTCAATAAATAACTTTTTTAGTTATAAATAAGAAAGAATTAGAATAATTAAGTTCAGGTTATTCCACTTATTTTTAAACTGGTCTATTACCAAAACAAAACATTCAAAAGTTGATAAATGGTAATCGATATTAATCTAAATATATATAATACAATTTTCTGTTGAAATAATTATAAATTACAAAATTATAATTCAATTGAAATCAATTATAAATATATTAATACAGCTGTAAAAATATTATTTATTTTTTGTATTATCGTCTTTGATTATTATACACTGAAAAATGAATTTAATATTTATTAAGATTTAACTAAATCTAATAAAATGTCTTGTTCTAATCGCTGCATATTTGGTTATTATTCTTAAAACACAATTTCACATATTATTTACTTTAACATTTTTAATTGGTCTTCTAAGTATTTAACATAAGGCCTATGAGTCTTCCTATGACAACTATTTGACAACAATTTGACTACAAGTCACATATGCTTAAAATACATATTCTTCGATACCAAACACACAATCTGAAAATTTGGTTGATATATTTTAGTTCGCTTACCTAGCTTAAGTTTTCGACCGATAGTTCCTATGACAGCTATATGACTCTGATTACCTTCACTTTCACTGTCAATGTGTATGACGGCAACTGTGTCCATAATGGAAACGCGCAAATGTAAATTATATTATGATAATTATTAATATTCTAAAAACATTAATTATTCTTTATATCATGCACATTTATTGTATAATTCATTTGAATTAATTTCTTAAGAATAGTATTAAGTGGTATGAAATATTTTGCCACATTTTGTTATAAATTAGTCTTTAACCCGATTTAAAGACGACTGTGAGAAAAAAACAGAATTTATAAAGAAAGGGGCCAAAGATAAGTCTCTTCACAGAACTAAGACTCACGGAATATTTATCGCATTCAAATTGATACAGAAAACAAATTGTTAAAGTTTTTACGACTTAAAACTTTACGACATTTCTATTGGCCAAACAATGCTTTTATTTTTGTCAACAGTTCTCTTAGAATAAGTCTATACTTAAGTATATAAGCATACATATATGATATATAAATATCTATGTTAAGATTGAATTCTAGATTTGTTCTTAACATTTAGTAGGTAAATTTAAAATAATGTCTTAATAAAGCGGAAATCGATGTGAATTTCGTTATTTTGCCGTCGCCATTTGCTGTTTTGCCTGAAATGGATTTTTAGTTGGAAACAGAATGAAAGAAGCAGCTGAAAAAGATTTTCAAGTAAAGTGAATGCTTTAAGAATTTTAATTGGGTTGCCCACTTTTGCATCTTGAGAACAGAACGAAAAACAGACATTTTGTCTGCTGTTCGGATTCGAGTTTGCTGCGGCTTTGGGGCCTCAATTAAAGCATTTTAAAAATCACCAGGCATATTTTCATGGCCTGTCGAAGAAACGCATTAAAATGGGCGACGCGCCTTCCATTCCCATTTCCCACTCCACTCTTTGCTCTGTCTGTCTCTTTACTGATATCCATTCGCCCATCTTCTGTGGCCCCCGCACTTGACTCTTGTTATAAGTACATCAGAGAACGATGTGGGACTCGATGGTACCGAGTGTCTGTCTCTCGGCACCCATTGCCCGACTCGATTCTCGATTCCCGATTCTTGATGCTCGATGCCCGATGCCCGATGCCCGATGCCCGTCTCCCGATGGGATTGTGGCCGCCATTGAAATTCAATGCGCAAACTTGCTGCATTTATCAGTTTCGGACAGCTCCTTGGATCGACAGGCATTATAGTCGTATATCTCTGTCGATACTTGTACATGCCGATCGTATAGCACCATTTTTCATTTTCTCAATGTTTTCCGAAACAGTTTTATGTCTGTTTTCCCCCCAAGACACTTCAAAATGAGCGATGTCTCTGATCTAATTGCAATTGCGTACACCACATGCAAACACAATCCCAATCCCAATTCCAATCCTAATCCGAATCCCAGACCTTGGCACTCGAGACTCAAGTGTTCCCAACCTGAATGGGCATTTCGATGGAAAACTTGTTTTCAATATTTTGAAATGCATTTCATGTCATGCTCCATGTCCATGTCTTTGGGCTCGTTTTCATATTTCCAGCTCATATTTTATCAACCAAATTCCACACTGCGGCTGACACATCAGTCACCATTCATTCCCAATGACAAGTCCATGGGTTGACCCATGTCTTATCATGCTCATTTCTTCACAACTCAAGAAAAGGCTATGGAAACTCGAAATAAGTAAATAAAATACAATTTATTGCCCACTCTGGTTGGTTGTGGCAGCAAATCAGACTATTGTTTGGAGTTTTGTTTTATTTTTAATTTGGAATGCGGTAAATATTTATTCCATTCCCCCGGGCGACGGATCCGACTGACTGTCTGTCTGTTTGGTTGGGTATCCAATCGTGTTTTATAATACAGTTTCTTACGATCCTGTATTAACACATGTTCCGTTAATGTTAACGCCAACAGATTGCCCCCTCCTGCTCCCGACTTTCCTCTCCCCTTGAGATTTGGATTGGTTCATTTCTCTTCTTTCTTTTATTAAATTATGCATTGTATTTTAATACTGCTCCAGACCCTTTTGCTCTGAATCTGAAGATATACTTTCATCTTATCAGTGCATTTCGCTGATCGTGCGACACTTTAGTCATTACAATAAATCAATCAAGGGAATCTAAAAGTCTCCAAATGAGAGATAATCTAAAAGTTGTAAAACTCATTTCATTTGGAATTCAAATGAGGAGAACGAATTGTTTAGATAGATGCGATACTTTGTATGCTCTTTATCATTTGAATGAATCAAAAACTTGTTTACAAGGAATTAATTAATTTATAAGTATTGACTATTAAACAAAATTTATTTCTAGTCTAATCCATGTAATAATATTTTTATATTCTTTCTATTATACTCTTTTTAATATACATTTGTACTTCAAAATGTTTGAATCAAATAAATATAAAATATAAATATTAAATTTATATATTCTGGTTGTGATTATAAAAATTCTGATTGCAGTTCTCGTTAAAAATTGAATCGTTTCACTTGTAATTATTTGGTATTGAGTATATATATAATATACATTATTTTTTATAAATTGAAAACGTTTGAAAAAAATCTTTTCTTATGAATCAAAATCCGCATGGTTTGTTCAGTTTAATTTCTGTATCTAAATATACAATATTAAATTGAACTAAAAATATATTTGCAATTAAAGTCAGTTTTCGCACGATAAAATACATAATTTAGAATTTTAGACAAACGTTTAACGCAAAAACAAATGTAGTAATTTATCCCTTGATTTACTTTCCATTTTATTTTACACCGTTTAATTAATTATATAATTCTTGCTTAATTATTCCGAATGAATTATTGTGGCTGATGCATTACATGATAAGAATAACTTAAACAGTTCTGTAATCCAACATAATAACCTTAATAATTGCTATATTTCTCCTAAACTTATCTACAATTGAAAGCCAATTGTGTTTGCCCAAAAAAACCGCATTTATAGGTAAAAATTGTCATACATTTAAAAATAATTAAATTATTTTAAATAATACTTGTTAACTTTAAATATTTAATATTTAATTTGAGGCTCTTAGTATAATATTATCAAAATACAAAGAAATTTAGTTTCAAATCAAATATTTATACTAACAAATGATATAATATATATATTAATTTATTTTTGAACTCTGTTTCAATTCTTTGCTGAACAATTCCATAAATGCGTCATAGGATCCTTCATTTTTAAAGATACTTTATTCGGTTCACACCCTCAGCCAAACAATTAGATGAGTCTTCAACTGTTTTTTATCTTAAAAAGAAATGCAATAAAAGATGTCAAAATAAATTATGTAGCGCGAGTAACTGCCAAGAGAATAATGAAATAATGCACAATTTGTGAATAGGTAAAAGGAAAAGGAAGGGAACATAAACTCCTGATACGGAACGGATATTGTTGCTTCAGTTGCGGTTTATCCGAGTTCCTGGAGAGGGAATGACTGGCGAGGGGAGGAGCTGTACAATTTCCACGGGAGTTACGCCAAATGTGGCCATTACATGGATTAAATGGTACATTTACATGCTGGGAACAGCAGAAGCGACGGAGAATCCAAAATCAACCCTTGACAGAGCTCCAGTGAAAACTGAACACCTGAGCAAAGTCTAAGGGAATGGGAAGCGGTTTGGCTATTTGCAATTTTTTAATATGGCGTCTGTAAGGGGAATCACAGCAAGATTTAAAATGGAAAGAATCGAAAGTAGGGGCCAGAGTCTGACAATTGATAGCAAATTGTCAGTTGTCTATTTACCTTTTCACTTTCACATTTCCGCCGAACGGGGTTTGAGTTACGGCCATTTATAAAGTATTTGAAGGCACTTCACGGTGCCTGTTTGCTCGAAGGTTTTTTATGATTCTGTCCCATGGAATTGCAACAATTGTCAACCCTTTGTGAGTCGCCTGGCGCGCCTGCAACCTGACGACAACAACGACGACGACGCAGTTTCAATTCCATTGAAAACGCAATAACCACGCAAAGGTTTCAGACTCGGGGACAATGCGCCTCAGCTGCCTGTTTGGCACCAGTTTAAAATCCATTTATGCCGCATATCATAAAAAACGATGCGCATTTTTTTACCAGCAGCAGCAGCAGCAGCAGCGTGAAATTGTTGTGTGTGTTTTGAGACAAGAATTTTACGCTAGAAAGGATTCTATTTGCTTTTCTGTAACCCGTTCTCTCGTTCTTCACATTCTCCGATTCCACTGGGCACCTGATGCCCAGAAATCCTCTGAGTCTCACAGGTAAACCTCGACTTTCACTTTGCAACGTACCCTCACAGCAGTTGCCGGACTAAAAGCCAATTTAGCAACGTCTTCGTTGCAGATGCCAACACAACGACAGCAAAACTTAATTCGATTGACAATTTACGATTCGTAATTATAGTAGAAGTGCGGGCGGTCGCTTATATGTTGAATTGATGCCCTTTCAATTTAGCTGCAATGGCCAATTAGATGGCGACCCTCTAATTACATTAAGGCCACGAATTCATACTCTCCTGCTGACTTGCGACTCCCCCTCGCATCATGATTGCCATTACTAATACATAAGTATTATGAGCCTTCGATTTCGTGGCTCAATCAACGGCAACGGAAACAGCAACGTCGTCCATCTGCATATGCCTCAAGTTAAACTAGTTAAACTGTGGGACAGCAGGCAAATTGATCAATGGGGTCACATTAAGCAGGCACTCTGGCTCCATATCCACATCCATGTCTATATAAATCTCCCCGACTCCCACTCGATCTCCATCTCCATCTCTGTGATACGACTTGGGAGTTTCGTGTCAACTTGTAGTTGATTTCATCAATAAATAAGCCAGAGCAGGGACATGTCCTATGTGGAGTGCTGTAGCTGCTGTTGCTTCTCCTTTCTTTTCCTCTTCCTTCTCTTTCTCCTTCTACCACTTCTACCCCAACTGTCATCTATGCGGCGTTGCCAGATCAAAATGGTAAAATGGTTCCTTTCTTCCAAATTCTTTAAGCCAAGTTACAATAATAAAAATACTATTTATGTAATGATTGCGGTTATAGACTACTTTACTTTAATGAACGGTAAATGTTATTCATGACATTAAGAGATAATTCGACAATATTCAATAATAACTGTTTTTGTAATACCAATTTATAATTATTTATTGAATTTATTATTAATTAAATATTTGTCTTAGTAAATTTATCTTGAAAGTTTAACCATAGAAAAACCAAAAGATATTTGATTTATACTTGATTTCTTAGATTAAAATATAAAATTTGAGTCATTTATCAATTTAATTCTAAAATCAGATCCATAACTTCAATAACAGAAATAAATAGAATATTTCTACTATAGAAATTACCAATAAAAATTGATTTCGATAATTCAAAGGTACTTTGTCTTATTAATTCATATCATTTGATTTATTAACCTAAAAATTGGCTCTTAACTGATATTGTTGAATGTTGCCTAAATTAAATGCCTGTTTTATAATATATTAATATTGGTATAATATAGAATTATTGTTAATGCTTAAGGAGACTATTGAACTCCACATCCTTTATCTCTCCCATAGCGAGTCAAACTTCCTCTTGGCTTTCTGGCAACGCCCTTTTCCCCTTTCCATTCAATAAATAGTTGTCTCGTTTTGCTATCGTTGCTATCTACCATCATCGTAAATTACACGAAAAGTATCTATCTTTAGTTGGGAATTGTGCAATTTTATTAAAATTCCAAAACCAACAGAAAGAAACCGACTTCACCCCAACTGCTATGAATATACGATACGTATAGATATATAGACTTATGTATACTATGTATGTATATGTATGGACGAGGACTGCAGGGAAGCGAACGAAGGATGTGCACACCCCCGGTTAGCGCCATATTGCACAAATTGGAGGTGTGTGTGTGTGTGTGTGTGTGTGGTCGTAGTTTCTGCTCGTTCCGGGTCGTCGTTGCTTTTATATAAACATGAGGCGAGATTAGATACAAATTACACCACAGCTTTCAAGGTGGGCGTCCCCTTTGCCTCTTTGGCAATTTGCGCACCTTGCTGACTCTCCAGCCGTTGCTACTATGCTATCCATAAGATACAAGCGCAAAGTATCTGTAGTCCAACAACAGCAGCAGCAGCAACAGCAGCAAAAGCAACAAATGCAATAACAGCAAAAGTTTTGCCCAGCAGCAGAAATGAATGGGAAGAAGTGCGGATGAGAGGAGGAGAGGGAGAGAGACAGGCAAATGGCATTACTCTAGGCATGGGCTTAAGGATGTGCCTTATAGCAAGGTGCCCATGGTGGCATCTGGCATGTGGCTTGTGGCATGTAGCATGTAGCATGCCTAATGGCAGCGCAGTTCCCAAGTTGCAAGCGTATTTTATTTATTTATTTATTTCATAAATTTCCGTCAGCGATTATAAAATGTACAGAAAAATGAGAGAGAAAAAGAAAAACTATGACGAGGCCGCGGGGAAAAACTCACTGTTTTCGCCTGCCGCCTGCCGCATCCCTCCTCCTCTCTCTCCACCCACTCACCCCGCCCCCATGTGGCGCTCCTCTCAATTTCAACAAATAATTTATGTTTGCCAAATTCAAACTTTACTTATTTTCGCAAAAAGAAAAAGTTTTTCTTTTTCCCTTCTTCGTTTTTTTTCCGCAAAGGAGCGAAAAATTCCATTGGGCGGCTCAACCTGCTACGCTGACTGTGTGGGCGGATGCGAATGCGGATGTGGTTGTCCTATGATGTGCTCGCTTCCCTCTCCCTCCCCTCTACTGAAGCCTGGCCCTGAATCGAGACTCATTCGGTGGCACGTTTGCAAAATGCCCCGATGCGTGTCTGGAATACATTTTCATGTTTGCCAAAAAGAAATGAGAGCTAAGCAAAACTTTTGGGCACAACTTCTACCCCAGCCCCCGCTCCAATCGTTGCTCCTGCTCCTGTCGCCCGCCTATCACACTCACCTTGCCGCATGTCGCATGCTCCCTTTGGTGCAGTCGAACATATTGTCGGAGGCATTTTGACGCAAATTTATGTGAAATTGCTCGCCGGAGCAACACAAACAGCGGCATTTTGTGTTTTCTAAAATTCAATGTAACTCTGCTTGCTAGCTGTGTGGGTGTATGTGTGTGGTGTGTGGTGAGTGGTGTGTGGTGTGTGTGCGAACTGATGATGTTACTTTGCCGCTTTGTTGTGCCCCATGTGCTTACACCACCAATCTTGAAATTTGCACACATACGAGTCCAGTCCAATCCCTCCAGTGCCCTCCCATCCCGTGTTCCCTTCCTCTTCCCCTTCACGGACGCCTTCTCCTCGACAGAATTGCCCTCGTGAAGGGTTTAATGTTAATTGCGGCCTTTGTTTGCTATTCAATTCGATTAAGTTAATGGCGCCAAGCGGCGTCGCCTCGCAACTTGCCGTGTGGCAAGTATTCCACAATTTTCAATCCCTCATCATCGCCAAATGAACGGACTCAATGGCCAAGCGGCAAAATGTAAAACTCCTCTTCTGAACTTTAATCAAATTAAATTGCACCTGCTTTTCCAATGAGGGAATTCCTGCAATTCCTGTCTATAGTTGCTTACAAAGACATTTCACTTTTGGGTGTGAATTTACTTTCGCTAACTCAATTTACTCGGATAACCAAAAACAGTTTTAATAAAATTCCAAGCGAATGAAATTGGTTAAATTTGTGGGAAAATAATCACGGAACCAATTGAAACAATTCTCAACTTATTGTTTAGAGCTGAGAAAAGTAAAACAAGTCGGAAAGGCAATGGTCTAGGCTCCGACTATTAAAATATTCATTATATACTTTAACTGCCGTTCTGTTTTATTGATTTTCATTGGATTAGAAAGAATTAAAGATAAGAATAATTAATACTATTATATTATGTGCCCGAAATGGCTTTATATTTTATAACTGCTGCTTGTTGCAGTTCTTCACTATTTGCAAGGGCGGAAGGGGGCGTGGCAACAATTTAATTTAACAAACAAGTTAAATCTTTGTAAAAGTCTGTGACAGACGGCCACGGCTACATCGAGTTTGTTGTTGATGTCGATCAAGAATATATATACTTTACAGAGTCTTCTCCTTAAACAAACTATATAAATTTGGTTCGGGAATAAAAATAAAATTTAGATCAAATATACTCTTTCGATTATGACACTCTAAGGTAAAAATATTTACAATGACAATTCTTCTTTGATACGGTTAATAAAGGTGAAAGGTTTAATAAATCCAATATTCCGAGAAGTTTAAAACCCGAATTCTGTAGTCCAAAATGGAGATTTAAATTAAAGGAAATTATATAAAAAAAAGTTACTGTATAAAAGTGAGTAATTAATTTATAAATTATTTGGATATTATATATATACATAGTATACGTATAAAAACGATTTAAGATGGACTTGATTAAGTCAAAAGTGTACAAATAAATACAAACTGTATACGAGCTGAGTCTTAAAATGTGATTGGTAGCAACAAGAACAACAAAAACACAAAACGACAAGATTATGGAGACGAAGAAAAAAAGAACAACAACAAGAAGTAGGCAGCTACTAAAACAGAAGAATGTCAACTAAAGGATCGTAAAACTTCGATTGTATTGGCAATAATTTTGAGCATTAAACACACAAAGTTAATGCGACTAAAGTTGTAGCCGCATCTCGGACTCCAGACTTCGATGCAAGGTGGACAAACGACCAGTTGCTGGACAGGAGCGGGTGAAGGAAGCAGGAAGAGGGCTCCCAGCCGGCGCTCCTTAATGGAAGACGCGAGCGCTCGTTAAGCCGGTGGAGTAAGGGCAGTTTGGAGAAGGGAGAAGGGAGAAGGGAGCTGGAAGCAGGGAGCACGGAGCGCGGAGGAATGAGAGTGGGAATGGATATTCCAGACTGTGGCCAACGAGTGCACCGCTGAGCACTTAAGTGATGGCATTTGTTTGTTTTTGTTTGCCGCAGTTGCCATCTCTGTTGCACCATCTGTCTGCCGTCTCGCTTGCTCCCACACACACACACGCACGCACCGCTCGATCCCGGCATGAACATGTGCATCTGGCACACTTACCGCGCAATTAATGGCGCAATTAAATGTTTACTTTAGACGCTCTCAGTTCAAGCCACGAGGGGGGGGTCAGATCGAAAGATGTGAATGGGGAGGAGACTCTTCCGCTTATCAATTAATGCCATAGATGCAGTTACATTCAATTCATGCTGCAGTTGCAGTTGCACTACTTGTCGGCCATCTTGTTGCAGCCAAGACCGACTCAGCTGGCACTTTAAAAAACTCAACCAAAAGAATTCTCAGGTTTCTCAACTTTGCCGCCTTTTCGTTAAGCATTTGCTAATTTAAATTTGGATTTCTTTTGTCCCCCTTCATGCAAATCATGCGAACCATTGATTGTCTATATGGTGGTCTACATTGTTCACATTCTCGCCTCACACTTCTTCCAACAGATCACTATCTATAATAAAGTCGCGGTGACTAAAAATATAATATCTAATTATCATATTCTGTTACTTGTCACTCTCTTCAATAACTTATCTCCGGGAACTGGCGCGCTTTGAGTTATCCATATTAATTATCACCTCTTGGTTGACCGGAATAACCTGTTAGCTGTTTATCATAAAGTAATTTCAACGATGGCAAAAAATAATTAATAATTGACTTTTAATTACCTCGTTTGGCAAATTTATGCAACGCCTGAGTCTTCATATTTAAATTCGATTCTGAAAAATTATACTTTTGTTCTGCTTTTAAAATTATATATCCCAGCTTTAATGACTTTGGATCGTTAAACAATTTGTTGCAGAATCTAGCAAAGAACCAGAAAATTGCTCGGTCATTAAAATATTAATCCTTCCGCTTGCGATTGCAACTATTTAAGCATTACACATGTTTTGCGATCCATCTCGAAACTAAACTCGAACTCGAATTCGTGCACATATCACATACAGTATTCCCTCTGCCTGCTGATGTTGATGTTGATGTTCAGTTGCCGGGATGTGATGTATGCGGAACTCTCGCTTTCGCTTTAAGAGATCATAAAGCAGTTTTAATGGCCCTTTTGTTGCTGTTGTCGTCCCGCAAATAGAGTGAAAATCTAAAAAATGGAAAAATCGCCTGCGCTCCTCGGGGTTTTTCATGGCGTTTCGGCTCGTTTGCTTGCGGGGCGCGTCAAAGAGTTGCAATTATATTTGTACTTTTTAATTGCCCTCGGAATGTTCAAGGAAAAATGAAAGTGGTTGTCCTCGGGCAGTCGGGCAGAGAGCTGTGCAAAGAGTTGACTTAATGGCCCTTAAAGAACCATTAAAGGTTGAATTATGATTTCGAGGTCGCCAAAAACGAGGCACTCTCGATTTTATATCCGCAACATGTCGTGCGCATCTCACTCCTTACAAACTATCAAAGTGAAACTTTCAAATGCAACCCATATGTGCACTAGGTGGATATCTGTACGAATTCTATACATATCAACGTATTGTATATAGTTTGTTTGCCTCTGCCTTGTATATCATTTATGACGCATCTACATCGAGCTGATGTCGTGTGACAGTCGTCAGTCGTCAGCAGGAATTCAAAATGACGCCTGTCACTTGTCCCCTTATTTATTGCACTTGCACGGGCGACTCCAACTTCGAGTCCGAGTCTGGGACTGAATTGACTCGTAGGGGCTATCTGACCACTCACTTCGCTTGCCTGTCCTTCGTCTCCCATCCCACATCTCGCGTTCGTCTCGCGTCTCATGTCCCACAATTCACTTTTACATTCACAGTCGGCAAATGCATTTAAGTGTTCCATTCCATTTCAATGTACTCTCTGTCAACGGACAATGGCAATCGCAATCGCAATCCCAGCTCCAGTTCCAGGCCCACTCTCAGACTGGAGCCGTCTTCCCAATCTCCCGCCCTCCATGCTAACAGCCCGCTTAGCATTTATGCATACATATGTGTCTGGGCTTTCTTTTGTTTTTTGTCCAAATGAATTAACACGAGAGCCATGCCGACGATGATGAGGCCGAACAAAGAATGCATAAATTACTCCAACCGACTTGATTGCCATGATTTTGGCTTCCACAGCAACGCCCTCGACACACCGCTCTCTGTCCCTCTCCCTCTGCCTCTATCTCACCCACTCCCTCTCAGATCGAATTGTCTAAAAAGAATCACTGTCTTTGACTCATTGAAATGAAGGTCTTTCTGCTCAATTGACTCGTCGTGCTCTTCCAATTTCGGAGCGTGTTTTGGCGGAGTTCAATGCGCTTCAACTGTCGTCTCGACTTCAAATCAGACTGTGATTTAATGTAATTGCAGATACATATTCTAATTATATGCTTTCCTTTCTTCTTTGCAGATCCTCAAGACCCATGTGCATGGATACCTCACCCAATTGTAAGTAATGATATTAATAACTTGGAAATTATTTTTGAATTTGTAATATTAGGTAGGCTACATCATTAATCACTGAATCTTAAGGAATCTATTTGTAAGCGATATAAATTGTCGCAACCACTTTCACATAATGGGAGAAAAGTTTTAGAAATTCATTAAGTTGGAAAATAACTTTCATAATCCCAAATAACACTACGAAGATTATTGTATTTTTCTCATTATCAAAATGTATTCTTCAAGGCTGAAAACTGGTTCTTAACCGAACCTCGTATTTCAGGCTCTGTTCGATTTTTTAGGCAACCCAAACTGGATGATGAAACAATCCTTAGAGCCCGAAACTGAAGCATACAAATTTCATAAATAATAGGTTCGGTTCGAAAATTACATCAAAACGAACATTTAAACAAAAATTAAAGACTTCAAATAAAAATATATCACACTGAAATCTTTGAATTAATATAGTTTATTTATATAATTCGAATTTAATTGGTTTAAAAAATTAACAAATAATGTAAGCAATTAAAAAAACAGTTTTAATTTGAACCAAGATTCGGGCACAATCCGGTTCGCGAACCGAACCTAAGTCTATCCCGAACCGAACAATTTTGCTATTATTATCACTATTTTACATAATATTCTGTAGCCAATCTGATCGAAAAGTTTATTATAACAATTTATAACTTCGAAATAATATCTTTCTCTGCAAAAGTTCATTGTCAGAATGTCGAATGTCGAGTATTGATCTTTGGGAATTATTGCTGAAAATTTATAGATGATTCTAAAAATATTTGTGTTGCGACTCGCGTGGTTAAGCAATTAATCATTATTTTACAAATTACCCCGAGAGACAACTATTTTGTGCACAAAGGCTTTTAGTACAGTGAAGACCCAACCCAATGCAAATCTATTTTAGGGGCCTGCGATTCGACGAATCATGATTTTATTGCGGCAATCGTAAATCGTCGATTTTATAGTTAATCGATGGCCATTTAGGCGCATAAACGTCCCCTGCATATTAAATACATTTGGGTATCTACACGATATACGATATATTTATACGATATACTCCTCCAATGGGAGACATACAATGTCTAGGTGATTTATTTGTTTTTAAAGACGTGTTTAGCGCACAGTTTCTTAATTGCCGGAATCGTTAAACTGACTACAGATCATCGTAAAAGCCACCTCAGAGTTGTTGTGGCTGTCTTTTTTTGTTTATTTTGTTGTTGTTGTTGTTGCTTCTCATCTGCTGTTGGCCCATTTGTGGAATTTGTGAGCACAGAGATTACATCGAAAGTTTTTATAAGCTTCTATTTATGTGTATACATGGATAGAGACACTTTTGGCTGAATGTCAATAATGGAATATGGAAAATAGATACAACGCTCCGAGCAGCCGCACTACGAACAGCAGCAACAACAACAACAAAAATATCAACAGCAACAGCAACAAAAACCACCCCGACAACTGTGAAACGAGAGCAGAAAACAGCACAAGTAAAATGAGAAGAAACAATAGCAAGAGCGAGCAGGAGCACAGAAATCAGAAAGAGACAGAGAGCGAGAGAAATAACACGAACAAGAACAACAACAGCAGCAACAGCAGCAACAACAACGACAAGGCGTATCAGCGTCAATGACAACAGCAGCAACAACAACAATTTCAACATTTCCAAAATCAAATATGGCCGAATTAAATGTTCTTGCTCTGCTCTTTGTGCGCTCCTTCGCCGCGGCCATTGTTGCCATGACAACCGGTTGCATGCTGTTGGCGAGGGGAGGATGAGGGAAAGGGAAAGGGACAGGGACATGCTGGGCGGACGAGACTGTTCATAAATTCATTTGGCGTTGCTATTGTGGTTGTTGCTATTGTTGTTGTTGTTGTTGTTGTTGTCAAGTGAGTTTCTCGTTTCACATTTCGTTATCTCATGTCTCTGTTGCCGGCTTCTCTTCCTCTTTTCACAGTCTTCTGTCCATTGTCTACATCTAAAATGCGTTGACTGCTCTGAGCTAAGGTTCAACGGCATCTCAACTGCTGCCACGATCGAAAAACTAGACGGTTGCAATTCCAAAGAGTTAAAGAGTTAAAGAGTCTAAAAATTATATAACATATCCCACACCACGATCCAATTCTTCTTCCAGCTACAAATATAGTAACTCTAGCAATATTATTAACAATTAAATGAGCTGACAAATTGGTTTTTTTATTTTCAAGTAATGTGCCAATATATATTTATTTTTTATCTCGCTCTAAAACCCAACAGTTTGTAACTATAAGAGTCTAGTCAATCCGTAATCTAATCTAATCTAAATCTAAAATTGTTAAAAAGTCTGATAAGAATAATTTTTCATCCCCTATCGAGTGGCGTAGTGTCTTCTTGTGAGATTGTGCGCAGTCAATGAAAACGCATTGAACTGATGTTGTGGCTTTCGCGCCACAGATGGCGCTACTTATGTTGCGGCAGCTGTCGCTTGCAGCGCTGCATGTTACAAAATTTTAAGTCATACGGTTTATCTTTATGACATATTTAATTACGAATATATAATCATAGACTTAATGACAATTACAGATAATAAAATATCAAATACATTTTTTGTATTTCCATAATTGGTTTTATCTGCAATATGTTAAGCACAAATGTTGTAATTAAAATAAACTACTATAAATAAGCCTGCTGATAAAGATATGATCACGATTTAATAGTGCTCAACAGAAGAATTCCTGTATATTGATCGATATGAAGTTTAATTTGAAGTCATATTTTCTTCAGTGCAAAAATTGCATTAATTGTTATTCATATAAACCAGAAATTATAAAGAGATATTACCATGTCTTGATTGAATCTAATAAATTCCACAATATTGCTGCACTTCGATTAAACATTCGTGACATTCCTATTTGTTTGATGTATATGTTCGAGCACTTATCAATTAATTGAAAACAAACGAAATACGTTTAAATATTTCATTGAAAAAAGTATAACTGAAATAGGTATTTTATTTTATTGGTATTTCTTTAATTTTAACAGACAACTTGGGATTATTGACTCATTACATTCTAAAATTTTAAAGTAGTAAGAAACAGTCGTATTTTTTTTCATATATATATCATCAATCCCATTGCTTAAAATATATATACTTTAGTGATTTATGCTGAATTGAAGCATCATCATAAAAAATGCCCTTTAACAGACTCCCCTTAAAACCAGTCAGCTGTTCAGGCATCATCATCATCATCATCAACATCATCATCAACCACATCACTTTCGACTACGTCTGTGTGGCTCCAATCGGCGAGGCATCCATCAAAAGTGACACAGTGCAACAAGTGGCAAGTGGCAGTGGCTGAAAAGCAATCCCCAAGAATTTAAAATAGAACCAGAACAACAAGAATAAAAATCACATTTCGATTAACATTTCATTAACTTTTTATTCAATGTGAAACGAAGAACTTTAAATTTAAATTATGAAACAATTGTGTTAAAGTGTTTTGCTTAAAGTGAATTGAATATTGTTATTTGCACATTGTTTATTGTTTTTTTCCACACATCCCGCGTTGCTCGTGTTTCCTCGTGTTACGTATACTGAAGGTATACCGGATAGGATACACTCAGGATACATTCAGTATACGTATACGAAGTTGCACAGGTTCTACAAATAATGACAACCAATGGATAATACTATACACCTCCGATTTCCTCTATTATCAAGCACTGCCGTTCTGTGGACAGCTGCCGTTGTTGACCCGACGATTGCACGGTCGCAACTGAGTTGCCGGCAGGAAAAACTAACCGGCGACTACCCGTAATTGTCGTTTCCTTCTTCGTACCGGCTCGTGTCCGTGTCGTGCCGTGTCGAGTCGTGTTGTGCGTGTTCGTTTAAAAGGCATTTTTCCCTTAACGCAACGTTTCCGTCTGCCTGCCTGACTGCCTATCTGCCTAACTGCCTAACTGCCCGACTGACAGGATGTCCTTTGATGCAGTTGGTGGTTGCTGTCAGTAGCTCGACAGTTTGTGTGCGCGAATCTCGCCAAAAGATTTAGATAAACTCCAGCACTTGTCGCACAGTACGTGATGCTCCGTTCCGCTCTGAACTGTGGACTGTTCTACAAAACGGGAGCTTCTTCCAGGCATCATCAGTTTGCTGTTGGATCCTAGAAACAGGTGAAGGAGAAAAGAGCCAAAGATTAACAATAATAAATTTACCAAGTTACTGCCGCTTCCATCCCCCCTCTCTTCACATTCTCTCTCTGTCTGCTCAGCTCTCCAACTAATGCTGCAACTATTTTGCCAATCGCGATAATCACCCTTTGTTGGCAACAGAATAAGGCAGCCGAAGGAGCCGCCATTCTTAGCGCACACCAACAACGACTCGGGTGCACGTCCTTCCATTTAATCCAAGAGGGCAAACACACACACCCACACACACACACACACCTATGGCAGACGATACAAGTCGCAGGCAACCAACCAGCCAAACTCTCTGGCAATCTAATGCCTAAGATAAAATTCAAAATTTATAATATTGCACAGTTTGCCCGATATAAAACGTAAACTTATGGCTCTCGAAGAGTACGTGCCATATTTTTCTATGTATATGTATGTGTGTGCCACACTCAGCTACTTGTGTGTATGAATGTGTGTGTGACTCTCGGGCCGTGCCCAACCCTTGCACGGCAAAGAGTCACGAGCTCGTTATGCTTGTGAGATTTCATTTGTGCGAGCAGCCAGAAGGTCCAACCCCCAGGCACAGTGGGACAACAACAACGCAAAGCAGTGATAAATTAAGTGATATACGAACAAGTTTGTGAGGTTACATTGTTACTTAATAATTCCTAATGATTCCTTTCATTATTGTTAATTTATATTTATTTTGAATTGTTTTAATAAAAGTCTGTTTTCTTTTAAAATTCTAAAAATAGCTCAGCGGACATTATTAACTTTGTTAAATACATTTGTAATTTGTAATTTAATTTTGTACTTATTTTTATATGTTAAAAAAATTAAACTCTCTTCTATCTGAATAGCTTTTTTTATTATTATTATTTTTGAATTAATGTCAGCGACAAGAATTACGATTGCCGTACCACAATCAACTAACAATTTGCAAATTGAGTTGGTTTTCATACTGCGTTGCATTACAATTAACAATTGCGACAATTGCGACAATCATTTTTAGTTTTGTCCCACTGTACATGAGCCTACCAGCGAAGAACACAACCGCCACGTGGGTTAGACAATCTATTGGGGGTTGAGGGTTCTCTGTGAGTGCGCTTTAATGGCGAAGGGGGTGAGCAGGGAAATGGGGGAGTCGCACACACAAAACGGCCGTTACAACCATAAATATCATTTTTTTATTGGCACAACCCTAAATGGCGGCATTTGGCAAAGCAAATTCCAATGCAAAACGCTCCTCCGCCAAACGGCTGGGGGAATGGAGTGGAGGAAAGGAGGAAGGGGGAAGGGTGGGGTGAAAACTAAGCGAAACGCGGACAAACGGACTGGTAAATGGACATTGAGACAGACAGAGGCCACATAACGAGCGCCAAGGGCGGTTTCATCCTGATCATGGAATTGGGATTGAAGCGGGAATGGGGCGAGTTTTGGTTGGGGGTTGGTTGGGATTGTGGTTGGGGCTGGGGCTATGAAGGGGGCAGTGATATACGGACGCCCACCTTTAAGAATGTGCGACAATTTGCAAGCGCAACGAGCCGTGTGGAGCAGTCAGTAAAATAACTAAATGGGAAATAGAGATGGAATCCGCTTGGCAAAAATCTCTTGTGTTCAGAAATCGCATTGTAGAACAACGAACGGTACGTGACTTTATGGCGAATCGTTGCTCGGCCCAAGGTGCTAAATGCTGCTCGGAGCTGCAACATCGTTTGATATTTGCACGCTTCGTTTGGTGGAAGAATAGAACTTGAAATGACTGACTGAGACTAACAGACACACAGACAGACAGACACACAGAGACGTCATAAACGAAGGGAAACAATTGCTTGAAATTACAGACGCCATTGCGCCATTGTTGGCAGCAGACGCATAGCATAGAAAAAGCTCCAGCCCCAGCCCAGCTCCCTCCCCATTGTATTCTATTACAACCCCAACCCCTAGTACCCAGTACAGCTACACCCGCACTTCCCACCTGCCCTGGACCACAGTGCTTTCAGTTGATTGTTTCCTCTACGGGGGAAAAGCCGCCCAACCGCAGCCACGCCCATCAGACCCATCAAACCCACCAGACCCACCAGACCCACCAGATCTAACAGACCCATCAGTGGCAACAGACCCTCGCAGCAATTGTAAAGTCTCTCATTCTGCCACACTCGATTCTGCATTTGTTACCTCTGTTCCTGAGTCTTTGGGGCGTAGTTTTCAAATGAGTTTTGCTTCTTCCCCTCCTCTCTCTCTCTCTCTCTCTCTTTCGTTCTCTCTCTCTCTCTCTCAATTATCTTCTTGCATTCGGATATCGCTTTCATTCACGAAAGTGAGACAACGCGTACATTTTTTTATCACCCATTGGGGATTATGTCTCGAAAATTGAAGTTTAATTTAGTTTTTAAATTAGTTTCACCTCAAACTGACTTTGGCTGCAACCGTGGAAAAGTTCCCCGAGCAAATCAAATTGAAAAGTTCAAGAAACCTGTTATAAAAACTACAGAATATTGCAGATAGATATGAGATTATATTTTAACCAACTTTGACCCTATCTAATTTAGCATAATGAAAAACACTCACATCTAGATACAACTGCGACTCGCATTCTTATTCCTATTCCAATTCGTAGTCGTATTCATATTCAACCCGCTATCAAAACTATTTGACATCAAGTGTAATTTAAATTTTAGAAGCAAAGGAAATGTGCTTGTGGTTCTTATAAGCAAAGTCTCTGGCATTGCGAGTGTGTCAACAGGGACGGAGCGAGGGATGGGGAGAGGAGACTGTGGCGACTGTGGAGACTGTGGAGACTGTGTGCTGGGCAATATTGCGTCAACGACTTGCAAACAAAATTAGAAAAGAAAACCCAAGCGGTGGGTAGCATATGCTGTTGAGTGCGCGCCGGCATCAAAATGACTACACAAACTTTTCAAATTAGATTTCACACCCGAAACTAAACACGAGACGGCGAAGCGAAGGCAAAGGCGGTGAGTCGAGATAAAAATGGAGACGGAAACGGAGATGTAGATGGAGACGGAGATGAAGACAGAGTCCAAGCTGAAGCTGAAGTGCCAGTCATGATACTTGCCTGCTGGGTTTGTCGGGATTGTCGGTTGAATGGATCGGTGGCGTATGAGCAACTTGCGACAGCTGTGCAAACCTCCAAGTGGAAGCAGCAACTACGAAATGGACACAATTAGTGTGCAATTTATGCGCCATGGAGCAACAGCAGACAATATGATTGTGTCTTGTCTGCGTTGCAATTTGAATGACCAAATTAGACGCCCCCGCTCCGCCCCCTTTCTATGGGATTCGAGTAAGCTGGTAGCCACGCCTTTGTCAACCAACCGCCTGTCCACCTTCCCCTCTCCCTCTTCCGTCTCTCTCCCTCAGCCCGAGTCAATTTCCCATTTAAAGCAGCGCGTGGGCTCGACAATTTGATAAAACCGAAGGCAAGCAGCTCATCTCAGTGTCTCTCTGTCTGCCTCTCTGTCTGTCTGTCTTTCTGTCCGTCGCCTCGCTTTGTGCTTCGTAAAGCGCGTGGCAGTTAATTTAATGCGCTATGTGGTAGACATGCATATGTGGCATGAATTGCTGCCCATAAATGTAAATTCTGCGGGGCATTCTTACAGCTTCATTATGAAGCAGCAACCACCAGAAGCTCTGCAACCACCGCACCACCACATAAATCAAAGAGCACCTCATACCAAACTGTCATTTGATAATTTGCGAAAAATGCTAGAGGCATCGCCATATTGTGCCGTCTATCGATGCCCTACATACATACCATATATTGCAGTACATGTGCATATGTCATGTGATACTAACACTTCACGCCTGCATCTGCCACATAATGCGAATGAAATAGCAACAAAACAAAACAGCAAGTATCTTTTCAACTATTTGCGGCCCAAATGCTGAATGCGACTCGAATCCGCCCCTGTGCTCGCTTCCCGTAGGTGCGAGAGTGCGTAATTATGCGTTCGCAGTCGTAAAACTTAACTTTACGACTGCACATCATGATTGGCCCACCCCGTCTTCCCCTTCCCCTTCCCTACCCTTCTCCTTTTCCCTCCTCTGTCCTGCCATTTTCTGGCTGCTGCCATTTGATTGATTTATACGTGTGTGAAAATCAAATGCTGCCCGCTTGCAGCTCGTAAAACAAACTAACAGCGTGTCTTACAATTCCAATTGACTTGGCCATGTATAAGAGCCGGCTCAGTTGCCAGTTTCCAGCTGCCAGCTGCCAGTTGAAAGTTGGCAGCATCAGTGCGCACTTTTGTCGCGCATTCGCCCCATTGGACGTGGGAAACTCGCGCCACAAACGAAGTTAAAACTGGGGGAAGTTGTGACAACAAATTGGCGACGATTCTAGGAAAAGAAATGCAGACTTCAAATAATAGTTTAAATTTGAAGAAATGAGTACAATATTAAACATTATGAGGGAAGTCTAACATATTCAAATAATCTACTGAACAGTTGGGCAAATTTAACAATAATTTTCATTTATAAATTATCGGCTTTTCACCAAATGTTGCGGACGTATTAAGCAATTTCAAAAATATACAATCTGTTGACAATAGTAAGCACAAAAGAGCGTATTTCATCAAAATAGATTAAGAACCAAGAGATTAGTTTGAAGTAGATCAGCCTGTCGCTCTGATCAGCTATATGTCTGTATATCTTGTGAAGTCTGTCCAGTCTCAGTGCGAAAAACGCTCGTAGGAACACTACTCAACATAAAATAGAGAGTACACCTTATACTTATACTTAAACTCCTGTTGCAGTCAAACTTTTTCAGTTTATGTAATGCTTCTATAATTTTAAAGTGTCGTTTTCTTAATTCTGATAAATTAATTTTATGCGGTAAAGTTTTTTAAAGTGTAATTTATATAAATACCAACGGTACGCATACGGTACTTTTGAGGTTAGGGCTGTCGAAAAACAAACCAAATGAAACAATAACCTATCCCAATAATGAAATTAGGAAGCAGAGGAAGAGAAAAGAAAGTCTGCGATAATAGGCAGAGTCTATGCCCAAAAATATGTTGCAATGCGAATGTAACAAGAGAGAAATGAGAATAATTGGCCTTATCATCGTACAGTACTCGTAGTTATTCCTACAACAGTTGGAGCCAGACATTCATTGTAGCTTAGTGGTTGTTGTCGTTGTTGTTGTGGACGGGTTTCCTGCACGCTCCATAGTCTGACAGTCAGTCCGTCAGTCAGCCATTCAGTCATTCATTCAGTCAGTTATTCACAATGCCTGAAGTGCTTACTTATCATCCCAGACAGATGATGTTGTCGCTCTTTCTCTCTCTCCCTCTCATCCGCTGCATCTATCTCTGTCGCTCTCTTGTGGCAGCACTTCACGTAGGCATTTTTGGAGCTCTTTGTGTGTGTGTGTGTGTGTGTGTGTGTGACGTCGTTGCGGCGAATCGGCGGCCGAAAGCAAAACAAACCATAAACGTGCGTAGCAAGCGCGAAAGCGAATACGAAGAGGAACGTGGATAGGAAGAGGAAGGCAAAGACGAAGACAACAACGAAAACGAGAAACGAGAGACAGCAAAAAGTCATAGAGAGTTTTCGTCAAAGGGTCGACCTCGAACCGTTCCCTCCCCCCTCTCTCTTTCTCTCTGTGTGTCTCCCACTACCTCGTCACCCCCTTTCCCAGCGAGAGCCATAAGTCAATGTCAATGGCACGCAGACAGACAAACGACACACACACACATATAGACAAGCAACTTTTTTTTGGGGCTGTGCTTTGAAAGTGTTTCCATGTTTAATAAGACCTTGACATGCGACATTCGCCTGACAAACCGACAAACCGACAAACTGACTGACTGAAAATGAGCACAAATTTGTTATTTGGTGTTTATGGACGTTGGATGTTTGAAATAGCCAGAAATCGTTTACGTTCCATCTGTAAAAGAAAAGAAAATGAGTATAAAATGATTATTAAAAGAATCTGTTTAAAATCTGTGAAAGCTTGAATCGATTTTAATGTTTTTAGATTCTTATCAGCTTATCGCGAAACAAGTTTCCATGCAACACACACAAACACACACACACACACACACACACACTCATACACGCATACATACAAATTGACACACACACACACACACGTTCGTACTAGATGCAAACCTGTTTTTTTCTGCTGCGCTCTTAACGGTAAACAAAAACACCAGAAACTATAAATTTTGATTGTTCACATAAAGTTGACACATTAAAACACAAATTAAAATTTGAAAATGATTAATTTTTTGCACACATTTCAGCTGAGGTTTTTTTCTTTTTCTATTGATTTCAGTTAACAGTTGAAATTGCAATGACAGTTACAGTTACAGTTACAGTTACAGTTATGGCAAGTGGCAAGTACTTGAAGTTTATTTTTAGCTGCCGCAATTTTTGGGACGTTTCTTTTTTGGCGGATGTTTGCTTTTCAACGTTTTGCGTTCATTTGAAGCCGTCGCCCGACGATTTCTTCAGCGCCGCTATGCCCGCTGCCTCTGCCGACGCCGACGACGACGTCGGCGTTGCTGACTGCGACGCGGCACGTTTCTGTATCTGTGCGTATCTCATAGATATCGTCCCATGGCACACAGTCGAGTATCTGTGTGTCATGTGGCGTATCTGTGAGCACCAGCTGCACATATATGTACATGTATATGCGTGCGTGAGTGTGCGTGTGTGTGAGTGTGTCGGATACTGCTCAACAAATGTCCCATGGCTGTTGGTTGGTACTTTTCGGCTCAACTGGCACGTCAGTTACCCGCTAACAGTCGTTTACAGTTCAAAATACTTCACTTGCATTGCAAATTCGAAATTGGGAAATTTTCACAACTTGTGTCTGTTAAATTTCCCAGCCACGTGCTTCGTTCGCATTGTTATTGTGTTGACTTTGTTTGCTTTTATCGTTGTTATTGTCATTGTGCTTTTTGTGCAAAAAGAGCTTTTTGCTTTGCGTTTGCTGCTGCTCTAGTACATAACCTCATTGTATACATTGTTGTTGTTGTTGTTGCTGTTGTTGTTGCTGCTGTTGTTGCTGCTGCTCGTTGGCTTTGTTTTGCGGCAATCGCCGGCGCGTCTTCAATTCATTTATGAGGCACTTTTAGGGCTGTCTGCGACCCATTTTGAGTTCGGTTTCTCTTCTTTGCCTCACACTCCCCCCTCCCCGCTCTTAACCGACCTCTTCTACGCCTCCTCTTCCTCTCGAGCGTGTTGTCGTTGTAGTTGTGGTTGTTATTGTTCTTGTTGTTGTTGCAATTAATGACCATTTGAATTATATTTGCGCTCGTAAAATTTACAAGAATTGTTTGCTGGCATTTCGTTTGCTCCTCCACAAAATCCAGTTTTCCCATTCATTTCGTACGTAGACAGCAGAAATTTTTACGACTTTCCTGCACAATGCGCAAATACTTGGCAAATACAATGGACCAACGCCCCAGTCCCCAGTCCCCAATCCCAATCCCCTTTCACATTCCAGACCCAGACCCAGACCCAGACCCTGGTCCACTCCCAGGCCGTGTTCAGGCCTGGTCAGGACGTGGCACCATTTACCATTTACCGTTTGCCTGCATGGGACATTTTATTGCAGGTTTTGCTTTCTTCATTTAATAAATCGTTTGTTGATAAAACATTTTCCACTCGGCTTTTATTAAATTTTTGGAAAATAGTCGCTTTTGCTGGAATTGTTAAGGGTCAAAAGGAGAACTATCCACATGTCCAATGATGCAATGGAAAACAACAAAACCCGTTTTGGTTTAATCATCTGAGTCTATAAAAGAAATACATATCTTGCACAATAAATTGAACATAATATATATAAATAAATTAATAATAAAATACTGTCATGCATTGCAATAATTGTTATAACACAAAAATATATACATTTATATTCATATACGGACATGCTTCGGACTTAATTCATTCAATATATTAGATAAATTCTATAGGAACAATACTCTGCATGGATCGTGATTTATAAAGTTCTTATTCAATACTTCTGAATAACATTTTTAAAGAACGACTGCATTTTCTCCTGCCTGACTAAATGATTTTCACATAAACAGTGTTGTTTGTGTGTGTGTGTGTGTGCGTGAGTGTGTGTGTGTGTGTGCTGGTGGTAACCCCTCACCTGGTTGCACAAATAATGAACAACCCTTAGCCGCCTGCTTGCACCACCACCCTTACAAGCCAAGGCATTAACAATGCCAACTGCAACTGTGTGAGAGTCTGAGTGTCTGAGTGTGTGTGCATTATCTGCGTGAGTGTGTTTGTGTGTGTGTGTTAGTGTGTGTATCTCGTTGCGCTTACCCCTAATTGCAATGCCATAAAAAAGTGCAATTCAAACGAAGGACAACCACAGTGGCAAGCGACAAGAGACATGAGGGAAAAGGGAAAAGGGAATGGAAGGGAGGAACAAGAGACTCTGCGAAATGATAGACTCTTGGCAGTTGCCATTCGCATTGCCATTGCATCCAGGAATGATTACGATTACAGCGGGGAATTGCCGTTAGTCCAGACACTCGACAGTTGCCCAGCAAAAATGAAGAGGACACACAGAATAGAAGAACGAGCTTTGGCCATTACCAACAGAAGCAGTGGCAAGAACAAGATGACGATGTAGATGAAGAGGACACCAGAGGAGCCAGCAGTTTGCATCGCATCAAATTATGCGAAAATACATTTTCACTTTTGGCATTGGAGAAATGCAGAGGAATATGATGCGGATGCCCGGATGCGTGTCGAGTGGATGCAACTGACAGTGGAAGTGGCAGCATTAACAGAAGCAGCAGCAGCTGCTTGCAGCAGTTAAGTTCGCTGGCAATATGCAGCTTGTGTCCTGCCTCCTGCCTCCGGCCTCTTGCATCCCACATCCTGACACATCCATTGCCACTGTCTGCGAATGCAAATTTCTCGCACACGATATCGAAAATCTCGAGAAGTGCAGCCAATCAACTGGAAATTGGCAAGCGTCGAGTTAAGTGCCCAGCAGCAGCGACATCAACTCCCAACGCACAGCTGAATTGATAACAGATACTGTGTAAAGAAAAACAACAACAACAGCAGCAGCAACAACAACAACAACAACAGTATTTACCGCGACGGGCGATAAGCGGCGCAAGCGGCCCGCGGCCTCGCGACTGTCAACTGCGAGGCTTGGAGCTGCCGGTGGGGCGGCCAGTGCTTGGAGACCGGCTCGCGTGGGCGTGGCAGTTGCCCGTTGCCAGTTGCCAGCTGCCAGTTGGTGTGCACTATATAGTGCACCCTGTTGCGCCAACGGCAGCGCCGCAACCACGCGCTGGCAGCAGCTAGTCGTACCTCACCGAAAATCCGAGGTCGGGCGAAAGAAGTGAGACGGCGCTATGGGACGGAGCGGGAGAGTGAGCGAGTCGAAAGTGTTGCTAGCGGCCATTTTGGTGGGAGCGAGAGCGACATACAACAATACGACGCTGACGCAGACGTCGACGGCATGGGCATCAGCATCGGCAGCAACGTTGACGCTGAAGCTGAAGCAGAAGCGGACGCCGGCGTCGACGTCGAAGCTGACAGAGAGCGCAGAGACTGCAGCTGGTCAGCGGCCCTGTTGTTGGAGACTTTGCTTGCTCCGGGATCCAGAGCGTACACATATATAGTATGCATGTAAATACGTACGTATGTGTGATGGAATTTGGCGGCTGAGTCTCTCGAGAATCCGCCGCAGTCAAGTGCTTGCAAAGTTTGAGCGAAAAACTTTGAGTGAAAGAATGGCAGAAAGAATGCCAGAGAGTTCAATTTCAATTTCGATTTCGATTTCACTCATTCTCTCGACCACAACTTAAAGTCAACTACAATAGCTTAACTTTAGTTTTCAGCCTGAAATTGAGGTTTCCCAACTCGATTTTCTTTTTGTATTATTAAAAAATATCAAGAACCAAATGGTGCGGCACTGTCGTTTTAGCCACCTGACGACTTGCCAAATGTTACTTTGTATTGCTTCAAAAAGGAAGAGAAGCTTTAGGAGAGCAGTAAATTGTGGCATCACTAATTAAGGAAAGGGTTTTCATTAATGTTGGACATAAATTAAACGGTGCAGAAAATTTAGTACATTTATTAAACAATTTAATTAATAACAATTTGGAAAATGTGGCGAAAGAAGCATTGTCCGTGAAACGTGTTCGAATATGGCATTAAAGAATACGAAAATATATAATACAAAAACTATTTATCATGACGTTAGATGCTCTTTGAGACAATCTTCAGAGTATACAAATTTTAACATTTTTATTTATTCACCATTTGGTAAGACAATAAAACTAATAAAAGTTTTCAACTCTCTTCTCGTTTCAGGTTTATTTTTTTTTGTTAGATTTTTTATTCCTTTTCTAATACTGTTTGTGGATTTAGTCTATAAAAAAATCACTTCATCACGTCAAAAGGGTTGGTATAAAATTTTAAATATTTATTTTTTTATTATTAGCATTAGTATTAACATAAAATTTGTGACAACAACGAAAAATGAGCATAAATCAAGAAACATTAAAAATAAATTTACTTTATGGGCGTGTAAAATTAGAAGAAGAAGAAAATATGACAAGCCAAGCGACCATCAAATCATAAAAAATCTGTCGTCTATTCAAATAAAAATCAGAATAAAATATAATTGCATAATGATTTAATCCCGGCCGACGGGTTTTGCGCATGAATCGATCATAATTTTACGAGTCTCCGACACCGACATTTCGGGCTCTCGTGGACTCTCAAATAAATTCCCGCTTAATCGCTTTAAAAACCGATTAACATGGCCATAAAACATACGCCCGGGTCGGCGTCCCAGTCGAATATGGCCAAAAACTCCGATATACATGTGTTTTTTACTCTGCGTCTCCGATTCGCGGCAGTCGCCTCAAATTTTCAGTCCAACTCAGGGAGCTATCAAAAAAGAATTCTTCAAAATTCATCCATTGAAATTTACGATCCATTTCCGCAGCTGCGACTATTTAAAATCTAACCAAGATGACCATTGCCTCCATTTTTGTTGGCCATTCAAGGAGGCTCTTTTGGGGGGGTGGAGCCCGTTTAGGTGATTCAGTGGGCTGTTATAAATATGCGGCCAAATAAATAAGTATTTGTTTTTAGTGTTTTTGTTCTTGTTTTGTTATTCTTACTTTTTCTGAATGCCGCACAGAAATTGCACGATTTGTTCAATTCTCGTTGTGTTTCGATTGTCTCGAGAGCATTATGGATGGGCATATAAAATGCATTCATTATTGCCATTAGTCGCCCGTAAATTGGCAAATGAATGTGACATGATCCCGACCTCCACCGCCATCTCGTCCGCTCCCTTTGCGACCATGTCTCTCTCGGCTGAAGCGCGTCATTGGCGGAGCCGCTGCCAAAGATCTGTCTGCTGGCCAAGAACATGCTGACAGAGACGTTATTCCAGTTTTTAATCGACTTATTTGATCGAGGGGATGTAAATGGGAATGAGGATGAGGATAAATAGCGTGGAGGGGATAGGGATGGGGAGGGGCAAGGTAAGGGTGCATTAAGCGCAATCTGATGGCGGGCAATTAATATATTCCATTAATAGCCTATAATAATGCCTTCTTTATAGCCATATCCCTGGCAACTTTACTTCCATTTACCAATTTTCGTCATAAGTCAGTGGATTGATTACGAGCATCTTGTAGTTTACTTGAATATAGATAATTCAATTCCGATCAAATAAAACACTTTATACACTTTCCAATCTACCAAACTGTTGACCATATACTCTTCTATCTTTAGGAACACATACTTCTACTTAAATTTGTTGTAGTCCTACACAGTTGCAAATACAATAACTACATGTTTTTAATAAGTACTTCACATATTAAATAAATGTTTCCGTTGGGACAATGTATTCAACTTTTTATCATAGATTTCAATATATTATTAAGATTATATACTCTATCACAGTATTTGAATTTTATATTTAATTAATTCTCCATACAGTACTTAGTACGATATCCTCTTTTATTTGTAAGATTATTATATTTTATCTTCGACATACCTAACCGGATATTAAAAATGGAAATTATTAATTTTCCCACTTTGAAATGAGACCGTTTTGTAGCGCGAATCTGAAAGGCTTTTATCCAAATAAATTATATGTATTTATATATATTACGCAAGTGTCGTTTTCTCATAATTCGGAATGCATGCGATTTGAGTATTTCTTTATTACGAAGCGAACAATTGTCAGATTGCAGACTTTTTTTTTTATTTTAATGAATAATTTATTCATATAAGTATGATGACTATGACTATTGTTGACATCTCTCTCAAGTCGTTTAATCTTTGCACATTCGCAATGGCCGCTTATCGTCAAATATAATGTGCTTTATTGTCACTTAAACACAGATTTAAATTATTTAATGACTTCATTTATTACGAACCAGCTTCGACAAAAGCTCCGGAGACACCTTGGCAATAGCCCGGGAGAGGCAATTCAGAGACTGTCCAGCCACTGGGACATCCTATCAGCTCGGGCCCCATTTTCAGTACCAATAACAATTTTAATAATAATAATAACTTATCAGTCACATTTGCACCCGCTCGGTAATTATTTATAATATGATTGCTTATTACGGAACTCACAGTCGACCACCACTTAATGGTAACTACACAACTTTCAATTGAATTCGATTCTCTTGATTGAATATTGAAATAATGCAGGCAAGATATTGGCCGCGTTCACTGAAACACATTGATTTAAAAACCGAGCAGTATTTTTGATATTGTTTCTGAACGAAAGCTTTGTACAAGCAGAAATTATGTTATTTTAATATGTTAGAATTCTAAGATTGGACTGATTTGTTATCGTTATCTTACATGTCAACACAATAAATGTACATTTAATAGGGAAGTAGTGAGATTAGGAAAGAAATAACTTTAGGTTTGTTGTTAAACTTGAAAACTACGTAAATGCAAATAAGTCTCATGAATTGAATTTGGAAAAGCGCTATAAACTTTCATGTGTAAAATATTTTAGGACCATAAATACAATACAGCCTTTTTATTATAAAAATTATAATTTGTACTATGTTATATTATTCTGAACCTGTTCTTTTGTATTTTTAACATTGGAAATCTTCGCCAAATTGTTTAAATATAAAACAAGACGGACAGACGTACAAACAAACTGACAGGACTAAATCGAATCGGCTGTTAAAATATATATGGAAATATACTTTATATTGTCAGTTATGATTATTCAAATCCATTGTACCGTTTTTCGTAAATTTAAGAAATTAAATCGGGTGTGATATTTGTCGAAATAATATTTTTAAAAGACTATCGTCATTATTTATTAGATGTATATGACAGATCATCAATAGTGTTTCCTCCACGACGAATTGGCATGAAGTTCAGTTTATATTTACACATTATTATATATATTATTCATATTACAACGTGAGTAAATGTCTTTTCATGTTTACAATATTATAGAATTGTGTATTGTATTGTATTGTGTATTGTACATTCCATTGTATCCATATTATTGTGCAGGACTAAGACATGTGTAGCACAGTGCTCTTGTGTTTCAAGTTTCGAAACTGTTTACGAAACAATCGTGAGCATAGATTCAAACGCATTTATGATAGATAGAAGAGTTTAACAGATCGATAAAATATGGGAGTGATAAGCGCGAAAAATCATTCAATGTAATAATCAGTCGGCAGGCATCGATAGAAATTAATTAATTTGCGGCAAATAGACAATACACTAATGAGTAGACAATTATTAATGTGAAGTGGGTGCATAATTCCATTTGAAATGGAATGACAATATCAGTTCAAGGGGGGGATAAAGTGGACTGATGACGATGACTGTCGAATGGCAGGCGAGTCTCATAAATTGTGTGCAAAACACGAACTTAGCTAGAAAATTGTTAGTTGAAGTGCGACAGAAATGGACAATTAAATAAATCGAAAGATGTCACAATGCCAGCAACAATAACAAACGACAGCAACAGCAACAGCAACAACAACGATAACGACTCGACTTGGTAACGACAACAACTTTGTATGGGGACATGAACATGCATTCGCATTTTGCATTTTGTTTTTCGCTTTTCGAGTTTCGAGCTGTGAGTTTGACATTTTGCATTTCGAGCTGCCAGCTTGATATGCACAACATTCGTTTTGGAAGGAAGCCAAGAGGAGGGGCAGGGCGGAGAGGAAGAGGTAGGGAGAGGGGGAGGGGAAACTCCAAGGAAAAGGCGCTGGTCTCGTTGAGGGGGCGTTGGCGACTTGCGTCTTGCGACTTACTATAGTTTGTTGGCATTTCGCACGCATTCAACATAAATTAGCGAGATTTATGGGACAGTCGACAGTGCTTAGATTTGCTAGAAAACGGCAATAGCGACTGGAGTAGGGGCTGGAGTGGGAGGGAGCTGAAGGGGGGCATGGACATGGAAGAACATGATACGAGTATGGCAAATCGATAATAAATTAGAAGCTTTGGCGACACATTTCCTCCGCGCCTGCAGACACACCCAGAAAAGTGACCTCTCCTCTCCCACTCTCGCTTTCTCTCTCTCCCTCTCTCTCTCTCGCTCCCACACATACACTCCTCTCCCTGTCTCGCTCTTGCCGTTTTCGGCTCATCTGTCTCACTTGCTCACTGATTATGCGCGCGCTCATTTTGTAGTCGAAAAATCGATGGAATATGCAAAATATTGTTTGGGTATTTAGCCCCAGCAGCAGCAGCATCAGCTCAGCTCAGCTCAGCTCCAGTTTCAGCCTCAAGAAGCAAGCAGCAAGCTTATCCAGAAATTGGGAGCCGCCTAAGTCAACAGACGACATGCCAGATTGCCAGAGCAACAACAGCAACAACAACAACAGCAACAACAGCATCCCTCAAGGGTCCAACTCTTTGGGGACAGCAAAGTGAATGTTAATTTCGAGTTAACTTTTTCCTTTGTTTTTCGTTGTTGTTGTTTGTTTACTGGAATGAAATGCAAACGCTGAAGGGGCCAACAAGTTTTTAGAAGGTTTCCCTTTTCGCTTTTGTTTTCCCCGTCCGCAAACGTAGCTGAGCTATCTGTATCTGAAAGATACAAGCCAACATTCGAGTCTCTAACCAGCGCCTACTTTCGGCTCTCTAAATATGCGTTTTTTTAGACAGATTTTAATCGCTGGAATTTGTTTCGTGTATCGACATTTATTTGACAGCCCAAACTCTGAGTGTGACACTTTAAAAATGTGTATAAAATATATTATTAATCGAATATCGTATGCTATGGCCGGCATTTGGAATCTATTTTCCCCCCTCGTTCCTTCAACGTTGCCTGCCATTCGCTAACTGTATTTTGAGTGCTATTTGAAAATACAAAGCATAAACTTGTTCTTGTTTTCCTTAACTTAAAATGATCGTTTCCAGCGAACCGAACACCTTATCGCCTGGGACTAATACAAGTATTGCCTAAGCTTTAGCCTTTGCTTGGCTCTTGGGCCAAATGAGATTGGCCAACGCCGTTGCTGTTGCCATTGCCCAAGTGGACGTGGACCTGGCCCTGAAGTCTTCTGGCAGAAGACAGGCACTTGAATCCCTTTTAGGGGTGCGCTCAGGAAAACCAATTGAATGCCATAAAACTAAATGTTTATATTGTATTTCGAGAGAGTCAAAAGTCAAATAGGAATCGATAAAAGATCAACAGTCTGCCGCCCTTCCCTTCCCCTTCCCGGGGAATATGTGGGGAAACGCAGTGCTGCAATTGGCAGTTGAAGAGCTACAAAATGATGGGGAAAGAGGTAGAAATGGTGGGGAAGGGGGGAGGAGGAGGAGGGGGCACCTCTCTCTCAGCACTTGGACTTAATTGAAATTTGAAATATGGTATTATGTGCGCGCCGTTCCAGCACAGTTCATAATCGATCCCCAGACCAATCCAAACCGAACCGAACCGAACCAAAAACAGAACTCGTTTGTTGTTTATTGAAATAATTATTCAGCCGAGTGTAATGAGCAACTGGCTCAAGTGCCTCAATGCCTTAATGCGTTAATGGCCTACCTGAAGGTATATACTATACGTAAGTATGAATACTGCTCTCAATTGATTTAAACTAACACATACAATTTGTACTATATTTATTTTCACCACAATATTCATATGTCTGATTGGATTGACAATGAACTGAATTGAATAAAAAGTGCTTTATAAATGTCTGTCTATGGTAAGAATTCCATATGCACATAATTAAATTATGCAATTTCAATAAACTTTCTATGATCTGATCCATTAACGGAAACTAACAGGTAAAAGCCGCATTTAAACTCAACAAGGGGTGAGATAAATAAGTAAAATTGATTAATTGATTCGAGACATTTCTTTGGCTCCAAGTCACGAATCTTACAGTTCAATTAAAGGTTTTTATTCTAGTTCATTAGACTGTTATTTTTTTATTATGACATACATATAATTAGCAAATAGTCTGACGCCCGGAAAAGCAATTAGATTTCCCATTTACTCCCGTTATTTATGCGAACATCTAATCTTTCTTAGAATTGCTAATAAAAAAACACATTTGCGAGTCTGGCAAATGCCAAAAACATTCAAATATCACAATTTGTTGTGCCTTTCTAAATTAATGGCCGCAATTAAAAGAATTGCTCCGAGCAGTCTTACATAAGTTAAACATTTATTATTATTGCTCATTTACTGTTATTAGTATATTAACATTTAAATAAAACTAAACAAATTTCATGGCATAGTTAAAAGTCCAAAGTAATTAGTTTAACTAATTTTACTGCCAGAAATATATATATAAATACAAATATAAATATATAATTTATGTTTAATTAAATTTTGGTGGGAATATCTTAAAGAAATTACGAATATTTTTAGGCAACAAGTTGAATGTTAATTTAATTGTATTTTTATTAATAGTAAAGGCATTTAATGCCGCATTCAAAGTGAATTATGAATGAATTGGCATGTGGGGACATCGCCATAATCCATATATACGTCATTGTCGTGGGCTTCATTATAATACTATTAAATTGTTCTGCCCGTGTTTAACGCCGCACAGTGTGGCAAGAAATACAATAAATTATCAAGATAAATTGTTGCCATATTTTGTATTATAACTTCATTATATGGTTTATTAAATTAAAAATTAGCTTGGATATTCTTGTTCTTAAACTTTGATTATTTAAAAGATTTATTCAAGTTATGGTGGCTCTTGCCCCACAGTCCAGCAAAACAACAGACCATAAAAATTTCACTTGACATTAATTGAATAACTATTCATTTTCTGTTTTGATTTTGACCGAAATCGGAATGCGAATTAGCCAACTTTTTTTAATGTGTGAATACATTAAAAATTCTAATTTGTGTTATTCAAAAGATAACAAATTTGTGATTTTAAAGTTACACAACTTTTAAATTTTGGTTTAGTTTAAAATAGTAAATTCATATTGCAATTTTATTATTATAATTTCTGTTCTATTTCGTATAAAGTGACTATAAAATATTGTCAAAAGAAATGATATAGAGTTTCTAGATAGTAACAAATTCCTAGACTCGATGTTCTTAGGTAATATTTAAAAAAGATTTCTCACAATATTGCAAATTATTTTAAGAAATGCAGTATTCTATTTTGAAATGAGTATTACCTTCTGGTATATTTGAGATTTAGCGACAATGTTGCGCATCATTAGGACTCAAGGTCAACGACAGGGTATCGGATCGGGTTTGACATTTAGGGTTATGGTTAAGCATTCACAGACTGTGATGTCATTAGCGTCAGGTCCTGTGGCGTTGTATTTGTGTCCTTGAGAGTTGCGTAATTATGGCCAGAAATGTGTTTTTTACCGACTACCTGTTAGCCTCTCGTCTTTGCCAGTTTCATGGAATATCCTATCTTTAAAAGTTCTGCAAACTATTGAAGTCCTTGAAATATTGGTCTATTGTGTATGAGCGAATGCAACGAGTTAATAGCTGACACCAAGGTGAACTTGTTGCACTTTTTGCAGAAGCGTGAAGACTTCGAATCGATGAATTAAAAAACTGCTAACTTGGCCAAGCAAGCAGCAGCATTCGCCATTTGCCATTGTGCATTTACCATTTATCATTTACCATTTACCATTTGGTATTTGGCATTTGGCAGACTCACCTCACAGCTTGTCAACGAAAGTGAAGCAGTTAAAAACAGGCAGCAAGACCAGGAACGAGGAGCGAGGAACGAGGAACCGGCGGTAGAAGGAGGTAGGAGATGGGTGACAGGAGATGGGTGAGAGAGCATCGCTTGGCCATAAACTCTTTGAACAAAAGGTGAGCGGCGGTCGTAAAACGCGGCAACATGGTGTGACATTTTCCAGATACTATACCTATGGATATATTATTGTTGTTGTTGTTGCTGCTGTCGCTGTCGGAGTCATCGCATCCATATTTTTGGACGTCGATATTCGTGGGCAAAAGGGGTGTGAGTTGTTGCCTTTGTCGTGCAGTCCAACTGTCCAACTGTCGCATGTGCTCGCCTTGCAGCGACTTTTGTTTGCGATTTTATTGTTACGCCAAAGGATTTCCAAAGCATTTCAAAAGCGAGAATCCTACATTTTATGGCCCTGCTCGGCAATTGGGCAGTTTAACCCTTCAATGAACGAGATGGCGTGAAAAGTGACAGCACTCTAGGCAAAACTGGAAAGATTTCTTCATCGTCTTCGTCGTCATCGTCTTCAGCTTCGTCCATCTGGCGACTTGGCCACTTGGACAGTTGACCAGTTGCTGAGAGTATAAGGAATACATACGAGCACAACATAACACTTTTTTGACACATTTCGTGGTCCTGTATTGTGTGTGTTTTGTCTAATTGTGATTTATGAGCCCAGAACGAAAGAGAAAAACCGGAACCCAATAGCTATGGCGTCGCAACTCTTTGTCGTGTGAAATGTGGCAAAGTTACCATTTAAAATAACAATATCTATAGGTGGGAATATCTTGAATATCATTCTACTTACAGGCTTTATTACGAGCAACAGTCAGAGTCAGAGATGTTATTGCTTTACCTGTATTACAAAATAGACAAATTAATCTTCAATTATTCAAATCGATTCCACTTGATTTCCAGCAATAGATAATGACAACCAAGTCGAGGCAGACATTTAAAATAACAATATCTATAGGTGGGAAAATCTTGAATATCATTCTACTTAAAGGCTTTATTACGAGTAACAGTTAGAGTCAGAGATGTCATTGCTTTACCTGTATTACAAAATGCACTAATTAATCTGTAATTATTCAAATCGATTCCACTTGATTTCCAGCAATAAATAAATGACAACCAAGTTAGGTCAAATTGAATTATCATATTTAATAAAGAAAAACCGAATTGGATTTTTCTAGGGTTATTATTTAGCAATTCCTCAATAGAAACGACAACTAGATACATTGATGCAATAAAAATAAAAATGTACAAATAATTGTTACATCGTAAATTAATTATTATTTATATCTTGTCCAGTTGATATGTATTTGTGAGTTTTAAAACTCTGAAATAATGTTAATAATGTTTATTTGAACTCATGTGAAAAGTTTTTATCTTGTAATGTAATAAAGTAGTATTAGTTAATTTAACAATTCTTAAGAAAATAAAAAGTGGCAATGATATAAACTACTTTATGAACTTAAGCTGTGATCATCTGCTCTTTCTTGCAGTTTAAAATGTGGTGAATGTGCAAAGTGATTTCCACTCCAAATTTAAGTGAAGTGACGAAAAGAAACCACTGCGAAAAATTGCATATATTTTCTTAACTTTCTATCTGAAAAGGTGACCTGCAGTTGCAGAATTAAGATTTAATCTGTTTACGTCAATTGCCCATTTGAGGCAACTTGATGACGGATTCATTTTAATGGCACAAACAAGCAATCATAATACGACCGCATATTTACCTTAACTATGCTCAATCACTCCGACTATGAGACGTTCTAATCTTATTGCACCGCTGACGCTCACGTCGCGGCATGAAAGTGGCCTACTGAATGTGAATGTGGATGTGGATGTGAATGAGAATGAAAACGTGGTTGAAGATGTGCAAGTGGCACGCGAAGTGGCAAGGAAGGCAACGTAGACAGAGGCAGCCTTTGCCACATTTGTGCACAGCCACTGTGCAATTTATTTTGTTATGTTAATCCCCCGCATAATTACGTTAAGAATTGGTGCACCGACTGCCCGGGTGCTCATCGCACTTCTTCTCGCTCACAATCTCCCCCGGCCTCGCTCTGCTCTTGTTGGCACTCGCATTCGCTTTCGAAGAACTCGTAAATATTACTCTGCCGTAGACGTAGCCGTAGTCATATTCGTAGTCGTAGTCGTAGCCGCAGTTCCGCCTCGTAGGCCGGCCAATGCCCGCGACTTGGCCTCAGAGTGGACAGACCGACAGACAGACCGACAGACAGACAGACAGACAGACACGCAATGTCCGACTGTGCGCATAATTGGTGTACGTTCGCTTTTTAAAGTCGACTGCGGCCGGAACGTCTATGCCGGCACTAAAACCCACTCTTAATGGCCACCAGCGATGTGATAAGGCCAACAAGTTTATGGCTCCAGATAGCAAGTGTCAGCTCCAAGTCAAATTGTGTACCTCCCAACGGCCATCGCCAATCGCCAATCGTTTATCGTGAATCGAGAATCGCCAATCTCACCTGTCTGCAGTTCAAAACCATTATCCCGAGTTTCGATAGGATCTAACGACAGCCGCCATTTGGCACTGTCATTAGCGAATCTTAAGTAAAGTTTATAATTTTTTACTCATACAAAGTATTGAATATTCTCTGAAATTTGTTGGCTCCTTTCGCTTTCCAGCAAGTCATGTAGTCGAGAGTCTTTTTGAGTTTCATGAAACTAAGCAATATAAAATAGGTATACTAGAAACAATTTTGATTCAAATTCAAGTAATGGTTTTGACTAAATTTAGATCGCAAATCTTTCTTATCTGTGTTTGTTTTTTGTGTCTTAGTTGGAATATTACAATAATTGAAATGAAAGGAATATTGGAATATGAAAATAAAACATGTGTGAACTTTTACTATGAAGGAAAATTGCTACATTCAGCTCTAATATACTATCCATTACTTTTTAAGTGTATAACCAACAATATTTCAATGATTCTCAATATTTTCATATCAAACGAATATGAAACGAAATCACGTTATTAATGTCAAATTAGATTTTATATATTTTTGGAAACATGTCTGAGGTGAAACCTATTTTCTCTTCTTTATTGGTATTTTCAAGACTGTATCACATTTAAATAGTCTTTGGTTTATCTGTCGCACATTGTATATTAATCCGAATTTAATCTCTTCATAATTTATGTCGACTATGAACCTTGAGAATATCGAGTTGAGAATTGAATTTTCCCCCAACAAACAATTATTCGGTCAATCGATAAATGGAAGATGATGGCGGCCCAAAAACTATATATGGACCTTTAACTTACACTTGACAACAAAAACAAGGCATTAAGTTTAAATGGCAGACCGAAGAGAAGATTTGTCCCTGGGTGACCACACGATGAGTCAATGGCTCGAATCGAGTTTCGGCCTGGTCCTGGCCATTTCTCCTTCCACCGAACTGGTCCCAGATGAAGAGAGAGCCAGAGACAAAAAAGAAAAAAAAATATGAAGAGACAGAAGACAGAAGATACCGAAGCAGAGGAATGCGCGGTGAATGCGGTGAGAGTGCGATGTGCGATGTGCGCACATTGAAAGGGGGATGAAATTTGTTTGGCCAACTCTCGTTTGAATCTATTTATGAACATTCAAAGTGCCAAAGCAGAGCTAAGTAGAGAATGGCCGTCGTACCCAAGTCTTGTTCCTATGTGGTTTCTCTTATCACAGCCATTTGGAATCGCTTCTGCTGCCATTGTTGAAGTCATTGCCGCCATGCCGACGCATTCAAAGTGGTTGATCCGGTTTACGGTTTACGGTTTACGGTCCCCTGGTCGCTGACTTGTTCTCTGTGCCGCTTCGCTCATTGCTCTCCAAACTGCACGTCTGGGTGTCTTTAGGCTCACTCTGTGGCCAGAGCCAGATCCGCAGTCAGAGTGCGAAGGTCGACCAAACACCTGATTCCCACCTGGTCTTCCAGCCGTCGCCCGCTTGAGGATTGCATAACAAATGAAATGAGCTCCATGTGAACCGCTGGACAGTCCAGATTCGAGTCTGTGTCTGACACTGTCTAATTATGAATGCGAGCTCGGTTCAATCGAATTGATAGCATTTAACCGAAATGGACTATACAATTTGTCAGCATGCAAATGAATAGCAATTGGGAATTTCAATTAACTCACTTAATTCGGCAATTAGACTAACAACAACAAACTCAGTTCGTGGGACAACGAGACTCATTTACAATTCATTTATCAGGAGACAGGTTCAATTGTAGTTAAACCAAAGATCATCGCATTAGAGAATATCATATTGATATTTATACAGATTACAGAAACTGATTGAAATTCACTTAAAATAAAAGATGCAAACTTCCAAATTTATTGCAACCTCTGACTTAATGGTTTTGGATCGAACTTCATATAAATTATATTTTAAAGGGACTTTCAATTTTCATTAACTTTGCAGTCTTTAATGTAAAGCAATCAAATTAAAATTAGTATAATATAGTGGATATAATGAATTTTTACACAAGCAAACCTTCATTATAAAGACAAAATTCAGTTCTTGAAAGTTTAAACATTATTATTTTGATTTCCGAAACACTTTCCAAAATAAAACTAAAATGAAAAAAGTTTTATTAATGTACGTGCAACAATTTTTCATATTTTTTCCAGCTTTGGTGCATAATATTATAAGAATACGCAATAAAGCGTTTTTCGAAATTTCAATCGATTGTAGCATAGAAAAGGAAAAAGATTGCAGCTGAGTGAAATCTCAGACGAATAAGAATAATTCTTATGTAATTTTCTCCAGTTATAATCTGAAAATCTGGTAAAAGCGATTTTCAGAGCGCCCCACATCAATGCACATCTCATATAACAGATGTGTCGAACTCAGACCAAGTGAAAGGGATCCCTAACAAGCGCCGGCTTGTGTGCATCTCGACTTGTCTTGCCACAAGCTGCCTGCCTCAAGTTGCCAGTTGCACACAAAATCTTCATTGTTTTTGGGACGCCAGCCGGAGGCCCCTGCACCTCATAGATGTGGCATTCCAGTTTACGAGCCCATCAAATTGCGCCAGAGCAACTATTCAAGTTTGCGTCTAAGCAATTCCGTGTGATTCTCGCAGATTCTCGCAGATTCACCGCGTTCTCGAGTTCGGCTATCCGAGCTGGCGTTTGGCTTTAAATTGTTGCAAATTGTATTTGATTGCAGGGAGCCCGCGACCGGACGTGCTATTTCAGAAGATGCGCGCCGCAACAACTGTCGGGGTTGGGCCATGAAGGCGGAGATGGGAACCGGGAAGGGGGAACCGGGAAACGGGAAGGGTGGCGGGTGGCGGGGAGCGGCAAAAGACACAAATCTTGAACGCAGTCGTGCCGCTGCATATGGGGAATCAGTATATGAGAATGTGAGCATCTGAGCATCTGAGCATCCGTCCATTATATCGTTCGACACTTTAACGAGTTCAAACACAAATTACTCACGAGTGACTCCGCCGGGTCAGTGAAGTGGACCTGCCAATGTGTACGATGTGTTTGTGAATGTTACGCAAAACCATAATTAACAAACATTCGTCGAATCGTTGGCGTTGAATTTTGTTTTACGATCTGTTAGAGAGTGGGCATTGATTTATTTGCCCAAGCGGAATTGCCGAATAGCGGCCCATCTTGGTAGAGATGCCTTCAGGTCGCTGGCAGGCACGTTCATAGATACGACGAGTCAACGAGTCAACGAGTCAACGAGTCATCGAGTCGACAAGTCAACTTGACCATGTTCACCAATATTGGAAAAGTGTTAGAAATTATAGGAAATCCTTTCGACAAGTCACATAACTTCAGCCAGTCGTTAGTCGGACATATTGCTGATATATGTCCGCGTCTAATGAAGTCGTCAGGTCGTTGTCACCAGACATATTCCATTTGTCCAGGTTGAAAACTATCGTTCTACGTGACTTTACTTACGAATTGCACTCAATGAGCCCCCCGATTCTCCGATCCCCCGACCACACTTACAATTGTTCTAAGTCTCACTCATACGTAACTTGTTCACAATTGGTTACCAAATACGCTAAACAGTTCTTAAGCTGTTAATTGTGGAAATAACCGAGAAACCAAAACATCTAACTAATAAACACAACAAACATTGCCGAGAAACTGGCAGAACCTCACAAACAATCATCAACAACTGTCTTTACAAATGAACGCTATAATTTATAAGTCATTATGCCCTTGTAGTATTAGGAAGATATCGTGATTATTAAAGATGTTTTGGGAAAATGTATTGCATTCAAATAAACTTGCAAAACTAGTAGGAAGATAGATCCTGTACAAAATAGATTCACATAAAAACAAACATCCAAATTTTAACGTTGTAACATCAGAGTTTCTTGTTCTTTCTTTACCTTCACATCAAATTTGTTCTTTTGAATAACTTTCGAGTTTCTTATGCGATTGTAATAAAATTGATGGAATAGAACCAGACTACATTATGTGTCGACATCTTTACAGTAACTACTTGTTCATGCTTAAAGAAGTTGCTTTGTATCATTCCTTGAATGTATCATAGATCACAAACTAGATGAGTTCGATAAAGACATTGGTGTAGTCAAAAATTAACAGGTAGTTCCCTCTTTATTATTCTGAGTTAAACACAAAAATATTTTGTGTGGGCTTTTAAATATACTGTTAACTTTTGTGTAGTGTTGTGAGAAATTTAAATGTTCTTCCGAATGACATAAAGCATATAACAATTATAACATATAACAACAACAAGATTAGTCCGGGATTGGTTATCATTAAGTATAGTTTGTAGGGTCTCCTGTTCAGTCTGTTACGCACATATTCTATGCATAACTAAATATACTATCTACACTTATTTAAGTACAGGGTCAGTATATCCCCATCAATGATACGCAATTTACTATTTCAGAAATTTAAATCTATCTAGACTTGCACTTACCCCTAAAAGCGTTACAACTATTTATACTCGGGATAATATTAATAGTAAATTGTAATTAATACGCGTAGATTTCAGGAACTGTGTGTATTGCGGCAGATAGTATAACTGACGACGAGTATAACTAACAATTAACTCATGAGTCGTCCGAGTCACACCTCCTTTACCAACAACAACAACAACAACAACAACATCTAATGAGTAAAATGTGAAATGCAGTCAAAGCGCAAATCTCACCAATGAAATTTGCAGCGACCACTCCCATCTGCTTATAACAGCAACAACAACAGCAACATCAACAGCAGCAACAACTCGGATTGCAGTTTATTGATTGCAGTTTATCGTTGTCTCTTTCCTATCGACACTTATGATTTCGCACAGATGAGAAAGTTGTTAATGCAAGTCGTTTGTCACCCTCTCACTCTTCCCTCCTATGATATTCGGTAATAGCAAGGACGCAATTGCCCTGCTTGACACTGCACTGCTTGCTCGTGTGCAAAGAGCGTAGAGTAAACTAGTTAGCATGCATGCTTCCACAGCTGGCAGCTAGATGGCGCTGCTGTCACCACTGCTGCTAATTGTTGCGGAACGCAGGACGATTCTGACTCAAGCATTTCTCTTTGTTTTTAACCACAAGCGATGAGAAACTGTCGATTTTGTTTGCAAAATGTTATCAGTTGCACTTATGCGGTCCATCTACACCGTCATCCACACAGCGATGCAGGAAACGTGTTAGCTACCATCTCCGTATGAGAATTAGAGGGAGCGGATTCGGGTACGGGTCCAGGTCCACGTCCAGGTCCGGATCTGTGAATTGGAGTGTGCATGCTTGTCCCCCGACACCACTTGGCCATATTTTACCGCTTTTAAGCAGCGCGTAAATACTCACGCTTACTGCAAGAGTCCATTAAACGCTCGTAAAAACTTTACGATTCCCAATATGAGATTCTCTTAATACGATTTTTTATGATATTGAAATCTCCTTTCGCTGCCAGCCAGCAATCCAACCAGCCCATCATCTTGAGCAACCAGCAAACATCTAAACATCTGGGGCCCAACAGCTTTTGACTGAGTTTGCCATGCACTTTGTCCAAATTCGCTTTCCCAGCAGGAGGGGAAAACTGAAAAGCTGCTCCAGGTACAATGTCCACCAGCAAGCACATGGAAATGGAAAGGAAATGGAAAACATAGAAAGAGGGGCGTGTGCGTGTTTTAATGTCTTGTCGAGGCCTATAAAACATGCTCGTCACCGCGATGCGCAAATGATGTTTATGCCAAAACTGAAACTGAAACTGAAACCGAAACTGAAATCCAGCCCCAACCCCAAGCTCAAAGCGAGACCAGTTGGGGTGGCCCTGATATAAAAACTTTAACAATTTTCAGCTTTTCTTTGTGACCTTAAAAGATTGAATGTTCCGCATTCTTTCAAGATACCCAATTACCGATTTATATTTAGTTCAGATATGTTATTTGCCTTCGAAATGAAAATAAAATCATGAAATGGGCTGTAAAATCCATTTAAACTAAATAAACACGATTCTAACAAATTTGTTGATTATTTATACAGTTCTCAGTTGGTGCAATGCCAAGACAAGGTTGAGAGTCTTCGACTACAAAATTCCCTATGCTCGTTCTGAGATACCCAGTAAATATTCACACTCATTCACAGATTACACGATAGACAAACACAAGAGAACTCGTTGCATGCTTTAAACGCTAGGTGGCGTCGATACTTACTTACCCAATCTGTTGCTTTTTTTATCTGATCTTAATACATTTTTTGTATAAATAGTTCGTCAAATTAAGCGTGTTGTATATTACATAAGGCGAGATATAAATAATATACAAGTATCTAGCTTAAACGATAACCGATAAGCGATAACCGAAATACAGACAGAACCGAAACCCAAACTAAACCGATATTCGATATATAAGGGAAAGTGAAAGTCATCCTGAGGTGTAGCATCTACAATCCAGTTTGTTATATCATTCCAAACACCAACCCTGAAACTCAAAAAAATTTATATAAATTTGGCTCATAAATATTAATTATTATATAGTATTAAGTACTAACATATACCTATGCATAACTCTCGATAGCATATTCTTATGTATTCTGTAAGTCAGATTTTAATTACTCCTGATCTATCGATACAAAGTTAATATCGTTAAAACTTAAAAGTATCTTTGACAATATTTCTTTACCTTGATCAGAAATCTTTCTGCAGCAGATTTTAAAAATTTCACAAAGAAGAAAAACCTATTTGAATTATTATTTTGTACAATTCTCCGGTACAATTTTCACACGAGCTAAATCGCAACACAATTGGAAGAACTGGGTTCGAATCCCAACCAGTCAACGTAAAAGTCATAAATAATTAATTAAAAAATAAATTTCGTGGCTTATAGAGACCTACACGGATATATTAATTTTTTAAACAATATTTCAGTGCATAAAATTTAGTGTACCCTATTCTCAACGTAGAAATATTCATATACGATATATTCATAGGACTGGATACTCCATTTAGTATACACAAATTTTGCGATCTTAGGTGAATACTATCAAAATCTATCCAAGTATCCCAAAAATTTATTGAGCACATAAAAATAGAGAAATATGAAGAAAAAAGGAAGCAGAATAAGTAAACTAGAAATATTAAATTTTTATTAAATTATATATTATTTATTTCGTTTTGCATTGTCAAACATCTAATGAATCTCTGTCGTTTCCATTAAAGACAATTCAAAGAATGGCAAAGTTAAATATTTCAATAAACTTAATATTTTTTTCTATTCAACAAATTGAAAGTAAATTAAAATAAATAAATAAATACCCTACATTCATTGTACAGTGAGTAAATGTACAGAAAAATCGTTATATATATATATTAAGTTGTACAAATTGGTGTGAGAATGAGTAAACAAGATTCACTCATATTCAAAAATATGAATATAGCCAAGTAAGTGCAGCATTTTAGAGTGAACGTCTCGTTTATCATTTTGAATGTACACCTACAGGTCTCTAGTTGCTATATGAGACGACCTTCAAGAAATAAAAATAAAATCATAATTTGTAATTTTTGAAAGTCAAAAATTCATTTCTGTTTCGCTAGCTCCGACAAATCGACCAATGTTTCAGAGGATTCATTTTTGCTTACACACAGAAGAAACCATAGTTTAAAAACCAATCGCTGCGGACGTTAATTCGAGCTAGTGAGGAATATTATAACATAAAAATGGGATTCGTCACTATGCGTATAACTGTTGAGCTTTTAAACATAAAAATAATTATATTTTTATTTTAAATTCTATATTTATTCAAATTATCAATACTAACTTTAATTTTGCTGGTCACAAAATAAGACGTTTTGTTAGAAAATGCTTACTTCACTAGATTTTTATTATAAAACAAAAATATTTTATCAGATTCAGGTTTATACTATATGTACATTATGTATGTATTTTATCGAGACAAACCAAACTTAAATTCTAAGTTAATTTGTAATAGAAATAAAATTTTTGTACATACAGAAATAAAAATATTAATTTATGAACAGATGTACCGAAAGCGTACCGGTTCAAACGATTCGGTTTTCGGTTCAAACAATATAATTTTATTCGCTTGCATCCTCGATTCCGATTCTGGTACTAAAGTAAGACGGTTAATTTCGGAGAACGATTTCTGTACGGGTCCCGGTATTATTTACCGAATATTAATAATAGTTGTCTTGTGTAGGTTTAGAATAATACAGATTTTAAAATAAAAATATATACAGTTCCCTTAGTTGATATAGTTGTTATTGTCAATTTATGATACCCCTACAACTTTGAGTCTGTTATATATAAAAGAAGAAAGAAAGAATCCAGAAAATATCGAGTCTAAAACATCGATGCTCTTTATACATGAAAAGAAAATCAATAGTCTTTAGGAAATTATAGTTTAAATATTTCGATCTGTGGTTAAAATCACCTGATCGGATTCAAAACAAGCGCGATTTCCAGTTATGCCAAAGAAAGATACATAAAAATAACACAACAATGAGAAAATATGTATTTAAAAACTGAATTTTGTCTGAGTATGTTTGGTCTATAAATAGAAGCATTTATTTTTAGATTAATAGTGGGCTGAAAATGTAAGGTTTTTTATCTTATTAATAAGAACTTGGTCTCTTATGCTATCCTTGTTTAGATTAAAATCAAAATTTCATTACATTTGACAGTCAGTGTAGATATTACTTGTAATATACCCACTGTTAGTCATATTTAATGGGTATTTAGTAAATAATACCGGGAAAGTATGTTGAAATATTGAACTTAAGAGTAGAAATAGGAACCAAAACAATATGTATGTATTTCAATCTTTATTTTTCATTCTATTTGCAGATGAATATGAAGAATCATTGGGAATTGAATTTGAAATTCGTCTATGTGGTAAGTGGGTATGTTAAGTACTCGACATGCTCTCGAGTTTTACGACTGTTCTCTTACGCATTTAATTAGATTTGTGATTTATAATTTTCATTTGCTTAATTCACAAAACGGTACATCATTAGTGCAATTAAAATGCAATAAACATGGTCGAGACGAGTTGGGAGACAAGAAATGATATTGTACATGACGCACAGACCGACAGAGTCTCGTATAAATTTTATTAAGTCGTTTTGAGGAATGCGCTGAATCGAGTCGAGTCGAGTCTGAGTCGGGTCGAGTGCTGTAGCATCAGTGCTCTGCACCACGAGATCGCTGACACACAAACCCACATTTCAGTCCAGGGGCTGCTTTCATGTCCACCACACAGCAAAGAGAATGGGAATGGGATGTGGTGGGAAAGGAGGGGAGGGGAGAAGAGGGAAATGGCACCCATAAAACACAGCCATGTGCGACAACGTCGAAGGATTAAAAAATGATTGCGTGACAAGGCATTTTATAATCGTCAAGCGAATCACTTAAAAACACATTCATCCTCTCAGCTGACTCAAATGTCGATGCCAGAGTCGATGCCGGACACGGTCCCGGACCCGGAGTCGAAGTCGGAGTGTGATCCGGATTGGGCTTAGGCGAACCGCAAGGGCCAAACAAGCCATAAACTGGCGCAATAAAAGTGTATCAAATTAGGGAATGAATTTCATGTGCAACATCAGAAGCGTCTATTTCATGATTTTTTTACAACTGTGCCACTGACACGAGTGTTTTTAAGACTGCTGCTGAGTCAAAGTTCTAATATTTTCAATTTCACTCACTTCGGTCGATTGTTAGTGCTGCCCATCGACGAGAATGAGCTCGAGTCACAGTTGAAATTTACACTCACATCTTGTTGTTTTCACTCAACTCAACTCAACTCGAGCCGAAATACGAGTACTTCATGTTTTTATTTATGACTTCTTACACAGTTTACTATCGCGTATAACGATTGAACTCTTACTCAATTTTGAGTTATGTGCTTGAAAGTAATATGTGCAAGATTTTGCCAATACAATAAAGAAGCAGGTATGCGGGATTGTGCTTATTTATTTGGTATATATTTATTGCCATCTTTGAGCAATAGGCTTTATTAATTTACTATTAAGCAAGTATATTAACAAATTTAAATTAATTTCGAAAATGAAGTTGTGCACTTCTGTCAGGAACAACATATGATTGCCTAAATATATTTAGTGAACGTTCTAATGTTCAAAAATCTAAAACGTTTTTAAATTTGTATTTTGGAATAATTAAATGGAAATATATATTTGAATATAGTGTAACTTATGTAAAGACTACTGAAATAATTGTGCTAATTTGTACGATAAACTGACCAATGAAGTCGTTGGAATCTCCCAGTAATGAAGTTCTGATCACAAGTGTAACAATCTGTTTTCAATAAGTATTATTAATACTATCAGATGTATTGTATATGTACTTGTACTCCTTCTGATATCAACATTATTTGATTGCATGTTCTCCCTCTCTCTTTCTGATTATTTGATTTTAGATGCAACCTGTCGCTGTCGACCTGGAGCTTTATTTACGATTTATTCCGCGATATCCAGCACACACACACACACACACATACACACGTTCGCTCACACCGTTCCAGTTCCAGTTCCAGCTGATGCCTCCGGATAGTGTTTTATTATGATTTTGTTCAGTTTTATTATTATTTGCTCATATCTCCCTCTTTCTTTCTCGCTCTCACCCAGTTTCAATTTTATTAGTTTATTACGGTTATTATCTTTTAATGACGCTCGCGAGCGCCGCTGTTGTTGTTGTATTGTTGTTGTTATATCACACTCGAGTAGTTGCTGTTGTTGTCATTGTTCTGAATGTTAGTGTTGTTGTTGTTGTTGTTGTTGTTGCTCGCATGCCCAGTTGTTCAGCAACAACAATAACGTGTGAAGTTGTTTTATTATTTGTTTTGATTATCAAAATGGCCGGTTTGCATTTTCCGGTCGTTGGTTGCCCCGCCCCCGCCCCCGCCCCTCGCCACCACCCACATCCAATTGTTGCCTGCAGGTGCCGTAAATCACAGCACGCCGGGAGTGCTCTACACCGTAAAGTGGCACTCACTCGCAGTATTCACAGTATTCACGGCACTCACTCACATTCACAGCGCACTCACTTGCCGCTCGTAGGAGCCATAAACGCAAACCAAAGTGTGGCAAAATGTTTAATTCGGAATTTATGAGCAATTAATTTTAAATACTTGCCAACGGCACCCCCCCCCCCCCCCCTCAATCCAACCCCCAACGCACCCCCTCTCCTCCCCATTCACTTGACGATTCGTCGTAAAAAGGTGACTTGGCAGCGCGTTAAATTAATAGCTCATCGCTACATGATTGACCAATTATTCAATATATCAACGACAATAACAACACCAGCAACAACATCAACAAAGACAACAACAATCTCATTATTATGTAATTTGTTTATAATATATTGAATTGGCCAATTGAGTTATGTCTGTGATTTATCAAGTAGACAATAATATGTTCATTGATATTGTTTTAAATTTGTTACCAATTTACAAGATTCAAATGAAATATTTATATTGCAGCATAGTGTGTTTAAGTTTTCAAACATTAATATTTATATTAAAATTACTTAAAATGTAATTTATAAACAAGTATAACATTAAACCTTTCAAATAAAATGTGCAACTATACATATAATGTTCTCTTATTTATTTTATTCTTATCATGAATTTGTTTAAAAATATTGTACACATGTCAATAAACTATGGAAATAAAATGAATTGTACTTTAAAATACGATTTTTTTATTATTTTTTTTTTTGGCGTAGATTTTCATTTATATTCTTTAATTTGAAGAACAGATTGTTTTACAGGTTTCATTCCAACGTTCAAGGAAAGGTTTCCTAGTGAGTGATTCTCGGTAAGACTCTGAATGATTCAATTACCATAAAAAACAAATTATTGAATTCTAAGCTATCTATTCTCTTTCTCTTCTAAAAGTGATATATGTAAGTATATAAGATCTCAGCAGATAGCATAGAAAATATAGAATAGAATAGTCTCGAGACGTTTCTGTAAAATTTGGTAAATTTATCAATTTAAAGTCAGCAAATCTGCTTATACTTGAGTAGGCGAACCATTTGTCTTGACTTATGAGTATAGTTTCGTTGTGGAAAGTATCATTGGGTGAAGATTAGGCATTGTCTTCCCCTCTCGGAACACATAGCAAGTGGACAAGTTAAGCGATTGCGAATTCGTTACATTTTCGCATAAATTCTATGCAAACAAAAAGTTCTCATCGAAAAATGTCTTCTTGTTGTCCAATCGTAAATTTCAAATTTTTCATAAAAATGTCATAACAGCAATTCCAGCGACAACGGCAGAATACAGAAGAACAACGACAACAACAACGGCAACAACAGAGAACAACATCAAAATGAACTGACTTTGACTGTGTCGGCGTTTTTCATCTCTCGAATTTATGGATTTTTCGTAATTTCGCTTAAGGGTAAGAACAACACACTCAATACGTTTGAGGGTAAGTCCAAAAGAGACAGAGAGAGAGAGAGAGAGAGAAAGAGAGCGAGTGAGAGACACAGCTAGAGTGGTGTGGGAGTGAAAGAGCTGTGAGGCTTGCGAATTTTTTATGCGAACAATAAAAGACAGCTATAAAAATTTGTAGTGTCTAAATTTTGCACTAATTTACATTAGAAAATAAAGACAAAAAACAGTGAGTGTGCAGACAATAATGGGACTCAAATCATCCAAAATTAGGAATATCAAATGCCCCATAAAGTCTGGCATCCAACAAGCGGCATGTTGTTCACACTTTTTGGCGCGCTTTTGTCGCATGTGACAGTTTTGAGGCTCACCGCTCACCGCGCACCGCGCACAAGAAATACTTAGGTATGTACTTTGTATAAACATGAATAATACAAAATAATTTAAGCAACAATAACATTTTGCCAAACAAAGCATAAAACACTTAAAAAGGCGTTTCGTTCGCTCGCTCGCTCGTTCAGCTCGTTCGCTCACTCGGTCTCCCACTACGAGTTAAGTTAAGACACTTGCACTCAAAACGATAGTTTCGCTCATCATCTCTCGTTGTAGTTGTTGTAGCAATTGCTGTAGCTGTAGCTGTAACTGTAGCTTGGTTTGTATGTGTTGGTTTGTGTGGGCGCTTGGCGCATACGCATTCGCATTCTCACGTTATAAACATCAAAATTAAGCATCCATTGGGCGCGCACTAAAAAACCAGAAATCGTATAAGAAAATGCCACACAAAAACCACTCAAAAGCAAACACTCAAAACTCGCTCTTGCTCTCAGTTACGCTCAGTTTGCTGCTATCTTCTCTGACTCGAAATGAACGGCCATCATGCCTTACACACGCACACACTCACACACTCACACAAATAAGCAAGCAAGAGCAACTGCTGCTTGTGCTGCTGCTGCTGTTAACGTTTTATTGCGATCCAGCGAGTGCGAGCGAGACAAATAGCTGTGAGCTCCATGTTTCTTATTGCCAGCGCTGCGCTGCCAGCGTCGACGGAGACATGAGAGTATTGACTGCATATTTGCGTGTGAACTCGCTTCTACAAGTTTCTGTGTATGTGTGCCGCGTATGAGTTTGAGTGTGTATATGTATCTATGTATGTATGCGTGTGAGAGACTAAGCGCAGCGCTTGAAATGAATTGCTGACTGGGCGACGGCGACACTGTCTCTGCGTGGCCAAAGCTGCGGCCTCAGCCTCGCATGGCTTTTGTATTGCGCCATAAACGTTTCGCTGCTCGTAACGCCACAACGGCCGACGCGGACACAACGCCATCACGCCAGCAGCAAAAGACCCGCACCCACTCGCAGCCCGGCATCGACATCGAGACGGAGACAGCGATCCAAAACACACAGTACGCGCGCAGTGGCAGAGCCCCAGACTCAGACCCAGCCAGACGTGCATACATACATACATACACACATACAAACATATGTACATTGACAGACCGGGACAGGCGAACTGGAAACCCAAACTCTCCACAACCGTCGCAGTCGCCAACTGCTGCGCTGCTCGCGCCGCTGCCAACGTCGACAGCAAAAATTACCAATTACACGAAATTTTTATACTCTTTTAAAAATTTCGTTTTATTATAATATTTATTATCGTGGCGCGCAGTAGTGTCTGCGGAACAGCGCTCGCTCAGTTCATTTCAGTTCAGTTCAGCTCGACTTGACTTGACTCTGCCGATCTCCGATTTGATTCGATTCGATTCGATTCGATCCGATTCGTTACGATTCCGCCTCGCATTCGCATTCGCACTCAAATTCGAATTCGCGCTCGCATTCGCTCTGTTTATTATTTTGTTGCATTCTTATTGTCGTTTAACTGTTGCCGCTTATTACGGGCTTTATAGTGCGGTTTATAGTGGCACGAAGCGCTCATAAAATTCGCCGTCAGCGGCAGTCACAAAAATAATCATAAGTATATTTACACACATAAAATCACATACACACACACACACACACAGCGAGAGAAAGAGACAGACACAATCAAAATAGCAATCAATCATGCAAAACTTCACACTAAAACTCCAGTGAAAACCGTAAAAACACTAAAAACAGTTATCGCAGATCGTTAAACTGTGCGTGAACCGACAAAAACATACAACAAGATAAACAATTACAAAACTATCGCAACAAATGAGTGCATATACCATAAAAGTAAATAAAGCAGAAGAGCAATAAAAATTAAAAAGTCATTAAATTAACGCACAATTCGATAGTTCTCAGTTCACCTGTGAGTTTGTCAAATACTGTGGCTTTATGGCATTTAAAACAACGTAATTAAAACCAATTTCCCGTCCAACGAAAAACAAACAACAAACTTACCACACGCACTCAAAGGGTCATAAAAATTAAAAAAAGAAAGAAAATAGACGGGACTTTCAAATAGAACGCCCACGCTTCTTGAACTGTGAATCATAGCCAAGGAAATCCAAGGCCATAAAAATACATACCGCTCCAGTTGACCCGACACCCGAGTCCCGAGTTCCGAGTTCCGAGCTCCGAGTCCCGAATCCCGTCGACGAACCCCCGTGGCAAGTGGCAAGTGCCAAGTACCGTCGCAGCTATTAAAAATCGCGCGCCTATAAATCAAGCGACGGCAGACCGACCGCGCCTTGTGCATTTTCCGTGTAATTGATGGGCACAGTTTAATTACTTTAACAACAAATAAACGTCGCAAGCATCAGTCACACACACATACGACACACGACACACACACGGCACAACAACAGCTGCAAGTGCAACTGAGTACATATGCAAAATTTAACAAATTTCGTTGTGAATTCGAATTGCAACATTGCAACACTTTCAACCGAAACGCGTTGCACAAATTGTTCGCCAAACGCTCAACAACAAATGCAATTTCCATGTCAGCGATAATATACGAAACTTAAAAATCAACTCGATTTTATCAGGCTAAACCAAAGGTAAAAACTGAAAACGATTTTCAAATAAAAATCAACAATACTTCTAATTCCTCATTCGAAATGCACAACATTGTGATACAAGGCAAATTTCATTCCCACCTCTCCCCTCTCTCTCTCTCTCTGTTCCTGTCATAATCTCCAACTTCAAATACAATCACAAATTAAAATAAATATTACTAACAACTATTGCAAAGTCTAACTAAACCATTTCTGCCCCGCCCATCTCTCGTAGTATCTACTAACCTTTTGGCATTGTGCAGAACATTTTCGAAGCGTTCAGAATTCAACGATTGTGAGAAAAACAATTCCCCGGACTTGTTTTTATCTTCTTTATTCCGCAAATAAGATTTATATCACATTTGACTATATCCATTTTGATAATATGTTTTTTATGTGTCTCACAAAATATTCTTAAATATTTGCCAAGATATTCCACAGAGCTTTAGCTCTGTCAAGTCGTCTGTTTTTTTTTTTTTAATTGTTTTTCTTTGATTAATTTGAATATAATTTATTTAGAAAGAAATTTCAATTGGATTAAACATAAGTTGACAGAGATATTTGATTTATATGGACATATAGCAATAGTTAATAGTTAACGAGATAGGAATCCCAAGAATCCCAAATGATACTTCCAGATATTCCAATAAGTTCTTAATTCAATACCCTCTGAAAATTAATTCAACTGAAATCTTTCACTGTCATACAAATTTTATTCAAAATTAGTCAGACTTATGACTCAGATTCTTGTCGACCTGTGACGACCTGCTGATAACTCTGAATGCCCCTCCCAAAAGGTGTTTTGAGTCAGCTGTCGGTCTGACAATCCCGACTGTCCTGCTAGGTAGAAGAAACTGTAAACTGGAAGTTTGAGGGAAAGAGAAAGCAATGTGTTAAGAAAGATTGTTATATTGTCACCGTAACCGTAACCGTAACCATACCCGTCCGCTTGTCTCGCTCTAACCAACTATTTATTGCGATGCAGACAACATGGCTATCCTGCTCCACAGTGGATCACATTGAAATTACCAAATATTTATAAATTTGTATAGAAAAGAATGTAGAATATTGCTGCCAAGGGAACTTTGAACTGAATTCGAACCAAATTTGTTAAAGGGCAAACACACACATTGAAACGAACAAGTTTTATTTAACAATTCAGATAAAGAAGCTGCGACATCAAATTCGAAATTCACATCGACATCGACATCGACATCGATTGAGTATCATCTACATGCATTAAAAAATACATACCTACTTTACCTATACATATAAGAATAACAAGAAAATAACAGACTCCGACGCAATTGGGAAATTCGGCAATTCTCGGCCAGAGAAAAATATGTGCAATGTCAAAATTTGTTTTCGATAGTATGCTGCCAAAGTACCCACAGTTTCAGCCATTTATCAGTTCGCACTTAACCACAACCTCCCCAAATTCGTCATCAGCAGCAGTTGCCGCCGCATTTGCCGCCGCCGCCGCCTCCGCCTCCGCTTCCGTGTCAGCATCGAACGCCACCTCCTCGCCGGTGATCCATCCGGGGAACAGCGCCAATAGCAGCGGTCACCTGCAGTCATCCCCGTTATCGCCCAGTAGCAGTGCATTGCAGCTTGGAAGTCAACTGAATCAACAACATTTGAGTCAATCCTCCAATTCGCCGGTTTCCTCCTCATCCCCTTCGTCGTCCACGCAACAGCAGCAGCAGCACCTGCAGCAGCAACAGCAGCAGCAGCAACAACAGTCACAGTACTCATCCCTATCGGCAGCACTTCATCTACAGCAGCAGCAGCACATCAACAAATTAGCCGCCGCTGCAGCTGCAGTCAGCTCCCAGGGATCTGTATCCGGCCTTGGTGGTCACCAATCGTTGGGCCACGCCCACCAACAGTTGCTGCTAACGCCTCCCTCGGCGAACAACTCACAGACCGGTGACAGCAGCTCTTCGCCTTCGCCAGCGGCCAGCTCCTCGTTTGCCATACCCACCAGCAAGATGTATCCTTATGTGTCAAATCATCCCAGCAGCCATGGTGGCCTCTCCGGCATGCCAGGCTTTTCTGGCCTCGAAGACAAATCCTGCAGGTGAGTGCCAATCATTAAACATTTAGAATCTGTTAGCTTCAACTCCAAGTCAATCAATACTTCACATTGGTCTTTAGCATAAAAGAATGTTTTTCAAAAATTATGTTCCGCTGTAGTCGTTTTCCTATGATACCGTCTGATCAATTCCAATCTCATAACAATGTTCATTCGTTATTGTACACGCATATCAGACTCATAAGGTCATTCGGCGATTCTTAATATATCGGATATTCATAAATATTATCAAATACTCCCACAAGACTTATGATATTATGCTAAAATTTTGACTTAACTATGTAATATCACATCCTGTCAAACGACAATATTTAATATTTCGGATCCTTTTTCTGATATTATTAAAGTCCGAGCGATTCGGTTGAGCGTTATTTAGTTGATCTGATCAATACATATTATGACTTCTATTAAAAATATATTCTCCCGTCCGTTTAGTGCTTAGCGTATATTTTATTTACCTTTAGCTTTATATAATTCCTATCCAACATTTTATTCTTTTCTGATATCAACTATATATCGTTAGATACATGTTATTAAACGGTGCCTTGCTCTGATATCAATGGGAATATATTACCATTCGGTAAATATATAACCACACTGCTACCTGATATTATTTACAACTGTTCCTCTTCTTATATCTTTATGATATGATAGATCTTCAGTTTCTAGACACTCCCATTTAATATTATTGTTGCAATAATTACGTAGAGTTCCTCAAGAAAAGATGTGAGTTCCGTAACTGAAACCGACAATGGTCATTGGTCAACCGCAAATCCCTTCGTAATGTGCTCTAATTATTGAGTGGCCATTCATTGAGTGGGCCATTAAAAGTCCGTCTCGGTCCGGTCCGGTCCGGTCCGGTCCGGTGCTTTCACAGGTCCAAATTAGGGCAACGCTGCGGTGGTGCCAGCTGGCAATTTGTCCACGAGGGCCACAAGATTCGCACGCACGTTGACCTTCCGTTGTGGCCGTATGCAAATGGGCCGGACAACGCTGCGGGCGTAACGTGTACGGAATTAGTGCGCAATTAGAGGCGACCACAGCAAGAAACAATGTCTTGGCCAGGCCAAGACGCAAGATATGCCGCTGTGTGTGGCTCATTAGCATCTCTCGCTCTCTTGTCCGATGGTGACTTTAAAGGCGGAACACACAAACACACACACACGCACAAGCACACGCTCTGAAATATGCTAATCGACTATCTTTTCCTCTCTTCTCTGTCTCTTTCTCTTTTTCAGCAGGTACACAGATACAGTGATGAACAGTTATCAGTCGATGAGCGTACCTGCCTCGGCATCCGCCAGTTTTGCACAGTTCTATCAACATGCAGCGGCTGCCTCGGCGGTTTCAGCGGCCAGCGCAGGAGCCATCGGAGTGGACTCCCTTGGCAATGCCTGCACACAGCCCTCATCCGGCGTGGTGCCTGGAGCCGGTGGTGCTGGCCAGGGTATTGCGGATCTGCCGCGTTATCCATGGATGACGCTCACAGGTGAGACATGGTCTAATGTAAAAGAGCCAAACGGAAAGAGTCCATCGATCTTAGAGACAGAGAGAGTTCAACTTGTACGCTTAACATAAAAAGTGCTATTAAATGCTGCATAAATCAACGCCACACAGCGGGAGCGATAACTGAGAGGCGAGGAGGAAGTGGGGGGAAGGGGGGGGAAGAGGGGCAGCCATTTAATTTATACCTTTATGGCCATTCGGGCGTATAAACAATAGATAAACGCGCTCGTTCTGAGCCAATTCAAAATTCATAATGAACACTTTGTGGGGCATTTCCAAGTCGTTCGATTCGCATAAGTCTTCCGCCAAATACAAGCTACAAAGTTGTATCTTTGCCGGCGACAGGCAGGCGGAGAGACGAACACGGCGACGGAGACGAAGACGGAGATACAGACGGAATAGATGAACATACCGCTAAAAAAGTGGCAACAGTAAATAAAAACGAAAATAGTTGAAAAATGTTTCTTTTTTTGTTTGGTTTCGTTTTGTTGAAGCGGCGCGTCGATTTGTAATTTAAATAGCTTCAAGGTTGCCAGAAATACACACACACACACACACACACACACACATCTACATAGATGTGCCCCCGCGCATACAAAAAACTGACAATCACTCAGCGTCAGATACTCGCGCAAAAGATACAGATACATTTTTGTTTTTATTTTTTGCTCTTTGCTGCCATACAATTTTGTTGGTTGGTTGGCTGCTTTTTGAGCTGTTATTTTGTCGCTGGTGGTTGAGTGGTTGGTGGCCCAGCTGATCTCTTTTTATGCGTTAAACGTAGTACAATAGAAGCGAGTACTCGTATTCGTACTCGTATTCACCCACAATTTATGTGGGTCAGTTTAATTTACGCGAACCTCGTTCTGCCAACCCAAAGCACATTTTTGACCAGCTGATTTATTTTTTTATTTATTTATCGGTCTGCATATCCATTTGTGCACGACTTTCTATATAATATATAATATTTACACACATTCCATTCAGTTGTTCCATTCCGTCGTCCACGGGGTTGAATGCCTTATGAATAATGGCACTCAAAATATGAATAGATTGCCAATTAAACTGAGTGATGAACTCTCGGACGCCACTCGACATGTTCCTAGACTAGAGGAATTTTGAAGCATTCGCTTTCAAGGGAGATTCATAAATAAGATGCTTTTATGCCTTAGTATTTTAATATCATAGATGCATGTTACCTTAGTCACCTCTAAAAAGATTCTCCATAGAAATCAGAACTGCAGACAATCTATATTTGTAAATTATATAAATGGATGTGTTATCTATAAAGTTATTTAAAAGAATGTGTTAAAGACCCACCAATTATTTAATTCTGTTATACTAACCATATTTAATGGAAACTTGTAGAAAGGTAGTCAAAAGTATGTTATCTAAATTACATACATAAAAGTATCATTATCTTAGTTACTTTCATGGAAATCAGAGTTGCAGTTAAACAAGTTTGTATTCTAGATAAACCAATTTTACATAAAACTTGTATAGAGGATACTCAAAGTGTAATATAATAGTTGGGATATGATATAAATAGAGATATACACAAATTTCATATCACAGATATCTTGGAAACTCCAATGAGAATATGAAATTCGCTTATAAGATATGCAAAATATATAATAAATTCACTGCATATATAGATTGACAAGATATCTAGAGAATAACTCAAGCCACAAAGAGGAACAATAATTTTCTTCTAATCTTATCAAATATTATAATAATGTTCGATTTGATAGCTGCTTAAGTTTTAGTAGTTATTCAAACAAAGTTAATTGAATATTCGCAAGAAACCGGGTGCCAGAAGACAAACGGTATTCCGGACAATGAAGTATTTTGCATATCTCTCGCTCACAGCACAAGAGAACGATAAAATTGTCAACAAGATCATAGACGACGACAACAACGACGACAACGACGACGACGACAACGACGACTGACTGCGATGAAAGTAAATATGAGCATGACGCCATTATGGCAGCCAAGTGCGCGACACGTCGCCGCAGCACCCATCCTCCCCTCCCCCTCCCCCATCCTTACCCAATTTGCACACAGAAATTTACTCATTCACACACATACACAACAATGCAGTTGCCAAATGGTGGAGAGTCGGTTGTGGCCATGTTGTTTGAGCCAGAATCGACGTCAAGACATGTTGCCATCCTTTCCCCAATACCGACTCTATCACCTCCCCAGCCCCCTTCCCCTCCCCCCTCCCCCTTTCCCACTGACTGCACTCACTGAGCTTTCGCTCTTGGTCTTGGACAACTGCTGGCAGCAACAGAAACAGAAACAGACCCAAAGACAGAGACAGAGACAGAGAGAGACAGACCCGGACACGGCAACGCTTTACAGCTGAATGCTTGCCAAATGCAATTTAACTAATGAATTTTAATATTTTACGCCAAGGCGTCTGAATGAATTTTCATTTTCACATCGTTGCACCAACATTGTGGCAACAACAACAACAACAACTACTTAAGCAGCAGCAGCAGCAGCAAATGTTGCAGTGTAGTTGGATACAACCGGAGATGGGGAAGTGGGCAGTCAGTTCTCAGCTCAGTGTCTGATTATGCTGATAAGAAAGCAAAGAGGTTAACTTTTCTTAATTATCTGGAAAAGCGAGGCAAATTGTGCAGACTAAGAAATGCAGCGGGAAAATTGGAATTGCAATTTTGCAACTGCTGCACGTGCAGGAAGAGTGAGAGAGCGAGAGAGAGAGGGAAGAGCAAGGACTGCTCAAGTTGAGAAATCATCAATGCGACATAGCGTACCAAATATATACTATCTACTCATTTGCTTTAACCCCAAGCGGAATCATCGCAAGTCGCGACTCTTTCCAGTCCATTTTTACATACTATATTAGAGATTCTGTTCGTCTGTCTATCTGTCCGTCCGTCCGTCTGCCAGTCCGTTCGTCTCTGCCATAAAATGGCAACAGCGACAGAGGCAAACTGCACACAAATTTGTGTATTTTAATTAAAAACGCGCCGGGGCTTGAAGCCAAAGTCGAGCAGCTACATCTGCTTATTAATTAGGCGTCTCATTGTTGTTGTCGTGGTCGTGGTCGTGGTCCACTTTGGCCGGAGACTGTGCTCCAACTGTGGACTGTGGGCTCTCTGGTCATTGGCCACTTTGCTGGTGGTCTGGGCCTTGGAATGGGAAGTGGGAATGGGAATTGCAATTGGAATGGGAAATGGAACTTCAACGGCTTTGCCTTCTTTTTTGAATGCATGGCGCTGACAACTTAGTTGAAAACGACTTGATTGAGTGGTTTGCACTGCAACAGACGACAAAGAAACTGAAACACTGACAGACACAAAGATAGACAGAAAGCGAGACAGAGAGTAGAAGAGAGAGAGAGAGGGAGATGAAGTGCATGCTGAGGGTTATGCAAGAAGCGTCTTTAAAGTCAACATAAAAAAGTGACAATTAGCGAGGTCGTCGAGGAATGCGAAAAAGGGAAAGGAAACTCTCTAAGTATGTCGCCCATATGCTGAAATGCTCAAGGCTAAACGTATCATTTACCATTTATACCCGTCATGTTTAACTCTAACTCCTTAACGACATGCACATTAAAAAAAAACTGAATAACTAACTATGTTCTTTTCTTCCCATTTCGTTTTTTAGATTGGATGGGAAGTCCCTTTGAGCGTGTCGTTTGCGGAGATTTCAATGGTAAGTACCGTCCAGAACCCTTGAAGTTAATAACTCGAATGGCATTGGCCAAATAACCCATTTGGCAAATATGAATTATGAAATATGCGTCTTTGATATTTTTTTTACATTGAAATGTCCTTGAACGGGATTTACCTGCTGCGTTTCGACTTGTGACTCTCGACGTTACTTCGACTTTCGACGTCGACGTCGACTTTCGCCAGCAGCTGAACCCTTCTCGATGCAGTCGACGCATTCGTCACATGGTCCGCATGATTCACTCCTGCTGACTTGTCGACCTGTCATAAATCCTGCAAACAATTCTTTCTTTCTCCTTTACCGAGGCTTAGAAACGATTCTGACCCGTTGCGATGCCTTTCCGGCTGGCATCTTACCAATGACAATGGAAAACATCCGACAATTGTCACTCCATCCGAATTCGAAGTCGCATCGTGGCACTGTGAAAGTTAGTTGGCAGCAAATCAAAATCAAACTGAACTAATATCGAATTCACTTCTCGAGTCCATATGGCATGCGAGTCAAGTGTCGGGCAAGATCGTAAATCACTTTGATAGACTACACGGCGCTCTCGGCGTATTCAAATTGAATGCAAACATCCCCCTGTGTCTGCCCCCTATCTGTCTGTGTCTGTGTCTGTCTCTGTGTCTCTGTGTGTGTTGGCCATAAAAAGCGATGGCCGAAACTAAATAAAGCACGTAGTCAAAAGCTTTACTCGAGGCGCCAAAATGTTAACCATAATCGAGGGTTGAATGGGGAGTCGAGACGAGCTCAGTTCTATTCGATTGATCACTACGATTGTCATCGGTGATCAGTCGTCGTCCATCGCAGATCGCAGATCGCAGATTGTGTATCGTGTATCGTTCTCGCTTTGTTATTGTTTCAAGTATTTGTTGTTGTTGTTGGTGTGGTGTGTTGTGTTGTGTTGTGATCGTCGTTAAATGGCTTTTACGAGCGTTTTATGATCTATTTACGATTTTACGGATGGTCTTGTGCCTCGCATAACGATGGTCTACCGTAACGATCAACTCAACTCAACTCCAGTCAACTCAACTCAACGCCGATCACCGCAACGATCGTCAGTTTTATAGGCCCGATAATGGCGTGTTGCTTATGCTCCGTCGATTGTTTCCAAGCGAATCTTTGACCCAATGGCCACTATGTCATGCAATTCCCCCTTAATTACTTAGTTCAACGATTCATTGTCCATAAAAACGTAAGTAACTTAAGACCGTAAGAGCGTAAGAGCGTAGAACCAACCCGAAAACCATCAACAAACACGGGTAGCACCAGCTCCTCCAGTTCACGATCACACACAATGGGAGTCATTAAAAGATTAACGACTGCGTTCGCAATTCGATTCGGTTAATGGGCAACACGTAACAATTTTGTTGGCGCGATTGCTTCAATTAGTTGAAATTAGTTTAACACAGCACTTAAAGCAAGTATCGAATAGTTATCTTTCTATTAAGATACTAGGTTAAACTGTTTAAGCTTTGATGTATAATTTTGATTTTACAGAAAGACATATAAATTTGATAAATTCATATATTTAATACACATATGATTCGTAGAAAAACGAACGGCAACTATTTAGATTCTCTTTTAAATTTGATTTGCTCTACTCTAGAGCTCTTCATAGTTGTTCAACAAATAATGAAATAAATTACTCCAAAAAAAATTAGATATCACAATCAACATTATATGGTATTTGAAGGTTTCTTAATTAATGCTTTAGGTGAAGAACTTACTTGTAAACTTTTAAAGACAACATAAAATTGATTTTATTTGAGGTTTTCTTCATTTGTTAATCTGTTATAACCATAAATAATAAAAATATTTAACTACTTCTGCGTGATCTATGTCTTTGTATTTATAGTCCACTTTTATTTATACAAATTTATACGATTTATTGTCTAACTTGTAATCAGAACATACATTTGCTTGCTACGCAGTGTTGGACACATTTTAGTTGATTTTGAACCACTGTAAAGCCATCATAAATGCTGTTGCTGTTGTTTTTGTGTACTGTGAACGTCAACAGTTTCTCCCAGCGGTGCCATTAATTGGAATTAAATGCGCCTTGGACACATTCGACTTATGGCTTCACAGACGCCCACATTGCGTATACGCAACGTGAAGCCTGGCTCCACACTCGGCACACTCAGCAGCTGCAGACAGTCGTCAGTTCTCAGTCCTCAGTCCTGATTACTGCCCTGGGCTGTGAATGTCGTCTCTCGACTGTGGCATGTAATTACCAGCCGTTTAATTGGTACTGCAAAAACAAATCTGGCCAGTTTCAGTTGCCTCTGCACTTGAATTGGAAGCGACTCTGGCTCTGACTCCGGATCTGGCTCCGACTCTGGCGAGGCTCCCATGAATGTGGGAGCCAAAGCCCCCGTTGGGTGTGTGATTTGGTTGTGTACGTGCCATGGCTTTGATTTTAGCTTCACAGATCGTTTGATATTCGAGGTGCCAACTAGTCCCTATCCCTATCCCCTTTGCCCTTTTTCCCCACTTTTTCCCCGATTCCCTCAAGCGATCGATGCTTCGTTTGGCTTCGTTTGTTTGGTTTGTAAATAAATCATTTCTCTGTTGTTGGTGTCATTTGCGCGATTTACAACACTAACAGTCGCTGTTTGACAAGCAATTAACTCGCTTTTCTTCTCCACTGTGTAATTGAACTGGCAATTGTGTCACAAAGGCAATATGTGGAGTACAAATAGCTAAAATAATGACAGCTCTTAAAGTCAATTGAAACACTCTAAAAGATCATAGACTTATAATTGTACCACATCTGGAGTTGTTCGAGTAATTCAGCTTTAATAAATATAGACCACTCTATGGAATCCTTAACAATCCAGAAACATGAATTTATTTTTGAGTACAAAAATATTTGTTGTTTAATTGAAATATACTACAAAAATGATATCCTAAATGATATTTTCATTATATTATTACTACTTCATTTTGTACTAAATAGTTTTGTTTATAAATCTGTTTATATTTTGCTCTTTCCTGTTTTGATTTCCTTTTATCAATTTGCAATGATTTATTTAAGATTTAGCTAGTCACCAAATAACAATTTCCCAACTATTTTTTAATTTATGTGTGGATCGAATATGTAAATAAAGCATTTGAGTAAATGCTTTCAATATGTACTGCTAATAGATAGATCTCTTTGAACTTTAACCTTCAGTATTGAGGCCGCTCGACTCCATAGACAATTCTGTCAATTCATTTGGGTTTGGCTCTTCACCTTTCGAAGGCGATAGCGCGAATAGCGACGCGCTAAACAATAATATTCATTATTTTTATTAATTTAACATGCCATTATCATAACTCATGATAAGCGATCGAGTCGGCGCTTAAAGCGACATTGAATTCAACTGACAACAGTCACAGTTCCATTTTTAGTCTCAAGTCGCGTATCAGTTGTAGTTCAATTCAACAATGAGATCGTTTCAATTTCTATTTCAATTTCCAGTACAATTTTTATTTCAATATTAATTTCAATTATATGTTCGAGTCGTGATCTGCAATGTCATTGACAGCGGGCCACATTGAACGCGTCTCCGAGTCTGCAGCAGATGCAACATGGCATGAAGATCCAGTCCGAGACCGAGTCGGAGACGGAGCAGATAAACGGTGTTGCAGGCCGCGAACTGACGACCCCAGCAACCACTTAACAGTCCAGGCCTCTCTCTCTCTCTCTCTGTCTCCTGTCTGTCGCTGTCTAGCTCGCTCCGCAACTGCGCAGGGGGAGGAGAGAGCGGACGCTGCAAGGGTTAATTTATGAGGCGCGATAAGCGAATTCCATTTCGTTATGGTTTTGTTTAATTTCCGATTTTCTGTTGTTATTCTCTTGTATCTTGTATTTACACTTGGCGCTATCTCTTTCTCGCCCAATCTCTCCATCTCCCTTTCTCTCTCTCTCTCACTCTTGCCTGCTGAGGGCGTGGCATGCAGCGGGGGGCGGGGTAAATGTGCGACACCGTGTTATCGGCACGTTTCGTGGCATATAGACTTTTTTCCTTCTCCAGGGCAACGGAAAATTCGAAATGACACGTTTGCGAGTGCGAGGAGGCAACGACAACGATACCCTTCACCCTCCCGCATCCAAGTCGCATTTTTAACTACCCTGTGTGGCTGTTAATCTGCGGTTTTAATGCCCAACTGGCGCAAATTGGCGAAAGGGTTTGAATTACGCAGGGAACGAGACGAGCGCACTGTCTGTCTCTCTGTCGGTCGGTCTGTGGGCGACAGAGCTTTTCGGTGGGGTCAAAGTGGCAGACTGACAGTCAGGCAATGCAGCAATGCAGATTGCCGGATGGCGCTTTGTGTTCCTCCATTCTCCATCCCGCTGTTGTCCTGCCCCTTTCCCAGATCCAACAAACAGAACAGAACAGACAGACATGTAAATTCGCAGACGAAATCAAATTAAAAGCGCACACGTTTCACATACAATCACCCCTCCCTTGTTCTCCTTCATTCTGACTCCCCCAGATGCTCCTCCTTAGCATAGTTCCCTCTTCCTTTCCCCTTTCCCCTTTCGTGTTTCCTGTTTCCACTTCCACTTCAAGTTTATTCCTCCGCCATTTGCACATGTCACAAATCCTTGACGTGAACTTTTGCGTTTTCATTAATTTTAATTTAGTTAAATTCGCATTCGACTTTTATTTCAACTTAGTTGTGTTTAAGTAAATCGTTCCGTTGTCGTTGTCGTTGTTGTAGTTTCCATTTATGTTGAGCCGTTTTTCACGCCTCGCGTGCTTCGCTGCATTTCCCAGCCATTTTCCGCATTCCGCACTCTGCGTGACAGTCTCCATTTCCATTTCCATTGTGGCAATGTGTGTTTCTCTTGTAATTGTTGTTGTTGTTCTTGTTGTTGCTGCTGCTGTCATTAATTAGTGCAAGTAGTCATTAATATTAATTTCATTGCGGAATTATACACGCCGGTTAATGCACTCTGCAATTGTTTTAGTTATTTATGAATAATCTGAAAGATAAACTTTTATTATGTGTGCCCGAGCTGCGATTACGGCCATAATCGTTATCGTCATCGTCATCGTTATCGTTAGCTATATGAGCCATAATATTAAATGTATTGCATGTATACCATATCTATATGAAACAACGCCTAATGGATTATTATAGTTATACCCAATTGATCACAGCACCACAGACCGTGGCAAGAATATCTGATAATTGTGCCAGAAAACACTTGAAAACTTAAGAATGCTTCATTTAAAATGAGATTTTAATTGGATCTTATTTAAATTTGAGGAATTCTTTCTTGTCTTAAGAGAAAATAAAATAAACCAAATCGACCAACAATTATCTGTACACTCTGTTTTTATACTTTAACTGATATTTTGGGTCAGGTTATTACAGTAAAAAAATATTTACATTCGTAGTCTAATAAAAACTGAGTTTTGAGAGTACTCATAAATATTCGTTTGAGTTTCTACATGTTGGTATTTTTGGACAACTTTTTTAAGACTTGCAATTAGTTAGCAAAAGAAAGGAAATCTAGAGCGATAGTATCAACAAACTATCGCTATTCTTAGCAACATTGTTTCCTCTCCCGCTGATAGAACTTGTGGTATATACTTTAGGTTATCCGGTTTGCTCTGCTTTGTTAATGCAATTCAATCCCTTCTTTTAGAACTCGTTCAGCTTTCGCATTCTCCGAATTTTAATTGAGTAAACCCTTTCTCACCAAATAAAAAGAATTGCAGCAACACTTTTCTTGCCATTGATGAAGCCATTCAGTAACTTTTTGACAGCACTGTCATAAATTCCGGCACACATACATATTCATAACGATATGATTGCATGTGGGTCTAAGGCTCAAAGGACGCAAAACCTGTCGATAAGAATAGACTCAGTCTCCATTTTAATAAACAGCCATTAACAAAAGAATAAATTCCACACACACACACACACACATACATACACAGTCATTAATCAAGATTGTCAGCTAAAGAAAATAAAGAAAATGGTTAAAATATCCAGGTTCGAATTGCAGCGATGTTTGTGGTCTGCGGTCGACTTCGTTTCCTACTTTTTCGTCGACTTCGACGAAGCCGCCAGCTATCAATTTGGGAGCCATTGTTTGACTGTGTCTTGTGTGTGTGTGTGTGTGTGTGTGTGTGTGTGTGTGTGTGTGTGTGCCTCAGGAGCACACAGGACCACACCTTAAACCCAATGTTAGACAGGAGAAACGCAGGCAATATGAAATAACGAGTATTGTGCACCGCGGGAAGTTGGTCCGTGCATATTGAAATTTCTAAGAGACGAACTTGGATCCGGGAGCGGGAATTGGAATGGGATTGGGAAAGGCAATGGAGGCTAAGCATGAGTTATGTGTGCGGCTAGGTAAATATAGAACCCGCAGCAAATGCGTCGATCGATCGATGCTTTTTATACGAATTTAAATGTCACGTTTGTTAAGGGCCGGGGGAAAGCGACGAACAGGCAATAAACTGGGAAGAGACGCGTTGTGCGCCCCCCTCTCACTCTCTCTCTCTCTTACCCTCTTCGGGAATGGCATTTTAATACGTCATCGTTTCAAGTCGCCTTCGTTGTCGTCGTCGTCTTCGCCGTCGCCGCGGGGCCCACGCAACTTAAGTTATGGCCGACATCTGCTGAAGTTGCTCGTCGAAATAGAAATTCGAAATTCGTGTTTGTTTTTACCAAATGCCAAATGGAGGCAACGACTGTCGACTGTTGACTGTCGACTGTCGACTGTTGCCTCTCAGTGTTGACATTTTAGCTATGTTATAGCTAGATAATATATTAAAATTATTTGACCACATTTCAATATATTTTAAAAATTAATAATTAATGTCTGGCCTATATCTCTATCGACCAAATGTCATGCGCAAGCAAAGATTATGTAAAATAGATATTGGAATATTTTTTAGCAAGTGAAATTGTGGAAATTGCAGTTTGTTTTTCATTGCTCTTAAAATACGGAATCTTCGGATGTAGAAATCTATAGTTGAATAATGAGCCTGTCTTAAACGGATTCAATAGTTTTAATGAGTTTTCAGTTAATTTCAGTCCTTTAAGTATTTTTTTAAATCTTATTAAGCTTTTAATAATGCTTTCAATAACAATTTCATTTCATTACAGTAGTAACAATAATTTCACCTTATAATTGTATCATTTTTAACATCGATTTTATAGTTGTGTAGGTCTAAAAATTCTTAAAAAGTAAAGTTTTTTACAATTACAATCAAACCGAACCGAACATCGGATTCAGAAAAGATTTCAATTCTGTCTGAATTGGTTTTGAAACGGTTTCCCTATACCGCAAGGTTAAATAACGTAATTGGTTATATCGGTTTGAATAATTTTAGATTTTCAGTTTCGATATGATGAAAAGGTTTTGTATCGGTTAGGGTTTCAGTTATTGTTGCCCAATTCAATCGGTTACTATCGGTTACCGTTTTAATAACGGATTTACCTACTGTTAAATATAATTTTGCTATTTATGTATTATCAGATAATTTTCATAGCTATTTCTGGTTAGTTTGTCCATTATAAAATTAATGTTTTTATCATTGACAGTCCGGCAACACTGATTGGGAGTGGGAGGGGGGAGGGATTGTGGATTGTGGGTTGTGGATTGTGGACTAGTGTGTGTGCATTGGGCCGTAAACGCATTGGGAAAAGAGAAAAACTCGAGGCTGCGCTCAGCTCTCACTTGGCGCAATTGATGTGTGTTTTCAATAAAAGTCGATATAATGTTGCCAAGGTTCATAGAACGCACAAATGAACTTGGCAACAGCAGCAGCACAGCAACAGCAACAATAACAACAACAACAGCAATAACAAAGACCCAATAAAGGCAATCAATTTCAATTCAGTTTCTTCGCCTTCTCCTTTGCCGAAAGCCAATGAGGCGTCTAAAAGGGCAAGACGAGGCCAATTGCAGTTGCTGTTGAACCTTTTTCTTCTCTTCTTCTGCCGCTTTCCTCCTCATCCTCCTCCTCCTTTTGTTGTGTTGTTGTTGTTGTTGTGGGTTGCCAGACAAAGGCGCCAAAAAGTGTTGATGACCCGACCCGACTTGCCCCCACACACACACACACACACACACACACACACATGCATGGAACACAGAGGCCACTTCATTGTCATCATTGAATTGTCGTTGATTGTCGCGTTGATTCGCAGCGATTTTAATCGCAACTGGCGCGTATTAAACGCCTTTCATTTGCAATTAAATTGAGGCAAACACCATCACACACAGACCCACACACACACCCACATACACTTCCAGGGGGGTGTTCGAGTTTGCGGTCAGTTTGGAGACGCGTGGCCGGAAGCTGTGGCTAAAACGACGACAGCTGTCAAACTCAGACCCTCGTCCTCGTCGTTTGGCAAAAATCTTGCGGATTACCAATTCTAGACGCCTAATGCCATTTATAGGCCATCGTTACAAATGTTCCAGCTGCCCATTTGGCAACCGATTGCCTCCTCACACACATCCCCCTGCCACCAGCCTCTTGCCACAGTCTCTCTGGTTGTTTGCCTTCGTGTTGCCTGCCCCAAATTAGTTCGCACTCTCCCAGAAGCAAATTTATCGAAACTTTCAGAAGGTTGACTACGAGTCGCCCTCTGATTTTATATCCACTTCTTCTTTCTTCTTACTCTTCTCTTCTGTTTTCGTTGCTGCGCTGCGTTTTTCTTCCGTTTTCCCTTTTAACTTCTGGCCATATATTTTTCACATTTATGGCGGGTATTTTGTCTTATCACACCCTCGTGTTTGCAGTGCGTGCAAAAAATTCCGACCTCGTCTTCGTCCACAGCCACACTCCCGTTCTCCTTCCCGTTCCCAGCCTTTTTCTGTACCGCCAGTGTCTCGAACTGAAAGCACGAGACTTGCGAGTGAATGGGGAGGTGGTTGTGGCTCTGGATGGGCTTGTGGGTGGTGCTGGAGGCAGTCAACCACCCACGAGATTAAAAATGCCATAAAGACAGTAAGGGTGAATGGCTCTAATGGCAGCCATTGTTGTAGTTGTTGTTGTTGTTGTTGATGTTGTTGTCGTCGTCGTCGTCGTTATGCTCTGTTATCCTCTCTCCTTGTCGCTCCTGTTTGCCTAGCATTTCAACTGTTACTGTTGTCATGTTGCTTTACTCACACACACTTACACACACACATATGTATAAGAGTATTTGTGGTATTTTTTAGGCAATATGAGTACCCGGAAAATAGCAGCCCCTCTGTGGAGACTTAGGTGATCATATCTGAATCATCGTGTAATGATAGTGAAACAACATATGCAGACAATTGTGGCACAACAAAATGTTGGCGATTGCGCAGATAACAAAATATTTAACCATTATTCAAGTCTTTATATTCTGCAAAGATCTCGTAATTCACAGAGTGTTGTGATAAGACATGTGACAATTTGGAATCATCTCCAAAAACATTGTGTTTGATAACAACAATAATGTGTGGATTAAGAACTTATGGCTGTTTAATCGAAGTGTAGTTAAAGTATGTACTCAGGATTGTTGCCCACATTTTTTTAACACAAAAGTCATATCAAAACCAATATCAGAGTATCAGAGTATGAAACATAAACAGTTGTTCAAAAATTTGATAATTTTATTTAATTTACTGAATTAAATTAAAATTGTTTTATAAATATAATAAGATTGCACGAAATACATTTCGAATGTATACAATAATGTATTATTTTGGACTATATAAATATATTTGGATAATTTAAATCTCTGTCATTCAAATCTCGAAAAAACCATCGACGAGTTACACTTTGAGTGACGATTTCTGATATCCACTTATATGATGAATGATTATTATTTAATTATTATATATAAATTTTCTTTATTCAAAATAATGACATTTAAATATAACACAGTTCGCCACAAATTGATATAATTAGTAATCACTCGACCTTTACCTAGCATAAAGATTATTTTTATCATATTTAAAATAACCAAAAGTAAGAGATGCCATAAGTTGAGTTGCAAGTTCACTTATCCTAATGTAATACAATAATATTTAACACAAATGGAAATGCATTAATATAATTAGGCAACTATATGAGTATTGAAGGACTTAATGACTTAATACCGTACAATGTGTCGCTATTTTTAATTGATTCATTTCAACAATGTTATTGTCTACAGAATTGCAAATTCACTATAGGGAAGCTCGACTGTACAGTGTACTATGTGCGTGGTAGACTCCTTCTTGAAGATGTGGCATATAAAGTCGTTTGCTTTATTTACATTGTACCCGTTGCTATTATTTAAACTTAATATAAAGTGTACTTTGCTTAAATTAGTCTGCACTGTCTTGTCTTTGTTTTGAGTGAGTTTGCAACTTAATTTGTGTTTACATTAACTTAAGCTGTGCCCCAAATCCCTCTATGTTCCTTTCCCCCGGCAACCTCTTCTTCTCTCTCTCTCTCTCTCTCTCTCTCTCGTCATCCAAAATATTTCTATGCTCAAACTGCCAGTTGTTGCAAAAGCAACAATAACAGGGAGCAATTCCAATAATGGCGCGAAATATTTGATGAGAATATATTAATCCCCGAGGAACCGGGCGTTTATTCTGCAGAATACACGTCTATACGTATTTGCGGAAAAGCGGGGAAAACGACAGGCCCACAACGAAGCCGAAGCCAAAGAGATAGCGACGTCATGCCATATATTTTCCAAGATTAAGCACACAATTAGCAATTTATGCTGCTGCTGCTGCTGTTCCTGGCACTCTGTTGGAATTGGAGTTGGGGTTGGGGATGGAGATGGAGTTGGAGATGGGGGCGTGGTTGGACTGATAGCGTTTCCAACGCAAAACAACAACATTGGCAACGCATTGCACATAAATTGCACAAAAAGCATCCCCGACTCCGACTTGGCATCGCTGCCAGGTTGTGCGGCATTGAAGCAATCAGCCCTCGACAGGAAATCCACCTCACCCACCCCTCATTCAACCACCTACCCCTCGTTATACACTCTCTTTATCCTGCCGCATTGAACATAGAATGCCGTGCGCGTCTGATTAAATTTAAATAAATTTAATAAACATAAATTATTTGCAGTTGCTATGCTCTGCAACCGACCCGTCACCCTCTTTTTGCTTGGCAATTTAATGGCGGCGCCCACCTGCCCCGCCCACCACTTGGTGCGCCTGTCTGCCATTGTCCTCGATGTCTGTTAAAAGCCGCTCAAAAGACGCCAGATGTTGCCCAGAAGCAAAAGCAAAAAACCAGAGACTTGTCAGCCAGACTCTAAGCGGCTTTTCTTTGAGAGTTTAATTAGTCCTGTCGCGATGCTGTTCGCTGGCTCCTTACTCACTGGCATTTGCATATCCCTGGATATGGAAATGGAAATGGATACGGATATGGATGATCCCCAGGGATGCCATTTTGTGTCGTGTATTTACGAAAGAACACTGTAATTTACGCTAAATGCTCAAAAGATCGTCCTCAAACTCGAACTCGACGAAACAATAAACCAAACATTGAACAAAACAAGGCAGAACACAGGGAGCCAACTTGGAGCCTCGGCAAATTGTTGAGGCATTCAAATTTCAATTTACAAATTCAGTTGGAACATTGTTCATTTTGTGTTTCTATGAGTGTGTGTGTCTGTATGTTGGGCATTTTGAATGCCTGCTGTTTGTTTATATATCTTTCAACATGCCATCCGGGAAGTTCGTTTCGAAATACTTATAAACAAATCAGCATAAAACATACGAAAACCCGACGCAGATACAGACACAGATTGAAGAGTGAAATTTCCAAAATGAAAAGTGTAGACAAGTCCAAGTGATGCGCGGAACATTCACAATTCTCGAAAACCTGGCCAACAATATCACACAAAGACACCCAAAAAATACAAATGACCTGAGCGGCATTCCAAAGAACGTATTCCCTGCTAAACTCTATCAACACTAACTCTACTTTGCTTGCAATCAAATGCATGCATTGACTTAAAGGCAGCCACAATTTTACAATTCTATAATTTCAAGAACATATTTCGAAAGGAGATTGTAAAAAGTCAATTTGAACAGTTAAGAATAAATCTTAGAATAATAATATCAAAGTAACTCAGAAACAAAAAAGAAACAGTTTCATTTCTGCTATACAAAAGCACAAAATAAATTTTAAAAATTACAAATTCCCAAAATAGTTTAAGGAAAGGGCTTTCAACTTAATAACTACATAATTCACATGAATTAATTCATAATACTTTTTTTAGTTCAGACTATTTTTTTATGCTCCACTTTACTTTGGGAATATTCTACGTTTACCTACATTACTTACGTTTTTTAAGAATTTTTGGCAAGAATTTACTTTATTTCTCTATATTTAATTTCACTTTGGAAATAATTTTACTACTCTTAAATCATTTTGTGAAATAACTTAAATTGCCTGAGTATCTTCTTGATAAAAAATGTTGATTAGGCTTTTAAAAAAAATCAATCATAATCTTATAATAATTTAATATTATCTTGGTTTATTCAACATTATTGAGCGAAAAGTATCTACATTTCATTTGGTTCATCAAAGAAAGAAACTGTGCAATATATCCTAGTAATAATAATCTCCCGATATTACGTGTTAATTGTATGTTTCAAGAAACAACTATTTCCGTTCCGAGTCTTTGTTCATTTTGTCAGACATTCGATGGTTAAAATAATAATAATAATGCAATTTGGCATTAAGACAAAATTTCTGTAATTGTGGAGAATCCAGCTGAAAATCGGCAAAATCACGAAATTTATTTGCGTTCAAACATGCAAATGATTTGAATTAATTACAGCAATCACAATAAGACTATAAATAATAAAAACAACTGTTAAAGTGATCTAAACACAATGGACAATGTTTCAAAGTTTGTGTCAAATGATATGTAAATTTGTTTATTATTTATCGAAATCAAAAGCGAAGCACAGAAAATAGAAACAAAACGTTTGTTTATTGTACAACAATTTTGTGTCGCTTTGATAAACAAACGAAACAGTTGATGTCGTCGTCCCAGCGGACAACACTTTCAACTGCACAAGCACAGAAACAAATATAGATACAGTTACAGCTATATGTATTCATACACACATCAGTACAGATACTATAAGTAGTGTGTGGTACACAGAGTGAAACAAATACAAAACTTGCAGATACTTATATGAAAACTATGACGCTATTTTGTATGACCGACTCGTTCCGTCGGACTGTCTGCCAGTCTACGTATGTGTGTGTATCTTTATTGTACGCTTTGAATTGTTTTTATGATTTTAATGTCATCATAAGTTTCAGTCAGCTTTTTGTTCATATGATTGGAGCTTGTTTATACGCGTCGCTGTTTATTGAACAATTACGTTTATTATTATGAATACTTTTAATTGTTAATGTCATTGTTATAGAACGGCCCATTCAGACATCCAGACATTCAGAATGCTGACAGCGTCTCCACAGTCTCCACCTTCCTTCATCGCCCTCTAGATCCCCCCAATTCCCCAGTCGCCTCGTTGCACCTTGGACGCTATTTGGCCAACGCCAAGGCGTCTGGAATCGTGGTGTCTGCTTTTGGCCGTTTTGGCCGCATTTGTTTACTGGCCGAATGCTGAGTGTTGTCCGTTGGCCATTGGCCATTGAGCTTCGGCCCGCTTCCCACTCAGTAAGTTATTTCAAACGCTTCATTGGATCATGAATCACATGTCAGTTTCGGTTTCTGGCCAAGAACAGCCGCATCGTCAGTCAATTGCAACGGCAGTTTATGACCCGCTAATTGATTTTTAATTGGAAAATGAAAATTGATTTTGCACGGAATTGTGCAATGAACCGGTTCGCCGGTACGATTTGTTGAGCTAATCGAGCGGTTAAACTTGATTTCTAGTTACCTCTAATTAAATGCGTAATAAATTCATTGCGTTTTATCTGTAAAACAGGGATGTAACTCAGTCGAAGTCACATATTAAATGAAATCAATTAAAATTGATTTCAAAATTGCTGAGAAGCGTGAGAAATGCATAATGAAAATGCTTCGAATAATTACCAACTGATGTGACCCAATAGTATATAAATAGTATTCAATGAATCGTTTCATAGTCTCTTTATGAATACAGAATATTCATTTCTAATTATTAAATATAAAGTAGCAGTTAACCAAAAAAAATCACAGATTATAGTTATTATATTTAAACGCAATTCGTTTTAAACGGACAATTTAATTATAGTTGTAAATGAGAACTAACAAGATAAAAAGAGCAAGTTGAAAAGTCAGAAAGGTATTGAGATTAGAAGTTTGTTGAAAATACAACTGTAATAAATACCTACTTTGCTTGCATATTTTATTTATCCGTTTAAACTAAATACTCCGCCGGGTCTTCAATTTGATCACAGTGTTTTGGGTAACAGCTGCATTGAGTGCATTCCTGAGGGGCTCGGAGTTAAGACGTGTCGTCCATTGACGGCCATTACAGAAATCTGCCATCGACTAGAATGAAAAATCAATAAGTCTCGCACATTTCCAGAGATTTTGTCTTTGAGTCTTCGTTTGCCTTCTCTTTGTCACAAGCATTTCGCTCAAAGCGCTCTCTCTAACACTCCGCGCGCTCTCTCTCACTCGCTCTGTCTACAATTCCGGTTTCGCTGCGCCGACTCACCACTCACTACACACCAACCAACGAAAACAGCAACAACAACAACAACTACAACAATTTTGAGTTTATTCGCTGTTGCCATGACAACGTGTGTGTGTGAGAGAGTGAGTGCGATTTCGAATGCGAGTGCGAGTGTGAGTGTGTCTACCTGTCGGACACAGACGCTGCGGCAGCCATATTGGATTCCAGCACTCCTGTGCGCAATGCAGCCATCTCGCTCTCGCCAGTGCGCTGCCATTGCGAGGCTCGTAAATCTCTTTTAGGGGCGCGTGTGTCCTGGGAGTCGTGATTTATGGGACGAATTGTAGCTGCTCATTGTAGCGTGTAAATAATTTAGATTAGTTTGGCATTTCTGGGTCCTGTCTGCTGCTTTGCTGGGGGTTGATTGCAATTCAAGTTGTTGTTCTTGTCTTGTTGTTGGTGTAGTTGCTGTAGTTGGTGAGATGGACCAAAGTTGCTCCATTAAAAACACTTGCATTTTTATGTCTACTCATTTCTTTACTCTATCTTGAATTAAATCAATCGAAAAATTAAGCTCTCAAGTATTGTAGTTACCCATCTCAATATCTCATCTGAAAGTAAAGTAAAGTTACTGAAGTACATTCAGCTAAAGATACTTTTGCTCGTCTTTTATCAATAACGTTGCCTGAGATACCCTAGACAGATGATTTACAACTGCAGTGGAAACCCATTTAAATGCACCTTTCAAAATATTACGCAAAATTTGTCCCTTGCTTTGTTGCCGGCAACTTGCGACTTGACAAACCATAAAAAATTCACCATTTACTTAAAAAAAGAAAATAGCTGAAAAAACGAAAGATACGGCCATAAAACAGCAAGCGGGAAAGTGAGGTCTGGCCTGCAATTTGAAGATAGCTAAATTTTTGATTTCCGAAACATAAACACGAAGCGCATTCGCATTCGCACTCCCATATATATTTATATTGCCTTTCCCTTTGCAGCGGTGTATCATCCACGCACCGTCGCGCAAAAAATGTGCACAGGTAGCGTGGAAAATTGTTAAAAAAATAAAAGATATATATATGTGTATTTGGTAAAAGGAAAGCAACAACAAAAAAGAAAATAGAAAATAGAAAACAGCAAGTAGAGAAGAAAAACAAAGTGAACCCCAGCGGGTGTTGTTGCTGCTGTCGCTGGCAGCTTCACCCTTTACATGCCGTGCAATCGCCATGGAAATCAGAATCAGTGTCCGGCCGGTCGGGCAGCCGGCGGTAGAGCCCCAGGGAGCTGATGTCCTGCCGCGATTCGCCTCGCACTGTGTGGCGCTGGCTGCTGACGTCAGAGGTTGTCTGGCCTCTGGTCTGGTCTGGTTAGATATACCAAGCATAGATAGAAACTGTTTGTTTTGCTCATAATTTGCAACAGACAACGGACATTGGCGTGGAGTGCATTCACATTCACATTCCCCTTTCCCCTTCCCATACCCGATCCCGTCCCTTCCCATTCCCATTGTCGATTTCATCACCCTTTTTCCTTGCGATATTCACTTGGAGCTGTGCTCCTGCTTGGCCCGCAATTAAACAATTGCCAAACCAGCAAAATTATTGTTAATGCCTTTGTCTCTGGCTAATGGCAGCACACAAATCAAGCGCCTTAACGGACCCCACGGCTGTTGCTGGGGTGACAGCAGGGGAAAAGACGGGGAAGTCTCCACAAAGATGCCGATTTGATGCCGATACACGTCCACATGTGTCGGGGCCATAAGGCGAGCCGAAATTCCATTTCTGGCTGTCTGTCTGCCTGTCTTTCTGCCAGACAGCATCTTCACAGCTCGTTAAGAGTTGCCAAAAACGGAACAAGAACCGCATCAAAAACTTGAGCTCTGTGTGTGCGTGACACTCGTGACTAACACGACTCTCTTTCCTCCCTTTTCAACGTATTTGCAGGTCCCAATGGATGTCCGCGCAGGCGAGGTCGTCAGACATACACCCGCTTCCAGACGCTGGAGCTGGAGAAGGAGTTTCACTTTAACCACTATTTGACGCGGCGACGGCGCATCGAGATCGCGCATGCACTCTGCCTGACCGAGCGCCAGATCAAGATCTGGTTCCAGAATCGACGCATGAAATTGAAGAAGGAACTGCGAGCGGTTAAGGAGATCAACGAACAGGTATGAGATTGCCGATTTGCATATCGGATCCATTTGAATCGCAAACATATTGGGCAGTTACTTAATATAGATTTCTCTCCATCTTTTATCTGTTACGATTCAGGCACGCCGCGATCGTGAGGAGCAGGAGAAAATGAAGGCTCAGGAGACGATGAAATCCGCCCAGCAGAATAAGCAAGTGCAGCAGCAACAGCAGCAGCAGCAACAACAGCAGCAGCAGCAACAACAACAGCAGCAACAGCAGCACCAACAACAGCAGCAACAACAACAGGATCACCATTCGATCATCGCACACAATCCGGGCCACTTGCATCACTCCGTTGTCGGTCAGAACGATCTCAAGCTGGGACTAGGAATGGGTGTTGGCGTTGGCGTCGGTGTCGGCGCTGGCCTTGGGCCCGGCCTTGGGGCTGGTCTTGGTGGAAATCTGGGCATGATGAGCGCTCTTGACAAGAGCAATCACGATCTACTTAAGGCGGTCAGTAAGGTCAATTCCTAAATGAACCTCGTGGAGCGTCTCTTAGCCATCATCATCATTATCCTGAACGCCACCATCCAACATCCAACATCCAACAACCACCGTCATCGTTATCTCCATCGCCATCGCCATCGCCATCTTCGTCGCTTGATGCCTTGAGTTTGGCGTTTTTTCGTCTCTTCTGTGTAATGCGAAAGGCAAAAGAAAAGAAAACAAAACAAAACAAAACAAAAGTTAATAACTTAAATACGTAAAGTTTTACATAGTAAATAGTTGTTTAAGTCTAATTCTAATGGATGTGCGTACATATAGTACATACAACACACATGCAAGATCAATGACTGTGCACAGTGGGCCACAAGCAATTTGTTAGGTTGCTCGTTAAAAAAGTTGTTCAACTGCAATGCTTTAATTCTCTTTTTACTTATATCATACGAGTATATAAATTTGTTGATCTGTAACTTTTTAAGTTTTCACTGCAAATTCGATATTCAGTCAGAGCAAGCTACATGCACCAGTTGGCACTATGGTCTATTTGATAGACCGTAAGGCCTAAAAGTATGATACTCTGCTGCTTTCATTTTGTTATTCTTATACCTTATTGATTTTAGACTTTCATGACCTGACAGTCGGCTTGTGTGCCACTGTGCACAGCATAGTAAATAATGATAAACAATGAATCCCTTGATCTACATTTATATAGAAAGTATAGCGATAATTGCTTAAGTAGAGCTATCGAGAGCCAAACGCTGAGTGGAAATGAGCTATATTTGATAGTCAAATAGTCAGATAGTCAGATGCCCCCGTGACGTTGGCATTAATCCAATGACAATGGCAACGTAAAAAAAAATTAAAAACTATTTGCGACTGCTGTAGGATTACTTACTTATATAGTACTAGTACGAGTAGTATGGTATAGATACACGTTTTACTATGTTTACGATTATTATGGATATATAAACGCTATCTATATATACATACATATATATATACAGATATGATACCCCAACTTATACTTATAGAGATATAGATCGTACATTTTGTACTCACATATTTATTGGAAATTTCTTTTTATATTTTCAATCAAAAAACTCTTCCAATATTTTTGTTTTCGAAATTATGTTGTATGTTTTGCTGTCATTTGTTTGTTGTATGCCAATGCTTTGAAATTTTGCTTAGACGAATTATAAAATACAATAGTTCCGTCAATGCCATATTAATATTAATTATAGTACCAGCTAAATGTAAATGCAAAATAAAAAGTAAGAAAAAGCGCAAAAAAAAGTAATAATAATAAATAATTAAAAAATAAAAGAAAAAAACGAAAACATTTCCTTAATTTAAAGCTTAAGTATTGTAATATGAATAACGAATGGTATGCAACATACCCAAAAGCATAATCACGATTTCAAATACGTAATAATAATAACAACAAATCACATTAAAAGAAAACAAAGGTCGTTTTGCCAGTGACTAAAATAAATGAAAGGATGAGGAACCCGCATTATAGTGTCGATGGGGTGTTAATTGCTACAAACATTGTAAACTCCGAAATACGTATTATTATTAAGGTTGCAACAACAGAAAAACAACAACAACTACGACAAGTGTTAATGTAAAACAAAAATTAATAGAATAATAAAGAAAAGAATTGAGAAACTACAAGAACCCCATATACGTAGAGTTTTAACTTCCCAAATTCAAAATTTAAAAAAAAATATGAAATAAAGTAAAATACAATTTACATACATAGCGTAAACAATGGGAGATGAGAACAACAAGTTGATTTAAACTAATGAAAGTAAAATAAAGTACATATATTTATTTATTATAAATAAAAAACAAAGCGAAGCAAAACGTACATACCCATATTTACAATCACAAAAGAAAATCTAGAAAATGAAAACGGATTATCGAAAAATATATGAAATATGAAACTTATACAAGTATAAAATTATACAGATATTTATATATATACATTATATATTTGTGTATATATAAATTTGCAAATGTGAATGTAGTTTAACATAAATTGCAGAATCGCATTTTGCCACAAGTCTGTCTCCAGTTCAATTATTTCTTGTTTGTAGGAATATTTCTTCCCCTCATTGGTTTACGTGATATTATTAAACTAAATACTTTAACTTCTTTCAGATTTTGTTACTGTCGAACTCTTTGCCTTTTGTTTTGTTTCCAAATTGATATGAATTTTTGCGCAAATTACAATTATTGTTTGAGTTATATCCACAAAAAAAAGGAAAATAATTTCTGTTAACTTAAGTTTAAGTTTAGTTTGTGACAAATTGTGTATTATATAATTTTATGCGATTTTGAATGAATGTGAAAACGATTAAAAAAACCGTTAGCTAATTTGTTTTATTTTTTGCAGACAACTTCAAAAAAATAAATAAATAAAAAGAACTAAACAAATACTATAACAAAAGCCCATCCAAGACATTGAGAGACCTGCAAGGGTCACAAAATTTATAAAAAGAATCAATATTAGCCTAAAAACTGATAATCTTATATACGTAGAAGTCAAGAACCTATTTACTAACAAGTACATATAGTACACATACATACATACAAAATAATATGCAACATATTCGATAAACGACGGATAAAACGATAGATCTATGGGAAATGTCTTCAAACCGACATATACGTAATTGAATGATATTCAAATCTTTATGAACGACTTACACTGAGAAAAATAAAGGGAGAACGTGGTATTATAGCAACTCTTTGCCCTAATAAATATTTGTAAATAAAGTGCAGGCAATGCATCCAGTTATAAGACGTAACATAACATTAACAATAAATATATAAACAATTACACATTAATATAGTTCGCTGTGCAACATTTGATTGGACTTTTCCTCGCTTGAAAAGTGTCTGAACATTCGGAATGTGCCAGCGATGAGAACGTGAGTCCATATACTATCTATGGATTCGAGCATGCATTATGAGAAACCTTATCTTAAGCAAACAACAATGAAAATTAATAAATATATTTAAAAAACCAAAATAAATATGTATTGTACAACTTAGTTTTCAGTGTTCCTGGTTAGATTTCACTCTACTTTTACAAGCTTTCATTCGAGTGACAATGTGCGGAAATTGGAGATCTACAAGGTCAAATTGGTCAGAGATTTCTGGATGAATCTATTGCAATTGATAAATCGAGAATATCAACCGCTCAGTGGAATCTCTATCAAACAGCATGAATGGGCTTTCCATTTTGTTTCTAATTAGTAATTGTACTCGTTGTATGAATATTATTATTTTGAATTTCTATTTCAATTACGGGAACGCACTAAGATATTTATTTTTGACTTTTGGTATGTTCTGTGTACATGGTACACGAATTTGTCCTTGAAACTTTATCAGGATCGGATAATAATCGCGGAAATTGTTCACGAAATAATTTAAACAGCGCTTTTGGCGAACTCAATGGACTCTTTGGTCTTTTTAAGTATATGATCTAATAAGAATGTTATTGTCTCAATAGTTTTCCATTTTTATTGAATTGTATGCTCATTGCTGTGCGAAGTGTGTAAAAGAAAGAAGAAAAGAAGAACTTCTATTCCTAAAAGTTATCACACCAAAAACGTAACTATCGAAATACGTTCTAAAAGTATCCCAGGTAGATCTCTTTTAAGATTTCCGGGATTGGGAAGGGCAAACTTAAAATGAGACTTGCAACGCAGCTTTAAGAATTCCAAACTTGGTCAACTTTTGAGTTAGTTTATACTTGAATATCTACTAATTAAGTAAGCAAATCATCTTTCTTCTGAGTGAAATACGACAGCGAATATTGAATTTGAGATTGGCAGAAATCTCATAACGACGCATAAATTCTCGCTGACTAATGCAGATGTTGCGAATATCAATTAAGGGATATAGATTCCATGACTGGCAATGGGATGGAGAACCAGGGTGTTTGGGGGAATGGGTATGCTGTGAGGGATTTGAGGATGTGAGGATGTGGGCTTTGAGTCTAAAGGGTGGGGAGGGGACATGTCTAGATATGCAATTTGCAACGTTTGCCACGTACAAGAGAAATGTTGCAAAACGCCTTTAATTAAATTTAATTAATGCGGCAACAACTCAACGGATTATGATAATAAGAGCACACATAACGACGCCTTTTATGGGATACACATGTGCACAACGGAGAAGCGACAGCCAAGGACTCCCAAACGAAGGATGTGAGTGTGTGTGGAGTTCAAGGAAAGGGGGAGTGGCTAGACGTTCTCCCGTTTTTGGAGCAACGACAGCGTAATGGTTGTGTCAACGAGCTGCTCCGGCTTGGGTGGAAACCGAAGCGGATGTGGATGCGGAAACGGAAACGAAGACGAAGACGAAAGCACAAGCACGCAAATGGCTCATGTATGCAATAAAAGAAACTTTCGAAAACGTCAAAATGGCGTTCCAAAGATTGCCCCATTGATGACGACGGGGGCATCAGAGGAGTGTGGAATAGGAGGCAGCCACATGTCCTGTTCCAGGCATTGGGCATCGGGCATCGCAATGCGAGGCACGTAACGTGGCATAAGTTCACATTGGGATGCTGTTATTAGAAAAGTTTCGGGGATAAACTGGCCCCGAAGGCGATCATCGATGAGATAAGGCAACGTCTCAAATATTTTTATTTCTCTTCAAATATATAGAGGTAAATATGTGTACATATTTATTTATTCTTCTGTCAAGTTTAGTACACATCTCACCTTAGGGAATATTTAGAAGATGTGACACGATTATGCAGAATTTATTTGTACTTAACAGATGTTAAGTTAGTAATTCGCTTCAAGCTTAATCCAGTTGAAAGTATAAAAGAGAGAGAGAGTATTAATGCAGCTATTGCTAATATAGAGACAACATCCATTCGACTAACGAAGCGTATTAATAGATTATAAAGCTGTCTCTTTTTACTGCGATTGCTTCATTTAATTTTTTTTTTTATATTTAAAAAAAAATTAAAAAAAAAAATTTTACTCTACACTTTTATTTTGCAGAATATTTATAAATTAGTTGACAAAATAAACTACAAATAAGTTCTGCTTAGAAAGATGTTTAAATTTGTAAAGCAAGTCAAAATTTACAAAGTGTGTTCTCTTTAAATCAAGGGAGTAATCTTTTAAGATTTAGATTCGACTTAATAAATGTAGAAATAAGTTAATTTTAAACGTTATGAAGAATTTAAATTATGAGACTCGAATATGTTCGCTGATGGAAAAAATCTAAATAATAATATAGACATTAAACATAACAAAAGTAAGAAATGAATGAAATTAGTTATTTTCTAGTCGCACCTTCAGTTGTATGAATTAAAGTTCGTAGTCCGTTTTATTAAATGGCTCGTGGAACTCAATGGATCTGGTTACTGTGATTTCAGATTCAGGATCCGTTTGTAGTCTTATTTTGAACATATTTCTTCTATCTTTGTTGTCTTTCGTTGACATACAGTCATGGATGGATTGTTGTACCTCCGTGGATCAACGTTAGTCAGCCGTGTAATTCTAATGCCAAGTTGCACATAAACTATGACAATTTATGGCATTCAAATTCGTTCGCGGGTTGCGTTCGAACAAAAAAAATTACAATATTTTGACTTGGATAGGGAAAACAAAGCCGCAAACGCGATGCGCTGATCCTACTTTAAATTCAGTTGATGTTTAGATGTTGCTGCCACTGCCGCTGCTGCTGTGGCATATGCGCGGCCTAATTACAACGCAGCACAGCTGTTTCCCTAGGTCCGTGGATCCATCCTCAGTCCGCAATCCTCAGTCCTCGCCTGGCAACAGCGCGTCAAAATGGTCGCGACGCTGGCAATTACAGAGCGCGTTTCGTTTAATTGAAACATAATTTTGCATAAATAAAACAAGGCATAAAACACCCTGTTCCGATGGCGCCCTCACCCTTATTCCCCGCAGTCTGCATTCTCATCCGCATCCACATTCACATCCACATCCACATCCAAGTCCGTTGGCCCTCAACCTGGTCGCCATTAATGTGCAAAGGGTGTTTTTAAAAAATGCAAACAAACACGCCTCATTCCTGTTTCCCTTTCAGCCCCTGTCGCAATCCCTGTCCCTGTCCCTGCTCCTGCTCCTGTTCCTTCCCCTGCTGCTGCTCCTGCTGCTGTCGCTTTCCCTGGTTCATTGCCGTGGGCAATATGTGCGAATTAAGGGTCCCAATTGCAAACCCTGTCGCTGTTTCCCATTTTCAGCAAATGACAACCTGTGCCCAGACTATTGTTGTTGTCATTTCCATTGTTTTTGTTGTTGTTGTTGTTGTTGTTGATGCGTCGTGTGTACCTCACAGCTCATTGCGAATGCACAGGTTGATTTTATCCCCTGGTTCTTTTTCATGTATCGCTCACAGTATGTGTGTGCGTGTGTGTGTGTGTGTGTGTGTGCGTGTAGTTGTAGGCCTCTTTATAGCAGATATAGAGTTGTTGTCATTTTTGCACATCCCGCGCGACTACATCATAATTTATTAACAAAATGAAATGAGTTTTTCCGTTTTTTCGCAAAACACTTTAAAGCCCATGGCGCACATTTTTCACATTTTCCACTTTCCAATATGTTTGAGAGCTGTTGCTAAATTAATAATGTAGACAAATGAGAAGTAGTATCTGTTTTGTTAGACAACCCATTCGAATTCTCAATTTCCTTGAGCAATTTCCTCGTAGAGAGACATCCCCACTTAGGCTTTTCTACAGAGTCCTGACAATTTCCTCCTGTAAAACCCCACAGACATTAGCACTAAATTTCAACTAAGCGATCTTCAATATATTATAATAATCCTGTTGGAAACCAACCGACAAATGTGCACCGCATTCAAATGAAACACAATCTTTTTAATATCCACAAACCATTCCACATTCCCGTCCTGCTCCATATCCCCTGCTCGACTCAGTGAAAGCCTGTCGCCCACGTTTGAGTAAGGCTACTTAGGACCTTACCCACCCTTCCTTACACCATAATCAAGGGGCGGAAAAGGGGCGGAAAACAGGAGTGGGGAGAGCGGGGAGAGTGGGGAGGAGCGGGAAGACAGGGCTGAAAGACGCAGCCAACATTGCAAATTTTTGTTGATTTAATAAAATTGCACCCATGAGACTAATTTATATGGAATGTTGGTAGTCGAAAAAAGGCGCCGAATTGGTTTCAACATCAGGTACAACGCCGTGGTCCTTGTTACACATTGCACAGTGGGGCGAAAATGCGAAATCAATGTCATTTAAATTCTCGACTTCTTCAAATTCGTAAATTCAGAGATGTCTGAAAGTCAGAGTTGGACTGTTAACTAAATATATTTTTTATTGAAATCACTCATAAAAACCGGAACCGATTAAAATTGGAGACCGTAGCCGAAACTAAATTCTTTTTATTAAACGATGCCAATAAACCAACATTATTTTATCCGAAATATTCGTACAGTTAACAATTCATGTATACGGTTAACATAAATTTAATAACGATGTAATCATCGTTTCAAAACTAAAATTCATTTTTGTTTTAAATTTGAATAGTAATGTCATTAAAGAGATCTTATTTTTACATATACTACAAATTAATGTGTTTTTTTTTTGAGTCGATATCAGACCATTATTTCAAAACTTTAGTTAAACCAATATTCGTTTCGATTGAAAAGAAATAATCGTTCGGCAAGTCGATAAGGATATAGGTAAAAATAAGGTTGCCATTCCTCATAAAATCCAGGGCCTTCTGAAGCAGTGTGCCGAGTGCCCAATCATTATTTTAGGAAGAATTAATTAATAATAATTAAAATATGCACAATTTAATGTCGCTCTTTACACAATTGGATATCAGAAATTTTCTGAATGAAAAGACTTTCGTCACTAAACTTCAACCGTTTAATGGGAGTTTTTCTTTTTACAATGATCTATTTGGAGTTCAAGAAACCGTTTCACTAACATTAAATGAGTGTCATTCCACTGTGAAAACAAAGGAATAACATCAATTCGAAGGAAACGTTGCTTGTCACTCGCACGGCAGTTTCACGGTTGCCAGTTACATTTTCGGAACTTCTGTTATCATTTCGAATTAAATTTTGGTTACTTGAAGTTTGGCTCTTTGGAAGCACATGGCTGGTTCGGCTGGCAAACTCATCCCCAAATGCCGAGCTCTTCCCCTCAGTCCAGCCACTTGTGTCCTTGTGCCTGTCTTTGTGAGTGTGTCTCTGTGTGTGTGTGTGTGTGTCTGTTGAGCCCATTTGCTGATTTATATTGCATAATAACGTCGAGCTGAAAATTGCCTTGACTACGACTGCGATATCGCCATCTTGTCAGTGTGGTTGGAGGTGCGCCATGTGAGTCGAGTATACAATTTGCCAGCCAATAAACATGATGATGGCAATGCACCGACTCCATCTCTGAATCTCCCTCTTCATCACTATCTCCGACTCTGACCAACTGTGACTCTGTCCGTCTTCGTTCAGTGTCAATTGTTTTGATCGGCGACAATTTACGAGGTTCCTTTTGCTGTTTTCGAGGAAAGTGAGGCCACATCTAATCGAAGAGATGCTCGATATGCTCGATATGCTCGACCTTTGAGCAGCCGCCTCCGCATGGATAAGAGATGGAAATAACGAGTACTTCTTCTGACTGCCACTTTAACAGATGTCATCGCGCATGGCGCAAATATTTGAAGACATTCGCACTATACAATCATATTTAATAAGGCATTCTTCAGTTTTCCTTCTCAAGAGATAGAGATAGAGAGGGAGAGAGAGAGAGAGAGAGAAAATACCTGAGACAGAGGCCGTGACGTATCTGTCAGATTAAGGAAAGGTCATAAAGTGTGGTGAGCAGGGATGACAACAGAGGCAGGAGAAAAGAGAGTCTAAGTCAGATCCAACTAACGTTGAGATACGGCCATTGTTTTGTCCTTTATGTAAGCACGGCAGTTGGCCATGCCCTTTGGCCTTTCTCCTTTCTCCATTCCCTTGTCTCTCCCTCTCCTTTTTCCTTTCCCTTCTCCGTTCCCATTCCATTTGCTGTCCTGCATAACCCGGTTATAATTTTAATCGTTTGACTGTGGGCACTTCTCATTTTGTGTTCCTATTTGATGATAAACTTCAGTCGCATCTATTGCTGTAACTGTTGCCTCGGGTGTTCATCTTGATTTTGGTTCCGCTTTCAGTTTCAGTTGCAATTGAACAACATTTACGACTGTAAACAGACATAAAACTGTCTCCTTTCTCAGTGCAGCACTTTGAATTTGATCCTGCAGCCGCATTCGCAGCCGCAGCTTCTGTGTCCGATCATCTCTCATCACCTTCGACAATTTGCTCTAGCCCATCGACGCCATCAAAGTTGAAGTCGAAGTGGAAGTCGAACTCAAAGTAGCAATCGGAGCTGGAGTTGGAGTCAGAGTCATCGCCAGCGACAGTTATGACTACGGACGGCACATAAAAGTGACTTTAACGGCAGTAAACAGTTCATAAAAACTTGTAACCACATGTTCCTAGAGTCCAACAATGACGCGTGTGTTGGGCAACTCCAGCAACTCTCAGATTTTCCCAATCCTGTCAAAATGCTGGCCAAGTGCTGCAATTGCCGAGTGTTAGAATGCTGTATTTAATTGGTTCCAAACTCAGTTTCATTAGACATAATTTATCCAATCTGTAATACAATTGAAATGTATTGCAAATTAGCACATTAAATAGATCCCATTGCATATATTGAAGAAATAATAATTATATAGTAATACTATCTATATAGTATTACAATCGAACGTAGACCAACCCAAATACCTAACCTAACCTAAATTGTATTCAAATTATTAAAGTAATTCAATGAAATTATTATTCCAGAAAACATTTAATTTATTCACTTTTTTATTCCCTTGGGCACATCGAAATTCTCCATAATAAATAAAGTCGAATCCTCTTGTAAACTTCAACTGATCAGTTACGCAGTTTGTCCCAATTGAAGATTTCCTTCACAAGTTACCTTTTTCTGCGGAAAACAGAAAATCTCTAGAGAGACCGTTTTATATTTTATTTCTAAGGAAACCTCTTATGACTAACTATGGAAATGAAAACTTTACAAGCAAACCTGCATGTCAAACTTAGTATTGACTCCCTATCAATATTTCGGAAAGAAAAACGTCTCGTCTTATTAGTAAGGGTGATTTATGTCGACTTTAACATTTTGCTTACCATGCATTATTTTCTTTTATTTTCTTTTAATACAAACCTAATAATTCTGGTTCAAGTCGCACAACCGGTTTTTTATTTATTTAATATTTGACTGTTTATTAGTATACAAATTATTTCAAGATTAAGATTTAAAAATGATTTGAATTTTACGATTTTATTTAACCAAATTGTTGTGATAAAAAACTTAGATTATGTTTAAAATATGACTAATGTCTTACAATTTTTGTATACAAAGTATTCTCAAGTACTCCAAAATATCGAACAGAAACTGTTTTATTCAGTTCATAACATATTTGCCCGACTATAACTCAAGAAAATGTGTAAATTCTTATTGTGCCCACGCTTTTGTTTACGGTGATAAATATTTTACTTCGGGGAACACGAGAAGACAAAGAAAACAGAGACGCAGAACAGGTGTCATATTAGTTGGAATATCAGTTCGATTAATCGCAGCGCATATTATTAGGATTGGAAACAATCTCAGGTTGCTTTGTCTCGCACTTTTATCGACACTGAGATAAATTCCATGCCACGCTCAGATTACTTAACTAAAGTTTCCAAAGATCGGAGGTGGCTCATTGCAATTGGATAGACAATCGACCCGCACTAGAGTGACCCATCTTTCTCTTTCTCTCTCTCTCCCACTCTCTTTCTCTCTCTCCCTCACTCACTCTCCTTTGCTGCGTTGTCGCTGTTTCGCCCGCCTTTGGACAACGGCCATTATGTGCACATTTTTATGTATATGTAGGAAAAAAAGCGCTGTTCCTCTACAGCTTCAGCTTCAGCTCCGCCGTCAGCTCCGCCGTCAGCTCCTCCGTCTTCATCTCCGCTTCCACCTTAGGCTTTGCCGTTGGTTGCGTTACCTGTGTCTCCATGTGTGTGATCCCAAAGATGCAATTTATCTTTTTTGTTGCCCGCTTTATGGGCCATCGCGTTCTTTGTGTTATTCTTATTAGCAGCAACAACAATAACAAGAAGAACAACAATCGATTGGGTATTCGATTTCCTTGATGCATTCATTTTGTTTCATTCTTCTCCTTCTCCTCCTTCGTCTCCTCCTCCATCCTCTCTTTCGGGTTCTGGGTATGCGCCTCCACGCGTTCTTCTTTGGGTTTTAATTTAAAATGGAATTGTGATTCCGAAGATATGAGACCAAGCGACTAAGCTGTCAGGCAGCCTGTGGCTTTGGCTCCAAAAACCACTCCAACCACTTGATCCACACCAACAGCTCAAGCCAAGGGCGTAGGCTGGGGGCAGAAAGAGCCTCTTTGGAAATTGTAGGCTCTCGAGAAGTATAGACAATGCTGATAATTTTTGTAAATCGCACTTAAATTGTAAAACAATTTATTCTATTTTCAATAATATATTTACCACTACTTACTATTAAAATTTGCAATATATTCGCTAATTAAATATAAGTTAAAGTACATGAAATCGTTAAAAAAATATTAATATATCGTTAAAATGACTGAAACATATAATAAATAAGATTTAATAAATTCACATAAATCGAATCTCAAGATTGTAAGAATAACTGCGTTCGATTCCCAAGCTTCCGTGTCAGTAAAATCGGTTAAAGTACACTAAAAATTCTGAAATGATTAGTATTGAAGATAGTTCAAATACAATTGAAATCGACGACGAACAACGACCTAAATATCAAAAAATTTTAGATTCATTATTAATATCTTCGAATGTATTTTGATTCGATGAAATTGTGCTATAAAAAATAATAGTACTTGTGAAGAATCACATTTCAAAGTAGAAAATAGTTAGGAAGCCTCATAAAATGTATCGAATATATAAATGAAAGAATATATACAACAAAATGCTTCAAAATGTATACCCCCACCTATGAAAGTCTGGCTACGCCCTTGGCTTAACCACAATCATCTCCAACTCCAACTAACTCCAACTGGAACTCCAACTCCTTGGCAACGTCATGCAGCCGCGTTTCGCTCGAAATGGAACGAATGACTTTGTCTGTGATAATTTATGGCCGCAGCCCAAAACCGAAACCGAGTCCAAGAGCAAGACCAAAACCAAAACCGAAACCAAAACTTGCACCACAACTGAAACTCGAACCGAACTTTCTGTCTCTTCTGCCTGCGTGTCTGTGGTCTCTCTGTCCCTCTGTCCCTTTGTCTCTGTGTCTCTGTGTCTCTCTGTGCGTCTGTCCATCTGTCTATGAATCTCTCTGTCTCTGCTTGTGTGCTATTGGCATGGCCACAAAAACTTTTTGCCATTTCTCGACTTGAGAGTGGCATCCTGGTGCCATCAAGTCGTGTCTTGTGGTTTCGGATTACTTACCCTTGCCGCTTTAAGTCCGACAGCGATGGGGCCACAATTTGTCTCAGCTTTTGTCCAATTCGGAATTGTTCATGCTCTGAATTCTGTTGGCAACTTTTCCGGTACGCGTTACACGGATTAATTAAAATTGTAAATCGTATATTGTAACTGTTCTTGAAGAACACAATCTACAGATCGTATTAAATTTAATTCAATTTCATATGCAAATGTCTCGCATGTTAGCTTGATTATGTGTTAATCGCATTCGGAGTGTGGAAGAGTTAGGCAAAGAGGAAGAGGAAGGGAAAGGGGAAGGGAAGGGAAGGGGATGGGATGGGGCATCGTTTTTATGGACCACAACATGTCGTAGGCCCGACTTTATCGAAGCCATTAATTGCAACATAAATTTATTTTATTTTAACATTTCGCATCGCCGTCTTTATCGAAGGCGCATTTAACTTATTTATAAGTCGGCGTTTAAAGAGAAACTGGTCCCGTCCCGTCCCGTCCGTGCAGTTTCCGACTGTCTGTCTGTCTGTCTGTCTGTCTGTGGAAACTTGTTTTGGGAGCCGCCCAGCTCCCGCAATAATACTAAATATACTTATTTAGCAGCAGCAACCACAACCGTTGACGGCTTTTATTTCAGCCAAGCCACCAATTGAATCATTTTTATGAATCCCATTCGAATCATTGAATTATTTGCCCCACATCCGAAACTGTCATTTTTGTTGGCCGATTCTATCTTTTCACACACACAGATGTTGGGAAAACGGGAAAAGCAGTCGGAAAATGAGACAAAATGTCGAAAGAGCCATTAGTTTTATCACGCCTGATAGGTTTTTGGCCATAATATTGAGTAAAGGCATTACTCACTACAATTTAAATAGTTACATAAGTTGGCTAAATTACGGCCCACATTTTGTTAAATGCCATGACTAATGACTCATATTTACTTATACATATCATACATACACAGTAGGTTGCTTCTGATTTTGTTTAGAAACAATGTTAAGTAAGATTCATAATCGAAGGTCAATTCGAAGATGTTCTCACCCAGAAAACACACTTTTAAAATTCTTTCCGAGTTCTCCAAGATTTTCGTATATTGGAAACTGTTTGTCCTGGTCTTAACGAAAATTATCATTCCAATCTTGTCAATATCGGAATAAAAACACGATGGATATGCTTATAATATGCTAAATAAATAGACTTTGCAACTGAAGCGGGGAACTAGGAATTATAACTGTCGAAGATTACGTAGTTTACGAATATGGGATACCACCCAAACAATGTATTCTTTGTAAAGGAAATTAATGTTTCTAAATTTAACAATTAACGAATGAATTAATTAAATGCGATGAAAATTAAATGCAGTTTAGGTAAACTTCGCGTTCATACAAATTTTCATTTTTTCGGCAGACTATAATTTGAAAGTTATAATAGTTGGAGGAAATTACAGCGAGTATCCTACAAAATCTGTCGTAGGCCAAAAAAAATTAGAGAGCAATTTAATCTTGATACGTATATTTAAAAATTTCTTATGTGTTACACTTATTTATTTGATACATCAGCAACATAATTTTTTGAAATGATATTAATAAAATATGCCGCGTGTGAATATAACATTTATTTGTCTATGGAAATTAGATAACTCTATTTTAGACTACAATCAATCGGTCGAAAATAACGCCTCAAACGGAATGAATCTAAATAGTGATAGCATAATTGTTAGTTTCAAGTTAGTTTCAAGTCTTAGTTAACTTGTTCTTAAGTCTCCCATATGTCCCGAAAGGAGACTTGAAATACATATTTTACAAATATCCACAAAATGTGTCATATGAAAATCGAATCTTCTATTCTATATCCTTGTACATATCCAATGAATTCTTTTAATTTTTAATTAGTGCAAGGACGCTTAAGGAAATACGTATTCCTGATCCAGGTCGAAAATTGCGAGCTAAAGAAATGGAATTTCTATAGACAAGTATCTGATTACCTTACAAGTACAGGGTATATATTGGTCGATAAATCTTTTGATTGTACTTCAAAAACACATTTATTTTGAAACTATCCTAAGTCAATATAGGATCTTTAATCTAAGAAGTGCTTGCAACTCTCTTAACCCAAAGGCTGACCTCACAGCTAAGCCGTATTTTTAATATATATTGCATATCTTTTTGTAAAACAGTGTACTGCTAAATCAATGGAAACGAGTTTAAGCTTATACAAAATTCATATTCCATTATTATTGTCACCGCCAGCATCATCAATTAATGATATTTTGAAGTGAATATTAAAATGAATAAATTTATTACGAACAACATCAAATTAAGTTGCCAATGACAAAAGTTGCAATTGTTGTGTTTCGCATTTAAATTTACTCGTTTACAAAATTATATTTTATTCATATTTGAATTTATTTTATGGAGCGTATATTGTTTATTAAATTGACCGTTTTGAACTCGTTTTCAGACCGCTAATTAATAGCAGGAATCAAACAAATCCACAATTATTATTTGACAGCTTATTTGAAGACAAGTTCGTCTGTGTGTAACGTGTAAAATGCAATGACGGTTGCGTTTTAATAAACGAAAATTGAGCGAAAACTATTTTAAAAAGGATCCAAATTCATGTAAATGAGTCAATTTGAAATTATGATCACCGTTTTTTTAATTCATGTCATATATACTTTAAGTTTTTTTACAGTGTTATCAAACAATTTTCATTGTTTAAATCTAAATTTCGGACGGCATTCCGCGCTAATGATTATTCCTTATCAAAATATTAGAAACGTTTTGAATTTTCGAAATAAAAGCTCTAGTTTAGCGGGAAAGGCCAAAACCGGCCCAATGTAACACTTTCTCAGTTTTCATACAATTTTCCGTTTTTCTGTATATGATACGTAATTTTAAGTTAAGTGGTTTGGGAGATATTTCCTGTTAACTGAATGTATACATTTTACGATTGGCCGAAAATTCTGATATTTTACGAAAAGTTATCTGTTTTTTTTTTTTTAATATTTCAGCCAATTTCAACTAAACAAAACACGCAAATAAGTTGTTTAGATATATGCTGACCAAATTCGGTTCAAATCGGCTAACGATATCTGCCATAGAAAGATCGGTCGAAAATCAACTTTTTACATGAAAATCATTTATGTTATTTAACATATTATTATCAATCTGACAACAAATTCATACAATCGTCTAATACATCCTCACCAAATTTGTCTACTATATCAAACCGGTCCACTATATAGTACATCTGCAATATGACCGGCAGGCAAAAAAATTCTGTTTTAGTATGAGCAACAGTTTTTTTGTTTGAGATATCTTAACCAACTTAAAAGAATATCCGTAAAGGTTTTTTCACACCTGCCGTTATCACAACTTACGTTATCCGTTAAACTAAAAGTTCAGAGTCTTAGAGTTCAATCCAAAGAAACTCTCAATCAAACATGAAACTCATAAGAACTTAAGAAATAAATAAAATAAGGTTGGTGTTGTATAACATGCCCGAAGTTGATTCTCGCTGCTTTAATAGTTCATTTACAGGAATAATTTAAAAATTGCTACTAGGCGAAAATCTGGATATTAAAAAATTTATTTTCAGCTATCTTTTGTTATTATAATAATTGCTTAAACTGTACAAAAGTACCAACAAAATTGCATTTTAGCAAGAAGTGTTTCATACAAATTTTCGCTATAAGTTGTTCCTCCTCTTTTTATATCTTCAATTGGATTTACCATTTTGGGAACAATGCTGAAAATATATTTTTCTAAATTTTGAAGCCAGTATATTTCGAGAATTTTTGTTAGAATTTTGTCTGTCTTGCGATATTTTTTTAAATTTGGTCACTTCTATCCCCGTGAGGTAATGAACTTAAAACCTTAATTTAAAAATTCACCTTAATTTTAGCGAATTTTGAATTATTAACTTTCATTACAGTATTAATTTATTGCATATTGCAGCTTATTAAACTAATATTTGAATTTAACAGCTCGTGTAGACTAGAACTTCAAAAATTGTTGTCGAATGTTTTGATAAACTTTTACTGTTTTTAATTAATTTTTTTAGAATTCAAATTCTCTCCTAATAAAGTTACGACCTTCAAACCTTTATTAAATTCATCTCAATTTGATCTAATTTCGAGTTTTAAATTTTAACAAATTTATTCATTGAGTTTTTTTAATATAACAGGAAATTTCTTACTATGGTCTTTTATATAATTCATGAACCAGTATGAATGACTCACAGATGGCGCTTTGTACATTTATACTTTATTAAACTATTGAAAACTATTTATTTTCACCTTAATTAATTTCAGTTTAATTTAATCATGGAAAATATTTGTGAATTAATTATTAAAGGTTTGTATCCTTAAATTTAGAGAAATTAATGTAAATAAACTACGCAGTACGTCACAACACTAAATAATTCGCCACCTTTTGACCGTTAAACGAACTTCATATATATTCGGATTTTACGATACAAAATTGTGAGACGAATTGATAAGCTAAAACGAAACACGGTATTAGATATTTTGGAAGGCTTATCGATAGTTCGATTATATCGACCGCAACATGGCAAACAATTGAACAGTTGTTAATACTTTCAATATATGTTGTGTAACCAACATCGTTTTATCTTACAAATACTTTTATTTAGGTATTATTAATTTCCACATATTTGTGGGATTATTGTGTTTTAATCCGGGAATCCATCCAAAACAAATAGGATCCGGTATCGGTTTCGGTACGCCGAGAAGCAAATATTTCGATTTTTCCCCGGTATTATTCCCTGGTTTTAATTTAAAATTAAAATATCTCTATCTCTGTAGTAGTTTTATTTACGAATTAACTGATTCATAATTTCAAAGCGTGTTCATACATTCATTCAAAACTGCTTAAGCAATCGCACTACAAGCTGCGGTAGAACGGTGTTGACCTATCGACGCACAAATTTAAAAAAATATCCCAGTAATAGAGCATATTCGATAATTGAGCCAAAACAATATCCCGATATAAATTGATCAGTTTCTAGAAAAATATCGATAGATTGACAAAAAATTATATATTTTCAACATCTCTAAAATTTTGTAAGCATCCACTAACAAAACAAGTATAAATTAAAGGTATAAATTATAAATAAAAACAAAAAATGGGCAAAGCTTCAAAAGATAGACGTGACATATTTTATCGAATGGCGAAGGAGCAAGGGTGGAGGGCAAGAAGTGCCTTCAAGCTACTTCAAGCAGACGAAACATTTAATTTAATAGACGGTAATGATGAATTTTACAAAATTTAAATAATTCTTTTAAGACTTAAATGCGTTCACGTTCGCACAGGTGTCACACGCGCCGTGGACTTATGTGCTGCACCTGGCGGCTGGTCACAGGTTCTATCCAAGAAAATGTATGAGCCAAAGTCGGTCGAGGAGCGTGAGCACGTGAAGATCATTGCAGTTGACATGCAGGGCATGGCACCGATCGATGGTGTTAAGCAGTTGCGTGCCGACATTACCAAAGAGTCAACGGCAAAGGAAATAATTGAATTTTTTGGTGGCCAAAAAGCACAACTGGTGGTCAGCGATGGTGCACCTGATGTGACAGGCATGCATGATTGGGATGCCTATATGCAAGCGCAATTGCTGTTAGCGGCTCTTAGCATCTCTACTTACATCCTGGAAGAAGGTGGTTCATTTATGGGAAAGGTGTACCGCGCTGCCAACACCAGCGATGTTTACCGACAGCTGAAACGCTTCTTTAAAGACGCGTGCGTTTTCAAACCATCTGCATCGCGCAATTCAAGCATTGAGGCATTTGTGGTGTGCCGTCAGTTCTGCATGCCGAAAGATCATGTGCCGTGTAATCTAATTACTGAATGGCATAACCAGCCCGGAGAGGCACTTAAGAATATCACCGGAAAGGAACCTGGTCCTGTCGAGCACCTACCGTTCGTTGGCCACACATGCGAATATGACGCGGATCTTTCCTACGAGCTGGTAACTATTCTCCCGTTACTCATTATAGTAAAAGGGTTTAGATCACTTAATAAAATAGAGTATCGAGTATCTCATAGTCGTGTCTCGTAGTCTCTTGCTTGATTTTATTCTATAATTGTTGATGACTTATCTTATTCTAGGACGACGACTATGTGTCTGTCGAGGCGGTACAAAAGCCGCTGACAGCTGCCTACCAGGAAGTTGTGGAAAAAACACGCAACATGTCTATTAAATACAAGGGTTATAAGGTGTCTCATGCCGATGATCCGCCACCACAGCAGGAAAACGAAGTACCATTTGATTCCGATGAGCCTGACGATTGAATATTACTTGTTTTAGAGTAAAAAAATGTGCATTTTATTGTAGTTGAAATTTCCTGCTTGATGCAATAAACAATTGCAAACATATTTAATAAAACATTTTTTGTATACAAAAAAACTGAAAAATATCCCCGAACCGTGTTGTTTCTAAAATGCAAGAATAGAGCAAAAACACAAGTGTCCCAGAAAAATCTATTTGCTCAAAATGCTTGACTGACACTGGTGCTCATATTGAAAGTGACACATTTTGTGTGCCACTTGAAGTTTAGGTCACATTTGTATTTACTTGCTCAGTGCCACTGTGGCTGTCAAAAATTAATCTCTGTTCCTCCGGACTTATGTATATTCGGAATGCGGCATATTCTGTGGCAATTTTTGACAGCCGGTGACACTGGACAAAATGTTTCCAGTGCTTTCGTCAAGCCAAAATGACTGCCGTCATTACGAACACTGCTTGTCAATTTCACCACTAAGCGAATAACCTATAGAGAACTCATTTCATACAAGCAAAAGTGTCCAAGCAAATACCTCGACATTGGGTCTACGGGAAATTTTTGCCGTGGACGCAATGTGCGAGGGAAATTTTTTTGATTTTCAGTTCAGTCGGCTGCCTGAGCTCGTTGCTTGCTCAGTAAGCGTCGATGCATCGATGTTTTTAGATTTTTTCAAAACATCGATGTTTATTTTTGACTATCGATGTTTTTAGGTGCGCCATTATTCTAACAGCAAAAAGAACATCTACATCGATAAGGTATGCAATTTATTAAATTTTGTTAAATTATTTTAATTAATTTATTGGTGGTGAAAACGACGTTGACGATGGATAAATTCCTAAAATTCCTACATGGCATCTGCAGTCACTTGCTTGTGCATACCTATACATATGTACATACATACATACACATGCAAGAAAAGTAGTTTGCATATGTATGTATGTGCCATGTGACTTATAATTTCTTATTATTTTTGAATATTTTAATATTATTATTTGATTTTTTTTTGGATTATATGAAATTTAATTTAAAAATGAATAAATGTTTTTTATTTTTATTTAACTGTAAATTTTTTACTTTAGCTAAATTTAATTATATTTTAAAAATATTAATTTTTTCAGAAAACATCGATGTTTCTGCACCTTTAGAGTGTGTGCATGCGTGTATACTTAGACGAATTTCATAATTGATAGTGTTTGGTTATAAGAATAAGCCGATGCAACATAATTAATTAAAATATATTAATAAATATAAGTATTTGGAGTTCGGTGTATTTTCTTGTGTTTGTCTATCTGTGCCTACACCTTTGAAACACCAAATTTATAATATATTTTATTTTGATTTTCGATTTTATTTTCGACTGATTATTATTTATTATTTTATTTAATATAATAATAATAAATAATATATAATCAAAAATAAGTGCAGTTCAGTTTGCGTTTGCTTTTGTGTGTGCAGCTACACATATTACCTACTTAAGTTTAGCTTAAATTAATTTTAATTTTTCAAAGCCTTCAATTTCGTCAGGAATGGAATTATATTAAAGACCTGGTTTTATTTTCATTTCATCAAACACTAAAACATTTTATTGTTGCATCTGGGTCTGCTCCCGCGCTGATGTATTATCGATATATCGATACTGCGCTGAAAGAGAGCAGAGTCGGTCGTCCCACCACTATGGCGGATAGGAGAGAGAGGGTACGCATGTATGCGTGTGCGTATGCCTCGGAGAGCATGCGTGGGCGAGTGCAAATGGAGAGGAGAAGAAAAAAGTTCGACAGCAACAGGCAGAATTTTGCACGCGGTTGAGAGTCTGATTGCAAACTCGAACGGAGGCGGACGCGCTGCGAGTTTGGCCGGCTCAACGAAAAATTAAGCGTGGTTGAGAAAAAATAGGTTGGGGTGCGAAATATATATATATGAATGAAAATATATATATTTTGATACACACCCAATTGAATTTGTCGTCGTCTGTATGTCTCACATATGTATGTACATAAGTACATATGTATATATATGTTGTTTGGATTAGAATAAGCGGTCGTGCAGAACACATTTATATGCAAGTGGACTTGCATAATAATAGTTTGCTTAGTTTACATTTCGCTCAAGGCTAGCTTGGCATTTAACATGATTATTTATTATTTACTTATTTATTGTCAGGCTATAAGCAGCCGACATTTAAAATTTATATTTACATTACAAAAAATTAAATTTTATTAATAATAAATAAAACTATTTTTATAAAATTAATATTAAAGTAAAATATAAAATATTATATTATATTCTGGGGATATATAAAAAATTAAAAAAGATAAATTCATTATTTGGTCCAACATTTGTTGCAAGGATTGGGGAAATCCCAGAAAAACCCAATCAGACCAAAGTAGAATTTGAAAAATATTAGTTAGTTAGATTAGTAAGATATAATAATATAGAGGCCTTAATAGTTAGTGAAGCACACTCCAAACTAATCATACGGTGCAGATTGTTATAGTCAGCACACATAATACGAAAAGGTTCATGCAAAGCCCAGTTAGTGGTGCAATGCTGAAGATATAAGGGGTTAAAGTTACGAGTAGGTCTAAAAGGTATGTTAAAAGTAATTTCGTTCGATAAACTAACTGAGTCAACTTGACCCAGTAGAAATTTATGAACGAAGATTACACCAAGCATAATTCTACGATTAGTGAGAGAGGGGAGATTAATTAATCGGAGTCTACTAGAGTAAGAAGGAAAATAGTTCCAGCTCAAGCCACGAAAATGTTCACAATTTTGGTGGAATGCCCGTTGCGGGCTCGAATATCTTTTGCTGCGGCAATAGTTCAACACCACCGACGTTTGTATCCCGCCACTATACCTTCTGCGTGCAGATCCACATACATATATATCTGCCTACACCACGCACCAAAAAAAAACTGTTTTTATTTTTATTTCTTCTGCCGACGAAAGTTCTTTACGGGTTCTCACTTCTTGCGCCGACGAAACTTATTATTTTTGACTTTAGTCCATAAAGGTATATATATAGATATATATATATAGTTGTCTAACCTATATATATATATGTCTTGACAAGCTTAACCACGTTTCTTAATTTTCTTATCGAGCCGACGAAACTCCCAGCGCGTGCTTCTCCGCTCGAGCTTCTCCAATCAGACTCTCGACCGCGTGCAAAAGTCTGCTGTTGCTCGACTTTCCTCTCTCCCACGCATCCTCTCTCTTTCGCCAGTCAACGGACGATCGCCCTTGGCTTTGACCTACATTTCGGTCCGTTGACTGCAATTTTCGGAGCCAGCCACTCACGCATACATACATCTACTCCCTCTCTTATCGCCCTCTTCTCTTATACACCGTAGTGGTGGGCATTCTGTTCTGCTCCCATTCGGCCCTTTATCGATATATCGATACCGCCTTTCGTGCGGGAGCAGACCCAGATGCAACACCGGCACGAAGATTTTCGCCCGGCTCGCCAAGAGAGTGGCGTAAATGTTCGTATGCATGGGGCGGCTCCTGATTATGATGCGTCTGATCCATATACAATTGCGCGTTGCCCACATTCCGCCGCGCCCAACGTAGGCCCACGCCCACTCGTCCCTACTGACCATTGTACCTCTACTGGCGGATGTCCTTGGAATGGAACACGCCAACTGGACGACCCTGCTCATCTTCCAGTTCGTACATGTTCGAGCCTATGGATCTCTTCACCCGTGCCTTCACAAATTTTCGCGCAAACTTCGCATTGTAGGCTTTGCTGAAGTTACTGAGAGTGAAATTGCGTCTGAATACCTCCTGCCCTGGAGTCAAGCATAGATTGCGAGCACGCTCATTGTAACGGAGACTGCTCCGCTCATATGCCGCATGAAGTTGTTTCTGTATCTTCTCTTGGATCAGTCTCTGCCTGTCTGCGCGACCTAATGTGGCGAACTCGTGCTCGCAGAGCGATTTCAGCTTGCGGCCCAAAGCATACTGAGTGCCGTTCAGCATCAAATGTTGGCCAAATAACGCGAAGAACGGTGTCACTCCAGTAGCCGAATGCACACTGTTCCGCAACGCCACCTCGATCTCCGGAAGATACATATCCCACTCTCTGTGATCCGACTCTAGATAAGCTCTGATCGCAGCCAACACCGACCGGTTTACGCGTTCTGCTGCATTGCTTTGTGGCGAGTATACTGCGGTTCTCATGTGGGTGATTCCATAAGCTCGCACCATCTCCTCGAAGGACTTGCCCGTGAACTGCCGACCATTGTCGGAGTGGATCACTTCCGGCACTCCGAACTTATGGAACACCTCCTGCACTAAGAACTCCACCACGCAGCTTGCAGTCGCGTCACGCATGGCCTTCAAGAAGGTGAACTTGGAAAAAATGGTCTACCACTATGAAGATCCAAGCGTGCCCTCTCTTGGATCTGGGGTATTTTCCCAAGAAGTCGATGTAGAGCTTTTGAAACGGCCTCTCTGTGACAACTTCCGCACCTATCCCCACTTGCATTCTACAATTAACTGCTTTCGTCTCCTTGCAACGAGCACAGTCGCGAACAAAACCAGCAACTTGAACCGCCATCTTTGGCCAGAAATACTGCCTCCGAAGCTTATGCAGCGTCTTGGCTACCCCGCCATGTGCCGCTGTATGCTCTTCGTGCGCTTGTCTCACCAACTCATGAGTGAGCGACGCAGGCACCCACAACTTCCAAGTTGATCCCTCGAGCTCCTCTTCTAGCTTGTTGAAGACTCCACGCTTAAAGACCGCACCGCCCTCTACTCTCACATCTGGCAACCGTTCCCTGTTCTCTTGAGCCTCGCGCACCAGTTCTTTGTACTCATCCGATTGGAACTCATTTGTCTCGAATCCTAACGCTTCGGACGGATCAAACTCGATTTTGTTCACGTCCGCGACCTCGGCACCCAGACTTCGCGAGAGCGTATCGGCCACGACATTGTCGGCACCTTTGCGATGTTCGATCGTGAAGTCCAGGGCCTGTAGCTGTAGCGACCATCGAGCTAATCGGCCACTCAGATCTTTCAGCGACATGAGCCACTTTAGACTGGCGTGATCCGTGATCACCGTGAAGGGCATCAGCTCGATGTATGGTCGGAATTTCTGTATCGCCATGATCGCCGCGAGACACTCTTTTTCCGTGACAGAATAGTTCAGCTGGTGTTTATTCAGCTTCGCCGAGAAGTACGCGATGGGTCGCTCATGCTCGGATTCGTCCAATTGGAAGAGAACCGCTCCCACGCCAGCATGTGATGCGTCGCACTGCACATAGAACCGCTTCTTGAAATCAGCGTGCATTAGGACAGGCGCAGTCGTCATCGCTTTCTTCAGTGCCTGGACTGACTTGATTGCTTCTTCGCTCAACACAAATTTCTGGCTGCCTCTGGACTTCAGTGCATCCGTGAGTGGAACCGCTAATGACGCGAAGTTCCGGATGAACCTCCTATACCACCCAGTGGTGCCTAGAAAAGCCCGAACTTCGCGCACTGATCGAGGCACAGGAATATTCTCTATGGCTGTTACCCTAGCAGGATCGGTGCGTAGTGTACCACCTCCTACGATGAACCCCAGATACTTCAGCGTCTTAAAGCAGAACTGAGACTTCTTCATTCCGATCGTCAAATTCGCTGCTTTCAGGCACTCAGCGACTCGATTTAAGTATCCCATATGGGTCTCAAAGTCTGGAGCTACGATCAACAAATCGTCGAGATAAACGAACACGTTTGATCGTAACTCGGTCGGAATAACTTTGTCCATCAGACGACATAGACGCTGTGCAGCATTGCACAACCCGAAAGGCATCATGACGAATTGGTAAAGCGGTCGCCCAGGCACTGTAAAAGCCGTGCAGGCCTTGCTTTCCTCATCCAGCTCGATCTGCCAGAAGGCAAATTTTAGATCGACGCTGGAGATGAAGTGCGTCTGATCCACGCGCGACAAAATCCCTTCAATGCAAGGCAATGGATAGGCGTCCTTGATCGTCAAGGTGTTGAGCTTTCGGGCATCGAGACAGAACCGATTCTTATCCGGCCTTCGCACCACGGTGGTGCGGTTACTCCACGGACTGTTGCTCTCCTCGATGACCCCGATTGCCAACATCTTATCGACCTCATCCCAGACCACTTGTTGCATTGCTGGCGACAGCGGATAATGGCGATCTTTAACAGGCTGAGCTCCCGCCACCAATTCTATCTTGTGCGTTTCTACGTGCGTCTTCCCCAGTCCGACCTTCTCAAATGCTAAAAAGTTCGCCTTCACCGCCTCTAGGGCACGTTTCTGGTCCTCCTCTAGTTCCCAGGCCTCTGGCACGCTTTTCTCTTCCTCACCATCCACGTAATGCGCCATTTGCTGGACCATGTCTGGTGTCTGCTCTATGGATTCCACGACTGGGATCTCGGGACTCACCACTTCTGGTGCTATCCGGAAAATCCGCCAAAAATCAATCCCTAGGTAAGCTGTCTGCTCCAAGTACGGACACAAGTACATTACAACCTCCTTGCTCTCGCCTTTGTACTCTACAGGCACCACCATCCTACCAACTATTGAGCGATCTTCCCCAGAAGCGGTGCGTACTACCGACGTGTAAGGTCTCACGGGCAGATTTAACTCCTCCGCGAGCTCCCGACACCCGCGTCCCAAAAGACTCACCGTCGCACCGGAGTCCAGCAGGCCCCTAAGCTGTCTGCCTCCTAACGTAAACTCGGCAAATATGCGAGGGTCCTCGGTTTCGCTCCTAGCCACTGCCGCGACAATATTTCGTCTGATTTGACGCCTCTGCTTGAATCGGTCTCGCGCCTTCTTGACCTTACGCGTCACCAGTCGCATTCCATCTAACAACCGATCGTCGAAAATTCGGTTCCGAGCCTCTAGGTACGCTCTCATGCGCTCTTCATATGGCAAGTGCCGGATACTATTCGACTTATTCCCTACCTTACTAATCTTATCGCTAACCTTCACCAGATTTACCCTAACATCATCGCGAGATCTTCTTACCGGCGCGATTCTCTCGCTTCCATCGCGCCTCTCCGCCCATTTCCCGCGCACTCCGGACATTGCGGACAAAAAGTCTCGGGTCTGCCGCACCGATAGCAGAAGACCTTCCGCTCCTTCGCCATACAGTTCCGAAACTCGTGGTCCGGCTGCTCGCAGTTCCAGCATCCTTTCCGTCGCTGTTCTCGCGGCACCATACGAGCCTCTTGAACCTCGGGCTCCGGTCCCGTTGACTCTTCAATCGACGAGCCGATTTCGTTGACGGACATGCCACCCCTCGGTCCACCGAACCTTTGCATTGGTCTCGCTTCGAATGCTGCCTTTGCACTGCGCCTGCCACTCATCTTCTCTACCTCGCTGCACTCATCCCTGAGCTGATCTACGGAATATACTTCTAAAGCGTATATGTAGCGAGCTAGATCCTCCCGCAAGCCCTTCTTGATAATTTTTATCAATCTCGCCTCCGGCAGCGGCTCACGCAATCGCGACGCTAGTTTCAGCATTTCGTGGATGAAGTCGTCGGCCGTCTCGCCACGCTTCTGCTCCCGCTGCATCAGGTCGTGCATTTTATCATGCTCGGTCTGGGTGCCCCCAAAGCTTGCCGTTAAAGCTCGCTTTAGTTGCTCCCAGTTTTCGAGCTGGTGCTGGCGAACGTGCATCCAATACCAGTCCCGAGCCCTGCCCTTCAATAGGAGGTGAAAACACCGGAGCACTTCGCCCCAGGAACATTTGGACTGGCGCTGCAGGAATTCGACTCGGAAGATGAAGTCTTCCACCGAGGACTTGCAGCAATCGCCATCAAATGACACGTCCCATTTTTCGATCCGGACCCAAGACGGTCTTGCCTGATATCGGTCGTGTTGCAACTGCCTACCCGAATCCTCACTCCCGAAGTCATTCGCCCTCCTGTCCTCAATGCGAAACGCATCTGACCGGGACACCGGATTGCGCCAGAGACTCGCGCTCGGATCCCTCGGTATTTGATCACCTGGATACGCACTCGGAGCGAACACACGTGCTGGTTTCAGCACGGGATTACGCGGTGGCTCGATACGCCTATCCGTTCCCGAAGTATGTCTAGGGACTGCGCCCTGTTGCTTGCCTACTGTCCGCCCTACATCTTCATCAAACGCCAGCAACTGTTCTTCGGTCGCCTCCGCGTCGAAGACGGGTAACTTTGGCCGAACGACGTCATTAATGGCCTTCATGACCTCCATGAAGCCCACCCTCATCTCCTCGCGGATTGCTTGACAGATCCCGTCCGCTTGCGACTTCATGAAGGACATGTGTGCTTGTGCCAACATGACGTTTATGGCCGATGCGTCCTCCGACGATACTGTCGGCTTCGGCAGCTCGGTTGCGGGTTTCGCAGCCTCCTCCGGCGGTGGCGTCCTGGTCACAGCACCATACCCTACTTGCGGGTTAAAAAATGTTCACAATTTGGCTGGAATGCCCGTTGCGGGCTCGAATATCTTTTGCTGCGGCAATAGTTCAACACCACCGACGTTTGTATCCCGCCACTATACCTTCTGCGTGCAGATCCACATACATATATATCTGCCTACACCACGCACAAAAAAAAACTGTTTTTATTTTTATTTCTTCTGCCGACGAAAGTTCTTTACGGGTTCTCACTTCTTGCGCCGACGAAACTTATTATTTTTGACTTTAGTCCATAAAGGTATATATATAGAAATATATATATAGTTGTCTAACCTATATATATATATGTCTTGACAAGCTTAACCACGTTTCTTAATTTTCTTATCGAACCGACGAAACTCCCAGCGCGTGCTTCTCCGCTCGAGTTCCCAATCAGACTCTCGACCGCGTGCAAAAGTCTGCTGTTGCTCGACTTTCCTCTCTCCCACGCATCCTCTCTCTTTCGCCAGTCAACGGACGATCGCCCTTGGCTTTGACCTACATTTTGGTCCGTTGACTGCAATTTTCGGAGCCAGCCACTCACGTATACATACATCTACTCCCTCTCTTATCGCCCTCTTCTCTTATACACCGTAGTGGTGGGCATTCTGTTCTGCTCCCATTCGGCCCTTTATCGATATATCGATACCGCCTATCGTGCGGCAGCAACAAAGAATCAACAAAATGCAAGATACAAAAAAATAATTAAATGATAAATAAACGAATAAATAATCGATATATATAAAATGCTTTGTCCTCACTGACTCACTGTGAGTCAGTGATCACTGACTGATATATCACAGCCATGGCCAAACCACAAGTCCTAGAGACTTGAAGTTTTTTTAAAAAATCAGAAAAAAAATTTCCAGATTCGTATGGGTATTTTAATTTTTTTATTCCACCTGCAACCTATTTTAAAAAATAAAAAACATTATTTAAATGGCATTAAATGCAAGCTCGCAAAGCAAGCATTGAAAACGTTCAATGCGTGTGCACGCATACATACACAATATTAGCGTGAGCATCTGAAAGAGAGCAAAGAGCAAGAGAGCCGTGGCATTTGTTTTTGTGTTTCGCGAGCAACATCGCGAATGTTGTTGTTGTTTTGTTCCTGTGAACGAAGCGTGCTTTGTCATCAGTGTTGCCAATTTAGCTTTTTTCCATCAGATCTGAAGTCCAAAAGCGGGGGAAAATTTTAAAACAGGGAAGGCTTTAATTTTTGTCCAATCTGGCGGCTTCTTCCTGAAAAATGTTGGCAACACTGTTCGTCATACATACGAAATAAAGGGCTGCTTGAATTAACTCGATTTTACATATTCATTCGTGTTGATACTGAATTGAATAAGTTGGCAGCGCGCACATTAGTGCGATAATTGGAAATATGCATTTTATCGCTTTGGTATTGTGGAAATATCGAAATAATTTAAATAATAATATTTATATTAACCTTTTAATATTAATATTTCTGAAACTTTAAGTGTGTGTGTGCGTCCGAGCAAAGCAAGGACGCAAAAGCGGGACCTCTAGTAACAATATAAAGTTTTCCAGAAAATAATATCCTTAAAAAGTCCTGTAAACAAAATTTATTTTAATAAATTCGTATTTTCGGCTGTTTCATAATTATAAGACACTTTTGGAAACTGATTAAATTTATTAACTTAATGATAATATTTGGTAACTTTTAGTTTATAATTAAATTTTTAATAATTAATGGATGCTCCATTGGCTTTTGCAATGCAGAAAAGTCGTTTTTTCATTGAATCACACAATTTTTTTAAATAACTAATGTCAAGCTTAGCCCATTCATTCATTATTGAGGCTTTCAGCTCATTAATGTCATTATATTGCCGATTATTTACATAGACGCGGCGTACTAATAATCCCCACACATTTTCGATTGGGTTTAAGTCCGGGGAACAGGCCGGCCAGTTCATAGTTTGGATAGAGCACGCATCCAAGAACCGTTTTGTTTCTCGGCTGACATGGATGCGAGCATTATCCTGTTGAAAAACGAAAGGAATCTCCCAATTTCCTTCAAGAAAAGGTAGCAGACTGTTTTCCAACACTTGAATATACTCAGCACTGTTCATCCTAGTAGAGGTAACTTGCAATTCAAGAGTGGATTTTGATGTAAAAGCTCCCCACAACATTAAGGATCCACCTCCGAAATTGCGGCTTGAGTAGTATTGAGGATCTTTTCGTAGGTCTCTCCAGAAGTGCCGGTAACCATCGGGGCCATCTAAATTCCACTTTTTCTCATCAGACAAAATTACCTTTGCAAACAAAATTTTGAAACAAATAATTTCCCGAATCTACAGATTTTACTTACTGAATCCCAATCAACTGACAGATGTTCTTCTGCAAATTGAAGACGAGCAATCTTATGTCGAGGCAAAAGACAAGGAGCTTTTATTAGTTTTGACGATTTTAAATGCTCGCAGCAGGTTTAGAGTGCGCTAAATTGTGGTCTTGGACACTTTATTGGCCATTATGGACGCCAGCTTATCGCAACTGAGCGATGAATTCGAACTTTTATTGAGCAGAAGTCGCTGATCTCGATCAGAAAGTTTATGTTTCCTTCCAGTTCGCTTAATAATATGGTAACTGCTTGGACTTTGAATAAAATTTCGAATTACACATCGGCTCCTGTGTAGTTTTTTCGAAATTAACGATATTGACATCCCTGACTCCTTATATGCCAATATTTTTCCACGTTCTTCATTCGATAATGTCGAACCTCGTGGCATTTTATTTAAAATTTATTATTAATTCAAATAAACCCAAAAACAATAGAAATTGACACGTCAATTGTCTTTGAAAATCAATTTTCGACTAGTGTCTTATAATTATGAAACAACAAAAATTGCAGCAAAACAGCAATCACCAAGCAAAAGATAACGGTTCTATGGCGAGGCGCGAGCTCTGGCGCCTATAACGGTACATCAAAGGCATAAATATGTGCAAGCACCAGAAATGCAAAAATAACTGTTTTAAAATGCTTCTACAAGTTTTTACTCCAAAACAAAAATCTATTTGCAAACTGTCTTATGAAACGCTATGAAACGCACTGTATGTCCGCATGTGCGTGTGTGCGCCTGTACCGCCGAGGCCGAATATGCAAAGCATATGCATGTACAAGGGGGGTAGAATAATTCTGATTCACTTTCACTACCACTGCCGGCCCGAATTTTGCTGTTGTTGCTGCACTTCACACCATAAATCTTTTCACATATATATATATTAATATATATATCGCGCACTCATATGTATTTAATTTGAGCCGACGAAAGTTATTTAATTATTTCAGTCCACGTATATATAGGCTTTCTAACACCTCTATATATATCTATTCTTTGCGCAACTCAACCACGTTTATTTTCTTCTATTGGGTCGACGAAACTCCCAGCGCGTTCTTCTCCGCTCGAGTTTCCGATCAGACTCCCGACCGTGCAAAACTCTCTTGTTCCTAAGCTCTACTTTTTTGCTGTTCCTATCTCCTATAGCCCACGCAGCCTCTCTTTCGCCAGTCAACGGACGATCGCCCTTGGCTTTGACCTACATTTCGGTCCGTTGACTGCAATGTTCGGAGCCAGTCACTCACGCATACATACATCTTCTCCCTCTCTCTCTCTCTTCGTCTCTAATACACCGAAGTGGCGGACATTCTGTTCTGCTCCCCTTCGGCCCTTTACCGATATATCGATAACGCCTTTCGTGCGGGAGCAGACCCAGATGCAACACCGGCACGAAGATTTTCGCCCGGCTCGCCAAGAGAGTGGTGTAAATGTTCGTATGCATGGGGCTGCTCTTGGTCACGATGCGTCTACTCCTCTACGATTGAGCGTTGCCCACATTCCGCCGCGCCCAACGTAGGCCCACGCCCACTCGACCCCATGGGCCATCGTACCTCTACTTCGCTTGGAACAAGCCTACTGGGCGACCCTGCTCGTCCTCCAATGGATTCACCGACTGGCACCTCGTGACCCACCACTTCTGGTGCTATCCGGAAGATCTGCCAAAAATCTATTCCCAGATAAGCTGTCTGCTCTAAGCACGGGCACATGTACATGACGACCTCCTTACTTTCGCCATTGTCTTTACCGGAACAACCACTCTACCAATTATTGCGTGATCTTCCCCAAAAGCCGTGCGCGCTACCATCGTGTATGGCTCCACTGGCAGCTTCAACTCTTCCCGAGTTCGCGACAACCGCGTCCCAAAAGACTCACTGTCGCACCGGAGTCAAGTACGCCCCGTAGCTGTCGGCCTCCCAGATAAAATTCTGCGAAGATGCGAGTTTCATTGAGATGGCTTCGGGCCACCGCCGCGACAATATTTCGTCGGATTTGACGCCTCCGCTTGAACCTGTCGCGCGCCTTCTTCACCTTACGCGTCACTTGTCGCATCCCATCTAACAAACGCTCGTTTTCCGTGCGAACCGTTTTTGACTGGTGCCTACCCGAGTCCTCGCTCCCAAAATCATTCGCCCTTCTATCTTCAATGCGGAACGTATCTGACTGGGATCTCGGATTGCGCCAGTGACTCGCGCTGTATCCATAGATCTCTGATCGCTCGAGTATTTTGCAGGATTTCGTTTCGAGACGCCTGTCCGCTACTGGAGTTTGTTTCGGGACTGCTCCTTGTTTGACCTACTGCCTGCCCTACGTCCCTATCGAAAGCCTCTACCTGCTCTTCAGTCGCCTCCGCATCGAAGACGGGTAATACGGGTCGGATGACCTCGTTAATGGCCTTCATGATCTCCATAAAGCCCCTTCGCATCTCCTCGCGAATGACTTGACCGATTCCGTCGGCTTGCGACCTCATGAAGGACATGTGTGCTTGTGCCAGCATGACATTTATGGCCGATGCGTCCTCCGACGATATCGCCGGCTTTGGAAGCTCGTTCGAAACTTTCCCAGTCTCCTCCGGCGGTGGCGTCCTGGTCACCGCACCATGCTCAACTTGCGGCTGTCCGTTCGCCCAAGACTCATCTGGCTCTCGGGTGCGGGTATTACACCCGTGTCCCCCTTGACCGCCTTCAGCCATTTCTTTTATCACTGCCTTGAAGTTTACTTTTTAACACCACCCAAGGACTATCGGACTTCTATTGCAACAACAACAATGCTCGAGAAACACGCACGATGGGTAAATCAATAAATAAATAATAATAACTAAATAAATAATAAATATAACTTATAGATATGAGACGTACAGATATATAACATTAAACAATTCACTAAATACTAAATAATAAATAAATAAATAATAAATAAACAATTAAGCATAAATAAATCATAAATATCCAAATCTTAAACCAATCTCAAAAATTAACCAAAATTAGCGCTTGAATTTTTCTTAAAATCTTCAGACTTTCCAATCACCAAAAATTTGAGGAGGGGATCGAATATGGCCGGAGATAGTCGCCAACACACTACGTTTACTCCGATACAAAAAAAACAAACGACAAACAAACATGGGAGTATTGTCAACTGCACAGATCATCAATCAAGTTGATGATCGGCAGTTAAGAATACTCCGTTTCTAGAAATAACTGACTTTTAAAATTGGATTTTCTTTCGGTGCCGCTCGTCCGCGATGGGCTAGCAGTCCATGATAGCGCGCGTGCGAGGATCTTCCTCTTCACGGGTCACCATGGATAACTAGACTCCATCTAGCTGCCCTCCCAACGTCCACGAAGCTGCGCGTGCGAGGATCTTCCTCATCACGGGTCAACGTGGCCGTCGAGGCTCCGCAGCTGGACAAACGACACCCGAAAACCAAAAAAAACGTCAGCTACTTTACAACAATTACTCTAACATTGACAAGTACAAACATGTTTGCGATATAGGTCGATCTGCTCCGGAGCCAGCAAAACTTCCCAGCGCATACGTCTACGGCCGAGTTTTCAACCAACCCCGCTTCAGACCGGCCCATACCGCAAAACATGCATTCGAGAGGCAGAACCGATATCGAGCTCCATTTCCATTGGGCGCCATATTGTTACGACTCGGCTTTTCCACTTGGTCAACAACCCAACCCTGGGGTGATGAGCTAGCCGGCGTTGCCCCAGTGGAAAAGCCGAGTCGTAACATAGATTAGAACATCTAAATACAGAAGAATTGGAACAACTTTCGCGCGTTTTGCTCGAATATGGTGATATTCAGTACAAGGAAGGTGAAAATTTAACCTTCACAAGTACGATTAAACATTCTATTCATACAAAACACGAAGACCCTATCTACAAAAAACCATACAAATATCCCCAAGCATTCGACCAAGAAGTCAACAAACAAATAAACGAAATGATAGAACAAAAAATAATTAGGAAATCTAAATCCCCATATTGTTCCCCCATTTGGATTGTCCCAAAGAAAAACGATGCTTCTGCAATGTTAGATTACACTCAAATTTATGTAAACAATAATGTAGCAAAACTAGAACCACTCGAATACAATCAAGCTAAAGAAATAATTGAACAACACACTCAATCCAATAATATATTTCAAATAATAACACTTACAGCATTAATAATAATAGTTATACTCCTAATATTGTACTTTACTTACAAATACAAAACAATACCGCAAAAATTGATTGTAAAATTTAAAAACCAAACTTCAGAAAATGAATCCATTGTAAATTCCGAAACAGAAAATAATATACCCATGGTAAATACTCATGCATTATACCCTACAATTCATGCCTGAGGACAGGCTTTTTCTTAAGGATGGGAAAGTAACATATCCATTCTACACACACTTATAAAATATTATAATCATAAATTAGAATATAACATAAGAGCACTATTGTAAGGCTTATATTCACACATTAAATTTAATTACCAAATACATTAAATTTTAAGTACGAATTGTAACCAAAGAACGAGAGCCCTTCGATTGACATTGACCATTCACGCCAATGCCCAGTATCATATTTCATACTTCAAAAATATTATTCCCACGAAGCCCAAACCGCTGAAATCTTAACGATAAACAAATCTCTCCCAAATTCCGAAAATCTTAACGATAAACAAATCTCCCGAAATTCTAACTCGATCTTGTTTAAAAGAAACCAACTGAAATAACAAACTTTTATTACCCGAGTCATGCACTTGTCTCAGGATTCTCAAATTACCCCCCAATTTCAAGTGAACCTCTCTCTTCACCAGAGAACCAAAATGTACAGTTTAATTCTCTTAAAGATATTCTCGCTCTTAAGCGGTTTCATTTCGCCTATATTACGCGAACGCGTCCCTTAACACTTGTTCAGTTCTGAGTTTACTATCAACTACGGTAGTTTCGCTAAAGCCCCCTTCAACTGTGAAGTCCATTGTCCAACTAAGTGATAATCTAAAGGCTCTAGTTCTCTGCCTAATACTTGGAAATAAATAAAGTGTTTATAAAATAAAACGACTTTGGTTTTTTTTTATTAAACCCTAACTCTGAATCTGCTTCTATATATATATCCTATTCAAATTTTATTTGCCTAAATATAGAATTCAAAAATTGTAAATTGAAAATATATAAAAATTAAATACTGAATAAATAAACAAAAGAACAAAAGTATAATAAAACAAATTCGGCAAAATAAATAACTAATAATTAAATAAATAAATAATAAATAAATAAATTGAAAATAAATAAATGATTTTTACGTTAACACTTTAAACAATAGAAAACAAAGTTTTTACATAAATAGTTAAATAACAAAAATAATAAATTAAATATATTAAAGATAATTTAGCTTTAATTTTCTATCTTTAATTTGACCCTTGGTGCATGCCCGACTGTTGTTGTTGTTTTTGCAAATATATATACATATGTCTATATGCTTCTATATACCACGCACAAAAAAAAATGTTTTAACTTAATTTATGCCGACGAAAGTTCTTAAATTACTCGCACAGATTATGCCGACGAAACTTCTTTGATTGTTTTAGTCCATGTATATATTGGCTTATCTCGCGCAACTCCACCACGTTTTAATTTTTCTTCATGGAGCCGGCCACGTTTTAATTTTTATTATTGAGCCGGCCAAACTCTCGAACGCATCCGTCTACGTTAGAGTTATCCACCAGACTCCTGAACATGTGGCAAACTCTGCTGTTGCTAAGCTCTACTTTTGGTTGTTCTCCTTCCCCACTTTTCCTTTACCATTGCATCTCCTATCGCCCACGCATGCTCTCCCTCTCCCTAGTCGAGTCAACGCACGATCGCCCTTGGGCTTGACCTATATTTCGGGCCATTCGGTGCAGCATCCCAATAAAGCCGCTAACGCATACATCTATAATCTGTCTCCTCTCTCTCTCTCTCTCTTATACTTTGAGTGGTGGGACGTCCGACTCTGCGTCCATTCGGCCCTTTATCGATCTATCGATAACGCACTTCGTGCTGAAGCAGACCCAGATGCAACAGGACTTCCCGACTTTTTATATCTTTTGATATAATTCTCTGAAACTAAGGAGGTTTAGCAGAACTGATAGGAGATACAAGCGGGACGCAGATATCAAATAAAGAAATAAAAAGAAGAGTTGAATAAAAAAGCTCAATGGCATTTTCCAAATCAGAACATGCGTATAATTGTGTCCAATCCATACTCGAAATCATATTATTTAGCTTAAGGGAATCTGTTTTATTTAAAAACCCCTTCTACGCGCAGTGGTATCAGATGATAATTCATCAGGGCCCATAGGTAAATTAAACATGTATTAAGAGATGGATGATATTGGTCTTCCGGCATAACCAAAGGGTCAATCCTAGATACAATGGTATTGTTGGGGTCCAATACAAATAGCAGGTCAAGAGTCCTGTTAATAGAATTGCAAACAGGATTGATTTAAACCAAAGAAAGCTCTAAGAGACCATCAATAAAACAATTGGAATTATCAGGTATAAGTAAATTCGATTCATTGGAGGCAAACCATTTAACATCGGACAGATTAAAATCACCCATGACAAAAAGCAAGTCAGTGTCAGAGACTAAAGAAGATATATGTTTGATAAAGTTAAGATGCGTATCGTAAACTGTCTCATCAGAAGCTGGTGAAGTCTTTGAGCATGTAAAAAAGATAGAAAATGTATTATAAGATATTTTCACACAAATGAACTTAATGTCGGAATCAAATGGGATGGGTATTGGTTTCGAGGGAAAGATTGGCGTCAACAGCCACCAGTACACCACCACCTTTTCGAATTAAACGATCACACCTATATATAGTATAATTGGAAGAAAGAATTGAAAAATCAGATATTACAGACTTGAGCCAGGTCTCAGTAAAGAAGATAACATCAAAGTCAAAGGAATGACTGTTAAGAAATAAGCTAGATAACTTACTATTAAGACCTCTTACATTTCGGTAAGCTACAGAGATAGTAGAAATTAGTTTTTTGGAACTACGTAAGAGGAAATGATAGGTAGAGCGGAGCCAACTCCAAGGATCGGGATCCGACCTTTTTTTCGATTTACATTTCCTTTGTACTCGGCCACAAAGACATGTTCGGGCCAAAACTTTTGCTGACAAATTTTAGCAAAAATATTTTCCGAGCGCGATATTTTGAAAGAGGAGATTTCTCTATGATAGTTAAAGTTAAATTTATCCACCGAAATATCAGCATCTGGCAATATGTTAAGAATATAAGCCTTAACATCGTAAGAGGACTGATCTTTAGAAAGCCTAGAGACAAAAACATGTTACATGTTTCTTAGGTGTTCGTGCAAATCTGCACTAAAACTAAGGTGCGATGTTAGTCGCAGCGTTAGAGCTAGTGTGTAAGCACGATTGCCAATCCCTAAATGATAACATTTGCGCGTTGCTTTAAGAACTGTCTGGTTTATTAATTTGTATGGGTTTATATAGGGTGTCTTATGTACTATTTTGTGGAGACCACCGCATTGTTTCTCTACGGTCGTTCTTGTCTACTTATTATTCTACTTAATATTCTATGGGATCTTAGGTAACGTTAGATAGAGCCAACTATATCGTTGTAGTGTATCTACTGTTTCTGAGCGCCAGAGCTGTGACTCTTGTGGTATTTTTAGCCTGTTGTGACCCTTTCGAGTGGCTTGTTTCTTCACTGGTGTCAGCTCACTCTGTTAAATACATGTTCATTTATGAACATTAGGTTTCGGAGGAGGAATGCCTTGGAGGGGCTTTGACAGGCGAGGTGGCACGGTAGTCAACGGATTGGCTACCGGAACGACAGGCGTGACATTAAGAATTTCATTACTGCATGAAGGGATCAATTGTGAGGCAGAAATTTCAATTACATGTTGGCTAATACTAGCATTGGTTGATTGCGATTTCGATATAGATTTTGTATTAATCGTATGCTGCAGATCCAGTTCTGGTTGTGGGGGAGAAATGGAAGTCTGCGCATGGCGCGAAGACGAAGTAGTCTTTTTTCGTTTAGATTGCTCGTTTAGTAACGACGAGTTACTAAATAAGTTCTCCATATCCGAAAAATTACATTAGCTTTGTGAAAATGCTTAGAGAGGTCTTTAAAACTTTCTCTAGTTCGCTCCACATATTTTCGAACTTGCACCTCAATGTCCCGGCAAGTTTCGCAGCGCCATCTCAAGCCAATGTTTTTGTCAAGATAATCCTTGACTTTAACAGATAGACCAACACATTTTAAATGATAAGTCCGGTCACAGAAATAGCAGGAAGTAAATTCCTGCCTCGAATCTGTGACATGATACTTATTAAAATAGCAGACTAAATCAGACGACATTGTGATACAGAGGGTATTTACAAGTCCGAATACAAATAAAGAAAGAGAAATAAATAGGAAATGCAAATCGAAAGCAAGAAATAAGATCAACAAAAACAATGCTTTGGTTACGAACCGCCACTTAATTGCAGAAAGTAAACACAAAGCGACACAAAGATTGGACACTTTTGCTTGTATGAAATGAGTTCTCTATATATTATTTGCTTAGTGATATAAGGCAGTATTGCTTTGTGCCTCCAGCCCATCTCTTGATATTCGGTGTCATCATTCCCACACACAAGCAGTGCTGAGTCATCCTCATCCTTGCCCAACAGCTCCTGTGCGGCTTCCTCAAGTTGAGCACGCTTCTGCTCCTGCGTCTCCCTTAGACGGTTTAGCTGTTGTTGTTCATGGACCAGTTGCTTCCGACGTTTGATATTGTCGGATCTTCCGCCTTTCGTTGTCTTAGCCCATTTTTTGACATTAGCAAAGGATGTGGTTTTGGAAATACGCGGTAGACGAGGCGTTGTTCGTGATGTCGCTAGAATTGAGGTGCTGTTTGCATTGCAGATATCGTTATGATTATTGTTGGGATTAACAACAGTTGGAGTGATGCACCCCGGCACGTCCGATGTTTGAAATGTCCTTGGCGAATCTGGCTCATAATGGGGTGTTTCGATCTCGCTGTTTGCACTACAGTTGTTAGCATTAATATTGGGATAAACATTAAGCTGACGGATTTTTTAAAGTACTGTATTGTTTTGGCGGTAACAATATATATCTCGCGTATACTATCCTCCAGCTTCATCCACTACTGATACAGCTCCCAGGATTTTGACGATTTGCTCACTCTGCGCGTGTGAAATTGTGTTGCTTTCCATAGCACAAATGCCCACATTGTGAGTCTCGAATCATTTAAATTAGAATTTTTTTCTGGCAGGCATCATCATCTTTATGTGATTGAACGAAACTCTATATAATTTAACTCTACAAATTATAAATCTAGCAAAACATTAGCAATGGGTAAACATTTTTCACTCTAACCAAGAGTTGTATTAAAGTGCGCATAATAACTAATAATGCCTATTAGTAGTATTGAAAAGGTTTATTCTGCTTAAAAATTAACTAATTAATATGAGTACAATAGAATATATATATATATTATTTACTTTATTGTTTTTCATTGTTGTATGGCTGTTGATGTGAACGCTGGGCAGCTAGCATCTCTAAGAGCTCCTGATGCCGCTGCTCGTCCTTTTGTTCTCGCTGCTTCATATGCTGCTGCATTATATTTTTTATGACATCAGTGAAAGACTTGAGGATCAGTGCCAATGTGCTGCCAGCTGGCGTCCCTTTTTTGCATCGCCCTGTTGGCCAACGGCAGGCACTGCCTCAGCATCAGCCTCCTCGTCATATTCATCATATCCCAAAAAAAGCTGCTGCGTCTCCTCCTGGCCTGCCGTGCATTGCCTTTGACGCTTCAATTGTTTTTGTTTTTTGGCAATTCGTCGCCGACGTTTGGCGGTGCTGGATGTTACGGCTTTCGTTTCCACAGAAAACTTCTTGTTCTTGTTTGAAGAACGCAATCGACGAGGCGATGTTCCTGGAGTTCCCGCCTCAGACTCGGGATTAACATCAAATGATGTGGGCGAATCGGTTCGCTCGGGATTAACATCAAATGCTGTTGGCGAATCCGGCCCGTAGTACAGTTCCTCAATCTGACCGCTTTCATCAACGGGCTGTATTGCCTTGCCGGCATCACTCCATAGCTCCTGTACACTATCCTTCGCCTCCATCCAGTGCCGACTCAGATTTGAAGTGGTGCTCACTTCACTCGTGTGCCGCTGTGTGGCTTTCCAAAGAGTTTTCAAAGCCGAGATTTCCCATGGAGAATCTTTATCATTAGCATTTTCATTCTTGCAGGCATCATTATGTGTTTGAAGTTCTTCTAGAAAGTTAAAGATGTCCAAACACCGACCACAGACGAGTACATCCATGTTGACTAATTCCTCCTAGGCAGCTGAATACAGAGTGGAGGGAAGGTTTAAATTTCTTTTAGTTTTATTTCTTTCCGGCACTTCCGATGTTTGAAATGGCCTTGGCGAATCTGGCTCATAATGGGGAGTTACGATCTCGCTGTTTGCACTACAGTTGTTAGCATTAATGTTGGGATAAACATTAAGCTGACGGATTTTTTTGAAAATACTATTTTGTTTTGGCGGTAACAATATATATCTCGCGTATACTTACCTCTAGCCTCATCCACTTCTGATACAGCGAAACCGATGATAGTGTTTTCGTCTGGGAGAATCAGTCGGAGTAGTCCGTCATACATGACATTCCACAGAGAAGGTCCGAGAACTGATCCCTGGGGGACTCCTCCGATTATTTTAATCTGGTGATGCCTTTCCTCCTGTTGCTGTTGTTGCTGCAATGTCGGCGCTTGAACAGGGCAGGAACAGCGTTGTCCAAAGTAAGGCAATCATGATCTTCAAGCATCGCTGAGTCATCCTCATTGGTGAGCACCTGCGGATCCCAACTGCCCAACAGCAGCTCCTGTGCGGCTTCCTCTCTGCATTGCCTTAGACGGTTTTGCTGTTCATCTTCATCACCAGTTGCTTACGGCGTTTGTTATTCTTTGATCTTCCGCCTTTCGTAGTCTTTGCCCAATTCTGGAATTTATCAAAGGCTTTGGATTTCGACGTAAGTGGAAGGCGATTTGGTGTTGGCGTTGATTGTGGTGTAGCTTGATTTGATGTGTTGGGATTACAAACAGGTGGAGTGATGCACCCCAGCATGTCCGATACTGGAAATGGCCCAGGCGAATTTGGCTCATACTGGGGTGTTTCGAGGGAGGTTTCAAGGGAATGTATTGCCTTGGCTATAGCAATCCACATCTCACGTTTACTCCTCTCCAGATTAAACCACTTTTGATAAAGATCCAAGATGCCATTCTGTTATGGATGCGTCTCTGAGTCCTCTGTTTGGAGTGTGTGCCGCTCATTCTTTCGGCTGCAAGGAGTGGGAGAGGGATCATCCCTGACACTACTAATGCAACTTCTTTCGATACCGTCCAAAAGCAGGTGACGACCCGCAGCGCACAGCGTCCGTATACCGACTTGCATCCCCTGGTGTACGACTGCATCCGTAAAGAATCGTTGAGGTGACTACACCAGCAACGAGCTTCCTGCTTCGTTCCTTAGGCCCTCTAGTGTTGGCCATCATGCGGCACATGGCAGATGTGGTCGTGGCTTTTTGGCTAACGTATTCTAGGAGCTGCTTATACGAGAGTCTGTGGTCCACCATTTGCCTAGGTATTTAATGGCAGGTTTAGTCTCAGTCAGAGCTGTTCCCACTCTTAGTGTTGCCTTCTCCACATTCTTTCTGCTGTTTATCAGCACCGCTTCGGATTTATGCTCAGCCAGGTCCAGTCCATTTTGGGATAGCCAGGTTATGATCACATCGATGGCGGCGCTGCTGCTTGACGTGACGCTGTCGAGCATCTTGCCAGTTGTCACCAATGCGATGTCGTCTGCGAAACCGATGATAGTATTTTGGTCTGGGAGACTCAGTCGGAGTATTCCGTCATACATGACATTCCACAGAGAAGGTCCGAGAACTGATCCCTGGGGGACTCCTCCGTTTTTTTAATCTGGTGATGCCCTTCCTCCGAATCGTAAAGTAGTACTCAGTCCAGAAAGTAGCTGGATATCAGTTTGACTAGATATCCCGAAACATTTCTAGCTGTGAGAGCTTCTAGAATACGGATCCAGCTGGCCGAATTGAAGGCGCTCTTCACATCCAGCGTGCATATAAGCACTAAGCAAATAACCTATATAGAACTCATTGCATACAAGTAAAAAGTAAATGGCTTCTCGACGCGGAGTTTTGTTTTAATTTACACTTGCATACACTAATATAATAATAATCTATATATATAAAATGCTTTGTCCTCACTGACTCACTGACTGACTGACTGACTGATATATCACAGCCATGGCCAAACCACAAGTCCTAGAGACTCGAAGTTTTTTTTTTAAAAATCAGAAAAAAAATTTCCAGATTAGTATGGGTATTTTTATTTTTTAATTCCACCAGCAACCTATTTTAAAAAATAAAAAAAAAAAACATTTAATTAAATTGCATTAAATGCAAGCCCGCTAAGCAAGCATTAAAAACGTTCAATGCGTGTGTACGCATACATACACAATTTTAGCGTGAGCAACTGAAAGAGAGCCAGAGAACAACAGTTAGACTCGACTTCAAAGAGAACCATGGCATTTGTTTTTGTGTTCGCTTTTGCATGTGCGTAGTTTTTGTTTTTGTGTTCGCTTTTGCATGTGCGTAGTTTTTGTTTTTGTGTTCGTTTTTGCATGTGCGTAGTGCGAGCAAGATCGCCAATGTCGTTGTTGTTTTGTTTCGTGAACGAAGAAGTGACTTATTTTGCGTTCTTTGTCATACATAAGTGTGTACATATGAATCGACTGCTGTGAGAATTGACGACAATGCTTTACTCATTCGTTGCTTCCACTTAAGTTTTGTATGTAGTCTATAATACCCTGTACCATTAAAATGTTTTATTAAGAAATTTATACATTAAAAAAATTGTTTTTATTTATAAAACAGCCCATTACACTTATTATATAGCCTTTCTTTATGAATTTGTTAAATTTACGGTGTTTTACCTTCAAAAATATTAAAGGCAATAACGTTTAAAGCGTAAAGGGTATTTCATAGTAGTAGGCATTTTCTTGGACACTTTTGGTTGTATGAAATGAACTGTCTGTGGGTTATTTGCTCACTAATATAAGATAAAATCAGAAGCACTTTTTTAAATTTTCACCTGCATTTTATTTTTGAAAAGAAAAAATATTTATTTAATCGAATTAAAAATGCATGTTCGCAAAATCTATGTACTATTTGCCAATCCGTAAAGAATTACGGGCTTATTGTTAGATGCCGTCACTAACATAAGATGGCGCCACCTCTTTAGTGGTCTGCAAATGACGAAATAATTTAAATAATAATATTTCTAATACTTTAAGTGGGGATCTGCGTCCGAGCAAAGCAAGGACGCAAAGCGGGCCCACTAGTAAATAATAAAAAATAACTGCAGTTCTGTTTGCGTTTGCTTCTGTGTGTGCAGCTACACATATTACCTACTTAAGTTTAGCTTAAATTAATTTTTGATTAGACCCTATAGATTGTGCAGAGCCGTTATTGGACTCCAATTGACAATTAGACCTTCAAATTTAACCCCGTTGGCGGTGACAGTGTAACTCAAAACATATTACCAATTTTCATAAACTAACTGGTCACAGCTTTATTATCCCATTTTACTTGAAAACTTTAAACAAATTGTTGATAATGTTACGACTCGGCTTTCCTCCGGGGCAACGCCGGCTAGCTCATCACCAAATTCAAAATTTGAGTTGCGCCACCCATATTTGTGCTCCCGACGACTACCCTACTCCATGGCGATGCGATCCCCATCCCTCAAAACAATATTTACTCGCTCATGATTTTTATCCTAATGGCCTAATATTTATTAACACTTAACATACTAATACACCTAAACATATATACCCTACACACTATTCAATAAATACTTATTTTAATAACGACAAAAATATAACGATAATCTTAAATCTAATTCGCAATTCTTATCTCAGCTCCAACGACACTATATATATAAACTCCAAACTCTTAATGTTAAATGCCAAGCTAGCCTTGAGCGAAATGTAAACTAAGCAAACTATTATTATGCAAGTCCACTAGCATATATATAAATGTGTTCTGCACGACCGCCTATTCTAATCCAAACAACATATACATATATATGTACTTATGTACATACATATGTGACACATACAGCCGACGACAAATTCAATTGGGTGCGTATCAAAATATATATATTTTCATTCATATATATATATTTCGCACCCCAACCTATTTTTTCTCAAACACGCTTAATTTTTCGTTGAGCCGGCCAAACTCGCAACGCGTCCGTCTCCGTTCGAGTTTGCAATCAGACTCTCGATCGCGTGCAAAATTCTGCCTGTTGCTGTCGAACTTTTTTCTTCTCTCCATTTGCACTCGCCCATGCATGCAGTGTTGCCAGAATTTTGTGGGCAAAAACAGCGGGATGGACGGGAAAATATAGCCAAAAACAGCTAAATTTAAAACAAATTGCTTAAAAAAATAGCTTTATTGTTTCTCGATGTTAAATTAAGAATTATAGACAATATTGATCTGAAAATAAAACCAACTCTTTATTAAATCTGTTTTTCTTTACAATAATGACATAGTAATGTCAATTTCGATGACGTTCTCGTCAGAATTAATGTATTTCTCAGATTCGTCAATCATTCTTAAATATTTTGGTGGCAATGTGTAATTTAGGCAAAGTCCATATCTGTAAATTTAGAAGAATATTAGAATTTCAAATACAAAATTTATAGTTGTTTATGTAACACACCTTATGGTTAGAATACCATTTAAAGTTTTTAGATTCATTCGATTTCTTAAGCTATTTTTCACGAGCGAAACTTGGCTGAAAACTCGATCCATCTCTGCGTTTGACCAAGGCAACGTCAATATCTTAACAGCAAAGTGTGCTAAAAGAGCGAATGTGTTTACATCTCCACCATCTCTGTACTCCAAAACTTCAGCCCAAAACATTATTGTGTCATCTTTCTTCTTTCAATTTAGGAAATGTTGTTTCACAATCTTGTTTCTTCAATTTTTCTTTCATTGGAGTATTCTAATACCTCTATTATATTTTGTTTATTTGCGCGCAGTATTTTGTCGACAGAGAGTATATTTATTATTTCAAGAATATTAAAGATGTCCGACAATCTGAAATTATATTAAAGTAAGCTTATTCTCATCGATGTATTAAAAAACAATAATATAGTTACCGTTCTCTAAGTTGTTTGATTCATTTGACGACAAACTTTGTACAATTTATATGAATTGTTTCTTCAGTGGATGTAAAGGTTCCTTCTTTGAACTTATTGTCACATAGTTTCATATTCACCATCACTTTTTAAAAAAGGTTCGGTGGCTATCGATTTCACAGCTTATGTGTGAACGAATGGCAACTATTGAAGATTTGCCAACTTACTTTTTAAAATAGATGGATTTCTAGCTAATAGCATTTTACCAAATGTTATAGCTTTTGCAGTTTTAAAAGTGCTAAATCTAGCTACAAAATGGCTAAAATGGCAACACTGCACGCATGCTCTCCGAGCCAGCCACTCACGTATACATGCGTACCCTCTCTATCCTATTCGCCGTAGTGGTGGGACGTCCGACTCAGCTCTCTTTCGGCGCAGTATCGATATATCGATAATACATCAGCGCGGGAGCAGACCCAGATGCAACAATAAAATGTTTTAGTGTTTGATGAAATGAAAATAAAACCAGGTCTTTAATATAATTCCATTCCTGACGAAATTGAAGGCTTTGAAAAATTAAAATTAATTTAAGCTAAACTTAAGTAGGTAATATGTGTAGCTGCACACACAAAAGCAAACGCAAACTGAACTGCACTTATTTTTGATTATATATTATTTATTATTATAATATCAACTAAAATAATAAATAATAATCAGCCGCAAATAAAATCGAAAATCAAAATAAATTATATTAAAAATGTGGTGTTTTAAAGGTGTAGGCACAGGTAGACAAACACAAGAAAATTCACCGAACCCCAAATGCGTATATTTATTAATATATTTAAATTAATTATGTTGCATCAGCTTATTCTTGTAACCAATCACTATCACTTATCATTAAGATAGGTCGTGGCTAAAATGCGTCTAAGATATACATGCATGCAAACACTCGCATATTATTGTATGCATGTGTGAATAGAAACAAAAACTCTACGTCGAGAAGCCATGCATAATGGCAATATTCATCTCTCGCCCTCTTTCCCCATACATGTTCTTGAGTAGTCTGACGGAGACACATATAGTCAAGCATGCATGTATGCGTGAATCTTACAATAAGTGTGTTCATATGTATGGGCTCATCTGAGAATTGGCAAAATTGCTTTGTCAATTCGATGCCACTTTTTAAATTTTGTATGTAAACTAAAATACCCTGTTGAAGTAAAAAAAATATCAAGTTTTTTCACCCTTAAAAAATATGTAACATACATATGTAAAACAACATATTTAATTTATTTTATCATCATTAATTATAAATTCATTTCATTTTTGGTGTTTTTTCATACAAAATATTGATTACAAAAAGGTAGTAAGCGTCAAGTGCGCATGTTTTGTGTTTTGCTTACTGAGCAAGCAACGAGCTCTGGCAGCCGACTGAACTGAAAGTCAATCAAATTTCCCTCGCACATTGCGTCCACGGCAAAAATTTCCCGTGGACCCAATGTCGAGGCATTTTCTTGGACACTTTTGCTTGTATGAAATGAGTTCTCCATAGGTTATTTGCTTAGTGGTGGTATTGATCAAAAATGGCAACAACAAAAAAACATCGACGTCAATGTTTAAGAAATCATCGATGATTTAATAAAAATGTGTATAAATCGATATTTCCATTGATTTTTCGCCAGCTCTAAATGCAACTTGTTTTTCTGCTAATCGTCCAAATAACATCTGTCTTTGTGTTGCTTATAATCGTAATTCATTATATTTATTATATAATAAAAGCTGTGACCGGTGGTACCCATAAATATGGTTCACATGGAAAATATGCCAGTGCCATTAATACAGTAGAACCATATATTACACAAAGCAGCACAGAAAAAACCTTGACCGTGCAAACAACAAAGCAGTGCAACATTATAAACACCAAATCTCCTCTAAAAACTAAAGAAATGCAATCAAATGATGATGCAAAATTTATTAAGAAACGTTGGAAGGGCGGTTGTATTGAACCCCATCCTACAGATAAAGCGTTGATTGTTAACTACCAGCTGGAAGCGACCGTGTTTGGAGAGCCTAACAATCCTATGATTGAGGAAAAAAAGCAATGTCAGAAAATCATTCGCCTGCGTTCGCTTAACTCTAAGACAGATCCTGCATTGTTGGCCCGCGAAGTGGTGAATAAATGTGATCTTATACATAAATCGCAGTTAAACGATGTTGAGCAGATCATATTTTATTTAAAAAATCGTAAAGACCCGGCAAGTAATGATATAACTGACAATACGTACACAAATAGTCGAAGATCGACGGGAGTGCCAAGTTCACAGTTGCGCTCTTCTGCCCGATCCCACACTAATGTGGCAGTGATGACCAGTAGAAACATGGGGTTGGGAAGTGGTGGAGCCACAACACTGTCATCGCCAACAGCAGATGTGTGCATCAATGACATTGACGAGTATGTGGAGCTCTTGTACGAGGATCTGACCGAGCGTGTACGTGGCTCAGACATGATATTGCAAATTGCACGCAATGCCGACAATCTCGAGGAACTGGAAAATAACGAAGCCTGTCTCAGCGCGATCTCACGTGTGCTTCGAGAGGATTGGCGTAAATGTTTGGATCTTTCAACCAACATTATCTATATATTTTTTTGCTTTTCTACTTATACCAAGTTTCATCCTCTCATCGTACATTATAAGATAGGATCGCTCTGCATGGATGTTATCGACTACGAGCTGCGTCGCTATGAGACCATGCGTAATGAGTTGGACATTCGCAAACAGCCCTATGATTCAACGCCGGTTTCGGCTAAAGCTAGCAAGGAGAAACTGAATCCCAGTTCCGATGACTTTTTGGATATTATGAACGAAGAAAGACCCAAAGACATGGAACCACCACGTCGACGCATACCAGAGTTGAAACAGCGCCCCAAATCGGGCAATTGGAGCAGCTTTCACGGGACCATGACTTCATCGCTAATTAAAAGTCAAGCACTTAACAGCAGTTATAATGAGGCACTCTCTGCTGGAGCCAATTGCAATGCTATTTCGAGTGGACTAGATTCCCCAAGTTTGGTTGATTTAAAAGCGCAAAGCAATGAGTCACTAGATCACAGCGATCCCAAAGTTAAAAAAGAGGAAATCGATCGACTTAACAAACAACTAAAAATTTTTGCTAAGAAACAGGAACAATTGCTACGCGTTGCTTTCTATCTACTGTTAAACATGGCTGAGAATGTTAAACTGGAGGAGAAAATGAGGCGAAAAAACATTGTTAAGATGCTGGTCAAAGCACTCGATCGCCAGAATATTGACCTGCTTATGCTTGCTAGCACTTTTCTCAAGAAATTATCTATTGTGGGCGACAACAAAGATGCGATGTGTGCTTTAAACATTGTCTCGAAATTACCTCGTCTTTTTCATAATGCCCATACGGATCTAGTGCAGGTCACACTCAGACTTGTCTTTAATCTGTCCTTTGATGGCACCCTGCGTCGCCAAATGGTTGCCGCTGGTTATTTGCCTATGCTGGTGAAGTTCATCAACGATGAGAAGCACCATGCCATTGCCGTAAAAATTCTTTACCACATGAGCCTTGATGACAAAGTAAAGTCAATGTTTACTCACACGGAGTGTGTGCAAATGGCGACGGATGCAATAATTCTGAATCTCAACGTAAAGGTTGATCCGGATCTTATGGCGCTGTGTATTAATCTATCACTAAATCGACGCAACGCGCATATTATGGTTGAAGGTCAGCGGCTGCACAGCCTGATGGACCGTGCATTTAATAATCAAGACGCTTTATTGATGAAATTGTTGCGCAATATTTCTCAGCATGAGTCCTTGCAGCTAAAGTTCATTGACTACGTCGGGGATCTTGCCCGGATTCTGACTATCTGTGACGACGAGGCTTTTATTGTGGAGTGCTTGGGCATACTGGGAAATCTTGCGCTTACCGACATTGATTACTCGCAAATACTTCAAAATTTTCAGCTTATCCCATGGATACGACAGTTGTTAGTGCCCTGTGCACGTCTAGACGATCTGGTGCTCGACACTATTGTCTATTTGGGCACTTGCGCTTGTGATGAACTTTGTGCACTGCTTTTCTGTCGTGCTAAGGTTGTTCTTTCACTAATTGAGCTCCTGAAAGCTAAGCAGGAAGATGACGAGATTGTGCTACAAATCATTTACGTGTTTCAGCAGATACTTCGACACGAGAGTACACGTGAATACATGATTAAGGAAACTGAATCGCCGGCTTATCTCATCGATCTTATGCATGACAAGAACGAGGCTATACGCAAAGTATGCGATTATTGCTTGGACATTATTGCCATTAGTAATAGCGAGTGGGCAAAGCGAATTAAGCTGGAGAAATTTCGTAATCACAACTCGCAATGGCTTTGCATGGTAGAATTGCAGCAGGATCGTGACAACGAGCAGGATGATGATAATGATCTAGACACCTATTTACGATCTGAATACCTGGACAATTGTGATCTGTACAATGACTCAAACATAAACGAGCATGACAATGACACAAATAGCAACAATAGTAACAATCCAGGCAGCCCAACTATGTCAACTTATAGCAGGCCAGTAAGCACATATCGGCGAAGTCAGGATCTTGATGAACTCTATAATATGACATCCAGCTCTAAGTCGCAAGGCTCTAACCAGGCAGCCAATGAGAGTAATTAAATATTTAAGTCTAAATGGCAGAGCACAAATAAATTTAACGAAGAGCTGTTAAAGACAACATATAAACAAATGACTACTCAAAATGAATTTGTATTTATTTTTTGTTAAAAGTTTTAATTTAAAACATAATTTATATTTACATTATTTAAGTTTTTGTTAATTATTTTGATCAATACATTCCCATTTAAATATCAATATTTGTTTATGTTAATATTTAATATAGTGGGTTTGCTTCAAAATAATGTTATAATGATTTTTGTCTTATTATTTATTTTTAACAAACTAATCATTAAATAGAACAAAAAAAATGGTATTACCTTTTGCTTACTGTGCAACATTTTACAATGGTTTTGGCTTCGACTAGATAAATGTCAACAGCATCACTAATCTAATAATAAAGCAAACAATGTATTTAGCAAGTTTATTGTCCAAATAAATAAAAAAAAAGCTGAACATCTAAGAATTAACTTTTTGTTGTTCTTCAAAAATCGTGTAACCCGGAAGATATTGAATGTTTTGGTGCGAGATGCTGCAATGATGTGACCTGCAGTGACTTCCAACCAACCAAGGAAAATTAACTTACATTGGCTCCCAATCAACCCTGGTTGGTAAATACTTACTTTTAGATTACAGTGATAGTATTAAATAATATGCAAACGGCTCTACAAGTTTTGAAATTTCAACAATTTAAACTTTATTAAAATAATTAGCGCAGTTGATGCTTTATAAGTGGAGCATGGATGACTTATCTGATGATGGTTTGACACCGTATTTATACACTTTGTTGAGACTTTCGGGAAAGTCAGGCAGCAAATTATTGAAATTCTCCACGTGATGTGTATGTTGCTCCGTCCAAATGCCATCGCCTGTGAAATGAAACTCGGATTCAATTAGGTATAAAATGAGCGTTAAAATCTCATTGTTCTTCAGAGTGTGCATATCGGCAACAGGAAGCTGCAGTTCCTGCAATGCCTCAGTGACCTGCAGCAGTAACAATTTCTCCTCAATACGTTTTCTACAATACAAAAATGGAATTGATCAATTTTAATTGCCTCGTAAGTTGCAGATCCCACTCACATTGGATACAGCAGCAGGTGTATATTCTGAAAGATATCATCTGCATCAAATTTCTTGCTTTGCAAAAATTCTAAACAGTGTTTAACATGCAGCACGGGAATATGACACCAGTTAGGATGACGCGACAATAGATTGCGCAGTAGCTGCTCATCTTTTTGGAAAACGTTACCTAGATATACGACTATGTCCCGACCTTTAGTGCGATCCGAACCATCACGTGCAAATCTACAAATGTAATAAAAGGTAATGTGAGTCTCAGAATAATAGTCAAAATGCTTCTATAACTTCAATTACTTAGCAAAGGCATCCGACCCGCAGGAGAGTATATGTAACGAAGCGCAGCGCACCTTTAGCTGATTAAGGTAGTCTAGACGTAGTCGCGCTTTGTTTTGATAGTGCACGAGACGCAGTATGCGGGGATTGCTGCCCAAGACCTGAAACTGCTCGATTTCATTAATGTCGCGAAGTCGCTCCAACACGGTATCTGGTCCGAGAGTAAGCACTTCGAGGCAGCGTAAAACTGCATCCTCGGTGATGCCAAAGGAACGTACATGTTGCAGAGTTTGCTTTAGGCCATCACAGTTGGACATGAGGATCTTTGGACGACGATAACCAATATCACGTATATCATGACCATTGATTGTTGGTATCTCCTCTAGAATGCGACGCAGGTTGTCCGCATCCGCATGCAACAAGAAAGCATTCTTTCGCAATCGTTCAGCCGAAAACTTGAAAACTTTCGATAGCAATTCAATATTTTCCTGCACTGAACGAAAACTTTTATGACGTACACGCGAATAGACTCGCCACATTTTTTGAAGCTCCGTTTCGTCCATTTGCAGACGTTCTTGTAGATAGGAGTTAAGCAGCGATTGACGTATTGTCTTTAGGGAGAGGCCTTCGCCGGTACTAGCTTGCAAATGCCCCTTGTCGGCCAGATGTACATCCGTGAAGCATTCAATCAAACGCTGAGGCACATTCACATCGTATGGTATTAAACGGTGTGCTTTGAGCATATCTATGGGTTTGTTAATCACGGTTACATATTTAAACAGTGTTTGAATAGTGATATCTTGGAATCCACATTCGATGAGAACACTATGTCTATTAGACAGGGTGGAGGCGCCATAGTAAATGATCATTGGCTTCGAAACAATGTCATCTACAGTATACTTCAATGATTTTAATGTATCATATGAACTAAGTAAATCCTTCCGCTTGACCGTTTTCAGCTCAGGGTGTTTTTCGAGAGCTACTGCCCAAGTGCGATAGTTACTGCCTAAACCAATGTATATTCTATTAGCTTTATTTTTATTGTAACTGCAATAATGGCTCACCTAACGTTCGCGCCAAGTAGTTGGGATTTAACGACTCTTCTATGGGTAGTTCTAAACCGGTTGTTTTTGTAGTCCTTACATTTTCTTGTTTTCTGTTTGGTTGTTTACTTGATGCCAGACTTCGTGCAAATTGTACCAAAAGATGCGATTGGATTTTACTATTTCGCAACATACTTTTGAATATATAAATATTTTTTAATTCACATACTTGTAAATAAACATCATGCAACAGCTTGAGCTAAAGATGGTAAGCTATTGATGGCGCTATCGACATATCAATCACAGCCTTGCTTCTCACTATCGATATATCGATGGGTGAACGTTCAACATCGATAGCAGCAAAATATTTAAGACATGACAAAAACTAGAAGAACAGAAGCTATTGTGGTAATTATATAAATAAGTCCTACACGTTAAGAACAATGACATGCTTGTATTCCACCCAAATCAAAATCATGGGTATCAGACAAATTATAATTAATATTTTTAAAATTTATTAGAAACTAGATCTAACCCAAGTTGAATATCTTAAGTTAAGTTAGACCAATTCAAATGAATTGATCTCTGACTAAAATTTTAGTGTATCAACAAATTAAGTTCAAAATAATGAATATTTACTAAATGTAGACTAAACTTAATAGATATGAAAATATGTATCTGAATAAGGAATAAAATATTTTCCAATGATACTATCGATAATATACTTATTATTTGGTTACCGATATTACCATCTCAAAATATCTATTGGCGTCAATATCGATAGCTGGGGATATCTAGTTTAATCAAACGAATCACTTTTGCCAACCTTGTGATTTTATAGCTAATTCTGGCTATTTTCAATGATGGTTTGCTAAAAAAAATTTTGAAATTGCTATTTGCCGGAATTCTGGCTATTTTAAAAATATTTCAGGTTATTTTACTCATATTATTATTCATAAAACTGTGGAAAAATGCCCACGAAGATAATTAAAATTAATCTCTAAGATGTTTCCAGCACTCGTGTGAAAATAGTGTTTTCGCCCAAAAGCTGGCACACAGGAATACTTATCCGATCCTTCCTTGTACAATGTTACAAATTTATTAAATCTTCGATTTTAATGTAAACCAAGAAAACTTAACTATTTAACATTTTATTAATTTAAAAGCTAGAATTTTTAAAATTATTACATTTTTTTTTTAAGAGTTTTGTTTATATTTTGTCAACTATTCGAAAAACAACAAAAAAAATATTGTAAATTGTGCGCCGATTACAGATTGTGATACAATGTGACCGTATATCGACAGTGTAATTTGCCATGCATCCACTAAGAGATTAATAGTTTTGCAGCTCTGTTGACGACGATACACGTGCGTTTCGAGAATTTAAAATTATTTAATAAACATCTTTAAAATGTCGCTATTACGGATAAGGTAAATTATAAATCATCGTCTAGTAATATATCGTAAAGTAAATACTTTCCACTTATCTAATTCAGGAAACCTAAAACTCGCAAGGGAAAGAAAGTGTTACTGGCCCGCGAGCCGCAGCTCATTGAGGCAGCACGCAGCATGTTGTTTGTAGACGGACGCAAATGCGGTGGAAGTGTAAAACAGTGCATGAAAGATCTGACACAACTGAAAAAGCCTTTAGTAAAAGTTTTGCATCGCAAAAACGATATAACTCCATTTGATGATCCCTCTTCGTTAGAATTGTAAGTAATTCCATCTCTATCTGCACTGACTTTCCGATTGTATTGATTGATTTATTTAGCTTGACAATGAAAAACGATACGGCACTCTTCACCTTTGGCTCCACGTCCAAGAAACGGCCCGATAACATTCTCATTGGCCGCATCTTCGAGAACGAAGTTCTTGACATGTTTGAGCTGGGAATTAAGCGTTATCAAGCTATTTCCGAATTCAAGAATGAGAAGATTGGCTCCTGCGTCAAGCCTTGTCTGGTATTCAATGGACCAAAGTGGGCTCAAACAGAGGAATTGCGTCGTCTTCGGAATTTGTTTATCGACATGTTTCAACGCGAGAAGGTCGATTCCATACGACTACAGGGTATTGAGCATGTGCTGAGCTTCACGGTGACTAACGATATGAGTGTACTGATGCGTTCATACAAAATCTTACTTAAGAAGTCTGGTCAAAAAACACCACGTATAGAGCTTGAGGAAATTGGACCATCTGCTGACTTCTCCATTCGCCGGACCAAGATTGCTTCTGAAGATCTATACAAATTGTCCAGAAAGCAGCCCAAGCAGCTGAAGGTAACTAAAAAGAAGAACGTCAGCACAGATGCACTTGGTAATACCAAGGGTCGTGTACATATGGGCAAGCAGCAGACGGGCTCCATACAAACGCGTCGCGTCAAGGCGCTCAAAAAGTCACCAGAGGAAAAACGCACCGACCGCCAGAAAAAGAAGGTGGCACTAAGGGCGGCTGCAGCAGAGGCTTTGGCAGCCGAATGAGACCCAAACATTTACTTTAGAGAATCTAGTTAGTTATAGTTGTAATAAATTGGTCCAGCTTAAAATATAGTTAAGATCTTGACTTAGCAACTAATATTGGATTTCTAATGTATTGCATCAACAATGTTTTTAATGCGACGTGTTTTGGACTCGACCAAGGCATCCTCCAGTGATTTAATTAAGTGCACCAAACTGCTCACATCTGTTTGCACTAACAGGTCCTTACGATGTCGTCGTTGATCTTCATGCATGGCACTAAGTTCCTTTTCGTTGCGTTCGGATGAGTCGATTTCCAGCAACTCACGATTCTCGTTCTTTGGCTCCGTATGAAGGTACAACTTCATTGTTATTACCACATTCGATTGTTTCAGCAAACATCGAGACGCTGTGCGAACCTCCAGCCGCCAGTCGAGATTGATTAGCCGATAGGCACGGATATTAGCCGATTTAATGGAGCCTTCCACAAAGTTACGCTTGCTACTCACAAACTGCTCTAGAACCTCAAGCACTTCGTTAGTAAGATCAGGAAATATCTGACGTATATTTAATTGCTCGCCGTTGGCTTCCGTGTTAGTGGTTACATGGATAAGCAGTGATATCAACGCCTCCACAGCATTCTTTACCGCTTCGCTAGTCACATCGCCCGTGTATTTTTGGGCCAGCACTTCATAGCGATCCAAGTTGGGTCCGTTCACAAGATACTCAAATGCCGACTTGCAAAGCTCAACGACTTCGCTTGCCGGACGTTGAAGTAACGCCAGATGATCCCGTTCCTCTTGACTCAAGCGCAGCAAAGACATTTTTATATGTTCCACACCCACTCTCAACAGATTTGATTTGAAACGCAGAAATTGAAGAATACTATTTTTTTTATGCAAATGTAAACAAATCGTTGCTTCAAGTATTTAAGCATATTACTTTTGTAAAATGGTACGCAGCTCACATGCAAATTAAAATTGTAAGTTTTTTAAAAAATATATCCATTTAATAATTTATGCTGCATTCTGTTATTATCATATGTTATTTACATTTACACTCAGCATATCATTTAATGTGTTATATTTAGCAAATAATGCAAACCAACTCTCAAACGCTTATACAAATTTTAAGCTGCGTACTAATTTATATTCGTATCGATTTAACAACCATCGATATAATCATTTTGGACAGTCGATTGTCGATTGTCCACCAGTATTTTTTTGCTTTGTTTATTGATTAGAGGCGTAAAAACATAAATTAATATTAGTTATTTATTAAAGGAAGTTACCACAACAGTATGGATTTTGATAGTCCAGAGGAAAAGGAGTTTCCTGGCTTATATGCATCTGAAGCAGCCGATTCCAAGTCCAAGAAGAGCAAGGAGGAAAGTGACTGTAAGTAAATACGTAGGCGGGACAATAAAGCGCAACAGGAAAATCTGATTTTGTTGCTTGATTAGTTAGCGAAGGTGATCATGACAAGCACAGCAAAAAGGATCTGTTGATTGGGCGTCGCAAAGACAAGAAAGAAAAAGGAAAAGATCGCGGTTATGCAGCGCTAGAAGGCGAAAGCTCACCCGAAGAGGAACTGGACCCTAAGTAAGTAGCAATTTTTACCGAGCCCATAAAAACTCCCTAATTCGACGACTTTTTATATTAGAAGCCCTTCAAAGTCAAAGAAATCGAAGACCTTCAAGTTCACAAGCTCCAAGAGCAAGGAAAAGCGGGAGAAGTCACGCGACAAGGAAAAGGAACAAAAGATACCTGACGAGGATATAGTGCACAAAGTAAAGGACAAGGAAAAGGATAAAGAGAAGGAGCGTCAACATGATGAAAGGGAGCACAAAAAGAAAGACAAAGAGCGCAAAGAGAAGGAAAAGAAGGAGAAGTCTGAAAAGAAAGACAAAAAGGATAAAAAGTGTAAACAAACGCAACAAGAAGACACTTCCGGCGTCGAAGAAGTTTTGGCTCTGGGTTATCCAATCTTTGGTGTCTCCGTCAGTCTGGCCACAGAGCGTTCTCGGTGTCATGACGGCGTCGACCTGCCTCTGGTTGTGCGTGACTGCATCGACTACCTGCAACAGGAACAATCGCTTAAGGCCGAGCAAATCTATAAAGTTGAGCCCATCAAAACACGTCTAATGCATTACAAACGATTGTATAACAATCGCGAATATGATGCGTCTGTAGATGAGCTCAACATTCCCACCGCCTGCAGTTTGATCAAATTATTTTTCCTTGAGTTGCCAGAGCCGGTGCTCACCACGGATTTGGTGGCACGCTTCGAGGAGGTGGCATCGCATCCCAAAGTCACTGAGCAGCAAGCGGAGCTGCAGCAACTTCTTGAGCAGCTGCCCAAGTGTAATCGTACCCTGTTGGCCTGGATGATGCTACACTTTGACGCAGTCATACAGCAGGAGAGATATAATAAACTCAATGCACAATCTATGGCTATGTTGCTCAGTCCAACTTTGCAGATGTCTCACCGACTAATGGTTGCGCTCTTGTGCCACTGCACGAATCTCTTTCCAGACGTCAAACTGATAAAGTAAGTAAATATCGAGCAGATTAGATTAAAGCAGCGCATGATGTGCGAGCCACTTATGTAGATAGATCTCATCCACAGTTTGATGATACCATGAGTTTGGTCCCGCGTAAACGTAAACGTTTTCAGCGAATTGTCAGCTTTTTGTGCAGGCAGCAATGAACCTTAACTAAATACATAAATTGGTATTAAATGCTTGCTTTCCCTTGCAGATATGTTCCACCACTTACATCCAGCAGTCCTGGGTTGCCCGATAAGCCCGAGGACATACAATCGGAGCTGCGCAAGCAGGACAGTCTACTGGCTCAAATACACAGCGAAATGAATGCGGGATTCATCACGAAGAAGCGAGAGGAGCAACTCTGGGAAGTGCAACGTATTATAACACAGTTGAAACGAAAACTGCGAAGCTGTGAAAAGAAACAGGAGAAGTCCATAGATGAAGTGGAGAGCGGTGCAACTGCGCAACCTTCTGTGCCATCAGCAGCTCCTCCAACAGTCCCATTCGATAATGTTAGCGAGGATACCACCGATTCCCAGCCTGCGCTTTCACATATTATCGCCACCGAAGGCCATCCAAAAGAGCCTAGCGTGTCTGTATCTCCAACTGCAGCCCCGATCGAATTCACCACTGACAAGCAGACGGGCTATGTGTTGCTGCCCAAGGCAAATCCACAACGCGATGAGCTTCTTCGGCTGCAAATTGAATACGACGAGTTAATAAGTTGGCAAAACGAACTTAAGACTCGCATACTTGCCGAGCGCAACGAAGTCTTTCGTTTAAAACAGTTGTGTGAGCAGGAAATGCTAAAACCACAAGCTGTTGCGACCACGAGTCAGGAGCAGTTGACTGGAGATGGGGACTATGAACGTGTTATTGAACATTATACGCGAGAGAATGCGCTTTTGGAGCACAAAAAGCAAATGCTGGGCATGGAGCTTAAGGAGGAGCGGCGTGCTTGCATTGCGCTTCAGGTGGAGCTACGTATGCAGCAGTTTTAATTTATGCACATTTTACTAAATATCTATCTGTCAAACGAACAAAAAAAGAGAAAAAAATCCAAATACATTAACAACCTCCATTTAAACCGAAAGTATTCGCGCGCTTTTCATGTTAACATCTGCAAATCAGTTGGCAGCCCCGTTTTATGCGCGTCAGATGTTAAAGCTTAACTACAACAACACCACATTTAACCTTGCGTTCCGTTGCCGAAAGCTTTTCGCGAATAGTTATTGGGATTTTGCAAGCTGCACAGCTGCTTATTGTTTAGCGTATCCATTTTTTAAACAAATTATTAGAAAAAAACAATGTTGAAGCAGGTCACCAAACAATTGGCGCTGCAAGGCGTGCGCAGCTTTTCGGTTGGTCAACAGGTAAGCTACAAACAACACGAACATATTTAATTTTCTGCTCAGACTGCAGAAGTTTACGTAATGAGAAAAGATTATAGAACACACTGCAATCTAACTCATCTTATCAAAACTGCAATGCAAAGTACACTGCATTATTGTGTAATTATATGCTTATTCTAAAATATTTATATTTGTGACAGAATAACTACAAGGTGACCGTATGCGGCGCCTCTGGCGGAATTGGTCAGCCGTTGTCGCTGTTGCTCAAGCAAAATCCCCTGGTTACGGATCTGGCTCTGTATGATATTGTACACACTCCCGGCGTGGCAGCCGATTTGTCGCACATCGATACCAAAAGCAAAACTGCAGGTTTCATGGGCGCCGAACAAATGGGAGATTCGCTCAAGGGTAAGTGGGGGGTATATTTAAGTGAGGTTAGGTTGTTACTTTCTGGTGGAAAATTACCAAACTAGAGGTGAAACAATCAAGTTTTGCGTCTGATTTGCATAACTGTTAGGGGAAAATCTGTTATACAGCATATTTATGTAGATACTTAAATTTATGCAAGAGTGTGTACTCCATACTATAAATAAGATAATGGAAGTTAATTGTTCTTTGCAAGTATAACTAACTTATAATCAGTGCAGTGTATCTTATCAGCAAGTAGCTACCTAAAAGAGCATAATACAAAAGATCAAAGTCTTTTGTGATTGGAAAAGTCAAATATGGTGTCCATCAAGTATTATGAATTTAAATTTAAATGAAATTCGATATAATTTAGTCAATAATTGTAATTCAATATTGATTGATTTGATGTCCCTGCTTCTTTCACAGGCTCCGATGTCGTTGTTATCCCCGCCGGTGTGCCACGTAAGCCTGGCATGACTCGCGATGATCTGTTCAATGTCAACGCTGGCATCATTAGGGACATTTCCAAATCGATTGCCAAAAACTGCCCCAAGGCGCTGGTGGCCATCATCACAAATCCAGTGAACACCTGTGTGCCAATTGCTGCTGAGATCCTGAAGAAGGTAAGCGTTTTTTAACAATTATTACTAAAGCGACACTAACTCATTTTCCTTTTATAGGCTGGTGTATATGATCCCAAACGTCTGTTTGGCGTATCCACTTTGGATGTGGTGCGTGCTCGTGCCTTCATTGGTCATGCCCTCGGTGTTGATCCCCAGAGCGTGCAGATCCCCGTTATTGGTGGCCACTCTGGTGTCACCATTCTGCCAGTGCTGTCTCAAAGTCAGCCACTGTTCAAGGGCAACCAGGATGCTATCGAGAAGCTGACCGTGCGTATTCAGGAAGCCGGTACTGAGGTGGTTAAAGCTAAGGCTGGTGCTGGTTCCGCCACCTTATCGATGGCCTATGCCGGCGCACGTTTCGCTGGCTCCCTGCTTAAGGGCCTGAATGGGGAAAAGAACGTCATCGAATGCTCCTATGTTCAGTCAAACATCACCGAAGCGACATTCTTCTCCACGCCCCTTGTGTTGGGTAAGAATGGTCTGCAGGAGAACTTGGGCCTGCCTAAGCTTAACGACTACGAAAAGAAGTTGTTGGAGGCCGCCATTCCCGAGCTGAAGAAGAACATCCAGAAGGGCATTGACTTTGCCAACGCTTAAGCTGAACGATATTGCAGCTATTCACTAGCCAGTCAATCAATCAACCCCCAAACTGTTTCCATCATTAGACATCAGTTAGTTTTCACTACATCCAACATATGAAAAAACATTGGTTGTTTACTTAGAAAAATTCGTTCGTTTTAAGTTGAAAAGTGTACAATATTCGTATGTCCAAAGATTATACAGCTATGCGCTCCAAACATTTAAATAATGGCACCAGTTGATACTTAAAATCTAAATAAATTACCAACTTAGTACGAATATTGCGTTTGAAAATAACAAGTATTACAATATTATTAGCCTATCAAATGTTCCAGAAATAATATTTGAAAATATGATGTGAAGATTATACATAGTATGATCTCTGTTAGGTGTAATCTCTAAGGCATTCGAATTTAACGTCTTATGTTTCCCGCTGATGCACAGTGCAAAATGCTCATCTGCTTAGTCCGAGCTCAGTTATCAGCAAAACACATTTTTTTCTTTTTCCACTATCTTTTCTTTTTCAGTGTATGCGACACACAGTCATGGGTCTTGCTCCGCTTGTGTATATTTTCCTGACGCTCATGTACACACTAATACACGCGCAAGCAATTAAGCTTCGTTAAGATCAATTGAAAAACTTGCCCGCATGTCATACGCCGACCCTCTTCGTCCACCGTCGCCGCCTTCTTGCCTATGCTTGCTCATATGCACAGACTGTGCCTAGTGCGTACATATTTTCGAATTTCTTGTATGCATATTCATGTTTATATATGTACGAATATTCAAATGTTCATACATGGTTTTATGACTGACATGAGCAAAAGTCATCTAACAAAAATTAACTTTAGCATTTTTATGATATTTTCATATATTTGTTATATTATGGTATACATAAATATACTGAGTATATACATTTTCTACGCATTTTCGTTTTCCTTGAAATATCACACCTATTTGTAAGGATGCATATGACAATTTCAAAGTAAGTTTGTCATCTATAATTTATTTTAAGAGTTAAAATAGTTCTACAAGAGTGATGAAATTGGCCAAGCCTATATATTCTATTGACAAGCATCAACAGCCGAAGTTATCTACTATTATTATCATCCCGATTAATCGCATAAGGATTAGCAGTTTAACATTTTTTTATATAGGCGGTTTGTCAACTTCCAGACTAAATTTTTGTTTGTTGTGATGAATACGATTTCAATTCCGAAAACGTATCTAATGTTTCCGAAACATAGGCGGACAATGTTTCGTTAATTGTTATACCTATTACTTCTAAAATAAATTTATTTAATTGTGTGTTACAGGTAGAAGGACGCATCTCCGACCTATTAAAATATATATAATCTTCATCAGCATCGACAACCGAGTCAATATAGCCATGCCCGTATGTCCGTCTGTCCGTCTAAGCGCCATAAGAGCTAGAGCAACCAAATCTTATGCTGGTCAAGTTTGCTTGACATTTTTGAAGCGGTCGCAAGTCGCGAACAACCACCATACTCATTGGTCTTAAGATATTACGTAATTTTTGGTAATTTGTGGTTTATATTCTTATCATATATCATATTACTTAAACTCACAAGATCAGTTAAGCAGAACGGCAGTATTGCAGTTTAAGTTTTAGGCTCCTTAGTTTTAATTTTATTTTTAAGCTCCTAAAAGTATGTACCGATTATAGTCGGGGACACGACGATAGCCTTTCCGACTGGTTAATTTTGGAACACTTTCAAAATTCAATTTTTCTACTGAACACGTCATTAATTTCAAAAAAATTATAAAAGTCTTATCATTTAATGTGAAAAAAACATAACCCAAAACATTTCTTTAACTTTGACAAATGGCGAAACATTAAACTTTTGGTGTTTATATAGATTTTATATAGATTTTGGGCAAATGTTTGTTTTCAACAAAACCAAGTCTTCCGCTTTCGAAAGTAAACAGAATTCGATCTCCCGGCAAATAGTTCAATCCCCGATTTCAGCAAAACATTTTAAAACTTCTAATTTTAAAATGGTTTCCAGTGATGCATGTGAATGACTTAGTTTAAAACATGTTGTAATGCGACATTTTGTTGTTTCATGTTCGGTTTTTAATTTGTTCTTTTTACGTTGATAGAGATATTTCGTATTGTTCTGATTGTTCTGAATAGATTTTAAAAGTAAATTTGTAAAAGCACCAACAAAAAAATATCAAAACTAAATTTAAGCACTACTTAACTTGTTTAAACGAGTAACAATGTCATTCGAAATCATTTTAAATGCAAGACGAGTTGATCTTTCAGTTAATCGGTAAACAATTTAGAACTAAATTTTAACAAAGTTCACACAAGGAAATCAGAAAGTTGATAATCAGATACAATGGTATAATAGTTGGTAAGATAAAATCTAGTCCCCGACTTAAGGAATACATTCTTTTAGGAGCTTTATTGCTATTCACATTAAAACTATTACCTGTTATTGCTGTTGTTCTGTTGACCCGATCTTTGTGAGATTAAGTAGGATGATGGATAATAATAATAATGTCAGAATTGCACGTATCATGTAAATTCTTGAGTCAAGTAAAAAAGTCGGATATCAATAACTTGATTCTAGACTCTTTTAAGTACTTTTGTCATAAGTTGAGGAAGTTTTTGTACTTATTTCAATGGCGTTTTATACTACTTTTATTATTTTAAATAATAATATTGACAACGTCTATATTCAAAATATGTACGAAATAGGATTGAAGTAAAATCCTAATATACTCAAAGTAATCGCAATTCTTTCACGAAGCACCTGATACCATCTTAAAGCAATCCCGATATACATCTTAGGCCTATTCCGATTCGATCTCAAAAACAGTCGCAAATCGTTGTCAGTGCAATGCGAAATCAATCTCAAATCATTCCCAATTTGGTCTCCAATTAATTTCAATGTTTTCGCAACACAATTTCAAATCTTTCTCACCACAATCCCAAAATTTAATGCTCAAAACTAAAACTTTGCTTCTTGTGACGATGGATTATTTGGAGATTATTTGTGCAAGTGATATTTCTTTTAAGGTTCGAAGTGCATTGTGTACTTTGACTTCTTTCATAAAACGGTTTTCCTGTTGGCAGAATACATACATACAACACAATTCAAGTACGAAACGGACTTGAACTCAGAATTATTAGTTCAAAGCGTACGTAAAATTGGAAGTACGGAAACATTCCTAAATCAAACCTTTTCGGGATAATACACAGAACGACATTTTAAACAGAATGTACGAATGTTACCTGGACAATCGATCAATTGATAATAAATAATTTGCAGTATTTTAAGTGCTTGAGTTAAATCTAATTGAATTGCCGGGCGTCTGCTTCAATCAAACCAATTAGATTACTATTAGACAATTTGATTTGTTCATTAAGCCACTAGCGCCGATTGACCCACTCCCAATAGCTCGCTTCTATTTAGCCAGCAGGCAGATGGTTGGACGGACGGTCGGACTGTCGGACGGACAGACAAATACAGAGACCAACAGAATACACACCCCCAACTTAATTATCGATGATCAAAAGGCAACGATAACAGCACCAAAACAATCAATTGATACAATTTCATTCATAAAATCTGATCACAATGCAAGCAAAAATCACAGAGCAGCCACAAACGTGATGACGACAATCACGGCGATGTCATGTCTCCATCTCGGTCCATCTTCGCCGGACCAATTGCTGAGAGCGTTCTTAATGAAATAATGAGCAGGAATCAATTTTCAGATGAGTACTACACAAAACAAATACAATTTTGCCGGCCGGCCGGCGTTTACAGTATTTATTGTGCTACAAGTAGTATATTAAAACAAATTGAAAGCCATGGATTTTCCAGTCGCAATGCCATTGACAGAGATAGAAAGAGATAGATAGAGAGAGAGGGATTCAGTTTGTAAACGACCTTGTACAATTTTATTTAATTACAAACAATTAAACGTCACACATCGACCGGCCTGCCAAAAACGACCAGAGACGCCTACAACGACCACTCACAATAAAACACAAAATGCAATTAAAAATAAAAACAAAGATGATCGATTTAATTCATTCAAAATACTTTCATATTACCTGTAATTGTTGCTACGTTTGCAACTGTTTTCACGCCAGGTTATTTATTTATATTTAGGCCCTGTACTTAAGGAGCACAAAGAGTGCACTACTTTCGTGAATAAGAAAATAGGCTCGAGTGCAGAAGGAAGCGTGAAAGATTCCCTGAAGTGCATACCAGGGTATCAAATAAAACGAATATTGGTTTCGCTGACGGGTTCAGTTATGTCTGTATTGTGCTTTTCGACTATCGGTTATCTGTTATACAAATCTTTCTATATAGGTATCTAAACCTTAATTAATAAACAACAATTCGTGGACTTTAAAAATATATATCGCATGAAACGAAACTAGCCGACTTACATGATTCGAGTAGCATGCGTTTATTTTGATATTTCGGTTTCGGTAAAATACAAAAATTACATTTCAATTAAAGTTTCACTTTCGGTTATCAGTTTTTATCGGTTAATACCGGTTAAATATTGTGGTTTTCAGTCTTAACACTTGGTTTATACACACACTTGATCAGCAAAAATAGTGAAATCATGTGATTATGCCTCACGGTATAAATACCTAGATTATTAAACAAATTTTTTAGAATATACTCTAATACTGTTAATCAGATTTAGCATTCACAAAGCTTACTATCTTCTTTAAAATATTCAATTTTGTGACAAAGTATATTTTAGATAATATCTATAAAGTATATGTTAAAAATGTCCAGTGTCCTTGTAATATTTCAGTTTGCACTAACATACGAAGAAAGAATTAAAGTTCAAATAAATGTCTTTGGGAGGAGTTTAAGTCCATTTGCAATGTTCAAAATCAGAATTTTGAAAATTCCACTGAGCTGTTAATTCTTCTTTATAAACATCAAAAAAGAACAGGGATTAAAGTCTTTAGCGAAACCGTTAATTGTTATTAGCCGATTGAAATTAAAACCGTAACTGAAACTGTAACCGAAACAAAGACTTTATATTCTAGCGAAACAGAAATACCAAAACAATTCTTCCGTTTCATATACAATATTAAAATGTTTTAGTTAATGTGTAGTCATTATTTTTCAAAATAATTTTGATTGTTAATTTTAATGGGTATATTGTTCCTTTCAAATATACAAATTTTAAAAAATATTTTCTAAACATTGTTTTGGTTTTTAATATAATTATAGCAATATTTCGATACAGAAACATATACAAAACCGGTAACCGTAACGAAGCCAAAAAAAGATTTTCCAAGTTGATTACCGTCACTAAAACCGATATTCATTTCGGTTTGATACCCTGCACAAAAGTATATTAGATATCCATTACCTAATTTGTTGCCCGTTTACACAGATGCAGAAACCTTTCGTTTTGATTGCAATGGCGATGATCGCGCCGTTTAAGATTTCAGGGACAGGGAGAGACCATTTCCCATATCCGTGACCATGTTGGGCTGCATTAAATGGCGCCTTTGACTTAAATAAGTCACAATTGTCGGCAATTAATTTGAATTACGCGCGCTGTGTTGGGATTTTTGCACAACACATCGACAAGACTCCCAACCAGAGCCAATTACAAGGGCCAAGCATCAAACCCCGAGCTAAGAGAAGTGGTTGTCATCTTCATCTGGACCATAGCAATATATGGTATGTACGATGTGCTCACTATTATATTGTAGTGATAGTGATTGGCTTTAATTTATTGGCGTGTTCTCACTTTCACTTTGATTGCATTAAGTTTTATTTGTTTCATTTTGTTTCGTATAGTTAAGATAGACTCAACGTTGTTGTTATTTAGCTCATTAAGTTACTACACTTCGCTATTATACTAAGCATATTAAGAACTTATGCTAAATATATAACAAAATCGAATACACCCACAATATTTATATTATGGTAAACTCTGGAGTTTCTCAAAGAAACATTACAAATATATTAGGGTTGAAAACTAGACGAAATCAGCATGAATTATTTTTCAAGAACTGAAATCAGATTCGATAATAGTAATAGTTTATCGCATTTTAATCGAAAATCTCGATATGTGATTTACAAAATAAATTTCAATAGGATCATTTAATATTAAAGCAATGTATCGAGATTGTTGAACCTTCTATGTTTACAGCTGTCTTAGATATAATCTTAATGATAACTTTCCTGAGTTATTATAGAATTACAGCTTGCTATATTTTAAAATTTACAGTCCTAGACATCTTTCTAAGCTTTTAAGTTGTAGATTCTCCCCAAATCCAAGTATAGAATATTAGTATTAATTTTACTCGGCATAATAAAAAATCTTTTGCAAAAGCAAAGAAAACAAATTTAAGAAAGAATGAAGGACTGTTGCCTTTGCTGATAGATATGTAGATGGAAAAAACTCGTATGGTTCATGATCGCATGGGTCAAAAGTCAGATACACGTCCGCACATCCGTTGTTATCAAACGTGCCTAGTGTCTCATCGTGTATCGTCTACCGTAAACAGCCAAAGGGGGTAACTAGTGGGCAACAAGTGGGCAGCGGGCAGCAACTGGAACCCCAAAGTGCCATAGAGAATTAACGAAATATGAAAAACTATACATCTTTGTCATGACGGGACTAGAGGTCTCGGGGGTCTGCGGTCTGCGATCTGCGATCTGGGCTTGGGCCTGGGTCTGGGTCCGACCGACTTGGAGACATTGTCTCGTTCCGTGGGCTGTGGATTTCGAAATGCTTCTGCTGTTGTTGCTGCCCCGATAGCCGACAACAAATAGCGACAGCAGAAATGGAACTAAAGTACAAAAACTATTTGATATTTTATGCGGGATTTTAAATTGATCTTAACGAAGCTTAATTGCATGCATTTGTATTGGTGAACTGTTTTGCTCGACTCTGGACTCTCACAGTGTCTGTGTGCACAAGTCTGTGTGTGTGTGTGAGTGTGTTTACGCCATATTGGAATTTCGTTGTCACAGATCACAATCGCAAAACGACAAGCGACTTGCACATATGTATTATCGTATGTATGTATGTATGTATTTATTATACATATATGTACGTATGTGAGTAAGCATATCGTAATACAATGTGATAATATTCCACTGGAGACTGAGAATGCTGAGTTCTGAATTCAGAATTCCGAATGATGATGCTGAGTAGTGACTGTCACTGAGTTCAAAACAAATGTGAACAAGTGCGACGTCGCGACGGTGAGTGTGCGTATGTGTGTGTGTGTGTGTGTGTGTGTGTGTGTGTGTCAGTGTGTGTATCTTAATGGTTATGGAAAATATATGAAAGATACTCGCGATCGCACTCACATTCAACAAAAGCTTAGGAAGCGCACTTTGGTTTATGTGACAAACTGTACCAAGTTTCGATTCGCTTGATGGAGACCTGAAACTGCGAAATGTGCTCTATTTGGCAAAATGCAGCTCATAAATCGACTAGTCTGCGCTATTTAGCCAAGTTAATGACATTGCTGCTCTTAAAAATATCCTTAAACTATCTTAACTTATTTACCACTTCTCGTTGGTTGAATCTCTTCGAGTGTTATATTATATTTTATTGACTACTTTTTATTCTACACCAATTACTTATAGCACTCCTCTTCTTGTTGGGTTTTGGGGATTCCAAAACCTTTCTAGTTTTCTAACCTATGATATAGTAATTATTTTATTTATTTTTTGTATTAAAAGGAAACTGAAAGGAAAATGATATTATATGAAGTGTTTAAAAAGAATGCGACTAATGTAGGTAATTACCAATTTTCCTAGTTCAACTTAAAGAACTGTATAAATTTAAAGGTTTTTAAAGGTGAAACCAATTTTGCAGCTTTGTAGAGTTGTACCCTTAAATAGCCCTACTCATTGTGAGTTTCATGCTTCACTCCCTAGATTCTTTTGAGTTAATTAAGATTTAATCAGAGATCTTAAGGTAGCAACACAATTTCCAAGGCCTTGGTTAACTACCAACTTTCCCCTCTGCCCTTCAGTCGCCTGAATGAACATCTCAACCGTAATTGACTCTTGATCTTTCACAGATGCTATCATCGTTGACTTCTCTGAACCCACAAAGCCCCGAGGCAGCAGGACATCCCAGTTTCAAATTCACAAATTCACAAATTCAATTTCAATTCACATACCCAACCGCTGCTGGAGGATGGTCCCGCACCATAACAGTGCCCACATAATTGGCGCAATCGCAATGCAAAACGCTGTCTGATTATTCACACGCAAGAGTCGAGACTTCGGTCGGGTAGCATCATCTCTCCGCATTCCCTGTAGTTAATGGGGGGTGCGTTCTTCACTCATCGCCGATCGCGTGTGCATTTTCCGTTCGCGTTTTCTTTTTTCAAGCCGATACCGATTCCGTTTCCGTTGCCCGCATTTTGAGACCTGCAAAGACAAATCCAGCGACATTGCCACATATCGAGACCAAAACTATCAAATTGTTGCTGTGCGATTTCAATGTTGTTTGTGTGGAATTTGATGGGTTTTCTTTTAAGGTCAAAGCGATGGGAAATAATGCGCTGATCCTTAAGCGTGATTCGAGTATCCTGGGAAGTTCAGGCTAAAGTTTTTTGTTCCCTCTGCAAGAGGTCAATGCGGGTTTCAATACAAATCGAAACTTGGGATTGGGTGGTGCTAATTGATTGGCAACTAGATAACTTGTGGGAATTTTAGATGAGTAGTTGAACGGGACTCTTGCAAGGAAAATAAACATAAAATGTATAAAAAGCATTACGTATTTGTGACTAATTTTTTTTTATACAAATTAACAAATACTAAATATATAATCTTGTGTGAGTATTCTATTTATTAAAATCTGAACATAATGAGGAAACTTACAGAAACTTCAGTAAAATGTATTTTAATATTCAGCAGCATTTACAGCTTTTATGCTGTTTTAACGACCTAAGTCACCTTCTTTGAATCTTGCTTTCACTAAGTTCGCTTATGAGTTCGCTCTGACGACTCTTAAGTGACCAGGGCAATACCAGCATTTGTCCAAAAGGTCGCACACGCAACTGAACGCGCGCCAATCCTTGGAGGGTGAGATTCAGGCACAGACTGAGGGTGACACGCGCACAGCAAGACTGACCCAGCGTACACAGCTCAGTGTAAGGTCGCTGCGATCCTTGAAGTTCTCGCTTTGGTGGTGGGAAATTCCAGCGTTCACATTCGGACCCCTATTCGATCGTCTGTCGCGTGATGCTTCCAGTTGGACTTGTGTTTATGTTGGGATACCCTGTGACCAAAGCTAATCGGAAACGCAGCATTTGTGGACATGCAGGCAGGTGATGTGAAATACTCGTACATTTCCATAATAGAGTGCAAACAAGGCGAGGAATTTCGGAATGTGATGCTATTGTAGGCAGAAGTGGGACTACTATATTCTTAGTACAATTGAAGTTAGAATAAGTAATGGAGTATAAAATGTGTACTGTTAGATATTCTTATGTGAACATTCTGAGGGTTCCTTATGCGAAATCCAAACATATTTCTGCAACTGAATAAAGAAAATATAAATTTAACGCGTAGAACATAAATGAATAAAGCCAAAAGAACGGTGGAAAAGTTGCCAAATTCCACATAACTTACATAAAATTCGGAAATAGATTTTTCCTAACTGTCAGAAAAGTTAAAGTTTTATTAAATAATTTAAATGTGCGATTCCTTTTCAATGGAGCACAGCAAATTGGTATTTCTTTTTATTATTTTCTATTTTAGAGTATTTCTGAAACTTAACTAAAACATTAAGCAATAACTAGTAGAAAACATTAAAATAAATGTTGCAGTTTTTTGTTAAAACATTTTATTGTGAATCAATGATTCTTTTTATTTTGCGAGTATTTAAAAGATTTTTTATAACTTATACTATATTAATTATGTTAAGTTATTGGCGAAAACTAAAATAAACAGTATTATTTCTGTCAAAAATATCAACAATTTTCCCAGGACATTCTTCTGTTCAATGATCTGCTGGCAGAATATCAGGCGGAATGCATTTATTGGAGTACCCGCTGCAGTGCTGCTCGAGGAAGAGGAGGAGGATTAGATTCTCAGGCATAACAAAAACCACACCCCGCTGTTGTAAGAACAAAGTAAAAGCAAAATCAAAAGCAAAGGCAAAGGCAATGGCAACGAGCGTAAAAGCAAAGGCAAAAAGTCACACGCGCCAGCATAAAGCAGAAAACAACACACATACACACACGCACACACGCATATGTAGTGTCGCTGTCGTTTGCTCACTCAATGTGCTCTCTCGCTCTGACGCTGCGCTATTGCTGGTGGCAGCCATAACTGGTCGCTGATTGGTCGAATCTGACTGCGCGGCGTCGCTGCTTGCAGTTTTGGTATAAAAAGGCAATCATCGCCAGTTGTGGGCTCAATTAAGGCCACAGGCACAGACTCGAACGGTTCGAATTGTGTGCGAGGAGAGTCTGCGTAGAGTGAAATTGTGCATAGTGAGTGCGCAACAGGAGCAGCCAAAAACAAAATAAAAAATAAATAAATTTATTTGCGCGTGCGCCAAAAACTAAATACAATTAATTCATTTACAACAATTAGTGAACATTGATTTTGATTTAGATTTTCGTTATCGTTATCGTTATCGTTTTGAATTTGGTTTAACGCGCACTTTAATTAGCAACTAAATGGATTAAGACTTAAGCAACAAATAAATAAAGAAAGCATAAACAGTTCTGAGATCTTGTGATAATTCCATTAGTCTTGTGTGTGCGTGTGTGTTTGTGTGTGTCTGCGAAATGGAGCACGCCAGCTTCGATGATCAGATATTTGGAGACTTTGGCAGCGGTCCACTGAGTCCACTGGGCGCCAGTAAACCGCTCCTGCCCACGTCCACATCGACCATCACTCACGGCACCCTGCATCCCGTGATGCTCGGCAGTGTTGTTCACGAGCTGTGCAGTCAGCAGCAACAGCAGCAGCGTCTGCCCGACTGCAACACCATTCTGCCAAATGGTGGAGGTGGAGGTGGAGGCGGTGGCTCTGGATCTCCCAACTACGCGCAGAAAATGGATTTTGGCAATAAGATGGGCTGCTTCTCACCTAGCCAGAAATATGAGTACATAACGACGCCCCAGAAGCTTGGCGATCAACAGCAGCAGCAGCAGCAGCAACATCATCAGCAATATGCTGTCACTCCGCCACCTCCACATCCGCATGCACATAATCACAATGGAATGCTGCACCATAAGACACAGCAGCAGCAGCAGCAGCAACAGCAGCTGGTGGGGATTATGAGCGATTATCATACACTGAACGGCAAGCTGGACTACTCGCCCAAGGACCAGTATGAGCCTCAGCAGCAGCATGTCCAGCTGCAGCAACATCAGCAGCAGCAGCAGCATCTCTACGGTGACAGTCCCCATCACAGTCATGCCCATGGCCATGCCCTGCCCCATGAAGACGCCAGCATGGCCAGCATTGCCAGCAATGGCAATGGTCTTCTGGAGCCCACACCGCTGCTTCTCGCCAATGGCGGTGCTAGCAACGCACCGGGTGGCAAGCACAAAAAGCCGGAGGATATGTGCGGTCAAATGGAGAACCCGAGTGCAACAACCAATGGCAACACCACTTCCAACAGCTCCAGCAACAATAGCAGCATCAACAACAGTGCCAACAATTCGGCCACCACAGCCAATAACGGTGCGGGAACAGCGGGCAGTGGGGCGGCTGGTGGTGCCGGTGGCATCGTTGGGACAGCTATCAAAAAGGACAATAGCAACAAGAAGAAGGGCGATCCCAATGGCATCAAGAAGAAGAAAACGAGGTGAGTCCACGAAACGACTATTGTCTGCAATTAACTTAACGACGGGAAATCAATGAAATTATCTGATAATTTATATACGCACAACGGGGCGTATGTGTAATGCTCGAATGCTCGATTAAAGATTCAACATTAAAGCGACTGGAGGTGACACAAAAATAATAACTTAGGAATTTGTAGACGAAACGTTCTATGTCAGGTTTAATGTAAAATAATCCGAGCTTACTTTTATGGAAATCCGAAAAGTAATTAATTACGAACTAAAACAAATTAAAAATCCATATATTCCTACAAATAAATAGCTAATTTTTAAAATAAGGAAGATTTTTTATATATATTTTTATCGATCAGCTGTAAGTTTCAAAAGTTTGTAGACGAAACGTTCTATATCAACTTTAATGTAAAATAATCCGAGCTTACTTTAATGGAAATCCGAAAAGTAATTAATTACGAACTAAAACAAATTAAAAACCCATATATTCCTACAAATAAATAGCTAATTTTTAAAATAGGTAAGATTTTTTATATATATTTTTATCGATCAGCTGTAAGTTTCAAAAGTTTGTAGACGAAACGTTCTATATCAGGTTTAATGTAAAATAATCCAAGCTTACTTTAATGGAAATCCGAAAAGTAATTAATTAAGAACTAAAACAAATTAAAAATCCATATATTCCTACAAATAGATAGCTAATTTTTAAAATAGGGAAGATTTTTTATATATATTTATTTAAAATTATTTATAATTTAACTTCAAAACATTTTGTTTCTATTCTCGCATCAAATTCATTTGGCAAAGTTACGTTGTACAGAGTTCCAAGCTCCTTTTACCAAACTTTCTTTAAAATGTTGTGTGTATTTGCAGAACGACATTTACAGCATATCAGCTGGAGGAATTGGAACGGGCATTTGAGCGTGCGCCGTATCCGGATGTGTTTGCTCGCGAGGAGTTGGCCATCAAATTGAATCTGAGCGAATCCCGAGTACAGGTTTGGTTCCAGAACCGGCGGGCAAAGTGGCGTAAGCATGAGCCTCCTCGGAAGACCGGATACATTAAGACAAACACTCCGCCGACGGCGTCCCTGAACAGCACGTTGGCGCCACCTTTTGCCAGTTTCCCACAGACGACAACGGTGACGCCGCCGGGCAGCATGGACAGCTGGACAAGCTATCAGACGCCCTACGAGCTGAGTCCACAGTTTGGACTGCTGTCCCCGGCGCCCAGTCCATATGGCACCTACTCCGGACAGTATGGCACCTACGTTCACGAGAGTCAACTCTTCTCGATGCGCCATTTCGACTATGGAAGTCCGCCGCGCATTGAGATGAACGGCGCCGGCGGTGGAGGCACAGCCGGTGTCAGTGCCGGGGTGGATGCCAGTGATGCTGTCAATGGCTATCAGACTACGGATCTGCAGCAACTCGATGGAACGACGACCACGCAGCAGCAACTGGCCGATGGAACGCTGGTCACGGTTCATCAGCAACTCAACGGCAAGTATCTTAGTGCCGAGGAGGCTAAGTATGTCCAGGTTCAATGCCAGCCGCCGACGGGGCTGGAAAGTAATTCCAATGCCTGTCACATGGACGCGCATCATTACGTCAGCGCAGCAACAGCGGCGGCAGCCGCAGCAGCAGCAGCAGCTTCGGCATCCGGCAGCGATGACAACGACAGTAGCTTGCATACTGTGATCAAGAGCGAGGAACACAGCAGCAGCAGCAGCAGCAGCAGCAGCAACAACAACAACAGGCGCAAAATTATGTTCTGCCGCCTTTTTTGCCCTAAGAGAAATGCTCACTCACCGACGCCACCAGCAGCAGCGGCAGCGGCAGCGACGCTTTGCCTCTGCCGCTCTCAGCGAAAAAGCACGCTTCAAGCGGCCATTTTAAAATGCCTGTATGAATGCGTGTGTGTGTTTGGAGCATTTCAACCTGTCCTAAAGTCTTAGCCAAATGCCAATATATAAAACATGGTCAAATGATTAACAAGGTGACATTTGACTTAGAAGTTTCTTTTGTAAGTTCTTAATTAAATAAGAAGAGTATAAAGAGTATGCATACATTTGTTCTGCCTCTCTTTGTGGTGTTATAGATTAAGACTCACTGTTAGGTCAATATCACCTTCTTAATAATTTCACCATGTACCAATGTATAGAACAAACGTAGAGCAATCAATACTACTGTTATATCAAGTATAACACTATCAGAATTTGCTCATTGTTGCCATAGGTTCCTTTTAGTTTGTACGCATAATAAATTAATCTAACCAACAACGACAACAAAATCGACAAGTCTTGCCAAAACTTAACACCATTAATTATAATTATAGTTATTCTTAGTGTCTAGTTTTAAAAACTCTGTTAGTTCAATCCGTTGAACAACAATAACCCGAGTATGCATTCCAAATGTGCCTTAATGCGACCAGAATTGTTATACAAACAATTTCGCAATGTTTGAATTCTGGGAACTAACCTTACCTAATATTAGTTACACTAATTATAAGTTATGAATCAAAATTAAACTGTTGTGTAAGTAGACAATAAAATGTTTATATATTTGTATAATTGTCTCATTGGCTATACAAAGTGTTAATACTTATGGTGTACGCATTTCAAGTCTATAGCTGCTCCATTTCTTCGTAAATCCTTAGATTTAACTCAATACTATTGTTATTTGAAATGTACATACATATAAATACACATATTAACAATATACATATGAATATTAAAGAATAAAGTAACATATTTTGTACCACATTGAATGCTTGTAAAAAGCAACAGAAGAAAAAACAGAGAACAAAACAAAAATGATAACAATATTGAGACTCATAATTTACAACATATTTGATGGTTTCTTAGCTAACTACGTAATGTATATGTCTTTTGCAAATAATTTGCATTTTTAAGCCTGAGGCATCGCATTATTTTGATCCACAACCGCCTGCCAATCGATACCTTCAAAAAAGGGATGAGCCTGCAGTTGATCATAGTCTAGACGCAGCTCTGGCGTTAATTGAAGTAGCTGCTCCAACAAATCTCGTGCATTATCCGATATATCCAAAGCATCTGATGGATACTGTACACAGCCGTAAAGTTCCAGATGGCCAGGATGTGTGGACTTGTAGGACTGCAATGATAGACATACAGTAAGAAAATTAAAAGAATGGATAGCCTTTAATATGCTTGTCCGATTTTAAGATAAGATTACCAAGTTTCAAGTCTAAGAGACAGACAAGCATGACAAAATGAAACTTATATTCTGCAAGGGTAGACAAGTAACTGGCTTTTAAGATTTTCTCTTACCACACCAAGAAGCAGCTGGTAGAGCACCACGCCATAGCTCCACCAATCGGAACGGAAGCTGAGCGGTCGCTCCGGTGCAACGAAATGATCAGCTAAAGCTATTAAACTGAGCGCCTTGTGTACATAGTTGTCATCGGAGCTGATACCCTCGTTCTGGTAGAAATATGTGAGCATTAATTGACCAGAGTTTCCCAGTAAAATGTTTTCCATATGCAAATCACGCAATATAACGCCTTTACCATGCAGACTGTGGATAGCCAGGGCTAATTCACAGGCCCATTGCCGGAGACAAGCCTCTGGCAAACGTTTGACACTTGTTTTCTGTCCATGTCGTTTAGGTGTTAGTGCATCAGCTTGCAAGCTGCTCAGCGTTTGCGTTACGGAGTTAAGCAACTGCTGTGAGTTGCGCAGCAAATCGCTAACTTCGCTGGTTGCCGTCAGTGGCTGATTCTCTGGAAATAGATCGGCGTAGTCGCTGCATTTACTTGCCGTGGGTGTATAGCTTTGTATGTAGTCATAAAGGCGACCACCCTCCGCCTGCTTAAGTAAAAGGAAAATCTTCTGATCCGATTGAAAGTAGGCCAATAGTTGCGTCATATACGGCACACGCTGGGGTAGGAAAATGCTTTGTGTGGGTGAATTGCTTGCAGGTTTCTCGATGCCCTTCATGACGGCCGTCGGTTGTGAGTGTGCCTGTGTGACACACTGCACCTGCATGACACGTTGGCCCAATACTTTGATAACCTTGTACTTGGCCAACTGATTCCACGCACATTCAAGCTGCTTAACATTATCCACCTCATCTATCGATAGCTGAAACTGCAGTTTTCTGGAACCATTGCCGCCGCCAGTTGAGCGTATGAAATTTGCATGAATTTCATCTGCACGCGCTAAATACTTTGTTATCTTAGCCTTGGCAATAAACTTGCGATCCTCATTAGCATCATGCTTGGACCCAACAAGCAACAACTCAACGCCACGGTTGTAGAGTTTATGGGCCTCATCATACTCCAAATTGACCTCCGCCTGCACAGCATGACTGAATTCCAAGGCTGCCTCATAAATGTAATCGCTATCGTCGCTTTCCACAGATGCCATGGGCGTTAAAAGCTGCGTGTAATCTCGCTTCGACTGCTTTTCTTCAGCAACAAGAGCATTGTTATCTTTATTAGGTAGCTCGAATTGTAAGTGATGCTCGCTATCAACGTTTGGCTTGTCGCATCGCGGATCCAATGGCGTTATGCCATTAGCGTCGTGTGGATCGTAGGGCAAATCGAGTTTATCGCAAATTTCAGCAATGGCCCCGCTACCCGACAGTTTCAGAGATCGTTCCACATACAATTTGCGCAGTGGTGATGCATTTGGCGAATGCACCTCGCTGAAGAATTGTGTAAATGTGTTGCATTTGTACAGCGCCGGGTGCTGGGCGGCAAAGTCCAGCAGCTTCAGAATGTAGTCCTTGCGTCGCTGAATAACGTCCGCATCGAAACGTTTGAAGTAAGTGCTGTCCGTCGGTTCGGGAAGTCTTCCAGGCAGCTGCATACTTTTATGGCGGCGACTGAGCTCCCTATGCAATCGTTTGATCTCATGAAACCTCTTCCAAATGACCAGGCACGTTAATGCTTGGGGCACTGAGCGGGGGAAAACCTAGAAATGTGGACATCTCAGTAAACTAATCGTTACCATGTACAAGATACTTACAATCGATGTAATTTTATAAATCGTGTAGCCACCCTTGTGTTGTTGTGTGTCGGTTACAGTAAAACTATGTATCCAGCCTCCCAAATTCAGGCTCATTTTGAAATTTGACGATACTCACTCCATTTACTATCAATATCCAAATTGGCTATTCCTGTTTTGGCGTAAAGTAATTTGATTTGGCAATCGTATCTTAGTTGTCAAATACTGTTTGATCAATGCGATTCGTTAAAACAATTCCACTTGTTCATTTCACCCCTTTCCCAACTTTAAGTACTGCTGGGAGCACTGCTGCCAACCTGTTTAATAAACATGTTACAGCAAAAAAAAAAAAAACGGGCTGGCAAGCATGGCCCATTTTCTTATTGTGTTCAATTTCCAGAAGCACAACGAACAGTTTTTTTATATTCGAATTAAAAATGTTCATTAAATTGTTTGTTTAAAAAAAAATAATTGCGCAATTTCTTAATTGTCTGAAAATACCCAAAAAATAATGGACTATAAAATGCTAAAAGTAGGGCCCCACTGATTTACATATATAGTAGCCACCCTGGCAGAATTTGCCAATGTGGCAACTCGCACCAAGTTAAATAATTTGTCTAAATTTTTTTGATTTTTATGATTTCTTTTAGATTTAAATTTCTAACTTATCCGTCGTTTGAGTGGCGAACAGCTAACTTTCATTACAAAATTTACCTTTATTTTATTTAGTTGCGAATATAAAATGTAGGTTATTTGCTTAGTGGCCTCAGAGAGACTGAGTCGTTCATTTACGTCTGAACAAGTTCGGCTCACAAATTTGGCCTATCTCTCTTTCTCCTTTCAAAACTCATTCTCAAAGACCGATTTTTATAGCAAGCGTCGACAAAGTAGGAATTTTAAAATCAATCAAATATTTCTTACATTAAGATTGTTCGGTGTCAGTGTGTGCGAAAAGACAGTTCTTATTAAAATAGCTTTTCAAACTAAAGAACCTATACGGCGCACGCTCGCTCTCAGTGTATAAATTATTCATTTTTACCCTCAAACGTTCTTTACTGTACTCGCAGATTCGTGTAGCGTCCACGACGACATTGAAAATTGAACGGCAGCCGAACCGAGCGTGCGAGTGAGCTAAGCAGAGCGCTTGTCAACTCAAAAAGCAGTAGAGAAAAAGAAGGCGACGAAGACAGCAGCAGCAAAATCGACGCCGCAATTACCGGGAGCATTTAAGATAATTTTTTCTGTGGATTAATTTTACTAAAAAGGATTTAAACACAATGACTGAACGTGAAAATAACGTCTACAAGGCAAAATTGGCCGAACAGGCCGAGCGCTACGATGGTAAGTAGAAAAAAGCCAAATAAGTGGGCGAAAAAAAATTATTTGTCAGCGGAGCGCCAACATTGGGGAGGGGTCCAGCAACGCTGCCGTCGCGTGGCCCGTTTCATCGAAAAATTGCTAAAAATGGTCCACATTTTATACGGTGGTAGATAGAAATAGAAAAAATTGGAATTTTTAATTTTGCAGACATTTATGTGTAGGTGCGCCTCGCTGCTTGTAACTTTCGGCAGAAACATCGAGTCGGCGTCGTCGCACCCGATGAGTAGTTTCTTCGAAAAGACCGAATACCGAATGAAAAAGAAGATGGCAAGGAGGCGAGGCAGCACTGTAGAAAATGGCAAAGAAAGACTGGAAAAGAAAAATGTGAAATAAACCTGATTTTTACCGGCAAAATTTCGCGTGGTTTTTGCATTGGCTTTTGCAAAAAGCAACTTTGTTGCGTATTATATTTTATATAGTAGTTTTGTCTAAAGAAAAGAAAGGGATGGGGTAAATTGAAATTTTGTGTATTTAGCGTTTGCTGATAGACGCGTAAGGGCTGCGCGACGGGGGAATACATCGTTACTAAGGGCTGTTTGGTAGTAATTTTTCTGTTGCCAAGGCAAAGTCGAGTTGTAAAGAAAATCGTAGGCAAGCCAGAAGCAACGAAACATAATTTGCTAGATATTTAATATGCTAACTAGTGATATTTTCCCTTACTTCAAATCGATGATAGTGAAAACTTTTTCGGCATACGCTTCTCTTTCTCTAATTCCTTTTGCCGTTTCACACATATTTACTCGAAATGTGCTTTGTTGCGCAGCAGCAGCAAGGCACCGCCGTCGTCATCATGTACTGCGAAAAATCGATGAATGAATCGAACGTGACTGTGCCGCAAAATTCTAGCTCTGTTAGCGACAAAGGTCCGGTCAAAGATCATACAATGTTTTTTATTTGGCATTTATGGAAATTAGTTTTTACTCCTTATAGTTTTAAAAAGATACATATTTCTAGCAGGGCTTACAACAAGCCATTTGGCAACTCTACTAGATAGTGCAAAAAGAAAAAAATTGCACTAGCATTACTCATGTTTCTGCGCGCATGTGTGTGTGTGTGTGCCTCAGAGACGCACACGCATGCACGAACACTGCTACAATCTTAACTACTCACACCACTATAGTAGGCACTTTTATTGTTGCTGGCTGCTTATTTAATTAAAAATACTTCAATTAATTAAAATACTGCGGCTGCTCAAAATGCAAAGCGTTAGGCAGCGACCAGACCAGCGATTTTGGCGTTTGGCTAAAAAAGCGCGCGAGCTCGACAACATCACTTAAATGCGTCGCCATGTGCGTTAAAACGAGATAACTAGAGTGTTTCCGACAGAGACACGGCTGTCTCTTGTGCCCCAACACAGTGGCGTTAAATAGTCTGATACTTTTCGTTGCATTTAAATATTAGCACCAACTAACTTGTAATTACAAGAAGTAATTCAACTTACTATTGACAGGAAAACGGACAACATTAACACAAGCAGCCTTCTAAACTTTGTCCTCTTGTTATTGCTGCTTCTGCTTCTTAAGTATAAAGAAGTCAATCAACTATTAGCAGCTACTGCGGGTACACACACAATCACACACACATACATGTGAACATTAAAGTCTGTATCACATGTTTTTCTTCTTATTTTCGCCTGCGTGTGCTTCAAACTGCCATTGCCTATGTATTTGTATTTGTGTGAACACTTGGCGTTGGCCTTGTCGCACTTGGGCTGTTTTAGTCATGCTGGAGAGACCAATACAAATGCATTCCAGGCAGCCGGCAACGTCTGGTTCTCTTAGCCGCTACCCTCAGATTTTTGCCTTTCCGGCGCCTTCACAACGGCACCTCTTCGAGCCCCTTTCCCCTCTTTTGACATATTAACGTCAGTGGCGGCAGCAACGTTTTTGTACATTCAGGTGCTGGTCGCTATTGCTCCCGCTTATTCTAGCTGTATTTTTTTTTTTTGAGTTCGCTGCCGCGCTCTTTTTGTGTTTTATTCTTTTTTGTTACCGCTCGCCTCAATGTCGTCAATGAACATACAAAAAAAAAAAAGAGAACAGTAAAATCTACAAATGTTATAATGGCATTTTCAGATTTGACTGACTTATGTTTTTCCTTTGTGTAATTGCACTCTTGTAACGGTACGTACGCATGCCAAGTGGCGTACACACATGCATTCATACATACATGTGTATGAATGAATGCCCATACATACTTATGATTTGTGTGTATAATCGTACATATTTATCTGTATACATATGCTTCGACACACCCACGAGCAATGAAGTATAACCAAGGATCAACCGATTCCTGCTCCACTATGACGATCCCTTGCAGTTTGTACTTTCATAAATATGTATATGTATTTTTACGAGACGCGCCCTGATTTTGTTTGAGTGTGGGTGTGGGCTGTGAGCTTAGTGGGACTGTGTGGCAGTTTAATTTTCTGGTTGGCATATCGGTTTTTTTCATTTGAGTTCTTATATATATTTAGTTTGTTCATTACGTAGAAATTTGTATCGTATTTATTGATTTCTTCAAGTATTATAATTAAGCCACAATATTTTACGTACGCACTAAAGTAGTTCTGCTATGCCGATTTGTGTTGCTCATCGCATTTGGAGTTCTGTGCCATTGCCAAACAACAATTTGAAGTTCAACAGAATGCAACAACAAGATCTTACTAAATTGAACAGCATGAATCACGCAGCCAACTTTATTTCAATTTTCACAGCTACGTGCTAGAGCAATAACAAAGCTCCTGCTGTTAGAGAGGGAGACTGGGGGCGTCGAATGTACGTCAGCAGCAGCTGACTGCGAAAAAAAGAGAGAGGTAGATGGAGCAAATTGAAATGCTGCCAAAGGCAAAACGCTACAATTACTCTATTTAGCGGTGATTTGTTTAAATGTGTATGTTATAAGTGACTGCATATGTGTTATCAGCACGCAAACCGAAGCGACACTGACTTAAGGTTGCAATTGTCACTCGATCACTTTACAGCCACTGTGAATGACTGTGATTCATGACGCGTCTTTTGCACCATATTGATGACGCCTTAACTACTGTTGTTTTTGTTGCGCTCAGCTTAAAGGAATGTGCAACATTGTGTCTGGGCTGGTTTTTTTTTGTTTAACGCTTCTTATCAGCGCAATGACAAAATCAGTCTATAAAGGGCAACACATAAAACAGGAAACCGTTATGCATAGGTATCATGACTGTGTGACAAGTTATGTCATCGAGATTGTGTGTGTGTGTAGATAATAGATATTTGTATCAACATATTTATGTAGGTGTGTGTATTAAGATAGGATAAATATACAAATGAAGTCAACGGTGTGTATTGTCAATAATTTAAGTATTTCTAAAAATTCGATTGTATATTCTAGAAAGTCAACAAGAAAGGAAGAGATAATTCTCGAAATATCGTTCTTTTGACAGCAACTTAAAACAGAAGTCAGAGATTTCAGCCAAATATGTTTAGAATGTATGAAACAATTTCCAAATGCCAAATATGTAAGATTGACATATCTAAAACAAACGACAGTTATGCATTTCTGTCCCAAGAATCATAAAGATAGCTTTCAACCTAAAAGATAAGTTGCAGAGAAACAGTTGGTCCTGTTCAAATATCCGGATAATATTTTAAAATCATCTGCAAGCATATAGAAAATTTTGATAGTTTTCTTAATTGCTCATATTTGTGTTGTTGAACTTTTGCAGAAATGGTGGAGGCTATGAAGAAGGTCGCTTCCATGGACTTTGAGCTGACCGTTGAGGAGCGCAATTTGCTCTCGGTTGCCTATAAGAATGTGATTGGAGCACGTCGCGCCTCATGGCGTATCATCACCTCCATTGAACAGAAGGAAGAGAACAAGGGCGCCGAGGAGAAGCTGGAGATGATCAAGACCTATCGCGGTCAGGTGGAAAAGGAGCTGCGCGACATTTGCTCGGATATATTAAATGTGCTCGAGAAACATCTCATTCCATGCGCCACATCCGGCGAAAGTAAAGTATTCTACTATAAGATGAAGGGTGATTATCATCGCTATTTGGCTGAATTTGCCACCGGTTCAGATCGTAAGGATGCGGCAGAGAATTCATTGATTGCCTATAAGGCAGCAAGTGATATTGCCATGAACGATCTGCCACCAACACATCCAATTCGTTTGGGCTTGGCATTGAACTTCTCGGTAAGTGATAAACGAAGAATATTTCAACTACTTCAATTACTTAAATATATTGTGATATCCTAGGTGTTTTACTATGAGATACTCAATTCACCGGATCGCGCTTGCCGCTTGGCGAAAGCCGCATTTGATGATGCCATCGCTGAGTTGGATACGCTGAGCGAAGAGAGCTACAAAGACTCTACCCTGATTATGCAGCTGCTGCGGGACAACCTCACATTATGGACGTCTGATATGCAGGCAGATGGTGAGTAACGAATCCGAGTCGGAGATCGTCATTAACACTTACAATTATATATCCTATTTTTGACATCGACTAATACACATATACATCTCTGATCTATACGAAAAAAATATAGACTCCACAACAGGTGACGGCGAGCCTAAACCGGAAATTCAGGATGTTGAGGATCAGGATGTGTCGTAATTTAAGTAAACCCCCGCCCTTCCATTAAAAAAAAACAAAACAAAAAAACATATACCTTCTAAAGTAAATATAATACATATAATATATATGCATACAACAATAAAACAACAACACGCAACCGGGTAGTAAACAGCAGCAATAATAACAACATGAAGAAACAGCAATAACAACGATAAACGATAACTACAGGGGCAACCACATAATTGCAACAACGTCAACAACAAGCAGAACAACAGCAGCAAGTAGCAAGTATAAACCATCAGGAAAAGCAAGCAAAGATGAAAACCACACAACTCAAAAGAAAAACAACAATGTAAAACAGTGTACTACAATATTCATAGCAAGCAACATTAACTGAGGGTGGTCGTGACTGTTGTTGGGGCATGTATGAGGTGCAGCTGCCGCCGCGCCGCCGTCGTCGTCGTCGTAGTAGTAGTAGGTTTTTGTTGTGGTATGCGATGTTTGGCCCCGGCTTCCCCAAAGCTACAACAACAACAGCAGCATCTACTACATTTGAAATTTTTTGCATTCGAGAAACAAAAGCATTATATTATATTTAAATAAATATTATATTTAATTCTGAGAAGCGAAAACAAAATAAACTTCATTTCAAAAAGATCACAACAACTCACACACACACACACAGTACGCATGAACAAGTTGGCATATTATATTTACAATCTTATCAGCAACAAGAACAACCACATATAAGATACACAACTTCAACTTTAATTTTAAGCCAGTCATAAAATAATTAAAAGAACTAAAATAAAAGGTAAAAACATACGAAAGAAATGAAAAATTTAAGCAAATTTAATAAGCGCAATTTGAATAAAAATAATGCAGAAAATCATGCGTAACGAAACGAATATAAAACAAAATATGTAAGAAGCAAACGCAGAAACAAAACAGCAGCAATTAATTTAAATTTAATACAAGAATGTGAAGTAAGAACAAAAAGAGCAAACAAAACAAAGTCAAGCAACAAAACTAAAAACGAAAACTACAATAACAAATGAATGTTAGTTAATGCGAAATTCGAAAGAGTAAAAGTAAAACGAGATCTTAAGCTTAAATTTGTATGTAACGTTAGTGTGTTCACCAACACTACTGAGACACCACCCACACACACACGCACACGAGAATAACCAAACAAAACACAAGACACTAATGCAAATGGAAAGTTCATATTTTCGTTTTACTCTTAAATTTCTTTTTAACACCTGTATTTGTCTCTTGCTCTCACATGCAAATCAAAAAGGATAGAAAAACCAAAAATGAAGCGCATATTACGTTCGAACTTTTATACATATGTACAAGTTTGTTTAACAGTTTTTAATTCAATTCGCCACAAACATTTCATATATATATAAATATAAATATTAAAACGAAAAGTATTTGTAGTTGCTAACAACAGTTGGTACACATATATATAAATATATATTGTATACACATTCGTATATACTTTTATATTTTCTATGCCTACCACTTATGTAATTTGTAGATTTCGAATTTTTCCAAGTGAAAATCCAACTCCCCCCAAATCGAAAAACCAATAACAAAAGGCCGACAAGTATGTTTGCATTTAACACTCGAAAACAATGCAGTATAAATGTTTTATTTAGCTTAAAAAAATTAACCATGAGAATGTTTCGTGATTTTTTCCTTGATTCTGGCTGCGTGCCGCAAAGCTGTTGATTTGTGAATAAGACAACAACCAAATCAAAGAGTAGTATATTCAACACTATTTCGGTAAATAAGAGTAGGCAAACTGACATGGTGAGTTAAGAGAGAGGCCAATCGAATCGAGTAGAAAGTTGAATAGGAAGTTAAAGACAGCAGCAGACATAATTAATACCAAAAGCAAGAAAAACAACAAACAGCTAAACTGACATTCGTATTCATTTCAAATAAAAATATTAAAAACACGAAAATGCTCACAGTTTTATTACATTTACTTTTCTTTTGACCTGTCCACAAACCGAACCATTTGTTGGGATATTTAAAAGCAAATCGAATGAAATGTGGGCCATGTATCAAGTGTATGTTCAGTTTTTTTTTTTTCTAATTTCAAGCAGTTCCTGTTAAATCAGTTGAGATAACTAAACAAAAAGATATATGAAATTTAGCTTAGACTGTTACCAGTCAAAATCGATTTGTTTTTATTTAATAAATTCATTTTTAAAAATTTATCAAAAATATTTTCAAATATTTTGATTTCGTAGATTTTACTGTTTTAAATGCGCAAGAGTAGTAAAAAAAATGTATACAAAATAAATGAAATTGTATTCGACAAGTTGAAACATTAGACTAACAACCTGCGCTTTAATCTTGTATCTCGGTATCTTTTTTAGTTTAGCTGTAATAACTGCTAAATGATATTCTAGCTGGTGATTGAAATATTTGGTGAGTCGCCATAAAAGCACATATGTTTGTGCCTTTTGCAAGTTTTCTTCATAAATGTAGGCATTTCTACCACGAGGTTGATTTAATTTTTTCGCTTAAAGATGGTTTTAACAGTCAGATGTAGGCTTTCCCCTTTACAAAATACACAGTTCATGTTTGTATTAAATTTTATACTATAACCTTCAACACGCCCCACAATTCAATAACAACAAATTACAATCTTAAAGTTATTTTTATGTATCCCAAAAATTTCATAACGTTTGAATAATAAACGCAGAATTTAGAACATTCTGGTAGAATTTATATGCATTTACAAAAATGTATGCCGTATCATTTTTGATAAACCCATACACCAGTGGGATCAAAAAATATGTTAAAGGCGTGCCAAGTTATAAAAATAATTAAGCGGAATTTTTTAAATAATAGATTTGTCTTTATTAAATTTTTTTTATTGAGTTCAGTTATAAATTTGTATACATACACGAGTAAACAAAGAACAGACATAAAGAGTGATAATTTGATAAACCTACCACTCAATTCTTAGTTGTTCTCTAAGATGAAACCTTTAGCCGTGTCTTCGTCCAAGAAAGCTTAAAAGGATGGGTTCCGTAACTTTTAGTTTTGATAGGCTAACAATTATTCATTGATTCTTTTCTGGTGCTAAGTGAATATCCCTAATGCATAGGCCGAATTTCCAGATTATGTGTTTTGCGAACAAGCTGAATTTATTACTATAATTATATATTAGTTTTTAATAACTTTAAACTTCGCTTAAATTTAAAACATAATCTATATTAAAATTTAAAAATAGTTAGAAAATCAATGATTACACCACACCAGACAATTAGAATTTAATGAATCGATTATTTCGGTCTCGTTATAAAAAATGTTTGTTTCTCTGATTTAAATAAGTTTTACATGTTATTACTCGAATGGTATCTTTGAGTCGACAACAATCAGACAAGTCATACTGCAGATGATCCAATGAATAAAAGTGTCAGTGGCCACTTCAACTCAATGCCAAAGCCAATGGCATTGAACAGAAATTTCCATTTTTCTGTGTTGCCGCACAGCACCAAGTGAACTAGGTCTAGTGGCCATTGTTTGGGCCAGTCATACCATACCCCTATTGTCCACCCCTTTCCTATTACAAAAGACGTGTGTCACATATGGCATATATTATATGCAAATGTTTACATATCTATATTTGAAAATCTACACAAATTGGCAGACAGCAAACTGCACAAAGTGGACGAGCCGAAAGCTCTAACGATTTATTTGTAAAACGTCGTTGAGCTGGAGACGACATCTAGTGGAAGACATGGCGCTGCATCTACAAATTGAGAAACTCAAAGGTCTGGACAACTATAAAGCATGGTCGATGACGGTGCGTGCGTATCTGGAGTCCGAAGATCTATGGATTGTTGTCGAGAGTGGACCAGAGAATAATGAAGAGGTACCCTGTATTCTTTGAGTATTCTTTGAGTATTCATTGCCATTGTTGCCCTTTTGCAGTCACTGGTCAAGGATAAGCGTGCCAAATTCATCATACTTTGCCTGATTGAGACAAAGCTGTGTCAATTTATGGTCAGTATACGTACGGCCAGGGATCTGTGGAATTATTTGCGTACTCAGCATTCGCTTCGCTAATATAGCTACCAAAAGATAATAATAATAAAGTATTGACAATGAGACTTGTTGTTGATTGTGTTTAATTCACCTAACTATGACTCGATTATCACTGGCTGGTCTTCAGGATCCTCGTCGAGGAGACCTTCGAAGTGCCAGTTGAGCTGCTTTCCTAGCCGCTTGATCAGACGTTCCGCGCTCACTATGAGGCCACCAGAATATAGATTAACTAGCAGCTCACGCACATCTTTGTAAACTGTGTTGTGTATGCTGGGCGTCATTAGCTCCTCCGGCAGATGTGGCAACTGGTGGGCCAGCACTTCACTGTACTTCATGTAGGCCAGCTTGTGTTTGCTGACCGCTGTCTCAGAGTGTGCCAGCAGGCCGAGCAATTTGCGCCAGTGGTCCAACGACTCCACAGAGTAGCCAACCAAAAAGAAGACAAATGCCAGCTGCAGTTCCTCAATGAGCCCATCAGGGCTATTTTCAAAGCTATCAAATAGCGTATTTACGGCTGCTATACAGTCAAGAGCATGACGGGAAATTTCTGCGGGTGGAACATCTTGTGGCACACGCGCAGGCACAACACAAAAGCGTGGTGCCGTTCCCTCCACAGGCTTTAGATTGGGAAGCATATCACTCTCGTCCAACAGCAGCTTGAAAGCAGCATGGCGTTTGCTCATATTACCAGCATTCCCTCGTGGTCTGTCTGCATCCGTGCAAGATTGTAGCTCAATGTTTGTGCGTATAGTTCCCAGCTCTGGGCGACAGCGGTCTACACAAGACTCACTTACACTGCCCGTCAGATCCTTCCACTGGCAAACATATCGATAGTCATAGGGGGCAAGTACGCGCTCCAACTGTGCCAGATTCTTACGTATACGTTCCCGCTCCAGCTCTGGTTCGGCAGTCTGCCGTGGGCGCAGCTCTTCTAGTTCACTATCCCATTCGCGTACAAGAATCTCGTTAGGATGAAAGTAATGGACAAAGCCAACACGTGGTGCAGTGTCGCCATAAGGTCCGCGGGAAGCGCACCAGATGAAGTGCACGCCAGGTGGTATCATTTTGACGCCTCGGAAGTCTGGACCTATGGTGTACGAGCAGAGGTCCACGCCGAACTCAGTACCTACAGGAACGCCAGCTATGACCAACACGGCGCCATCGGCGAGTAGCCGCAGCGCCAAATCAGGATCCATTTGCATGCTGGAGTTGTCCTTATTCATCTTGAATACGTTGTTGTTTGATTTTACTTTGAATTTCTCAAAATGTAGTATCCAAGTGTTTGGGAATAAGTTGTTGTCTTTGCTTTATTTCAGCAAGTGTTTTATTTTGCGCTTACTCCAATAGTTTTAACAGTTGTTTTGTGGAGTTGTCTCGAATCGGCCGGACTTGGACTTTTGAACTTTTGAACTAATCCCTAAAGTGAGCGAACGAACTAAATACAACAGATCCCAATAGAGTTCGTTCGTTTTCTTAATGACTGAACGAACTAAATTGGGATCAATTCACTGAACGAACAAACTATCTGAAACATTAGTTCGCTTATATAAATTTTAGCTACTGAACTGAATCCTTCAAGTGAATTATGATAAAGAATTGTTTTCTGTTGCTTGTTATTAAGATAATAAAACACTAAAATGGCTCATATAAAATCGCGGATACTTTAAAATGTTGTACAATTTAGAGAAAATATAACAAAAATTTAATTTGTTTTTAACATCAATAAAAAATACAAAAGTAACTTTGAATGATTATCGAAGAGTGGAATTTCTTTCGAAATCGTTTATTGCTCAATCATTGAATTGGGTTTTCAGTTAAAAATTGTTGAAATGGTTTTTAAGAATTGCTACCATTTAGTGGGTAAATGTGATAATAAATTCATAAAAAATTTTATTCAATCTGAATATCCCTTAGTTTTTGTGTTATTTAAATTGAATATAAGCAAATAAAAGTCTGAAGATCATAAGGTGATTTATTTCTTAGTTTTTATACCAATTTGATATATTGGTACGAAAGTATTATTATGCTGGAGAATGGCTTTTTTATAATTCTTATAGTCTACTTTATAATTAAAAGTTTTAATGATTTCACTCCAAAAATACAGGTTACTTAGTATTGCAAGCTACGTTTAGTGCCGATATCGTCAAGTATTTGACGAAGCTCCTCATCTTCGAAGCGACCCTCCAATGATGGTATCAAAGCCTTAGCTTCCTCTGGCGCCTCCGGGCACAGATTACCCAACGCGGCTAGTTCAAACTTGTGGAGTTTCTTTTGCATAAGCAAACTAGAAGCAAAGACAACGCTATTTTGTGAAAGTCTACATCTAAGCGGAACTGTTTGCAATTACCTGCGCACGGACATAATTGTCTCCTTATTCTTGAACTTGCGAAAACTGTCTGTGTAAGCATACGTTTTCATAAAGACCTCGGAAAATTCCTGCTCTTCATCGGCGGATTCGTTTTGGCGCTTCCGATGATCGAGCAGCATATGAACCTCAGATATCAGCAACGTTTCCGCATTTTCGAACTCTGCAAAACAGTCGGATAAAGCACATAAGTGGATGTGATAAACTGAACATTTAATTTGCTTGTGCAATTTACAAATGAAATATAAATAATGGTCATGGGTTTAGCCATACGAAAGCGGTCGGATGTGGCCATTTTCAACTAAGAAATCGTAAATCTGTCGCGTTTTGTTCACATCAATCTTGATAAGTCGGCGTGCATCGCCCAGTCTAAGGTTGCCCAGTTTGGCGTGCTCTGCAATCAATTGATTCTTGTACTCCAAGTAAGCTTGAGGTATTAAACGCGCTACGCTGCAAAGTGTGCGCTCTCCAGCGTCCAGCTTGGAGTAACCTGGCATATCTGAAAGCAGAGAAACCACGTTACAGTTTGGCTTATTTTAATCTGTAGTGACTATTCAGTTGGCTTACCTGAAATCTCCATGGGACTGGCCTTGCGTCGTGGATACATCATATACACCCTGGAACTGCTGCCCTGTGGCACTTGCTCTATATTCTGATTCTGCTCGTAATGGTGGACTAACTGTTGCCAGTCATTGGCATCATTTTGCCTTTGTCGAGCATATTCCCGCTGAGCGTGCTGTCGCTGTTTAAGCAGTCGAGTATAAAGCGCGCCACCGTAGAGAGTGCGAACGCCGTGTTGACGAAGATCGTGGAGCCAATGGATTCGATTCTGCAGCTGGCGATAGTAGCGCAACGATTCTACTAACAGGTCAAACTGGATGGGTTCTGAGATTTGCATTAGTGCGAGAAAGCGCATGCAGCTGGAATCGCTTCGGAAGACATTCACATACTTCGTTATCCAACTGACCGTGCGATTGGGCATAATGAGACCGTGCTTTCGCATTATGTTGTAGCGACGCTGACGTTCTCTACAAATGCATAATTATACATGTTATTGAAGACATCGGATTGATAAATATTTATTTATTTAGGGTACCTCATGCGATTGTTATATGCAAGCACTAACGAATACTGCAGCTCCTCGTCCAGTTTTCTATCAGGCGAATTAGGTTCAAGCTCATCATCAGTATGTTGCTTTTCGTTAATTATAGTTAGCAATCCTTCAGCGGAGGCATCGTACGGTGTGTCAAAATCACCACGTGCGCAGCGATATCCGGCATTGATTTTGAACTGAATGGATGCAATATCGTCGTGCCGCGGTGGCTCAACAGATCTCATTTTGAGCACATACGGCATACGCTCAGGCATATAGCAAAGACGATCATGCTGCAGGCCAACTAATCGCTCAAATATGCCACCAAAGTAGCAATCATTATAGTGCCTTTGCACTTCTGCTGGCGCGTGACGCCGGCCCAGAGCATTGGCTATAGCATCCCAGTTTCCATAGCCATGTGTACGTAGCGCCTGCAGCAGATTACGTTCATCTCTTGACGTCCATCCGAATTCGGAGGCAAACACCTGAATATCATCACGTATTATAGTGTAGGCGTGGTTGTTGCGATGTGCGCCAATTTCACGACCTCGTGCAAAGCACTGTGGACAAAGCGAGATATCCAAGCACTCGGAGCACTTGATGTAGGGTTCAGTGACCATACAACAGCACGTGGCACAAGTTGGTTCCGATTTTTGACCACTAATAAGAGCACCACTGGTGACAACAGCAGCACTTTTCTCCATCTGGCTGTGAAATGCATGAGCATTGTAGAATACCGATGAACATTTTGTCTCTTCATCGGTGCACGCCCGGTCAAATTGTATTGTAGAAAGCGGCTGATGTTTCTTACTTTGCAGCACCTGACTTGTTTTTATTTTAACTGCAAATAAGTAATTGAATATGTATGGAAAATATTTGGCGTCTTGCGGCCACCCAAAAGCACCATTTTCTATCACTTGTAAGTTGCTCGTAAGTTTCATACTTAACCATTATTATTGTTTTTTACCTTTAGGAAACTGCAAATCCGCGGCATCCTCATCCACCATGTCCACGGGACTCATAAACGACATGATTGTATTATACTTTATCCTTTCGATTTATTATAATATAATTCAACTATCTCCCTATTAATATGCGAGTTGTTTGATTTATTTTTTTTTTTAGCAATGCCGCCTTTTTCTGACAACCACAATAAAACACGGACGTTTTTCTTGATCTTTCTGCTTTTCTTTAGATATTGCCACAATATCAGAAAAAGTTCACAATATCTGGAAGGTCTGGCAGCCTTTTCATTCTTTAAACATGCGATAGTTAGTATATTCACGCTTTCCAAAAACTATCCATTTTGAATTTTACCATAAACTGAAAACTCTAGAAATAATTCTAAAGAAAAATCTACATTTTAGCTTTAAAATTAATACAAATACATAAAAAGACGGTTTAGAAAATTTTATTTAATGTGAACATGACATTTTTATTGAATGGAAGGCTGCCAGACGTTGAAACAATTGGTATTTTTTTTATAACTCAATTTAAGGCCGAAACATTTTTCCTCAAAAAAGTTGGCAACACTGAGCGGCATGCTTTTGCAATTAAAATTTGAGTCGCACCGAATTAGGGAAATTTCTGAGTACGTTGAAGAGTAATAAACGACGCTAATGTTTCACCACAGCGTCGATGATCTTGCTGAACAACTCCCGAAATACTGCGACTGCTTTAAGGATTTGTTAGTCGAGGAACTGGCCCTCGAGTCCGATTACAGGCAGCTTCACTACGGGAAATGCGCTGTTATAGGACGTTTGTCTGCAGTTCCGGATTACTTTAAGCTGGAAAACGTATCAGTTTCTCACCTGCCAAGGTAAGTAAGTCTACTAGTTATTTATATATTTATTTAATAATAATTTAAAACCAGCGAATACAAGCTACCCACTGGAGCGGTGTCCTTGCTGCTATTAAATTTCATCTACGACCAGACTGGCGACAAAAGTCTGGCACATGGTAACTATTGCATTGTTCGCGGTGAGATTGTGCTGTGTAACGTACAGAAGGCAAACAGTGAAGCTCTGACTGTTCGAGGATTGCACGAACAATTGTTACTACTTGGCAATAACGAGGAAGCACGATCACAATTATTGGAGCAGATACACACAACCTACAAAGCCGGCGCTTAATGTATGGCACACACGCCGCATCGATCAGGCAGAGCAGTTAATTCAGCGTCGACTGGAGATTCGAGTATTATGCAAGGATAACACTATCAATAGTTTGTGAGATGAACTTGCACTATCTAAGCACATCACGAAGCAATCCTCAATTTTATATATTCTCGCAGTTATTTGAGCATACAGCGAACACTGATAAAGGCGTTCACTTGGAGCTCCTGTGGAAAGATCAGACACAGCAAGCAGCTTGGCTTGAGTTTTGGCAACGAGAGGGTCATGACCTGCTTGAACAAAAGTGGCATAAACATTATCCAGAATACAAGCAGGATATTGATGAGGCAACAGATACAGAGCGAGCAGCTTGGGAGGAGTTGTGGCAGCAATACGTCAGTAAGCAGAGTGCACAGTTCTGGCATATTTTCACCTGTGCCTTTGAGAACTACGAGGTCGATCTGTTAAATGGACTACGAGATGTTGATCAAACTTTGGACAATATAAACGAGCATTTGACGGATTTAAATATTCATCCAGGAATAGAGAGTTCGGAAAGTTGTTTAAGTAACAAGGAAGTCGAACCGTTTTTGCCCGCTAACGACGATCCCAAATTACTTGACGAGGAACAGCAATTAAAATTGCTTGGTCTTCCCACATTCTTTGGTGCCCAACTCGTCAGAAAGCAACGTAAACCAAACCCGCAGTCTGCAAGTGAGTCTGATAGTGATTGCAACTCAAATTTATTAGACATGCCTAAAGAAACAGAAAAGGATTTGGCGATGCACTCGGTGCAGTCACGAAGCATTAAGAAAAAGAAGCGCCAAAAGGCATCAAAAGGAAAAATCCCAGAATTTATGCAGAATAACACCATGTTAAAGTATTGGTTCAAGCGTTTCTCACTGTTTTCACGCTTTGATCAAGGCATACTTTTAGATCACGAAAGTTGGTTTTCCGTGACTCCAGAAAAGATTGCTAAACAGACAGCACTTCGACTCGCCGGGGATATCGTTGTGGATGCCTTTTGCGGATGCGGGGGTAATGCAATCCAATTCGCAAACACCTGCGATCGAGTGATTGCCATTGACATCGATGCCACCAAATTGGCCATGGCTAAGCACAACGCGGTCGTTTATGGAGTGGCTCACAAGATTGAGTTCATACACGCGGATTTTATTCAATTTGCCAACAGCACACGCCTGCGTCCTAATGTTGTGTTCCTCAGTCCGCCATGGGGCGGGCCGGGATATCAAAAGCAGGCCACATTCGATATTGAGCAACAACTGCTGCCGATGGGCGCCACTCAGTTGATGCAACATGCGAGGCGGCTTTCGGACAACATTGGCATCTTTCTGCCTCGCAGTTCGAACATAAAGCAGGTGATTGCTCTTTCCCATGTGGGCGAGCAGTGTGAGGTGGAGCACAATTATTTGGATACGCGTTTGGTAGCCATTACGGCGTACTATGGGAGCTTGGTGAAGAATCAGCAGCCAGAGGAGAAATCAAATGAAAGAATAACGTAAATTATGATGCTTAACATATGAAAACCTACATAACTGAAAGGCACTCATTGAAATCAAGTTTTATAAGCGATATGTTTTAGAAGTTACATTTTTATTTAAGGTATAAGAAATATATTCTGGAATATATATGATCACCAATTATTTGTATTAAATAACATCTGCTTGCATATTTAATATAGAACTTCCATTTGTATGCTTTCATTTTTAGCAACTGTGTCGAAACAAGTTCAAAGCAAAAGGAAAAAAGTGCTGTAACCACATTGATAACAACTTGACTAATAAATAAAGTCTGTCCTTTAGCCTTAATCTCTCTTGCTGTGCTGATGATTCATTGTCCATGAACAAGAGTTACCAAGACAGCAGCCAAAGCGCAATCACTTTATCCAATTTAGAGAGCTTAAAATGTTCTCTGCTCTGACTGCTGTGGGCACAAGAGTTTGTCTATATGTGGTCAGTTGCCACTGACCAATGGTCATAACCAGAGCGCATCCTCACCCATCCCCCATTTCCCATTCTATGCTGTTGGTCACATTGCGACATTTAATTAAAAAGCAAACGAAACGAAACAAAACGTACGGCAATTTTTAAGAACTTTGTAAAACAACTCTAAGCCTGGCAACCAAGCGGGGCAATTAACATGTTCATGTCACAAACGTTACCCATAAATTCCAGCGTAGACGTGATAACAACAGCTCCACCAACGGCTGCAACCCTTTTCGTCGTTAACAACATACTTAGGTCCCTTAGTTGGATGGGGGAGGGATGTATTTGTGGAATCTCTGGCTGCTAACTGGCAATGGTATTTCGCTTTGCTTTGGCCTGTTATTCCTGCTGTTGTCGACTTTCGGTATTTTTAGAGCGACTGTCTAATTAGTTTGATTAACTTATTAGTGAAACTGAAACTTAAGATATCGGAATTTTATGTGCATGCTTCTCAGTCCTGATTTGTGATAGTAGAATTTTAGTACCCAGTTCTTTCTAGGAACAAATACAATTGCTGAAATATTATTATTTTGTATTTATTATAATTAAAAGGGAATCAAATACCATCGCCTTAGGCGCCGATGCAGAATAATTGGTTTCGGGTTATTCTATAATTAGTATTAAAGTAATTTATCAAAAGAGTATCTGTAATTAGAAGCAATTGTTGGTAATGAAAACTTTATTTTTAAAACGTTTTCTTTACTGTTTGTATAATTTCCAATAAAAAAAAAATTAAATTCCTATAATTTCTGTGATTCAATAGCATTTCGGTTGCTAAAGATCGGTTTATTCGAATTTCAGTTTTTATAAAGAAGAAACAAAAATTATTAGGCAAAAAGACATACATTTGGGAAATACTACTAAAAATTAAAAGTTTTTGAGCCACTTGTCGCATTTGGGTGATCGAGGAATCAAATGTGTTTTTGAAAAGAATTTTACAAAATAAATAAATTTTGCCTAAGGATCATCATATTATCTCTGAACCAATTGAGTTAGCTGTTTCGTCTCTAGCGAGGAGTGTCTATAACATGACTGAAAGAGGGCACAGCCAACATCTGACATGAACTATACAAAATTCTTGAATATAAATGGAACTCCTTGTAAAAAACGATTTTTTGTAGTTATTTATATGGCAGAGTCTAAAGAGCTCATTTGGAACTAAACTGGACCTGTCACTTGCCTTATTTTGCTGCACGAAACACATCGAAGATAAACAAACTATGTCAAACAGAAGTCAGAAAGTTTGTGTAAAAATAAATAATTTTAAAATTCTAAATTAATCCGCTTGGAGGTCATCAAACATTCTAAGATTAAAAGTATTGCCTTATTGCGGCGTCTCCATATATTTAAAAAATCTCAAAGGTAAAAAAAATAATTGTATAACTTTCATAATTTAAAATTGTATAATTTATTCATAAATATATAATTGGACTACATTCATTTATATATTCATATTAGCTTTTTCTCTCTTTAAACACAATTTTAAGTTTGTATAGTTTTTTAAATTGTATCGAGGAAATTTTTAAAGATGTTTTTAGTATAATTAAAAAATTTTAAAATTTTCTTTAAGTTGAAATTCGAAAACCCGAATAAATTTCAAAATCAATTGGATTTCTGCCCCGAATGTAATCGATAAGGGTTTTTTTTTATATAGTTGAACTATAAGAAATAAATATTTCGATTTTGACATTAGTTTCTATGCAATTTATGAAGAATACCTTACAGTTAGTTAAGTGAGATCTTAGCTCGATACCAAATAAAACGTCCTTAACTAAGTTTATTTAATTGTGGATTTTTTTTTTCCAGTAAAAGTTAAGGTAAAGGTAATGGTTTAAAGGTACGGTTTGTTGAAACGCTGATTTCGGTTATTGAGCACCATAAATCAACTCAGAATGGTATCCATTGTTCGTTCCGGCTGCTCATCACGCTTAATTAGCTGCGCCTGGGAGCTGCACCTGCACAATCGCATTTTCCGCTGCCTGAGGACAAGGTATAGACTCCGGGCCAGCTTCACAGCGTAATCGCATTTGGTACTGTCAAAACTTGTAGGACAAACAAACCACCCTGGCGTTTAGGCTTGGGCCATGGCTAAGTCATCATCATCGTCATCGTCAAGTGGCACAAATTACGGATCAAACATGCAGTCATAGTTGCTGTTGGTTTTCTTTCTTGGTCAGGGTGATCATTTGTCAAGAACGTTGACAATATTACGCTAAAATTAAATAGCGTAATAAAAGGGTGACTTAATTTGTTTTTGCCCCGACAAACGCCACCACTCCCGATTACGCTTCTATACGATTACTGGAGATGAGCTGTGAACACGTGCTTGCTTTCTAATAAAATACTCTCTTATCTGGTTATCATACAAACAAGAGCTACGGATACAACAACAACATTGTCATTTTTTATGAGGCGCCCTTGTTATTGAATTTGATGTCAACCCCTCAACAATATGCGGCGACTGTAAAACGGCAATTACGCGTGTCTAATAACGGGACCTGGACTTGTGTACAAATATCGCAATGATTTAAGTAGCCGATAATGCTAGAAGTGACGCGTGACGCAATTCGTTTGTCTTTTAATAACAATTTGAGAAGAGGCACATTTTTTACATATGCTCGCAATAAAAATTCCCATAGAAACAAAAAATGTTAAATATTATTAGTGTGTCTACTTTTAGCCTGGTTCTCAAAGAGTACGCAAGTGTATGAGGTTAGGATATAAAATTATATATATAACATATTTATAGTTTATTTGCACATTTGCTAATTAAATATCAGTTACGAAATAAATGGTTTTCCGTTAGTGTTAAACAAAATCAAAATAATAATCGCAACTTTAAAATAAGACCCTTTTAATGATACAATCGTATCGATTTGTATGAATCCAAAAATTTTTAAATTCTAGAATGCTTTGATCAAAAAACAATAGTTTTACAATCAAATTCGTGTCTTTGCTTTTTGAGTTAAGAAATGTATTTGTTTTTAACTTTTATCATATGTGGTCCGATTCTGGCCAAATTGATACAAACATTTTTGATTTTTTCATAGAATAAAAGTACCAATTGTCTTTGAAACTTAATTTTTATCTAAATTTTTGTCATGTCTTCTTAAATAATCCACTATGGAATAGATAGCGAAATTGAATAACAAAATTTCAAAACGCAACCCAAAAGTTTCTGAAACTATGCAAGCAATGTACAAAAATTTGTTTTAATATAAAACATACCTTAAATTTAATAATTTTGTTGAAATTTGTCACTATTTTACGGCAATTGACTATAGTCACTAAAGTTTATGAACTTTGTTTTGTTTGTTCGAAGCAATGAAATCTCTATCATATAAAGAGTTCGGAAGTTTTCGAACGTTTTTTCAAAACTAATTCTTAAAAAATTTCAATGAAGCGTAGTGTGTTATTTACTATGAAAAAAACTGCCTATGCTTTTGAACGCAGTATGTAAACCTTTTTATTGTTTTAATTTCTTAAGATATCTCAAGCAAACGGGCTTGAGCGTCCCGTTAATTTTTAACAGTGTCATTCCCTGGTTTATGACCCCGTTTGGGCAACTCAAAGGAGCCGTCTTGATTTAAGCACCTACGAACTACCAAGTAAGTATGCCAAGGAAGACAACATTGCAAAAACAAAAATTGAATAAGCAGCTCTGTTATTGTGTCCAACATAAAGATGGTCATGCATTTGGCTTATTGATTAACCGTTATTCATGGGCCAGGCATTAAAATTAATAAACGTTGGCAAACTCAGACCAGAATCACATCATCAACAAGAACAAGAACAATTACAACAACAATACCAATCACAATAACAACCAGTCACGGCCACTTATGCACCTGTATGTATGTAAAAGCATATATGTATTTACTTACACCACCAATAAAAACCACAACAATAATAACAATAACAACTTTGTCTCTGGGCAATAAAAAATCCCAAGTATCGCACAAAATAAGAGCAATAATATTTAATAAATGTGCACACATACACCGAGCATACAATATGTTTTTATTTTGGTGGTTGAATGCGAAAAACCATAAATAAATACACACACAAACACACAAACACACACACAGGCACACAGAAAGCGCATAAAAAGATTAAAACGTGTTGGCATCTCCATCTCCCTGTATTTAGCTGTATAGGTGGGCAGACTTTTAGTGTACGTGTATGCATGTGTGTGTGTGTATGTGTATGTGCCGTTTTTGGTTGAATGCTTGAACAAGGCGGGCAGGCGGAAAGGCGGACAGCAGCTCACTTCGCCATCCCTTGCAGCCGCTCATTCCAACCCTGCAAGTACCCCGACATCATTCTTCATGGCATTTCGGTGAAAAAGAATGCTTTTGATCTTCACAAGCGAATGATTTTTAATATGACTTTTTGCTGATGATGATGACGCTGAGCGGACGGGGGGAACGCTTGTGTTGCTTTCAACTTCAAAATATGTATGTTAACTATATTTATATACGCATCACATACAAATCTATACAAGAACGTACTCGTACATGAAGTAATCGGACAGTCAATCAGTTCATCGCACTGCAGGTGACGCACAAAAGTAGGCAACACTTCACGTTACCTTCAATGCAATATATACTTATTAAGCTTAATTAAAGGGCAATGTAATGCAGTTTACAGCAGCCAAATACAAACGAACTACTAATTCACACACACACACACACACTCACACAGTTGCGCATCACAGCGCCTAAAATTAGGCTAACTCAAAGCGCCTCATTTGCGCTTCGAGCCATTAAATGTGCTTAGTTGAAAGTTGGGTGGTTGGGTGGTTGGGGGTTGCTTGGTTGGCGTCACCGCACTGGCATAATGATGGTAATTTGTCGGTTTGGCCAAAAGAGCAAACGGCATCCTTGGAATTTCAATTAATTTCCATAATTTCCAACGCTTTATGAACGAACAAAAGCAAAGCAAACGCGTCGCGATTACGAGGGTGTTTTTTGTTTAGCCGACATGAAGCCCGAGACCGAGCCCGAGCCCGAGCCCAAACTCGAACCCGAACCGTACTCCGACCCGGATACAGAATGCTACTCCCTAAATGTGTCTGGACGTCGGTTTGTATCTCTGTGTGCTCAGATTCCTTAAGACCGATGACTGATAAGTTGAAAAGGTGATAGACTATTTTGTAAATAATTTCTTAGTAAAGCATAATGTTATATGTATTTCGCTAAAAAAAATTGCAGAAAGTTCAGCGGTTAAAAATAGTTAGTATACCAATGGATTCCAAAAATATTTTATTTGTTAATTAAACAAAAATTATTTACTTAAAACACTGTTGTATTTGACAATATGACGCTTTAATTAATTGTTTTCAGATTATCTATTTAATAATTAATCACAGAAAAATTTGATAATAATCTGCAGAGTATATAACTTATTAAACCACTACTTCTTATACAAGTGCAGAACTCGTCCACCGAAATTTGTCTTTAATATTACACATTAAAAGAAATGACATTTCGTCTTGAAAAACAAACAAATCCAAATTTAAAGATTAAAATTTGAATCCAAACATTGTGGACAATGTGGATAATTGTGAACAATTTCTAATTTCCCGATAACTTCACGGGATATATTAATTTTATTGCAATTGTTTCCATGAAGCTTAGTTATTTGAATTTTTGGATTGCTTTAATAACTTCACAGTTTTGAAAGTCTTAGCTGTGATTGACACTAAGAATATAATATTTCGATACACACCAACTAGAATAAATTATCTTTTAATAAGTAATTCTATTAATTTATAATACATTTGTGTTTGGATGAATTGAAAGGTAAATTTTTTAGTGGCAAAAATATATTCAAAACGATATTAAATGTAATATATACATTTGAAATAAATAACCACCCGAACCAATTGGCGAGAAGAAAGCCCCAGCGCATTCATCCTACAGATCTGTCGAGCAGATATAAATTCATTGCTTAAATTAATTTCTTATTTTAAATTCCCTATTTAGGTTAATGTACATATGTAAATCTCCCAAGAAATAATGGTTTACTATAGTATAAGTTATTATAAATAGTAGCAGTTAACTACAAAAAAATTTAAATAAATAATAAGATCCAAAAAAGAAACTAAAAAATGTAATTTTCGTCAATGAAACTTATTCTACTTGCTCATAGTGCCGAACGCCATTTGTTTTTAAAATAATTTTTTTTATTGAGAATTAATTATGGTATCAAAAGCCCTTAACGGATCCATTAGCTGCAATCATCTATTTCATGAACCAGGTGAGTTAGAAAATGTCTTAGAATTATTTTTGGGAAAGAATAGTTAATTCTTTAAAATATATTTAATTTTACATCGTTATTCCCAAAAATTGGTATCAGTAATTTTTGGACATTGAAATGCTTTTCTTATTTTTTTCGAGATATCAATGCCTTTATTTGAAACCTTAATGCCTCTCAGATTTAGTGAAATTTGATTAGAGCTTTTCGTAGATTCTAAAATTGGTAGACACTTTTTGTGTTATTATAAATGAAACATATTCAGTTGCAACTTAAACAATTATTTGCCACAAAAGGCACTACAAAATTTAAATTAAATATGCAATTAAAAATTCAGTTATTAGTGAGTAAAAACCAAATATATTTCTAATTACAATGGTCAGTAGCAACGGCAACAACTTTGCGAATTGGAAAATTGGTAATTTTGCTAAAATTAATTTTTCACTTACAGCACTTTGGCCAATTGGTCTAGGTACCAAAAACTCATTTCGACAATGGCCGCATTTGCATTTGTATTTGCAAATTTGAGTGGTCGCGGCCACTAACAACAACAACAACAACAACAACAACAACAGTAGCACTGGTAATAGCAATAATAACAGGAGCTACATTGGCCAAAACACGATTTAATTAAAAAGTCAAAATGGGGCCCGAGTAGCTGCTTTGAATCGCATTTGGCTGGTTTGTATTTGTATTTTTGGCGAATTGAGAAATTTGTAAATTGCGCTCATTATGCTGTTTTGGATTTTTGAGTGTCAGATGAGATACTAATTAATTTTTGGACTAGGAATTTATTGAAAAATGTGCACATAAAACACAGAGGAAACGCGACGGTAGCCATAAAATGTTTGTCGTAATTGGCAAGGAATAAAAACAGATTTAACGGCATTTATTTGGGCTATATGAGAAAGCCTCCTCCAAAAAGCCATAAAAGGCATTCTATGAAAATTCATCCAAAGAGAAATAAACAATAACGACATCACGAACACGAACACGAACAAAATAAAGAAAAAGCATCAACATTATAAACAACATTATTAAAAACATGCCGCAAATGTTTTGCTGCGCTCAAATTTTTGAGTCCATTTTGTTGCCGGCGTTGGGTGGGCGGTGGGCGGGAGTGGGTGGTGGTTCAAGTGGGTGGTGTATGGTGTAGGGTGTATGGTGTATGGTGGTTGATGTGCATTGCTGGCTCTTTACTAACGACATCATGATGTTCAGTTTGGCAAATGAATATTGCTGTCTCGCTTGCTCCTTGACAAGCTAATGAAATTAAGCGCTGTCAGCAGAGAGAGTGAGAGAGAGAGACTGAGACTGAGACAGAGAGAGAGAGAGAGAGAGAGAAGAGAGAGGAGAGAATAAGTATGTATGTGGCAAGTATATGTGTGTGGCAACGTCTATTAACGGTGTGCGAGTGTGCGAGTGTGCTGTGTGGCATACAACAACACTGTGCAGCTCAATAATAATAAAAATATTTTCATTAAATGCGCTGCCTTCTTTGAAGCTGAAGATGTGCGGTAATCTCAAAGTTGCATCCTGTGCAAAACACTTGTGGATAGTTAGCGGTAAATGTTTAACATTTTAAAAGCTTTGTTAACTGTATCTAAGAAAAACTCACAATTATTATAGTAGCAATTAATTTTTGAATTTAAATATGTGTGTTCGTAAATTGCCCACAAAATTAGGCATCTTTTTTTCTGATGTCTAATAGTGTGCAACCCTGTACATGATTTCGGCAATTTAATTTGTGTACACACTGCCACTTTATTCTTTCCTCTTTCGTCTCTCCATTTACCATTTGCGTAATAATTCATAATGAAAAAACTTTCTGCTTGCCTGAAAGTTTGTTTTGTCTTTTTTCTTGCGCTTTCATGCATACATATATTTAATATGTTTATTTTTATTTGAAAATAAATAAATATTATGGCTGCGGCAGCAGCAACAACAGACAAGACTATCATCATTATGATGAGCAGCCTCCGTCTCCGCCCGCGTCCCATCCATTCTTGCATCCATCTCTGTTTCCGCAAACGGCGAAGTTTATCAAAGGCCAAGCAACAATGGCGACGACGACGGCGACGACGACGGCGGCGACAGCGACTGCGGCTGCGACGCCTTCTCATTCCAACAGGCGGCACACAGATACACGGACACATGCGCAGAAGCTTTCATACACAAACACACACATTTACATGGGTCACTTGTAACTTGTGGAATTTTTTACCCTTAACTCGCTCATCGCAAGCAATGCAAAAAATATTCAAATTGTGGTAAATAAACAAAATTTGAGATAATTCTCGTATATATATATATTATATATCCCGTGTGTATATATCATAAAATATATACGCATATAAAAATACATGCACCATTTACTTCACACACACACACACACCCACACTTATTTGTATTATGCTCTCGTGTCCGTGTGAATTCTCTCGCTCACGCTGCAGTCAAACTTTTTCTCTCTCCCACGCTGCCCAATTCTTGTGGGTACATTAGCACTAATGATGATTGAAACGACAAACGTGTCGCCTCCAACTCATTCTCATCCGTATTCACATCCACATCCGCATCCTCGCCATCTGCATCAGCCTCAGTCTCCTCTTTAGTCACATTCTCAGCCGAGCGAGAGAGAGAGAGAGAGAGAGAGAGAGAGAGCGAGAAAGAGCCCAGAAGAGACGAGACACGAACGCCTCTTTCTGCTCGGCAAATTCTTGACTTTGATTTAAAATTTGTATCTCGTTGCGAATTTAAAGCTCATCGTGCAGTAAGATGGAAAAACGAATGCTCCACTACGTGTATGTCTGCGTCCATGTTCACGTCCATGTCCACGTCCACGTCCACGTCTCACCAGACACTTGGTATTCCATTTTTCTTTTCATGCCGTTTTCCTTTTTGCATTGATTCACTTTGATGGACGCTAATTGGGGTTTTCTCGTGGTAATGATCGTTGGTATTTCGAGTAGTTTATCAAGTGGTAAATTTAAGACGACTTTGCTATAAAATTGACAAGGAACAATAGATTTGGGAGAGTTGAAAATTAGATTGAATGAATACAAGCAACGATTAAATGGAAATGAAACTTGAGCTACTATTAATGATCAGATTAGATCCTAATTTCTATAAGGAGTAGCTGAAAGCCTTCACAATCCGAGCTATAGAGTAAGATTTCGATTCAGTGTAGTTATGTAAAAATTGAATGAAACATCTTTAATTCGCTGATTTCATAAGTCATTTTTAAATACTTCATTTCCTTTCTTCTTTTTTGGCGATGAATAAAGTGAAATAACTGGATGATCATATGCAATTGACTAGAATTTTTTTATTTTCTTATGTTATGTATTCGTCTCTTCTTTCATTTATTCTTACCGAAAAATAAAAAAAGCAAACAATTCAACAAGTTCTATAATAAATATTCGTACATTAGACCAAAAATTTGGAAAGAAATTTTGTAGAATCAATTTAATGTTTGAAACAAATTGACAGCTCGATGTTTTAATTGGATTTAAATCACTAGTTCAGTGCTCGGACCGTTTTTTGGAACCCGTGAAGTGAGGTTCGAGTGACAATTAGATTTTATACAAGAGACACTATCTTAAAGTCAATATTTTGATAGAATGTGTTTTTCAATATTTTAACAATAAAGTGTTGGATATTTTTGAAAGACTAAAGCTATGTCATTATTTTTGTTCCGAACGAACCATTGTTTGAAGTGTCGTTTTATAGAGCAATCTTATCGACTTGACTCCCAAAATATATAATAAATGTGGTCATATTAGTTTGGTATAATCTGAGATTCAGGTTCTTATACTCAGTAACTTTCTTGGTATATTGCTTAATTAATTATGGAATCAACCTGCTGTTTTCATCTCATATTTACCCCCATAAAATACGATAAATAATGCACGCCATATTGTTTTTGCTCTCGTTCCGATGGCACCGCCTTCTTCGCAACCCACTTATCCATTTACTCACCCAGCAACCAGCCAATTATCCATTTATTAATAATTTCAATAACTTTTTATACACTCGCGTATGCGGCTCAAATGAGCACCGCTTAAGGGAGTGACAGGAGGCAGGGGCGGGGAACAAGGACCTGGGGACGGGGGGTGAGTGTACGCTGCGATAGGTGGGCGGTTTGTTGGGTGGGTGGCTGCGTTTTTATGTAACTGCTGGTGGTTGCTCCTGACAATCCGAATGATGATGATGTTACGTAGCAGCAACTTCTGCTGTTGCTGCTGTCGCTGTCGCTGCCTCTGCTGCTGCCGCTGTCGCTGTCGCTGCCTCTGTCACCGCCTCTGTCGCTGCTGTGTAAATTCTGGAAAAAAGCAAGCACAAGCATAACGAGAATCGCATCGCATAAGAGCATGAGAAAAATCACAATCACACACACACACACACACACACATAGACAATCACACACGCATACACGCACTCAGGCAGAGGCAAAGCTGCGCTGCTGTCGTCGACGTTTGATTGTTGCTGCTGCAGATATTGTAAAAATTTTACTGCCAGCAACTTTTGAATTCAGTTGAGTTTGCAACACGTTCACGTTCGCATGCAGCCAGCAACAAGGCTAAGATTTTCCGCTTACCCGATTTCCGATTTTCCGACATCAATTGCAACTTCCGAAACGCGCGCAATTGTAGGCAACAGTTCATTCTCCGTCGGATATATTTAGACAAAGAATTCAAAATTATCGTCTTCGAGTGGTTTGCGGCTATACGTAATAAAATAAACGTGAATGATCATAAAAGGTGTTCTACCTATATCTGGATTATAAAAACGCATTTCTCTATAAGGACATTTGATCAGTATTTCGTGGAATTACAAAGGTTTGTACGAGAACATTTTTGAAACCCTTGGAAAATACTTGCAACAAGTTTATTGATTACCTAAAATTGTTGAAGTTTGCTGTCGTAATACCGACGGTAAATAAAAGTTATTTTGAGTGCATTCCTTCTTCCACTGCAGTGAGGAATTAGAACAGGATATAACTGTAACTTTATCTTTATTAGTATTCTATTGTTAAAAATATATTGTCAGTTTAATGGTCGATCATTTGACATAACATTTTTAATTAACTTTAAATTATTGACTTAAAAATGATTTTCCCCCTAAGAAATAAGCTAGCAAGTGAAATCAATTTAATGCATTCTTTGTGAATTAACAATACACAATCTTCAGTAGGTCACTTCTGAAGAATATATCCCAAGGATAATAGAACTAAGGTTGTTGAAATTTTACTATTACTAATACTAATAAATATATTGACTAAAGTAATTACTATGAACGCTTTGGCGCAGTCGAAAGTGTCTGGACTTGTGGTTTTGTAAGTGTTTCCAAGAGTATTATATATATATCTAATCTATTCTTGATTTGATTATATATAAATATATATTATGTTAGAGTTTCTTATGCAAATTCCGGTTTTTTAGTTTTAAAACATCATAGAAAGACCAAAAAAATGAGAATAAAATTTAGATATTCAAAATATGAAAGAAAAAATGAAATGATAAATTCGAAATTTCAACTAAAAACAATATTTATAGTACAAAAAATAGAAAAAAAATTCGCAAAACTCAAATTAGTCAACTAAATTTAGAAGAATAGCTTTCAGTTTTCTTTCTTGCTTGAATATTATATCGAATAGTAACATTCTTCATTCATTAATCGAATAGCTCTATATAAAAACGGACGTTGCTATACAATCGATAAACAGGTGAATAAAACCCGATTTTACACATGCTAATGAGATCCCTTGTCTAGGTACAAGTATCCCGTAATAAATATGTAGATGAACGAGATTGACAAATGTTAGTTGGAAAAGGTCAAAAGAATAATCAATAAAAACTTACAAAATTGTTTATATTTGCCTTTGACTTAAGTAATTTATATTTTCAATGACAATATTCCTACTTTTTATCATCCCAATATTTTTATCCAAATTTTTGTTTTCAGAACTCCTAAATTTTGCTTCCTAATATTTTTTTTAAATAAAATGCCTTCTAGTTTGGGTTTCTAATTTAATTTTCTTCAAAATTTACAAATATTTTTTGACATATATGAAACTATATATAACTATTACTATACTATTAAACTAAAATATATACACAAATAAATGATTAAAATATATAATCTATATATATATATAAATAGAATAGAATGTGGACTTCAGGGATATGTAATTTAAAAGTCTTGGTTCATGATCTGGAGCAAAGAGCTAAAATACCCGGACCTAAACCAGTTCTGTTAAGTTAGGTTAGAATCTTTAAATTTCACAAGGGAGAATTGCGAGACATCTACACATTGAATTGGATATTTGAAAGACTTCATCAGGCGTTAAGTTTAGGGTCAATATTCGAGTAATATTTCATATATCAGAAAATGATAAATAAATATGTTATTTATAAATATTACAGACATTAAATAAAATACGTTATATCTTATTTACGACTTTGTGAAGACTTTAAGATGAGATGAGAAGCAGGTTCAGACTGGCGATAAAATAAACAAATTATATATTTTAACTTGTGGTTATTTGAAGTGAAGAACTTCATTGTGATTCAATTGCAATCTGATTTAACTGTTTAGTTGTTATTACTTGTGATAGAATGCCAACAACAGTTACATGTTGTAAGTAATCCTAATGAACCTAATTTATTTGATGCCAAGCACACATAACTTGGTCGCATCTACAATCACTTGAATATGCGTGCATAGAAATATAGTCTATGTAAACTATATATCATATGTGTGGCTATCAAATGGATATTTTACGCACCTGGTCAACAACAACACACAGGCAACAACAATAGGACAGCAAACTGTGACAAAGTCTCAATTAGGCTATCAAATTGCCAGTGACAACGACAGCAGCAGCCAAGCAGGATAGAGAGAGTGAGCGAGAGAGAGTGAGACAGAATAGGAGTGAGAGAGGAGAGCGTTGCAATTAAGTGCATAAATGAATGCACTCACTGTGCGATTGAATGAGTGTGTGAATGTCTCTCTGTGTGGGGAACAGTCTGCGGTCATTTGCATTTTGCATTTAGCCAGTCTCAAACTGTTGCTGTTGGCCACCATTCAACATGGCAGGGTCAATTGTTTGGCTAAGCCACATGCGTATCTATATATAGACTCTTGGCACATTTTGTACGAAATTCCCCCGTCTCTTCCACCCATTCGAGCACTTCCCCCTCCTCCTCCTCCTTAACATATATCTCAGATTACACGTTTCCCGTTCCCGTTCCCGTTCCGGTTCCCGCTACGGCTGGTCAAGTGCCACTTAATTGTGGGCATAATCAGAGAGTCCCATATAGTACAATGGGCAATTGCAGTCGTTGACACCTGAACAGACACCTGAGACAATTAAACATTTCGCTTGCATTTTCCAGACGACCAACAAGTGAGACACAGTGAGAGCAAGGATTGTGCTAAATACTCAGCATGTTGCAGAATCCATCCAAATATCACGCAAATCCTTTGTCACACTTTCTCGCATTGCATAACACACAAGCCAATGGCGTGGCTCATGCACATGCACATGCACACGGACAAGGACAAGGACATGGACATGTACATGGACATGGACATGGACATGGACAGTTGCAACCGCATCATTCACTGCCCACGGCGGCGTTGGTGCTGCTGCTGCGGCGGCAGCTGCAGTGACGGCAGCGGGTCAAAGTTCATACCAAATGGAGCAGCAACAGCAGCAACTTCCACTTTGCCTCCCAACCCCTCCCGCAGAGGCACAATCGCATGCACAGTCACAGTCGCACCACCAGCAGCAGCAGCAGCAGCACAGGGAGCAACTGGCGACTGCGACGTCGCACGCGCAGCTCATTGAGGCGGCCGCGGCGCATACCTCCCTCGATGTGGGCAAATCTTTTACAATAGCCGCCATTTTGGGTCTCCAACAGCAGAGCAAGGAGTATAATAATGCCATTAATCTATCTCTCAATGGCGGCAACTCAGCTCTGGTTGCGAGCCGAGATGCTGCTGCTGTTGCCGACGCTGCGGACCAGGACAACAACAACAGCAAGTGCTACAACAACAATAACATAAACAACAGCAGCAACAACAGCTATGGCAACAACAACAGTCAAAGTGTAAATAACTTTAATTGTGATAACAACAGCAGTCGTTACCTGCCCACTGTGCAACATTCGCAACCACATTCGCATTCCCATCAGCGGGCTAGTTTCGCTGCTGCTGCTGCCGTCGCTGCTGCCGCCGCAGTGGGTGGGGCACCGTCCGCCTTGCAGAGCCTGCAGCAACTGCATCAGCATCACGCACAGCAGGCTTCGTTGACTTTTCAACGGGACAAGCTCAAGTCGGGTAAGTGAAGCCTTTGTCACTTGAAGAAAATATTATGTACCACCAATTTATGTGTAAGAATGTACCATTTTTAATAAGAGTGTACCCCAACCGAAGACTCTTGTTATGTTACCAGAATTTCAACGCAAAATATAGGTACATAACTAGAAAATCCAAGTTTATATAAATTCTACCGTTTTTGTCAAGCTTTCAATAAGAAACTGCATGTTGTGTAATAAACAGTAAAATTTTATTTCTATTTTTTTAATTTTGTAACACATTTTTTGGTATCCATATCAAATAAGTGTATTTAGTTGGAATTTCTTTATTTGAAAATCTAATATATGTTCTTTCTGTGTGTTTTATTTATACTTGAGAAGGTCACAATCGCTTTTAAAAAGCTTTACAATAAATGTATACTAATCGTCATGTGTATAAAGTTTCCCCATATATTAACTTTTAAAGTTAAGTCGAGAATTATGATATTTTAAAAACAGGGACATTTCAAACTTCTAGCAATAATTAAAATAAGTGATAGGGCTTAAGTGCTTAATTAAACAAATTTTTTAATGTTATACCAATGCATAATAATGCAGAGGTATCTCTTTTACATCAATATAGTACATAGTATATTTTTATTAAATTTTTATTAATAACACTGAAGAACACAACCGAAATTTTTGGCAATTATACGAATCAATCTCAGTCCTCCTTTCCGCGGAATTCTAATTAAGGCTGAAAGATGTTTTCGACAACCGAAGAAAAAGTTTTTTAATTTAGTTTTTCCTTTAGATGTTTTCAGAGGTGGACATACTGACTTTTCTAGAAGCTCATAAACATATCAAAATCGACACTAAATAAACATCCCTAGCTATAAAATGTAACTTTGATGCCGTTTCTCCTTCGATTTAAGATAAAATTTCTTTTGCGATACATGAGCAAATATGTAAAAAGCTAACCTCTAAAAATAAAAATGAATAGAAAATGTGCATTTAAAATAGTTAGAAAAATTATTCAAGAAAAAAAAGTGATTATTTGTCAATATGTATATTAAAAAGAATTTGTGTAAATTTGTTCCTGCTGCCAAGTGGATGCCATTTTTTCTGTATTGTTTTATATTTATACTAGTGGGCCCGCTTATCCCCCATTAAAGGGTTAATGTAAATATTATTATTTAAATTATTTCTTCATTTGCACACCACTAAAGAGGTAAAATGCATATTTTCATTTGTCACCCATTTTCAACCTAGTAGCGCCATCTAACAATAAACCCGTAATTCTTTACGGATTGACAAATAGTACATAGATTTTGCGAACATGCATTTTTAATTCGATTTAATAAATATTTTGTATATTTTCAAAAGTAAAATGCAGGTGAAAATTTAAAAAAGAGCTTCCGATTTTATCTTATATTAGTGAGCAAGAGTCTTTTCATATAACCATAAGTGTCCAAGAAAATGCCTACTACTATGAAATACCCTTTACGCTTTAATCGTTATTGCCTTCAATATTTTTGAAGGCACAACACCGTAAAATGAACAAATTCATAAAGAATTGCTATATAATAAGTGTAATGAACGTTTTCAATGCTTGCTTAGCGAGCGTGCATTTAATGCAATTTAATTAAATGTTTTTTATTTTTTAAAATAAGTTGCAGGTGGAATAAAAAATAAAAATTCCCATACGAATCTTTAAAAAATATTCTGATTTTTAAAAAAAAACCTTCAAGTCTCTAGGACTTGTGGTTTGGCCGTGGCTGTGATTTATGAGTCAATCAGTCAGTCAGTCAGTCAATCAGTGAGGACAAAGCATTTTATAAATATAGATTGTTTATGAAATATATTTTTTCTTCTTTAGTCGTTAACAAGCTTGTTAAACTTTTCGATGACAGAGGACTTCAGCAAATTGTCCTTATAGTGTAAAGTAAAAAGTGAAGTAAATTTTTTCAGATTTTTAAAGATTTAGTTTCTGTGCACATCCTAGTTATCTAAATCATAAGTAATTTGTTTAAATAAGTAACATAATAATATCTTTGAATGCAAATAATAAAGATACTCAATCGAACATAACTTAAAAAAAATATAATTTTCCCTTTATATATCAGAATAAATTAGTTAAGTAACGCTTTGAGAACAAAACTGCGCTAAGGGGTCAGAATAGGGTATTATTTTCGACATTTTAGAAATTGAATATCTTTGCATTCACAAAATTTTCCAATTGACAGATTGGATTTGTCGTATCATAAGATAATTTCCCTAATATATTTTGCGTTTAAGCATTTGAATATGTCAATACTTTTCTGCTGTAACAAACAGGGAATATGCTGAAAATAAAAATAAGTTTAGCTATAAAATAGCTAAAATGCAAACACTGACTGTGGTACCAAGTCGGAGTTTTTAATACCCGTTATTCCAAAACTCGTACCATATTGAAAAAGTGGGATCAAATAATTAAAAATAGAGCTTATGTGACAACAGAGCTTATGAGTAGCCCTTATTCTCCTTCATTTAAATATGTTCTCTCCTTCTTCCATAGATTCACACAAGAAGAGTGCGTTGAAGAACAAACGCGTGCGAACAATTTTTACGCCGGAGCAACTGGAATGCTTGGAGGCGGAATTCGAGCGTCAGCAATATATGGTTGGACCAGAGCGTTTATATCTGGCTCACACACTTAAGCTGACGGAGGCACAGGTGAAGGTCTGGTTCCAAAATCGACGGATTAAGTGGCGCAAGCATCATTTGGAATTGACACAGCAGCGACTAGCATTAATCAGACAAACTCAACTGCCGGGTGGAACAGCAGCAGCCGTTGCTGCAGCTGCATCATCAACAACAACAACATCCGCCGAGCTGCCGTTGAACGCTACCTGTAGCACCGCATCTCCTAGTCTGATGGATGAGGAAAATGAGGATAGCAAACATTCGCTTTCTCTGACGCTGCGTCCACTCAGTCGAGCTGCCTCCGAATCGGATTTATCCATATGCAATGATTCTCTAGATCTGGATGGCGATAGTCTTTTGGATGGTAGTGAAGAGGCATAAACATGATAATTATGTCAGAAATCCTTGTAAATATAGTACAATAACTGTGTATAATATGAATCAATATCGAAGAATAATGCTATGGAGTGTCTTGATTTTATTGCTTAGCATTACAATTTATATAGCTAAAATACTTAAAGTGACTATCACACATATAAAAAAGGATATGATTCATTGCTGGGACGCTTCCAAACATCTGTCGTAGCAGGATAGATGAACTACCTGGCCATTCGGATAACGCACAAAGGCTGTTTGATTGGCAAACCGCTTCTTGCACTCAGGACACACAGTTGCCTCGTTCAGTTCGAAGCATTTTTTCTTTTCAGTGTCTACTGCAACTTGAAGTCGCGTTGCCTCCGCTTGCAACAGACCCATCATTATTTTACGCTCATGCTGATCGGCCAAATTAGTGCGTATCACCATTTCCAGATAGTCTTTAAGTTCATACATGGGCACGTCATCTGGCAGACTCTGCAATAGAAAGACATTGAGTATAGGCAAGGGTTCCTTAAGAATATCCCTAAGTATCGCAACTTACTTGCAATATCTTAATTGGTTCTATCTTTACAGTATAGGCATTAAGCAACTCGAATGCCACTTTTATGTTGGGTTTAACAAAGTCTGCATGCATGGAAACACCTTCATATGGCGGTTGTTGGATGGGCTTTAAAATTGTAGCTAGAAGCTTGTTAAATACGTCGTTGTCCTGCTTGTAGTTTGCTTCGGCATAATTTCTCGCCTTCGTAACATCGCCCAACACTTGAATGTAAATGGCCAGCACCTTTTCATGCATCTTTAGGCGACCCAAAATAAGAGCACGTTCCTCTAACAGCACTGTGGTGGGAAAATCTTGCAGAACTCGATCTGGAGAGTAGTATTGGGATTCATCTACCATTTTGTACAACTTGGCGCGTAGCGGTTCCAGGTTCGGCGTTTCCTCCCTTTAAAGAAAAAAGTCATTATATATTAGGATTTAATAAATACTCTCTAATTTACCCATTCTTCTGGTCGGCGAGTAAGCGCTGCACTTGTTTACTGTACTCCTTAATTAGCACATTGTGTCGTAGTGTGTTAGTGTCACCCCACAGGTCGATGATATGCTCGAGGTAGGGTATGACCAAATGCTTGAATTTGCTTACCAGAAAGTCAAGAACCTTGGCACGAGGTAGAGCTTCCACAGCGAGAAGTTCTTCGGTAAATATTTTAAGGCCTACAATTGGATCTTCAGTTAACACCCATTCCGCAAATTCAAATATAAGTGTTAAGTTTTCTACGCCCAGTGCTTGCAAATATCCGATGGAGCGTTGAAGACCCTGCAGCACAGATCCTTCAACATTGGCTTGATCCTTTAACAGTGTCAGAGCTTTCTTGTGCATGCCTTTTCCATCATAGAGAATGATCAACTCCGACAGCTTATTGTGTTTTTTTAGCATTTTCTCTGACTCCTCTAGATGGCACTGATTAAGTCGCAACAGGGGAGCAACTAGCGCATCATTTGTCTGTAGATAACACTTTAACAACGTAGTGTCAATTATCTCCAACAACGCTTTGGAGCTGCTCTTAGTATCGATCAATTTGACCACCTCACGTTGTCGTGCCTGTGCTAGAAACTCAATAAGGGCCATGAGCGCATTTTCCAGGTCGTGATCGTCCAGCTTTGGTACGTTGGATGTAGGCACAGTAGCATTCTCTACACTGTTCTTGGGCTCCGGTACAAGACTGGGAAATAGACGTATCACATCGTAGGGATCAATAGCAGCCTTTTCAAACTCCTTCATGGCAGCTGAGAACTTTTTATCGGTGAACAGTTCCTTGGCATACAGCATATGTATCTGCCGAATGGTCTGTGCCTTATCGTTGACATCTTCCTCAGAAATTTCCTAAAAGTGAAATTTGTTGTGGCATTTATTGGAATTGGGACACAAAAATATTAAACTCACCGTCAGTTCTATGGCCAATTGAAATTTTTTTTGAAGTAACAATTCTTCCCGCTGTAAAGGGATGTTCACCATACGTATACACCACAACTCAGATGTAGCAGCGGCAAATATTGTGCCTTTATCAGAGCGAACAAGAAACCTGGTATTCTTTAGTTCTGGCAGGGACTGCACCAATGTCTCCTTGCCTACCAAGCTGCGAATTTCGATGGCATTTTTAATGCGTCCAATTGCAAAGGGTTCATCCCAAACTGCAAATAATAATTATTCAAAATAATACGCTAAAGAAGGCTAGTAAAAATTACCTAATCCCAACAGTGGACTTGTCCACGTTGTTAAACTAATTCCGCTATCAACGATGCCTTCTTTAGCAGTATGTTGACTGGGATCAACGAGCATCAGATAGTTGTCTTTAGATATGCCTAAAGTATTTTTGCGTATCAGACAAATGTTGGGCTCCTGGCTAATAGTGGAGGAGGTTGGTATCAGTTCGTGCCTCTTTGGTGGAGTACAAGATATCTAGTAATAGTAAATATAAAGAAAGCAAGTCTTATTACTGTAATCTGTTTTTAAAATGTATCAAGACTTACATTAAATATTACGTATTGATGCTTGTAGCCCACACACACAGTTTGATTCACCCAGCTTATTGCACGAGGTGTATCAATCAATTCGATGGTCAGCTTTAAGGAAGCTAGCTTATCCTTTTTCCAAAAAAAGAATACGATACGGCGATTAATTGCACAGCCGATTCTTATAATCGTTGCCGATTCGCCAGTTGTCGATTTATGTGAGTCAACATCCATTGTAAAGAGCGTACAGCCCTTTGTGTCCGCAGAACTATGCATAAACTCGAAATTATTCTCAATGCGACTTATGTCACACACATGAATCATGTTGTCGGTCAGCACGAAAAGGAGATTTTCCGCAGCAACCACTTCCATCTGTGTAATTGGTTTCTTGCTGAAATTTTTGTTAAACATCCGCATATCCACGCCCGAACTTTTGTCCACTGAGTACATTATGAGCTGGCCGCTCCTGGTGCCCAATATAACATGATTGCCTAGATTCATAAAGCGGAAATAGTAAATTGTATTTAAAGTGGTAAATTGTAATTTTTATTTCCTTACCATAAGCTGCAATGGCTTCAATTTGAACTCCTTGCTTCAGGATTGACTGCACACTGTAGGCCTTATGCATTTTTTTTGCATTGACTTAAGTAATTCAGTTCATAAAACTACAAATAAAACTTGTATATTGGTTAGACAAAGAACGTAAACAAGCCTAACTCCACACAGAGCTCAATTCTAAAAACAGCTGTTTTGTGCATGTATCCCACACACGATACAAATTGCCAAGAACTTTTTGAATCCCTATAATTAAGCAGTCATCACAGAGATTTTAATCAAGCAAAATATAAATCAATTATGCTTTTTGCGTTGGGCAGCACATTTATTTGCAGAAGTAGATTATTTTTTATGGACAAGTTGTATCATATAAAGTGTTCTGCCACAGATTCAATGACATTTACCAACACTGAGGACATAACATGATCCACTGTTAACAAATTTTAAAAGGAAACAATAGATGTTACTTTCTGAAAATCATCCGAAAAGTAGCTGAAAATGCGGTTTATTTTTTAGTGAAAGGCTTAATCTAGCAACTCAATGGGATAAAAGTTTCAATTTTAATTAAATATAAAACATTTTCGAAGTTCTTATAAAAATTGGCCAAAAATTTTAAAAATTCTAGCTTACAAATTAAAAAAAACTCAAAAATAGCGTCCAGATCGGAAACTTTTATCTAGAGTGACAGCCCTTTAACCCAAAACAATATTTCCGAACCAGTGCTGAGAGCCAGATAAAACATATCAGTTTCTAGCTGGAAAATATCTTAATTAGTTTTTTTTTGTACAATTTTGCACAGCTTCTATATAATATTATAAACAGAAAGCTTATTAAGATGCGTGCCATTAGCGATTTAAAAAAATTTTTATAGCAAATCAACTTTGTAAATAGCCAGAACTATAAAATAGCTAAGTTGGCGGAAATGATGACCAGCCGCATCAGGCGCGCGATTTGTGAGCAGGTAAAAAAACATAATTTTGGTTATTCGCGTATTAATGCTTATGCTATACAGCTGCCACAACTAGAAAATATTTATTATGCGTTGGAGGTGCCTACCAAGAAGCAACTGAATGATGCGTCGCGACCTTTCCTGCAATGGATACTGCCGGCAACAGTTGCACAACAGGAAAACGAGTTGTTGGCGTCGGTGAAAAGTCGGAAATTTGATGCCGCGTACATTGAAGAGGTGCGCGTAATGCCTAGTGCAGGGCGAAGTGCAGCTAAAGTAGAGTTTCACCTACAGCCCGATGCATTTGCAGCCCATCTCCTACAAGTGGGGACGACATCCTCAATAGCATCAGAGTGCGCTGAGGAGCATGTTGTTGTTGAATATAGCTCGCCAAACATTGCAAAGCCCTTTCATGTCGGACACTTGCGCTCTACAATCATAGGCAATGTGCTGGCCAATCTTCATGAGCATTTGGGATATCGTACGACTCGACTCAACTATTTGGGCGATTGGGGCACTCAGTTCGGTTTTCTGGCGCTTGGCGTGCAACTAAATAACGTATCCGATGGTGAAATGCGAGTTGCGCCTATTGAAACCCTCTACAATGCCTATGTGGCAGCAAATAAAGCTGCCGCTGTGGATCCGGAATTGGCTCAACGAGCACGAGATTTGTTTACAGCGTTGGAGGCGGGCACAGATGCAACCATTACCAGCAAATGGCAAGAGTATCGTCATTATACCATAGATGAGCTGACATGCGTTTATGAACGCCTTGGAGTGCATTTCGACAGCTACGAATGGGAGTCACAGTACTCACAAAGTGAGATCAGTGATGTTCTGGCTCAACTTCGCTCGGCAGGGATCCTACAGCGTGAGCGGGATGGCCGTGAAATCGTTGTTGTCGATCAGCGACGAGTCCCTGTTATCAAAAGCGATGGCTCCACTCTATACCTGGCACGTGACATTGCGGCTCTGTTGGAGCGTCAGAGACGTTTACAGTTTTCACGCATGCTGTATGTTGTGGATAATGGGCAAGCGGATCATTTTAATGCTTTGTTTCAAACTGCTACGGCGTTAGACAATCGCCTTAATGATAAACTACATCATGTGAAATTCGGACGAATTCATGGAATGAGCACGCGCCAGGGCAATGCCATCTTTCTCCGCGATGTGCTCAATGAGGCCAGGGATGTGATGCGCGAGAAGCGAAGTCTCAGTGCAAGTGAGTGATAAATTACTGCCCACCTCTTGCCTCGGAAACACGTCAGTTATTTGTTTTTTAATTTACAGCCACTAAAGTTAATAGATGTATGAATGATGAGCACGTTTGCGATATTCTGGGTGTGTCTGCTGTGCTTGTCAACGTATTGAAGCAGCGACGGCAGCGAGATCATGTTTTCAGCTGGGAGCAGGCGCTTCAGGTGAACGGCGATACGGGTATCAAGCTACAATATACACACTGTCGTCTGCACAGTCTGCTGGAAAATTTTCAACATATTCGGCTGGAGGATTTAAGACCTAGCTGGCAGCATTTAACCCAAGAGCCATCAGACGCACTGGATGTGCTTTATGAGCTGGCTCGCTTCGAGCAATGCGTGTGGCAGTCCAAGGAGCAGCTAGAGGCTTGTGTGCTGGTCAACTATCTGTTCGGCTTGTGGTATGTAGAGTAGAGTAAGTTATATAGTTAATTCTTAATCGACTATTCAACTTTCCCTGTCTTGTTACAGCAATGCAACGAGTCGTGCGCTTAAGCGATTGCCTGTGAAACACGAGAGTTGTCCAGAGAAACAATCGCAACGTTTGTTGCTGTTCCATGCTGCTAAGCACACGCTACAAAGCGGAATGCAGCTGTTGGGCCTTAAACCCCTAAACCAAATGTAGTCAAAGCTCTTTACTTAATATAATAACATAATTTTATTGAACATTTGAGAAGAAATGCCATTTCACTATTTTTTCTTGCCGCTTAGCGCTTCTTCCACGTGTACTTGCGTCGGGCGCCTTCCTGTCCGAACTTCTTGCGCTCCCGTCTGCGGTAGTCACGTGTCAACAAGCCGGCTGTATAATATATAGAAAAACACATGTATAAACAATTAGTGGAAATGATATGATTCGGACTGATAAGACATCGGTACACTTACCCAAGCGCATTGACTCAATCATTTCTTGATCAACGAAGCTGCGCAAACTCATTGCAATGCCCCATCGAATGGCACCCGCTTGACCGGACGGACCACCGCCCTCCACATTGGCCTCTACGTCAACTTTGCCCAGCATTTCGGTAAAGTTCAGCGGAAAAAGTAACTAAAAAAATACAGAGTAGACAATCGTTATGTTATCTTGTTGGATGTCAAGTTCAAAGCGCTCGAGGCGGCTATTGTTTATATATACGTTATTTATATGTATGTAGATATACTTAAGTTGATCAACGCATTGTATTTTCGTGTATGTAATGCCAAATTAAACTGCGGGAGTATTTCCTGCGGTACAATAACAACAATAGACGTATAGAAATAATGACAAAAGCGTTAGCGAAATTAAATGCCATGATGCTACCTGTAGAAAATGCAACATTTTGTTGCATACCTGTTGCAATTAAATGCCTACGTTATCACCGATTGTGATGTATATAAAATCTCTGCTTCAAAAATAGATAAAGACATACTAATAACGCCTTTCTCAAGCAAAGATGTTGATAAGCTTAATCATCAGTTGATATTCGCTAGGCAGGCTGGTGTATAATTATCTCAAAACAAGGCGGTAATCGCGGGCCGCATGTATTAATTAATACATTAATTAGTGTTGGTTAATATCAATCCCGTTTCTCTACTTTCCCCGTTGAATTGACAAATAATGTAACAATTTCTAAATAAGGACTTGGCATTTATTAAAGCTATTTTTGGGTGGCGCTTTAATCGCGATTTATGTAACATTACATAATTCTAAAAGTACATAAATGATCTGTAAAAATAATTCCAAAGGTCATCCTTTAATAATTTTCTTTACAAAAATCAAAGATATGCAAATTCAAGTATCAAAGTCCACACTGAGAGGGTATTCCCAAAAAAAACACGAAATCTGAAATACTCTTTTAGAAGCGGTATCTCAGTTCCATTGAGACATGTTTTACACATCTTAATTAATCCAAAAACATTTAAATGTCGTAATATTTAGAAGCGGTTTCTCAGCTCTATTAATCCACAAGCATTTTAATTGTCGTAATATTTGTTGACATTTGATTTAAATTGAATTTTTATTAAGTTTAGTTCAAATTAAAAGTAAAATGACCAAAACAAACAATTAACATATTTGTTACTGCATTATAAATTATCCATTAACTATATAGAACAATATGTATTCTGCTAGAGTATTTAATGTTCGACATCCCCAAAGATATGCACGTTTTCTGGTTCTTCTTTTATTCAGATTCATTTTTGATTATTCGTCAAACGCGTGGGAAAGCAAGTCAACAAGCTTCAAAATCGTATATTTAAACAATATGGGCTACGGCACACAAACAATAAACGTTATGATTAAAAACGAATAAACAATAAAAATACATAATAAAAGGCGTGCACAAAAACAGAAAATGGAAGAAAAAACAGCAACTACAAATTTGTCAAAAATAAAGGCTAACAAAAATCAGCAGCAAATTGACAAAACACAATTAATCATTGCAGATTTGACAAAATTATTTTGATTTGTTCGTTTGTATCTGTAATTTGCTTAAACAATTTGTTAGATGACTTCACGCAACAGCAAATAGCGAACACGGCTTTTGAATTAATGTACTGGCGATTAAATAAAGCAAAAGGCAAAAATATCCACAGGCGAGTAAAGTCACGAATGGATGGATACATTTATGATTACAACGAGTACCATAGTATGTATGGAACAGGTTTCTAAAACTCTACATGGGATATTTCTGTAAATCGGCAGATGCCTCGTAAAGAACTCTTCGAACCGGCGCTTCAAGAAATCTCGCGTCACATTTTATTATGATTTAAATGAATTTGATAGCCGATTCTCTGGAGCGTTCCAAAAGCTGCACTCGCTTTCCTCGCACTTTCCCCATCAGCACTCACATACGTACGAGTTGAGTTCATGAGTGTGTGTATATCTATAAGAGCGAATGATCATGATGATGATAATAGTGTTGATAGCATATGGCGGGTATCTAGTATATAGTATATATACGAAGCGTATATTCAGCCTCATTGGCGCGCGCTCACTTGGTTTGAGTTGGATCTGTTCATCCACCTCCCACATTCGTGTCCACATCCACATCCACACCGCATCCAACTTGTGGTGTACATTATCATTTCGGCGCAGTTCTTTTTATCAGTCAATCGACGTTGTTGTCGCGCTTCAAGTCGCGGAAAATTTCACACCGATCCCACCGAGAATAAAAGCATCTTCAATTTGAATTCCTTTAAAAATTCGGCTTTCGTTTAGTTTGTATCCATAATGGATAATGTCGCGGCATTTGCTGAACCATCAGCATTGTCCAGGACAATTATTAAGTAAATCCGCATCAAGTGTAAAGTTAAGAAATGTACGTCTCTAGTTTGCAACTCTTTTAGCTAATTTTTGAATTGTATACTGCGAATTTCGTGCCTATAAGCACAGAAAAACCTTGACAACAGCAGCCTTGGCAGCATTCATCAATTTAAATTTGCATTACTCCGTTTATACAATGGAAATCACTAAACGATTTATCTTTTAATGCATTTTATATATCGCAATGAACTGATAAACTGCAGTCGAAATTTGTGTTTCATTTCTGTAATTAATTGGTTTTCCCAAATACTTAAGGCAGACAAAGAATATCATTAGGCAAACAATGTGCTCGAAATTCTTAATTCCTATTCTTACAGTTCATGCATTTACAAAATGTCGTAAATATTATGTTGATTATTATTTTCAACGACATTCTTTTGCAGCATTATCCCTTAATTTGAGAGTGATTCAATTATAGTAATGCATCAACAAATTCTGATTGGGACTTCAGGTTCAAGGGCATTCTAAAAGCAATGCAACAAATAAATATAAGTGTACAAAATACAAAACTCTCGTCTCGCAAATTCTTCGCGTTTTCTTTACTACGGACTCTCGTCATCTCGCATAATTCCCTCTCATCCGCCGCAATCCGAAGGCTTTCATCGCAAGTAATATATGTACATGATGTTCGTAGAAATTCAAATTAGTTTCAATTATAATTGAATCAACGCGACCCGAAGAAGCGAACGAACCAAGCGAAGGAACGAGTAAGCTAAGAAAACTAAACAAAATCATGATACGAAGACAGAGTTGCTTTCGGGGACAGCGCAGTTTTCAAAATGACGTCGCATCTAAACGGCAAACGGTAAACAGTAAATTGCAAATGGCGCTTCCGGCTCGCTTTGCAAACATACAGATAGATAGAACAGATAGGTTAAGCATTCAAAGCATTCGTTCTACTCGGTTTCATTATTTTCCCCAAGCCATTCGTAATTCAATCAACAAAAACGTTCCGATCTTTAAGTCTCGTCTTCCTTTTCAAGGAACGAAACGATATTATAAGATATTATCGAAAAATGACACACATCGTTTTTTTTCGGATAATTGTCTAAAGTCCGACATTATTTAGTTGGTGTTGTGCCATGACGCCTCCAATGATGGCAAATATTTGTTTATTGTGTTAGAAACTTTCAACTGACGACTGGGTTTTGAAAACTGCAAACTGGTTTTTCAACTTCGCCAATGGCCTCTCCGAGAATTTAATTAATTTGTGCGCATAATAAGTTAACAGCTTTTTTTTTGAGATTCGTTTCGTTAACCGTCTGATTGACCACAAAATTAGCTAATAAGTCAACTCTTTAAGAAAGTTTGTTTGAAGTATTATCGTCATCTTGTTTCCAGGCAGTCAGAGTACGAGTTAAGTACTTAAGTGATTGGCCAGTTATTTTTTGTTTTGATTCTCAAACAGGTTTAATGATTTCCCCAGAAAGCTTCTCAAAACAGATTTAAAAATTTATTAGTTCCATAAATAATTGACAATAGAGCCAGACTGTCATTATTTTCATTACTTTTGTTAGTTTTTGCAATGACAGTAAAATGCTAAACAAAACAAAAACAAACACCAAACCAAAAATAAAATGAATAGATTATGCAATGGCAAGTGTGCAATCTATAAAAATATATTGCTATTAAAATAAACTAGTGCCAAATTAATGGTTGTTATCAATAAAAATAACATAATTATATGATATTGATCTTATTGACTTTAGCTGATTTAAAGGTGATATTACTGCAAAGTATACAAAAGATACTACTATGTCTGGTTCTAAGTGAAATTTACTTAACAATTGATTGAATCTCTACTGACGTAGACACAAAGTGGCAAATAATGCGAGCAAACAAAAGTTGGCTAAATATATTCTATAAGACAGAAAAGTACTGCAACTACAGTTATAATATAATTACTTTCCGGTTTATTACAAAAAACAATTAAGATTAACATAAACGAATTATAAATATTGCAAATTACTATACCAACTATAGGTATTGAACTTGTGTTGTCACAGATTGGTAATTTTTTTAATAATAAGCTTTTGTATTCGCGGACACTTGACTAAAACTATAGTCTGACTTATCAACAACCATAGTTCGATTACCATCGTCAAATCAAACTCAATTTATTAAAAGTTCTATTGATTTAAGTCCGAAGGGGATTATCATGTTGCTTTCCGATTGTTTCCCCCTTAAGAACCGCAGCCACTGTCCGTTGAGTCCATAAAGAATGCCAGACAGACAGTAGCACTTTCAGCTAAATCCACACCAAGATAATAATTGTGATGTTACTTGTTACTGTTGTTACTGTTTATATGATCGCTTTATCGCTGCGTCAAATGGAATGAGAATGCTTAGATAACTCCGACCCAAGATTGTCGCATACGGCGTGCGCAGAGATTTGAAAAACAAGTCGAGAAAAGGAAAACACCTGGGAAAGCCAGAGCAACGGCCCGTAAAAGATAGTATTAAATATAATTTACTAATTGTGGAGATGGCAAATTTTTGTTTTTAATTTAGTTGGGATCCAAACTCGCTTTGGATCACATACTTTCAGGAAGAAAAGCTACACAAATCAAATTTTAGCATTTGGCCATTTGTCGTTGCAGTTAAGTGGCAAATTCGAAGCCAGAGTTTATTTAACTTGGACCTGAAAGAGTCGACGAAAGAAGAAAACGAACAGAAACTGGTCAATTGATTTGCTTAGCTGATATTGGAAAGTTTTCGTTGGTTCATTTAGCTTGCAGCGCAAAGTGCAGCCAATTGACTCGACTTGATTTTAAGCGCATATTTGCGCGTTTTAAATACCAACCCACTACAACAACAACAACGGGGAGTATTGGTAACAACTTTAGCAACTTTAGTGGAACTAGTACGCAGCAAGGTCTTCGTCTACGTCTCTGTTTCTGTCTCTGTCGTGGTCGTCATGGAGAATCTTGGCTACAAGGAGGGCAGCACGAAGCCCCGTCGCATGACACGTTCCATCAGCGTCGTTACCAAAACCGAAGTGGAGCAGCCGCTCACAGACAACAATGCGAATAACCGGTAAGTGCCAGTTGCTGCCTAAAGGCCAGCGATGCATTTTAGTGGCCCATTGAGTTGTGCACACACACACACACACACACACACACACTCGCACACGTACTCCCATCATGCATGGAAGACGATCCCCGAAAATTACTTTCAAGTAAAAGCGAATTAAAAACAAGAACAACAACATAATTCGCATTAAGTTTTTACTTTGGATTTGAATTTGAACTCGGGTGGGACTAGACTGATAATTCAAGGGAGTTTATAGAGAGGTGTGAAAACAGGTTTATAGGTTTATAGTTAACCCCGTTGATTGAGAAAAACTTGAACAGTTCATTGCCGTAGTTGATTGTTAGTTACATTGTTATATATCATCATCATTATTTACACGCCTGCGAACAGTTACTGAACATTCATTTAAATAATAATAATAGTATTAATTGAGAATTAGTAGTTGACTAAACACACATACTTCATATTGTTTGGTATTCGATTCACTTGGGAAATGAAATTATCAATAGTAAAATGTAGAGATCTGCGAAATTTAGTTTAACTTTAGGAAAGTCCTTTAAAGATTTCGCATCTTCATTTGATTTCGTAAGGGGAAAAGACACTCTAATCGAGACAAATTCCATGAATTTCGTTACGATATCAAGGCTTTCTTTTGTTTCTTGTGTTTCCCTGATAGTGATAATATATAATTGAAATAGTTTTCCCAAACAGCTTCTTCTCTAAGTCTTGTTTCAGTCTGGACCAATTTCCAACTCTGCACAGTCGCTCCAACCAACAAAGTCCAACTCCCACTCGCTTTATCTCTCTCACTCGCTCTCAGTCTCTGGCTTGCCAGTTTTTGGCAGTGCTCTCCCTCTCATTCTCCGTCACTCTCTCTCTCTCTTTCGCTCACGTTTCAAACTCGATCGAGGGGCCAACAGTGAACAGCGCTTACAGTTTTGCCATCAGTCGGAATTGAAACAACAATGCAGGCGGACGCGTTAGTCGCTGACTAAATAAAACTAGTAAAATATTTGTTAATACGCGTTCGCAGTTCGTAGTTCTCAACAACAACAAACACAGCAAGAAAACGGAAGTGCAAAATTCGCGTTTTTCACACAACATTTTAGCATTTTCCGCCCGTTAGATACAATTGTTGATCCGCCACAAAAGGCGTCCATTGTGAGCCACTTGTCAGTCTGTCCCACTGTCCCACTGTCCCGCCTGCCTATCTGTCTGTCTGTCGCATCGGTCTGTCGATGGGTCACTTCGTCAATCGAGTGTTCGTCGGGCTCTCCTATGTGTATAACAGCGCTGTCGTATTTTGGAAATGAAATTAGAAATTGAAAATAGCTCATTAGCGAATTGGCATCATCCGTGGATATGGCTGCAAACGGTGTATGTATATTACATACATACATACCTACACTACATACATACTTACATACATTTTCGTATTTTTATAATCTCGACTAAGTGCAGAACAAAGTGAAGATAGACTGGGATTGGAAAACAGTCCTCAACTCGGTTTATGCAAAGCTGCAGTAGATAATTCCGCCGGCATTTTCCGCAGCTGTAACATTCAGATTCAGCTGCAACAATTTCAATATAAAAAAAGGAACAAAGAAAAAGAAACTAACTAACTACTGTGGATAAGAATAACTCGCTTCTGCATAACTTATCATATTCTCGGCATAATAAACTACGATTTTCTTTCCCGCATTTAAATTATGCATGCTTCAAAGTCATCAGCAAGCAACGAGCTTTCAGTGTCATTTTAACAATATTCCAACAAAACTAGTTACAACAAGTTAAGAAGATAGTAAAATAAACAAAACAAAATAATAAAATTGGATGACTTATGCACACAGACTTTAAGTGATTCACAAGAAAAACTTCAAGCACACGTGATCCATCAGTTCCAATTGTTGTAAATAAACACCGGGTTTAAATCAATACGATATTGGTCATATATATATTATGTGACACCGAAATTTATATTGAAATATCGACTAAATGTATGATAATGCGATGTAGATCGCATGATTACTTTTCATAGGGAACTTAACCGCGCATGTATTAAGATATCTGAATTAACAGAGTTTGGATGAAAATTATAATAATACAAAGAACCCATTTTTAAATAAAAAAGGCTAAAAATGTAGTTCGAAAGATCTTTAAATTAAGCATCAATTCAGCATAATAGCTCATCAGTTCATTGAGTTTTGAAATTTAGTCCGATCGAAAATTAAGGAATATAATACGGTCAAATTGTCAAATGAGTAAAAGACATCCAAGCTCTATACTCCGAAAGTTTAAAGGAACTCATAGTTATGGAACAAGTACAATACAATACGAGTATTATTATTTGCACACAATTTATGATTTCGGACTAAAAACGATTCTTAATGACGGAATACTTTCGCATAGAAATCAAGTGTATTTGAATTGAAGTGAATATTTGAAGTTATATAAATATTGATTGATCGCAAGCTCCGGGAAATCTCAACAATAAAAGTGTGATAATCAAATAATGCATGTTAGATATAAGCTGTTTTAGTAGCAGTTTTGTTTAGTCAATTACTGAGAATGTGATTCCTGTAATAACAAGAACAGCTAATGAGAATATTGTGTCTGTTGCCAACAGTTTCAAATCGATTCCACCCAATCTGATGGTCAGATGGCGCAACAACACTGACGCCATGATCGAAGCCCAGTACCCGACAGCTGGTGAATTCGAATACATGGAGTGTGGACCATCTCCGCCGGCGGAGAGTGCGCCGAGCATGTACGACAGCTTTGAGGAGCCGACGAGCGAGCTGAGCGTTCAGATCTGCAATGACACGCTTAGGATCAGCCTTATAGACCAGATGAAGAGTGCCGCGGGACGTGTGCGTCTCTTGGAGGACATCGAGCAGGGCAACGTGGTGGCCGAGGGGTTGGCCACGCACTTTGAGACCGCCTCAAAGCTGGAGAAGAATCTCAGCTATTTATGGTCAGCGTTTCTCAAGCGCTGGGATCTGCTCGAGGGATTACTAAACGCCGGTGCCGATCTGCACTTTTGCGATCAGAATGGCATTTCGGCATTACATTTGGGCGCCTTCAGCGGTTGCCTGGCCACCCTGGATCTGCTCGTGTCCAAGGGCATCAACGTCAATCTGCAGCCCAAGTGCTACACTCCGTTGCATTGCGCCGCCTTTGGCAATGCCGTCGAGGCGGCCAGGTTCCTCATCAACAGTGGCGCTCTCATCACCAAAGACACCACCAAGCCTAATTGCGAGGAGAGTCTGCTCCATTGTGCGGTCCGATCCAATGCCCTTGAGTGCCTGCAGCTCTTCATTGGCGAGGGAGCTGACGTGAATTCTCTGAAGCCGAACGGCACCAATGCCATTCACTTGGCCGCTGATCTGGGCCATCTGCAATGCCTGGAAGCTCTGCTGAATGCTCCCAATGCCGATGCCAATGTCCGCATCTGTATACGGGAAAAGGAATCGACGGCTCTGCACCTGGCTGCGGATGAGGGCAATGTGGAGTGCGTCGACCTGTTGCTTTCCAAAGGCGCCGACGCGAAGCTGAAGAATCATCGTGGCTTTACGCCACTTCATCTGGCAGCACGAACCTCCAGCTTGGAGTGCGTTGAGTCTCTTTGCGCAACGGGAGTGCGGATGCCAATGCCGAGGACTTTGATCATCGGACGCCGTTGCATGCGGCCGTCGGCAAATCAGAGAACGCCTACGACATCATGGAGACGCTCATCCAATGGGGCGCCAATGTGAACCACAAGGATATCTACGGTTTCACCGCCCTCCACTTGGCGGCTCTGGATGGACTCGTTCAGTGCGTCGAGATGCTAATCTTCCACGGCGCCGATGTCACAACCAAGTCCAAGAAGGGCACCTCTGCTCTCAATGTCATCACCCGCAAGACGCCTGCATCCGTGGCCATGATTCGTCAGAAACTGGACGCGGCCATCACACTGCATCATTCCCAGGTGAGCTTGACAACTGATCAACTGATCCTCAAGAATGTGACAACTAATATCCACACCAAGTACATACGTACATTTTTCCTGAATAGTTTATGTATTATATTTACACATTTATATTATTAAGAAAAGGTTTATTTCCCATATGAAGTAAAAGATTATTTGCCTTTCATTCCTATGAACTGAAACACATATTTTTTAACACAAATGCTGGTGATGAAGCATAAGTGTACACATCATTTTTTCCTAACATGGCAAGAGGGAAATCGAACCCAGTTATTTTCAATTTAAAAGTTATTAACAAGTCAGTCTGGCGAATCTCACCAAATGTAAATTTTAAGTCATGGAAAATGGTATGTGATAAAGAAGACACGATTTGAAAACTTTATAGAGGACGAGGAAAAAGAAAATCTATATAATATGATACCACTTCATTCAAATCTAAGAACGCTACATTCGACTTTGCTTGATAGTGTGTAATCTGGATTCGCTACAATAAATAAAACTTTATTCCTAATATTAAAAAGAACATTAGAAAAAAGTATAATGTCGATCAATTCAACGATTATTATCAATTATCGAAACCATCTAAAACTAAGCTTAAATAGCTTCAAAGTTTGGGGAGGGTAATCAAGTTCAGCAAGGGAACTCTTCAAAATCAAATCAAACTATTTTTGTTTCTGTAATTAATTAGGGAAAGGATATAAATTATTTGAGTTCAGCACCTCAACCCCGAAACTGTTTATTTGCGGTGTTTTGTGGCCTATTTTCTGGGACTATACATTACATTACATTGACACCAATTTCCAAAATATAATAGTATGAGTTTTGTGGTCAAATAAATCTACTGGCTTAATTGATTTAAAAGAAAGAAAGGAATCATGTGCACACTTGTGTGCAGTGGAATAAAACTAAGAAATATAAATCAATCAAGCTGATAATAATATTGTTCATACATTCATTCTGTTGTGTTTTATCTTGTTTGCAATTTTCCCGAAATAGGATCCTGTGAATCGCGAGGTGGAACTGGAGCTAGACTTCCGACAACTCCTGCAGCATTGTCATCCTCGAGAGATCAGCTATTTGAACACGTTTGTGGATGAGGGTCAGAAGGAGATACTGGAACATCCACTGTGCTCATCCTTTTTGTATATCAAGTGGGGCAAGATACGAAAGTACTACATAGGCCGCTTAATCTTCTGCTTTAGCTTTGTGCTCTTCCTGACGTTGTACGTGTTGACGGCATTGGCGCACAATTGTTACAACGGCAGCAAGGATGACAATACGACGATCCAGGCGCAGGAGCTGTGCCAGAAGCAGTCCATATTGGGAGACATGCTGCGAAATAATCCATTTGTCATGGAAATGCAATGGTGGGTGCTGGTGGCCATAACCATAGTGGAGATATTCCGAAAGCTGTATGGCATCACGGGCTACTCCTCGTTCCGGCATTATGTGACGCAGGCGGAGAACATCATAGAGTGGTTCGTCATCACCAGCGTATTTGTCATCTCGTACATTTACACCAAGCAGACGTACACGTTCCAGAATCACATTGGCGCCTTTGCCGTCCTGCTCGGCTGGACTAATCTCATGCTGATGATTGGCCAGCTGCCGGTCTTCGATGTCTACGTGGCCATGTACACGCGGGTGCAGGGCGAGTTTGCCAAACTGTTTATGGCCTATTCCTGTATGTTGATTGGATTCACCATCAGCTTTTGTGTCATCTTTCCATCGTCGTCGTCTTTTGCCAATCCCTTTATGGGATTCATTACAGTCCTGGTGATGATGATTGGCGAACAGGACCTGTCACTGCTGATCAATGATCCTGATGGCAAGGATCCTCCTTTTCTACTCGAGGTCAGCGCACAGATTACCTTTGTGCTCTTCCTACTGTTTGTGACCATCATTTTGATGAATCTACTGGTGGGCATTGCGGTGCACGATATACAGGGTCTCAAGAAGACCGCCGGCCTGTCCAAGCTGGTGCGACAAACCAAGCTGATCAGCTACATTGAGTCGGCTCTGTTCAATGGATATTTGCCCACCTGGCTGCGCAATCTGTTGCATTACACGGCGTTGGTTTCCCCACAAGCCTATCGAGTTGTGCTGTGCGTGAAGCCTCTCAATCCCAGCGAGAAACGGCTGCCGCGTGATATACTCATGAAGGCATATGAAGTGGGCAAGATGCGCAAGCAATTTGGCCACACCATTTCATCCAAGAATCCAGCCGAGAACTATCTGTCGTACAAGAACAAGTACAACAACACCAATGGATGCGTGGCAACTGGATATGCGCTGCCTGATCCGGATCCAGAAACCGCGCAGTTCACCACGCTGACAAATAAAATTGATGACAATGCGGATCGCATTGAGTTTCTCACTCAGGAGATTCAGGAGCTGAAGCAGGCGTTGATATCGCAACAACAACAGGCCAGCAAAGTGATTGACAAGCTGCTCATCGTCATCTCCAATCAACAGAAGCAGAATCTGCGCAAATAACAGCGCCTCGCCCCCCTCCCGACCCGCCCCTCACGGCATTTACTGATATTATCAATAGCTACAAGTATAATCAACTAAATTAGTTTAAAACTCACCTTCCTAGCCTCTAGACCTGACTTGACTTGAATTGACTTGTGTGTATAATCTCTTGCTTCCAAGTTCCCAAGAATATTGTTGATATTATGTTTTAGTTAACACATTTGATATCGAAGCGCATGGCGCACATTTTACGTATTTATGCAATTACTATACTGTACCTACATACAATATTATACAGACATACGAGTATTTACATACTACACATAAATATACATATAATTAGTTATTAGGCTACTCTAGAGGCGAGAAGCTGACAGGTTTGTTTGTGTCTGGCTTTAGGCTGTGTCTTTGTTGTTTGTTGTTTGGCGTTGTCGTACGAGAAGCGTTTAAATGATGATTAATTATGCAAAGTTATATGTTATGTTAAACAATAAACCATCTATGTGTACACCTATCGTTATATACAGTAAGTCAAGTAATTATTTGACAAAGAAATAAATTCACCTGTTTGTTTTTTATTTTCAACGAGGTCAAAGATTTGATTCGTTTGCCTTGCATTCTAATATTAAATGATCCTTATATGATATATGTATATGGTTTGAATCTGACGAATTTCATCATGATGTAGAAAATTCTTTGAGATTCGTTAAAATATCACAGATTTGTATACTTAAGGTTGATAACCGACTGTCGATGATGGCAAAAAAAAAAAAATCGTTCGTTAAACATGTCTAAAATTTAGATCGAAAGCTTTTTTCTGATTTGTGCACACACTGATAAACTTAGAGAAGCTGTCCCCGTTGATACTGTGTTAGCTGACTTGTTTAAAATTCGTAATCTTTGATGAATTTTGTATCGATTGCTTTTTACGAACGCTTCCGTCAAAAATATGTTGTGTACTCAACTTACCTAAACAACTATAATCGAAACTATTCAATAAACTAAAAACAAAAAAAAGGATTCTTTGAAAGGATAAGTGAGTTTTAAGCAAGCGTCATGGCAATTACGCGACTTACTGCATTCTTTGATTACTAAATATTTTGAAAAGTTCTTCAACCTTATGTATAATCTCCCAACTGAATCTTTAAATAGGATCTTTTGGACTCACCTGTTCTCTGCTCTGTTCCATGCTAAAGTACGAGATATCATGGCCATTAATTGTTATCTTTCCTGTGCCGGGCAGTCGCACAGTGACATCGGCACGCGCGGTCTTACGCAGGCACTCATAGGTGGTTATATATTGACGGCCCTGCTCATCGATCTTTGGCTTGGGCACTTCGAGTTGCTTCGATTGATCAATCAATGGTTTTAGGAAGCGCTCAATGAATGCCTTGCTTTTGTAGGCATACGGTGAGGCAATTAAACGATCCATGCTACTGCTAAAATTCTGGTATTCAATGTCTGCAATATGCTCCACTAGCAAACGTTCCAGTTGCTCCTTCGGCAGCAGCTGAAAACCAGCCGTTTCGCTAGAACAAAACTCAATTATTCCAAATTCTATGTATTTCGTAAGTCATGAAAACACTTACAGCTTCTGGTTGTCATCCGGCTTGTTACCACGCCTTAGCATACGTTCTTCGAAATCGTTTAGCTTGTTAGTTTCCGTTACAATGTCCTATGGGAAATATGATTGATTCAGATTGACAAATTTCTTGTCGGAGTTAAAGGGAAAAACCTACATGCAGCAATTGAAAAAAGTTGGGTTTTCCCGTGTAGAACATGCTGTGAAATGGGCGACCCGTCTCATCGAACTCGGCTGCCTTTCGCGCTGGAAACACTTCGTCCGGTGACCTCATGGCGGGACGAGCCCGCTTATCGTACAAACCGGAGGGGAATAGATAGGCGATGGCTTCCTGCAATCGTTGATATTTTGTAAGTGAAGAAACCAAAGATACCTACGAACTCACATCAATATCCTCCTGAGTAAATGTCTCTGCGTCGGCACCCATCATATTGGCCAAGTGTCGCTTGCCAATTTGAAAATCTAAGTGCTGTGTTTTCATGAACTCATCATGCTCGTTGGCTCGCTTCAAGTATGCCTTCATAGCCTTGCTAACTTTCTGCTTTTGAACCGCAGCCGGTGTAGCCTCGACGGTCACCTGCGTCGCATATGTTGCCGCTGTTACCTGAAATGTTATGAAACAAAAATCAAAGGAATTTGAAACATCCATAATAAGGTAATTAATAAGGTTTCAATGTTGAAAGTGATCTTACCGCTTGCACATTGCTACCTCCATTAATCTTGCCAGCATTTTGCAGCAGATTTCTGTTAGTTTTTATTATATTTAAACCAAAAACACGCAGAGCCATCGTTCTGTGTGTTTTGAGCACGATGAATTTCCAGTGTTGTCAGCTTTCAGAGTTGGTTTGAGTGGAACGGGTCATTGAAATGAACGAGTGAACTTATTCAGTCATTTTCTATGTATGTTCGTCATTTTGCAGTTGAGATGGTAATTTTAAATTTCTTTAGACATTTAATAACTTTTTACTCAAATGAAATATAACAATAGACATGAAGCTCCAAAATTGAATTAAATTTATTCATCACATATAGCAATATTTTTATGTCATCTACCTTTATATTCTGTACAATATTATATTCTTTTACATGGACCTTGAACAGATACCAATTGTTTATGACACTGTGTAGAAACCTTATAGAACTGAATGGTAACCAATTCGTTCATAGTTCTTGATAATTTAATAACGGGGTATTCCTGAAGCAGATTCGGCCAAGCTGTCAGCTGTTAACGAAATCTTATCTTATCTTAATAAATTAAATGACTGCTTTGGTTGAAATTTTTCAATGAAAATAATAGCAATTTAAGCCGAAAAGCAAAAATAGCTTAAACTGTAATGAAATAAATAAGCTAAAACTGCAATGAATATCTTAAATAGTAGACAACTCTTTTCGCACCGGCTAAGACAAATACGGCACAGTTGATTTTGTTTTTGTGCTGCCAACTTGTTTCAATAGTTTGCACCAACAAGAAACGGGCTGGCAGGCTTGGTTCACAAATTTAGCCCCATATTCACATTGTGATCAATTTCCGAAATGAATAAAATTGAACTTAATAATTCAAAGATGTTCATAGTAAAAGGTGTATCTTTTTATTATTCTCTAATTAAACTGAAACCATAGTCTTCCTTTACAAATGTTTTTTATTGACTAAACTTCATAAACACAATTTCAATGCTGATATTTGTAGTATGGAAAATAAACAGAAAACATAAAATGCAATGAAAACCTTTTTAACAGTTTCTTACTTGTTTTACGCTATATATTTAATTAATTGCCTAAGCTTAGAGAAAAAAATTGTTATTAATTGCATCATTGTTTAAAATGCAGCTACTACAATTCGTTTTCTCACTTCTACTCCATTTGTTTCATCTTGTTAATTTTTTTGGTCGTAGTACAATTTTTATAAAGCAATTACATATTTATAATAGTGTCGCGCCTATTTCCATGCCTGCTTGAGCAATTTGCGCGACGCTAAATGCCTAACAATCAAAGAGCCCGATGTGAGCACGACTAGCACTATGGATATTAGTATATAATCGAAATCCTCCTTTAACAAATCGAACGTTTTGGAAGGCGCAACGCGCGTAACGAACAAATCTGAAATAAGAAATGTATTGTTATATTATGATTATATTTTATGCATGTGTCAGACTTACCTAAGCCAGTGGCCACGACTAGACAGGTACTCTCCAGACCGCTGGGAGCGGTATAAATATTACGCAAACGTGCAATGGTCTGATTGTAATTTATATGATTTTCTGTTGGCAAAGGTAATTCGGGTATATATGGAATGGCGCCTTCTTCTCGTCCTTGTGTGGTCGATGATATCGGACGTCGCGGGTCCAGCAGGTGCCAGGGCATTTCAACGATTCCGCCACTTGCTGTGCCAACTGTGAAATAAAAGAAAGCTATGAATTATGCTTACAATCAATTAATCATAAACAGTCTTACTGAGCACATGTTTATTGGTGATACCACGTTCGGTGATAGTCTCGCGCAAGGCCTCCACAATAGTAGGTATGATGTAAGATTGACGTTCCACGAGCGGCATAGAAGGTGCCTGCAAAGAGCTCCAAACACTGTTGTTGCCTTGGGCGTTACCCTCATACAGTTCAATGGTAGCTGTTGGGAATTGAGAAATTTAAGTCATGGAGATAAAATGCATATTTAGCTCATTTGACTTACTGATCTCAGTGCGACGCACTTTATCGTTGAAATAAGAGTAGGCCAACCAGTTCTCTGAGTGCACAATGTGTAGCGGTGGACGCACCTTACGATGTGTCATAGAGAAGATAACGGAGCCGGAGACAACATCAATTAAATACAAATTGAGCACAGCTGCATTATATTACAAATAAAAAAGAAAGCTTAAAATTGATGTAGGTGTAAGGCAATGCGTAGACTTACATTTATGAATGGCATCTGGAGCCTGTGTAACGAAAGCCACCAAGTTAGGATTGATGTATTTGTAAAGCACGGAGCGATCGCCCAAAACACGACCCTGAGAATGTACGTGCTCGATGGGATTCTTACTGGCAACGCCAATGATATGCTGTTCCGAATTGTGTCCGCCTAGGCGCACATTCCAAATCGGCGTGCAAGTTAATTTCTGTAAGGGAAATATTTGCTATTTAACAGTTTCTAGATAGTTACCTATTAAATACTTACGTCGCCCGCATGTTTCACAAAGTAGCCCTCGAGTTCAGCAGTATTTATATCGGCCGTATACAAGTACATACCATCAGCCTGTAATACAATTACGGGTTAAACTGTAGGCAATTCTTGTATTGTATAATTTACCAATGGAGTAGCATGTTTGGGTTCTACATGTACTCTGTTTGCGGCATCCAGCATCAGTATTCCCTTAACAAAGTCTTTTTCAGTTTCAGGCAGAAGCGCAAGCTGCTTGACTTGATAATCCAGCTGCAGGAATCCGCCTTCGGCCGGGAGACCCGTTATGGGATTAAAGCGAAACAATATGCCATTGCCGTTAGTCTGCGAAATAATGAATAATATAATTAATAATACTTTTTTAATATATAAACTAAAATTGGGCTTACCGCAGACTTGGCAACAATAGCGCATAGTGGCTGCAGTGGGAAATGTTTGGAGCTTCGTTGTACAATCAGACGCATCTCTTCGGCATTCTCAAAGCCCGATACATTTGGCAGATACAACTTCCAATGATGTTTACCAGCAATATTGTCAATGCCGAATATTTTGCCAGTGCGTGTCAATAGCACCAGCATCTTGTGAAGACCAAAAGAGTCGCGCACAAGTCCAGCACGTTGCGTATCTGTAGGTGGTGGGCCCAATCCGATGACATGCAGAAACAGGCTTTTGATTTGGAGCGTTTGTGTGGTGATGCGGCGCATAAAGGCACTAACAATATCGCCTACCAGATACACAATTGGGTAAATTAGATTAAAAGTGCAAAGTAGGTACGGAACAACAAAACTTTTTATATAAAATAAACAAAAATATAAGTAAGAGAACAGAGGAAATATATCACTACCACTACCAGGGGTGGACACGTCGCAGCTCAATTGGTTAACTGAGCTTTTTATTTATTTTTAAGATATTGACACTTGCATGTCGAATTTTTATCGTGAACTTCAAAAACCACACAGCAAATGTGGGCGGTATTCCTCGTTAGGGACCAAAGTGAAGCCGAATAATAAAGATTCTCATTTGAAGCATTTGACTGCTCACCCCTTATCTACGCTATTAACAAAAATTTAAAGAAAAGTTGAGCAAAAACGACCAAACAAGAGAATCTACATATATTTATAATAATTTATGATAGGTTTTCCTTAACTTACGCTTTAAATTGCTGGCATCCACTTTGGTAAGCATTTTGTTGAAAATATAATACATTTTTGCCTAAATTAATAAATAGTTTGGTGTAGGAACTTACCCGCTTTGTCCTTCATTTCGTTCTCCAGAGTGCCCTCTGTATCAGCCAATGGTAAATCAATGAACTGTGTATCAATAACATTTGCCAACGACTCTTCACGTGCCCAACGGACTCGTCCTTGCTGTACTGCCACAATGGATTCTGCAGTTGTGGCAAATAAAAACAGACAGCTCTTGCCATCGCCGTTGCGCTTTAGTTTGCAATCAAAAGAGCGCAAACTAGGTGTTCCATAATGCTCAGCAAATGCTAAGCTCATTTGTAGCTCTGGGACAGGTAAGCAGTTGTCCAAATAAACAGCGTTAATTTTGAGATTCTGAAAATGGAGATCAATTACCACAGACATCTTTCTGTAAATTAGAAAGACTTACGCCATCTGCCAAATCCGCGTAGGCCACCACTTTTCGGTAATTGAAACTACCTATAACATAGCTTGCACTATTAAGTTCAGAGCAAACGGCTTGTTCCTTATTAACGCTAATTAGTCTCTTGCTTGCAATTAGCACACCGTTTAAGCCCTAAAAAAGTTATATTAGGTCAACCGCTATGAAGTGGGCTAAATTATATTTACCGGTAGAGATTGAATTTTGTCCCTGGGCTCAGCCTCGAGAGGCGTGGCAATGACCTGAGCACTCTTAGCCAGCAGATCTAAGCTAATGAGCTGCTTACCGTCCAAACAAACAAAGTAGGTTCCACTGAGCAAACAGCTATCAGATTTTATCCATGCTGCCATTATCTTACTCGTGCTGCCGGTTGTGTGACCTGAGGTAGCAAAGTAGGCAGTCACTTCGAGATGACTGCGCCACACAGGCACAACGTGATAAAGCACCGAGTTCTTATAAAACCAGATCGCGTCCTGGGCACGTTCTGTATTTAATGGCATTATGGACCACTCCCACTCGATTGTTCCAATGTTAGTATTCCAGCCACGCACCAGAGCGGGCGCATGGCCCTGAACAGTGAGCATGTCAAAACCTAGATGAGAGCCCATTGGAGCAGCAGCTGTGTCGCTGCTATCGTCGGAGAATCCGCTTACTTGCAGCAACTTCATGTCGCCTCTTGCTTTTTGCTCTAGCACCTGTCGCCAGACAATCTCTCCGGATTTTGGGCATATTGAGGCAACCACTTGCTCATTTGTACTTAGCAATACACGCGGTTGAAAATGGTTGAGGTCGACGTGTACTTGCTTTAAGGCACCAACATGAACGCTACGCCTGAGGCAAAATGTTAATTAATGATCAACGATCAATGTTCAATTCTTGTGTCACTTACCAGTCGAATTTTTTAATCTGGTCCTCGTATAGCGCAGAGCAGGTGCTCAGTAACAGTAAAAGCGATAGTGAGATTAGCGTACCGGCTGGATGCAGTGGACAGCGCATTTTGTGTGGTTCACTATGAAACCTCTTTTAAACTATCTTAGGCACGAATATTGCGGTAACCGACACGTTTTTATGTTATAAATTAATGAAAACGTCAGTAATTTGTGTTTTCCGTCATAGTAAAAGGGGGATGAGATGACAATTTCAACAGGGTTGTAGCTGCTCTACTATATCGATTTCGATAATTCAAGAAGACGTTACTCAACACTTTTCCAGTCTATCGATAACAGAAAAGTGTACTAGCGGGCATAATCGGAATCCAGATATTTAACCCTACTGGAACAAATTGTATTATCCATAACAAGCTTGGAAAACATCTATTAATTTATAACCTTGAAACATAAAGATTATACTTTTCGGAAATGGCATTATCCGCAGGAGAAACTAAGTGGTTAAGGTTTTCTCGAAAACTTTGTACAAATTTACAATACATTTTATATATTGTCAGAATACAATATATTGAAAGTAATCATCGTTCATTGAGTAATTGACAACCAACTTCATTGAAATCTAATCACAATAGGTAAAACATCTTAAATTACTCAACTAGTTTTTTATCTGTGCTGATCTGAATGTGGTATGATGCATAAGAATTGCAGAGCACCTTGGCCTGAACCCAGATATTAAAGATTGTTGTGCTAAATGTCATTTATTATTGGCAATTATAAATTACAAAGCTAAACAATAAATGATAACAATGTAGAATTATTGGCCATTCGGTGGCAATATGGAAGGCTATTTTTTATACAAAAAATGTATTTTCATAGGGAAAGAAAGAGCTTTTCACTGAAGAGCTACTTAATCTTAATATAAAGTGTATAATTTGAACTTAGGTTACTCTAAAGAAGATTTTATAAATGGAAATGGATATATGCTCCCACAGTAGTTAAATGCAAACGTGTAAATATAGTACATAATTTGTGACAGTATTTTCGAGCACTCATTGGCGTGATACTGTAGTTTTTGATATGGTTAGGAAACTATTTAATATAGCAGTTTACCAGCTTAGCTCATCAGGCAGCCCGCCTGGATATTCACCCGTTAAACAAGCAGTGCAGTGACCAGTCGGCTTGGTAGACGCCACATGCTTACGTTGCACAGTTTGCACCAAACCGGCGACACTCAGATAGGCGAGACTATCGGCTCCCACGTGACGAGCCAACTGTTGGGCGTTCATCTTGTTTGCGATAAGCTCCTCGCGTGTGGGTATATTGATGCCCATGTAGCAGGCATACTGAAGTGGAGGGCTTGCAATGCGAATATGCACCTCCCGAGCGCCTGCATCGCGCAGTAGCTTAATTATAGGTCCAATAGTGTTGCCGCGCACAATGGAGTCGTCGATTAGTACCAGCCGCTTACCAGCAACATTCTCCGACAAGGCTCCAAACTTTTTAGCAACGCCCAGCTGCCGAAGACGCGTTGACGGCTGTATAAAGGTGCGCCCTACATAGCGATTTCGGCATAGAACCTCGGCGAATTCAAGATTAGACTCCCGGGCATAGCCATGAGCTGCCGCAGTTCCAGACTCAGGCACTGAGCTTACAATATCCGCCTCAACGGGAGCCTCACGCCACAGTTGGCGTCCGCACTCCAGGCGCACAGAATAAACCATCTGACCCTCGAAGATGCTGTCTCCACGGGCAAAGTAAACATATTCAAAGATGCAGAAAGCCATGCGCTTAAAATCCGGGCGCTCCACAATGTCTACGGTCCGATAGCCGCTGCGTGTAAGTTCCACGATCTCACCAGGCTCTACCTCGCGTTCATACCGTGCGCCAATAGACAGGAAGCCACAGCTTTCGCTTGATACCACCCAGCCGTCTGCATGTGTTTCAATGTTGTTATCCTTGTGGCCAGAATTAATGGGAACGATTTTTCCAATACACAATGGTCGATTGCCATAAGTATCACGAACAGCATAGATTTTGTCCTTTAACATGATGACCAGCGAATAGGATAACGGCGCCATCATCATGAAATGTCTTATGCGCGCTGGCCAATTAGGACCGTCGTGTTCAGAGACATCTTCAGGTGCGCAGCAAAGCGATTGGGCAATTAACTCACTGTCACTATGTGTGGACAAACCGACGCCACGACCTAAAACCTCGCGACGCAGAGATTCATTGTTAACGAGCTCGCCGTTGTGGGCCAGCGCCATGGCTCCATGTGCCGTATGAACAACGAATGGCTGACAGTTGACCACCTCCGAGGCTCCTGCCGTGGAGTAACGAGTATGACCAATGCCCAAGTTGCCTCGCAGCTTTTTCATAGAATCGTCATTGAAGAGAGTACTGATCATACCCATGCCTTTGTGTACGTTGAAGTTTTTTGAACATTTGCCTTCACTTGTTACAATGCCAGCTGATTCCTGGCCTCGATGCTGCAAAGCTACCAGACCCAAGCAAATCACGTGCGCAATGTCAATCTGTGTGGGCCAATCGCCACAGGCAATGGCTCCAAAAACTCCGCACTCATGCGTCAAACCGGTTAATTCCTTACTCTCGCTTATTGACAATGTTGACGTCGACGCCAACGTGGGCGCATCAGCCTCCACCTGTTGCTTGTGGCTTTCAATACGCACATGTTGTGGCTGCGACGCCAACGACATGTTCTTGCTGCTTGACATAGTGTTACTACGGTCGTTGTGTATATGATCGCTGTGTATTTGATGGATATTGTTGTTAACCAGCGCAGTTAGTCCAAACTTTTCATCTGATTTACCTGATGATTTATGCAACGGTTTTATATACACAAGTCTTCGTTTAGCACACGCAGAAAACTTAGCGCGATCACCAGCAATAGTTACCGATTGACGATAATATCGATAGTGAATGTGTGCATAATATCGATGGTAATGTACGGGCTGCTGATCTATAACGGAAAATTGCAAATACTTATTTAAATCATAAGAGAAAACCAAATGTAATAATGTTGTATGTTTTATATTTAAATGCGGATAAGTTCATCTTTTTAATTAATTAATGCTACGTCAACCAAGTGTAATTCAAAATGAAATGATTCAATACGATATTAGGTTAACAATATAATAAAACTTTAATTAACGACTGATAAAAACTAAAAGTTGGTTTTGTTAGTCATACATATAATGAAAGTTTTTGGAAAAAAAAATCTCAAAACCCCAATAAGATCAATGGAAAAGTCTAGAGTACTAGGACGAAGAACATTTCTTAGACCAGTGTATTATTACCATTAAGTCCGTCAATATAATTGTAAAAATAAAATTACCTCAAACGATAAAGGTAACATTTCATTCTTATAGCACAACGACTTGGCTCCTAATTTATGTAAGAAATTAAAAAATGTAATCAGACATATATCTCCATACGGTGTTCATAAGTCGAATACGACTACTGAAATTCCAATGTTTTAGACTCTAATTTAATCAATCAGTTTACGTGATGAAAATAATTGCATTTAATTGCCAGATAAAAATATATCTTAAGTACTTGCTACATTTTGTCATGTACGTGAATCTCTATTCGAATACTCAAAGTACTTTAAAGATAACATTAACATTGCCGCGATTATCAACATATTAAAATATTTAACAATTCTCCAGTTTGTTAGCAAAGAATGAATTTCCTTGCAACTGTTTATTCTCCGCAGTGTCCAGGAACGATTTTGCATTATCTATGTCTGATTTAATAGTCTCAATCAAAGCCTCCAATGAATCGAAATTTTGCTCAGGCCGCAAATAGCCTGCAATGCATATTTTTAAAATTTTGCCGTATAAGTCACAGTTGAAGTCATGCAGGATATGAGTTTCGACGCTTTTCTCCTTATTTTTGTAAAAGGGATTCCAGCCTATGCTAAGTACCATTTTGTGAACATCGCCGTTATTGACGTTTGCCCAGCCATAGTAGACTCCGGTTTGCAGAGAATCAGGCAGAGACTTTGACCGCTTCCAGACAAAGGTTTGCTGTTAATAAATATTAAATACATTGCGTTTAATTATCAGCTGTGAAAGATGACATTGGGGTACGGAACAAACGCACACATATATACAGATACTCACCTGTTGGTATTCCTAGTTCTTTTGAGCCACGACCAAAGCCACGCACAATTTCACCGCAGGCATAGATGGGCAACTGCTTTATCATTGTTTTAATATATTTGGTCTACGCGTCGTGTGATGTTCTGATGTCGCAACAAAAATATTCGGGTTACTTCGTGGTTGAATAAAATACAGTTATTGCTTATGGGACTTCGCAGAATAGCCGTGATCACATTAGTCGCCAATTTCCTGAAACAGTCAGATATGCTTTATAATTGGCGTATGTTGTTTTAACACCGCCGCAAACTAAAACTGTGCAATAACCCATTGGCAATCATATTTATAGTTGAAATGAACAGCAAACTCAGCTGACACATAGCTGCAAATGAATTGCAATCGGCAATCGGTAATCGGTTATCGGCATTAAGCACAAACAAGTTACCCATACATGCATACACATACATATGTTTGTGTACATACTAATTTTGCGTCCTGTGGAATTTTAATAAGTTATTGAATGGTTCCAACGTAGTCTAAAATATCGAAGTATGGACCGACTTTGTCGTGTTTGTATGGACAGTTCTGTTACGTTGGTTGACATATTCGCTGAGCGGCTGCAACCGTCAAAAAATGACCCTAGCCTAGCCGAAATGTTAAACGAATTCTGCGAAGTGAAACCAAAAGATTTGCTGCCTCAGACCATATGCCTGTCCTGCGTTCTTGCGGCGCAAAATGCTTACAGGTTTAAACGCACGTGCGAGGAGAGCAATCGGCAGCTCTTGGAAATGCTGACGATAAGAAACCAGGACACTACTAAGTACATAGTTCCTTGCGTGGAAGCTGTATATCAAAATGAGGAGATTCCGGTGAACTTGAATTGTGTCAAGACGGAGCCAAATCATCAAAACGAAGCAATTGCCAGTGACGCTGTGCACCTACCATTGAATATAAAATCGGTGCATAGTCGGCAGATTAGGCGCAAGGAACAAACTTCAAATGAATATCCCCACAAGTGTAAATTCTGCGGAAAAGGATTTAGCGGTTTATATCCGATGCGATTGCATGAAAAGTAAGTAATGTACATATTTATTAATCGATGTTTCTTGACTATATTCGTATATGAATTAGACGTCACACTGGTGAGAAAACCTTTTTCTGTGTCACCTGTGGCAAGGGCTTCATCCGCGGTCACGATCTGACGATACATACTCGCATCCACACCGGGGAACGATTTCAGTGTCCCCACTGCCCACGATCTTTCATCCAAAAACATATTCTTAAAACTCATATGCGAAATCACACAATGAAGGAATTTCCTTGCGAGCATTGTCCCTCCGTATTTAAATTGCAATCTCAGTTACGAATTCATAAATCGATATCGCACGGACATCCTGTTAATGCAGTTAAAAAAACTGCAGCAAATAAACATGTAACTAAAGGCAAAATGCAGAATACGAAAATTAGTGCGCAGCAAAAACAACAAAAGACATTGACTTCCTTGGAGCGTGGATTACGTGATAAACTACCACCCGTATCCTACGAGGAATTGGATATAGAATGTGAACTTAACGATAATGACATTGCATCGACCAAGTTAAAATATAATATTAAGGAGTCACAACAGCCTGATAAGCCAATAAACACTGTGATTGGCAAGGAAAAGTAAGCTTAGTTTAATACGAAATGTAATAGATAATTATTTACCATTTACTTAACACCAACAGATGCAATATTCACTTCTGTGACACCTGTGGTAAGGGATTCCCTCGAAGATACGCACTGACACAACACACTCGAACTCATACTGGAGAGCGTCCCTACAAATGCAGCTTCTGTCCAAGTGCATTTACTCAGGGTCATGCTCTCAAAAGGCACGTCGGCAGGCTTCACAATAAATTCGATCATAAGCAGATGCAGATTCCGCCTATAAAACGAGTCGTCGTTAGAGTCGCTCGTATCCAATTACCGTGTGTACTCACGTATTGACTGAAGAAGGCGCTACCGATAAGCGTGTTTCACACTGATTCCATTAATTTTTCTGTTTGTTTATTTATTGATTTGTTATTTAATTTTAAATGAGCATATAATTTAACGGGAATTTTCTCAGTATATTAAGCCAAACAGCTGCTCATGAAAGGTAGAGTGCTGAATTTATAATTGTATTTAGGCAAGTTAATTGGTAAACAAACTTACCAATTACATTTTGCTTAATTTTAAAAAAAATTTTAAATTAATAAATTCTAATAATTAATGTGGTGGAATGTCATTTTACAAGTTGGTACCTGCAAGCCGTTTCAATTACGATTATATGTATATGAAAAGCGTCGACAATTTATCAAAAAACTGCGCAGCTCTAGAAAACATCGATAGTGACTCCGTCTGCGATCTCGAAATCGATTGAATATGGATACATCCACTAAGCAAATAACCTTAGTGATACATCGAAGTATTCATGACAAATAATTTCATGATGTTAATGCATTTTAAGTATAATAAAAGGGTGACAAAAGAGCTAATAATAAAGCAAGGAATTTTTGTAATTTTTTGTTACAAACTTCTAACAAGACTCTTTGCGGCTCCCCGTTTCAAAGTATATCGATAGTTTGAAAACACATCGATGTGAACATTTTGTAAATCTGGCGATGTTTTTGCAGCCATAATAGCCAGCCCTAGGTGTGATTATCTAAACATTTAATTTTATGTAAAATGAACGTTAACGCAAGAATCTTGACTAATAGATTAGCGCACCAATGTGCAATCAAACGAATTGGTAAATATTTATCATAATGCTGTAAAAATCACCCATCAAACTAACTCTCCTTTCAGTCACATTTTCCACCAAGCCGACACAACAGGCTGCAGCAGCAGTCACGCCGCAACAACAACATCAGGATGTAGGGGCGCCGTCAGCTCGGAAGCCCATTGTGCCTTCACATTATCGGTTTGTGTATCCTGAGTTCCTGCCTGATCCTAAAGTGGAATGGAGAAATACTATTCGCGAGAAGCTGGAGCGACTTGATATGTTGGAGCGTCGACGTCAAATTGATCTACCAGAGTTCTATGTTGGCTCCATTCTGGCTGTGACTAGTTCCGATCCCCATGCTGCCGGGAAAACGAGTCGCTTTGTTGGTATTTGCATTCATCGTGAACGCTGTGGACTACGTGCTCGTTTTATTCTACGCAATGTAATCGATCACCAGGGAATAGAGGTTGTCTACGAGCTGTACGATCCAACCATTCAGAAAGTCGAGGTACTGCGTGTGGAGAAACGCCTCGATGATAGTTTGTTTTATTTGCGAGATGCATTGCCTGAGTATAGCACTTTTGATGAGAATATGGAAGCAGAAACTCTGGAGGATGGCACTCCTGTTCCTCTTAATGATATAAAAGTTGTGCTACGTCCACGTCCCTGGCTAGAGCGCTGGGAACGTCAAAACCTGGCAGGTGTAGCAAACATTAATCAGTATCTGAAGGACAAACATCGCAAGTCATCTGACAAAGTTCAAAAACCGTGGGAAAAATATGATCTAATGAAGCAATACCGTTCGACAATTCCCGAGGAGGAGCAAAAAGAGATCTTTGCCGAAGTCCACACAGAACTACATACCTTAGAGCTGCAGCGTAAGCGTAACAAACGGAAACGTACCTTTGTCAAGCCCAAGCAGTTAGCTTAAATATTCGAAAGTACATTTGTTATTCTAATTTGTAGTTTAATAAAACCAACAAGAAATCAACCTGATTCTTATAAGAAATTAAATTTTTATGCGAATATGTATTTTAACATGGATTACGCTACAGTAGATAGAATTAGATTATTAGTCATTATTGTAGGGAGTGCCTAGAGTAGCTAAGAAGCAAAATAATTTACAATCCACGTCACTTAATGTTTAATACACGCGATATTTATAGAAGTTTACAAACGAAATTGTTGCATTCCATCCAATGATAGTAACGACAAGATACAAAAGAAAGATAATGGGAAGCGCAATGAGTATAAGACGCGTATTCTTTAAATGTGGAATACCTATAAATACAAAATCAGGAGAGAAAAACATTAGCTACTTTTAATGTCAGCCCTTAAAGGTCTACTCACAGTTATAGCCAAGAAAAGTGATGTACACATAATAGCTCATGCCCATCAGCCAGAAGGAGTTGCCCAAGAAATGCGAAATAAACCAAGTTTGGCTTATCAGCCAATTGTAAAAGAACAATTGAATAAAATGCAGCAGCATTAGTGGCGGGAAGAATGCGTTGAGATGAACATCAAATGCATAGCCCCACTCAATGTCAGGCTCCAGTTTATTGGTTCGCAAAAAGCGATTTGTAACAGCCCAAAAGAATGATGCTATTATGATGCCAGCAAAAATGCAGTCAACGAAAACCACATAGAAAATGAATGAAATACTCTGCCAAAGGGACAGGCCAAGTACATATGCAAATCCCAGTGAGGTTACTGAAAGTCAAATAAGAATATAACTGTAAGAAGCTATATTTGCATTTGGATGTCTAAAAAAAGTGCACTTACCACATAGACATATAACAAGCAGCACCAGAAATGCGGGATCATCGCGAGCAAACTGAGATTTGGTTTGTTTCCTGTAATTAAAATTTCTGTACACTTTCTGCGGCGCTATAAACAAATAGATCATTTGCCAGAGGGCAAATTCAAAATCCATTTGATTGAATTTTAGCAATCGTCGCAGATATTTATAACTTTTTGATGTCGCTGAGAGGCAATCTTTGCGATATCCAACAGGAGGTGGTAACGGCGATTGTAGCCGCGATGCGCTTGAATAGCCAGACACAACGGATGGTGTTGGCGATGTGGTGTACTTAACGTGACTGTATTGGCTCATTTTTTACTTTTAAAAACTAAATATGTAAACGTAAACGTCTCGCATATTTTGTCTGCACGAACAGCTGATTAAATGTACTAGACTAGGGATTGAATATGACAATATCGATACTATATCGATACTGATTGTCGAAATTTAAGCCGGAATCGATACGATATTCAGTTCAAATTGACGATACTTAATTTGATATTTTCGATATATTCGATATATATTATATATTGTCTTGACTTGTCTTTTGATTTTTTTAACGATGTGGCTATCTTAAGTTCCAAAAAAGAATTGTTTGTGTATCGGCAGCCTTCCCCTAAATCTTCGGGCGGCCTGGCAGCTCGAGCTACGAGCGCGCGAAATTTTTAAAAGTCCATTAAAATCAATTATGATAAATCCAAATTCAAAATATGTTTAAGTGAAGGTGATCATTCTGATCACCTGGTTCATGAGATAAAGGGGTGTAAGCGAGAGGAGTACATTTTAAATGATTAAAGCAAATTTATTTGTTTAATTCTTATCATAGAGTCGGAGAACAAATATTTGTAGGGTTTAGAAAAGGAAAAATTTGTCATCATTACATAAAAGGTTTTTAGAGGCAAACATACTGACTTTCTGTTCATTTTGGAAAGGTTTTTAAACATTTAAAAATGATTTGCTTTCCGAACAGTTGTTGAATTTTGGTGATCAAGGTATTAATCAACGTGATACTAATTAAAAATTGTAATCAAAGGCCCCAACGGCCCAACATCATTTATGTTTTCACCCACTCTTACCAAACGTAACCAAGCGAATAAAGAAAAGTTTTGGTGTTCCATTTTGAGAATTAAGATTGCTATATAACACGATCTTATCGGACAGTCGTCTTTGACACCCATCGTGCAGTTAAAATTTGAAGCCACGAATCACATTTTTATTTTTTGGCAGTTTTAAATTTAATGCAATTCAAAATCGGTTATGGCATATTGGATCAGAATAAATTTAATTTAGATGCATAGTGCAATTGTAAGAATTGTTAGAATTCATTACCAACAGGTCAGAATACAAAGAGTATTCGCTTCATTGGTTGTTTAATTTGATTGTTAAATTAATTAGCTGGAATTAGCAATAAGCGATAATAAAATACTCAGTCTTATCAAATTTATTATTCATTTTCTCTTGCCTCGGCGCGTAATTTAAATAATGATGTTTATTTCATGTAATTAGTACATCATTTTGAATTATAATTTAGATCTGCTTTCGTATATCTTAAAAAAAGGCTAATCATTTAAATAATTGTATATCTCTAAATTTTTATGCAAAAAAAGGTTCTGCATTCAACTTATGAGGAAGATGAAGAGAAGGAATTGGTACGACTGCTCGATCAGATCGAGTTATTCACCGATCAAAAAGTTGACTATTAACTAAATATGACTAAGTACTGACTATTGACTAAAAGTGCATACACAGACTTCTTGAAACTCACCTGCTTCATGAGATAGAAGGGTGTAAGTGAGAGGGACAACACAACCGATTGGAGCCTTTTGGTTATTGTTAATACACTAATTACTCTTATCAAAAATACGCGTAGAATAAAATCACGATCATAAACCGACAACTGGTTTAAATGCCAAATAATTTTGAAATTTGAAATGCATGAAAAGTCAGTTCATCTGTTGGTTGGTTTGAATTAAATCGTTGGAAAAGCTTAGATGTAATGATGAGCAATATATGCTTATCGGAATTCTGGAAAATGTTTTTAACCTCTAGTTTAGCGGAACTTAAAAGAAGTGGAATGTGATGTAATTTTTTCATTTAAAATAATTATAGTGTAAAAATAAAGATTCGATAAAAATAGAAAGGAAAATAATTAAGTAAAACAGTATATTGTGTTCGTTACAATGTATGTAATGCGAAGGCATCTCCGATCCTATGAAGTGTATTTATTTTTGAACAGAATTAACAGTCCAGTCAATACAGCCATGAACAAGAAGATCTTAAAGACTATAAGAGCTAGAGCAACCAAATTTGGCACACAGACGCCAAACCTCGCGAAACTTTTTCATGTCTTAGATAGATCTTGGTCATCGGATATATTGACAATATTGAGAACAATTGACGAGTCTTACACATGTAAGACGCCAAGAACGAGATCATAAATACCACCCATAAAATATGAACAAACACAAGGGAAACATACGCTAAACTCCCACAAATGCAGTGCGAGCATAAAGAAAGGGAGTTCAATGGAAATGTTTAGATTCAGATTCAGCTGCTGCTGCCGCTGCCGCTGCGAATGCAATGCGCCACAATTAAGGCATCATTGAATGTATTTTTCAACGCTGTGCGACATCAGCGGAGCGGTCAACAGTCAACGATGGTCAACGATGAACGAGCCACGATCCCGATCCACGATCAACGGTTACCAAACTGCGATCAGCTGGCTAGGGGCAATTTATGGCACAGAGTCGCAGCAATTGCGCAGAGACAAAACAAAGCAAAAAAACAATAAGCAATCTTTATCACATTTATTGCAATGCCCTTTGGCATTGACATCAGGCCAAGACGGGACAAAAGGGAAGCGGGTGCCAAAGGCGACGGAGAAGCAGAAAAGGTCAAAGCAAAGATCGCCGAATGCACAAAAGGAGCAGCAACATCATCAGCAACATCATCAACAGCAGCAGCAGCAGAGGGACACCTTTTTGAGGTCGCCTTAGAGGTCAACTCAGGACTTACCCAAGAAAACGATCTTGAGTTAAAACTCAAACTCTCTCGATGCTTGTTGAGTGCTTTCTCTACAAAACAGGGGTTGAATTTGAGTGTAGAACGTGCTACCTCACTCATTTCCCTCTCACTCTCACTCTCTCTCTCTCTCTCGCTGTCTTGTACTCGAGCTGAGTTATTTGGATTGCCACTTGGGCGATCCATCTTGTCCAGGCAGAATAGGACATTTCCGGGTTTCATACAATTGTCATGTTGCAACAATTGCACTTTTCTTATATGTTTGTTTCTTCCGATTGTCTGTCACCTTTTCTGTATTCGTCTTTTGCCAATGGTTATTGGTTTTTTAGATCATGTTACGTTTTTTGTTTGCTCAACACATAAAGAGGATCCGTGTCAGAACTGAACCTGGCAACAAGACAAATGACCAAATTGGCCATCCAGCAGCAGCAGCAGCACCAGAAGCGGGAGCAGCAGGACGGGAAAGGAACGGGGAGGAGAAGGACAGGAGAAGGAGCAGCCGCCATTTCTTGGCGCCCATAAAAATTAAACGAAAATTAAGCGTAAACATGAGAATTGTGTCACATAAATCCCTCGGGAGGAGCAGCACTTTGCCCTGCACCTTGCCACTAACTATTTTTAGTCCCTTTGGTATCCGAGGCGCAGCTGCATCTGTTTACTGGTTCTTGGTTACTGGTTACTCGTTCTCATTCTCCTCCTTCCTTTGAGGGGAATTCTCTTACATCTGCAGGCTACATTTGACTTATGCTCTGCTGAGGTTGCTACTTGATTAACACATGTCCTGTCGCATCCATGCGGGCGTATCCCTGACATGCATACACACATAATACACACAATTCTCAAGGCGTCAAGGGTCGCAGTAGTTGTGTGCGATATGTTAATTTTTAGTTTGTTGATGCTCTTAACTCATTCATTATGAATTGGAGGTGCTAAGTGTGCCACATGTGTGGCAGCATCCACATCAGCATCAAACTTGCAACGTCGCTCAATATTCCCTATATCATTTTATTTATACGTTAATGTAATACTTTCTGAAGCTGTTGTTTCTCTCTCAAGATCGATTCCAGCCAGTCTTTCAAATCTCATTTGTAAAAACAGACTGATTTATAGATTTAATAGAAAAAAACAATTAATGTAATGTACTTGATGGAAATGAAGAATATTTTTGAATATGTGTTACTTATATGAAGGAAATCAAGCCATAAAACATTTAGATTTTTAAAAAGATCAATCTATTTCGATCTACATTAAAATATGACTTCAAGATTTGTTTGAAAACGTAATATATAAAATTTAATCTAATGCTTTACTCACGAAACGGTTAATCGGCTATTTTGGTTTAAGTAATTTTAGTTTGTCGGTTTCAGCATAATAAGCAATTTTGTTAAGGACTAGGATTTTGATGCGGTTGTCAATTTCAATCGGTTAATAACAGTTTTGCTTATGGTTTTATTTTAACTGTTCTGAAATGTGGCTCGAAACATATATCTTTTTGAGAAGCTTAGAAAACGCCAATCGAACCGGTTTTGTGAGGTTTGGTTTAGAGCTGTTTTGCACCCTTAAATTATACAAATAAAATAAATAAATAAATAATGGATTATTCATATTCAGAGAATATAGAGAATATTTATTAGTATCTGTGCAATAATTATTACTTAGTTTATTTTAAGAATTTCAGAATCTATTGACACAATCTCTCTTCTGACAACTTATTATGTTGGTCCATCAAGTCTGTCCGTTATGACTAATCACGAACAGTTTTTCATTACATATTTTACAGTTGCCCAACAGGGAAACCACAAAGTTTTCCATGCTCTATAGAGAATGCCACAAGATTGTGATCGTGGACACGAAGGACCGTCAAAATACAATAAGAACAATAAATACAAAGCATATAAAGCGTTCAATCAATCATAAGACGCTGATGCAAACACGCAAATCCTTAAGGAAATCAAACAATGACGACACGACCGATCGAGGGGAGGATCCTAAGGTTAAGACTGAGATATCCAGGGTGAGGTAAAGTTGCGCGTGCGCAGCACACGCTCCCATTTATATAAATACGCGTTAACATTCCCTAGGCAGGCAGGCAGACTGAGTTGCAGACTGAGTTTCAGACTCAGTTGCAGCCTCGGATCCCGACTGAGGATCACTCCGGAAACACACAAATCTTGCGCGCCAATGTCGCGACCCTTGATGGCATTTGGCTGCTGCTGCCCTCGGCACACGCTTCCTTTGCAACGCTCAAGATGCACAGCCTGACCCCGGGGTGAAGTTCAAATAAACGAGTGTTTGGATCTGCTCTGAGTTTTGAATGAATGTGAACTCACAAATGAGTTTCTTATGCTTCGTCCTTTGGGGTTTGTTTGTCTTTCTACAGAAGTGGCATTCAAATGAGCGCGGGGTTAAGTTAGACCCAGCAATGTGTCCTATATGTCCCAATGTCTTTAGCGCGACCCTCGGCAACTTGACATCTGTCCAAGCTGGCGTTATGGAGCTGTACACTAATTTCTCGTAGTTTTTCTTAATTTCACAGCCATGAAAATATGCTCCCTTTTTATTTGAGCGATGTGTTAAGAATTGCCACTGAATATGTGTGTGTTCTCTTGGTGGGTGGAGAAGTGTAGTAAAAGATGCAGAGACAGAGTTATATATGTACTCTATCTACCCTGTCCCAATTAATTTAAAGCGGGCAAAAAGGGTATACTGGTTCTTGCTGAATGTGTGTAACAGCCAGAAGTATATATACTCTTATATGATAGACTAAAGAGACTAAAAGAGCTAGAACTACCAAAAAGTGTCTTATAAGTAGTAACACAAGGTTCCGAATAAATAATGGGCTCCGAATGATGGGAGAAATAAGTGTTAAAATTCAGCAAAGCACAGCAGATATTAGACCCTCCTTTATGTGAAAATATACCGACCTTTTTTAGAAATTCTCTTTAAAGGAATGTTTGTCTCAATTCAGTAACTAACATAATAAAAAAAATCAATTGCTTCAAAATGTATTGTTTTATCGCTTACGATAATTTCGCAAAAAGTAGTCGAAATATTTGAACCTGATAAAGACATAAAATCGTAAATATTAACAATTTTCATTTGTAAGACTCGTGAAAAGTGTGCGAGTTTTATATTGCCAGGTATCCCAATTCAGATCTTCCTTTTCCATTTGGTGAGTATTAAGTAGTATGTCTGAGTTTTTGCCAAGACGTTGTCAGCTCGAATTTAACGCCAATTGCACATTTTGTAAAAAATCAGGGGAAAAGAAAAAGAAACTTATGATTTCTGTACTATCGAGAGGGGATTTCGATTTCACGGCTATCGGGCATGTCACGATCAGACCAATTAGCCCAGGACAATCGTGAGTCTGAAGAAGATAAAAAACTGCACTTCAACTAATCCCGTCAGCTCGTGATTGGCGTGCTGCAGCTCAGCCGGGCTCAGATCGACTTGGAGATTTCAATCGGTGGACGGTGCCTTGAATGGGACTCGCACTCAGATCGCCAACAATATGAAAATGTCACGCTTATCTCGATGGCGATGGCCATGCGGATGGGATGAGGCTGGTTGATGGCAGCCAAAGGCAGTCGATGGCAGTTGACGGCAGTTGGCTTTGTCTTGGGTTGTGGTTTAGCTCAAAGGACTGCTGTCTCAGTTATAGTTTCAGTTTCATCCTCAGTCTGAGTCTGAGTCTGAGTCGGAGCCTGAGTTCCTCATCCGCATTCTTGGTTTATTATTGTTTCTGTAGCTCCGCAGTCGATGTCACACCGGGCAGCGGGCAAATGAAACCGGATGAAACATGAAAATAATAACAATATGAGTGCGTATCCTGTGCCAGGATATTGGCGCGCTGCCACATTGAAAACGTATTTTCATGACAACAACTCGCAGAGTTGCCCCGAAATGAGATGCAGGCGTTGCTGCCACACAGCCACTGCCACAGCGGCTGCTGCCTGTGCCCCGTGGTTCTTATTCTCCTACACGCACTCAACTCGAGCTCGGACTTTCCTTCTGGCCGCGTGCCCGTCCATTTGGCACCGTCATTGTGCTGACGGTCGCTATTTGAATGACATTTAAATTTGTGCAGAGACCTGAAGCGCAATTCAGGCTGGCAATTTATTGTTTCCCTGCATGGGCGTCAATTTGTTGTAGGATTGATCCGAAAACTATTCAGCTCATCAGCACATCAGCATTCTATATGCCATGACTCACTCCATTATGCAGTCCGAGAACGATCCGAGCAGATGATGCCAAACAATAAGTCTCTTGGTTGCTGGGCTTCATTGGGATTAATTTAAAATAGCGCAGAATATATATTCAATGATCGGAGCTGATCATTAAGCTGCAAAAGTATCTAGATGCTAATGAAAACTGCACTAATCTAGTGTTTTGTTTTAAAGAACTATATCCGTTGATCTTATAAACAATTGTAGACTTATTTATTAACAAATGTATAAAACTTTGTTAAGATAAAGATTACATTATTATTGTGGTTCAACTATTTCACAATTCAGCTAAAATATATATACGGATAGTGAAGTCGATTCAATTTATGTATTTATAATACTTATTTCCCTTCCAAATATTGTCAGTTCAGAAAGTCTGAGATCACACTGATAATAAAGAATAGATTATAACTAAACCAAAAACTAATGCCTTCCATTATTCGATTGAATTCAATTAACCAACTGTCTTCATCATCGATGATAGTTATAAAAAACGATCAATCCCAATATACGGATAGTAAAATCGATTCAATTTATGTATTTATAATACTTATTTCCGTTCTAAATATTGTCAGTTCAGAAATTCTGATAATAAAGAATAGATTATAACTAAACCAAAAACTAATGCCTTCCATTATTCGATTGAATTCAATTAACAAACTGTCTTCACCATCGATGATCGTCATAAAAAACGATCAATCCCAATATACGGATAGTAAAATCGATTCAATTTATGTATATATAATACTTATTTCCGTTCTAAATATTGTCAGTTCAGAAATTCTGATAATAAAGAATAGATTATAACTAAATCAAAAACTAAGCCTTCCATTATTCGATTGAATTCAATTAACCAACTGTCTTCATCATCGATGATCGTCATAAAAAACGATCAATCCCAATATACGGATAGTAAAATCGATTTAGTTTATGTATTTATAATACTTATTTCCCTTCCAAATAGTGTCAGTTCAGAAAGTCTGAGATCACAGTGATAATAAAGAATAGATTATAACTAAACCAAAAACTAATGCCTTCCATTATTCGATTGAATTCAATTAACCAACTGTCTTCATCATCGATGATAGTTATAAAAAACGATCAATCCCAATATACGGATAGTAAAATCGATTCAATTTATGTATATATAATACTTATTTCCGTTCTAAATATTGTCAGTTCAGAAATTCTGATAATAAAGAATAGATTATAACTAAACCAAAAACTAATGTCTTCCATTATTCGATTGAATTCAATTAACCAACTGTCTTCATCATCGATGATAGTTATAAAAAACGATCAATCCCAATATACGGATAGTAAAATCGATTCAATTTATGTATTTATAATACTTATTTCCCTTCCAAATATTGTCAGTTCAGAAATTCTGAGATCACACTGAAATAAAGAATAGATTATAACTAAACCAAAAACTAATGCCTTCCATTATTCGATTGAATTGAATTAATCAACTGTCTTCATCATCGATGATCGTCACAAAAAACGATCAATCCCAAGCCACATAAGACCAACACCCTTAAAAAAGGTGCACTCCACTCAAAAGGTTAATCACATAATGATGGAACTTGATATCTACACCAATTACCATGTCAATTGTATTGTGTATGTAAAAAACACCCTATAAAAAGTGCGTGATAAGTGGCGCTAAGAACCACATTAGGGTGTGTGTGTGTGACTCCCTGATTACAACATAATTTAAAAAACCGGCGAGTGGCGAGTGGCGAGGGGGATGCAACAGGCTCTAAACAAAGGGCAAGGGATCAGGGGAGAAATGAAAAAAACGGAAGTTGCTTTTTTTTTGTTTTTTTATGAAGTGCTGCCTTTTTATTGGTGGTTAATTTGAGTGAGCACTCGATGTGATGAGGGTAGCTCAATGTCGATGACGATGATGCAACAAGTATGTGGCACGGGTCGAAGTCGGAGTCGGAGTCGACACTAAAAAAAACAACAGGAATAAAGGGTTCCCCTTCGGTTCATTTATAAAGCTATTTATAAAGACGTGTGCAAGGGTTTGTCTCGATGCGTTTCTCTGATTGCCCAATGTGTTGAAAGGGTAAAGTAGCTGCTGCACGTTTCGGATACATTTTCAAGTTCAATGCCGGGGATCTTGCGGTGCCACGCGCCCGAAGATGCCGACAGCTCCGTGTAATCCCCTCTCATTGATTGGTCCGCCATTATCCAAAGTCTATTCTTACGTGATCTTGAACAATGCGAGGCGAAGTCTTCTATAAATAAAAACAAACACTTTAAACTCTTTTTCGGCACTTTCGGGGTCTCTTCTCATCTTGTTTTTATTGTGTGTCGTTAATTTGGAGTCTTCTTCCCCTCGATGGCGGCATGAAGTGTGCGCAAAGGGATTATTTAGGGGGCACAAGACAAAGGGGGGAGATGGAAGTAAGAATATTTGTATGTGTGTGACAAACTGTAATGATATGTGGGTGATAAAATGAAGATTTCAATGCTTGTGGGTTGGTTTGAAATCGAGCAACAGAAAATGGCGATCGACTAAAAATATTCGATCACAGTGTTTAACAATTCCAGAACTGATTGATTTGAAGATTCGATTGATTTCGGATATTTGAAATATTCAAAAAGAGCCATCATTAGGAATATAGTAGGTATGATGATAAAAATCTCACTATTGTATAAAAAATATCAGAATTGATGAAGGTCAATCTACAATAAAATACATATTCAATATATAAATCTATTAATTGGATTACAAAGTTCATATTTGCTATGGATTTCTCTAAAGCTATATAGTGTATCTTGTGGAAAAAATAGAAATCAAATGGAAGTTTGAAACGCGGACGAGGAGTTGTGTGCAGATCTCTTCCTAATTTCACTTTCGGCGGAAGTGAAAATCTTTAACATGTTCTAATTTATATTCAGAAGTATTTTGCGTATAGAATTTCCTTTAAGTTCATGAATTAAAGACCTCGAAAGACTAACTGATCGAGTTAGAGAAAGTGAGTATTGGCATCCAGTTTGACTAAGATATATGACGGTTTGCAATGAGTTTCAACTGAAACCACATTTTTCAAATTCTGCCAGCTGCTTCTTTTCCATCACTGGGATGTGGGAAGTCACCACCAGACATGTTTGAGATTTGTTAACCCGCACAACAATAGAAACTAGAAAAAGGGTTCAGAATTTGACAAAATAACACCTTTATTTGAGGGGTTTTTGGCTGTGCAATGCAAAATGTTCGCATTTCTGGATGAAAAGCAAGAAAATGATTTCGTTGCGCTACGCTGATGTGGCAAAAATGAATGCCACATGGAAATGTGGCAAATCTGCGTTGCTGCCCCCTTCGATCGGCAACAATTCAATTGAATTAGTGACCAGCTGGAAAATGTGCTTAGCCCTAGACAATTGAATCAATAACCAAGTAAAATATGTGCAACATAATGGATGCACTTCACGTTGAGCAAATAGACGACAGTTCTGATGGATGCGGTGACAGTCAATGTTTCACCTGCCTGACGATGATCCGACCTGGTGAGGAGAAAGGCTTGTGGTTCCAGCTGTCAATTTCCATATTGAAAGTGAGCCCGATTTTGGGTCGTGAATTCAAGGATCGTGAATTCAAGGATTTTTATTGAAGCCTCAGTTCAATTGAACACTATCAATTTATTTTATTTTTTACCAATTCTTTTTTAATAAACAAATTTTAACTTCAGATAGCTGTGTTTTGTATTATTAACTAATTTTTTTTATAATCTATATATATAAAATGCTTTGTCCTCACTGACTGATATATCACAGCCATGGTCAAACCACATGTCCAAGATACTTGCATTTTTTTAAATAATCAGAATAATTTTGAATAGATTCGTATGGGTATTGTTATTTCTTAATTCCACCTGAAACCTATTTTAAAAATAAAAAACCTTATTTAAATTGCATTAAATGAAAGCTCGCTGAGCAAGCATTGAAAACGTGGGTCTGCGTCCGAACAAAGCGAGGACGCAAAAGCGGGCCCTCTAGTAATAACTATGCAATTGTTGTAGGCTTTTTTTCCAAATTAAATTAATATTCTAAGGTATAGTTTTCGTTGGGCTGCCTAAAGAGGAAGATGATATATGTGTTAAGTCCAGTCAAATTGGATCCAACTAACATTTGGTTCAGATTCGGTTTGCAGCCTTGATTTTTGCACTCTCCACGGACAGTTATGGGAAACTCGAAACCCATATCCGCCCATCTAGATATATGAGTCGCAGTGACAGCTTTATAGATGCGAGTATCAGACTGCTTTGGAGATATCATTTGACACCTGTGAGTTGTTTGGGACTAATAATGATACCTGGTCGGAGCATCTCTAATTGCTCACATTACAATTTTCCAGCTGACATTTGCACTTCTGGCCTCACAAAGACCAATAAGTCGAACCGTATTGGGATCTCATCTATTCAGCAGCAACATGTGCTCCTTAAGAAAAGTATCTGTTACTAAAAGACACACAAAAAATAATCAATAACAAAGACAACTACCTGTTTTTTATTCACATGCCGCAAATAGAAAAAATACCCAAAAAATGCACAAAAAAAAAATAGAAAATAGAAAGAATCATTCTGCATTTCATCCCTTCTCTGAGGGGTGGATTCTCTTACCCACCCCAATACGAGCTATTTGCTGAATTCTGTGCACATTTTGGATTTTTGTATATTTTGCTTGTTTGTACGTTGGGTTGTTTTTTGTACTCATTTTTTTTGGCGTATGTTGTTATATGTGGATTTTATTTCTGTTTCCTATATTTTTATTGGTCGTAATCTCATTTTTTATGTGCGAAGCGTTAAATTTGTCAGGTTTTGATGCTGTAATAGGCGTTACATGACTTTTTAGCTTGTGCTGTAAACATTTTGATTGGTTCACAAAAACAAGGAAGACATGAGGGGACAGTTGGGAAAGTTATTGTACAGATATGTGTATCATTCGATTTATACACTCCCTGACTATGAAGCCCTTTTCTGATATTATTTCTTATATAATATATTTTCATAAAACGTATTTCTTCGCATTTGTTCACTTTGTCAATAACTCAAACTGAGTTAGTTACTCAATATATTTGTTGACTGAAATTGGAACAGACTAAAGCATTTTGCTTTCGATAAATCAAGCCGAAAGTGAAAATCGGAGCCGGCAGAAATATTATTTGAATCAACAAGATGAGGTTGTGTTTTACAAATATTTAAAAAATGTATCGACACTTTAAGATAAAAGACTTGTCATCGCAATGCATTGACGAATTATCCTACGTGTTAACTTTCGCATTGCCAAATCGTTTGTTTTGAGTTTCAATAATTATGGAATTTCTTTAACTATTTTGCATGAGTTTGTATTTAAGATATTTTAAAGAAATGTTAGAGATGAGAGCTTGAAAAAGGAAATGGAATTTCAGCAAAAATCGTTGAGCTTTAAGTTTAGAAAAGATTTGTGTGGAGAGCATTTGAAGACTCGTCATCTTCTCGTCTTCACATTGGATGAGCTCCCAGGCATCTACGGTTACTCTGTTGACTCGACGACATCTGCGTCGAGTCCGCCCAGTGCAAATATGAAAGAAAGGCTGAGGCACAAAAAATGTGAAGAGGGAATGTGAAAGGGAAATCGAATTCAATCGAGTAACCCACACAATTTTTATTGTTTGTGCGCGGCAAATGTAGCAAACTGTCCAAACGAAGGAACCAACGGTCAGACTCTACACTGGACAAATAGTTGAGGACGAGGATGAGTTTGGACTGTGTAGGACGCGTGTGCAACCCCACACACACACACACACACACACAGACACAGACAGACGGACAGTCAGCAGGCACACGCTGTTGTCGTTTATTTCGACTTCCTTTTTCCCTATAACGGATGCTGGACATTATCGATGGCACATCCAGTCAACAACAGCAACAACAATGAGATTTTTTGTTTCCATGCTGCATGCCATACCAACATACGCACATATATGTATGCATACATATACATATACATATACATATATATTTTTAACCATTGTTATTTTACGTTAACTAAAGTGCCATCAGGGGCAGATGTTTTTTTCTATCTGCCAATGTTCATTGCATAGGCGACTCTAGTTTTCTGTCTCCCTCCCTCAACGAACACATTTACATGTGAGTGGAAAATGTGGATCTGTAAAGATTTGTTGCTTTCACGTCTTTCAATCGATTTCAACAACCTATCTCCCATCCCCCACTCTATGCCCATCCCCACAGAAGGATTTGTGGTTTCTCACTGAGATTCATGTTCTTTTCGCATCCTCAATGAGTTACTTGGTCTCCAGTAGTATTTTCCAGGGATTATTATAATATTTACAATATGGTAATATAATTTGTATTAATATAAAATATTAAAATGACAAATAAGTTATTATTCAAATTCAAAGAAATTAAAGGATTTTAGATTTGGTTAAGAATAAAATTAATTAATATATTTTAGAACAACATTATTTGGAGCAATATTATCAAGTGTTAGTAGATTATCTATCTACTAATTATCAGATTATCGATCTATCGAATGATATTCACTGTTACAGGTTGACACTGTGCAATAGTCATCGTTATAGATATAGTCCCTGTTTTAAGGACTGAGAATGCCATAATTTAGATCATGCCAAAACAATCACCTGGATGAAGAGCAGTTATCATTTGCCGCGCTTGTTAGCAGCGCCTGCTTAAGAATTGGTTCCACCAACCGCATGAGGAGGAGCCAATGGACCTTGGTCAGCTGTTGGACTGGTCGACTGATCCTGAGAGTGAATGTTGTGTTGTGTTGTTGGCGGGGACCGTGCGCAATTCCAGTGAAAACTGTTTACAGAAATAAATTATCAGCTATTCAGTAAATCCTTCGATGTGTGTGCGAGTGTATGTGTGTGATTGTGTGTGTGTTGCGAGGTTTGCCATCTTAGGTGCCGACATGACGTCACGCTAAGGATCAGAAGCGAGTCTATAATTGGCCACAGATGCTGGTCCACGGCAATTTTGTAATGATAATGCGTAAAACTGAACAATTTACTCGTGCTCCGAATGTGGGCGCCATCTCTGAGAGGAATGGCAATCAACAGCTCATCGACATCGGCATCGGAATCAGGCAACGGCTGCTTGATAAGGGCTCATGGTCAGCGTCAGAAGGGTGCGTTCAGAGCTAATCGAGACGCGGGACTCGGGACCTCTCGAGACCCATGGTCCATGGTCAAGGATTGCTAGAAATGTTGAGTCTTCTCGTATCGATGGCTTTTTACGGCACCCTTGCGTGTGTTAATCAACTAAACACCCACACACCATGTTCAGTGTTCAGTGTACACTGTACAGTGTACATAATGCACCCTCCCTCCCTTCACGTGAACCTCCCCCTTTTGTAGCCCACGCGGCGCAGTGCCATTTTTGGCATAGTGAAAAACCTTGTAACACTTTTCGTGGCAACTTATTATTATTTTGGAATTGTTACTCGGCTTATTTTTAGCGTATAGTACATCTGACGGCGCTGCGTCTAAAAATGGCTACCCACATCCCAGACAATCCAACTCAAACTCCTATTCGGATTCCGATTCCAATTCCGATTGCCATTCCCACTCCCACTCCGATTTCAACGGCAACTCAGTATAAGTAAGTATTCAATATGGCGTGTGGACTGATGAAGTTTTTCTTGTTTATTTCGTTTGTTGTTGTTGTTGTTGATGTTGTTGTTGCTAGTTCTGGGGGTGGTTCCATTGTAAATACCTATTTTATGTGCAGCCCTGTGGGAGATTCTCCGTGGCATTAATAATACTTTCGTGTTTACCATTGTGTGCTGGGCTGCGGTTCTTATGTAGATTGTCGGATAAGTCCGACCCAAAATCCATGAAGGGTAACTACAAAATGGATGCATTCCTCATATAATATTGGTCTGCTGTTAGCATGTGGAGCGGACAAGCTCAGTTAGTTTAGTGTTAAACTTGGAAAGTCTGGCAAAAATGATTTATTCTAGGTAAATGTTAGAACTTCTTGACAATACTTCGTTTGAAAAGTAAAGTACTCACTTCAGTAAAGCAAAGGTTTCAAATACAAAGTTAATTCATATAGTTTATAAAAGATTTGGTATTTACAGAAATGGGAGATTTCTATAATATCAATAAAATTGCCAATGAAACAAACTTGATCTCAAAGGTCAAAACATTTCTGAATAGATTTGATAATATTCAAAATTTATTAAATTCATTTTTAATGTATCTTTTTATTGCATCATATAACAATAATTGAATTTTAATATTTATTGTTAGAAATAAAATTGTCGTCATTCATATTTAAAGGTTTCTGGAATCAGGAGATTTCTTTATTTTTTTTTTTCAATTTGACTGGTAACTTCGATTTAAGTTTTATTCTATTAAACTCAACATTTCTTACTTCATCTTTGACGGTGATTCGAAACTCAATTCATTGAACTGTGTTCGGTTTGTCAATATAATTAAATGCCAATTTCAGTTTAGTAATAAATTGAATAATTCACTGCAATATCTTCTTACTAATTACTCTTCCTAATCTTGAGATAACAACTATTAGATCCATTATATTGATCAGTTGAACCTATGCAACTAAGAATGTGTCGTATTTGTGTGGGAGCACTTTCAAAATTGGCTAAAAAAATCAGAGGAGAATTGATTCTAGCAAAAGGTGCAAAATGAGCAACAGCTGCCTGAAGGAGAAGAGAAGAGAAGAGCAGAGAAGAGAAGAAGAAGCGGAACCCATAGGTTCAGAGATCAGAAACCAAAATTACACCTTTCAAATGGTCAGTCGTCCAGACAGTTGGACGAGTATTTGAAACTGTTGGATATCGTGAATGACCCCGGCTAGTTCCACTTAACAAAAAAGATTTTTCCATTCTTTCCATGCATTTTTTGTCTGTGGATTGAACAAAAGGACGTCAGGCTGGAAGACAAGACCACAAGCCGAGATAAGAGCTAAGGCCGAGGATCGTTAGGTAGCACAATGAGGTTAGGGTCCTGTTTTGGGAAGATAAACATCTTTAAACTCGCTTGTGTCATCCACAAGCCAAAATGATGAAAGAACATTGAGTTATTAGCAATTTAAAGTGCGGTCAAATGGTCAGGAATCTCCTCTTGACCGACTAAAGGGATATGCAAAATCGAATTTTCGATATCATCTATAATTTTGACTCAGACCACCATCAAAGTTAATTCCTCGCTTTCCATGTCCAATCTTTACTATTCCCCCCACTAAATTCCCTTACACTCATAAATATCAATTATGCTTCGTCTGCATAATTTTTAATGAGAAATAACTGCATTTATTTCAAAATGAATAAGGAAAATTGTAAAATATTTAATGAACAAATATTCGAGATATTCGTTCGCCCCATGACCAAAATTATGTAGCCAATCGAAAAGAAGCTGGAAAACTATTTATATAACGCCCAAAAAGGCAGCATGAAAACTGCGTTTAAGGGACGGAAGAACACTTCTCGATTTCCACTCAAGAGCACGCGACAGTTGTCGTTGTCGTTGTTGTTGTCGTTGTTGTTGTCGTGTTGTCGTCTCGACGACCCGAAGTGTGCGTGACGAACTTCACGAGCGATACTCGTTCCTCGTTCTTCTTTCCTCCAGCCACGATCCTCGATCCTCGATCCTCGGTCGATCCCTTGCTGCGTCATGTAAAAGGCGTTTCCCAAACGCGTGCTTATGACTTTTTCATTATTATACAATTCTCTATTCCGTTTCTATGCGTTTTCACGCAATCGATCATTGGAAATTCGTAGATCCGCAGAATTATGGGAATCTCTCTCGTTGAATCAATTTGCTTTGGTCGCCCGCACTTAATAGCTCGATCATTTAGCACATGATGGAGCAGTTTTGCCATCCTCCAGTGGCCAGCATTGTGTGGTTTTTGAGTTCTCGATAACAATCATAAATCATCTCTCATATAATCCCAAATAACTTTAAGAAGATCTTCGCTTTATATTATAAGTACATTGTTCTTTATTATACATACTAACTTTACATAAAAACATTTGGGAGACTTAGTTATCTCTGTACAATATTCAAGTGTTTTTGAGAAATTCTATTCTTTACACTGGGCTCTCGAGTTATCTTCAACTTTGGATTGTACTTATCACTAATTATTATATATGTAGAAACTAAGGTAATTTTGATCCATTCGCTCAGATTGCGTTTAGGTTGTTTTCATTTTTCTTTTGTAAATATTTGTTTATACAGTTCACAATTGTTTACATACTATAATTAAATTTAAAACTGTTGTGGACTTGGTATAAAATCTCTAGATTTGTACTTCTTTTGATCTATTCATTATCAAAAATATTGTCATTATGCCAAAATGAGCTACAAAATAAGCAGAATGTGAATCATATCAAAAATAAAGAGGTTTCTTTTTTATTGTTTAATTAAATTGTGTGCGTTTATTTATTCGAACTTAAGTGTGAAAATATACTAACAAAATACTGAAAATACCAAAGGAAATCGTGCTGAGGTTATGTAGTTTTTCTATTCGTTTTTCTCTTCTCATTTCTCATTTCTCATTAGTCATATTTCATATATTTCTGTTTTAGGACTAAACATTTATTTATTTTTATAAAAATAAAATAATACACTTATTGTTCCTTTATAATTGGACTTTGGACTCTTTGCTGACTTGACTTAAGGGATAAGAACTTAACTTAAGACTTATATGCATGAGAATTTTTTAAACCTTTTTCAGGGTTTTTGTTCGGTTCGCGACTTTCGTTTGGTTCGTTTCCTTATATCAGAAATCTGAATTAATCTAAACTAAACTAAACTAAATTAAACTATACAGAAATGGATTAGGGAAAGAGTTAGATAGTTAGATTAGAGTTACACATCGAGCTGTGCCTTAGGCTTAGTTCTAGGATTAGTTAATAGATGTGTTATGTTTTTGTTTTTTTTTTTTTTTTTTTTTGGCGTTATGTACAATTCTTGACAACAAAATCAAACTAAAATTACGAGTATTTACAATTCTGGGCAACGAAATAGGTTAATAATAATAATATGAATAACAATTGTTGGGCCGCTTGTTGCAGCCACTTTAAGAGTGCGCATTGCGAGCCATGTGGACAAAGAGGCCGACGGGTCCGTCGCACTTCTCGCCGCACATGTTGCACTTGAAGACGTCGTCGCAGCTGTGATATCCCATGTGGATGGTGTACAGCACGGCGTCCTTGAAGTAAATATCACAATACTTGCACTCATAGATGGCCGGCGAGCTGTTGTTGTTGTTGCTGTTGCTGTTGCTGCCGCCCGTGGCAGAAGATGAGCTGGACACGGATGCGGATGCGGATGCGGAGGCATTGGCGGAGGCGGACACAGAGACGACAGTGGATGGAGGAGCTGCATTGCTGCTGGCATTTGAGCTATTGCCGGAACTGGATGCCGTTGAACTGGCACTGGTATTCACCTGTGGCACATGGCCTGCTTCCATCGACTCATCTGCCGAACTTGCACCCGAACAAGGATCATCCGCCAGCTGCTTAAGGCCACTGTGGCCACCAGCAATGGGCGACGAGGCTGTGGGCAATTTAAGCTGCTGTTCCGGGGATGACATTGCCGCTGACTTCAGTTGCAGCAGCGTGTCCAGCTTAAGGACGCGTCCTTTGCGGCGGGAGGCTGTGCTGCTGCTTATCAGTGGTGTATCCTCGTCCTTGACCTTCAGGTTCATGGCCATGTGGCTGCAGTGGCTGCTGTGGGGCAGCTGGTGGTGCATGTCCTCCTTAACAGGCGTGCCTTGGGACAGATCCATTGCCGAGTCCACCGACTTGCGCTCAAAGTCATCGTCTTGCTCCTCATCCTCCTCCTCGTTATCACTGTGTGGCAAGTGCAGATGTTGCTGCTGCTGCTGCTGCTGTTGCTGGTGTTTTTGCTGCTGTTGCTGCTGATGTTGCTGCTGCAGTTGGTCGTGCATGCGTGGCGACAACTGTGCGAGGACAGCAGCCTGTTGCTGTGCCGCCAGCATCTGCAGATTGAGATTCCAATAGGGGAAGAAGGCCATGTTGTGGTTCTGTTGCAGCAGACTGGCCAGAGGCGGCAGCAGAGCCGATGGCAAGCTGCCCGCCAGCTCCGAGCCTGCAACACTCTTGGCCGGCGATGGAGGCGATGCAGCTGGAGGTGGAACTGCGACTGAAGCTGCAACTGGAGCGGAAGCTGGCAGAGGAGCAACTGCAGCTGTTGCGGGCAAGGGAAATCCTTGCAGCGCTGCTGACAGCTGCGATGTTGCTGCTGTCTGTTGTTGCAGCAGCAACTGCTTTTTGCTGCTGTTGAGCAGTTGGTGGGACAACACCGCCGTTGTTGTTGCTGCTGCTGCTGCTGCGTTTGCCGGAGCCGCTGCAGCCGCTGGAGCTGCTGCCAGAGACGGACTTGCTCTTGGGACCACGTCGAGTGCCATAGACATCAATGACCAGCGAGGGATTCGGAGTGCCATCCTCGTCCAGGACCATGCCAGGCTTGTGTCCATACTTGCGCAGATGCAGCTTGAAGCTGTGGCAATACTTGGTGGCATAATCACAGTCGGCACAGCGGTATTGATAGACGGAACTGTGCGACTTCCGGTGCGAGTTCAACATGGACTTGTTCACGCACGTATAGCTGCACTTGTCGCACTGGAAGGGCTTTTGGTTCTTGTGCTTGCGGATGTGGTACTCCAGGTGATGCTTGAACTCGGTGACAAAGGGACACTTGGCGCACTGCAGAATCTTGTCGGGCTTCATGTGGGTGCGGGTGTGTGCCCAGAAGTCCACCTTGGTGATGGCCACAACGCCACACGTCTTGCACTTGTAGTTCTTCATCTTGCCGTGCGAGTTATAGATGGGCATCCGTATGTTGGTGTCGTCGTCCTCCGACTCTGCCATGTACTTCATGTCCTCGCTTGAATTCGACATTAGATCGTGCTCCTTCTCTGGCTCCGTGTTCGATTGCTGTGACTTAGCCGGCGACTTTGGCGGCGTTACGTCCATTGGTGGTGTCAACGCCTGCAACTTGTCACCAGCGACACCAGCGACACCAGCAACACCGGCAACGTTTGCTCCGGTCGCTGTCGCTGATGTTGGTGTCGGTGTCGGCTGGGGACTGGGCCGCATGTTGCTGGCATAATAATGCTGCATGGGATTTGGCAAACCGGGTGGGGTTAATGGATTAAAGCCGCCCAGTGTCAGGTGATGCTGCTGCTGCTGTTGCTGCTGTTGGGCGGCCTGAAAGTGCTGCTGGTACTGCTGCTGCTGCAACAGTTGCTGTTGCAGCGTGGCGTCGAAGTGTTGCAGACTATTCTGATCATTATTACTTGGCGATGGCGTCATTGCTGCTCCACACAATGTGTCCATGGGCTGTTGATGTTGCTGCTGCAACTGGTGCTGTTGCTGTTGCTGTTGCTTTAGATATTGCTCCAATTGCGTGCTAGGCGGATGAGGAGATTGCCGTGGACTGCTGGTGCAGCTGTTGCTGTTGTTATCGTGATGTTGCTGATGGTGGTGGTGCGAGATTGGCTCCTGCTTGATGTTGGCAGCAAACATGCTGTTGTACCACGCATTATGTTGCTCATAGTTGGCCGAAGCCGCGCTCGTCTCCCAGTTCTGCATGTTGCTGCTGTTGCTGCTGTTGATGTTGCTGTTGCTGCTGTTCCTGCTGGACACGGCTGTAAACCAGAGCGAGAGATAGAGAGAGCGGAAGAGAAATATTAGTTAAATGCGCCTGCGTCAAGTTTTTTTTTTATCGCTTTTCTTTTATATCTATATATTTTTTAAGCGTTTTTCTTGCTTCTATTTTTATTTTTGCCACCCCTAAGCGTGCCACCCCTAGGGCAATTATGTGTGGAGGGAGGTTGAGGGATGTTGAGCGAGTTTCGCTCAGTTGCCACAAAATGGAGAACGTATCCTGGATGCTCACCTAGCGATATATGCGATTATTCCAATTATAGTTGTGTGCGATGATCTGAAATTTGTGTGGGATTCAATGCGTCTGCTCGCTGCACAAACAAACTTGCGACTGACTGAAGATTGGCAACTGCATGTGGCTTATATGTTGCATGCAACATGCCCAATGAGGCGCAGGTAGTTGCCGCACACGCGTCAAGGGTCAAGGATTAGATGGGAAATAAAGGTGAAGGTGAGACGAGAGTCAGGTATCAGGTCGCGAACTCGCGACCAGCTCCTTGATCCATTCAAACTGGATTAGAGGGAACACACAGCGCAATTTGTTGAAAAGAACACAAATGAAATTACGCGCAGTTTTGCATTTGCATTTCTCGATTGCGATTGCGATTAGGAATGGGAATGGGAATGGGATTGAGACTCGGATTTGGATTTGGATGATCCGGGCCGCGAAGCTTAAGCTATGCAGATTAGAACAGAATGCGAGTCGAGTCGAGTCGAGTCGAGTTTTCCCCTCGCAGTGGATTAAAGTTAATCAGCGTAGATCGAAGAGACAGGATGCAGGATTTAGACGGGCAGGCGCAGCCCGTGTTCATGGTATTAGCGCATTTCGTGTTTAATAATAAAAAGCAAAAGGATTTAAGTTAATTGTCCTCACCTAACGGAGCAACCCAGACTTTGTTCTTCTCTTTCTATCTGTCTGTGTCTCTTTCGTGGCTAAAACGAACTGCCAACTGCAGCTGCCTTATCAATTTCAATTTCAATTTCAATTCTTTGAATCATTTGACGGATTTAATGGTTACTAAATTATTCTTATTTTTACATTTTCTCTGCGTTATTTTTGCATTTCTATAAAAAGTCCAACAAAACGATCATCGCACACAAATAGCAGCTGAAAATATTGTAAACAATTGTGTGATCCCATAAAAATCTATAGAAACCACGAATTGTTTTCTATTTCCTTAAATAAATTGCAGTTAATTCAACTTAAACCCAGGTATATAAATAGGACATAGTACTCTATATATAACTTCCAAATAGTTAATAATATATTTACACATTAATTTTGTTTTAATTTCTTCTGGACTTTCTGTTTTTCCATTTACTTAAAATTAAAATACTTGATTTAATCATTTATAATTAATTTACATGGATTATTATGAAATTGTACAAATGCATTTATAAAGAGTTCTCCGATTTCTACCACATCCTTTTCCCCCACTTCTCTATGTCTCTTCCTCGATTTGCGATTTGCGTAGTTTTCAAATTCAGCCATTATTTTTCAATATTTTTTCCCGATGCCTTTTTTTCCTTGTTTTTGTTTTTGCCTATTGCAAATTTCACTGCAGTTGCCGCATTTTTGGCCAATTGTTTGTGCTTTTAAGTAAATATTATTAAAAACGCAAAGCGTCAGCAGAAAACGTTTTGGGGGAATGAAATAAAGTGAAGGGGCTGAGGGGGAGAGAGGCCGAGGGGGCTGCAATATCTACAATAATCGCACTTATGCATAATTGATGGTACAGGAAATTTAGCGCTGCACAAGTATTGCCCCCACAACAACAACGACAACAACGACAACAACGACAACAATTACTTAGTATATTGTATAATGTGCTTAGCATATTTATTTAATTTAGCTAGTGATATTTTTAAGAACCCAAATTAATTGGCTTGTCAGTGCAACAACAAAGAGTGCAACACGCTTGCAACTTGTCTACTTTTTTGCACAGCCAACAACAGCAGCAACAACGACAACAATATCAGCAATAACAACAAAGGCAACAACTAAAGGCCAAGTGTAAAATTAATATTACGCCGGCTACATGCAACTACGAGTTGGAGTAGGATAAGGAGGAGGAGGAGCTGGGGATAGAAGGAGGTAGCAGCAGTGTAGGGGTTGGGGTTGGTGCCAGGCACCGTGGCCGGGGGGGCTGGGGCTGGGGATATGGGAAACGAGTGTGAATGCAACGCAACCGAAACTGCAAAGTAAACTAAACATGTGCTAGTCGTTTGGCCAACACCCCCACCCCCCACCCCTCACCCCTCACCCCTTGTTGAAATATCATGAAAATGGCAAAAATGGAAAATTCAGACGCAGAAAATGCGCCACAAAAAATGTTTTTGTTGTAAAATGGCAACAGCATCGGTGTTTTTACAAGGCGAGGGGTAAGCAGGGTGTGGGGGAAGGGGGGCTGAGCGGTAAGGGGGAATGCGAGAGCTGCACTAGATGAATGTGCATTATAAAAAATTATTTATATTTAGTTGTTGTTGCTGCTTTTGTTGTTGCTGTCGTTAGAACAACTTTTTGTTTATAGGATATACGTAGATATTTGAATGTTTTAAAGAACGCTACATGGAATCTGTGTTAGGGAGAGCTTTCAATGCCAACAAGCGCATAAAGATGCCATTAGATGTACTAAGTACAGTATGTCAAGTAATTGTTTTGACAAGGCATAAACTGCATACATTTAATTTACCAAACATATATATTTTTTCTCTATTCTCTCACTTTTTTAGTTTTCTCTAATTTTATTAATGCTGCTAATAATTCTTAGAATTAGAATTTATTATTCAAATATAAATCAATTATGGTGTCTACTTTACTAACTGGTAACGCTAATTTTAAGAATCTTAAGTTGTTAAAAAATAAAAACCCATCCCTGAATTCTTGTCCTCTTTCAAATTCATTATTTTAACACATCATATACACTATATATCCGTAATACGCGAATCTTAATTCATCTATTCGATTTGTGACATGTTCTATTGTCAGCGAACATTAAACGTGCATTGAAACAGCTGACAATCATTATTGCATATGATGTCAACAAAAAAACTTCTGCACGACTAGAAATTATCCTAAAAGTCATGAAAATTATTAAGAATCTTGAACTTCAAAAAATATTTCGATAACATATCATGCGGGAAATTATCAAAGTGATCATAATTTGAAAAAAAAGTATTCTTAACAGAAATATAAACTTTCTTAGTTTATTTTCAATTTGACATTCATTTGAATACTAATCTAGCAAATAGTCAACTATCCATCTATCAAATTTTGTTCCTTAAAACCTCAATGATCAGATATCAGAATTCTACTTAAAAGAGGACTTTTCAAATAATGATTAGGAATTATACGAAGTGCACATGGTTTATAGAAAATATAAGAACAAAGATCAACACAAAATGAATAAAAGTATTTCAGTTTTCAGTGCAATGTGCAATGTGCATCTTTGGCAGGCGCAAAGCGAACAACAAGATGGGCATTAAAAAATTGCAACGTTGACTTTGAATTATAGTTGGATGTCTAAAATTAAAATATTAAAAAAGAAATTCAAAAGAAATTGCTAAAAAGTCTGAGACGGCGACGAGAAAGAAAGGCGGGCAAAAAATACAACTTGCAGTCGTCGGACATGTAAACAAATAAAATTAGCTGCCAGGCAAAGAGCGAAAGAACAGGGGCGGACTATACGATGCACAGGGTAGAGGTGGTGAGGAGCGGGTAGCTGGGGCGGTGGGATCTGGCAAACTGAACGGGCAAAAAACAAGTTCGCTAGATCGGCTAAAAGCCAGACAGATTTTGAAATATTGTTTAAGAATTTTTGCCGTTGCATTTTCAGCAAATAATACATGTGTGTGTTGTATGTTGTGTGTTGTGCGCGATAGTGAGTGTGTCTCTAAGGTTAGACACAAAAAGAAGCAAACGACAACAAAAAGATGAACAACACCATCATCTAGGGAAAGGCGAAAGAAAAAAGATTGAAAATATGTTAGAAGGCTGATTCTGAAACCGCTTAAATCCTATTATAAATACATCCCACTCTTTAACGAATTCGGTAAAGTGAGTCCGAGGTGACTATTATTGTTTTTTATAATAACTTTCCGTTGAATCTATGTTCAGCATCCAACAAAAATATTAAATTAGGATTTGCGATTCATGTTATGCCTCAACATTTTGTTATTTGCGCTATTCCACCGAAATTCGCAGTATTTTGAAACTATCGCGTATTACTTGTTTATTTGTTTACGTGCAGCAAAGCTGGAAAAATTTCTAAAGGGCATTCGGCGAACGGTAAATATTTTAACACATACATATACATATATTCGATATTTACTAAAGCTAGAAATTGCTATAAATCAATCTTTAAATGTTCATATATTCACTCTTACATACCTTAAACGACACTTGGTAAATCTCCAATAATTTGGCTTCGCAACGGGAAACGGGAAACAGGAAGCGGGAGTCGGGAATCGGGAATCGGGATGCTGCAGTTGAGGAGGCTCTCGCGCTCTCTACACTTGACCGCGGCACCGTTAAATTCAACAAAACGACGATAAAAGTGCGTGCGAAACAAAAAACGCACACTGTACACTTCTACACGCACACACACTCATGCACACGCGCACGCAGACGGAGGTGTGTTGGTGTGAGTGTTGGTGGCTGCTCCTTTTTGTCGTTTTTATCTATTTTTTTGCCTTTTGCTTTTTAGTGTTTTTTTTTTATTATGCGAAGCTCGCGCATGTGCGAAAAACTTTTTGAAGGCTGCTTTCAAGTTTATAAGTCCTGCTCTATAGTTTAATTGTCATTAAACAAGTTTAAACACATTCACTATTTGTTTGTTTATCTGTGTAGATTTTAATAAGCGTTATTAGAGCTATTTTGTTTTTGGTTTCGTTGTCGTTTTCGTTGCTCTTGTCGTCCTTTTTGAGATTTCTGATACTATTGCGGATGCTGCTCCTGACCGACGTTCGGCTTATGCGAGGCACTGAGCACGACTGACATGAATTCGTGCTCAACTGACACTAGTCATAGCTAAAAATCTCCGCATAGTGCAGAGCTCTTTCCCAAAAGAAACTCAAATGCAAAGAAACAAATGTGAAAAGTGCATGCACAAAAGCAAAAACACAGAGAACAAACGAACTCAAACTCACGCGCACAAGCAAATGCACTCATACAAAGCAAGTCGCACGCACAGCAGTCAAGTCTATATGGTAGAATGAGAGCGGGATCTGCACATTTCGCTCAATTACAACGGTAAAAGCAATCTACTCAAAACGGATGCTGCCTGTAATAGACTCAAAAGCATTGAGTGAATTTCGCCCCAACCCCAAAACAACCGAAAGTGACTGGCTGCTGCCTCCACAAGAACTCTCTCTCTCTCTCTCTCCCTCCCTCTCTCGGTGTTGTTCTGTCTCTCGCTCTCCGTCTCTCTTTTTGATATGAGTTCGTTCTCTGTGTCCTGCTGGTGTGTGCGTCTAATGTGCATCCTTTGGCCACGCGCTGCATTTGTTGCAGTTTGCATTCGCAGCTGTCGTTAGTTGCCCGTTCACTTATTTTTTGCCAAAAATTTCCTTCATTATTGATTATTGATTTTTGTTTGTCTGCCTGTGGACTGCGTACCATCCTCTGGTCTCTGGACATTAGCAGCTCCACGGTGGCGATTCATTGCACAGTGGGGTGGGGAATTGCAGCCCACAATGCTTTTTGGCTTTGACGCCTTCGGGTCGTGTCGGCAGTTAAGCAACTTAAAGCCAGCGCTTAATTTGGAGTTGTGGACAATGTTCGAGAACTGCATTTGATGGAAGTAACACGAGTCAAGCGGCATGAAATATGCAACACACAGTGTGCAGCATGCAACAAGCAACAATAGGCAAATTCTTGCCGCTTTAAATTGTCTTTTAACATTTGGATTTCCCTTTCAAATGTTACATTTTTTATGAGGTACAAATGTGAAAATTGACATTGTGGTTGATTAAGGTAAATACAGAAAATACGAAAAAATTTAATTTGTTATCGAATTCATAACATACTTTTTAAGATTTTTTGATATCTGAATATTCCTTTAAACTTTGAAGTAAAATATAGAAAATATACAATATTAACAATGGTCGTAATGTCATTATAATTTTTTCTGTATCTTGAAAGATTGTAATGAATTGTTGTTAGTTCTCATAAGCAAACTATATTGTATATATTTCTATATTGTAATACTCTCCGACGTTAAAAATGTTTAATGGAATCATAATTTAATGGTTTTAATGGGCTTTTAATTGAAACTACTTCTTCCAATACTAACGAAATAATTGAAAAAATATACATAACTATAATTCAGACATTCAATGGGCATACGAGTATATTGTATATATGTACGATATGCTGAGGATAAATACGTTTTTCAGTCATATGAAATTTGTTGGCAATATTTACAAAACAAACGGTTGCCCAAAATGCAAACAAAACTCGGACAATATGCAAATAGATGGAAATCGCATAGACTGAATATCCTCATATTCAGATATGGCAGGACACACCGCGGGTGACAGGTAGTCGGACAGGGGCAGGAGTATGTGGCATGTGCGCATCATTGACGTTGTCAACCGGATTAGAGGTGCAACCGGACTTGGCAGCGGATTTGAGAGCACTGAAGAAGAAAGGATTAAAGGACTGGCTACCTGACTTGTTACGAACTTGCCACGTCGAGGCGTTCATTAATCCCGCATCCGCCGAAGTAGCCGCGACTGCTGCAAGACTAGAGCAACAAAATAGAGCCTAGATTTAAAAGTGATTTAAGAGTTGGCTAGACGACGGCATAATCCAACATTACGCAGCATGCGGAATGCTGACGGATCAGGATCAGGATCAGGATCACAATTGTTGATCCTGATCCAGTGTTGATCATGCGATTAACGCCTGCTTACGGCGGGCGCGGACGGGTGTGGAGCCGCTGATCCTCGTCGCAAGTTATGTAAAGTTGTCGCAAAGTCAAAACAAATGTCCCTTAAGCCGATCCTTGACGAACCTCCTGCCGTCTTGCCGAATCACAAGTCGGCACATGTCCATTCGCGTCACGCTTGACCTTTTAATTGATGATCGCCTTGATAACGATCGTCTAATTGCTCGGGGTTAAGAGTCTATGATGATATGCTGGCTTCATATCAGCCTTTGTTCTCTCAACGTCAACAGATCCTTAAGTCCCGCTCTTGATCCCCGGCACGCTTTGTTCCCCCGATCTCACAAATGCAAATGCAAATGCAAATGCGAATCTTGCGGTTGGCCGAGTTTCAATTCCCTACTCCAAGATGCTTACCTTTTGAGAACCTCATTAGGTATGTTTGCCTTTGGCGCACTTTTCCCCTGTTCTGCTGATTCCCCCTGACCTCTCGCTTGAGATACTATCACCTTGAGTTTTTAAGCTGATTTCATGCTAAGGATGATTTGTCAGTTTCTTTCTTTTTCTGTCTTTTCTCTGTGGTTTTTTGGTCCTTGCTCTTTGATCTCAAGTGATAATTGGTTTCCCAGGCTACTGTGCACCCAAATTGAGATCTAATGCTCTTTGGCCTTTAAAAAGATAAGAAATATGCGAATGATTTACGAATTTCAAGCAAACATATTAAAATTTGTTTATTTTTTTTTAGCATAGAATATACATTTTTAGTTGTGTTTTCATATTGATCATAAAAGTTGTGAAATGAATTTAATTTACGTTTACTCTGTCTCTAGCATCCTCTAATACTGAAATTGAGATATATTTTACCATTTGTCAAAATATGTTAATGTCATAATTCAAAAAACTATCAAGATATCAATATTTAAGTCTATTCCCTAAGAACGCGGTTTCGCTTAAGGACACCAATAAATCAAATGGCAGAAGCCGGCGCGGAGAAACGCCCACTTGGAAGAGAGAGCGGGAAGTTTCGCAGAAATATTATGCTAAACAGCGGGTTCAGCACATTCGTAAATCCTTTTTTAGCCTGAAAAACCGAAGGATTAAAAAAGGAAACTAGAGCAGCGAACCAACATCTATATGCAGATACAAAGGCAACAGAAACAGATACAGATACAGATACAGAAACGGATACATGGGCATAGCGAAGTAGTTGCTCTAATTTTGATTGTTTGTCTTAATGGTTACCCAGTAAAAGTAGCTGAAAAGCAACAAAAGCGTGAAGGACATTGCACATAAAGGCAGGACAATTGCACAGCTTGGTGGATTGCTGCTTTGGTGGATTGGTGGACTGTTTATGAGGTCGGCAAATGCGTATACATACAAATTGGCATCAGGTAATGAGGTTAAGCGTTGGCTTAACAATGAAAATTACTGGAAAATCACGAGAAAGTTCCTCAGCTAAGGATGACAACGCCTCAGTTTAAGAGATACAGAAAAGGAGATACTTCATGAATATCGTATAGTTGCTCATTAGACTGCTCTAGTTATGATTGTCCAAGGACTCCAGAGCGACATCAGGAAATCACTTCCTCGTAAAGCAGTTTTTTAGAGACGCGCAAAAATCGTAAAACATTTATTTTTTTATGGCTCAGTCGCAGCAGCAGGTAGATTATTGGTTTCCTGGTCTCGGACAGAGTCTCGGCTGCTGTTTTTTGGCTCGGACCCTTAACCCTTTCACCATTAAGAAAAATCTAAAGATGAGTGCTTTCTCTCTCTCCCTCTCTCTGTCTCTCTCAGTGTTTGTGTGAGTTAGTGTGTCCTTGTCGAATTCCAGAGAAACTCGATTTTTTGTTTGTTTCCAACTAATGTTGCACGCATTGTCTTCTTTATGATCTTACGGTCGTGTTTTTTATGACACTCATTGTTCCTCACCTCCCACCACCGAACACCCTTACACCAGCTTCTACTTCCTTAACCCTTTGGCGAAAGTTTTCGCATTGTCTGGCCGAACGGGTTAAATTAAACTCTGTGCACTTTTTATGAGGATCTTTAAGCAATCTATGATTTTCTCTCATTTCCAGGAATGCCGAATTTCTCTCTGTCTTTCTTAGAGTTCAGTTCGAGGGGTTGATATTTTATGGATGCTTTGAAAATGCGCAGAAAAGGGTTAAGCTGCAACGGGTATTATTAATTTATGATAAAAAAATATATGTAAATATGTTAATGGAAGTTTCCTTGCGGTACTTCTTATTTAAGTTGTTAGGAAACATGTAACCGTCATTGAAGTTAGGTCTGGGAATATGGATGTCCTGCTGACTATATCCTTTCGGATCGTTTAACTAATATTGTAACTAATTTGCTCTATGATTCAAGTGTAAGCACATTAAATAAAAAATATATATATTCATATATTCAATTTTGATATATTTCATTTTAATTTTAAGTGTTTTTAACTTTAATTTAGCTATTATTAGATTTTAGTTCATTACTCTTTATACTTGAAAATCAAACCAAAACAGTAAAAACGGTTGTGTTCCCACTTTAATTTCCGGTAATCAGTTAATCGGTAATTTTTATGAATCGGTTTCGTAACGTTTCGGATTCTTGTATCTTTCGGTTTCGAAATAGCGGAATTATTTCGGCTCATCAATAAAAAACAGTTAGTTAAAATAGTTTAAAAATCGTTTATTTTTTTAATAAAAAATTCTTTGATTTAAATAATCGGTTACTTTACTTTTGAATATTTTGGATAAAATAATTTCGGTTTAGGTAGGCATAAAAAATGTTTCTTTCACATACGGTTCTTTAATTGTAATCGGTTAATATTATAAAAAGTCAAAACTATGTTTCTTTTTTATTTTTAATTAATTTTGTAATTGCAATAGGGTGAAATAAAAATTATTTCAAATTTATTGTCTTTCTACTACTTTTTACTTTGTTATTTTGACTAATTTTATTTGATTTTATATATTTTAGTTATTTTAATTGGTTTTGTTCTGATGATCATAATGACTGTTCTTTCTGTTACCTTGGCTCTTTTTTACGAACTCAAAAAGCTATAATTGAGACTTGAAAAACTCCTAACAAAAATTGTTGCAATAGCTGCTAATTTAAAAGTGCAAGAACCTTAAAATAGTATATAATATGTTGAATTTAACTATTATAACGAAATATTAATTACTAAAATCAACTACATAAACTCTATAGTTATCTATATTCATATTAACTTAGAAGATTAAGTGTTTATTTAAATAAATCGTGTATTACATTTAATTTTAGTATGTTTTCTATTTAAATCTTACATAATAAATCGAAATATAAATGTTGAAGCAACATTAATTACTTTTGCATCTCGCAGGATTTTTTAGGTATAAGCAAACATATATATTTCAAAATTGCATGTAGTCTTAATCAATTTATTTCAATAAAATTTATATGCCTTCACATAAATATATTGGCCTATAAGGTCAAATACTTCTAATCTTAAATGAGCTTTACACACAGACACAAATTGATGCCGTTTGAAGGCGAAGCTTTCGAAAGTTCACCAATACTTATACAGCACAGTTGCCAAATTGATTTTGTTAATGCATGAGTAGATTCCTTGCATTATGAGTTTGTAAATGGAACAAATCATACAAATCCAAGCAACCCCGACCCCGACCCCGATCCCGATCCCAACTCCAACCCCAACCTCGACTCCGAGGTTGCATGAGTTACATTTGTAATGCGACTGAAATTAACGCCACTAAGTCGTTGTCGCGGTGCAGGAATGGAAATGATTTTCCACAATGGCAGATTCCGAGTTGTAAACTGAATCAGAACTGCAATCGGAATCGGAATCGGAATCCATTGTGTAATTGTGGCTGTGCTAAATCCCAAGCTTAGGTCATTGCCAGTTTTGAATTAAGCGCCAAAACTGCCGAACCAGGCGATCGCACCCTTGAATGTCCTCAACCTCAGCCGTCTCATCAGTCTGTCCAGCACATAACACATTTTCACACTTTTTCCTGACCCCTGCGGTGCGTTGCCGCCAACACAGAGTTCGAGTTCGAGTTCGAGTCCGAGACTGGGTCGGAGTCGGGGGTAGGACAACGGTCATTGGTTAAAATGTAGAGCGCGCCACGACGCGTCGCCGGCGCTGACCCCTTGTCAGCATCCAGCATTGGGATCGGCAGAGGTTAAAATTAATGCGAACACTGTGAATGTGTCACGGAAATTGCGTGAATTCGGGGTCACGCATAAGACGCAGGCTCAAGATGGCATCGGTTCATAGGGGTGGCAGGGATGGCAGGATGGCAGAGACCATGGGCAGGGGCAGGGTCAGAGGCAGAGGCAGGAGCTGCAATTTTCAAATTTATTGCTGCACAAACAAAAATGCTCGAAATTGTAACGATTTCGATTCGCACACAAAGCAAAGTAAAAAAGGATTTTGCAGTCGAATTTTTCCATTGTTTTGCATGTTGAGAAATGGTTTCAAAATCGAAATTGAAATGAGAATGGGAATGGAAATGGAAATGGGTCGGACTTCAATTGACCATTCAAATGGCCGGCTGTGGCTGACCCCTGACCCCTGACCCCCCGTCCCTCGTCCCTCGCTTGACCTTTTTTCGTCTTGATTCAAAATTGTTGGCACATTTAAATAATTTTTCATTGCCAATGGAATCGAGTCGACAATGATCATCAACGTTTTGCCGTGTTTTCATTGCAACTGGCATTTAATTGTTGACCCCTGGATGCGAATTCACAAGTTTAATGGCGAAAATGTAACGGATTTCAGAAAAATCCTAAACTATGTCCACAATGCAGCTGCTCTTTGGAACTTGAAAATTTCAAAAAAGATTTTGCTCATGTCTACAGAAACATTTTTTGAGTGTCATTGCATTTTAAAGAGTATCTGACAGTCAAGCAAACACTTTAAAGGGAGCATTCTCATTCACCACGTTGGGAGCTTTTAAAATTTAAATTTCATTTCACTAGATTTGAAAAAGTATTGCTCAAGAAAACGACATTGAAAAATAATTCCAAAAACTCTGAAAAATAGTTGCACCAGTAAAAATATTTGAAATATTGAATTGTAATTGAAAAGTGAAATAATTCAAATTTTTCCTTTGGCTTTAAATAATTCTAATTAAACCTCATTGTAATAGCCATTTAATTGAATTACAGAATCAGGAAAATATTTGAAAATTTGTTATTTAAAAAAAAGGTAATATAGTTTTCATTAAACCTTTCTTTTCAATGCAAGTGATGTGAAATTATATATTTATATACATTTTTTAAACCAAATGAGATGACAAATTCATAATCAGTATCTTCCAGTAAAGCAAACTTAGCGAATAACTTTCTTACTTGAATCCATTATCTCCCAATGTCTAGAGAAATATTTCCTTAGTTCCATTTACTGCTTGGAGAGTATCTGGCAGTCGAGAACACTCAGAGAAGATCATTCTTACATGAATTTATTACAGCTTAGCAGTTTCTCCCCCTCCGAAAATGATCAAAAAGATTACCTAAATAGCTTGCCAGCTACACTGACATCTCCCCCAATTCCTACTCCAACCTCTGTCACAATATGTCGCTAATGGAAAATGTCGTCAGCCATTTTGTGTACTGCAGACTAAGCCGGAAAAAGGAGCGCAAATGTGAATAAAAAATTGAACTGATTACGAAAAGTATATGAGCCTATTAGACGCAGTCAACAAACGACAAGAACCAGGCCCAAACGTATGCCAAACTTGAATTAGTTATGCCGACCAGGTTGATATCATACAATACAACACAGCACAACACAACACAAGACAATACAATACAGCATAACAGAGATTGGCATAAAACGAAAGCAAGGCCGAAAGGCGGCATATTTTATTTTCTAATGTCCGCTCTGAAATGACAGATTTAAGATACTTACGTCTTACGACGAAGCTCGGCAACACTCAAAGTCGAAAGTCAAATACGCTACATAGAATATACAAGCTTCAATTGGTACAACGTTCATAATTGTTTTTAAATTAAATTGCTGTAAACGACTGTTTATGATCTATGTTAATAACTTATTTCAAGCCAAACGGAGAAGGATGCTCGGAGGGCAGCATCTAAAAATTATAAATAATATATAAAAATACTAGAGGGCCCGCTTTTGCGTCCTCACTTCGCTCAAACGCAGGCCCACAACGTTCAACGCAATAGTGTTCGTTCTCACAGTAATCGATGGAACGATCAAAATTTGTATTCGTTCACTGTATTAATTTTAAATTGCAAAAACTATAATATAGTTTATGTAACATTTAACAAATTTATTGTGTTTAAAATTGCATATTTGCATTTATCGCCCTTTTTCAACCTAGTGACGCTAGCTATTGTTAATGGAGCCAACTGACAATAAACCCATAATTCGGCATGGATCGGCAAAAGGCTTAAGGATTTTGCGAACATGCACTTTTAATTCGATTTAAATTAATATTTGTTATTTTCAAAAATAAATTGAAGATGAAATTTTAAAAATGGGCTTTTATTTCACTAATATGCGCGCTGCCAACTGATTCAATTCAGTATCAAATCGAATGTTTCATATGTAGAATTAAGTTAATTCAAGCAGAACTTTATTATGTACGTATGACAAAGAACGCAATATAATTCACTTTAATCGTTCATAGGAAACAAAACAAAAACAACATTCACGATCTTGCTCGCACTTACGCACTTGCGAGAGCGAACACAAAACAAATGCCATGACTCTCTTTGAAGTCGAATCTAACTCTTGCTCTCTAGTCTCTTCAGTTGCTCACGCTAAAATTTTGTATGTATGCGTACACACGCATGTCACGATTTCAATGCTTACTTAACGAGTTTGCATTTAATGCAATTTATATTTATGTTATTTATTTTTTAAAACAGCTTGACGGTGGAATGCAAAAAAAATTAATATACCCATATGAATCTCTTGAAGATTTTTCTGATTTTTTAAAACATCTTCAAGTTTTTAGGACATGTGGTTTGGTATATAGATTATATATATAGATTAAAAACATATTAGGTATTTTATGTCACGGGGAAAATTCAATAAAATGCAATCACAGCTCAAAAACATCAAAACAAAACTATATTCATTCGAGGAAAAAAACCAAGGCAAGAATCTTTAGACATAATGGATATAAAACAAACAAAATTTTGACTTTTCATTTAATATTAAACTTAGTTTTTCAATTTAAAAAAGTGTTGTGCAGTATTTCTGTTTTCTTCGATTTTAAGAGTTAAGTAAATTTGTTTAAAAATTGTATATTTACATTATTTCAATAATGAAGCATCGACTGAGATTTTACCATAACAGCAAAACTGCCCGATGTGAAATTAGGATTACTTACAATTATAACTGTTCGAAACTATTGCTAACTGCACTTTATGTGAATTGATTTAAAAATGTATTGCATTAAATAAACCAATTATTAAAATCAATAGTTTTATTTATTTTTGCACAGATTTTGTTTTTTTTTACAATTTATGTCCAAAGTTTGACTGAAAAATAAATCTCTTTCGGTTCTAGAATACCGATATTTCGTTCGGTTGTTTTCAACAGCACTTGTAAGAAAATCTCTGAGACTATTTTGTTTATCAATAAACGAGATTTTGTCATCGAAGTTCTGAACAAACTCTATTCTTTTGTAATTTTCTTTATATATTAATACACTAAAGGGTTGTAGAGCATTTCGAGTGTCATATGCCCTGCAATCTGTGACACACACACACATACATACAAAAATACATATAAACATTCATATATATGTATGGTATACGAATAGCGACTCAGCTAATCTTCAGTTCTCTGGCATCGCTTGTGTCCCGTTGCTTTGATGCACACACACATGGACACACACACAGACTTGGACTCGGACTTACCGTTACACTATGAGTACGAGTATGAGCATAAACACCAGTGTCATTTATTTTCGAATTATCATAATGAGTACTCGTATATTTTTATATGTTTTTCTTGCTTTTTGCACCAAACAATTCTCCTGCCACGCCCCGTTCCTGTGTGTGTGTGTGTGTCACGGATGTGTATGAGTGTATGTGTGGGTGTGTGTTGTGTGTAAAAAAGGAAGAAAGACGAAAATAAGTAAAATACAAAAACAGCATTCGCATTCGTTTCTTGGTAAATTATCACCCAAGACAGGAGAAACCCTCCCTTGCCTCGGCCAGCAACCACCCCCCACCCCCCTCATGAACGAGAACAACTCCTTGAACACCCCCCGGGCACACCCACTTACCCTTGCACCCACACACACTCTCGCATTCGAATTGTTGGCAGCACATTTGTTTTTTTCCAATAGTCCGTTATGGGTTTCATTTTGGATGCCTCAGAAGGGTGGGAAGGTAAAGTGCGAATCTCTTTTTGTCCGACTTCAGGCTTATTATACAGAAACTGAAATCATTGAACGCAATACTCATAGCAATAATTTCAAAGATTGCAATTGATATTCTCAGAGAATTGCTTTTATAATGCCCTGATTCTGTCTTTGTCATAGCTTATCTCAAACTCTCGCATTGACTGGAAAACATTCGAATCGAAATCAATTCGCAAATATTTACCTTGAGTGAATAGTAAGATGCTTATAAAAAAATATTTGAGTTTCGAAAATGTTTTGCTGATAAAAATCCCAGTTCTTGTTTGCGATCGCGGTCATTGGACTCAAATACTTTTTGAGCTTGCTATGGAAAATTTTGGGTAAATAGAAGGAAAAACAGATGAACACTCACAATCGGCGATTGCTTGCGAGAAGAGATAATTTGGTTTAAAATGTAAGCCGGTGACTCTAACATATTGCGATATTTGTTAAGAATATAGTTGTTTCAGAGCAACCTATTTTAAAATGTTTTAAACAATGTTCGAAAATGTGCCGAAATTCGAATAAGTCGAAAAAATAAAAAATTTCTCATATGTTATTTATGGTATTAGTTGTTAATAGCTGTTGACATCGATGGGGAGATATCTGAGCTGTTACCACATGAGCAAAGCCACCTAGCAAACCAGATTTCAAGTGAATGTTTATTATAGACCGATCGTTCACATGACATATGTTTCAGTAGTCTGATTTTACTGACTTTCTAACTATCTGTCATGTAGTTAGTTAAGACTCTTGCTCGACATTTAAAGTATTACTTAGTCATGTAATATTAAAGATATAAATTACACACGTATATCAGAAATATGCTACAGAAATAAATGTTAATTCGATTTTTTGAGTCATAACATAATCTCAAAGTTATTTATTAGTATTTAGTAAGCTGAGTGAAATGATTTCAAATAGTTGCATCAACTGCAGGGTTGTTTTTTGTTTGTATATTCTTTTTTTTATACATACACACGTACAAAGTATGGATATAAAAATGCATGTGCTTTCGAGGCTCATCAAAACCCATTAACCATTCCATTCCACACACTCACATTTACAAACAGCAGCCAATAACATTTTATGGCGCACGCCATTTCTATGTGGCACACACACACACACACACACACATACACACATACGCACACATGCAAGTACACACAAACTCACTCAACCAGAGTCAGGCGATCAACGAGTAAAAAAAAAGAGAAAATCCAGCAGAAAAACTAATTTCATATAATGGCCAATCTACATAAAAAAATCGCTCGACATGAAAACCGAAAATCGATGAGCGGAATGGGAAAGAGCAACAACAAAAACAACAATAGAATCAGCTTAAAAGCAACAGCAACAACAATAACAACAACAACAACAACAACGAAAGAACGACTGAGTCACAATATTGCCACCCCGCATAAATTTGCAAATAATGAAAATGGTAAAAAAAAACGAACACAAGAACACAACACATACAAGTACAAAACAGATTCACATGCACACACTCTCAGTCACACCCACACTCGCACAAACACACATACACATACACACACATACATATAAATATACGTAGAGCCCGCTAAGGGGCGACTGGCGAATAAAGTTCCAAATCATGAAGCATACAAAATGAAAATCCACCCTCAAAAAAAGTTGCAACGTTTTTTTCTTTCTTCTTTTAGCCAAAATAAAAAGAACGCAAAAAGTCTCTCTCGATGTGTGTGTGTGTGTGTCTGTGTGTGTGTGTTAGAGTTTGTGTGGGTGGTTGGTTGTTTCGCTTTCGCTTTGTTTGCGAAACAATCAAAAACGAACGAGTCGTCGACTTCGCCACTCTCTTCTCCTCTTCTTCCGACACATCTCCTCTCCCCTTCTCGTCTCCTCTCCTCTGCTCATCGTTTCTCTTCATCTACGCTAGCTGCTTCGGCGACTTCAACTCCTGCTCGGTGAAGCGAAGTCCTTGGAGCACATGGCCTGCGCCTGTCGCGACATTTCTCGTTGTTGATGTCGCTGGCGACATTAAATGTTGCTTAGAGTTTTTGTTGCAAATACCCTGTAAAGGATACTCAACAAGAAGCAAGATTTTTCAGAAGATTCGGTTAGGTTCAGAACTGATTCATTTTCTTCAAAAGTGAATGGATTGGCTCGGAGAATTCATCAGTTAAATATTCGATTTATATCCTGTTCTTATAAAGATGCAGCTCTTATAGAGATCTCATATACTATTTCAAAGAATTGTATAACCTTTAAAATGTTTCTTTCAAATAAGGGAAACTATTAAGGGAAAGACAATGGCATCATAATTATTAATAAGTCGAGTATTCCAGAAGCTCGTTCTCGTTCTTTGAATACGATTCTATTTTAGTCAACCAGGACTTATCCCGTCAGTTACGACTGACACTTTGATATATCTCATATCCTTTGTATTTCCTTATAATATCCATTTTTAAAATGTTACATCCTAACAACACCACATTAATAAACAATATACATTTCTTAAGTTAAACCTGGCTGAACCAAAATGGAAACTTGAATTTTAAATTTCTTAATTATTTTAGAGGAAGCAGTTTAAGTTTATTGGGTATCGTACAGTCGAATATTTCCATATAGATTTTAACAGCTTTTTCGGTTTCGTTTATTTTCTTCACATGGCAAACCAATTTCAAGCATATTTTTATGAGCCCACTGTGCAGCACTGCGACGTTGTCGAAGCCGAGACGTTCTTGGCCCTGTGGTGGGGATGGAATGAGTTTTAAGGTGGAGAATGTGGTATGGTTGTGGATGTGGATGTGGATGTGGATGAGGTTGCTTGGCAGGCGCAGCAGCTTTATTTTATTTTTCAAACGTGCGCTGGGCCACGCCTCCACGCCCCCAGTCAATGTCGCTGAGTGGGCCATGTGTTAGACGCTAATACCAAATGCCAAAATGGAGCACAGCGAAAAATGGCAGCCCTTCAATACTCTACTTGGAATGTTTAACGGGACGTGCAAACTGTGAAAGCGTACGCTGAGAGAAATAACAGTCAACAAAGATGGCGAACTTATATCTTATTATTTACCACCCAGCAAACATCTAAAAAGAAACAATATTCTCATTAAAGGGACTTCCGAATATTTTATTTAATTCCCAAACCAATTGGACTAAATTTATTTCAAAGTAGTTTAAAGTTTACATTAAATTCGAAATATTCGAAACCGAACATAACAACAATCGCATTTAAGAGAATTTGGGATATTTCATTAAATACTCAAACCAAACCAATTGAATTGAAAGCAGCTTAAAATTTCCTTTGGAATTCAGAGTATTCAGAATCGAACTTGGCAACAATCGCCGTAACCAGTAGGATTAAATTAAATTCAAAGTAGTTAAAAATTTCTACTGAAATTCAGAATATTTGAAAATAAATCAACTTAAAAACACTCATATTTAAGGAACTCCAGAATATTATATTAAACAGTCAATCCAATAGAACTAAATCAAATTAAATTAATCACAGTAGTTTTTAAAACCTAATAAAAATTTAAAAAAAATCGTATTCAAACTTTCTTATACACAATCCCATTTAAGAGACTTTAAGATATTTTTATTAAATACACAAACCAATAGCATTAAATTGAATTCAGTGTTTAAAATTTCCAATAAAATTTTGAATATTCGGAGACAAACTTAAAAATAATCGCATTTAAGGAACTCTGGGATATTTATCAAATACCCAAACCAATAGGACTAATTTAAAATATTGTCGCTTTAAATATTGTTTAAAATTAAGAATATTCGGTATCGGACTTATTAAGCATACTTTTGTGCGCGCAGTATAATGTTTCTGCGTCTCCTATTTAAGATGCTATACTTTGCAATGTAGAGTGTTATTATGGTATAAATTTGTTGGACAAAATAAAAAAATCCCATATTACAGTTGTATTATAAAAAAAACCATAATTGTTTTATTTTTTCCCCTTAATGGTCTTACAAAAAACAATTAACAATTAACCAAAATGATTATATTATAAAACTAATGGTATTATTCTTCATGCCAAAAATAAAGAAACTAACTAACAAACTGTGTGTATTGTTAACAGTGCACGGAGTTGTAATGAACGCACATTATTTGTGGCTTATATACATTTTGCTGGCTTTGCGACTGCTTTTTATGTGCCTTTTTAGCAGATTACAAAACTGCGACATTTTTTTCTTTTCCTATCCGCAGAGCACACACACAGAGCTCTACGCCTATAAAGCAACAATACATCGAAACTGGTACACACATACTCAGACAAAACACACACACACACAAAACACAAGGAGAGGAGCAGAGGGACAATTTCTATGCTGCCGCCTGAAAATATGCAACACTTTTTATATGTTTCTGCTACACAAAGTTTTGTATCATAAAATTTTTTCTGCTGCGGCTGTCACTTTTGTTCTCCAGTTGTTGTTGGTCTGTGGTCAGGCTTTTATATTTCTCTATGTGTGTGTGTGTGTGTGTGTGTATGTGCTTTTGCTTTTTATGACCCAATATGGCCGCCAAGCGCGGCGGACGTGTTTGTTCCTGTTTCTTTCGTTATGTTTGTGTGGGTTTATGAATTATATACATTTTCATGCGGTCGCAGATTATTGTTGTTGCAATTTTTTTCTTTTCGTTTTTGTTTTTGTTCCTGCTCTTTCACTGTCTTTCTTTTTTGGGGTAATAAAAATGTCTTTTTATATGTGGTGATATCTGGCAGATCTCCCTGCATAATGTTAGCTCGTTTTTGCTGCTCTTTATGAATATTTTGCTGGGCCTGAGTTTGACTTTTATGTTTGGTTGGTATTGAGCTGGCGGCATTCATTAGTCCCATTTTTACATATATACAACATACATACATCAGTACTTACATGTACGTAATACGTATGCAGTGACTCCCAACTTATTTGACCCACAAATATTAATCAATAATCATTGGACGTAAATTTCCTTATAAATGGTTAAATAATTACAAAGTAAAATTTTTTATTTTAATTTTTATATTTTGTATCTAAACTAAGCAATACTAAAATATGAAGTGAATCAAATTGAATGGGCACCACTGTAAGTATGCACGTTCTTTATTTTGGCTACTCTCTTTTGAACGCTGCTTTTGTCATTTTTGCATTAATTTCATATTTTGTGTGTGCTGCTACCGCTGGCTGTTTATTTCGCATAAATAATAAATATTTTTGGCTATTGCGTCTGCACAGCATTAATATTATTTTCCACACACACTCACTCACGCACACACTCACACATTCGCATAGACAAATACACATTCACATTAACATGCATCCTGCGAGGCTGTCAGGACAGCGCCTGGCCAGAAGCTTTAATTTTAGCTTATTTTTCGTTATCAAAACATTTGGTTTGCTCGTATGTATGTACATATGTGAACGTGTTTGTTTTTTTAGGCACACATAAATATTTGCAATTAAATATGGTACATACACACACATCTATCTAAACAGGACGATAAGTCCAAAGCATTGCAACATTTTCTGAAAAGTTTATGCGGTGAAATTGACAATTTTTAATTATTATGTTGTTTTTTTTAAAAAATTTGAAACAATTTCATTTAAAATTTCTACCATGCTTAAATTCTATACATTTTAGTGGACGTTTGGAAATTAAATCTATCGCAAATAAGAAAAGTGCATATATATTTATTTATGACCTACATGAACTCCACATTGCAATTAAGTCCACAAAATAATTCAACTTTTTAATCTGAATAAAATAAGAATATACATATACATTACAAATTAATTAAGTAATAAATTCTACGTTTTTTTTTTTATCGAATCAGCTGTGGTAATATATTTACTATAACTTTAGCAACTATACCTGTTTATCATAAATACTACGTTCTACTTGTAATACACTCTGGAAATCTCCCAGATATGTGACAGACACAAACAATACATACACTGGCTGTCAGCTATTTTGACCCACTAATTTATCATCAAGTGCAAAAACTTAAGCCACAAAATTAAATTAATTTTTGTATATACATTATATAAATAATGAAAACCAAACATAATTATACATTAATGTAGAGGGTCAAATAAACTGTAAGTCAGAGTATATAAATGTAAGTACCAATATGCGATGGCGAGTGCACTTGCACCCGATTACAACGGGGCCAATGAACAATAGTCTTATCAGTAATGTATGCCCACATGTGCGTCTAACAAGTCATTCGATTGATTAAGATTCTAGTGCCGTTGGCAGCAAATCGTGTCGATTAAGGCGCGAGTAGTCTAATTTCTGTTTCAATTGTAATGTACTTTAGCTAAACTGTTTCGGGAGCAACAACAACGACGCACTTTGCCCAGCGACGAATGCGAGCCTAAAAGAGTGCGCAAAAGAGAGCGGTTATTTGAGTGAGATTTGACAAAGGACAGAGGCGTAAGCGACAAGCAGTATTTGCATTGCGATGGCGTTTCCCCAACAACTGCGCCTCTGACTAAGAGCCGTTATCATTTCATGCAGTTAGTCAACAACAGAGCGGACATCAGAAGCAAGAGTACCTCAAGCTTCTCATAACATTGTTAAATCGCACCTCCCAGCGGATGGTTTACAATCCAATTGATCAGCAGTAATATATATATACATATATTCTGGAACATTAATAAAGTGTTGTCTACTAGTTTTGACCATGGCTGAGGATTCCTGCAACATGCAAAGCGTTGCGGCAACTGACCAACTTCATGTTGTGCGTGAAAAGCTGCAAAAGTTTCAAAACAAAATGTTGTCAGACTTTGAGCAGCGCATATCCTGCATGATAGAGGATGTCCTGCAGGACATACGGCAACAGGAGCTGCGTGCGCACGAGTTTCGCCAGTTTGATAAACACAGAGGGGGCAGAGGGAATAGTTCGGGCGCCACATGGCACAATCGTAAGCAGCAAACATCTTCGATTTTAGCCAACTCTGATGTCAGCGATTGTCCAAATGGGTCAGCGGATGTCCAAAAAGAGAAGACGCCAGCGCAAGAGCAACAACAACAACAACAACAGCAGCATCGTAAGCTACAACAAAAACAAAGACGTCAACTGCCTGATAAGGAATTTGTAGCCCGCGAATCGTACCTGACGGCACTGCTGCAGGTGGAGCACATGCGCACCATTTATCACATATTCTACATTATTCTGGTCATGCTTCTGCTGAACGTTGTTTGTCACGACTATTTTGTCGAGGGTCGCTTTAAACTCGGGCTGGGCACGTTTCGCGGAGGACTCAAACGCCTTCATTGGGTGATGGGAGTCTGGGTGCTGGAGCACGTCTTCGTCCTAGCGTTGTACTACTCATTCCAAGGTTGGGCCATGGTGCGCGCCCGGCTGCATTCTTACAGTGAGTACAAGACTTGTGCTTCCCTAATGGAATAGTTAACTGAATTTTAATTTGACAGACTCGCTGCAACGTTTTTGGTCGCACAGCTGCCTGATCATGTACATAAGTGCCCAGCTGGTCTTTGGCTACGTCTCGACCTCGTTGTGCCTCAAGTTTCGCTTGCCCTTTGTCAGCGCCTGTGTGCTGCTCCTTGAGAGCACTCGTCTGCTCATGAAGATGCACGCATTTGTGCGATACAATGCGGAGAGAGTGCTAGCGGGAAAGCAGAAGACGGATGACATGCAGACAGCCTCAATGGGACGTCCCTACGTTCCGCCCCTGCATTGCTATGTCTACTTTCTGTTCGCTCCTACACTTATCTATAGAGATAGCTATCCTCGCACAGCCCACATTCGTTGGAAGTTTGCGCTGAGCCGCCTGCTAGAGATGGTCGCCGTTGCCTTTTTGTATGCCTTCATCCATGAGCGCCATATTTACGAGCACTTCGGACAGTTTGGCAAGGAAACGCTAGGAGCACCACAATTAATTGTCAAGCTCTTTGGCATGATGCTGCCGTGTGCAATGATATTTTTATGCGGCTTTTATATGATCCTGCACTCGTGGCTGAATTTCACATCGGAGCTACTAAGATTCGGGGATCGCATGTTCTACAAAGATTGGTGGACGTCGCACACCTACGACAGTTACTATCGCAATTGGAATGTCGTAGTGCACGATTGGCTCTACGAATATATCTACAGAGATGTCTATACACACATCTTCAAGGGCTCCAAGCTGGCTTCCTCGTTGCTGGTGTTCATGATATCGGCATTAGTGCATGAACAGGTTCTGGGATTTGCTCTCCAAGTGTTCTTTCCCGTCATGTTTGTGTTCTTTGGGGTTGTGGGCGTATCCTTGGTGTTTATTATGCGAAGGGCGCCTAAAACACTGGGAAACATCTTCCTATGGTTCTCCCTCATCCTGGGCAATGGCATACTGATCTCACTATATGCCATGGAGTATTATGCGAAACGCAACTGTGACCTGCCCTACGACAATTGGTCGGATTATCTAAAGCCCGCAATTTGGCGTTGTTACCATTAATAATATGGCCCATCGGAATTTACGAGTACTCTTACTACTTTTAATTTGTACACTTTGGCGTACGTTTTACATTTTAAGTAAATAAATCTTATGAAAAATATTTTTCGTAAATGCTTTCATAATGCGAACAGTGTGTCTCCTTATGGCTAAAATTGTAACAACACATATATCAAATGTCTTACGTTACAGAAAACTTATTTTACATCAAGGTGAATGATGGTTAACTCTCAATCTTATTAAATACTGTATAATTTTAACATTATACGCTGCCAATTATTTTAGCCTGTGGGCAGCGTCCCAATCCATTTGGTCCAATTATGCACACACATTCACATTAGTGACGCTGCTGGTTGCGGTTGCTGGCAATACAGGTGTCTCCTTCTCTTCATCCATGCGCTTACGTCGAAATAGGATGACATGTGGTTCTGGAGCATGCATCATATAGTGTACCCAACCGGGGCTCTGCTGCACGCCGAGATTGCGCCATTCCGTCTCTGTCATTAGATGGGACTTGGGTACATGTTTGGCCAGATCAGCTGGTAGAATTACGTGCCTGCAAGCGGTTACTGAAAAATTAGTGAAATGTCCATAAAGCCGAGGCAGTTATATCATACCTGTATTCGAATTTGTCATCAAAGTACTTCTCAGAGTATTGAATTTGATCGGCGGGCATATTTTTTTTTATTTACTTTTATACTTGTTGCTAAATTTTCTTAAGTGTGGCGGTCAGACGATATCTGTGTTGGAAGACAGAGTTACCAACTAATTAAGCATTACTCTGTAATTTAACAGTGAACGCCACTGTTGTCAATTCTTAGAGATAAAAATAGCTTTTTCTGGCCGGAAACCATCCGATAAATTCTTGAAAAATACCTAAAATACCTAAATTACCGAAATAACTGCAAATATTATATTGCGCGCCTTGTAAATTATGATACTTTTAAGTGATAAGCAAATAATATAAAAGAGTAATATGCTAGTTAATTTATAAGTTTTTTAAATTTCAAAAGGAAAAACTATCGAGCAAATTAATAATTTGATGAACATTTTAGATTTAAAATTAAATAAAATTAAGGAGTTTGTCACCTGAAGGGAAGTCAAGTTTCAAATTAATTCCAATATAAAAATGTTTAAAGTATGTCAGTCCTCGGGAGGAAAAATTAATAACTTAATTTTAAAAAACTAACGAAATAAGACACTTGTAATAAAAATTCTGCATCATTGTTATAATTCTAACTGTAAAATTTAGGAAAATTGCTAAAAAAAAAATAAATAATATTGAAAAATGTAATCGAAATGGAAAACAATCAAGATTAGATTTTTACTGCAACTTCTTTACCACGAGATGACATTAAAAGAGAGTCAGAAAAAAACAATAATTTATTTAGTTATAAATAAAAAATTAAATAAAAACAAATTCTAACAATTCGTTGTGCCTCAGAACTTGTTATTAGTAATTTTCATTTAATCTAAAAATTTAACAAAAGCAGAATTCTGATAAATGTCTATTTTCTAGCTTCAGATCTATTTTGATCCTTTATGGAAATTGATCATAATTTGGTTTAAGTCCGCGTGTCAAGTCTGCCAACTGTAATTTTTTAAAACAAGTTGGCAGCACTATACTATATTTTGTAGTCAGGAAAAACCAAAAAAAAATTAACACATTTTCTCCACATGTGTGCAGCCAATGAATGTACAACAGCACCAAAAGCCAATAATTTGTATAATATTTACGTGAAAATCCAAATAATCCCCGTAAGAGAGTCATTGTATATAAGGAGTGTCGACAGCCCTTCTCGAGTCTTTTGTGTGTGAGTCAAAAGTTACGCGGCATTGTTTTTGTGTGCGTGTGCAAAAGCGGAGCAGCAAATAGTAATTTGGAATTTATATAAGCGCCGTCGATGTTTTTTCAACAATTTCCACACATATATTGGACACAAGCATACACACTCAAACATACATATAGACATTTAGTCACAGTGTTACCACCGCAACATGCAGACTCCCATGACAACGCCAAACAACTAACAACAACAACAGAAGCCATAAAGTAAATATACATATGGGCAGACATAATTAAAAATACACCAAGAGCTGAGCGCCATTAAGAACGTAAGGCAAAGGCAATTCCAGTTCCCCAACCAACCCTGCCCACCCCACACACACACTCACGCACACGCACTTACTCACGCACACGCATATATATATATAAATGAAAGTATGTGTGTATGTGTGTGAGCCACCTGCTGCTGTCTGGGGCACTTGTCTAGAACAACTTTAAAACGAACAACGCTCCATACATCACCAGCGCTGCTGCTGCTTCAAGCTGCTCCGGTGACAAAAAGCAACGAGGGGCAGATGCTGCCCTAGGTTGACTAGTTTGACCAGGTTGGAAGAGGCACACACCAAACAGCAGCACAAGGAAGAACAACAAAACCAACACAAGCATCAGCAACAACAACAACTGAATCAGAAGCAGCAGCAGCGGCAGCAACAGGAACAACAACAAAATGAACGCCAGCCTTATATATGAGATACTCATGTATTTGAACTCATTCTATTTTGGCATGTACGCCGCCTTTGAAGTGGGGGTGGGCGTTCTAAAGGCAATCAATCTGAATTATGGCGAAAATGTTCTGTCACGTGAAGCAACCATTTTGCTATCATTGTGCATCATCGAAACGCTGCGCATTGTCTTTGGACGCAAGAGCAGCCTCAGTGATCGTGGTGAGTAATCGTAATCCCAAGGACAATGGTATAAGGACGGACAAAACAAAGACAGACCACTTGACACACATACAAACATGTTTACTCTTTGTGTACATATTTGTTTACTTAATGAACTGTAAGCTGTGCGGACAACTCGACAGTTGAGTGTGCTAGCTGTAGGAGCTGGAGTTTGTTGGGGTTGGTGAATGAGGCTGCTATGATGACATGTTTAAATTATTTGCCGCGCATCAACGTCGTCATTGTTTGGTGTCATAATGTAACAACCCTCAACTACGCCCATTTGTCCACAGTTCTAAAACGTTTTTACCACCAACACGAAGTGTGTGGAATTTTATCTTGCTTCCATTTACATATCGAGACATAATCGCGGAAACAACGTAGAAATTCAATTTTAGTAACTCAATGAAGTAAATAATGATGATCAGGACTGATCCTGTTTTCACATTAGCCGGATTTCAAACAATATATTTTCACGTTGCAATTATGCTAATTATTTAACAATTATCTTTTTTCACTTTGTTAGACTTCAATTTACCTACACAATAATAATCAAATACACAAATATTTCTAGAATGAAATTAGAATAATAATTTTTTTTAAGTGATCAAAAAGTCTTCAATGGAGCCTGTAATATTTCAATATTCCAAAAATGAATGCTTATTAATGCTTAAAATTTCCCATACAAAAATTTAAGAGGTTCTCTTGCAATGATTGGCAATGTTTAATTTTTAGGCGAAAACCCGCTAAGTATGGAGTTCTTTTTGAAAAAGTCTTTATATCAAAGTTTTGAGGATACCAAGACTTGATTAAATAGATAAATAATCTTTATTTTTAAATTGGGTTAATGCCTTTTACTTCCTTTAACATACTAATGTTATTAGGTTGCATTTGCAATTGGATACAAAATGTGATTTTTGTCGGGATTGATTTGACTAAGAATAAAGAGATCAACCAACTAGACACACAATTTTAAGAATTTAAAAAGTCGTCAGATCACAATTCTATTCTGTTAAGTAATTTTTAATTTTATAAATCTTTCCAAAAAAATATTATAGTTTCTTATATGTATATCCTCAATAATTTTAGTTGAGATCCGAAATCAATATCATATAGCTGTCGGTCAAAATCAACCTTTCTGATTTCTTTATATATCTCAAACCAAAAACGTTTTAATTGTTCCTTTTACTAATAATGCTTTTTTTCTACTTTCTATTTAATCTCACAGGCTGGCAAGCAACCGCATCCGTAATATTAACACTGCCCAGTCTTGCTATTGTTATCTATTTGTGTTGTTTTCAAACTTTTGTTCTCAAACTCGAAATTCTTCTGAGTGCCTTAATGATCATCCTACAAGGTACTGAACTAGTCTACGCCAGCATATTCATTTGTACAATGTGTCGACCTGTAACATACACCTAGCAGTTGATCAACGTTGCCACGTCGATGCCAAAGACAAGGCGACCAGCAGGATTTCTTGCAACAGGAACAGGAACTGCAGCTGGAGCTGAATCTGAAGCTATTACAATACGACGACGACAACGCGCCTTTTGGCATATTTATGTCAAACAGTTTTCATTTAAGTTGAGTTATTTTGATGTTGGCTAAGCCACATCAATATAAATCACACACAGACACACACACACACACATGCAACTTTAAGGATCGATACAAGATGAGATATTAGATGATCAACCAAAATACGCTGGCGTATTTATTGCAGTCAGTCCTCAGCACATCACATCAACGCCACAAAACCGAACTCAAAAAACAAACCAAACAGAAAAGGAAAATCCACAAAGAAACCGAACTAACGCTTTCCTAACGAGGTTTGTAATGATTTATAACATTAATTAGATTTATTCAATTATATGGTATATCTTATATAAGCTTGATATTACACTGTTAAACACTATGCGGCGCGACGCGACTCGTTCGTTTCGATCAAAAGCAGCATTTAATTTGAATTCAGAGCGCATTCTTTTGTCCGGCCTTTGTCGCCTTTGTCGACTCGCTCGTTGTTGGTGTATTTTTATACACCTATAATGATCTAAAATTATATGCATATACAAGTACATTTACACTAGTCACATAAGAAGTCTATGTGCAGCAGAAGCATCATCGGTTGGCTTCGTTGTCGCTTCTCATCATCGGTGCAATGTACACTTCTAATTCAAGTGTAATATATACGGGACCAACAGCTACTCTGTTTAGGCCATCTAGTCTCGAATTGGCAACAGGAGGAAACTTGTTAGTTATATTTATAATTAACGGTATACATATATATTAAAATTTTAATTGAATATAAGGAATATTTCGATTTTATATAGATGTGCAACATAAATATTTAATTTTTGGGAATAAGTCTAATTTTCATAGGTTTTCCAAATAATAAATTCGCTTCTCATGGCAATTTTGGGATTTTTAAATTTTTTCAACTTACATTAATGTCATATAAATCTTAATCAGTCAATATAATATATTTATAATGACGAATTAAAAGGAAATACATTTTTTATTGTAAAGTATTGTACAAAACCAGATAGCAAGATAACAAGTTAAAGGACCATTAATAGAATCTAGAATTTATGTATGCATATTATAATTATTCCATGAAAGTCATGTCATCCATGTCGAAGCTATTTAATACTATCGCTGGGCAGGTCATTCATTGGACATATCGGACCAAATGAATAGAGCTAAACGCAACTACGAAACAGATTTAAAGCACCCAAATGCGACAACGACCAACAGCACATAATTGAAATGAAATGCAACAACAAATTGAGAGACGGCGACTGAGCCAATGGCCAACACAGCAGGTCCACATTGTTATTATGGTCGTCAGTCTAAAAATATAGTGCCCAACGCAAGCAACGTGCTGCGCATTGCGTTCTCCGCCGGATCACGGTGATACAGTGAATTTACGCAAATCGTCAGTGTTTTGGATAAGAAGATAGAAATAAGAAAAGCTAGTTAAAATGCCTCCAAAGCGACCACCGCCGCTTGTGCCAAAGAAGCCAAATCCCAGTATGAACTACGAGGTGTTAATCTATTTGAATAGTTTTTACTTTGGCATGTTTGCCTGCTGTGAAATGGCCATGGGTCTGCTGAAGGCGATCAATCTCAGCTATACGGGTCACGCACTCGCCCAGGACTCGGCCATAATGATAAGCTTTATAGTGCTAGAGACGTTACGTTTGATAATGGGACGAAAGGGGACGCTGGCTGAGCGAGGTAGACAGAGAGTTCTATTTATAGTTCTTATCAATATGTTGTACTTGTATTAATCGCATTCTCATTCTCATTTTCACTCTCATTCTCTTTGTTTTTCTCTCTATAGGTTGGTCTGCCATACTGTCGGTCTTTTTGACCATCCCCTGCTTTGTGGCCGTGTCGTATCTGCTGATACTGCAGACCTACAAGCTGCGTCTTGAATATTGCCTAGGCACACTGCAGATCGCGCTGTACTTGACCGAGGTGTGGTATGCCATAGTCTTCGTTTTCTCACTGTGTCGTCCAGTAACTTATGATTAGTAACATAAAAGCAAAATAGCAAGACGAGACATTTATACATTAAATATTTAACTAAAAACTAAACAGAAATTAGCAATACGATTATAAGCAAACCAAACAAACAAAACTATACAAAACAACAATTGAATAATAAGAAATGAGAAATGATATGGTCCCAAAGCCAAATATTCATATATTGAGAAATATACATACATATATGCATCTCTATTTGTGTGTAATAAATATATACTTATAAAGGTTTTATATTGAACAAAAATTTGTTAACATCTAAGCATCAATTGGAACCAAATGACAAGACAACAAGAAAAACTAAAGAAATTATGAACTTGAATGATTTTCACATTTGTATGACAACTTTTTTGTATACATTAAAAAATATATGTATGTATGTAAATGCCCTAGAGAAATTAAAACTAAATAACTTAAATTCTTGGGTATATTTAAATATAATTGTAAAAACCTAATAAGAAAAAGAAAACAATAGTTGCAATTTTAAAGTTCAACCAAATCCAGTTAAAACAAATATTTCAAGAAATTTCAAAAGGCAATGTGTGTACTTTAATAAAATACTTTATATAAATCTAGCATAAAAGCAATAGAAAATGTAAGCCGAACCGAATAGGAACTATACTAAGACCCAATTCAATTCGATTCTAGTCAAATCCAGGAGGATCCCAATTCATGCTTTTACCTTATAACGTACTCTAGTCCGAAGGGAAATCTCATGCTCTCATCCAAGTATCAATTAGGTGTAGGGCAAATAAACCCATTGAAACCCAATGTACTATGAACTAACCTTATGTTGACAACTTTAATTGTATAATATTTATATATTTTTTATGTTGAAATGCAAAATGTTAACATACATTTTTAAAATGCGCTAGTCGAAAGTCGAATAACCAAAGAATGTAAAACAATTTAGTTATAACAAATAAAAATACAAACCAAAATAAGATTTTATGAAAAATTATATACATTTGATGAAAATACCAATTAAAGAACAAGAAAAAAAATTCTTGATTAATTTTCTGTTTTGGGTAAAACATATCACATGGATATGTCAGTAGGCTCTGCTTATTTTTATAGGATTGAACATAAGGAAATTATTTTTGTAACATTTTTAAAAGGTGAAAAAAAATACACGACACACACATTTTTTGTTCTACATTTCCGTTGACACCAATTTGAACTTAACACCGAAGGATCTCGCATTCTGTGGCATTGTTTTGCAATGGAGAAGAATCAAAAGTCTGGTATGAACCGTTAAGTAGATTTCATTATATAATAATCAAATTAAATCGAAAACTTTGCAGTGGAAAATGTTGGCCAATCGCAATCAAGTAGCAGTCGTCGTGTGATGTGGAAGGTGTGCGAAGAGGAGGAAGAAGTCTTTGATTCGGTTGTCAACTACAGGCTTTTGTCGCCATCCAACCAGGAGAATTTGATTTCCGACCAAGAGCTTCCCAGATTAAGCAAAGCGAGTGGTTCCGCCGGGGAGAAAAGGAGTGTGGAAAAAGCGACGACCAAGTCATCAGCTAGCCTGGGCTTATGTTACAAACCGTCGCATGAGTCTCTCAAGGAACTGGCCACCAAGAGGAGAGCTCGCATCGTGGCATGTTGGCATCGCCTGTTTAATCGTCTGCGCATTCAAACATCACCCAGTCTTGCGCTGCGCTACAAGCCATCGCATGAATCCCTTACAAATGGATGTGAATCGGCAAATCCGGAAAATGCAGACCTAAAATTAGAGACGTGCTTTTTTCCTCCCTATCAGACAGCTGTAGTTCGCGAAGCTGCACCTACATTCGCTCACCGCATGTGTATTCCAGACGACACCGACTCGTGTTGTTCCGGGTCCGTGGAGTTGCGAATCCCCCTATTGAAATCGTCGAAAGCTAGCAAGGTACTAAGTGTCAAAGCAGGTCCGCACGAGAGCACATCCACTTGTAGCCAAATAGAAACCAGAAACAATAATGCGAAACTCAAACGTCGTAACAAAAAGACGGTGGGGTCTTCGATTGGAGGTGCTGCTGGCAGCAGTAAATCAGCATCAAATGGAAGTCCCAACTGCTCTTTGCCAACGTTACGCCAGCGGCAACAGGAACTGCATTATTATCGTGTGCTGATTGAGAAGCGCCGTTTGGAGTTGCTGGATTTGAAGATTGTGCGTGAGCGGGCGGATGCATTGCGTCATGAGATACTATTTCATAAAGACTTGCAGCTGAAACACAATCAGATTAAATCGTACGAGGACAATAACAGCTCCCAGGCATAAATGAGCCCGAAATTTGTTCAAAATCAAAATCTTTAATATTAACCAAAATCTAAATAATATAGTGCAATAAAATTATTAGTTAAACCCAATTAACAAAAATCTGCAATTTGTTTAGATTTATCATATTTTGTTGTATCTTATATTTAATATAAGTCTAGTGGTATTATTTGAAATTTGCAATAACCGTTGAGAACTTTTAGAAGGTTTTCAAAAGTGTCAACGCTTTTGTGTGACTGTCATCGCAGCTGTTAGACGAAGACTAAGCATAAGTAAACGTCTGTTCGAATCGGGTAATAGGAAGCTAGTGCGGCAAATTCAAATGTTGACTGGATTGCGGGTAAGGAATTAAGAAATGGTTCTAGTTGAAATAACCTATAAACAAATGATTAATACTTTGTAGCGGGTTGTCATTCGGACCTTAAAGTAGCCATGTCGTTTCAAAGACTTTGTATGAAAACCCAAAAGAAAAGGCAGCCACATGTCGAAGGATGTGAGGACTCTACGTTAAGCGAGCTAGAGACTCCGAGTCCAGTGTCGCCAATCGGACAGACCAGCAATAAATCTGTCATTAGCACATATAGTGACAGTGACAGTGACAGTGACTATTTAATAAAGGCCAATACAGATGCCGATTCTAACGATATTGTAAATTGTACAATCAAAAATACAGACAGTTATTATAGTTATGCGTTCTCTAAAAGAATCAAACATTCTAAAAATCAGGAAACTCTTTAAAGCCAAGCAGGAAACGGACATCTATATCTGCGAGCTGCGGGGGACACATGTTAAGAGCAAAGCCTTTTTTGATCGTCATACACGGAAAAATGTGGAAAAGCGCCCTTTGAATGCGAGTAAGAATTCGATATGTAATGGAATGCGACATAATTAGGTAAATTTTATAACATGGTGTCCAATTTCCCACAGCTATTAAATCACTTCGACATAATCCTTCACTACATATTCTGCCTTGTAAATGGTAACATGTACATTCACCACTCTGTTTTAGGTCTTTGTTTAGATCAGCAAGTGAATATACAACTATAACTCGTTTTCCGCTATTGCTCTGGTAGTGGTGAAAAGACAATTATGGGAATAAGTAATTTATTCATTATTCGAGCGCGACAACAAAGTTGTAGTATATATCACCTTGTAAATCATGTCACCGTGATGAGAAAAACCCATCCGAGTACCCATTACCATTCCAATACGCACAAGTTAAACTGGCTGTACCTGTGCAAACATATAAAAGTATAGTCGATGGGGCTAAATAGTACTACTTTGAATACTTCAAAAACGTTTTTCAGTTCCGGAGTACGAAGTCACTTTTCTGCAATGTATAACCACTAGTGGTATAACATTATAACATGTTTTCTTTGCAAACATTAAACAGATTAAATATGACTGGCAACTATTTTTATTCATTGATTTGTTGCATTTTGTCACATATGAACCAATTTATCGTTAAATTTATTAGCGGTTATCGTTTTTCTGTACGCGGCTAAATTGAATTTTTAAAACAACCTAAAGAGGTACCGCAATTGAACCAGTGTTGAACAGTGACGAAATCTATGAATGAGTCTGGGCGAATGTCACGCTATGTAGTGGGTGGGGAACGGCGAAATAAATAAAATAAATTTGTACAAATTGTGTACAAAATGCTGCAAAAAATTTGTCGCATCTGTGCAGTCGACGCCAATGTCGCTGAAGTAACAAATCTATTTGAGAAGAGCGCACGCAAGCTGTTGCGACAAATTAATCTGCTCACCGGTGTTCTCGTAAGTTGACAGAATAGAAAAATCTTGGCAATTGTATTTGTTGACTTTAATAACCTGCAGTTAGAGGCCAACTCAGATTTACCCGATGTTATTTGCAAACTCTGTCTAAATGATTTGAGCAGCGCTGTTGAATTTCGTCGACGTTGCCTGCGTAACCACAAGAGGTGGCAGGCCAAGAAATTAGTTGAGCCCGAGCCACCTGCAGATGCAGATGCAGATGCTCAGTCCACTCACATTGTTTGTGTTCGTCAAAGTGCACGAGCTCACAAAAGATTTGCTTGCGATGAAGATGAGGTGCCATTTAGTCCCCTTGGCATGTTAAGCATAGAGGAAGATGATCATTTGGATACGGAAAAGTACAATGGCATTGATACCAGGTCGGACTTTTCTGTGTCAGAAGAGGATCTTTCTGTGCCACAAAAAAAATCGAAAAAAGCCTCACGATTAAAAAAATCTGATGTTTCAAAGCATCCGCGCACTAAGCCAAAACTACCGGTTTTCTTCTGTGATCAATGTGGCAACAACGTAACAGGCAAGTCTGCCTTTGATCGTCATCTGCGCAAGCACAGTGGCATTAGACCCTTCCAATGCGAGTTAGTTTCTTCCTTGAAACATTAAATTCAATTCATTTTAATTCGACAATTTATATTTATGTTAGACAGTGTCCATCACGTTTTCTGTCTGCCGGTGAACTAAAAGGACACCAAGTGATGCATACTGGCGATCGTAACTTTCCCTGTCGATACTGTGAACGTACTTATGTTAACCATAGTGGACGAAAACGACACGAGCGCACTCACACCAATGAGAGGCCATTTGCATGTACTCAATGTGGCAAGGCTTTCACAAACTCATACATTCTCAAAAACCATATGCTGGTTCATACTGGCGAGCGAATGTATAGGAATGTATTAAAATGCGATCTATAATTTATATGTTGATTGATAAAGCAAGTCTTCAATTCACAGATGTGATTTATGCGATCGGGCTTTTTCGCGGCCAACTCACTTAAATACACATTACCGCTCAAATACTCATAAACAGAATGTGGATAGATCCTGTACGGAACAGAAACTAGTGGATAAGTTACAGTCAGTGTCCGGATTCTCTTCTGCGCAAGCTACCATTGGACCCGAATCCGACGTAATTGCTACAGTTGAAGTACCTTTAAGCAACACTTAAAATTAAATAAGTCAATGACAAGAAGGAAAGACATTCTTCACCTTGCCGAAAATTTGATACCCTTATTTTATTTTCGACTGTATGAGACAGTAGTCCCATTTTAACCAAATTTCACCAGGATGTAAATGTAAAATTTGTAATCAAGGGGATTAGTTGAGATAACTCAACCGAAAAAACTTTTGTATTCCGATTGTTGATTTTAGACCTATCGTTACAATGGAATCTGTAAGTTATAGTGATTCAACCCCGTTAATCGCAAAAAACCACATTACCTACCCTCATTTTTTGAGATATTACGTTATTGTTGGTATCTAAAATTATCTGTTATTATCTATCATCCTACTTAATCGTTTGAAGATCAGTTAAATAGAACAGAAATAATATCAGTTTAAATGTTAAAGGCAATCAAGCTTGAAATGTATGTAACGGGTATTTCTATAGTTGTGGTCCCGACTATAAACTTTTAGACTAGTTTATAATTCATTTTGGAGTCGTTAATCAAAATAAACCGTTTTATTTTAAGTACAGGAACGAAAATAAATAATTTTTTATAACCGAAATCTTTTGTACCGCCGATAGACTTTTGAATTTTCTTATGATAGACTTTTCCAACAAATATTTGCCGCCTTATTTTGCTTTCAGATAACTTAAAATTTATGTTGGTTTTGTCTCGATAAAATAGTTTGTCCATATGTACAAATCTGTTAATATATATTCGTTTACCGATATAGTTGTTTCGGACGTCCCAATCCCGAACCCGATGTTGGTTTCGCTTTGATTCCCTGACCCCTTTTTATAGAGAAAACCAACTCTTTTTTTCTACCCGCAGCATTATAGGTAGGAAATGACGCAGATTTTGTGGCATTATAGTCTTATCTATATAAGGTGCGTATCAAAATGATAGCACACTTCTATAACTTGCCATTCTTCCCTCGTAAAATTAGCATGTACTGGAATATATTAAAAGCAAGTATGACGAAAGAGAGGATAAGGCATAAGCAATGCAAATTTACCGTTATTGGCTAATTTAAGCATTAATTGGAAATATGCCGTTAGTTTTGCGTAAAGACGTAGAAATTTGCTAGCTTCCATGTGTATCATAATTATAGCCCATTTAACGAAAACAGACGCCGAATTGTTAAGACTAAGTCATTTAAAATTTATTTTAATTCGCAATAGCAATTTAATTAATTTTAAATAAATCGGTTCGTGGTTCACTGCTTTGTGAACAAGAAAACGGCTCAATTCTTGCCATTTCAAAATGCAAGACAATGAAAGAATCCATATCAGTCGCATGACAAAAACATTTTTGCAAGAGAGCTCAGTGGAGTTGTTGGAGCGGCCAGCATGTTCACCGGACTTAAATCCGATTGAAAATATATGGGGTAAACTCGCCAGAAGAGTGTATAAGGATAACATTACATACGAATGTGTAATCAGCCTTAAAAGCGCAATTTTGCGGGAATGGAACCTCCTGCAACCCAAGTTGTTGGCGAATCTTATAGATTCAATGAAAAATCGAATTTTCAACGTGGGAAAATCTAGGGATCGATCATAAATATCTAATTAATGTTATTAAAGGGATTTTAAGACTATTATTGTTCCTTTCTTTAATTTTAAGACTTAAAATGAAAAGTGTGCTATTTTGATACGGTTGCAAAAGCCATTTTTTGTTATTTTGTTCAAAAAAAGTACGTATAATAGTTATAATCTATATATAGAAAATGCTTTGTCCTCACTGACTCACTGACTGACTGATATATCACAGCCATGGCCAAACCACACGTCTTGCTTGACTTGAAGTTTTTTTTTTAAAAATCAGAAAAAAATTTCCAGATTCGTATGGGTATTTCTATTTTTTTAATTCCACCTGCAACCTATCTTAAAAAATAAAAAAACATTTAATTAAATTGCATTAAATGCACGCTCGCTAAGCAAGCATTTAAAACGTTCAATGCGTGTGTACGCATACATATACAATTTTAGCGTGAGCAACAGAAAGAGAGCCAGAGAACAACAGTTAGACTCGACTGCAAAGAGAACCATGGCATTTGTTTTTGTGTTCGCTTTTGCATGTGCGAGCAAGATCGCCAATGTTGTTGTTTTGTTCCTGCGAACGAAGCAGTGATATATATTGCGTTCTTTGTCATACATAAGTGTGTACATATGAATGGGCTGCAGTGAGAATTGACGACAAGGCTTTACTTATTCGTTGCTGCCCTTAAGTTTTGTGTGTTGTCTCTAATACCCTGTACCATTAAAATGATTTATTAAGAAATTTCTACATTAAAAAAATAGTTTTTATTTATAAAACAGCCAATCACACTTATTATATAGCCTATCTATATGAATTAAATTTACGGTGTTTTGCCTTCAAAAATATTGAAGGCAATAACGTTTAAAGCGTAAAGGGTATTTCATAGAAGTAGGCATTTTCTTGGACACTTTTGGTTGTATGAAATGAATTCTCTGTTGGTTATTTGCTCACTAATATAAGACAAAATCAGAAGCTCTTTTTTAAAGTATTCACCTGCATTTTATTTTTTGAAAATAAAAAATATTTATTAAATCGAATTAAAATATAAAATCTATGTACAATTTGTCAATCCGTAGAGAATTACAGGCTTATTGTTGAATGGCGCCACTAACAATGGTGATGGCGCCACCTCTTTAGTGGTGTGCAAATGACGAAATAATTTAAATAATAATTCTGATACTTTAAGTGGGGATCTGCGTCCGAGCAAAGCAAGGACGCAAAAGCGGTCCCACTAGTAGTCTTATATCTTCATATATTAAAAGTAGATACAATGGTTGAATTATATTTTTGGGGAACTCTTTTTTTCTGGCGTCTCTGCAAAGTCAGTTTTGCATGTGCTTCTGAAATTTTGTGCCAAATGTATATTGACTTTAATAATTAATCAAAGCTGTAAAAATTAAAATATTTTATTTGGATAAATGTTCCTGAATTATTTAAAATTAATATTTGCTGCCAAAAGTAACCAAACCCAATCCTTGCAAAAAATGTTGGACCAACTGGTATATCTTTTTTAATTTTTTATACCCCCAGAATATAATATTTTATAATTTAAATTAAAATTAATTTTATAAATAATAGTTTTACTTATTATTAATAAATTTTATTATTTGTAATGTTAATATACATTTTAAATGTCTGCTGCTTATAGCCAGACAATAAATAAATAAATAAAATAAAAATTTTTGTTGTGTTGTTGTTGTCCACTGTTATTGTTCGGGCTTCCACATTCACTTTTACCGGATTATATATAATTTATTTTTATTACATTGCATTTATGCTTAAAAATTAAAAATTGTCTTTTCTCACTTTGTTTCACTAAAATTTACCAGCTAAAAAGGGAATCCAATTCACAAAATATCGGCTTCAGTTACGGTCTGTTTCCAGATTTTTATATTTATCGCTTTTGAAATACCTGTAGGATTCCGTTTCACAAAAATAAGAAAAATAAAGAAATTTTAAAAGAAAACGTTAATACAGTAGAATCCGGTTATAGCGAATTTCAAGGGACCGACGATTTACGTCGTTATACCCGGACAACGCACTAACAGATAGGTGGAAAAAACAATTTTTTTTTGTTTATTTTATGGTTGCCATGTTCGCAATATGTTTTAACATAAAACAAATTAATTTTTTATCATCATCATGCGTACTTAGTGCATTAACTCACATTTGGCGAATTTACGCATTAAGTTTTATTGGAAAAAAGCAGAAAAAACTAGAAATATAACGGAACGTCTCATGGAATATAGGCATGAGGTCTGCATACGCACGCTGTAAACATTTTTGTGACTTCGCTTAAATTTGTTGGCATTATTTTGCTGTATTTTTTTTTTGCACGTCGCAATATTCGGTTGAATTATGAAAAATTTCGTCTGTTTAAGTGCTTTGTCGCTAAAAGCGGAGACGTACTGACGTACTAACCGGCGGTCATTTTATATAACTTTGTATGGGGACCAACCAAGCCATCGAGTTTCCGTCACAATAACCGGACTAACGCTATAAGCGGAGTTGTTATAATCGGATTCTACTGTATATCAATAAAAAATTCTTTATTCAAAAATGATCAATGTAATAATATCGACTATTAAATTTAAAATCAATATTAGTTTGACCAACGATGATTACTAATCGGTTATTTCAGTTTGAATGATTTCCGTTTCAGTATAATAAAAAAGATTTTTTTCGGTTAGGAATTCAGTTATAAATACCAATTACAATCGCTTAATACGATCAAAAGATACCGGTTTTTTTTATTCTGCTGGCAACTTCAACCAATATTATTCAAATATTCGTTAAGTTTAGCATATTAACAAATGTATTTTAAAATTAACTGAAAACATTTTTTTCTGAACGCGTCTTAATTAATTTTTTACCTTTTTCAGAGGTCGCAAAATTGAACCAGTGTTGAACAGTGTCGAAGTCTATGAACGAGTCTGGGTGAATGTCATGCTGTACAGTGGGTGGGGGACGGCTGTAGAGTTTGTAAGCGAAATAAATAAAAATACCAATTTTTGTGTACAAAATGCTGCAAAAAATTTGTCGCATCTGTGCAGTCGACGCCAATGTCGCTGAAGTAACAAATCTATTTGAGAAGAGCGCACGCAAGCTGTTGCGACAAATTAATCTGCTCACCGGTGTTCTCGTAAGTTGACAGAATAGAAAAATCTTGGCAATTGTATTTGTTGACTTTAATAACCTGCAGTTAGAGGCCAACTCAGATTTACCCGATGTTATTTGCAAACTCTGTCTAAATGATTTGAGCAGCGCTGTTGAATTTCGTCGACGTTGCCTGCGTAACCACAAGAGGTGGCAGGCCAAGAAATTAGTTGAGCCCGAGCCACCTGCAGATGCAGATGCAGATGCTCAGTCCACTCACATTGTTTGTGTTCGTCAAAGTGCACGAGCTCACAAAAGATTTGCTTGCGATGAAGATGAGGTGCCATTTAGTCCCCTTGGCGTGTTAAGCATAGAGGAAGATGATCATTTGGATACGGAAAAGTACAATGGCATTGATACTAGGTCGGACTTTTCTGTGTCAGAAGAGGATCTTTCTGTTGCACAAAAAAAATCGAAAAAACCCTCACGATTAAAAAAATCTGATGTTTCAAAGCGTCCGCGCACTAAGCCAAAACTACCGGTTTTCTTCTGTGATCAATGTGGCAACAACGTAACAGGCAAGTCTGCCTTTGATCGTCATCTGCGCAAGCACAGTGGCATAAGACCCTTCCAATGCGAGTGAGTTACACAAAATGAATAATTATATGCAATTCATATTAATTTAAAAATGTTTATGTTAGACAGTGTCCTTCACGTTTTTTGTCTGCCGGTGAACTAAAAAGGACACCAAGTGATGCATACTGGCGATCGCAACTTTCCCTGTCGATACTGTGAACGTACTTATGTTACCCATTGTGGACGAAAACAACACGAGCGCACTCACACCAATGAGAGGCCATTTGCATGTATTCAATGTGGCAAGGCTTTCACAAAATCCTACATTCTCAAAAACCATATGCTGGTACATACTGGCGAGCGAATGTATAGGAATGTATTAAAATACGATCTATAATTTATATGTTGATTGATAAAGCAAGTCTTCAATTCACAGATGTGATTTATGCGATCGGGCTTTTTCGCGGCCAACTCACTTAAATACACATTACCGTTCGAATACTCATAAACAGAACGTGGATAGATCCTGTGCGGAACAGAAACTGATAATGGTGGATAAGTTACAGTTAGAGACCGGAATCTCCCCGTCACAAGCAACCATTGAACCCCAAACCGATGTAATTGCTAAAGTTGAAGAGCCTTCAAGTAGCATCCAATTTTAAATCATCAGTCACAATAAAACCCGTCGAAGGTTTGATACCCTTACAATTCACAGTATTTAATTTTGACTGCATGAGATAGTACTTAATTATTGGTTTCAAATGGTTAATCACTATTTGCAGTGTTTTGGAAATAAATTAGTAAAAATGTAACCCAAAGAAGTGATTTTCCACATCCTCCATTCACCAGCGCTTCGAAACTTCGAAGTTCAAAGCAGTTTATATCAATAAATGTTACTAATTGATGACAAACTCACTAGATATTAATTATTGTAATGAAAAACCACATTAACAAAAAAACATGCTTTTAACTTTGAATATATTGACGCTTCAACACCTCGAATAATACGATAAACAATGGCATACAAAACATTATTAATTTTAATTTATATTTGTAGTCTAATACTGAATGGAATTTATTTTTATTTTTAATAAAATTATTATCTATTATTTTTAATTTAAAATCTAAGATTAGGTTTATTTTTAACACTTCCTGTAAAAAAATTAAATAATTAAAATGTATTTTATAAGAGTGATAAAAATTGGATTTCGACAATCTTCAGAAAAATATCATTCCTCATTGACATTAATGTATTATTTTAGTTAAATTTTTTATCTTAAAACTATTTACGTTATTTGTTTAAAGCAAACTTTAACTACATATGTGTGGTATAAAAAACCCATATTTAAAGTTTGGGGTTTTTTGTTCTTGTATTTAAAAATTGGCGTATATGATCTTCCCAAATGAATCAACTTTTAAATTCCTGGCTTTTACGTTCCATATTGCGTTTGTGCGCGCTGGATCGGCAGTGCGTTGCGAGATGCGTTTGACGAATGAAGGATTTATTGCACAACTCACAGCTACGCTTGGAGAATGACAAAATTAGGATTTAAGTTTCGCACAGCTAACAGATGGAACTCACCTGAAGGCACGCTCGCCGGAATGTATGAGCATGTGATTTTTAAGTATATAGGCAGTAGTAAAGGCCTTTCCACAGCTTTGGCATACGTAAGGTCGTTCATTTGTGTGTGTCCGCTCGTGCTTCACCCGCGTGCTGTAGTCCGTAAAAGCTGCGCTCACAATAATGACAGGCAAAAGGACGCTCTCCAGTGTGTCTGCGCATATGGCGTTTCAACTCGGAGCTGGTACAGAAGCGATCCCGACAAATGCTGAAGGAAATTAAAAATTTCATTATTCTCGACAAAGGCGTTCATAACGCTTTTATGGCTGGTTTGTAAATCGAAATAAGATTATTATATTACTGTTAAATTCTATGCTCACTCGCATTCAAACTGCTTGTCCCCACGATGTCGTCTGCAGTGTAAATCAAAAGCCATTCGTCCAGATATATGATTGCCACACTCGTCACAAATAAAAATCAGACTTCCGTGACGTTTTCGTCCTGATTTCTTTTTGATTGAGTTTTGTGACACCGCTATCTCGTCGTTTAATACTCTATCTAGCATCGCACACTCCTCATCCGATTCCTTATCTGGTAGAATATTTGTATAATCTACCGTAGTAACATTTTCACTGGATCCGTCAACAACTGTAAATTGATGCTCATTATTAGGATCCTGGACTATTTCAATATCTCGGCCATCCTGGGCTTCTGGCTCCTCTTTGATTAAACCGTCATCAATGATGATGTCGTATTCCATAAGGTCTTCCTGTTTATTAATTTCGTCATTAAATATCTCCACTTCTTTAGATTGTGTTTCACTGATTAAGCTCACTTGTTTCTCTGGCGTATTTTTAGTTTGGCATTCTGATTCTGTTTCAGAATAACTTGTGTTTGTTGCTTTCTGACTATTGTTGTCAGCTAGCTCCATTATAGCTTCTCTATATTCCAAGGGTATCTGCGTCAGCTGTTCCACCGTTAGTCCTTCTAGAAGCTCATTTTGTGCTCCTATGACCCTTTCCCGAAATCTAATCGCTTCTCGCAATTCTGTTTGGCAGCAAATACATATAAGGTCCGGCAAAAATTCAGCATTTTCCAACTATGGGCCACAACAATAATTGTTAACGTGCTTAAAGGTCGATGCAAAATAAATTACTTACAAATAAGCCCGTAAGAACTTGTAGCTTCCAAAGAATGCTTTGATTTTCAAAGATTCGTACAGATCTCTTATTGACTGCATATCTACCGCAGACCCTGCACATATTTTTGAGCATTTTGCGATTTAATACAAACAAACAATTTGAGCTCAATAAATATGTTTTGTCAATGTAGCTCCAGCTGTGTTATTGGTTTTACCATTCACATGTATACGGCAAACAAACTGCAGACTGCTGATAATAGACAGTGCTGTAAAATGATTAATTCTCTAAGAGAATTGCACTTAATCCGAAAATACCAGAGATTACAGAAAATTATTTAGTTTGATTTTCTACATAGATCACATATTAAAACGATATTTCTTCACATTTATTTGATTCATCCGCCGAACCAAACTGTAAAGCTTTTAGAACTAAATTTTTAATATCAATTAAGTGCGCCCAAATTAGCCTTTTCTAAATCCATTGAAAACTGCACGAAATATCCAAATTAAGATGCTTTCAAGGCAGAAATTGAATGAGTCTATTTATTAGGAATGTTAGCTACTAAATAAATATGTTTAAATTCTTTTATTTTATCTAATATGTATAATAAGCATAATGCAATCTCTTATTTATTAGTGTTGAGTTTAATATGAATATAAAAAAGATAGTTCTTAATCTTGAATATGCAAGCTTTCTTCGTCCATTTCCAATTTGAGCTGGAGGGCTGGATCGTGCTGCATTTGCTGCTTCAATTGATACTTTTCGACAGTACGCTTGTGGACCCCGGTACGCATATGTGTGCTGAGATGAGTGGGCAACATAAAGGACTTGTCACACAGTTCACATCTTAAACAGAAATTCGATAAATATATGTGAAATAAAAATATTAAGTGATTCCCTTGTAGTTTCTGACCTATAGGACCGTAAGCCGGAATGTGTAAGCATATGGTTTTTCAGAATGTAGCCGGTTGTAAAAGCTTTTCCGCAAGTACCACATGCATAAGGCCGCTCATTGGTGTGCGTGCGCTCGTGTTTGACTCGCGTCGTATAGTCGGAGAAGCAGCGTCCACAGTATTGACAGGCAAAGGGACGCTCTCCGGTATGCTTGCGCATATGTCGCTTAAGTTCCGAAGTGGTACAAAAGCATTTGTCACAGATTCTGACAATAAAAGTGAGGGAAACGTTATGTCTTTATTAAAAGTCACATAATGCTTACTTACTCGCACTGGAAATCCTTTTCGCCACGATGTCGACGACAATGCAACTCGAAGGCCATCCGTCCTTTAATGTGATTGCCGCATTGATCGCAAATATATACACCACCAGCTCCTCGTCGACGTGGATCATCTGGCTTTATCTTTGGCTTTGGTGGCAGGCTAGACTTTTTCACAACATTCTCATGTTCATACTCATCGTCCAATACATTGTCCAAGACTGCCACCTCGTCATCAGAGTCATACAAGTATGCTTCAGTGGGATCGGGCACAATGAATTGTTCTGGCATTTCTTCAATTTTTACATTTTCATCATCATCGGGTAAGAGGCATTCGTATTGAGCCTCTTCGACTATCGTGCCATCATCATCGTCGTCAGCTTCGATAAATTCAGTAATATCATGGCCAATTTCATATTTGACTTTCGTGATTGTGCCACTACTTTCTGGTATAAATTTTAGAAAGTCTTCTTCTGTTTGATGAGCATCAGATTCTATTTCATGCTCAGCTGAAGGATCTGCTTCAGGTTCCGACTCGGTTTCAACTTGTTGTTCATTATCTGGCGTTGGTGATGCATCAATTCCCAGTATTGCAGCCTTGTATTTCTCAGGTATTTGCTCAAGTTGCTGTTTGGTTAGTCCTTCCAGTAGTTCACGCTGTGCCCCGATACATCTGTCACGAAATCTAATGGCACTTGTCAATTCGATGTTGCAGCATTCACACATTAGTTCGGGCAAGCTCACATAGCTTTCCAACTACAAATATATCAAATTATATTTATATTTTGTGATAATTGGCCAAGTATTTTCACAACTGGCTTACCAGCAGACCCGTAAGCGCCTCTATGTTGCCTAGCAATTTTTTGTTGGCCTTGTCAAATATCTTAAACGATTTTTTGAAGCTAGCGTATTTGCCGCACACTCTGCAGGTGTTCTTTAGCAATTTATTTGCTACTTTTGCCATAGTTATTAAGAAAAACAATTTTTATAATAAGAATATTGTAGGAAAAAAGATGCGCGGATATCTCGCGTTGCCAACTATTCTTTTCATGGTTTTGTTTTGCCACTCACAGTGCATGCTAACGTTTAATGGTGCGTTCTCACTGGCTCACAAGGTTTCGTAAAGCAGTGTCGCAACGGCACATAGCAATGTGAATTTGAATTGTGACGCTCCAATGTGAACACAATTGTAACTTGTGGAACTTGCTTATTGTCTGAACTTGTTTAGAGTAATATTTTTGTAAGCTTTCCTACTCTGTGGCGCGTGTGAAAATGACTTGTAGTGTTCACATTGCAGCAGTCACTATAACTTGACACAGCGCTGTGAGGCACGATGTAAAGAACGCCAAGCTGAACAGTTTGATAAGTGACGAGCCGTCAAAAGTTCTCACAGAATATGTTGAAAGATAGATTTGTGTAAACTTTTCTTCTTTGGTGAACATGCTCACTTGTTCTTTTTTTTTTTCAAGTCAACTCACTCATTTCGCTCACTTGTTTAACTGTTTCTTTACTGTTCATGAACAGTACAAATTTCTTTAAATAACTGCAATACTCTTTATCTTATGAACACAGATTTTTTAAATTAAGTTTATAAACATCAGTTTTAAAAGACAGAATAATATTTCTTTCAGAGGAAACCATTGGATAATAAAGATATATTATAATTGATAGATTGATTGAATAAATAACTTTATATTATTATAAATATGTATATTTTTTTTATATAATTCGTACTTATTAATAATTCATAAGTATTTTTGTTATATTATTCAATGGAAAACCCTAGAAATAAAACAAAGAAAAAGTGAACAGCTGAGCAAAAATGAACAAACATTAAGGAACATGTTCACTCCCTCGTTTCGAAGAGCAATATGTCGAGTTTGAAATGGTAGGTTTCTGATAAAAACAATCCAATAATTGTTTATAATAAACTTATTCACATGCAGGGCTTGCGCGCCGCGCTGCTATCAAGTGACTAAAAATCACTTACGTAGTCAGGAAACCCAGGAACATCCGCTTAAACAACAATCAGTCAGCGTTGCGGTGAGAGTATAAAAGCCGACACCCAATCATGATAAATAATAAATATTTTTACCAGACTGTGAACAACAATCCATTGAGCTTTGCCTTGGCCCTGGAAGGAACTGATCCGTTGTCTAAGTTTGCGCGCCAGGCGCAAGAACTGAATGATCCGTTAACTCAAATGGCCAACGAGTTGGTAGGAAAATTGCAGTGTCTGTTTTGTTTATCACTATAATTTTAAATGTTGCAGTCGATTAAATCTAATCGTAACAATACAACTGACTCTGATGATAATACGTTAAATTGGAGCACTCGACGATTAGGCATATTGAATCGCTTTACCACAAATGAGAAGCTCTCGCTGTCCACCAGTTTTCTATGCACCAGCAGTGCGGAGGGCGGTGGGGAGAACTGTAAGAATACATAGGAATTGAAAACTTTTCATATGTATTTGTGATCTGGAAATCTTTCACTGCAGTTAAAGCGCAAACCGTGGTCGCAGACAAAGTCAAGTATCGGCTAGAGCAGTTGGATCACTTTGACGATGGCAGCATGCGACACATGATGAACCTAACGCAGCAGGAGTACATTCAGCGATTTGATCAGCTAAAACAGGAACTGATCCAATCTTGGCACAGTGATCAGCGGGTCAAGGCACTTAAAATAGCCATTCAGTGTGCCAAAATGCTCTCAGACACCAGCGTGCTACATTTCTATCCCAGTCAGTTTGTGCTCATCACTGACATTCTCGACGTATTTGGCAAGCTTGTTTATGAGCGTTTACGTGACAAAGCGAAAGGTGCGCCAGGTGCATCGGCAGCGACGATCCAGCGGGAACGCGAAGCTGCACGCGATACCTGCCAAAATTGGTTCTATAAAATTGCGTCCATACGTGAGTTGCTGCCTCGTCTTTATTTGGAAATGGCCATATTCAAGTGCTATGAGTTTCTGGCTGCCTCGCAGCACGAAATTGAGCAAGTGCTGCTCCGCTTGTCTAGTCAGCTACGTGGTATTGCTGATCCTCTGGTGTCCACCTATGTGCGTTGTTATTTAGTACGCGTTGGTGTGCCCGTAACCTCCAGCAAGTTGTATATACGCGACAACTTTAACGACTTTTTCATTATGTATCCACAGGTAAGTTGTCCTTTATCCACTTATACTTTAATTGACCAAGTCTTCTTATTTGACAGATCTTTCGCTTGGTGGCTCGATACAACTTGCACCCAGAAATAATAACGGCCAGCGCCTACTTACAACTTTATGCGCCTGCTCTGGACTTTATGTTGCAGTGCCTGGTCTACGAATGCGAAGTGTACGCACAGGAGATGCTCGGGGAGTGTAAGCAGTTAAAGAATAAGTAAGTGTATAAAGGCCTTTCCACAGTGGCGTTAAAACCCAGTTAAGACCAAAACTTATATTTACATCCGAGTGTCAAATTACTTGGACTATCGTATGTTAAATAGAGAGAATCAATCGGTCTTTATGATTCAAAGATATAAACAAGAATAGACGATGACGTTACTTTACAGAAATAGAAGTTTTTATAATGTGTTAATGTGTTTTTAAAGAAAATTTCACAAGATTTGAGGTATTGACTAACTTTATGTTTTTGGTTTCGGTCTGCCATTCTGTGGAAACATTTATATAGTCTAGTCTGTTGAATGAACTTAACGCTAAACTTTCTTTTATTAATTGCTTTAGTGGCGCTGTGCTTTTGTCTCTGCTGAACTCATCCAAAAGAGAGTTCATAGCTGCACATGCTCAGGAGTTTTTGGAGCTGATCAATAACTGCGATACGCCTGGTATTTCCAAATCTCAATTGCTGCGACCTCTAGGAAGTTGTGTGAGCAGCTGCGCGCCGTTGCAGGAAAAGCGTGTGCCTTTCTTGAATGCCGCCTTTCAAATTATTAACACGCTCACTGATCCCAATGAATACATCAACTGTGTGGAAACCTGGACACCCTTTGTAGCGCAGTACTTTACGGTTAGCGTTAAACATTTTAATTATCTATTTACTAAAATTGATCCATTCTTTTGCAGATTCATGAGGTTAATCGATTGCTGGGTGAACTCAATTCGCGTATGTGCCTGGGCAAGGCTTATGAAAAGCACTATGGCCAGCTGCAGAGTATCTTATCGAGAATAATGCAAAACTATCGCAGCATTGAGCTACTGCTAATACAGCCGCATTTTCTTCCTTACTTGGATCTTTTCCACAAGGAGTCGGTGCGCGTGGAGGTCTGCAAATCCATACTAAGTTATTACCGACAGAATAGCGAGGAACAGACTTGCGATGCTGTCGTTACCAATGCTCTCATGTATCTCGGCAAGATACTAAATGACTCGGTCAAGTTAGTAAAAATAAATATTTGTTGAAGAAATTTATTAAAAAAATACCCGTCACTCGTTAAGTAGTTAAAAACGTGACAGTCCCTATAAAATCCATACATGCTTTATCAATATCCGTTAGTCTGTCTGTATAAACCCTTGAATCTTAGAGACTATTCAAACTTGAGTAACCAAATTTGAACACATGCTTCTATCAAGTTAATGCACATCAATCTTTTTTCAAACTTTACCCAAAGCGAGTTTTCAATAGTGGTTCACGACCTGTCCGATTTTTTTTAATTAGAAAACTTTTCCTTCTTTCCGACCTTATTGCATCATGATCGAATCAATACAACAGAATCTGTAGACATAGATTAGATAGATAGATAAAGCTGTAAAACCTTAACATATGAAGTAATTTAAACAAGGTTATTTATTTATTTATTTTAAGAGCTAACAGGTAATATACAAATTACAGGTTAGCTTAATTATTTGGCTGAACATGGTCAAAGTTTAAATTTAGTTCAGTAAGGGTTGTCTTCTATGCAAAATGTAAATCAGATTTAGCGTTCATACGTTTATTCTTCTTAATTTCAATGCAGCGCGCTCACTGTGGAGGATGAACGTCGTCAGATCTCGCAACTCATTAATGGCTTTATAAACAAAGTTCACTTTGGCAAGGATCTGGAGAAACAGCTTAGTTTCTATGTAGAGGCACGTAGCACATTTAGTAATTTGGATGCTGTATACATAACTTTAGTGCATGCCGCCTGTAAGCTGACAATGCGCTCAACCAACCGGCAGTTCATCAAATCTTTGGGTTTTATAAAAGCCTGCATCGCCTACTGCTTCATAACCATTCCAAGCATTACTGCTGTCCAACAGAAAATGGACTTGTATCTGCTATGTGGTCAGCTGGCTTTGCGACATCTCTGCCTGGGACAGGGTATGGATATCTTATAGTACATATTGGAATATATAAAGTATATCTTTTTTCCACCAGCTGATGCCTGCTTTGAGGCTGCATTACAACTAGTTAACGAACTGCCCACCGTCAATGTTGACTTTGAGGGGAAACCTCGTTGCCTGGAGCGCTATCTGGTCGCTTACTTGTGCAATATGCTGGCAACATTGATTGTAGTTCCAGACAGTCCAGAACAAGGCGTCTTATACTTCGTGCGCTTGCTGCTGGATATTGTAGGCCGGCGATCGTTTAAGCCAAACAGTACAGCTCCAGCTAATATCTATTTGCATGCCCTGGACATGCTATATGTGCAAAGTCTGGAACAGTTTCCCTATCATATTGACGGCGGTAAGCATTTGATACTCGTATTCAATTTAAAAATAAGCTAATATTCTTTTAGTGGTTTCCAATGATGCACTTTATGGTCATGATCCCAAATTCCTGGTGGAGGTGAACAATCTGTGTGGCCAGGTTGTGGAAGCCATTCTGCTTCAGCTGAAGTCCCTCGGAGCTGCCCAGCAGCATCGTGACCAAGCTCAGCTTTCCATGGAACTATTTATGCGCATTGTGCGCTATGCTGATCTGGAAAAGGAACCACTCTGTCAATTAGCTGTGAAGCTTTGGCTGTTGGCCAACAAGGCACAGACTGAACTAGATACCGAGATAATTGTGCGTTCAACAATTTTATAAATACTTTAATCATTTCTATTAAGACGCTGTTAACTTGTCTTTCAGCCACAAACGCTTTGCAGCGTGGAACATTTCTACAAATTGGTTAAGGATGCGTCACCATCGCGTGCAAAGACGATTGCGAAGCTGCTCTTGCGAATGCGGGACAGTTGAAATTGAGTTTTACTATATATAGTTATATTATAAATATACATACTCATATTTTGTGCATAAATTGTGGACAATCAAGCGGAAATTGTTGCTTGGTTACCAAGAAAATACTTGAATTCGTTGTGCAATCAAATGGCTGAATTAAGACTTAAATATTTATACACAAAATTAATTTTATGACTTGCTAAACAAAATATATTAAAATATTGAAATGAAATTTATGTTGGTATTTCTACTACTCCTATAGGGTTCATCAAGAATGCATATTCCCATAGATTTTAAATAGCGCCTTTTTAAGGTGAAATGCAAATGGCATTTACATTCTAATTTCAGTCTTATTTGTCATAATATCCTTATTTTAAAGGCTTTATGGATTAATATTTAAAATAATAATAGGTGTCAGTAATGTCATTAATAAGTATTTTAATATTCGATCACAATTCATGCAATTTTCTTTTCCTTGAGTGGGAAACCTGAAAAACTCACGTCTACCCTATTTTTTACTCCACTAACTGCAATATACTGAGACTGCAAGTCTTAACTGCGCAAACAATCAATTAATGACGGTTAAAATGAGTTTCAACAAATTTATATGTGATTTGCTTAACGGATTAATACATAGAAAAATGTTTTTTTTTTTTTTTTTAAATATCATACATACATACATATTTTTTCAAATTCTAAATAAATCGAAAAATGTCAATCGTTAGCTAAATTGTTCTTGGGTTCCTACAATTTATAAATGCTATATCCGGCTCCTGCTTTTGACTGGGAGTTATAACAGTCTCTAGGCATATCAAGTAAATGAGCTCCATTAAAATAGTATTAAATATTTTTATATACGTTTATTCAAGTTTTGATTGCTTTAGGCCCGTTTGACACAGCACCTTAGAAATCTAAGCTGTGCGATAAGACGTTAATGTTCAGCAGCTTTTTGTGATCTCGCACATAGCTGCGCGATAAGCCGTTGCGTACATTTATGTGTTGCAATTCTTCATGCAATTAGGTGTAAAAATATGAATTACATTAGTTGCTCTTTTTAATTTCTTTGTATAGTTTAAAACATTTGAGGCAATTTGTCGATTTATTTGCGTGTGCATTTCAAAAATGGCTAAGACTATGGCTGACAAACTCAAAAGATCACACACATGACACATGACAACTTATAAGAAAGCTACACGAATGGAATACCAATTGTATAATATAGGTATATATGAATGTAATCTACATATTTATGGGTAGTTATATATATATAATTATATGCATGCGGTGTGAATACGTATGAAAATGTGTGTGAGTTTAGAAATTTGTCTCCTTGAATTCCTTGGACTGCAGCACAGGCGCCACATTGCCATTTCCTCCTCCTCCACCGCCAGATGAATCATTCTCCAAAGAATCCGCACATGCTCCACCCACAGTATAAGCTAGAACAGTGGCATGATCCAGCTTACCTGGCAATGTGGCAAAAGCGCTGCTATCGACGACGCGTTTGCGTGCCGCTCTGTGTTGCATGCGATTCAGTTGGACCTCGCGCTTGACACCGTCGGGACCCGTGGACAACTTGTAGAAGAGTTCACGCTGCTCAAGTGTCTTACGGCGAGCTGAGGTGATCATGCGCACAAAATCGATTAGTAGATGGCAAAGCCGTCTCGCCGAAGTGCAGGGCGAGAATGTGCCATTGATGCCGTAGCTGAGCAGATCCTCCAGACGATGGAGCGTTAACGCATGACGCTGCGGTCCTGTGACCAGAGGCAGCCCCATCGCCGACTTGGGTATCCGCTGCAGCGGCGTCGTTGGAGTGTTCGACGGAGAACTTGTTGTGACGCCATGTCGCGCATCAATCAGAGTCTGGGAACGCATATACTTGGGCCGACTGGGTACATTGCTGGGAGGACTGCCTGCTTTAGGCTGACGTGTTCGACCAGGCGGAGTAGCTGATGATGGATGCAATCGCGCGTAAATCGCAGAAGCGCTCTTGTTCTGCCGCTTGGGCGCCAGATTGCCGGTCTGTAACTGTTGTAGCTTTACATCCGGAGTCCAGGCCTCGGCAAACTTGCCCACGACCGGATCGAAGTTATCACTGATGCCGTCGGACGTGAGAAACACAATGTCGCCGCGCTCCAGACAGCTCATCGAGAATGTGAGATTGCTTAGCTCCGGCTTATTACCATCCGCAGGACCCAGCGCTCCCAAAGCGTCGCGCATGTCTCGCATGGAGCTTATGTCGTGGGATCCTTGCGTTAATTCTCGAACGCCATGCTTCTTAGAGTACACGTATCCGAGTGAGTCGCCCACGTTGCAGGAGCACACCACATACTTGCCAGGCGCACCGTCCAACGGCAGCACCACAGCAATTGTCAGCGTCGAGAGCGCACCACCCACCTCCAGTATACAGCCATGTCCCTCCCACAGACTGCGCAAGAGACTCACAAACAGCTCTTGCGTGGTGGTGGCAAGACACTCCTGTGCCTGTCCAAACACCGCACGGTCCAAGTAGTCCAGGCAACCATGCACTGCGGACCGGGCAGCCAAACGGGCACCGTCGCCTAAGGATAGGACAAGTAAGTAAGTAAGTAATTGTAGATGAAAATAAAATATTTGAAAGCGACAAATATGTGTAGAGAAAATGAGATACATCATCTATCTTACCCCAATTGACGCCATCAGCCATGGCCATGGCAGCTGCCTCGCCGCGAACCACACAGCCATAGCAATCGGCAATGGGATTGCCCATGGGCTCTTTGGTCAACATGTTGGTCTCGTAGAGAGAAACTGAGATGCCGTAAGCAAAGTCGCTATCCATTTGCCAGTTTTCCACACCTGCCACCGGCGTGGACAAAGTGCTGCTGCTGTTGCTGGAGGTTGTTGTTGCTGCTGTTTTTGTGGTGCTGGAGGGATTACCTCTTTGATTGCTAACCGCCTCGCGTAGTAGACGCTCCCGTTCCGAGATGCCATCTCCGGCTGTTCTGGAGACCTCAGTCTTGGCATTCAGCAGATTTTTGTTGTTTTGATCCTGTGAGGGATTGCTACTGCTGACCATGCTAACTACTATGGTGGTGGCCTTGCCGCCGCCCTCTATCGACGCAGCTGACACGGTCGCAATGCTGTTCTTTGAGTTCTTCCTAGAACGCATGCCTGCGTTGGATGCAGTTCCTGAGGAGTCTGTTCCCTGCGGCATCTGATCCGCATTACTCTGTCGTCTGGAGCCCGTTGGTCGGGCAAACTTGTTGCTTAGCCGAGTCGTCGAGGAAACAGGAGGCGTGCTCTTGCGAACACCATAAGCATCCTCGTTCTCCTGTTGCGTATCAATAAAGTCAATGTCATCCGCATAACTCGCACTTAAATGCAATTTCGAGCGTTTGATGCCCGTCAGTCCCTCGTCGGGACCTGTACAGGCAGCAGTGATGGTATCCGAGCCGCTGGCATAATGGCCCAGCTTCAGCACGGGCATCTCTGTGGGATTCTGTCCATTGTAGATCTCTGGTCCGCCGGGCGTAAACTCACGTTGCATACGACTGAAACAGCAAAAAGGACGGTAGTTAATTAAAAGCTTCACAGTCATTTAAATTACAATTCTCAGTTATATTAATTCTATGGTAATAGCTTTCAGAAATCAGAAAATGACAGATAAATAACCATGTATGTTGCAGATACACATTAAGTCAAGATATCACTAATTTGTATTCTGCATTCCGAGATATTTGAATGTTGCAGATGTCCATTATTGCTATACTAAGGTTTAGGTGACACTCAAACAGGGTGAGCAGTATAAAAGTTTAAACTGATTTGGACAATTTTTAGTTTTCTATAATATCTGTATATATACAAATCAGTTTTACAAATGCTTTAATTGATGATTTGTAACTACACAAGAGATTTGAAATCAATTCAAAATGATTCGAAGTCTCAAATAGATAATCGTGAATTCGCTTATTTATGTTAAACAATCTCGAATAAAATAGTTGTTGCAGTTGACATAAAAGTAGTGTTTAGGAATACACGGTTTACCGCATCCGGATGCCATATTTGCATAATTTATGGAGAGGCATGTTGAGATTACGAGGTTACGTAATCTCGACGAACTAGGCATAGAACCTCGATTCCTCGCGCTCAATGACCGTGACTCTTGTTCCAACTGGGGAAGAAGAGCCTACAGTGAATTGTTGGTAGCGCTCACCATGCTAACCAAATATCGGACACGACGCCACTTTGGATTCCAATAGCTTCTAATAGCTGTGTTGAGTTTCTAGCGTTAGTTAGTTTTAGTTTTCTCGCTTCTGACGCGTCTGTTGCTCGTGGAAACCAGACGTTGCACAAGAGGAGATGCTGAGAAGCCGTCGAGGCACAGCACCAGGACAACATGTTAGTTGCTCATGAGTAATAGCGTCAACTCTGGAGCCGTACGGGCTGGGTCTCTGCTGCAGCTGGCATTGGGGCCAGGTTGTTATCTGCGCCCATGATCATTGATTTACGGTGATGGAGCCGTCTGATGCGCTCATCTGCCGTCGACCATCTGCTGCTTCAGCAAGAAACCAAGGGTCAGTATCGCGGCAAGCGACAAGTGGCATCTTCTAATTCTTGTATTTTCATTAATTAGCTCTATAAATGAATACTAATTTTATTTTCCATTTACAAGAGTGTAAACAACTGCAAGAACATAGCGTTGTAACACAACTTTAATATTCGTGCTGGCAAAATAATCTATTTTTTTTTGTTTGCGACAAGTCTCTACAATTTGTATTTATTTTCTGACTTATTCAATATAACGCCTAATAACTTTGAAACGAAAAACAATTTAAGAACATTATTTTCTTGAACAGTGGCAACTCTTTGTTGCCGTTCACATTTCGCGCGTTCACTCCGACTCAATGCTTGGCCAATTGAAATCTCTCCAAGTTCTCGTTTGATTCCGTCGGAATGTTGGGAATTGTTGTTGTTCTTATGTAGAAATAATAGTGGGCGAAGGAATATTTCGAGCGCAAGATACAAATAATAAAAAGACTTGAGTTTATTTATTTTATTTATCTAACAATTGTTCTAAAAAAGCATTGCGCCTCTGTCGCTCTTCCAGCTTCTGCTGCATTGGACTGCTCATCCGTTACCCCATTTTTATATTGGCCTCCACGCCAGACTTAGTTGTGCTTTAGAAGTTCGTCGGAACTTTTTTTACATCTCCCTTTTATGATTTTGTTTTCTTTTTTATTCCCTGCTTCCAATCCTTCCAGATCTGAAATAAATATGCTAATAAACTTGTAAATTTGACGAGCCAAGAATCTCATTTTTTCCACTCATTCGCTGACTTGCAAGGAGGTCCAACGGCGTTTAACTCATCCGTCAGTTGTCACTTCAGGAAAATCCCATTGCAATGTCGACATGTCTCTTTATAAATTGAACAAATATCGCGTCCTATTTCCCCTTAATGATCAAGCATTAAATAAAACTAAAATCGAAAACAATATTTTTAAATTTACATTACCACCGATTTTTCCAATTTGTCTAAAATATCCGCTCTTCTTCTCGCATTCTTTTATCGGGATTCAGGCATATCACAAACTCGGTTTGTCACTTACCGAACTGTAACTTGATGTAATTTACACAAAACTGAACACTGAATAGAGCTTAAATTTTTCAACTTAAGCTTCAATATTCTTATTATTATTTAACAAAAAACGAGCAATTAAAATTAGATACACCAGACTGGGAATCATTTAAATTGATCCCAAAACTATGTGACATCTCTCAAGCTCGGTACGTCATGTCATGATCATGTCAACAACGAATGGAACATGGCACTAGAGATCTTATATACTTAAAAATAATGAATTAAAACATTTCCAACATTGAAATGGTTTAATACAGACTATTTTTAATTTTTATAACGTTAAAAACGGTAACACTCTTTACGCAAATATTGGAGAAATTGGGCAAATCTCTGCACAAAATGTAAGAAATATTTAAAATCATTTAGTACTGGAGTCTGTCTGTGTCACCTAAAATCTTTCCAAGTGTATTTTTTTGGCAAATTTTGAGTTGCTTTCGATTAATAATGTACACATTTTGTTTTGTATATAAGTGCATGAATGTTGAATAGAATATAATATATAAAACAATAGAAGGATGGCTGGACTTACCCCTCGAGATATTTGGTTATAAAGCTACCGTCATCCGTCTCCTCGTTGCCATTTACACGCCGGCGGCCATCGCGAGGCTCCGCAATGAAACTTAATTGTCGAAAGTACGTGGTGACCTTTTGACGCAACGACGGCATCTTGATGCCAGTGAACTTTCCAACTTCCAATTAGCAATGCGTCTTAATTACAGCCCCGATGAGCTGTATATGGGAGTGGGAGTTCACCGCCTCCAATTATGGTGCATTCACCTCATCGGCAACAATTGTTATGGGATTCGTCGTCTGAAGAAGTCGGAGTAGAGTTTGCACATTTAATTATCAATAAATTATGCTATTAAATGAGGCTTATTCTACAGGATGTGCACTTTAAGGCCGCGGGGTATGACGACGAGGACTAAAAAGGACGATTACCCGGCTCCTTGCCACCGCACTTTACTCTCTATCTTACATTTTAAATGCGCTTTTATTCCATCTCTGGCTCATTTCGAATGCAGAGTCTAAGGGGAAACGAGTATAACCGCTCTAGTTAAAGTTGCCTGACTTTGAGATACCACATCAGATATTAACACACTTCAAGCTTTCACAGCCTTTACAAAAAGTAAATGAATTTGATCCGTTTATGGATTACAAGATACATTTGAAATTTGAATTACAATTCATCGAATGTTGTTATAAATATTCTTTACCGACCAGCTGTTTTTAATATTAAATCTAAATTTTTTATTAGCAGCTAGTAACAAAATAAGTATAAAGCAACAACTAAAATGCTCAATCGATTTAATATTTCTAACAAATTAGAAAATAACACTATTTGCCTCTAAGATGCCTCTTCTTCCGGTTAAATACATTTTTTATTTGCGTTTGCGATGTATACCCTAAACTTAATGGACCACAAGGGGTATAATGGTTCTGTGTGAATGAATGTAGCGATCGTAAACATTATATTCGTATATTTTTGATCAACAACAAGAATAGAGTCGGTTTATTCCTGTCTGGCAGTATAACTGAGTCGACAGAAGAAGAGATCACTGTGTAAGAGTATCTTAAGGACTTGGCGCAGGGTATCTCGTAGTCGTGCACTCTCCTCTGAAGCATTTTTACTTTTTACCCCTTTTTAAATGGTCGCTTGGTATAAAACGATGTGTTGGGGCAAAACGGAAGAGTGGGAATGAGGATGAGGAGGCAGCGCAGAAGCCTAGTCGACGTTTCAAGTTTCAGATGACGTAACTTCTGTGGGACTCGTATGATTAATGAACTGTCAGTTGTTGTTCCCCAGCGAAATCAGGCGAACCTCTAGAGATTAACCCAGGGAAGACTTAAGCACATTTCTGATTGTTCTCATCTAACTTATCTCGAATTACAACCTAGTACCTGGCATCTTGTTGCATTACGATTAGTAGAAAAACAATTGCTTCAAATAGCTATAACAATAACAAACGCTATCAACAGTCACTATAAAGACAGCTAAGTACGAGTGTAACGTGTGATAATCTCAAAATACAATAGAGTCCGACACAGATAGATGCATTTGTGTAGAAACATTTTATATAAGAGATTAACTGGCGCACTATAGAACTCGACCAGATGCTACCCTGTAAAATAATAATGTGACTTGCGGTAACACTTCTGATTTCGTTTGATTAGAATGATAAAAAGTCGTCTTCAGTTCCACAGTAAAGAGTATAATTAGTCAACAACTATAACCGCTGACAACTGTTTATGAATACTAATACAATTTAGTTGTTGATCTAAGTTTAAGTTATTCCGCATTTGAAAAAGATGTGTAATAGGATATTGAAATATCATATTATAAACTGTGTAAAACGCACTCGACAATAACTATAAATCCGATCGACCTTAAGTATGCCAGTTTCCATTTGAGTACACAATCAAATCAATTCAAAGAGTCACCCATTCAAAGTTGAGTTACTTGAGACTCATTGTGGTTACTCAATAGTCCATTAGGCACGTGTCGCAGCAACTGAAACTGACAATTGGTCAGCGAGAGCAGGGTTGCCAACATGCTGAACTGTTTGCACTTGATTTTTAATTGTTATCCATAATTAAAATGATCAATTGTAGCAATCCAAATATTATATCAACGGCAATTAATTTATATGATAGGGTTGCCATGCAGTCAGTTGAGTAACGTTAATGCATATAGATGACAACTGACAATGAGAACACATAAATACAAGTAGAGAATTGACATAATTTTGGGCAAAGAATAGTTTCATCAAATGCCTTTTGAATGGAGATAGAGATGATGTAACTTGAATTCTCTTTGATTGAGGAGATTTTATGGAACCCGCCAGGTGGCGCTGCAAAGTGGAGCAGGCCGAATGAATGGATCAAAATGTAAATAAAGGGAATTATGTAAATTGCTTTGGGTCTCTGCGGCGGATGCTGTGGATGCTGTGGATTCTGTGGGTGCAGCCCGTCTTTGTGGCTGTAATCTCTCTCTCTCAATCGCAGAATATAGTATAAAGTATGTAGTTGCTAAATTGAATTGTTTGCGGCTCTAGAGTGCAACATTTCAATCAGTCTGATTGACTGCGAAATACACAAAAAGTAGTGCAGTCTCAATGCGCTTCACTGCACTTCAATGCATAGATTGCAAACAGGAGAAAGACTGGATAAATCGGGTTATTGGTTAATTGCATTCAAGGGGATACCCCTTGGAATGTGTACTTGAATGTTCTACGAGTATATGTAGATGGGTGTGCCAATCTATCTATCCATCAGTCTATCTATGACCCAACTACGAGTAGCAATATCAATTCTGTTCTCTCTGTTCTGCGGTCTCATTTGCCTTGGCTATATAATTAAATTACTTTCCTTGATGGTTTCGCAATGATTGATCTGTGATCTCTCGGGGAAAATTCAAATTGAATTGCCTTCCGAGATGTTGCAAGCAATTGATCGATAGAGATCAGGGAGACAGGGCGAACACGTTGTTGGGCGTTGTATAAAGAGGGAAGTTTAAAAGGAGAGAAGAAGCATAGGAAGGAGAAGAGAAGTAGTAGTAGACGAAGTAGAAGTAGTGTGGTAATGAGAGTAACAAAGAGATAGAGAGCGAGAGAGTAAGGAAGTAAGAAAAAAACAGCGTCAATCACACTGAAAGTGGAAGAGAAACGGAGAGAAATAAAGCAATAAATGGAGAGAGAGAAAGAGAGGAAAATGAGAATTATAAGAGTCGTACAGTTTCTCACTTCTATATTAATTTTTATTAAATTTCCGCTTTCGTTTTCCCTTGCGTCACGAATGTGCTTTAATTAATAATATAAATAACTAATCTCCCCAATCCGATCAACTCTCGACATTTCACATTCTGTGTAAGTAAAAGTTCTCCAAGTCGTGTGCCACAATCAATCGGCACTTTCGGCCCGCAGTTAATATTCAAATTCAAATCTTCAACATTTTCAACACTCCCAGCTAATCAGGCGTGAAAATAGACCTCATATCGTGGCCAACAATTTCGTAAGAATTAAAATGGCAGGGGGTGGGGAGGAGGGCGGGATTGGTAGACGGTGTTGAAAAACTGTTCATAAATATTGAGCACATTTAAGTACTATTCAAATAAGAGCATTGGAAGAAAAAAAGAGAGAATTTGTTTACACAAATAATGCAACACTTCATCTTCTTCCCCTCCGCTGCTCCGCAAGCTATTAATAGTGAAATGATCGTATTTTTAGTAACAACAGATGGTAGAAGGTAAATGATATAAAAATAAAATGTAATGATCGCTAAACCACAGCCAACTAACCAGATATGACCTATGATATGACCCGACCCGCAGTTGCCTGACTTGAATTCATTTCAGACTCTGTACTTTAAGAGGTCTGAAAAGCTTCATTAAATGCGATGATTGATATATAATTTAGTGTATTTTATTTTATATATAACAGCTTTCCAACACATTAAGTACAGGGTCTCTCACAGTCGATTTCGTTAGAATGTAGTCTTTTCTACAAGTTAAATTTGCGAACTCGCTTGAAAGATTTATTTCTGTTTGTTTATTCGTTGTTGTGGATGTTATTGTTATTGTTGTTGATGTTGCTGACTGCTGTTTTGTATTTGGATAAATAATTATAATTGATAGAGTGAATCCACAGAAAGAGTTTTCCCTGGCCTCGTTAATTGCATTAAATTAAATTAGACGAGGCCACAGATCAGATGGAAGATGCCAGGACAACTTACTGTGGTAGCTTTCAGTTGCAACCAGTTGCATCAATGACTACCATCAGACAACCGGGGATTAGGCTCATATGTCACTTCTAAAGACTTGCAACCTTGTGGCATGGGGCAGGTTCTTTTATGTGTGCTGAATAGTGGTTGATTTAATGCTTACCAAGTGGAAAACGTGCAGAAGAAAAGTCAACAAACATGTTAGCATAGAGTTTATGGCGCCAGAGTCAGGGAAGGGGAGAGTGAGGGAGGGGTAGATATAACCAACAGACAGAGCTAATAGCTGGCGGCTAAAAGCCACAAAGACAAATGCGTCAACAAATGTGCTGAAAGATGATGATCTTGATCTTGATGATGATGATGCTGTTGTTGTTGTTGTTCTAGTTGCAGCGGTTGTTGTTGTTGTGCGGCATCCCAAGGTGGCAGTTGCATTCATTCGGGGGTCTTGCCATAAGTCAAGTGCAGCTCAAAGTCATTGCGAATTGTGGCTTAGACAAGAGTCGTCTTCACTCACATGCAGACAGAAAAGAAAGTGAATATATTTTGTTGTTTCACTGTCTGTTTTGACCAGGTTTGAGTTATGTTTATTTTTTAAGCTTAAAACGAAAGCCGAAGGCCATTATTTCATAAATATGTTAACAGCTGACACAAGTCTAACATATTTATGGGCTTGTTAAACATATATTGTTAGCAGAACTTAAGGAAATTATACCTGCAATTTAAAATTTCAGGGTATCTGGGAACATATATAAAAACATTAATTTAATTCACTCCACCCAAATATATTTATCTAATAAAGTAAGTTTAATATTTAAGCAAAAATTAAAATACATTAAAATTCGTTTCAATTTCTTATTGGTAACATTTTACTAGGGATATTTTTTACCCCTACTTGAAAAATGAGTACAATCTTCATTCTGATCGGAGATGCTTTGGTTCTTTGTCAGGACGACGATCATTGATTGAATTGGGCCAATAAATGAGGAATGGTCCCCCAACGTGCCAATTTCTATACAAATATACAAATTACAGGGGATCTGTTGTCTTATACTAAAAGCAAAACATCCATTCTCTTGACAAGGACGAGAAATAGAGACAATAAGTGTGCGAAAGAATATTTAAGCGAAGAATCTCTATCACTTGGTATCCACAATCTATCTAAAAACGAATCAGATAAGTTAACTTGAATTGAATAAATTCTAAATTAAGCAGAGGGAAACATATTGGCAAAATACTTATGGCATAGCTCATTTGTGAAAACTCAGTTTTATGCGTAAGATTTTCAAAAGAAAACAGTGTAAAAGTCTCTTTATCCCAATTCACAAACAACTTATACTTTAGATATCTAAAAGGTCCATTGTTAGTAGGAGATATTTAACTACACTACTTGATATACGTATCATTGGACCTTAAGTTATAAAAATAAAAAAGTTACATTCAATTTGCTGTAGCTTAAACTCAAACTCAGACTGTGTCTATTTCGGTTCCAGTTAACATAAGCAAGCAAGTGTGTAATCAGGTGTAAAGACGACAACAAGATTCTTAAAAGGGTTAGAACCATTTCAGACAAGCTGTTGACTTTGTTGGTTCTATTTGCAGAGTCCAGAAACCGCTTTGGGCTCCATTAAAATGTGTGTAATTAAAATTGCATGTGATGAAAAGGTCAGAGCAACAACGTCGCATACAATGGAGTTCCTTCACCTCAGAGGGAACCTCCCCTACCCTATCGTTACCGTTAGGCCCCTCTTTGTTTATATACTCGTATACTATATGCATGGCGAGTAACAGTCTCGGGGTGTTGCTTAAATTGCCAGCTAATTGGCTCTTGAGTGGTTATTGCGTGGTGCGTTCATTTCCTGCAACAACTGCACGCCAAAAACCATTTGCATTAATGCCAAAGGAGGACGGTAATTTTTTCCCCCTCCTCCGTCATCTCCCCCTCTCCCAATGCACTTCCCACCATCAAGCATTCAATTCAACACTTGTCGTAACTGCGTTCAAAGTCCATAAATTGTACGTGCCGAAACTGAAAGTGCGACACAAAATCCATAAAGCAAAAGTTGCCTTCAGTTTTCTAAATGTTTTCTACATGTGCATTGCATTCTCTTTGATTCCAGGGTTTTTCACACAGGGGGAGGAGTTAAAGCAGACAGGATGCAATGTGATGGGATCTTAGTATGTCAAAAGTGCACTTTCACATGCGATGCCTTCACGTCGATTCTTGGAGCCAGCTCGTGTTTTTGTGTTTTATCGCCACCCATAATGACGCATTGACTTCCACCCTCGGGAGGCTTTTCAGTCTAGGAAGTGCTTGGAAGTGTGTGTGAGGGTTGCTTATACATTCCATTCTCTTATCGCTCATGTTCGTTGCATGTTTTTGTTATGTGCTTTTGGGGTCGCGCCTCTTGTCCCCGATTCTCGAATAGAACCCCAAAAACTTGAACGAACTTCTTAAGTGTAAGTAAATACTTAGAAAAAAGTACAATATAGGCCAAACTGTAGTTTCTTTTGTGCTCGTATTAAGACTACATTAAGGGGCTTTACTTCAGTTGCATATGTCAACACATGCCTAGAAAAGTTCAAGTTGAAAACTTAAAATAGCATTCAACATAAAATTCAATAAAATGAAGTTTGAATGCGAAGTCAACTATTGAAAAATATATAAAAATCAATTGAGTACAAAACTGGGAATTAGTGTTGAGCTTATTAAAAAAATTGTAAGCTGGTTTATCTCCACGTCTTTTAAACAATGCTTTAGGCGTTTCTTGTTTCATTTAACAAAACATGACAGGCAGTAACTGGAGTTATTTATGTGGATGCATATAGGACTTATAAACGTATAGCACATGAATATATTAGCCATGGGCACGGCCTTAGACTGTGCTCGACAGGCCCAGACAGGCTTGTCTGTCAGGCATACTAATAAGTTTAATAAGAAGCCGCAATTGAAAAATCAAGTGCTCGACTCCCCAACGCAAATGCATTAGCTCTTTGTGAGTGGGAGTTCCGGAAAGACAAAGTCTAAATACTAAGTAACAAAATGTAAATGAAATCTAAATGGTTGAGTATCAAATGAAAAGAAGTCAAGGCCCGGCCAAAGAACTCTGCGATACACACAACAAAGACACGGCAAACAGCAACTGCAATTGGAATACCCACGTCCCAAGTCTACCCCTCAATCCTCTATTCTTCTTCCCCAACCTTCCTCTGGCTGTCTGCCTGGCACTGGTGTCACATGTCTGCCCACTCCCATCGCCGACGGTCAACAACAACAAATGCAGTGCCAGGTGCTGTACCCGATACCCCGCACTGTATCTAGTTTTAATTTGAGTTTCATTGGCGGGATTAGTCATCGTATCAGTTGGTTGACCAATCATTACAGACGGCGCGTGCTTTGACAGATTTCCAGGGACAAAAACTAGAAAAGACTTCAATGAACTTTTGTTTCGCATTGACAACGTTTTGAGCTAATTGCTTTTTTAGTCATGATGAGAATGTTTCGTATTGAGATCTGCCTTTCTAAGCTTATAAACATTTTAAACGATTCACTATACAAACATTGAGAAATCTACTGCATCGACTAAATCTTCATACAACTGTTTTGATTCCGGTGCTTTGTATATCTAAAAGAGATTTCGGATTGGTTTTTGATCAAATGTCAATGCCAAAAGCCGCTTCAAAAACTTAAATTAGACACTGAATTTCTTCAATTTAAAAAAAGATATATTATATACATTATTATTAATAGATATATAATAAATTAAAGCAGGAGAAATCTCTTGGGCGGCTTTGATATAATCTGTCTCCTTCTTGCTCGAAGACAAATTTGTGCAATGCCCAAATACTCCCTATTTTCTTAGTACACTTTAAATACGTTGAATTCCACGTCGTTTTTTTTTATTTTCAAAATTCTGTCGTTACTTTATTAAAAATCCCGGACGAGCCTCGAAAAATGTTGGGTATTTATTTGATAAACCTTGAAACTACATAGTACTTAAGATGTTTCCGGCTTGAATTATGAAAACTAATTCCTAATACATTGTTCATAAATTAACTATGTATTCTAAATTATATTTCGATTATATTTAATTAATATTTTTACTTTTCTTTCGTAGGTGTAAAATTCTTACAAAAATACCTCAACTACGTCTGATCAGACCAAGACTCTAAACTATATTCGTATCATATGTCAGCTATTGACTTAAGCACTTGTATTATTAAACATGGCGAGTCAATAACTCTGTAAAAATAAGTTGAAACCAGCTAATGCATTGTGAATGAACCTGGCAAACAAATCGACCGAAAAGAAAGCAAACTACGTATATAATAAAATGCCATTGAGACAACAAAGGAGAAACCGGGTGCTATTTGGGTGGATAAATGGGTGGACGTCTGGCAGGAGCGACAGTTGAGAATGGGAACGCGCCAGTTGTGGACGGAGTTAGACAGACACAGACTGGGTACAACTTTATGCAGCATCCCCCCGTCTGGGCCAGCAGCAATAGCAGCAGTTGTCCGGACAACCAACCCCAAATGGAACTCCCCAAAGAAATATTCGGGGAGAAATGGGATTGCATAGTTCAGTGCCAGCTGCTGGTACAACAAAAGCAACAACGAGGAGACCACAAGAACAACAAAATCCCTTTCCTTCTGGCGAAAGTGATTGAATTCCAAAAAGAATTGTGGCGCCACTTGAAGTGTGTGTTGTAAAACTCAATATTGTGTGGAAAAGATTATTAACGTGATATTAAAAGAATATTGGAGATTTGAATGTTAAATGTGAATGAAATATTCACAGAAATAGATTATTCATTTCCTCTTAAAAGTTAACTTTCGCTTAAGGTTTAGGTAAAGGTGACAGCGCTTTTTATTTTATTAAATATGTAGTGAGAAATATGCATTCGTTAACTTCTTTGCCAACATTATGTGGCCTGCACAGGGGACATCAAATTTAGAATTTCATTTCCTGTTACTTTCCGCTTGGCATTTGCCACAGTTTGCACAGCCCGGCGCCCAGGAACCGGCAGACGACGCAAACGCCCACTCGATTTGTAGCCTGCCGTGCATGTTATCCTTGGCAAGTGTACAGGCTTAAGGCCCGGCAACGTCATTTCGTCATTATCATCATCATCATCGACCGCCAGGCCGAGTCATGTGCCCTTTTCCTGGTGGTTCCACGAATACCATATATCGAAATGAATTGCCTGCTGCATTTGCAAACTACCAAGTGTTCTGTTTTGCGCAGTAAAAATAACTTAACTGATGGCAGAAATTGGAAATGGGAATGGAAAAAGCGCGGGGAAAGTTCCCCGCCGAATACAACAAAGTAAATAAAGAAATAACTAGAAAACAATGTTCCTATATAGAGTGGGCGATGACCTGTACTTCTCACTTCAATTTCCAAATCTGCAGAGCCTTCAGGATTCTTGAGAATGTAATTTTCTCTAACTCGAGCCATTATGAATGTAATTTAAGATTATGATTTTTTATGAGTATAAACATATTTTTTTGAAAATCGGTCACTTCGGGTTCTAGGAGTAAAATATATTTACGATTCGGTTCATAATCTTTAATCTAGCTGAATTGATTAAAACTAATAAGATATTAAATTAAGTATGCGTAATAATTTTCCTTTTAAGTCGTATGTATAAAGATCAATTTAAATACTTCGAGTACTAAATTAATTTAGGGACACTTTGTTTATGACTGCAATATATAATATAATAAGCTCTGAACGTAATTTGAACCGCATCGCCTGAAAATTAAATGCAATTATAACAATTTGACACTAGAGCCGGTCTTAGTTAGTTTCATTTAACGCTGTTCGGTTAAACAATTGCAAAAGCTATCACAATCTTCATAACGAAATAAGAAACAGGTTATTGCAACTACAACAATAACAACAACAACAGCAAAAGCTTATGCTTTGTTTTTGAAACTGTTTTTGTTATTGTGGCCGTAGTGTGACGGTGGCGTCGCAGCAGCTGATATTTTGCAGCTGTCCATGAAGCAAATAGCAGGTGAATCAGAGGAAGGTTCCCCCTCACACGCACATACGTACACACACACACACACACTCACAAACACGAAAATCATGAGACAGAAATCAGCAGGCAGCCACCGCAGTAGCAACAGTAAAAACAATGAAGACATCGGCCAAGTTGAATGACAAAAGCAACAACAAAATAAACACGCATACTTACACATAAGCAAATGTGTATGCATGTGTGTGTACGCACGACACAAAGTGGAGCACGGTACAAAACAAAATAAGACAAAAACAAAGAGTCAAAGTTGATGGCCAAGCGACATCGACAAAAAAATCAATAGAACTGGGAAGCAAAAAGGACACCACAGTAAAAATCAACAGCATAAAAATAAATATATATACTTACAATTATTGTTCTTATCGGGTGCGACAATGGATGTTTTTACATATGTTGGCGCCACACACGAAAAAACTAAGAATTGAAGGGGCGGGGCGGGCGGCAGGGTAAATTTTCCTGGTGAGGTGTATGAATATTTTGACAGCAGAGGGTGGTTAATTACTTAGAAAATGGCTGAAGTCATAAATAGCACAATTAGATTTTGAAACAATATAGAAACACTTTCATATATCGCGTTGCGGTTTGTTTATTCAAATGTCAATAACACCCGTTGTAATATGCAAAATTTTTTGGGAAACACGCTGCATACGTCCACACGCGTTGACTTCTGAAATGTAACTATTATCGGTGCTAAACGGCAGACTTGCCGATTACACAAATATTATTAAGTTGATCGAAATCGATATTACTGCCAACTTATTTTTAAGGAACATACGATTGCTTCCAGCATTGACATAAGTATATCGATTGTATGCCCCTTGTATATATCGATAAATGGGAGATAAATCGGTGAGGTGATTTTATACTATTTCTATTTTCGGAGTACGGTTTGAGCTGAAAATATGTCTATATAAATATTTTGCTTTGCGTTGCTACTCATACAACTATTTGCACATAAATATTTATATTTTTAATGCTGTTTTTCTCTTAAATCGGTGCACAATTCAAATGTGAACATCATTCAATAATAAATTAAGATCTTTACTATTTTGGGATTTAACTTATAATGAAAAGGAAGGTTGACAGAACTTGACAATACATTTGAGTAAATTAAATAGGATGATGTCAAAAATGTTGTAAGTTTTAAGTTTGGCATTGCCATTTAGTTAATTTTAAATGTTTTGGCAAGTTGATTTGAAATTTTTTTTTCCAATTCGACTTGTAGGTTTTAATTGTTTTTCATTCTTATTGAACTTAAAAACACTTTTCTGACTTTGACTGGGTGGGACTCCATCCCAAGATTTCAAAATGGGTTCTATTTGTATAAGTCCGGCTTTACTAAACGTAATTCTTATTAAATTACTTAAAATGTGAAGAACAAGATCTGAAAATTAAATTACTTAAAATGTGAAGAAAAATATCTGAAGAATTTTTCTATATTTTACATAAAACTATAATTACACCTAAAAAATAAATTATACAAATTAAAGTTTTTGTAATTAAATAACTTAATATGTGAAGCAGAAGAATTTTTCTACTTTTAACATAAATCTATGGTTACGCCTAAAAATAAATTATATAAATTTAAATTTTGTGAAAAAAATGTTGCGATTAATATATGTACACACATATGAATGTATTTAATTCAAAATAAACCTAATTTTTTTCGGTGACATATCCAGTTCCGATACTTAAAATAAACAGTTACTTATGTGCAAATGATTCAGGTATTATTCTTAGTTTATATAAGACGTTAGTGGTATTACTTGTTTACTCCTTTTACCACTGGTGCTTAAAAAGAACTCGAAGACTAAAATACTTGGTTAAACTGTAGTAGAAAATACCCGAGTCTCGTTACGTTACGACTTTTCTAACTAACTTTTATATTGCGAATTTTAAATCCAAAATCGCAATTCGACGAGAATTCATTTAATTTCTCCAAATTTACGTCATCAAATATATTAAATATAATATATCACAAAGTTAGATTCTACAAAATGATCCAAAACTTATATTTGTCCTTTTTCTGGTAACCAAAGCTGCCACTTCGTTTGGTTCACTTAGGCGAGTAGCTCATTTGATTTATTTGAACGATTCGTTCAATCGAACTTCATCTGAACGTTTCGATAACAATTTTACTTCTTTCGCATTTGGCGGCGCTTGCTCGCATAATTTTCGCAAATATACATATTTTAAGTGATTGTTAAAGTTAGCAAGCTGCACAACGAACTGTTTGGATAACCTAAATCATTTATCACTGGTAAGCTATAGCTAAGTGCCAAAAATGCCAATGCAGGCACATAAAAATTGCACACACACATGCACTGGCGTTTGTAGACATTCAGACATTATTTTGCGAATCTCATGTAGAAAACATTGTTTATTGTCTCGATTTTATGGACTCTGCGAGTATGTGAGTTTTGATATTTTTGTTGTGTTAATCATTATGGTCAATTGCTTTGCCGGTGTGTCCTCTTTGCGCGAGTGACGGCGGTAAGCGGCGAATGGCGGGCTCACACACATTCACAAACGTTGCGACGCGCGCAACACACACACACACACACAGATGCATTCCCATACACAAACAAACACATATAGGCACGCACTCACACAGGTGAATGAACTTATTTGCGTTGTTTTGTAATCTTGAATTTTTTAAGTCTTACACACATTCATATGTAAGCAAGGCATATGTATTTGTTCATACATATTTAATTGTTTTGAGTGCGTGATAATAAAAAGCACTTTATCTTTACATTGTCTCAACTGAGGCTTAGTTGAACTTAAGTCAAGGCAGATGATCCTCGATGCGTTACAATTGTACGCTCATTTTGGCAGCTTCATTTCATGCACATTTCATTTATTGATATTGGCGCTGTTTTTTCGTGATCGTTATAGCGAAAATGTCACACATGTTTTCTTTACTTTTCTTCATTTTGGCGAGTTCATTTGCATATTTGTTCAATTTGTTTCAACAGCAGAAACGACAGCAACTGGCGCGCACAATGTTAATGAACCTGCACTCATGTTTTACCTGATATTTGTACAATACAAATTTAATAAATAATTTCGCACAATTTGGCAGCGTTGTGTATTTATAGGCCACAGTGGTGCGAATTCACAAAGAATCAAGCAGGAAAGAATAATTTTTCTGTTCTTTTTACTTTTCTACAGCCTAGAATGCAACAAACCTTCATAAACCCCATTACTTTGTAAGAAGAGAAGTGGATGAACGTCAGTTACAATTTTAAAATTATAAGCGATGAGCAATTGCAGATGTTTTACCAACAAATATACTATTAGTTGCCTAACAACAATAAAGCTAAAGATGAAATAGAGGGGTTTTCTTATTAACTCAGGCTTTAGAAAGGTACTTGTAGACGGGGTCTTTCGACTTAAAATTTAAGCACAGAACAAGCGCGAAATTCGTGTACTTTATCCAGTGTGATATTAAGGAAACCATTTGACTTCGACTAATTTCCTACTTAGTATAAATGGAATCTTCTATATATATAAAAGAAAGTCGTGTTAGTTACTTCACTTATAACTCAAGAACGGCTGAACCGATTTAGCTGAAAATTGGCAGGGAGGTAGGTTAGAGTCAGGAGAAGGGCGTTCGACAGCATTCCCGTGTGACTGACAACTGAATAACAAAACAGATTTTTTTCAGTAAGCGGCAGCATGAATTTTGAATTTTCTTAATGTTGCCAGATCAAAGGAATATTTTGTTTGTGTGAAAATTGAATTTGATTGAGCAGACGCTCAATAATTACAGTCCACTTTAATTGCACGCATATTCGTTACCATTTTTTGTTTGTGTTTGAAAATGCCTAGACGACCAAATATTGGACGGCATACGCGTCAGGCACGCACAGTACAGAGTCTTCGAAACAGCCAAACGCAACTGGAACGTGCAGCAGCTAATGAAAGGAGGCGTGCCCAAGCTCGACCTATAAGATCAGTCGCAAATATTAACTTGAATCGCGCTGCATTTGAATATGACTCCGCAATTGCCTACAAAGATCTTCGTTGTGTTCTTATAGGTTCATGGTCTGACCTATGTCAGCTTTGCAATGCACTGAAGTTTCCATTGGAACAACAGAGCCTGTGCTGCGCTGTTGGCAAGGTAAAATTGTCAGTTTTGACTCGTCCGCCAGAGCCACTGTATTCGTTTCTCTATGGAAATTCAAAGGAATCTAAACATTCCTGGCGAATATTCATATTCGAAAATATAACGGATGCTTTCAAATGACGTCATTTGGAGCTGAAGTTGATCAACCAGGCTACAATCCTACCTATAAGGTAATGGCTTATATTTATCAATTCTTCTTATTCTTCTCTTTGTTACCACCACCCGAACGAAGATCATAAGTTCCTTCAGATCTATTTCGTTGGTAATTCTGCAATAGAACTCTGTCAGCGTTCTGCAAATTTTCCTATGATAAGACGTAAAATGATTGAACAATTGCAACATTTTCTGCACAATCAAAATGATTTGAAAAGATTGTTCAAAGCAGCGTTGAATATGATGCCTTCTGATGACAAAAAAATCGTTATTAGAGCAGACAAAGACCAGCTGGAGGTCATGCAAGATAATTCAATGCTCCGACTATAAATGAAGTCGCAGTAGTGATTGTTGGTGAGAATGTCGAGTCCCGCGATATTTTTCTCAAGCATAGGGATTGTGGACAATTGAAACGCGTGCACGAGACTCACAGATAATATGATGCACTTCAAAATCCGTTGATGTTCTGTCGTGGAGAAGATGGCTATCACTTGATGTGCCAGAAACTCGACCGGATCAACCATAATCATGTTGCGGAATTTGAATTACACGGACTGGTTATCCGTCAAAAAACTGATGACCAATTTGATTCAAGAAGAAGTTCTTATCCTTCAAACTCCGATCATTTCAACTGATCTACCATTCCAACTCAAGAGAATTCAATTCCCCGTTCGATTGGCTTTTGCGATGACATTTAATAAATCGCAAGGAGAATCGTTAGAAGTCTGCGGGATTAATCTTAAAATTCTAAGTTTTTCGCATGGTCAACTGTACGTTGCCTGTTCGCAAAAAATCATTGCATTACAAATTTAAAATTTAAATATATGTGTTTTATCTACAAAAAAAATTGAGTAAACAGATGTGTTTTGTTATCATTGTAGATTATATGAAGTCATTAAACAGAGGCGAGGCAACTTTCGCCGGGTCCGCTAGTATAGTATAATCAAAGAAATACAGATTTAATAAAAACAAAAACACGAAGTTTTGAGTGCACGACAGGAGTTATATAATTTTTTTTTGAATTACTTGGTAATTCATGTTAAATTACGATCCCATTTGTCTTCATTTTAATCCGATTCCATCTTTAAAAGAAATTTAACAAGTTTTCGCTTTCATATCATATTTATTTTCGTGTTAATTGTTATATTTTATTTGTTTTGGTTTTGTTTTTCTATTAAGGCAAAGCGTTTTGCATAAAAATACACTTGTTGGTTTAGTTAAGAACATATTGCTGCTGTTCTCATAGAAATACAGTGAGTTAAGTTTTGTAAACCATAGTTTAAAGCACTCTAAGTATGTTGTTTATTATTTCAATGTATTTGACTTCAGTTGCTTGTGTGACCAACTGGATACAGTTGGATCTACGTAAATTTGCATGATTGAAAACTTGACATTGGTAAATCTAGAGGCAAGCAAAATTGTTACTAGATAAGCGCATTAAGGCGAAAGCCCGGTTTGGAATTTTGTAAATAAGCCCCGAACATTACAAATTCTACACATCGAAAATGTAGATATTGTTTGTTGTGTTTGGTTTTTGTTTCGTGTAGAATTGCTAACTGTAAATATAATTTATACAAAAATGTAGTTGTTTTTGTAAATTTGATTTACAATAAAATAATTTAATAGGTATAGGTATAAGCGTTATTATACGTATAATATAAGAACAAGGCAATTGATTTTCTTGCGGGTTATTTTAAGTTTTGGTACATTTTCCAACACTGCCAACAATTTTAGATTAAACGAAATCAACCGTTGAGGAGAGAGACAAGAACAAGTTAAATAAAAGAGAGGAGAAGGAAGAGACGGAGGAGGAGGAGGAATGGCATTACAAAGGGGAGGCTCAGAGTATGTATTTGCCTTTGCTCCGATGTTCCGCATGCCGCGTCGACGATGTGGCGCCCGCCAGTAAATAACTGGCGCTTGTGCCGCTGCTGCTACTGTTGGTGCTGCTGTAGCTGCCATAACTATCGTAGCTGCCATAGCTGGCATATCCGCCGAGCGGCAGGGCGTTTAGCTAAATCATTAGTGCCGAGAAGGGGTTGTAGCGCATGATCTTGGAAAGGAGTATCCACAGTACCGACGTAATCGCGCACAAAACTACGCCGCCCCAACCCAGATCCAGACTCCATGAAGTTAGGAACACCCGAGCGCCGAGCAGCGGTTTAGCCACAATAGCCACGCCACCTGGTCGTGCCACAATGCCATCGACGGTGCCGTCGTAGTCGCTGTCCAGCATTGGACGTCCCTGCTGTCTCTTAAAGTGTATAATCATCAGTGTAAACAGCGCAAACAGAGCTGCAAGCAAGTGGAAAGATTCCGAATTAGTGAACATTTTCAATTAAAACAGAAAGGAGTTATGGACATTTTCTTACCCGCCAATAGATACATGACACCCGTTATGAGAATAGCGCTTATTTGACGCTGACAAACTCCAAAGGCGCCCACCAAAGCGGCGCTGCCCAAAATGATGAGGCAGACCAGTGAACAGGATATGGACAAGTTTTGCATTCCTTACGCGGTCAAAGAAGATGAATTGATTAGTTATTGCATCAAAATTTCTTATACAGTAAAATACACTTAATAAAAGACAGTCGAGGAGTTGATTTACATGGGATAAGGAGTTGAAACAGACAGATTTACTTAAATTGGCAAAGCCATGCTGAAAGCGTTTGATTGGGACGTTAATGATATGAAAATCAGATTATATTATTAAAGTAAATTGATCCAGAATTGAAATCAAAACGTTGTTTTGTTGTATCTCTCTCTAAATAGACATTTCGAGTCGAACATCCAAGATTGGGCAAATCTGCAGCCTTTAAGTCCGTCTAAAGATGATATTTATTTTCCCTCAATTGTTAAGTCAATTCAAAGAATTTTTACCATCTCGATATATAGGTTCTGTTTAGTCATTTCAATAACTTAATCCCAAAACCAATGTCGATTTAGCTCCAAATCAATAGCCTAATATACGCGAACTAATTCCCGCAATCAGAGCAACAGTTAAACCAATTACACAATAGACTACACTGACTATGACAATTAAATTCCCAACAGAGCACAGCGAAGAACCTATCTGACCAAAAAAATAGTTATGTCTGCCCAAGGCAAATCCAAACCTCGCAATGACAAGATTCTCTGTTGAGGATGATATGGAGGTGATGTGGACACACGTGTGTGTTTTGTTACAGACAATGGTTTGATGGTGACTGCTGGTAATTACTATATGTATTTCATGTCACTCGGACATTTATTATGTCCAATACTCCCAGTTGTTGTTGCTCTTTCGTTGTCCTGCATAATTTACCCAGTGGATTTACGGCACTTTTGGAATCTTTTCTCTGGGGGATTTGTGTTAATGACTTGTGAAATGTGCGGGCAGATCGAAGGCAACAGTTAAAGCCTGAGTGGATGAGAAGTGTCTCGATGATACAGAAAAATGCATGAATGCTGTGCGTGAGGCGTGTTGTGGCTTTGCAAAAAGCAGAGTAAAGTTCGGGAAATACGAGAAAAGCTTTTTATTTTCTTCTTTTTTTTTTGTTTGTTGGTCTCTCTTTACATACATCTAAGGTGACGTCTACGGCACAACCTCTACATTCGTTGTTTTTGTTGGGAGAAGGGAGTTTGTGTGTGTAATCAACAGATAACCGCCAATCTATGAAGTGGCAAACGAAAACTTAAGAAACAAAACATAAATCATTGAAACTAAAGTAAAAACCAAATCGCTAAGAGATTCTATAAATTATATGTGTTCTCTAATTAAGTAACATATTTATATAATACTAGAGGGCCCGCTATTGCGTCCTTGCCTTGCTCGGACGCAGACCCACACATACAGTTTCAGAATTGTTTATATTAATGGGTTAATAAAAATATTATTATTTCGATATTTCCGTACCACCAAGAGATCAAATGAATATTTTTATTTATCGCTCTAATGTGTGCGCTGCCAACTCATTCAATTTAGTATCAACACGAATGTTTCATATGTAAAATCGAATAAATTCAAGCAGCCCTTTATTTTGTATGTATGACAAAGAACGCAATATAAATCACTGCTTCGTTTACAGGGACAAAACAACAACAATATTTGCGATCTTGCTCGCACTTACGCACTTGCGAGAGCGAACACAAATACAAATGGAATAAACAAATAAAAATACTCATATCTTTTAACAATTATTCTGATTTTAAAAATAAATCAAGTCAATTCAATTAATTTAGTCAGTGAGGACAAAGCATTTTATATATGTAGATAATAGAATCTGATATGCTTTACATTGAGCTAATCGGGGCGAACAGTAATGAAGTATTTTCTGGTAATATTTAAAGTTTTATGTTTATCTTTGCTTACGAGCATATACCAAAAATAATTATTCTATCTGTTCATTTTGGTAAGGCGGTGCCAGTGAGGCAGGTGTAATCTCGGGCTTACAATAACAAAACACATTCAATTCTGGTGTCAGACAGACGCGTAAGCAAAACTCTGCTCGATTGAAGCTGCGTAGACTGCGGCTTTATATATTGTATGGTACCCCATTATTCCCTAACCATGGATAAACATAAGATTATAAATACAAACACAAATTCACAAAAAAAATTGTATTATGTGCAGTTCTGTCGTTTTCAATAGATCAGTATGATAACTTGTGATCATTCATTTCAAGGAACTCCCTGACCAATTACGAATTTCAACTATTTAGATTTTCTCTTTAATATTGATGCTGTTTCTATTTCAGTTAACTTCCCAGACAACGCAGAAATGTCCGCTGAAGCCGAAGCAATTGTTACAACGGCTGCTGCCGATGCGGCGCCAGAGAAAATAGCCGTAGAGCCCGTTGCTGCGGATACCACACCGGATAAGGTTAAAGCCGTGGATGACACGGTCAAGACGGAAAAAGATCGTGAGGAGAAAATACTGAAGGGCAAGGAACTGTTCAGTCAGGGATCTCGTAACTTTCTGGTCAAGAGCTACGATGAGGCAGCTGATGAATTAAGTCAGGTGTGTCAAATATACGAAGAAGTTTATGGGGAATTGGCTGATGAACTCGGACAGCCGTTGCTGCTGTAAGTAAATGGAAAGAGAAAAGGGAAGGCGGAAAATTAACAATTTGGTTTTCCTTGCAGGTATGCCAAGTCGCTGATAGCGATGGCATTGGATGAAAACAAAGTAATTGATGTGCCCGACGAGGCGGCCGACGATGACGAAGAGGACGTTGATGACGAGGATGATGATAATGAGGAGGGCGAATCCAATGATGAGAAGCCGGCTATGCCTAAAGCAAACGGAGCCAGTACCACAAATGGTAAAAAACTGGACAGCATTAAGGAAGGCGCCACCGATGAGGCCGATTCCACAGGCGATGCTGAGAATTCTAAGGTTGACAAGGCAGGAGGTAGTTCAAAGCCGCCAACAGGAGTTGATGAAGTAAGCAGCAGCAATGGCAATGTGGTTGCTGCTGCGGCGGCTAGTAACAACGATGAGCATCCCAGCACTTCAAACGGCGATGTGACCGCCAGCACCAGCAATGGTGCTTCCGCCACCGTGGATGTGGACCAGGAAGACGACAACGAGGAGGGCGAGGGCGTAAGCGGTAGCTTGCAGTTGGCCTGGGAGATACTTGAGGCTGCAGCGAAGATATTCTTACGACAGGGACTTAGTGGTCTGCCGTATCTGGCGGATGTGCAAACAGAGCTGGCCAATATCGAATTCGAGAACGGTATTCTGGATGCGGCACGCGAGGATTACGGTATAATTGTTTGTCAATTATGTCAATCTTTTCTACGAAAATCTTTTTTTTATTTCATTTGCAGAGAAAGCTCTAAAGATTCACGGAGAACTGCCCACCAAGAATCGTCGTGCTCTGGCCGAGCTGCACTATAAGATTGGACTCACCTATCTTATGCAACAGTTGAACAAGGAAGGCGCCGCAGCTTTGCGCAACTCCAGTGGGCTTATCGAGGAGGAAATCAAGGAGGCCAAGGCCAAGGAGAATCTCACAGAACGTGAGAAGAGCAACATGTTGGACTTGGAGGAGACCAGACAGGAGATTTTGGTCAAGATTCAGGAAATCGAGGAGACACAGGCTCAGGTAAGCTGCTCAATTACATATATTTGCTATGAGGCTAATCTTGAACAACTTATAGACCATTGCCGAGGTTCGCGCTGCCTTGGACAGCTATATCAAGCCCATGAGTAGTAGTGGCAGCAGCAGCGGCGCCGGCGCCGACGCTGGAGTAGATGCAGCTGCCTCGTCTTCGACAGCAGCTGCCGCCGCCTCCGCTACTAATGGAGCTGCGTCCAGTTCGTCGTCGTCGTCAACAGCATCGGCTGCATCCTCGTCGACCATCAGCAGCAGTTCGGCCAAGCCAACAGATATCACGCATCTAATCAAACGCAAGAAGCCCGAGGAGCCCAGCTCGGAGGCCGAAGCTCTTTGCTCGCCAGCCAAGCGTGCTGCGGTCTAGAAGTCGGATCATGACTGCACATTCCAGTTACACCAACACACCCACTCACACACATATTCATTCACACATCAGCTACTTAAAACTCACAAGCACATAAATAAATCCTACTCCCTCATTAGTTCTTCTATTTATAAAGTAAAAACATTTTGTTTGCTGTTTCACTACAATCATCCTCTATAAGTCTGTAAGATTACAATCACAATTAGTGCTAAGTGCGTGCATAAAATAATGTTTTTATATTAAAAAAGAAAGAGAAAATAATAAGTGCGAGAACGAATGAAACAAGATAATAATAAAGGGAAAATTGCCTCGAAAAGTGACATTATAAGGGAACAAAACGTTGTGAGTCAGAGTTGATTGTATATATTTGGTACACGGCAGGATTGCGCCATAATACGTACTCAGATGCGGCTGCAGTGTGATGACCTGTGACTCACTGTGCTGCCAATCGTTGCGCTGCTCCTCGCCCCGCGCGTTTTCCATGGACCCCGCTAAATAGTTGACACACGGTGGAGCTCCACGTGGAAATTTTGGATTGCGACGCAACTCCTGGAGCTGCTGCATGGGCAGATCGATGCACAGAGTCCAAATGCCGCCGTGCATTGGCACTAGAAACACGGAATCACGACGATAGCGATGATCTGCTGTAAAAAGAATGATGAAAATAACAATAGTATTTTTAGAGAAGTCCAACAATTGTATGTATTTAATTTTCAAATTTTATTTGCTCAGGTTGTAAAAGACAGTTCTACAATATGACTTTTAATATGGGAAATTCTCTTATGTCGAATTTGACATTCGTATGCATTTAAAATGAATGCGACAAGCAATATATTCAGCTAATATTAAAAATTGGATACTACTGCACTATGGGAAAAAACTCAATCCTTTTGCATAGACTTGAAATTTGGCATCAACGTTTGTGGAACTAATTTTCTTTCCCTTTTTTATTCGGACCAAGCCTACCCCCTTGTCATAACCCCCACCACCCACGCCTTATAAACTTAAGAAAAATTGGATTTTTTACTATGAATGTACAGTCGACTCCTAGTAACAGTTTTCATTATTATAACAATTAACTTAATCTATTTTAAATTTTCAGCTGCGGTTGACATTTCTATGTAATTGCTCAAATTAAAATAAGAACAAAGGTTTGTAAACTCATCCGTGTTTTTATGGTTATAATAATCTTGATGCATTTCAAGACAATATACGAGTAATAACACCTTTTGCAAGTTTGACTGCGAAAACTTATTCAAACTTTGGTTTTGAAATCAATATCAGCGGGCATTGAAAAGGTGAAGATTGAATTAAAACAGTGGTAAATATCGAGAATTCAAATTTATTTACAAAACAAAAAAATTTACTGCCAAAAATTATTATTAATTTGTCGATGTGTCGGAATATTAGATAGATTTTAAAATATCGAGCCTTGAAAAAGAATATGCTCTTTATAAATTGCAATTGTAATCACGAAATACAAACAAATACGAACTTTTCATTCAAATCTTATTTATCTTGTATCGTTCAAAATTTGTAATTTTTGTGGGTCAATTATTAAGTTCGTTTATCAAATATAGAGCGACTTTACTTAATTCTGCAAATGAACTACGATTAGCAAATTCTAGTGAACTGTTGATTTTTTACGGCATGTCTATGCCACACTATTTTTTTTCGAAAAGTCGGGAGTTTCACTTGTTGATTTTAAAACAACAATAATGAACTAAGAATTTTCTTGGTATATTACCCCAATTTTAATGCATTCCTTATGTAAGTCTCACTATTTTTTTCATTTGATACCATATCACTCAATAAGTCCGTAGGATGACACATACAGGATGACACATACTGCGAAAACAGTGTATAATGCATAGAAGAAGAATTTATCTTTGCATTGGAAAAGAACGGATTTTTAATCAGTTGCAAAGTTGGTGGTTGAAATAAGCTGTCTCATTTTTTTTGTCTCATTTTTTAGTTTTTAAGCATTATAAAATATATAAAAAATATAAAAAAAAAATGGATTGATTTTGTATTAGTTATAACATCAAACTAACAACCTGCGTTAAAATTTTTTGGATATCCCCAATAGTTTAGATCTTATAGCCCAACAAACTTTTTGTTAGGTGCTGGTTGAAATAAGGTGTGTGCCACTGTAGATGGCGTTACTATGTAATAATCCATATGATTTTTAGGAAGTAGTTACCTTAAAAAGATATCTGTCAAAATTTCATGACAATCGGACGATTAGTTTACAAGTTACAGAGGTTCAAGAGACGCTACTTTTGAGTTGTTCAAAAAATTAATTCAAAGCAATTTCGTGTGTTGATTTACATTGCTTTTTGATGGGTAAAAATACAATCACGGCCAAAGCATGGCTTGATAAGTGTTATCCGGACTCTGCCCCATCGAGGCAAACGGTGGAGAAGTGGTTTGCTGATTTTAAACGTGGCCGTACAGACACTGACGATGCTGAACGCCCTGGAAGGCCAGTTGAGGTGGTTACACCGGAAAACATAAAAAAAGTTAACCGAATCGTTTTGGAATACCGAAAAGTGAAATTGCGTGAGATAGCTGACACCTTAAAGATATCAGAAGGCAGTGTGCACACTATTTTGCATGAACATTTGTCCATGAGAAAGCTGTTCTTAAAGTGGGTGCCGCGTTTGCTCACAGTGGACCAAAAACAACAACGCGTCGATGATTCCGAGAGATGTTTGGAGCTGTTCAACCGGAATAAATAGGACTTTTTGTGTCGGTATGTGACAATGGATGAAACATGGATCCACCACCATACTCCAGAGTCAAATCGGCAGTCAGCTGAGTGGACTGGAGCAGAAGAACCACGTCCAAAGCGGCCAAAATCGCAAAAGTCGGCTGGTAAGGTTATGGCGTCTGTATTTTGGGATGCGCAGGGAATTTTGTTTAAAAGAAGAAAAATGTGCTCTTTCACCAAGACAATGCACCGTGTCACAAGTCGATCGCAACGATGGCCAAATTGCACGAATTGGGCTTCGAATTGCTTCCGCACCCACCGTATTCTCCAGATTTGGCCCCCAGCGACTACTACCTGTTCGCAGACCAGAAGAAAATGCTGGAAAAAAATTTGGCTTGAATGAAGAGGTGATCGCCGAAACTGAAGCTTATTTTGAAACCAAAGACAAATCGTTTAACAAAAAGGGTGTCGAAATGCTAGAGCGGCGTTGGACTGATTGTATCACTCTTGAAGGGATGTATGTTGATGAATAAGATCAAATTAAAAAATTTATCTACGGACTTATTGAGTGATGTGTTACAACACATGGACTGATTTTCGGGATCCTACATGGACTTGCCATCATGCTTGCGTATGCTATATACCATACATATGTTTGTATTTAAATTAGAAATTGAATTTCCAACTTTAATAATGAATTGAATAAAAGGTAGAATTGTTGACTTTTATTGAATAAAATAACAATAAACAATTTTATTGAATAGCAATATTAATAATTTTAAATTTGTTAATTGGTCTTCTGGGCAATGTAATACAAATTTGTTTGTAATTATTGAGTCGCAGTCTTTATTTTTTAAGAGTCTTAGAGGTGTAGAACAGTTCCAGAATGTAATTGATTGGTTGATGACTCACCCTTCTTATCCGGCTTAAGTACAGCGACTTTCTCATCGAGAAGCCACTCCAGATGCAAACCCGACCGATTGGAGTACCGATCAAGACTGTTGCGATCCCACGTCACGTGTTCCCAGTGGTCAGTCATAATGGCGGCACACAGCATGGCCGTTGCGCTGGTGGTCATCAGGAGGGTGACGAAGAGGAATAACACTGGTGGCGGACCCATGCAGCAGCTGGAGCAGCAGGCGGTGGCGCCTGTTCCACTGCCCATGCCAAGACCGTCCATGTGCGAACTAAGCGATGTGGATGTGTCCAAGGCAGCAGCTCCGCCTCCAGCACTACCACTTCCCCGACGTTGTATGACCTTGGCGCAACTGTTCTGCCGTAGCAGGATGCTGTTGCTCCTTCTCAAGCTCTCGACGGCGGCGGCTGCGGCCGCTGTGGTTGCTGCGCTGCCGGTGGCGGCGTCAAACTGCAAGGAGCCACCAACGACGGACGAGGGATGCTCATAAATGCTATTGTGCCGACTTGGCGCAAAATAGTAGCATGTGGTTTGCCTGGGTGTGATGTCACCTAACTCCGGACCAGCAGCTCCTCCTGGCAGCTCTTCATTGCTGCTGGAGTAAACAATCGATTGCTTGAACTGATTGGAGTAACAGTTTTGTTTAAACGATTGCAACGATTGTTGTTGTTGTTGATGTTGATGTTGCTGTTGTTGGTGTTGTTGCACGTAGAGAGCCTCGTAGTCACAGTGATGGGGATTCCTGTAGATAACTGGCCAGGATCGTGTCGTCTTTGAGTTATGACTGTAACTGTTGCTCGTGGCCGTTGTCGTTGACGTTCCAATTGTGGCAGCGGCAGCGGCAGTGGCGCAACGATCCTCAACTAATGGTGTCAACTCGTTGGCCGCCTCAATATCCGCTGTGATCTGTTGTTGTTGTTGCTGCTGCTGCTGCTGCTGCTGTAGATGAAGGTGCTGCTCCTGGTCGTCGTGCTTCTGATGCTGTTCCTCTAGTTGCGTGGTTGTGGCCAATTGTCTTTGCAACACGTTCTTGCCGCTGCCACCAGCCGATGACCAATTGACAGGCTCCGCCGTCAGTAAGCTAAAGTCCTCCTCCTCTACCAGAGTGGCGCTGCCCACGGCTATGCCTAAGCCTGGCGAGAAAATGCTGTTAGACGTCGGCTGAGAGCGGCTGCGCAGCAGCGTTATATGTTTATTCGGTGCTTCATGTTGTTGTTGCTGTTGTTGCTGCGATGTCGGCGAGGTGATGCTCACCTCCGGCACACATCGAGCCGTCACCTTGTAGCGGCTGCCGCTGCCAACGCTGACGCCGACGCCAACACCAACGCCGACGCCGACGCCAGCAGCGGTGCCCTTGGCTCGCACCAGTCATAAGTCTGAACTCTCGCGTTTTTTGATCTTGTTCAAGCTCATGTGGTTCGTGGTGACTTTGGTTGTGGTGACTTTGGAAGTGGTGACGTTGGTGGGGTTGTATTGCTTGGATGCACTGATGGATGGTTTATTGATTGTGTTGTTCTTGTTCTTGTTGTTGTTGTTGCTGTTGTTGTTGTTGTTATTGCGCTTGTTATTATTGTTTTTATTATTATTGTTATTATTGCGTTTACTAAAGTGTGCGACGCCTAAAAGTCTACTTATGCCAAATGCAACGCTTGTGCCACAAAAGAAAACTATTCTATGTACTAGCGGCGTTTGTTATTGTTCTTTTTTTGTTACTTGTTATTTTTGCAACAGGTTAAAGTTATTGTTGCTCTTCTTGTTTACGTATGTACCAATTTACAGTTATGTTTGTTTTTGTCATTGTTGTTTTTGTTGTATTTGTTGTTGAATTTTTATGATATATTCTTTTTTAGCTTGATATTTATCTTTGTTCTTTTTTACTACGTTTTACAATTATTTTTTTAGCTTGAAGCTATAAAAAGAAAAGAAATAGAGAAAAACAAATGTACAACATGAGTTTTTAAAGAGATAAAAAGGTTAAAAATTAAATTCGAGTCAAATATTAAGATAGCATAGTGACAGATACTGTTTATATAAACGTATAACAGTAAAGACGATCATATGAGCTTAGTGACTTAGGCATGCGTGCGACAAAGAGAACAAGATACTTGAGAAACATGCAAAGCAATCTAAGTACATACATATTAATTTAACTATTTGTGTTATTAGGAATTTTCTCGTCGAGCACTCTTGACCGTACTTGACTCTATACAGCTGACATTAGAGTAATTAGTCAGCTAGTCAATAACGTTGCAAGTTATAGACGAGATGTTCGTTTGATATTTTAGCTGATTTTGGATCTATCTGTTTGAAGAATAACATTCAGGATAATTGCATTTGCAATTCCAAGCACAATGAGGCTAATTTAATTTGATTGTGTCCAAATTTCATTCGCGAAACTCACGTAATTTTGCTCTGAAATTCAGCTGTGCAATCAAAAACCCAACTGACTTGCCCTACGCTGAGCTAACCTGACCTGACCGACCCGTCCTGACCCGCTCTGACCCCCTCTGACCCGTCTTCCCGCCCTTGTCCTACCCTGTTTGGAATGTTCTGAAAACGTTGAATGGGTAATGCATTTTGCATGAGAATCCCACAACCTCAACGCTCAGCGGAAATCCGCTGGCATGTCCGCCTGGTTACCCCGGTTCCTTAAAGCTGGTCTACCTTCAATCGCTGCAATAGCTGCTGCTTGCAAATTAAATTCTGAGCAGATGGGCAAATTACAGGTCAGACTCAACGTTGTCGCTGGTTACGAGGAGCAGATGCATGTACATATATTCGACCTCAACTATTTGTCTTAGTTATGATATGTTTTACGTGTATCTAAATGCGAACTACACTGGATATACGAGTTGTAATTTCAGTTTACGGTTCTGTTCGGATCTGACATAGATTGTATGTAACCCGGTTAGAACAACTTAAATAACAAAGAAATATGTCACTCTTCCTAATTAGAATACATGCAAGCTAAGTAGAACATTTTTAAAGCAAAACAGACATCTCTGTTCTGAATAGAAAGTGCACATTGTATCATTTGTAAATCAAAAGTATTTTTTCTTTCCACAAATAAAATATAAGACTCATAAGTCTTAAATATTTATTTTTTGAAAAAAATTATTTGTTTTCCTTGCTTTATTAGGATTTGACCAATTGTTTTGGTGCCTACCTTATCCATATCCAGTTTTTTGTTTATCCCACCCGTGTTTTCGAAAATCTAAATTAACCGACCTTCCTTATACTTTTATTAATAAACGATTCTCGTTCAGCTCAAAATTAAAGTTATACAGACTATATTTTGTGAAGTACCACGTGTTATAAGGTCTTAGGTGAAAATGAGCTGCCTAATCAAATGAACTGGCGACACAGTCTCGCCAACAGAACTTCTTCTCTTTTGTATGTAAAATTGATATCATTTAATTCTTGTGTTTTAGGGTATTAGTTTCCGCAAGTGTTTATGCAACCTGAAACTTATTTATAGTATTAGTACTAACTTCAAATCGTTTAGCTAATCTTCTGAAGGTGAAATATTCATTTGAAGGTGGTCAGTTTATATTCGGTACATTTTATATATTCTATTTCGCCATTCTGTATTCCTTAGGATAACTAGCATAATAGAAATAGTTAGTTCCAAGTGAATAAATGCCATTGACTAGAACTTGTTGCAGCTTAAAAGTGTGCATCAAAAATAAAATATTTGCCAGTCATGCAAGAGCATGAAACCTGTGTGTCGCCGTTCCTGGCCAGTTTGATTCCGAGTACGTGACACTCTGTGCGGTGTTAAGCACCTGGCACAATATTACGGCTAATATAATAATGAAATAAAACGGTAGGTAAATCTGTTGTTGTATAATTGATAAACTAACTTTTGCAAGTGCTTGGAAATTGCAAAGTAACAAACAAAGACATCCATTGTCAATATTAACAGTATTATTAAGAATATCTGAAATCTTGCCTGAGGTTAATTAACGCATATGCAATTTGTTGGGACAAAATTGATGTAGTTTAAATGCTGCTGTTGCCGCTGGCGTGACATAAATTTGATTACGTAGCCAATTCCATTTTCATATTAAGTGTAGTGGACTCTGCCACTTGGCATTTCATTTTCTCGGTGTCACAGGATTACGCAATGCAATTCGTCTCACATACACACGCACAGAAGCACACAGATGGGAATACTGCGCATCTGTATACGTGAGTGGGTTGCAAAAGTTTGTTGCAGCTGCAACACCATGAGCAACACACTTCCTAGTTTGAGCAGCCGAGAACAACTTTAACTATTTACACTTCTAATGGGAAAACGGGATGAAATTTTTGCAATTAACGAAACCATAGATGCCCTCTAAAATTGACTTTTGATCGAGCAATTAAACTTTGTGATTTTTTTTATTGCAAATTATTAAACTTGTGGAAACAAGTAGAAACTTGTTTCCTCCAAAACTCAAATTATCTACATTTTTTGTTTTTTTCTGGCAACGCAATGCTGAACTGATCGACATTCTCTACGGAGGAGTTGGCAATGCGGTCAACAAAATGCGATGCTGTCAAAATTGCCGCGTTAGGTGGCAACGCTATCAAATATTAATTATTTAAATATTGCTAATACAAAGGGGAATTGTGTGAAACATCAAATGTGAAGTATTTTGAAGTAATACAACTTGTGCAACAATTGCCGACGAACTTGTGGAGTAGCAATTTTCTGTTTTTTCAAGTGCTGCAGCATTTTATGCATGTAATTAAAATGGCACTTTATTACACATGGACACAGTCATTCGCACGCACACTCTGACACACACGCGCATACATGCACACACACACACATGCAAGTGACAGGCGAGTTGATTGCGCATTTTGGTTTTGCTGTTGTTGTTGCCGTGGAAACGCTTCGTTCGCCGTTGTTGCCTTGACAATTAACGGCGGCCCAACATTTTTTTCTTCTCTTTAACCTACCCAGCCCCCTCTCCACTCATAAAGAGGTCGCCATAAATTAGCCAAGGCAGACAAAGTCACTAGTTAAGGCTTAAATTGTCAGCCCGCTGCCGAACCCTTAAGTCGCAGTGCAAATGACGCAATGCAAATAGGAAGGCAAATGAGGCGAACTCATTTTCCAAGTGAAAATTCGTTGCCATGAAAACGTACTGCCAAAGTTTTCTTTATGCGCTCCCTTGCACTTTCAATTTAAGCTTTTCTGAGAGTTGTCTCGGTTGCAGATTCGACTTAACTACGTGCCGCAGACCAAGTTTCAACCAAACAACACATTAAGGCATTTTCAAATTTTTATTCTCGCATCCAATAAACAGCAATGTGTGCAGAAATACTAAGTTCTTAAGCTCCTTAGAAAGTAAACTGAATGTGAATTCCAATGCAGACTTTATTCATTTCTTATTTTGAGCATATCTCAAGTAGAAAATGTTTACACTCAGGTTAATTAAATTCAGTTTTTTTCATTAAAGGCTCAACTCGATGTATCAGATTGGCCTTAATCACTTTGAGTTGCATTTGGTTTGCTGTAGAACCTATAGAAATTTATGTGTAAGTTTTACTTCTAATTAATATTCTACCTACTTGCTGTTCTACTTTTTCGTTAAACTGAACATAGACATTTGCTTCTTAAATCGTGTTAAGGGAATCAATCGTTATCTACCTAAGTATATGTATAAAATGCTTTGTCCTCACTAACTGACTGAAATATCACAGCAATGGCCAAGCCACATGTCCTAGAGACCTGAATTTTATTTTAAGAAATCATAATAATTTTTAATAGATTCATATAGGTATTTTCATATTTTAATTCCACCTGCAAACTATGTATTTTTAAAAATAAAAGTCATTTAAATAAATTGCATTAAATGCAAGCTTGCTAAGCAAGCATTGAAAACGTTCAATGTGTGTGTACGCATACATACACAATTTTATCGTGAGCGACTGAAAGAGAGCCAGAGTGCAAGAGTTAGACTCGACTGCAAAGAGAGTTATGGCATTTGTTTTTGTGTTCGCTTTCGCAAGTGCATAAGTGCGAGCAAGATCGCGAATGTTGTTGCTGTTTTGTTTCTGTGCGAAGAAGTAATTTATATTGCGTTCTTTGTCATACATACATAATAAAGGACTGATTGAATTAACTCAATTCTACATATGAAATATTTGTGTTTATACTGAATTAAATGAGTTGGCAGTGCTCACATTAGTGCATATTAGATTGAAATAGATGCCCTTTTCTAAATTTTCTTGTGCAATTTATTTTTAAAAATAAAAAATATTTAGTTAAATCTAATTAAAAATGCATGTTCGAAAAATCCATGTACTATTTGCCGATCCGTTCCGAATTGTGGGCTAATTATCAGTTGGTGCCACTAGGCTAAAAAAGGCGGCAAATAAAAATATGTATTTTAAATAATTTAATTAATAATATTTATATTAACATTTTAATATAAATATTTCTGATACTTTAAGTGGGGGTCTGTGTTCGAGCCAAGCAAGCGGGCTAAAGCGGGCCCTCTAGTATGATAATAAAGTTGAAAGCTTATCCGGATATTACTGGAATTTTTGGCAGTCTTTATGGGAAGATTTTGAAAGCCAACGAATCGATTTTCTAAATGTCCCAACGGCAAACAAATGCATGAATATTTATGCTCCGTATTTTATTATAATTAAATAGATGGCAATTCCGGAAATGTGACATTTGGTCAAATTATACTAAAGCACATTTAACACACATGGCCTAAATAAATAAATGTCTGTCGAGCAGCTTGAGAAACGCGCACACAGAGTCTCGTATGGACTGAGTGTTTTTATTTAATTTATCAGACTAGACTTGACTTAGAGTTATCCTATAGGCAATTTACTTGCTGTTCTTTTTTTCTATTCTTGGTATATCTTTCGGTAGGTAAAGTGCTCGAGTAAGAGATACGATGAAAGCACTTGATAGTCTAATTTCAGTTTGACTAATTAGACAAATATTTTGATTACCAAATTACAATTTAATCGATTGATTGAAATACTTTTAACTGTAAAATTAGTAATTAAAATATAATAAATGGTTTTGCTTCAATAATTTAATTTGATTCAATTCTTGTTAAGATCAGTAACAGACTAAATACATCTTAGCATTCTCATTATGGTTTAAGGGTATTGATAGTAGATAGGAGCAGTTAATACCCATATATATGCACAAATTTTCCTGCTGTTCCTTGTGTGTCTATTGAGTCGTGTAAAAACACTTCGAGTGGTGCAGGAGATTGGAATTTGCCATTGCATTTAAGTGCCCAGTGGGCGTGGATTGCGTATAAACGGTGACAATGCAAATTGCAAACTAATTGCAGGCTTAGATACCGGTGGGAAGCTGGCAATTGCTGGCTTGCTCCAACAATTGTCGATTAGTTGCAACAACTTTCGCCTCGCATTGGCCCAGTTTGCCAGTTGCCAGTTGCCAGTTGCCATGTGGCAGTTGCCTTGTCACGACTTGGCTGGTCGCCCAGCTGGTAGTCCATTTTTACAGCCGTCAGATTCAACTCTGGCGAGAGATTGTCAGTGGCGTTGGCCAAACGCATCGACAACAAGAAGTTAAATAAGATTATTTTCGAGTTGCCAAAAAAAAAGAAATAAAGGAAATGGCGTTCAAGGGCGCCAGTTTTGCACTTACTTTGGTTATTTATAACTTTTGGGCGCCCTACATAACAATTTATAGGATTTTTAAGTATGGGCGCCTCGCTTACGTCTGCTTCCGTATCCGAATGTGTAGCACAGTGTCTCAACCTACAACCTGCAACCTCCGACATCCGACATCCAAGGCCAAAGCCAAAGTCGTAAAGTTTGCCAGAGTTTTGCTTAATGTGCAGGCAGAATGAACAGTTTTGAGATCTACATAAAAAAGAATATGATACCTCGGATAATAGCGAAGGTTACGCTCCCAATAAACTCCTTCTGATAGGGAAACGAACTCAGCACAATTTGTAGCTCATTAGTCAAATTTAGCATAACATAAATTGCGTGTTTCAAGCAAACATCTACAATGATGCGAACTTAGCCAGAGGTCGCACAAAGAACATCATTTTCTCGTACTTATATGTTATACTTTATTGTATTTTGTTAATGCCAACTAAGAGCCATTAAAATTAATAAATTTAAAGTTTAAAATTTATTTGAAATAAAGGCGTTTAAAAGTAATATATCCTTCAAAATATAAAATACAGTTTTATTGATTCATTTTGACATAAAAGAACAGTTTCCCTTAAGTGTTTAAAATAGTCAAATCAAATTGGGATAACATGTTTAAAATTAAAAAAAGTGCTTTCCACTTCAACTTTTTGCAGAAACAACAAGTAAGAGAACACAAGTAATAATAATAAAATGAATTCCATTATTGCTGCGATACTTTTATGTTTTTTTAACCTACGTGTAAGCCTCAAAACAGATAAAGAAGCGCATAAGAACCGATTTTTGAAATGAGAATATTTGTGACCTACAATTTGAGATATTTTAAATAAAATCAAGACAATACATACTGAACTATATTATACTATACTCTCTCTATCACTGATGTGGGCGATGTCTGGCGGTGATGTCAAAGCCAACTGCTATGCGGGTCAATTTGAAAAATGTATGAGGCAATCGTCCAGACATGCGAGACATGCCAAGGCAGCCGCAATTTTCAAGTGCCTCGGCACTGAAAGCATTGTCAGCATTTGCCCCCAGCTGGAGATGCCGTGACGCCTTTCGTGCCATGATGTTGCCCATCCCTGTGGTCTCCCTCCTCCCTGTCTGCGTGTCGTAGTACACGATTCCCCACTCATTTTCTTCCCCTTGCCTTTTGGTCGGGATTAGGCGCTGGCATTCCATTGATGTTGCTATTGTTGCTGTTAGTGTTGCTGTTGCTTGGCTCGCAGCTGCTTTGCCTGCATTTGCAGTTTAAGAGCTCAAGGCTACTAAATGTCAAATTGAATATAAATATTTAAGCTCACTCCCGAATGATGCAGCAAAAACTTGTTGGCCTTCGCTAGGTTTGTTAGCCAACAATAACAACAAATTGTATGCGTTGTTGAAAATGCTTCTACTTTATCGACCAATCGAGGGCAACGGCAATTTCGCAGTTGACTTAGGACGTAATGCCATAAAATATGAATCACATTATAAGCACTCACACTCACAGTCACTCACACTCACGTTCACACACACAGACACAAGCCCAGAGATAATTGGCACGGCCAGGCAATCAGTTTTCAGTATACAATCCCCTGAAGGTATGCAACACATTTTTGTTTGTGCATTTGTTTCGCAAAGTACGCATACGACACGTTGAACGCATTCGAATGCTGTCGCTGTTATGCCATTGTCTCTTTTGCATATATGTATATTTGATTCCGTGTATTAATCTATGGAATCATCGTACTGCCAATTCATTCAACGACCAATAACATTAATATTCATTTATGAGAATTTATTCACTGAAGTGTCCTTCTACCGGTTTAATGAATCACAATCAAATCTGAATCTGAACTATTATTCGCTTTTAATTAATAAAATAACACATTTACTTAATAGAATAAAACAATAATTTTTGAGTACTAATTAATTTTATTATTTACCGTATCTAGTATAAAGAAAATTTACATTATAAATCTAAAATAGAAATGAGAATAGTAAATATTATTAAGACAAAGTAATAATTGTCTAGAGTTTAAGAAATATTTTAATAGTGCCTTAAATTGTAAGTATTATCTTATTTGTGTCGGTACGAAGAAACTATAAATAAATAAAATAATACGTAAAAATATTTATTAATAAATATTAAAAAGTCTTTAATTTGTAACAAATAAATTATTCTTACATTTACTTTTACTAAGATTTACAAGTAGTTTATCCATGTTTAAGTTGTGAGAGTTTAATTATTGTCAAAGATTTCGAACAGTGAATATTAAATAACGTATTATTTATATTCTTTAGTATAACTTTATCAAAATTTTATTAAAATTTGTCTACGATCAATACAAAATACATTATAAAAAACTAAATATCAAGTCTTTAATGTATGAATACGTTTTCAGCAGTTGTCAGTACTTTATCCATAGCTTTAAATAAGTCACCTATCTAAGTATCACGTATACGTAGCGTAAACAAATGATTTGCTCTGTTAACAGCAACAACATATTTGTGCGCCAAATGCCAGAAGTTTCGCTATTTCAATCGATTAAACGGAATCACGATAAATGACGCCAATGAATTGGCTTTTATTCCTTTAGGAGCCCTTTTGCGGCCTTTGGCCCTGCGCTCATAAACCAAATAAACCATATAAAAGCTGCAGTTTAAAGTAATCAGCATAGCGCCAACTTACTGCCTCTCTTTTCCCCGCACTGTCACTATTGCCCTCTCTCTCTCTATCTCTGTCACTTTGTCGCTCAAGAATTAGATGGCCAGAATCTGCATAATTTCCAACTTGTTGACTTAAGTTAGCGAAAACAACTCTACTCAAAGTCCTGGCCGCTAACGTTTAAATACGAGCACTTGAATGCACTTGAAAATTGAGAAATTCCTATCGAAGGACTGTTGAATAGCTCATAATAAAGCCATATGATCTCACTCTCTTTTAAGTAAAAATAAGTATGTATGTTGACATAAGAATAAAATTTATATAGTTCAGAATTATCATAAAAGAATGCTCTTCAAAATAACTTTAAATTTTTAATTTAAACATAATTATAGTTAAATAAATTAATAAAGAATATATATTGTACTGTTTACTTGATATTATTTTTTTTTTATACTTACAATAAATGGAAATACTTTTTTTTTATAAATCTCTGGTGGCAACTATAGCGTTTCTATGTTGTATAAAGACGACTATGGAATGTATACAGGATACAAAAGGCTATATGCAGGCTTCTTTAGATAAAATATTGGGAGTAAATTATGTATAGTGGCGACTGAAGATTATATGGGTATATCTAACTATATAAACTTCTGTTTTATGCAAATACTGTAATAATTTTATCCAAAAAAGAGTTAAAATTATGTTTGGATTTTTATCTATCTGAATTCTTGAAAATCTTTTTGAGTTATTTAAGTCTGGCATTTCAAAGAAGACTGAACTGAATGAGTAGACTATATTTAAAGTTTCGTGTAGTAGTTTTCTAGTGCCTATTTTAGTTGCACTTACAAATGGGTTGCGTGCTGCCTTTGTGCAAATGGCCGTGTCAACAGCTGGGTATTGACGTCAATATTTAATTATATATTCGTCAACCGTGTGTGTGTGTGTGTGTGTGAGTGTTTGTCAGTTCTATACCTCGAATATTTAATGAGTGCTCGACTGAAAATCCAATTGACCCACTTATAAATAATCATACTCGTGAGAATGAAAGCAAATTTACGTCAGTGAGGAACTTAAAGTTAAATTAAATGAATACATATACACTACATACTCGTACATACATATATCAAAAAATACTAATTTGAAATGTTTCATTTAAATAAGTAATTGGTAAAAGCAAATAAATAATTCACATCACTCCAAAAGTCAATTGAAACAAATTGCTCGTACAACGGAGCGTATGTCATTAAATGATAAACAAGCTGTTTGTCTCTTTGTGTGTTTACTGTTTATCCGTCCATCTGTTTGTTTTCTTTGCATAATTCAATGCACTTGTCAAACAGAGATTCTCGGTGTGCATCTGGCCAATGAGGCGTTATCCAAGCCGACAACAACAAAGCCAAAAGCCAATCAACTTGGTCAGAGAATAAAACAATTTCAATCAGAAGCCCAAGATACTTGTAACACTATTGACTCGATAAAGGACTATTCAGTTAAAGCCTGCTTTTGTTTATTCCCAAGTTGTGCGAGTGTGCGTGTGTGTGTGTGTGTGTGTGTGTGTGTGTGTGTTTGTTTTGTGTAAAATCGCGCCATTTATCAATTCAGTTCGTGCTCATTCTTTATTGCCACCCAATGTGCTCATTTTTCAAGCGGCTTTCAGTGACTTTCCTTTCCTATACACATGGATGATTTTCTTGAAATAGATGCGCATATTGAATTTCAAGAACCTACTAGTTTTGCCAATTTTCTGAATGCGGCTTTCATTTTCAATTGAGCGATGCACAAACTTTCTAATAAAGTTTCAACAAAAGCACAAAGCAAAAGTTCAACTAGAGATTCAACCGAATGTTGCAAGTTGTATATGTTTTTATTCTTATTTTAACTTTCTTTTCTCTCAACTTGGAGGTAGCATTAAATGGGGACCTTTCTTAACTTTGTGCGAGATAAAGTATCCAAAACAAATAAACCGTTATACATCGGTGGTTAGTTAAAATTCGGGTAATTGAAGATATTCCTAAAATGTATTAAAAGTATTGTTAAGCAACAGAAATACAACATACAAATTTAATCTTGAAACGGAATTGAGATCTGACCTAAATTAGGCCAAACTCAAGAAACAATTTCTTTAATGACCTTCATTATGCTATTCGATGTATATATAATTTATTCGTATATTTAATTGTATGTAGATGTGTAAATTGGGGTGCATCTTTTTAAATGGGCCCACAAAAAAAATATACTATGATATAATATAATATTTTATATTTTAAATTAATACTTATTTTATAAAAACAGTTTATCTCAATATTAATAAATGATTTAAATGTCGACTGCTTATAGACAATAAAATAAATAAATAAATAAATAAATAAATAAATAAATAAATAAATAAATAAATAAATAAATAAATAAATAAATAAATAAATAAATAAATAGATAACTAAATAAATAAATAAATAAATAAATAAATAAATAGATAACTAAATAAATAAATAAATAAATAAATAAATAAATAAATAATAAATAAATAAATAAATAAATAAATAAATAAATAAATAAATAAATAAATAATTAAATATCACTTATGTTTTACGATGTCTGAGTCGAAAATTGCATTCTTTTGAAAACTGTAGCATATCTTTAGAGTTTTTAGTCCGATTGTTATCAAAATTCGTGTTAGGACCAGGACTTTCACAGAAAGGACTAACAACACAACATTTTTAAAACCAAAATGCGAGAATTGGCTAGGAATTAAGAACTATGGTTTCTTAGCGAAAATATCATAGAATTAATATCAAATTTTGAATTTGTAAAAAATAAAATCGATGCACCCTAATGTATAATGTTCTTTTATTATACTTCTACATATTTCGTCTGTTTCGGGCCAAAAATAATATTAATCCCGTTCAAAGGGAAAAGAAAAAAAAACGAATGCGCCGCCTTTGCTTACTTTACATAATGAAATGTTGGAAAAGTTCAAAATTTGCTTGTTGTTAACCTTGTTTCTGTTGTTGTTATTACCGTTGAGTGCTCTTAAATTCAACCACAAATGTCGCAAAATTCTGGCAAAATTATTAATACATAAGTACACGAATTTATACATGTATACATATTAATGGAAGGAGAAAAAGTGAAATTCTAATAAGCTCTGAAATATTGTTGTGACTTTGGCGAAAAGCCAAAAGGACAACGCCTACATAAACACTTATTGCTATTGTTATAGTTGTTGTTATAATTGTTGTTATAGTTGTTGTTGTCAAGTGACAGAATTGTGCAATAAATCAAATATGAATGCCATGAAAGCAGAAACCGAAAATTGTCAAATAAATAAATTGCTTAAATGTCACACAAACTTCTTCAATTTTATTTATAAGCGCGCCTTTATTAATCGCTAGCTTGACATATTTGCGATAAGCGCTTTAAAGTAGGCAATGTTACTTACACGGATACCCTGTACTTTGGTCCGTTTGATGTTTTTTGTGAATTAAAGTCAATATTTAGGAATGTTTAATATAACGAACTTTTCATGGCAATACATTGAAAATACATCCAACTAAAATGTTACATTGTCAGAATTCTATTACAGATTTATATTTTAGTGTCTTGCTACATTATTCCGAAAGCTAAATTTTCATAAATTCTAATGCACTACATTCTTCGGAGTTTCTTTTTTGTGTTAATATATTTATCCATAAAACTTTACCTTTGAAAAATAAGCTTATGTGACCGTGAGCATTTTGTATACATTTTTATTGATCAATTCTAAAGTCGAACAGTTAACTTATTTCTGAGCATTTTTCAAAAGTCCACTTTATTGCAGTTAAGCTCACTTTTAAGTGTGAAGACAAAATGACTAAAATGAGCATAATATTACATATTTATGTTCAGATAAGCCTGATATCTTGGAGATCAGCAAGTTTTTTATACAGAATATTATTATTCAACCGATAATACCTAATATTTCTATATAATATTGTCAACAAACCTGCAAGTTTGGAGAGCGTAGCGCAAAGAATAATTATATAATATTATATTTATATAATTATATCGCAGAATCAAAAAAAAAGGCCACCCACATTTTTAGGCCATTTGCGTATTGATATTAAAAGACGAATGCGAAAAAACTAGAGCAAAATATCTTGTTTGATTCTTAAGTTAATAATGAATTAAGCATAAATGGAAAAATCGAGTCATGATATTCTGTAAGCATTAAAGAGTCAAGTTTATGTATTAAAGTGGATTGATTAGAGGGTAACTCTTAGTAGTGCACCATTAATTCTTGTCAATGCTCAAGAAGTATCTAAATTTATGAGTGACTAAAGTAATAATAATAAACGCGCAATAACAACAATAATAAAACACGGATACATACAATGCAGTGAATTGTAAGCGTAAGTGTGTGTGTGTGTGTTTGTGTTTGTGTGAGTGTCTGCTTGTATGGGTGTGTGAAATGAAGCACAAGGCCATCAAGTCAAGCAACGGACAACAATAACAAACACAATGTCGCGAGCGTACAAAGGTAACCGTCAAGTCATGAGAATAGTTCGTCAAAATGGAGGACACTGAGCATACCCTGTAATTTCTAACAAGACTGCACACCACCTAATCAAGTCGGACGCCTAATTTTAAGAAAACATTTCATTACTTTATTTTGCAGCAGACTTCGGATTCCATTGTGATGGATTGATTTGAAAACCAGCGGATAATGTATGATAATTTATATTAAGTTAGATTCTATTAACAAAATCTTAGGAATCTTTTTTTTATATAATCTAATAAATATAAAAAACTTAATCTATAACGCGACCTACGAATTGAATCTTCTCCAAAATGTTGGTGGCTTTTAACAAGTGGGAGTATATAGTTGGTAGACACTGTGCCTTTAATGTAGAGTACGAAATAATGTTGCTGACTTTGGAACAAGAGAATCGATTGAGTAGGCACGAATGTGCGGATGAATGATTCAAATGATGCTTGCCCTTGTGGCATATGGCATGTTGCACGTTGCTCGTTGCACACACAAACATACTGCATAACAAATACGTGCCACACACACACACACGCAAACATCTCTGTGACATGTCAGCCTGATGTCAAATACTTCGATTTTCCATGGATAGAAAACTTTTTCGAAATGGAAACAGCGGATTACGGCTAAAAGAGGAGCTGAATCTAATGTCGACGTTATGTTCCAGGCCAGATTGACAAGCAGGCAATGACAACAATGAAAGTGTCCATCTACAGTCGTCACCGTCACCGTTGGACTACTCACGAATAGATTAAGAACAGAAATGTATCACAGAATGGGACATATAAAATCTGATAATTTTCATTTTGTTGTATTAAGTTGTATTAGTTAACAAAAATAAAATTAATTAATTAAAATTAAATCGCTTCTTATTCATTAAAATGTACCGTGACCACAACAATAACAAAGAAAATTATTTTAATGCTTTGTCATTTTATGTTTTTTTTTTAAATAATTTAATGCTTATATGAAAATTGAATATCAAAACTTATTTTATTTAAATAAAATAAGGGTTTTTCTTTAAGTTTAAGTTTCATTTGTGTAACTAATTGTAAAATACATTTATGATACATTGACAGTGTTTATTATTATATTTATTATTCTATTAGTCATGACTGTTCTCTTTAAGCCTGACAAACTGGGAATCGAACTCAGTGTTTTTCGAGCAGGTCGGCGGCTAAGTCTTTGAGAAAAAGTTCAATATTGAAGCTGTTTTACTAATTGGATGGCTCGGTACCTTTATTCATTCACATGCTCGGAAACCGACCCGAAGCATTTTTCGCAATCAACGAACTATGCAAATCTAAAGCCAACTTGTCCCTCTTAACTTTGGCCTGACTTTTGGTTGCAAGTGTGGATGCACTTTGAATGCATTTGCTTAGATGACTGCGGAACTACTGTGAACATGTGAATGTGTTACTGGTAGAACGAGTGTGGTTACGAGTGTAATCACATCTCACAGTTGCATGCAACGCGGCGACCCGTGCGACGGATGATGTCGGCTGGATTCCATGACATGGCGACAGCACAGTAAGCAAATTATGTTTTCACAACTGAGTAATCCACCACATATGTGTATTCTTCTCGACTCATACTAATCTCATACTCATACATATGAGTATATATGAGTGTATATCTGTATTTGTATTTCGCGTTATTTCAAGAACATGCCCACACGCACACATGAGTGGAAATGTCATCGTCTGGGACAAATGTCAGTTGGTTTTTCGCTCCTTTTCTCATGCACATTTCCTCATTTATTTATAGAGTTGACGCTAATGCCATTTGCATACCGAGATTCTCAGTGGATTGTTGAAGAATGTCAATTCAATTGACATGAGAAGCAGACAGGAAACGACAAATTCTTATCGCCTGCAAGAGCCAAACTGTGAGTGGAAATGAATACCGAATGTATTTTATATGAGTTAGCTATGGTAAATATGAAGGTAGTCTTCCATTAACTGCATCAATAAAACTATACAAACTATTTCCGTAGTTGTAAATTAACAAATTAATAAATTAATATATCATGCCTTAGAATCGATTTTATATGAGCTTATTCTACGACTTATCAACCCAAGAAATCAGGAAAATTAAATTTGTTCTTCATTTATAATAAATATTAGGTAAATGCAGGATAACTATTTAAAACCTAAATTATTTAAATTTTAACTGGTAGGAGGTATAGGAATAATTTAAGCGAAGACTTTTTAATTAAAGTCTATACTAAAGTAAATCAATTTCCATATCGGTAATTCCTTAATTAAAGAAGATACACATAAATGTTAAATAATCTGCGATCAATTGGATAATATGTATATGGGCAAGGAAACATTGAATCATTTCAATTTGTGGAAAGTCATAAAATCTATTTGATTTATGTTAACTATTTTAAAAATATTAAACCTCGATCTGAGACGATAAGTGAGTTAGTAAAGCTGTCTGTTAGTCCGTCCGTCTGTGTGGGCAAAAGGATCTCAGAGACTTTAAGAGCTAGAGCAACCAAATGTGGCACACAGACTCCAATTGCGTTGGAGTAGGTCAAGTTTGTTTCAAATCTATGTCCGAAAACTCACCACTCCCACAGTTATTAAAATATTTGGTTAATATTGGTATGTAACCTTAAATATTATTATTATCTATGATCCATATTAATATCATAAAGATCGATAGATATTTAGTTATATATATAGTTATAGTTATATATATATATAGCTATATATAATACAATTTAAATACTTCTTGCTAATATTGATAATTTCATAATCATCTCTAGCCGAGGTGGTTACCATATATCATAAGTATACCATGAATATTTACTATGATAATATATTAAAGTTATTGTGTTAACTACAATAGGAGAATTTGAAAGGTAGTAAACAGCATTCATTTGAAAGAAACACGAGCATGCAAATAATGAAAATAGTAAAACTTTAACAATACTTTTACCAACTCAACTAACTAATGACAATTTGGAAAGCTTACGTGTTAAGTATTTCGTATATCTGATTGTTGTTCGTATTATGTATGTATTGTATGTGGATATGGTATTAATTCGTTTATTTTTATTGATTATAATATGAGTATGATGATGAGTATTTATAAGAGACAAGGCCATTCAGTATAAACGAGTGTGGAATGCGTTGATACATACATACATATATAGTATAAATTTAAATGTAATACAAACAGAACTCAACACTTACGTAAAGTTGAACAAACAGCTCAGCGGCTAGGGAAATGGGGAAAAGTGCACCTTGTTGAACTTGCATTCGACAGACAGTTAACGCAGTTAACACAGTTAACACAGTTTGTACAGTTCTAACTGTATGTCTGTGTGTGCGTCTGTGTATATTTGTTGTTACTGTATAAACATCAAATAATAGTAGTTGGCATGCCTTGGAAATTTGAAAATCGTTGGATGAGTCCGCGTGTCTGAAGTTGCTGAATGACTAAACTAGCACCAAGACAAGCACGAACATGAACACAAACGCAAAACTAAAATTCAAACACAAACACCAACACTATTACAGGCACACATACGTAAGAGTGCGACTAAAATTGAACATAATATATGTATATATGTATGAACTACTATACTATATGTATGTAGTCGTAGAACTTCAGGCTAACAAACGCCTCTAAGCATTGACAAACATGACGTAAACCCGCAGAAAAGTATGCTCGCTTTTTTCGCTTCTTACAATTCCGTTTTAACAATTGTTGTTGTTATAATTTCATATTTTGTTGTATCTTAAAAACTTTTGATTTTTTTGTTATTTTTATTTTCGTTTGCTTTAATTTTATGTTTGTTTTTTATTTTGGTGATTTGTTCATTGAAGATATCACAAACGATTTGATTTAGAGAAACGCGTGCGAGACAACGGGGGCGTGGCCGTCAGACATAGCGACGACAACAAGGACATTAAATAAGGCGCAGCGCACACAATGAGCAAGAACAACAAGAACAATGGCAAACACAAGAACACACACATTCCCAAGCTCACACACATACAAACAGTACTTTCAGGCTAAAGAGAACGTTCAAATAGAAGGAGTAGGAAAGAGGAGACACGATCAAGATGTCAGCGGCGCTGCCGTTGTCGATATCAATGCCGATAGCGATTGCTCATTAATCGATTTCATTTACGAATTTCAAGCTATTGCCGATTACACAACGTGGAACTGCAATTGCAGCTGCAACTGCAACAAATGTTGTGGCATTCACTTGCACTTTCACTTTCACACACACACACACACCCACTTTCAAACATTGCACATGTTTACTTGGCTCATTTGAAGCCCAACTACAACAATCATTCTCGCCGACACTTCTCCCATTGTTGTTGCCATTTGTTATTGTTATTGCCATTTATACTTATTATAATATTGTGTTCGTGTTTCGTTACATGCGCCTTATAAAAGCGACGTCTGTTGCGAACGAGAGCCGAGGACGGACTAAGCACGAGGCGTGCAAATAACTCGAACCTGAGTCAAAGGAATCAGCGATTGTCACTCGTTTCGGCTTCATTCGCGTTCGTTGAGTTCGTTTTTTGAGTGAGTTTTTACACTATTTTCAGAGTGACGTCTTTCAGTTAACTTAGCTTCTATGCAAAGTAAATCTAAATAATAATAATATTTATCAACCAAAGAAGAATCTAGCTGACCATATATTGGTAAATAATATATTAAGTTACAAATATCTAGTATTCTTAAAATATTTAACTTGAAAAGTTAATTAAAACATAATACTTGCATAGTTTTATTTGTCTTTTCTTCTGTATGTTTTTTCTTGTATGGTTATCTTATTCAAATTTTGGCTTTTGTGGCTTATTATTACGGTTGTTAAATAAAAAATTGAACAACAACAAAACTAAATTTTACAACGATGAATAAACGTCAGTGAGTTCTACATTTTTTAAAAATAATCGATTTATTTAACTCAATAGCTCACTTAAACATGATTTAGCTGAAGTAATTGAAAATTGCTAACGTGACACTCGAAACTGCAAAACTGTTTAAATTCACTACGCCAAAAAAACAATGTTAATTCTTAGAAAAATGTAGAGTATCTAAGTTTCCAGTACACCGATGACAATACTTAAGCTTATGAGTGACTTGTTGTTTTTGTTTTAAAGTTCCCGTCATTTGTCGCTTGCAGTTTTTGGAAACTCATTTTTGCTGCGGTTTGTGCGACAAGCAACATTTCCGGTTTCCGTATTGCATTAACGTAAACTGAGAGAAGAGGTGAGGTGTGGGGGAAAGGAGATAAGAGGTGAGGTGTGGGCGAAAGGAGATAGTCGTAATTGGCGTTTATGCCTATTGAGGCTTTTAAGGAGAGTCACAAAATGAAAGAACATTATCCTACATTTGCCAAAGCTGAATGAAATGCATTGCATTTGCATATTTTCAACGCAACAAAACAGACACACACACACACACACGCGTTATAGAGTTAGCTGTGTTGAGGGGTGTGGGTTCGGATGGTTATTACACTCGAGGGCATTGGGTGCAAATGAGCAAAGTTGAGCGTCCCTTTTGTTTATAAGTCAGACGCTGAATGAACGAGCCCAGAGGTGTCTGTGTGTGTGTGTGTGTGTGTGTCTATGTGTGTGTGTGTCTGTGAGGACAACAACAACAGAGAAACAGATGGCTCGTTGCTTAAAGCAACCTGTTGGCACTTAGTATGTAAATATATATAGTACTTGAATGGAAGGGTACATCCAGCCTGGAGTATGTACCATATTTGCTGTCGTTGTAACTGTTTTCAGTCAAGGCCGTTAAATATCAAATATTGTTGCCTGTCCTCGACAAATTATTTTAACAATGCTGATGATTATTTGTTTAATACAGATACGGCATATAACACTTGGCAACAAATTTGAACTTTGAACTAAACTAAAATTATTGTTTTTTTTTTTTTTATTATTTTTGTCATCATTACTTGAGATTGTCAAAACGGATTTTGAAAGAAATTTAATTTGTCTGAAAGCAAATGGATACATCTCTAATTTGTTAATACATTTTCTATGATCTAAGTAATTCTCTATGATCCAAATAATGGTGTGTGATCTAAATCATCTGTGGCCCCAAATCTATCAAATGAAGTGTGTTTGGTTCGTGTAATTTTTTTCCTGTGGCCTAGTGTAATTGCTGACCTACAAAATATATAATTTGTTATTGTACACGTACTACAAAAAATTTAAATTCTTCTATTGTGACAGATATCCGAAGTCTAAGCAATTACTCAAATCAAAATATAGACGACGTGCTTAAATCATTAAATTGAGTATTTTAAGCACTAAACGTGATCAGTGATGCCAATTTGGACTTTTACGGATAGTTTTGTCCCATTTGCAGCTGCTCCAGCCGGAAAGAATGTCAAACATCCTCCATCCGAAAATCTGCTTATTTTTCGATCCAAGAAAGATTATATTCTGCCAATTTGTAATATTTTTCACATTGAAAACGACATTATAACGATAATAGTTTCTCAATACGCTGAAAATTCACATAAGTCTTGGACCCAAGCAAAACAATATCAAGACTTTACTGGCAATAATCATTTTGTTGGAACTAGTTTTAGAATTTAGAAGGCCATCAGCGAAGATAATTTTGTAAAATTAAAGGTAAGACTCCGTTAACCATAAGGTAAATGTATCCCTTTATCCTATTTTTCCGAAAACAGTTGACATCACTGTGTTTACACTGTGTAATTTAAGTTTCCTATAAGTAAAACAAATATTACACGTCGATCTTCAAATGTGATTCACATTATATTACAGTTTTATCGATCAAAGTGGTTTATTTTTATGAAAAATAAAATCAAAATCATTCTTGATTTTAAAGCCTATGTTTAATTTAAAAACCTACGTTTAAATATTGGTTTAGTAACGTATTTATTAAAAATATTATAATACTCAAAAATAACAAAATTGCAACATATCTCAATTGAAATAAAGCTACTAAAATATGTAATAAAAAAATAAAATAATTCCACCTTAATAATTGACAATTATACATACCCAAATTAAAAGAAAAACATCGAATATAGCCAATAAAAAAATATTCTGTATCAAACTAAATTAGAAATATAGGCCTTATAAAATAAATTAGTTAGAGGTTCCGATCTGTCACATAACTAGAACTATGCACAGTGAAAAATAACTGGGTTCGTATCCTACATTGTCATGTTAAATAATTATAATCGCTTATATACATGTTCTATTAAAATCTTGCTATGTCGCTGAAAATGCTTCAAGCAGCGTGTTCATAATAATAAATGTATCCTAGACAAAACTAAATAATAATATTGATTTGATGTACTTAATAAATTGTTTATTTGGAAACTAAAATATTTATTTTTTTTTAGATTATTGGCAGTAATCAAGTCGGCTCACTGAGCCCATTGCCAATCAGTTAAGCCCTCGTCCGTTAAAGAGTGAGTGTCGTCTGTATCCATGGTAAATAGGTGCCCACATTGACATATACTCCGGGCACATTTGCCTGGCCACAGCCGATTCCCCAGGCAACGAGTCCAACCACATACCAGATGCCGTTGAGGGCGCAGATGAGGGGAGAGCCGCCGTCTCCCGTGCACGCATCCTTGCCAGCTTCGCCACCGGCGCAGATGAAGCTCGTCGGGCTGAGCGCAAAGGAGGGACCGAGTCGAGTGGCTCGGAGAGCAGTCTGACAGTCGGTATTGGGAATGAGGGGTACATCGACTTGACGCATGATGGCCTGGTAAGCGCCAGTTGGTCCGAAGTCATTCTTTCCCCAACCGGCGACCCAGCAGCGCTGTCCCACGAAGCTGGTTGTGGGCAGACAAATGGTACCCACTGTGGAGCGACTGGTGAGGGGAGACGGGTGTGGCCAGCTTTAGTATTGCCACATTGTTCTGCAAATTGTTGGGATTGAAGGCGGGATTCACATACACATTGGAGACGAACACATCCTGGGCAGGAATCGGTTCGCTGGTTCCAGCCGCATCCCATTCGCCCAGGCGAACCTTAAACGATGTCAAGCTGGCAAGGATTAGGATTAGAATTTACTGTAGCGTCATTGCCAATCATCGCACTCACGCCAAATTGTAGACCTTGTGGGCAGCAGTTAACACATGTTGGGCCGTAATTAGTGCTCCTCCTCCCAGATACACATCCGACGTGGTCAGCAGAGCCGCCTGCCAGGGATACGCGCCAAAACTCGCCTGGCCAGGACTTGCCAGTGCTGAGCCTGGCGGCGGCGGGAAGCGGAGTCCACACTGATAGTTGCCTGCCTGGCAGCATGCCACAAGTCCAAAGTTGCAACTCAACGGAGGCACCGCCGTCGGCACAGTGGGCTGGCAACCAAATAGGCAATCAAATATTCGTTAGTTTATTGTTTGATTGCAGGAACCGTATGAGTTATTCAATTGATACGCTTGCAAGAGGTATTTTAAGTTTGTTACGATCCCAAAAGCTATCACCGATTGCTTCCGATCTGTCATCCAACTTAATCGGATAAAGATTGGTCAGACAGAACGGCGACAATAGAAGTTTTCGTTTTTTAAGCAACCAAGCTGCATAAATTATGTAACTGATAATCCTAAACTTTAACTTTCCGACTAGCTTGAGTTGAAATTGTTGTTCCTTAAGGAAAATAGGTTCAATAAAAGTTGGAAAGTCCTGGTAATAACAAGAGTATTGATACCAATCTTGTCAAGATCGAACTAAAAATACTCAAAATTAAAAAGTACATTTTACATCCCAAAATCAGGGACTAGGAAGTGAATTTAGAACTATGGTTTATTAGAATTAATTGTGGATTACAAATTTGGGCTACCATTTTTAAATTAGTTTTGGCTCATACCATGCACTCAAAAAACTTATTGACGAATTCTTGCAATATGAACGTAAGGGACAAAAAATATATTTTTAAAAAGACGCTTTTTTTTTTTGATTTGCTTGGAATTTTAGAACAGATTTTCAGAAAATCAATCAAAGGGGTCTTAGGGACCCAATCGATTCGGCTCCGTCATATGTTCTGCCTGCTTGTGATGCTATCTTGATAAAACTAACTACAGGACCGCATATTTTCTACCGAAAGGATCAAATAAATTTTGTATTTTATAAATCTGAACATTCTTAGTTATAAAAAAAAAACAATAACTATGTGCGTGTTTCAATCAGGATTAATACATAATAAAATTTTAGTAAATTTAGGTTGGTTTTTAATTAATTTAATTAATTACTTTTTAAAAATCCCGATACACAGAAAAAGAAAATGGTCAGCAACTGATTTAATTTGGTTGTCAGGTGGGAAAATTGAGATTGAGTTCTCTGACATCAAGAATTGCATTTGAGTTAAAACTTGGTTGGAAGCGATTTCTGTGACACCTCTGATTGACAGAAGTAAATTGTGTTTTTCTTATATAGTCATCAAATCAGACACGGAACGTTTAGCAATAATCATATATAAAATGATGATAAGAAATAATAGTATTTCTTTGTGGATAAATGAATGGAAATGTATTTAGACACTTCACTATCTATATTCTTGAAAAGTAAATGCAACACATAACAATTATGTCCGGTTCCTGCTTTATCGGATTACTTACCAATCCGCCATTGTTCACAATGCGTATATCCAGCTGTCCGCTGCCGTCGTTTGGGGGCGAGGGCAGAGGATTAGGACACGACGCAGCCGGCACACAACGGCAATTACTGGTACCGGGTGCGACGATGGCGGGCTGTGGCAACTGGGGCCAGTTGGCTGGAGGCACCTGTGGCGGCACCAAGGTGCCCACAATCAGCTGACGTGTGAGAACTACAACATATCAATTGTGTTGCACAATTCTAGTAATTTGATTGACTGGAGAGGACGAGTTCTACATACGCGTGTGATTGTCCAGGTTGCCCGCGTCACTTGGCGACGGTGCACTTTGCTCCGAAAGGGGACCAGGTGACCCGAAAGTCCAGCACTGTGCACCTGCAACTAGCAAGTGTAGCAGCAACAGGCTAACAACAGGTTGGGTCAACAGTAATGTATTCATTGCCTCACAAATGACGACTAACCCGACCTAACGACGTGCTATATGGCTATATAGGGCATCCATCCTATGCGGGCCTCCGCAAATAAATTACCCACCTAATGGAGCTCACTTCAACTCAGGGATTTTCCGAGCTGCATTACGAAAAAAAGATTCCAACAACAACAAATCAAGTATCTAATATAAAAAATAGTGAAAAATGGTTGCAACGAATAGAAAATGCTCTCATGTTCAGTTGAGGGGACAATAATCGATATTGAACCACGGTAAACACAAACTACAAATATTTTACTCTACATTTAAACAAAGAAAGAAAATGTGAACTAGTTTTATAAAAACTTAAAACTATAAAAATAAGAGAATTCGCTTTTTATTAATAAAATTGTTGAAAATTTATTTATTATATCGAGAAAAGCTTTATATTTTTGCTTCGCGATAAAACAGAAATAAAAAAACCTATATAAACAAGAAATAGTTCCTATTTAAATAAATATATATATTTATATATATATATGGAAATTATATTTTACGGGATAATGAAATATATTTGAGCGAGGAGAAGCATGGAGCTATGTTATGAATAGACAGAAAATACGTGAAATTTGTAATTTACTTATTTAATTGATATTTTAATTTTTAAAATGTCCGACAGTTAATTCATAATTAAATAAGCAATAATCATATAAAAGCTCGTTACCAAAACTATAAATAAGGGACATATCATCTATTAGATAGGGTATAGAAACGGCCATCAATGCTGTCAATGTATATGGTATAAATATGTATGTATGCAAACAAACCGACACCCACAATAAATCATTCAAATAGAACCCCAAAGGTGTACAAAGGTGTAGTGTACATACGTTTATATACTATATAAGTTGTATGTTCGATATGCGGTCATTTTGTATTAAACAAATTGTTCTGACAAACTTTGTGGCGATTATTTAATTTGGCTTTTCATTTCGATTTCCATTGTGGTGACTGCGATATTTTTACACATTTGGTTGTTTGATTGCGACACAATTTGATTTGATTTCAACAACTTAATTGTTTAATTGTGAAAATTCATATATAAGATCTATTATAGTAACAGTTGTAGTTGTTGATGTTGTGGTTGTGGTTGTTGTGTTTGTTGTTGTTGCTTTTAATGCGCTTAACACTTTCCGCTTGGTTGATAAACATTTTGTGTGTACTTGCACCTAACTTTTTCGATAATTCCATTTGGGCCGTAGATCCCCTGCAATTTTAAGTCCAAAGATAGCGAAACATGTTTCGCTTTCTTTTTGTGTTCGACTTGAATAGATCGACATTACTTATTGAACAGTTGAACATGTTGGGTCACGTAGAATTGGACTTCTCGGCGATACCGAAGCTGTACGGCCCTGAAAATTTCTGGCATTGGAAAATGCTTCTTCGCTCGTATTTGGAAGCTGCCGATCTCTGGAAAGACGATCACCCAAGGGAGGTTCGTTGTCTCCCATAAAAAAGCTGTCTCAATTTTAATCTTCTTCAACTTCTTTTCAGAATCCTCATGCGAAATTTATTATTTTGGCCAGTGTGCAGACTGATAAGATTCAACCAGGCTTTGAGCAGGAATCCCCCAAGCAAATATTCAAAACTTTAGAAGAACTTTTTTGTCCATATTGAAGGGATATAATTTTACGTCGTGTCCTTCAGATCTCTATCAGCCAAAAAGCAATTGTGGGTCTCAGTGAACCTTGGAAAATATATGTTAATAATTTTTCAAGATGTAAAATTCATTTCAGTTTTGAATTAAATTGCTTAAAAATATATATCTTATAATTTTATTTATGTTGAAAATATAAAAGTCAAACTTACACAAAGTTATTTTAACTGAATTTTTTTTTATTAAGAGGATCTTAAATATAGAGTACTTCATTTGGCTTTTAGAAAATTTTTGTAGCTTTCGATGTATGTTTTTGACAATTTTAGTGCTATACACGAACTTTAGTTCTAACATGTTTGAAAATAAGTTGTTTGATAGACTTAAAGTGTTTCCTATTTGGGAGGGTTGATTATATCACTTAAACGAATATTATTATATAAAATTCAATCAATATTGATTTTTCTTGGAAAATGAAAATATTTACTGGTAGTCGATTTTGCTATTCCGATATGTGAATCTCTACAGATTTGTGGAACACACTTGAATATAATTCCTTTAAAGTATAACAATTAAAAGGATCAAGGGTGCTTTAATATTTAAATCGACATCAGGTCACGTAAAATGATTTAATTTTATATTCAAGTGCTTAATATTCCAAGACTTAGAACTTCAAGAACTATAGGCGTAAACATCTGCGTACATATTTAAGATCTCTGGGACTGTAGTCAGCTAATGCTCCCATTGAGGTAAAAGTTTTTAGCTAATGTTGCCTTGTTCTTAAATTGACCTTGGTAGTAGGGCACATAAAGTAAGTCAGCAATAGTCAGCTTTAATGGGGAGAACGAACATTTTCAATAACATATTTAAATTAGTATAATAAACTTAATTTCTTATAATAAAGTAATGAATTAATATAAAAAAAATTTCTTAAATAAATAAAAAAATATTTTCATAATACTTAATAGCTAAAATAATAATTTTTGTGCAGAAAATGACAAAATGCGCGCTATTTTTGAACATATCATGACCGGTGTATATTTCGTTTCAACGTGAAGTTGGCTGTGAGCGTAAAGTTCAATGAATACACACTCAATAAAGAAAACGAGTTGGCAGTTATGGCGCTGTGGTCACACTGAATACCATTCGATATAAGTTCATTATTCTTTATCGAACAAATTAGTCGTTCATTTCCGATAACAGTTGCATTTCAGAAGTCAAAGCGAGTTGACGTGCGGAGCGCGTGTATCTTATTTTTATTTTCAAAAGTACTAACAACGTTATTTAATTTTAGTTCATAAACGACACTAAAAACACCAAGTGAAACGTTTTTTAATACATAAAACAACGTAAACGACACGCAATTCAGCAAATATTCGAAATAAAAACACGAAAAGCCAAAGCAGGCCAAGAAGCCAAAACAACGCGACTTCGACACCTGTTGGCTTGCATTCCTGAGCCTGTGCATGAACGTGACTCTGTGTGTGTGTTTGTGTGGACGTGTGCGTGCGTTGGAATAGCTGTGTGTTAATGTGTGCAGAATAGGGACATGCAAACTTATTTAATTTTTGAAACCGTGTTTAAACAATAAACAATTAGTTTGCCCACTGTTGCAAATTGCAATTGCAGCATTTAGCAGCCATTCCGTTGACCGCCGCGCCGCGCCTGCGCAAGAGCAAAAGCAAACAGCAATACAGAAAACAACAACAGCAGCAACAACAGCAACACAACGTAAACACAAATACACGAAAACCGGTTAAAGTGAGACACACACCTTACTCACACATCTGTACAAACCTATACAAAATACTAACTGAGTCGGTTTTGTTTGCTTTTGCTTGGAAAATAGAAATAGAAGGAAATACGTACACAAAGCACAAAACAACAACAAGAAGAAAAAAATCAATTCCAAGTGGGAAAAAGTGTGAACAATAAAAAAAAGAAAAAATAAAGAAAACAAATCGGCAATTAAAGCATACTACAAAATTATTAATGATTGTTCTGTGTGCGGAAACTGGGCCCCAAATGTTTGTTTAAGGGTTAAATACACAACGAGTCTTATCGCTAACCAAATCGATTGGCGCATTAAAACGAAAGTGAATTCAGTCCTCAAATAATTATAACAGTAATTACCCAACCAGTTTTCAGAGTTCGGACGTTATCTCAAACGCGCACTCACCTGTTGATTAAATTGGTGAGTAAGCTTTTCTTTTATTGGGTCATTATACGAGTAATGTTTGTTTGGCTTATTGGCTTAAACGGAAACATCTCGAAAGCGTCTAATCTGTGACAAGCGTCAGTATGTAAAAGCAGTACGCCAAGTCATTTTTTTTTTGATAAAGAACAAAACTCACATATTTCATTTTAATATTTCTGAAACCGAGAGCATTAAAAGCAGCTGGGTAAACTATTCAAAATTTAAGTTGTTAGAAATAAATTTAAAAATATATGTACATCGCCAAAATAAGTTTACTTGACTACACATAAATAAGCAATTCAAATCAATTACTTGACTATATGTTTGCACAATTAAACTACAGTTCGCAGAAGTATTTCTAGTATCATTTGGTATTGCAGTGTGCCCAACTCGAGCTAAACCGCAAAGCCCAATACATAACTTTCACTGAATTGCGCGCCAAAATTGGCAGTACACATTTGTTGTGCATGCCAAAAATTGCAGTGTAATCGCGATTGCTTAGTTAATCAAATTTGATTCATGTACGAGTATCTTTCCATTTGTTGTTTTTATGATTTTCCATTTTCATTTTGGCTTTTTGTTTCGTTGATGTAACCTTAAGTTGATTTCCGAGCTGATTTGCAGCTTCATTAAACTCAACTCACCTCAAATTGAGTGTAAGGCGAGGCGAAGCTGATTATGAGATAATCAGTGAATTGCTCAACTAAATTGCGGAACACGTTTTATATATATAGTAGGGAGTGAGAGAAGGAGAAAGAGTTGCTGATGATACACCTGGTATCTGGTATGTGTACAATAATTAAAAACTATTGAACCTACATACATACTACACACGCTTTGAATGTATTATTTATATTAGCTTAACTGAATTATGCTCAGTACAAATTGAATTGAATCGTATGAGTCATAAACTCAAACTCATTACATTAATCTGAAATATCCAGGTACAATCGCAAATAAAATTCCAACTTCTCAGAAAGAAAACCACAACAAATGTTCCCACAAAAATAAAAAATGCAGAAATAAACAAACAACAGCAGCAGCACCAACAACAACAACAACAATCGTAGACCAGTCAACAACTTTATAAAAAGCAATAACAAGAAAACTATGCACATAAAAAAGGTTATATAAAAACACGTTAACAAACCACACACAAAACAGCGCGATCAGAGGGACGGGGAATTTTTCAAGGGGGGGGGGCACTGACGCTCACTTTAAGCCACGCTTCAATTGCAAATGCCCCAGCGAGCAAATGCATTGACGCAGATACGTGGGTTTCCAGTTGTTGTTGCTGTTGCTGTTGCTGTAGTTGTAGTTGTAAATTCTACAGGTTTCTGTCGCTGTCTTGCAGTTGTTGCCTTAATGGCGTACAGCAACAACAACAGCAACAACGCTCCGCAATTTTACGCCAAAGCTAAAAAGGCGACCGATCGAATCGAAGCAATCGACGATCAGAGCTCCTTCAATCGTAGCGAAACCGGGCCAGACCGTAGCTGCGACATTACTATATAGAAGCACTGTGGACAAACATCTATGAACATACCATATTTAAGATTCATTAAGGGATGCAAAGAGAAGTGCATCTTGACAATAAAATTGACATTTACAACATTGAAACATCTATTTAAATTACCAATTTAAACTTTGTTCAATAGATAACAATTGATTCTTTAATACTATTATATTTTCATTTTATAATCATCAAGAATCAAGCCTGTGAGTATGCAATGGGAACATTTTAATTATTGTGTGTTTGTTAACTAGAAGAACTATTTCAAACATTAATATAAGCTTAAGTTTCTCAATTTTTGTAGAAGCCATCTCGCATATTTTTTATATATTTTGTAATCATATAGATAGATTCTTATCATCTTTTCTATTATCGCATAGCCCTTTAATTCTACTCATATATAAAATTTACTTTATTCTTATTACCTTTAAATATCCACAATTGTTGAGCTTTTTTCCAATCTATGAATTTACTTTGATAATCCTTTAAGGAATGTATTTACTCTTGTCTGATATACATGACTCTAGCCGTATCTTATGGCCTTATAAATCATAACAATTGTCAGTAATTGACGGCCAGACAAATCGACCTTTAATTCTTATCGTGCTCTTTGGATTGATAAGTCGAAACTAAGAGTCAGATAAAGCTTTACTAATTGTTTTAAAAAAGAACATTCAAGCAATTTCTTTGGTTAAAGTTTATATTTTTCTTTATATTTAATTAAAGTGAACATATTTTTATTTTAATATTGATCATATTAAATCATATTTCCCAATTCAATTTAAATGAAAAGGACCTTTTAACGATTGCTCTAATTGAACGGTAAATAATTCAGTATCGGCCCACTGTGCAGCGTTTGCATTGACATGGCCAAAACGTTACAACGTTGCAGTAATCTGGCTATGGGCTCAGAGCCTCACCGGCTTGTGGCCGAGTTGGCTAACTGCTTGGCCACTTGGCCATTTGGTGTTCAATTCGTACTCGTACTCGTATTCGCATTTGTATTTGTATTCACTACTCGTTTATGTCCGATGCCGCCGGCTTCACTCAATTCGATTCAATTCAAGTCGAGTTGAGTCGACTCGACGGGATTCGGTTTTGTTTGGTTTGCTCGAAGCTTGGTTACGTTTTTGTTGTTTTTGGACTTGGGCTGCGTATGCGACTCGTAATTGTTTCATGAAACGCAAAACTGGCTAAGATGAGGGGGCACTCAGGAGGTAAGAGTGGTGGGAAGGGTGATAGGAGGAATGGGGGGTCGGGAACGGGGGTTAACTCTTAAAAACAGGTGCACACTGCGAATGCGCGCGTTTTTCTGGCTGGCATTTTGCTTTTGGGGCAACACTTCGATTTTAATTATGGTTTATGTGTCGTTTTTGGATCGCACACGATATACATATGGTATATGTGTACGTTTATACGGTATATGCATATCGCTTGCATATGGTGCATAAGTATATGGAATACTATGTAATCGTATGTCAAGCGGCACAAGGTTATTCCAACTGGAATAGTCGATGCGGAGACTTGTCGACTTTGTTATTTAGTTGCCTTTGGGGCGGTCACATCCAATAATGGAACTGCAGGCAACCGTTGCCGATCGGAGCTGCCCATGCGTTTTTATAAGCCCATTTCGATGGCTAGGCAATCTTCGGACTGTGCTTATTGGGGTGGAACCCACTGGACAGTCAACGAGTAACTAGAATGTTTGTTCTATATTTTCACCTATTTAGACGGTGATATTAAATATCTATTTGTACTGTTCGCTTTAATCAGAAAATGACTCCATAATCGCATTAAGCAGGTGAAGTAGGTACTCTTCTAATATATAATTTAGACTCTATTAATGTAATGTACCTAATCTTGAATTTATTAAGGACAAGGTCACGTAACTGTGATTCATTAAAGAGTAGAATCGATTAAATAATTGAATAAAGTTAAAGCTTAAACACTTGTAAATGTCAGCATTAAGTGCTTTGTATAACTTATCTTTTCTTTTGTAAATTGCGACTCTGAAATCGTTTAAAGCAGCTGCTTTAAAACTACTCAACAAGGGTGTAAATATATATATGAAAGTATACGTATGTATGGTTTATAGTATGTGCCTGTGTCTCGAATTATATCATCTAACGTCGAGACATTCTAACAGTCTGTCGTAAAACACGGGCTATCTTACAGATACAACTGCTAGAGGATGCGTTTATATTTCGCTATATTTCAAACTGCTTCTGCTTTAAGACAAGCTTTAAGAACTACACAATCAAACATTTATATACTATTTTGTTTGTACTCAGATGTAAGACAATAACAATAAGATTGTATCTCAGGTTACGCGCACACGCGTCGCAGTTTGTCGGCGCATTTGTATTTACAGTTGATTGCAATTTGTATCTAGCAGATACACAAGTGTGCTTTGCATACAACGAATGCCGTTAAAAAGTTTTGCAACTGTAACTATAACTGACTGGGCCCAGACTCTTTACACACTTGTATGCATGTATCTATCTGCTTTACACTCGTATTTGTATCTGCATGCATCGAAGCGAACAACAAGAAGATAAAAATACACGTTTTGTTTTAAATTCATTTTGTGTGTGCTTGTGCTTGTATTTGTTATTGTGACTTTGACTGTTGTATTTTTGGCCTTATTAATATTTATCAATTTGTTATTTAACTTGTTTTGATTTCTTTGTTCGCAACAACTTTGGAAACAACTTTTCGTAAGCAAAACAACCACGATACAAATTCCACAAGTATTTGCATAATTTGGCCTGGAAGATGAGAGAACCGAAAAGTCATCAACAAAAATGATGCTGAAATATGTTAATTGTTACTGACTCGGTTATTTGAATACCCTGTACGTGCAAGGCAGTAAGTATTGTTTCAGAATTACTCAGTACGGTAACTTGGAGTCGACCATCGAATTTCATAATATATATATATTTATATATATATATATACGTATGTATATGTATATCGTACTTGGACTGTGCTCGAACATATTCAAGGCATTTTGAAATAGGCAATTTAACCTTATTATTTATTTATTAATTACTCGTATTCTTGTTACTTATAATTACAATCAAGTGTGGCTCTGCGTGTTGTGTTAATTAATTGGTTGAATAGAAGGCCCCATAACATATTTGTATGAATAAGTTTATTGAATTTCTGCTGCTGACAGCCCATAAATATTTAATGCCTTAACTTTTATAATTGGGTTTTTATCTCTTTGGCTTTCAGAACCGTGTCAAAGCATTTAAAGTCAGTTTCAGAACGCGAATAAAACATGTGTTAAACTCGGGACGAGAAAATTACCCACACACCGATCACGTTTAAGGTGAAACCGAAACCCCCGGCTATTTAAATCTGAATACTGAAACAGAGAAATGCGATACAAAAAAAAAAAACACTGTTTGTCAGTTGGGAAAAGCTGTTTTTTATGGGTTGCAGCTGACAGCTGAGTGTTACAACGGACTCTTTGCCTAGGGTTGATAAGTATGCCAATGCGAAATATTTACACCGATAAATACCGCAACGACACTCGAAATTTACTCATTATTGTTTCTATCTTCGAAATTTGACGCAAAAATTGTCAATAAACTAAATAGCACGCGCTTTTGAGTGTATCAAGTAACTGTATACAAATACTTATATGTACATAAATAACTGAATTTTGTGTGCTGCTAAGAATTCTTGAAGTAAGTCAAAAGCGATACCAACGATAAAGGTTAATCGATAAGCATAGCTTCTATTGATAACCGTTGCACCGGCTGGCAACTCTGTTGAGAGTGTTGCCTATATTCTAGCAATTAAATAACAAATTTAAGATACATGAAAATGGAACGACTATTGTGAAACGACATTTCTTATTGAAATAAATTTTGATTAATATTTATATATATAATATTTATACAGAAACGACAAGGCAACTTACTTTATTAACTAACAGATTACGATTGTCGCCACTTTTTATTAGTTACTAATTAGAGAATATTTAACCAGCTATACACACAACATATATCAGTTTGTGAGCTAGTACTTATCTTGTTAGTTTGTTAGCAATGCACACTAAATTCATAAATCATTCGCTTTGTTATTAAATCGGATAAGAGTGAACAATCGTTCACCTACGTGATTTAGTAGTACGATTCAAATATAAACAGATATCTTAAACTTGAGTTTCGAAATTCGTCCTGCAAGTGAATAAAAACGACTGTTAACTAGTGTGATTAGTAGCTCCCTTATAAAATCTATAACATATTGAATATTTGCATAAATTCATTTAGTTATGCTTAATAGTTCTTGGAATAGAAATCAAGATCCATGAGTTCGAGAACAGTTAAAATGAGTAAATTTGTCCGCTCGGTAATACGTAAACTTTAAAATGAGTTCTTTAATTGATTAATATTGCAAATTATATTTTCTAAGTCAAAGAGATTGAACACAAACAATATTTGCACAGTTTTCTGTAAATTCTGTTAAGGATATTTTGTAAATTTGGGAATATCTTTGAACACCAATAAATGGCGCTCGGGCATACGCTTTCTACAGACACTGTGAACTATAATTGCATTAAAAACACAATCTGATAGACTTCACTAGAGTACAAGTAGTCATTGCCATTGTTTTTGATTTTCTCCCAGGTCGGCTGTAAATCCTATTGTCATTTGACTGAAATTCAAGAGTTGAATTTGTGCTGTTGTATCTTGAATCTTTTGATACTTCCTGTCTAATTATAAACAATTAAAGTGCAACAAATTCGAGTTGTTTGTGAAGTTGTTGCTATTGTTTTTGTTGTTTTTGTTGTTTTTGTTTCATGATTACATTTAATGGCCGATGGCAAACATAATAATTTCGATTAAATAATCAGGCACTTGGCTGACGAACCGATCTTCGCACATTTGCACAGTGGCTGCAAAAAAAAAGAAATGTTGAGCACCTGAAGCTAGTGTAGTTGCTGTTATTGTAATTATGAAAGTTTTTCTACAACAACAACATCAACAACACGGATAACAGCAAAGCGTTGGCCAATGCAGAGTTAAATGAACGGTATGAACTCATTTCAAAGAGTCAAGTTTATGCTGCACTGAGTCACTTCATTTCATTCATCCAACTCTCGGAAGTGTAGTGAAAAGCTGTCGAAGGCAGCGACGACCACAAAAGTGGCTCTGTCTCCTATGGTTTGGATTGGTTTGAATCTGAATCTGAATCGGTATCTGAACCTGAAACCAACAGCAACATCAACAGCAACAGCAACTGTAACGCCTTGCAATGTGATACAAAGTGCTATTGGCTTTATGCAACAACAGCGACAACAACACCAGCGACAACAACACCAGCAACAACAACAACGACAACTATAATGGGAGCAACTGTTGCCAGACTCCGATATCATCCCAGGTAGAGAGCGAGTGCCGTTGGCGTTGGCAACGCGCGTCGGCTTCAAAGACAAGTTTTACACCAATTTCCGCTGACTTTTTGTTTTTCGTTTTCTTTTACACCCTGCAACAAAAGTATATAGAGTGTACTAAGCATAAATGTGTTCAGGTAGAAGGAGTTGTGGCAAATCCTATGAAGTATACATTTTTGGATAAACATGTGCGACTGTTTGATTAGCTAACAATCTTAATGATACATTTAAGTCTCTAGTTATTTTCACTTTTAAGTTAGTTTTGTACAAAATAGATACAGGGTCCCTCACAGTCGATGTGGCTCGTCTGGTTCTCTTCCTACTAGCTTATTATTCTTATTTTATATATAAAAGTAATTTTATCTTGCTTTCCATGTTATTATCTAAAGGTTAAAGACTTATGATGCGCTTGTGGAATTTTCTATCATTTTTTTCTATGCTCTCTTAATGGGGCTCTAATGTGGCAATTGGCGTCTGTTAAGTGCGATCCGTGTATTTCTCTGATTGAAAAAGGAAAATCAAGTGGAAAATTGTGCAATTGATATTTAACCAAGCATTTAAAATGTTTCCACAAATAGTTACGTGTTTGTATCGGTTGTTAAGGTGTTACAGCAATTCGATAGATGACCAATGAACTGTTCGGAGTATCGAACTGTTGTCGATCGTTGCCGTTATCGATCAGAAGGAGTTTTGACTGGATTATACACGCAATTTTCAACAATTAAAAAACTTAACTAACTGAAATATTCAAAAGAGACCTGGCACAATCTGAAATGGAAATATATCCACTTAATACTTGTTTGGAAAGATTTTTGTTAGCAATTCATTTGGTATGTGAATATGTCACGGCACTTACAATTATATCTTAAATCCAAGCTTGTTATTAGACAGAACACTTGTTGTGCTGTTTTTGAGTCACCATCAGTCATTAATCAGAATGGAAAACAGTCTACTCAATTAATTTTTATTAATTACAACTTCAAATCCACACATTAAAACACATTCATTAATACGATAAATTCACAATTCTTTTTGAATTTATCCAAAACATTTTATCACCTTATACGATCTCGAAGTCATCAAAATCATAGGTTCTCAATTTTCGCCAAATCACAACAAATTCGTATCTTTATTCTGATATTAAATTGCGATAATTTTATTTTACTGTGCATACTTCCATTTCACGATCTCAGTTAACGACGCGTCGTTGTTGACTTGATTTGAGCTTCACATATTTCGCATGCTTACTTTTTTTATTATTATTATTTTTATTATTCGAATTGTTAAAACAAATAGTTTATATATAGAAGACACAAGAATCGCAAGGCAATAACAATGCACAATCCAAAACAAACTCCAGCACTTTTTACTATGATCATTTTTTTGTGATCAAGTATTTCCGTTTGTGGATTTGTGTGTGGTATTTGGTTTATTCTCTTTCCTTTTTTATTTTTTTGTTGTTAATTGTTTTTTTTTTTTTTTTTTTTTTGCTGTTCTGTTTATTTTTACGTTGGCTTTTGTAGGTTAGCAATGCGAAACCTTGAAATAGTCCGTCTGTCAGCTTTTTACTTCAGCTTGTTTATTTGATTTTAGATCTCTCCACAGCCAAATGGACTCTGGGCCATAAATTTTCACACACAACATTTTTCCTCCAGCGACAGATTCGTATTATTATTTGTACTTGAATTAACTTTAAATTTATTTATGCCAATTTGTCGTTGTTGCCAATTATTTACACGCCTTTTTGCTTATTCCAAAATCGCTAATGATTGTTTTATTTTTTTGTTTATTAGGTGGATTTATTTATTGTCTGTAAATAAAATAAAAGGGTTAAAAGCTGACAAGTCGACAAAACATGAATTTGCATGTTTATTTTCCAATTAGATTCGTAATTCCTAAAATAGCTCAAAGAGGAAACACAACAATCTCTTGATTAACTAATAACTATTTCTAGTTTATAGACTAGGACAACGAATCAATATTAAGCTTTAACTTATGTTAATTGATCGTGAAACTGGTTTCATGATTATCATAATATTTTTATGGTCTACAAATCAATTTGCGATTTGTAATTTAATATCCTAAAACTAGACATAATTCATGGAAGTTACTGCAAGTAGTTGGCAACAAATTTTATTAACATTTCGAAATATTTATATAATTTGCGTGTAAGGCTCAGATAACCTGGCAAACAGAGAATAGAAATTGAGTCCGAACTTTAGTTGCTCTTATATTAACGGCATATTTAACTGTTTAAAATAAATGATATATTTTGAAGCCCTCGGACAAAACTTTTGGACGGAGATAAACTAAACGATCAATATATTGAAGTGTCCCAAACGATATATGTAGGTTTGCGAGATGACGTCCTCGTCAGTGTAGTTTTAATTGAAAAAATGGATGTTGAGTGATAATATGTGAAAGTTATTACAACCAACGGACAAGAAGCGGGAAGGATGCTCTTCATAATAATTTAGTATTGCAGGTTTAAGAGAAGGGAAATTTTTTTAATAAAAAAAATAAATAGGCGAACAATAGAATTTCAGTTAGAACCCCTTGGGACAAAGAGCAGAAATTGATTTTTATTGACTCTATTCTGTTCTGATAAATCTAACATTGAGAAATGCATTCTGAAGAACCATACTCAAGAATTGCACGAGCAAATGAAGTAAAGATAGATAAAGATAGTATTTCATAAACATTGGAATAGTCAGGACCAAGTAACTTGACTTAGATCTTAAGACTTAAGAAGATTGTATGTTTTATAGCAAGCTCAATCAACCCATAAGAGAGAGAATTTACAACAACAAACACATTTATTTGCAACGCCTTAAACGATGTTAAAACTATCAGTGTCTTTTGGCCAACCTGTTTGGAGTTGCAAGTTGATTTTGGATTTTAGGGTGCGACGCTTGATTGTTTTGATTTGAGCAGCTTTAAGTTGTCCAGTTCAGTTGGAAGACGCGCGACACGTTGCGAATGTGTTTTTGTGGCCAAAAAGCCTGCTAACTTGTTTTTTTATAGGCCGAAATGATTGCGCCGATTACGTGACGCTGTCAATTGATTTGTGCGCAAAACCAAAATGAGCAGCCACTTGGCTAGCGGACAGAGCAATTGTTGTTGTTTCTGTTTCTGTTGCTGTTGTTAACGTTTACGTTAACGCATTTACTGGCTTATGGCCACATGAATGAAATGGAGCCCGAAAAGAGCAACAACTTCAACTACAGCAGCAGCAACAGCTACAAATTTTGTGTAAGTTCGTGCGCTGCGGTGGCTTAACAACATTTTTTTTGTATTGTTTGTCGTGGATAATTTTTCACGAAGGTTTTTCAGTTGTGTGTTGTTTTTTCTTTGCCGTTTCTTAGCCGGACAAAGGCCTCATTTCGAGTGTATTGTTGTTGCTTTTATTGCTGCTATTTTAGCAGCTGAAATGTGCATTGAATATTAATTTTTGTTCAGAGGCCATTTTGAAATTTGTTGGCATTTATTGAATTAGTTACAAAAAAAACATATATGTACCAATGAGTTCTGTATTAGCGACATAAATAAAGCGTTAGGAACTAAAGATGAAACAAAATCAATCACTGCAGTGTTTATAGATCGTAAATAGTTCAGAATTCTTTTAGAGCATATTGACTTTACAGTCATGCTTGTTGCCATAAATATGAACGGGCTTAAAGAATTATTTCTAGTCTTATTATCATTTGGCTAGAACCTGAAACCCGGAGTCGGAGTCAAGTTAAGCAAACGATGCATACTAAATGAAGCCAAAGAGCAAAAAATATAAAAAATGCTAATTCGCATATATTCGAATTTTATTACATCAGAGATAGATTCCAATCGATTGCGCAATGTACAAACCTACTAGTGAGTGACAGTGTGTGTGTGTGTGTATGTGTACGTGTGTACGCGATATCGATACGTATAGTACAAATCGCTTAAGCTAACTTTAACGACGTTGCGTCAAGTGCAATCGGTTTGTTAACTAAACTTGTGCAAATCCTATATTGCCGCCACCTAAAAATAACTGGTCTATTCGCATTTCAAAGCGCACGCGCTACAAATGACCTAATAGGTCTAGTCCAATGTGCTAGACTAGAAGATACCCTGTAGGAATAGCCTGCTAAGACCTCAGATATTCCTGCGCCGTAAATAATACCTGAAAATATAAGTAGTAGGAATCTCTCGATTTGTACATAATATAACTGGAATAGTCTCTAACAAGTTGCATATTGACCAAGACAATTAGAATCTTTCGTATTTTTTACAACTCTTGATCAAGTTCCAAAAATATCTTGTACAAATCAGATCTGATCAATTAAGACGGCAGACTTTTATATTTTTAGATTCGTTTATCTTGAATGACAAGGCTCGTTAAGAGCTTCAACTTTAAAGTGAGACTTGTACGTTATGAAAACTGTCCGTTCCGGATGGACAGCGCTTCGTCGATTCAAGCAATTGATTTTAATTTTAATTAACACCCACATATGTCGACTAAGGGGCGTTGTGACTGTCAATGGACATGGCACACTCACATTCACATTCACATGCACCCAGCAAGTTTTAATTGCCACTTGCTCTCTTGGTCGAGGTTCGCTGAGTCCGTGAGTCGGCGAGTCGGCGAGTCTCTTGAATTTCGGGGTCCTAACCCCCGGGCCTGGTAAACATCTTATTTGTGCAGAGAGCGTCACAATTTAATGAATGAATCAATGTACGACTCGCTGGATACAACTCTCATTCTCATATAGTACGCAATAAATACTATTGTGTTATTTACTGATTACAATTATGGACTCAACTGTTGACTAATGTTTTTCCCTTTGGAGTAGCCATGGTAATCGGACTTTGCATTACAAGCATTACCGCTCAATATCTGAAACTAACTGCAGTTAGAAACAATCGATAGTAAAATCTGATAAAGAGAGAACGTGATAGTGAGCAATGATTAAATATTGCACGCATAATATAAATAGTGCCTAACAGTTTACTTGACCCGACACTCTTACATGCTACAAGTTTTTAACGATAATATCGTTTAATTGAAATGGAAAATGAATTAAATTGAAAACTGATGTTTAATTTATTTTTCTTTTATTTCATTACATTTTGAGTATATTGAACTATGTCTGATCTAAGCATTAAAAATAAAACAGCTTAAAATGTAGCGGATTAAATAAGCTGTGAGGCACTGTATGGTTCGGTTATAAGGTTCAAGTCATACAGAATTTATTTAGGTTCGCATACCAGTTTAATTCTCTCAAGATCAAGCTTTTCATTAGGCCATTGTCTTCTTCATATAAATTTAAAAATTGAGTCAAAAACAAGCTAAAATAAGAAAAAGATAGTATATGGAAATATAATATTGCAAATCGAATGTAAGAAGCTAGACAGAGGGGAACTTTTCTAAAGAGATTCGATACAATAAATAGTGTATGCAGAGTTAATCTCTGGTACTTCAAATTCATATGCAGTTGGAGTATGATCCCCGAATTCTGAACGCATTCCGATCTTATCCAAGAAATTATTGAAATTGCCGTAATAAAAGATATTTGGAGCTAATGCTTATCAATTGGGCAGGTGAACAATTTCCCATGACTTTACAATCGAATTGTTGCGCAATTTATACTTAAGCGTGTGGCCCACATAAAATATCCGAGTACTTAGTTTGTTTTTCTACAAGATCTGAGAGCTTTGTCGCCCACGCATTGAATGTGTGTGCTTACATATATACATATATGTTTTTATGTGGGAATGTTTTTATAATTTGAATTTCCAGCTTATGGCGAGTACACTCTGTTGTGTTACCCTTTCCCCCTGTGCACCTGATTCTGTCTGTCTCACTCTTGTCATCATCATCACTTAAACTTGACCTTTATTTTCATTTATTGCTTATTACTGCATTTTGCTGTATATTGTTTTGTTATTGTTATTGTTGTTGTAATTGCCATTATTCTTCTTATTCTCATTGTCGTATTTATGAATGGAGGCGAACTCGAAGCCGACATCGTCGCCCACTTGCTCTCAGCGAACTATTGTTGTATCCCATTCCATAATCATTTCCATTTGTCGACCCTGTACTTAAAGAAGTCCAAGGGGTCTATTATGTTAGCCAAAAGGGAAATCTGCCCAAGAAGTCATGATATTCATTATTTAGTTAGTTTTCAGTTCAGTAAAGAAATGTAAATCTAAATTGTACATGGAATTTTATATCGATAAAACAACCCTCGGAAGTTGTCGGTTGAAGCACTCGTTAATCATTGTCGATATTTCGAAGTATATTTATTAGTTCAGTAAAATATATTCAATAAAATCAAGACATTTTTTTTACTCTCAAATGAAAATGATATGCGTACGAAATATAGAACATGACATTGAGAATAAATATCAAAATGGTTTTTTTAATTTGTTACAGCTTGAAATTAAATGAGAATAGCCATGTTGATTTTGCTTTGTTTTCTGAGAGATTTAAATAGATAATCAATACGAACAAGAGCTAGATCTACCAAATGTATTGCCTAAACTTTTATAATACAATAGAAATGCAGGTTTAGTTTGTTTACTAAATGCAAATTATAAAGCTGCTGAATGTTCGCACAATAAACTCTAAAATAGAAAAAGAGATCACTGGTGCTACAAGTACAGGGTCTCTGTAGGTCGGCTTCTCTCTATCTTCATTCAAATTGTTTGATTTCTTTGGACTACTTGGATCGTGTGGGCGCACTTGCCTCATGCTAATCAATGTGTGTCCACAAGTGTAGATACAGATGAACGCAGATACATATGTAAATGCGTATCTGTATCTGAGTCTGTATCTGTATCTGTGTCTGTATCTACATATGCATCCCGTCATATGTTTCAGTTCAGCTAATTTCCTCGTAATTGATGCACAAATACAAAAGCACCGTCTACAATTACTAACTGAAATTACTTGCTGTATCTGTCAGTGTTCTATAGTATTAATGCTTCTTATATTGCTTTATTGTTGTTGTTGTTACTCATTAGATATGCAATGGAAAGACAGCGCATAAATCACACAAAAGAAAACGCCTTAAGAGGCGTTACTCGGACTCTTCTGGCCCAGTCAGAGTATTTTATTATTTGAGTTATTGTGATTTCAGTTGTATTGCTTGATATATGAGCCAGCTATTAGCTTTGGCTTTAATGATTTTGGCCCGACATTGGCTGGCTGCATTTGCATTTGCATTTGCATTTACTTACCTGTTGATGCGCGAGTCTCTTTGTTCTGGCCATCTATTAGGCTTAGAATTCCAGCAAAGATTCCAAAAGACAAACCGAAAACAAATTAAAATATTTTCAAACAAACGTGTTAGAGAGCAGCATCTTAAATACCAAAATGGCCGCTAATTCCTCAAGTCTAGTGTCTACAGTCGGCAGTCTAGACAGACAAACAATTGGAATTCTAAGCCTAGCCCAGACCTGTTTGAGAGCCAAATTAACACATGGCCAAACACAACTGGAAAAGGGCGATCCATGTAAGGCGTTAGAAGAACCTGCAAGGCGAATGAAATCTCAAATCTTAAAGACCGAATACCGAATACGAACTACAGAAATCGAAATTGAAATTGGAATCCATTCAAAATGCATTCGGAATTAACTGGGATTATTGTGGGATTTCATTGAACTGGTTTCGAGTTCTCATCTTCTGCGGTGTTTTTGTTTTTACCTTTGATATTGCGTTTGTGAAGCATTAATGTGTTAGCCAAAGACAGAAGAAGTCAACTGTATGAAAAGTTGAAAACATGAAAAGTTGAAAAGACTTCATACTCACAGTAATCAAATTCATGGAATTTTCGACTCTAGGCGCGGCTCGCATCTTCAATGATCAATCAAGAGAGGAAACAACGAAAACGAATTCGAATACGAAGTATAAATACAAATAAAAATATGAGTTTGGGTTCGAGTTTGGGTTGACTCACAGCAGCCAGTTTAATTGATTCAAATGGAAATGACGCTCATGATGATCACAATGATGATGTTGCCACTGACTAAATGACGTTGTCCATCCATCCATCCATACATCGAGATATCAGGCTGAGTTTGAGCTTTTGTCTTTCTGAATACTAAATGTAAATCGATGCATAGCAATCAACTCCCAGTAGCTGAACTTCTTCGCAGACTCCCCGATATTCCGGCTCTACAAAGTCCATCTTCCTCCCCCGAGCAATATCGTGAGTCGAGCATCAGCAAAATTATCCAAATACAAAAAGAAAAAAAAGCAGAAGACTGCAAAACATGCAACTGGCAATTGTTGTTTTCATGTCATGCAACGTTTTGTTTTTGCTTTTTTGGTTTTACAATTGTGAGTACCATGCAAGCCTCCCCCTCTTCCCTTTCCCATCCCCTCACCACTTCATTCACGTCGCGCGCTCGTCAATTGTCAATTGTCAGGGGCGTTCATTCCACATCATGTTGAACTTTACAATTGTAATCCGTATTTCGCATTCGCTGCGGTCAAAGTTGACTGACAGCCGCTGAATGTCAATGTGACAATGAATATATATAGGTGGTCTATGTAAGTACTTGCCCACACATATATATGTATGTATATAGAGTTGTATATATAGTCAAATAGAGAAAATGAATAGCAATACATTGTTTAAATAATCCTGCCATATTTTTTTTTGAAAACGTAGCTTTGCTCAAATATAAAGCACTTATTCAACCCAGAACATACTTCAAACAACACACAGTTCACAATTTAAGCCAAAAATTGCTTAAAGCTAAATTATATTTATTTCGACAGCTCGCTAAAGAAAATTAAAATATAATCAATTCAAATATGCTTCATATTATTTGTTTGCAAATATTTAAAAGTCAAGTGAATTTAGATTTTTCCCTTTACAGTTGATTTAAATATCTTTAAATAAATCAGAAAAAATATATAAATTACATACGATTAGAATTTTATTTGAATGTATATTGAAAAACCTTAAATCTAGTGTTGATTAAGGTTAAGTTAAGTTAAGTTAAGTTAAATCAAATCGTATTTGTATTTTATTATTTGACGTCGACGAAAAGTAAAAAATATGCAATAAATAAAAACTGAATTTAGAAAATAATAATTAAGTTATATAAATAGATAATTAATTAAAAATCCAAGTTAAGTTAAGATTTTTTACTTGCTGAATGATAAAATTTCAGAGCACTTGGCTCTTGATGTACTTGGCTGATAATCTATTGACTTTTTGACTTGTAGACTTTCCATTCAATTATTAAAATTAGCTTGTAAGTCTCACGATTTGTTGCTACTTGTTGAGAAGCAGTTCTTAATTGTAATATGATTATCACTTGGGTTAAGGGTCGTCACTTGGTCACAGATATAATTTTGCTAAAGATAATACGTCAATTCGTACGACATTATCTAAGAAATTATAAAATATGGATTGCTGGAAATGCTAATTGATGCAAAGTCACGTTGAAATCCATTGTGACCAATGAAGTCATAAAAATAGAGTCTACAAATAAATGTTTAATCTGTGCACAGTCTGAAATAGCTCTGTTTACGAGCTAATCGAGCTGTACTTATTCTTATCTGTCTTTGGCTTCGATTGGACACTTAAGTTGAAGTCGCTCGCCATTATGGAAAGGAATAAGTACTTCCTTTCCTGTTTGATAATGAGACGATAGAGAAGTCAACACTTGTGCGCAAATGTCCTGTCCCACGGGAAACCCTATTTCAATATCCAGGGAACCTTGGACATGGCCCTGGTCTAACCGGGGCTAACAGGTACAAGCAGAGGTAGAGTTTGCAGCAAACAGGTAGACGTTGTCAGTGAGTTTCCCCTTCGACTGGGCCCTCCTTAAATAAAATCATTAAAAATAATGAACGCACTTCCGCTGCGCTCATCGGGGTCTTAGAACTTTACACAACATTAAAATGAGGCAGTACTTGTTGTTATTGTTGTGGTTTCTTGTGGCAGAGAGGGAGAGATGAAGATTAGGAAGCAGAGGGATGGAATGCCGCACAAATTAAAAGGTACGCACTTGAAGACGCGCCGTGAGTCGCTCGGCAATTGCAATTACATATGGTAGAGTGGAGTGCAAGATGGTCAGACCCAGATTCATGCCCAAGTGAACCGAACCGAAAAATCAGAAGATGTGGGCAAACATGGACGAAACAAATATAAACGAGCCCCCTACTATCCTCCTTCTCCTCCTGTTTCGCCGCCACCTCAAGTCTACTTCTATCTATAAAATGCGCGTAGAAACAAAAGCAAGTTGGTAACTTGATTGTGGGGGCCGGACGACACATATAAATTATCAACGACGCAAGTTCTCTCGAGCAGTTCTGTAGCTAGTTATGCGTAGATACAGATACAAAGATACAACGACATTTACACATACTGAAACTTAAACAGAAACAGATACAGATGCATTGTACAAGTAGCTAAAGTCGCCCAGGTACAGACTACGTCAAAAACTCACCGTGAATGAAATTCTTTATGAATTCTTTTACAGGTTATGCTACTGAACACTATATTTGAGAATACCTATTCATATATGGTATATGTAAGTGTCGTGAGTCAATAAACTCGCGAATACTTGAAATATTGAATCATTTGTATATCTTTTCTGTTAATCTGTTAGTTCTAATAAAGGTGATATTTAAAAAATCCAGTTTATAGATCATTGAAAAAGGAAACTAACAAGTGATTTCTGCTGTCAAATGTTAAATTTTAGTTGAAGACTTAAATTTACAATTTAACAAGATATTTATATTTTAAGAAGTTAATAAAACTATTTCTGTGAAATGTTGTAAAAAAATCTAGATATAGATATAGATATGCCTTATTGATTTTACAATGGAGCAATGCATTGAAAATTGGCTTTGGTACTTACAACCTTACTTTTATGGGTAGCCTAAATTGTTTATTTTTTGAGTTACATTGATGGATTCACACAAAATTATTTAGCTGTATTTTCACTTCGGTTTCTAACTTGGAAGTTTGCAAGGTTTTATAAACTAGACGAGCAAATAGGATATAATAATATAGTATATTTCTCAAGTTCTCGAGATTTTAAATAGCTTTGAATTTTTCCCTGAAAGGTAATGAATAACTCTATGCACTTTTTTTAATTAGTTCATTACTTTTACAGCTAAGCAGCAAAATGTAATAGTAGAGTTTTGATGTGGACTATAAAGTGCACCAAAAACTCGATTTGAATAAGTCAAAGCCGACTCATAGCTCATAAATCTGGTGGCTTGGAATATTTCTAGAAACTTTGCCAAATAAATTAATTTCTGGGATGCTAGTAATCGAAGAATTTATATGCCTTATTTTCTTAATAGTGGTGTTATTTATTCAATTCAATTTTATACCGAACAATATGACCCTAAATAGGCGGAAACCGTCGAGTCCGGTCGTATCCTATTTACTCCCTAAGTTTGTAGCAGATTTCTTTATTAATAACAGGTTCAGTTCGGAACAAAAATATGTTCAAGTCTTTTTATGTCGCACCTTCGCACAATTTAAAAATAACAATTGAGAACAGCATGTTTATTAATTGAACCTGATTCTCTAACTAGACCGAAGTCGAAATCATATTGAACCAATAACAGAAATCAGCAAACTAAATGAAAGAATGATTGACGGACTGACTGACTCTCTGACTAACTGCGCGTAGTGTCTTTGTATTTTTGGGATTAATTCTTTATCTTTTGGTAAGTTGTTTTTTAGTGTTGTGTACACAACTGTTAAAGCAATGTTTGTTGTTGAGTTTATTGTTATTGTTAATACACAGAATGATGTGCCTTATTAGCCACACTTTGCTTTATTTACTCAGTGACTTCGTCATCGTTGTCATCGTCGCTGTTGTCGTTGTCGAAATGGCGCTTGAAGTGCGTCGGGCGATGTACTACTGTACAGGAAAATAAGGTCAGACTGAGAACTTTCCAAAATGACTTTTAGTGCTGGAAAGAAGCAGATATTGGCCAAAAGCAGAAAAAGAGGTGTAGTACCACCGCCAGTGAGGTTAAGGCACAAACAATTTGTCAAGTTTAGATGGGGAGCCCATTTGTATCTGTATATCTGACAGATATGCGCTTTGCATGAGAGGCCGCGACTTAAGACGGCACTGACTGGCAAACTGACTAACTGACTAACCCGTTTTGTTGTTGTCCCAGCCAATTACCAAGCCCACAACATAAAAATACTTCTGAGAATGTATCTCGAGTGTGGTACGAATTTGTATCTGCGCCTTGATTCATGCGATGCGTCGATGGTCAGAGACAATGCGTAAAGAGGCAAAGATGTAACCTACATATGTACCGTACAAATGTATCTGAAAAGTGTGTGTGACGCATCTACCAGCAAAACAATTGGAATGATCGACTCGATTGACTTTGATTAGTAGTTTGATTTTAGTTTCATTGGGGCAACTGAGAGACTCTCACAGTCTCGATGCAGTCAATTAGTTTTTCAACTTCATGCTGCGTCTGTTTTCGTTGTCGTTTTCGTTTTCATTTCATTTTCATTTTTGTTTTCGATAAATTTACTTATAATTGCAGATTTCGTTGCGATTACAAATCACCTGAAATCGTTTTTATTTTCTATTTTCGAGAAAGTCGCTCAGCCCGCATCCCATCACTATCCAATATCCAATATCCAATATTCCATGTTCGATGTTCGATATTTGCAAGTTTTTTTAAGACTCGTGTGAAACATTTTTATTGCCATTGTTGAAAATATGTATTTGTAAATGTAAATGCAAATGTATATCGATTATAAAATTACAAAAATAGCTCTCTTAACATAAAAACAAAATATTTTAATAGTATTTTTTCTTCTCTTCTTTTCTTCGCAGACGCACGCAACCGCAACAATTTGCTAGGTAATTATACATATTTAAGTAACTTTTTGAAACAATTCCGATGAGTTTATACCCTGTACTTCCCTCTATTTTGTAATAACTTACTGAATGACTTTTGAGTTTGGTCAACAATCAGATCAATCACATCGGATCTGAGTTTAGTTAGAACATGTGGCTTGTAGTAGATTTTATATAATAATTCCATTGTAATTTCCCATCTATCGATGGAACTTGAATTTAACAAATATTAGCTTGAAAAATCGTGTTTCAGTTTTCCTTAAACTGCACATCAAGTCACAATTTACAGGGTATCAGAGGTGGTTGAAAGTATGCTTCAGCTATTCAGCGTAACGGTTCCTACACACCGATTCGGAACTTTGAAAGAGAGAGGTAGAAAGAGAGACAGGGATGGGCAAGAGGGAGAAATTCTGGAGGTGGCACGCAAACTGTGGCATGCTCCAGTGGCAATGCCCAGAGAACATTAAATGTGGGTCAAGCATCTCTTGCATAACACTTAGCTAACAGCTAATGATCGGAGATGGAATCGGAGATGGAGAGCAGTCAATGCGCATAAGGCATAAGGTGCCATTAGGTTTTTGCACCTGTTTGAACTATTCAACCGTTCATTTGAAGGCAAGTTCGTAACTGTTGAACGTTATTTAAATGTTAATTTGCCAAACTCACCGACGTTGACTTTTCAGCACGTTCAGTTCGAGTTTGGTGCGTTTTAATTGCAGGCAGCGATTCCGTTGGATCCATACACGTAATTACCTTACAGACATGTATGTTTCAATGTATGTGCATGTATGTGTATGCATGTTGGCCTACTCTGTGAATTTGCTGCTGGCCCTAACCTTTAACTGGTCTTTTCGCACACACTTTGCTCTCTGCAAACCACGATGATGATATGACTAAATCGAAGCCAACAAATGGGGTCAGGTTTTTAAATATTGTTCGTTGCCTCTCAGCTTTTCAGTGCGAACTTATGCAAATGCTTATCATTAGTCCCGGGACAGTCTCTATAATTTGTTGTAATTTGTGCAACCGACTTCATAAACATTTTTTTATTTATATACTTTCGTATTTGAGGTCAGTTTATTGCTTGTGACGCAGTCGAGTATTTGTAGTATAAATTATGGGAATCTGATCCGATGGCTTGCAAGCTTAACTGATTGACAACCGATATTAATTTAGCTACAACAGGATTTATTAAAGCTATCGATATATTTACAGGTACAGGTATATATATATATATCTATATATATTACCAACCAATTACTTTGTTTTTCCAGTGGAAAATTATAGTTTAGTTCCTTTTTTCTCCCAATCGTTTACATTATTTGACGTCTTCACATGTAAATGTTTCGATAACATAGTGACGGTAAGCAACAGCTGTTAAGTAACAGCAAGTTTCTTAGTCGCTGCTATACACTCTGACCACTTAACAGTGCTTTGTTATTATCAAATACAGTATGTAAAGAAATATTTGTTTTTCTTATATTAGTTATTGCCGGTTGAAGATAAATGCAATTGCACATTTTCAAATAGTCTATACAATCATTCCATGTGCTTAATCGATTTACAATTTGCAATTAAATGTGTTTAAAGGCTTAGAAAACAATAGACTGATAATAAAAAAAATAAGAGATAACCTTTGTCAGTTTATTTCTTTGACCAAATAATTACTTAAGTTCTTAAAATGACGTGGACGGAAATACATCATTAACGAATTGCCCTTAAAAGCTAATAAGACTTTGAGCTTAATTCGAGTAACAAAGTGATCAAAACAAAAAAGTCAACAAATTGGAGTTGGTCAATATTTTCAGTTTTAATATAGACAGTGGAATTATGACGTAAGTTCCGTGAAATTAAAATAAAAATCAAATACTTAAAATTTGGTAAACAGTTAAAGGAAACACATATTATTTGGAACACAAATTTTTAGGACCATAATTCGCTACACCTATGACAATTATAATACATAAACTTGTATAAAAAAAAGGTAAAAGTTATTTCGAGTTAATTTCAGTTAATCATCCTGCTGTGATGATGAGTTCTTACGCTTTGGCTATTAATATCTTGGCTATAAACGCAGCTGGCTCTTGATTTCACTTATCTAGACACGGTTTGTTGTTGTTGTTGTTGTTGTACAGAAACTGAAACGGTTTTAGACATGGCTCAGTTTTACTTGGCAGTGGTTGGAGGCACGTCGTAGTTGAATTCACATGACATGTCATTTTGGGCACAGTGAGAGTTACTGTCCAAAAGTTGTATTTTGTTGTATTTAGCATTAACAAATTCTTGCAGTAAAAGTGCTGGCTAATAGCTACCAGCTAAGAGCTAACAGCTGACCAGGCCGAAACAAGTTCAGAAGACCATCAGAAGACAACGAACCACTGACAGAGCCATCTGTAAATTGTTTTGGCACATGCCAAACCCAAAGATTCAAACTCCCAGATAGATCCCAAAACAACTCGTTAACTAGCGCCAGACTTGTCTGTCTTGCCAAGAAAAATGGAAAGGAATAATTATAAATACGGTAAGCTATGTGGTAGCTGCGGTAGCTGAAATCTTTTATAATTATTAACAAAAGTGGTAGGGAGACATACACACACACACACACACATACAGGGGGAGAGGTAGTTCAAATACTTAAGAAATGTTCGTCAAAAGTGCGTCAGCAGAAAATCAGATGTTGCTGGGATTTAATTTGGCTCGAACGCCTCGTTCGATTGGCCAACAATCGAATAACAAAATCAAAAGCCAAAGTTGCTTAAGGTGATAGGTTTGTTGTTGTTGTAATTTTTGCTGTTGTGCTGATTGTTTATCGCGTGTTTTTTTTTTGTACGACGCGTGCTTCAAGCTTTTGTGTTAATTTGTAATAATTAATTTGCATTTTTTGCTCAACAATGAATTATTTATTAATCTATGGAATTTATTTAGGGGATTTTACGCGGTTTTATATACAATTCTTGAGAATGCCCTCAAGCATTTAAGTATTGTTTAATCAATTACGTTATTGATTTATAGCGAGTAGTTATACAAACTTAACTTCTTAAGTCTCTGTTTGCAGATACTGCAGTGCATGCACAAGTGCCTAATTTACTAACCCTTTTTGAATACCTGAAAATTGTCATGAGAATCTCACACGGAAGACGGTCTTCTTCCCTCATCTTTCATCCCCTTCGGAGTTAACTCTTACCTACGAAATATAGGTAAACATATTCGTAACTTTCGTTGCATTCCGCATTCATTGCCCAAAATGCAATTACAATGGGGATGGGGATGGGTAAAAAAGTCAACTACAGAGAACTGGCTACTGGGTCTGTGTGTCTTAAATGAAAATGCATTTAATGCACTGCCTATTTGTAATCAACAAATTGCCCACAATAACCACAACAAGTGCAACAACAACAACTGACTACAACAGGCGACTTCTCGTATGTTGCATTTAAATGGTTTAATGGCCGGAACGAAGAAATCTAAAAACAACATCTAACGACAATTTTTGTAGCTAAAAATTGTTGATAGCTATTAATATATAGTATACCCTTTCTGAGGGCACTATAGTTGAGCATTCTGTTTTCCACTTATATATTCTGAAATATTTCCTGAAAATATTTTTATACATATATTATTACTATGAGCAAGATTTTTAGACATATTATTTAGATTATCAAAAGTACATGTAAAAATAAACAAAATAAACACAAAAGACTACGATATAAGTAGAAATATTTATAATTTAATGTTTAGCCTTACTTATTAATTTCTGTTCTAACATCAAACTTTAAACTTATATATTACTAACTAATGACTTAATTTATAAGCTTTGTCTTTGTCTTCAAACTGTCATTTTTGACAGGATGGAGACTTTATCTAGGGACGTTACCTTATATTTAAGATTAAGTCTATAAACTCGAAGAATTTCACGGTGATAATTCGATAGAGACATGTATCTTTTTAGTTTTTCTGATTTTTTTTTCTTTTGCTTAACAAAATTAAACGACTCCAAAATTTCTTAAAAATTAAAATTTGTTGACTTACATACAAACTGCTGTAAATGTATTGTTAATAATTCGAATATTTTGATTCGAATCAAATTAATATGCAATAGTCGAATGTGGTCTTATATTCTTTTCCCAATTTGTGCTCATGGCATTTATATTTTTTTGATTAACTTGTGCTGGAATTTTAAGCGTGCCGATAATTCGCCTACATTATAATACATTAGATATCATTGTTGCTGTTGTTCACTTCGAACTGCGCATTTCTATAATAGATCTCAGATCTGTGTCCATATCGTTTATTACTTTTAAGTAAGTTTATTACTTTTAAGCACGCATGACACTCGTTTGTACTTGGGTGCGTGATATCATATGTACCTAATATACCCTACCTGTTAAGTCATCGCAATAGGGTTGAAATGGAGTCTGTTGACTTATACATACGGGATAACAACTTGTCAACTATAATCTACACATCTTGAATCAATTTTATTTTCAGAATAATTAATACTATATTCGTTATAAAGATGCAATAATTTATTTACAGCTATATCTTAATTGAGTAGAAATCGCGAATTGAGTATAGTTACTTACAGGGGAAAAACAACTTGTTGGCTTCTTGGCCTTTATAATTGTATAGTAATAAGTGTAATATATTGAATAGTCTACAAATGTTATATTATCTTTTAATTGAATAATGGGTTGATGCATGGACTCTGTTCAAAGCACATGGAACAAATTGCTTTGCATCTTTTTGTGTGGAAGATTCGAAGAACTAGAAAATAGAAATACAAGAGCAACCCTTCTGAATACATTTTTATTTTATCGAGATCTCACAAAAGAATCATGATTCACAAGAAAACCAACAACTTTTCACTTAGCATTATTTGCCTAAACTTTTAGAATAAGTTAATAAACAAGTTGATGATGTTACTAAATGCGAATCACACGTTTTTCTGTGATAAAAGAAAAAACACTTTGACCAAAACTTAATGCACAGTCAATTTGTTAACGCTTTTTTTTAAGTATTCGTACTTCAACTTTTAAATATTTTTATTTGGCAATTTTTCCTTTAAATTAATTTAATGCGCTCTGTTTACACTGATGCTTTTCAGCTTTGACTCACTTGTTTAGTTAATTATTTGTTTGTTGTAATATAGTATATTTTGTTATTGCAATTTGAATTGCATTTGGAATTCCTAAGCAATTTGCGCGCTGATTGAAATTCAATCTCAATGAATTCGTGTGGCAATCGACGAATCAGGCGGGGAGGGGCGAAGCGGGGCCTCCCGTTCCCCAAACAAAAATTACAATGCGAAATATAGATGCGTCTCTCCAATCGACATACAAATAGAAGAATAAACGTCTAGTTGAATACGTTTTAAATACATCCAAAATATTTAAAAAGTATATTTGCTATCGAACAAAAAAGACAATAAATGCAATCTATAAATAAATTTTAGCTGGAAAATTAATTAGAAAAAAAAATCATTAAAATAAACAATAATATCAGTATATTAATATAATCTTGACTACATTTTTCTTTTAAAACAATTAAAATAATATTGAACTAAACAGTTTTATTGACTTAAACCCTAATTTGTTTTTTATTATTGCATTGAACCAAACCAGAACTTTGTGTTTTTGAATTCTTGTACTCAATGATTTGAAGGCTTGCAGTCCGGATTTGTAATGCAAATAAAGTCTTTACTGCCCCAAAAAATATAATCTAATATGAGAAAATATATTTCTAGTAAGCATTCAAATGTATAACTCGTTATGCCTACTCAGCTCTCCAACCTAATGTTTTCCGTTAAAAAAGTAGTATTAGAGTGTAGACCAGTGTTGTATAATTGGGCTTGATTTCGAGAAAAAATGGCTAGAAAAGCTACGCTTAAAGACTTATAATTCCTGTCTTGTTTATATTATATATACTTTGAAATATATATATAAGTTTTAGAATTCTGTATTTTATTATTTTGCTCTACTTGAAATTAATTTTATATAGCTGTCATTATTTGCATTAATTCTTTTTGCCGTTCTCTCGCCTAACAAATGGAATGGTATATTCCTTGGATCAAGGTTCTTGTTAATAGGAACAATGAACTTTGTTCCTAAGGACATATTCAAGGCATCTAAATATGGTTTCCTGTGTTTATAGGACAGGTCGGGAACAAGATAGTTACCATGTGTGCTAGCAACGCTATATACATTTTAGACCAAATCTGTACAGAATCTCAATTTAAACGTTCAACAAAAAATATCTAACCTATAAAATGCTAAACTTACAACACTGGTTTAGACGGAAGTCATGGCTACTTTTACTTCCCATAGTAATTTTTCCAAAATAATCAAGAGCACCCTTCGCCATAGTTGCCTTATTTATCAAGGTTTTCACCTAGTCTGTCCACATGGTCACACTGCGGTTTGTTTAAACTTGTCTCAAAGTGTGTGTTGACCTGTGTGTGTGTGAGTGTGTGTGAGTGTTGGCCAGGTGAATGCATTTGCCAGAGAACAGACCGCAACAGCAACAGCAGCAGTTGGAATTGGAATTGGAATTGGTTGACCAACAAAGCCATGATAAAACAACAAAAACGGTTAGCAGTTTCACATTTTTGGCAGCTGCCCCGCACAAACAACAGATACGAGTAGCTAAAAGCAAAATTCAAAAGTTTTCAAAAATTTTCTCACGTAACAAGTACGCAAACAATAACAATAACAACAAACAGTCGAGGAAAACACAAACGGGCTGGGCTGGGGCAATTTACTTGTTGCTGTTGCTGCTGTTGTTGCTGCTGTTGCTGTTGTTGTTGCTGTTGCTGTCTAGGCGCTTGGTACATATGTTGTTGCAGGCATGTATGCGATTTTGTTGGCAACATATTTGCCAATTTTTTCGGCGTCTGCGCAATGCATAAGAGGGCATTAAGACAGCTCGGTCGTCCGCTCGCTGGATTCTGAATATCAGGAGATTGCAAGTAGCCGCAGCGGCAACTCAACAACAACCTTGGCTAATGGCCTGGCCAACAGTGGACTGACATGGCGATATCAACACAGCTGGAGTCGAAGCTGAAGTTTAAGCTGCTGCTGCAGATTTTTTCGGCTCTCTGTCTGCATGTTGCAAGCACGGATCGTAACGCTTAATGCCTCGCTGCTTGGTTCACTTCCAGCTCCAGTCAATTCGTCTCGATTCATGAGTGCATGTGCATGTGTGTGTGTGTGTATGCGTGTATCTGTGTTGGCCAATTTGCTGGCTATGACCGAGCAGGCAGACGGACGGGCGGGCCAACTGTCTGCCGCCTGTTTAACGTGGCCAAGAATTTGACTCTTGATCTTTGTAAGTGAGCAAAACTGTCTCGATACCAATTGCAATTTCGATGGCAATATCGATACCGATAACTACTCCAGATTCCACAGTCAGCGTGGAAAATTTTCACACGAATTTCAGCAAATGCGCGTTAATTGCGAGTATAAACCAAACACGATCGCATTATATATCAATATTTGCTTAACTAGAATTTAGCACGAATAAATTGATAAAGTCAAACTTGATTTATTCATTCATATTTTATATTTCTTCAATAAATTTTATTCAATTTGAATTCTATTTTCTTTTAATGTGCATTTATTTATTCAATCATCCCTTGGAATGAAATGGTTCGGTAAGACTTTCATTTAAATGATCATTAGAGATCGAGTCAAACTAATAGAATGTCTAGAAATAATGATGATGACAACCTAGCCGTCGAGTTCCCTGTAATGATATCATCAATGGATAAGCCACAGTCTGAGGCAATAGTCACACCTCGATCCGTGCAATCCCAGCAATATTTCAAACTTCTTGGACTTAATAGCGATATGTGAAAGGTCTTCAACGAGTTCAACACTCGTCTAGTTCTTGATAAATTAAATACAATATCCAATTAATTACAGAATTCCTAAAAATGAATTCCATCAAAATGAGCTATCTATCTCCCTCCATTCGTAGTGTTTATTAGAATAATAAATATTATATATATAATTAACAATTTATAAGGCAGTCACGTTACATCGGTTGCCATCATACGAATTTAAATTCTATATGTATCAGCCATTTAAGGCGCCTGAATCCGGCTACTTCCATTTGTTTATTGTATGTGATTTAATTTCATTCAATTAGCATTTCATAAAATTAAAACGATATTTATAGCATTTCATTTGCCAATTTGTAGGCATTTAATTAGCAATTCTGCACTAAATAATTAGACACTAGCTTCAAATACTGCTAAAGAATAAAGGCCATTGCTTCCATCTCATGATGGTTGTCAAACTGGGCTTTCTATATACTATATTTTATATGGCCTTTAGCGTTTGGACAGACACATGATTTGAATAACAAAATAGCAATAGACGTGCCCATGTACAGGCCAAATTACGTATTGTTGGCCAATTGAATTAACAATTCCGTTAGCGTATCTTTTTACTTTGATCAAGTTGCAAAGTTTTCAGCATATGTGTATTAAAGATGAGTTTGAATAAAAGTACAGATTGTTTATTTCACCTGAAGATTATCGAATTCAAATTTATCCAACTGAAATTGTAATTGCTTTCATTTTGAGAATAAACCATCTGTTAATAATCCATATAATTTTGTTTTAATCTTTTCACTTTTAACAGTGCATATTCCCTACAAATTAACGACATATCTTTTTAATTTTATCAATTTGCATTTCTTATTCGATTTAGTTTAATTCAAATCAAACCTTGCCCAAAACTTTTTATTTTTAAAGACATAATCAATTTAACATAAGATTACTTATTATATACATATATTATTTGTAACATATTAAGTTTATTCGTGTAACGTATTTAGTAGCAATATTTAGATAATAATCATAAATATTATTAATGCACTGATAAGAGATAAAGAGAGTCACTTTTGTATGAGTAGTTATTACTATTTTCAATTTATATTATTGATGCATTGATATCAAATCAAGAGTCTCAGTAATATAGGTAATTGAAGTTTTTTGATTACTTTAACTCAATTGATCTGAATATTTATTTTTTTTACTTGTTACTTACTTGTTTTAAAAAATAACGTAAATGTGTTAACTTGTCAAAAGTATTCCCTGACCAACTGTATGTAGTGAAAAATGCAAAAAGAGAATGATAGAAATGTAAATATATATCGTATATAATAGAAGTGAAACAGAATCTAGTTCTGAACTGAAGAAATTAAAAAACAAATAAAGATTGAGATTGGAAGATATATTGAAAATGTGTGGATAATGAGTTTTAGATTGAAAAATCTACAAATTCGGAGAAAAATAAGCGGAGATAGAGTTATTAACTTTGGTGTTTACTGTAACGGCTACTGTTACTGCATCATCAAATGTGGTTTTTGTTTTTTTTTTTGATGACGCTGTTGCTGTACAAACGCAAAAACGTCATCTGTGTTTTGCATTTCGTTTATTGCTCAATTAACCCCCTTAGTGGCACTTTTTCGCTAATAAATTTTGCCCGATGAATTCGCAACGGACCCTTTCAGGCCGATGACAAACTATTTGTCATGCTATTTATTTCCACTGTTTTTTTTTTTTTTTTTCATTTTTTGTTTGAGCTGGAGAAACCCAGAGGTTGCTTCATTGCAATTGCTCCATTGTTGTAGTTGAGAAATGATTTGTACAATAAGACAGTCCTAAATTTATATGCGAATCTTTTTCAGTGCGATAAAAAGCGACTCTGACCAAATAAGAGACAGACAGACAGACAGGAGAGAGCAGAGAGAGAGAGAGAGAGAGAGATTGAGAGACAGAAAATTGAAAATGTCAAATAATTAGCCCAAAGGCAAACTTTCTCTCCATTTGCAGTTGGCTTTAACGGTTACATTTATCTACATATACATACATTCAATTGTTTATTTATAGACTTAATGTTTATTCGATTGCTTGCCATCTTCCTGTTGCAATTTTAATTAAATTTGCAACACAAATATTTATATGAACTCCGATCATTGAAGCTTTGTATGTTTTGTATGTTTTCTTACTCACCTGTGTACAATAAGAATGCTGTAATTGTATTCCCTTTGGCAGTAGATGGCGCCAGAAATACTTCTCCTACTTCCCGCAATAATATTTTCAGACAAATCTATTTACAGCCAGTATTCTTTTATGGATTCCAATTAACTTTTAGGCGAAGATGGATGAGCAAATTGCCATAAAGGCTATAAAAGCGGCAATTTCCAATTCAAATTCCATATTTGCGAACATGTACTATATAAATGCAAATTAATAAAATGTGAAGCAAACAACAACAATCGAACAGTATAAACAACAACAACTTTAGCAAGGCTTAATTCATGTCAAGGCATTCACTTTCAAAAACCAATTTCAATTTCAAAAATCAAAAGAAAAAGGTTTATACTCGGACATCAACAACAAAAATTGGAAATATAAAAAATGTAATAATCAGCAACAAAATTACGCCGACTTCAAAAAGTGCAAAGTAAAAATAAAAAATTTAAATAAAAATAATAAAAAAATTAAAAAAAAAAACCTGTTGCTGTTGGCTTAATTAACTTAAAACATAAAGACCAACTGAGCTTCATGTCGGCTCATGTCTGGGACCCCATTAAAGTCAGCGCCGCTCGACTGACCCCTTAAGACCCCATCAAAAGGTAAACATAAATCTGTTTACACCGAGTCAAATAAGTACGTCAGTGTACAGTGTACAGTGTGTGTGTTAAAAGTATCTGCCTGTCCAACAATTCGCATCATTCCTCTGAGTGTTTCATGGGGCGTCAGGCGATTAATAAAGTTGTACAAAGTGAGTGAAAATAAAGCAACCGGAATAACTGAACTTTAAAATACCCTGTAAGAACTACAGATCAACTTCAGTCGCTCTGAGTTCGTTTTTGTGCTTTAAGTACATTTTAAAGTCTTATTTTATTATTTAACCTACAATTAAACTCAAACTTTTGTAAAAAATAAGGTGACTTCTTCGTATACTGCAAACATTAAGAATGCTGCATATTTGACGGACCCGTTCAACTCATCAGAAATGGATACAGGGCATAATTATAGCATTTGCTGCGAATTTGTAGTTAAATCTCACATTTGTTATGATTATATTCATTGCATGACTTAACTCCTGTCAATAAAAATCTTTTTTCTGTGTCTTTATTGTTGCCTGGAATTTGTGCTATTAATTACCTGTTAACTCACCTGGCTTTAGTTCAGTTCGTGCGAATTGTGCAGTTGAGATTAGTTTCTAGGAGACAGAAGTAATCTCCAGAGCTGACTTGAATTATCAATGAGATAAAACGATGTTTAAAGAACATATTTGTGACTGTGTATTCTATAAATATGGCATAATATATACAGAAGTGCGCCATTTAAATATACGAACTGTTGGACCAAATCTTAATGATGGACTGTATCTCAATCTAAGTTACAAGATTAGTGTAATTCAAAACACTAATAAAATGTATTTCTGTAAGAAAAGATTGGTTTTTTAAGATTTATACAAAAAGTTGACAGATCATTTAACCATTAAACCAATTTTTCAGTTGAGTCTCAATGGTACCAGCACTGTGAGTGCTAGTAAATAGAACCCGAATAAAGAATCGAAACCTTTATTTTAATATTCTTAATCTCTTACTGAAAAGTGAATAAGTGAATACTCGGTCAGAGATTTTAGTTATGAGGTCTCATCTTTTATTGTATCTCGTTGGGATTGGCAGGCAGATTGAATGACATTCAGGCATTGAATTGAATGCTTGAGAGTGTTTATTCAATCATTCAATTAAATGCATTCCGATGCGCTCGTTTATACTAAACTGGCAAACTGGCAAACTTCCTTTCCATTTTGATTTCCACTCGCATTCGTTTTATACCTTGCCTTAAATTGATATTGCTTCGAGTACTCGTATTCGCATTCGTATTCACATTGGCTTTTGTATTCGTAGCTAAATCGCGTGACACACATGCCCAAAAAATGAAATTGCGAAACTGCGTTTAATTCATTTACTTGTTTATGTGTTATTTTTATACATTTTAAAATTCATTTGTGAAACATTCTTGAGTCCCATTCAGTCTCTAAGTTTAACTCTGAGTCTCAGTTCTCTCGACGTGCCTTGTCTGTGTGTGTTATTGTTTATTTAGAATTTATTTAAGCCGACATTGGACACATACGGATAACTTCGGCTTGAAGACACACGCAGTGCTGTGGCCAACTTCGATGTGGCCTAAACAAAGTGAACATAATGTTTATTTTTTCTTATTGTAAATCAACTTTTCAATTTGCCGTTGACACAGTTTCCGAGCTCACAGAATGAGACAGCCGTTGCACCTGAGCATTCGACTCTTTTGAGTAAAATAATAATAAATTGCAGAGACTTGTTGCCAATTGAGAACGCCGTGTCCCAAGTCTCGAGTGTTTAGCACTGGAACTTGACTTAACATAACTTCGTATCTACAAGTTGTTATTCCTCTTGCTGTTGTTGTCGCAGTTGTAGTTGTTGTTGTTGCTTCAGCTGGCTGGGAAGCACTTTGCACAGGCAAATTTAGCTGTTCAAAAAGTGTAAAAATATATTTGATAAATGACTCAACAGCTTTAAAAGTTTGATTTTGTTCTCTTGTGGTTAGTTAGTTGATGAACTGCTAAAGCTGTCTCATTGTCTCTTTCGGACCACAAGTCAAATAGATAAATTCGAACCGGTCACAAATTATACGATACGATGATCAATCACCTTTGTCTTTGTCTTTGTCTTTGTCTGGCCAAAAGCAGCATCTGTTCTGTCAGTCGCTTCATTGTTTGGCCAACACTGAACTGAGCCATAGCAGATTTATTGTCCATACTATTATAAATACGAGTTGCGATCTGCTGCTGATTTTCAAAGCTTATCTACAAGCTACAAGGTCATCCCAATTCCCCATTCCTGCCTTCATATCATAAGTATTGTCTCCTGCATCTTCAGGTATCAGGTATCTGTGCTGACTTCCCGATCGTAACTCATTGACAAACACTTCCTCAAAACGCGTTTGGCATTTCTCGCATTGGCATTCGCACAACAAACTCATACTAAATATTCGTGAGTGGTTTATTTGTTTATTACTCGTATTTTGTCGCTGGCACGCACAACAAATTATCATAAATAATTGAAAGACTTGCAATTATGGTCTAAAGGGAAATAGCCGGTGAGACCACAACAAAGCCAAAACTGAAAGCCAAAGCAACAAATAATACAAGTAATAATGTGGACGTCTCAGACGAAACAATTACTTACTTTTGTTTACCTTTTCTTACCAATTCAGCGCGCTTTCTTTGCTTCTCTCTTTCCCACTGCATCTTCTGCTTTGGAGTGAAAACTGCCCGACCAACGATGTCAATGGCCCGAGGGTCGTCGTTGGGTTTAGATGCGGATTGGTGTTCGGGTTCGATAGCTCTTAACTGGGGGTCTTCCACTGGGTTTGGTCGGGTCCATGAATGAGTTAGACGCCCGCACAGTTGACAGTCTGTCAAAAGTGAAAGCGGCAAACCTTTAAGCAAATGTCATAAAACTTTATCGGCAGCAAAAAAGACTTGTCAAGGTCATTGCATTTGGCCACATTTGTTCAGTTTACCACAGACAAGTTGGCAGCGAGACAACCTGTTCATAACTTAACTGCAAGATAAATATGTTGCCAATAGTTTGTTTTAGTTTCAGGTTAAATCATTCAAGACTGAGCTCAGTACGACCTCAGTTGATTTGTTAAACAATTTACTAGGACTACTAAAAAAAAAACTATGAAATATAAATTTGAATAACAACTTTACGAGAAATGCGCATAGGAAGTATAAATTTAAATAAATATCAAATACTTATACATGTTTAAGAGGAAAAACCAAAGTTTTTTTATTTAACAAAAGTGTTTCGTACTTTTGTACGTTTCTTTTTGGGTCCTTTTTGGACTTTGTTCTTGCAATTTTAAGAATTATTCAAAATTCTCATGAGGCACCACAACAAGTAGTTCATAAATTGCCTGCGAAATCAGTGCTAGATCAAAACCATTTGATAATTACGCAGATTAGATAACAAAAGGCTGTTGAGATTTGTGTGGCATGACATGATTAGTCAAGCAATGCACAGAGTCGAGTGCTGATAGACGAGTCCAGGAGTTAGTTCAGTCACATGATAAGATCATAAATGCTTTAAATACATTCTTGTTAGATGGTCGACTTATCAAGAAACGTGCAAAAATGGTTGCTAAAATATATATTATGTCATAATTGTATCTTTCTAATCGAAAGAAATACCAAACTTCTGATCTCCGAAGACAATTTCGAATATCGAAAATGTTCCTACCATATATACAAACGTTGGTGGGAATTGGTCAATAATTGTTGGAAATGTTAACACTCGTTTAATTTACTTAATAATTACTGTGTTCACTCGATTCAAAAAATAAGTAGTAAACATTTACTGACAACTAAATTAAACAACAGTAAAATCTCTATAATTGGGCATTTAATACTGGTAGCTTATCGTCAGATAGTTTTGCTTTTAAATGCTTTTCAACTGCAATTATAAGTTTAATTATTAGCCAAATAATGCGAACGAAAACTAAACGACACCAAGTGTGGGATTTTTCCTAAACAATAACAATAGAGAAACATAAATGTCTCCCAAATATTTGCATATTGTAGCTACAAAATAAACGATTACAGAAAAACCCGTTCAATTACAGCAAAACACAGAAAACTTTACAGAAGAGAAGGGAAAGAGAGGAGGATAAGAGTACAAATTACATGGATAATTATTTTACAGGTGCTTCAGGTGCTAATTATGCAGAATCTGGTATTTAATTGCCGTCAATTTTAAATTTATTACGACTCTCGAAGTGAAATGACAAATCGTTGCCCGAAATTTGGCAATTGCTTCTTTTGAGGGCTATTTTAACTCAGCAATATAAACCTTATCTAATGCTACGATATACGATTATATAGTATGAGGAATTAAATTCTTTAAAATTCATTAAGCAACGGCTAATTGTTTCTATTTTGAAGAAGGGGATTCAAACCTTTCAAAGTTGTTCCATAATATAATATTAAAGTCAATTGTATAATAATTTAATTTTAAAAGTGTATTGTAAAGGATTTTATAGAATCATATTTTGAATTGGCTGACATTTTCGAAAATTAATAAAATATTATTATTAAATTTATAATATAAGCTGATTCGACTGACAACACGTAGTAAATCTTTATATTAGGTTGGATTTGCAGTTTTATATTTACATATACTTGTATTTTCCAAAAGTAAAGAAGACTTGAAACTAAAATTGTTTTGATTTGATTTGATCAATTGTTGAATTATCCCAGCGCTACAAACATAAACTTAGGAATACATTTATTGTCACTCTTAGTAATTCGAAGTTTTATTCAAGTTTTCACTGGATTAAATAGAATTGTTCTTTTATTTCCAGATCTGTAGCATGTCACAAACTAATGGTTATTAGGCTGCAACTCAAACAACGTCAAGGACAACATTAACAACAAACACACGCGTAATGGCAGCCAATAGCAATAATAACAACAGTGGGATGACGCATCCCAGGGATCCCTTAGAGGGTCACGATGAGGTGGACTTCATATTGACAACCACGCACAACAACAACAACGATTACGATGATTTGAGCAGCGCCAGCAGCGCGATAATTAGCGCCAAAGCAACATCAACAAAAGCAGCAACAGCAGCAGCAACAGTTACACCAAACAATGAACCAAATGTCACCAACAACAACACCAACAATTCTAACAACAACAGCCACAATAACAGCTACAACAACAGTCTAAAGAAGCCCAAGGAACGTCGCACGCTTTTCAATTTTGGCAGCAAGAAATCGAGCACAAACAGCAAGTCACAAAATGTTGCAACTGGGGCAGAGTCAGAAGTGGCAGGGACAGTCGTAGTTGCCCCATCCAGGGGCAATCTGTTGTTGCCACCGACGCCACCAGTTCCGATTGGAACACCGCCGAGGCAGCACAAGTTCGTGAAGAGCAGCAGCATCGCCCGTCTCCTGGGCAACACTTACAATGCACGGAAATTTGAGCGGCAGGAACAGAAGCGACTGGCGAATGAGGCAAGTGGCAAGTTCCATACGTTCAGTGGTCGCCAGCGAGGAACTGGTCCGTATCTGGAGCGTTTCAAGCGCATGTCCAAAGAGGATGGAGACCTCGCCGACAGTGATGAGACGGCGCAGGTCACGAGTGTGGTGACCCTGACAACGGACTCACGGGATCTGCAGTACGGCAGTCGGCAGGAGCATGTGGGCCGCACGGAGGATCAGCTCAGTGCCAAGGCGATGCGCACTTTGACCCGTGGTCTGGGAAAGCTCTGGTGGAAGCGAACACATAGCGTGGACATCAGCACGCCAGATCCCGAGTACAAGGTTTCATACTTGGGCAATGTTCTCACTGGCTGGGCCAAGGGTGAGTTTGATCCGATGCACTTTCATCCAGTTCCACACACTGGACAAAGCAGGTGTTTAGCGAACATTTCCCACTTGTTTTCCGCATAGATTAAAACCACAAATTTCACGGATGTCGATCTTTTTATCGACTTAGTTTTAAGATATTAGAATTGTGATCTAGAGTCTGACTTAGATCAAGACTTATTCTTTTATAAAGAAATGTATTTGTACCTGATTTGATCGAATATACATCAACTATGGGTTTCAGGAAGTGTTTTGAGGCGACTTTTCTAATCCAACTAACCTAATCCATTCCCTCCCGTTTGTTTAGCAGGCGAGGGCTGCGTGGAGAAGCAGCTGAATACCCTGTGGAGGAACTACACGCAGCATACCAAGCCGGATGTCATCATGCGGGTGAAGGTGTGTGCTTCGGGACTGAAGGCGACCACAAGGCAGCACGGACTCACAGAATATTGGGCAAACCGGATCACCTATTGCTGTGCGCCCAAGAACTATCCACGTGTCTTCTGCTGGATCTACAGGCACGAGGGTAGAAAGCTGAAGCACGAGCTGCGGTGTCATGCCGTGCTTTGCAGCAAGGAAAAGATTGCTCAGGACATTTGTGAGACCTTAAGGGTGAGTGAAAGGCATCTTCTTATCCATTCTATTTGCTAATCGCATCCTTGTTTTCCGCAGGATAATCTTGAGAGTGCATTGCGTGAATTTAAGCGAGAGAAAATTCTCAAACAAAATGCGCGTCTCAGTCTGGCGAATGCGGTCTACGACAATCCCAGCCTGCCAAGACGCAAGATCATGCTGAGCGTGGGCGGCAACAACTATAGACCGCCCCTGGAACGGTCCAAGTCGGCGCCCAAGTTGATGGCTATCGAGGAAGCCATTGGAGAGGAGGAGGGCGATGAGATTGAGGATACGAATGAGCCTGAAATGAAGCCCTGTTGCCAGCGAGACTCGCTGTATCCGGCAATGACGCTGGGCCGGCGCCGTTGTCGGCGTGGTCATTCCATACGACGCACGGGCAAGATTCCAGCGTCGATCACCTGCTGCTCCCATCAGACGGAGTCCACTCACGAGCCCCTCTCGGAGAAGAAGTCCGGCAGCCCGGCGTGTACAGCATCCGGCAACGATGGCTCCGACTCGGATGAGTTTGAGAAGCTGCTTAAGTTTGAAACGACGTTGAGCAACGAGTTGCTTCCTTACTTCGACATGCAGCTGCACAAGAACAGCAGTCAGAGCTTGGGCAGCCTAACTGAGCTGCAGGTGGAGTCTGAGGTGGAACCTGAGGATGTGGAAGTGCATGTGGATGTGGATGTGGATGAGGATGAGGGAGAGGTTGAGGCTGTAGACGAGGTCGTAGATGAAGATGAGGAGGAACCGCTCAGTCTACTGCCCACAATCAACAGTGATCCCAGTGCTGATCCGCAGGCGGATTACGACAGCGAGCATGTCGTCCACCTACGTCGCAACGGTGTCTGTAGCGACGGCGAGGAGGACTACTTGGACGATGCGGATGATCACTACTTTCGCCAGGCAGCCATGCTCACCATGCTGCATCGCAGCTCGATGCGGAAGAGGAACAGTGATCAGGCCAGCCTCCAGTATCGTCACCAGGCGCAGTCGTCCATCTCGTCTAACGCCTCCAGCTCAACGACAGCCAGTGGAACGGCAATGCAGGGAGGCGGTGGAGGGGCGGGGACTCAGCAGTGTCTGGCGAGTCCGGACAGCGATGAAGGCTCCATTTCCAGTGGCTGTGAGACAGCGAGCACTGTCACCAATGCCAACCAGGAGGAGTACAACAAGTCGCAAAGCAACAACGTGCAGCATCAGGTGCTTGAACAAATATTGATTTACCAAAGACTGGAGGAGTCCAAGCGCAGGCATCAGATGCGCCACAGCAGGGACGCCACCAACTACAGCAGCTCCAGCAGCATCACCCTGAAGCTGAACTCCTCCTCATCTCCCACAGACTTACTGAGCGGCTTCGAAGTCTCCGATCCCCAGATGCCTCAGCCCGTTGATGCCGGCGGCGTTTCGGACGATGACTCCGAGTGCAGCGATGAGAGCGGCTATGTGGAGTTCCAGGAAAAGGAGCGCGTCCAAGCGAGTGCTGCCGTCGTGGCGCCTGTCAAGCCACAGTTGCCCCCGAAGCCAGCGCCACGTCGCTCTCTCAACGGGGCAACAGCAAAGGGAATTGGGATGGGAATAACAACTGGAACTGAAACTGGAAAGGGAACGGGAACGGGATCGGGGACAGGAACGCCTGTCTGATAATCTGCGTCGCCCGAGAGTATGCTTTAAAATAAGGAAGTTTCCCCTTCACTTTGTTATTTCTGCGTACACGTCAGCAAACCCAGCAAGAAAAGTGCGAGAAATTGATTTAATTAAATTGTAGTCGTAGCCTTAGTTAATTGTTAAGCTCTTTAGGACATTAGTAAGTCATCTGTTGTTGGTTCATCATGCAAGGAAATAACCTAACGATATTATTGTGAAAATGTTACTTTTTTGCACAAATCATTTATAATTATAAGCAATCACATTTACATTCACATTCACACTTATATGTCACGTTTCGAGTTCCACTTTAAACCCAACTCTGCAGACAATTATCTCTGATGGAAAGGAATTGAGTCGAAAGTGGAGTCCGGAACAGATCGATATACACATACATATTTGTTTTGCTTAGATGTCCCCAAAAAATGCACTCAGATTTTTTTGTTTCCATCGGGATCCTCTGCACTTGCTCTGAAGCGAATTTTATATGATATGCTCTGTAAATAAAGTATGTACTATTTGTAATCCATGACTTGTATCTTATCTACTTCAACTTCTATAAATTATTATTATACTGAAATATATCCAATAAAAGCAACGAATAACTCGTGTCGAAATTATTCTCCCTAATAAACGAATTTGCTGCATTCACTAACATTTAGTATTAAACAATTTGCTTGAAACCATAAAATTTTCCAATTTGGGGACAGGTTTTAGGAATTAATTGAATTAAAAAAATATATTGTCCTCCAAATTGTTTTCCTATATTCCATGACTAAAGTCAACAAATCAATCAAAAATGTATTTTAAAAGATTTGAACTAAAGAGAATTAGTTGATTACTACACTTCCACTGTTTAGAAATCAAGAAAAATTAAATAATAATAGTACAGATAGTAAAACAAAAATCAGAATAAAGTGTACGTAATTAATATATTTCCGAGTCGAAACAATATATTGAATCGGTTTCGGGATCGAATGTGTTACATTTTTGGGTTAGCCAAAAATAATTAAAGATAAATAATTTTTTTTTTAAGTTGTTTATTTGTTATTCTTGTTTACATGTGAATTGTTAGTTTTGAACACACAAATGTTTCGTTTGAAAACCTTTCTCATTCGAGCATTTTGCGATTTATTGACACACCGTGAGGGGCAGGGAGACTTGTTGGCGCAACAATTGGCAAACGGTTGCCCGGAAATTGCGCAGAGACTTGTCCTGCAGCTGCTGATTGAATACCTGTTGGAGCGAGTGCGTAATCCAAGGTGAAACCAGTTAACGCAGAGTGTTTTCGAGTGTGTTACTTACATGATTGTACACAATCGTGGGCACAAAGGTGGGACGATAACGATTTGTGATGAGCTCCGCCTGAAGTTGCAGCTTCGTGCCCGTCTCCGTCTTCATGCAGTGATCAACGTCCGTTAAGAGACCCGCCTCGCTGGCACACTATAATAATGCGAATGTCGAATGCGAATAATTAAATAAATTCGTGGTTCTTGCTTATTGCTTTCACCGGGCTACGCACCTTGTCAGCATTTGCATAATCCAAGGCAAACATTTGGCAAACAACGAATTTAACTTGACTCGCCTGGTTTTCGGTGCTACTGATGACACAGCTCTGGAGACGATTGCCTTCACATTCGGCGGGTCCATGCTGACAGTGGAATCGCGCTCCATTGTCCTCAGACTACCAATTAATATCTTACATTATCTATTCACTGAATACAGTTACTCAAGTTATTGTTTCGACCAAATTTTAAATACCCATATTTGTTTTTTTTTAGTTTCAACAAAGCAGTTAAACCCAATGAATCTGATCATTTATTTCGATTCTTAGGTTGATTTGAGATCCATAGTCGAATATGAGCATTTTTTCATTGTCGAAACAACAACGTCATGTGTTTATTGTATAAGCATAATCATTTACCGCAGATTTTCCAAACGGAACCAATTCAATATCAATATATTGTTCCAGTTCCTGGTGAACAGGAAACAGTTGAAGCATAAAATTTCTGCTGTCCGGACAGAGTGACTCATAGAGCAGAGTTATATGTAGCTAATGAATAGAAGAACACTCCTTGCATGAATCGAAAATATTAATTTCATGTGTGCCATTCTCACCTTTTCAGCCTGACGCTTAGAACGTGAAATTCGCTCAGCCAGGCAGCAATGGAGCATTGAGAAAATGCACAAGGTAGTGATTAATTTCAGCATTATGAGTATTGCTAGCTCAGCAATTTCAGCAATTTCATTTATTTTCCAATATTCAACACACACTTTCAACTGGCGACGCGTTGAACAGAATCGATTGAAAGCGACCTTCAATGCACTCTTGGACGTTAAGAACAAAACGAAAGCGTCGCTGCCAAGTCCAAGATTATGCGACCGTTCAATTCAGTTTTAGTTCGACAACTGAACGCTTTGTCACATTTCGGGGTTTTATTTGGCCAAGAGCTGTCCCAGAGACTACTCTCGGCTATTCACACATACTTAAATGTACATATGTACATACTAAACATACATATGTACGTATAAGTGGCTCACATTGCCTGGTCATTCGCTCTTGTAAGCCGGTTTTTGTGTTTTGTATGTTTACTTTTTATCCTCAGCTACTTTTGTTTTTGAAGTTCCCTTGCACAGATTCAGATCAGTATGTTAATTATTGGAGCACAACAGACTCGGGACAAGAATTTCAGTTTTCTAGATGTTTCTCATGCTTATATAATGCGTTCTCCCGCTCACAAAGTTCTTTTTAAGATAAGCAGCAAAGCCGTTAAACTTTTAAAACTGCAGTGACTTTCGGTTACAAAAACGATCAACATATCGAGAAGCTATCGATAGCATGAGTTTGTATTTAAACTCAACAAATTTAAGAACTTCAAAGTCATGATGCTCAATTGGTAGCTAACTTGATAATAAGAATTCCAAGCGTGTTCCCATAATAATAGTAAACCGCACAATAAATACATGTTAAAATTTAAGTAAATAAAACATAAGTCACATTTATTGCAATTTAATGGTAGACTGTTGAATCTAACATTCGCCAAGTAATAAATGTTTAGTCTTTAAAATATTGCAGAGAGTCTGGTGCACATTGGCTCTGGTAGAACTCTGGATGGACTCGTTGAATACCTGATTAATTGAATAAATGATATATGTACATACATACATATAATTAAATGTTGCTTGTCATAGATTTTGCATACTCACTCCATTAAATATAATAGCAGGAACTTCGCTAAAACCATACTGCTCAGTAATTCTCGCTGCTTCAGCCTGCAATTTTTTGCCGTGCATTCTCAAGCATTTCTTGACTTTATCTTCAATGTGCAAGGTTTTCGCGCACTTCATGCTCTTAGTTCTCGTCAGGTTTTGGCTCTTCATTTGACAGACAACGAATCGCATTTGTTGTAACTGATTTATATTTGAATGTAGAGCGCAATTCTGCATCCTATTTCCCCAGCATTCTTGAAATCCGTGTTGGCACTTAAAACCATTTTTAACGCGCTGGGAATTGCCTTAATAGTGTAATATTGTTAATTATTATTGTGAATTTAATTATTTTGCTTACTGTGGACTTGCCATGGGGAACCAAGGTTAAATCAATGCATTGATAATACTCCTGAAAAACTGGCCACAAATTTTTAAGAAATCTTTGGCTGTCCTCACAGAGAGATTCGTACAGAACGGTCATTCTCAAAGGCTACTTGGAAAGTATTTTTTACTTGTATATCTGGATACTGTACATAATGTTTAATTCACCTTTGAAGTATATGCACAAAGTTTTCCGCTACAATCTAGGCACCGGAGAAATAATATAACAATGCATAATTTGTTCATGTTACCTGCTCTACAAGTACTTAGTAACTGTTTTAAAAATATCTATTTACATTAATATTCACGCAGAGCGAGCTGCATTCAAATCGCAATTAAGAAATTTTGCACGCACGTTCAAATTAAGCGCATCGATTGTCATATAGCTAGCAGCTTTCGATTGAATACAGTTAGTATTGCAAAACAGTTAACATATTTAGTTTTGCAAAAATGAAACATCGACCGACCCCCACAAGCTATCGACATCTTATCGCTCGATTTCCGAGATTTACATCAACATTTCATTTCGATTGAACCTAGCCTTTTTATTAACAAAAAACAAAGTAAATAATACAGTAACAAAATGAAGAAAAAGGTAACACCTAACGCAAAGAAAACAATCAGTACTTGCAAAGTAATGTTCTAATTTTGGGTTTCGCCCTAGGTACTGCTAATGGGTAAAAGCGGCTCCGGAAAGACGAGTATGCGTTCTATTATATTTGCCAATTATATAGCTCGTGATACGACACGCCTCGGAGCAACAAGTTAGTACATAGCTTAAGCATGCAACGCCCTTAATATTAAAAATTACGTATGCACTTGCAGTTGATGTGGAGCATTCACACGTGCGATTCCTAGGCAATCTTGTACTGAATCTGTGGGACTGTGGCGGTCAGGAAGGATTCATGAAACAATATTTTGCGCAGCAGCGAGACAATATTTTTCGCAACGTTGAAGTATTGATCTATGTGTTTGATGTGGAGAGCCAGGAAATGGAGCGGGATGTGCACTATTATCAAAGCTGCCTCGAGGCATTACTGCAGAACTCGCCGGACGCGAAGATATTTTGTCTGGTACACAAAATGGACTTAGTGGCTGAAGAGCATCGCGAGAATGTCTTCAAAGAGCGTGAAGAGGATCTCATACGCTTATCCAAGCCTGGCAATGTCACGTGCTTCCGCACCAGCATTTGGGATGAGACATTATACAAGTGAGTGTCTGTACTGACAGCTATTCATAACCAGTCAGTTATATTATCTTTGCATACAACTAGAGCCTGGTCTTCTATTGTAACCATGTTGATACCGAATGTGGCGGCTTTGGAAAATTCCCTGAGTCATTTTGCCAATGTGATTGAGGCGGATGAAGTTCTATTGTTTGAGAAAGCAACCTTTTTGGTCATCTCGCACTGCCAGAGCAAGAAGAATCGTGACTCGCATCGGTTTGAAAAAGTGTCGAACATCATTAAGCAATTCAAGCTGAGTTGTTCCAAGTTGGGCGCCAAGTTTCAATCTATGGAAGTGCGTAATAACGCGTTTGCTGCATTTATTGATACCTTTACTAGCAATACATATGTAATGGTGGTCATGTCTGATCCGACCTTACCATCAGAGGCGACGTTGGTAAACATACGCAACGCACGTAAGTACTTTGAGGAGTTGGAAAATCCAAATAACATTGCCATGAACCATCAAAATCATATGTTCCACTGATGAACTGCGACGGTTATTATCTTTTTGTTAATGTTTGGTTCTGGTACGAGAACAACACGGTTTGTTGTTGCACATCGAAGCGCAATTTGCGCCTTATAATCGTTTTGCTTCCCTTAATATATATATATATATAGTGTAGCAACATCATCTCCAAATGTATCGTACTATTATAAACGTTGATTTTTCCTACATTTATAAGCTTTAAAGTTAAAACTGATAACCCTTAAGTTTATATACAGAAAACACATACACATACATGTAAAAACACCTTAATACAAAATGCTAACAATTAAACATATTTATACATAAATGCAACATCTGATAAGAGTAAAGGTAGAAAACAATTATTTAAAAGCACAATGTATGATGGGACCCACAATTAAGTTGCACTTATATCACAGACACACATAAATCCAAGGCACTGGTGTATGAGAATGGCTCCGACCTCAAGGCACATCACTAAGAGTAGAAGCGTCTCACCTCCGCGGACAAATGATCCACGCTGGACTCATCTACGGCTACGAAGCGCTTGGATCCCCGACTAAAGTAGTATATGTCACCTGTGTAGATGTCGAACCACAGCGCGTGTATGTGTAGATCGTGCGATTCGAGGCGTGACTTGAGGAAACCATACGATGCAATGTTGGACATTTGCTGCAGCGTATTGATTTGAGACAGCTTATCCTCAAGGGCAAATTTGTGTTCGATATCGATGTAGGCCACAAAGCGACGCAGTGGTGTTTCCGACGAGAATATCAGTGGGTCCTTCATTCCCGCATTGTGCCACTCTTGAAACTTGTCTAAGCTGGTGGTAGCATGTGTGCACAGCCAGGATCGCAATGGTGATAGACGGCGGTTCAACTGAAAAAGCGGAATTTCATGTAGGTCTTATATAAGTCATATAGCAACCTTACCTTTGACGCAAAGTCGGGATCACGCAGCTGGTACAAAAGATTCATAGCCTTGCAATCGCTGTGTCCGCAAACGATTATGTGCCTGATGTCATTCACCACGCATCCCAGTTCCAAAGCCGCTGGTTCACAGCTAAAGTACTCATCCTGAAAGTGCTGGGCATGTGGTATCAGATTTCCCGCATTACGCACTAATCATGTGAATAAGCACAAATGTTACAATGTGTACTGAGATAAGTTTTGTTACAAGTATATACATATGGTAATGGACTATCTACGATAGGAGTTTCTACGAGTACCCACCCACAAACATATCACCCACGTGCGTGTCCGTATATCTCGTGGGTATCATGCGACTGTCCATGCAGGTGAAAAACACGGCCTTTGGCTGATAGGGTAGAGGTTGAACATTAGAACAGATATCTTGTGTGCTTCTGATAAAATAAATATGCACATATTAATTTAATATTAGTTTTGGTCAAGTTATGGCACACTTGGACGGGAGCCAAAGTGTTTAATGGAATAAGATACGCGCGTCACTTCTCAATCAGTATTGTTTCAGGGTCGTTCGAAAAGACAACACTGATAGGGTATCTACGCGCAATAGTATACCCTCCAATCATAGGTTATACCATAAGGAATTCAGGAATTTGTTGATGTCAATATGTATAGTTCGATGTATGTATGTAATAAAATTAGGCCTTCCCCTGTTTGAATCGAGCCTTTTAATAATCAGTTTATGAAAATAAAATAATCATGTTGCAGTTCAGCTAACTAAACCGGTTAGCCTTTGCTGTTTGTTTACCAAAATGAAAAAGCAGCAACAACACACCAACATTCTCTGAGAGAGCAAGAGAGTGGCTCTCCCAAGAGTGTAGAAGAGCGGCAAGATTTATGTTGGAGGCATTTTTAAAGTGACTTCTATGACACACTGTGGCGTGCCAATTAAGCGATGTACAAAGAGAGAGGGAGAGAATGGGGCACAGTAAAGTTGAGACAGATATTAAAAATTGTGATAATAACCTACACTGACAACAACAACAGGCAATCAAGTGTTACACTAGACAAAAGCATGCTCCATTGAATAACTAAATAATACACACACTCTTCCATTGCTTAGATCAAGTCAATATCAAATCAAGAATTAATGGCTTTCAGCTACTCACCTCTGGATTGTCGCGAACTTTTTGAAACTCTTTGACCATTTGCTCTCGAGTTGTATTGCGATAACGCATAATTCCCCTGAGAATTCGTTCCATGTCTGGCGGTTTACGATAAATTCAATTGCAAAACACTGAAAGCACGCACTTTAGAATGAATTTTCGCTTTATTACAAGTCAACTTTTACAGTCCAACTGGAATTTCGCGAACCTCGATTGCGTACACCAGTTCTAACCAAAACCGAAAGTTGCTTCGTCTCTGCCTGCGGCTCGTTTGAAAATGAATTGTTGCTTCCAAAATAAGCGACAGCGACGCCAACGAAGAGAGCAGCAGCTGTTGGCAATGTACACAGTATTATTTTACTCTCAGAGAGCTTTGAAAAAGCACGAAACACAATTGCTGTTTACAATGGAGTTCGCTCAGTTCAATATGAAATTCTTACGATAATAAAATAATTCCAATTAAAATGGGTTTGTTTTGTTTAATAATTGGATTTAATTGTAGGACATTTTGATTAACATAAATAAGTTTTTAATTTTAAATAGTTTTATTTTAGCAAGTAAGCATAATTGCCATTCTGTGTTTTTTCTCCTGCTCGGAGAGTAACCTTTGCACGTTTCGCAATCGCGAAATTAAGGGGCTCGCATGTGGACGATGACGTCGCTAGCGATAAATTGTGGCCGCACCAAATACAACACACCTTCTATCCTTCTATCTTTAATACGAGTATGCTGTAATGTTTGCTTTGTTATTAATATTAGGAAGAACGTGCAAATCAATTGCGTAAGTAAATTGAGAAAGAAGCCAGTTGAAAATTCTAGACGAAACACTTCCATATTATAGACAGCCGGATTCGGATTCTTATCGGCACATGTTGAGGGAAAAAACAGCTGACATCATTGTTGTTGTTTATATTATGGCTTCCTTAGACTGTTCTCTGTTGTTGTGCTTGTAATTATTATTAATGGAACCTTGTAGAAACAGATATGATGTGTATACCTTTAATCAAATATTTTATATCAGCAATTTACATGACTATGTGCACGATCTGTTGTATTCCAATTCCATTTGGGAGCTTTGTGACACAATAGTATCTTTAAACAAGATTGTAATACTATGTTGCCTACTTTTAGGCATTACAAAATCCAATGAGAATATAACTCGGATGCGTACTCTGAATATGGAAAGATTTCGTATTTTTAAATTTCTTTTGTGTCAGACTTTGAGCGCTTTATAGGGCAAACTTGAGACTAAACTACCGTTTTTGAATTAAAGCATAGTACTATAATACAGAATGTTTACGCATAAATTATATCCAAGTTACCCCTTTGCGTACGTAGTATATACAGTCGGTAATAGCTCGTATGACACAATTTTATTTTTTTGTTTTTGTGTATTGGCTCTGAGGGACATATTATAAATTTGTTTCGTATCAGGAGTTGGGTATCGAAGCTTTGAGGCACACAAATGATTTTCTCAATAGACTTTCCTTGTATTGTGAAAATTGTACAGTAACAAATTAGTTCCACTATTTTGATTTAAGTGTGCTTATTATGTATAATTCAAGTATCATTTTTTTTTAAGTTTCGTACTAACAGAGTTTTTGAGGAATTGGTACATTGACTTTATGAAGTATTAAACACTATATAACACAGTAGAGTTCGGTTATAGCGAGTTTTGAGGAATGGTACATTGACTTTATGAAGTATTAAACACTATATAACGAAAGAAAGTTCGGTTATAGCGAATTTCAAGGAACCGACGTCGTAATATCCGGTTGAATTATAAAACATCTCGTCTGTATAAGCACTTTGTCGCTAAAAGCGGAGACGTATTGACGTACTATCCGGTGGTCCTTTCATATAACTTTGTAGGGGGACCAACCAAGCCATCGAGTTTCCGTCTCAATAACCGGACTAACACTATAAGCGGAGTTGTTATAAGTTTAAGTTTGACTCCACTGTAACTGAAATTAAGTATTTTACACAAAAAAAAAAATTCTTGAAATAAGAACTTTGTACTCGAATCAAGAAACAATTAACATGTGGCTGTGTGTGTTCCTTGTTGGTAACACCAAGTGTTGACAGAACTGTTTGACAGTCAATTGGTCCCTTCAAAGTATCCGAGGTCGTCCTCTCCCGTTTTGACCCCTTAGCACCATATCAATTACCAAACAGGCTGGAGTGTTTTCATCCAATTCCAATTTGGACACAGTGACCCATCAGAATGTTCCTGTCTGTATTACTGTCCAATTTTCCACATCATAAGAATGAACTCTACTATTGGTTTGAGTACTCAGCACAATGTAGCACCTGTTAGCAAGTTTAGTTGTCCGCTAATCTCCCCGCAGACATCAGGCTTAATGCGTCCAATATCGTCAATATCAATGTGCTAGACACATTTATTTACCAGTATTGTGCGCGTTCGATGTACAACTCTCTTATTATGGCGATTCCAAGCAGATACTTAACTCTCCTTTAAAAGTAACGAGCGTCATTCTCATCCCTAGTACAGTCTCACGCCAGTTGTTTTCCCGTTTCTTTCTCGTCTCTTATTCTCCTTATGTAAGCGTCTTCCAGGTAGCCGGGATGGATCAATGAATAGTTTATTGATAGTTATGCTTGATTTGAGTACAAAATACTTAAACTCATCTCAGAATGCAGAAATCCTTTTGGGTTCGGCTATTTAGTTTCATAAAATTGATACAAATTTACTTACCAATTGCACATCAGTGTCAAAGAATAAGTCCATGTATTCAAATGCATTTGATATAAATAAAAATACCTTACAGCACTTCTTAACTCATACTTATATACATACGAATATTCTTACACATGTTCATATAAGTAAATATACTTATGCATATACTACACACATTATTAGAAAATGGTTAGATCACCACAACACAAAAGTAAATAACACGACTTTTAAAATTTCAACTAATTACAATGACGCTGCTCGACTATAAGATACTCTTTCTTGATGGTAATCAAGATTATAAATATGTTTTATAGGGTGCATTGATTTGTATTTGTAATATTGAAAAATGATAACCTAAATTCGTAACCTACGGCCATTTGAACCACAACGAAACAATATTTCTAAAATTAATTAAATTTTTAAAAAATATTTTTTTGATATAATTTTATTGATTAATTCATTATTTTTAGCATATCCTTAGTATTTTCTCCTGGTGAGATTTATATCAAAACTCTTTTCAAGACCAGAAATTTTAAAATTTGATCAAGTCAAAGAAACAATTGTCCTTAAATTAAAATTGTTATCCATTTAAGAGATAAAAAAAAGTTTTCCAACACAACTATGAACTTTAGGTTTTAAAAGTATGACTAAAGTGAGTTGTGCCAGATCCGTTGCCGTCTAGGAGGAGATAATTTCTTAGCGATTGTTAAGAAAAGCCCACATTCAGGATTACTATAGCCACGGGTCGCATAACACTATTGTTCCAGTTCTTCTACCTCAGACGATGAGTGAAGACCTTCGACATTAATTGGGATGTAAGACAGTCGATGTGTCTGAAGTGTCATTTCCACTTTTAATGTGACTCGAGTTACAAATAAATCACGGATATTACTTGATAAATCAGATATACATTTAGGTATCTATGTACGAGTGTTTGTGTATTTATTTTATTTCTCTGGTCACTACTAACTACTGCTATCTATTTACAAGATGTATGTATTTTTGACGTCTCCACATACCGTACTTAGAATGTATGCAAAGTGATTAACATTATAGACGTAATGAGTAATTTGCATTACGGAGTAAATTACGAACGTTTCAATTTTTGAGCTTCCTTTCGGGCCTTAAACCCACGGAAACTTGACTGTATTTTAACTGCTGCATCCGTTTCCATTTTCTGCTTCTTTCGCACGAGAAATCCTCGAAACCCGGCTTGAATTTTGGTTGCACAGCGATCTTCCACTGATTCTCCATCTGCCATGGATACAGGAACCTGCTTTCCGTCAACAGCTCTGCCCGCATTTGGGTACTTCTGTCTCTCCTCCATGATGTCGCTAGCGTGAGTGCGTGAGAGTGTGGGTGTGGGTGTGAGTGTGGGTGTTGCTGAAGTCGGGTACTCGTACGCGGGTTTGATGAGTACACGGATCGTTGAGACGATAAGTGGCTGGAGGTTCGAGGCTTGGTCAAAGGATACAGCTGTTTGCGTACGCGATAACCACGAAATCCGGCCTGGATCTTGACGGCTGCACTTTCTTCGGACTGCAAGGATGACGCTGATTCAGGTGAGCTCGGATAAATGTACATGGTCTCAATCAGTGATCATAAGAAGATCTTCCTATTCTCCGTTCAATCACTCAGACAGAATTCTTATATGTATATCTTTAATAGCAAACTTATGTATGGTATCGGCCTGGTCTCCTGGCAGCTGCCTGAGAACTGACTCTTACGAGACCTATAACCGCACTGACGTATATATAACGGAATTGGCTGCTGTGCACTGAGAATTTTCATTTAATTTTTCCATTCAGAAAACAAAAGGCCCCCACTCATCGTTTATGCTCTCGCATATACGAGTATGTCTATATGTTTATATGGTATGTCTGTCTGTACGTTTGTACACATGTCTCCACATGTGTACACGCATACATACACATATACACATGTACGTGTATACACCGCCCTCCGCCGTGTATCGTATTTGCATCTTTTTATATTTGTATACATTGTTAACACATACATACATACATACATGCAGACGTGGCAATTGTGAATGTATGTATGTGGATCTGTCTTTGTATTTAATTGTATCTGTGAGTTTACGTATTCAAATCTACGTCCAGACTAATGTAAATATGTGTGCATGTATGTGCAACAACTAGAATTCAGTGTGTTTTGTTCCCTTTGAAAATTGAAAATAGTCGCGGATGTTCATGACGTTAATGATATTTAATTGAAAAATAACAAGAGCAACAGCAACAACAGCAACAACAGCATCCAACAACAACTCATGAATCTTTTACGTGCCAATGCTTTACATACTTTCACAATTAATCTCTTATCCATGTTATTTTTATATTGTCTGTATGTTTATATTTATGTTTAGGTTAGACATACATGTTAGACATACAATGTACTCATCCCAACCCCAATCCAGAAATCACAAACAAAAACATTTCAACTTTTAAATAGAATTCCAAATTCATATTAGTACACACTACAAAAACTCCTACAGAAAGCTGGCAAATTACACAGCTACAACGCTATTCTAAGATATTTACTTCCTGCGGTAAAAGTGCGTATAACATTGTTAGTTTATAGTAGTAGAAAGAGTAATTTCTTCAAAAGTCCTCGAATGTAAGAGACTCTGTATTTAAATTTTTAAAGTATTTAAAGTGAACCTTTCAATTCCTTCAAATTTGAGGTTTATATATACGACCCTAGTCTAAAAATCCAACTATACTTAACTCACGGTAGTTATATCTACAGATGATCAATAGTCGTAATATCCAGCATCCCACCAAAAATTCTACATTTTATTGAATTAAATTCATCATCGTGAAAACTAAACAAATTTGATTTTCAATACAAATTGTTAAATATTCAAAATTTACGTATGGAATTTATTAAACTGCAATATGTAGGATTTATTTAAATCACTTACTGTAAATAATGATTATTTGTTGTTATTTTATTTTGAAAAACCTATCCTCTTATAAATAGTAAGAAGTAAGTCGCAAGAAATACCAATATGGCTTTTCCCAACTTTTTTTGTATAGAGGGTATAAGTACTTATGTCATAAATATATATTGTATGTTCATATTCTGCACGTCTTTCAATTTATATTTTTGGGCGCTTGCATATAATAATTTTGTACGTTCAATTATGAGCCAATATGAAACAACGATGATTGACAAACCACATCCTATTTTGTTTAAAATTGATTAACGTTGTTAGGGTATTCAATCTTCAGTTTTCGTTCTGGCAATGTTTATCGAATTATGTATGTATCTGTATAAATGCAGATGCATATATGTAGGTAATTAATTTGTTTTCTTTATTGGATGGGTGATGACTATGCAATGGTTACGTTCAGGAACCGGTATCTGCGGTCAAGATGAAACTTATAGGCGTTAATAGCCTTTCAAGAGGAGTGAACTCATGAAAACAACTCTCCGTTATCTACATACATATATTTTGAACACGATCATATGCACAATTAGTATATTGTACGATTGTATTTAAATAAATAAATTGTTGCCTCGAGAAGATCGCTCTAACACTTGCACTGAAAGTGCACATGTATCTATATACACATATCAACCAGATACATACATATAATCACTGGCAAACGTATTTGTTATATGTATTTGTTTTGGTTTCTTTAACAAACAAATTTGCGTCACAACGGTTGAGCCGATTCCGGAATGGATCCCCAGTTTGACGTATTGCTGAAAAGCTAACGAATTCACCATATGCCAGTGTTTCTGTTGTGATAAAATAATTTGAGAATTTCCAAATGATACTATAAATATTCTTTTAAAATTTATTGAAAAACTTATTCTGTAAATGGGTAATGATTTGAAATATGAATAATAAAATTAAAAGACTTTCAACAGATGCGATAAAGCATTTTACGCTGCATTCTATGTTGAAGCTCTCCACGACGAACCATGGTATGAATAACCTTCATCACAGTTCGTTCCTCGTATTTCTGTCGCAAGAAGTCCTAAAATTTGGGAATAAGAATTTGTAAATTGAATCAATCCATAAAATGAAATGTCATAGGTATGGATGGCTGCAGTACTTCTTTTAAAATGCTTTTTTAAAATCTAATTCTAAACGCATTAAATTAAGTTGCGTGTTTTGAAAACTTTAGATGCACTCTTCAATATGTATAGAGCAAAATTTTTTATCCAGGATACTTGGATAAATGTCAGTTTCCAATAAACGAAAGAAAGAGATAATTTATTTTTAATAAGAAGCTAATTTCCAAAGGGGGTAGATTATCTTTGGCACGCAGACGATTTTATGCAGATGTTGAGGGTTTAATTCAAACTTTGATTAATTGTTTATGACTAGCACATTTTGTGAGAAAGTAATAGCTTCTGAAAGGTTAATCACTAAGTACTTCTGATACTGCATATGATCAGGATTTATAAGAGATGCCTATAATAGACAGTCCGAAACAAATAATTACCTGTAAAATATTTTGTTCAGAAACTTGAGATCCGATGGCAAAGCGTCGCTTGAGTTGTTTTTCTATACGGTTCAGAGTTTCTTGGTCTTCCTCTGTGGTGAAGCCTTCTGCGCCAGCAAGACTTCCCGTTGAAGCCGCATCAAGGGTAGACACTTGGAATAATCGGAGCGCTTCGTTCACGTGTTCATCAACAGCAAAAGGAAGTAAACGCATTTTAGCCAATGATTCTGAAATACGAATAACAGCTTCCAGCTGACGCACAGTGATAGGTATGGCATGACGTTTGTCCGCCGACTTTTCCTGCTGCCCAGCACCACTTCGCATTAAAACGTAGCGACTCTTAAGCTTTTCGCCAGCAGCTTCACTGAGTCGGGGTCCGCAATGAGTGCGGCAATAGTGTATATATTTCTTAAAGGTGGCCAGTGATACTTCTCCTTCAGCTGGCTCGGATGGAGCTGACTTGTTGGAGCTAAGATGAACGTTTATAATGTGTTTAGCCAAAGTAATGTCTCGGGCCTCATCATGGACATCTTTCACAATGAATATCATGTCGAAACGTGACAGAATCGTAGGCATAAAGTCAATGTTCTCCTCGCCCTTTGTATCATCCCAACGCCCAAATATTGAGTTCGCTGCGGCAAGCACAGAGCAACGTGAGTTCAGTGTGGTCGTTATGCCAGCCTTGGCGATCGATATGGTTTGCTGCTCCATAGCCTCATGAATGGCAACGCGATCATCCTCTCGCATCTTGTCGAATTCATCAATACAAACGACTCCACCGTCAGCTAGAACCATAGCACCGCCTTCCATAACAAAGTTACGCTGAGGGAATAAAACGGGTTGGATACATTCACATAATTGGTAGGTTCAAATTACTCACCGTATGAGGATCTTTCATGACAGAAGCCGTTAGACCAGCAGCGCTGGAACCTTTTCCGGATGTGTAAACGCCGATGGGAGACACTTTTTCGACAAATTTGAGGAGCTGCGACTTGGCGGTACCTGGATCGCCCAGAAGTAGGACGTTAATGTCGCCACGACGGCAAAGACCGTCAGGAAGGCGTTTACGTGAGCCACCGAAGAGCATGGCAGTGATGGCCTTTTTGATGTCGTTGGACCCAAATATGCTGGGAGCTAATGACTTAGAAAGTCGTTCGTAGATATCAGAGGAAGCTGCCATTCGTCTGAAGGATTCTTCCTCGTCAGTAGTAATGTTGCTATAACGGGAAATGGTTCCGGCGCCCTCTGCGTCCACCGTTATACCAACTACGCGCATGTATGGAGCACGAACTCCAAGAACTGCTTTCTCGCGACCATCTTGCTTTGTGGGTCTACCGACTTTGCGAATTGAGTAAATGCCCTGTATAAGCACGCGATTGCCGGGCACGACTCGCTCACACAGCGAACGATCACAAAATAACTGCAGATGACGTGGAATCTCGCCTTGAGGCACAAAATCTGGCAGCTCTTGCAGCTTGATCGTTTGGAAATCGACGCACTTACATTTGTCTGGCATTATGAAAAATGGATCAAGGGGACACTTTGGCCTACCGGCTTGCTCAGTGTTGCACTTCCGTGGAAGTGCATACCCTTCTAGTCCGGGATTGACTTTAAGATTCGGTATTACAGTGCTGCACGAGCGGCACATGATCGACATTCGTGTTGCTTTTGCCTGAATGCCAGAAGCTGCCACTATTATTCCAGCAATTTTAACTAAGCGCGAAACACTATCCGACTTCAGTTCACGAATATTTGTGGGATTCGCACTAGACATCAACAGTATTTGAATATCCTGCATGTGTTCCTCATGCTCCGGCCGTGGGGCTGTTATTTCATCAGCTACTTCGCGTGCAGCCTCCTCGAAGATTTGCAAATGCTCAGTGGGCTGTTTGTTTAAATTGTCTGCCAGCGTCTCATCAAAGCCCATCACATCCTCCATTTCAATCTCCAGAAAGTAGCGGCCATTAAGATAGTTTCGCTTCAAATTATCCCTGCGTAATTAATCAGTTGTTAGGGAATTATATAAATCGAAGAATCGTATCGAAAACTCACCTATATTTGTAATAGAAATTGTCCTCATTAAAAGTACGAATGAATTCCTTATACTTCTTTTTGACGGCTTGCAAATTAATTTGGGCACCATCTGCATTTTGGTCGCCACCAAAGTTATCCGAGAAAAATACTCCGGCATCATCAAAGCCCTCCATGATAATAAATAAATATATGTTCGTGAATAAATGTGCTTATCTAAAATGACACTGTAATTGATCGACCCTCTAAGAATATCCTCAATAGCAATGTAGCCAAGTATTTGCCGCCAAAATGCATGGCATAGTAAGTATATCGATGACTTATCAACATCGTATCGATATCGATATTTATATCGATAATAGCGTCCAAAATATGAGGGGTATTTCATAAGTTGACTTGAGTTTATAGCCAAGTATTTGCCGCCAAAATGCATGGCATAGTAAGTATATCGATGACTTATCAACATCGTATCGATATCGATATTTATATCGATAATAGCGTCCAAAATATGAGGGGTATTTCATAAGTTGACTTGAGTTTATACAATAAACGTATTGTAACTTATGCTAACACATATGGGTTTGAATAATACTTAAACCCTATTAATATTTTCTTGTCATGTGGAAATAACATAGAAAAAGAACATTTAACAAAAATAAGTAGCTATGAAAGAAACTTATCGTAAATTGACTTCTAAGTATATCGATTTTCGAACCGATAAGATTTGAACATCCCTATTTGAGAGTTGATAGGTAGCACTTTTTCGCGTGTGTTTGGGAGGGAAGCAGACCGGAATTTTACACATTCATAAATTTCTTGAAATATTAGCACATAGGTCTAGTAAAAATAAGTGATATGGTATGCTAGTTTCTCTACGTTGTAATATTAAAGCTTATCGGTTCGATTTTTAGTCTTCTACAGATATAACAATGGAATCAAGCATTGAGCACGATGGCGCGCAGGCGACCGGCCTCACACCAATTGGAATTGCTAACACGAACAATGTGATAAAGAAACTTGCCCACACCAATGCCAGTTCGAGCGGCGGCAGCACGGCTTCGCCCGGTCCTGGCGACGCTAGTGCCAATGCCGAAGATATGACATCAAGGGACTATTATTTTGACTCGTATGCACATTTTGGCATCCACGAGGAAATGCTCAAAGACGAAGTGCGGACTGTCACCTACCGTAACGCGATGTATCACAACAAGCATCTTTTCCAAGGAAAGGTAAGTACTCATAATGTGTGTAATGGCATGTTTTTTTTTATTTTTTTGAAAAATTTGCCTTTGCTTGCTGAAGTCTACTAACGTTTTTAACAATCCAATAAAATGTGGATAAAACGTGTTCGCATTATTAGTGCAATGTGTCTTGTTGTCGATCTTGCAAAATCTAAAGAACATTTGATTCACTTGTAGACCGTGCTAGATGTGGGATGCGGAACGGGCATTCTTTCCATGTTTGCCGCCAAGGCCGGTGCCGCCAAAGTGATTGCTGTGGACTGCTCAAATATAATAGAGTTCGCCCGTCAAGTCATCATTGACAACAATTTGCAAGATGTTATCACTGTAGTGAAAGGAAAAATTGAAGAGATTGAACTGCCAAATGGAATCGAAAAAGTTGATATTATCATATCGGAATGGATGGGGTACGAACATCTATCATTGATTTAAAAACTCAGTTCATTTATTTTTGGTTTGGTTTGAGTGTAGGTACTGCCTATTTTACGAGTCCATGCTGGATACGGTGTTGTATGCACGGGACAAGTGGTTAAAATCCAATGGCATGATGTTCCCTGACAGAGGTACACTTTATATAACAGCTATCGAGGATCGTCAGTATAAGGATGAGAAAATCAACTGGTGGGACGATGTATATGGTTTTGACATGAGCTGCATACGGAAAGTGGCGGTCACCGAACCACTCGTTGATGTTGTTGACCCAAAGCAAGTTGTATCCACAGCATGCATGGTGAAGGAAGTTGATCTGTATACAGTGCAAAAAGCGGATCTAAACTTCTCATCCAAGTTTAATCTTACCATCAAGCGAAATGACTTTGTTCAAGCATTGGTCACATATTTTAATATTGAATTTACCAAGTGTCACAAACGTCTTGGATTCAGTACTTCACCTGATTCCACATATACGCATTGGAAGCAGACGGTCTTCTATTTGGATGATCACATGACTGCCAAAAAAAATGAAGAAATTAATGGAACGTTTCAAATGAAGCCAAATGAACGCAACAATCGTGACTTGGACTTTGTGATTGACATTAATTTCAAAGGAGAGTTGTCTGAAATTCAGGAATCAAATACATACCGGATGCGTTAGGTTTATGCTATTTACCAACGTGGTGTTAAGGCCACAGCCTTCTTTAAACAGAGGGAAATAATTGATGACTAGACGTAAGATATAATCCAGTGCGAAATGTGCAACGAATATGTGTTGCGTCTTCTACTAAGTTTAAAGTGTACCTTTTTATTATACATCGTATTTTTATAATTGTGCGCCTGTTTAAATAATTATTCAAGTATACTACTAAGCAAATTGTACAGTGGCACATTAAGACTCTCATCCACATAATAAAGTGTGCGAAACGCATTTTACTGGAATCGGTTTTCTTCTTCATATAGCTTTGTTTCCATTTTATTACTGATTGTTCCCTTTGTCCGGATTTCAACCCTCTTTTAATATGACAGTCAAATAGATATGTTGATACAAGAAACTCTGACACTAAAATTATTTATTACATAAAATAATTATTACATAGAAAAAAATTATTTTCTTATTCCAGCTTAAGATTGGTATTTTCAAATAATAGACCACTATATACTTTTCATGCTTCGGGTATCAAACAGTTATGTACAAAACGAAATTTATGTTAATGTTGAATGTTTTGTTAAAGACAGGTTTAAATGTTGACTGACTTATTATATTTGTTATGCCTGCGATAACTGATTTATTTATTATTTTGTTGATATTGAAAATGTCATTTTAATGTCGATCACGTGAATCAGACCGACTCCTCCGATCTCGCGAGAAGCTTCGAGGAGTGCGCGATCGCCTTGGTGAGCGGGACCTGAAAAAAGTTTTGTACAAAAGCCAAATTAATAAAAAAAAAAAAAACCAATTGATTGAGATATCGCTAACTGATATGCTGCAATCCTAAAGCACAAGAGACGGCAGTGACGTACCGCAATCGGAACATCTAACTTGATCAAATTCTAGTCTCAAAACTCTGTTGCACAATTTAAATTTGGAACTGTTCATTGTAATTATTGCCGAGTTTACGTCAAAAAAGTGATTGTACACCCTGACGGTCCTAGTAAACATGCTATTTCGATCAGTTAGCATATTAGACAAATAGATCTTTATTAGTTTCTAAGCTTTTTTCGTATTTAATAATATATCACAGATTTTCTCACATTTTTACGAATAATTTCTGTTAATGCGTAGCATAATACTAAATTTACTCTGAGAATGTTTGGAATAGTTATATTAAAGGCCTAGTAGAGCATGATGATTTTGCGGTAGATTGAGAAACATGATAATAAAATCAAAAATATGTGTGGCGTGTTGTTGTTGACGTTGATACATCTGAAGAACTTAATCGCCGAGCGAGGATTGATTTGTGACATTACAGTTGAAAATCTTGTAGTTTAGAACCCTGCTGATCGGATCGAGGATGTGATTGTGGTTGTGGAGATATTGGTAGAGAAGAGGTAACTTTGAATCGTGAAGATGTTGCTGTTGTTGTTCTTGTTCATGTTGTTGAAGGAGGAGGTAGATGTAGAAGTAGTTCTTGTCAAAGGGGTTATCCTGGAAAAATTGCGATTGAATGAAGAGTAAAACAAATCTAAACTGGTTTGATTTATATTGACTATGGTTTGTTGATCAGGAATTAATAATACATTATAGGATTTATCCTTTCTGCCTGTTACAAAAACTTTCACAAATGTATAATTGTTGTCACAGGGTATATATATAGTATGTAATATTTTGGGACCAATTAGGTACATAACTGCAGACAGACACAGGTTGTTACTTAGACCATTAACATATGCATGTAGATAACACAGATATCGAGTATTTACCTGAAACGTCCAGCACTCCGGCCACCGCCGCTTCCTTCAGGAACGCCACGGCGACCACGATCACGTGAGCGTCCTGATGACATTTCAACTCGAATTCGAGTTCCACAACAGCGTGTTCCGTCAAGAGCTCGAGTTGCATCTTCTGCATCCCGTCGATCTTCGAACTCAACGAATGCGAATCCTGGAGGATTGCGTGCTACCCACACGTTTCGCAAAGGTCCGTATTTACTAAAGGCATTTTCTATGTCGTGTTTTGATGCCGATGATCCAAGGTTGCCAACATACACCTTACAAGCCAAATCCCATTCTCGATAGCGTGGCATTTTGATGAAATTGTCGCTTTTTATTGTTTCCTGAAAATGTAAACTCCACAATTGCAACAAAAAAATTTTGAAGATGTGAAATTATGAAAGTATGTACACACATGTTACACACAAAGATGCGTAACTGGGATGGCGGACATACTTATTCTGCAATCCTAAGCATTTCAATTTGTACGTGTATGTATGTATGCATGTACATACAATGTATTTGCATGTGTACTAAATGGCACATGGTGTACATTGTACAAAAATTTACGTGTTAAACGAACACGTATAAACTATATAATCCATTTATCTGTGTTGAATTTGAATTACTTATTTAAAATTTGATTTACCTATTGTATTTTTATATTTGCGCGTTTACGCAAATACGTTTTTAGCCCAACCGCTTACAAAAACACGAATACAACCGTAATTAGCGTGGAAACACTGTTTTGGCTTAAAAGGCTGCCACTCGGTCCAAAAATTTCAGATCTGGCAGCTCGTACATTGTAAATAACTTAGTCTATCAGCAAATTTAATTTAATTTTTGACATTTATTTTTTCTTGAAGCTAGAATTTTCTATATCATTTTGGTTAGAAACTCGTATTTTTTATTATTTTTTTAAATAATTATGTAATTTCTCTCCTCTTGGGGCGAGGAACATCACAAATTTGATAAAAAACACACCCTAATTTTATATGATTTCAAATGTAACATTTTTAAGTCAATAATTTATTCAAAGTTTTTGCTTTTTGAAAATGCCCCATCTAAATAAATGTAACACAGCTCGTCATTAAAATTTTTTTTCGTCACTTGAAGGTATTTACAAATATAATAAAAATAAAAAAAATTTAATAGTATTTTAGCTATTTTTTATTGCATTTCCAGCAAATTTTCGGAGATATCCAGCTAGTAACAGCAATTTTGTTTTTTATAATTGCCAAGTGCAGATTTAGTGTGGGCAATTTGTTTTAATAGGCATGTCGCAATAAAAAACGGCTGTTAGGCTGTTGAGTCACGCATATAAACCGATTTTCACATTGTGATCAATTTTCAAAGTGTGCTTCATAATTTAAAAGCTAGAAAAGGCTCAAATTTGAAAAATTATTCAGAACTTTATTGAAAGATAGCAGTTTTTGGCGAAAATGAATTTTTGAGGTCACTCTGCATAGTTTTAGAAAAATGATTAAGATTCAAAAATACTCGATTTTATCAAATTCCAAATGTATCGATTTTTGTGTACGTAGATATCGATTATCGATAATAACTTTGAGAAAGTATCGCCGAAATCAGCTGCATAAGTTACATACATACATTTCATAACCAAAGTGTGGTGGTATCTTGTGTTTTGTATTATCTTTAATTATAAATCAAAAAATGCGTTTAACAAATAAACTGTGTGCACAGCATATTGGATGGCACTTCAAAAAGCATTGGCAAGTGCAAGGCAGGCGAGTGCCTAAGGAGACAGGTGCTGCTGCCGAACTTTTAAAAATGGGACTTCAAGTAAAATCGACTGACGAAGTACTGAGTCCGAAAAGCAAGCCTAAACTGTAAGTACGATCAAGGTAATTGATTCCCTAAATTCAATAGACCATTTTTCTATTTGCAGCATGGATTTTGTTGGTGCAACTATAAAGCCAATACCTGAAGATGAATCCCATCCAAATTGGCATAAGACTGCTGGTCATACATTTGGAGATAACAATGTTCTTCTTGGAGGATTGCCCCAATCCCAAGTTCTAATCAACACGATTGAAATCAATAGTTTTCCGCGACAAATCGAAGATGCTATCGTAAACGGTCAGTTTCCAAAGACAATCGATCGAAGTGTTCAAAATGCCATATTTTCTTCTCAGTTGCTGGATGCCCAGCAAATAAAATTGCCGAAGATTAAGTTGGTCGATCGACCCGCATATAATTTGCCTCGGCAATATGGGATATCACACGAAAGACGCAAGTACGTTTTCGAACATATACAGCAATAATAGTAAATAAGCAACATGAATATGTTGAATATGTTGCACCTCTTTGGAAAAATTCAATGAGAAACCAGTTAATATCTTTAGAATTCGTTATATCTTATATTATCTTTAAACTTAAAACAGATAAAAGTAAAGTTATTTATAATGGTAAATAATTTGTACCTTTTTCAGTCGCCTTTTGGTGAACAAACTCATATTTGAGATCGAGAAATTGGCAGGACGTTCTGTGAGTGTTCGTCGCAAGCTGATTGATAACGTCACATTTCAGACGTATTTAACTAAAGACAATGACATTCTTTTATTTAATGTCACTGGAGATAAATTAATAACCTCAGCACGCGCTCTGGATGCTATTAAGGGCAAATTTAATGGAGATCTGCCAGATCTCTATCCAATGAAAAGCACAGTTTCAATGCCAAAGCAACACATTTACACGGAAAACAATTTTTATCGTAAGTAAACTGAAAAAATCAATTTTTTTTATATTTTACTCTTAATTTTTTTTCAATTAGCCATTCGGAAGGAAATAGCTTGTTCTCATCCGCACACAATTTTCACATTCTTTAATAAGAACGTTGTGAGCAATGTCCACGGCTCCGAAGTCTCCAAGACGCAATTTTACGGACGTTCTTTGCTCAAGTCGTTTGTTGTTGCCGTGGCTCGCGCCAAACAGTTAGGCGATGTCCCTACCAATGGGGTTCTTCAAAAACCGATTGTTGTACAAAGTATCCAAACGAACGGACACGAATTTCATTTCGGAGTGTTCCAACTGAACACACTTAATCTGAGCGCTGACAGCACCACTAAAAATTATTGGTTTCATCGGCCGAGTGTAGAGTTGTTTACAGAATGTTGCTATCAAACTGGAAGGCCACACATTGATGGTTATAATAGTGAAGTCTTTCGTATTTTAAACGCGTTTTATCATAATTCTTAAACTTGCAATTTGTAAATAAAGCTAATTATGTTATATAAACAAATTTCAATAAATTATTTAGATTTGGATATGTAAGATAATTTAAAATCAAGTAGAAGGTTGAAATCGGATTATCCTCTATGGTATATATATGTATATATATATATCAATTTAATTACAATCGCAGACCTGCCTTAAATAGTACAAATAGTAAATAATACTTTTAAGCTATGATGAATGTATTTTAAGAGTGTGTTTTAAAAGAGTAAAATGCAAATTAAACTTGCCATCAAATTAAACAAAGGAAATGATGTAAGTATTACCGAAATAAACACGTATAAATTTAGGTGGATTCCATAGCAACGAGAACGGGGCAATTTGTTTAGCATCGATATATTGGTTGTGATAAAAGTCACTCCCTTTTGATTCAGGGTTGTTGCATAGACACTTACAAGCGAACGAGTACATTCAAAATTGAAAGGAGTTAATATCAGAAAATTTTGTAAAATGAGTAGGGTCCGGGTTCAAGCGCCAACTGGCTCTAACAACAGTGCCACATCTTCGGAAAACAGTGAGACCCAAAGCGTAGAGGAACATCCAACAGTTTTGCCAGGGGCCAATCGAACAGCTGCACTGACTAGGTGAGTTGGAAATGCGAGTTCTAGAGGAATACATACTATATATATCATAGATTACATTAAATAAATTTATATTGTGCATTTACCACACATACATATATTTATTTAGGATCATATTATCACTTTATTGATATATAATATATACAAATATAACCACAATGCATTTCACAAATTAAATATAATTTCTATACCATTAAATATTTTTACCTTGTGAGACCCATGTAATTTATGAGTAACTAGGGGGGACATATGTCTTTAGCTCAACTTTTTAAATCAAATTATAATTTGGTTGAATATTGTCAAGTTACTAAATTCAATGGAATTAATTATTTATTTCGTTATCTAATGTTACAAGCTAACTCTTTTTAATTAAGGTGCCACAATTTATATGGGCTGTGTTACAAATTAGTTATTGACGTTAAAAATTTGCATTTTTCTACAAAGTCTAATCACAATTAGCTAAACTATGTTTTCTGTTAATTCGTTAGTAAATATTTTCAAATAATTAAAATATTAAGGGCAAAAAGTAGTTGGAAACGCATGAAAGATCTGGCTGCAGAGAAGGAAAAGGAGAATGAGGCCAAGCGACCTCCTTGGCGTGCTGTTAGTGTTTCTACTCTTGCAAAACCGGACAAGAATGCAATGCTGCGCGCCAAGTTACTTGATGCGTCCAGGTTCGTATATATTATACTCGTATATTCAATATTTGTATACGTTCTCCATGGATAACTAATTTTCAATTGACATAGACGTTTGAGAGCTGGCAAGGTCAATGTGGCAGCTCAGACTGATTTTATTCCTACCAAATTGATGAAAGAAGCCTGCATAGGACCGCAGTACGATTTAATTTTATTCAAGGATGTTGGAATTTTAACGGACGGCCAGTACTCCATTAAGAAGGATGAGCATCAACAATGTGAGTGTGTATAATAAATACACTATGCAACAGTCAATATGACACCAATTTTTGATTTACACGGGGCCCCAAATGTCTTAGTCAATTAGTCAATTAATGTCAAGATTAATTTATGCCACAGAGCAAAGATTTCAAGTTAATAACCTCTTTTACCAAACCAAAACCAATATCGGTTCTGGGTCGTCTCGAAGCTTCTATTTCGGTAATGGGTTATATTTCGGTTTTTAACTTTTCGTTTCCGGTAACAGTACCGTACAGTATGTAACGGTACAACAATTTATTTTATTTTATTATTAAAAATAATTTATTTTGATTCCGGATGTGGTATCGGTTTCAGTAATATACCCTATCTTATAGTCTACATTCTTCAAAATAATTTATCTAGCCGAACAGAAATTGAAATACAATAATTTCCTTCTTAATCGAAAGAACACTTTCACTTACGATAAAATGACCAGCTAATGCATTTCATTAATGAGATTATTGAAAAATTATAACTGGTACACAAAAAAATTAGATTTGTTGCAAAGTGTTATAGATATGAACATTTTGTTGTCAAAATCGCACTCTTTTCAGATATATTAACCTATTCTATGTCGCAAATGACCGATGCTATCGGTACAACTGATGTCGCTACTCAAACCCTTTTACCCAGGGTTCCCAAAGATGATATAACGAACGCATATTTATTCGACATAGATCAGAATGACAATAATAACACTTACGATGTGGCAAAAAAAGTAAAAGATCAAATTAAAAAAATTCGCTATTTACATTTTAATGAAGAGATCAACGCAATAGTTGAATCCACATCAGAAATGCAGGGAGCAAACCTAAAACACACTTTGGCGTCGTGGCACTTTGAAGATGACCTCATCGATATAGAGGCCGAACAACATTTCATACCCTACACCATTGAGCCCTTCAAGCCGTGGAGCAGTTTTATCCCTTTTCCGTTTCGTCTAAATGGTAATAACCTTATAGGCAGGCAAAAGATCGATTGGTGTACCTTACTCCAATCTATCGACAACTTAATTCGAGAGTCAAATCAATTGGTCGACAAGCTGGAAGGAATAATTCAGGATAAAAACGCACAGCGTCAAAATGAACTCAAAAGCTTGGATAATATCAGAAAGTTTGCACCCACAACTTTTAGATTTCCATCAGAGCAATGGCTACCAATAATTGAGAAACAGGAAATGGAACTACAAGCGTTGATGGATTCAAAATAAGAAAATACTATCTATATGCAGTAGTGGTGACACCAAAAAAAATTAAATAGCTTCAGATTCTCACTCCATCAAAAATTTGGTTGCGTGCAAAATTTCTGACAAATACTTTGAAAGCCTCTTTTGTAGAAGATCCTAAAATCAAGAACTCATTTTTTAAGAAAAAATACTTATTGTGTGAAATTAGTGTATGTAGAAAACCATTTGCTTATTGAATATATTGATACATAATATTAAAAACCCAATTTGAAAACATATTTTTTTAATTTTAAAGTAGATACCTCTAAAACTACTGAGTTAATTTTTAAACTGCTTATGATACATATTCAGATATATTCAGCTTTAAGAGCACTTATAGAGTTTTGAAATCGATTTTAACCGATGCTTTCTTAACAAACGTTGAGAAATGTAAGCTCACCTCTGAAAATAGAAGATATCAAATAAATATCGGATGCATACAAGTTATCATGAATTGACTCATGTCAGATTTTGGCTATTGTCGAGTTTTATAAATCTTATTTATAAGAAATTTAATCAGACAAAAGATAATTATTGATTGAGAATATTATTATTTTTTAGTTATATTTTATTAAATAATATTTGATTTATAAAATATTGTGTATTTTTTAAATAACATGAGAATACTTTATTTTTTAATTATGCTTTTGTATCTGCTGACTTTGATTTAGGGGATTTGCTTTTCTTCGGCAATAATTTCATAAGAATGTTAGTTGCCGAAGCACTATCTAATGGACAAGATACATAAAGTTCTTCGCAAGGTCTATTATTCAGTTCCTTTCCATGTTCCAATGCCTCTTTTATCGCAGTACCATCCAATAGGTAGTCCACAAGAGAATTTCTGGAAAAATACAAATAATTTCAGTGGGTAAAAACGAGTAAGATTCAATGATTGTTAGAGTGGACACAGGGTATTGCTTAGTCGCTCATTCATTTCCTCTAGAACCCTCTTACTTGTTTACAGACTAATTGGTTTGTCAAACGAGCCGTGAATTTGAATAATATTTAAAATAATATTCGAAAAAAAAATATTTAAAAAATGAAGCATATAGAAATACGTGTATGAACTTGGTGTTGTTGTTTTTTAAAAATAAAAATAGACCACACATTAATTCGTTGTGATTGAACTCGACTAACAAAATAAACAATTTATATTTAGCTAAATGTATCAGGGTTATAGTATTTTTCTGTATTTAACGAATTCTTTAACTCACTCGGACAGCATATGAATGAATTCGTCCATTTGATCCGACACTCCGGACTTCATATTATTCTCCGTAGACCGAACATAGCCACAAACAGCGCGTTGCATGCAACTAGTTGAGTCGATGTTGTTTTGACCGAGAAGATCGTCAATTTTGTTTATCATGTTGCTTATGGATGCCAGGTCATTTTGATCATCGCCTACGTTTGCGTAAGTTTAAACATTAATGTTGTTCAAGTTGTGATGCAAATAGTAGAATTGTATCGACTACAAAATTCTGTACTCACTGCGTCCATAGCCACCGTAACCACCATGGAAGGCTGACAATAGTTTCGGTATAAGAATAATAGCACCAATGCCAACGAGAGTGCCCAGGACAACACCTCCAAGATCCAATTTGATTGGGTTATAAGCAGAAAGTCCTGTGCCACCTGGGTATCCCTACAGAGCAAATTCATAAGTAGAATCATTTGAAATTTAAATTTATTTAATCACATACATTCAAACTTCCATAACCAGTCCCAAAGCCCAATCGTTCCAACCGATCTTTTGTTGAGGCAGTCTGCGGTTCGACGAGTTGAGTCTTGTTTTCGTTCATGTATGCACGATTCCATTGCGATTTTTCTACGTAAGCTCTGTAAAAAATTAATTTTTAAATCAAGAAAAGCTCATGACATTAGAAGTTGTTTTGCAAGTAAAATAAATGTGTTTGTCTAATTTTACCTAAAACAAAAACAAATGAAAAGCACAGCATAATTAATTTTCTTTTCGATATTCAGAAAACAATTAAATATAATTGGAACCCTTAAAAAAAATGAAACGATTCCCGAAATTTGAGTCCCGAAATCGGAGTTGAAATTAAATCTTTTCAGAACTGGAATCCAAAAAGTTGCACTTCAATTTCCCGCTCTAGTGACGAAAGAAGATCGAAGGGTGCGAAAATTGGAAAATTCGTAAGTGCGATGTGCAAAATTTTAATAATTGGGGCCATTGGAGCCCTTAAGTACAATTTATTAATTATTGAAAATTTGAATTTTGAAGTGGCCTTTCCAAAATATTATGAAAAGACAGTTTGTTTGCATCATTGCCATTTAATCCGCATATGGTCTTACTTAAAAGTGCAAACGAGCTTAAATAAATGTGAACTATTTAAATGTCACTTTCGCCAATAAATTAAATTAGTTAAATTATTAACAAGTTGACTCTTGATTGTAATGACTGAAATATAGAAGGATTGGTTGTTCTCTACTGATCATAATAAGGCCGCACAAGGAACACAATGTAAGAATGTGGTGAAGGAATACGACACCTTGGGAAATACTTTGGTCATAGTCGTAGCCAGATCGTCACAAGGGCGTAACCAGATAAGGACAGGGGGCAACTGACCCCTTCACCTTCGTCCTCTCGATCTACCATAATAAAGAAAAGTGTTAAGTATATTATGCTAAGGGGCAATTTAAAATAACGTGATTTTAAAGATGCTATCAAGTGTCAAGTTTTATGCAATTTTTGAACATTGCTTAAAAATTTAACAATAGAACTGAATTTGTTGAAAGTCTTACATATTTTTGAAATAGGAATATGACTTTTATATGTAAAACGATTTTTTTGTTTTGGAAATTCGAGAAAATTCGAATTTACTATATAATTTTGTTTCCCTCCTGGTATTTACATAATTACATTAGTCTTAGAGTCTTTGAAAATATTAAAAGTTATTGAACACCGTCCGAGATATTAGCATATCAGCAAACTTGACCGATGTCAAGTGAAAGGGTTTACTGACGAATTCATCAAAAACATGTTTCTAAGAGTCAGAATAAAATCGTAGCAAGAGTGAGTCTAATTTTTTGTACTTGCATTTGGAATGTCAATAAAAAAAAATTGTAATTTTAAAAATACAAAAAAAATAAATAAAATAAAAATGAAACTCTAGGAAAGGTGATGTTTTGTGGGTCGCAAAATTTGTTTCGTTCAGGAAACCACTAATTCCAATGGAATGCAATGAATGTGTGTTACATGCAAATATATGACTCTGAGATCAATAGGTTTCCCATTGATAATTGCGACTTTCTTTGAATTTGTTTTGTACATTTTATTGTTTAAACTCACTTTTGATTGCCTTCATATTTTGGAATAGCTTCTGCGAAGTTTAGGAGAAGCATCGGTCCAATTAACTGCAGCAAGATGACGTATTTGATATCCATTTGAAAATATGAAATTGAAAAACCTTGGTCCTTGTTTTTTTGCTCTTAAGCTTCGTCACTTCACAGTGGCTTTAAACTCCAAACTAATGCTATTTAATACGTCCACAATCATATTTATATGTGTTCAACTGTTCAACGAAACCGAAATTGTTTCAAACGCGACTTAAAGATTTGAGCAATTTGTTCAAATTATAAATTGTCAAGCAAGTGTCATTATGCGCTTCATGCATGCTTACATACATACATATGTATGTACATTGGACATGTGTGTGTGTCGTTGTTGTTGTCGTCATCGTTGTTGTCGTTGACACGAGTACTGAGTTAAGATATGAAATCATTCTAGCACATCGAAAAGCTATTACATTTATGTTACTTGCACTTACATATTACGAGTACCTAAATAATATACATATGAGTACGTACGTGTATGTTTTCGTAAGTGTCGTTGTTAAATTCATTCGCAAGCCATACTCAATTATTTCAAAAAATTGTATCAGCGACCTAACGCAATACATACTACACTTCACTACAGTACTGCTCACATAAATATCTACATACATACTTACAACATATTTAATTCGGATTTGCAACTCTATAATAATGCGCAACAGGCAACTTGTGGAAGCTATAGACTGATATTTGTGGAAGTATTTGCGCCTGTACTCGTAACTCACGCAATCTTGGGATGCACTAGACCAAGAAATTTCTGGTATTAAGTCACTGACTGCTGAGCCATTGGATTTCCTATTAAGAGTGTGTGCGGATAAGTGTTTAATTGCATTTCCATCCATATACCATATTCTGAAGATAATCAAGAATGTAGTATACCTTATGGAGTGATTCTCAAAGCATTTCATGTCAAAACAATAATTCAAAATTAAAAACAATTAACCAATAAAAAAAATGAGTATTTTAAAAAAATGGGGTTTAATTTAACGCAGATTTGTTGTGATCCACCATCTAGGTAAGAATCCCGCAGTTTGTTTATTAAATATTCCTCTGATGCAGTAAGCGATTCTTTCAATCAGCTCGTCAAGCACAACCAAAATTTTTTGTAACGAAAATTTTAATAAATGCAGTCCTTGTCGTGTTCCCTGTTGTTGTAAAAACTCAATCCTGAACGATCATACCTATTCTATACTTAAGAGGATTTGCCATAAGATTATCAAAAATTATAACCGACAGCAATGCCGTGAAAAGTATACAGTTTTCGATGGAGGCAATAGCATAGGTCCACGATGGTCCGATATCCAATTTAAAGGTAAGAAAATTCCACTCCGATTTACAGATTTACAGATTGCAAAGTTTTGATGATTTCGGTAAATTTTTAGAAGATGGAAGTGAGTTCGGTAATTCTTATAAACAACGCGGGAGAGATTATAATAAGGATCCTTCGGAGAGGGATGAACGCATTGATTTGAATGCTATGGCAAGGAATGGTCCTAAAACAAAAGGTTATTTAGCCGATGAAGATTCATTCGGAAATGGATACAGAAACAAAAGAGATCAGATCGCAAAGAATAAGGGCATATCTCCTGGAAGGCTACAAAAGGACAGCGATAACGATTCTATTCGCAATGCGAAAAGGGGATCAGGAAAATTAAAAAGGTCCAGGAGTCGCACAGAAGATGGTAAAGATAAAGATACCCCAAAAATGGGAAAAGAACGCGAGGAAGGACAGCGCTCGAGAAAATCTCGTAGCAACAAGAATGCCACTGATACCGAACAATTATCAGTAAAGTCGAAAAAGAAGGGAGACAGAAGAGAGGACGATAATAATGACGATTCGCGGAAATCGCAAACAGGAAAGGGACGTCGATCGAAAAAGCGCAATGATGCAAGAAATGCTGAAGACTCGGAAGCAGCTGAAGAAGGTAAATCGAAAGCTCGCAACGGTAAAAAAGCAGCTGGATCACCGGAAACATCTGAGGGAAAGCAACGTAAGTCGAAAGTTCGAAGTGATAAGAAAAATGCAAGAGATTCGGAGGCAACTGGAGAAAAGGATGCTAACTCGAAAGCTCGCAGCGGTAAAACAACAGGTGGATCTCCGGAAGCTTCTGGGAATAAGGATCCTAATAATAATCGCACTGATAAGAAAATAGCAGGAAATGCGGAAGCACCTAATGGAAAGACAACTGATAAGAAAAATAAAAAAACTGATGAAAGCGGAGAGGGAAATGCAAGGGATAATGAACGTTACGAGAAAAATAGACTTGATAAGAAAGTTGTTGGAGGTGAGGAAACAAACGGTGCCAGGGATCGAAACAAAAAAATCTAAATGATAATACAAATGCCGCATCGTCAAAAGACACTGGGAAAAATGAAAGTAGTGAGAAAGGCCGCGATAATAAGAAAACTGCAAATAATCTAGATGCATTGTCAAAAGAAACTGGGGGAAAAGAAGGTGGGGCGAAAAACCGCGATAAAAAGACAGGCTCAAAAAGTATGGATGATATCGGGGAAAAGATCAAACAAGGAAAAAGTGGTGGAGGAGAGGATAAAAAGAATGAGGGCAAAACCGAAGCCAAAGGATCGAAAAAGGAATCTGATAAAAAGGGTAACGAAGGAAGAGTTGGCTCTCTTGAATACAAAAAAGCAGCTCCATTGTCTAAGGGTAAGACAAGTTCCAGGTCCGAGAAAGGGTTGGGTTCTAGTGTTGATCTGAACAAGAAAATTGAAGGCGGTTCGGCAAAGAAGAATACAAAATCGCAGAAAGACAGCAAAGATAAAAGCCGGTGGGACGATGACAAGGATGATGAAAATGATAACAATAACAAGTATAGGAAAGGTGGAAAAGGAGGCAAAGGAGGCGACGATGTTTCCCATCTAGTGAGAGTATCGGGACGGAAGGGAAAGCATGGAAAAGCGTCTATTTTAAGTGGCACCAAAAAACGTCATGGTAGTCAATCAACATATAGACGACATTCATCCAGGATACGCAATGGTATCAAAGGGTCGAAGTTCATTTATGACGATAGGCGGTCACATTATATTCAAAGACCTTCTCGTGGCGATGAAGTTCGGACCTGTGATATCCTACGTGTTCACTTAGAACAGCGCGATCTTATAAGATGGTATGCTTTACAATTCGTAGAATTATCTGTATTAACTAAAATCTTCTTTGTTGTAGTCCCCCCTGCCCGCGATGTCCATTCAATGCCTGCGGAACCTGTATGCCGTGTTCACGTTTTTGTTGTTGAGCAGCTTGCAAAACTTTTACAGCAACAGCAACATTTGTTGTAAATCGCTGATATATACTGATATAATACTGCTATATTTCGGGTGCTCAATCGTTATTGGTTATGTGCTCAATTTATAAATTGAAAACCTTTTAAAATGCATTTGAATAACATTGTATATCATCTTAACTGCTCGAATTCCTCCCCATATATCGCCATAAACAGTTGCAATATCGTTATAAACAATGCAATGGAAGAGGCATTGAAAACAAAGGTTATAAGGCAAAACCACTGAGAATTTAGAATTACGTTTTTACATTTCGATAGAATCTACTATATTTTAATAATTACTATTAAGACCTCTATATTATTATATCTTACTAATCTAACTAACTAATATTTCTCTAATTTTATCTTGGTCTGATTGGGTTTTTCTGTGTTTTCCCGAATCCTTGCAACAAATGTTGGTCCAATCGGTTTATCTTTTTTAATATTTTATATACCCCCAGAATATTTTATATTTTTATTTAATATTTATTTTATAAAAATAGTTGAACTTAATATTAATACATTTTATTTTTTTAATGTAAATGTAAATTTTAAATGTCGGCTGCTTATAGCCAGACAATAAAATAAATGATGCATAACCGTATAATTACTTTCTAACATTTAGTGGTTCATATCTTTTGGTCTTAGAAATTTTGATAATACAATTTTAAAAATAATAATATGTTATTTTAATAATAATTTTGATAATGAATGAATAACATTCAATGTGTATTCTGTATATATATATTCACGTATAAGTTTGATATTCGGATCAAGATAATACATAAACATAATGAACTTTGACTATTTTTTATAACTAAAAATCGTAATTGAATTTTTATTGTGTATATTCATGATCAGTTTTTGGCGTGAACTTGTTTGTCTATTCATGGACATTTCTTAAGGTTAATGCCATTAAAAAAAAATGGAATTTCACCTTGTATTTATTAATATATTAATAAAAAGCATGTACATATGTATCTATGAGTATAAATGCTCGAATTTAAGAAATATATAAAAATGGACGCGTTTAGCTGCATGGATTTATAATATGTAATCTTTATTGTGAATTAAAATATAACTTTAATGAAATTGTATATAAATTAATATATTTGCAAGAGTGGTCTGCTTTCTGTAACTATTATTATTATTTCTTATTAGTTACTTACGATTCGAATGGTAAAATCTTAAGCCTAGGATTCGTTGGGTAAAATTTACATTGTGTTAAAACTTCCGTCAGATACTACCAAATGAGACCATTCTAAGACTTTCTATTACGATTACTATGAAGATATAAGGAGACATGTGACATCAACTACATCGACAGCTAAGTTAAGAAAATAAGTTAAGAATCAAGGGAACTCAGTGCAAAAGTTGGTTGACTGATTTAAATATACTCGTACAACAAATGATGAGTCAAAGGCGAAAATATATTTTGCTTAATACTGTAAAAATACTCATATGATGTGCACTGTGTCTGATGTATGTATAAAATATTAGATTTATGTGTGTAGATATATGTACATGTTTTTATGTATGTAAAAGAAAATTGCCCGCTCTTTTGTGTGGGGAGAGATTTAAATGTATGTTATTCCAAAAATAAATGTATTTCTAGTCATACAAAGAGAGTGAGAAAGAGCGAAGGCTATTCACAAATATTTTGTGTATTCAAAAAAATTATAAGAAAGTGTTCCATGCAGATTTTGAGCAGAACAACTCGAACGGGCGTCAAGTGAAGAACTGATCTCGACTAGGCGATAAATTCGAATCGATTAAAATTAAAAAAAAAAACGAACAAGTGATTTTACACATTATAATTTTCATCGCAAATACATAATTATTTAAAATTCAAAATGGTTTACGAAAGTGGATTTACAACCCGTAGAACGTACAGCTCCAGACCGGTCACTACATCGTACGCCGTGACGGTAAGTTTCAATATTTACGATTCGACTGAGTTACAATAAATATATTCTGAATTACGGATAGAACAAATACTATATAGTAGTGTGGCTCTTGTTTTATAAAAACTGTGAAAATCATCTGTGCAATGCGAATAATTGAGAAAGTGTATAAAACTTTTTGAATTTTACATAACATCTTAAAATGCTGGCAAATTTTTGCAGATTGATTTAATAGATTTTATAAAAAGAGTTTCATTCAAACCGATCTTAACCAAAAAATGCAATGTACTCACATTCGAAGTATATTTTGATTATTCGAAAAAATCGCTTAAATCCCACTTGCTGTGTTCCGTAATATCATTTTAAAGAGAACAGTTTGAAGAAATTGAAACACGTTTGAGTGCAAAGTAATGTAAGTGAATGTGAATGTCACGCATATGAATATCGTATCAGCATTAAATTACAGCACTATACATATATATTCAATATATATTTATGTATATGTGCTGGAGATTAGGATAGCAATGTTATTTATATTTTTTGTTATTTTGACATAAGTACAATATATATATATAAATGTGTTTATATATTTGTATATGCATAGAGCTTATTTATATTTTGCATAACAATACGCAGATGAAATGAAATGAAATGAAATGAATGCATAGAAAATGAAAATGGAAATGTACAGAGAATGTACGTATAATTATCATATACTCATTACTATAGTTGCTTTTCACGAATTTTCCGAGTATACGAGTAGAGAGATATAAGAAAACATCCGGCCCACTTACATACACATACATGCTAACATATATATGTATATCAATGTCCGAACTTACGTGCGTGTTTGCGGATTTCAATTTGTGAGAACCTAAAAATATTTATTCATGAGATACTAGAAGACAGTTCAGTTCGGTTCGTGTACTCACTCCCATCTCACACACTCATGAGTTATATTTTTATTCATATTTTTGAATAGATTCTGCCTTGATTCAGAGATTCGAATGATGCACAAAACATTCCAAGGTTATGGCTATTTTTTTTTTTTTATTTAAATAATTTCGAACAATTTTTATGCCTTGTCATAATCTCATGAGGATTTGGGGAGCGGATTTTCTCGCAAATTCCAAATTAAGTCTTCTGCACACATATCTATTTACATGTATAGTACATTTATGTATAAATCTACATTTATTTTATAAACAAATGATCACAAGATCGTTCCACATTCGTGAATATATCTTTAATTATTTTGAACATATGCCTCAAATTGTAAAAGAATAATTATTTAATAAATATTTGGATTTGATAGAGGTTAATAGATTTGAGAATATCACATTTTGAATGTGCAAATTAATGTTTAAATAAATTCAAATTCGAAGCAAGTTTGAACAATTTTTTGTATTTTTTTTTTGTATATATTTTTCTGATGGTATGCATGATATGTTTGTGTGTATGTAATACCTATGGATACATAATGTATATATGAATGTATACTATATACAGAAGTGTATGTGTAATATAACCTGCTCGCGCATTTCGCTTTCGGGCGGGCAGATCTTAAAATCTAAAAATATCTTTCTGATTTCCAAAACACATTCATATATTAACAACGACAAAAGCGAGCAAAACGAAAGGCATTGAAATAGCCTTCAGAAATTGACTATAATAAACAGATATGCGTATTGTCTGTACAGTAGGGCAATTGGAGATTATAATTGTAAGAGTTTAGAGAGATTAGAATATAAAGACTAATAATTCACCAGTGCTCGTAATTATGTTTGTCAACCATTTTGTAAATATATTCATTTGTTAATACTCATCCGACATCACTATTGAATATCCATGTTGCCAATTAATTACAGCCACACTACACTCTAACTCCTTCTGTGTTAATATACTCGTACTTATGTCCATGTATGTGTTTGTATAAAAGAACTCAGAACTCATCCTGAGTTCCTCCAGCTACAGAATGTTTCCGCTGTATATATATACCATATAAATATATAAAAGAGGCTAGCACTTGAATTCCAGGCTTATTAACTGTCATCAAAATGTTTCCACCTGTGTCCACCTGTATATACGATAATCAAGCATCCCGATGATAATGGTAACCCAGTCGATAAGTCGCACATTTCTCTGCAATTCTTCAATGCATCTTGTCTAACATCGTGAACTTGGCTTTCTAAATTAAATTCAAATTCCCACATATTATGTGACATTCTGGGACATTGCAGAGAACACAAAGAACACCAATTGACTGGGAGAAAGTTCCATTTGTGCCACGACCGTCACTCGTCTCTGATCCAGTGACTGCCTTTGGAGTACGTCGAGCGGACTATGAGCAGCGCAAGCGGTCGATACTCGATCCAATCAATCGGGCTGCGATAAAGCCAAACTATAAGATTGCTTATCAACCCATTGAGCCATATGTGCCGACTCGCGACAAGAATCGATCGCGTGTCCTTAGCTTAGTGCGACAGCATATCGATACCGTGGAAGCCGGTGGCAATACCGCAGCCCGCACCTCCCGCGACTCCCTCGATAGTCAGCTGCCTCGCCTGCACCGCGCTGCCTCCGAGAGTCTGCCGGTCCGGAGAGAGACCTATCGCAATGAAAAGTCCGGCGCAATGGTCACAAAGTACTACTACTAACCACCCTTCTACATATAGTACATATAGTACAATACATATACACACATATATACACAAAAAAGAGAAGGAGGATCAACAACCCGCCAATCCGAATGAAGCAAATTTAATCGATCTAAAAGTGAATCCGAACGAATCGAATAGACTAGATGAAAAGTCTTTAATATTAAATATAATTAGGGTGCATTAACTTACATACTCACAACAAACATCTTACATCGATACAAACCGTTCTGAACTTAACCTACCATATAACGATATATATGTACAAGATCAGACATTCAATTCGTATCTAATACTATCTATCATAGCTGTCATTATCTGTTCTGTTCTGTATATTAAAATTTTCTTGGCTCTTAAATTGAAAGAACCAATAGAATCGACAAATTCTGAATCGCATTAAACTTTAAAGATCCGAACATGTTTCAATTTCCTTTTTATTAAGCCGAAGATCTTTCTTAATTAAGTACTTTGACGCACTGCAATCCGTAAACATATTACTTTTTGTGTTTCTTTATTTTTGTCATAAACCATCGTCTTTTTATGATAAAGATGGTCTACTGATACCGCAATTAAAATAAGTAGATATGACTTAGGTTGTCTACAACATAGTTACTCTATATAAAGCCTATTTCGAAAACTTGGAAACCTGTTAAAGTTATGTTCTCTGCATTATTTACATAGAAGCCATATTTAAATATAATTGCATCAGAAAATATTTGATATAATGTATAAATATCTCATAATAAATAGATAAAGATAAAGGGATTTCTGGGTCAGCGGATCAGCTTTATATTTTGATAATCAGTTGAATTGGAACAGCAAGTTGGTTTGTCTCTATTATTTTGTTTTTGTTACTTAGTTGCATAACAATTGTATGCTGATTGTCTATTTGCCATAACAATTCTCATCTAAATGCATAAATCGGAATTTATAGACTCCACGTTTAGACCTGTGCACGGACAGACCTGGCTCGCATCGCAGCCGCGCCTCTTCGGACTACTCTTACACCTCAAAGTCGAGCGTTGAGAAGAGCAGCTACGATTCAAGCAACCCTTACTCGAGGCCGGAACGCTCCACGTATACATCAACGGTTGAGCAATCATCGCGCAGTGGTCCAGGTGGTTACAATTATAGCACCGAAAGGACCAGCACTACTGGGGCTGGACCCGGTGGCTACAGCTACTCGTCGACCACCTCTGGAAACCTGCCCGGTGGCACCAGATACCGTCATTTCTCATATCATGTTTAAGCCAATGTTACCATATAATGGTCATCAATGCAAGCTAATAACTTAACCAAATAACGACACTAATCACTCCGCTTAAATACTGATTGTTGGCATTGTTGATTGTAATTTGCAATAACTAATTATAAACATACAAATAAATACCAATATGTGCACTTATGTATGCTCTATTATCATCGGATCTGTATAAATTATTACGAGTACTCCAGTTGACTAACATCACTAATGATCCTTTTGATTGTTAAATAGATGTTTAAATAGCATCAGCAATTACCCAAATGATGTAATTACTCTCCATATCATTTATACCATATTTTTAATCTATTTGTGATACAATAAAATAAAATCCCGTTCACTAAAACTACATAGATTCAAATATTATTTAAAATGGTTAAATAGAATTACAAATACGATATTCATATGGGTTATACAAGTTCAGATACCTTCTTAGTTCAGTTTAATAAATAACTGTTCTCATAAGAACATTTACAAGTTGGTAGAAGATATCATTGTTGAATCGGAATCGGAATCGGAATCTTCAAGAATTACACTACAAACTAAATTCAATGTTGTATAATATTCTCTTTCAGTATCCGTCTTCTCAGCAAGTGACTCGTGTAAGTATATTCAAATTGAATCCTTCACACATTGCTCGTTATTTTTCATTTCTGTTTTGAAATCTTTCCTATCGACTTTTCTTATCACACTGCTTGTTCTTCAATCACTTCACCATCATCTGGAATCATACGTGGTTAGTACTTTTAGACCGTAAAATATATATCAGTATTTTGACTATGCTTTTTAAAGTATCAATCTTCCAAATTGGATCAGACGATAATATATCGATATTATAAGAGAACATACGATCTCATTGTATAATTTACATACCTAAATAAGGATAATATTTAACGAAAATGAAGATAAATTAAGAAAATGAATTGGCTCTTCAACTGAGAGTACTAATATCACTAGTACTAGTGACGTAAGCAACACGAAGGGTTCAAAAGACGACTTACAATATGTACAGCAAGATAAATAGTTCTGAAAGTAATCTAGAGCTCCGGCTCATGCTGCTCTGCTCAGTTTAATCGAGGTATTTACTTATTCGAAGGCTTTTAAGCTAAGAAATCCATTTCGAGAAATCATTTTCATAAGGAGTACTTAGAATACGATTATTGAGAAGAAATTATTGGATTTGGAATATATGAAAGTTCTTCGCTTCTCAGTGACATGCAGATTTATTCATACACAATGTTATGCATTTATTATTTTCTTATATTCATTACTCATTATTTACATAATCATCCATTAGCCTATTTCAACATATACTATACTTTAACATCCTGATGTATCTGTGAGTACAATACAAGTACAATACTAACTTGTGATTGATGTGATTGCCGAATACACAATAGGTATACAAAACGAGCTATCCAATCTACTCGAGTTATTCAGTCCCAACGAGACGCATCGTGAGTGGAACTCGTGTGATTTCATCGCCAGTTCGGGTTGTCACCTCCCCCACCCGAGTTGTATCGCGAGTGATACACTCTCCATCGCCAGTGCGTGTCGTGCGTACGACAACGCGCGTCATCTCATCTCCGGAGAGAACGTCTTCCTACACCTATTCGACACCATCGGCATATTATAGTCCTAGGACCTATTTGCCGTCGTCCTACTACACCTCGACTTACGTCCCAACTTCGTATACAACATACACACCATCGTATCATTACAATCCAACAACAATTACACGTGTTTATGCTCGCTCGGTATCCCCGGTGAGGATCACCACGACTCCGGTGCGGGCAACACCTTCATACCTGAAGAGACTTCCTCCTGGATATGGCGCACGGGCTTTAACTAATTACCTCAATACCGAACCCTTTACCGTAAGTTATCGCAGTTGAACATCAAACATTCTGTTAGTGCGAAATCTCGAAAATGGTGTTGAAATATTATCAAGTATAGCTGCCATATTACCCCAAAAATTAAATGCATTTAAAATTATAGACTTTTTCGGAGGAAACTGGCAGAATACGCCATCGCGCCCAATCCTTGATTCGCGATTTGCACACTCCCGTTGTGCGCCGTGCACGCAGCTGTACTCCGTTTCCAGTTTCTGGGTAAGTAAACGACTTACTACTGTTGTTACCATTGGTCTGAAAGCTTGAGACAAACGCCGTGAAAGAGGAAACTTGATAACAATAGACATCTTAATTATTCTTAATTATTGTTTTTGCTTGTCGATAAAAATGAAGTCAACGTTCGGTTACCAATTTTGACAAAAATTAACGGAAAGTGCAAGGTTATCAACCAAAAATGATCAGATCCCAAAACCACCACATAGAGCTTTTCCCATAGTAAAGTTTTTTAAAGTGGTTTATTTCCAATCATATTCGGTCAGGCTGTCAATTTATTTAAAGTTTTTAAATACATATATATTTGTTACTCTAAGAAATCACATTGAAATATGTGCTGGGTAGATAAATCCCAAGTGATACTTTAAGGGTATGAATACCAATACTGATAACCTAAAAGCTTGATTTTTCAGCATTATCAAACTCAATTTAAGGTAAATTACAGTTGATTTAAAAGTAGTAGAGTTCAATGTAACTTTCTCTGGACCCTAAAAACATCCAGTATATAAGATAGAAATTCTACGACGTAAAAGTCAAGGGAAAAAAGTTTTTCATCCAGTCAAATGTCTGCTATAAAGTTTTTAAGATACGAACAATATTTACTCAATGTTTAAATAATTCTATAAAAAAACATTCACAAAACAAAGGTACGTCTACAAGCCTAAGCTTTTCATCTAAGGGACAAAAAGCAAAAAAAATTTTTTATTTTAAAAGCATACGCAGTTCAAATGTCTGCTCACTACCCAAAGTGTTATATGTTCTGTCCCTTAATTTAAATTTTTTCTGATCGACCCAGATGAGTTACCAAAAGTCTATGTCATCTTGTTAGTTAAGGCTATACCTTTCCATCGGTATATAACACAATCTGATCGGACTACCGTTCGCACTGATAAATTAATTTATCAGTTAAGAGGTGCTGATTATATAATTTAAACAGTAACAGTTACAGTGATCCAAATATAAAAAAACTAAAGTTTTCATATAAAAGGGTGATGCTTAGCCGATCTCTCTTCGCAGGTAGCTATGTAATTGGTAACTCATTTTATCCAAATATGACCAATATATGTAAGACAACAGTGAGCATTTTTTTGATATTACAAAAAGCTTAATTCTTTTTCATACAAAAAGTCATACCGTCTCCGCACGGAAATCATCAACATTTACAAACAATCAAAGGTTTTATAAATTTTACACAATCTTTTCATGTTTTCCTACAAATAGAAAGTAAAATTAAATAAAATATATATCGTTTTTAAATCCAAATTAAATAGCGGACATTTTAAGACCGAGATATCTGACTGTCAGTCTGATATCCTAAAAGAAACTATAAATCTATTGTTATAATAATATCAAAATTAGGCGCAATTCATATATATATATTCATATTATATCATATATATATATAATTAAAACAATGTTCAAATTTGTTACCTAGTGTAATTATTAAATTATTAAACAGTGCAAATCAATTTCATCAACATACAGATGAGGAAGATGAGGTTTTATAAAGGGATACTATGAGGTCATAGCATTGATTATTATATATACAAGTATATCTGTATATCTCTAATGATAGAGAATAGCGATTTGAAGTTAACTTAAGTACATTGCAAATTTTATATTATTTTAGCTATTCATATGGGCCGACGTCTCAACTGGCTTTAGATGCCTATGTGGCCCGAGTTACAAATCCAGTACGTCATATTGCCAAGGAGGTTCACAATATTTCGCATTACCCAAGGCCAGCTGTCAAATACGTTGGTGAGTAGTTAGAATCTTGTTGACTGGTTGATAGTATGATAACTATAAGTTGCAACCTGCATTGCTATTTTTAAATTGGTATTAAATGCTATTTCTTAAATATTAAAAAACTAAGGTAAAAGTCATCTTGCCTCTGTAAGGATATGTGGTGATAAGGCTTATAATATTAGAAGTCCAATGTACGATTCGGACAAAGTTCGAACCGATATTAACCTCTTATCCTGGTACCTTAGACATCCCACATGGAAGAATGCGAATCAAAAGAAAGAAGGTAAGTACCGATTAAAACAGATTTAAACGGACGTGCTTGTAAATGTCAGCTGTATATAGCGATATAAAAATTCTACTTATGCTCTTTTAACTTAAACCCGAATATTTTGTAGAGGATCTCAAGTCCAAAAGATCCACTTAATAGTGTGCTCTTAATAAAAGAATTTGTTGTACCTAAATTAATAATTCAAAATGATCTGAAGCGAAAGCGAAAGCGAAAGTGAAATATTCAAATATTTATCCTACTGAGTAAATAAACTTAAACAAATTATTATCTTGTATGTAATTGATATAGAAACAAACGAAATTATTATCTTTGTCACTAACGCATTTGGTTTGAGCACCCCGATGAGTTTGTTCTTTGTATTTGACTAACTTACTTCGTTTTATGATTGATTGATTCTTTCCAGTTGAAGCTGTTGAAGTTGAGGCCTAAATGATAACATGCCTGACTTTATTGTATGGACATACACACTTCATTTTTCATTTTTTATTTTTCTTAAATAAATTAATAAATAAAAACGAGACTTGTGTTTGCCTGGTAGAAAACTAAGCCGATATCCAAATGATAAACGAACGATATCATCACACTCAGTCGCTTTCACATCTTAAAAGACTAACAATCACAATCACAATGATTAAATCTTTCCGAATTTACAATAATAATTCATTAATCAAACTCTGTATCATGTTAAATACTAATTCTAATGTGCATAATCCCATATTACATGTGTATTATGTTACTATTATTATTATACAATTAAAATAACATTTATTTCTCATAACGAAGCCCTTTAATTCTATTTTCTGTGTTATTAATTAAATATCCTTGGGCATTTACAGAATGTACGTAGTCTTATAATTGTACGAGTATAATTTATTCTATAAACAATGCCATGTAAAATGAAATATTTAAATGTATGTACTATGCATATGTATTTAAAAATGTACAACTATTTCAAATACAAAGTGTTTAATTAGAGGGAGGAGTTCATGTTAACATTTTTTCAGAGCTGAGATACATACGAGTATGTATAATCAAATTGTAGATACTCGTATGAGGGGAATCGTTGTCATCAAAAGATGCAATAAATCACAGAAACATCTTGAGATTATTTTAATGGCCTTGACCTATATTTCTTATTTCATTCAGCCAGTGTAATTCTAGATTCATTTAACTAAAGCCAAAACTATATTTAACCGACAAATGACGCACATTTCATTTTTCCCACTTTTTCGTTCGCCCAGGCGTGATTGATTTATTATATATACTATATTATATACTATACAACTATTTATTTTCGAGCGTATTTTTACTCTCCCAATAAATGTTTTCCTTTTGCACAAAATATACTATATTCAAGATCAGAGCGTAAAGCTTAATCAAAACTACTCTCTTTTATCGTATTTCCCTGACACAGAAAATAAAAAACCAAGAGGAATACATTTCTATCGAACGTTGATCATAATGCGCACAGTTGTCAGACATTTATAAATTAAAATGACGTGAAATCAATAGATTCCGTTTCATAACATAATTTACATATTCGCATTTCAAGGTACGTCTAGATGATTAATAAAACTGATGATGCACTTCCATAATTTGATTGTAATATAATCAAGTTATGCATATTTTCCAAACATATAGTATTCATTTAATAGAATAGAAATCTATACTTTGAGTGTATGATTACTTCTCTCTCTTACAATATTTTATCCCTTTCTCAATTTGTAACAGCAAATCGAGGTTCCGACTAGTTTTATTACTTAAAGCTTGTCTATCGAAGACTGGAAAGTATTCCAAAATAGTTTCATATGCTATATACAGTTAATGCTTTACTAAATGTAAATACGATATATAAATGTTTAGATAGACTCAAGCCTATTCATATTAATTCCCTTGGTTGTGTCTAACAAATGATTAATACACTAATATATATAACATTAATTACAAATAATCACACTGTTATGGGAGTCTTCTTTATCTGCAAGTCTCCGTTTTTGACGCATAGGCAAATTCCTCAACATCTACGTTAAAATGGTAAGTAATTTTAATTTCGAATAGAATGTAAATAATATTCATATACTCGAATATCGATATACTTACATATAACTTATACGCAAATTATATTTAAATTTATTTATTACAATAGCATATTTTGATGTAATCCTCATCTACAATGCATTCTACCATATGTATTTACATAAATACTTACGTGTACATCAAAAGAAACCATACCATACTGACAAGCTTTGACTTTCAGATGCCGATTTGGATCCCAACCGTCCGTCTAGAAAGTTTTCTGCTCCCAGACCCCCTTGAAGATGAGATCGACCTGGAATCCAAGGAGAAGCAACGTCAGCGCCAAGAACGTCTCCTGACCGTAAACGAAGAGGCTTTGGACGAACTTGAAGTGGAGAAGAAACGAGTCCAGCGCGCTGATGAAGCCAAACGGCGTGAGGAGAAGTATATAACCTAATCGAAAGCAGTTCATAAGCGGAACTTTATAGGTATTACGCATTTTATTAAAGGGCTCTTAAGGAGGAAGCAAAAGACGCGATGATGCCGTTAAACAGGCCCAAGCCGAGGAGCAAGCTCGCTTAGCACGTGCTGCGGAAGAGGAAAGATTAGCTAAAGCCAAAGAAGCACGTCTGGCTGAAGAGGCCCGTTTGGCTGAGGAGTCTAAAGCTGCAGAAGAAGCTGCGGCACGTAAAGCTGCTGAGGAAGAACGACTGGCTGCAGAAGCTCGTCTTGCCGAAGAAGCCCGTCTTGCCGAAGAAGCTCGTCTTGCCGAAGAAGCCCGTCTTGCTGAAGAGGCTCGATTGGCCGAAGAAGCTAAAGCTGCAGAGGAGGCTGCAGTACGTAAAGCTGAGGAAGAACGACTAGCTGAGGAAGCTCGTCTTGCCGAAGAGGCACGACTTGTGGAAGAAGCTAAAGCTGCTGAAGAATTGAGAGCTGCGGAAGAAGCCGCTGCTGCACTTAAGGTTGAAGAAGAACGCCTGGCTGAGGAGAATCGGCTAGAGGAAGAACAGCGTCAGCTTGAACATGAACTGAATCGCTTGGCGGAAATTGAGAAGCAGGCCGAAGAAGAGCGTGAGGGCGAAATTGCCCGTCAAGCCGCTGAATTGGCCGAAATCGCACGCCAAGAAGCCGATATAGCAGCTCAGGAACTACAGTCCATTCAAAAAGAAGGCAGAGACGTCGATGAGCCCATCATTGATGAGCCAGAAACTCCTGTTGAAGAACAACAGGAACCAATCATTGAACTCAATTCTAACAATGGCGATCTATCCGTCGAGTTAGATAACACTGCCGGGGAAAGTTATGATGAGGAAGAAGATGAGGAATAAATTATGGAATCACCTATTGCCGAAATACTTTAAATAATTGAATTCTATATATTAATAATATATTAATAATTGATGAATTTAATACTGCTTCTTATACTAGGAATATCTCAAATTATTACTATATGAAATTACATTTTTGTTTAGTTTACAAAACATCTTCAACCGAATCAGCACATACCTTAGTTTCTTTATAATCTTGTTCCTTTCGCATCTTACCATGGCTCTTAGTTAAAACTAATATTTAAACTATCAAATAAAATTGATTATAAATCTAATCTTTATTATATTTGACAAATATATAAATGATTCAGATGCCAAGAGTCAGCTGATGTTTTAATAATCTAAATCTAATTCTTAAAACTATATACATTCAATGACTGACACAAACGACTAAAACATACCTATTGTATTTAGTATTATAAAACAATTTTCTACTTAGTTTCAAATGGGTTCTTGAATAACAACTTTATTTATGTTTTATTTGGTGGATTCACAATATGAATGAGTATGTTTTTACTCAGAATTCTTGATCGGCAGCCGATAAACAGTGATAATACAAACTGAAATATGGAAGTAATATATGTAATGTAATGTAATGTAATGGAAACAAGCGGACTTTGTCTGTAAGTACTTACCAATTAATATAAATGTTAAAAAGGCAAACGTTGTGTTGCAATAAGGTTCCAGCATAACGCCAATTAGATTGGTTGCAGCAATAATGCCAAGGCGTCCCAAGGACATGGACAGACTAACAGCTTTTCCCCTGAGTTTAATGAAAGAGATTATATACTAAAGATTTAAACGGCTACACTCATTTTCCATCCATCAAGGTCTTTTTACCTTAAATTTGTTGGCACCAAATCAACAACTGCGCCTATCATTATGGAGATTGATAGTCCTGGTAATAGAATGTAAAGACAAAAAAGTACCAGGACTGTTATCGTATTTGATACAATATGTAGTAAAATTCCACTCAGGATTGAAAAAATTAATGCAGCCATTAGAACGTTCTTTCGCCCAAAGGGATTAAGTAGAAGGCCTTGAACTGAGAAGCCTATTAAGAACGCAACTCCAACTACCATATTATCGATATAGGTCTTCGTTGATATTGGATTAATACACACCTAAAATGGAAAATGGAAATAGTGTAATTGAAATCAGAGTAAACAGTTTTCTCTCTCAAACTGAGTTCTTGAGCTTATATTAGATATATTTTTATGAGTAGAGAATGAATACTTGAAGATATTAGTCAAAACTTTAATTTTTAAAATTTACTTTATCAGTGTTTATGTATTTCTATAATGAAACTATTTGGATAGTTCTAGGCGGTTGATTATGTTCAAAATGATTGCTATTACTGCAGTCCTGATTAACCGATCCTTATGCGATTAAGCAGAATGATAGATAGAAATAGATAATAGCGTTATATCTTAAAAACTATAGATGTGGTGGTCTTCGGAAATCTTATTGCTCTAGCTCTTTTAGTCTCTGAGAACTACACGGTCATGGCAATATCAACATGGCTGTTGATGCTGATCAAGTATATGGTATATATACATTACTTTTCATTTAAAATTACTTTATAGAAATTAAATATAACTAATCACATTTTTTGTACAAAAAAATAAAATTGTAGAGTTTTCATTTTTACTGAAATTGTGGTAAATTGAATTAATGTTCCAACTTACCGCTGTCTCAGTGATTGATGTATTACTTGCTGGTTGCATAAAGGAATTATCCAATATTTCACAAACAGTTAAAGAAGTGTTAGATCCTGTGCTAGATGTGCGATTAACAATTTCTGGAAACCAAAACTGCATCCCATTTGAGCTGAAAATATAAGTATAAGTATGTTCTTTAATTACTATGTTTTGAAGCTATTGATTTATTTAAATCTTACCTGAAAAACATGCCTATTACAGCCACGTTGCATAGAATGAAATTGAATCCATGTGGTTTTTGGAAAAGGGGACGTGTAGCACGAGCGATATTTATCAATATATTACAGCCATTATGATCCGCCAATATATTTTCATCACTTTCAATCTCGGGTTTGAGAATAAATTCATTTCTATGCAACACCTGATTAACTGGCAAACCTCGATTAAATTTACTAATCCAATTTACGGCATCAATTGCCTCGCTATTCTTATTTAGCGAAAGCAAAATTTTTGGACTTTCTGGATATATGATGAGTATAAGACCTCCAATTAAACCGGGTAACAGATTGCATAGCATTATTAAACGCCATGGTCGAAAGACAAAGTCACCGAGCAAGTGGATGGACCAGTCGGAAGATAAGATCAACCAAGCGGTCGCTGTAAAAAAGACAGTTATACTCGTACATATTGTTCAGTTGATTTCACAACCTATTTGAGTAGAAATGGCTTTCGTACCTGGAACATAGATTGCACTTAAACTGACAAACATGGTTGAGTAATTGATCGTCACTGCTCGGTGTCGAGGTATGTTAAATTCACTCAAATATGGATATAGTCCACCTGACACACCTCCAAGACTGTTTAATACAAATGTTAATTAAGGATTAATACCAAAACAAGTGTCGGTTTTAATTTCGCTATCTATTTTGTATATGCGAAAACAACAAGTCAATCTGGAAGCGTTATAATTGAGACCCCGTCTATAGATACGCGTTACATACTTTGAGGGGCTTAGTTATTTTAAATAATTTAAAACAACCATTACTGCATTACTTCCCTTTGCCTGATCTTGTAGCGATTAAGTGCTACGGTTAAAAACTAGTCGGAAAATTTAAGTCGAGACTCTGACTTTGAGAATAACCGTTACATACTTTTAGAAGCAGGATTGCTTTAAAAATTAAAAGTACTATTACTGCAGTTTTGCCCAGCCGATCTAAATGAAATTAAGTCGGATAAAAAATAAGGTTAAGCTCCTTTGTAACATTTTATTTGTTTATTTTTTGATTTTTTTTTACGTATTTTGCTATAATACGTCTGGAGTGGTATTGTTTTTGTTTGGTTTATACAAAAATAATAACCAGTTGCCTGTTTATGGTAGAAGACTGGTAAAAACAGTTGGATTCAATCCGAAATAAACACTTACAAATGACGCGGTTACTTTAGATCAAAGGTTTATGGCTTTAAGAGTTAGGCAGAGTTAAACATTTTTTCGTTTACAATTTCGGTTGATATTACAAGTTTCAATCGGTTTATACCGGTTAACCGGCTACCGGTTACCGGTTACCGGTTTTGGTTTCGGTGTCAATCACTGATTATATCGATACCTTCGATAGGTATCTAACTCAATCTACTCGAATAGTCGCAGTAAACTCTTCAGTCTTCCTTGTATTTTTCGCTATCTTTGATTAATTATCGGTTTATCTTAAAAACTATTTCACGGCATAAAAATCAATCAATTTCGTACGAAATAAAAGCACTCACCTGACGCCACAGATCAAATTGATAATGTTAAATAGCCAAACGCTTGAAACGAACATGAGAATGAACTGAAGGCCAGTGCATATAAAGATCCCATAGAGTATAACTGAACGCCGACCAATGGCATCGCTGACGTATCCCCATAAGTAAGTAGACAGAAAAATACCTTAAACAGATCGACCAGTGGGTATATTCAATTATTTAGAACGCAGATTATATGCAAATTGGTTGGCAACTCACCAGCCACACATGCCGCCATCATGACCCCCTTCTCGGACTGCGTTGTTTGGAATTCGCAGTGGGAGGCGAGCACCACAATCCCCATGGACTGTTGGGCAGCCACTGAAGTAATTGTCAGAAGGCCACTTACAATCAGCAGTATCCACTGAGTCTTTCCATACCCTGCATAGTTAATGAAACACTATAGAGTGTACATTCCAAACTCAAACTCATTAAGTTCCTAGCTTACCAATCTTATCCAAGATCTCATCGTACTCCAATTCATCTGGGGTTGCATTGCGATCAGTATTATGTTGCATCTTAGTATCCCACAAGAGCTCAACCAACTGACTATTATATGAAAACAGCACCGTATTTTAAGCTTTTATTGTAATACGAGTAGATCTTTCATTAAAGATTTTAAGCACAGCTGTGAGATACTTTACTAGAAACAAGTGCTGAGTGAGTAAGCGAGAACTCGTTCTGAGATAAACATGTTTACGGCTATCTGATCACCACAACATATTAAGAGAATTATATATATTGTTCTAATTGAGAGGATTTAATTAAGAGAAATATCCACTATTAAATCCATACAATTATTGCTCTTATGTTAAATGACAACAAGAGCAGTTGTCTAAACACAAAATACCTATTGACAAGTCTATTAAAACTATATGTTTAAAAATGAGTTACATAACAAAAAAGTGAATAAAAGCTAAATCGTAATAATTAATAGATGAATTCGGAGAGGGTCAGTCCAATAGACCGTTAGACTATAACAAAATTGAGCTTCCACTTTTTAAAGAGGAGCTATTCGAATCTCATGTTTTGTTAATGGTCTATAAGCAGAGGTGTTCCATCATAAACTGAATAGGAAGAGACTCACATAGAAGGCGATTTAGGATAAATTTAGAGATGAGTATTAGTTACCATTTATTTATTTATTTTAATTTACCATTTATTTGTCTAATATTTAAACTAACGCTTGATCTAATATTTGTTTGAAATAAAATGTATTGGATGACAAGATCACGGTACCAATAGACTCATGCTCCGAAAGTTAAAGATGATCATTTTTTTGATTGTTCTACCAAAGTGATTAGAAATCTTGTTTTAACGCATCACGTAGAAAATTCAGACTTGACTTAAAATTCGTTAATGTTTTAAACTGGAAAACCCAAAGCTCCGACAATCTGTTGAATGATGTAACAGTTTTGTATATAATGTAAGCTTTCGTCAAAGTTATTTAAAATTATATAAGCAGATAGAACTGAAATTAACAAAAGTAAAAAACAATTTAATATTGTAAAGCATAAGCGTCTGTGGATATTCAAACATTATAATATTATTTAACACTTGATGCAGTTATTGGAGTAACTCCCATCACTAAGATTTAGTGTTAGTAATAGTATTAATATTGGAATAAGTATTATTATAAGTTTATACTAGGTGTCAACATTCTTATTTATATTTATCGTAGCACAAGAAGAGTATACAAATGGGTGAGAAAAACCGTGGTAAACGGCCGCCAGAATCATAATATTAATAATATTTCATCAAAAACTATGTATATACTGCTTTATTAAAAAACACTATTTCAATGATAAATCTGTTTCATCTTTTTAAAACATATTTAGTAGATTTTTTTTTAATTAATAATCTATTTAGTAATTCGACGAGTTTCGCTAAACAATCCATGTTCATTTTTTATACTGTCCTGAGCGACTAGTTCTTCTTCAGAAATCGATTATGAAACATAATAAAATTATAATATATATTAAAACTTATGGTTTCATGAGCGATGTCAATTGACTTCAGTAATCAGTCAAGATTTCATACCAATCAGATCACAAATATAACCGGATCATGATCTGAACCTATGAAAATATTTATCCCGCAAACCCGAGCATGAACCGACCCACTTTGATAAATAATAGATTCGGTTCGAAAATTGTATTTCCAATTTTATTGACATTGGGCAACATTAAAAAAATCATATTTAAATCTTCGTATAAAATTAGATTTTTAATACATTTTAAAAATATATATATTTTGTTGTATTGTATCGATCGAAGGCTCGAACCCATACCATAGTTTTAGGAACAATACAAATTTCAATTATCATACTTCGTATGAATATTTTCATAAATTTACAATAAACAGTGTTGGAGAACTAATTTTATAGCAACGGGCAGTAAAATGTTAAAGTATGAAGTGTATTGTTTAAAATATAAAGTTTTCCTTAAGAACAAAAATTATATACCTACAGAAGTCTACAAATAAAATTTAAAGATTATCGAACTCCATAATCCTTAGATCGGCAACAGCAAAGTGAGGAATGCGCATACTGCAAGAATAAATATATTATTGCTAAAGAAATATCAATATACGATCTTAATTGCATACTTACACATAACGAATCCAGAAAACACACCGAATGTAATGGTGCAATATGAATCGAGAAGTACTCCAATTATATTACTACCCAGAACGCTTCCCGAACGACCGAGCATTAAACAGATGCAGACGGCTTTGCCCCTTAAATGTGTGGGAACTAGATCGACAACGGCTCCACTCAGAACCGACACACATAGACCGGGTATCACCAGGTACAAGCAGAAACAGACTACAATGACAACCTCATCATCTATCCAAATCAAGGCAACAGCACAGCCGGCAGAAATCGCTAAGCCCCCTGCGATAGAAGCTTTTCGACCGATCCAATTGATAACGAAGCCCATTAGAATGAATCCAGCGCATAGCGCTGAGCCATAGGTAATCGTATCTATATAGCTCTTGATACTTATTTCATCGTTGCAAATCTGTGAATCTTTAGCAAAAAACACAAGTTAGATCGTTAAAGACGCGTCCTCGACTATAAGATACCCGTTACTCAATTTTAATTAAATATTATTAGTAATTTAAAACGCTATTGGAAAATTTACGCAGTTTGTATTAAAGTTAAATGTTTTCCCAATTTACGGATGCAGGAGAAGTCGAAGTAAAATTTTCAAAAGACTCTGAAGTCATTGGGAATTTTGTGAACCAAATTTAATTATTCTCGCTTTTATAACTAGTCTATAAGATCCACACGGACCGAAGTCTTAACCCTTGCTCTTTTCGAATAACGGGTATACAGATATTCTGGTTAATACATATGCGAATTGATCGTATACTTTACATGTTTGGTTCGATTCTGATTGATCAATCGAAGCATCAATTACATTGCAGACAGTCATAGCGTCTTCGACATTGTTCGATCCCAAGCGATTCAAAATTTCAGGATACCATAGACCCATGCCCGATGAGCTGATAGTACGAATTAAAATTGATACGAATTAAGATTGAAATGTAGCTAATAGCTAAAGAGTAAACCCATTGAACTTACCTAAAGAAAAGACCACACATTACAGTGCAGCTAATGCTAAAGTTAAGTAAATGCGGTTTCATAAGCAAGGGAACAGTGTCATGCCACATCTTCTTTAAAATCATTGAGCTAAAGATGGATTATAAAGTTTGAAGATTGAAGATTGCAGATTGAAGAACAAGCAATATTTGCTTCAAAGAACTTACGCCGATTTGGAAACACAAACTCCATTTTCTCTGCCAGGGATTTCTTCGAATTTTAGTTTTTCAACTTTCAGATCCTGAAGATGCTTTCCTGAGTTTTTTAAAGAAATCCAATTGACGGCGGCAAAGGCATCTTCAGTTTTACCCATGGATATAAGAATTTTAGGACTTTCGGGCAATTTTAAAAGCAAAAGGGTTCCGAAAACACCAGGTAGGAGATAAAAGATGGACAATAACCGCCACGGACGAAAGGCAAAACTCTCAGTTAAATCAAGACGCCAATCCATTGTCATAACAAGCCACGCCACAACTGGTGGTAAATCAGAAATAAATGGTTTAAATAAAGATTAATCATATTGTTTGTTTGAACATTAGCACTAAGTACGATAGTTACCGGGCACATAAACCGTTGAAATTCCAACAGATAGACTAGCATAATTGATAACAATAGGACGATGGCGAGGCGTAAAAAACTCTCCTAGGTAGGCATATGTTGTGGATGATGCACCTGCTATGCTGTAAGTACGTTAAAAAATGTTTTTAATCAAAAATATGTACTTTAGATAACACAGGTTACTAGAAAACTAATACAAATTAAATATATATATTAAATCATTATACTCACAAAAACCCGACTAGGAAACGGAGGACGACATAAATCCAATAATTCGGGATGAAAATTGAAAGAAACGATATAATATTTCCAGAAAAGGTTGTATATAACAACACAGGTCTACGTCCAATGGAATCGCTAAGATAACCCCAAAAGTAAGACGAACAGAATATTCCTGTTGAAACAAAGAATATGATATTATCAGTCATTTTCCGGGTTTAACTTCCTATTTTACAGGTTTTCATAAAATGTACTATGTACGTTGTATTTTAGCTTAGTATTGAAAAACAAATCGTAAATTATAGTCGCGCTACGACAAATGTACTTCTATAAGCTTGATTGCTTTCATATGAAATTTAAAATATTAAATTAAAAATATTACATTTAATATTAAATACTATTAATGCGATCTATATACGACTAAGAAGAATGATAGGTAATTACAATAGATAACATTAACTACCAAAAATTTTAAAACAAACTTGACCTGCTTCGAGTACATTAAAGACTTAACAAAATACCCTTTTACATATTTTTAAAGTAGCCGGCTTAATTATATTTTTTACTCAGACTTTACTTCACCAATTCAAAGTGAATGAAAAACGAGAAATGTTTGAAATGAAATTGAAACAGATGGGAAATTTTCTCTTCGTCTATCCAAGTGAATACTGGAAAAGGTCCTTTTATACATTTCGAGAAAGTGTCTACATGTTCAAGCTTCTTAAAAGCATTCAAAGTGGCCAAACTTTCTGATACAACGAACGAATTACTACAAATGGATAATGAAGTAAACTTACCAATAAAACTGGCTGCACTCATAATGGCTTTGTCCATAGAATTTGTATCAAAATCGCATTGCGACACAATTGTTATATATGACATTCCCATGGTCTCATTTATGACCATCATGAGCAAAAGTCCTGATGCTAGCAGCACAATCCACTGTACCCGGCCAAATCCTTAAACGGGTATATATTGCATAAAACTGTATTGCATTATAATGTTATCGATATTATTAAATGACATACCGATCAATTCAAGCACTTCCTCATATTCATGCCCCACACTCACAGACTTATCCGACTTATCCGAATCTACAGCCTTAGATTCAATATCTTCTTGGTTCATTTCGATATGTACTTTACGTTACTCGCTACTCGAAAATGGGGAACGCATTCACTGTCATTACCAAAGCTGTTTTAAAGTGCTACTGATGAGACTTGATGGGCTCGCAAATGTTCATATTCATATCATGTATGTGGTACACAATTTGTTAAAGTTACAAGTGAGGGAGGACGCCCTAGGTGTCAACATTGGAAGATGTTTTATCAGTGCACAATAAAGATAAACAATTCAGAGGATGACATCTGCTTGATTTATCGAGCAATACAGAAGTGAAACAACACACGAAACGTTCCACCCAGTTTTTCAATTCATTAAGCAAATAATAGCTGATATAAGTACTAGTATTTATATATGTACAATGTATATCTAGATATAAGCAGACATATATTTGCATATACAAAACCAATTCTCTCAAAGGTTCTCGTTTTCAGATACACCAACTTTAAGATCCCATGCACGTTTCAATTGTTCTCATTTATTTATTTTCATTTATCATTCGATTTTCCAATAAAATATAAATATAAATATATTAATATAAACAATTTTTAAATTGGAGAGCACCAACTATAGAATGTATAGACTGTGAGTAAACTTTTTGGAACACACATATCCGTAGACATCGTCGAATTTGCAAATCGATTAATATACAAAGCTGTCAAAACGGAATATTATATATCAGTTCAGAGATTACAATAAATATATACCTAATAGACAAGGAAAAGTCAAGAAATCTCCAAACCCAGTGTCATACTTCGAATATTATACATGTGTACTTATGTGTAATACGTAAGTTAGAAGGTGAATAGTTTTCACTCTTAACAATATGTACGGTACACAGGTGATAACGTTTGTAAATGAAATTGATAGCAAAAATTAAGTAGCAATACACTTAGAAAAATTCTAGTTGAGACTACTACAATGATCAAAATATTCTTTTTATTCTTAGCATATTTCAATGAAATGAACTGACTATTAAATCATCTAGGTATTCGTCCATTTCAGCTACAGATATCATAATTGATCGAGCATAGATGGGATTAGTTTTCAGTTTATTGTACTCACGTTCCTTTCTTTGAGTGTATCTTTATAACAGAACAATTTAAAGTGTGAAAATAGACACTCTTTATGATGCACATGCTTATAATTTTTATAATACTCGTAAACAAGGTTGTCTTACGAGTATTAGGACACATTTAAGGTTTAACTATTATATTAACTTAGCTACCGCGTAAAGCATTTGCGTATACATATATGTTTATACTGATATCCATACAAATTTTTATTCACTTGAAAACTAGTCTCACAGTTTTACAAAGTTGGCAAAATTTAGTTAAATTAAAATATACTTGCAAGGGGCCTAGACCGAAATGATCGAAAAGATTCTATTAATTGATCCCAACTGTTCGGTATTAGGGCCACGAGCCCTTAAAATCATATGATACATTCTTAATTTGGATTAGTTTCAAAAGTTTTAAATACAAAATGAATCTATGCGAGGGTATCAAATCTTCGAATCGATGAATATTTTTCTTAATGGTTTCATCATTATGGTCTTGTCCGGATATTATTTATAGCTGAGATAGTCAATTACAACTTATCAAGATATGGCCGGAAGTGCCCAGCAACTAAGATAATTACAATTTACGCATGTGTGTATCTATTTGATATGTATATTTTGTCGAGTCATCTTAATGCGCTCCAAGTTTCAGAATGATCAGAAAACAAGTGGTTAGTAATATTACAACGAAATGACTACCGCATGCAGACCGTGTTTCTTTAGTTTAATTTCCTTTAATTCAGTAAAGGTTCAAATACTGCTGCCCACTTAGCTATTTTATAGCTAGACCTAACTATTTTTAAAGTTTGTTCGCTACAAAATTGGATAGTTGTAATTAGCTGGAATTCTTGCTACTTTAAACATATTTTCAGCTATCTTTTGCTATTTATACTATTCAAAAATTCGCTATTTAACCAAAAAACAGCTAAGCAGAATTATTTAAAGTTCTACGGAGTTCTTGTTAGAATTTTGTGCGTTCTTTTAAAGTTAAATTTGTCACTCTCCCCGTGGGGCTATAAACTTCACACCTTCATTAGAAATGCACCTAACATTCATCTAATTATAAATTTTAAACATTCATCAAATTATTAATACATTGCAAATTTATTTTGCTATTTTAAATAAACAATATATAATATGTCTGACAAAGCGTCATCTATCGGAAATATATTAAATATATCAAAGCACAAGCTAATCTCGATTTTAAAAACACAGAAACAAAGCGCCATCTTGTGTCAAATTCGAATTCACATTACTCCTCATTACTCCTCTCGTAAAAGTATCACAAAATGCTAGTGCGTGCAATTGGAATTATTTTAACATTAGCAAATTGACCACATGCATCGCCTGTTCATTCGATTTAGTGAAGATCTTCACCCTCGAGAGCCAAAGTCATTAAAGCATTTAACAGACGATGAACTGCTTTCTTAGCATTATATCACAAAACAAGCAGTGTCGGTGTATTTTATTCAAATATTTTATCTAAAAAGACCCAGGATAAAACCAGATCTATTTATCAATTTTATCTATTTAAAATTAAATAAAATTATCATGTGTAAAGGAAATCAAGATATTCTGGGGGTGTTTAAAATGAAAAAAGAAAGCGTATGGTCCAACTTTTGTCGCATGGATTGGGGAAACTCAGGATAACCCAACCAGATCAAGATAAAATTATAAATTAGTAAGTTAGATAGTAAAAAAAATAATAATAAAGAGGCCTTAATAGTAAGCGAAGAACACTCGAAACGAATCATATGATGCAAATTGTTAAAATCTGCACACAGAATACCAAAAGGTTCACGCAATGCACAGTTAGTGGGACAATGCTGAAGATGCAGAGGATTACAGTTACGAGATTATCTAACAGGTATGTTGAAAGTTATTTCATTCAACACATTAAATGAGTCAATTTGATTCTGTATTAATTGAAACATTATTCTACGATTATTAAGAAAGGGAAGATTGATTATGCGATATCAAATAGAGTACAAAGACATCTACGCTTCTGAGGGAAAATGTGAAGAATTTTTGAACCGATCATCAAATTCCTTCGGCCAACGCTTAATAAACCCAAGAGCTCTAATTGCTTAATTGACTGCAACAGCAATATGTTTAACAAACTTCAGTTTATGATCTAGAATTCTACCCAAATCAATACCTGAGCTATCCGATTCATTTAAGAAGTAAGATAACTCAATTTAATGAATATCGCAAATTGGATTGATACCAAAGAAATATGGCATATAAGTTGTAATAACATATCATAAAGAAGATCACTATAGGTTAAACCAAGCTTGATGTCATCCGCATACATATATGAGTGCACGTAAGTGAGATAGAACCGATAATAGATTATTCAGTTATTATTTATTTGAATAACGATAAAAATATCGGTATAGCTTGTAAACATGGAATATGTGAACACAAAGAATTTACAAATTTCTATGATCCAATCAGATAAATGTATATACCGAAAAATACGCTTTTATCAAAATAAAAATGTGATTTCTGGTCACATTCCACACATGTGAAATCAAACTCAAATAATTGCAGGGAATGGGGCTCTTCAGATATCATTTTATAATTTCTAAGTGTTCTTATCCAAATTACGCACAAACAATTTTAAAAATCTAGATGATCGAATGCCAAACTACTTTTTTTATAAGGATATATTAAATCTATATATTAAATTAAAAGTCGGTCCTTATAAATTTCGATATCATAAGTTTTGAGGCTAAAGAAACAATATAAGCACTAGACTTTTACCTTGTTAACAGGTTTTTATAAGATCAAATGAATGATGTCATAAAAAAATTACTACAATTCTGGTAAACTAGGTTGGATAGTACACTCAAAAAAAGCTTTTAAAATCCAGACCAATTAATCTAAAAAATTTGATTCTTAAAATAAGTCCATTTTATGACCAACATACTAAATATTTACATTAATCTGAAAAATCAAAGTTCTTATTATAAGAATAAAATGCTTAAATTTTAGGAATGCATAAATAAATGCATATTTGGTCTTTGTTGAAATAAACAAGCAATACAGCAGTTATAGATGCCACCATTCAATAATTAAAACACTCCATTTATTTTAGTTTTAAATAATATGTATCTTTAATTTTCTGTTGCTTTTATATTTTCGTTCTGCACGCACTCGCCGGTCTACACACACAGAATGATAACATTAAAGGTGAAGCAGAACTGGTTCTTTATCAGATCAGCTGTTACTCGATCATTGTGACTTTTGACTGATCCGATAATGAATCGATATTTTCAACACGCCACCTCAAAAGTTACATTGATCAATCAATATCTTTTAAATACAATATTTATCCTACTCGACGAGTTTGTGCACTCTGGGGATAACATTTATTATGATCCAGTATTTGCTGCGTAGGATTTGGAAAACCCAGAAAAACCAAATCAGATCATAAAAAAAATAATATTTATAGTATTAATTAAAATTAATTGCTTCATGCAATAATTCATAATTATATGATATGCTAATTTTAAAAATGAAGCAAATAAAATTAAGTAAATTAATATTCAAAATATATATCAGGAGTAATTATATAAAAATGTAGTGCCAGGATTTATTCTGCAAGTCCGAGTTCATCTCTCAAAGTTAGGAAGAGAGGTAGAGGTTTCGTCAATATATCTGCCAGTTGTGAGTAGATCAAATACCATTTGACCATTTTTGGATACTTTAATCCCTTCCGGATTAAATTCAATCGTCATTCCGGAGTCTTGCATCTTTTTGACGGATAATAAGTTGTGACGAATGTCCTTCGAGAACAAAACATTTTCCAGCGTGATTTCATTTCCACAGCTATTTAGTTGAACCAGCCTCACTTGGATGTGCGTGGATACATTCTCCGCGTTTGGCGATTTCTCACAGGAGTTTCCAAATGCACATAGTCGTGTATAAAGCGATGTTTTTTAAGGTGATCTCCCTGAATCTAAGATAAATTCTACCTCGTTTTCTTTCAAGTAATTTTTCTTTGAACTCAGCATAAAAGCAAACCCACGATCTTGCTGTGATGTTGTTGCTATTTGTTCATGTTTTTCTTTTCCAGGAATCTCATTGGTTTTAATTCCAGTCTGCTTTTTAAACAGAAAACAGTCCCTTTTTACATGGCCTAATTTACCACAGTGAAAGCATTTCTGCTTCAATTTAAACTGATTCTTAAAGGGTTTCTTAGTATTTTTAAAAACAAATTTAATCTTATTTTCTTTATAAGCTTTATTTTTTATAGCCTGCAAAACTTTATGACTTGTGTCTTTGCGTATGCCCTTTACTTTAATTTCTTGATCAAGAAGTCGTGTTTTTAGGAATGGAAGTGTTAAATTATTCTCAGACAAAGTCTCAATATCCCTAATGACCACATCATAAATATTTGGGAGAGTTAACAGCAAATGCGAAATTTTATCCATCTCATCCAGCTTAGCTCCTGCGGCTACTAGCTCTGTTATGAGACCATCAAAGAAGTTAAAGTGATCTACCAATTGAGTGTCATCTTTTAGTTTTAATGCCAATAACTGCTTTCTCAAAGAAAGCTGTGATGCCAAGCTTTTACGCTCATATATTGCATCCAAATTTTCAAAAATCTGCCTAGCAGTATTTTCACCATAGGCAAACACAAGGAACTCATCACTTAAGTATTGAATCAAAATACTTTTTGCATTTATTTGCTTATTCTTCAATTCTTTCGTTATTTCAACTGGCTCCTGATCAATGATTTTTAACAAATCATTCTCTTCTAAAAGTGCCCTAACACGAAATTTCCAGATTGAATACTTCTCTCCATTAAAGGGTTTTATATTTCTTTTTACAATTTCCATTTTAATTATTTCACCACTAAATGAAAACTATTTATCCCTTCACGCTTATATATTTCGCAAGTTTCTGTGAATTTTTGTGGCGCTTGTATTCCTGTGAACTCTGCACAATTCTTAAGAATTTTCTGGTAGAATTTTTTCTTTTGAAACCGATTTTATTCAGGGGAACTTTGCTCAGTTCCTTAGAATTTGCTAATTGTATTTATAATTTTTGACCACAACACTGTTTAAACCGATTTGCAACAATTTACAATTTATTTCACCAAAGCGTTCAATTACTGAATGATATGGGCACAAAACCTGTTGAAATAAACAAGCAATACAGCAGTTATAGAAGCCACCATTCAATAATTAAAACACTCCATTTATTTTAGTTTTAAATAATAACTTTAATTTTCTGTTGGTTTTATATTTTCGTTCTGCACGCACTCGCCGGTCTACACACACAGAATGAGAACATAAAAGGTGAAGCAGAACTGGTTCTTTATCAGATCAGCTGTTACTCGATCAATGTGACATTTGAATGATTCGATATTGTATCGAATTTTTCAACAGTCTTATTTAAAATGTTCTTAAAACTAAGATGTGTTTTCTTTCTTCAAAAATGTGTGTTTTCGACTAAGTTTTTAGAGAGAAATTCTAATTTTTGAGACTAAAATTTTGATATTAGAATATTTTGCTGATCACTATTATGTCCAACAAGTGCTTGTTTTTGATTCTCATATTGTAATAAGCAAGGAAAGTTACGAATTTCATTACAATTACAACAAGTTGTGATATGCCGTGGTTCTACTTAGAACTGCCGACCTTTCACTCATAGAACTCAGAGAACTCATAATGAGATTAACTTCAGTATTAAAAATTTTCTATATCAATTCTTCGCTTTAAATCAACTCCTTATATCATAATTAAAATCAAAATAAACACTTGAAACTCGATTCTGAGACCTTTAAATTAGGGCTGGTAAAAAATTTTATATTGTCCTATTGATGATATTTTCTATTTTACAAAATATCCAATGATATTCGAAATTTCGATATATTCTATACAATAAGAGGATATTACCTATATTAAACAACCATAACAACATGTTTAATAAGTTAGATTCTAGGGGAGTCAAAATTGACATATTTTATAGCGGAAGATTGTTGCTGTGAAGGCACTGAGCTACCAGGTTAATAAGATATCTGTAGGCTCCGACTTACCCCGAGTTTCAGAACAAAAGATTATTTTTCCATGAAATTAACGGTGTAACGGTATCGACCTATCGGAACACAAATGTACAAAAATATATATTATATCAAATTTATCAGTTTATATAAAGAAAATATCGATATATGGAAATATTATCAATAACCCTATCTTTAATTTTCTCTGAAAAAAATTCATTTCAAATTAGACACAGCTTTTCGCATATAAAGAAGAGAGCTCAAAGTTCTGGCCAACTTCAAACTTTCATAAACTTGCCACATTAACCGATTATAAAGCAAGATAACATTAGATTTTTTTTATATATTTGTTTGTAAGTAACAAGGTTTATCGCGGCACTGTGGGAATCTAGCAAAATTATTTTCAAACTTAAATTCGAATTTTTGACGGTGACTCTTACTAAAGAAACACTGTTCTCAGTTAGAAAAATTACTGAACTCGATTTCCCGTCATGCACTTCTAGCTGTGTCCTTAAATTCTTTGGGAATAAATCGCAATTCTTAAATTGTGAACAAATATAAATCAAAATTGAGCACCACTTCAACTAGAGCTGATCGACAGAAAATAAAGACTATTTTGATTGATAAGCAGTATAACACAAATAAAATAGATAATCATATTTATGTATAATTTTTGGATGATACGGTATAACAGCAATTTCTGTGAGATCATCCTAATGTAACGCATCAAAAATCTATTTTGAGAAATTGAACAAAAACTGAATAAACTCGATATTATTATAATCTTACTCCAAAATATAATATTTTTTTTTTAATAATAGGAGATTAGAAAAATAAAACCCATTTTCGCTTCAGCCTATTAGATACACTAAATATTCTCAATAAATAATATCCGACTTAGGCTGATCAAAGTACCGTTAATTTTAAATGAGTTTATTTTTAATATCAATTAATCAATAATAATTATTGTGGGTGTGTTTTTTTAAATAAAACTAACATTAATGCAAAAAAATGTGGACTTATTTCAATTTTCTTTCCTTGGGGCACACTGCTAAAATTGAATACTAAACTGGTATTTTATATCAGAGTGTTGGCGATAACAGGTACTGATTCACAGTTACTAAAGACTCAACATATATTTTTATTTTGTAGTGATATATTTAAGTCACTTGTAGTTGTTGTTGCTCATCGAATCGTGACGAGTGCAGTGTCTACTATTTTTGGCAAATTTACTAAAATGCCAGATTGGAAATTTTCCCTGCTTTCCCCCTTTTGTGACGCGTGGCAACTCCTGAGTTGCCAACAACATGGCATGGCTGCCAACAACATGGCATGGCTGCCAACTTAAAAAAAGCATCTAAATTAGTTTTTGTAGCAATTTTCTCAAAGTTTCTATATAATAATATTATTAGCAAAAGATAGCTAAAATATATATTTAAAATAGCTGGATTTCCGGCTAAAACCTATTTTCAAATTTTTCTGGCTAACAAAAAATAGCTATAAAATAGCTCAGCTGGCAACAGTGAGAAACAGTGTAATTCACACTAGAAATTATTGAAGTACAAACAATAATCGAGTCTTATGGCGGATTTTCAAGAACAATTGCGCCAATATCGACAACAAAAGCAAAGAAGAGAAACGTTGGACATCATCAAAATAAGACTTCGAAAATTTTGGATGCTTGGAACGGGTTCAGAAACCAGTCAGGGAAAATGTTACACAGCCATCGACGTCAAGGTATAATTTTAGCCAAACAATATTCGAATATAAGTACGACAAATACATTCATTTTATTTTATGTTAGACAAATTAATTAATATCCTTAAAATGTATTTTAGCCAGCCAATGAGTCGAATTCCGATGCATTTGCTGCAAGTGGAATAAGTGAGGACAACGAATTTGTGGCCTCCAGCGAAGATGACGAATTAATGTCACAAGATAAAGACAGTGTTGACGTTCGAGAGGAGAGCAAATGCTTGAAGTACACGCTTTGGGGTGTATATTTCCTATTCTGGGTAACATTATACGTGATAGCAATTGAACTCAAATTTGGACTAGTCTATTTAATGTTCTCCGCACTGTTTTTCATTTACTTTAATACTCGAACTGGGCCAAAGAAGTCCAATGAATTGAGTGCCTACAGTGTATTTAACAAGAACTGCGAAAGTATAGATGGTACGCTGAAGGCCGAGCAATTTGAAAATGAAATTCGATATGGTTCTGCAAGTGTAAGATGACAAATATCTAAAGTCAGTCACTTTGTGTTGCATTAATAAAGTATACTTACCACAACAAACTTAGAAAGATTACATATAAAACCGATGTTTTTGTGAACACGATTATCTTCACTTTAAATCTGACAATGTTTTAATAAATATGCGAATGTTATATTTTATATACATACTAGAGGGCCCGCTTTTGACCCACGTTTTCAATGCTTGTTTAGCGAGTTTGCATTTAATACAATTTAAATAAATGTTTTTTATTTTTTAAAATAGCTTGCAGGTGGAATTAAAAAATGAAAATACCCATACGAATCTCGAAAAAAATGTTCTGATTTTTTAAAAAAAACTTCAAGTTGCTAGGACTTGTGGTTTGGCCATGGCTGTGATATATCAGTCAGTGAGGACAAAGCATTTTATATATATAGATATACCATTTTTTTATTTTGAATTTTATTCCTTATTGATAGCTGACTCTATTGACTAATTATGTATTAAATTAAAATATTAAAACATATATTATTTCTAATTCTAAAGAGAATACAATAGATATGATTCTATACTTCTTATTTAAATGTATTGTACTTAAATGAGTCTATGTAGAGCTCCATAACGTGTTAGACTATATTATCAGGGTAATTCGAATAGGTCGACTTTACTTGTTACATAAAGAGTTTAGGAACAACAAGCTCTCAGTTGCTCCTGTCTCCAACCCATTTAATTTTTCTGTAATTATGTTAGCAGCCGAAGAAAACGAAATCTTAGCCGCTGCACTACTAGCTGGAATTGAGTGTATTTGCATTGCTAGTTCAAACATATATGGATATTTGTTTTGATTCTTCTTCCACCACTCCATCAAATTAAAATTTTCAGACATACCTACAATTTCTCTACAATATTTTTCCACCTCGTTTTCTTTCTTATCTATACATTTTGAGGTAGATAATTGAAGTAAATTTGAGAAAAAGAAGGCATCGTTAGTTTCATTAAATTTTGTATCTGAATAACTTTGATCTGAATTAGAATTATTAGAAGACTCCATATCAAAATCCGGTGACATATCGGACAATGATGTCTTTCGACATAAAGAGTCATTTCCCGTATTTGATGCAACATTTAAGTTACGAATGACGTTCATTTGAGAATTACAGTAATCTTTTATTTCAATTAAATCACATGGTTGCATATTTATAGCGGGGGGGATATAGAAAGAATGCTACTTTATGCAACAAATCTAAATTGCTGAGCCATATCTCGTCAATGTTTTCAATTATTTTTTGTTTTAAAATTGAAATTGCAGATGTGTCTTCAGCGATTGGCTTACACATGGTTTTGATTGTTAAAATTGAAGGAACGACATAACACAAAGTTGGAGATTTACGAATTTCTAATTTCTTAAACACAATTTCGAATTTCTCGCACATTTCTACGAGGACTTCAACAGTTGTTATGTTGAATTGTATATGTAACATACGAAGGTTTTCTTCACTCTTTACCAAAATATTGTTTATTTTGTCCCAATTGTCAACTATGGATTTAAGCATTCTGTAATGCGAATTCCAAATCGCTGGACTTTGGCTATTCAATAAAGTAGGAAGGAGATACTGCAAATTTTCTTTCTTTAAATATTTTACAATTTTCTTGCACGACTCCAAAAGATCCGCTATTTCTTTGGTCTCAGAGAACGATTTCTCCAATATATTAGAAAATATGTGACTACTACAGTTTAGACGAACATTCTGCTCTAAAGCTTTAACAATATTTGGTTCCCTGTCTGTAATAAATTTAATTTGGTCTATATTTTCAACACTAAATTCTTCAAATACACCTTTTATCTTTCTAAGAATATCGTCACTTGTAGACCTTTCAAAATCCATTGATTTCATTCCTAAAACCATATCAATAAATTGAAAATCTTTTTGATAGTGTAAAGTCACGCCGACAATGTTCCGTTTCACATAATTGTCCTTCCAGAACTCGATTGTAGCTGATGCTCCACCGATGCTCACAATATTATTAATTTCGTCCTTAACTTGTTGTCTTTTTTCACTTGCGTAGTTTTTGACATTCTGCGAAATATTCGCTGGATCTGGCAGCAGATCTTCCACGTCGATGTGTTCCCCATAAGTTGCTCCAATCTTCAGGAAAAACTTAACCAGTTTCATGAGGCCAGAACCACGCACTGCCGAGAATGGAATGCAGTCTTCAGTGATCCATTCTGTGCATATATCAAGAGCCTCCGTTTGCTCGTGCTCTGGCAGCAGAGTTTGTAGAGTTACAGACTTTCTGATGGCTTTGCAGCAACTATGTCTATTTAAGTTTGATGTTTGGCCATTGTGGTACTTTACCGCCATACGGCAAGTGCGGCAGAACACAAAACCACTCAGGATTGAATTGTCTGGTTTAATAATCTCGGACAATATGTTCCACACATAACTCCGGCCTTTGCGTTGGGCAGACAGTGTATAATTGCCATTTGCAACCATTTCGGACACAGTTTTTCCTGTGTCTTCCATTTTGCGTCTGTATGTTATTAAAATGCCCAAACGACGCCGCTTAAAAAACACAAAATGAATATGCACATGTATTGCTCAGATGCTCATAACCGACTCATCATTAATAAACGAACAGTATGAACATGCAAGTTTGATTGCAACCGTTGATTTGTTCAGTTCAGTTGTTGATATAATGTGTGATTCGAGTTAAATGTTCGATTCGAGAATATTATTGATAGTGTCACCATTTGAGACAATGTTTCGGACACACTTTGTTTTTGTTTCTTCCATTTTATTTACAACACATGTATAACAAACGAACAATGAACGAACAGTATGACCACGTAAGTTTGTTTGCAACCATTTATTGTTGGTATGACGTTGTGTGATTCGAGTTGAATGTTCGTTCTGAACTCAAGATAAAAAAAATTACGATTTTGTTTTAGGGCTACAAAATTATTGATGGTTCCGCTATTTTAGACATTCAATATTTAATCGATATCGCCGATATAGATATTTTTTGCAATGCATTTAAGTGAATATGATACCAAAATATTTCGTGTTTATTTATATCAAAAAACTGCAATGTTTAGAACTGTTCGATCAGACTCGATTCATACAGTATGAGTCAGAGAACTGCAACGGGTATGAACGTCTAAGATTGAACATGTTCGCGAACAGTTCAATCGAATCAACTCATCGGATCAATCCGAACTGGTTCGATCAAATCACTCCGCTCAGCGTCCAATCATGGATTGTGATTTTGTGAGCGTTTATTTCGATCTAAACACGATTGTGGATCAATAATCGAAATGATCAAAAACGAGAGTGTGTTTTTGTATGAATCTGTTTCTTTCACAAAGTAAATGTGCGCGTGTACGTACACATACATACGCATTTCTATTTTTGTTATGTAACTATGCGTATGTACACACATTTTAATAATATTTTTACATTTTAACTAATTTATTTATGAATTTAGTGTAAATTGACAAACTGACAATATTATTTAATTAAAATATCAATAAGCTGATTTCAAGATAATATTGAAAATATATTTGAAAAATTGAAAAGAAAACAATAAATATTTCTGTATTGCTAAAATTTTAAAGGTTTGTGCGAAGCCTGCTAACTGAAAAAAACGCTCATGAGCGCTCAGCATGATTGCGTGATGATTTGATTAAAACTGAGCGTTCAAGCCAAACGATCAGTTTGAACGATCCGCTCCGATTGCTCACACAAATTGAAAAAATCATAACGATCATAATCAGCCTTCAATCCTGATCGAAAATTTTATACCCGTTGCAGTTCTCTGATATGAGTCATACCCGTTATGATTTCGACTTGTGTTGTATCGCATATTTTGGTCGACAAACCTAAGTCCGTTGTTCTACTGTTGCCAACTTAGCCATTTTATAGCTAGTTTTCTTCATTTTATTTTCAAAATGTTTATGCGGAATTACAGTTGTTTTAAATTTATACCCATTACTTAAAATTTGAGTAAAAAGCTTATTGTGTTCGTTCAATTGTAAGAAACGTTGAAAAAAGGTAATATCTTTGGAATTAGTAATATATATATGACGTCACTGAAAAAAATGATTATGTAATTTAAATTTTTCCTTTGTTAATAGTTCTACATAAAAGGTTGAGAACTAAAACTATTTTTCAACCCTTTTTTTTCTTATTGATAATTCAGTAGTTTCTATTTTTAGGATACCTTACACAAAAATGTCCATGCGTTTTTCCTATCCGTCTAAGTAACATTCTTCGAGTTTAATTTTTTTAAACTGAACTTTAGATTCCGATCTGGAATAAAAAGATAGGTTGTAATTCATCACAAGATTCAATTCGATCTCCAAAACAATGTTGAGCACTGCAGCCTTCTTACCGTTCTTTTCTTAAAAAAAACCTGTTTTCCGAAGTTTATAATAGAATCGCGAAATTGCAAAAATCCTTACGTTAAATAACAATTTCTGGTCCAAGTCAATCCATTAAGTTAGGTTCGTAAGATCCCGTGAACTAAATAATTTTAATTTTAGGTCGAAATATATTTTGACGGCATTTAATTTATCAGCGCCAATGATGAACCAGTTTCTTTTATTCCATAAGTATTAAAACTACTTTTATGTTTTTTCCTTTACTACTTACTATAGTAAAAAGCAAGTTGAATGCATTATATTTTAATCTTAACAAGTAATGCATATAGGAAAAGAACTTTCACGCAAGCGTTTGTTGTTTCCAAATTTATACATATTATTCACATTCTATTATTATACACTTTATATATTCATTGATTGATATAAATGTATTTATATTTACAAGCCACGACTGTTGCTACTATAATAAATTTTTAGGAATTTCTGAATATCCATACAAAATATTAGAAACGACATATTGAACTGCATTACAGACATTCATTGCATAGTTCATAATTCGCTATGACAATTTCGAAGCAGATGTGTTAGTTTTTAGTCAGATATATTCTACGTATAATTAAAAATAAACTAATTTTATCAAATGAAGCGGTACAAATAAAAAATCTTACTTACTAAACATCTTCGTTATAATGAACTTAATATACATTTTCAGTTTCTTAAAATTAAAATATGTTCTACTTAAAAGTAACTGAAAACATAAAATAATATCGTTATTTCCCGAAATCTATAATATATATAATAACATATACATATTTTGAAATTTAGCCTTAATTAAGTGTACCCCTACACCCCTGAGCACCACAAAGACATGGGATCTTTTCCTCTTCCAAAGGAAATTTGTAGTCGTATGTTATTTCTTCATTAATTCCAATGGGTTGCTTTGAATATATAACTATTTTCTTTTCCGACTCTATGGTAATGACTTTGGCATAACAGTTTGGCTAAAATGTAAATGCAAAAATTATAAATGAGTTCAGTTAGTTCAAATCGTTATAAGTTATACTTACATTGCAGCTGTGATTTATAAATCTTGCCAAATTGCCACATTTTGTGGCATCGATAATTGTTTCCATATCTATTCGGAATAAATATGAGCTGCCAATGCCAATTGCCTCATATTTTGTCTCCCTTAAATCGGCAACAACTGGACGAATCATTTGTCCAACGTACTCAATAACCATTTCATCTGCCGCTATAGGTTCCATGGCAAACAAACCCCAGTCATGAATAGCCGATTTAGCAAATTTTAGCTGTTTTTTACGGAACTTAAGCTGATTGAATTTTAATAGCTCAGACTCGCCCATTGAACCAAAGGCAGTTAATAGACGTCGTTGATTTGATCGCGCTTCACGTGAAATGCCTTGCATTTTTGATATTAGTTTATTGTGGTGATGGTTCGTCAGCGCAGTTGGCTCGTCACAACGATCTTCATTTTGGGAATCATACGTATTTGCTTTGGCATGATGATATTTGTGTTTAGCCTTTTCTCGCACATCCAGCTTATAGAAGCCCTCGGTGCGTGCACATCCCGTTTTGTGACGCATAAGTTCGTCATCTTTTCGTCGTTTCTTGGGAGGAGGTGGCCAAAATGCTCTATCCGTTGTGCAATGATTAACCCAATGAGTATTGTTCAAAAACATACTGGAAGTACACATAAAATTAATTTAAAATATCTGTATGATAGATTCAAAGAAAAATATTCTTACGCATATGGCTCCTTTTGAAGATGCTCGCTGTAGCTTGCCTTGATATACTTAATGTCCTCCAGATCGATGCCTTTTGTAAGAAACGTGTATAATATTACCATTTCTTCGTTTTGATCACGTACATTAAACATTTCACTTGGTACAAAATTAGAAGTTTGCCTGGCCAATTCAGAAAGTGTGGTTTTCATTGACTTAATTTTATCAATCTTTTTATTGGCTTGTCGTCCAGTAAGATCCTTTCTCTTCTTTTGAGCACGAACAGCATCCTTGCGGGGTCTTCCTGGACCTGGCCTTGCAATCTGAGTATTATCTGTCTCTTTTTTAATTTTAGATTCAAATCCGATTGATGAAACATTACCGGAAGAGACGACTTGTGCTTGCGGTGGCAATGAATAACAGTGTTCGAGAGCCACCTGACTAGCCTGCGATGCTTGACTCGAACCGCTGTCTGATGAGGCAGGAGATTGCTTCCCGTTATAAATTCGTGCATCATTTGTTTGACTAATGCAGGGCGCAGCACTGAAATTCTCAGATTTTATATTATTTTCTTGATTTAAGAGCATCCTGTCCTTAATATCTGCCTCGTAGTTCGTCAAATCTGAACTAACTTCAATTTTCTCTGTGCCCACAATACATTTCCTGTCAGCATCAGCATCCTGAAGATTTTTATCGTACAGTGTCAATTCGTCTGTCAAATGAACTTTCAATTTGGCTCCTGGTGTTGGAGGCAGTTTCGAAATATCAGGCGTTTCTGGCATTTCCAATAACGACATTTTATCAATCTCAAGCTTCAGATCAATACTTAACGTTTTATTTGGCTCATTTGCATTCTTCTGTTGCTCTTCTAAGAACTCCCGTTCTATTTGAGCCATATACTCTGTGTTTCTTCGCCGTTTTTCCTGATACTCACGCTCCTCTTCCGAATCGCTATAAATGCGATCATATTCAAAATGAGATTTTTGTGTGGACATGCCGTCGGCCCTCGGTATAGTTTCCTCGTCATAATCTGGTGGCGGAACTGGTGTAGGCGAGCGGCGGGATTCGTTATTAGTTATTTCATCAGTCTTTGAATCGCATACAAATTTCGAAACAATGCCGATTTCGTCCATACCGAAACAACTATCCTTGCTGATATCTTCAAGGTCTGATGGAATGGCTGAGATGACTTTTGATTTTGAATTATTTAATTGCTTTGTTTCGGCATTCTGATCGTCATCATCATCATCAGTGTCCGAATAAATATCAATTTTTTTCGTACGACTTCGCTTTGTAGCTTGTATTCGGTTGATTGAGTGGCTATCTTCATCAGAATCTGAGTAAACATTCTGAAGATTATCCTCTGTAGCTTTCAAATCACGTCTACGTTTTTTAGGGAATTTCTCTCTTTCATTTGCATTGCTCGAAGGTATATCTTCATCAAAGCTTTCATCATCACTACTTCTCTCGTTTTCAGCTCCATCGGCAATCTCTTCGGCATCATTTTCCCCCTCACTGTTTGATGACGACGATGTGGACGATGAAAAGAAACTTGAGGCACTTCCTTTTCTCTTTATTCGTACACTGGATGCTGACAACGGCAACTTTCCAGCATCCCGTTGCAATGTGCGGCGTTTTACATTAAGGTTTTGAGCATCTGAAGTACCCATATTTGAATCATCTTTATCTGAATCTGAACGCTGTACCATTTCTTCTTGATCACTAAGATCCCTCTCCAATTTATCGGGAATGGGACTAGGATGTTTGGGAACTCGGCGAAATGATGGTAGTTTTGGCATTGCGGCACGTATACCAATACTAGAAAATGATTGAAAATCTGCCATTTCTCTTTGGGTGTTAATCAAAGTATTAATATCGGGAGGCTTTTCCTTGCCGACATTTTTTTCCACTGTATTACTACTCGCAGGGGTTGCATCAACTATTGTAGATAATTGTTTTGACCGAGCTTTAACTGTTTGCTCGTCCCACCAGGCCTCAAAATTTTTAAAAGCTGTCATTTCAATCATGCGCTTGTTAACATCTCGTTTAAGAATTTGTTTCAGTTCCTCGACCATAAAGTTCATAACCTTTTTAACATTTTGTCTCAATTCGTCATTTTGATCTGGCTGTGTAGGCTGATAGCCATATGTCTGAGCATACGGAGCCAAATGAAACGCATCAGCAGAAACTACTCCAGGTAAATATGAGGACTGCATGTATGCACTGGCGGAGAAGTACTTGCCAGCTAATCCTGTATTTGCTCCTATGGCGGAGGGGTAGTGTCCATACCCATAAGCTGAGTGTTGATAATAATAATTCCCTTGATGTGATGCTTGAATGTCCGTATATCCAGCAAACATGACCTTTGTTGTTAGTTGACTTGACGAATCTGCTGATACCTTTGTGGTTTCATCATGCGAAGATAGACTTGACAACGACATATTATCATCATTATTATCATTCGTTTCAGCCTTATCCAATGAGTTTTTAACGACTTCCTTTTTATTTAAAATATCATCGTCACTTGAAATATCACTGGCACCATGTTGCTGCAAAGCCGAAACATTCTTTTCAATTGTCTTTTGTTTGTGTGAACTATTTGAATCGCAATGAGACTCAACAGCCTCAATGGCTTCCTCGGCTTTTGTTTTGTCTGTTTCCGAATCACTACTATCCATTTGAAGAAATGGTGGAGCATTTCCAAATGTCTTTCCTTTAAATATTAAAGCAATACGCGTGTCCAAGTCAACATTTTCTGTGTTAAGATCCGATTCTGCAACATTCTCAAGTTTGCTATTACTTTTTCCTGACTTCGACCGCTTTGGTGACAGTGCTTTTAAAACAACTGACTCTGATGAATGTGAGTTATCTATGGTGTGAAATACTGATGTCGGCGGTTGGGGATCATCCCAATTTTCTTCCTCCTCCGGAGGCGGAGGTGGTGGCGGTGCTGGTTGTGAATCTGGTTGCGGTGCAGGCCATCTTCTCATGGTACCTTGCCAGGATTGCATATTATCAGCCATAGAGTAACAATATTGATTATAACCATAATTATCGGATGATATTAAATTAGATCCCGAATTAATAGAATAATATTGTTGATTCTTAAATGCCGATAAACTGATATTCTTATCTTCTGCACATTCACTACTTGAGTACCGCTTGTCGTGTTTAGCACTACTGCGATCCTTGCGATCACCATCAATGTCCATAGATCGATCACGATCGCGTTCTCGGTAATCTCGTTCTTTCGATGCACTTAAACGATGATCTCTCCTTTCTCTCATTCTGTCCCGGGACCGATCTCTTGATCTATTTCGATCTCGATATTTATCCCGTCCCTTAGGCCTAGGGTAGTCGTATGACCTTGCGTCTCGATCTCTGTCTCTTGAGTTGTAAAATCGTTCCCTGCTTGATTCTGGACTTCTTTCGCGTGATCCTCGAGAATAGTAATGACGACTATGGCGAGAGCTGTTATATTTATTACGAATCCCACGTTCTCTATCATAAGCTCTTTCCACGGAATGTCGTACTCGATCATTTACAAACCTGTCGCGCTCGCGGTCCCTGTGACGATCACTATCAATTTCACCAAACGCTCCACTCTTATTAAATGAATTATAGCCACCAGTAGATATCATATTCGGATCTTCCTTTTCATTATATTCATTCATATGGTCCTTTGTCGAAATAACCGATTGCGTTGTATGCGGTGTGGCGGCAATTACAGGTCTTGGAATTACAGGATTTGTTAAATTATCGATGGTTTTTTTTAACACTGTACCAAATGGATCGCAGAACACGTTTAAGATCTATTAAAAAATACTAAAGATTAAAAAGCAAGTTTCCACATCCTATTACACAACTTACCTTCCCCATTACCGACTTCTGGTTATATTTCTCGACAAACTGACGTGCTCCCTTAGTACTTTCAAAGACTATACGGGCGATTCCCAAATGCTTATTTGTCGTTGGGTGATGATATATATTTATTTCATCGGTGGATCCGCATTTATCCAAAAGGCTAGATAGAAACTGTTTGTCGATATTGTCATTAAGATTGACAACTGTCACTTCAATAGCAGGCGGTTGACCAACATAGTCTTCATCAATGACAAATCTGTGATTTTAAATAGATATACAAATATATTATTTAAAATTCAGTAACAACGAAGGAATTTCTTCTTACCGTGGTACAACCAGCATTAATGGATCGACTGGTTTAGCTCTAATCCGAATAAGGGGGTTGCGAGGATCGCGAGGTGTAATTGTCGGGTAAGTCGGATCTCCGGGAACCATACCATCGTACCGGTACAATTTGGATCCACATTTAAGTAATTGTGGATCCGCTAAAAGTTTAAAGTTCCTATGCATTCTCGTTTGGCACGAAGAGTTATTAAGGCCAGTACCATCACGATAGCCTTGCATCGAAATTTGTGCCTGCTCCCCAGACGTATCTCCGCCATTATTTAGGAAGTTGTTATTGCTGGTATCCATAGACTAACAATTGGCCACGTTTACGGAACCTTTAAAAATTATAAATATGTACATACATATGTATATACATGTTCAGAAAGATACAAATGAAAGCGTTCGCATATTATTTTTGTAAATAAATGCACGTGTCACACACACAGGCCAAACACAAACAACAACAATTGAAATGTAATCAAACACAACTCTTGTCACTTACTTTTATTGTAACTTGCTAAAGACGGCTGACGACTATGTCGGCGGGCACAGCACTTACTGTCCGTTCCGTCCGGGTGTATATTAAATTGGGATCCAAAATATGCCAGATATCGCTCCTTCGAAGGGGTATGACCTCCCAACTTTTCGAATATCTTACACCTATGCTACTTATCTTGCATTGCAGTTATGCCACCAATAAACTACAACAATGCCGATATATAACAACATATAAAGTGCCAAGACTCAGTCGAATAAAAAATACACAGAAAAAACGAGGCCTCGAAGGGATGTAAAATCAATGTTATCGATATGTCAAAGCCTATCGATCTATTATGTAGAAAGTTATAGTTGAAGACTATTGTCATAAAAATGGCAAACTAATCAAAAATATTACTTTAATTTCACAGTGAATAAGTTACTAGCAGTTTAGCAAAAAGATTGAAATAAATATTTTGATAGGACGGCGTTGTAATTGTACTGGCCTGGGAGATGTACATTTAATTACAATCTAGACTGTCTGGCAACGCTATCAATATTCTATCCGTCGTGGTTGCATCACAGCTCCTATCCACAAAAAGGTTTTAACTTGTTTTTATTTAATTTTTTTAATAATCAGCACTTGATATATTTCTTTAATGGCAGTGTTGTGCATACCTTAGTACATTTTAATCATTGTGTCTTTTAAAACTAATTCAAAAAGACAGTACAATTGTATGTTGTGGGCAAAATCCTTACATACATGTGTATTTGTGTTTATGTCACTGCTTAGATTTTGTAATATAAAATTTATACAATTTTGCAGTAAAGAAAATGGCCTTTTGGAAATCTTTTGGACTTCCCGTGGTGCGGGCGGACGATGAAGAAGCTGAACTGGTTGACCCACAAGCTGCTCTTAGGGTAAGTACTACCTTGGTAAATGCATACATTTTTAATATTTATATACATTCACTCATGTTGCATTTGTACAGGACTCCTGTCAGTCTAAAGGACACATCGAATCATTGTACAATAAATATCAGGAATGCAATGACCGTGTCAACAGTCGTACAAAAACAACCGAGACTTGCGTGGAGGAACTGTTCGACTATGTCGCTGAGTTGGATCATTGTGTAGCCCACAGTCTTTTCAGCAAACTGAAGTAGATCGATAGTATGAAGTGCTTACATACTTATGTATTAAAGTAACCATTGAGTAAAATTGTTGAAGAATTTGGTTAATGAAAAAAACCTTTTTTTAGTTGGCTATGTATCTCTAAAACAAGTATACAATGATCCACTATTAAATATCCGTTAATGGTAATTATGATATTTAAAAAATTAAATACATGTGCGGCATGCTGTTAATTTGATTTTGGAAAAGTTTTCAATCTAATGAAAAATGTAATCTTTTGATAATGAATAAGTTTGTTTGGTGGGTGAGTAGAAAATTTAGAATATATGTAGATGTTCTGGACGGTGCTTGCTTAGTAAATACGTTGCGTATTCTACAGAATTTTCTTTATTACATATCTATGAGCAAAGCGGTAACTAGTGGACATCATACAAAGAAAATAAAAAGCAATAGACAACAGTTTATATCTCTTTGGCTAAAACGAACCAAATCCATTTTTATTGATAGATATGGGGCCTTATTTAAGGAAAGACATTTTTGTCAGTTTTTTTTGTTTATTAATTTTTAAGAATTTAGATGTTTTTAATTTTTTAGAGGTGCATCCACATTTCTCAAAATTACCCGAAAATACAAAAACTGATTTTCGAAACCTGTTTTCTAAAAAAAATATATATTTAAATAATTCGTCATATGGGGCCCCAGAAAATTATGTTTGATTCGTGCAAGTTTTTGACTGTTGCCTCGTGTATTTGTGCAGGGTATGTAACACCGGGCATCAACCAAATACTTACTTTTTTCCAGATTCCTCGAATTTTAAAGTCAAAATATCGCTAATGACTCTACAACTACAGTTAATAATCTTAGACTGTTTTTGAATGAATCCCAGATATAATCATTATCTTTAACATAAAATAAAGCTAAAAAATCTGTCATTTGGGGTCTATATATTACATATATTACATCTATAAAAAAAAAGAGTGGGATTGGTTTGTTTTTTGCCTAGTATAACCAAATATGTGTTCCCACGATTTATGTTGGTGACTAGAGCACTAATAAAAAGTCTTGTAAATAAGAAAAAATAATTAAATAAAAGTGCATTCACTGCGTCCTTGTCAGGACTGGAAGCTTTTCAAGTTTTTGAGAGGGTTAACTTTGTTGGTTTGAACTAGAAATGGGTACGGACTTCCTTTGGTCTTCGTGTCCCACGGTCTTGAAAGTCGTAAAATGCCATTATTTCACACTTACGTTTCATATGAAGCGATAAAAATATTTCTGTTTTCTGAATTGATAAAAATATTAATAATAAAAAATAAAAATATTAATTCCCCGTTATAATAGGAAAACAAAATACATATTAGTAAAATTAGATAAAAAAAAAAAAATAATATTACAAATATATATCAAATCAAATAAATTTCATTATATTATGTGTTACATATTTTAGGACATGGGCACGTGCTTGGTCTTTTTAATTTGATCATTATCCGTTTCCCAAGTTGAAAAGAAGTCGGTTCAGAAATTCTCCGATCCATTTCACAGCTTTGTACTTCTTGTACATGTACTTGTCCATGTTTTACATTGATTTTTACTTGGTATAGTATAGCCTAAGGTACACTTGTTATTGAGTTTCATAATTAGCAGATATTTTTATAGCATATGGCTTTACTTACATTTTGTCCGCATTTCTTATTTTGCTTACTATATTGGTAAATTTGAAAGTAAGACTGCTCGTATAAATAACATTTTATTGGTAGTTCTAGTCAATTCTCGGGGTTATTAAAAGTATACATTTTTTTAATACAAATGTTTCGAATGGAATTGAATTTAGTCAATGAATAACTGGTTTTAGGAATAATGTATACTGGAATAGTATAATAGATGAAAATCTCATGATTGGGTTAATACCCATATAGTTTTCCGACGTGTTGTTTTGATATCCAGTTCTGTAAAAATAATGGTAATTGGTGAATTACTTTATATTAGCTTGAACAGATGCAAATCTCAAAATAATGCTTCAACTAAATTTGATCAAGTCACGACTAACTTAATTTTAAAAGACATACCAAATTAAACTGCCTCTTGGGGTATTATATATGCATTTTAAAACGTCTCAACTTCCTCCATGAAGAACATCAAAGCAGATGTTGCAAACACGTACAGGTTTATTAATGCCAAATTTAAGAATGGGTACATCGTTATTTGAACATTTAGAGCAAAGAACTCGTCCACAATGGCGACTGGAAAAGAAATGAAAAAATTAAATATGCATTTTTAGCCGTAAAACGAAAAATTTTTTAGATTGATTAAAGAGTGTAATTTTTGCCATCATAACAGAGATCAATTGGCAGATTGCAAATAAATCGGAAGCTTTATAATTGATTACTAAGGATATTAAATACATTTCCTATACGGCTCTATGAAATGAAAATTTAATGGTTAAGTACTTACCAGTGGTGTTTCCTCATGGTAAGTGAGAATTTCGAGCCACAATCTTGGCACAGTTCAGACTCCGACCACGGTGACTCCCTTGGCAACTGATCTAACAATTTGCTTAGCAATTGATCCGTAGCAAGTTTGTAATTGAAAATACTGATCCCTTCACGATTTTGAGCACCAAGACAGGCCCCAGCTTTTACTAGAACTTTGCAAAGTGGTGCTTGACCTCTCATATATGAAAGTAACAGTGGCGTGTTTCCATCCATATCAGGAACATTAATCGGATATTTTGGCATACATTCCAAAAATAACTCACAAATTGATGCTCCGTTATTGTCTTCGCCAATTCTACATAGCTCATGCAAAGGATTTCGGCCCTTTACATTGGTCGCTTCGGCGTTAACCCGCGATTCCGTTAACAGTTCTCGGACTATCGCCAGTTGCCCACCGTGCACCGCAAGATGGAGGGCGTTATTGCCATCAGCATCAGTTGCGTCAAAATCGGCATTGTTTTGGATCATCGCTGAGACTGCCGAAATATTTCCACGCTCAATTGCTATGTGAAGAGGCATCTTTTGGACAGCATCCCGCTCATTGATTCGCGCGCCTGCTAAAATTAAGTTGCGAATAATCATTTCATTTTTCGATGCAGCTGCTAGATGAAGTGGAGTTGATTGATATGCGTCATGCACGCGCGAGTTAACGTCCACCAATATGGCCAACAAGAAAAGGACACTTTCTAAATCATCTTTGATGATAGCTATATGCAGGAAGTTACGTCCTCGCTGATCCATTATTTCAGCTGCGTTTGGAAGTCGTTCGAGAATGCGCTGTGCAGCTTTATGATTCCGTATGGCCAAAGCAGTTGCAAAAGGTGTAAGTCCGGATTTGTCTCGAACCTTTAAGTCAATACCAGGATGGCAGAGAAGAATATTTATAATATCTTCATGTTGGTTCTCGATAGCAATGTGCGCTGGCGATTTGTTGTCAGAATCTAATGCGTTTACATTAGCACCGTGATCAATTAATGCTTGAACAACTTTGGTTAAGCCCCATTGGCAACAGAGATGTAAGGGCGACGCCTTGTCACGTGCTTCGTCGCTTCCCTCTCCATTTGGCCCCAGTTGACGGGGTGAGTCTAAATCGCATTGATTTTGAACGAGGAACATTGCAATAGACTCTTTGTTTTCATCGATAGCACGGTGAAGGAGCGTTTGTTGGCAGCCCTCAGGCCCTTGACTCCAGCAGTCGGTATCAACTCCATGACGTATCAGAATCTGTGCCACATCCTCGTACTCCAATTCTAGTGCAGCCCACAGTGGTGGATCTCCCTTTTTATTCAATGTACCAAGATCTACTCCCTTAATGCAAAGAGCATCTACCACTTTAGGTAAATGGAAGTCTATAGCCAACTGTAGCGCTGACTTCTGTTCACCTTAAAAAAATAATTAAAAACATTATTTAGCCTTTTTTTTATATATTTAACAGCCAAGTTCGCAAATAACTCTCAATATCTTTGTATTGTGTGACTTGCTCACCTCAAAAACAGAAAAACAATTTAATCGAAACCACATCCACAAACCATAAACGTTTTTGAGCATATTATCTTAATTATCGTTGACGATAATTATTATTTAAAAATTTTATTATTTTTCCCTAAAGTTGATAATAAAAACTTCGACAATAAATCCAAATTGGTCGGCACTCAGGAATAGATATAAATTAATTTTTAGGTTTGACCAATGACAGCAGAAAAGATAATTGAAGTTTACACTTTATTCTGCCTATTCTATGCGGCAATATTTGTTGAACAATCTTTGCGAACCCAGTTGAAGTAGTCTACTTACCAGTGAGCGCGTTTATTTCGGCTCCCTGATCCAGTAAAAATATTGCTTTCTCATTGTCTCCGTTAAGAATGCATTGATGTAGCAAAGTCAAGTCGTGGCCATTTCTCGCGTTGACATCTGCTCCTCCTGCGATCAATATTGGTGCCAATTCCATTCTATGTAAAGCTAAACATAGACTCAGAGGTGATTCGTCATTATCATCCTTGCAGTTGAAATCCATAGGCTCAGATTCTTCTGTTCGAAAATTGCAGATCGCTTCAATAACTTGCATCGCATTTACCTCAACTGCAATATGCAATGGTGATTTCATGCCACCAGCACTCGTCTGTACGCTTGGCGATGCTCCTGCCGTAAGCAGCTTGGCACATAATAACGGCATATTCTGTTTGGCAGCCAGGTGAATGGCGGTCATCCCACTTTTATTCAGGTGATCTAGGTTTGCAAAATCAGCTAAGAATATGGCAGCATTTTCAAATTCACTCCCGTTCAGAATAAGCACTTGCAAGAGGCTATCGTTTGTCGCTGATTTTAAGGGATTGGGGTTTGCTCCCATCTTCAGAAGTTTTGAAGAAATGCTGAAGCTATCTTCGTTAAACAATGTTAAACTTAATTCGAGGGGACTTTTTTCGTCAATAGTCCGTAGATTGATGTTTACATCAGGAACATCAAGCAGCAGATTTACCATTTCAGTATTCTGAAAAGTGATTGCCATGTGAAGTGGTGTTTGCCCCTGCAGGTTTTGAATGTTAACATTCGGCTTGCGTTCTAAAATTTTGCTTCCGATATCAATCATTTGAGATAAATCATTTCGATCGCTGTTTGTGCTTCCGTAGCTGCATATAATATGAAGTGCAGTGTCTGACGATGGCCTTGAATAATCAAGTAAATTTTATATATTTCAATTATAACACTATATTATATATTTTGAGGCGATTACCTGGACAGAAGATCAATAAGGCAGTTTTGGCTTAAAAGAAAATCGGCTGCAAAATGATCAGCTCTCCTAACAGCGTCTATAAGCAACGTTGATCCCTGTTGGACAATTATTATTACAAATCTTTAACACTGCATAGTATTTGTGCTAAATTACATACGTTAGCATCATATGCGTTTAGGTTAGCAGATCCGTTTTTTACAAGAGTCTGAGCAATCGGAATATTTTTCGCAGATAAAGCCATTTGTAACGGCAGCTGTCCATTTTCTGACAAGCTGTTAACCAATTCTGGTAGCTGAAAAGCAAAAAAAACAAACAAAATATTAATATTAATATTTAACAAATGTATCAATAAACACGAATTTTTATAAACATGATTAAAACAACCTGATTTAAATGCTTGTACAATTATTCTATAATCAATCAGTATAATCAAATCGGATATACACCGATCAAAACGTATGGCTCTGGCTATGAAAAGTGCAAACTAGTTTATTTGGAAGCTTACTGGGTCATCGTGGTGGGAAAAATATAAATCATTATGGAGCCGATGGACACTTTTAGTTAAATTTGTTGACTTCGTAATATTATCATCATTCCTCGATCATTCTAATCCGAATACTGGTTTAAAAAAGGTGCATTTAAATTAATTAGATTCAACGAATCTGAAGCTGGCATTGGAATAATATGTCAAGAATTTAATAATGGGAGCAGCGATCTGCAAGTCGAGAATACTAAGGGCCGATTTTACAGCTTGCTATTATCAACCATATTCTTCTAAGGAATTTGAGAGGTAGAAAAAGTTTGATTATCTTTATACAAATTTAGTTGCAACCAGTTTATAAATTACTGGGTATATCATCCTTTCTCTAAGATCTCAAAAAAGTAATGCATACTTTTCATTTCAGTATATAATAAACTTCAAAACCTGTTGTACAATTACATATTAACTAAGTTAATAGGTTCCTTAGCTTTTGATTTTTTAGTTAAAATCTTAAATAATCGCGAATTCTAAAATAAGGACTGTTATATTATTCTAAAAGTTAGCAGCGTGTATGAATTTATTCAGTTTCTTGAAGTTCATTTCTTTCTTTCTTGAGTTCATTGAACATATGACTTCTTTATTATGAGCCAAAATATAAATGATCAAATGCTGTGCCATAAAAATAAAGCGGCACAAAAATGTGTCACTCTCAATGTGAACATTAGTCTCATTCTGTGCCTGAGGCTGGCATGAATTTTACAAATAATAGTTTAACAGCTGTCGTAATAGAACCAGCTCAAGTGAACCCTTTTTAATGTTAATTAGACTCGCAAAATGAAGGTATGATAGCGAAGTTTAGTGAAAAGTTCAGAAAGAATAACTATCTGATAGTTTTGCATTACTTTTTTCTTTTATTTGAACGAAAAAGCGCGTCGTCAATTGTTTGTTTTTATTCTTTTTGTGGAACTTTTATTCCTCATGAACGTTTTCAATGTTTAATGTTCAATTTTTGTGTACTTTCCGACACTGTGGCGCTGTGTGACAATGACATAAAGTGTTTAAATTGACGGCAATTATTTAGGACTGGCGCAGCACTGTGCCGCAAAACTTAAGTGATGCCAATTTAAACACTTTGATAAGTGGCACAACCTGTCCAAAATTGCTGCATTGCGTCCGTATTGAAACCGAGAAATCAACAAGGTTTTTACGCTTGCAGCCCTGATAAATGAGTCGCTGTGACGTCAAACTATTGTGAGCATCCACGCACGAACGTTGCTTTGCGTCACCTTGGATTTTCATTCAACCATGATTGTCAGTCTGTTGTGCTGTTATTATTAAAAGTTGTGCGTGTTATATATCTCAATGTGCCTATTTAATTTACCTATTTAATGTTTCTGAATTGTGAAAAACAATATGTCAAATTATCTTCAATCGTGAAAAAACCGACATATTCAAGTTTATATGTACATATATGTATACACATGTAATTATATATTTATGTACATGCAGACAAATTCAACACTTTCACCAAACCGGCAAATTGTTTTTAGCATCAAACTTCACTCTACCCGTTGAATACACATATATGAACACACGTATGAATGTGTGAATGCGTGAATGTACGCATAGATACATTTTATTTAAGTAAATTGCAAGGCAAAACTGATAATCACAAGAAAGTGTGTTTGTATGTGCACACCGAAATCAAAACATTTTCATTGAATACATGCATACATACAAACATACATATGTAAACATATCAAACTGACAATGGGTAGAGCAAAGTATATGCATTCTCGTCAGATGCTTTCACTTATTTACAAGCATTTTTATATATGTATATTTGTAGATAAACAGGCATTCAACCTACATATGTACACCCATACAAAAACATATATTCAAAATGATGAGCAACTGCGGCTGTCGTAGCCTGTTCCAAGGCTTTATTTTGCTTGCCGTTGGCACAATATTAGGTTGGTATTTCTTAATATTCAACTGTGAAATGTGAATACATTCATAAATGTATTCTGATCATAGTTAAAAAAAATTAAAAATATTAAAGTATTCACTTGTTATATCCTTACTGATCTTTTAAACTCGTTAATATAAGAGTGACTAACAGACAAGATGAACATATTAAATGTTGTGTAATTTTTCACAATGTGTATTAATATCTGTTTGTAGATATACTTTAAGTTCATGTTATAAGAATGCTGTTATTTCCTCCCACTCATCAGTCACTTTTTGGAATATATACCTATTTAAAAAGTTTTGTCTCACTTCTTTTTGTAAGAATTCATAGTAACTATTTTAATTAGCTTCATACACGTATACGATAAATGATTTTCCACAAGTTAGACTTTTTAACGAATTATGTATTTCTGAAACAACCCTCCTTTGTATGTAAATTGTAAAAGTACATAGTTCACCCATGATAAGATTTTTATGGCATAGCGACAATTGACTTTACAGCGCGATGTGCGTTGAAACAACATCCGTTTGTATGTACGTTACTTTAGAGATAGAATGATTTTTATATTAAGCGGACCATGGCAAACTTTATATTTATAAACCAAATCGAATCTTATTTCACAATGTTAATTTTATAAAATTGATAATTTAAGAGAAGTATTCATTACGTTACCTTAATACATTTTTGTCTGACTTAGGAAAGTGTTCAGGTGTATTACAATGCTACAAATGTTCAGTAACTGTGGAAAAATACTTTATTGACAATGCCACCATTGTTACACCATTGTGTTCAAAATTCACGGAGTCATCTGATTATATGGTGCAGTGTCCATATTCCACGATGTGCCTGAAGACAATTTCCATATTACATCTTCAAAGTGGACAGAGACAAGAAACCGTTACTAGAGGCTGCGCACAGCAGAAGAACACTACTCAGGTATGAGTTACATCCATATACATATCTGCATATATGTATACATATAATTGTATATTTTTTAATTATATTGTCAGGTATTTCGCAATAAACAGTGGGAAAAGGAGCACTTGGTGCAGGAAGTATACAACGAAGGATGTACCGAAATTCAAGCCAACAACTTGGCGGGATCTACAAACATCCATTGTTATTGTCGTGGAGAATTGTGTAATTCATCAAGTTTCTTAAGTTTGAACAAACAACTTTTAAGCATTATATTTTTAATTAGCGTCATTCCACTATTCAACGTTTGATGTTTTGCAGTCATATTTTCAAATATATTGTGTTCAATGTGGAATTTATATTGTTGTGATAATTTATGAAATATATCATAAAGAATTTTAATATAATACACAAACGCATGAGTCGGTTATCAATCTGAAGTATTTAATGTATCAAATAATTATGATATATTGCTGTACCAGCATTTCTAATTCAATTTCTTATTTTTTTTAGAACTCACAGGAAAAATAGTTATTTAAAATTTCGATTTTAAATAAAAGAAATTGAAATTTCACTAAAATTCGCCAAGATCACAAAAACACATCTACAATCGTAGTCGCAAGAATTTTCACAAAAGTATATGGACAATTTACTGAAAATATGAATTTTCTTCATGTACATATTGACATTAATGGAAAGGTCATTAAAATTCCACATTAAGTACCCATTAAGTTTTTGGAATTTTTGTAAATGTATAATTTTTCAACTTAAATCGGACTTAAATCAAAACTGCAAAAAGATTCTCCAATCATTTCTAATAGTAGCTGCAACATTTTGTTTTTCAAAAATGGACTTAAAAATTGTAAACGGGACCAGAAGGAACCTATATGTATATACGTTTAAAATCGAATTGCTTTAAAAACATGAATATTCGGAATTGGGGGGCGTATTTAATTTAAGTTATTTACTATATGTATAATGTATATTCTACATATACATATGTATGTATTTTACAGCTGAGATAATGTTAATGACTATACATACAACATACATATACGAGTTTTGTGATCTCGCTCGTAAATGTTCCAATATCTAACAAACAATTTTGGCTTATCTTTCATAGAGAGATTTCAAGTTTGGGACTTATTGAAGAAAGTTTAAATTTTCAGTTGCGAAGATAACGATATGTTTCGTAGAGTAGAGCTTTTGAAATATATAAAGAATTATTGTTAGGGGCTTCCTCGAAATGCAAACAAAACAAGTAAAAAATGCTGCATGTGAGACCCATTTAGTTAGAGACACTGCAAACCGTGATAAAAGCTTTGTGTGTTGTAGCGTCTCTTTTTTCTCTTTTCTAAGCTGGGCCTGACGTAAGAAATTTTTTCTTGACCAAATTGCGAGACTGTTATCGAAGCGTGATCAGTAGATAGACTCAGGTACTTGTTTCTGTACCGAAACTTAAAGCTGTAAGTGTAACGTTGATCTTATGTACAAATTTTTCGACACAAAAATTTATCATTATCAGATTTGTCACACCTTTTGAAAAAATTTAATGAATACTTAGAACTTTTTAAGAACAGGAACATGGACTTGAAAAGCTTCATGAAAAAAAGATTTGTTGAACTCTATAATAGCTGTCGGTTTTCTTGTGTGTTTCACTATAAAACTGTTTGAATTTATTCAATTAAATTTTTAGTCACAAGACACAAAGCTAATTCAATGATTGTGGTAAATTATAAAAATAAAGTTATTCTGTTCACTCTTGCTGAGGTAAATCTAACTCATCGGATAAGCTTTCCATTAGAAGAGCTTACCAATAGGATTTTTTGCATATAGATTTGTTACCTATTTTATAAATTAAATGAACAGCATCGAGAGTACCTAATTCAAATTTCAGAAAGTCGCCCATTTTCTTAATGGAGTCTTAAATCTACTTACCACAGTATCATTTTCCACAAGGCACAAGAAGACGACATCTTCTCGCAGGAGTCTGACAGCCGCATGCAAGGGATACTTTGTTTTGTTTTTTAACATTTTGTAGAGCAGTGGTCCCGACATGTGTTCAAAATCCTGTGGTGTTAAATCATCCCAGTGCGTGGATATAATACCTGAACAGTATTCAAGCAGAGCTGCTGCACCGACTTCTTCAGCAACACAGTAAAAACGCACACACGACCGCACGCCAACTGAAGACACCAATGCTCTTTCACAGAGCCCAAGGAGAGCAGGCAAGGAAAAACGATGGGCGACTCGCAAAAGACCCAATGTCAGTTGGTCATGTTGTAGATCAACTACATCCGTATATATCCAACGCAAGAGCGCTGTTGCTATATCTTCATTCAAATCACTCCAATCCAGCTCTTTTGCACTGTCCAACACCTCGTTACGCCATTTTTCGGAACGAGCATGTAGCACAAACTTATGTGCCGGCATAAGTGTCCCATTTGTATTGGTTTTAATGCTTAGATCCGAATATATTGAACGGCCATACAATGAAGATGCCGTTAGTGCCAATCGCGACACAAAACTACTAAATTCTCCTGTAGCTTCATTATCGGTTGAGGCAACAACTTCGTTATACTTTCTTTCCAATTCTACATAGCTGCGCTGCAGTTTTGTGTATTCTTCTTTTAAAAGTGCCAAGTGCTTCTCCAGTTTCTCGATTGAAGCGACATCATTGCAACCTAAAATGATATTGTTTTTTTAGTATATTTTATTCTAACACATACTTGTTGAAATCACATTAACACATACATATGTATGTAGAAAACCATTTACTCTTCTGCGAATATGTATGGAAATATATATATATATGCATATCATTCTAGTTTTTGTAAAAATCTACTGTTAGGAGGTTCCAAGTATAATTGAGAAATACGCGAGCAATCACATAGAACATTACATTGTGATAAACATTATACATACCCATGCTTATTGTCTAGTTTATTATGAAAACAGCAATTTTCAAAGAAGAAATACTACATAAACATCTGTCTTTTGATAACTAATTCTGCTTAGAGCTGTGAGAAACCATGGATCTATCGATTAATCATTATCGGCATTTCATTTGAAAAATATCTAACACTCCGATTTTAACATTTGTCACTTATGGCAACAAATTCGACAAAATCAAAATAATTTTAATTGGTAATTAGCTTATTTTTTTATATTGGAAAAACGTTAAACCTTTTAAAGGCATATAAATCTGTTGAATAATAGTCCATCATTACGAAATAAATGGCTATAAGCAATATAACCATTTTTTTTTCCCGAAATAATACTTGAGCTTACGGTCTGTGAAAGCCTATACGAAAAAACAGATTAGGTGTGCAGATGTTATATCCATCTCAACGATCGCCCTCTCAACCTATAGTCGACTTTAGATAGTTTCTGGCGCACCCAAACTACTAATCTTCAAAGTTCACTCCACCTTACCACATACCCATCTTACCAAAATAAATAAAATAATTAATAATTTCCGACTAATCGGTGCAATAAATTTAAATTAATTTTTATAATTTAAATTTATAACTTCTATTTATATTATCAATATTAGTTTAAATACATTCGATATTATTTGAAGTTCGTGTTTAAATCGTATTCGATAAATAAAACAAACAGCAACCACTTCACAGAAATTATCAACTACCAAATGCAAACTTTCTGGCAACCCCATATTAGATTGGAGCGGGTAGAAAAACATAAACAAACCATCTCACATTCAAATGAATGTAATAATTTTAATAATAATAAATAGGTGTTTATAATTGGGTACTAGTGGTTTTAATAAGTGTGAAATATATATAATAATTAGGTATATTTTTTATAAATATGTACTAATTTCTATTTAGATAAGAAAACCACTAGTATAAATCGGCTGTGTATTAGAGAATTGCAACGGGTTGAAATGTCCGATCATGCTTGAACATTGACTCGAACTCGTCACGGTTTTTTTTACTTTGAGTGTGCGTTTAAAACGGACGTTTGAACAGAGCGTTCGAATTAAACGAACACTTCGAGTTTCCGCAACCAAAAATATATATGAAAATATTATGCAATCTCGGGTTGATTACACTTGTTTTTGGAAACGATCCGAACCACCATGATACCCGAGCCACGAGAGTTAATATTCATCAATAGCGATCCGCCACCCCTATGGATTTTATCAGGCACATTAGAAGCTATTATGCGAGCTTTTAATGTGCACAAGATGTAATGAATGAATTTTTTTAAATAAGCACTTGTCGGAAAGTTAATTTCGGGACTCCGATCCGTTACATAGTTTATGATCATGATTGTTTCAACAACTAAAACTGCTTTTGCTGCAGTACTGTTCAACTGATTTTTATGCGAGTAAGTATGATGATAGATAATAATAGTAACTAACGTTATTTGATGTTGGTGACTTAAGCTACAACCTTGACCTGCGTGGGATATACATCAGTGAGTCTGCCAAATTCGGTTGCTCTAGCTCTTTTAGTATCTAAGATCTAGGCGCTCACACAGACGGATCTGTCAACATCGACTCGGCTGTCCATACTGTTTTTGTTATAATGGTAGTCACATTTCAAATTTCTGCCAAGCTCTACAGAGAAACTGTGCGAAAACAACGGTAAGACATCGGCTTAACCGTAAATCAAAGTTCTGCTAACGATCACCAACGCAGCGTATTCGTATTAATCTGCACCTTTCTTCCTGCCATTTGTCATCCCTCTTGATAAACTCGCATAACTGACCGAATCGCTACCTCCAACAATCAACGAACAATTTATAATAACATTGAATGTAAAAATAATCCAAATTAGCTGAGTAAGGAGAATTTAAGTTATATGGGTTGCCGTTGACGTTATTCTTACAAAGGTAGATAGCCTCTCTCTTCGAAATCACTCCGACAATAAATTCTGTAACCTTATATACGGAGAGCAATCCTGTAACGGAAGAGAAGGTCGTTAGAACTAACAAGAAATTTGTAAAGTGCATGTAACTAATATGAAAGTACACCTCCCTCTAACTTTCTTCTTGTGATTGCGTTTATTTCTGATTCCAAATACGATTTCATGCATATAAATGTGCGTTTATTTACTTAGTTTTAGTAAGCAAAATGGGTGCAATAATTTAATATATATCAATATATTTAGTTTATATTTGTATGTCTCTATATAAATGTAAATATTATCACCAATATGTTTATAAATTGGTTTTAAAGATGGTTTATATTGAAATATATAATTGATATATATAATAAATCTGGTCTAATCGTCAGTACACGATTGTACTTAAGTTTATATAATTAAATACTTAATTTTATACATTTTATTTTACGTTCACAATATTTTAAATTAAGCTTTTCGTTGTTTGATTGTGCCACTCTGCTAATTAATTAAATTAAAAATGGTCCCAAAATTATTTCACCAACAACAAAAAATTGCATACTTTTTTTTATCATATAGTACATTGTTGTCTTTCTTTTACATATACATACTTGGACCTAGAGTCAGCTAAGTACAATTACTTAAATTAAATATTTTTTGAAAGCACAATATTTAATAGATACACAGTATATTATTTAAAGCTTTTATGATTAGTGATTCTCTTTTAAAGTGTTCCTTATAAACTATATTGCTAATTACTTAGAGCATTCTGAATTCAAACTATTCAACTAAGTCGGGTATTCTTTACCAATATTAATTAATATCACGTAAATATATATTTTATATAGGTATTTGAAATATTAAAGAAAGAACAGATCTATACTACTGAAATGGGTTTTGAATAATGTTTTTTTATTAAAAAAATTGTTTATTTTTTTTTTTTAGTTTTAGTAATGAGAAAAACTAATGTAATTGCTAAATGAAACTAGGGCATGAAATTGTCGGTTGCAAGATCTATTTAAATTTGTAAAAAAAAAAAAAAAACAATTATATGAAAGGCGCCCAATAATTAAAAATATTTGTCTCTTGGTTATTTCTATCTTACAATATTTATACACAAATGTATAAAACAATTATTTTTGAATACATCGTTATTTGTCTTATGAAGTACGAGATATTTAGTTAATGTAAAAGTTTTCCAAGCACGGCATTAAGGATAATAAGGTTGTATTAATTATACCTGGTTTTTGATGTTACCTATTTAAATTTAGTTGCAATTTACTAACTATAACAATAGTTATTGCCATTAAGTCTTGTGCAAATAATTAAAAAGCACCGTAGTGCTTTAACAACCATTTAGTTTTTGTTTACACAAATACAAAAAATATCGTTAAAAAAATAATTTTAAAATAATACAAACATAAAAAATAGATTTTTTTAATATTTATTACCATAATAAAAATGTCAAGAAACCAAAATAGTGTCACCCCTAATATTTGTCCTATTCATTAGTTTACATTTCACCGGAGATTTTAATATACAAAGATTTTATGTATATATTTCATATCATTGTCCTTAGTTTAAATTTGAACAGAGAATATTATTGAAAAAATATCAAAAAATTTTTACTATTCGCAATTAAATAAGCTGTATATGTAAAAAATGTTCGGTAAAATTTAATTTATATAAATAAGGAAATGTGCAGTTTTTTTCTTAACATTTATATAAACACGGAAAACGTTTGGAAATCGGCTTTATGTTATTATTTTGAAAACTTTCATTCAATAATGTTTTAGAAATGTTCCAGTATAAAAAAATGTATTGAAGCGAACTATAAAGGCCATAATTTACATCTTGGAATATACATAAGTATATGTAAAGCACTAGTGAATAACTATCACTAGGATTGGACGGCTTAGCCGGTAATCCTTTAAAGGTAAGTACTTTTACGAGAATTTTCAAATCAATGGTGTTATTAATAATATTCGCATTCGTATTTTAATATTTCATATTTGAGAAATTAATTATAAATCTTCATTTTTTTGATTGGGACAGTGTTCAGTTAGAGATGGAAGTACATTATCCGCTGATGCTTGTCTGAAAAAAAAAATCATTTTTATTTGTACAAGAAATATATAACAAGCATTCTTGAATACCTGTCTAAAGCCATGTGGTACGAGCCGGGGGCTGAGTTTGATCTACCAGCTTGAATAAATTTTTGTAACCTAGAACCTCCTGGTTGAGGCGCCCTGCCGGAAATACCTTTAATGAAAGGATTGCCAAAGGAATGATTCTTGAGCATTGTTTTGATCAAGATGAGGGTATCAAGCTTCGGAATGCTGCGGACAACAGAATTTATATCTTCTTCGTCTACTTGAACCAAACAACAATTCTCATCTTCCGTAGGTAAGGGATACATTCCATTACTGGTGACCCATGGATCCATCTAAGATAGGTTAGAAGTTATTAATCCCTACATTGATTATACAATAATTGCGTGTTTACCTTTAACTGAGGTAATGTTATTCTACGTGCAGCATCCTTTTCAAGCATTCGAATAATGCAGTGTCGCATATCACCACTAATTTTTGGTGTTTCTGGAAAGACCACTTCCTCGTTTTTAATTTTCTCATACAGTATAGGTATAGAATTTGCTACAAAGGGGACATTGCCAAAAACCAAAGAGAAGAGCGTAGCACCCAATGCCCAGATATCAGCTGCGCGACCGCAGTATACATTCTAGGAATAAACAATTACGTTAATAAATGTAGATTTTTTTTTGGGGATTCACATACCTTGCCTAAAACCAGGGTTTCGGGAGCTCGAAAAGCAGGCGTTCCAGCTGTTGAGCCATTACTCATGATAGCGTCTTCACCAAGAAATTCATTGCATACTCCTAAATCGGCAATTTTAACATGTCCACATTGTGTCAGTAGCAAATTTCCTGGCTTTAAGTCAGCATGAATAATCTTTTGATAATGCACTTTTGTTAAAAAAAAATAACAAAATAATATTGAGAGCACTTACAGATTTTTAGAATAATTTACAATAATTTTTAACAATATACTTACAATATTCGAGGCCAAGTAATGAGTCCCGAAACACATTCCAGCAACGATCTTCCGGTAAAGGCTTATCGGTAGGAATGCAAAGTACTTCACCTTTTTTAACCAACTCAAAAACCATATAGAGAGAATCTTCCAGTGGATCGTCTAAGACTTCTACTAGCTTCACAATGTTGGGATGATCTAGTTTTTTTAAAACTGCAATTTCTCTATAAACACGATCCAGTGGAGATGTTGCTTGTTTTGGACTACGTCGCATGAGAGCAGCTTGTCGTAGTAAACGTTTTTTGGAGAGAATCTTCATTGCATAATGTGTCGAGTCTTCTTCAGAATAAGCTAGCTTTACAAGTCCATAAGAGCCCTGCAATGTATATATTTCATTAAAGTATTCAGCTCGATAGTTAAATATTTATATATTACCTGTCCAATTTGATCCATAAGCTTATACTGATTTAGTTGCAGAAAGCTTCCCGACTTTTCAATAGATATTCTGCGTGATTCTCGTAGAGGTGGCCGACGTCGAGTTGAACGTGGACTACCGTATGGACTACCATATGGACTGTACGGAACGTTCGGATAAATTGGACGAGCATCTGTACACTGAACAATTGTTGTTGCAATATTTGGCCGCTGAATTGGATGCTGAGTTGTCTCTGCGGCAGATATCTGTTGAGTTTCTTGGGTAATTTGTATTGCTTCATTCGTCGGTGATTGAAGTTGGCTGTCAGTTGATCGATATTCATTTATATTGGGAAGATGACTATGCTGTAACTTCTGATCACTATTTAAAAATGCACAATCATCATTGTATAAGTCTAACGACTGTGATTTTAATAATGTAGGAAGATGCTGCTTTGGAGACGACGAATTCATTTGATTGGCCTGAACATCCGTATCACCTTGTGCGCCGTAACGATGTGCCAACTGTGTCTTATTTGCTAAAGCCGAGCTAATTTTATTTGGAGGAAGTAATGGATTACCGTCTGGCATATCACTACTTTCTTTAGAACATTTAGGATTACTAAAGCTTTCATAAACACACTGTGCTTTTGGAGCTGCTGAATCAGCAATCTCATTATATATTATGTTTTGATTTGACGGTTCTAATTTATTCTGGTTCTTTGGCTTTGTACCAACAGGCTTTATGCCTTGTGCATTTGAAACATTATTTTTTGAATGAATATGTAATTTTTCCAGTTCTTTATCCAATATCAAAGTTGATCCCACAATCTCCGTGTTGTGCGCTTCCTGTTTAGAACCTTCCTCTATTTGAACAACGATAACATCATTGTCATCATCATCGCCATTATGAAAAGTGGCATTTTGTGCTTCAGATGTAAGATTCTTTACTTTCAATATTCTCTTGTCATCTGTTTCCAACACTTTTTCTGTGTCTGGTGTGTTGGTAGTGATTATTGATGCCATATTCAAATCCGACATTATGTGGGTTTTCATATATACTCATAGTCACATATTAGATTAATTTCTACAAATATATCATGAATTAAATTGGTCAGCATGTAACTTTAAAATAAAATACATGGTTGATTACACAGGCTAATAACAAATGTATTTAAAAAAAAAATTATTTTCTTATACATGGTTAATACTGATAAACAAAAAACACTACAAAAAATATTTTACGGCAACGTTTAAAATAAAATTTTATTCAAAGTGCTATGATGGTTTGGAAAGAATCTCGAAGAATATTTTAATTTCGACAAGTCAAATTAGCATGTATACTACTACTTCTAAGCTAATTGAACTGAATAAAAAAAGTAAGTATATATATGCGTATGTGTGCAAGCTAACATAACTGTAAAAATGTATTTTTAGTTTCACAAAATTAAGCAAGCGCACAGTGAATTTATTTGATCTATATTTAGATGTTTTCATTCACTCACTCCGTTCTATTCTGTTCAGCACCCGTTGTGAGAATTTAAGCAAAAAATAAGTGTAAGCAAATTCAATAAAAACTTGATTAAATAAACAAGTAAAGTTCCTTTAATTTAGTACACAAATATGGTCAGGCACTGGATAAATTTGGCCTTTTGGCTAGCGTGCATTTTGTTATTAATACAGCCCATGGAAAGCAAAGAACATGTCATCAAACGCTCTCCTCGACTTGACAAATGGACTCATTCAATTAGAGGAGATTATATACCAATGGAGTTTTTTAATGCCATGAGATCAGCTGATCTGTCGAAGCAATCATTACAAAATCAGCTAAGAAATTTCCTTGAAAATCTTCAAAAAAATCTGACGACGTCAGAAGTGCAAAATATTATGGACGATATTCATCAAACCACACAAAATCAAATAGTTAAATTTCGAGAATTATCGAATTTCTTTTATTTAACTGCAGAAGTGGCTAAAACATTTTCGCATGATTCGGAAATGTACTACGAAGTTGCAAAAAACTCAAGTTATATCCTTTTGCTGCACCTTCGCCAGATTCCGTCGACACTGTCTACACAGGTTAAACTATTATTAACAAATTATTTTGCGGAAATGGAATTCTTTCACATAATGTTTTCAGAGATCATAGACGAAGTGCTAGAGTATACGCAGAACACGTTACTTGCAATCCAAAATACATTCACATACTTTGCAAATGTCCAGGGATTTGTTTTGGACAACTGGAATTTTAAAGGAGACGATAATTGCTGCAAGGAATATGTGGAATTTCTGCAACTGTATTCAGCTCAAATTTTTAAATGCACTGCTGGGCATAAACTTAGCGTTGCATTTGACGTATTTGCCATGACAGAGCTCACCAGCAAGTATGTTATGCACCAACTGGAATTTCGGATTCAGCGACTATTTAACTGCTTTTATTTCGGAAATTATGAAGTACGATGTAAGTTTCTTCAAAATGCCGAAAGTGACTTTGAAGTATTATTTAATAAAATCGAAGAACTTGAAATTTATTATGATATTAAAACAAAGAACGGTCGCGTATCATCTCTTAGACTTCGACGTCGAAGGAATATTGAAAACGATTCAAATGTCCCAAGAGCTCATTATGACTGTATACCAAATGAATTTCCACTAGGCCAAATGCATAATAGTTTAAAACAATGTTTTTATAATATACAAAAATACTAAATGGGTTTCGTTAAGTCTTTTATTGTTAAAGAGTTACCTTAGTTATGCAAAATTCAAGCACTTTGCTGTTGCTTCCATTCTAAATTCATGTAGTCCTAACAGAGAATCTAACCGAAATGGTATAAATAAAAACATGACACAAAAGAAAGTCTGTCGCCCAAACGAAAAAGAATTTTGTTTTTAAATCTAATTTATAAATGCACCTGCGCAATTTTGACGAAAACTGTGGTCCGGGAATTGAGACCGGCAACTTTTCAAAAAATTACGCTTTTTCAACTAGTATAAATGGAGCATAAGCAAGAGTTTGTAAGTTTCGGCAGAAGAGACATGGGTATCTTCCAAAGTAATACCTTGTTACTGTTAAAAGTTTTTTCAGGCGTTAAAGCATTTTGTTATCACTTTTTGTGCTAATTTAGCGCCGTCTGTTGCCATCCTTTTTTACTCCACAGGAACCTTTAACAACAAGCAATAGAAATTACATAACATTTTTATTTTGTTCATTAACGTCAACGAGTACAAATGAAATACAACATTTTGAGTATAAAAGTCTTATACGTAACAGCTTTTTAAATTTGCGTATTAATTGATCAAAGACGTCAATAAAGTTGGTGACCTCATTTAAAGCCAAATTTACACAACGAATTTTGTTATTTTTGTTTAAAATTGTATTCTGCAAACAATATTGAATTTGATCAAGCAGGCGAGTCATTTCAGCCATATAACCAGATCCAGTGACTACCAATGAATGAAAGCTTCGACATAAAGAGATATTTGAATTCATAGTAATACTGCAACATTTACGTAGGTCTATAGCAGTCATGTTAATCAGGTCATCTATTACATGACAAGCGATACTCAAAAGTTGATCTGGATTGATAAAATATTGTTTTTTCTGAGTCATATTTGTCTTTTGATTTGTTGCTGCCGTTTTGTTTACGTTACTATTATTTACAAATTCAGATGAACTAGTAACACTCTGGGTAAAATCTGTCAGCTCTTTTTTTGCGATCCTTATATATTGTAAAGCTTTAATTCGGAAATTATTAAGTACATTGACTACATCTATTCGAGATACTTCAGATAGAAGATCATCAACCAAGTTAAGCACCCTTATTGGTATATCTTTGTTGTAAGGTTTGTCCATATCAGAAACAAATGCTTCCAATATTGATATTGACTTGATCAGCACATTGTCGAGATGATAAGATTTTTCAGAATCCGTTGAAATATTTTCAACAGAGTCTTCACACGGCACAGCATTTTTGACGGATGAAGATCTCAGAAAAAGTAATATTATAAGCAGCACTGCTCTTGAAATACATCCCATCGCAATAGATTAAGCTCAACTACTTGGAATAATCTGTTTGAATTTACTCAACGACGACATGAATAGGGTGGCCACAAAAACAATTTATTTTATTTACAAGTTTTAGAAGAGTATATAAAGTAAACTTATATGATTGTACATATATTATGCTGACGATTATGGCTTGTCCGTTTAAAAATAACACAGCTCAGGAGCTTGATTTGCTTTAATCAATAATACGAGGTTGTATTTTATATACCTAAGTGTGTTATCAGAAACATACAATACCACAAATATATATATTTACACTGGAACATATATAATCTATATAAAAAAAACTAATTGTGCTGAGTTTCTAAGAGTCTGATTCAAAATGCACGGAGTAAACTGTAAGCTCCGAATGTTCTTTTTCCACATTTATGATGTATCAATTTATTTTTTGATATGTTAATGGTTTTGTAAAAAATGTACAAATCTCAACTGCTTTAAACTTATGATGTTTTCTTCTGTGATGCATTTCTGGTGTTAATTTCTTGAAATACGTTCCCACTGTTTAGTTTTAATAAAAATAATTCAAGCGTAGTTAATGTCAAGATTTCTAGAATTGAACTATCATTTAGTCTTGCGCACACTACATTCTCCGGACATAGGTTTGAACTTTGTAGAGCAGCGGTGGGAAAGTCCATGCATTCGAATCCTTTGCAGATATGTAAGCTATCTTATATAGTAGTCTGATCGAAACATACTATTGGTGGTGATCAAAAATTAAGAATTTTGTTTTCGTATTAAACTCAATAGACCCTGTCAATAAATTTACTGCAAGACTTCGTTTTAAAGCAGTGGCCGAAAAGTCGATTTTTCCTCCAAAAAATCCTTAACTTGATCATAATCGTAAATTATTTATTGTCATTGTCTCTTTTATGCAAAAAGTTTCAAATCGAAAAAGAAATTGAACAATTCTATAAAAACTATATGAAAAAGATGTAAATTCAATTCGCCATTTTGATAGGTGAGGAACTACTGTGACAGCCCTCGATTAAGTATTACCAACAACTCTCACATTGCAAAAATTACCGTTTGTACTGATAACTTCATTTTGCGGCAAAGTTGAAAGCACCGAAATTACAGTATACCTATGTGTATGTACATATATGTATATTAACGTTTATCAAATCTGTCCCTCATATACATATGTATGTATATAGTATTCTAAACCAACACACGTGATAATAAATAAATTATTTTAGAAAATATATTAATAAATAATAATCGTATACAGTGCAACAATACAGTGCAAATGCCATCTGTGCATAAAAATTATATTTTTCGGAAATTTACAGACGATTGTACACATATGCATACATATGTATGTAAATAAGTATTTGTAAGCTCGTCTCATTCCATATAATATGTGTATGTAAGCGTGCTCACAATATCCAATACACATGCAAGCCCATATACCAATGTTAGTAATGTGTTAGCACACAAACAATATTTCTCCAACATCTACATGTCCAAAAATAAAACACACAAAAGTAAACAATATTTTAAAATAGACCGGTGACCAAAAAGGATAACACTGAATACGTTCATTTATGTTTTTTAACGTATGTATGTGCATGCATCATATACATATATACCAAGGAATTGTATGCATACAAAATGTGTATTAAAGTTGACAAACACATTTTACTGTATTGCGTTGTGTATGTACGTACGTGTGTATGTGAATATTAAATACACATTTTACTTAGATTCTAAAATCGATTAAAATGTGCACTGTTTGCAAAATCCAAAATTTGTTAATTCCACGAATTTTTTGTAAGATGATAATGTAAATTAATAGCAAGACACAGTACACCGTTGAATCTGAACGAAGACTAAAAGGAATCGGATGAACTATTTAAGCTTTAGAATAAAAGTAAATTTAAAGCTGGCGATAGTAGCTTTAAAAGCTTTAATTTCTCGGAAGTGAACCTTGAGCAGCTGCAACGCACTTTCAGAACGGAATATTAATATTACTGTGTTAGATTTATAAATAAATAGATGTTTGTATGAATATATGCATGTTTACAAAATTATACAAAATATGTATTCAGTATAAATGTATATTAACACACTAAATTCTTACGTTCGTGTAATTAATGTGCTTCGTATGTGCTATATATATGTCTATACTTAATATAATACCTGGCACACATAAGCTTGAAGTTTAGTACCTACATAAACGTACATATGTTTACATTTCCATAAGAACACAATCACAAATATTTATGTTTGTGCCCCTGCCGATATTTATTTTTTATCCTGTCATCGAAATTTTAAGTATTGAACAACGATTAATGTCGTTGACTAACTTATGTACACACGTATAAACATATTTTCATGAAATCGACGCACAGAAGCTGGCTGTAAATCAGTGCTGAACACACTATTGCCAAATTAGCTTTTTATAGATAGTCCTGCCTATTTTCAAAGTTCGACTTAATTTTTTTTCTAAAATCCGAAATACGCATATGTTTAATATGTATTTAGATACTCTTTGTTTTATTTTTTTTTAACCTTATTTAAAATGCACTCAAAAAATATTTACATCAAAATATACTCAGCTATGCGTTAGGTGGGCATCGGAACGCGTTATTTGAGCATTTCAAAATTTAGGTGTCGTCACAGCATTGATCTAACAAGACTGAAGTTGAGCCCAACAAAAAATATCGGAATCAATGGCGTGATAAATGCTACCACAATTATATTGTGCCCGATTAAAACCAATGCTGTATTGAAGCATTGAATACATACAATATCGATATCTGTGAATATTTTTTGACGAAAAATTACAAAATAATTAAGTTTTACAAGTTTTAAGTTTATAAAAGTAGAAGTTTTGTATAAAAAGTTAAATTTGAACATAACAATCAATCGATATACTCCAAATATAAATAATCGATAAATATTTTTGTTGATCCCGCAACTCTGCAATGTTGATAGTCTTTTTAAGCTTAGACACCTGTTTAACTTAATCAAATCGGGGGAACTTTTAGATAACATTTACACTTGCCCTTTCTACGTGTCAACAATAAGTTATGTAATTGACATTGTAAGCCAGGGCATGTATATATAATTTCCGGTCAGTATTGCAGATACGTAATGTACGGTGATGGTGTGCCAATATTTCAGCTCCTAGTCTTAACCATTTTGTGATCATTGAAAACGTTGCAAGCGTATGTACGCATACATACACAATTTTATCGGGAACGAGTGAAAATGAGCCAGAGAGGAAGAGTTGTCTTTGCTCTCTTTGCAGTTTGTATTCGCTCGTCTTGATACTAAATTGAATGAGTTGGCAGCGCGCACATTAGTGCACATAAGATCGAAATAGAAGCCCTAGTTTAAATTTTCATCTGCAATTTAATTTTAAAAATATAAAATATTTTTTTTATCCGAATAAAAATGCTTGCTCGGAAAATCCATGCACTATTAGCCGATCCGTGTCGAATTATGGACTTATTGTCAGTTGGCGGCAATACAATAAATGGCGTCACTAGGTTGAAAATGGGCGATAAATGAAATTATGCATTTTACCTCTTTGGTGGTGTGGAAATGACGAAATAATTTGCATAATATTATTTATATTAACCTTTTAATACATATAGTTATATATATTTTCGTATACCAGAATTTTGTTTTCTCTTAATAAAAATGGATTGTCAACACAAAAAATAGAGCTTACAAATAAGACTCAACTCAAATTTTTAAAGCAACGAATACAAACTTTTGATTCGATCTTAGGGATTTGAGGAACTCGTAAGATTTTTTCGAAGAGTCTTATAGCATATAAGCATCAAAAATCAACAATAATTACTTAATATTTCATGTGGTCCTTCGAAAGGGGCAATAATTTTACATTTGTACATATTATCTATACACAATTTTTCAGGACACTGGATAATAGGCACCCATAATAATTTCAGTTGGAGCTGTAGAGACAAAGATGTGGAAACAGTGCAGAACTTCTTCTTTCATTGTCCTGCATTCTCACACTAGACTTAAGTATCTAGGAAACCGCTTGACTGCTGACTTTGTTAAAGCATCCGAATTGTACCAACCGAGAAGGGTAGATCAGTAGATCCCCGGTATTACAATAGGTCCACAAGGGCCTCAGTATGTATGTTTAACCTGCACCCAGAGTAATTTTTTAAGGTGTTCTTTAATTTGTACACAAATATAATTTTTACACCACATTTTTCGGGATTTTAAGTTATTAGCGGATGATGGATTGTATTTGTAATACAAGTGGCCTAGATCTAAGAGGGCTCATTTGGGCAAGAGTTACCAATAATTTATGTAATGCAAAAGGTAACCACGCTTAAATTTATAAAGAAATAATTTACTTTTTGGTAAATAACATTATCTGTTTTTGATATATATCATCTGTATTAATCGGCTGACCTAATTTTTTTCCCCATTTCAAAGTTTTTTAATGGTTTCGGTTATCTGATTTGGTACAAAATTTGGAAATGACGAGGAACGGTTCAAAATTTCACTATTAAAGAAACTCTGATCCTTGATGTTAAAAAACTCCATCAATAGAGATTTACAGCTCTCAATTGATTTGATTTTTGTATCGCTAAAAAAAAGTGCAGGATCCGATCTACTATATACGGTGAATGCATTAAAACTTCTTATAAAAGCTCACTAAGTTTGGTCCGCGTCATTATTGATGTGTGTTGCTTGGCGCCAATTCTGGTCGCTTTCGATCAATTGTGTTCTTCAAACGATCTAATTGATGGCAGTAGAGGTCTGATTTTATTGTGGGACCACATGAAAAAATTAATATCGAAACATAATCAGTGTGCAATAAGAAAATCTGATTAATTCTTCACCAACTAAATATTTTGGACCTTTGATATAACTGATTGTCAGCACTCGTCTGTTAGTCCAAATAATAAAATTATGCATTAACTTTTAAACACTGTGCTTATAAAAGTAAAAAGTGTCAATTAACCAGCAATAGAAGGCGTGGTATCAGGTCTACTTTGAACGTGTTGATATCATACCATAAGATGTCCAAAAACAATAAATTTTAAATTTTTAGCTCTAACTAAACCCCAATTTTTTTTAATGAATATAGGCCCCATAAGAATTGTTGAAAATTTCGCTAAACCCAGTTTTATTTTTATTTATTTAGATATCTTTACTTAACTGACATAATATGCATTTTCAATAGTCGTATACATGCAGACCAATGTGGGTTTAAATCGGCGCAAATTAGGCAAATTTAAAATATTTACTTTTAAAACGACGGGCATTCGCTCAATTTCCTACGTATTCACCAACAGTAAACTTTGGAATGTAAAGAATTTTTCCAGCGCAATGGAAAATTCAACAAATTTTTCGGAAACCCGGAGAGAGTGTCATTCCCTTTCCCCATACCGTCCGATATGCTTTCTCGACTCGATGGGAAAAGTATTGGAGGAACTATATACACTAGGCTGGAAAGGGTTATTGACGAAGTTGGTGACTTATTTGCGAAACAATATGGTTTCAGAAATGGATTTTTTTGTGGTTGACGCAATTGAAGAGGTTATTGGAATAACGGCCGAAGCCGTCGAGGATTCCAGATGGAAGGGTGGCAAGAAGGAGTATTATCTAATTGTCACTCTAGACATCAAGAACGCCTTTAATTCAGACTTCTGAGGCCTGATAGATCGTCCGGAGCTTTTTCATATTGCGTCTCGGCAGGTATTTCCTGATTCTCTGTTTTGGTACCCCTGCTATGGAGCATACGACGAAGTCATGAAACTGACACTACCCACTGGCTATCAGGCGACATGATGATGTATGAGGATGATGTGTTGTGGAATCCACCTACAATACAGCCATTTATTGCATCTCGAGCTTCCTCTGTTCTCTGGGGCTTGAGCTAGCCGCCCACAAGACAAGGACAGTCCTTGTTTACACCAGAAAAAACTGTAGAGTCAGCCCAAGTGATTCCAATCGACCTTTGGGGAGTTGAGATGGGCACGATCCCGAAATATAATTAAAATTCACATCTTTTATTATTATTATTTTTTCTATATTAACATATAAACCATTTTTTAAATATAATGCCACAATTTTTTTTTCACTAATTTCTTCTTTTTTTACGCACAATATATTCTATTCGTATAAAAGTACTTTTTTGTAACTTTTCGGGCAAGTTTCGCGGCCGCTCCGCCGGAAAACGGTTCTTTCTGTGGTAATTAACTTATTTAGTTTGTATTTTTGGATATTTATCTTTATTATTAAATTAAATTAAAAATTAAAGCAATTTTAGCTGTAGAACACAAGTTTACATATAAAATATTGACATGGACGATACAGTTAATTATTCAGTTACTCAACAAACAAAAGCCGCCGGGCTTTTCATTGCTTAATCTTACTCTTAAGGTTAGTCCGCCAATTATGTTACTACAAAACATTAAACCACCTAGACTATGCAATATATCTATATATATAAAATGCTTTGTCCTCACTGACTGATATATCACAGCCATGGTCAAACCACATGTCCTAGAGACTTGAAGTTTTTTTAAAAAATCTGAAAAAAATTTCCAGATTCGTATGGGTATTTTAATTTTCTAATTCCACCTGCAACCTATTTTAAAAAATACAAAACATTATTTAAATTGCATTAAATTCAAGCTCGCTAAGCAAGCATTGAAAACGTTCAATACGTGTGTACGCATACATACACAATTTTAGCGGAATCAACTGAAAGAGAGCCAAAGAACAACAGTTAAACTCGACTGCAAAGAGAGCCATGGCATTTGTTTTTGTATTTTTCCCCGCAAGTGCGAGCAAGATAGCGAATGTTGTTGTTGTTTGGATCCTGTGAACGAAAAAGGGATTTAGATTGCGTTCTTTGTCACACACACATAATAAAGGGCTGCTTGAATTAACTCAATTCTACATATTAAACATTCGTGTTGATACTGAATTGAAGTTAAATAGAAATTAAATTGAAATTACCCTTTGACGGTGTTCAAATGGGGAAATAATTTAAATAATAATATTTATAATAACCTTTTAATATAACATTTGTTTTGATACTTTAAGTGTGGGTCTGCGTCCGAGCAAAGCAAGGGCGAAAAAAACCGGCCCTCTAGTTATCTTATAAAAGAAAAACTATATACAGTTTGCAAAGGAAAAAACAGTATTCGTTTGAAAAATTCAAATAGTAACAAAGACTCAGCCAATAGAGTTTACCTTCTATGATGGCTTGGGAGTAAAAACTAATGACCAGTATGTTTTATTATGCTCAATACTTGCTGAAGTGCTTGACCAAAATAAATACACCGCTTAAAAGTATGCAACTGTTTTTGTTCATTTAATCCCTTTAAACAAACATCATTCAGTTAGTAAGTGTTAATCTGCAGACTTTAGAAGTCGCACTCGAGTCTTTGCATCTTCCGTCGAAAAAGTTCAAGTCCTCCATTCAATCTATCAAAGCTTTCGTTTCTCAGGGTAGTGTTTCCAGCTCCACCTTGTACTTGATATTCTCAGCAGATATGCCAACCCACACGGCAATCACTTCAGTTGACGAAAACGACCAACGCCGCCGACTCAAAAGTGCTCAAAAGTGTATCTGGATGCATTCTAAGAATGGAATATGTGCATCAATGTAGATAACTGTTTAAATTTGATTTTCACAAATAGAGTGCGGAAATGCCCAGCTGTCTCACATAATGGAAAAGTGATAGCTCATACAGATAGATTACCTGGTTACAGTCCGCGAAACACAAATTGTCACTGGAGATCAAAAGGTCTATGCCACAGATAAGATCCGTGAGCTACAAGCAAAGACACTGATGATGATATTTAGGTCTCCATGGTACATGGTAAGAACACGCAATATCGCCCAAAATATAAGACAGAATCCAATCGATTGCCTTAAAAGTACACGGAGGGCCTTGGAGCTCAGCCAAACAGTCTACTTAAACGCCAAAATACTTCCATCCCCCACAAAAGAGTAAGGCGGTGACTTAAACACCACCACCCTCAACACCTCCTGAACCGGGTCTTGACATGAAGATCTCCATTCAAAATTGAGACGATCTGCTCAGAACCACTCGTTAAACCGTCCACTTGAAAGTTATCTTTAATTCCTTGTTGTGTTAATTATTTTTTTTTTTCGTCCACCAACGATTGGAAAGTTTAAGTTAGATTGCTTTAATAATTAAAACTTTTAACTTATACTACTGATATTCTGTTAAATAGATCTTTTTCCGATTAAGTAGAATGATCGATAATAATAATAGATAACGTTAGCTATCAAAAGAGTCGAAATATTTTATGAACCATGGGTGCAGTGGTATTTTGTGATTTGAGGGGGAGTGGTGTATATCGTAGCTCTTATAGTCTCTGAAAACTAGGCGATCACACAAACGGAGCCGTCCGTCTATCGTCTAAGCAGTTGGCGCTGATCAAGATGCCATCTTCCCCCTGATACGAACACAATATTTCCTTCCTATTGGAATTTCATTTAAACTTTTGCCACCGTCTTAAAAAAGAAACAAGGGGATGCTGTCCCTTTGCACACCAACCCCCGGCACGCTTCAGTTGAGCATACTCGGCTGTAGAAGACCCCAAACTCATTATGAAAAAAGATAAGTGCGGGGAAAATAAAAAATTTCTTTAGTTTATTTAGTATGCTGTTCGACACTCTGCAGATCTTATGACATTGCAGAACTCTGTATTCAATATTCGAATAATTGTTCCAATGTCAGACACATAATATAGTAAGCCGATTTCAATCAAATTCAGTCAGAACATGTAAGACCAACCCTGATGAATACTCTGTTTGTCTGGTTAGGATATCTTAAAGACTTGATTTTTCCAATTAATATGTAAATTTCAGACATCAGTTAAAAACAAACAAAAATTTGTGATCATGCGCCTAAACTACAGAGCTTTCTAGCTAAACACATATTTATAAGCAGGCATAAATACAAATGTTAATACGTGTATGTATGTCAAAAAGACATTAACAAACCAAAATAAAAGTTATCTAATGCAGCTGGCATTCTACAGATGCTCAACCAACTGAGCCACATTATCAATTTGCTGTCTGCTAAATTTAAAAATTTCAAAAATGTTTTTTAACATTGAATGTTGATTTAAATTGAATATATGGCCTGCCAATTATTAATACTTTCTGCTCAACGCAGGAATCGATACTTGGATCTTAGATTATTTTTATTACTACAAGTATACAGCATGTTATAAAATTATTATTACTGCAAACGCTTCCTCAATCAATCAAATAGCCAAAGTTATTATTGGAAAACCTTCTCTGTTTAATGCCCGATGAAAATTCAACTTTCAGCAAACATCCAAGAGTCTAAAATTTCTAGCTTTTTAGTTCTTATAATTAAAATATACAATTTTTTAAGTCGATTTTGGGGCGCTGAACGAGGCGTGTCCAAATTCTAAAAGAACTTGATCTGCTGGCAATATAGACGAACCAATATTTCAAATTTGCTGTGAATCAATTGTAAAAGTCAAATAATGGACATTAAATGTACTTCGAAATTTTTGATCCGTTGCTTCTAAAATCAATTCGACTAACAAGCCTATCCCGTGATTACCCTTCTTGTAGCTGCTTCTACTGCGTTATGTTCTTGCAAGTAGAGGCATTTGCCCATCTCAAGAGAGAGTTGCCGCAAACACAAATTACCCGCTTGACGCTAGCGGCGCATTTCTTCATTAATTCGCACATTCTGAAATTTTTAGTATATCGGCCGGACGATTCAATATTTCAAAATGACAGCATTAGCCAGAGCGTAATCTCTTTCATCCGAATTTTACTTGTCCTTTAGCGATTTGTACTTTAAAGCTCACGGCTTTGCGGTTTGATAAGGTTACCCTATATAAGCAAAATACGAATAATTTTAAAAACTCAAAGTTAATCATTCAATTTAGTAAATTATAAGGTTATCCAATTGTTTTAGAAGACATGTTTTGAAGATGAAAGCTTAAATTTATATGTCTATTAATTCAGTTATTCATTTTAATGTATCAAATTTTTTATATAAATATACAAATATAGAGCAAATCCGACTTCTACGAACATTCCTCCTGGCTTTTCCGAACACAACGTGCCACTTTGCGCTTGAAATCAGTGTAGGATTCTCTCCATTCCTTGGCTGCATCCACATTTGCTGGAGACTCGTCGTTGGGATCCGCAAGCATTGATATCACAGATATCAAAATAGTTTCTACTGTGTGCACCGGCAACCAACGTTCAGATGCTTTTTCGTAGCCCCATTTGTCATCTCCAGGCTCATGCAAAATCGAAATGCAAACATCTCCATTTTTTTCAATATTAGGATGCCAAATTTCTGTGACGAACTTCATTCGAGGGGGACGCAGTGGATACTCTTTAGGAAAGTATAAATGCGCTTTGAAAAAACCTCCTTCGCTGTAGACGAAAGAAAATAAACACATCAATACAATTTTTATTTATTAAAAATTATTACAATTAAATTAAATTTTTAAATTGTATTGTCGTCTCTTGTATTTAATTTTACGACTTTCATAATTTTAATATGGTTGGCAAAGGCCAATTTTATCTATAACTTAGCTCAACTGGCGTTCATTTCACAAACACCATTTTATTTTGTCTATTATAGTTATCAACACCCAATTCATTTATGACTTATTTTAAGTGGACAGTGTAGTAAGTTACTGCGTGTTTTTTTTACGGTTTATGCTGTCATATACAAGTTAAGAATAGTTTTCCTAGACAATCAAACTATTCTACCAGGTAAAGAGTTAGATTGGCTAAATTAGATATACACCCAAGAATAAACATGAAACAAATCGCACAAAGAGGTCGATAAATAGAATGACGCGATTACTAGTACCTATTATTCTACTAATAATGTTATGTCTTTGGAGTTGCGGTCTAATAATCTGTATCCTACATTTCCTTCGTTGTCAACCTTTATTCAATATATTTACATTACTAAAATAGCTAGAAGTTAAAAAGACTGATAAAACTAGAAAGCCTCTGCAAATAAAACAAATTAATTAATATATTTGCTAATAATAAATCAAATACATGTTTTAATGATACCTAACCGAAGCAATGGGATATCTCTCGGTACAGAATACGTAAATAAATATGTGAGTATTTTTTGAATAAATTATATACTGTACTGTAATAGACCTACTAAAGTGTATCTGGTGGTCCAATTATTAGGACTTCCCAACGGAATATATCATTTTCATCGATTAATCCAGCTGAGAAACCTTCTACTGGGTTCTTATTCAGTTCTGAAATAAAGGAATGGTTAGAATTTTGTATTGTTAAAATATATATAGATGCATTAAGTTTTCTGCAGCTGATTAAATTATATACCGAATAATCTTAAAGAACGAACTTAACTATTTAACAATATCTAAGATCGGATTCATTTACATTATGCATATTCTATTTGTAATTGATACTAATAATATTAACGAAATGTAAGCCATATTTTTCTATTGTTTAAATTCAAATTAAAAGATGAACTTCGCAGAAGATTTACACCCATTTTTAAGACTATATTTTGTGTAAATTTACCTCAAATAACTCAAGACAGAACTCAGACTCTACCACAACAAACTGCGACAGCCGCTGGGACAAGCTCATGACATGAATGTAATTGAGAATTTGTGGACCAATCTAAAAACAACAAAATTACCTTAAAAGTAACCTTAAAATATAAATTGGAGAAATTAAGAAAAAAAAAACAATCTGAAGATGTCCCAAAGCTGATTGAATCCATGCTACAGGGGCTCAAAATGGTTATTGGGTGAAACATACCACATATTAACATTTTATTTTAGTTCATATCAAAAATTGATATCTTGTTTTAAAAAATATTTTATAATCACACCCTGCGGATATATTTTTACACCGGTATAAATAAGAAATAATTTGAACTGTACATATATAACAAAAATGAGGCATCTTCGAAAAATGTGGCACAGAGCTAACTTTGGAAGCAGCTTAAATTTGTTTCGTAAATTTATCAGCCCCACAAATTGCAAACATACCTTAAATCCCTTCCTTTCTTAGTAATACAATTGTTATGTGTTGAAATAGTCTGTGAGCATTTGTACGTTCTAATTGCAGCGTATATAACAATATATGTAAAGTGACCATTGACTTGATAATACAATAATGTGCTAGACTTAGGATTCATCCACTTTTTTTTTTTTTTGATAAAAAGCATTATATTTTCGATTCGCTTTCAATTTACAATTTCAAGAAATACATTTTTTTTTTTTTTTTTTAAATGTATCAATATTATCTGAACAAAATAAAACTTAACATTCGGATAGAATTGAATAGAGGATTTTTAACTTTAATTCTTTTAGGGCGCCACACAATATTGGATTAAAAGGTGTCAGCGATAATTTGATTAGGAGCTTGATTACTTCCATTAGTCCCATTCTGATCAACCGTTTATTATGACATTAAGTAGAATGATGCATCCTTCTCCCTGTTATATATATTGTAATGAACACAACATACCCTTTTACTTTATTTTTAAGTAACGGTCATAAAAAGTGGTATTAGGTGCAAATCGAAAAAAATTAATATTTATGTTTTATAATAGTTTATTTATAAAAGTAATAAGAAGCAGTCCCACAGACATAATGGGATGGGAAAAAGGAAACATGTAAAAAACACTAGAAAATCTTAGAAATATTCTATTACTAAGCAAGCATGATCACTAATTTAAATCTTGATAGGCATGATGAGAATGGAAAAGTGTTGTTATACCAAAAAAAGATTCTTTGCGTTTCCATATTAGATATGTACATTACCTACAATATATGTATCTTTTATAGCATGACAATACAGGTCATGGACACAATTTTAAAGCATTTTTAATATTAGTTATTTAATAAATGACTTCTGTATGTTTTTAAATGTACCAAGGCATTTGGAATAGCTTTGTTCAGAGTTTCCTTTGTCCGTGTGCACATGTACATATGTATGTATGCGCGTTCAAGGCTTACACAACAAATGTAATTGTTTTATACTTCATACGAGTAGTAAGATGGACAACAACCACGATGATTATTTCGAGGATAATCCACTTAATTACTAGCATCAGTGTTCTCATACAAGGATGATAAAACCGGCACTTGTATGTATATACATGTATGTAATTACATACATATATAAGGGCATATGCATATTTGAACTTATACATACACAATATGTATATATATAACGATATTATTTATATATTTAATATAATATACATATATGTACATGCAGCATACAATAGGTCCTCAGCCTTACGTAGGTACGCATACGTATACATATGTATATGAATACAAACATATTAATTCACACATGCTTTCTTAAATGTCTGGAAAATGCTCTTCTTCTACTACTCGTACATATTTACTTGAATGTATGTATGCATATACGTTTCCAAACTCATGCATTTATACATATATGTATATGAATGTATATATATATATGAATGTTCAAAGTGAGACATGTGAAACATACCTGCCAATTGTTTCTTCAACAGTAATGATGATTGAAGCTCAGACATTTTAACTTATTTCTGGAATTTTTTTATAGTAGTGCTTCTGAGATTTACAAATTAAAAAATTTTACTTTACAGAAGCAGTCTTTTTTTAAGGACAAAATTATTTTAGCTAATATTTGAGCCGACAATACACTTTTTTCATTCTTTGCAGACGGATCAACGTAATTTAATGAAACAATATGAAAATAGAACGAATCAAACTTTTGGGATCTAGTTCAAGATACCTTTGAAATGGAACAATTTTTCTTTGACTAGTTCCCATTTCATAACGTGGGTTTCTGAGCGCAGTACTCACCATAGATTAATCAAACCGGAAATTTTGTGTGACACCTACAGTGGTTCACAGCTTATTTCAACCAGCACCTAACAAAAAGTTTGTTGGGCTATAAGATCTAAAGTATTGGGGTTATCCAAAAAATTTAAACGAAACAAAAACAGTTTTACAGCTTATTTCAACCACCAACTTTGCAGCTGTTTAAAAATCCGTTCTTTTTCAGTGCAAGGATAAATTCTTCTTCTATGCATTATTCACTGTTTTCGCAGTGTGAAGAAATACATTTGTGCAGAATTTTGAGAGATCAACTTATAGAAAATTTAAATTAGAAAAATGGGACCAATGGCAGCGAAAAACTGTTCTCAAGGACTTTCAAAATGACGATTCCCGGAGATTTGTCCGTGAAAATAGAACCCGCGATAAAGGTAGAAATGCTCCAAACAAAATTTTTAATTCTAAGGACGAGCGCTACATTGTCAGAAAAATCCGGGACAACCCAAGGCTATCGGCTAGACAAGTGGCCGACGATGTTAAGAAGGTTTTGGACAAGACATGTCACCCAGAAACCATTCGTCATGTGCTTCGGGAACATGGCTTTAATGCCAGAGTACCACGCAAGAAGCCTTTCATAAGCAACAAAAACAAAAAATTACGCCTTAAATTTGCCGGAGAACAAGGACATTGCATTCTAGAACACTGTTTTATTTTGTGATAAGTCAAATTTTAATTTATGTGGGTCGGATGGGCAGTCATATGTGTGGCGTAAGCCTAACACAGAGATTGACGAAAAAAATTTAAGGGCGACAGTAAAGCATGGCGGAGGCAACGTTATAGTTCGGGCCTGTATGTCAGCAACCGGCGTTGGAAACTTGGAGTTCATTGAGTCAACGATGGATAAAGACAAATATCTTGATATATTAAAGTCAAATTTAATTCAAAGTGCTGAGAAACTGGGCATAAAGGAGAACTTTAGATTTTACCAAGATAATGACCCGAAACACACTGCGGAAATTGTGCAGACTTTGCTGATCTGGACATGTCCGCACGTTATGAAACCACCAGTCCAGTCACCAGATCTAAATGTAATCGAAAATTTGTGGTCGATTTTGGAAAAAAAATTCGCAAACCCAAAATATCGAAAAAATCGGACCTAAAAGCTGCATTGGTTGTGGAATGAAATAAAATTTCTCCAGGAGTCACCATAATATTGGTGAAATCCATGAAAACAAGACTTAAATTGGTAATTAAGAACAAAGGTGGTCACATCAAATATTAATTTTTTCTAATTTTAAAAATACTTAGCATTTATTCTGTTATTGCTTTATCTGGTTGAAATCAGCTGTGGAGGTGTATTTTCTCATTTTTTAGTTTTTAAGCATTATAAAATATAAAAAAAATATTTATAAAAATAAATGAATGGATTTTGTATAAGTTAAAACATCAGACTAACAACCTGCGTTTAAATTTTTTGGATATCCCCAATAGTTTAAATATATGCAGTAGTGTGACTCAAACACAATGGTGCGTTAGCTGTGCTTTTCGCATATATTATAAACCGTCCTAGGAACGATAGGTCGAATATCATGTTTTAATATGAAAATTATTTTGGTTTATTAAAATTTCTCATTCAATCTGATAATGTGCATCTGGGCAGGTTTAATATATTTTGACTATATTTGAATCAAGTTGAAAATCAAGTTTATCGTCCACTATATAGCGGACAGAAGGACCTTCAGTCGAATATCAGGGATAATTTTTTTCATGCATTTAAACACGTCTAAGATCAGTCGGCAAAAGCAAATTAAGATAAATATTATTAATCCGACTATAATATTTAATCAATAATTAAATGATAAAGTTTATTTTACTTAGCGCATAAAAATCGAAATCGATTGTGCAAAGCGTAATCAGTAGTACAAGTGGGTAAATAATAAATAAATAATACGATGAAGTTCCTGGACATTCTTAAGGGGTTTTTGAAGCTTATTCGTTCTAAAAATGCTGCATTGTAAATATCACTGAAAATTTATTTATGGAGGAATATACATCCAGGGACTGTCCTACAGTGGTCAAGGGACGGGAGATTGAGAGGAAGAAGTCTGTTAGTGTATGGTGGTAAGTGAAAAGTCGGATAAAAAATTTTAAAAATTGCTTCTATACTGACTCAATTTTGACTCAACACCCCTCGTACCTTATCTGTCCACTCTGTTTAATGGCAGTCCTGAGCACCGCACCAGCTAAGCTCTAGAACTCCATATAAAAAAAGCAGAGGCGAAGCACAAGATTACTTTGCTTGAATTTCGCTGTGTTGAAGTTCATATGTTCCCAATATGTATTAAATATTTTATTGGTTTTAAATGTGCGCCTTGATGTTAGCAAAGCACAGTTGACGCTCTATATCACGAAACCTAGTCATATCTGTCGCCGTCGCTTTGAGCTTACGTTACAAGTAGTTAGGATGTCATTCGTGCCATGTCTGAACTTGTTCATAAATTAACATGGTATTTAGGCAATCCTCAGTCACCAAGGCGTTGGGTTACAGCTGGGAAACGATCATGGCGCTCAAAAATAGATAGACAGAGACAACATAAATAAAACTGAATAGCTAATATATAAGAAATAACCCAACAAAAAAAGAGTAAACAATTCTTTAACTCAATAGTGATCTCTGTCCATTAATACATAAAACAACCTATAAAACCACATACATATCAATAAACAATGACATTTCTTAAGCAAACGCGCAAGTCATAATTTTTAGGGATTGGCAAGCAAACTTACACACTGGTTCTAACGCTGCAATTAACATCGCGACTTAGTAAAAGTACAAATTTGCATGCAGAACTCTTGTGCATCCGTCCATCTTCGGCGATGTTTACCTCGATCCAGGTGTTTCGGCGCTTATTTTCGTCGATGATTAAAACGATATCTCATATGGTTATAGGCTTGACGTTTAATGCCATTTAGTCCTTCATGTAGTTTATTGCAGCTTCACATCATGATTTCCACCTCTTGTTGGTTGTATATTTTCTTTGGTGGACCACGCCGTGCGATATGACGACATCGATTCATTTAAATTGTGGATGATCGAGATAAGAAATGTCAAGCGCCTATGCAGCGATACACATTTGTTTTTTTATTGCTTATGGATGTGTGTGAGCTTGTACATCTATACCAGAACTAAAATAAATATTGAATAATTTATTAATCAGCACCAAAAACATTTTCTTGTGTTTTTTTTTCTCAAGAAACATTTTCTTGTGCTTCTTTTTAAAGAAACCAATGATGTTCTTGATAGTGGCGGCTTCAGTAGTGGTTAAGCGTTCTGCAGCTTGTAGTGCTGACAGTGACGTCGGATGCTCTTAAGAAGTGGTCTTAATTTTGCAATTGAGAATTTTTGTCTCACCGCGTTTATTGTTAAAGTAATCGACATCGTTGCAAAATTACTATTCTTTAGAATTGAGAGCAAATTAAAAGACTCAAAAAATCGTTAAGGCTAAATTCATCATCCCAAAAACTAAATTTTGTTGTGTTTTAGTTATTTTATTTTTTTAACTACTGTCGGAAAGCAAAAATTTATTTTAATAATTAGATTAAGGAAATTAAAATCATATTAAAAAACTGTAGATTTGTCAAACTGTATCTCATATATCTACAAAGAACCACTTGCCATATTGACCCCCGTCTTTTTTTTTCAATGTTCAGTCAACGATCGAGTCAACGGCCTATCGCCTTGACATTGACCCATATTCGGGTATGACGGTGCAATATAAAGAATGAGAGAGAGTGCTCACGCATACTCTCTCTCTCTCTCTCTCTCTCTCTCTCAGACTCCTATACTTGTCCAATCTAGTATTAAGAGTTGTTCTCTCCAGCGGTTCTCAGCTGATTAATTCTATTAGCTTGGATTATCTCCTCGAAAACCTTGCCCTTGAGCTGATGACCATTGACTGGGTGGCACACTTTTGGAGCTTCAAACTTATGGAATATGGAATGCACTAAAAACTCCAACGAGCAGCTCGTAATGAATCAATGCATGGCATCGCTTTGGCTTCGAATATTTCCCTAAGAAACCGATAAAGGGCTTCCGATGTGGTCCCTCCGTCATCACCTCTGCGACTATCCTAATCTACATTCTATAATTTGTCGCTTACAGTTGGAATACTATCGTCGGACATGTACCGCCGCAAGCTTTTCTCACCAACTCATGAGTGAGAGACGCAAGCACCCACAACTTCCACGTCGATCCGTTCAATCCTTCATCCAGCTTGCTAAACACTCCGCTATTGAAGATAGTTTCACCCTCTACTCTCATACTTGGTATGCATTTCTTGTTTTCCTGAACCTTCCAAACATATTCTCGATACTCCTTAGATTGAAACTCATTCGTCTGGAGCCCTAGCACTTCCCTCGGATGGATCTCGGCCTTCTTTAAATCCGCGACATCGGCATCTAGATTTCGCGCTATTGTCTCCACTTTTGCGATGTTCGGTCGTAAAGTCCAGAGCCGAAAGCTGCAACAATCTTTGAGCAGACCAGCCACTCCGATCTTTCAGAGACATTAGCCACTTTCGGCTGGCGTGATTTGGGAATACCGTGAAGAGCATTAGCTCTATATATGGCCGGAACTTCTGGATCGCCATGAACGCAGCGAGTCACTTTTTCTCTGAAACTATATAGTTGAGCAGGTGCTTGTTGATATTGGGTCAACTTTAAAAGAACAGCCCCCAAGCCAGCATGCGATTAACGTAGAATCAGTGTACACCAAGACAGGAGCAGTCGTCATCGTCTTTTCAGTACTTGGACTGACTTGAGTGCTTCCTCTCTTAGGACAAATTTCCGGCCGCTTCTAGACTTTAGTGTGTCAGAGAGTAGAACCACTAAGAAAGCGGAGTTTAGGATGAACCTCTTATACCAATCAGTGGAATTCACGAACTTCGCGAACTGATCTTTGCACAGGAAACTGCTTAATGTCATTAGCTCTTGCCGGTTCTGTTTGTATGTGTAGCACCAGGTACTTCAGCAACTTGTCATTTACATAGTGAGCGATTTGATTGACCATGTCTTACCTATTCTCAACGGCTTCAACAACGAGCACCTCGTCACTCACCATTTCTGGTGCTATCGGAAAGACTTGCTAAAAATCGATTCTCAGCTGTCTGCTCTAAGTAGAGACACAAGTACATTACTATCTCCTTAGTCACGCCTTTGTACTCCACAGGAACCACCATTTGACAAATGATTAAGAGATTTACCGCAGACGTGTATGAAATCACCAGCAGATTAAGCTGCTTCGCGAGCTCGCAACATCTTCAGGCCAACAGATTCACCGTCGCACCGGAATCGAGTAAGTTTCGTAACTGTTGGCCTCCCAGTTTAAACTCTTTTCTAATGGTGCGATTCCGTCACTTCCGTCACTCGACCGTTTTTCGCGCATTCTGGACAGTGTGGGCAAAACGTATAGGGCCGACCAATCCTTCGCCATGCATTTGCGAAACTCGTGATCCGGCTGGAGAGGGACTACTGATGTTGTCTACCCGATACATTACTCCTAAAACAATTTGTCCTTCTAGTCAGTGACTTGCGGCCAGGTCCATTGGCCTTTGCTCGTTTGAGGGTAAAGCCCAAAGCGCTAGTGCTGGTTTTCGCATGGAATTCAGTAGCGTCTCGATACGTATGTCAGCGTCTGAAACTTACTTGAAGACTGCTCCTTGCTGTGCATTTAATGCTCGCCCTGCGACCTCACCAAAAGAAAATAACTACTTATCGGTTACCTCTGCGTCAATGGCCGTTAACTTTGATCGAATGGCTTTGTTTATAGCCTCTATAGTCTCCATGAAGCCCATTCTCATCTCATCGCGAATGGCCTGACAGATTCCTTTCGCTTGCGACTTCATGTAGGCCTTGTGCGCTTGCGTGAACATAGCCTTAACTGCTGATACGTCTACCGAAAATACTGTCGAGTTCGGTGGTTCGTTTAAGTTTGTAAGTGGCAAAAATTAATCAATAATTCTTTAACAGTTAATAATAAATATCTAAATATATATTTATGATACGTAAATATTTTCCATTAAATAATTAAACAACTACTAAATCTACAGTTTTAATTATTTAACAGTGACCAATACATATATTTGATTACCTATAAAACAAATAAATAAATATTACTTCTAAATGAATGCATAATATTAGAAAAAGAAAATTTATCAAAATATTCAGTGTAGTTAACGAGTTATTAATCAATTTCATAAAACCACAAATCATCCCCATTATGCTCTGTTACAATGCGAGATGCCACTTTGAAGACATACATAATGAAAATATAATTCTCTCGCTCCTCGTTCCACATACATACTCTTAAGTAGTCAGACTGTGACACTTAGAGTCGAGCGCCGAGGCTGATCTCCATGTATGCGTAAGTCTTACAGTCTCACAGTCTTACAGGTGTGTGCATATGTATGGGTTGCTTTGAGAATTGACAACATGGCTTTGCTTATTCGTTGCTGCCCCTTAATACCCTGCACAATTAATATGTTTTATTGTCTTTCTTTATGAATTTGTTTAATTTTCGGTGTTTTGTTTTCAAAAATATTGAGAGCAATAACGTATTAAGCGTAAAGGGTATTTCATAGGTGCTTTGTGCATGTTCTCCCAAGGCATTTTCTTGGACCCTATATAAACTGAGGTTAATTGCAACAAAACACAAACTGAACTACTAAAATTCAAATCCAGTTAACAGGAAGTCATCAAACCCGATAAAAGCATGCGTAGCTACAAAATGTTGTTAAAACGCCGTTTCTCCATTGATATTAATAAGCTATCTTATATAGCAGATTAAACTTAATGTAATTATTTATTTTTTCAAGTTTTCCTCAATTTAAAGTAAAAAATACATAGAATAACATTAAAAAAAATATGCTAATATCTTAAAAACATGTTCAAAAATTTAAATCTAAATCTAAAATGTTAGCAATTTTGGTTGCTTATAGGCACAACACAGATATTTTTCATCGAATATCTACTTAGTCAGCGAGAAAAACGTTAATGTATTACCTCTTACTTTAAAAAGACCATTATTCCGATTCTAACGCTTACGTGAATGCATTCATGATGGAAATTACTTTTAAAAACTTGAGTCTCCAATTATAACAACGCAGCATAAATAATAGTGAACAAAAGTTAGGCTTACAAAAATATTTTTATATATTTAAATTGGTATATGTACATTTATATTTATATCTTTTTGTATATATTAATATTTTCCACTTTTTAAATATATTTATGTATTTTTTATGTTTTAATATAATCGAATATATTAATTTAACTTTTTGTTTATGAAAAATTAATGTATAAAAGTAGTTAAAAAATTGAGGTGGCTGTCAGATTCAGTTTGGCAATAAAAGCCGACTTAAAAAATTGTTAAGTCAAACTTACTATTTACATTTATATTTTACTTTATCCATTGAATATAGTGAAGCGATTGTTCATAAAGATAAATATTAAATTTTTAGTGAGAATACCATGCTTAAAAATTGCTCATAGTGAATTGTAATAACTCCATCCATGTCAGTATCATGTTGCCTGAAAGCTGTTGTTAACGTCTACAATAAGAAAAAAAAAGGACTCAATAATTTAATCGCCCGAGTGACAAGCTACATGTTTAACAATCATTTAAATACTTACATAAAGGACAATACAGCATTGTATGAAATCATCAAAAAGAATAGTTCCACGACCAAAACGGTCAAATTTACGGAGAAGAACTTCAACAAGATGATCAGACAGACGGTAACCGAAAGAAGTGAGGGCGGTTTTAAGTTCTTGTTTATCAATATTACCCGAATTATCGCGGTCAAAGGAACGAAAACAATTCTGCCAATCAGTTACGTATTTCCAAAGGGCACCAAAATCTTGAAAAGAAACAGTTCCTCTGTTCTCACGATCAAACATCCCAATCATCAGTCTGACAGTTTCTGGATTGAAAGCAGACCACGTGCCATTAGAGAGGGCGACTTGAAGTTCATCAGCAGAAATGTGTCCACTTCTATCTTTGTCAACTCTAAAACAATTAAAAAAAAAAACTTAAAATATATATAGAGAAATATATTTGAATGGGCACATGAATGTATATGTATATACATATGTATGTATATGTATGTACATATATACATCCAGTTGCTCTAGACTGACTTAACAGTCTCTTGTTTGCATGTTTTATTTTTATAAATAAGTTAAAATATAAGATATATTACATAAAAATTTAATGGAATTACATATTTTGCTCAAGCGTATAACTTCATTATAAAATAAGCGCTTGAATTATGATATACCCTTTTAAATATAAGACACTCACTTCAATGTTGTAATATGTAAGTTTAGTGGATCAAATAAGCTGGGAGACACTCTACTGATTTTCATGGTTTACCTTTGAAATACATCCCAAAGAAAAGTTTGATCTGGCATGCCACCTTGTTGATGATACGACATATTTAAAATAAAATGTGACCGGGTTATACACAATAATAAGTCACTTGTTCTTAGTGCAACTTAATAATATTATTTTCCAATTAAAAAACTAGAATGTAAATTCCGAGCAGATTATGACTCATAGATATGGATTGTTCATGAGTTAGTGAACAAAAAATAGTTGCTTTTTGAATTTAGTGAGTGAGCATGTTCTTTAGGTTTGAAAATGTTTGTTGTGGTTCAATTTGAATCAGTAGTTCCATTTTACTCTGTACAAATTTATGCTCTGATCTATTTTTAAGCTTTTTCATGGAATAAGATTATTAAAAGTACTAATTAACCATTGAAAAGTGTTTATTAATTAAACAAATAAAGTTAGTTAGAAAATTCTCATTAATTAATACTTTTAAATAATTTTCTTATTTCTATAAGTAAAGCTACTTTCTTCCCGATAAATAAAACAAAAAAACATAATTTTAAAAATATTAAGAATGCCAGTTGAGTATGAGGCAAGTAATCGAACTGAGTACGTTTCTCCCTTGGAATAAATGAGCAAGTCTGCTTATTAGGTACTACTTACACAAGCTAATGGTTATAAATTCAGTAATAAGTTTCCGACTATTTAAAATACTGATATGTGATACTTGATACTAATTACTTTGTGTCGTTATTCTCTTTTATTTACGCGTTTAAAGCTTAAATAAATATAAATATATGAATGTATATAACAACTTATTTTAATAATACCTGTTATTATAAGCCACATATTGATCTTCCGCCAGTTCTCAAATACTTAATCATTTTTTTAAATCAAACTCATCGTCTCACCTTGACGGATAAATCTTTGTCACATACTCCTCGACTCACCCCAACGATAACTCACACCTTCATCATCACTTTTGGTCGGATAACTCATGTTCGTAACTGAACTTATTGGGGGGCTTTTCTCTACATGTTCGTTATTCAATTCGTTTGGAAATTCAACATCTGGCATTTTTTTTATATCCTCATAATAATACTTAAGCGTTTGGTTACTTGTCAACGACATTAGCGTATACCTGCTGTCAGTTCAGCTATCGAAAACGGTCCTCTGAATTTCGTGTCCAATTTTGTTTGAAGTCTCTCTTCATTTTTCAATAACACAGCAATCAAGTGAAGTTTAATTTACTGTGTATCACAGAACTCTGAAAACTTAGATCTGGTGAAGCATCTGCCCTGATCGGTGATGATGCGATTTGGTACACCAACTTTCGGCGTCTATCTTTAAGGTGTGATATTCTTTTAAATCGCTCTTCCCGCTTAATTTTCCCATAATATCGATATGAATCGAAGGCCACGGCCACGGTATACTTGTCTTTGGAATAGAATGCAGTTCCGCTTGAACTTCCCCAGGAGATGATTTCACAGGTCTACGTGTTATGCAAATTGATACGAATTTACGAACGTACTTGTTCATTTTACCGAACCAATAAAATGTATGTCTTTTGATGTGTCTATTGCCAACCTAAATGCATTATCGACTCATGGAATTGATTAATTACCGACAATTTGAAAGCTCTGGCACAACTTGTAAATAACTTGTACTACCTAGTCCTTTAACTTTGCGAAATAATACACCTTTTCAAAGATCAGCAAGAATCCAAGTACTTGAAATTTCAGACATATTTACACGTTTTTTTTTCAAATTTGCGACCCATTAAGTAATGAAAATATTTAACGGCCTTTACTTTTACCAAGGTAGTAGTTGTTTTGCTGAAATATTCGATTACAAAAGTGTGCTAAAGTATTGCTCCATATCTACAGACACACGTATCAGTGTGCTATTCAATTGGACAATGCGGCTAAAAATTACTAGAACAGGTTAATTTGTGAGAATGGTCACAATTTTAAGTCTGATTTCTTCAAGCGCAGCGTTTCATGTAACGCATCCGATACCAGATGATAGCGAATACAGAGGTATCATTATCTGGGAGAAACTGGGCATTTGCGAAAGTTCGAGGCCATGTCGATGAATTGTCTAACGCCAGTTGCAATTTGAGGAGGAGGCAAGAAGTTTCCGACGAATTTCTCCCTCTCGTACTTCCTAACCTAGACACCAAACCGTTTTATTGAGAAAACTACATTTACTAAAGCTAAAGGTGAAAGCAGCATTCGTAAGAACATTCAAAACAGTTTTTGGCATTTCCAAACCCAACTCCTTGGTTGGTGACACCACCATTATTATCGTCCATACAAACAATTACAAAAAAATTTGAAAGATCGCCAAGTGCATTCATGACTGCGCGCTGGATAACAGATGGCACATTTTTGAGGCCAAAAGCATTGTCAGTAACTCGAATTGACCGTCTTGAGTCACAAATGCGGTATATTCTACAGATTTAGAGTGATACGGAATTTAGTGAAAACCACAAGTCATATCCAAACATGTAAAATAATTTGCTTCGCGAAGTCTAGCAATTTTGTCACTGATAAGTGGCAAAGAGTATTTATCCGAAATCGTATTCGAGTTCAATTCTCTAAAATCAATACAGAGACGATCCTTTCCGTTCTTCCTTTTGACAAGCAACCTGGGGCTAGCAAAGGGAAAACAGCTTGGGCGAACAAAATTCCACTGTATTAACTTGCTCACCTGTATTCGTATTATTGCTCTTTATTCGGATTGCAATGTACTACACATTCTAACACCACCAATGCCTTTTATAATTATAATAATAGTTAATTTGTTTACAAGATAGTTTATTACTATATTCATCTTAAGTCAGGGAGCACTCTGCGCCAGAACCAGAACAAAATGGATAGACCTCACCTCGTTGCTGCAGACTTCCCTTTGGATGAGGCACTGATTGCAAAAATGTTCTGGTTGAGCGCACCGATAACATGTAACATTTGATTTTCCACTTCGGTGTCCCGGCTTTGCGCAGAAGTTACACCCAACAGGTTATCTACGGTGCTTTGGTCAGGCTCAAGGTTGTCATCCACGAGCATGTCGTTTTTTGTCGAACATTAACGCATTTAATTTGGCCTTTAGCTTATATCTACTGCGCGCATTGGATGTAAAAATCACGCGCTGCAAACGGCTGTCAATTTTTGCCATCTACGCAAGAATAGTTGTAACGCCAATTTTTGCTATTCCTATATTTCGCCACTTTGTAATCAGTGACCCAGTCGGGCGACATTAAGCAAATTCAAAAACATGGCGGCCGGCGTCTCTTCGGTTTCGAAGCGCTGGAGAAATAAATCCTGGAACTCTTTTCAAGTCATACCATGATACGAAATTTGCGTAATCCACTGGGATGTGCTTCCATGCAGTTGCTCAGATAGAATTATGTCAGTAGTTGAACAAAACTCTACACTTGCAGCATTTGGATTAATTTCATCATGACTATGCTGCTGCTCACGTGCGTCACTTGCATGATGTTCGGAGGTTCAGCGAAATCCCGAATCTGCTCCTCAGAAAACGCAGGGTGTGGTACAGATCTCACTTCTGATATCGGGTTGACAGGACTTGGGATGTTATTGTCCGTTTATCTCTATTATTAATTTTGTAAGGCTGCGCGCAACTTACTTCATTTTTGAGCATGTTTCATCTCCATTTTCTTTTTGCATTTTCATTTAAGTGACCACGATCAGCAACAGCTCTATTGGTTCTGCTCTAACACATTGATAATAAATAAAACAAGCAGAATATCAAAGAGCACATTGAGATGGTAAAAAGTAATTTTGTGCACAGTCGTTACTTTGCCACAATCACAAGGATTTGCAAATAACGACAGTATGCATACCCATTTATTTCGCCATGAAATGTACATTGTACATTAGTACATTTATATTTTGAAATCATTTATGGATGAAACGATTTAAAAGCAATATCTGTGCAATAAATTTCATTGGGCCATCAGGTACAATTACGTGTATTCTACAATTTTATGGTCCCGCACAGATATTGCTATTATATCGAATAATCCATAAATGACACAGGAGATTCGAAAACTAAAATTAGTTGGGATTGCTTATAAGATATAAGCTTCTATTACTACAGTTCTGCTTAACCGATCTTTATGGAATTAAGTCGGATGATATATAATAATAATTAATAACAACTAAAATAAAATCTAAATCTTAATCCACCTATCCTAATAAAAGCTCACATGATAGTGAAATTTCAACCTCACAACCGAAACCTCTATGCAATAGCGAAATTGTTAATGTCATGGAAGACCGTGCTGCCTCGCTTGTGAAGACATTCCTCCTCTGAAACCTAGGAAACATATTTTAGTTTCTAGGCGTTCCAACGATCAGTCCTCTTATGATGTTAAGGCTTATATTCTTAATAGACGAGGTGTGTTCAAAAACTAAGGTGACTTCAAATTTCTCAACCAATGTACTTTCGATTATCGATTTTTATTGTTTTGTTATGTTGGTACACTCTTCCCAAACATCTCTTCTAAGATTCAAGTGAATTGCATTTTTTGTTTGGTTCTGATTTGCATCAAATTTTATGTAAAAAATAAAATAAAGTGCTCCGAAACAATGACTGACAAAATCATACGGTGAAACTGTTCTGAGTAAGAACTCTTCCAAGATGACCGAGAAGATGCCAATGACCAACCTCGCTCTGGACACCCAAGCACGTCAACAACCGATGGAAACGTTCAAGCAGTGAAGAAGATTGTTTTAGATAATATTCGATAATCGAAAGTACATTGCCCGAGAAATTTGAAAAGTCACCTTAGTTTTTGAACACAGATGCCGATATTGTGGTGAAAAATGTAATTTTAATTATCATAAAGAAATTTCCTCATTCAAAATATCGTGCTCGAAAAGTGTTTTTGATAATATTTGCACCAACGCTTCTGGTCCGAACATGTGCTTGTGGCTGAGTACAAAAGAAATATAAATCGAAAGAAAGATCGAAACCCAATCCAAGGTGTTGACTCCGCTCTGTCTGTTATATCCTTAAACATAGTCACAAGAAACTAATTTTTCTCTATCTCCTTAGCTTACCAAAATGTAAGAGGTCTTAATAGTAATTTAGCTTATATGATATAACAGTCATTCCTTTGGCTTTGATGTTATCTGGTTTACTGAGACTTGGCTCAAGCCTGTCACATTAGATTTTTCAATTCTTTCTTCTACTTAAACTATATACGGGTGTGACCGTGATATTCGAAGAGGTGATGGTGTACTGGTGGCTTTTGACGCCAATCTCTCCTCGAAATCAATATAATCTCATTTAATTCCGACATTGAGTTTTTTTGTAAGAGTATCTTTCAATAAAGTTTCCATCCATTTTACATGGTCAAGCATTCCACCAGCTTCTGACGAGACAGTTTATGATACTCGTCTTAACATCATCTTTAGACACTGACATGCTTCTAGTCTTAGGTAATTTTAATCTGTCTGATGTTGAATCGTTTGCCTCCAATGACTCGAATTTACTTATACCTGATAATTCCAATACTTTTATTAATGATCTCGCATAGCTTTCTTTGGTTCAAATCAATCCTGTTTGCAATTCTATTAACAGGACTCTTGTCTTGCTATTTGTATTGAACCCCACCAATAACATTGTATCTAGGATTGACCCTTTGGTTATGCCCGAAGATCCATACCACCAAACTCTTAACATATATATGTTTTACCTATGTGTCCAGATGAATTATCATCTGCTACCACTGGACTCTGAGGGTGTTTTAGAAAAACTGAATTCATTAAGTTAAATATGATTTCAAGAATGGATTTATGTCAACTATACACATGTTTTGATTTGGATAATGCCATTGAGCTTTTTTATACAACTCTTACTTCTTTATTCGATATCTGCCTTTCGCTTGTATCCCCTATCAGTTATGCTAGACCTCTAGAGATTTATCACAGTTAAAAAATTCAACATCTAAGCAATTCAAAAGATATAAAAACTCGGGAAGTCTTTATGATATCTCTCGATATGTAATTACCAATTCCAATTTTCTGGTAATTAACTCTCAGTGCCACAAAAACTACCTACAACGATGTAAGCTCGAATTCTCTAGAGATCTTAAGCAGTTCTACAAATTTGTAAACTCTAAATGCAAAGCTTTATAATTTCCATCATCTCTCTCCTTTAGTAACGTTCAAACTAATTCTGATATTGCTTGCTGACTTTTTCCAAACTACATACTCTATGAGTAGTCTCCATGCTGGTCACTCATACCCGTAGAATCTTAGTAGTATAAACTGCCCTTCATTCACAGATAGCTCGCTTATTTGTGAACTTAAATTAATGAAGCCAGTATACACGCCAGGTCCTGATGGTGAACCTGGATCTGTATTTAAATACTGCGCGGCAGCTTTGTGTAGTCGGGTAGATAAGTTGTATACCCTGTCAATTGATTCTTCATATTTTTCAAGTCTATGGAAGTTCTTCGATATTAACGCTCTTCACAGAAGTTAAGTGCGATGCTCAGAATTATAGGGGTATTGCTAACCTGTCTGCAATTGTCAAGTTGCTTTAAAAAATAATGACTTCTCATCTTCGACATTTGTGTGGTTCTATTATCTCTCCTAGTCAGCATGGGTTTGTGAGATCGACAATGTAGATGTAGATAGATTATTTGAGTAACACAACGAAAATAGTTAGTTTTAAAACTCCATTCTCAAAGTCCATCTAAGCTACGTCTGAAGTTCCGCAAGGTAGCCATCTTGGTCCACTTCTTTTACGTTATTTATAAATGATCTTCCACCTGTTCTATCTCACTCTCATGCACTCATGTATGCGGATGACGTCAAGCTTTGTTTAACTTATAGTAATCCTCTCGCTGATAGGTTATTGCAAATGGACTTTAATCTATGTTTCTTTGGAGTCAAACCAATTTACTTAATCTTAATAGTACAAAATGTACCATACCTGTCACGATTCGCTTAATGACATTATCTGAATGAATTAATGATACCGAATGCTCAGTATCTGATTTAGGTATATTTCTGGATCATAAACTGAAGTTTGATAAATATATTGATGTTTCGGTCAATACAAAATAGAAGTTGAGTATATTAAACGTTGGCCCAAGAAATTTGATGATCCTTATATTACCAGACTTTTAAATATATCTCTTGGTCGTCCGATTCTTAAGTACATGCATTTGGTCCCCTCAATACGAATCACATCGTACCAGAATTGAATCAGTTCAAAAACCATTTTTTGAATCTTAGAAATATGCTTGGAGTAATGTTTGTGTATAAAATACTACAGGATCAAATAAACTCAGTTAGTTAGTTGAAATAACATTCATCATATCTTTTAGATTAGCTGGTCTTTACATGAAGCTTTTCGTACTATGTGTGCTGACTATTACAATCTGTACCGTACGATTAGTTTTGAGTGTGCTTCACCAACAATTAATATATCTTACTAATCTAACTAACTAACATTTCTCTAATTTTATCTTGGTCTGATTGGGTTTTTCTGTGTTTTCCCCAATCCTTGCAACAAATGTTAAAATTGGGTTTTCTGTTATTTTTTTTAACTTTTTAGATACCTCCAGAAAATATGTAATTCAATATTTATATTTACTTTATATAAAATAGTTTTTATTACTATTCAAAAAAAATTTAATTTTGAAATTAAAATGAAAATTTATATGTCGGCTGCTTACCAGTAAGGGCGTAATAACTTATTCAAGATTGATTAAAAAATGTAAAACAAACATGACATACTCCTACGCAATTGTAGTTTACGTGCCAACTTTGTTTGCTCTAGCTCTTGTTGAGTCTGAGATCCTTTTGTTCATACAGACAGACGGATAGACGGCTGTTGATGCTGATCAAAAATAAATATACTTTATTGGGTCGGAGATGCCTTCTCTCTGTTACTTACATTGACTGAACACAGTGTATTCTTTTACTTAGTTTTTAGTTAACGGGTATAAAATATTAACAGCAGAAAACCCCAAAAATGTAAGGAAATAAGATGCTCAAAACACAAATAAATTTAAAATCTTATGAAAATATGATCAGTGATCGCTATTTGGAAAGATTTGCAGATGGTGTAGTGAAGAAAGCCTTGTCAAATAGATTGGCTGGAAGCACGTCGCTGGATCAAAACCTTGGACTTAAATACCATTCTTTAGTCATAGGAAGAATAGGTGAGAAACACCACGATGTTCGATGCAACCCAAAAGTCAATTGAAAACTGATGAAATCATGACGAGAGTGTACGCCATCGATGTAGATGTCCATTTGTCTACGGTATTGCTACGAAAGGCGATGATTTTGGTCAATCAAGTCGATGAAACTAATATTGTCCACACTACTCTTCTGAACCAAAGGGAAGTCGACATTCTTCTGAGACGCAGAGCCTACCATATCTGGATGTGGTGGAAGCAGTGAAGTTATCAGAGTCGTCGAAGCACAATATCAATCAATATCAAATATTGTTTAAAGCTCCTTTACCTAATGATTATTACTGGCAAACAAATAATATTGGAATTCAAAAAAATCCGCAAAGGACTCTCATGAAACCCTCTCAGTACTGGGAGGCAATCTCTACATTGGGAATACAACGGTTTTCAAGAGAAAAACCTGCAGAAACTAGATGAATAAGCTGTATTTCTATGCTGACAAAAGCCATTCCCTTGTGCGAAACGATCAAGAGAAAGTTGAACTGGATTGAAAGTTAAACGAAATTGTCAACATTGGGAACCTTTCCTACAGTAGCTTTTCATTAACCTGACTATGACCTTACTCACCAAAGTAACCGCCGCAATAAATACTGAAATAAACTGTCAACCATGTTAAATAATTTCACATTCTTAATTCCTAACATGCTCGCAATGGATTTTATTGTAGTCACTCTGCTATACATCGCATGGATGACTTCTGCCAAAACGAACTGAGGACACAAACGGTCCCTCAGACCCCATTTAATCTGTGCCAGTCCCTGAAGCAGCGAAGCCCAGTCCTGTAACCTGTGTTAAAGATAGTAGCAGACCATATACCATTAGTTACCCACCAACATATCTTCAGTGCTGAGGAACACCACGTTGCACACGTCCTTCATCCGACAAGCATTTGTCGAGCTGAGAGCTGGTAAAGTAAGAATAACGCCGCTGCAAACAGAAAATGCCACACATCAGAGCATACCCACGAAGACAAACTCCGCCAAACTTAAGGATGCCTACACAAGCTGTAGTTGCGACGGTCCTGATCGCCTTTATGGAGCCCAACATCCTACTCGGTCGAACACAACCCAGCCATCCATGAAGAGGTCACACTCTAGACAGACGGGGGCAACCCTAGCACAGCTATGATCCGAATGCTTAACACCTATTTCGCAAGTATAAACCCGTAAGGTGACTCAGCTTGCCCAACATGCTCCGCACCGCACAGGACCGAAAACCTAATCGAATTTCACTTTCACACGTATCGAATACATATCATACACAGTGTACTCAGTGTATTTTATATCAAACACTTTGCTGCAACGTTTACATAAACTAGCTTTTCGCGTTCTTTGTGTGCACAGAGCATTCTCCCTAAACAGCGTTGCTGTATGTAAGAATATGTAATAAACCCAAAGCCACTTTTTCTGTATATCCATTCAATCTACAAATATCTTTAGATTAATCCCTGCATTAAAAAAAAATATTTACATTCAATATAGTTCTCTTCGACCGATGTTAAACAGTACAAGTAACTTATGCAGCAACACAAAATTTTAAAAATACTGACATATTTAACATTTCCAATAAATCAGCGAGTCTGCGCCCAACATGAACTGACGTTCTTTGACTACATCTATCGGAACGGGCGCCGAATTAACATCCACTTTGGCGGTTTGCAGAGGTAGACTTGGCCTATTTTTTCTCCATTAAACAAGGACCAGTCTCAGTTATATAATCTCATCTGTGAATTTCGGCTATCCGCGCTGTTAAATTGTTTACTGCAATTCGCTTTTAGAAAATAAACCGCATTTGGAGGGAAAAAACTATTTTTGTGTGAAAAAAAAAAATTTGAGGCCTAATGTCTTTAAAAACAAATTGGCCTTGGTTTAATTAGCATTGGAAAATGCTAATTATATGTCATTTTAATAGCATTAAAATATATGCTAAAAAAAATATTTTGAAATGACAGCATTAGCACTATTTTCTTCAATGCTAGCAAAATGTTTTCATTAGCACTATCATTTTCAATTATAATGATCTGTCATTTTCAAAGGCACTACTTTATCAATGACTAGAGGGCTCGCTTTTGCTTCCTTGCTTTGCTCGGACGCAGACCCCCGCTTTGCAGACCCACACTTAAAGTATCAGAAATATATATATATATTAAAAGGTTAATATAAATAATATTATTTAAATTATTTCGTCATTTGTACACCACCAAAGAGGTAAAATGCATATTTTCATTTGTCGCCATTCTAGTGGTTACATTTATTGCTAATGGCGCAAGTGACAATAAGCCCATAATTTTTCACGGATTGACAAATAGTACATAGATTTGGCTAACATGCATTTTAAATTCGATTAAATAAATATTTTTTATTTTCAAAAATAAAATGCAGGTGAAAATTTAAAAAGAGATTCTGACTTTATCTTATGTCAGTGAGCAAATACGACAAGTGTCCAAGAAACTGCCTCCTACTATGAAATACTGCCTTCAATATTTTTTAAAGCAAAACAATCTAAAGTTAACAAATTCATAAAGGATGGCGATATAATACTCGTAAATGCAATGGGTTGTTTTATGAATAAAAAAAATTTTATTAACAAATTATTTAATAAAACATTTTAATTGTACAGGGTATTACAGATTACATACAAAAGTTAAGGGGCAGCAACAATTCAATTCTCACAGCATCCCATTCATATACACACACTAACTTGTATGCATCACAAAGAACGCAATATAAATCACTGCTTCGTTCACAGGAACAAAACAACAACAACATTGACGATCTTGCTTGCACTTACGCACTCGCAAGAGCGAACACAAAAACAAAAGCCATGGCTCTCTTTGCAATCGATTCTAACTCTTGCTTGCATTTAATGCCACTAAATTAAATGTTTTTATTTTTTAAAATAGCTTGCAGCTGAAATTAAAATATGAAAATACCCATACGAATCTATTAAAATTTATTCTGATTTTTTTTTGTTAAATTCAAGTCTCTAGGACATGTATTTTGGCCATGGCTGTGATATATCAGTTAGTCAGTGGGGACAAAGAATTTTATATATATAGATTTTGAGATGAGACTTTAATTAGATAAAATATTTTAGTACTATACTATAATTAAAATACAATAAAAAATACTTTTTATTTGGAACCGTTAATTAACAATGAACGTTCTTTGTTTCAAAATTTTTTGGATTAATTGCATTTGAGTTAGACCTAGAGAAATATCGATGAAAAAAAATCGTTTAAAAATTTTATAAATCAAAACATAAAGACCAACATATATAATTAATGAACATAACATAAAGCCTTTCATTAAAATTATTTTAATGGGGATTAAAGCATTAATTTTTTAGGTGACGACAAAAACACACAAGCTCGTAACCCTTTGACATATGTAATTAATTTTGTAGACAGCACATACAAAAAAAATTATACATTTCTGAACATGGTTTTTACTAATAACATCGGTTAGACTAAACATCGATGGTTCTTCAACTTTCATTTGAATCATTCCCGTTTCTTAACGGCTTTTGCTGACTGTCGACTTATCCACACCCAATGATTGCAACTCGATGTCTTCATACTTTTTGGGTTGGTCCACTCGATCAAGCTCAAAACTGCCAGTTTCAAACAGCCAATCTACTTCCGTCACGATTGTTCCGACTGAGCAAGCTCGCCGTAAACTTCCACTAGAGTTCGTTGACTTACGGCAGCACTTTTCTTCATATTATTATATTGTACTTATACTATTTATGGAAAAGTGCTCCCCGTAAAAACACATTATCTGGTTCGAAAGTTTCAACCAAGTGACACAAGAAGTGGTTCACATTCTAACATACTATACAAGCCACGAAACCTTAAAAAATTTAAACCAAACAAGTGAATTATAATACCCATAAATATAGTCATATGTAGAATTCATATTAGGCGGAATAAGGCAAGTTCTTATATATATACTTATCGTATGTATTATATTAAATTCTTAATATATATTGCCAAAAAGCAGGTTCGCTACCAGAAGAGAATCTTGCGCAATTTTCCCGCATGTAGATTCATTGACAGTTCGATCAGTTAATGCTGAGCGGAGTGGTAATAAAAAATTTGTATATGCGTTAGTACCTAATTGATAGTTTTCAATAGCACTATAAATTGCTTTAAATAGTGGTTGCTTATTCGAATGAAAATATCCTCTATTTCCATGTATTAATTTTATCCCATTGTAGGAAGTATTACATATACTCATGTACATACAGTGATCTGGGCGATAGTTGTATTCACAGGGCATAATATGTAGCTTGTCGGGATGATAATAAAAGAGGATATTTATAATATCTTGGTCGCCCCAGGTAATACGTAGCTTGTACTCTTTATATATAGGCAGTACGTGTTGTTCCCATTTAAATTGTCGCATACGTGTGAGGTTCATCAGCATAACTCCAGAGTTTACACCAAGTTTTCCATAAAATGGATGACGCGCAAATCGGTTGTACCACCCAATATTTTCATTTTCGTGCTCAGGCGCAAGAGCAGCAATTTGACTTTCATTGAATTTTCCAAAAAATTTCCATATTTCAGCAATCGGAGATAAGAACAAAATATCGGTATCTACGTATAACAAAGAGTCGACATCCTTCAAAAGCGACTGCAATTAAAAGGTAAATACATAAAATTAATGTCTACAATATGATATAACATTCAAAAATTACTGTTCCACAAATATAATTATGTCGACCGGTTGTATCATGAACGAGACACACTTAATATATTTGCACACTTAATACATTTGCGGAGTTATTTAAGAAAAACAACATTTTTTCCTATGTTCAGTCATACAGAATTTTAACTTAAACCAGTAGTATTACAGATATCAATTATTGAACTGAGGTATTATTGAACTACTTTCTTAATTTTTTTACTTGAAGTTTCTGGCAAAAATTCGAGAAAATATTCTTGTTACCCGAACCAGATATATTATATGGTGGTCAGATTTCAACTAAATTTGGTCAGGTTATATAAGACGATATGAAATACATAATGTGTGGGTCAAGCTGGGAACTTCCTTTCTGATTAACCGATCTCTATGCCATTAAATAGAATGATAGATATTAATAATAGAGAACGTTAGCTACCAATAATAGCGAAATATCTAAAATCCTGTGGCAAAGATTCGAAACAAACTTGATCTGCTCCAACGCAATTGGACGTCAGTGTGTCAAATTAGTCAAAATTTAAAAGATAAGTTTTATAAGTCTAGATAACATATCTTTAAAATTTTCACCCATTAACAATTTTTTTTTGTCACAGACAAAATTGTATTCTTTTAATATTTGTAATCTGAATCCACTTATGTACAAAAAAATGTGTTCGTAAGAAAATGTTTTAATTTTCTGCATAGTATAATTAGTTAATACACAAGAATTTAATTATATCTATCAGCCTGAATATCTAAGTGTTTGTGTATGAATAGAAATAAAAGTATAGTAACTAAAAAAAATTTCTTAATTTTATTATAATCGATCTTACCGGCAAAAATAAGCGTTGGGCGGCACATGGTTTAAAAAGGGTTTTCCATTCCATTTTACTTTGATTTGGAAATTTTAATGGTAAAAGCTCGAATTCAAATACATTTGGCATTAGATCACGCCAATCAGTTAGTTTTTCCCGCAAAGTCTCTGTTAGTGGATCTTCGGTGAATATTATGAACTTCAGATATTCTTGATAATCATTAAAAAGAATAGCTGACTTAATCATGATCAGAGTCTCCTGCGTACGCTGTCCACAAGCAACAACAACAATATAGTAAATTAATTTCCCGTTATTTCTATAATAAATGTAAATAAAAAGATATTCTTTAAAGATCATTAAAATACATATTGTAAAAATTATTCGCTAAAAATATTTTTGAAATAACTTTTATGGATATTGACAGATAAATTGCTGGTTAAAATATGTATCTGTATCTTAGATTTTAAATACTTACTCTAAGACAGAGTCACAAGACGCTTTACATTTTCCCTACCTGTCCTCTAAAATAGGTTACTTTTAAAAATGGGCAGCACTTTGCTTTGACAGAAAATTTAGGATCTTTAAATTACAGCGTTAATGGTGCGTATACTTCGCAAACTTTAGGAGCAACCATACGCGGCAGACAAACTTCAATGAATGTGGAGTAATTCAGGAGCATTTAACATTTTTCCGTTTGAAAATTTTTCAATTACACGAACCAAACAACTTTTTTTTTATAAATATGGGACCCCATAAGACGAACAATATTTTATTTTCTACAGTGAAATTTTTTTGATTATTTTTTTCCAGAGGTCTTTTACATAAGTGCGAAATGGAGTTTAAAATGGCAATCATGTTTACTTACAAACTTATTTACGTTAGTAACATACACTGAATAAAAGGACCGACTTCTAAAATCAAGAACATGTATGTTATACATATGGATCTTTAAATAAGACCACTAAATCGCTGTTCTTTTAAAAATCCTCATATTTTTATTTGAAAACAACAGTGGTACCGTCGCGCTCTGGCTAGAGCCGCGTCTTCATTTTAAAAATGAGTTCCTATTCCATTAATATTAGAGGAATAATTATATAAATACATTACCGAGAAAACCAACATATAAAATAATAAGATAAAACCACAATAAAACATAGTTATATCTTTAAAGTACTTTAATATATATTGAAATAAGTATGTAGACAATAGCTTTTACGAATAGTCTTTTTACAAAATAACACTTTTTTGTGTACAGTTGGGAAATAAAATACATAACTCCACTACATTGACTTATAGGTCTGAAATATAGTTGCCGCTGCAAATTTGTTTACAAGTATTTATTTAATATACAGACCTGTTTAGGTTTGGAGTTTCTGAAAGTTTTACGGAAATAAATTTCCTTAGCCTGTTCCACCTTCATATTGAGTCAACATCACTGTTTGTTAAGATATATTTATAAGATTTAATATATCTTATTCGAGTCTTTCTCTGATGATGATATAATTAATACATTAAAGACAGACCCGGTCCAATTAAATTATTTTTTAACGCAATAGCCATTTCATTAGCGTTGGAAAATGTATTCTTATCTCAATAGAATTGCAGTGATAGTAAAAACGACCTTTCACCAAAATTTAAAATAGTTGTGCTAATAAATGAAATTTCAGTAGCATTGAAAAATAGTGGAGCTGATGCTATAACTCGCTGAAATGGCAGCATAAAGAACAGTAACACAGACATCACTGTCAATGAACGTGATACCAATTTAAGGTGGATTCGCAGTAGCCTTAGAGTTAACCGCTACAGCATTGGTGGACACAGGGTCAACCCCCATAAAGCATCCCATGACAGATGTAGGTGACTATATCAACAGACAAATCAATTTTTGGAACAGATTAATAATTAGTTGGTAAAAAAGATAACTCTCCTTTTTTTTAGAAGCTTCATTGGTCACTTGAAGTTTTGAAAGTGTGTATTAAGTTCACGACAAACTAGAATTTACAAGATCCAGCTTCAGCTGAGTTTCACACAGAAACACTCGCAAATCAAAGTAAATTTTTCGGCAATCCAAGCACGACTAGCTAAAGCCACTTAAGCCACAAGTGGTTTGAGAAGCCAGCAACAATTCCGAAGCCAGCAACACACGACGGACTGTAGTAAATTTATTTTGCGACCGTAAGTGATTCAAAAGAAAGAAAGACAATATTGTATGTCAAAATAACAATCACCAACAACAACAATCTAAAATTACAAGACATATAATGTAGGGCAACAGCAACAGTTTGTCAGTTTTGTATGTTAGTAAGTGTAAGTATCGTAGATAGACGACAAGCGAGACAACAATAATTTTTGAATGCTTGCAGTAATCAACAATAATTTGTTATTCAAAATTGCTTAAAACTCAGTATCTTTAGGTGCGCGGGTTTTAAGGTTATATTTTATGTAGTGTCATTTTACAGCAGAACAATGACTCTAAATTATTTTAAATTAATTTAATATAATAAGTATTTAATGTTATTATGTAAAAATTCAAATCATGACGAAAACTGAATAACGATTATTTCAATAATGTGAATTTTCTAGGTGAAAGCAAAATTTTTAAGGATCTGTTTAGTTTCTCCATTCACACATAAATAAAAAACTAAAATTTTCCTTTGGAGTTCCCCCCCCCAAAAAATTTTTTTTAACTAAAATATTTTTTTTAATAAAAAAAAAAAATTTTTTTTTTCAAGTCATTGAACAGACAAAATTGGAGATTTTTAACACGATGAAAAGTATGATTTCATTTCAATTGCAAACGATATTGGATGGAGATGACACTTTGATTCAAAAGCAAATTGTAGCAATGTTAAATGATCCAAAAGTGTGAAAATGGGTGCCACATGAATTAAATGAAAGACAGTTGGAAAACCGTAAAAACACTTGTTAAATTTTGCTTCAAAGCCACGAAGCAAAATAGGGTTTGCATCGGATTGTTAGTAGCGATGAAAAATGAATTTATTTTAAGAATCCTAAATAGAAAATATCATGGATTAGTCCAGGACACCCATTAACATCGACTGCAAAACCAGATCAATTCGGCAAGAAGACAATGCTGCGTGTTTGGTGGGACCAGAAAGGTGTGGTGTACCACGAACACCTAAAATCTGGTAAAAGCGTTAATACTGATCGCTACCAACAACAAATGATCAATTTGTACCATGCATTGATTCATTCGAATATGCCTGATAAATGCTACTGGATCGACTTCTCATTTGAACGGCATTAAGTTGCGGATAGCGGTGGTTAATGCGTTTTTTGGAAGAATACATTATCGACGACATTATTTAAATGGAATACAACAAACTTGTTGTCTAGTTGCACAGGCGCAACAAGTGCCTTGTGGACAGATCCGAGAATTTACCCCGCTACGCCGTTTTTGAATTCGCAAGCGACGCTCTCGCTGGTGAAACTGTATCCATGTTGGTTTGCCTTAGGCTAAAGGCTGTTTCCACTAGGTCCTGGGACTGCAAATCGCTGTCTACATCATCCTGTTGATGATGGGTTCCTCTCCTGAACGAATGATAATTTTTTGGCGGACTCTGATACTTGGGTGCCGATGGTACCTTCTTATTTAATTTTTATCACATTTGTTAATTTGATACTTATCAAATATTTGAAAATTAACTGCTTAGATTTTTCAATTATAATGCCAATTAAAATGTTATTCAGTTACAATTATTTATTATATGTTTTAAATTTTTTTCTAACACTATATTTTAATGCTATTAAAAGGACGTATCATTGGCTCTACTATTTTTAAATTCTTATTAAATGAAATTATTTTTAAATTTCATTTTATTATGACTTCTTTTTTCTATTTTAGTGAAATGTCGTTTTCACCAGCATTACTTTTCAATGCAAGTAAGATTAAATATCATTATCACATCTTTCAATGCTAATGCTATAGGCATATCTCTGATAAAAGCAAAGCAGATATAACTATCCGGAAAGGCTTTAGTCATGTCCCCGACTGTAGAAATATGTACATGTGTGTTATAAATAACTAGGTAAAACAAAGTAGAGCATTTCAAACCAATTTTTGGGTTAACAACAAGGAAGTAATTTTGTTTTAGTTTCAACGGCAGGTACATATACATCCGTGTGCGTTAAATAATTTTTTGTTTTCCTAAATTTAACATAAAATACATGTATTTTAATATTTATATTTACTAAGATAATCAATTAAAAATTTTAATACTGCGTTAAAATTTTTAAGAAATATACAAAAATTATACCATTAAACACTGTTAGGTCGGGACAATTGAATAATTATTAATGATTGAAAAACAGCCAAAGATACACCCAATTCAGCCCATAGAACTGGTACTACTTTCAACGACCAAGCGTGTGACCGGCTTTGTGCATACATATCGCATATGCTCATTGCGGTGGGGCTTTAATTTCATGTCGACTGTGTAGATCGACCAACTTTTTATTACAATGTTTATACTTACAGATCATTAGGTCCGTTGCCTAATGATTCTATATGTTCAGATTGTTGACGTTCCAATAATATGTAGAAAAGCGTTGTTAAGGCCAGTATACAAAGAAAACACATATGCAAGTGCCGCTAAAATGTTAACGATTAGTTAAACTGATTTTAATAAAAAGAATTATTATTACCATTTTGTTCTCTTACACATTGATTTCTATGCAAGCTGTGAGTTCGGGTTTGACCCAATAAAAGTTTTGAATATGTATTTTCTATTCCACATGATTTTTAGCTGGAAAAACAAATTCATTATTTTGTACGCATGATATTTAACTAGTCTGCAAAACTCAAACACTCGTACCATCAGTACTGCTAACAATCGATTGTAAAGAATATATCGGACAAAGAAAAAGAAAAATTGGTATTCCCAATATAGATTTTTAAATATATTAAGCTCTGCCGTTATAATAGAAAGGAGCACATTCAAACAAATATAATTGTATTGTTTTTTTTTATAATTTATTTGGTAAGAAAACAATTAAGTTCATTTTGATCTGCCCGTGAACCTAAATAAATAAATAAATTCGAGGTAGGTCCTTGCTTTCATAATATTCCCAAAAAAAGTTATAGAAGTGGCAAGAATTATTAAAATTATCTGAAAATAATATCATAAAGTAATCTTTATGAGCAGCGTACTGATGGCTGACTGCTTAGAAATATGTGATTTTTTTTATCGATGTATAAAACCAAAATATTTATAAACTATCGCAGATACAACCTTGTTATTGAGTAAAAACATCTGTGTACGAGTACAATAGCAAATACAATATTTTGTGTAGATTGTTTCAAGTAATTTTGTGTGTATTGCTTTAGCATTGACACATTGTACTTATTAAACAGTTTGCCGTATGTATGAAGTAACATACAATTGCTGTACTTTATTATTAACCTTTTAATTTTTATATCTTCAAAGATATTAGTAAAGTTTATTGTAATGGGAAGTATTGAGAAGGCTTGCATTTCCGGATTTCTTTGCCGCCTCTGCTCAGAAATGCATAGAACTGTAATACACATATATGGTGATCACGGCCAGCGCTTATGTCTAGTCGAAAAAATCAACGGCTATTTGCCAATCACTGTACGTATATATAATTATATTTATTGACTAACAATGTTACAAACTTAGTTGTATTAATAGATATCTCCAACTGATCCATTGCCTAAAACAATCTGTAAAACTTGTTTATATCGAGTCGAACAGCATTATACCCTTTTAATGAGACTCACACGTATGAGAGAAGAGCGCAGGCTGAAATTAATGGGCTACAAATCGCAACGGGATGCAGTAAGAATAAAAACTATTCTGGTTTATTGAAGAGACTTCAATTTTTAATTTGAAATGTATATATTTTTCTAAGGATAATTTTTCAATATCCAGTGTCGAATGCTCTGACGAGGAGGAAGCATCATCCACAGGAAATAATGATTCTCCAGGTGCACCTAAAAAATCGACCCCCAATAAGCCCACTTCAATAACAACAAATATCAGGAACAGTAATAATTTAGATATCGCAGGGACAAGTAGTGCTCAAGCTATATCGAACGTTAATATTGTCCAAAGTGCTGCTGAACATGGCCCACAGGATCTGTATCCAACGACTTAGAAAAACCAATGTTCATTACTTCAGTTTATCTTAATCAAACTCAATATTCATATGTACGTATTATATATATAATATAATGGCATCTACGACTAGGTAATATTATTTGCAAATTTCTTTAACTTTGTTGGACGTGCATATACTTATTTTTGTCGGTAGGAGTGAAAAGCTTATACAATATTGCAATTATCGTCTGTCAGGATCTTCGCAAAATTTATTAGATTAGGCTTCATGACTAGTTACTAGACAAAACATAACATTTAAAAGTGCATAAAATCAAACTGATTCTGGGATCGATGAACTCCATTCAGACGATATAAAAGTAAAGCCTGACATCCACACACATCTAGCCAGTTTTCGAAAATTATATCAGGATATTTGGATCATTTTGTTTTTAAATAATTTAAGTGGATATTATTAGTAGATGTAAGTTTATTTTTAAAATAAGCAAATACAAAATGGTTCAATTATAGTTTATTAAAATGCGTCTAATTAAACGCGTTAATTGTTTTCTTATAATTTTACCTGGTAATGAAATTAACGAGTACATATTAGCTAGAATATGAAAAACAAAATGTTTTTTTGCTAGAATTGAAAATCCAAAAAAGAAAGTGAACTTAAAATACCAATAAAAAATATACTGGTTAGAAAAAATCTTAGTTAAATTGGTAGGGAAATAAATAAATACAGGTGCTGGAACACCAGACCCAGTAAAAATTAAGTAAAAATTATCCTTATTTCAGCATTTTCAATCTGTTGGAAAACTGCAACTGAGCCGAAAAGTAATTAAGATAAAATATTAAATTAATTTTCCATTGGCTGAATTACAGACTAACTGTATCAAATGTTTTGCTAAAAGATTCAATCATATAATCAAGACAATTTTAAAGCTCTGCTTGGAAAAATACGTTTTCAAAACACCTTAGCATCAACTTTAGAAATCTGGCGTATATAGTAAACTTGGAAAGATCTACGAACTCAATTATACTCATGGCCATTGCTCTTCTCAATTGCATTCACTTACATACCTTAAATATTACTTGAATTCAAAAATATACATTTATAATTTAATCGAAAGAAACCAATTTTTAAAAGGTGGTAGAAACTTGTAATCTCAAAAATTGTATTTGTTTTGTTGCTTATAATTTTTTATTTGTAACATTTTTCCATAATTAGTTTTTAAGTGTTTATTAAATAATATAAGCTACGGATATTTTAACTTGTTAACAAAAATTTGTTAGAAACAAAATCAAGCCATATTTTATGTTGATTGCAGTTCGTTGTATTGTGCACAATACCAATGAACAATCGGGGCCCCTATTCGTACTTGACTCTATAAAAAAAAATAGAAATATTAAATCAGCATCAAGTTCGAGTCAATGTAGCCTTGACAGTGTCTTTAGGAACTTCAAGATCTCATTGACTACAAACCAAATTTTAAAGATAGTGCCTTGACTATTGGCACGTATGATAAGAATCGTAGTCCCGACGTGCTTTGGAAATAAGATGAGTATCGGTTAAAACAATAGACAATACTAAAAACAAAAATATTTTTTACAGTTTCCTTAACTGTAGCAGATGACATGTATGAGAATTGAAAAACATGTATTGAAACATTGCTATGAATAGTAACTGTTTCGAACGTTTTACTGGCGACGTCGAGTATTACGTTGTTTATCGAACCGCATTTCCATTTCCTCAAGTACTTTTGGAGTATAACGCACAACAAGTTTTACGGATCCGACAGCTTGTTTCAGCAGTTCCACGGCTCTCTCATGATTTTCACCTTCAACAGACTGAAATAATATTCAAAGCATGTATCGAATTAATTAAACCCACATTTTAATAAAACAAAAATATATTTGTACATATTTATAAGTTTGAACAAAATTTACCGTCTGTATCACACTTGCTTTCTATACTAACTAGCTCCTCAAATTTTAAGATTGCTATAGATAGTCTTAAAATTTTGATAATCCAAGTGCTTGAATAACTTTATTTGCGAGCGAACCATATTGTTACAGCTTAACCTGGGACCTTTTATAAGTTACTTAAGTGGCAATTTTATTCTGGATCATCAAATTTTATGATTTGTCCAAAAAATAACATTAAGATTTTTTAAACTTTTTCTTTTTGTAACTAGCCCACATATTGCAAGTGTATTTAATTCGGACGAAAACATTTAATAAATTGATATATACAAATGAAACTAATTGTTAATCTTTTACTTTAATACTTTATTTTGAATTAGTTTATCTAGTCGATGATTTAGGTTATAATAAATGAAAAATATCTAAACTCTTTTCTAAGGACATAAAACATAAGTTAAATAAGAACTTACCACGCCATTTACTGAAAGTAACTGGTCGCCTCTTTTAAGTCCACCATGTCGATCTGCCACTCCACCAGGTATTATCCGTGAAATATAAATGGGTGAATTCTGCTCCTTGCCTCCCATAACATTGAATCCCAATCCTTCAAGTAATCAATTTTCTTTACTCATTTTATTTGACGTTGACGTTTAGTTTAAATAAGATAAGTTTGGTAGACAATCAATATATCGAAGAAATAAAAATTATTCTTTTTTCAAGTTGGAAAAATTTGGGGATAAAATTTACTTCCAGTTGATCAATTTAAAATGAAAACAATTATTTTGAGGTATAAAAATAAAATGTGAAAAACGGAACAAACCTGAATATAGGACATATAGTATACCTACCCTCCTCTGTCTTAGGCAATTCGACTACTCGTGGATGGGCGTGACCTTCACTGGCAGCAAAAGCGGCAACGGTTGCTTTAGCTGTCGCAGATGCACGAACATCATGTGAGCCTTGAATATCGACTGTTTCGTAGACATGTTCATAGACTTCACGAACAGAGTTTAAAAAATCAGAGTTTAGAACCTTTTGTAATGCGGCTAATTTTGTTGTTGGAAAATCTCCACTAGCTTGAAGTTTTTCCAAAAGTTCTATGGATCTTTTGACATCTATAAGAATTTATTGATTAGGTGATTACCATTTAGATATGTATGTTTATAGATGCATACGGTTCGTAAACATCAATAATTACATAGTTATATGTATGTGTGTATGTATATCTATTTTCGGAAGACCAAATGTTTGACTTGCCTCTTGCTAACGTCAATGGTTCAGAAACTTCAGTCATCTTAAGACACTTGTATCTCAATCAAACGAATTTCTTATTCTTCAAATTGTTTTATAAGATATATATGCTGTCAACAAGACTTCTTTCCAAGTCGAAAATATAAATATGTAGACTCCGATAAGCCAAAAAATCACTGCTGCCACTTTAGCTATTTTGTAGCAATTCTGTCGATGTGGAAATCAGGCTGATTAAATTGAAGCTAGGTACTAACATCAAAAAAAAAAAAACTATTTGATAAGACTAATTATTCGCAAGACTCCATATAAAAATACAGTGGTAGAAAGTAAGATGAAGTATCTCATTTGCATCTCCTTGGTGCGACACTCACAAAAAGAATCAAAAAAGAGTTACAAGAAAATGTGTTGTGTGCCAGCACTGTAGTAGGCATTTATTTTTATCAGTTGTGCATTTTCAAAATGTATAAAAAGCAAAACTGACTCAACAGAGTTACCATTTAACTTTTGGTTATATTTTTGTATTGCACTGACTTTCGCTCGCAATCAGTGAAATATTAATCCCTCTTCGTTCGCTTGTGTCAATTCTCATATGACTACAAAGCCTTAAGATGAAAACTTTTTAATTTTTTTGTGGTACTTCTAAAAAAGTTACATTGTAAAACTAATTTGAACAGAGCTGTTGTATATTGAGGTGTTTCTGAAATAGATTCAAATTGGGATTCGTTAAAGATTTGCTTTCCTCGATGTGTACACGTCGGACACCTAAATGTGAAAACCGATTATTTCGAAAGCCGTGTTTGGTCTAGCATTATGCTTGCCTACATTTTGCTGTGGTTTAAATAAAACTGAGAGCTGTGAAATTTATTTTAAATAATTTCAAATATTTATTCAAATAATTGTGTTTAGAAAAATATTAATTATTAAAATATCGGTTCATATATTATTAAATGAAATATTCTGTTGTTTTATATATTCATCTGAATTAATTTATCAAAATAAATACAAAAAATCAACTCAATATACCATATATATACCATTTTTTTAATAAACATGCTTCTACCCAATTATTATATTATGGTGATAATGTATCATTAAGACAACATGCAAAAAGTTATCTTACTTTGGTTTTTTGATTTTTTTAATAATTCACGAAATCGAAATAATATAATTTAAGGGTCCGACGTTTTTAATCTGTCAGTCGGAATAGAATCGTAATATAACAATAACATTAAAATTTATTTGGAATACCTTTAATTTATATTTTATATGTGTGATCATAGCTTAACATGTAGACTTACAAATCGATAATTTATCGCTTTATTAATATAACGATGTTTTCTCCATCCCTGAGCCACCTCATCTCTGTTACATTTGTCAATTTTCCTAGATTCTGACTTGTATAAAAAAAAATGTTGAAAGCAATTATTGCAATTTTTACCATTTTAGGATGTATTTGGCCCCTTCACAGTGTTATGTTTCACCTGACACCTAACACACAAAAGTGTCTCAAGGAAGATATACAGGCTAATCAGTTGGTGATGGGTGAATATGAGGTCTCCGATGTACCCGGCCAAGTTATAGATTATATTGTAAGTTTTGTTAAATTGCAAATGAAAAAAACATACATTTAACATTGATATTTAAATAGGCTCGAGACACCAAAGGTCACATACTTTCACAAAAGGAGCACATCACCAAAGGAAAGTTCAGTTTTATGTCCGAGGTTTATGACACGTACGAAATTTGCTTCATATCCAAAGTGCCACCACGTAAGTAATCGCTATCGAAAATTGTATTTTCACTCAGTGTTTATCTTTTTAGAGCAACGTGGAATTAGTCAGGAAGTTTCACTTGTCACAAAAAAAGGCGTTGAAACTAAGAGCTATGAAGGCGTGAGTCAATACTTATGATTTATGTTTGTATTGCACTGTATTAACCTGAATTCGATTCTTAGATTGGCGAGGCATCGAAATTGAAACCGCTTGAAGTTGACCTTAAGCGATTGGAGGACCTGTCTGATTCAATTGTGCGTGACTTTGCTCTAATGCGAAAGCGGGAGGAGGAAATGCGTGATACAAATGGTAATATCTTGACGACACTAAAAGCAAAATATTTTCTTAATCAATTCTTCTGCTGTTTATTTCAGAAAAAACTAACAGCAGGGTGTTGTTCTTTAGCATTTTCAGTATGTGCTGTTTGCTTGGATTGGCGACATGGCAGGTTTTATACCTACGCAGATATTTCAAAGCAAAGAAACTCATCGAATAATTTAATTGGAATGGGAGCGGTTTTATTGTGGGTTTATTCAGGACTTCAACGCTTCTATTTCCAACCCATTTCACAATAAATTTAAATACATCAAGTGGTTTGTTTGTTTTTATTTTTTTGATGGATATTTTGGGATTTCAACGAATTAGGAAATTATTTTTTTACTCAATTTTCAAGGTATATTTAATATTTGTATTTAATTAACACACAACAGCATTTTTACAACGATAATTAATAATTATGTATAATAATCTAGGCGCCGTGATCAGTATCCACATTGGCGACATTTGGAACGGATCGACTAAACGGTTGTCTCTTTTAGCAGCACTCCTCTATCTGTATCTGTATCTAGCTTTGCGGAACAATTACCTTCGGCCTCTGCGTTAATGCTTGGGGATAGGGGCCTTACCACAATATATTGGGAACTGAAAACAGGATTTGGCGAAACACCAGCATCATCCACATTCGATTGTTCCATCCACAAGCTCTCGCCTACCATTGTATGATCCATTAAAGTTCTTAATGAATGTAGTATCTTGTCTAAGCATTTTGGGCTTGTGAACCCTACAATAATAATAAAAAGTTTACTTAATTTTTTATCGTATGACAATTTCGGGATTAGGTAAAGAAGTTGAAAAATATTGAAAAACATCAAGCATTTTACGACAAAAAATAAACAATTAAATGTTTTAGTAATGACAAATATTTTATTGGTGAATTAAAGAAAATAATAACCACTAGAAATAAAATCCAGCATATACTTCTACTGGCCAAACATATTGAGGTTTTCTGTAACGATTTTGTAAGTGCACACAAACTATTTTTGAGCAGCATTTCTATAAATCCAAAGCTGCAGAAAATAAAAAACTTGATGGAATTTTACTGTTGACTCCTTTGCTAACCAGCTGACTATTTATATACTATGTATAATTACACAGTTATCATTAATTTTTATAATGTTGAGTTAACTTCTGATATGATTAAAATAAAAATGTCAGACATGACTATTTAACTATATTTTTTTACTGAAAAGTAGAAATAGCGAGATGACATTAAGTCAATTCTAAAATTCTTATCATTGAACTTATTTCTTTTATTTTCAAATAGAACAAGTAAGTAAAAGAAATGTTGTACTTAGAAATAATTCAAAGCAACATAAAAAAATGGTAATATATAACTGAATATGAGAAATATTAGATGTTATTAATTCAAAGACAAAGTTTATTTGCTATTTTCAGAGTCTTTAATAAATTGTGTTCTATTAAATAACCTTTGTAGATGAAAGTGTTTTATCAAAAAACTTGAAATGGCATTTTGCTTAATATTCAACATTAGCTTTTATCATCAAAAGAAAATCAAACACGAGTATGCATATATATAAATTTTATTAAGAAAAAGAAATGTGTAAGACAAATTATATAAATAATATTAAAAATACGTAAAAAATGTTATAAGATAGATGGCCCCTATTGAAAATTATAGTAGATGCACACATTAAAAATAAAATTTTCTGTCAATAATATTTACTAAATAAATATTAATTAAGTTGGAAGATCCCATATTTTAAAACTATAAAGACATCACATTGAAAAAAGAAAATAACACAATTATTTCGGTCAGGTAGCATGTAACTCAAAGGAATTTTGAATAAAATGCAAGCATTAAGTGGTATAGGATTACTTTTGTACGGACAATATTTAAGTCAATAATAGATGATACTAGTATATGTATATTAAAAATATAAAGAACTTAAAAATAGAAATTTACAATAAAAATTATAAAAATAATCTTAAATTAGTGAATGCTACAACACATATTAAAAATACTTTGGTTGCGATTTTGACTGTTTGGGAAAGTTTTTGCAGAGCAAATAGGTTCAACATTATCAACATCGTCCTTTCTAACAGCAATGTCATCCCTATCCGCTGTATGCAACGTTATTCGTTGTAGGTCTTCCAACCGAGACTTTAATTGCACAGGAGTTACAGTAGCTCTCAATTGTTTTTCAGTGATTGCTTTCACAGACTTTGTACTGATTAAATCGTCGTTTCGAGTCTGCTTGCATTGATGTTTCTTATGATCACAATTTGTATTATGTAAACATGTTTCGCATTGCATAAGCTCTGCATTAAACGGATTGCAACTATTGCTTGAGGTAGTTGTGGAAGTGCTCCTTAGCTCTGGATATGGTGAATGAGACTCATTGCTTTCTGGCGTGTATGGGTCGACATGTTTGCTTTCAATACAAGTATTTAAATGCTGCATGTCAATTCGATTTACAATTATTTTTTCGGGTGTACTATTCGAACTTTTTATTGTATTATGGCACATTGGACAAATATTTCGAGTAGCTGGAGTCGCATATTCAATATCATGAAGCTCGCTGTCAGATAATGGTGTACACATGCAGATACATGCATTATCGGTGTCAACTACATTAATGCTAATGCTTGGATAATCAAAGGGATATTTATTTTTTGCGTCCCCGTATTCTATCGAATTTAAAATCTTTGCCTCGGATTTGTTGGATGAAGAGTCTTGCAATATATTTTCTCGGCTCGAGTTTCGATCACTTTTTATGATTTCAGTGAAAAGCTTATTCGAATATGAACAGAATTTGGATTGAACAATTGAAGTCGACTTGTTGTTGTTATTTGCTTGAGTATTTGTACAGCTGCAATCACAAGATCTATAAGTACCTTTGTTTTGCTTTAGGCGGACAGTTAAGTAAATGGGCTATATGACAAGAGCAGAAAAGAAAAATTTAAAAATTGTTAAAGAATTGTTATAATATTAATAATTACATTGCTATTATATCTTATTTTACTAAAAATAACTTATTAGTCCTGCTCTGGATTTCACTTTCGGTAAGATTGCTCGGAAGTGAATATCTTTAACCAAATTTATATCACTAAAATTTGAGGATTGAATTAAAAACTATATAAAAAAGAGTCAAATTTTCCGTCTGTACTGATGCTTAATATTTAGATTCTTATTTTAAATCATATATTCATTTTGACTCATGGTACTAATTAAAGAAATTTTTTACCTTGTGGTCGCCCATGCAAACAGATTCTCCGATTAAATCATATTTCCATTCGTTACTTTTGATTATGTCTTTAACTTGCGGAGTCATCAGAATACGATCGCACCATGATGGACACCTAGTTGACATATAATCGGTGGGCATTTCAGGGTCTTCTTCAAAGGGATATGACGGAATAAAAGTTATCGGATATTCAGTTAGAATTTCGGTAAGTGGCTCCAATTCTTTATCAAACTTTTTTAGCTAAAATGACAATACAATATAACAATGAAATGTGTATTGCATATTATCAAATGTTACCCAAAATTCTTTGAACTTTAGCTGATGATCGGCGTGACTAAATTCCTTTTTACCCACAGTAAGTATATTATTGCCAATGGAGTTGCGATAATGAATTTTGGTGTTTTCAGTTTTTACACTTTGGACGCGATGAGCAACTAAATTTGCAGTTAATTCCTAAATATCGCGTAAAATATAATCAAATTAATAATAACATGCAATCATATTAATATACTTACTTTTACAACGCCTGCAGTGTCACATCGGAAATTAAAATCCCCAAATAAAAAAAAGGGACGGATCCATTTTTGTCGTCCAAATGGAATCTGATTAGAAAAAAAACAATATAAATATATGACAGAATTCACAAAGGAAAATACCATGTAGTTTATAGACATAAAACCAATCATGCTTAGATGAGGAGAACATTTATGCGCATTAGTAATTTAATAAAAGTGGTTAATTTTAATAGTTACCTTTCAATAGTATGTATTAGGGCTCTTCTCCTTGTTTTGCAGTAGACAGATGGGAAATCTGAGCAAGCTGCCAGATTAGATGCGTCATGAAAAAGATGTATATTGACTAGCTCAATCACCGTTCCATTTATTTCCCAACGTGTTCGCATAAACCCCTTACGAGACCATTTACACTAAAAAAAAAGCAAAATATCTTTTAAGTCGCTTAAATTAAAACTTATTATTAATTTTGCAAAGTAAAAATTATTAAAATATGTTCAGAAGATAAAGTTGTGGTTTTCGAAAACAAAATTTGATTTATCAATACTGTGCATATGTACTACCATGTAAAAAATGCACACTAAAGCATTAAATGCAACCAAATCGATAATTAAACAGATTGTTTTGCTGAACTGCAGTGATGTACAATCATAATGACAACATATTGTGATTGTGGTGAACAAAATGGAAAATTCATCAAATAAATATAACGATGTAAGAAATGAGACCACTTTAATTTTATTTATTTTATTTTCTGAAGCCTTGCAAGCTGGCTATTTTTAGGGATAATAATTTGGAAATGTGTTTTAAAGTATCTTATATATAGTATTAAATATGCATGTGCTTTAATTAAAACTTCTTATCATATAGTATTTTTAAGAACTAATATTCTTATTGGAAACTAAACTGTCCATTAAAGCGTTTACCAGAAGTCTATTAAACTTTTTCAACTGCCCAATTTTACATACAATTGACAAAAAAAAAAGAGTTCGCAAAAAAAAAATTGTCATAATTATTCGATTTAATCCAGATGTTCCAGAGACATAGATTTTTAAATTTCTTTAAGATTCTAGGAAAATGTATTTTGTTTTCTGTTTTGTTTAATATTTTATTTACATCGCTGCATCAATATGATTTAGTTTAAAAAATGATTTAATAAAGTCTATGGAGAGAAGGCGATATAATATAATGTAGTCCATTTTTTTTGATTGTGATGACTTTCTTGTAGAGTGTCATGATCTTTAGTATGAAAATCTTTATCTTAAGATTTTATTTATCTGATTTATCTTAACCAATCTTAGAAAATAAAAATTTTTAATATTTTACACATTTTGACTATATTTGGATCAAATCGGATTATTATATAGATTATTATAGCTACCAATAGAGTAACTGGTTGAGAATCGGGTCGCCTGAAAAGTGCTGTTGTTTCTTATGATATATATGCCCTGACCAAATATAGTTAAATCAGTTAAGTATTTCATATAGATGTCTTAGGGACGATCGGTCGGCCCTTAGTATGAATAATTGTCTTATTTTTAAAAATTAAAAATTAAACTCACAAATTGTGTATTCTTCATTGTCTTAAACATTTTCATTTCAATTGTTTGAAATCGATCTATTAAATACCATTTTATTTTTTAAGCTATCTCAACCAAACTCTTAATATTATGTCAACTTATACAACATGTTCAAATTTGGTTGGAATCGGACCACTATAACATATAGTTGCCATGGGACGAATCGATCGAAAATAAACCATTTCATGAAATCGGGATTGAATGGTAGGTTTACGCTTAAGCCGTTAACTCAGCCATATCTAAATAGATTTTAATGAATCGTATCTTAAAAGTAAAAAATCGTAAATAGAAATTTAAAAAAGTCATAAGTTTCTTAATTCAAAAATTGAATGTTTGAAATTTAAAACTGTTTATAAGTAAATTGTAGTTTTAAGAAAAAGTAAAGCTATTGAAATAGAATTTCTTTGGCTTGATAAAAAATACGTACGCACCTTAAAAAAGATCCAAAAAAAGGCAGATGTAAAAAAAATTCTAAAAAAATTTCATCATAGAAAAAAATGTTTTTCAAATTTATAAAAAAAAAGTAAATTTGGTGTAATCATTACATCGACCCCTGTTGCCCAGGAGATGTTTTTTAGATTTCTAGGGCTGGAGAGAAAACATGGCTTTTAAATTTTAATGCACATTAAATTTGAATTTGTAAAATTGTTACCAAAAGATATTGTAAAAAAAATTTATTTTGATATAATTTATGATATTATTTTGCATATAGTTTTTATAGTCACAAAATGTATTACATACGACAAGTTTATTACAATTTTACCTGATGAAGAAAATGCATAAAACGTTTAAAATTAACAAAATTAAACATCAATTTAGTATGTTCAAGTATTGAATTACAATATTCAACAGAATTCCATTTTTATAGCCAATCTGAAAACTGACTCAAAAGTGAATTCAATGGAAAATATTTAGCGACCTTCTTAAAATTAGATGAAAGGGGAGTTTGTCTATTCATTTGAACAAGCTTAAGCGAATTGAGAAATTATTCCTAGTTTTATTTTATTTGCTTAATATATGATAAATAAGCTTCGGTTTTTTTTAAATTTCAATATAGAAATAAACAAGCGGACTATTTCCGAAACATCGGTAATATTTTGAGCAATAGAATTGTTCTAAGTGTTCAAAGAAAAAATTTGTATATATGAATATTATTTTGAAACAATCAACTTACTTCCGGAAAAAAGTGTTGGGGAAACTTTGATTTCTCTTTGGTTGAAATTGCTTCAATATTTCCAGAAAAGATTTGCGTGTCATTCACTTTGTCCTCCCACTCATGTTTTATAAAATTCCAAATTCTTAAAGTACATAAATCTTTATGACCAAAGTAAATGTTTCCCAGTGCCTTTGGAATAGATATCGATTAATATAGAAATTAGAATACGATTAAGAAAGAAATCAACCATCGGGGAGACTATTACTGTATTTTTATGATCTTTTTCACGAAAATAATATTTGGTCTGACCATGATTAAAGATACTTACAGTAAAATGTTCAGCAGATTTAAAATCTTCGTCCATATAAATGCGGACATATAAATAATCCATGCTTTTCATAGTCTCGCACAAACAACGGATAAACTGCTGTACGTGATTCATTGAATTCTCGTAGGTCTTCCCACCCACTTCTTGTAGATGTAAAGCTAAGAATCTTGGCTTCGTTTCCGATACTTTAGCAATAAACTCTTCTAGCCATATTGAAAGAAGTCTTTTTGGCTGCATGGGAGTAGTGTTGATCATGGAAAATGTTTACATTCAAAATTAAATATTTATTTACATATTTATTTACCCGCATACATACAAGCTTTTTAACATATGTGTAAAACTATGTTTACCTATGAACATGCATCTGTGCAAAACATTATACGTACGTACATCTTCAAATAAACTTCCAACATTGGCTGTTACTAGCATTAATTCAGTATCCGATTTGACTTCATTTATGGTTTCCATTTTTCAGATTATCCCTAAATTTATGTATCTTTTGGTATGTCAGAGCAGAACTGCAAAACTATCGATTATGCCCTCGATAATATCGATATTGAATTTATAAATGCTATCGAAATTTCGGGAAATCGATTTTAAATAAATAAATACAAAATATACCACAACTACCAAAATTAATCGATACATTTCACTTTTAATTAGAAGTCTTGTATTCAAAAGAAAATATGGTTTTGATATTTATGTGCCGGTACAGTGCTCGCTCTATCATTCATAAATAAAGTTCAATAAACCAAAATCATACTACGTGCAAAAAAACCCTTTATCTAATAAAAATAATCCATGTTAAGCATGAGGTTACTTCTAAAACAAAAAGATTTTCTATTTTAGCTTCAAGGAGCCCAAGAGCAGCTATTTCTGCCGATATAATCAAGCCGAACCAAATCTATCCCGTATTCGTAATCGGGGTAACCAAGAAACTATAGTTTTAAGATCATTCCCTGGTCCACGCTGAGAAGCTTTATGCCTATATATTTGAACCAAATAGCTAGAAAATGCATTTCCTGACCAAATTTAGAATCCTGCATCCGAAACAAACGTCATCCACGTTGGCCGTGTGAATTTCAACCATTTGTTATCGCAACCATTTACTATAAATAAGCGTTATCAAATTTGAATAAAGCAAAAACCCAAAAGTCATATATCTTTATTTTGGATAACGTTTACCATTAAAGTTTTATTCCCTGGTTAATATACACATTTATATATATTTTATTACATGTCCTATATTAATGTGAATGTAAAATTAAAAGCAAACTTGCCCTAAAATCTACAAGTTAATATTTGTTCTTTTTAACATTTCCCTAGTGCTTTGTATCCAGTCGAACTGTATCCAGGAATGACCTTATATTTCTCTTCATAGATGTGATCTTAAAACAGAATTAGCGAATAATTATTAAAAAAAATAAAAAAAAAAAAATTGAGGAATGGAATACATACATATGTTGTTGGTTACAAATGTGGAATTGTCATATTTCAAAAATTTTCAATTACAAAAACTCGTAATAAGCAAATGTACGGCATTGTTAACATAAACTGGAAATTGTCAATTTTTTTTTTTCAAACAAATCCAAAGTTTTTGGATTTAATGGCCATCAGCATTTTACCACGTAAAATTGATTTACTGGAATATAAGGGGATATAAAGACGAGATATACAAGTATTTGCAGTAGGAAGATGAGAATCATCAGCAGGTCGTATGGTAACAGACGGTAGAGGTTGGAACCCTTCCTCTGAAGCTGGTAATGCTGGTGATCCAGTCCAGAAATATACCTAAAATAGCATGTGTTAATAAATTGTAAACTTTAATTGCTAATTAATGACACTAACCAAATCTTGACGTTCTAACGTATTCATTTTTTCCACAATGCTCCAAAACCATCTTTTAAATTTTAAGAGTTTATCTGGTCCTTCACTTGACTCATCATTAAAATTTGTATAAGAAATTAAAGTGGAAACATTGATATCGCCGACACCATTCAGGAGTAATCGTAAATCTTCGGCAGTTAAGCTATTCATGCAATTGTCCGGTAAAACGTCAAAAATGCCGTCTTTTAAAGCCTGTGAATTTAAAATGTTTATATATATTCATTACACTACTAAATTAAACTTCTGGCAAATCTTACCTCGAGTGCTTTTTCCTGCGATTTAATAAGCCTATACTCTGTATAACGCCTTATATACTCGAATATGTTACTTGAGGTTACGGGTACATCGCGTCCTCCTGGGATCAACTCGCGGTTACCACAACCTTCCTCTTTCATCAAATCAATTCTTAATTATGAAATAAAAATGTTTTATCAATATTAAAAAAATTAAGAAAATAATCACACTTACACAAAGCTAAGCTCCATTCGATTTATATTCTCTTCCCCCTCTTTTGTTGGAGCGTTTTGAATGATTTGTCTAAATGATTCATACAAAGCAGGATCAAAGAATGCCAGATCATGAAATTTGATTTTTCGCCCTAGCATGTACTTCAATACATGTCTTTGAAGGAACAACGGGAGCAATTCGTTTTGCAATAAGCAAAGTCCAATAAGTCTAATAAGAAGGAAAGAAATGCATTTAAAAACAAGTTTACATTTAGACTTTTTCAAAATTATAAATGCAAATTCTTACCTGCCAATATTTCTAAATGCGTTAATCCGCTCAAAAGACGCGAGCCCTTGTCGTGGAGTATAGAAGCCACGTTTACCCGGCGAGTAAAATAGTGGTTCATTATCATCTTCAATCGGTTCAATAAGTGCTGCTGGTGATTTTTTCTGTTGGCTTTGCACATTCACTTCAGACTTTTGCTTGAAAGTGATTATCTCAACGGCCTCGTTAACTTTCTGTCTCAATGTTTCATCTGAAGACAGCACAGACAGTAGCTGGGGCGTAGGTATTTCCAGAAGCATGCCTGTTACCTTCGGCGCGTGTGTAGAGTTTATTGAGTGGATCTAATGAACATGTAAGTTAATAATTATCGGAATCTATAAAAAATTATATACCATTTGGCTTACCTTCGGATAGAGTCGCTCTCCAAGCTGTTGTAAGTGGACCAACAAATGATCGTTTGGGCTATCCGCAGAGTTATCTACAAAAAAAAATAAAGAACATGTGACTCATAGATAAATTAGGTAACATTTCATTATATTACCTGCATTGACGGCGGGAGTGTAGGGTCTAGCATCGACATTTAATGATTTTCGCTCACGTGCTGTGCGCCATAATATTTTGCTGCCTGTGCCACGCCTTTGCAATGTTGGCGGATCGCGACTAGATCCAGAAACGGTTCTACTGCGCAGTATGCTCGAAAACGGTACACCGTATTTACTCTGTGTACCTCCCACTTGCACTGAATCAAGATTCGGCAATTTCGCGCTCGCCAATAATGCTTCTGATATGGATGTATAGAAGCTACGCGCCACACCTGATCCTTCTCCGGGCTCATCTTTGAATGTCACTTTAACTCTGTTGAATGTAATGGGCGGTTGAGCTCGACGATTTTGAGTACCAAATTGGGCATTTAATTCCTTAAATGTCTGGATTATTAAACTCTCACGATTTCTTTCAAGCTTACAAAGCACCAAATCACGCTGTTGTCCGTTTCGAAGCTTTTCCATGTGGCGTCTAAAGCGCATTTCTTTAACTGGAAAACCTCTTAATTCTGGCAATACAGAGCCGTGTTCCATACCAACGTCGTCCATAAAAACTCGTCCGAAAAGATCAAGTGCTAGTTTCCAGCGACTCAACAAAAAGTTCCATGATGGCAATTCTGACGAACTGCTCTTATAAAACATTGATCCACGAATGGGGAACATCATTGCCTGGTTTGGCATCTTTTCACGGCTATTATCACATTTAAGTTGTTGCGCCATCTGAGATGCGGTGGATGACCGATTTCTCAATTCGGAAAGGTTATTGTCCTCGGATTCTAATTTTAAACTAGATGCTCCAGCTCGAACTATTACGCTACGAACTGCAGATACTGATAAAGAAGTCTGCAACGGTGTTCCATCGTCCCTAGCACCAGCACGGGCTTGACTTTTAGCTGGTGCGATAATAACTTCAGGCCGCGTAGTTATTAAAAGATTTGCCGATCTACTGGGTCCGGCTGTATCATCAGCCATGTGCACATCATCCCCATCCATGTCATCATCCACGTATTTATTATCTAATTAAATAAAAAATAATAGTTAAATACTAGAATTTGAGCCCCTCATCATATAATTATTTAAATAGAAACTAAAAAATAAGAATTTACTAAAGTCCATCAGTAAATTATACGCCAAAATTTTGTTCGATCTAAACATAAAGAAATTTTTAAATTATAAAATTTTATTTGGAAATGGTTGAGCTGTCACAAAAAAAAAATGAAATTAAAAAATTTTTATCTACGCTAAGTAAAAGTTTTTAATGCAATTTTTAAATTGGTTTGATAATAAATAAATTATGTACCTTTAAAATCTTCATGTGACTTGGAATCGTCTAAGCACTGTTTTTTCTTTAACTGTACGTATATATTCGAGTCCGCAGTATCTTCGTCCTTATATGTATTGTTTTCCTTCTTCGGTTCGACCACTTCTGCATTTGTTTCCGATACATTAGGATTCTCTTTAATGTTAAATGTTGTCTCGACTTTCATAAAATTTGAAAATCCCAAACGAGTGGGGGGTTGATCAATGGAACCTCGATGGCAAATGTTGCTTTTGGTATTGTTTTTTGAAGCAGAAACTGCATGTAATGGTAGATTGGCAAATAGCTCTTGTCGCTTTGAATTCGGTTGTAGCAAGTGAGGCTTGTCAGCTAGAGGCATTGCCATATCAAGAGGAAGATCAAAGCCATCAGGGAGCCGAGCAGCCTAGGCTGAGTGTTGAGTCCGATCTAGTAAAGAATGCATACTTTCGCGTGTTAACATTCAAATATAAGTTTCTTGAGCACTGTCTGTCAGCATTTGAATCCTCAATGTTACTTAATTCGTCGTCGGTGTCATCGTTCTCAACACTATTTGATAAATTGTTAACACGGCCAGAAACAGAGTCGCTCTTATCATAAAAGCTAGTGTCGTTACGCATGTAAAAAATGAATGCGTCAAGAACATAAGCAATATGCCGCAATGCAGTTATATCTAATACTGGCAGTGCATCCCGATGCTCCGATGTGTGTGCACGCATTAATGAAAGACAATATGTGAAGAAATCACGCCGTGAGCTTGATCCTACGAAATGATTAAATATAAATATAACGCATATTTAATTTTACACTTAGAATTGTAAATTAGAATTTGTAATTTAAAATTAGTAAATTGAAAATAAGGGTGTAATTTTATTAACTACCTCTTTATTACATGAAGTCATCAGAATATTTTTAACACTGAAGTGTTTAGTATTTCAAAAAAGTGAATACCCCGATTTTGTTTAGAAAACAATGATTCTGCTAAGAGATTATTTTGGATTGCGTGTAATTGTAATAACTTTTTTAACAATCTAGAAAATATTTGTAATCTCGCAAATTACAATTAACATTTCACATAGAGAAGTGATAAGTGATTTTTATCCTGATTTCTTAGGCGGTACATCCGCAAAGTATTACAGAAAGATTTTAATCTTGCAAGAGAAGTGCTTAAAAATGCTATTTATATGTGTATACATATAAGAAAATGTCATCATTAAAAGTTAATTAAACATTTCAGAAAAATATAATATTGTTTTAATTCCATTAAATGGTTTAATGGAATTAAAGACAGTTTCAAAATTTAATAGAATAATAAGTGATAAGAATGTAATTAAATTTACTGTATTTTTTCTACAACTTTGATATGTAGATATATCTTACCAATCACATTAGCTCCCACGGTTGTGGAAGTTGGAATAGATGCTTGGTTTGTGGTAGCTTGTTGACTGAGATTAAGCGGGTGCAAAGGGTGAGTTGGATCGGTATAGTTCGTCAAATAGGCACCGAATTTAAGCTGCGCCTCTGTTCCGTCCATTACTGTGAACATCCAGTCCCAAGTAGGTTTTAAACGTCTTTCAACAAACGCCTTTTCGACCCAAATAATAAATATATCAATTAATCAATCATTACAATATACATTCATCTAAATTGAAATACTGACTTGTACTGCAACAGCTTCCTCAACGTGAATTTTGAGTGAAGTTTCAATATCATTCATCATATTGTATGACATAATGCCTAAGAGCTCGGAAATTTGTCGAATCGTAATACCAAATGCACGACCCAAATTACTGGCAGTAGTGGCCATTGTGTGGGACTCGGCTGATGGTGTGTTTACAGCAGTACTGGCTGGCACAGTTGTTCGGCGTAATGCCATGGGATCAATAAAAACAAGATTGGATCCAGTTGGTACTCGAACCGATGGTCGAGCATTATCGCGGCTTCTGATGGCCCATTGCATTGTTTGTGGTGTGAGATCGTTTCGTGAGTTTGGATTTATGTTGCGACGCTCGAGTTGTTGATCATTAAAACTAAATTCATCAGACTGATCATCAGATTCGCCATCTTCGGACCCATCTTCCTCTTGAGCAGAGGAATCGCCAGATTCGTCTTCCAGAAATAGAACTCCAATGTCTGTAATGAGATTTTGAGATTTGTGATTGTTACAATATTTTTATTGTTGCCAAATAAAACGCCAACAGTACAAGTGATGTTTTAATTGTGAACACACAAAGGAAAGTTAGGTAAATTGTGTGAAATTTGACCCACTTACAGTGACCCCAGAGTTTTTCATTACATATTCCTAATATGTATCAATAGAAAGTGAACACTAATAGAAAATATACCATTGAGGCACAAAATAAATTGTTTTACCTGTTTCCGAACCAACTGCTGCACCAGGTTGAACGTTTCGTTGTGTATCTTGATTACTTTGGTTGTCATCCGAGTCTGATTCGGTTTCGGCATCATTAAATGTGAAATCGTTATCACTTTCATCATCTTGCATTCCTTCTTCATTTCGCTGGTTCTCAATTAAGTCATCCTCATGACTACTTAAATTGCTTTCTCGATTGGGAATCTCCTCCGATTCTGAAGGGTCTCTAAGGGCTAAAATAGGCGGTTTACAAAATAGCAAATATCTAAATATAAAAAATATTCTTGTACTCACTGTCCATGGCAACAACATCATAGTTTTGTTGTACGCTGAAGCTTGAACTCTGAACATTGATTGCATCATGTACAATATGCTCAGATGTAGACTCAACAGTGGATGGTGCTAAAGGCTCAACGCTGAACAGGTCGTCAGAGTTCTACAAAAAGATCAAGGTTTAGAAAGATTTTTTATTCTAAGCAAAAACTTACATCCAGGTTTGACGAAGACATGGCAAACGGAGCTGTGGGTCGTACCACTCCAAGTCTGACTGGTGCAATCAGCGCCTCAGATACTTCACAAAGTTCTTCAATAGATATTTTATGCAGTGTTTGAAAGACCTTAACGCAACTTTGAACGTATTTGTTGCATGATGTGTGATTTTTACGTTTCTCAGGATTAGGCTGTTTCTCCAAATTGAAAATTACAAAAACACGAGCCACTGAGCGTACGAAACGTCGAGCAACCTCTTCAGCTTCCTTACAGCGATCTTCAATTACAAAGTTTTGCAGTTCACGAACCAACGTCAGCAAGAGTGTGTCCAAATGATCACTAGTACATTTCACAATTAAGTTATGTGTAAATTTGTCAAGCAGTGTAGATCCATGCTGAGATTGCATAAAAACATTGAAATTTTCCGAATTGGCGCTCTCATTAGTATTGCTATGTATATTTTGAAAATTTGATTCGTTTCTTTCGGCGCCGCTCATTATCATTGAACGTACGGCTTGCCAATCAATCAAAAGACGTTCAAGTGCTTTTCTTGCAAATTTTGGTGGCTCGAGATCATGGTCTGGCATATCATTGTCAATGTCTAGTGATGAAGATTTCCGGTTGGTTATAACTGTATTGCTTCCATTTGCATTACCAGTATTATTACCAACATTGCGCACCCTTACATTAAAGCGATACTGACGCTGCTCTACGATCTGTCGGCCTACAGTCTGAATGAGGAATAACAATATAGATTCACCCTTCGAGTTGAATTTTGTAACCAAATCAGTACAAGAGACAAGTTTGCAAAGCAATGTAAAACGCTTTGTAAGATTTCCAGCAATCAGTGCTTTACATTTGCATTTCTCCCAACAATCACAATATGCTGTTGGCGCTGTGCGTTTCAGTTTACAATCGTGTCCTTTGTGGCAGACTCGTGCACATTCGGTGCAGCAGCATAAGGAGCCAGTTAATCCGCAAGTTTTACACTCAAAAATGTTTTGATTTATGTGATCCGCGCCAGTCCATGTGAAAGAACATGTGTCGTTGTAACAAATAACATGCAATGGCGATTGATCAGCTGGTGAGCCGCATGGGAAAATCATGGCATCTTTAAGCTGTGTATCTTGATCGGAAACCGTAAGAATTGTATTCAAAAGTATAATTCCAGCCTCGTAGGCGCGACATGTAACTGCCAGCATAAATGGAGTTTGTCCCTGAGCATCCTTAGCACTTAGCATCTGATATAAATAAGGACGCATAGCAACACTAGTGCACATGTGTTGAAGAATCTGAATTGCGTGTTCTCGCCGTTGTAATACGTCGAATGTGTAATTTGGATTACTCAATTTGCTGTTGGATGTATTTATGCTTTGCGATGTTGAAGGCATTACTTTAGCCACATCATCCTCAGTAATTTCAAGAGTGTTCTGTGCTCCAGTAGTGCTAAGATTGCTGGGCGTTCCTGATTCAACAGTCCATGGCAATGGAATATACGCGTGGTCTTCACCAGCACTAGTGGATGCCTGATGGTTTTGTTCCGTGTTATGTTCAGTGTTGATAAGACGATGCATCATGTCACGCAGACTTATTCGATTTTCCCTGGTTATGGATGCGGACGTTGATGGGGAATTAAGGCCAGCCGAAACTGTGGCAAAGCTGCTTGAGCTTTCGTTGAAATTGCCTCCATTGCCTCCAGCAAATGCGCTGCCATAAGACAACGATGCTCCTCCCGCTCCGGTACGGGGCAATGAAGCCCCCGAGGAAAGTGGTTTCTTTTCTGTACTGCTCGCCAAATCTGGGGAATGTGGCGAATCCTTGTTAGTGGTTGGTGCACACATTATTACACAGGCATGGAATATATTCCTGTTACCATCGCAGCGTTCATCAACGACAGCAATTGTCTCTTTACGGTCTTCTTGTTCAAGACGCTTTAGAACAGCAATGCAGTTCTTAATATCACATCGCAGTATATGTGGCATGAGCTTTTGAGTTACAAAAAGCAATGCAGTCATGCAGACCTTTGACTTCAGATTGATACAGGAAGCTGACGGCGGAAGCGATATGGTTGCCATGGTTATGGATTTAACAGGTGGCAAATCAAACCATTGTGGATCTTTAATGGACCCAATGCAATCCTTGGCCAGTGGATAAAGTGCACCGTTACCATCCCTCAGAACTATCGTGCTGCTATTTCCATTACAATCATTATTACAAGCCATTGTGATATTATTCGCTGAAGCACCAATAAATGACGCACAATCTGTGGGGAATTGACAATTTTGTTCCTGTTTGCTGTTATATAAATTATACAAACTGTAATGAATTTTGCCAAACACTTTTTTGATTGCATGAATGCCGCGCGTATCTACTGCAATTGTAAGAAGCTGTGCGCTTGATAGATCTGCTCCGATATTTATTTTCTTTGGTTGCTTTTGAAGCCAATCTGGGCCACGTGATGACATAGCTGAGCGAAAGATTTGCACATCTTCACGTCGCAATAGACGACATAATTGCCAATCATCCTCTTTCCCTTCATCTTTAGCTGCTAAACCGGCGGCAACATTGACGTTATTGACGCAGTTTAATGGTGGAAAACGGACTGCTACATAGTCTCCATCAACTTTAAGGACTTTTCCAATGGGTCCCACTTTGTCCTCGACAAATACAACATCTTTCAGTTGCCACAGTTCCTCGTCTTTTCTGCCTTCTTGACAATTGTTGCCATCATCCTTTGTAGTCATTCTTTTAGTGCGTTTGTGAGACGTAACGCTTCCTGTGTCGCTGCAGGTGCTAGACGCTGGAGATGGCGGGGGGGGCATGTCGATACGATCAGTCGATTCTTTGCTTGTTGAACTAATTTGTCCACTCTTGTTAGATGTTGTTGCTTGCACAGGTGGTGTCTTTGAGATGGTGTCTTTATCAGCAATACTTCCTCCATGAGTATTGGATATTGCGACGGATACCTGGCTTTTTTCTGATGATACTAATGTTGAACCGATATTTAGAATTTTCATGCGACAAACATCGGAAAAATCCCACACAGAGTTTAGTAATTGTCCAACTTTGGGAACACCATTTGTACAAGTAAATCCAATTGATCCAGTCTGGTAAATAGGACATTTTTTCATAATCACTTGTGAGCCAACGTTAATATCTGTCGCAACAACTTTGAATGGTTTTTTTGTCTTTGTCCGAAACTTATCCCATAGATAACGGCGTTGATCAAAAGGTAATACTCCCCACCAATAAATATTGTTATTATCGGTGCGAACTGCGGTGTATAGTGAGCAAACATGTATTGTTGAAATGGGATCGATGTTAAACTCATTGAAAGCTGTTGACACATGTTCCAATTTTGCTCCCAGATACCCCAACTGTTCGTCCATCCAGGTAGCAACACGATTCGATTCGGTTACTACGGAGCATCTAATAAAATTGGCTGATATAAGCTCGACCTTCTCTGTAATGTTAAGTGCCACTGTCTTGGGATGATATATATTTTCCGCCTAGAACAAGAGGTTAAAAATATAATAATATACATAAATATTTGATAAATGAACAATATAAATGTTATACTTGAGGAACTCGATTCCATTTATTATTCATTTCACCAACTGCTGAGTTGATATTGCCATGTTCGTGTCTAAATTTCCAATTTTTAACACGACCCATTCGGTTTCTTTGTTAAACCTTCTTTGACAACGACTTGGCCAAGAAAAATACTTATACATAATCTACAAAAAAAAAAAGAATGGCTTTGTCTGGAAAAGTTTGACTTGATGACTTGCTGTTGTCACAAATATTGCGCTTAGTCGTTATATATGTATCGCACATACAAAATTTTAGAATCTTGTGGCATTGAGGATAAGTAAAGTATACGTAATCTCTTGTTTCCCCATTTACCAAATTTAAATATATATCAAAAAATTGTTGTTTGTCGTGCAACTATTATTGAAATAAATCAACAAAGATCAAGAAAAAATTAAAGTTTAGTGTGAAATTATTAATATTATCACCAATATTCCCGGATTTTTTAGAATTTACATAAATACGTCAATTACGGGTGTCTCCTTTTATCATTTTCTAACTAAATCTCTTGCGGAATTTCAAAAAGTTTTAAATACATAAATATACATATACATTTGTATCGAATACTTACATCAGATTTATAGGGTTCTAAATCCGACCAACGCCATTGATGCATTTCTCCAATTTCCGAAAGTGCAATAAATTCAGAATACAATGCTCCAATAGTCTTAAATCGAACTGAATTCTTGTCAGGCCAAGGTTGCCACTCTTCAGATATCCATATTGGTGATGGCATAGAAGAGGGTTCTTTCTTTTTAGGATCTATAAAAATTGTTTGTAAATAATATGTATGTATAAAAAAAAAAATTAATTTTGTATTAACCTATCTCTTTATCCCATGTATAATCGTCTTTATTAATCCAGCGGCGTGGACCATAATACTGACGATCACGCCAACGGCTAAATGCCTCACGGTCAGCATTAGCGGACGATATTTGACCAGAAAGATTGCTAGTTCCTGCTATAACGCCGCTAGAAGATGCCGATGCCCGATTAGTTTGATTATCTGTTCCGCTTGAACTTGCGTTAGTTCGTTCACTACGAATACGATCAAAAAGCAAACTAGAAAAGAAATAAAAGTTGAAACCGAATTAAAATAATTTTAAAGGAAATATATACATATTTGGTATTGAGATAATTAAATAAATGTATAACATTTTTTTTTGCGTACCATAGAGGTCTCTATTATTTTGATTTATAATTTTATTATTTATATATCAAAATTTATTTAGTAAAGCAAAACTTGGAGAACAGAAATAATATTTTGAAATAAACAAACTGTGGATATTGCAAATCAGAATTATGTTGAATTTTATTTAAAAAAATGACTAGAGAAATCCGTTGACCCCAATTTACTTGATAATCTCGTTTCAAGCAGATGGAAAATATGGATAATAGATGGACGATTATTTACATACGTAAAGGAAATATATTCTTCCTAAAAAACTCACTTTCTTATGCTCGAATAATTACTGAAGATTTCTTCGGAGAAGAGCCCATCAGAAGGATCAATTATTACGCTGCTGTTATCACCGGAAAACCCATTGTCCAACAATGAAATTAGGTCTTCAGGTACATAATTATCGGCTCCTTCTTCAGTATCTTCAGCCTCTTCGTCATCGCGTGAAAGCAAGTTATTAACAGCTAAATTAACATCAAGATTTGTGCGCTAAATTAAAAATATGATTCATCAAATTATTAGCTGTGGATACAATAATATTAATGTCTAAACTTACCTGAAGCTCTCGGATAATGAGATTTCTACTCTTTCCCTGAAGTACTACCTCTGCTTGCGATATAAGTTCTTCGGGCACATATGTGGCTGGTACTGTCACTAGTGGACGACTCGAGGAACTACCTCCAATTATTACACCTGTACTTCTGGATCCGGAGCCTTGGCCACTTGAGCTTGTTCTTCCTGTTGCTCTGAGAAGACGAGCTCGAGACCGAGCCATTGGCCGTGACGACGAAGGTGCCTTTGGTGCATTGCTTGCTGCGACTCCACCCGAAGGGGCACTTCAAAATTGATAATAGATTGATTTTACATATTTGCAGGCAATTGCAGTAAATTTAAATGTACATACCACTTATTGTCAGATTTAGTCAAATCAAGTTTTTCCGAATTTATTGAAAAGGCTACACGAAATGCTTTTCCATCTTCCAGAAGCACTCCAATGTGGTTAGGTCCAATAACAACTTCTTTTACTGGTATTTTCAATTGCTCAAATATCCGATGAGTACCGGAACCGAAACGGTTTACTTTATCAGAGACTTCTCGTATTCTAAGTAAGAAAATATAAAAACAAAATAAAATTAGACTATATAACATGTTTCTCTTAGCAAAAATAACTGACGCACATTATATATTTACATCCTTTTATTATTGATTTTCTATTAATAACTCTCAGATTTGAATATAATAATATGGAATTTATCCCTTAAGTATAATTTTGCTAAACTTGGCAACGGAAAAGTATCGGTGCTTTGATGTCGTCAATCAAATCAAGCATTGTGTTTTTAAAAGATCATAGTATATATTATTATAATTTATATTCTTGTTTAAATTATATTTATTTATTATTTGGGGATATAATTAAAGTCAACTAATTAATCAGTTTTCCCATAGCACCTATTATATGTAAGAAATTTTAGATGCTAATAAGACACACTATAAGTAGTAATATCTATGAGCCGCTTTGAAAGCTAAATGCGGCTGACAACAGAAAGTATTGCCAAAAAATAAGCAATGTTTTCATAACTAAGAAAATAATTCCATTTATTGTTTACTTTAACTTGTTTTTGTTGCTATTATTCTTCCAGTTTTTATTATATTATATATAGTCTTCAATTGGGTTTTCTTGACAAAATGCTAGGCGCAATTTAAGAAGAGAAATAACAGAATGAAAAAAATTGTCAATATTTTGTTGATTACGAATAAATTTGTATGTACACAGGTTCTGCATAAAAGCCAGATGCACATGCTTTTACATTTTTATATAAAGGTTTTGTGGTTATAACAGTCATACATATATAAGCAGAATATTCTTATATTCGGCGGATAAAAAGTGCCGATATAAGTACGCAGAAATACACATATGAAAAAACCAAATTTTATGTGTACACATATACATATACATGCATAAGCAATAATAATCTATGTACATAAGTATGCATGTTTGTTGCCGATACATAGATAGTATAATACATACATTTAAATAGAAAGACGTCATAGAATTTTATATATGTATGTTCTTAGAAATGCATTTATAAATATAAATATATATCGTTGAATGAATGCATACTAGCTTATATTTGTGGAATGATATATATGTATGTATGTACACATTTATACACATAAGTGAGGTGTATATACATGTGTTTGACATGTGCAGATGATATGTACGGACATGCATACATATACATTTATATATATGCATGCACGCATCTGCAAATCACTCAATTCTCTTCTTACCTATCAATGAATTGTTCATCAGTTCCCGGAAGTGGTTGCAAAACAAATTGCATAGAAACCATTGTGAATTTCTTTATTATACGAAACACGGCTCTTTCTCAATTTTCATTTCAGCTTGGAAAATGTAACTAAAAATAGGGATGCCACAAAAATTCTGAGAATGCACCAAAGATCGATTATTACAAGATATCGATATATCGAAGAACAGTTATTAAAATAATTTTCAAGTTTTGCAATAGATTTTATCGATATTTTTAGGAAGTAAGAGGTCATCTGCATTGGACCGATGGGAAAAAACATAATAATTTTGTTGCAGTTCAATAAGCAATACATGTTGGTTCATATATTATAATTCACAATTACAAGGCTCCGTTAATTATATGTAATTATATCTAAATACACAGAAATAATAATTAGTGTAAAAACTTTCAGGCTAACAAACGCTGTTGTAGTGTATTAAGGGTGATTTTCGTTAAAATGAAGGTTAAATTTTAAAATTAAATATTAAAACATTTATGCAATCTAAATCTTTTAAATTTTTTGATCTGTCTAACTTATCATTATAAAGCTTGTATGACAACATTAATTTTTAACACCGTGTACTAGTAAGTACACCGTAAATATATACAAACAGACTTCTGTTTATTAGTCAAGCTTCATATTGACCCTGAGCAAATCTTTAACTAAAATATTAATAAATCTACAAACAATTGTTATGTATCAAAATGCGCGACAGGCGTGCGATTGAATCAACTGAAAAGTTTATTATGGACTTACAGAAAACAAACCGTTTTTTTTTTTAATGAAATTAATGGTAAATTTATATTTGAAAGCATTTCTTAAGTATTGCAACATCTATCAAATCTGTAAAATCGAATGTCAATTAATTTTGTGGTCCCAATTTATTTGTTGTAGCAGAAGTACGCTTTTGTTTGTTTTTATATCAGTCAACAAAACTACTATTTAAACTTCAGGGATTTTGCTCATGTACCGTTGAAATTAACTGTAATTGCTATTGCTGTTTTCTTGCCAAGCACATTGCAAATACCGCTTTGGAGTAATGTTCTTTTTGTGCATCGAAGCTTATAGGATAGGATAGTTATTATGTGTACAGCTGATACTCCTTTGTCGACTGAAAAATATATGTTTATTATCATCGGAGAAATGCCAGCTGTTTATTGACAATAAAAAATAAAAGCAAGATATGGCGAATGATAAACTAAAAGTGAAAACGGGGTACCTTGGTATTCTCGCAAGGCAATAGAAAATCATACTAATTAAGTCGAAAAGAAACCAATCTGTATAAAACACTTTATTGTTCTTGATTTATAATTTAAATAATATGTGACTACTCAAAATTTGGTTACTTTTATCATTAGTCACACTAGACTTCGATGGTCAGCGTTGTTTCGCTGTTAGTGTGTACCTAGCTATTATTTGGCAACATTGTGCTACTGATTATTTTGTGGAGCTAACACCCAGCGAACACCAATTATCCGTCCTGAGTACTAAGAGTATCGACGTCTAACCGGTTAGAAAAGTATGGGACATGAACATGAAAAACACGTAACAATGTACACACACACACACACACACACACACACACACAACACACCCCACCCCCCCCCACACACCCCCTCAACCCATCATTCTTTGCCAAGAAATATTTTTCTTCAACTGTCGATCAATACTATGAATTTTTCGTAACTCATCTTGTTCGTGTGATTAGGGGGTGTAAGTGGGAGGTCCAAAATTAAAATTTTTCCTAATGGGCCGTTTAGTCCTTGGGGTTTTTTTAATTCGTTTCAAAAATACGCGTCGATTGATACCTTGATCACCTTTCTAAAATAAAATAAAAAATAATGCAATTTGAACCTTTAATAATAATGCTAATAATTATTCCTTTTTAAATATCTAGAAATATTGTTCCACGACTTGTTGAAGAAGCTGCTAGTTTAGCAGGAAAACGCTAAATTGAAACAAAAGTTGAAAATTATTAAAAAAAAAAGAATAACTTACCGAATACCCTTTTACTCTTTATTTTAATTTATTTTTTGAAATTTATGTATTAAATGTAATATCGTCACTAATTGGAATATCAGAAATTTTTAAGGCAAAAAATGCTTTTGTCATTAGGTATTTTTGTAATATTTAGTATATAAAATTTTTGAAGATACCGACAGAATAAGCATTAAAGCTGCTGCCAGTGGAGTAATATTTAGTTGAAGTCGAACTACGTCAGGAAATTATTAATAACTAATGTTTTTTCGTTATGTACATGTTATTTTATGTTCTCACATTTACAAAAATAGAATAATAATAAAAGAATAGTCGGGAATTTAAAGTCGTGTCCCCGACTTTAGGAATACACGTTACAATCTTTAGAAACTTGATTGATTTAAAAATGAAAAGTCATAATAATGCACACTCTGCCAAACTAGGTAATGCGATTACGTCGGATGGTAGATAATAATAATATGTCACGTTAATTCCCAATAATAGCGAAATGTCTAAAAAAAAACTGTGAAAATGTGATTTGCGCAGTCAATGTGGACTCAATGTGCCAAATTTGGTTTCTCTATCTCTAAGTCTCAGAGATCTTTTTTTCATAGAGACGCACAGACAGACAGACGGCTAAATCGACTCAGCTGTTGATACTGAAGTGGTAGCGTTAAAACCTTGTTCTCTATTGTGGCAGACAATAGAGGCCAATGGACATGCTGTCTACCATATGGTAAGGGTTGACAGGCCTTCAGAACGATAGGTATTCTCAACGCAAACCGGTCCAAAGATTTTGCAAAGAATTTTGCTCTCAAAGTAAGTAACTAGCATTAGTTGTACTATATATATGAGCGATAGAGAAAGAGATGGAAAGAGAGACAGAGAGAGAAAGAGGGAGAGAGAGAGAGAGAGAGAGAGGGAGGGAGGGAGGTAGGGAGAGAGACAGAGTGAGAACTCAACGGTCAATTTTCCTATTAAGCTTAAGGTAGCCCCTGTTTGCAAATGTTATTCTCCGCTTATTGTTATTAATTTTAGCAGTGTCGAAGCAACTAAATTCAGTCAGCTAAGAATCTAGATGCCGTTTATCCGTGATAAACCTCACCATAAAATGGTTCTTACCCTTAGCCGACTTATTTTCCTAGAAGCTCTTTATGAGATAGAACAGCTGGGATGTTTTACGCTTCTTGAACGAACAAAGAAGTCTATGTTCAGGAAAACAGCGATCGCGTAATCTTTCCCCTTCATGACTTCTAACGCAAAGCTGAAGTGTTATCTGAAGAAAGTTCATGATGCATTCGCATTGCTGGTGATTCTAGGGTGCTAGATGAATAGAAATCCATTTTCTCTTTTGTAGAATTGGAATTGTGCATTCGTTATTAATTTCTACAACAGATTGCTTCTATACCCACCAACTGCAATGAAATTATTACCTAGCATAGCAGACAGGGACTCCATTGCTGCTGGACAACGCTTTTGGGGTGGCTAAAACGAGTCCTCGACGGGCTCCTCCAATGTCTGTAAGCTCTCTCTCTCGTTATCTGCCCGTCGTTTGTTAAGGTGGGAGGCTGCGGACTGTGGCAATGGCTGAGGCACAAATTCTGCTGGGGTTATATAAATACCCCATTAAGTCCCCGTGAATTCCACAGTCTGGGGTTTAGGATCGGTTGTATATTTTCGGGAAATAAAAACCTTGACAAGTTTTCGAATGGCTTTGATAGTCTCCATACTCTCTTAAACCAACTTTAGTAATAGGTCTATTTTGGAGTTGATCTCCCGTATAGAGTTCTCCAACTTGATGTCAGGCAACAGGTTTGATTCTTGCTGCTTATCAGTACATTGAGCAAGTTCAGTGCGGTTGGATCGTGCAAAGTCAGTGAAAACATATTGCGTGTGAAAAAAATTGTTACTGGTGCATAGCAGGGAACTAACAATGAGAGCCAGTACTTATGCCACAGATTGGGTTCAGATCGCAATAATTTTTGGAGTAACCCAAGAAGTAGCGTCTCAGGCATCTATGAGAAGCCCGGTCTGTACCTGCCCAGTTGGGATAATTTTTAAGCCTAGTTTAAGATCAACAAAAACTAAAATTTGAATCGCTTTATATTCTTTCTCATTGCCCTGAACGTTGTGCGAATTGGCATTTCTGAGGCATTATATATTAAGGTTTTCAATACCACCAAATGCATACTCAGTTAATATGTTGGGTGGTATTAACTTTATTTTCGACAACCCTGGCTTGTTGACTTTTGGTACACAAATAGATAAAGGCTTAAGGGGTACTTTTGAAGATTTTATGTTCCCATTGACAAACAACAGGAGCATATTTGTCGGCAGAACCAGTTTCTGGCAAGTCCAGCTCCATAACATTTTCCTCTTTGTCCAGATATGCATGCCCGGTGGTACTCAGTCCCGTTGCAATTGAGGGGGTGCCACATCTTAAGCTTTACGTATAGATACACTCCCGATCAATGAAAAAGACTCAGATGTTTTTTTTTAATTGTCTTGCGAGAATCAAAATAATAATAAATCTTAAGAAACAATATTTTTTCTTTTATTATTCAGGAATTAAATCTTAATAAAAAACGAAAATATAGTCTTCTATAGCGGCAGGTTTTGTTTCCTGTATTGAGTTTTGTGTTTGTAACGTAAAAATATGACATATTTATTTTCGGTCAATGAAGTAGACTCAAGAGCCTGAAATTAATTTACAAGAAATTCTTTTAATAAATACAATGTAAATTTGCATTATAATATTATTTAAGACTAAACTAAAAATGTGTGCAACCACCTTCATTAGAAATAACTTCATAAATTCTGCTGACGACTATGGTGACGGTCAAATGGTGCTCTTCCTTTCTTATGTCATGAAAGTAATAGTTGAAACCATCTGGCCCGTCCAAATTAAAGCGTTTTTCGTCAGAAAAACCGTTTTATACCATTCGGTCGTCCATGCCATATGATGCCGGGCAAAGTCGGAGCGAGTTTTCTTTCGAGCTATTGTTAAAGGTGGTATTTTCTTTATTTTTATTCTCTGCAAGTATTTAGCACTTCTTATAACTCGCCGTACGGCCTTTACCTCACAATTTTGACCGAACATTTACCGCAGAGCATTTTGAGTTAAAGGCTTCTTACAGAATTCTTCGCTTTTTGCAAGGCGTGTCTTAATTTAATAATTTGATAGATTTTTTAAGAAATGACTTTTTTTTTTGACAATTTGTCTGGTTGACAAATTTTCCTCGGCAGTTAATATTTTTTCACGATCCATCAATACAATTACTTGTGCATTGAAATTATCACATTTACTCTGCGCATCGCATCAGAAACTAAAATGCTAGGCTTATAAGTCTATTTCAATGATCGCAGAAAAAACCTTTTATTTTTGCATAGCGCAAAGCAAAATTGAAATGCACAATAACTGTTATATTATTGTAACGCATGTTATGTCTTAAACATTGCCTAATATATCACTGTACACAACAGAACAAATATAACTGCAATCGCTAACTGTATAAAAAGGTATTCAACGAAGAACACAAAAACTTTGCTAAGTCTATTTCTTTGATCGGGTGTAGGGACATGCTTACAACACATTTGTGTTTCTTACTAGCAGGCAGATCACGGGCTTGAAACAAGAACTTCGTCTTATAAGACACTGTTGAATAAAAAACAATCAACGATGTGTGTGAAATATTGTGCCCCACAGATGCCTTCACACCACAGAAATATAACTGATAATGCATTGAGTGTTAATTCAAGACGTTAAAGTCGGGCAAAACATCATTAATTGGCAATTAGGTGTTGAATACTGATAAAGTCAATGCTCTACTAGCAAAGAGAAATAAGCTACAATACACATAGGCAATAAGCTGCTGTCACCGCAGGCAGTGGTATTTAGCTGCACTTACAATACTGTTCCATATATTCAAGGTTGAGACATATCGTTTTGCAGAGTTGGTAGTTGCGATACAGTGATTGTTTAAAAAAGAAAACGTTATATTTGGCAGTTAGTTAAACACAGTTTTATCTTAATGTGCCTTAAAAACAATTTAAAATTTAATATTATGTTTAGCGCGATCCTAGCCACATTCATATTGTTGTCGCAAATATATGCTAAAATATTCACTAATTTTTAACGAACAATGACAATCCTACTATATACAACATCAATTTTCCTAATACCATTAAAAATGTTGAACAAGTCGAGTAATTCCAACAACTGTTTCAGGTTAGAAGCAAGGTTTGCAACCTATGAATGGTTTATGAATCAAACAAATGATATAAAATTTATAGAACGGCGCATTGCTCCTAAGACATTAAATGATTTTATAAATATTAGGTTATTACTTTGATTTTCTACAATATTAAGCATGTCAAAGTCATCGTTATTTCGCTTCCGAATTTTAATTTACTGGGTAAATGTCAAATTAATTAAAATTTAAATGATTTTAATTAAATAGGTAAAGAAATAAATATCCTGATTTATTATAATTTAATATTATCTGTACAGTTCTTTTAACATCGCTTCCTTAAAATGTATGACTTTTATTGACAATAACCTTGCTTTCTTGGCTACTATGAGAGACACTTTTCGTAACTGCTTAAAAAGTTCATGGTATTGGTCGTCCGTTTCTCCGATTAGCTTGGATCAAGTCATCGTAGAAGTGATAGCCTGCAAGTCATGGCAACGCCGAATGCTGTTCAGATCTTTATATATTATAGATCGGCATTCGTTGCATTAAAACAAAGAATATTCGTCTGTTCTTGTCCTTTACTCTATTAAAAAAAATAGATACTCAAATTCTAAGGAAAGTTTCCAAATGCATAAATTTTTTACTCATTTATTCACGATGGGCAAGATTATTCTAACTTAGATCCACGGATTTGACAAATTAAAGAACTTCAGAAATGTCTTTCCTAAAATAAAACAGCTTGATAGTAAATAAGTAATATTTGTGTACATAACGTAATAAGCATTGGTCGGATTTTTAGCTGTGAGAAATACAATTTAACTGGGTTTGTTCAGTATTTCCCTGAAAAACTGTATATCGTATTAAAATAGTTTTATTTTCCAAGGTTATAGTTGAAAAGCTTGCATGTGCTTTGCCTTTCAAAGCTGTTCACTCCGCGCTGTCGATGCTCTGCACAACTTTTGTTTGCCAACGGCCCTTTGTAGAGTTATAGCTCAGATTAGGACTACAGTTGAACTCTTCTCCCATGGCAGAAATAACTGGCACAATTGGATTTTTCTTTCTAGGAGATTTGTGTCGATGATCTTCGGTATCTCTTCGGAGCTATGCAGCTGGCCTTCTAGACCCCTCAAAATAAGTATTTTATTCGTTTAAAAACATAACAATATCAATGCAATAATACAATGAGTAAGTCCATTTTTATTAATATTATAATGCACAAAACAAAAGTTAAGTTTGATTATGCTTGCGTGGTTCTAAACTATATAATTTTCAAAATCTTGTGTTTAACAGCTTAATTCTTTAAATGGGCTTGCACTTTTTAAGCGCCAAGTTATTATCGAGCATATTTAAGACTTCAGAGAAAAAGCAAAATCTGGTAAAACTAAAAAATATTACTATACTCGACTTGTAGATCGCGGTATAAAGTGTTTAATTGTTCTTATTTACTGTAGTGAACCGACTTAAGCTAAACTCGGCTTAACATCAAATTAATCATAATATCCATTTTCATTTAACTTACGTCCCTATGCAACTCCTATTCTTAACATGGCAAAGAGGAAGATGTTCTTCATGTGCGTATATTTAGAGCCGCAGTTCGGCATCGCATAGCACATTGTGGTCCGTGCTGTGGCCTATAAATCGTGTATTTAGCAGCAGGGTCCGAATATAATGATTATAATTTTATTTAGTTTAAAAAATAGTTGGAAAGTTTTTTAAGTTACGGGTATAAAATACAAAAATGTTGTCGCAGCTAAAGATTTGGTTCGAATGATACGCACGACAATTTATACGTGTTTGCCACTTCGATTTTATTTTAACAATATCCCTTCAATTTACGCCGCTATCCGGCGGATGATCCGTGCCCAAGGAGCTCTCAAGTGGTCAGGTAGACCTTCCCAATAACTTGTTTACCCTTTTCCCGCACATGTTTTACGCTATCTGCCCTGACTATATTTCTGATCAATGAGAAAGTTTTTTTTTGCTGCACGACCACATTAAATAAATTTTATATATGAAAACTCGTCTTAAAGTATGTAAGTATATATTAGAATTTTGTCTAATAAAATAGTACATTTAATGTTTCACAGAACTTAAATCTAACAAATTAATGATACATTTTAAAAAACAAGAAGCTTCAAATATTTAATAAAAACTTGTCTAGCCATGCTTCGATAACCGGAAGATTTTCTTCACTCCATTTGGCCTCTTCTTTGATGTTGCGAAGTGATTTTTCAATGATATGTTGTGCACTATCAAATTCGCCGGATCGTTCTTCATATAGCTGATGGACCAGGTCATAGCCTTTTTGGGTTAAGAAATAACCGGTGGCCGATCCAATTAAATGGTCCCATAAATTGGTTCTATGTTTAAATCTAAAAAAAAAATATGTATAAATTTATCATTATATAAAAATTTTTAAATAATGCTTAAAATGAACCAAGCTTGCTAATAATTAAATTTATAAGCAAACTGTGTAGTAATAAAAATCTGTTCTGTTGCCAAATTTAGTCGCTCTACCTGTTTTAGTTTCTGAGATACGGACGGATAGATGAACATGGCCATATCGACTTGGCAGCTGATGCTGATCAAGAATATATATATTATTAGGTAGGGGATGTTTCCTTCTTGTTATATACATTGTAACGAAAACTTACTTAACTTTTAACTAACTGGTACAAATACGTGCAATAATTTAGAAGCGAGTCATTCTGTTCAACAGGACAGAATTGAAAAGAAATCCAATCATTTGCAAAAATGTCATTGCATACAAGTAGGTCAATAAAATGAGGTGTTCCGAGGCTTACCCAAAAACGATTGATAGAGTAGGAATGAAAATTAAATTAACCTTCGCAAAAAAAAAAAAAACCAAAACTCAAATGCGGATAATCTGCAACAGGCTGGAAGAATATATTGCCTACAGAAAACCAGCAGACTCTGATGAAACGATGACCTCCCATTTTAAGGAAACAATCTTAGAAAATTTTAGCGGGTTACCAATCAGGCAATCGAAGACATTTAAGCTCAGTCGGATACACGCAATACACACAGATATTCATGGAGGAACTTCTGCTCTGGAATTGACAAAGTGCGTGATACAGCTAGACTAAGGCAACCGCTTTTAAATTAGCCCAATATACAAATGCAACTCAAACTGGAAGAGGGAAAAGGGACACAGGGCAGTGAGGAGAACCTAGAAACAGCTCAGGTACGCGATGCCAGAAAGCTCGACGACCTGACAACTGAGCAACAACAACTACCAATAGAGCAAGTTACCTCCAGAATAACTTTTTGGGGGAATAATATCTTTTACCGTATGTGCCATCGAAAGGGCTCAGCGGCAGGCACTTGATTGACATCTTGTTTCGTCGGGCAGCCTTTCACGAATAAGTGCACAGCGCTATCGGGGGCGCATGGTCAGATCATCTGACTAAATCCTGTATATATACATATATACCAAAACAATCGTATTCTTATGACCAGATATATATTTTACTACTCGACCACTGCAGCATATTTCAGGCTGAAATCTTCGCAATGAGAAAGGCAGCGGAGATCGGTGAGCTCATCATCCCGGCACAAGCCATAGTCAACGACAGCCAGGCAGCAAACAGATCCATGCAGTCATCCATATTGGGCATCAAGAATGTCCTGGTACTGGAAATCTTCTGGTTAGGATACTCATACTTGCAAAGGACAACAACGAAATTCGATACGTGCACGTCTTACTGAAAACGCTACATAACGATCAGGAGATATCGGTGTGTATAAAATCAATAGCAGCTGCCGAAACACAATCAACTGCTGGATAACGATATCTATGTGCAATCAAGGCAAGACCCAACTCAGTTCCAAAAAAATTACAGCCATTCTACAGGACCTTAAGCCCACATAATGAACAGAACACACCCATTCAGATAATTGAGGGCCTTAATGACCTATGCTAGGTCCCCCTAAAGCCGTCTGGCTTAAGCCACTTAAGCTTACCTAATGAACTGTAAGAAAGAAAAAAATGTTAAGGATGAGCAAATTACACAGTTTAAAAAGAAAAGCATGAAAATGATATGAAAAATATCAGTATAATTTTAACTTACTTTTCACGAACCGCCATCCAGTTATTGATTAAGAAATTTAACAATGAATAGTATCCGCTAGATTCACCAGTTAATGAAGTCAAAATTAAAAATTGATCGTTTTCAGTAAAGTTAGAATGTTCTTCCAAAATCGATGATTGCAAAAGTCGATTTATTTTTTCTGGTTGTGTTGGACAACCTGCTAAAGCTTTTAATAAGTGTGTCCTTTCACTTTGCGTTCGTGTCTTTGGAAACTGCATTACACGTTGTAGACCAAACTGCCACTCCTCAAAGGAACCCCATTTAAAGATGGGACACAGATAATGGTTTGGTACCCTATAGGGTGATAAATTGAAATATACAACAATAACAGTCTTCACACATACATAATAATACTTACGGATTTTCGAAGTTTGGATCAGCAGTATGCTGCCAAAGTCGAAACGCTTCTTCAGCCTCGTTAATACATGGCTTGTAGCCTGCATGGCACAGAAACCTTTTTGTTAATGATCGAAGATTCGTTTTCCAGTTATCCTCGGTTTCTAGCTCGATCCCTAAATCTTTGTATAAAGGCGTTAACAAAAATAAGACATATGCCTGAAAATAAACAAGTATTCTGACTTTGCAAATTGCAAATGTTACTTCGAGTATCTTTGCTACTTGCCTCAAATTTTGAATGTACTTCGGGCATGTCAATATGCCGACCAATTTGATCAATGAATGTAAAGACCGGACTCCATACAATATGATTTCGTTCATATTTCATAAATAAGGTCATATTGAAGGCAATAGTAAAGCTAAGATCGCCTGCGTATGCCAGATTCCAGGCATCATGTAGTAATTTAGCTCTGAAATTATTAAGAAATAGGTCGACATTCGACATTTAAGAGTAATTGAAATATTAAATTTAATATCGTTCGCCACAAAATTTGATATAAACAACGTTCGTCACAAATTTGATGAGTTTTATTTGCGATTTTCATTTATTGTTAGTGCAAAATTAATGCCAATTACCGAATAAATATTTAAGGAGGCTACTATTACCTTGTATATGTCGGAACCGATTTTCGTCCAATATCCGTTTGCAAGAAATTTCCTAGCATTTTCCAATTTTCATCGTCGTAGTTAACTGGAAAAGGTGCAATTTCTTCCTGATTGATAATAATAAAAAAATCTTTCTGCGGCATATTTCTTAGAGTTAATTGCTGAGATTTTTCCATCCAGACATATGGACTGCAATTTGAAAAGTTTAGCGTATCTTGTCGATTTAGAATGATTGGTATCCACCAGATCATTTTGTCTTGTCCTGGTACGTCGTGTGGTCTTTCCCTCAGATACACTTTTTGTTCCAGAATCGCACTATTTTCGGCATAATTTCTGCGGACTTTAACGACTGGAAGTCGATGGTGTGCAAACCATGTTTTGACAATATCCGTCACTTTGTAGGAGCTCTTAAGAGTTCCATCTCTTAGTGCTTGGGAAGTTAAGGATTCCCATAAATCATCTCCAACAAATGTCTTATATTGATGTTCAGAAACGAAATTTTTTATTCCGTTTTGAAACGTTTCTTTAGTTAAAGTAAAATTCAGCATCCGTAAAATGAGTTCTGTCTTATGGGAAATTGTCTCTTGCTTCATTCCAGTAATGCGTGAATGAGGGTATCGTTTACTAAATTCATAGTACAATGAATATAGTGTAGTCATGGGGTATTTTCCGTTAAACTCGACGCCTTCATCTATCTATGTATTTGATTTAGTTGACAAATTTTTTCTGATCCTAAAAACTTACCTGCATCACAATTTCCGATGCTAAAAAGCTCGCTAACGCTTTGTTGAGATGTGCATCATTCCACCACTCAGGAGTCACCCACGATCCAATCCATTGGTAAATAAATTCTTGAGTTAAGTCATAATAACCCTTTTTCGTTAGATCGCTTTCCCTAATATATGTATACTGGTTTTAGATTATGTTACTGTGACTGTGAAATCAACTTACTTTATAAGCAATAGACCCCAGTTATCTATGGGGTGTACTATTGAGAGATCCGGTATGGCAACCACGTACAGTTTTGATAGGGGAATTGGCACTCCAATGTAATTTTGAATTTTATTATAAATAGTTACAATTCTACCATAAATGACCTTAAATAAAATCAATATAATCTTTAAATAAAAACATGCCGAAAAGAATGGTAACATACTTTGCATACTTTTAATTAAAAATGTAAGGGGAGTAAATAATGTGTGTGGGGTGGGCGGGGGTGATTTTCTTGCACACATAGCTTACATATTCCTTAGATTCCTTCATATTTGTATAAAATCACATCAAAAAGAAAAGAATTCTAAGATTCTCTGGATTTTTCGATGCTTAAGGGTATTTAGTATGAATTTCATGCAGTTAAATGTATGGGGGCATTTAATAGACAAAGAAATATCGTAAATTTATTTGTCCAAATACACAAATAGCGATAATCATAATATTTTTTATTCATAAATTTTAGTACAAGCAAAACTAAATTAAAATGTAATATAGGTGATTTAATTAAAATAAAAATAGATTTAACAACCAAAGCAATTCAAAAAATAGTGATTCTGTTTCCAATGCTTTCAAAAGTCAAAAAAAAGTTAACACAGATTTCATAAATATATTCTGAGCCATAATAGTAAAATTATCTTTTAATGTTAAAAGAGGAAATTAAAAAAATTTCCTGATTAAATTCAAAAAACTTAAAAAAATTTGCTTTTAATGGGTTGGACAAATCTCATTTATCCTGTTAGATGTTTTTAAATGTTTGTACACCCGTGCTTCCTTTTATTTCATTTCCGTATTTCCTTTTTTTACACGTTGTACATAATAAATGGAACTAAACCTACAGAAAATAAATAAAAATTTTTAATTTCTTACCTCAAATGGAATTTTACGATCTGACAAAGTCCAGATCTGAATTTCGGGTTGTAGGGGCACTGTTGTATCTATGGTCTCAGTGACTTTAGCATTACCTCGATTAAATTTCTGTAGTTTTGATATCACAAAGCCAAATTTAAACGAAGACATGGGTAGTGTTTTTTCAAAGTTATCTATAACATGATCCTTTAAAGTTGGACTGAAAAGCAATATAAATTTTTTATTTATTTGTTCCTAATTAAAATCAGTCGACAAATCTATATACACGTATATAAAACGCTTTGTCCTCACTGACTGATATATCACAGGCATGGCCAAACCACAAGTCCTAGAAACTTGAAATTTTTTTTTAAAAATCATAAAAACATTTAAAAAAAAGGTCTTCTATTTTGATCTTATATGCACGTTGCCAACTCATTCAATTCAGTATCAACACGAATGTGAGTTGGGTAAATGTATGTATGTATGACAAAGAACGCAATATAAATCACTGCTTCGTTCACAGGAAAAAACACAACAACAACATTCGCGACTTTGCTCGCACGGGAGCGAACACAAAGACAAATGCCATGGCTCCGTCGAGTCTAACTCTTGCGTTCTGGCTCTCTTTCAGTACGAATCTTTCTTACGAATCTCAAAAATTTTTTCTGATTTTTAAAAAAATTCAAGTCTCTAGGACTTGTGGTTTGGTCATCGCTGTGATATTTCAGTCAGTCAGTCAGTGAAGACAAAGCATTTTATATATATTGATTTACCGATCCGCGCCGAATTATGGGTTTATTGTCAATTGGCGCCATTAACAATAGATGGCACCACTATGTTGAAGAATGACGATAAATGCAAAAATGCAATATGAAACAAAATATTTTTGTAAAATGTAGTCTAAGCTATAATATTATTTTTCCAATTTAAGCAATTGGAATACAATGAACTATTTCTTGTGTTTGTCTATCGTTGACCATCGATTACTTTGAGATAAGTGCAATTTAATTAGCGTTTGCCACCTGGCTTGAGTGGCATTATTTTATTTTTATATAATGCTATTTACCGTTAAAGAAATAAACGTGCGCTCTGTGATTTATCAAGTAAGTTCTCAAATTTTTGCAATATTTACTGTTTAAGTAATTTGTATTTTATTTCACTTTCTATTCTTTTGTTTTGTTTTATTTTTGTTTGAAGCCGTCTTATTTTGTCTATCAAAATTTAAGTGTGGGTCTGCGTCCGAGCAAAACCTGGACGCAGGTTAAATTAGGAATTAAATTAAAAAATGTTCAATTAAATATAATATTAAATTAAGAAATTAAACTGAACTCAAAAGTTATAATTTATCTAACATTTATTGCAAGGATTGATGAAAACCCGGAAAAACCGATTGATAAAAGCAAGAAAAGTATATTTAATATTTAAGTAATATCGGATTGATCATACTTCTACAATCTCCGCTTAGTGTATTCTTAATACCAAACTTAAATCTTATTAAATATGCGTTGCTTTCTTTTATATGATGAACAGTCACCGGATTGAAAAAATGAAAAACAGAAAATACAAAAGGGATTCGCCCCTACTCGCTTCACTCGAGCGCACTCGACAGCAAGATGCCACGGAAATGATTAAATGACTCGGCAGTTGATACTAATGAAAAATATATTTGCTTCACCTCTTTCTGCCTGTCATATACATTCTGTAAGACATACTAAATCTTTGTTGATATTCTCTGATGTAAAAATCACAATATAATAGCCAATATTAAAATAATTGGATTGAGTTATTTTCATTCAAAATGAACAATTTTTTTTAAAGCATTTTATCGGCTTGAAAATTCAAGTTATTTTATGCAATAAACGCATATTTTCAGTCATTGATCTGCAAAGTGTGTTCATCATGTGACATGATCGTACCATGAAAAGTCACCAATTCAAGACCAAATTGGACTCTGTTGGGAAACGAACTTGGAATGATTACATTGCGCTAAACATTTTTTGAGCGTACAATGACATGCGCTGTAACATGTCAGGAAAATAAATTTTTTTGCTTTCCCATTTAAAGTTTTCAGCTACGAGCAAGGGTAACGGTATGACTAAAAAATCGCTACTATAGAAAGGCTTATTTATCGAAAAAATATTATTTATATTATTTACATAATATCAATTTACTAATGGTCACTTAAACAAGACACCGACGTTTAAGTCGTTTAGAGGAAAAGGATCGAGTAAACATTTGTGGGTATGTACTAAAAAATAAAAAAAATTGAATAATTTAAGAACTTGATGTTTTATTTAATTTTACAGTAACAATATACACTTTTACAACAATATTACGATCAACAGAGCTTTTGTGTCGCAACCCATCAACATATTGCGCATATCGTTTTCAAAAATATAATAAAACATTTTTAATTAATACCCGATCATTAATTAATAAATGAATTCAAATAAAGACAGTTGCATTAATTATTAAATGAAGTCAAATAAAGTTAGTTGCATATTATCACTCAAATAAACCGCATAATTTCTGAAAATGGAACACAATATTTCTGACGGCGAGGATAAAAGGAATTGAGTTCAAAAGTGCCACAAAAGTCTCATTTGCTGCAATTTGTGTGGTTACTTTAACCCATTAGAGATGGAAGCAAAAAAAAATCATGCCCTCCAGTGACATGAAAGAATTGTTGGCTCAACTGCAAAAATTTGCGCAGCAGTTAATGCAACAACAACAGCAATGCATGGAGTCAATTTTGACACACGATAGTAATGCTGTCAGACCAGCAGAACTGTTTTTCCTCCGCTTCCAAATTTTAACAAAGACCATCAAAATTGAGAAACGTATTTACAACAAATGTCTCAGCATATCGTTGCATATTCGGTTGTCTCAGCAGAGAAACAAAAGCCTAGGGTGTTCTTTAGACTACGTTAATGAAGGATTCGCGATCAAATAATTGTCCACACTCCATTTGACATAATACGCACAACAACTCTGCAAAAGCTGCAGCCGTCACTTGAAAACGTTCTCTCTATTGCCGAATCATACGAGGGAATGCGAATAGAGAGCATTGGATATAAACGCGGTATACACGCACAAGAAACAGGATCAAAAACGCGTAACGTTGAAGCAAAAACCGTCAAGGACCTCTCTTAAATCATGTTCAAGTTGCGGTAAATCTCACGCTCGCGAAAGCTGCAATTTTCGCGATGCTATTTGCCATAAGTGTGGTAGAAAAGGACACATAGCTATCGTTTGAATGTCAAATCAGAGCAAAGTAATTTTGAGAGTTACCAAAACAAAAGTGAAATGAAAATGCAAAGTAAGAACAAAAACACGAAGCAACTTTAAACTCTCCACAACGTGTCAAGTTTTGTGAAGTTTGAAGCAAATAAACAAGTAATCAACATGGTAATTCTTAATAAGAGTATCAAATTTCAAATGGATTTTGGTGCAACAGGTTGAGTGATAAACATACTCAAGCCTAGCCAGCTCCGCAAGAAAATACTCAACTTCCAGCACGACGGTCATTAGGGGTTTGTTCGGCTGAAGCAACTAGCACGTCAACAAGTCTGGAGGCCAGATATCGACGATGATATTTGATTCAATGTGGTTAATCTGCGTCGATGTGCACTCGCAGTTCCCATTCGTGACACAAATGACATCGACTACAACTGATCTTGATTATAAAACACTTGCGGACTACAGCCAATCATCCACAATCAAAGCGCCACCGGACTATGAGGGCATATATTAAGTTCCACGTGACTAGCGGATGGTGTATTGCGAATTAAAACTGTCCATATCAATTAAGCTACTTCGCATCCACATCCATTATCCACGCCATTATCATCATGCCATGAAGGGTACGATCGCCACTGGAGCCTCCGTATGGGGGTCCATTTGAAGTTTTGGTCAAGCAAAGCAACTACTTCGAAGTTCGAATGATAATGATATTGAAAATAATAGTGATTATGATTGTGATTATTATGTTTATAATTATATTTGTATACATATAATTATAATAATACATATTTATATACTACATAAATGCACAGCTACTTACTGTTCATGGGTGTGATTTAGTGGTGTATTGAATATCGTTACAAAATCATTGTGTCTTGTAATGGAGACCGTGAATGGAACCTGTTGAAGAACAAATAAATATATATATATATATATATATATTATTTGATTGCAACAATGTATATCATATCCATTAGACCAACATACCTTAAACTCGGGCTCATCAAAGCAGGGAAATAACCGACGTGCATTATTTAATCTCATGTTAGTAGCAAAGTAGGTTACATTATTAAAAGATCCTGTGAACAGTCCTGCTGCATTGTTCCAAATGTTTCCCTCAAATGGTATCTCTAAAATACATTCAGAACCTTGCTTAATTGTTTCCTTCAAAGATACTACATATACTGATTTCTTGGGAAGTCTGCTACCACGCAGAATTGGGACATTTGATGAATTCATATCACTGAAACAAAACACATATAACTGATTAAAATTAACTAGCAGTAGTTATAAGAATAAACTACCTGATATTCGTATCAATTTTTTGTAATTTAATTTTTCTGTCGTTAATATTCAGATCAAAATGGGCATGAAATGAAATCTTTTTCGCATCTGTTTTCCAAATCAAGTTCATCTTGATTAGTCCGCTAAATGTACACTCTGCATAGTTAGGCTCTAAATGGAGCTCATAGCTGCGTGGAATTACATCCTTTGTCAACCGTTCATCTGTATTTAGTGCATAGGAAGCTGACATATCTATGCTCCGTTTTACGGCTCCCTAAAAATATATAAATATTTTTCATTAATATTTAAATTTAACAACATTTATCATTATATTTATGACCGATAGAAATGTATTTTTTTTAAATATCGAATCCGAAATTATTCAAGCCGCATTAGTCAATCATTAAATTCTATTATTGTGTTTAGGTGTGTCGAAAGAAGAAACAGTCTTATAAATGATTTAATATTATATGCAATTGCCTTTCGCTGATGTTTCCGTTGCCATATTTAAGCTCTGTCAACATATTTTTACAGTCTCTCTCTCTCTTTCTCTCTCTCGTTTCATTATATTTGATTTTTAATCTAATTACATTCGAACAACACAGTCGCGCTAATTACTTTGGAGCAAAATAAAGATCAAAGTTTATAAAACGCATCAGCTTTAATTCGCCGGAAATTCGAAGGTGGATTTCGATCTTCCTCCAAACATTGATGACCCCGTCGTGAATTTTATTATCATTTCATAAAGTGACATGACTGTTGTGACTTACAAATTAATGTATGTAATAGAGAGAAGGAGGCATCTTCGAACCTATAAAATGTCTATATATTCTTGATCATCAAGACAGCCTTGTTGATCTGTCTATCCGTTCGTCTGTGTGAGTGCCAATATCTCAGAGACTATATGAGCTGGGACACACAGACTCCAATGGAGTTGGAGGAGGTTGTTTGCTCAAATAAATTTAAATGTTTGAAACGACCCAATCCAACTAAGTTATTTACTTAGTTAAATTTATATTTGGTATGTTATATTATGCTTAGGGCTGCCAACGATTTAAGCGTTGATAATTCGAAGTGAATTATTGTGAATACAGACAATGCTGCCAATATGCTAACGGCGAAAACTCTTTATGTTCGCAATAAAAGGCACATTTCATGTTTGGAGCTAATTACCTAATAGTGGATAACGCTCCAATGCAAATCGAGCCTTTCTGTCCCACTGTCGACCGTATCAAACATATTGTAACATATTTCGATAGAATTTTGAGAACAATAAAGGTGATTTTGATTTTATTGCTCCTGGCAGCTCGGCTTTTCCTCAGCGGTTGACGTCAGCTATTTAAATGTGTAGTAACTCTAAGCAAGTAACCTATAGACGCCAAACATTGAGTCAACCTTGAAATTTACTATGGACATTGTTATGTATTATGTTGAGTTCTAACATCTTTTCTAAATTCTATATCAAATTAATGTAACTTCTGATGCAATATTAAATCAAATTACATCATCTATGTGAAACCATTTGAAAACCATTCTGTAAATAAAGTAGAACAGAACACAATAAAGCTAGTTGCATATTATCACTTAAATACAGACTTGATAAAAACGAACGGTTTTTGGTACAAACCATATTAGGCCATAAGATGGAAAATCTATGTATATGTAAACTATCATTAAGTGCGGAGTCCCGCGTCGTCCCTCGAAAACTGCGTCTGGCGATGAGGAGCTTAATGATGATTAGGGTGGGGGTTTAACTTCACCCCTTTTACTAACTGGCCTTGTGGCTCAGAATTATAATGCAAATAAAAAAATTCAATTACGGCAGTGTGTCGGAGTAGAAAACGCTTTATTGTCTTTTCGACAACGTGTGATACTAAACTAATGAAATGAAATTGAAAAGTATAAGTTTAATCTAGCCTCAATGCATCACGTCATAAAGTCATGGTCGACAAGCCGACTCAGCATTTTATGCAGCGCAATGCGGCACTCCAAGTAAGAAGTATCCGATTACCGCCGCTGATCGTTTTTAGCGCGGAGCGCTGAACCCAATTTGGGCGCGTCAGTATTGTTTACATGAACTACTTAGTTGCTAGGGCAAATGTACTATCGGTTGCTAACCACTACCCAAGGATGAGTGAACCAATTAGACCAACGTTCAGGATCACACCAGCCACGAACCAAAGTTTAGAGGAGCCTGCGGCGTCGACCTCTTCTTTGAAACCTTGGATGAGGCGCAGGTTGTCGTCATGCATACGGTATAGCACGGGTATGCTCAGCACCGGATCATGGCCGAAAACGTTCAGTAACGGTGATCTTACGATGTCAGGCTGCTTGTTTAACTTCTTTTGCAACTTTACGCTCGTCCGTTAATGATGGCTACTTAGATGAGGTGTGTTCCTTTAACGAGCACCTCTGGGCCGCCATCCGTGCTGATGCGGACTGTTGCCTCGTTGATGATAACGACTCCGTCATCTACAGGCATTATTTCCTTCAGGTGGCTGGGTTGAGTATGACATTGGGCTGTACTTCCTGCGTGGAGCGAACGAGCACAGATTTCGCGACGGACCGCTCGCAGAAGTTCTTGTGTGTGATTTCCGTGCACTCAGTGACCGCCAAGGTGTCCTCTTCACATTCCGCCAGCGTTTTTTCGTCGAGCTTCAGGATTTCTTGATGTTGTGATACCGGGTAGACGACGACCTTCTTACACCTGCACTTAACTTTAGGATAAGCTATTAATATATGAATTATGTCATCGGACTGAAGGACTCTAATTTTAGCGGCTTCTAGTAAACTAACTATTGGAGTGTCTTGTTCAATAATTGATTTCAGATCAGCATGATCGAGAATTGTGGAATTTACTATGTCTGCTTTCGCCAATGTTACGGTGAGAATTAAATTTTGAATTTCTGTTATCAACATTCAATTTGTTTGTTAAAAGTGCCTCGTACAGATGTAGGGTGTCAACCAAATCGCTCTTGGGCTTTGATAATTTTATTAATTGTGTCGGTCAGTTTGTTGATCTGTTTTTGAGTCTCTGAGTTTATTTTAATCTGCCTGAAATTCGACTCTACCAGATGAGCTTCTGTTATCCAGATTCCCAAGAAGTCCGAAGCATCGGGAGTACCCGCAACCACTTTCAGGAAGGTTCCTAAGAAATCTAAGCTCCTTGCAATTCTGTGGTGCACTTTGAAGACGGACAGCAATGTTCTCAGATGATCTGTGTCAACATCTAACAATTTGCGCATATGCGGCTGTGGAAAGGACTCGGCCAATTTTTCAGTCTCATCTATCGTAATAGCGAACTCGGAAAGGTTGCTCGAATGAGCAAGCAGTAACGTTGTTCAAACACCAGCACATTTGCATCTACGACCGGGATGATGTAGTTGGCGTGAGAAAGTAGGTATTTCGTGCATTTGCCACTGCTAGGGTGATGAGCGATGTAAGGGTGAACCTGCAAACCAAACGTAGAGTGAGACCGCGGTGTTTCAAGCTTAAATCTGTCTTATTATTTAATAATATGGCTTACTGGCTAATTATAAGTGGGGGGACCTATTTGAGGTTGTCCTTATGGACCACCCTCCCTTTAATGAGAACAGACGTTCCTAGGTCTGCTTTATTTTTTTCCTCTGAACATAAAGGGGACACCTTATTGCCCAGTCTCTTGTTGTTTTTACACACACTTTTCGCCTCCGTCAAATACCCTGCTTTGCCTGTTCGGGTTGCATTGTATTTCAATGTTAGTTTTCTGGGCTTTTGCAATTCTTTCTTGTATAGCCTGTCGGAGATTTTCAGGTGCCGCGTGAATGACTTCTATTTGGTTTGTTTGTTTGTTTTAAGTTTGTAACTGAGTGCAGAGTTTTGTTGTACTCTGCCGTTGCTCCCATTATGAGCTCAGTAGTGTCATCGATTTTTTTATCGATCTTCAGGCACCTTGTGATTTCGTCTAGGGTGCTGTAAAAATGGTCAACTTGACCGTTTGAAAGACTGTGAAGTGGAGGGGCGTTTACGAAGTCAATGTCATAGCTTTTTGAGGAGCGATGTTATCGTCTCTGACTTGAAAGCTGCTTCGTTGTCGAATAAATTCACTAACTGTAGTCTAATATTGTAGAGGTGCTAATGGCTGGACGATTTCGAACTTTGAGAACTTGTCGATGCGAGTTAGAAACTGTATATTGTCCATATTAAATATGTCAATATGGAACATTTCCCCAGGGTAAGAGGGATTTGGGGTCGTTTCGACCACTTGTTTCTTGGGGTGTCTGTCATATTTTACCCTTGGTGCAAACTTTAAAATTTGCGATGATCTCAGTTTGACAGTTTGTTAATTTTTGGAAAGTAATAATCGCAAAGGACTTGCCTTGCATTTTCCTGAGCGGCACGATGCTCACGGTTATGCTCTGCTGTTATTATATCCCTCTGCTCATTTTTGTCAATGAACCTATACAATGCCAAAACCTCATTGACGGGCAATTAATACGATGTTGTGTTGGAAACTGCCGAGTGTCGGCAGATCGCAGTGAATTGCGTTTACAACATTCGGATTGATCACTTCTTTAAGCGTATCAAACAGGGTGTCTTTGCTGGTGAAACGGGTCTTACTGCCAAAGAGTACGAAATTCCGTTTTAGCGGGAAACATGCCTCTTCTAAAGCTATCTGGTTCCGAAAACAGTTGATGGATTTTTCGGTTGTTTCGAACGTGTAGGTCGATGACAGTTCGCTGTGTATGGTCGCGATGTCGGAAGGACGTTGGTCATGTTGGCATCCGCCACGAAATTTTCTTTACCTGGCTTGTAGAACATTTTTGCATCGTGTGCGTCAATGTAAGCTTTCCATCTTTTTATTTTTGCGTTGGTGTTTTTTTTCCGAAAGTGCAAATGTAAAAGGCTGATGGTCTGTGAAATTTTTTATGTCTTAGGTACCATACAGGAAGTTCTGCAGCTTACCAAGAGCCCACACAATAGCTAGTAACTCTTTCTCGTTAGAAGCGTAATTTGGCGCCCATTGCTTTAAGGTTCGCGAGATCATTGTTATGAGGCGACCGTCCTAATAGTACAGCCACCGCTAGCGGAGGCGTCAGTGGTTACGAAAAGGATGTTTAAAGTCTGGGTACATAAGAATGACATCTTCTGATGGAAAAAATATTTTCAACTTAGGCGGGACTTTTCGGGACATGTGTTTGCTAACTGTTCCGTTTTGGCCTTTTAGAATGTCCGTTAATGGCTTTGCAATCGAGGCGTAGTCCTTGAGGAACCTTCTATAATAGCTAGCCAAGCCGAGTAATTAACTTAAGCTCAACAAATTTCTTTGCTCGACATATTCCTGCATGGCTTTAACTTTTTCAGGGTCGGTTTTTGCCGCGCCACTGGTCACTATAAACCCTAAGTACTCTCCTTAAAAAATTTTGTTTTCTCCTGGGAGACTCTCATGTTAACGTCACCTAAACACTGAAGTACTGAGTTTATATGCTAAACATAATCGGTTTCATTTTGGGAGAATACGATTACGTCGTCTACATAGACGTAACATATTTTTCGTATCAATTCCCTTACCGAAGGGTAAGCGACAGAATTCATATTTTCCACCGTTTACCGAAAATGAAGTCTTCTCGCGGTCTTGTTCCGCAAGATAAATTTGATGGACCCTGATTTCAAGTCTAATGTTGTAAAGAACTTAGCTTTTCCCATGCTTGCTCAAATCATGGATATGGAAGGCATAGGGTATCTATCAGGAATGGTTTGCTCGTTTGGTTTTCTAAAGTCGAAACCAGTCGTTTGTTTCTGTTACCGTTAGCATCTGTTCCTTTCTTGTCAACTACCCATGTTGGGCTGTTGTATGAGGATCTTCATGGTCTTATTATGCCATCTTTCAGTAACTGTTTAATTTCGTTGTTTACGAAATTAGCTACTCCCATTGGGTGTGGATACATTTTAGAATACACCGGTTCGTTTGTTTCTGTTCGAATTGTGGCGACGACAGAATTATTAAAGGATCATCTTTTTAAACTCCTTCTTAACGGAATTTGGGACCACAATATCGTCTACGTGTGTAAAGTTCACACTATCGTAGTTGTAGAACTGTAACTTTTCCGCTGTGCTTGTATTCAAGAATGCCTTTATTTAAATTAATTGTTACTCCTGTCTGTGTTAACAGGTCGAAGCCAATTATAGTATCAAAGGTGCCAAGCGTGTCTAGTATGAAGAACGCAGACACTTGTCGAAAAACCGACATGAGACATTTGTTGGAGTTTTACTGGAGCCATGAATGGAACTCAGAGTGAAAGGCTTGGCGACTGGCAATATGTTTTTTAGCTCCTTTAAGGGTTTTACAAATTTTTTTCCGCTCCGGAACAACAGCCTTTCGATGACGGGAAGCCGGGAGCGTTCTCTAAAAAATTTAATGAGTCTACGTCAAATACGTTATCCTCATCTACGTCATCGACTACCTGTTTAGGTGCGTTCTTATGGCCTTCCTCGGTGCTAACCGTGGCGCTCTGACCAACTTTGTTCAATCTCTGGCGTCTTTGGCCAGACACCCGCTCTAACGAGTTCTGTCTTTTGGTAGCAGCCGCGTTGCTTGTTGCCTACCAAAATGTGTAGGGTGTCTAAATTTTGAGGATGAATCCATATCTATCGGCTATACTATAAGCGTTGTTATGATTACGCTTTACAAAATGTGAGTTTTTCTCTTGATGCTCATCCCTTCTGCTCTTCCCCTGCTTATACTGGGTGCGCGCCTTACCGGCTTCAGTAGCCTGAAATTTTTCTTCAACTGCTTAAGCATATGAAGATAAAAATACACTTCGCTCAATGCTTGCTTCCGCTTCTCTGGCCAGTGCCAAAGCAGAGGGCAAATCTTTGGGCTGCACTGGAAAAACAATTGCCCTTAAGGATTTTTTAAGCCTGAGATGAACGCATGCAATGCATCCGCTTTAACCTCTTTGTTTAACAGGTCAGCGCCTTCTTGGTCGTGAGACATGATAATCTTGTTAGGAACCAGGTTTAGCTTTCGCCCGATAGTATCGTATTACTCCATTGACCCTAATTCGCCTTGTCTGACCGTCTCTAGCGCTTGGCGCATCCATGGCTGACTGCCGCAATGCCACGAAAACGTCGTCAACCCCGTCAAAGTCTGGAACAGATTTGACAAGGTCTATTGGAATTTCACACCTAATTGCTGGGTCGACACGAATTCTTTCCAAAACTTCTACCTGAGGGGCATCTATGCGCGAAGTGGTGATTTGTTCTTGAACTGTTTGCATCTCTGCCCGAAAGGCCACTTGTTGCTGCGCCAAGGCTTGGTTTACAGCTTGGCTAACTGCAGCTTGCACTATTGCCTGAATCTGATTTGCGTTCATGGTTGATTCAGCTAAGGGCGGCTGTGAGGTATTAGTTTCGGGATCTGAGCACGAGCTATCTTCACTGTGCTTACAGAGATTTTCTTTATTGCTTAATAATCCACTGATCTGAAGTCTTTATTTGAACTTACATAACTTAGTGTAGGTTCTAGTATGCTGGGCGCCAATTATCATAAAGTGCGGGGTCCCGCGTCGTAATCTACATCCACGAGAGCTACGTCGAGACTCCCACGTTGCGCCCTTGAAGACTGCGTCTGGCGATGAGAATATTTATGATGATTACGGTGGGGGTTTAAGTTCACCCCTTTGACTAACTGGCCTTGAGGCTCAGCAGTATAACGCAAATAAAACAAATGCAATTATGCAGTGTGCCGGGAGTAAAGAACGCTTCATTGTCTTTTCGACAACGTGTGGTACTAAACTAAATACAATGAAATCGAAAAGTTAGAAGTATCCGTTTACCGCTGCTGATCGTTCCTAGCGCGGGGCGCTGAACTCAATTTGGGCGCGTCAGCATTGTTTACATGAACTACTTAGTTGCTAGGGCTATTATACTAACGGTTGGTAACCTGTACATACATACACATGTATGTCAGAGGTGCCCAATCCATTAATCAGCTGCCACTGCTACTTTTGTACTTTCTCCTACAACGAAGAGAAGATTGGCCATTTACATGTGCTGCTCTAAGCGTTTAAGCAGCATTGACAAAGCAGAAAATAAAGACACCCATGACTTTGAGCTTTCATGGGCGTCTTTGTTGCAAATGATAATGTAATTTTACTCCAATAAATTTGTAAACCTTATTTTTTCAGTGCAACAAAATAGTTTGTTAAGGATTTTGGAAGAATATTGTAAAAATAAAGAACATTTCTTAAGAAATCTCTTGTGTTTGATGTGTATTGGCGAGTGCTCTGTCGTAAAATAGTTAAACTTGGTTTTAAACTGATAGCAAAAAATGTCACAAATGTCACTTATTTGTCGGTCACAATTTATTTAAACGGGTCATTTTAAATTGCCTTTAACCAAAATAAAAATGCTTAAACAATCACTCAAAATCGCACAATGCTTTTTTTCAAACACATGCGAGTTATTTTGTGGATACTGATTTTTATAAATATCCACCGGCTGCGTCATTTATAGGTTTGGAAATAGATTTTAATAAAAAACCATTTTATTTATTGTTTTATGCGAATCCTAGGGCTCTGAAATATAGTTGTCCTAGGTATTGAACCTAAAACCTGTCTAGATCGATGTGAATACGCAAGCTTTATGATCCAATAAAACTTAAAAACCACATTCCCAATTTTTTAATATACTGCAAAATGAATGTGTAACATAAACAAAGCAATAAGAACAATGTTGAATTGCTGGGGCAATTATTTTAGTTATACATATGTACATATATTTTAAGATAACAGGCGTGAAACTATTTTTAAAATATTATTACTTACATGATTTGATTGAACAAAACCAGCAAAAAGAAGCAGAAATAAAATGCCCTTTGGGTTTGACTTGAAGATGCCCATTGCTCTAAAATAAGAAATTAAGGAATGTTACAAATATGAAAACCGTTCTCTTAAAATTTAATTTCCTTTATATATTTATATACTGCTTTAAAATAGGTTCATCTATGGTTTATAAAAATTGATTTTTTGGGTTATAAAAAATTAATTTTTCGAGTCAAATATAGGAGACCGGTTAGATATTTTTAGTTGCTGACACTATTCAAAAACCTTAAATAGCCATTACTTTTATAAGTAGCAGTGGTGTCCAAAATGTATATTTCCCTGTATTTTTTCTGGAAACCACGGTTTTAGATAGATTGATAACAGAAATGGACAACGTTATATAAAAATTTGGTAATAAATAGTATTTTTTGCAATATGCGGGAGTTAAGTTATTTAAAACAAACTGGATCGCTTTGAGGTTCGAGTATTGAGCCTCACTGAAAGGTTGTCTGTTTTTCCTGACACGTAAAATAATGTTTAGGACTTCAATGTCATTTTTTCTTTACCTGTTTTTAAAGAGCATTACCAATTGCAAGTTTTTTATTTCCTATTTTAAAAATTGAGGGCTATAAAGCTAGTAACTAGATGGCCTTCTCGGTTAATGATATACAATGAGGACGCACCTCTAAAATAAGTACAAAAGAATTGAGTACTTTAAAAAAATAGAAAAGAAAAAATATATTTTTTTTATATGACAGCAGTTAAAAAATAACATTTCTGTCTATGATATGAATAAAAAAATATATATAAAAATATGTATATTAAAAAGAAGGATTACCGTCAACTGGTTGTCGAATATAATTTTGGTTAATCTACAGACGGACAGACGACAATATCTACACATATATCGACTCGAATGTTGATGCTGAACAAGAATATATTTAATATACTTTATAGAGTCAGAGATCCCTCCTTCTCCCTGTTACCTACACTTTAATGAACACAATTACTTTGAACTTTACTTTTTATGTTGCTTTTAATATTTTACAATTCAAATTTTTTCCGATTGAATTAAATTTAAAAAAAGGACAAGATATTTCAAAGTTGATATCCATGAAGTGTTCCCTGTTTACTTCTTAAATTGAAAAATGTTTTATTTTCTGTAACAGTTGAACATTTAGCCAACTTGATAATACCCACTTTGACTTTTTTCGTATGTACTGGGTATAAAATAAACATCTGATAACAGAGATAATTTCTCTGAATAGATAATGAAAGAAAAGATATCTCTGATTGCGCTTTAGCTTTGAAATTTAAATAAAAATCAAATTAGTATTGTGCACAACTAGAAATACAGTAGATCAATTGAATTATTGAAGCTTGTTGCCAATGTAATTTTGAATTGTAAAATGACCAAACGAGGTTATCTGTTTTATAATTTTATTGTGTTTAAATGTCTCTTGCACTTTCTCATCAAAGGTGAGCATACAAAATACACTTACAAAATAGTCTTGATTGAATTTAATCAATTTTAGACTAGGAAGTGTGACGACAGCATAACAAAAACAACTGGAGGAATAGCATACTGGAAATTTCGAGGCGTTCGTTATACAACATCTGAAGATATTCTCTGCTGGAAGGGAAACGGGGAGCTTTTTGTGCGTGAATGCAATACAACAACTGGTCAATGGCATCCAGAGAACGTAGTCTGTCAGGAGAAAGAGAGAACCAACAAATATTGCCCCGAAGATTTGGTGGAAGTTCATAGTGATGATGGTGATCCACTTTGTATCAAGATTTCACCAGCACCTCAAAAGTATGATGACGAATTTTGCCATGGCTCTAATGTTGTTGCCTCCTCAGATCTTTCTAAAGAACAGATGTCAGATCTTGGGCTGTTTCTATACCAGAGAAACATTAAGGAATATTGGCTACCACTACGCCGTGAAAATAACACTATGCCATTCAAGATAAGGTTGCCAGGTAAACATTGGGGACAAATAGTCGACGATAACTTAGATATCTCAGATTTTAGCTCAGATAGATGCTGTGTGTCAACAAAATATACTCAAGCCAAAAAAATAACGAAACAGAAGTATATGCCCGGCATGATGATTAAGGATTGCGGAGCCTTGTTGCACTCCATTTGTATATTTCAAACCAACGAAGTTGTAACTGGTTCGGGGTGCCCCGAGGGATTTGGAGCACTAAGTTATCAACCAAATGAATGCTACGGTGTCAACTGGAATGAACCATATCCTGAAGAGAAAACTCAAATATCCATCAGCGAGTATTTCCGAAAACGTAATACACTAAGGCAAGTGTTAAAGAACTCCATGTCAAAAAAAAGAGAGACGAATTCTTTCAAGTCGACAATTTTGTAAGCAATTCAGGAGACAATTATGTGATTCTTTTGAACCAAAATGAAAGGGTTAAAATTGTACATCAAAGCTCTGAAGTATTTCCGGTCCTATACATGAAAGTTGTGGACACTGATTTAAATGCTGTTCAGTTAATATTGAAAATGGATATTGAACTAAAAAAAGTTTATTTTGATAGTTTATAATCGCGAGTATCTCTGGCGAACCGATAAAGACGATAATGGCGTCACTTGCTTTACAAACACAGATTATGAACTTCTTCGAAGCACAAAAATTAAACTAGTTTGGGAAAATGAAATGAAGACCAAGTCAATATTTGAAGTGAAGCTGCTTGGAGATGCCCCAGGAGAATATTGGTGTGAAGGACATACAATCGAAAACTTTCAGTTCGTGAGCAGCACTAGAGTAGTTACTATGAAGGAAAGACGCGGACATGCCTTTTCTATTAGATTAAATGGGCCATGCATTCTTAAGACTTTAAACTTGTGTAACAATATTTATAAAAATGCAAAAAAGATGGCCAAACATATCCAAGAAGTGCTTCGAGAAAAAGGCAGAGAGGTTTCTCGAGATCTTGTTATACACAATGTTCGAATAATGAGAATCGAGAAGATTCTCCATAATCACATTGATTGTTGGATCCATTTAACGGCGTCCCTGAAGAATTCGGCAGTTGACAATAGCGATGAAGAAGGCAGCGAGGAAGACAACAGTTTAGAGAATGACGATCGCGTTAGACACGACACTTCAATACGTATGAAAGTCTGGAAGCTGTTAAGAAACTTAGTATCAATATCAATTTACAATCCAAATAGTCCAAATGATCGTATTATAAGAAGCACAGAATACTGTTTTCCAGACACATTTTATTCTGATAATGGCGAAATATACCAGTGGAATCAGGCGGTCAGAGGACAGATGGGTACACTATCTCGCCTGTGTCTTCAAAGTAATGGATTACCATATATGCGACAATGCCAGGGAGAGTTTTTACGCGGTGCCTATTGGGAAGAACTTAAGGAAATCATAACGTGCCAGCTTGAACAAGAAAATACGAATATCACGAAAACTTTGCACAGCTTGGAGAGCTCAAAGATGCTTAGATCTTTCCCAGAAAGAGCCGTCAAGGAAGTAAAAAGCATTCTGAAAAAGTATGCAAACAAAATTTCACCTGCTGACATACACTTTACTGCCAACATTCTACAATCCTCTGTGAAATATATAGATCAGCACGTGTTGAGCTTAGGAAGGAACCTTACTGCTTTGAAAGATACCACTCATGATCTTATAGCTATATACAATTATATGGTGGATGTCAAGAGAAGTACCATAAAGATGTCGGCTTCGTTAAACTCCACTAATAAATTGCTGGAGGCATTTGAAAACGCTATGAATACCTTATCATCGCAGGCAATTACTGATGATAATAATCTAAACAGATCTGCAGAAAGTGGGATCTCTGATGAAATGAATTCAAGCATGGATTTTGAAGTTCTCGATTATGAAGATATCGGAGTCACACTAAAAGCATCACACAATTTATTATATTTCATCCTCAATCCAGCAATAGCCAATATTTCGGGGATTGCATTGTTTAAAAATGATAATTCTACAGAACAGTCGAGTCTTTTAAGAGGCGCATTTCAAATGGAATATTTTCGATTTTTACAGTCAACTCATGAAGTTACAGATTTTATTAATGAGACCAATTTGCAAATTGCAACATATGTGCCAGAGAAACTCCTTACTCATCTGAATACAATTTCAAATACACTAAATGTAACTGAAAAACGTGAAACTATAATTGTTATCAAAGTCTACTCGAATGATATACTTTTTCAACAACAAAACAAGCAAGATCATCGAAACGCTTTTGGTCGTGTCGTTTCCATCTCCTTACCTGGTCACAGCACACAGTTACCTGAAGATTTGCCACTTGTTTTTCGAGTCAGGGGTAATGATTCCTTCATGGAATCAGACAACAGTTCGAGGAAACTGTGCAGCTATTGGAATTTTGAAAATTGGGTTTCCGATGGCATTCAGGTTTCAAATGATTCAAATACTAAGCAAGATATTGTGTTATGCCAAGTGAGCCACTTAACGCCATTTGCGTATTTAGTGGGATTTAATTTCACAGTGGAAGATGAAATTGGTGTCAGTACACGGCAAGTGCATGTGCATGCTCTGGACATTATCACGGTAATAGGCTGCTCTTTATCTCTTCTGGGAATATCCGGCATATTTATTACAGCAGCAAAGTTTCAGACTTGGCGACAAAAAGCATCTTCCAAGGTACTCCTACAACTATCGGCTGCAATAGCATTGCAAATGATAATCCTTTGCTTTGTCAGCACAAAGGAATACTCACTGCATTTAGTTATAAATGAGATTATATCTAGTTGTGTGGCCATTGGAGCATTGCTACACTATTCAGTTTTGGTACAATTCTTCTGGATGATGGTTATAGCATATCTTCAGTTTAAAAGATATGTTCAGGTATTTGGCCGTACTCGACCAACCAGATTCTTTATAAAATCAACCGCATTCTGTTGGGGTGTGCCTCTCATTCCAGTTATTCTCGTTGCTCTCCTGGACCATGGTTCCTTTAGTAAGGGCAACATTTGCTATCCATCAGGGTATGCTCTTTATTTGGGCATCATTTTGCCAATTTCTATTATCATTATTGCGAACTTTATTATTTTTTGCCTTATCATATATAATATTTTACTTAGCAGCAATCCACCTATTCGGCACACTGAAAAACCTGTGCTAATATACCAAATACGTTTATCGGTTCTGTTATTTTTCCTACTGGGATTCACATGGTGTTTCGGTATCCTAACAATCATGAAGGCTGGCATTATCTTTTCATATCTCTTTTGTCTCACAGCAACATTGCAAGGGTTCGTTATATTTATTTATTTTATCATTCTTGACCCGGTTACACGCCGCATGTGGTGCCAGTATTTTTATAAGCTTTGTTCAATTGACAAAGGTGCTCACCAGAGTACAACAATCATAAAGGACACCACTCAATCATTTTAATCAATGGACTTCCAATTTATACTATTAAAGGACGAAATAATTGTAATACTTAATAAATTTATGAAACATTGTATTTTTTATAAGCAATAAGCATATTTATGTACCAAAATATTATAAGCTGATTGAAAATAAGACGTTAAGTATTCCATCTTTAATTTTGAGTGTTTGTTTATCTCTGAGCGTGTGTATTTGATTATTTAATATTCAATTTATACCGACACTTTGATTATGTATTTTTATTATTTACCTTTCGTTTTTATTGCATTGGAGAAGTATGTATACCGACTCGTAAGACAGATAAGTTTAAACTAATTTAGCTTATCATTCATCGCTTGGACTCTTGTGGGATGCTCTTGTGTATGCATTACATTCTCATAAAAATAGATTTCCCTCAACACATTTTAATGCGCCTTATAGTTCACCACAATGGACTAATTTAAAAATCATACGCTTTTTCAATTGGACTTAATTTTTGTGTACCTCGTCTAACACGTATTCTGAAATGTAGCTGCGGCTACCCAAAATATCATTTTACATAAAAAACATATATACATATGTCACATATATACATATTATAAAATAGGATATTTTCTAGTCGTCCAGCTGAAAAAATAGTCACAACTAGTTTTATAGGTAATACAAAATTGTAAAAATATATGTTCAAGATCTTAGGGAGAAATAAAGTCAGATTTAACCTACAGCAGAATTACTTGCGGACTTTACTCTTAGTTTAAGAATCTATCAATGTCATTTCCCTAATTTATTCCAAACAGTATCAACTCTGCAGTTCAAGCGACATTTTTAAACAGCTTTACAAATTAAACGGCCCAACTATTCAAGTAGATCGCTCTTGGTCATTGGATACATTTCGTATTTAACCACGTTTTCCGTACGTTGTGACTGTCACTTCTATACAACACATATCTCTCGTGGGTCTGCTGTGTATTAATTTTCTATTTATTTTTAATGTGACCAAGAATAAATATATATTAAAAAAATAAAAAATTTAAAATAAGTAAAGGATGTTGAAAAACCAAAGAAAAAAAACCCCAAAATGTTGAGGACATTCACTTATTTTTAGTGAAGCTATGGTGCAAGAATAGGTTTTGTGTTTTAATGTTCAGGTTTAAGATCTTAAATTATTGCGACATTTTTCGAGAATATCTTTGCGAATGATAGTATAATCGGGGTGTATTTTTAAAACTTGCTGACAAACATTAACAGCATTTGTATACTCTTTTTTTTTCATATTGTTTAATGCCAATTTATATCCAATTTGTGGTTTAGATCGCCCACAACTTCTCCAGGCTTTTTCATAGTATTTCGCAGCATCGACATATGATTGCATTTTTTCCGCAATATATCCAGCCATTTCATACGCTTTTGTGCACGATTTGTTATATTCCAAAACACGATCCACAAATGACTCGGCAACATCGAACTTATTTGACTGAATATAAATGTCCGCCAAGAGCAACCAGCTTCGCTCCAAATACTCGGCTTCCTCATAACTCCAGTTCAATCGAGCTATACGTTTAAGGTGGGTTTTTGCTCTCTGAACTTGCTTAAGCTGAACTAAAGCCAAAGCAATACCATATACGACTGTTATCATTAATGGACTTCCGTCATTCTGTGTAAGCTCCGTAAGATCTTTCAGTGCTGCTTCTATTTGACACTTTTGTTTAAAAGCCATTTGAAGAAAGTTCCAAAGCACACGATGAGTTAGGGCGTTGTCATAACATTCTCCAGGTCGAGGTCCCATTTCTTTAAGCAAGCGCTCGGCTGTCCGTAAAGCAATTAAGCGGGATTCACTAAACTCTCCACTATCTCCAGCTTCAAGAACGTCATTTGCATTTGGTATTTCACCATCTGGATTAATGCATATTTCAATCATATTTAGCTTCGCCTGTTGACCCCATACATGATCTCTGCGAGACAGATTAAAGTAGCGCAATGCGCTGTTTAGGTTTCCATTGTACCATTCAAATAATCCATTGCAATAGTTCAGTCCCGGTGAGTTTTTATATTTTGCAGACGCCTGCTCTGCGCGTTGTAAAAAAGGGTAAACTTTCAGACAATGTACCAAAACGTTTCATAACCTCTATAAGTCGAGTTAATGCTGTCCAGTTGCACGGCTGGGATAACAAGAGTTGGGAGAAGTGGAACGCTGCGTTTTCAAATTCCATCTGAAATACAAATAGTATAAGTGTCAAAGATTTCAATTCGATTATTTTTACAAAATAATCAACATTCTTCCAACCCATTTTATCCGAACTTCTACATAGTAGAAGACACCAGCTCCTATATATTCTTTTATTTCTATAAAGCAGATAAAACCAACTTACAGGGGTTCTGTTAATATGAAGACAGTTGCCAAATTTAATATTATTATTATATTAATTTTTAATATGTTCACTATTCTTTAAGTGAAGCAACAGGCAAGGTCAGGTAGTTGACTTTTGGCAAAGGTATCTGACCAATAATAAATAAAGTAATGTAATTTGTGAACTAACTAATTAGGACCACCGAAAACCTAAAAAGAAAGTATACAATGCAGTTAAAAACTAGTCGGAAAGACGCAAAATTTGCTTGCTCTAGCTGTTATAGTCTCTGCGACAATTTTGATAATATAGACGGATAGACAGACAGGTGGACATGTCTATATCGATTTGGCTATTGATGCTGATCAAGAAAATATATACTTTATAGGGTCGGGGATGCCTCCTTCTCCGTGTTACATTGTTACGAACACAATATACATATGCACTTAAATGTTAAGTAACGGGTATAAAAAATTGAAGGCAAACCACAGAAACACAACGAAATTCAAAAAACTACAAAATCATCATTACAACAAAATATAAAAACTGCTGTAAAATTTGCATATTATGTAAAACAAGGAAACAAAAGAATAAAATTAATTGTGACTATGCGTATTTGCACTCTGTTACATATTTTCGTATAAAAGATCTTATAAAAGAATATTGTTGAACTTTTAGTTGCCAATTCATTGTTTTAGTGACTCGAAACAATCGACATCGAATCCACCAGTTTTATTTTCAATAACACCAATGAAAGCTCTAACTCTACCTTTGTGGTTAAGAATATGATATTTTCTTTTATGTCCGTCTTGGTCTGTTTTTATATCTAAGTCCTCAAACTATAAACAGTAGATCTGTCTTTTCTTTTTTTTTTTTTAACTAATCAATCAAAATTATTTTTAACCATTTTCGTTAAAAATATTTGTCATATAACATAATTATTTTAAATTAAAAAATTTGATTTGGGATGCCATTACATACCTTCCTAAAAGATAAGTCTGCCATTAATACGGAGGCTGCTTCGTTATTGCTATCAATTTGCAAAATCTGTAAACAAGTATTGCGGCACATGTCCATTTCCTTTGACTTCATTTGGAGATTAGCGAGTGAAACTAATGTTTCAATGTCATTGGGAGTATATTTCATGCATTCCTTGAAGTTAGTCAAAGCCAATTCGTTGTTTTTAGTGTATGTTGCCTGTTGTGCCATTAGAAGACATATTCTGTAATTGGATATAAGATAGATTTGCTGAATATTAAAATCGTTTTATTAATATTATTATTTTTTGTATACGTTTTTTCTTATTTATTCATGCCTGTCCTTGATTTGTGTGTAGATTATGTTCACATAGACTGAGTACTTTCTTACTAACAAATACAACTTCCATATAGGCGGTTATTAGTTCTACGACACAGACAGAGAAGCACACGGTGGAACTGGAATTCTAATTAGAAACTGAATCAAACATTGTTTTCACAAAATTACGTGGAAAACTATTTACAAGCCATATCTATAATCGTACAATCGGGCATCAGCAATTCTACCATTGCCCCTGTATCCTGTTCTCCTCGCTTTACAATTTTTTAAGATTAACTTGGCTCTTAGAAAATTTTTTACAACTGATATCTACATAGTATATATATATCTATATATATAAAATGCTTTGTCCTCACTGACTGACTGACTGACTGACTAATATTTTATATCACAGCCATGGCCAAACCGCAAGTCCTAGAGACTTGAAGTTTTTTTTTAAAATCAGAAAAAAATTTCAGATTCGTATGGGTATTTTAATTTTCTAATTTCACCTGCAACCTTTTTTAAAAAATAAAAAACATTATTTAAAAGGCATTATATGCAAGCTCGCTAAGCAAGCATTGAAAACGTTCAATGCGTGTGCACGCATACATACACAATATTAGCGTGAGCAACTGAAAAAGAGACAAAGAGCAAGAGAGCCATGGCATTTGTTTTTGTGTTCGCGAGCAAGATCGCGAATTCTTTTTATCGTCAGATCTGACGGTTTTGGAAGTCCAACAGCGGGAGGCGGGAAAATGGTTTTATTTTCTTACGTTAATATTATTTTCGCTTTTTTTATTTTTTAGCTTTTTTCGCTATTATTTTTGTCTAATCTGGCGGCTTCTTCCTTACAAATGTTGGCAACACTGTTTGAATTAACTCGATTTTACATATGAGACATTCGTGTTGATACTGAATTGAATGAGTTGGCAGCGCGCACATTAGTGCGATAAACGAAAATATGTATTTTACCGCTTTGGTGGTGTGGAAATATCGAAATAATTTAAATATTAATATTTATATTAACCTTTTAATATAAATATTTCTGAAACTTTAAGTGTGGGTCCGAGCAAAGCAAGGACGCAAAAGCGGAGCCTCTAGTATAAGATAAAATCAGAAGCTCTTTTTTTAATTTTCACCTGCATTTTATTTTTGAAAATAAAAAATATTTAATAAATAGAATTAAAAATGCATATTCGCAAATTCTATGTACTATTTGTCAATCTGTAAAGCATTACGGGCTTATTGTTAGATGGCGCCACTAACAATAGATGGCGCCACCTCTTTAGTGGTCTGCATCTGACGAAATAATTTAAATAATAATATTTCTGATACTTTAAGTGGGGATCTGCGTCCGAGCAAAGCGCAAAAGGGAGTATTAGTATATAATTATACTAATCGGAATAATACTCAGACTTCGGTCTCATTACACCTTTACGAACAACTGCTGGCAAGGATTAGGTGAACAGATGTTGTTATCTACCTTAACGATTATCGTCATCGGCATCCGATAGTTCGTGCCGACTCCCTAACTTTACCAAAGTTCACTATCGCACCCAAATCAATTAACCAATTAATCATTTCGCTTAACGTTTTACATTAAAATTATTAATAATAATTATTCTAATACCGAACACTTAAACAATAATTATTATTTTAATTAATGATACCACGTTTGAAAAGACTATAAAAAAAAAGAATTAAAATTCAACTTTCTAGCATAAAGGGCAAGTTATCTATCAGCAGATAGGTGGCATTAGCAATGTATGTATGGACTGCTGTGAGAGTTGTTTTAAGTTTTTCATATAACCTGTAACACCTTGTACAAATAAAATGTTTTATCAAGAAATTTCTTTGCATTTATTTTATCGACGTTTTTAATGAATTTTTTAAATTTATAGGGGTTTGCTTTTAATTGGAGGTAAAAATTTAAGCATTATGGGTATTTCATATAGCGTATAGCTTTGTCAGCCAACTGAACCGTATGCCAAAATATTTTCCCTCGTGGTCCTCGGAAAAAATTATTCGTGTACGCGTACGCAATCACTTGGCATTGGCTTTCACTTTCAGTTGTGTGGGAAAAATTCTCTATAAGTTATTCGCTTAATGGTTATTCGCATTAAAATAAAGATTATGAATACCCGTGTTAAAAGTAATTTATCGATTACTAATCTTTACTTATCGATAGGTTTGTAAGGTGGGATCAATCGGTTATTAGAGTAATCTATCATCACTAAAATAAAACAAGGCACAGTTTTATAATTGTTAAATTTAACTTCTTTGGTTTAAAACTATGGCTGACGATTTACAGAATTACAAATGCCAACTACAACAAGTAAGTCCACAATATTATGCATACTAAAAGAATTTTTGTACGCTACGTTAGGTACATACATATAAAGGTGTACATTGGATACATATTTATAAATACATACGTATGTAGGCTCAACAAACAATCGTTCATTTGCATACACAAATTTTTCAAAATATATATACATACATACTTATTTAAGTATATGGTTATAACTAATTAAATACTTAAAATGATGTGAAATTTGTGTTAAACGACAATGAACTAAGTATACTATACATATATCTAACTTCTAGGTAGAAGCAGCCTTACAAACAGACCCAAGTAATGAGGAACTTTTAAAACTAAAAGATGATCTAGAAGAAGTCATCAAACTTACTCGAGACTTGATAAAAACTCAATTAGAAGAACAGCGAAAATCATCGTACGTAGAACCATCTTCCTCCAAAACAGCGTCGTCAAATTACTTCGACGATATTGAAGCTGCTCTTTTAGAGGCTGAAAAACTGGTGACATCCGCTAAAGTCTGGAAAATTGGAGACAAATGTCAAGCGAAATGGACAGAAGATGGTCAGTACTACGACGCAACTATTGAAGGCATAACTGGTAAGGGTGAGGTCAGCGTAATCTTCGATGCTTATCAAAATCGATCCACAACTACTATCAATGAACTGCGAGAGCGCACAACTCGCAATGAAGTATTCCCGTCAAATAAGTATGACTTTTATTGTTTTCCTACTTAAATATAAAATTAAATTATCTTGTTTCTTCGCAGACGGCATCGACCAAATCAAAAGGAATATTTAAAGAAGCGCAAACAGAAGAAACAACAACGATTTAAAGACTTGGAGGAAGAGCGTGAGTCTGACAAAAATAAATGGCTCAACTTTACTACTAAAAATCAAAAGAAACCTGGCATGAAAGTGAACAGTATATTTGCTTCCCCAGACAATGTCAGTGGAAGAGTTGGCATTGGCACGTGTGGAACGGGCGGTAAAGGTATGACCGATTTCACAGTTGGAGAAAAATATCGCAAGGGTTTATAAATTAATAAAAATATTGTATAGCTTTGAAAACAAAAATAGTTGCTTCTTTGCTTGGTAATCACATCACAATCAGTTTTTCAGCTTATAAAAATCAATGAGCTTTGCAGAATAGAGTTTGATTATTCAATTATATCTTACTGATTACTCAAATTATTATAATCACATAACATGTAGATTTCATAAAAAGTTGTACTTACTTTGACAATATTTTATTCTGTTCGTATATGTTTTCTGACTGATCAACGGCACAACGTTTCTGCACAATGCACTGATTATCACGAGCTTTAGCCAAGGATTTCAACGACTCGGGAATATTTCCTGACTTCTCATGAACACGTGCCAGTAATAAAAGCTGTTTTGTTCTTAATTGTAGGTTTGTTAGGCTGTCGTCGTTTCTAAAATATGTATTAGAAGTTAAATATTTTTTCTTATTAATAGTTTTAATTTTTACATTTTATGACCATCCGCATCTGTCAATATCTTTATGGCATTCTGAAAGTGTTTCAGTTTTAAAAACAACTCAGCCAAATCCAATTTTAGAGCAGAACAATCTGGATTTTGAATAACTTCGTGGTAATACTTGAGAGCCTTGGCATAATGATGACTTTTAACGTAGGCTCGGCCAAGCTTTTTTGCCAATAAAGCATTTGATGGACACATATTATATGCCTTTCTATATGCATCAATCGCCATAGCTGTTTCTATAATTAAACTAGATATTAAAATAAGTTCAAGGAAACATTTAAGTTATGTGCAACCTTGTATTGATAGGTATGCCTCTCCTAGCATCAAAAAGCTTTTAGGTTCCGGCCGAGCTTCAACTAATTCCTTGAAACACTTGGAGAATTGACTACGATTTTTTTGATGTCGCAGGTAAATATTTGCCAAGTGTGTCCGAGCCTTTGAATAATAATCAGCAAAGTAAAAAAAAATAAATAAAACACACCTTTTATGTGTTCTTTTCTTTTCATATGTATAGAATTATTCATCAAATATAAATAAAAAATGTAATGTTAAAATTTAACACTTTCCATAAATATACATCTCATCAAACACACAAATTTGTGACTCAAGATCTTGTGTGTACTGGGGTCAATTCTGATCATCACCATACGCTTAGTTTTTGAAACAACATTTTTGTTTGGTCGAACAAGTTGGTAAAATTGTTTACTTAACAGAATTTGAACTTACCTGTACATAGTACAATTGATCTGGTTTAATTTTTGAGAGCAGACTAATTGCCTTAGAAATATTACATTTCTCTAGCATAAGTTGCGAATGTGCAATAACTAAGCGGCCCATCTCAGTGGTTCCGTTAAATTCTTCAATTGCAGATTGTAAAATTCGTTCGCTTTCATAAATACTCTGGGAATCACCCATCTCTCGGAGAATATAGATTAGCTCTATATATAAAGTCATCTTATCGGAACTGTTCACCATTTTATCAAAGCTGCCGATTGACGTAAAAATATCTGAAGGTTGCACAACAGTCGAGGTGCCTGCAACTAATTGCAACGCAAGAAGAAAGCTCTGATGCGCTTCAGATAACTTTTGCTGCTTCCTTAGTACGATACCCTTTAGAAGATGGTACATAGGTCGGTCACGCACAGTAAAATTTTGGGCTAGCGAAAGCTCAAGATACTCTAATGCCTTGGGGTACTGCTTTTTTTCCACCAATATTTGAGCCAAAAGAATGTATGCATCTGTGAATGTGTCTCCGAAGACATTAAGTATGTGCTGAAGGCGACTCATGGCTTTCGAATGTTCGCCACATATAAAGTCAACCTTGGCTCGCGCAAACATTGCCTATATGTATAAGAAACGTTCATATTACAAATAAGAATATTCTATAATTAATTGATATAATATCATACTCCTTGGTGTCCGGGGCATACATGAAGTATGCTTTCCAGTATGTTAAGACTGTGTTTAATAGTTATATGCATCGAGTCTTGATCCAAATTGAGTTCAAAGTGAGCTTCTTGAACTGCATTTGGAGTGTAGCGAATTAATGCTGCGCATAGCTCAAGCATAAAGTCGGGATTCATGCAACAGATATAATCAACACCGAATGATAAAAACTCAAGTTTGCGATAATGCAATTCTGTTGCCTCTTCCAATAGTTGCACTGGTGATATTTGCTGCTCCTTCGGATCAGTCATCAATGCGGACATATATAGAACGACAGGTTCAGGTTTATAGTCAGAGAGCTTCATGAGGTATGCTAACTGCTGTCGGATCTGCTGCCTACTCTCAACATCAACAGGAGTTCTAAGTTTGCACAACGTCAGTCCACATAGCGCATCAAAGTTACTTCCATCGACATTGCAAGCCGCACGAAATGCAAGCTCTGCATCAGCTACATTATCCAGTAGAAGCTTCTGATAGCCCAATTCGGTGAGTAGGCTTACGTTGCCTGGATTTTCTTGATTCACTTTGTCAATGCATTGATGGGTTACACGAAGTAAGTCCAAGTTTCTCGAACATATTCTTGAGAATAATTGACATATTTCCAGCAACAGTCTATGATTTCCGGGCTCAATACGCTCTACCGACACCAGGAGTTGTTGAACTGTAAGTGTGCCCGCTTTCATATTGCTCTCGCGGACAACATACAACACGGCTTTAGTGCGCAGAGCAGCCACATTAAAAGACTCCAAGTTGATCACCCTAATAGAAGTATCCAGCGAGTGATCCCAGTCTAGAGCTGACAACTGTAAATCCATTTTCTCTATCAGTAAAATGATTATTTCAGGAAATCGAATTCTAAGTTTATTTATGACTGATAGCGATGCTTCAAATTCCCTTTTCTTTTGATAGAATCGTACGAGAGCCAAGGAGGCATCAATATTCTTTCCATTGCTCCTAGATATACACCCTTCCAGCAAGCTCTGTATTTTTCCATTAACCGACAGCCCCAAACTTGAAGATAGCTCACACCATATCTTCAAGATCAAAGCCGCATCGAAAGTGGCATCTATTTTTATAACCTTTCCGATGTAATCAAATGCCGAATTGATGTCACCAGTCAAATAATGAAATACGGCTGCATAGTAAAATGAGGCGACACTATTAGAGTTGTTTACGTCGGTTATTCGACTCTCTAATGCCTGTACTGCATCACGATCAATGAGTCGACAGTGTTTGTGAGCATAGATGAGTGTCATTGTAGCTGCTAAACCCAGTTCCAATTCATTTTTCAATGGATTCAATTCACGTATGCATTCCTGCATTCGATTTCCCAATGCAAGTGCAACACCATTATACAATCTAAACTCTGACTGCATTGGGAACTTAGCTAAACCGTCTAAGGCTATTTTTTGCATTGAGTTATAAAATCGTGATCTTCCATAGTACAATATCAAGCTTTTATAATCATTTGAATCCATGATGATGCTATTTAGGTTTATTATTTAGTTACAGCAGTTAATGCATTATATGTTTCATATATTGCGGTCCGTAATTGTGGACGTAGTTCTTCACGAAACTGCAGGATATCTTCATAATCAGTCCATGTTGCACACCATAATCCAATGCAGCCTATAAAAATACAAAATATTGAGAAAACTTTATTACACGCATACGTATATCTCGCACATTCATATGTACAATCATTGACAAATCAAATTGAATTATGCATCACCTTTGAACAGTATGTGATTTTCTATAAACACAAACAAAAAAATTGTTTTATTTAAACATACTACACTCGTATATTTACGAAGCGTATATATAAACTGTATCACGTCGAAGTTGAACTGTCAAAGAATACTGGAGGCATATGAATGTTTTGTTCGTACACTTCAAGCGTTGATTAGCAACCGGATTGCGATTGCGTGGTAACCGTTAATGAACTTGGTAAACAAATACCTTAGCCAAAAGTTTGCCTATACCGTGTCCGCCCAACGCTCTAGGGACACCAGTATGCTTTATATCCATCACGCCATCGTTAATCTCATACTTTAACTGTGCGACGCCTTCTTTCGTCTCAATAAAAAACCTATTGTCATCGTGTTTTATTTTAAAGCTCGTACCCATGGACCGCCAATGGGTTATGGCTTTTATATTAGCAAGCAACAAATCCGATTTTCTTAAATCACTGTAATTTTGAGATTGTTGATAAAAATGTAAGTGCGACATTAGATCACGATTAGCAACAGTAGTATAATTTGCACTAAGAGATTTTATGCCGCAGAACAACAGTCTTGAAATTGTATGCATATTACCTATAGTTAAAGTAAATAGTTATTAAAGAATATCATAGATACATTAACAATATATATTTATTTTATTTACTACTAATTAGCCGCAAAATTTAGGTGTCTTATTAAATTTGCCGGAATAAGTTCGTGTGAACTAATCGAACTAGATTCCAATCTGTTTGTCAAATACTTTCTCGCTTTGTTCGTTTTGTGACATTAGTTGACCTGTTAACCAGCTGTTAACATCACAGAAAATAAACATCAAAAATTATATTAATAATGGTAAACAAATTTATAACATATGAAATTTGTAATTAATTTCAGTGATTGTTCAATATCCCGGCATTAAATGGTAACTCTGTTAAGTTGTGTTGTGATAAACACCTGACTTTTTGGTTTTGTTAAATAAAACACTGTCATTTTTAGCATTACAGAGTTTAAAAATGGATGTATACAACATCACTGTCGGAGAAGGACATTCCCTTAATATGGCAACTCTGTGTATTCCGCTCTGAGCACGCACCAGCCATAATTTCAATCAACAATTTTCGTCACGGTTTTTTTTAAATGGAGCCTTAGAAAGTTTTAGGCGACATAGACCCCTCTTCAGGATGATTTTAAAATGTCCAACATGTTGGTTAGATTTTTGTTAAAGCTTGTTATACATAAATATTGTTACTATTTTGGAAAGGTCATTAAATTTGTAGTTATCTGTATAAAAACATTTCATGCCATTCATTGCAAGTGCCATGTCACCTAGTTTTGAAAGCAATTTTAACATTTTTCGGAGTCTTGAGTATGCACTTTTAAGTGGTATATCTTTTACCAAATGAACATCCAAAAATAGTTTAATAATTTGATTTACTCACAGGAGTAAACAGTGGCATTTAAGAAAATATTGAATAAAGCAATTTCTGCACAATTAATTTTTATTAAGTGTTACCGTATTCAGCAAAGCTAAAAACATCGATAATTAAACATCGTTCTATAACGAGCGCCATTTTTAAAATAAATTACAATATTACGTGTTTAACGTTTAATCTTTTTCTTTTATACAATAAAAAACCAGACCGAAAGTGAGTCGGGCTCCCACTTAAGAAATACACGTTTAATACTTATAGGAGTTTTAAAAAATAAAAGTGCGGGTGTGTTGATTTTTCACGATATACAATCAGGACGAAGGAGTGGCAAACATATAAAACAAACTTGGCTTGCTCTAATTATTAACATAGATATATATATATCCTTTGGCTTGTTTTTTAAGTATCGGGTATAAAAATACATAAATTTAATTTGACTATTAAATTAAATTAACATATTGCTCGAAGTAGTAACGATTAAGTCTAACAAATTTATAAGTAATAGATGAGGAATTTCTTGTGTTAATTACAGCACATCGATAACACATCACTAATCGAAACTAGTTCGTTCCGCGACATTCGCATTTATGACCCAAAAAAACGTTGACGATGTTTGAAAAATCATCAATGATTTCCAATATTCTGAAAAAGTCTCTTGTCTACACAAAAGTAGTGACCAATATGTTAGTAGAATCAATATATTCGAGGCCCTGAGCAAAAAGCCTTAACCTCGGTAGTCCGAAAAAGCCACAACAATAAATATTTGTATACAAACAAAAAATTCATATGTTGTACGTAAGAAAAGACAAAATTAATGAATTAACAAAAAATTCATTTGTTGCATAATATTTAAAAACCGGACCGGACCTGGGTACATGGGTCTTTCCTTATTAAAATGGAAACTGAAGTCATTTACACGGAGTTTAAATTAATTATCCGTGATATTAAGGGTCCAACTCTATTAGAATGTCTTAGCTTCAATGTCCCCTTCACGGTAACTAGAAACTTCATCTCACCATTTATACCCACTTACACAACTAATTATGCATTGCATAATATTTTTCGAGTTTAATTCCTAATTTTTAATTAGCTTTATCACTTAACATCAACCAATCTCTCTTTCTCTCTCTTCCTTATTTAAGTTTCTTTTTACAGCTATCCCAGATAAATCTCCGATCTTACCAATCTGTGTGATGGGCATCTGTTGTCCTAAACAAATCCCATTCTATCGGATCGGAGATTTTGCGTCTCATAATTCTGTTCTTTATTTGATTGGAGTTTTCTGGGATCTTCCCAATTCTTGCAACAAATGTTGGATCAGTTTTCTTTTTTGTATTTCCCAGACATTAATTTTTTTCGTTTCAGTTTGATTATATAAAATAATACTAAGTTTAATTGTAAATTAACTGAATTAATTTCTTAATCCATTTAAAATGTTTATCCTAATTTTCCTTTAGTCGTGTTTAATGAAATAAACAGTGATAAATAAGTCTAAGTCTAAGACTAAGACTAGTCAAATTTGGTCAATATATAAGCTTGTATATGAAATCTTTAATCTGTAACTTTGGTAAAGATAGCTCGCTTTTCGTCCTAATCAATTTATTCAAAGTGTGAACTTTGATCCCATTCCGTCTTATTGCACGATAACATCGTCTCAACTGAGTTGTTTAAAAATTTTAGCTTTCTAGGTCTTCGGGCTTGGAAGGATCATCAGTCATTAAAGACAGTAAGTTTTAACTCAGCATCTTTTTTTTGTACCACAATCATTCCTAGGTTAAGCCCCTCAAAATGAACAGTTATATCACTAAGCAAAAGAAAAAAAATTTACACAATCCAAATTCACTTTGTTGACAGATTTGGAACCTCCTATGACAATAAACATTTTGGACTAAAAACATGAAGAGATTTTTTTTAGTATTTTTGTAAAATCTGTCTTTTATTTGTTCTTTTCCCCATCATTATTCATACAATGTCTTTACCCTAATTATTAGTTTGCGGTTTTATCCTGTTTCTAAAGCGTGTTGTTAATTGAGCGTCGTTTAAGATATGATTCATTAACGTATATGTAGAGACGGCTGAGTTATTAATATGTGAACAAACCTACCATGCAGACCCGATTTCATGAAAAATCTTATAATGATACGGTACAAAGGTTGTATTGCGACCGATCGGTCCTATGACAGCGCAATAAAATTATTTCGAACCAACTTTTGCATATTATATCAGTTAAGTTGATATATCTTAAAAGAGAAAAAGTGTTTTATACCAAACTGGCTTTTAGGTCCAAAGACAGCTATATGGAAATTTGTAAGACAATATGAAATACACGATATGTGAGTTTAATTGAAATATCTGAAAAATTAAGAAAGTTTTTCAAACTAAAGGTTGATTATTCGTTAGTTCCTAAGAAAGATATATGAAATAATGAACTGTTTTGAACTAAATATGGTAAGGGTATAAAATACATTACCAGATTCATTAATTCATAAGATTTATGAGATTAGTTGAAATAAAATATGTAAAATAACAAGAAATTAAAATGGTGTGAGATATCTCAAAAATCACAAAAAATTTCATTCAAATTTAATTTTAAAGGTCATGCCGCTCTACAAGGAAGTGATTAAATCGACAAATCCATCCCTTGAAATATAATAATACTAGAGGCCCCGCTTGCTTTGCTCAGACGCAGTCCACACTTAAAGTTTCAGAAATATTTATATTAATAGGTTAATATATTTATATTAATAGGTTAATATTAAATATTATTATTTAAATTATTTCGATATTTCCACACCACCAAAGCGGTAAAATTCATATTTATATTTATCGCACTTATGTGCGCCTGCCAACCTCATTCAATTCAGAATGAACACGAATGTTTCATATGTAAAATTGAGTTAATTCAAGCAGCCCATTTTTTGTGTATATGACAAAGAACGCAATATAAATGACTGCTTCGTTCACAGAAACAAGACAATAACAACATTCGCGATCTTGCTCGCGAACACAAAAACATATGCCATGGCACTGTCGAGTCTAACTCTTGCTCTCTGGTTCTCTTTCAGTTGCTCACGCTAATATTGTGTATGTATGCGTACACACGCATTGAACGTTTTCAATGCTATACGAATCTCGAAAAATTTTTTTCTGATTTTTTAAAAAAATGTCAAGTTTCTCGGACTTTTAGTTTGGCCATGGCTGTGATATATCAGTCAGTCAGTCAGTGAGGACAAAGCATTTTATATCTATAGATTATATCGCCTACTTCCATAGATTTTAAATAATTTCGAAAATGTATGTCTCTTAAGCTACTGATTAAAATCTTAGACAGTGTATGAACGAAGCAGATTTATATTTATTAGCTTTTTAAAATAAATCTTATGAAAATCGGTTATGGCATTTTCGAGTAATGATGAAAAATGTGGGCGAATCTCTGAAAAAAAGTAAAAAAGAGAAAATAAAAAAATCTTACTGTAGAAAATAACTTTTTTTATATGGGGCCCCATATCTATCAAATAAGTGAGTTAGATAAATGAAATATTCCAAAAGTTTAAACTTGTTGCCTAGTCTAATTAAAGTCACCGACCTGCCACAAATAGAATTTATAGTTGGAAAACTTGTGTTCGATTCCCACGCAGCCAAGCTCTTTAGCTTCACCTTTGTGACTAACCGAATATGATATTATTGAAATATACACCACCATCAAGTCACCTCAAATGTGTTTTTAAGACCATAAAAAAAGTACAGAAATCATTACATTACCCGACGTATTAAAAAAAATCTTTTTGAGCTGATTGGGATTTTCTCAAACTCAAATTTTAGATAATATATTCAAAGTTTGGAATGTGAGCTAAAATAAATTTTAATTGTTAATTTTGAATCTCATATCTCAAATTAATATTAAATTAAATAAGGATTTCCATTATCTTCTTGTTGGCATCAAATAAATAAATAAAATAAGCATATGCGGTGCAGATAATAAACAATATAGTTTGGCTTATATTTCTGTGTTCATACTTTGGGTCTAAAGTTTTAAACTGTAGAAAATGTAAACCGATTCTATAAGTGTGCGATACATGCAATTATTTATTTTATATACATAAGTTCACTTCAAAAGATTTCTAAATGCAAATATCTGAAGGATTTAGAATTTAGTACCAAGTATAAATAATACCATTATTTAGTCTGGAAATAAGAAGTCTTTGATTTGACAATTTCCGTATCAAATATTGGATTTGCTTCTTAATTTTTTCAGGAAATCCTTAGCTTGTTTATCGCCTTGCCTGTTTTCCAGTGCTCTCAGTGCCACGGAATCTTAAATAGAATTGAAATGTGAGGATGTAAATTCGTGAAATGCAGTAAGTTACCCGAATACTCCGGTCTGCTAAGATTCATTAGAATTTGCTCATTTTCACAAGCTCTGAGATCTGCAAACGTTATATAACATTCGGCAATGTATTGGCTTGTCATTCCAAATAAATCTTTGTCCTTTACACTGAATAGAATCAGACTGTTCTCCTTGTTGCGTTGTTCTTCGTTTAAATCACTGTTATATAAAGCAAGGTTATAGAAAACAATTTTACAAGTTTGTTAACGAATATACTTACATACTAAATTGTTCATCATAAAGGGGGAAGCAATTTTTGTTATGAACTGCAGTTTTCAGTGATGTGAATCCATTAAATAGACCCGTAGGCATCATTGAGACTTTCACAAAGGAATCGCAAAGTCCATTTTTATCCATTGGACGCAAATTACGAGCATTCAATATTTTTAGCTAGTATAAAAAATTAAATACAAATATATCAAAAATTTTTCTTTATTTAAAAAGCTCACCAATAATCGGGAATCGGCAAATTGCACGCTTATAGTTAGTTGTCCAAAAAGGGCTGTTGAATCATCTTTTTGATATTTTAATCGATCAAGATAATATTGATGGATAAGATCAGATGTTTCAAGAGCATGTAGATCAAGTATACTTTCAATTTCCATTAATATTTGAACATCAGATGTTAATGTATCGCCAATTTTAAAGCACGATATCATTGTGCGGAGGGTTTCTCTTAAGTTTTGAAAGAAAGCTGGCGGGCGGCGTTTCTATACGAGTTAGAGTAATAATATTAATTTAAATAATAATTAAAATTTTAAATAGTTAATTTTATAAAACTAAAAACTAATAATACTTAATACTTACATCGAGATTCGACTGAATAAGGTCATATATTATTATTGACAATTCTCCCCATATACCATCCAAAATTCTGCTGAAGTTAATTTCGTTTAGAGTATTATATAAAGTCTCTAGTGACTTCTCTAAGTATATCATCAGCCTTTCCATAGAATTTGAGTCTTTATGAAGCACTTCAGCTCCTTCAGTAAGAAAACGTCGAATGGGGGGTGACATTTTACGGGCAACATGTTCTATTAACTCAACAATTTGATTACGTTGAGTATCAAGAGCATTTTCAATAACGGCTTTTATAGTATTAGTGCATCGTTCAGCTTCTAGATTTGATCTAAACTCTCCTATACGTTTTATAACATCCTCAGTTCCGAGTTCCTGAGAAAAAATATGTAAACTTATTTAATTAACAATGGGGGTGTTATTATCAATAACGCTTCTCAACAACAAAATTGAAAGTTTTTCCTACTTAAAAAACAAAGTCCACTCTTTTGGGTCCTCAGAAAATTAAAAACACTTAAAGTATTTTTATGGAGTTTAAGTTTGCACCCGTGATTTAAAAAATCAAGCAAAATTACATATTTATGCTTGTTACAATGCATTTAACAGGGAGAAACAGGTATCTCCGACCCTATGAAGTACATATTTTCTTAATCAGCATCAACAGCTAATTCGATATCAGGTGCTATAAGAGCTAGAGCAACAAAATATGACAGACAGTATACCCCAAGCAGGTCCAGTTAATTTTATACTTTGCCAAGACACCGCAAACCGCGAAATACCACTACACCCACATTTTTAATATATTTTACTATTTTAAGTAGCTATCATCCTACTTAATCGCAAAGAGATCGGTTAAACCGAACAGCCGTTAATAGTTACAATTTTTAAGGCAATCAAGCTCCTAAAAGTATGGTATTCCTAATGTCGGGGTCACGACTTTAACTTTCCGACTAGTTGTATACTAAAATTTTAGTTTCGACTAATCGCTCCACTGACAGCTATTTTGTAAAGCGGTCGTATCTAAAAATAATAACAAACTTAATCTGCGTACCATACGTTATTGGGAAACCTACATGCCAAGTTTGAAGTCTCTAGTCTCTGAATTCAACGCGTTGAAGCAGACGGTTGGACAGACAGACAGCCAGAGCTGTTAATCAGTATCAAGAATATATATACTATATAAGGTCTGCCTTTACGCCTTCTTCTGCCTGTCAATTTTATTGGCCACAGGGTATACAATAAAAAAAAAGAAAAGTTATGTTTGTCATAAATAAAAAAGAGGGATTCCAATGATATAATTAATGATTCACTTAATACAAATATTTAAAATATAGACAAACCTTTATAAACGAAGGTAAGCTCTGTCGAATGTAGTCCATGTTGTTGATAGCCAAACACCACTCTTCTGATAGTACTAAAGTAACAAAACAACAACGTAAATGACAACGCAATAAATTTAAATTGATCATAATACTAACTGAACATATCGCCATCCTCTCCAATCCTTGTTATATCCTCCACTCGTCGCGACATGCGCTGTGCGTAAAATACGCAACATCTGCATATGTCCTAATCGCATAAAATAACATCAAGAAATAAATTACGATCCTTTTCTACAGCTGATCAAGTACAAATTTATTTTGCTGCTTACGTTCACAATTTTAGCTACAAAAGTGTAGGATCCTTCTATTTCCGGCCAGTCCAGCTGTTGCCAAAATATTTTAATTTGATAAAAAATGGCTAAAGTGTCCACTGCGGATGAGCTATATTTTACTGTTTCATCGACAGCATGCAGTTGATCCAAATCTATGGCTTTCTGAATGCGATTTAGAGCCTTAATTACTGAAATATCAAGCCAATGCGTAACGCCTCTTTCGAACCATTGATAAAAATCAGCCATCTGTAATTTATCGTTGGGACATAGGGATTGTCCTAATAATTGGGAGTTTCAGACTTGATTATCAAAAGCATAAATCTTTACTACAATATGCTTACCTAGGTTATTATACCGTTTGAGCACCAAATAAGCTTCAAATAATGTTGTTCCCATATTTACATTGTCTATATTAGGTAAATATTCAAACTGATCATCGGGAACATCTAGCATTTTAATGTTGGAGCACACGTCTATTACAATTGCTTTAGATATTTCCATCAGTTTTGAGTCATAAAACAGATACAATTTCGTGGAATAGTTCAGTCGAATTTTACTGTATAAAAATAAGAACGAAAAAATATATGTTTATAATTTTATCTCATCAATTTTAGATACCATTTAGTGTCATATTCGCCATATGCCCATTATTTACATTTTGAAGACCACCTGCATTTTTTTTTTTCAAATCAATATGGTTAAGAATTAATACATACTGGTAAAAAAGTTTATCGAAGTATTCCATTGCTCGTTGTAGATCCGATCGAATCATTTGTATAATTTGTATAAGATATTGAAGTTTATCTTCATCAGACTCATTATCTTTTGCTTGTTTGCTTCCTTCTATAATGTATTCCAACCATTCCTTTGCACCACAATTTATAGCATCAACGATAGCGTTTTCAATATTGTATGGCTCCTCGGAGTCGTCATTTTCTATCCAGCCGTAGACTGTCTTGGGAAATATTTCAATTGATTGCGGCACATCAAGAGCTTTAATTTTTGCAAGAATATCCAAGACTTCACTTAGCGCCTTAAGTATTTTATTATCACCGATACTTTTAGAACGTAACTTCCGTAATACCGAAAAACAAGATGGTAAAATGCGCTTGGCACCATCCCAAAATATTTTTACATCGTCAGAATCACTTTGCAAGCAGTTTATTGTTGGAACCAAAATATCAAGTAAGGAATTAAAAAGAACGAAACTAAGTTTGTGCGTCTCATGAACGGTACTATACGCATGCCATTGACAAAGAGCACATTCAAATACGGAAAGTCCACTCTGAACGGCATGCTGCTTTCTGATAGCTTCAGCCATTGTGCTAAAGTTTCCATTCCACCAATAATTTGTCACTTGAGATATATCCAATTCGTGCATGAGCAACAGTTTCAAAAGGTGTTTATGTTCTTGTCCCGCGACATTCTTGTTTTTCTCAGCACTTAGTGTTACATTCACAAGAACAGAGCCGCGGCTTTTGGTTTTATTCCCCTTTTCCAGCTTGTACCAAATTGTGAGTCCGGAGACTGGTATAGACTATAAATAAATATTATAAAGGGTTTAAATAATAATCAATGTCTGGAATAGTTGCAATCTCTGAAGACATTCAGCAGCTAACTGCAAAATAGGCATTGGAAAAATAAGCCCAACAATATCAACTTAAAACTGTTGTAAACCTTTTAAGTTAAAAGTTATAATTTCATTACTTCTTGCCCCTAAATCACACATAATGGACGTTCGCAAAACTAATTTAGCCACAAAAATATTTCTTTATAATAAATGAATATATATAATACTATACCTTAAGCGTAATAACTGCGCGGCCAATTAATTCGTTATCATGTTTTCCTGAAGAAGCAGTAACGGCAATTTCTTTCATTAATTTACTAAGACCTCTTACGCCTTTGACATCCAAAAGCTTGTTTACTTTTTCTTTAACAGTCTCTGCAGCATCAAAATCCCTGTAAAAAAAATTGTAAACCAACATATTGAAGTGCCGTTGATTTAAAAAGCGGTAATATAAATTTGAAACGAATATGCTAATACGGGAATAGAGATTTGTTTTATTTGACACCAACATTTATATAAATTGTCACTTTTCAGTATTATGATTCAGTGTTCATTTTTCTTTTTGCGACTTCGAAGCAAACTTAGTTTTCTGTGCTCCACATCACGTTATTGATGCAATTGAAATGTACACAAATTTAAGGAAATGCTTACCAAACTTCGATTATCAAAACTTCCTCTCGATGTCCTTCAGAAATTGGTCTACAGGTACAAGAAAATATAAAGAAAAATAAGTTTAATCTATGTGAACAGTAATTAACTAACTTCATTAATAATATACACATTTTGAAAATAAAAACTTACAGTGAAAAATGTTCCTCCCATACAGGATTTAAAGTTTCCGTCTTTACCGATGTGTTGTAGCGATGTGAGTTATTTGATTCCAAATACAATGTTACAAATGGGTCTGATAAGCCATTTGGATCTTTAGATAATAAATTTTCAGCTTTTATGATTTCAACATTTAATCTTATTTTTGGTGGTTCTTTTCTCTTTGCAATTTCAGAAATTTCTGAATGTGTTGAGTTTGGTATTTTAAATACTTCTTGAGCAAACTCAATAAGGTTTTCTGTGCAAACCTCGTTTGCCTCACAACCAATATTGTTGAATATTTCAAATAAAATTTCTTCATACAAGTCTTCAACCTATAAAAAATATATAAATAGTGAATTTTGATACATTTAATATAATAATACATTTTTGCATGGAAGCTCATACATAAATAACATCAGACAATTACACAAAAGTTTTTATATATGTATTTTAAAAGAGACCGGCTTTAAAACTTTACAAATTTGTATTTTATTAACTTACTGAAATTTAAAACAAAATTGATCTGAATAAGGTCTATAGATTTCTTAATGCCCAATTGGATAATCTAGCTCATATAGTCTATCAGATCCTCGTGTTTTTCTCGGATGACGCTGGTTTTTAAATGCTGTATCTAACCGTTGAGTTTTCATCCCTAGCTCTCACTGTGAAAACTTTGCAGCGGTTACTTTTAAAATAGTATGTAAAGCTTTATAGCTCGTTGTCAGTCTTGGACCAAACGAATATCAACTAAGAAATTCAACAGGATACTATATATATATGAAATCCTAATATGCAATAAATAATGTCAGTTTCGTAAGAAAAAAACTGGTTTTATTTTTACAAAATAATTTGTTTAAAAATAAAAGGGTTGATTAAAACAAATTCGTGGAAAATTAAGTACAGAAATGGACCAAACATCACCGAAACCATTATTGAAACCAGTATACGTATTGGCTTGATAACATAAGATTGTAACATAAGATACTTTCGGTTATCAGTAGTTTATGTTTATATAAAATAATTATACTCGTGCAAATGTAAATAAAAGAGTTCTCCCCTAAAAACTATTTACTTACAGTCATTGAATGACAAACAGCCTTTGCATGGGATTCCAGTAAATTTTTATGAACACCACGGAAATGCTGACTTGATATACTTCCATTTCGATTAAGAATTCGTTTACGACGCTCAGAAGTTTCATTTAAAGATAGTGTGGATAGCATTTTTCGCACATTGTGGGTCTCATGACCCGCCGTTCGATTTAAACTCAAAGAGTTTAATTTTCTTTCCGTTATATTCCGTGAGCTTTGATTGGGTAAAACGCGGGGCAGTGACAAATAACTCATTTTTAATGCTTAAAAATTATCGGCATTATTTTTAAATATACTTGAAATATTTGAATTTATTTTTTACTCCCGAAATTTTGATCGAAAAGATGAATTGTTTACATAAATAGTTTTGAAACTGCGTATAATCAAATATTTGTTACATTTTCAGTTAAAGGTATCGTTGATAAACCTATTAATCTAAAATCACTTTAGCAATCTGTAAATCCAAGAGAAAAACTATGTAACAATGTCAATGCTGAACACAAAATATTTCGCAATTTTTAAGTATTACGTTGACCGTGAGCTGAATTGGAAGCGAATGAGAAGAATTCAATATTATTTTCTATAAGCAGTCGCTTAGTGCCTCAACAGATAAAGAGAAAAGAATTATATTCTACAGTGCTTTGAGAAAATGTTTTATTTTTGGAACTGAGAAAAAAGCTCAATGATAATGAACGATGTATATTCTAAAGTATGTAAAGTTCACAGTAGGAAAAACAAATGCTTTTTGTGTACCATATATACTGCATGTGTATATGGTAAGTACTCTTATGTAGATAAGTTCTTCTAATGCAAACATCTACATTAGTATGTTGTGTAGACAATTAAGTTGTTTCTTTGGAAAAGAGTTCGTTTGTTTATAGTTCGAACTTTGATTATTATAACAATGAGATAAGACAGATGAAAAATGTTTATTGGCTACCTCAAATTCTCGCAGTTTTGAGGATAAAATATTTGTTTTAGTGATTAGTCTTTTCTAGTTTTCTGTCACCCTACTTCATCCCATCAAGATCAGAAAAGTATTATTAAAATATCAGAAATTATAAGTATTAAAAAGTTTCAAGTTTTTAAGCCCCTAAATGTCTGTAGTTAAACAAATTGTTGCGTCAGTTTTTATTTGTATACATTTGTACTCTTGTCCTTTTATAAATTTTGTGACAAAATAGGATTTTGCAGAGTTAAGTGAATATCTTATATACACTATTAAAAATATCATATAACAATTTTTTTTAAAGAATTGCTGAATTAATCATATCAACAGTTATTAATAGTTAGAATTGCAGAAATCAATTGAATATGATAAATTAAATATGAAAAATACTAGCATATATTTCATGTGCCCATTAATACCCTAACACATGAAAAAAACAAAAGCACTTTAAACGCATACGCAGAAGAACAAACACATCGAAACTATGTAGTTTATAGCGTCAGTGTTCTCTTGTTTCTTTGTAGTGACGCTGTGTAAAAATGTTTTTTTGTATAACTTCCGTATTTATTATAGGATTGTAATGAAGCTCAGGGCAGAAAGCCAGCAAAATGCTTATATTATGTGCAGAGTTTCAAAGTTTGCTTTCAATTTTACAAAGTAATTCGTATTTCCCGATTTGTGAGCAAAGGGAATATTTATAAATTCAAAATACATTTAAAATTTTTTGACTATATTTTCCGACAGATACAGACGTACAGCTTTTTTAAGAATATTAAAATTAGTAAAAATAATCAGCAGGTACGTTCTTTTGAAACGTTTTAAATGTATTTTATGGCAAATATTCGAATGATATTATTATGTTGATTAATTTTAGAATATGAATGCAAAAAGCTTGTGAAATAATCCAGCACTAGAGTATGTACAAGTACCTACATAAGATTGTGATTTACAAATAACTCTCAAAATATAAAGGAAGAAAGATATTGATCATTAAAACAGCTCAGTGTGAAAACCGTGGATTAATACTCCCAGCTACCAACACAATAAGAATGAGCTTTCCAAAATCGAATGTCAGACAACTATTGTCAAAGACAAGATTTTTATGCTAAGTACTTGTACCTACAAAAGCCGTTTAGTGTAAAGACAAAAATTTGTGTTAAAAATAATTAAAATTCATATTATCCTATATATTACAATTATACTATCAATATTGAAATTATATTTTAATTTGGGTCATAATGAATTTTTTTAAACCTATTTTATATTTAGAAGACCTAAAGAATTCACTGGTATAAATCAGTTTGCCCTCTGCAAAGGAGATCGGTTGGTCCAATATTTGCTTGGACAATTTTCAACGCTAATTCATCTATGTTAAAAAATGACGCATCCATACATTACGGATATATACAAAATAAAAATTTACTTACATTCATACAAATCGCCGTGTCAAAAACAGCTTCTCTTATGCTGTCAGCCGTTGGAACACTTTGTACACTTTGCACATCAACTTCAATGCACTTGTCAAACTTTGCTCCTAACCCACTGTCTGTGCAAGAGTCGTCATCAGCTTTTTCTGCAATACTGTCTTCGTCTTCATTAAATGGAGCCAGTGTTGTCTTGAAGACATTTTCTTCCAGTTCCGATTTTTGTCGCATCAAATGTCCAAATTTTTCAAAAAAACCATCATCCGTTTCTTGGAGTCTGCAAATAAAAAAAATTTTTAATACAGATTAAATTCTTTAGTCAATAGTTTTTAGCACAGAAACAGACGAAATTGAGTCTCTAGATGTTCACGATCATACAGGAAATCAATTAGATACACATTTCTAAACCGACTCTACGATTATTGGTTGTCAACACCAATGATATACTTAAAATATTATAAATATATAAACACAAATATATAGTTGTGTACCATATAGAACAGTTTCTTAAAATTAATGTAATTGAAGTTTTGATAGTTTTGTGTATTTTTTTTATTCTATCATATAATATATCATATAAACTCCAAGAGCCACAATTAAGGATTTCTTTTGTCACATCATTAAATTTACATCAACACTCGACGCTGTATAATGTTTATTATTTGCATACTATTTTTATACCTTTTCCCTCCACACACTAACATTGACTGCGCACACTGTTGCCTAAAATTATTTAATTTATCGCGAAACTTCATTTCGAGTTTTGCCTTTTACTTTCATGTTCTCAAACATTTGTAAAAATGAATTTCATTTTATAGAATCAATGATTAAATCGATTTCTCACAGAAAAGAAATAAACTGTTAGCAAACTGACAAAGATATATTAACACACCTTTCAAACGCGACTATTGTGAACTAACTGTTTCAATAGTATAAGCCTCACAGGTTGGAAGTTAAATATGTATGTGGAAGTATTGGACAACACGATGTTGTACACATATGTATGTATATAGTTCATATCAAACACAATAGAAGCACACTTACATATAGATACATACATGTGAAGTTCACGCTTCGTGAACTTAGACTTATAATAGTGTGTGTCTGTTTAGATGCGTGGGTATTCACCATGCAGAAAATACTCCGTTGCACGCACACAGAAGCGTTGCACCCTTCCACAAGAACAAACTGCATGGAATATTAAACAGGTAAGTGTAGTACTCAAGGGCGTAGGCCGCTTTATTCGAAAGGGGCCGAATAATTTTTGTATACCCAGTGCTCATTAAAAATGGTCAAAAAAGGTTTTAATCTGATTTGGCGAAAGTATGGAAAAGGCAGAAGAAGGATTGACAGACACAATAAATTATACAGGGTAAGTAAAAGTATTTAAAAAAAACTAAAGTTAAATCTACTCACCATTTAAACTTACTTCATGTTCTTTTTGCCATCAATGGAAAGGTCGTTAAATTTCTATTAAAAATTTAAAGTTTGCGTGAAAATCAACATTTTTGATAAAATGTTTTCATGCAAAAAGTTTCACCAAACAATTCTAAAATTCATACAAAATTTTTCCAATATCCTAGGTTCAGTGGTCGGCTTGACCCATGCATATAGGGCCGAGCAGCGCTGCCTCACATGCACATACACAGCGGTTGTCAATACATATGCATATTTTCTTCTTATAGCACGCATCGTGACTATTGTTGAGTCCAAAAACGCAATGTTAAAATGTGATTGTGTTGGTGCAAGCCACTACCACAGTGCAAATGTGAAATGAAAATGTTTTTTACTGAACCGAACTTAATATTTTCGAAAGTGGTACGGTTCAGGTCTAAGTGCGAGGCTCCAGTCACAAACCAATTTGCAGCCTTGAATTTAACTCAATATCTTCAACATTTTATAAAATTTTAAATTAACATAAAATACAGTCAAGGCTGACATAAAAAATGGATTAATTGATTTATAATTTTAGTGAATTAATCGCAATTAATCGAAAAAATTAAACAATAATCGATTTATTTTTTATTTTTAAAACTTGTAATATTACTGCATTAGGATCTGTAATGCAATGGTCATTTGATAATAGGGACAATAAAAACTTCAATAAAATAGCATATAAATGATAAATGAAACAGTAGTTTGATCAGGTGGTAGTTAACTCATCTTTCTGTTCAGCGCCAGTAGCACATAAGAAAGTGTATACACTCCTTTTCCATTAAGTTTGGAATAAAATTTCAAATGTTTCTGTCACTTTTTATTTTCCAGCGAATATTCGAGCAAGCAGTCGGTTATTAATGTAATTAATCGATATACATTTCACGATTAAATAATATGGAGAATATGTACAAGAAATCGATTGTGATTAATTGTGCCATCACTACAGGGAAGTTTCACAAATTGTGTACAACCACTAAGCATATAACCAATAGAAGAGAAAGTGGTTGCTTTAAAATATGAAAATATTAAGATATATAAAACTAGCCGTATCGCTTTTCCTTCTTCGCTTTGCTCGGACGCAGAATAACAACGCTTCAACGCAATAGTGCTCTTTCGCACATTAATCGATAGAACGATCAAAAATTGCTCTCGTTTATTGTATTGATTTTAAATTGTAAAAACAATAACATAGCTTACGTTTAAAATATATATATTGCTTAAATTTGCATATGTAAAATTATCGCCATTCTTCAACCATCTGGCACCATCAATTGTTAATGGCGTCAACTGACAATAAACCCATAATTCGGAACGGATCGGCAAATAGTACATGGATTTTACGGACATGATTTTTTTATTTCAATTTAAATTAATATTTTTTATTTTCAAAAATAACTTGCAAGTGAAAATTTAACAAAGGCCATTTATTTTGATGTTATATGAATTAATGTAAGCGCTGCTAACTCATCAAATTCAGTTTCAATATGAATGTATCAATTTCGAATGTCGAATTGAGATGTTTCAAGCAACCTTCTATTATGTACATATGTATAACAATGAATGCAATATAAATCACCGCTTCGTTTACAGAAACCAAACCAAAACAACATTCGCGAACACAAAACAAATGCCATGGCGTACACTGGCATGAAACGTTTTCAATGCTTGCTTAGCGAGCTTCCTTTTAATGCAATTTAAATTATTGTTTTTTATTTTTTAAAATAGCTTGTCAAGCTTGTCTCACCATGATTCATAATACCACTTACCACTTTTAATATTCAAAAAGTAATTTTGTTCAATAATTTATACAAATTATTGGCATTGCCATAACTAATAAATGTATTTTAAAAATAGTAAAATGTATTTTAAAATAGTGTGGTACTTGATACTAAAGACTTATACTCAGTGTTGCCAACATTTTTCAGGAAGAAGCCGCCAGATTGGACAAAAATAAAAGCGGAAAAAAAGCTTTAAAAAATAAAAAAGCGAATAAAATCTTAACGAAAGCAAAAAAAGACAGTTTATCCCCCTCCCGCTGTTTTCAAATTTTCCCCCGCTGTTGAACTTCCAAAACCGTCAGATCTGACGGAAAAAAAGCTAAATTGACAACACTACTTTTACTGGTCTGATTGTCTCGAATGTAGACTAGACTAGACTAACTAAATTAAAAATAAGTTTGGGAACTCAACTAGATTTTAATTAAATTAAATTTTAAAAATTTCCAAACAGAATTTACTTGTTAATTGTTGTTTTGATAAAATTATCACTATTATAGACTGTTTTATGGCATCTTCTGAATGTTAAGGCTAACGGCTTTGTCAATTTTACTCTGAAAAATGTCTCTTATAAAATGACATCTCTTACCAAATTGTTGCTCATTTTGGATCCAATATATAGCTTAACGCCATGAACTTTCTTTATTACGTTAAGGATAATTTCTTTTCGGTGCATAAAAGATCTGTGACATGGATTGTAAAAAAAGATTTTATAAATCATTTGCAGCACTCTTGCATTCGGGAACGAAATGATCGTGATTCAATTCTGCCCAATGTTGTTGAAGCATGATAAAATTATACAAGGAGGAGCACTCGCTCACCACTGCCTCATTTACGGAGCCAATGCATTTCATTGTCGTCTCTCTCAGTCATATTGCTCTAAGTGAGCCACAGATCCACCTTATATTATTTCATCATGGCTTGTCGCCCACCACATCGCTCGCAGTCACCTTGTTACAAATTCACCTTTCAAACTTTGCTCGCTACAGCGTCAAATGGAAAATACGACGGCTGGCAAATTTGATTATCCTTTAAATGGATTCACATTTTAAAGGATCATGGATTTGATAGGCAATATTTAATTGAATTTACTAAGGGACCGGATTGCAAAATAATGAATAAAACCATAGTTCTGAAATCAATTCACAGTCCCCGCTTTTTGAGTTGAAAATGTATTGATCTTTAGGTTGTAAGGGTTTTATTGTCCATGCAAACACTGAAATCATTATCACTGCCCCTTGAACGGGATAAGTTACCTATTGGTTACTTTCTTAGTGGTAAAACAGAAAAGTTTAGCAATAAAGGGCAAAAGATCAATAAATAGCAAGATATCAATAATGAACATGTTTACTTGCGCACTTTAGTGAGCAACAATTTTTTGTTCACTCAAGCCGTTCACTCAAGCGCCATCTAAAGAGGTGAGAGCAGTGTTGCCAATTTAGCCGGTAAACATCTCAACATTCTCTATCTAAAAATATGGTCGTTTTTAAGATTTCAAAAATTAAAACAAAAATAGTCACCTAAAAAGAATAGGAGAGTGTTGACAGTACTCAAAAGTTTTGAAAAATAACTTGCAAGTGAAAATTTAACAAAGGCCATTTATTTTGATGTTATATGAATTAATGTAAGCGCTGCTAACTCATCAAATTCAGTTTCAATATGAATGTATCAATTTCGAATGTCGAATTGAGATGTTTCAAGCAACCTTCTATTATGTACATATGTATAACAATGAATGCAATATAAATCACCGCTTCGTTTACAGAAACCAAACCAAAACAACATTCGCGAACACAAAACAAATGCCATGGCGTACATGGCGCAATTTAAATTATTGTTTTTTATTTTTTAAAATAGCTTGTCAAGCTTGTCTCACCATGATTCATAATACCACTTACCACTTTTAATATTCAAAAAGTAATTTTGTTCAATAATTTATACAAATTATTGGCATTGCCATAACTATAAATGTATTTTAAAAATAGTAAAATGTATTTTAAAATAGTGTGGTACTTGATACTAAAGACTTATACTCAGTGTTGCCAACATTTTTCAGGAAGAAGCCGCCAGATTGGACAAAAATAAAAGCGGAAAAAAAGCTTTAAAAAATAAAAAAAGCGAATAAAATCTTAACGAAAGCAAAAAAAGACAGTTTATCCCCCTCCCGCTGTTTTCAAATTTTCCCCCGCTGTTGAACTTCCAAAACCGTCAGATCTGACGGAAAAAAAGCTAAATTGACAACACTACTTTTACTGGTCTGATTGTCTCGAATGTAGACTAGACTAGACTAACTAAATTAAAAATAAGTTTGGGAACTCAACTAGATTTTAATTAAATTAAATTTTAAAAATTTCCAAACAGAATTTACTTGTTAATTGTTGTTTTGATAAAATTATCACTATTATAGACTGTTTTATGGCATCTTCTGAATGTTAAGGCTAACGGCTTTGTCAATTTTACTCTGAAAAATGTCTCTTATAAAATGACATCTCTTACCAAATTGTTGCTCATTTTGGATCCAATATATAGCTTAACGCCATGAACTTTCTTTATTACGTTAAGGATAATTTCTTTTCGGTGCATAAAAGATCTGTGACATGGATTGTAAAAAAAGATTTTATAAATCATTTGCAGCACTCTTGCATTCGGGAACGAAATGATCGTGATTCAATTCTGCCCAATGTTGTTGAAGCATGATAAAATTATACAAGGAGGAGCACTCGCTCACCACTGCCTCATTTACGGAGCCAATGCATTTCATTGTCGTCTCTCTCAGTCATATTGCTCTAAGTGAGCCACAGATCCACCTTATATTATTTCATCATGGCTTGTCGCCCACCACATCGCTCGCAGTCACCTTGTTACAAATTCACCTTTCAAACTTTGCTCGCTACAGCGTCAAATGGAAAATACGACGGCTGGCAAATTTGATTATCCTTTAAATGGATTCACATTTTAAAGGATCATGGATTTGATAGGCAATATTTAATTGAATTTACTAAGGGACCGGATTGCAAAATAATGAATAAAACCATAGTTCTGAAATCAATTCACAGTCCCCGCTTTTTGAGTTGAAAATGTATTGATCTTTAGGTTGTAAGGGTTTTATTGTCCATGCAAACACTGAAATCATTATCACTGCCCCTTGAACGGGATAAGTTACCTATTGGTTACTTTCTTAGTGGTAAAACAGAAAAGTTTAGCAATAAAGGGCAAAAGATCAATAAATAGCAAGATATCAATAATGAACATGTTTACTTGCGCACTTTAGTGAGCAACAATTTTTTGTTCACTCAAGCCGTTCACTCAAGCGCCATCTAAAGAGGTGAGAGCAGTGTTGCCAATTTAGCCGGTAAACATCTCAACATTCTCTATCTAAAAATATGGTCGTTTTTAAGATTTCAAAAATTAAAACAAAAATAGTCACCTAAAAAGAATAGGAGAGTGTTGACAGTACTCAAAAGTTTTGAGCCGAATCAAAGCAATATCAACCCTCAGCAAGCAATATAACTTAGTTTTGAACTAGACACTTATGCGGTGACCGTATTAGTATTGCCCTGGTCGAGTGCAACAGTAGAGATGGGGATCAGCCAAGCTTATTTAGTGCAAACAAAATTAAGTAACCGTTTCTAATAGAGACGTTGAGAGCGAAAAGAGCGAGTTGAAAAAGTGTATGACCCTCACGTGACGAAGTCACCTTATTCAAAATTTACCCTGTGGCGGCGTGGGTTGAAAAAACAGTTAAAAATAGTGCTCGGTAATATCGCACAATATTAACATTATTGTCAGATACAAATGTTGCTTAATAATATATTATCACCAATTTTTTTTAGATATACTAATATTTAATAATATCAATTACAAATACGGCTTGTACAAAAATGTTATGTCTTTTTATTCCTTAAATTACTTTTTATGAGTACAACAAGAGTTGTCATATTTTGATCGAAAATTGCATAAAAGAAGTTGCAATTGTGCAAGTACAATTTATTGACAAACTTAAATTTAAAGACGATCACCAAATCAGAAAAAGATGTCTCAGGTCAGACGTCGCCGGAATTTTCGTCAAATCTAATATAATCTAAAAGTCTCTAAAAATTTCGCTAATACCTTTCATATTCGAAATAAAAGCTTTAAATACAAAATTGTTTATTTGTTTACTATGCATACATACATATGTACCAAAAATACTGTGTACTAGGTTCACAAATAAATACATTTGGATCACTTTTACATTTGGATCATATTTGGGCATATATACATTCATACAAGTACAGAAGCAAAAATAAAATGGTAACACGTTAGATAATAAAGAAACCGGATTTGCCATCATATGTGTCATCGTGCGATATAGATGTAAAATTATATACATATGATATAAGAACATTAATCATGTGTAAACATACATATTTTCATACGCATTCGTTCTATGCAATGTCTGTACCCTTATTAGATTTATTTGCAAATAATTATAAATGTATACATACATATGTATGTATGTATATGAATGTGCAATGTATATACGAATACAGTCGATTGTGATTCATAAGTATTGTGTTAGTTTTAAAAGCTTACTGATGCTCGTGTTCCGTAGGAGGGTTCATTTTTATCTCTTGCAACTTGTTATAAACGCCTTTCCACATTTGCTCCTCATCCATTTTGTCAATGTTTTGAGTTTGCTACCGGAGAAAGTAAGAAATAACTACAATAGTAAAAGCACCTCAGAGCACGGAGACAGCACGGAACGAACTGATGTGAAATCAGCTGTGAGTCAAAGCTTCTCTCTAATTTATGTCGCTTTTGTTAATCTACGTTATATACTTACATTTATAAATAGCATACAAACATACATATGCGTGTAGTTGAATGCTGAATTTCTTTAGAGTACAAACATTTTCCTATATGACCTAAGTAAGCTATAGAAAATTTAAAATTCAACTTAAAAGGCAATGCATTCTCCGAATAACTATTAAACTATTAAACTTGAAACATATTTCCCCATATCGGTTTAGCTTATACCTCCGGTTGGAACGTAAAGTGCTTAATTTTATTTACTTCGGATATTAAAATATGTGGGTCTGCGTTCATTTAATTTTTAGAAAATTGATTTAGTAGATTTATTTAGAATTTTGAATTTTAGAATTTTGGTTTTGTTTTTTGGACTATACATATGTCTTTTTGCATTCGCACTGAATTAGAAATTCTAATTCTTAAAAATTCTAGTCAAGTTTTAGATCAAAGATTAATGGATCCCCTCTTTTTACATACTATACCTGAAATATATTTCTCAGATACCTTTATTATGCTGTTAAAGGTGCGAAAATTTATACTTCTTAAATTTATTTTATATTTGTGTTGTTGAAATTTTTCTAATTGTATGTTGCTTTAAATGTAATATTTTAGTTTAATGAATGTACAGATATTTTTACAAAATTTAAAAAAAAAAAAAAGTTTAAAAGCTTTTATTACAAATTTGCTCCTACCTCTGAAAAATCTTAAATGCAATAGAATTTCAATCAACATAAATATTTTTTAGTAACTATTCTATAGAAAAATTAAATAAATGAGAATTACCACGTTTAAAAAATGTAAAATCTAAGTAATTTAAGATTTTTATACTGTAAATCACTCACTTTATTTTCTTCTTGGATATTCAAATTTTAAAGTAAGTTAGTTTCAAAACCTAATTATCAAATTCCATCAAAGCTACACATATGTCTGGAGTACTGCAAGGCAGTCAATTTGGCCTACTTTTACGTTATTTATTAACAATTTTCCATCTATTCTATCTCACTCACATGTAGTCATGTGTGTAGTCATCCCCTCTGATAGGTTATTACAAGCAGAATTAAATGAAAGTTTTTTTTAATGTCAAGCTAATTTGCTAAATCTAAATAGTTCACAATGTAAAGTTATAACTTTCCAAAGATCCTTTTGCCAAGCGTGTCAGTATTCACTAAATGTCATTATATTGGAATACGTAAATGATTCCGAAAGCTCAGTGAGTGATTTGGATATAATTCTAGTTCATAAACTGAAGTTTGGTAAACATATTTCTGTTTCAGTCAAATAAACAATGGGATTTCTTGGGTTTATTTGATGATCCTTATATTACTAGAATTTAAAACACATCTTTTTTGTTCGATTCTAGAGTATGTATCATGCATTTGGATCCCTCAATTCGAATCACAGAATAAAATTGGTACAAAAAAACAAACAGAGCTTAAACTCTGAAATTTAGATGCGTTCATACCGTAATAGACTGTACTAATCGTATAATTATGCTTGGAGTAATGTTCGTGTATAAAAACTACAGGGTCAATTAATCTAAGTTCATCATACCTTTTAGATTAACTGAGCCTTGCATGAACATTTTCGTATTATATAATAATATATAATATGATTATAACAATCTGTACTTTGTGTTTCGAATGTTCTTCGCTAACTATTAAAACTTTTATATTATTATTTCTTACTAATCTAACTAACGATTCTTTAATTTCATCTTGGTCTGATTGCGTTTTCCTTGGATTTCTCCAATCCATGCAACAAATGTTGGACCAATCGCTTTCTTTTTTTATTTTATATGCCCCAGAATATTTATATTTACGTTTTCTTCACACATAATAATTTAAATTATTTTTAAGTTTTATATTTATATAAGTGGATTCTTATAGAGTGAAGGGCTGGACTACCAAAATGTTGATAAACATTCGGTTTGATGGTTCGAGCCATAAGCCGGTTCTTATACCCGGGTCATCTTTGTCATCATAAAACCCATATGTATGCTACTCTATAAATGAATAACGTTCAAATGTGTTACTTACTTACTTCATAAGATGAGAAAAATTTATTGTATTTAATTTTTAAAGGCTTGTATTATTCATTTCATATCATTACTTGAGCATGTCAAAACATATTTAACAAATCTTAAAACTTTTAACAGCTAAGAAGTAGGAAACACGACAAATTTTGATACTAAGCCTTAATTTTCGACCCATTTTTCTTTTGCAGCTATATGCTATAGAGACTTGAAACAAATTTTGTCGGGATGCTTAAAAGAAAAGCAATATGTCTAAATTAAAACATTTTTCATGTCAAAGGCATGACATCTATATATGGAATTAGTCAGTTAAAAAAAAAAATTGGGTCTAGATGACAAATATAAATACCTTTCATTTCGTTAAATCTCGACAAAAAAAAAGAAAATTATTCGACCACAGTTTACACAAGAATTGACCAAGTTGGCATTAAATTTTGAAGCCTTCTGGGGAAAAATTGACCTTGTCAACTAGTGTAAATCAAGCACTACGTCGGTCGTATCTTTATTAATTTTAATTTAAAAATTTTACATGATGAATGAATAATACATTTATGTAACTATGAAAATTTAGTTTTGGTGGCATTCCATTGCATCTACTTCATTATCATATCTGTGAAGTTTTTGCATTGAACTTTAAGCCACAATTGCACTACAAAGTTTAATATACCGGTTGCGTCTAAACCATAGAGTAATCATACAACTGTAAAGAAACTTTACACTAGGTGTCAAAACGATGTACTGTAGAAGTCTACAGGGTGCTTATACTACTCTACCTCTATCTTTTTAGCTCTATTCTCTACACACCAATGTTTCATAGAAACATTTTAAAATATTTTTTTGTCATCAGCTATATAGTGTCTGCTAATGGTTAGAGAGGACTAGTCGGGACCCCGACGGTAGGAATACCCGCTACACTTTTTTAGGAGTTTGATTGCTTTAAGAATAAAAAGTGCTAATAGTGCCATTCTGTTCAACCGATCTTAATGCAATAAAGTTGGCTGATAGACAATAATATTATATACCGTTAGTTTCCACAGAATAATATGATATTTTGAAAACAGTGGATGTGCTGATTTTTTGCGATTTGCGGGAACGGGAAGGGAAGTGATGCTGAATCAGAATATATACATACTTTATAAGGTAGAAGATGCCTCCCTGTTACATACATTGCTACGAACACAATGTACCCTTTTACTTCATTTTAAAGTAATGGGTATACAAATATAAATTATATTGTTAATTATATATTAGTTGCTAATACATATTCATATTAATTTAACTAACTTTGGAACTGAAAATCAGTTAGTTAAATATCATTACATATATGTATACTCTGTTAAATATTTGTAGAGCAGTTTCATGAACATTTTAATCAAAAATGTAAGAAATCAAAATAGTAAGTTTTCAGAGATATTTGACCTGATTTTGAAATAATTATTTTAGAGCACAGCACTATACACTGATATATTAAGGAATATTTAAATAACTCAAAAATGAGTTTATTATGAATGAGAATTCTTTCAAAGGTTTCTTAATTTTTAAATTCGCTAAGAAATTTTTTATTTTCAGAATATTTGTTTATCTTGTACATGTTAATACATAAATTGATATCAGTGCAGTTGAGATTGAGGCAACAATGGGTATAATGAAAATGGTAACTTTAATTATTTCACATACTCAGTTTACAGTTTACATAGATGAAAATTAGTTTTATAAATATTAGCAGTGCAGCTACTACAAGGAATGAATCAAGTAAACCCTTGACTTAAAATTGTGTACAAATCGATTCAGTAATATTTGAATGAACCGTTCAATGAAAGCGTCAATCAATTTATATAAATATAATAAATTACATAAAAATTTTATTATATTATTGTAGTTAATCCTAAATACCGGTTGTTGGCTTTATTTTCAGCTTAAATCTATCTCTCTAATTTACTGCATGTACACACAATCATTTAGAAAATCTTAAACAAGAAATCAGCAGCGAATTTTACGTGCACACAGGCATGAGGATTGTAAGAGACGTCCATTTAACGTCATCATTGAATTAAATTTTTTTTCCGCAGATCAGTCACAAGTAGTCATTGTTTCGCATTTTCATTGTTGGTCTGCAACGCAAAATGGGTTATCAGATAATATTATATATAAGTATATCCGTGTTCATGGGTTAATGCATACTTTTGGCAAATCCCTTGATGTTGATAGTCCAGTTCTTAAACCCACGTCACTTTTAATTGGTTCAGTATTGAAATCCCGCTTATTTAACCTTGTTTTTGTCGAATGGCTGTGAGAATGGTCGTCTTTTCTGTTGGAGCCATGACGTATTCCAAAGTGATTCTCCCTATCAATCTGCATATTTTCTCTGTCGAATCCTCGTCGATAGTCGCTATAACTATTAGTATAGTTTCCGGATCCCGCGACAAATTTATGGACTGAGTTGCGATCACGAAAGTTGTTATTTCCACCGCTAAAGGAATTCTTTTGAGTCGTATTAATGGTAATGCTACGACTGTCGCGCACATTACGCTCTCGTTCTCTATCATCGTTTTGACGATTGAAATGTCTGTTGATTGGTACATGAGTTTGGCCAATGACATCTGCAACGTGAGTTGGACGTTTTGATGAAACTTCCTCCTCTTGCTTCTTTTCGTAATGGGAAAAGTCATCGAAAATTGATGTTATATGTTTATACGAGTGCAATATTTGTAACACCTCGATGCCTTTCGAATTTTGTACCTCTTGTGTATCTCTTGAATGTGTCACGGGTTTATTGTCATTATTTTCAAGTCGAATGTGTATAAAATTTCCATTAGGCACATCCTTTACATATATCCATTTTACTTTAAACTTTCCCCTCCACTTATCTTGTGACCAAACGCTGGATGTTGAGTTATAATCAACCGAAGTCATCATTTGAGCCATACCACAAAAATGGCCTGAGCTATTTACCGAAAAGAAAAGCAAAACATTGCCGCCCTCTTTGTACCGTTCCTTAAAAGCGTCATCCAAACGCTTATTACCGTGATCTGTTGAGCACCAGATCTCGTATTTTATACTGCGATGAATATCATCTTCAGAATATGATTTTATTACAAAAAATCTAAAAAAAAAAAAAAATATATATATATATATATTAATAGATATTCCAATTTGATATATGTAATTTGTCAAATCAAATTATTCTCTTGATTACCGTGCTGTGGTTGCTGTTTCCAAATCAATCTCTGTGGGATTGTAATTGTTTTTATCCTTTAATTCTTCCAGCAAAATTTGCGGGTCAGCAGCCACTTCTTCAATTACAGAAGAGTTTTGTGCAATACGAGGATTGTTTTCATCACGACATTCATGCTTAATGTTTTTATCAAACTCGTTGCGATGTCCAGGGAAGTTTCCCCTACGTTCGTTATACCGAATTGGATTACCAGAAGGTACAATTCGTCGGATGGGCGGCGCAGATGATCCGCTTCCCTGTCGTGGTTCTACATGATGAGTTTGCTGCTGCTGACCAGTCCAGCTATTGCGATTTTGGCCAGTTGGAGACGGCTTTGCAGGGCATATATTACTGTTGCTAGCAGCCCTGTAACATTCATCTTTATCAGATTGATTGCCTATAGTTTGGGCGGGTTCATCTCTAGTTGTCGAGCAAAAATTTGCTTCCGAATTGGACAGCTCAATCGGTAAAGGCGGGGATGGTACTGGTGGCGGGTTACTATTGGGCAAGTCCCACACATTGACATCTAAATTATGCTTTCCGGGTACCATTGGCGGTGGGGGCATCCCAGGACCTTTCTTTTTATGACTGGAAGTGGTAAATGTTGTCTGCATTTACAAAATAGACAACAATTTAAATTAACCTTTCAAAATATAAATTAAAACAATGGTGGAAAACTTACTTTCGAAGTTAGTTTAGCAGGCTGGGAAGCGATTGAGGCCCAAGTCGTCTTCTTAGGTGCAGCGATTGCAGCGTGTGCTTTAACTTCATCCACAGATTCGCCTGAACGCTTGTCCAATTTTGATGATTGACCATTGTCATTTTCATTTATCTATATGTATATACACATGTAGTGAACGTATTTAATGTACTATCATAACAATCTTGAAAATAAATTTAAAAATACTTTTAATGGCATTTTATAAGTTCTACTTGGCCTTTAAAAAAATTACAAATAAAATTGTGGAGATCTAAAAGTTGAAATTCAGAGACTTTTTATTTATATTTTTGGTCCTTTTTGGTCGGCCACCTGGAGATTGCCTTTGTAATGCATTTATTCCGAATTTCTTAAGCTGATTGATAATACCAGTGATAACAAAAGTTTTCACAAAATGTGCTCTTCGGAAATTGATTTCACGTTTTCTTTTGTTATTTGTGTTCTCGCGCCTTTATTATTAAGTCACGATATCAAAATCAAATTAGTTTTTAAAAACGGCTGTACCTAAATGTGATTCAGATTTGATCAAATTTATTGAAAACCAAATCTGAATCTGTTTCTGAAATAGCTGAATCGCAATTTTGTTTTCAAACCTCGTGTATATTTCATTTTTAATTGGAATTTTATATTATCTTGGATGTTACTGTCACTCTTAAACAAACGTCAATCACTTCAACTCAATTCCCAAGTTAAAGAGATAGTCTAAAATATGTATAATATTTTCGATATAGTCTGAAATGCATCCATTTAAGGGAACATTGAAAAATTTCTACATACCCGATTAGAGGATGCAGAACTTTCCGCAAAGAGTCGCCGTGAATTCCAAGCATTTATGTGGTGGTTTTCGCGCTTTGGATTGTTGTTAGAGCCCGGATTTCCATATTTTTGCTTTATATCTAAAAAATAATATGTATATGTTTTATAAGATTTAGTTCCCAAGGTTAAATAAATATTTACATTCTCTTATAGCTGATTTAAAAAAAACTATTAAGTAATCGAAAATAACAATCACGGACTTAATAATAATATCACGAATGGAATTCCGAAGACACAAGTTTTACTTATATTATGTATAAAAGAGAAATGTCTCTAGTTGGTTTAGTTGGACATAAAGGATTACCTTGAGGTCGGGCACACCAAATTGTTTATAAAATGTAAGTGTTTTAAATAAAATATTTTTGGCAATATTTTTAAAGATATTGGCAAAGACAATATATATAAATATGCATGTACTAAGTGAATGGTGAAAAATCAGAAAGAAACAAAACACTAGCTACAGGCTTTTTTATTTCTTACTAATGTCTAGGCCAGTAAAGTCAACTTAATATGTCAAATAAATTGTAAATGGGAAAACAAAAATAATAAATTGTCAAATTTTTAGATCAACTTCACAAAATTCTAAAATTTTCGGCTAACAATAAAATTCGGTCTGCACAATGACATCACAAGGCAATGAAAACGATGAGATAAAAATTGGGATTATTGGTGAATCTGGGCTCGACACCCCAATCATATTAAATGATCGAAAGGAATGTGCTGTATGTACACCTTTTGGAAAGCCTTCAGACATTATTATTGAGGGATCTATTGAGAACGTCAACTGTGCTCTTCTTTCGCGAAGTGGACGACTTCACGATATAATGCCATCGAATATTAATTATAGGGCAAACATTTGGGCATTGCGTAAGCTAGGATGTACCCACATCCTCGTTACGCACACTGTCAGTTCACTCCGTGAAATTATTAACCCAGGGGGACTTGATCGTCGCACACGACATTATTGACATCACAACAAAACGAGCTCAAACATTTTATGATGGTGTTGTAGGTAGCCCTTTTGGCGTGTGCCATCTGCCAATGTATCCTGTATTCTGTGAAAGAACACGAGGTCACCTCCTGAAAGCAGCTAATGAGCTGGAGTTTCTTGTACATTCGAAGGGAACTGCAATTACACTTGAAGGGCCGCGGTATTCAACTATTGCTGAAAACAACTTGTATCGCAGTTGGGGAGCTGATGTTTTAAGCATGACTCTATGTCCTGAAGCAGCATTAGCTAAGGAAGCCGGCATTTTATACGGATCTCTAGGTTTTGTTACTAATAAAGAGTGTTGGTGTTCTAGCCAGCAAATAGCAAATACTCATGAAATAATATATACGTTCAAGAAGCAAGTTGACAAAGTTCAGAAAGTTCTTATTAATGCCATCAAAGGAATTTCTAAAGAAGATTGGACAGAAGACATATTAAAAGCAAAAGTGAAGTATTTATAACTAAACGCTAAACTCTTCATTTATTCTTTACTAATTTACTTATTGCAGATTTTGGTGTGCAGTAACTTTTCAAATCGTAATCAATAAAATAATACAACAACAATATAGACCATTTATGTACAACTAGCACACATTTGTAATAAAGCGTTAAAATTTTTAATTTGTCAGGCCCACGGACTGAAAACATCGACAAATTTATTTAAAACAAATAAAAATTTTAGTTTTCATTTAAATAAAATAATAGAACTAAAATGCAAATCTGTTAGAAGAACTTAAACTCAACGTGTTTCCAGTGAATTTCATGCAGCAGGCACACAAGTTAGGTCAGAGACGAAAAATATTTTACACAAATCATCGAAATAGTTGATTAAAAAAAAAAATTAAGAATAATCCAACAATTTGTGAAGTGCATATATATTTATAATTTCATTCAATTAACCAATTAGTTATTACACAACCCCAGATGCATATTCAGTAAAATTGGACACAATATCTCAAAAAAACAAGATTTTCTTACAATCATTCTAATAAAACTATAATGCCAGATTATGCCAGATTTTTAGCAGGCTTAGAATATAGAAATACTTATTTAATTTAAATTGGTGTTAAGTTATGCACAAACTTTCATTTTAACGGTCAGAAATTTAGTTCAAATCCATCCGAGTTAAAAAAAATGTATAAACGTTTGCACATTTTGTGTCAGCATTTATTTTGTATCTGCAAGTCTTGTACAAGCGGTTATTATTTTTAAGCTGGGTCGCCTGAAATATTTGGTTTGGGTTTCCCTCACCATTCGATATTTTTTGTAGATATCTATCATCTCAGGTATGAAATAATGAATAATTTCACTGGCGGCGTTCTCAAAATTACGCAAATAAATACTTTGCATAAACCCATCCAGATAAGAAAGGCTTTAAAAGCGAGTATAACACCCCATGCATGTCTTCTAAAAAAAAAAAAAAATTGCACTTACCATTATTATGAGATGATTTGCGTCCTTTCCCTGTGTTACTCAATGACGAATGATTATTTTCTTTCACATTAAACGGTGGAAACTGGAATTGCATTGAGCTTTGATTACCTGTTGTAGTTGGGAATGGTTTATTAATTGATGTAGCGTAATATTTTATATACAATAATAATACCAGAGTTATCATCATTGGTTGGAGAAGACAAGTTTTCATACGACGCCTCATCAACCTGTTGGCTCCATGGTATATTGCGCTCCCCGACAGATTTTACTATTACGTTTTTTTTTGGGTAAGTATAGAGTAAATTTTATACAAAATATAATTTAAAGATAAATAGTAAGCAACAAGAGCCAATTTTTGGAGGATTAAAAAACAATCATTTAAGTCTTTGATTAAACAAGTTAAACATAAAACCATTAGTATTTTGTTTTCCCACAATCATTTGTTACAATCATGATGCACCAAAGACCAAAGGATTTCACCAAACTGACCTAATTTGAAGGACACATGTAACACTCGGAAATAATTATTTTAATGGAAATCTTATTGCTTATTTTCTTATTGTGTAGTCAATATTCTGGAAAGAAATTTTCGCCCAACTATCTTGAGGTTTCCACCAGACAAATTTTTTTTTTTTTATCTTGTGATCACCCATTCTGACATACTTGGTTCTTAACGGTTGGATTGCTGCTATCAAAGTAGAAAACCATTTCAAGATCTCTTCACTCAACAAATTTCTAACTGTACGGCTACAGACAGGTGTATAAAGCTTTATGGATTTTCTGAAGAATGGAAGATCTATTTTTTGAGTCTCAAACAAAAAGACAGTAGAACAGTAAATTTGATCAACATTCAATATAATTTTTCCGTATGTCTTGATGATTTTACACTAATTATACCCGTTACTTAAACATTATGTAAAAGGGTATATGTTCGTTATAATATATAAGAGGGAGAAGGCTTTTTTGACCCAATAAATATATTCTTGATCAGCATTAACGAACAAAAAGAAAACCTAATTTGGCACACAGACTCGCATTGCGTAGGAACACGTCAAGTTAGTTTCAAATATTTGCAACGCGAAAAATCACCGCACCCACAGCTTTACAAGATATTATGCTAATATTGGTTTATAAAGTTCTATAAAATTTTTATCATCATCCGACTTAATCGCATTAAGATCATTTGGGCAGAATTAAAGAGATCAAACTCCTAAAAGTATGTGACGGATGTCCCGTCTTTAATATTTCGCCTTGTTTTTCATTATGCATATATCCTACTTCACTTAGTTTAATATAGTGTTTGGTAATTCTTAAGAATATTTCTCCACCCTGTGATGTTAAGATACAATATTATGATGTACGGATTCTTCACTTAATAAATAAATATATAAAATAAAATTTTTTTACATATATGTGCAATGCAGACCATTGCCCATTATTATGAAATCAAAAACTTAAAATTCATATTTAAAAAAAAAATAAATAATATTTAATTTAAAAATATTTAATGTAAATATTTTTTGAACCAAGTATCACTTTAAAATCAAAATAAAAAAAGCAGGGATATTTACGGTATTGGTATATACGTTCATTAAAGATGTGTTATGACCATTTTTTACAGGTTCAATTTTTTTAAACTTAAGTCTACGATATTACTTTTGGACACGATACCATCTTATCAATCTGTATGTAAAATCTGACTGCAAGAATTAGGAATGTTACATTTCACAAGGTTTTAATAGTAAGTTTATCACCTGGTCTAATATATATATATATATATAGCAATTTTGATTAAAAATAAAGTGTGTTCAGAAGGAGTAATTATCTAACCTAAAGCAATACGATTGCCTTTTAACTCTATAAAAAATTGGGCTTGTTTTCGATACGAGGTACCCGAGGTGGAGGCGAGATCCTGGGCGATCCTTGTAATGTTCCCTTTAATGTAACCATTTTCTGTACTTGTTTTAACACTCCACATTATGTTACTTATTATAATATTTAAGCAATAGTGCGAATGCACCCATTGCACTGCTCATAATTGCAAATATGTATATGAATATATGTATTTTTTGTTAGTTGATACAAAAAATAGATGGGTGTAATGAATAGGTTAATTGATTAACATCCATATATGCATCCATATTTGTATATATGTATGAATTTGAACGACGCAGGCTATTAAATTAGATATGTATGTACCTGCAGTTCCTGATATTTTCTGAAAGAAAAAAGCGTTAAACGTTCAGTTGACACAATAACAAACTCAATTATACATATGTACGTACATAAATTATATATGTATGTCCGTAAAATTAATATACAAATATATAACATTTATATGTGCACAATTCTACATGCATATTTGTACTGTATACATATATACATAAATTAAATATATTTAACTCACAAATGAATGTATGAACATACATACATACACTTGCATTTACTAATGTGCATCAATGTAAGAATGTATGCACATACATATGTATGTATACCAAAATGCCATTACCTGATCCACGCCTGACATTTGCTGCCGAATTCAGCTTTCTTTGTTTGCTAAAATCAGAAAAAGTACATTTTAAATTGCAATTGATGTTTGACACTTATATATAACTCACCAAAAAATAATAAATTAACGAACGGATGTAAAATTTGCAGATAAAAACGTTTTAATAAAATATTGTATGTATTTTCGACATATAGAACTACACACTTTATACATGAACATGTAAATCGTACACACACACACACTTTAGAAAAGCATTTATGAAGTTGGAAGCCGCCTATTTTTTCACCGCCGTTGGTATATGCTTAAGGGTTGCCCTTAAAACATGCATATGTTATCATGCATTATAGCACGCAACTGAGAAATGAAATTGTGCTTAATATCAGCAGTTTTTAAAAATGAAAGTTAATATTAGAATATCTAAATACATCAATAAATTAAAATATTATCATTTTTAGAATATCAAAATACATCAATAAATTAAAATATTATCGTTTTTCGAAAGTCCAATTAGGTCAAGTAAGCCTTACAATGAGGCACAGATCTTCATATTTGACGGATACAATGGCACAGAGCAGTGTGAACCAAATGCTGTGCCATAAAAATCAAAAGGTCCACAAATTTGTTATTTTCAATGTGAACACCATCGTCATTCTGTGCCTTAAAGTATCTGTGCCAGATGCTGGCACGGATTTAACAAAAACTAGTTTGACTGCGATTTTAATAGAACCAGCTCATGTGAATCATTTGTTCCCTTCCCAAGCATTCAGGATTAATTATCTGTTTGACCAATTTTTGTATTTTGGATTGTACTCTTTTGTGTTTTTGGTTGTATTTCAAATCGTGTGGTAATGAAATTGATTTCCTAGATATGCAAAAGAAGATATTATATAATTTAACATTTATTTATTGTTATCAATTAGACTCTCAAAAAAGGGATAGCGTAACTTAGTAGAAAGCTAAGAAACAAAACCACGGATAATTTTGCAATAAACTAGTCTTGTATGCTGATCGAATTAGCGCGTCATATGTTTGTTTTTATTTTAATTTTAATGCTTATTGCTCGTGAACTTGTTCAATGTACAACTTTTGTGAAAGTTTCAACACTGTGGCGCTGTGTGAAAATTACATGTAGTTTTCACATTGACGGCAGTCATTTTGGCTTGACACAGTGTTGTGAGGCTCAATTACTTTCCATTGTGAACAACTTGACAAATTCCACGAGCTGTCTAAAATTGCCACAGAAAATGTTGACGTATAGTGACCAGCTTAACGTTGCTGCACAGTGGAATATTTTTTAAATGGCAATTTAGACTCGCATGAAAGTAGACTTGCTATCGATATTGAGTAGATAGAAAATAAATATAGACAATTAACTAGAAATGCGGAAAAATCTATCAATTGTTTTTATTTTTACGGGGAACTTGCTTAATTTTTCCTAAACAATTTGACAAGTAGTGTTTTCATTGTCGGCAAATATTTTAACACGACACAGTGCTGTGAGGCACAGCGAATGTTGCGGGATCAGTACTGGAAACTATTAGTATTTTATGTTTATTTTCTATACATGCGCCAACTACTTGTGCGGTTTCAACATGTAAACAAAGCCTAACTGAAGCCAATGTTACATTGGCAACAAAGTGTTTCCAAAAATATCTTTCAATTTACGGCCGATATGTATTGAGTATTTTTATTCGCTGTGTCCTGCGTACTAAGCTTAAGACTCGTGCTGCGAAATGCATATCTGTGTCCAGAAAACCAAACCCAATTTTTATTAGAGTTACGGGGCCACGTTTTTGTTGGAAAAGGACGATAAATGACAATATGCATTTTACAACACCAAAGAGGTAAAATGCATATTTTCATTTACACCACCAAAGAGGTAAAATGCATATTTTTATTTATCGCCCTTTTTCATCCTATTGGCGCCATCTATTGTTAATGGCGCCAACCGACAATAAGCCCATATTTCGGAACGGATCTATTTCTAAAACTTTCAGTGTGGGTCTGCGTCCGAGCAAAGCGAGGTCGCAAAAGCGAGCCCTCTAGACTAGAGGCTCTAGTATACTATATAAAGTGCCGCTACACTTTCATAAGATGCTTTTACCCACAGAACTGCTGCCGTTGCTGTTTATGGTAGTTGTCGATTTTCACAGCTATTTCGACATTTTTTTGTATTTTCTGAACCTTGAGAAAAAGTAAATGAAACTTATGCTAATTTTCACGAGCATCAATTCTCTATCTCAATTCATGATAAATTTTCTTTTTTAATGTCATTGGTATGGTCAATCGGTATGAAACAGACAATTTCCAAAATTAGAAATACATATATATTTTTTTTGTAAAACAATTGGTAAACCTGTTTTAAAGAATTCATTTTCCTATTAATTTATTCTGTAAAGAAGTTGAATTGACATTTCTACATATGTAGGTATATATTTTTAATAGTATTGGCATTAAACATACAATATACATACATGAAATTTGTGTTTCATTCCACGGTTTCAAGTCAACGAGATTACACACTTTTGTAATTGTTCTATCGTATGATGTCAGACTTATAGCATTCAGTGGGATAACTCGGAATTGTCGTGATATTGACGTTGATCGTTTGCCGCGAAGTTTGGTGTCCAAAGTATTTTATTTAAAATTCCTCTAAGAAAAGCACAAGAAGTTTAAAATGGATGTCGAATTACCGTACATGGCAGAATACGCCAAAACTGGTAGAGCTTCTTGCAAGGGATGCAAATCACCAATTCCAAAGGATTCTGTACGTCTTGCTATAATGGTCCAGGTAAGAAACTACATTGTTGTGTATTGAAATGCGTCACAGATTCTAACCATATTTCTGCAGTACTTTACTTCGTTTTATAGAATAAAAACATTTACTAAAGGTATGCATCAGGTACTCGCATATTGTACAAACCTAATTATATATTTATGTGCGCATTCATCTAAAAATAACATGATAAGTTGTCTGAGGACGGGTGTTCAGAGTTTAAACTTAATAAAGTCATTGATTGAAATTACTATACTTAATTCAAGACACATTGGCAAAACTCGATACACTCATACATACATATATCAGAAATAGGTTGGTTGCCCAGAAGTCATTTGGCCACACACCCTTAGTATAGGAATTTGTATTTCACCAGTGTGCGAAATTCTTTTAGTTTTAAATCTTATCTTTAATACGAAGGACTAACTCTACCTTTAGTTTTGGTACAAGGCTTTAGTTCAAATCTGTATTTTCGGATCCGGTTCATACCGGCGCAACAATGGCATTTTAAAGTTTTAATACGTTAAGGAACAGGATATATCAAAATTCAAACGCTGATTTATTGAATAATATATACGTATAAACAGGTTTGTACAAGTACACACCTTAACCATTAATTATATAATTATATATATTTCAATTTATTTTAAAGAAAATCAAAACTTTTTAAATTTGTTATTTTTACCAGGCAGTTGATTAGACTTGCGCCAGACTTGGTTTAGACTAACACCATTAAATATATGTATATATTTTTTTCAATTTATTTTACAATGTATTTTTGTGCTTTTAATAGAAATTCTAGATTTAAGAAAATTAAAACATAAAATTGTTCTTTTTAGCTGGGCAGTTGTTTCGACTTGCGCCTTTTTAGACTGACCTGGAATTTATTGTAATCTTCATTATATTTTTAAGTCTCCTTTTTATGATGGAAAAGTGGCTCAATGGTATCACAAGGACTGCTTTTTCAAGAAGCAACGTCCAGCCTCTGTGGGGGGACTTTAAAAATTATGAAAATTTGAGATTTTCTGACCAAAATGAAATTGAAAAACTTGTTGGTACGTAGAATCTGATATGACGACGAGAAAGAAATATGAGTATTAACTTGACTACCTATTTTAGGAAGCGGTTCACAAATCGTGGAGAGCAAGTCAGGAAAAAAACGTTCAAAGGAGGAACAACAAGCAGTTAAAGATTTTGGAATTGAATACGCTAAATCTGGGCGGGCAGCATGCCGCGGCTGTGAACTAAAGATAAACAAAGATGAAGTTCGTGTGTGTAAAACCGTTTTTGATACTGAAGTTGGAATGAAATACGGTGGTCAAAAATTATGGCATCACTTGGAATGCTTCGCTAGATTGCGATCGGACGTTGGTTGGTTCGACACTGGCGAAAATCTACCGGGATATAAACAGTTAAAAGCCGAGGAAAAAGCAGAAGTTAAGAAGCTTCTTCCGTGAGTAAACATAGTTTTATTGTATATAATCCATTTTCAAGCTCCTTGTATTTGAGATCTAAAGATATTTTTATACCCTGTGCCCAAAATGGTCAAAAAGGATGTATGCAACAGACAGAAGGAGGCGTGACAGACCCCATAAAATAACAACAGCCGAGTTGATTTAGCCATGTCCGTCTGTCCGGACATCTGCCCGTCCGTCCGTCTGTTTAAACGTGCCGATCAGAGTCTACAATAGCCAGAGATTTCAAACTTAGTATGTAGGTTTCTGTTTACGTACGGAGCTCAAGTTTGTTTTTATTTTTTGTATTATATAGCTGCCATGGGAACGATCAATGGAAAGTAAGTTATTGTATGAAAAACTTATAGAATATGCATTCACGTTGGTCCTATGCATCTTGAACGAAGGAGGCTTAAATCGGACCACTAGATCATGTAACTGTCATACGAACTATCTGCCGAAAAGCAATTTTTAGTATGAAAAATTTTTGTTGTATATATTGACCAAACTGAATATGCATTCATTTGGTTTTATACATATCATACAGCATCCATAGGGACAATCGGTCGAAAAGCTAGTAATAAAAACTTTTTTGTTTGAGATATTTTAACCCATTTGTAAGAATAATAATCTAAGTTATTTCTATATGGTATATCCTGACCAAAGTTGGTTTCAATTGGTCCACTGTACCATATAGATGCCATAGGAACGATCGGTAGATAATAAGCAAGTTTAAGTATGAAACATTTTATTTTTTTGAATCAAACTTATAGAATATGCATTTAAGTTGATACTATGTATCATGACCGAAGTTAGTTCAAATCGGACTCCTATATCGTTTAGTTGCGATAGGACCGATCGGTCGACAGTAAAGTATAGGGATAAAAAACTTTATCATAATGTCGAGCATGCTATAGCCGCCGGAGGCCCGGAATAGTAAGAAGACAGAACTTTGAGCTTTTGGTTTTTAGACTGAACATACCTGAAATATGCATCAAATCAAATCAACGACCAATTTCCGTGACACGATCGACACGAACGCTCAGCATGTTTGCGCATGAACGCTCAGTTTAAAAGATCTGTTCCGAACGCTCACCCCAAGGTGAAAAAATCATAACGAAAACGATTCAGCGTTCGAGTCTGATTGAACATTTCATTCCCGTTGCGAGTCTCTGGTATATATTCAATTTAATTTCGATCGTCATAAAATGGATATCAGAAAATTTAAGGTTAAAATATAGATGTTTTTTTTTTTTGTGTGTTTTGATGTTTAATTGATATTAATTGATGTTTTATATTTTTAATTGAAGTATAATTAAGTCGGAGGATACTCCAGATGCCAAAAAACCAAAGCTGGAGTTGGAAGATGATTCTGAAAAAAAGGAACAAACAAAAAAATTAAAGAAACAAAATGATGCTTTATTTAAGTTTCGTGATGAATTAAAAAGTGAAATGAAGAAACAAGATTTGGAAAGACTATTAAATTATAACGCACAAGACCCTATTGCTGGAGATTCTGAAAAACTGTTGGATCAAGCGGCAGATTTATTAACATTTGGCGCAATTGAATTTTGTCCAGAATGCAAGAGTCGTCAATTTACTTTCAATAAATCTGGTTATTTCTGTAATGGTAACATATCTGAATGGACTAAATGTTCAAAGGTATTAACAGAACCTAAACGTACTGCTTGCAAAATTCCAAGTGAACTTAAAACTTCCTATAAGTTTTTAAGTAAATACAAAAAGAAACCAGAAATGCGAATTATTCAGTATTTACCTCCGAGCGCTGCTACTTTGGCTAAGGATATTGCAATCAAGAAAAATCCCGATGAACTTGATGGGTGAGTAAATAACAGCAAGTAATTAAATTCCTAATAAGTATGCTAATGTTTTTTTTAATGCTATTCTTTCAGTCCCAAAATAAAGCGGGAACGTCCACCACTTTACAACTTTAAATTTTCAACTATCGGAATGAAAGATAATGATTCAGAAATAAAGAAACGTATTGGAAAATTGGGCGGTAAATGCGATTCTAAAATAACTGATGATGTTATTGCTGTAATATCTAATGAAAAAGAAGTCGAAAAGCTATCATCTCGCATGAAAAAAGCGAAAGAGCTTGGCATACATATTGTACCAATGAAGTACATTGACTGTGTTGAAGGCGATGGTTCCGGTGCCATCACATTTATAAATAGTATGACTCTGTGCGATTGGGGTACAGATCCGTCAGCCCGACTTCCTCAAGAAGAATTAAAGAGCTCAAAATCAAAGAGTATTTACACTAAATCTGTGCCAAAGTCAGTGACACTTAAAGTAAAAAATGGATTTGCTGTTGATCCAGATAGTGGTCTTGAAGATATCGCCCATGTTTATGTTAAAGGCGATGATAAGTATAACGTTGTGCTGGGTCTAACAGACATACAGCGCAATAAAAATTCATATTATAAACTTCAGTTATTGGAAGCTGATAACAAAAATAAGTACGTTGTAACTATTAATACCTATACTTAAATTCTATTTGTACGATTAATTGACATTTATTTTATTAATAACTACAGGTATTGGATATTTCGCTCTTGGGGTCGTATTGGCACAACAATCGGAAATTCAAAGGTAGAAGACTTTCACACATTACTCGCAGCAATACGAAGTTTTCATGAGGTATATGAAGATAAAACTGGAAATTTATTTGATAACAGAAAGAATTTTGTTAAACATCCTGGTCGTATGTATCCAATCGACATTGAATATGAAGATGATAAGAAAGTCGAAAATGTCAGTAGTTCACACGTTGATTCTAAACTAGAAGCATCCGTTCAGAATCTAATAAAAATTATATTCGATGTTGATTCTATGAAGAAAACAATGCTAGAGTTTCACATCGATATGGAGAAAATGCCCTTGGGCAAATTGAGTCTGAAACAACTCCAGTCCGCATATGTCGTTATAAACGAAATCTATGAATTGATTCAGGAACGCGCCTCTAACACTCGATTCATTGATGCTAGTAATCGATTTTATACGTTGATTCCTCACAACTTTGGAGTCAATGCCCCACCTTTAATTGAAGCAATTGAGCAAGTTGAAAGTTTGAGACAAATGTTGGACTCGCTGTCGGAAATTGAAGTTGCCTACAATATAATAAAGAACGAAGATAATAATAATGTTGATGGCATCAATCCTCTGGACAAGCATTATGAGCAACTGAAAACACAATTGGAGCCAATAGACAAAACTAGTGACGAATTCGCACTTCTAAATAAGTATGTTCAAAATACACATGCCTCTACACATAGTTCATATGAACTGGAAGTTGTCGACATATTCAAAGTAGCTCGTCAAGGTGAAGCTCGTCGCTTTAAGCCATTTAAGAAGCTACACAATCGAAAGCTGCTATGGCACGGTTCCCGACTAACAAACTTTGTGGGCATATTGTCACATGGTTTAAAAATTGCACCACCAGAAGCACCACCAACTGGATATATGTTTGGCAAGGGAATCTATTTTGCAGATATGGTGTCCAAATCGGCCAATTATTGTTGTACCAGCCAGCAAAACTCTACAGGACTGATGCTCCTCTCTGAAGTGGCATTGGGCGACATGATGGAGTGTACTGCAGCTAAATATGTTACACAGTTGCCGAAGAATAAACATAGCTGTTATGGCCGTGGACGCACTATGCCAGATCCTAAGGAGTCCATCATTAGGGAAGATGGTGTTGAAATACCTCTTGGAAAGCCTGTCACTGATGAAAAATTGAAGTCTTCATTGTTGTATAATGAGTTTATTGTATACGATATAGCACAGGTTAATGTTCAATATCTGTTCCGACTGGAGTTTAAGTACAAGTACTAATAACGCTAAAACCAAAACAATTTCTGAATACTTTCCATTTTATTTACTCTACAGAATCCAAGTTAAATGTTAAAGTATTATTTATAAAAGTTGCTTATTAAAACCGATAAAAGCTATCCATGCGTTGTGCATTCTTAGTTTTTTTGTCCCCAAAATAAATGGGAATACCTGTTACATATTTAAAGCTTGATTTCTTTAAAATTGTATCTATTACCTGCTATTACTGTCGTTATTTTAAACCGATCAGTGATTCAATTGCGCGTGGCAACATTTAAAGCAAGCCATCTGTGTGGAGTATACATAAGTCTATTTGCCAAATTAAGCTGCTGTAACTCTTATAGGACAGATAGACGGACATGACTATATCGAAAAGGAGACATTCTCCCTGTTACATACATTATAACGAACACAATATACCCTTTTACTTAATTTTAAATTTTTACTTAATTTCAGTGACGTGAAAATCGATATATCTATATTTCATTCTAAATAAATAAATAATACTTTAAAAAATATAAATATGAGACTATTAAATCCGATTTTGCGTTTTACGTATAATTTTTTTCAAAATCGTGTATCGAGCTTGTTATAAACTCATAAACATCATTTATTTGTTTTTCCAATTTTTCTGAAAGTAAAAAAAGTAGAATTTTTAAAATTTCTGAATAACTATATAAGCTTATTAGTTTTACCTTTATCAGTCTCCACATGTTTGCTGTTCATTCCTTCATCTTCACCACTCATATTATCGTGAAATAAATTCTTTAGCTTCGGTAATACTAGCAGCAAACAAATTATTCCAATAAATTTAACTATTTTTTTGAATATCAATAGTTTTAAAACTATTTTTCCAAGTGTAAAAAGACTAATTTTAGATTTTAGTTTGGCCAAAAACGAATCATGTGAATGATAAGGTATAGGATGTGCTGGTTTATAAAAAGAAGTCTGCGGATAATTATATAATGGTGGAGGGCCGTAAACAGGTGGTGATGGAGGCGGCAAGTAGCTATTGTCTTTGGGTGGATTGTAATCATAGCCTGCTCCGCTGACATCTGGTGGTAGACCATATACAGGAACCGGGGGGTACCGTGGCTGGTGGTAGATAGTTTATGTCCTTTGGTGGATTGTAATCATATCCTCCTCCAGTAGCATCTAATCAAATAAAGATACACAATTATACAAGTTACTAAATACATTTCAATTAAATTAAATTCAAACTAAAATCTTCTGCAGCAAAAATTAACTATATAAGTTTATTACCGATATAATCGGGATGGAAGAATTTGTCGTGTTTAAAAGGTTGCCTGCTTCTAAAGTAAAACACAAATACATGTTTTTTAACTTAATCCCTTTACACATTACGTATGTAAAATCTACTTAATGCATGTTGAAAGTCACTACCTTTTTCCATACGTTGTTCCCCAGGTTTATTGCAAGCATTATAATGTCCTTAAACAAATTTTTTAATACTTTCGAAATGTTAAAATATTTTCTAGACAAATATGTTTGTTTTTTCGATCGCGATCCTGAAAATGCTGACATGCATATGACGTGTACTCTAAATCCATAATATATGATTCGATCGTAAGCAAATTAATTTTCATATTGATTTTCTGTATTTTTTCTCACTAGCGGAAATTGCATGTTTTAGTAGATTGCACTGCTCTATCTAGACGGAAATGTAGTTAGCTTGAGAAGTGTGTCTCACCATTAGAGGTCATTGCTGACCTCAATCCGGTTAAAATCTAGGAATAGGTCAGAAGGGCACACAATAGATTTCCCGGTTTCCTCACTTTCATAACAAATATATTGTTATTTAATTTTTAATGGCAGAAAATGTCTGTATTAGAAATTCTAACGTAAGTCAAATTTTTTTCTTCTGGTTTTGAAATAGAAAAACGGCAGCAGCAACTACAGAATTTTACAAAATTCTGATTTTGTATGTTACTGCAACAGCAGAAAATGTTCGATATTTGCAAGTTTACGCCAGCTGCAGGGGACTGCGCTCTGCTTCTGTTGTTTAATATATATGCTATCTATCACGATATATTCTATAAAGATCAATACAACAACGTTTACAACCAGCAGAATTTGTTTGGCAATGTGCGATGCGACACAACTCGATCATTTACTATGTTGTTGCTCTTTGATTATATGAGTGCTTGTGCCTTCGTTCCTTTTTTAAACACTGATGATATGATATCGATATCGTAATTTCAATGACTACCTCAACTTGGTTGTCCGCACTGAAACTATTGTCTGTGACACAGTTTTGCGTTAAAACTAGGAAACAATGGATATCTGTGTAACCCGTAACTGGTGATTTAAATGTGTATTTAGTATTGAAGTTACTTCAATTGTAGGGCTATATAGTTTCATATTTAGTTACGCACCAAAGTCGGTTTTATGTGAGTTGTGCAGAGCGTCCGCGTATGTATCCTGGTTATAAGATATGTCCGATGCATTAGCACTTGCAGCCAGGTACAACACATACACGAATACAGTTAGAAAATTCGGGTTCATTTTTCCAATTGCCCGCAACATTTGCTTGTAACCGTTAACAAAACTCAAATGAACGCTGGTTATACCAACGAGTATGTTTTAAGTGTCAAGCGTATGAGCTAAGATTCGAAAATGCATAAAATACTACGATTGACAATGTAAAAGTGAATATAACTGTTTTTCAATACCCTATTTTCGATGTGAGCGTAATGAAAGGGTATTATACGATTGTGAAAATCACGATATCAAGCCGATAGGAATATCGGATTCCGTTGGGGCTTCGATTGTTTCTATTTTAGTTTTTAGTCACCGATATCTTTGTATAACGGCTTTGCAACGATAATCGGGTTTTGTGTGTTTTTGTAATGATTATGATGATTATGAACATTTATCACATAATTGCATTTCCAGTCTTGATTACGGTGTTAATTTTCGGTAAGTAAATATGAACACTGTCTGCGAATATAGAAATATTGAATATAGTTGCAGTATATGGCTGGAAACAGGGTATACTCCAGTGAAATACTTTTGACTAGATATACATACTCTTTTTGGTATGTATTCACTGTCCATTTGTGGGTTCAATTATGTATTCATGAGACTTTAGCAGCCGTGCTACGTGTTTTTCAACGTCTGTGGTACGTGCAGTAATGGAATCGGACTTTTCTGAATTTGTAGGCGGTGATGAATAACTTAACTTTCACTGTCTATTTTAAATACACTATAGACTATACTCAGAGCGTCGTAAGCACACTTCCTTGCGTTTGTAGTTTTGGCTTAACTCTACTCAAACAAAAAATGTTAGTTAAACAATTCTATATTTTCTTATTTATCAAGATCTCATATGAAAATTAAGTACAAAGGTCCATTATGTTTTTTTTTTAATTTGGTGTGAAAACAAATCGGAAAAATGTTTTAATTGCAATTTGGTTAACAGGTCAGTACATTCAATTTCTTTTTCATTTCTCTTTAGCCATTAAGCACGTGCGACAACAACCTACCACACGTGAACAAATTTGTATTATTATATGTGTATATATGTGTATATTTACACAAATATAAGACAATTAGTTGCAAAAAGCTTTAGCACTTGATACATTTAAACTGTGGTTGTTAATAAGTGAAGTCCATTTTCTCAGCAGTTTCCATTTATGTTAGACGAAAGTGACCACTAAATCGTAAGCATTAATTCCATAGCCACACAAATAAAGATATACGAGTATGTTGTTCAGATCTTAGATTACTCTGTTTTAATGTACTTTGATTTTCTTAGTTCGAACAAAGCCTCAACAAAGCAGATAAGTTTGATATGACTGTTTTTGGGGCTGTCGCTGGTAATGTCGACTTTGAGGAATCAGTCTACTTTAGTTAAAAGGTTTCGAAATAAAGCATAAGTTGACTTTTAAAAATATAATTCAAATTTAAAACATTAAAAACACATACTTGTGACTAGCATATTAAATAATATATTTGTTCTTCTAGTGCAGGAAATTTAAATGAAGAAATAAATAAGTTTTAAATTGTAATGATGTTTGAATTTATCATATATAATGACGAGGGAGCGAAGCTATAGTAATCCGATTGGTCCAAATTGTTACCGGACCTGTAAAAGAGTCGCTTATAAATAATCATTGTGGTAAGTTGACTATTCTTAAGAAATAAAATAAAAAAAATCAACAAAATCTAACTTTATTATGTGATATCCTATCAAATCTATATGTCGTATCAATCACTTTTGGACTTACAACTTAAAAATATATATAACAGCGTATATTTCTCTCGTTACCATGTACTATATGTAATAGGGAGAAGGAGTCATCTCCCAGCCATCTATAGCCATGCCCGTCTGTTTGTACGCATAGATCTCGCAGACTATAAAAGCTAGAGTACGTGAAGATTGTTTTAAGTTTTTGGCATGCCATCTTTCACCCCTTTGTAAGCTATTTCGCAATATTTGGTAGCCTACGTTATATATTATTTTTATCCGTCATTCATTTTAATTGCAGTAATATCAGTTTAAAGTTTTAATTTTTAAAGCAATTAAGCTCAAGTATGAATCGATTATTCCCTAAGTCGGGGTTCCGAGTTTAACTTTCTGACTACTTACTTTTTTTAAGTTAAAATTACAAGATCTGAGTTTGGTTGTTACAGCTCTTAGCATTTTGTAATTTAGTCAGTTTTTATTACATTTTATGTGAATGAAAGAATAAATATGGTTGTCGTTTCTTCACTCTTTTTTATGTTTGTAAGTTTTTACCAAAATATGACTTTGGAAAGCCAAATTTGTCGGCACAATCCTTTGGTTTGACAAAGAAAAAGATAGATTAAGTCGAAAACAATAACATGTTTGGTGGGACCTGAATTCGAATTTGTCGGGAAGGCAAGTTGTATTAGGAAAGTTGGGTTTGGTGAAAAAGCTTATCTGTGAGTTAAAATGCCTCAGCAAATAACAAATGTTTTAATATAAATCGTAATTATGCATCCGATCGCTCCTACGGCTTCTTTAAATATATAGTAATCTAAATTTGACTAAATTTTGTATGGATTTTATAGACGCCTATCTTCTTTCTGCTGCCAGTGATCATTCTGTTATATTTTTTAAAGACCTAGATCCCTATAGAAACAAACAACATTTCGATTTCAAACTTCGTACCCACCGCTGTTATAGACTGTTCCAAATATACACATTTTTAGTTTGATTTAGATATGTTTATTTCAAGGTGATTGTTTCTTTAGAAGCTTTTTTTATTATTATTATTAAGGTATACGAAGTAACTGAAAACCCATTTGTGACCTTGGTCGTTATTAATTCAGTCCTTTCAGGACGCGCCGGCTAGCTAAAATTAGCTGTATCAATTGTACATAACATTTTTAGGTAAAGTTTCTGACTTTAAAACCTGGATTTTCAGCCGGGTTGTGTTTATGGCAGGTCGGCAGGCGCCTCTAACAATTGAGCCACTAGACCACCAACTTTAGAAGCTAAATGACATTATAATTCGCATTCAAACTAAATTTGAACAGAATGCATTTGACAGTTCTGTCCCAGATATACAATCTGCGAGTTTTGTTAAGAAAGCTCAAAAAATTCCCAAGTTTTATAACCAAGAAAATTCATTAATGTAGGGTTTTTTACAACCAATTTGCAATGTCAAATTTGTCACAGTTATGTTGTGCCATAATGTCAATCTCCTACATCTTACCATTTGCTGCATAAAGTTTATTCCGTCAAGAAACACAGTTATATATGTAAGCCCCCTACTCGATTTGCTCGCTAGCCGAGCTTCGTTCGCGGTAGTCAATAGTTTAACAGGAGCACTTCTTATATTTTTCTTGAATAAACCGCAAAAATGAACTACAGTATATTACACGAGACAACAAATGTAAACAGTTTGGTTATTACACGAACCAAACCGTCAAGAAACACAGTTATATATGTAAGCCCCCTACTCGATTTGCTCGCCAACCAAGCTTCGTTCGCGGAAGTCAAGAGTGGAAGAGAAGCACTTATTATATTTTTCTTGAATAAACCGCAAAAATGAACTACTACACGAAACAACAAATGTAAACATTTTGGTTATTACACGAACCAAACCCCAAACTTTTTTTAAGAAAATTATGGGAACCCACGTTCTTTCTATGGGAAGATTTCAAGGGATGTTTTGTTGTGTTTTTTAAGATATCTTATTGTCATAGGAAAGATCGATTATTTTTAAGATATTCTAATCAAACCACAAATTTTATTTCTATATTGTCTTATATATCTTCATTATCTCCATTCATTGGTTCAATCGGTTCAAATATCATGTATCTGCCCTTTTTCTTTTGTGCTAATAACTTATTCTTCTCTCCATAGATTAGAACGAATCATTTTTTACAGAACGCTCAATTATCAAAGGACGCAATGTCGATCTCGATTTTTCTCGAATTTTAATAGTATAATTGTAAAAATGCTTTAAAACGATCATAATTTTCTTATTTTAAATATTGTTGGCTCTAAAACTGCTAGTTTAAATATATATATTTTCAAGAAAAAGAAATATTAAAAATACGGGCTTCATTTTCTGCTCGCTGTGGTTTATATTTAGTTGTTTGGTTACAAAAATAGTTTTTGAGTTCGTAAAAATCCAGAGTGTTTTTTTTATTGTTTCATAACGCGTTACACAGTGAAGTAAATTTACCGAAAAGGAAAGTTAATTCATTTAATTTTGTATTCAATAGCAACGAAACAGTGTGGGTTACCAAGTTCAATGTTGTCGACAATATATCGAAGTCCTGAAAATTTTCTCGCTCCTTAACTCATTGATTCTTTTAAAAATGCATCTAAGTTGAAGCATAAAGTTTCTTTCACCAAAGTCACATGCAATTAAATAGTTATGATATACAAAAATAAGAATTTTAGACCCACAAGTAACTTAAATTATCGACAAAGGTACAGCGCAATATTTACGTAGAATGCAAGTACGACAAGTTCGCCTACAGACGGTTTTCAGTTCTTCGCTTATTAAGAATACTTACACTTATTATATAAAAATGCTATGCATTATAATTTAAGAGCGGAGGACCGTCCTACGACAGTCTTATCCGTAAGACGGTTAACATACAGAGGAGATATTTTACGAGATATATATTATTATAGTTATATACTAAATTTGATGTCAATCTTTGATTAAGAATATGAGAGATGAAGTTACCAAATTTGACATACAGACTTCAAAAAACCCCACTCCCTTTCCGTTCCTGAAAAATCAAGATAATTCGGAGACTTATTGTTTTAAAGATATATCTAGTCTACTTTCTGATGATTACCGTTATCTATTATTATCATTAATCATCCTACTTAATCTCAAGATCGGTTGAACGCCAGTAATAGCAATTTAAATTTGAAAATCAATTAAGCTTTAAATTTTATGTGATGGGTATAGACTGGGTATCGACTATAGTTAAAAATTCTCAAGAATACCAAAACTAATTTTAGAGAGCTTTACTTTATCTGAAAGGTAATGAATATGTGGTTTTGTTGATATACTTGAATAGATATTTTCTCTCTTTACTCGTTGGCATATAGCAACCCCATATTTTTCAAAAATATGGGGCCATTTACTATTATTTTCTATCGTCCTGACTTATTGTAAAAAAGGCAAATTTATAATAGATCATACAAAAAACCCAAAACTAATTTTATATACATACAGTTTATTTACATACAGTGTTGTATGAGTCATGATCATTCAAATATCGTATCTTTTACTTAATTGAGAGAAGAAAAACATTCCATCCCGATTTTACGACAATTCTCATAACTTCCCTCGCATAGACAGTATATGTTACACATATGGGTTTATGTGCGCTCAAGACTTGCGCTCTTAAGAATTGAGTAGACTATAAAATGCTCGCTCAATCGGAGCTTCGGTTAGTCGATATTCAGCTGTGTTTCATTACAAACAAAAGTTGGGATATTCCTACTATCTATTTTATTTACTAAATAAATATGGTGAGTTTATATTCGGTAGATTCTATGTATATTTATGTGTAATGGCTAGCAGGGCCTCAGATCCTTACATTAGAAGCTTCTGTATATCCTTATAATATTAATTATGCATTACATGATTCTAGTTAAGGGTTGGGCGACCCTTCTATTTTCTTTGAGTTGATTAATCGTATCTTGACAAATAATATAATCCGATCGAAAATTTCCAAATTTGAACAAATGAGTTCGTTTATTGAACATATTGATCATCTACTGATAATTTAAAAAAATAAAATATATAAGAAAATTAATAAACAAAAATTTGTCATGGAGTGATCTAATTTTTTTAGCATGATTTTTTATCATGATGATTCATAATGATTCTGATCCATTAAATCGAAAATGATCTTGCGATTTCTGACATAATATTTTAATAGCTACAGAGTACTTAAGAATGTTATATAGACAAATTCCATTTACAGTAAAGTTACACGGTCCACTGAGCAGAGTTTTCAAATAAATTTACAGAATTAATAGATTGATATTAATAGATATCGAATTAATGGTTTCTTTTGGAATTCAATTGAAATTTAGAGGGAGTGTATTTCAGTTCACATCGGACAGGCTGGCGTTCAGATTGGTAACGCTTGCTGGGAGTTGTACTGCTTGGAGCATGGAATCCAGCCAGATGGTCATATGCCTTCGGACAAAACAGTTGGCGGTGGCGATGACTCCTTCAATACGTTCTTTAGTGAAACAAGCGCCGGAAAACATGTGCCACGAGCGGTATTTGTTGACTTGGAGCCTACGGTTGTCGACGAGGTGCGCACTGGAACATACCGGCAATTGTTCCACCCGGAACAGTTGATCACCGGTAAAGAGGATGCTGCCAACAACTACGCACGTGGTCACTATACTATTGGCAAGGAAATTGTAGATATTGTGCTAGATCGGGTACGTAAGCTGGCTGATCAGTGTACGGGACTTCAAGGATTCTTAGTATTTCACTCATTTGGCGGCGGAACCGGCTCCGGATTTACCTCACTACTTATGGAGCGGCTATCAGTTGATTATGGAAAGAAGTCTAAACTGGAGTTCTCAATCTATCCAGCTCCACAAGTACGTATTACATTCAGCCTAATAAAATATTCTTGGTACGCTTTGTAAGGCTTGCTTTTGTTCAATAATTTCGAAAGACACTGAAATTTCGAGCATTTTGAGACAAACACAACATTTTTTAAAACAAGAAACTTGTAATTTGGCAAAAATTGCAAAAAAAATTTAATAGTTAAAAAATCTTTGAGGAATGCTACAGCCAGTTAACTATCTAAAAACTATTTATTATAATTAGCCAGAATCAAATAACATTTGATTAAGTTTTACCAACAGAAAAAAAAAAATGCAACCAGTGCACTATTGTAATCAAAATGTCTTGTTTGTTTCTTAAACTGAACTTCACACTACACTTTAAATATACTAGTACATATTGATCAATGATAAATTTCTTTTAGGTATCGACAGCAGTAGTTGAGCCATACAATTCGATTTTAACCACCCACACCACTCTGGAGCACTCCGATTGTGCATTTATGGTTGACAATGAGGCCATATATGACATCTGCCGTCGCAATTTGGACATTGAGCGACCCACCTACATGAACCTAAATCGTTTAATTGGGCAAATTGTTTCCTCCATAACTGCTTCGTTGCGCTTCGACGGAGCTCTCAATGTAGATTTAACTGAGTTCCAAACCAATTTGGTTCCCTACCCACGTATTCATTTTCCTCTTGCCACATATGCGCCAGTAATTTCCGTTGAAAAAGCTTATCATGAGCAATTAACTGTCGCGGAAATAACGAATGCCTGCTTCGAACCCGCTAACCAGATGGTCAAGTGTGATCCAAGGCATGGCAAATACATGGCATGCTGTATGCTTTATCGTGGCGACGTTGTACCCAAGGATGTCAATGCAGCAATCGCAACAATTAAGACAAAGCGCTCTATCCAATTCGTAGACTGGTGTCCGACTGGGTTTAAGGTGGGTATTAATTACCAACCACCCACCGTTGTTCCAGGAGGAGACTTGGCCAAGGTGCAACGTGCTGTGTGCATGCTGTCTAACACTACGGCTATTGCCGAAGCCTGGGCTCGTTTGGATCATAAGTTTGATCTTATGTATGCCAAGCGTGCATTTGTACATTGGTACGTTGGAGAAGGTATGGAGGAAGGTGAGTTCTCTGAGGCCCGAGAGGACTTGGCGGCACTTGAAAAGGATTATGAAGAGGTGGGAATAGATTCTACGGCCGAAGTTGACGAAGGTGATGAATACTAAATCATCATAATATACCGATAATATGGAAATTCACGTGCCCTCGATTTTGACGCAGCTTTTTGCAATTTGTGTGAAATTACAGTTAAGCATCAACCACTATTTTCTTTCAAAGTTAAATATCTACTAAAAGCAATTAAACATGATGAAGAAGTTGACCACTTCAATAAAAATAAATCGCATTTCGACCTATCCCTTTTTTTGAACATAACTACAACATTTTAATCCCCATTTTAAAAAGCATGAGACATTTTGAAAGTTATGCATGCTTTGATTTTTTTTTATTTTACCGCTTATTACAATTTTGGTGTTTCATTCCAAAAACCCATTTATAAAAAACATGACGGCGTATATCTTTTTAAATTTTATTTCAATCGGGCCTTTCACCTTTAACTAGGCTGGGTGGTAATCGAACTTGGGTTTTTATACTCGTTGTTGTGTTCGTTCAAATCCACTCTGTTTTATGAGTACACTGAGACAAAAAGCTATTTTTGAAACTATGACATCGAAGAAAAGCTCATGGCTTTTGTAACTAACGGGATCTCTTACTATTATCCATCATCCTACTTAGTCGCTTAATGATGTGTCAATAAAAACTGTTGTAATAGAAGTTTAAATTTTGTAAGCAATCATATATATAGTATACCTGTAGTCGGGTTTTCAACTTTAACTTTCAGGCTAGTTTTCCCTAAATTCAGTTTTTAAATCGCCTCTCAATAATTTACTGTTAGATGCGTTTATATATTGATTGAAGGCTCCGTGGCAGACTGCTTAAAAAATATGTATTCTTAATCAGTACCAATAACCGAGTCAATGTAGCCATGCCCGTCTATCTTTCTGACTACATACTTCAGAATTGGTACTTAGCTTTCTGGACCACAATATTAAATAGTTGCCATAGGAACGATCGGTCGAAAAGCAAGTTTTAGTATAAAAAACTTCTCAGGGTTTCAGATTGATTAACCAAACTTATAGAATATGCATTTTAGTTGGTGCTATACATTCTGTTTAGAATAAAAACCTTTTGTATTTCTTAAATTAAATTGTTACTATGCATCCTGACCGAAGTGGTTTTAAATCGTTCCACTATATTGTATAACTGCCGTAGAACGGTTGAAGTTCAAGTTGTCGTATGAAAAGCTTTGTTATTGTTTGAGCTACTTTATCTCAATTAATATGTAAGTTTTAATACAGTCATCACAAAAATTTTTTCAAATCGGTCTACTATATCATAAGGCTGTCTTAACCAAATCGATAGAATATGCATTTATGTGTCATTCATTCTGACCGAATTTGTTCATCTTATCATTAATAGCTGGAATAAGTCCCTCTACTGAGAGACTTCATTGAATAAAATTTTAGTATCTCAATCGGGCTTTTCGAATTATCGATAACATTAGGCAAGAGACAAAAGAATACGCTTACCAAAAACACGTTTTTTGATTAATTTATGGCCTCATAATGCAATAAGCATATTTTTGGGGAGATTTTGTAAAGCTTTTTTTAAAATCTAGATTTCATTTGGTCCCTTATCATTATTCGAAAAGATCACAACCGATTTTCAATAGCGTTATAAACTTTACCTTGAACGAATATAAATGCAATTCACTAGCTAAAAGTTTTAAATTTCAAACCGTAGTTTAAGAGCAATCAATTGTTAAATCAAGAAAATTATATTTTTGTCTGTTTTTTTTTCCAACTTTAAAATTTGAGGAAAACTTGAAAATATCTGTGAACTTGGGATGCATTAAAGCCTTGGGTTTAGTAATTAGAATAAACTTTCTTCCTCAAAGATATTGGTGAAATTTCATTACCTCAAATCTGATTTGAGCTGTAACTGCTTTCCTAATTTAGCTGTAACGCTTTTGATGAACATCTACTGTCTTAGATGCAAATGCGATTGGTCGTTCCTTGTCATTTGGTTGAATATGTGACATTACCACACCACAACGGAAGATCCTCAATGAAATGTGCGAGCTCTGTAGCATTCAAGATGTGTTTTAAAGGACTGCGGTCTGAACCTAACTTAAATGATGTGTTCTTCCTGCGAAGTTGATTTAGCAATGACTCCACCACCCATTACCTTAATCATCGAAACATCAAACAACATTCCAAAAATGAACAATATTCCAAATTTTTAAATGGCAAAAATTGTAAAAACGCCAAAGTAAACACTACCACCGGTCACCAGCAGCAGGGGCCACAGCCGCCTGCAACACTGTCAGTAATTCTGACTGTGACGTCTTTTCACTTTAAACACATATGAGAACCATCTACACACATTCGAATTTAACAAATACATACCTTTTGTTACCTTTAATTTAAAACACTAATTGAAACATAAGTTGACTTGTAAAGCGCACAGGTAGGTGCAAAAATTAGCGGAATTATTTAAAATATTATATATATTACAAATAATTCAGGATTGCATTAGCTATGGGTATGCAAGAAAATATCTGCAGAGTTCAATATATCTGCAGAGTTCAATATTTGAATTACTCCGTGTCTTTTTGGATATTACACGAACCAGACCTACATTTTTAAATAAATAGATATGGGGCCCCATATAATGGTGAGATTTATTTTCATAATTTTTTAAAATTTGACTATATTTTATTACCTTCTTTCAAAAGAGTCGCCCACATTTGTCATCGTTACTCGTTTACTAGTTACTTGGAACAAATACGATTACTATATCATATAGTAGCCATTTGAGATATTTAAGATATATAAACCAATGTCACAATTTATGTATCTGTAATGTGCTATATACTATGATAAAATTTAATTTAAATTCAGCTTATTATTTCATATAGCTGTCATAGGATCGTTTGGTCGAAAGTCAACCTTTAGTATGAGAAATGTCCTTATTTTTATAGATATTTTATTTCAAGCACACTTTCAACTCGGTTAAAATCGGTCCACTATATCTTAAGGATAAGACCGATTGGTCTAGACACCAGATATCTTTATTCAAAAATTGATTAAAAATACTGTATGAAATTTAAAAGCGTTTATGAGTGAATTGTAGATATATTTATCGGCTTTAAAAAAAAATATTTAACCATAAAAAATAAAAATGTATTTTGTTAAATAGGATCCCAAATCTATCCAAAAAAGTAAGTTTTGCTTCGTATAATGTTTTTGCTGTTGCCTTGTGTAATCTTCTAACGGTTTTCCAACGATTTTGCATTTTTTTTATTTTTTATCCATTATCATCAAACAACAAATGTTATTATTATTAAATATTATGCTTTCAGGTAGAGTTTTATAGATCTAGATAAATAATTTTTGTCGCCGACAAAGCTCCGCAGAAACTCAAAAAACTGGCAGTGCTAATAACAGCCGTTGTTGTTCCAGCAAGTTTAACAATTATACCCATACACATTGATAGTATGAATTGGGCTAGGAAAACCATGCTGCTAACAATGGCAACGTCCGTACCTAAGCCCCGTACTCCAGTGCCCAGTTTTGCACAACCGCTTCCGTCTACTTCAAACTGAAATATTGGAAGAGAAAACCCATATTAGTAAGATGTTTATGACTTTGTATTTTTAAAGTATATATTGTAGTATTACAGTAATATTACAGATGACTGTCCACGCAATTGAAGAAAGTCCTTTGTCTACTTCGGAAGGCGACTACGCTCAGAAAAAGTTTGACCGAAATGGTAGAAAATCATCCTCAAACGTAGTCAAAATCAGCGTAACCGTAATTTAAGACCATTTGCAAATAAAATGTTTTAGGACATTGCGTCTATTTTTACGAAAGATAAGGCATAATTCAGGAACAAAATCAGTGTGTTAGATTAAAGTGTCTGATTCTAACATAATTAATATTCTTAAATGATTTTATAGATTTAGATCTAAAAATTTCGTCGAGTCAGTAAAATTATACTTGTTAGGAAACACATCTTGATCAAATTTTTAATTAGCACGCTTATTAAAAGTTGAGGAATTTTCAGTGTCATATGGAGTTGTTTTACAAAACAGGTAAATCAAAATTAACGTGGCTGTAAAGGTAGCGAACCCAGTTATTTTACAAACTGAAATTTGAAATATTTAATATGCAGGTGGCTCTGATTAGAGAAACACAAACATAAAGCTCACATTTCAAATACGACAAATTTCTTATTTATATAATAAGAAATTCTTTTACTTTTAACACCACTAAGTTAGGTATAAGGTAAATACTTATTGAGTATATACAATGTATTAATTCTAAGGCCCTCCTATATTTTTTGACAGTTACTCGTATTGTAAAATGTTATGGTAAGTATTTGTATCTAGTATACGGAAAGGTCATTTCATAAGCTTTTTACAAAAGCATATAAAAAATAGTAAGGACCCCGACTTTAGGAATACCCGTTACGTACTTTAAGAAGCTTGATAGCTTTAACAACTAAATTAATGCCGTGCTGCGCAACTGTCGCGGCCAAAATTTTAAACAAGCTTGTCCTGCACCAACGCTAAATTTGGTTGATCTAGCTCTTAAAATCTCTGAGATCCTTTTGTTTATAGGACGAACAGACAGACAGACGCACGTAGCTATATCGAAACGACTGTTGATGCTGATCAAGGATATATATACTTTATGGGGACAAAAGGCATTTTAAACTAAAATTTTTAAGTGGCTATATTGTATTTTGCTTTTACGAGTATATATTAGTTATTAATTTAACCCGTTACTAAATATAGAAGGACAATATTTCTCGATGTTTATCAGGCCCATTCGACCTCCAAATCTCGAAAACCTAGCAGACCCAGAGTTTAAAGATTCTTTTTTCATCGTTATTTATTATTGATATCTATCATCTTACTTAAAAGCAACCAGATAGTTTGTGAAGCAATGCAAGGTCACACCAGTATGTCTTTTTTTTAGGGTATTTCTTTTGTCAGGGTCTCAACTGTAGTATTTCCCGCTTTCTTGAAATCTGTTTCAACTTACTGTGTCAACGGAATGGTAATGTGCCACCAGCAAGTAAGGCATGGTAAAGAGTGTAGAGTACATTACACCTGCTGTCCAACTAAAGAGAATGACACTGAATTTAGCGCGTGTTAACGCCATGAGTGACATTCCAACGCAATAGAAGAGAAGTCCTCCAACGTATACAGATTTTGCCCTTTAACAAATGCAAAAAGTACTCGTATATTAAATGTAAAACAGAAACAAAATTATACGTATAAGTTCGCATCATACCTAAATCGTTGGATAAGCTTGTCTATAACCAGTGAGTAGCATGCACAGGATAGGGAATACATCGCCATACCCCAGCATCCGAATCGAACACCTTCTTCATATTTTCGTTGTGGGATGGTTCCTTCCATTGCTCTTGGATCACCATTGAAGACAGCTTCCCCCACAAAGTCAGTAAAATACAGCGAGTAGCAAACATGTGCCATCCAGCAGAAGAGGTTTGTGAGACAAACAATGCGCAGGGAGTAAGGCATATACACGATTGAAAGTAAATAATGTGATAAAGATTGGACTTCCTCGCCATTCGGGGACACGGGGAATTCCGTTGCTGATTCGATTCCGTGCATAATAGGCTCTTGATTTTCTGTAAATGATGTTTCGCCAATATTTCCTTTGTTTTGAAAAACTTGTTCCGATGCCGCAGTTATATTCTGCATTAAAATAAATAAGTAATTTTCAACTTATTATTTTGAAATAAGATAGAAACTTAAATATATTACAGAAAATATTCATAGTTATCAAATACACTCAGAAAATATAATTTCTGTATACAAGGAAACCGTCATAAATTTAAAATTGAGAAATGAATTTCTAGTGATTAGAGATATTTTTCGCACCAAAAAAAAAATGCAACATTTCACTTCATATTTTTGATAAAGCGAAAGTAATTGAAGACTAAACTCTATTGGTCGAGTTTTTTAACTGCAAGGATCTATCCTCAAAATGACCACAAGTTATCAAACGAAAAAGACATATTTGACAGAATTCGGTTAACCCAAAATATAACAAATATCACTTTATAATTTTTTGTTTCACAGGTTTTAAATAGTTCTAAATGTATAGTTATTCAAAACATTTCCTTTAGCTTTCTAGGCAAGTAATCTAAGTTTCTTAAAATAGGGTTTGACATTCTTGAGCTTTTATGCAAGATCAGCTCTAAAAAAAAACAATGCTTATGTATGTAAAAAGCTGTCAACACTGGTATAAATAAAATAAACCTATACACACACTGTAATTATAAAAATATGTAATTTATATAGATATTTCTTAAATGGAGAATTAAACTCACCTCATTAACATTGACATTGTTTTTATGCTCATCATCATTGTTTATAGTTCCATAATTTGTGTCAAGGTTTTCCCATTCCGATTTTTCATTTGGAGCCAATTTCGATTTCGGATTTGATAACACCCATAGGGGAATCTCAGTAAAACTGGTTATTGTAAATGTCACACAGGCGATAAATATGAATGTAATTATCGTGAAAACTGCCTTCACATGACCCCCAAGGCGTCTTCCTACAGATTTTTTATAAGTAATAAGTAAATTCTAAATTTTGAAATTGATACTACCGACAACATACCGATTTCCGTTTCATCCCAGTTTAAGCCACCCATAGAATAGCCAAAGAAGCCTCCGAGGCCAGCCATAATGGTAAATGTAGAAAGTCCTTTGGCGTGATCTTCTGGAATGCACACATCCAACAGGTATGCTCTGGAAGGACTTTGACAGGCGTCTGCATCAAAATCTAGTAGTACTGTGCCTAGCACAGTAAAGAAAATACCCCAAGGATGCGAGGTCTTCGAATAAACCACGTTTTCTGATTTTGAGGCTGTCGTTTTGTGAGGAATTATGTTTAAATAATTATACGTTATATTGTATGTCGTGTTCATCGCAGCAGCTTGCAAATGTGGATCAACATCCCCGAACCAATATCCCAAGTTCTCCCCATTTGGAACCAAAATCAATCCTAAATAATAAATTGTTTTCATTATTAAAATATATTTAGAGGGTTTTATCTTCGACAATATTTATCAAACGAAAATATTCCTCAGTTTATTGATTTTTAACAGTGTTGTTTAAAAGTAGATAGCAGAATACCTTTCACATAAATTGTGATTGGAAAAAGGATTCTACAGCTTACTTTTGGACAACACTGACACTGATTCTGAACTCAATTGTTAAAGAGAGATTTGAAAAAGAGTCAGTCTTGTCAAATAATGCCGAAATATAAATTGGATAAATTAATTACCGAGAAAAACTCCTATTGATAAAAGAATTATGAACGGCCGTCGACGTCCAATATTTAACTTGCAGCGATCTGAAAATGAGCCCAATATAGGGCAAAGAAAGAATCCAACCAAAGGAGATAAAGCCCAAACCAATGTCATGTGCTGATGCTCCACGCCGATTTTAAGCAACGTTGGGGACACAAAAGCTGTTTCTGCCGCATATGAGAACTCAATGCCCATCACTGCAGCAGATACTCGGATTAGTTCTGCTCGGGTTTTGTGTCTGCAAATAAAAATGAAAATCACTTTGCTTGTTGCTTGGGTCTGGCTTTCTGCTAAGTTCTCAGCGGGTAACCGATGTATTGCATTTTCATTCCGCATTTCAATAAATCACTGGATTTAAAAGGACATGAATTCAATTATCTTAAGTCAGTTTATTGAGTAACTCGGATTCGGACTTCACAGATGTAAAGTCATGAGTCCATTAAATAAACTGCAAAGACATTTTGTTGAAACATTATTTATCTCTCTAGCAACACAAATGTGTTTGTTTGAATTGGTCAAAGTTTGACTTATAATTCTCAAATCTTTATTATCAATTTTACCGGTACTATTAATAAGATTCTTACAAATTTCGCTAAAAACCTTTGAGATATGCTAAAAACTAAAATGTTTTTTAAAATCCGAGGGTATATCAAGATTTTCTTACAGTCGTTGATATACAATAAACACACTTGAATCCAATTATTTAAAACTAAATTTGATAATTTTCGAAAAATGCCCAAACACGGTCGATGATAGGCTTCTTAATTTATATTTTATTGTTTTTAAATGTTGAAGTGTACGTATTTGTATATTTGTGCAAACATGAAAGTTTTTAATGCTTGCTAAGCTCATTAAAACTTTTCCGATTCTAATCTATTTTGATGTGGGTGGGTTTATTTTATCAGTATCAAAGTCACAGTTAGTATCAAAGGGATGAAACTTTATTTATTTGTTTATTTGTTGTCTAAATGACATTTTATTCAACAGACTAATAAAAACTTATTAAAATGAAGTCGAACAAGTGGATCATTCGAGCGTAGGATACACTATACAGTATGATACCCTGGGCTTAGTCAGAATGTACAGGATCAGTCCAGATTTATTATCTAACTCTTAGTAAACTGTATATATACAATTACGAATTTTTACAGATGTGTGTCACATTTAAGGAATCACGAAATTTAAATAACTACAACATATTAAAAACTGTTAAAAATAACATACATATGGGTGTATGAATCAACTAAAATCACAGGCTGTGCTTCTATTAATTTAAGTCCTTAACCAACTTTGTTAAATTGAGTATCCTACTTAGGTCAAACATGACCCGTTTGGTTTATCGACTAGTTGCTATTTTGAGGATAGTTTTAATGTTTTATGTAGCAATTGTTCAATCAGCTGTTTTCTGTTGTCACTAAGGTTATTGTCATTGTTGTAGATTCTGTAACTAAAACTGATTGTGATTGCATCGCAAGTCTGGCACGATCAAAAAAGAACCCAAGCTTTACTTAATTTAGATGTTATAAAGCTAAAAATTAGATTTTAAAGCAAATCACCTATTTAAAATATTCAAAGCAAAATTGTCTAATTAGATACGAGTATATTCAGCAAAATGTCTTTTAAAAGGTTAATATAAATATTATTATTTAAATTATTTCGTCATTTGCACACCACTAAAGAGGATAATGCATATTTTCAATTGTCGCCCTTTTTCAACCTAGTGGCGCCATCTAACAATAAGCCCGTAATTGTTTACGGATTTACAAATAGTACATGGATTTTGCGAACGTGCATTTTTAATTCGATTTAAAATATTCAAAGCAAAATTGTCTAATTACATTCGAGTATATTCAGCAAAATGTCTTTTTATATCGGGAGTCTAATAGATTGCTATTAAAATTAATTCGTAGAAATAAATCAAGTTTGTCACAAAGCTTGAACTCATATATTCGGTTAACGTACAAATAATTCGAATTAATTTAATGATTTTAGTACTAAATCTGATCAAATCGAGGTAATTGTTATACAATCAAATCCGAAGTAAGTTAAACAATTATGCTGTAAACTTGTTTGAACTTAAATAGCATATTATTCTGGTGCGGACTTACCTATAAATATGTGAATAATCCGCATTTGCACTTGCGTTTCCTTTGAGTTGATCCTTGGCGGTACTTTTCACTCTCTCTAGAAAGCTGGTTGAATTTTCTTGATTCGTACTGTACTTTTCCCTTATGTTATCTCTCCATTGGTGAAGTCGACCGGTTAACCCTTGATATTCATGTAACTTTTCCATCTTTATTATTTTTTGTATATTGATTAAGTTTTGATACACATTGGTTACGAAAGTAATGAACGCAGTCTGCTTTATTATTGCCAATTCAAATATTTATACGGCTTCACACCAAGCTGAGCACATTATTTTCATTTTCACAAGACTCAACGTTCGCCGAACTTGGCATTCAGAGCAGAAATGAACTCGCATTTCACGACCAAGTTACGAGCGGCGAATTGGAAGAAAATTCTTTTGAATCGTGAATCGGGACCCAACAAATATGTTTGCAATGATTTCCATCGGGCATGCGTTGACTTCCGCAATTTTCTTTGCTTTCCAATACGGTTAATTAGACCGAACTGAAATTGTGTTGCGAACGGACGCCGAGTGGGGAATACTCTGAACTCAAGTCCATAATGTTCTAAAAATCTATACACATTAATGAAAATAATGTTATATATTGTTATATTATCAGATAAATGAACAATGTATTTACGTAAGTTATGAGTTAAAAAATTTGATTATGGCTATGTTATATGCAAACCTAATCAAATCAACAATTAAATCTAATAACGATATGAAAACGGGAGGCGATTTTATTTTTTTAGCAGACCTGTCGTGATATTAGAACCTAATCTTAAGAAAAGTAATAGGTAAAAACTTATAAATCTACTAGTGGTCCCGCTTTTGCGTCCTTGCTTTGCTCGGACCCAGATCCCCATTTAAAGTATCAGAAATATTTATATTAAAAGGTTAATATAAATATTATTATTTAAATTATTTCGTCATTTGCACACTACTAAAGAGGATAATGTATGTCTTCAATTGTCACCCTTTTTCAACCTAGTGGCGCCATCTATTGTTAGTGGCGCCATCTATTGTTAGTGGCACCATCTAACAATAAGCCCGTAATTGTTTACGGATTGACAAATAGTACATGGATTTTGCGAACGTGCATTTTTAATTCGATTTAATAAATATTTTTTATTTTCAAAAATAAAATGCAGGGGGAAAATTTAAAAGAGCTTCTAAAGACAGTTCATTTCATACAACCAAAAGTGTCCAAGAAAATGCCTATAAACTCATAAAGAAAGGCTATATATTAAGTGTAATGGGCTGCTTTATAAATAAAAACAATTTTTTTAATGTAGAAATTTCTTAATAAAACATTTTAATGGTACAGGGTATTAGAGACTTCATACAAAACTTAAGGGGCAGCAACGAATGAGTAAAGCATTGTCGTCAATTCTCACGGCAGCCGATTCATATGTACACACTTATGTATGACAAAGAACGCAATATAAATCACTTCTTCGTTCACAGGAACAAAACAACAATAACATTGCCGATCTTGCTCGCACTACGCACATGCAAAAGCGAACACAAAAACAAAAACTACGCACATGCGAACACAAAAACAAATGCCATGGTTCTCTTTGCAGTCGAGTCTAACTGTTGTTCTCTGGCTCTCTTTCAGTTGCTCACGCTAAAATTGTGTATGTATGCGTACACACGCATTGAACGTTTTCAATGCTTGCTTAGCGAGCGTGCATTTAATGCAAATTAATTAAATGATTTTATTTTTTAAAATAGGTTGCAGGCGGAATTAAAAAATAAAAATACCCATACGAATCTGGAAAAATTTATTCTGATTTTTAAAAAAAACTTCAAGTCTCTAGGACTTATGGTTTGGCCATGGCTGTGATATATCAGTCAGTCAGTCAGTCAGTCTGTCAGTCAGTCAGTCAGTGAGGACAAAGCATTTTATATATATAGATATAGATTGATAAAAACGAAACTACGAAACTACTCGAGGTAAAAGACAAGTGACAAACGCATATTCTATCCCTAAAATTATTGATATTTAATTTTGTGGTTAGACTTTTAGATTTTCAAAGTGGAATCAAACCCTATCAATTATTCAAATGGCTTCTTGCGACATGAGACAAAATTAAAAAAAAAAATTTGATACAAATTTATTTAAAAAAATAAGTTTTTATCAAATCATCATCATAATTTTGCACCTCTAAAATACTCTTAGTTATCTCACGAAACAGGCGTGTTAGCATATAGTCAGTTACTAATAAACTTTTCGATCGGTATATGACTTTATCTGATATACAATACAATACGCTATTAAAAGATATTTGAGAGTACCGGGCTTAATAAAATGCAAACGAAAGATTGAAAAGCAGTTTAAAATAAATTAAACTAAACTAATTATTAGAAAATTAAGCTAGTTACAAAGATATTGAGTATGAAATGTTAATGTTTTCTTAAATTTTATTAAACATGTTTCGATATCCTACTAGTCTCGATACTAGAGTTTGAGATTATTATGCGTGCGCTTCTCGGGTTCTAACAGAGCACTTGGTGATCTGGTGATCTGGTGCAGTTTTACGTTAAAAATAATAACGTTTAAAGCGTAGAGGGTATATTATAGTACGCATGTTATATGTTTTATGCAAGCGTCGAGCTCTGCCAGAAAGTCAAAATTATTTGCTCCGAATATTAGGTCTACGGCTAAAACTTCCGTGGACGCATTCGCAAGGCTTTTAGCTTGAACACTTTTGGTTATATGATTGTTTTTTTAGATTCGTCAAGATTCTGTTTTGTTGTGAAAATTTGGACCAACAGACATATACACAAATCACAGAAAAGTTATCAAAGCAGTACAAAGAAAAACGTTACATCGTTGTCGCTAGAACAAAATCACAGAGCAAAAAAGCAAAATAAAAAAGTAATCAGCGTTAAAATTCTTAATAAAAGAATCGAATTTCAAATGGATTCTGGTTCAACAGTTTCAGTGATAAATACACACATACGAGAACAGACAATTAAATATGCCCAAGCGGGACAAGTGTCATTTAGAGAAATTTAAGGAAGAAGCGCAGCTTCATTTTGAACAACTTATAAGTGGCATAGAAGCTTGAGGAAACTACTTAGACTTTGCAAGTCCTATGCATTCTCCGGGATGAAATCGAATATTTGGGAAGAAGAATCAGCACAAATGACATTCTTCCAGATGTATCGGGACTGGAAGCTGTCAAGGAATTGAAACCGCTCACTTATTTACAATAGCTTAATGTTTTCATGCGAAAAGACAACTATTACTGTAATTTCATTCCAAATTACTTGCAGTTAGCAGCTCTGCTAAATCAACTTCGCTAGAAGAACACATCATTTAAGTTAGGCCCAGAGCAGCAGCAGATCAGCAAGTCGTTACTGCCCTTTAAACACACATCTTGAATGCTACAGAACTCGCACATTTCAACGAGGATCTTCCGCCCGTTTAAGCCACTGAATGTCACATATTCAACCTAATGGCAAGAAACGACTAATCGCATTTGCATCTAAGACAGTAGATGTTCGTCAAGTGCATTACAGTTAAATTGAGAAAGAAGCACTTACATTTATACTTTGGGGTAAAGAAATTTTACCAATATCTTTGCGGCAGAAAGTTATTTCTAATTACGGGTTATAAGCCATTGGTGACAATATTTAATCCGACCAAGCATCTGCCAACGGTCTACATAATGGCCTACAACTTTGCGATTTAATTTCGATCTACTTCAGCTCATGGAAATTTAGATGCACTCTTACGTCTTTCAATTAACTCGGATGTCAAGTTCGACAACGAAATAGCATGTTAACACGTCGCTGATATATCCTGCCCTATAAATATCGACGTAATTAAATAGAACATGCAAAGCGACAGTGTTCAAGAGAAGGTCTACATTTTCGATTCCACTGGTTAGGCCGAAGAACAGCATAATCCCGAATCACTGCTATCGTAGAATTGTAGACTTGCTCTAATAATTAATATCAATCTTTTAAGTCTGGATGTCAACAGAATTATCATGCCTCGACATCTCCGCATGAAAATACTCACACTCTTAGACGATGGTCATTAGGGTATTGTTCGCATAAAGTAACTAGCACGTCAACAAGTCTGGTGGCAATCCAGCTCAAGTTAGAGCGCTCTAGAGTTGGCTAAAAACCACTGCAGCCCGGGAAAGATGGCGGGCTTCTGATACTCCAAAGTTGACCACAATTCCGACTACAACGACATTAGAAGATGATCTGTTCTCCGGTTATTTATAGCAACCTCAACCCAGTTCTGGACCCATCGAATCAAAATGATCAACAGTCTACACAGCAGCGCCGTTTCCGTCACGTTAAGAAGTCAGCCGCTACCAGCCAGATTTAAGAAAACGCCGAAATACTAACAGACCACAATTTAAGGGGAAATATATATTTTATTGTATGTATTGTATAAGTCTAATATCTAAATTCTATTTCATCATTAATGTAACTTCTGATGCAGTATTATATCATATTGCATCATCCTATGTTAACTTACATTTGAATAACATTCTGTACAACATTCTGTTGAACAGAACCAATAAAGTTAGTTGCATATTTTCACTCGAATAGACTGCATTATTTCTGAACATGAACATTCAGCACCTCATAAAAGCAGCTGGGCTGTGAAATGCGTTCTTGTCTTGAATTCGTTTATTTCAATAATGCTTCCGATATGTGCACTGAAATCCAATGAGAAATTTTGGAGGTACCTCATCTAAAAGGATGTAAATTTTCAAATTTTCCCTTATTTTAAATTATCTTTAAAACGGCCAAAATCTCAAGATTTTTCTATACCGAATACCTAGGTAAAACAATTTTACTGCATTCTCAATTGTGATAAAAAGATAAGAGATTTTTGTAAAATAAACTTAAAATAAAAGTAAAAACCCTTAACATTTAAGACAGTTTATTAAAATATTAATATCTATATATGCTTAACTGTTTCTCTTGACAGACTGACTGATCTCTGTGCAGCTCGGAGGCTTAAATTGTCACAACCCAGCTGAGAAACATGTACAGTAAGGCGAGATAAATATGATTGTAGAGAACAACTGACTGAATTAAATTTGCGTTTCTGAAAAAGTAAAAACATAATAATCATGTGGGGCCGCCCTCGGCTCGTTTCGATCGCCTTTCCCTGTCATATATTATTTTTGCTTTATTTATCATTTTATTAATTTCACAATATTATCAACTTTTAACAAGGACGGATTTTTATTGGGATGCGTTAGATCGAATACTTGTTTGTTTAATGTTTTCAAAATTCTCGGAAATGCCTATACTCTTGGTCTGAACTGTAATCTTATGCTTTTAACCGATGGTCGTATCATGAATTGCACAATAATGGATGTAATGTGGTAAATAATCACTCAAGTTTTCTGAGGAATAACGGGATCCGTTGTACTTGTGTGACGCTACTCATCTTAATATGGATTTTGCGAATATGCATTTTTTTCGGCTTAAATTAATATTTTTTGTTTTTAAAAATAAATTGCATATGAAAATTTAAAAAAGGGCTTCTATTTCGATCTTATATGCGCAAATGTGCATATTTGATATACTTAGATTGCATGGGTTAAACAAGAATCTATTGTCGTTGGATGGAGATCACTTGACTAAACTTAATATTGTTCGACATGCTTTTTTTTAGAGTGTAGAACGTATCTCCAATTCGATTAATTTGGACAACTAATTCGATTCATTTTTTTAATACATGCATATATATCGAAATCTTAATTTAAGAGGGTCTTGGAAAGTACCACTGTGCATCAGAATAAAACGTGGGATTAAAATTAGAATATACTGATTTGGTTGATGTTTTTGATGAAATCGCTGATAGATACATTTCACTTTTGTATAGCCCTTGTCTTTGAGCCATTTTAATCCTCGATGTTAGTTGCTTCTTCCATTTTGTTCGACGATTCTGGAACCACGTCTTGATTTGTACTTCGGTCAGCGACAATGTTTTCGAAAGCTCCATTCGCTTGCTTACGCTCAGATATTTATCCAGCTTGAATTCGTTTTCGAGACGATCTAGCTGTTTTGCGCTATAGGTTTGCCGAGGTTTTCTATCAATTCCTTGCTTTCTGAATCGTTTCCCTAAAGGTAAAATAAAGGTTTAGTTCTTCATATTAATCTCATAACTATATCTACTTTGTTACCTTGAACGCTAATTAGATGATGCAAATAAGGAGGTATTGCCACTTTGAGAGGACAGTGAAAATGAGATGTTGAACTTTTGAATTCTGACGTGCATGGCCCCTCCACAATATCTGTTCTATTAAGGGGCATATTTTGCAGAAATGGCAACGTTTTGGAAATGATTGTATTAAAGTTGCTCCAATATTCACCATTTTCATCTGCGAATATAAAATAGATATATAAATTTATATATATTTATATATTTTATATATTTATATATTTTTAAACTCCGATTCTATAGATTTTACACAATAGTGTGAACGATATCCTAAAGAACAACAAAATATTATCTACTGAGGGTGAATTTTTAAAGGACCGTTCTATGTTTCGATTAACAAAAGTATGTCGTAAAAATCCATTTTTTAGTCTAGTCAATGAACAGCGAAAAAAACTGCGTGATATTTAAAGAGGCAGTGTATATGTCGACGCACTCTTGATCATGTAAAACAGAACGAGAGGGGAAGCATAATAACAATGGCGAGCTTGAAAAAGCTCTCTAAGCTACATAATAAAAGCTCTCTCGCAAATAACATTCATTCAGAGCACAGCTTTAATTTGGCCGTATCTTTTAATGGGTGTTTCTTTAAAGCTCTCTCTTTTATCATTTGTGTACATCTGACAGTTTTTAATGTTTATATGCCGTTTGTAATAACACGCAAGCATATCTAGATAGATGCAAAGCGAATAGTCATGCAATGCACTATGGGCAAAAGCTCGAAATGTTTGCAAAAAGTCCAATTATAAAGTTAGAGCATTCAAATTTGGCACACATATCTGAAGAATTATTTTAGAATTTCGGACTTTTTTTTCTTTTATATAACCACGCCTTTAATCTATCCGCCCACATTACCGTACCAGAAAAAATAATTTTTTAATATAAAATTTTATTTACAAAATGTTCTGCACCTTCAATAAAATCCTCATCATAGTCCTCATCAGAATCAGAATCTTTTCTCTCTATATCTAATGGTTCAAAGTTTGTCGGCGATGGTAGTATTATTTTACATTTTTTTGCCTTTCATTTAAACATAAGCTTGAAATGTATGGATCAGAGGAATTCATAGCTCTATAAAAAACATCAGCCATATTGTTCAATTGGCTATTATTCGGGCATGTGATTTTCTATCGCTTTTATAGTGCTTGTTCTTTTCTTCTGAAGCATTTTCTCCTAAACATTCAACTGGGACCAAAGTATGAATTCATAATATAGCCAAAATATTTTCTCCCAAAATATCTTAAATTTCTCAATATCAACGCAATGTTCACATGAAATAGTGATTAGAACAATATAGAAGTTATATAAAATGTTTTGATCAAAGCTTGTGATTGATGAAAATAATTGGTAATTCCGAAATGCTTTTCCAGCCGTGTTTCCATCATTATTATTTAATGCATTAACCAAATCACGCTCGTTAGACTTCTTCGCAGAAAAAGAAGCAGCATGTAATATTTTATGTGTTGAGTTGAAAAGTTTGTATCCTCTGCAAGATAGCTCGCTAATTTATATTTTTGGTGTGAACCAGTCTCTTCATAGCCTACCGTTGGTCTTCCCTTTTTATGAGGAGATGGTTCACAAAGGTCTTCATGCAAGGATAACAATTCCATTTGACAGCCAACTTGAGTGTTTAATTTTAAACCTTGTTATCATTCGGTTACATTTAGGCAAATTTTTCTTCAGGTACTTTATAAAATTGTCGTTTTTTTTTAATGTCATCAACAATCGATTTGCAGATGTTGCTCATAATAATTTGTTCAATCATCCATTTTGTTAATTTGGACTTATCGCGACCATTGCTCTCCCAAACCTGTAGCAGCCTCAAATGTCGAAACTGATATTCGGCTGCAACATGTCATTTTTTTCAAAAAGGGGCAAAAACGGGCAAAAGATATTATTACCACCATAATCTATACACTTTTACGCAAAACAAGCCAATTTTAGCAGAACGTTCCTACAGGCGCCAAAAGAGTTATACTCCACGGAACACAATTAAATATGTTAGATTTAAGCTGCAAAAAGACATCAACAACATTGGACAATACACGACGAAATATACAGACACATAAAAAATAACATAAAACATTGAAAATAAATACCTCTACGATTATTTTCCATACTAACAAATTATTTTCACCTAAACGAAACTGCCAGAATTTGCGCACCAAATTAATAAATATTTACGTTGCATTTCAATCAGTCAAGCATGCAGTTAATCAGCTGACTTTGTTAGCGCGGCAATTTTAAACCGTGAGCTTTAAAATATTTTTAAAAATAGTTTTAGTTAATCGGGAGTATTCATATTTAGAAAACACAATAAATTTTGTGATTCAAAGATATGAAAAAAATGACTTTTTGCAAAAATTTTGAGCTTTTTGCCCAATGTGCAATGATTAGAATATTACTGGAAGATAAGTAAATAAAAGGGACGAATTTACATATATGATTTTTAAGTCTAATGTTGATATTGTGTAAGTGACTCGATAACTATCTGAGAGGGTTTCAATGTTTTTCGTTCTGACCGTATGGCTCATGCAGAAGTTGAAGCAATTTTTCTCAGCTCAAGACTAAAATGCAACCAAGTACTATAACAACCAAATGACAGTCATTTAAAATTTAATTTTCTTAATATCGTAAACGTTTATAGAGCACATAAAAATTCCGAATTTTCTAGCTTAACAGATACGTTTTGTAACCTCTCGCTGAAATATTCGAGCCTTATTCTAAATGGTGACCTTAACAGCAATATTAAAGCAAACTCTAGGAGACCCACATATCATAATAAATAATACGAATAACATTTTGCTGTATGATCAAATACCCTGGGCAACTGCCAAAATCTATCACAAAGTATTCCAAGCCTTTTTTTTTTTTTGGAACACCATGTGAAGAAAAAGATTTGTTTAATTTTTTTATGCTGATATTATTTTTAGAATCTTTTTTTGTCTCTCTTATTTTGGTACCTTTTTCATAATCATTTCTCTAGATATCAATTCCGAATTTCTTTACTTTATTTTACTTTTTCTTAAAGTAAAATTGATTTTATCTACAATTCACTTATAAACAGTTTAAAATTTGTTCAATTTTTTTTATGTTTTTTCCCCCTTAAAATTCAAGGAGAACTCGAACAGGTAACTTTGTTTATTGTGCTTCGTTTGTGATATGATTCTTTAAAATATATGTTAAGACGGGTGAGTCAATATCATATTAACAAACGTACTATGCAATTACGATTTCATAAAAAGGTTGATTTTGGACCGATTTGTCCCATGCCAACTATATGTTATAGTGGCCCGATTCAAACCAAATTTGGACATGTTGTTTAGGCCATACAAGATTCATAATTTAAGAGTTTTGTAGAGTTAGTCTAAAAAATAAAAATGTTTTTCATAGTTATCGTTCGTTTCCGACCGACCTATATGATATTGTGGACCAAAATTTTTAAAAGATATATATTACAATATAGAATACACACATGATTTCTGTTCAAATATCTTTAAAGAATTGTAAAGTTTCTTATACTTAAGGTTGATATTCGACCGATCGTTCCTATGAACAAAATTTGGCCTGGGTATATAAAACATTACCAGATACATTTACTGTGACATTGGTTGATATATTTTAAGAAACAAGAGCACTTTTTATACTATATGGTATAGTAATCCGATTTAATCCAAATATGGTCAAAATGTGTAAAATAACAACAAATGGATATTCCGTAAAATTGGTTAAGATATCAAAAAACTCACAACAAAACTTCATACTGAAGGTCATGCCGCTCTGCAAGGAATTTTTTAAAAACGATAAAAACATCCCTAGATATAATATAGTATTATATCGCCCACTCCCCATAGATTTCAATGAATCATATTTAGAATGTTGCAAGAATAATGCAACTATGTCGATGAAATAAAAAACAAAATGTAGTAAATTTGTTTCGACTTTACCTAGTAATTAAAAATAAAAAAATCCTAAAAATATCTGAGCAAAAAAATCATAGATTTCTTTATTGGAAAATCATTTTTAAAGTACTGGTTTATATGTAAAACAGTGTATTAACCAAAAAGTAATTGAGCTTCATTAGCTTTTAGAAAGATCAAAGCCAATGATCGAGTAATGATGACAAATTTGGCTGTACCTGTGAAAAAAGTATAGACTATCCATTCGTTATTTCGCATTTGTTTCCGGGTTACAACGGAAGCCACCATTTCTTAGTTTTAAAAAGATAAACATGGCAATTGTTCAAGATATTTTAAACAAACTGAAAGAACTGATCGAAAGCTTGTGTTAAACACTTTGTGATATACTCTTCATAATATATATACATTTTTTACATAGCTTTTCTGTGGATAGAGCCTGGACAATTAAAGGTTTTCCACAAGTTGCCAGGACCGAACTGCATATTATTATTATACTTGAAAGAATTATCAGAATTGTGCTTACGTTTCACTAAAATAGAATTGGATGCATTTGCTGCTGGCGTTACATTAATCAACTTATTCTGATCTTGTTTTGTACAATCCATGCGAGAATCGTTTTTGCGACACAGTATACTGTCGATACTAAACGAACAGAACCGACCGGCATTTCTGTTATTGGAAACATCAGTAGATTTCTTATCGATTGCATTTTCAACAGTATTGCATAATAAATCACTTATTTCCAAACAATGTTTTATTCTCGTAGTATTATCACGGATGGTTTCTTTACACGTCCCGGAATCTGAGTACTGCAGATTCATTTTAAGCGATTTTAGTCTGAGATGTTTAACAGCTTACTAAAGATATCAAATTTGTATTTTCCGCATTTCTCTAAAATGATTCGAGAGCACGTGTGATCTGTCCACTCCGACATTTCTGACTCCGCCCCGATATTAGCACATTTGCCCCAAAGTCCACGCAAACTAAAGTACAATGCAATGTGGCTTCAATGTGGTGCTAAGAATGACTGTCCATATCCATATCGAGGCGACAGGTAAACCCAACTACCAATCATAATGCAAGGCGGCAACTTGTTCGAGTCATCTTCGAATTGGGTTCGACTTACACAAATCATAGCAATGTGTATACATATGTACATTGTCCATACATGTGGATGTATAGATGTATGCGTGTGTGTTAATGTGTGAGCAACAACAGCTGCCTGCTATAGTACACAAGTCCATTCTTAAGCAGAAATGATATCGTTAGCATTAACATTCCGAATGCTGATTGATTGCTATTCAAATTTGAGATGTGTTAATGATTTACTACTATTTAACAAACAATTTTAACGTGCCGCTCCACATAAGCACTTACGTATGTGTTTATGATATGTACATTGTACATACATACATGTTTGTGTAACTGCAAGTGTGAGATTGAGCATCTGATGAAAACACACACATATCCCCACATATTACGAGTCTTGTTGTACACGTATGCATGTGTATGGTACATACAGTCACTACCAGATATTGTTATCCATATTAACATTTTAAAACTAGTTGAACTTTTAATCGACTGATCATACAAATGTACACAATACAAATTACCATTTTTTGATTTTGAAATCTTAACTAAGCAATAATATTAAAAACATATTTAACATTAGAATGTTAAATAGAATAGATTCGGTCAGATAAGTTGGGAACGACTGTACAATGTACATGCAAGTAACAGTTAGCACACTGACACTGATGTCTTCTTTTGTGTAATCTGGCAATTAGGTGTTAAAAAAAATACATGCATATAAAAATGATCACGTTCCTTTTAAAGTTATATGCATATAGGTACAATTGGGTATATGTCAATATATACACACATTTAGACATACTCGAATTTGTATTTATTCCTAAATATCTTATGGGCCGCACCCTGAACACACTATACACTATACAATTTCACGACTCAATTTACGTTGCGGCACAATCTCAATTATTACTGATTGAGAGTGTAAGTAGGCACAGATGTGTGAGAATGTATAGGTGCAAATTGGCTTAAAGTTATGGCTTAATTAACTAGATGTCGAATATTTTATTTACTGAGTATTACTCCTCCTTATGCCAGTTAGGACGTCGAAAGCTTACATGGAATACTATATAAAAAAATCTACATAAAGTTCAGGTCTTTGAGTTAAGTCAATACGAGTAATCCTAAGGCACATATGTATATGATACAATATTTGGGTTTACAACCAAATCAACAAAGCTTTAGTAAGTATTTCACTAATAGTTTGAACGATAGAATTGTATCATATTTGTTATATTTATAAATTTTTCAGTCTCCTAGATTATACGTTTTTAACTTTACAATGATCTGTGAGAACTTGGTGTTGTGTGGACTTAACTCAGAAACTTGAATTATGATTTATTTTTCTTAAATTATTTACAATCTTTTATGGAAGTGAAAGCTAAGTTATCTATATATATAAAATGCTTTGTCCTCATTGACTGACTCACTGACTGACTGATATATCACAGCCATGGCCAAACCACAAGTCCTAGAGACTTGAAGTTTTTTTTTAAAAATCAGAAAAAAATTTCCAGATTAGTATGGGTATTTTTATTTTTTAATTCCACCTGCAACCTATTTTAAAAAATGAAAAACATTTAATTAAATTGCATTAAATGCACGCTCGCTAAGCAAGCATTGAAAACGTTCAATGCGTGTGTACGCATACATACACAATTTTAGCGTGAGCAACTGAAAGAGAGCCAGAGAACAACAATTAGACTTGACTGCAAAGAGAACCATGGCATTTGTTTTTGTGTTCGCTTTTGCATGTGCGTAATTTTAGTTTTTGTGTTCGCTTTTGCATGTGCGCCAATGTTGTTGTTGTTTTGTTCCTGTGAACGAAGAAGTGACTTATATTGCGTTCTTTTTCATACATAAGTGTGTACATATGAATCGGCTGCTATGAGAATTGAAGACATTTATTTTGTTATTCTTATTTTATTATTCATTGCTGCCCCTTAAGTTTTGTATGAAGTCTCTAATACCCTGTACCATTAAAATGTTTTATTAAGAAATTTATACATTAAAAAAATTGTTTTTATTTATAAAACAGCCCATTACACTTATTATATAGCCTTTTTTTTATGAATTTGTTAAATTTACGGTGTTTTACCTTCAAAAATATTGAAGGCAATAATGTTTAAAGCGTAAAGGGTATTTCATAGTGTATTTTTTGCTTTTGGTAGTATGAAATGAACTGGCTGTGGATTATTTGCTCACTAATATAAGATAAAATCAGAAGCTTTTTTTAAATTTTCACCTGCATTTTATTTTTGAAAATAAAAAATATTTATTAAATCGAATTAAAAATGCATGTTCGCAAAATCTATGTACTATTTGTCAATCCGTAAAGCATTACGGGCTTATTGTTAGATGGCGCCACTAACAATAGATGGCGCCACCTGTTAAATGGTCTGCAAATGACGAAATAATTTAAACAATAATATTTCTGATACTTTAAGTGGGGATCCACTAGTATAGCTATATAACCGATTAGATATCTCAAAAAAACACAACAAAAAAGCAAACTAACTAAATATTACAAAGGTACTTTAAGAGTTACAGTAGTATAATTATACAAATGGGTTGTGTCTCATTTTTGGAAGACTTATATTACAATCTCTTAGTCTTAGTTTTGTTCATTTGCTCTTAAAACAATTAAAAAAAAAATTTGGACTTACTTTTGAGTGCTGACTTGATTTGAATTTGTTTACTTAAGTTGTTGTGTCCCAAAATGCGCAAAAGCATGTGAGATAATCTATTCGATATGGTATACAATGATACTTTGAAAAAGATGAAAGGAATAAAATATATTGAGGAATATAAGATGTGATTTATTAAAAAAATAACCGCTTTGTCCATATTTTCGAAGAAGTCGAATGTCATTTGTTTTCTATGGTGATGCTTTTATATACCGTTACTTAAAAATTAAGTAAGAGCGTATATTGTGTTCGTAAAAATGTGTATAACACAGAGAGGAAGGCATCTCCGACCAAGTAAAGTGTATATATTCTTGATCTGCATCAACATCCGAGTCGATATAGCCATGTCCGTTTGTCTGTCTGTTCGTTTGTATGAAGAAAAGAATCTCAGAGACTATAAGAGCTGGAGCAACCAAATTCGGCACAGAGACTCTAATTGCGTAGGAGCAAGTTAAGTTTGTTTCGAATGTTTGCAAATCGCGGAACGAAAACCAACTTACCCACAGTTTTTAAGATATTACGCTACTATTCGTAATTAACACTTTATATATTATATATTATCTATCATCAAACTTAATCGCATAAAGATCGACTGGGAAGAACAGCATTAATATTTTTAAAAGAAATCAGGATTCTTAAAGTATTAAACGTGTATTCCTAAAGTATTGGTCCAGACTTTAACTTTCCAACTAGCTCTTAAAATTTTGTAAGTTTACTAAACGAGTGTTGAAACATTCTAAGGTGTTTAAAACTTCATTCGATCTGTGTTCGATTGATTCGAATATTCGAGATTCGAAACTTAACAGTTTCTTAAATGTAATCAAACTATCTCGAAAATTTAACATTTTTTATTTGACTAATTAAATTTGTAACTCGTCGGTGGATGTAATTATTTTTATTTAATTCTACTAGCGCCTCTAATACTTGTATTATCTTTGCGAGATTTTTGTGGACTGCATGAGTCACACATTTTCTTTTAACGAAGAGGACAAATTATTCATATATTATTCTCAATGTTCAAAGATGAGGAGGAAAAAAATTATAAAAAAACTGATCATTCTTCACGATTTTGATTTTCGTTTTAATGAATTCAAACCTCACTTTTCTAGAAACAGTTATATCGTCGGTTATTTTAACTTACCTTATAATTTCTGGAATTTTCTCCATAGGTCCTGTATTTGGGGTGCAATCAAATGAAAGTGCATAATTTGGGGTTTTGCTAATTTGATTATTTTTGAAATAGTGAACAAAAATTAAAAAATGAACCAACACTTGAGAATTACAATTATTTATTTTATAAACATATATGTATATATTTGTATGTGGAATAGAGAGTGGCTAGAGAGTAGAGTAGAAAGTAGAGAGTGAGACAATGACAGAGTGTAGGAGAGAGAAAGCTGATCGTTCAAAACTAAATTATATTTGTACACAAATAGAATAGCTCCCCAATGCAATTATAATCGTGTGTAAACGAATAATCGGAAATGTCATTTTCTTTGGTGTTATCATCCTCATTAGTTTCCCCGGCAACATCTGGATCATCTGGATTCTCCAGACTGTCATCTGTAGCAGTCCGAGTTGCCAATTAATCGCTGTTGGAGTAATTCAGTTGTTGCATCCAGTTCGAGTGCCAGTGTCTCAAAGATTATCAAACCGAAACTATATAGATGTCCGCTTTGCTATCAATTATCTCCACCTCATCAATGATTTCGGACGGTGACCAAAGTGATGTGCCGACATATTGTAGATGAGGATTTTTGTGAAAGTTTTCTAACCATTCTCATCCACCAAAATCGCAGAGTTTGCATATTTTAAAATCACCTTTGACCAGCACATTGAAGGCTTTAGATCTCCGCGCGAAAAGTCCAAAGCATAAACATAAGCATGGAATCCAATGATGGCTGCATATTTCCAGTGCTAGTGTGTTCACACAGTCGGCAGATTTGATGACACTGCGAAACAATGTTTGGATGTTTCAAGATCAGGTGAACTTATTGTTTATTGAATAAAATTTGATAACTTCTAATGCGACGCGCAAAAAACGCCATTTTTTTTTTTAGCTGTAGCAATCTGTTAAACAACTTCGTTATTCGCTTGACATGAAAGTATCAATTACATTTTTTGTGTGAACAATTACTCAGCCTGGATGTTTTATGTTATCATGTTATATTGCTTGAAGACCCTCGTCATGCTAAGATTTTATCAGAGCAAAAGAGAGTAGCAGTCACACCTCTAGTTTTCTTTTGCTCTGGATTATTGGGATTAAGCGTTTCAAATTTCAGAAGTTACGTTCAGAATCGCTTAGCTGACAGAAAGACCTTCCAAACAACAAACAAAAGAGACAATATATTGACTTGATTCTCCTGCAGTAGATCAGCCAATCTCGTTACATAGCTTCATCATTGGGCTTGTTTTCTCTCAATGTGGCAAGAAACTTTTTTCCGTTTTTTTTTTTTTTGAAAAATCTACTAAAGGACAAGAAAAAAATTTGTCATCTTATGTAAATATCTCCTCGCCTATTTTATTATTTTATGGTACAGTATTTGGAACTTTGAACAGTCATTTGCACTGCTGATTCCTTGACATTTTAGTACAGTATCCAAATCTTAATGTATTTAAAGTACAAAAATAAGATTTTATAAATCCTATAAAATGTTATTTATAAAAGTGTTAATATTTAAGAAGTGTTAATATGTTCACTATTTCGCAAAATTTACATATATAAAATATTAACATTTTCCAACTGATGACAGTATTATTTGGTACTTTTTAGTTGATGACCGGAGGAGGAGAAGGAGCAGCAGAAAACTTCTTTTAAGAATAGAGAGATAAGCACTAAAAAGCTCAAACGTTGCCCTCTAATGTATTCAGAAATTTTTAGATGATAGAAAAGAAAGATAATCGTTGAGCACATAAAAATTTTAATTAAATTTGAATTTGAATTAAACATAAAATTTTTCTATGGTTAGAATTTTTCTTTACAATGTTGTTTCCTTTTTTCTCAACGATTTTTAGAAATCTTGGTTTTTTATCGTTTTTGCAACAATATCAAATTTGTTGCTTAGTGTAAAGGAGTAAATGTTGCCACTGCTTTTAAGCAATATAAAGTATTATCCTGTGAGTGCCATAACTTACACCAAATTAAGTCAAAAAATTTTAATTTTGGTAATATTTAAGAAACAAAATTATGGACAAGGAAACCATATAAAATATTAGATTTAAGTTGGCTTTGATTTTTAAAATATATTTTTTCTTTGATTTATTGATGTGTTTTTTTGCAGGAACTACTTTTTGCGAGCGAAAATGTTTCTTCGCAATTGATTCTTAGAGAGTGTCACAATTGGCAAAATTGGCGAGAGGAAACTAAACTAGACGGAAGAAGTAAGAGAGTAGGATGTGTAAAGCTAATATGTGAGTTTTGTTAAGATATTTTAAAATGAAAAAAATGTTTCATATTGAAGGGTAATTCGCATCCGATTGCTGTATGAGATAGTACTCCGATGTCGAATCTAATCATTTTTTTTTGCGAAATTCATTTGATTTCTTTACGAATAATGCTATTTTGCACTGGGTTAAATACTTACGATGCAGGACATTCCAAAAAAATATTTATTGGGTAATTTAACTTCTTTTTCGTTCAATTTTTGTTTATACTTTACGTTGTGTTAAATTTATTTTTGTGGCTGTCAATTAAATGAGCACACTCGACTGAATAGTGTATAGGGCTTTTATTTGTTATTTTATTGAGGGATCACACAGATTTATAAAATTTTATTTTAATATAATTGTTCATAGAAAAAAATCTTATACGATAAAATAATATAGACATAAATATATTAAGCACAAGCGTCAAAAACATGTGCGAGGCGTTTGATCATTGAGAAATAGTCGTTCGAGGCACGTGCAGCAAGCCAACTCGTTCCCAAGCTTTGAAATTAATATAGAATATAGTAATTTAAATATATTTTCAATATAGTACTTTCTTTTATAAACTAAAATACTAATTCTTATCGATAACAATGGCGTGAAAATGATTGAAAAACTTTAAAATTACTCCACACTAATGAAAATAAGTCTATTGCTAAAAACAATCTTATCTCAATAGCTTTGAAAAAGGTAGTGCTAGTGAAGACGACACCTAACTAGATTTGAAAGGAGTAGTGCTAATGAAATAAAGTTTCAGTAGCCTTAAAAAAAAGTTGTGCTAAATCTTTGACATATGAAATATTTTTAAAAATATTCTGAATTGTAATTGAAAAAACAGCCATACTTAAAATACATTCTAAAAAAAATGAAATTTATCATATCTAGCAAAAAAAGGTGAATTTGGTTCGAGTTAGTTTTTTTTTTTTGCTGTTGCCTAATGTTATCGACAACGTTTTTGAGGTTGCAATCGAACTTCTCGCCTAGTCCGCTTTTTGCATCATCCAGAGGAACCCATTATCTGCAGAACGAGTGATACTTATGGACGGAGTCTAAAACTTGGGTGCCGATACATTTTTAAATTCAGTTATAATGCTATTTTAAATGTTATTTTATCACAATTATTTAGTGCCATTGCAATGGTAAAAGTTGAATATCTTTAATTTTTTTCTCAATTACAACTTAAAATATTTTTTCTAGCACTACTTTTTCAATGGTACTGAATGGAATCGCACTGCTTACACGGACTTCACATAAAATAGTGTGACAGCTGTTGTAATATAAACAACTCCAGTGAACTCTTTTCCCATTCCATGCATATCGAGCAAGTTGGTTTTTCTGGGACACTGTGCGTCTGATAATTGTGTTTTTGGTAAATAAATAAATAATGTGATTTTTAAAATGACTTCCTAGTACTACGAACGGAAATATTGAATAATTTTTTTTTATTGACATTATTAAGAAAACACGCATGAACACGCAGAACTAAAAACTATCCTATAAATATGCTCTAATTGAATTTTTATCGATACGAAACGGCCGTTGTTTGAAACTTACAAGTAGTGTTTACACTACTAAGCAAATAAGCTATAGCGAACTCATTTTATACAATTGTATGTATCCAAGCCCATGCCTTGCATTCGGTAAGGATTATAGAAGAAACTCGTCCACAGACAAACTTTCTCTTTAACAAGCTACCACGCACTGAAAATGGACTGAAACCCTAACGACTCGGCATTCGACCTTATTAAAGAATCTGAACCTGAATTGTATTACTCTGACCAACTTTTCCTAATCCAAATCGGAACATTATTCCGCTCAACAATTATTCTGAAACTCTTGTTTAGTTTCTGACACTGACTTGCTTTTTGTCATGGGTGATTTTAATCTGTCCGATGTTAAATGGTTTGCCTCCAATGACTCGAATTTACTGATACCTGATAACTCCAATAGTTTTATTGATGGTCTCTTAGAGCTTTCTTTGGTTCAAATCAATCCTGTTTGCAATTCTATTAACAGGACTCTCGACTTGCTATTTGTATTGGACCCCACCAATACCATTGTATCTAGGATTGACCCTTTGGTTATGTCGGATGACGTATACTATCCATCTCTTAATACATGTGCTAATTTACCTATGTGCCCAGATGGATTATCATCTGATACCACCGTATGTAGAAGGTGTTTTAAAAAAAACAGATTTCCTTAAATTTAATAATAAGATTTCGAGTATGGATTGATCAGAATTATACGCATGTTCTGATTTGGATAATGCTATTGAGCTTATTTATACAACTCTCAATTCTTTATTTGATATCTGTGTTCTTATGATTTATCTCGATATGTAATTACCAATTCGAATTTTCTGGTACTTAATTCTCAGTGCTACAAAACTACATTATCTACAACGTTGTAAGCTCGAATTCTCTAGGGATCCTAAACAGTTCTACAAATTTGTAAACTCTCTCTCTCCTTTAGTAGCATTCAAAATATTTCTGATGAATCCATTGCTGATTTGTTTGCTGACTTTTTCCAAACTACATACTGTATGAGTAGTCTCCATTCTGGTCACTCATACCCGTAGGAGTATAAACTGTATTAATTAAAGCCAGTACACACGCCAGGTCTTGATGGTGTGCCTGGATCTGTATTAAAATACTGCGCGGCAGCTTTGTGTAGTTGGGTAGATAAGTTATATACCCTGTCAATCGATTCTTCATATTTTCCAAGCCTATGGAAGGACTCATATATTATCCCTCTTCACAAAAAGGGTGTTAAGTGCGATGTTCAGAACTATAGGGGTATTGCTAAGCTCTCTGCAATTCCCAAGTTGCTTGAGAAAAATAATGATTTCTCATCTTCAACATTTGTGTGGTTCTATTATCTCTTCTTGAGTATAAGAAAAAGATGCAAACTGACGTTGTTTATACCGATTTTAGTAAAGCTTTTGATTCTGTAAATCACTCACTACTAATTTATAAGCTTGACCTTCTCGGCTTTCCCAATAATCTTCTTCTTTGGATATCCAAATATTTGAGCAACAGAACGCATCAATGCTACGTCTGGAGTACCGCAAGGCAGTCATCTTGGTCCACTTCTTTTTAATGTTATTTATTAACGATCTTCCATCTGTTCTATCTCACTCTCATGCACTCATGTATGCGGATGACGTCAAGCTTTGTTTAACTTATAGTGACCCTCTCTCTGATAGGTTATTGCAAGCGAATTTAAATGCCATGTTTCTTTGGTGTCAAACCAATTTACCTAATCTTTACAGTGATAAATGTAAAGAAATGAGCTGGAACTCAGAAATCCCTTTACCGTCTTACTCTAGTAGACTTCTCTTAATTAATCTCCCCTGTCTCACTAATCGTAGAAATATGCTTGGAGTAATGTTCGTTCATAAATTACTACGGGATCAAGTTGATTCAGTTAATTTATAAGACGAAATAACTTTTAACATACCTTTTAGACTTACTCGTAACTTTAACCCCTATATCTTCAGCATTGCACCACTAACTGGGCTTTGCATGAACCTTTTCGTATTATGTGTGCTCACTATAACAATCTGTACCGTACGATTGGTTTGGAGTTTGCTTCACTAACTATTAAGGCCTGTTTATTATTATATCTTACTAATCTAACAAACTAATACTTCTCTAATTCTCTAATACCTTGGTCTGATTGGGTTTATCTTTTTTAATTTTTTACATATCCCCAGAATATGTTTTATATTTTAAATTCATATTTATTTTATAAAAATAGTTTTACTTAATATTAATCAATTTTATTTTTTTAATGTAAATATAAATTTTAAATGTCGGCTGCTTATAGCCGACAATAAAATAAATAAATAAAAATAAAACATTAACCGGAGTTTTATTTCGCTCAAGCACTCGGCCCGATTTACATCCAACCAGAGAAGGTAGACTCATTGCCCAACTCCGCATGCTATTACCCGAGGCGGGAGGACGCACCGGAGAACACCCAAGCGTCGCACCATAGTCGCTATTCACCCTTAGAAAATCAGTTTGTATCTACTTTATTTAGCTTAGGATAAGTTAGAGTTTCATGGAATTAAAAAGTTTGTAAGTTGTTAAGATCTACCCTCGCTATTATTCTTGAAAAAGAAGATACATTTCTCTTTCAGCAACTACACTGACTAAATTTCTGTAACCCTGATGTGTTGGGCATTACAGTGGCTGCCGAGCAGGTAGGCGTTGCAAGAGTAAGTGAATTGCGATTTGCGATAAAAGACGCATCACTTGTCGAAGGCCATAGACACAAAGCAGTTAGTTTGTATCTACATTATATAGCTTAGATAACTTTGAATTTTCATGGAAATAAAGAGTATATAAACTGTTATGATCTACCAATGTCATCCTTCTTGGGAAATGGGAAAACATTTCTCTTCCAGAACCACACTGACATAAATTCTGTAACCCTGGAAACGGCGAGACATTTCGAGACATTAGTACTACTATTTTTTAATGCTACTGATACTACAGAAATTTTGTTTCATTACAACAACTTTTTCAATTCTATTGTGATGAAATTTAACACAAAATTTTTGACGCTAATGAAATAATGTTAGTGCTGATTCGCACATCGTCGGTATTTTGGAGCGCTGTCAACATCAAGATGTGATAAAGATTATGTGCCCTGTGTCTGTAGCACTTAATGGCAAGTCGAGTAGCCGGCCCGTAGAGTTGAGAAAATGTGTATGAAGCACGTTAAAATATGTTTGAAACGCGCAAAGTTGTTATACCAATGTTGACAATATATGATGAGTAAATATATTATTACAAAATATTGAATATATAAAAATTACTATTAAATCATAATACAATTAGTCTATATAATTTGAATTTAAAATATGGTGAATGACAAACCTGTAAAGTATTGTCCATATATTTTTTTTATTGCTCGCTGAAGTTCTGAGAAAAGCTGAATATTTGCACAACTTTTGATCATACAATGGTGTAGTGGAAATTTTGATTTTCATTCAAGTACAAATCATCTATTTTTGTTAGTAAAATTTGACTCAGCTGATTAATCTGAAAATATAATACAATGATGATAAGAATCTGATTGCTTCAATGAAAGTTTTTTGATATAGTGAACCGATTAAACTCGATTTCAAAATCGATATTGTTTTTTTTTTTTGGAAACACATAATTACTTTGTATTTTCGTATATGTATATATATAATATATATATATATATATATATATATATATATATATATATATATATATATATATATATATATATATATGATGTAAAAAAAGAGTTATTAAGATTTGCACAAGATATATGAATTTACTTGAAAAGTGCTATATCAAAATGTATTAATTTTTTTTTTTATTCTTGACAAATAACCAAACCTATATCTAATTCTTATCATTTTTGTTTATTTATTTTAACCTAGCGGACCCGGCGAACGTTGTCCCGCCTCTATTTAATGACTTTATATAAACTATAATACAATGATAACTAAACACGGTAAATGTCTGTTTACTCAAATTTTTTTGTAGTTTGGCGTGGATGAACTGTGCATATTCGTCCGAGGGCATCAGTCGAATAGACATTAGTGAAGCCAGCAAGAGCAACACTTTTCTTTCTGCGTTGAAACTTTTTCGATGCAGCTTTCCAAGTATAATAACATGGCATTTCTGAATAAAGTAAAGTCCTTGCGAATGGATCATTTTCGCAGGTAGAAAAGAGATTTGTCAACGTTGTCTCTGGTGGTCTGCTGATGAACTGCTAGGTGTACGACAGTCGGGTGACGTTCGTGAATTGGAAATTAAATCAGCCGCCAAATTGCCTACGTAACGTCCAAGTTGAAATTTCGTCACCTCGTCGTTTACATTCGGATTGGCAATGCCAAACACTGCCATGTCGCTCCCTTTGTTTACATATTTGCATATGTATTTGATAGATTTGATGGAGTTGCAGTATTCTACGTTGCAGTGGGTTGAGAACGTTTTCGACAAAATCGGAAAATATGGAACAATCCAGCTGTTATCGACGACGACATTGCTACCTTTCACTTTCATCATCATTGATTTGCCATTATCATCTGGAGAACGACGCCGATACAAGATATCGTCAAGTCCACTCATTGTGACGGCCACAACCGGACGGGGAAAACGCTTTGTGCATATTCCGTTTTCCATGCATGGTGAGAGTGGGTTGAGGATTCCGTAAGGGCATGGATCATGTTCGTTGTCACAATGGAATGCAGCTCCGGATCAGTTTCTGGATCTGGCATTTCGGCAGAAATGATCGAATCAATATGATTTGAATGGATCTTTTCCAACATCCACAGTAGAATGTGTGCATGTTGTAAACCACGCTTCTGCCATTCAACTGAGTACATCCAACAACCAGTTCGAAAAAACCTTCTGCTTAACAATGTAATCCATAAACACTCTAATCTTTTCTTTAAACACCCGTGCAGTGATGTCATGTCGATCGCTAGATCTTTGACCTGCATGACATACTTGTAATGTCGGGCCATTTCGGATTGCAAGTGAATGTGATGAATAAATCCGCGCATCATTAATTCCGCACGTATGTCATTGCATCTTGAGCGTAGTAATGCATATGACGCGGACTTTCTGCATAAGTAGCTGGTCGTCTAGGCATTTTTAAACACAAACAAAAATGGGTGGAAAATATGCGTTCAATTAAAGTGGACTGTAATTATTGAGCGCCTGTTCAATTCAAATTCAATTTTCACACACACGAAAATATTCCATTGATTTGGCAACCTTAACGAAATTCATGTCATCGGCTACTGAAAACAGCTGTATTGTTATTCAGTTGTATCACCACTAAGCAAATAACCTAGGTTATTGTATACGTTGAGTGAAAGCTCATTTTTCATTCCGCTTTTGCGAACTGTCCCCCCATTTTTCCAAAAATTTTCCTACATTCTGACAATCTTCTGGAAATTATAAACAACTTAAATAAAAAAAAATAAGGCAGTTCGGCATAGTGGTGCGCATAAAAATTAGTCACACTTTTTTGGCTCCATTTTTATATATTTTATATAGATCAAAAAAAGTTTTTGAGATAGGTATTTTAATTTCTTAATTCCACCTGCAAGCTATTTTAAAGAATAAACAACATTAATTTTAATTGCATTAAAAGCAAGCTCGCTAAGCAAGCATTGAAAACGATCAATGCGTGTGTACGCATAGATACACAATTTTGAATGAGTTGGCAGCGCGCACATTAGTGCGATAAATGAAAATTTTCAATTTATCGCTTTGGCGGTGTGGAAATATCGAAATAATTTTAATAGCACGGGAATGCTGTCGCACGGGATAAAAAGTATCCTTCTCCTGACTCTAAACTACCTCCCTGCCAATTTTCAAGTAAATCGGTTCAGCCGTTCTTGAGATATAAGTGGTGTAACTAACACGACTTTCTGTTATATATATAGATGTATATATTAAATTTAATTTCGTACGTCACGCAATTTGATATATGTATGCAATTTTTGGACTAGAATATGCTTTTGGCACTAGACAATCACATAAATTTTTTTTGGGAAGTACTCTGTAATATTAATACAGAAAAAGAGCTGCAAAATCGCTCGTTATTTTTCATGCACATTTCTAGGTAGTCTCTTTAAATTCTTGTTATATTTTGTTTGCTCTTCGAATTTATTAACTCCATTTTCGTAAAAAGTGCTTTATGTCTGCCGTGCTTACCTCTTTGGTCGGCTCTAATACTTGATTGGATAGTCTTTTTTATACTCTTTTCACGACGGTACTTTTTGGACGCGTTCGAAATATTACTTTGTTCAACTGCAATGTTATTTCGACAAGCAGCTCTAGATTCAGCTGAACGAAAGTAGCGATATCTTACTTTTCACTGTCTTTACATACATATAAGCTTACAAGTCTGGCCACATGATGCTTTCATTTCTCTTGCTGGTCTTTCCTTTTTGCTTGGTGTGTGTGATTCATAGCATTGTCCATAATTATTTGTATTTCACCTTTTCCACTTTCACTTTAGGGTCGTTCTGATCTTTATCTTCCTGCCATTTGTGGTCGTATACGAAGTTAACTTGATACTAATACTGAGTGTAGTTTCTAAACCAGAAGTAGATTATTTTCAGGTACAGATTTCGCAGCTGTAGCAATTTAGTGAGTTAAATATAATTATTAAAAGGTTTACGGTTCACGAAATGGTTAAGTTCAGTTCGAAACAAATTAGTAAATACTAAAATCATCTTTGAAAACGAATCAGAAGTCGCCGTAACCGTCAATGGTGACCGCTTCCACGGCATGTTTGTAGACTTTTACTTCCTCCGAATGGAAGATGGAGGTATTGCCGACACATTATGGACATATGGAAAATCGAATAATTAGCCAAAATTGAATTGCCAAATGACCTCCTCGCAGCTGCGATTTGACCCTGTTAAATTATTTTTTGTGGAGTGCCGTCAAACATAAGTGTAAATCCAACCACCCAAAGGCGATTGACGACCTAAAGCACGAGATTGCGGACCATGCTATCAAAACTGTGCGGAAAAATTGAGTCGATTGCACGCAAGGCTTCCGGGGCAGCCATATGAATGAAGTATTAGTAATTCGCAATGCTGACATTATTCAAATAAAAAATATTTGAAAAATATCCACTCGTTTTTATTTAAGCATTATGATAAAATAACTCTTGAATACATACAGTCTTTAAGGCGACCTAGTGCTTTACTTTTTCCTCATCGCTGCCGTCACTATTATCGTTCGTAGAGCCTGGACGGAATGTTATAACATTTACAAAGTCACCAGAGTTTTCCGAAATCGATGAGATAGCTGAATACTTTGCAATTTGAATTTCACAAAGTTCTCCAAGTGATCTTAAATTTACAACTTTTACCAACAATATCGTCAAAATATCTTTACTCGTCAACGAATGCAGCACAACTGAAAAATTTCACTCTTGTGAATAAACGAACGAACATTTAATGTAATAAGGTGGTACCACAGAAAACTTTGGGAGATTTTCAGTTGGTATCGTTTTTTGTGTCACTCCTGATTCTATTTTATCGTGGTGTCTGTATTAAAGACAGGATAATGAAATTTGTGCACAACATAATTGCATAATTAACTCAGTCGTGCAGCTCGATTATGTTACGCTTCTAGTAAGTGATCGATATAGAATATTATATAAATATTGATTCTTCAAATATTGATATATGTTTTATTCGATTACAAGAAGACTTCCCTGTAATTTGTAAATTAGGCATGTGACAATATCAAGGCTTGATTAATCTTCTGTGTGCAGTTAAAGTCAGTTTAGGTTAATTTATTTGGTCATTTGGTTAAAGATTACTATAACTTACTCCAAGTAAAGTTCCCTGTTTCAGTAGGATAGAACGTTTTCTACGCCGTATTTCTTCAGTTCCATCATTTGTGTCAATAGCTTCAGTTGCTTCCATAGGTAACATCATCAAATTATTACTCTCATCTTTGCTCTGTAAATTTAAAACAAACTGATAAGCGAAAAAAATCTTACAGGTTACCAAGACAAACAGAAGGTCGTGTTCGGTTTTCACTTCGGTTATGTTTGGATTTAGTTGCTAAGTATGTCAATTTTATTTGACTTAATTTCGTAACGATAACAGGGTAATTTTATCGTATAAGAACCCTTAAAAAATGAATCATCGTCAAATTTCTGATTTATTTAACATGTTCTTACTTTCCACCCATGGGTGGATGGGTATTGGGTTAATTAGCGATAGTTATTTAGACAACAGTCAAAAAATAACACGAATCAAATCGAAGAATTAAAACCATTCTCGAAATGTATTAGAAAAATTGGGATTCCAAATAAAGGGAGAGAGAAGACAGAGAGTCGAGAGGAGAAAACGTGAAGGAGGCTATTATAATTACTGCATTAGGCACGAAAAAGTATCGTCTAAAGCATAATCACTTTAATATAGGGGCAAATATATAGTGTCTAGAGACCTGCGGGAGACCGCAAAGTAATCAATAAAAGACGGAAGATTTGGAAGAAAAAGTCTACTGAAGTATTGTGTTAAACGATTTGGGTTCCAGTTCAAATCACGTAAGGCAAACACCAAATCCTTTATTTAATACTGCGGGCCCCAAATGCATGAGCATTATTCCAGAATGAGACCAACTAAGAGACGACTTTCGACCAACGTTTAATGAAACCAAGTACTTCCACTAACGACCACGCCCATTTTTTGAATTTTTCCAATTCTTATTTTTCAAAGAACTTACAGTAAAAATTTCACAACGATATGTCTGCTAGAAGTAATTTTGGCCGCTCTCCCCATATAAGCCAGCCCACTGTGCACTGGTGTGATTATCTACACAACGCGATATATTTGAATTTTTTTTTAATAGTGAGATATTGTTTTTAGATTTCTTTCCATTTGTCTTTTTTATACCATTTTTAAAAGGTGCGCTCATATTTGTCAGCATTACTCGAGAATTCCAAGCCAATATTTAAAATCTTTCATTTTCTGAAAGTTAATTAATATTCTGAATCGATTATACACTGTCTTAAATCAAAGCCAGCGGTTTAGGACAAATTTGTTTAGTTATTTTTTTTGTTTGCTTAAAAATTCTAGTACAAGTCGAAAAAAATTAGCCAATTTTGTTTTATATTTTATTTACATTGCATGCATACGCATAGTCAATAGCCTATCTTAGAAAACAAAAACGTATTTTATACTAAATCTAAATCTAGACCGATCCACGATGTCAGCTATTTGATAAACTGAACCGATTTAAATCAATACTAATTAAAATTACTGAAATGAAAAATTTTAGGACAATATAGGTACACATTTGTGAGCTGAATCTTAAATCTTAAAATATAAGAAAGTTTCTCATACGAAAAGTCCGATCTGTTGAAATTAATCCTTACATAAAATTTAAATTGTAAAGTAGGTTGGTTCATGTGCTAATAACCAAGTCGGGTATAACGTAAAAAAAAAAAATTTAATTTAAAAATTACTTTATAGAAAACCATTTTTTTTTGTATAACATGAGGTCCCATATGTGTGTGGGTTTGGTTAGTGTAGATTTCTGGATGTTGCCTGTACGATCACCTATGTATATAAACAGCTTCAACAATAATGTAATTGGTCCGTGTAATAACAATGAAGTTCTCTTTTTATTGTGTGTCAACTTAAGTATGCTTTAGTTTTTAAACAATAGAAAACACTGCACTTGGGCTTTTATGAGAGGTATGATTTACCTTTAAATCACACTGAAATCCGTATTTTATTATGTCGGTTTTATCAAGAGATATTTTTGCTGAACATGGAGAGCAGCAATAAATTTTACAATATCTTTTGTTAAAGGTGAAATTGATGTCTTAGTGTCTTGATACTATCTTGGCTGAAAATGCTTAACTTTTGCTTTTCCTTATTTTTTTTTTTTTCCATACGGACAAACAATAAACTCAGCCTCAGGAATAAAATTGTTTGAAGACTGCAATTGACAGAAATCGCCCAGAATTGGTCAATTGGAAAGGCATTGTGATTTATCAGGACAATGCTAGACCACACATATCTGTAACGAGGCGCGTTAAGCTTAGGGAGCATGGATGGGAAGATCATTCGTTCTACGTGTGGCGAAACGAACTCTGCACTACTAATATGAATAAAATGTATAAACAAAAATAGGAATCATGACTGAAAAAAATTTAATATTTTATGTATTTAGGAACAATTTTATAAATATACATTACCATTGTGATGCACATAAGAACCTGTAATATGAACATTCCAAAAGATAAAAATGCTAGGGTTGTTAAAGCAATATCTGTTATATCTTTTAGGCTTATTTCTTTAATTTGTTTTGTCGACTCTGACACAGCATTTGAGTATTCTGGTTCTGTGTGGTCGTCATAGCCTGTAATAATATAATTATAATAATTAGTGATGCATACATTGGTTATATTTCTTTGGTATCATACCGATTTTGCTGATTTGTTCGGTATTTTCTCCAATATGTGTATTCCTCACTGATAATCTCGGCATCTGAGTAGTTTTTAGCAGATATGGCTGAACAAAATAGACAACTTTATTAAATACGAGTATTCATTGATATCAAGAAAAAAATTAAAATGGCTGAAAATGGGATTTTTAATTTTAATTCCACACCCGTGGTCAGAAATGTTACCCATACCCATACCCATACCCATACCCATACCCATACCCATACCCATACCCATACCCATACCCATACCCATACCCATACCCATACCCATACCCATACCCATACCCATACCCATACCCATACCCATACCCATACCCATACCCATACCCATACCCATACCCATACCCATACCCATACCCATACCCATACCCATACCCATACCCATACCCATACCCATACCCATACCCATACCCATACCCATACCCATACCCATACCCATACCCATACCCATACCCATACCCATACCCATACCCATACCCATACCCATACCCATACCCATACCCATACCCATACCCATACCCATACCCATACCCATACCCATACCCATACCCATACCCATACCCATACCCATACCCATACCCATACCCATACCCATACCCATACCCATACCCAGTAAATACTTACATTGAAATAATGGGATTCATGGCGTGAACTATCATATGCGTAACCTGTTATATCGCCGTCATCACATTCATCGTCTTCCAAATAATTTACCAATGTTGATCTCGCAACTGGGCTGATTTTTCTTCTTTGAATTCGGTAATTACTACCGTCTAGCTCCTTACCGGCTTCATTTAATTGACGTCTGATATCGTCTAAAGTTGTTGTTCTGCAAAGTAAAAACGTTTATCTATTATTAAGTATAAATTAAGAATAAAACAAATATCATGAACAATTTTACAGCGATAGCCTGGAGAAACAAAAATGCGAATAAAAGGTAAAAATCCAACTTATCCCCATAGTGTGGAGGGGGTAACAGCAGGTTAGATCAAATATATTATTGTTATATTGACGTGCTATATCAACGTAATGTTAATAATAAGTTAACGAAATTATTCCAAGTCTCCAAACCCGCAAATGCATTTGCAAAATAAACCCGGCAATCCGTCTGAACAACTTCTTGGGCAACACAAATGCCAAACTTCTAGTAATATTGGGAAAAACAGGAGATCTAGAAACGTCGTTACCATTGCAGCAGGAGTTGACGTCGACGTCGACTCACACAGCTGTCGATAGGGTATTTCTTAGCTTAGTTTAATTGGTGCTAAAATTGCAGCAAGCCATAACAGTCCCATTGGACCAATAAAACTTAGATTTTTTTGAGGAAAACAACTTATAAGAATTTATCTGGTTTCCCAGTAGAAAATAGGGGAAAAAAATTAAAAAGTAAAACCGCCTTTAAGTTTTAGATTGGTGGTCCAGTGTCTCTGTAGCTGGAGACACTGTGTTGCCACAAACAGAACCCAATTAGGAAAACTGGCTATGAATCCCATCCGTTGAAGTCAGAAATGTGTTTTTAACTTCAATAAGAATAAGGATAAGGATTCTCGCTCATCGGCGGACTATAGTTCTGTCCGATCCGTTCCCAGATCGTCCTCAATGAGTAGTGGTTGCAAGATTCCAAATAGAGACAATCCAAAAGCATAAAATTCGGACAGCCGGGAGTAGCCGTAGTAATCAGTTTTATGGAAGATAGTATTTAAGCTACAACAACAAACAAAATCAACATTAGAATAAAAACAAATAAAACCTAAAATCACATAAGAATCTTTGAAATTGTATTTAAAAAAAGAAAACAAGACAAAACAAACCATTAAAAAAGCTCGCGAAGGGCAAACCATTTAAACCTAACTGCTTTTAGGATTGTATAAACAGTTTTAATCTCGCGATTCCCAAGGTAGATGAAAAGAGCCAGCCACTAGTTTTCACAAAAATTAGTTTCACCTTCTATATATTTTTAATATTTATTGCCAGTCGAACAAACAACTATCTGAGTCCATTGACCCTGTAGTAATTTATGGACGAACAAGCATAATTCTACGATTAGTAAGAGAGGGAATATTGATTACGCGAAATCTACTAGAATACGAACGCGTCTGAATTTCCAAGCATTCCTTTGGCTTTATTGGCTGCAACAGCAATAACCTTTTTCTTGTACATTATATCTTGTGCTTGCATTCACGCATACTTTGTTTTTTGTATTTCTGCTCCAGAAATTGTTTGTGCAGTTTTTATTTCGAACTATCTAACATTGTTTTTGGTTTTACTCTATTTTTGTTAATCAGCAGTAAACTTTTTAGTGATAAATTTCGTGCTGCAAGAAAATTTGCTCTTTCGATCCAATAACTTCGATCATAATACAAACATTTTAAGTGTAGAGTATCTAAGTAAATATACGTCTGTCAAAAAATGATCTCCGTCTCCTTATCTAAGCCACAACAGCTCCTCCATTAACTATCTCACCTCCCGTAAGTCCTAATGCCCATTTTGACTCCTTCGGCTCAGGTGACAACTGGTTGTGGCTGCTTCGACAAGCAGTCCCTCTTCGTCATGAGGTTAATATTATTCTACCTGTTCTACCCTTTGAAAACACTCAGTTTCATCTATACACCTTTAGGGTTACACCAAGATTTTCTTATTTGAAGAATATTGAATCTAAATATTTTGAAAAGTTTAAACTGAGTAGACTTTGTAAAATATTCAAAAGCTATAGCTAATTTTACTCCAAATAACTCGTAGTGTTATAAAGATTATCTGAATCGTTGCAAGAACCAATTAATGCGGGACCCTAACAGTTCTACTCTTCCGTAAACTCAAAACGTAGATCTACCTCCTCACCTTAATCTAAATTTTTCTTTAATACTTTTAAAGTTTACAACGAATCTTCTGTCTCTTCGCCTGCCACTAACATTTTCATTTAATTTCAGTATCTAATTCTATAATTTTACCAAAATAGATAACTGCCTTAAAACACTAAAATCTTACTTCCCGACCCGACAATATTCCTAGCTGTGTGTTGAAAGAGTGTTATTCCGCGTTCTCCTTAAAAGAGAACTCCGTAAATCAGGCCCCTCAAAATCTGTCCTTGTAATTCTGGGTAACCTGAAGATAGTCACCCAGGTCCCTTATATTTCAATCTCTTTAAAATTTATCTACCCTTAGCTGTTTACCAATTTCATCTGCTCTGTATGCAGATGACGAAAACTTGTTTTACCATTTAAGGAAGCTGAAGACTGTAAACTTTTGCACTATCTCTGGTATCTAACATATTTGTATCTGGCATATCGAATAACCTATATTTAAATATTTCGAAATGATTTTTTATGACATTTAACAGTTGAAGTCTTTGGGCCTTCAGTCTTCTTATCATCACTTTTATAAATAAAGTTAAGGACACCCGTTCATCTATGCTTAAATATTATTCACCTGTACGCAACTCTCACCACAAGTTTATCACGACCAAATTGAGTCTGTACAGAAGCAATTTCTACTGTTTGTACTTCACGGATTAGCATGGAATTCGACTCTCCTATACTCTAATAGACTTTTCCTTCTTAATCTTCCCTTGCTCACCTAGAGACAGCTCTTGGAGCTACTTTCCCTTTTAAGTTAACTATCGGTGAAATTACCGGTACGTTTCATTTTAAAAACTGGAATCGAAATAAATTATACTTTAATACCCGAAAATTTTGTACCGATACACTTTCGGTACATCTTTCCAAACAATATTAGTCGAGTTAGCATATTATATTTAATTTTTCTCAGTCTTTCATTCCACCGCGAGTCTGTATCATCTTCTTTAACCGCCTAATGGTTTAAATAAGTGAAAAATTAGCATTATTTTGGGAAATGATATATTTAGAACTAATTGGTAAAAGATAAAAACCGTGTGTATATAAACTCCCATTGTTTCTCTTACCTCTTTAGCCAAGCATTGTAATTTGAAGAGCCATCATCGAAAAGTAGCTTCATAAATGTGCCATTTGGGGTTTCATCGTGTCTTAAATAAGATTCGTTTTGCGATATTCCCACACGATTTTTTTTTATAAATCCATCGGTTTTGTCCTTCCAATTCAATATCTGTTTAGTAAGGTAATTCGATGCCAAGAATTGTTGCATCATTTTTCTAGAAGCAAAATTAATGCACTTGACATTATTAATGCCAACTCTTAGTCATTTGATAAAATACCTGTGATAGGTCATCATTTGCATAGCGGGAAAGAAGTCTTGTTCATAGTTTTGACTGGGATTATCGTTAAAATTCATTAAGAATACGTGTGCAGGCATCATTTGAGTATTTAAAATATCATTTAAATTAAATGAAATGCAGTCTACGGTAACAATATAATGCTGGACTAGAGAGATCAGAAAAAATTGCACAGAAAAACACGTCACTATATGTAAAATAGTATTTGGACTTTTGTACACTGTAGGAGCCATACTGAGATAGTCTTTCTGATTTGACTTCACTTACAAACTGACGCTTAAAAAAATCACTTTTGTCACTTGCTTATTGTCACTTACTTTCATTCGTTTCGATCACTGAATCTCTGGTTCTGCTCCAGATACACAAAGTAATGAAGCTAACTTCTTTATTTTTACTACTGAGTTCAGAAATATAATTACGATAACCGAAAATGTATTAAATTGAATGACTGATTGACATTTTTATACCCTGTGCCCATAAAATGGAACCCCCAATCTATCAATAAATGTAATTAATCGGGTAATTAATTCTCTGGCCTTGTGTTATTAGTAATTGTGACAACACAAATTTTGTGAGGAACAAGATCAAATTTAATATATATACTCCAAATAAATTAAAAATAATTTTTTTTATAAAAGTGGCAACTGTACCTTCTATGTCTTAAAAACTGTTAGGACTTCAATTTTAGCTGGATTTAATCTAGCGGGTTTTCAAAAAACTCGTAGAACAAGTACTTCAAAATTTCCAAAAACAATAAATTTCCAATTTTAAATCCATGGATTTTTAGCGCTTTCCTGCAAACTGACAAACAAACTGACTTTTCATTTTGGAAAGGCCACGAAAAGTTTCAATCTCCTCGAATTTTTTGTAGATGTTTTTAAGAATATATATATTTTACCCAAAAGCTCGAATGGTCCCATCAGCTGCAATCATTTTAATCTTGCCTCCTCCACTTAATTCTCATGAACCAGGTAAGTTACGAAAAGGCTTAGTTTACAATTTTGTTAGCCAAGACTTTACCTTTCCACCGTTATATTACTCAATCTGATCGGACACCCTTCGCGCTGCTTCGGCCACTAGCGTAAACTGACGTTGGCATTGAAAATTTTTTCGTTGTAAAAATACCCAGTGTTGCCAGACAGTTTTGATTTTTTTGACAACTCAAACTGGTTTCAATTAATTAAACTAGTTGTGTTTTTCTACAAAGCATATTAAATGTATATGTTCTCTTAATTGTTTACGAAATTTTTATTATTAAATATAAAGGAAGTTTAAGAGATTAAATGAAATTATTTTACAAACTGTTGCCAACTGGAATCAAACCCCACCCAAGTAAAGTCAGAAATGTGTCTACTTTAACTATCAAATTAGGTTTGGTTCTATTAATTATATGTCTACCTACGATGTTATGATACTACAACTGCAATGTATGGATTCAACACTTAAATAAATAAATAAAGAATTTTTAAAAAAAAAAACTTACTGCTGCAGAATAATCTGCATTACTTTTAGAAATTCATTGCAAATTAAATAATTTATGTTGTAAAACAGTTTCTAGTTACTTTTTAAGATTATTATTTAAATTTTTAGAATAATGACAAAGACATAAGCAATTACAAAAATGTCTGATATCAAACAGACAATATATCATTACAAGGCATAAGTTTAGTGCCCCAAAATATCTACGAACAACTTTTCTGACAAACGTTATTAGATTTAAAATATCAATTTGAGATCATTATTCGAGAATGTGTAGTCCCATTTTGGAATGCTTTACGTCTTCAAAAAAGCAAATCAAATAGATTTTACCTCTTTATGCACTGATTAAGCTTTACCAGATATGTTAGAGCACTAAATTTTAAATTCAGATAATTATTTTATTTTTAAGATATTTTTTTTTATTGAAGGGGTTTAAACGTATATTATAACAAAGTTTTATTCTCATAGATTAGCAATTTTAGATTACCTTACATACCATTGTAACCATATTTGGTCAAAAACAGATAACTCTGTCATATAGCTGTCACTGGAAGTTTCGGTGAAGCATCACAAAAATGATGTTGTATCTTGACATATACAAACAATCTCACAATTTATGTATCTGTAAATGTGTTCTACTTATATGCTAACCAAATTTAACAAAAGTCAGCCATTACTAGACATTTTTTTTTATTACTTCTTAAAGCTATTGAATATACATATCTGCGATTTAACCATACATAGCCGAAGGCTGAAAGTCAGTAGTTTTAGAATAATAATTTTTTGATATAAGAAAATTTTGATTTTTAAAATATCTCAAAAATTATATAAAAAGTGTCATACTAAAGGTCATTCCGCTTAACAAGGAAGTCATCAGATTCGAATAAAACATTTATAGAAATAAAATATTATTTTGCCTTCAATCCATAGCTTTTAAAAAATCATTTCAATATAAATCATATAATTATTGTAGTTATAGTATAAATAGAATACAAATCGAAAATAATTTATTTTAATCGACTATAATTCTAAAAAAATTTAATAATTGTAATGTAATAAAGAACATACGAAGTAGAGATATATTAATTAGATTTCAGAAAAACTAAAGAACCTCTGCAAAAACTTAAAAAAAAATACAAATTTTTAAAAATTATAAAAATAAATCTTACAACCGAAAACAATTTTTTATTGTCAAGGCAGTCAAAAGTTGATTTGGTTTATATTAGTACTACATTGTTGCCTATTGTTATGCTTTTAGTATAAAAAAATAGTTAAAAATAGTATAGTAAAAAAATTGTAAAAAGCACAAATAGATCATCATTTTTTTCATTCCAAAATGGAGAACCGTAAAATGATTGATTTAAATTTAACACTGTGAATGCATGCATTAAAGGTATTTTTAGTATTAGCTTTCGGTAAATGTAAAAATGGATTTGGGATTCTTCAGAAATCGTGAAATTTGCAAGTTCACCTCTGAAAATATAGAATTAATACCAAAATATTGAAAATAATAATATTAATAATTATTGTAGAATGTTGCTAATTTAATGTTGTTCTTCTTTAATTTATTGTTTGTTTAGATTTTTTTCCACCCATATCACTAACCAAAAACTCTACAATAAAATAATAGAGAACTGCATGTGAATATACAATTAAAACTTTTGTTTTTTCATATTTTCTTTATCTTTGTTTTATTTTATCCACTTTCTTCAGTGGACGACCTTACCTATTTTCTGTCTGATTTGTATTAATTTACAATGTACACGTATGTAACAGTCATCATGCTATAATAGCTAGAGCACACAGAATGCAATGGCGTTGCAGGTCAAACTTGTTTCAAATGTTTGCCACGCGCCTTCCCCAAATCGCAAAATACCGCGACTACCATTATTGGTAAGAAACGTTATATATAATTTTTATTTATTACAGAACGGCAGTAATTGCACATTTTTTTGAAGGCATTCAAGTTTTTAAAAGTTATTCCTATGGTATTCGTAAAGTCGTGGTTCCGTCTTTAACTTATCAACAAATTTCTTTTTGCTTTCTTCACCACTTCATAAAAGATTTTTCAGACGAATTATACATATTTTGTGGAACAAAACGACTTAGCCGAGAATTTGGTGGCACACACCTAACGCTCTTGATTATATTGATTCTCTGCAACTTCTTGCCAATTCTCTTACACTAGGGATACACGGCGGGGAATATCGCCCCAAGTTTCTGAACAATATTAGAGAGCTTCCTTAGTCAAAGTGACTCTTATCTCAAACGCCGATGCTATAAATAAAAACAGACCATGTTAGTTCCTCAGACTTGGTGAAAAGAGCGAACCAAACCACTTCGATATAATTTAAGTGATTCCCTTTTATGGAAATATCTCCCAACTCTAAAGGGTAACCTGGTTATTAAGGCTTTTAACCAATATAACCTCGCCTTAAAAAAAACTTGACAAATAAGTCCGCCTCCTACTCAAGTCTGGCTCAAGTTCCCAAAAGGTGCCATATGCAATTAAATGTCAAATTTATTGGCAGAGCGAATTTGCGTAGCCAGCTATCAGCGTTGTCATATTTAAGTGGCAGGCTTCCTAAAAATTCGACACAATTCAGTTTACATCGCTTTATTTCCCATAGTGCACCCCTCCATACAGCGTACAAATCAAAACTTATTTGCTTTACATATTCTATAAATGTCATCCGATTTCAATCCAAAGAGCTGCGTGGATAACCGAGAGGAATTGTCAATAAATTTGGTGGCTGTAGCTTTCGGCGACGTTACATTTCTGATCTGTAAGCTCCATTTTGAGAATCGAAAGTTATCTTTGAACACTTAGATGAGTTGGTGGTCAAGCTAATTTACTATAACTATAAATTAAAGAGGGAATTCGGCAAAATTTTTTTTTTACAATTTTAATTTATTTATTTGAAATGTATATGGTATATTAAATTTAATATCGTTTATCATAAATTTTCATACCAGATATATTCGGCTTCGTCTCTAAACACTTGGTTTCTGTATATATTTTTTGTGTTTACTATTAATATTACAGTTTAAAAATCTGGACTCATACCTCGATTACTCCAAAATGACATGTCGGTTTATTTGATTCAGAGCATGGAAAAGTTTAAATGTACTGCTAAGAAATTGTTCCTTATCAAAAATAGAGAAACGTTTGTTATTCGACTTTTTGAAAAAAAATCGCTAGTTTAGCGGGAGTACGCTAAATCCCACTAAAATTTACATTACCACAGTTTCTAAGCCACATAAGCTACAAATATGTTCTATATCTCGTTCTAATGTTTTTCAGGATATAGGCTTTTTTGTATCTTAATTACACGGTTAACACATTAAAGAAAATATAAAATTTTGTGGCCATATAATTGGATATGGCGCTGACAATAATTAATATTCGACATCTTGTGATACAAAAGGTTTCGCGTTTTTAGAATTCAAAATGAGTGAAGCTTTCAGCTTTCGCGATTCATAAATAACCAGCTCAGTTTTAGGCAATGCAGGTATACATTTGAGAAAGGAATTAAAGTTTTCGGGACTGACTGAAATTATAAACAAACTATAGTCAAATTACCATTCCTACCGTACATATTGTATTTCGCATCCCTCGTGAAGATTCTGTCACTTGAGGAATAGTGGACACTGGAGTTCACAGGGATAAACATAAGAAACATTTGGTTCTTCGTTTAGATTATAGAACACACACGATAGGTAAAATTAAAAGATCCGTTGTTTTTTTGTCCAACTTTATTAAGTAACAAATCCATATGAACTTTAAACTAACATTTTCACTTATTAATTATAATGTTAACTTTCTATTTCACATTTTGTATGATAATTTCAAGTATACGACACATATATGCATGTGGAGGTATATGTGTATACAAGATTATTCAGATTAATTTTAGCATATTTTAGCGCTTTAATTTCTTAGATGTATTATCAATATAAATCAAAATAAAATTAAAATAAGTTCTCCACTTGAGTGCTCGACAAAGCGATATTAAAACCGTCCTTATTTTCTTCTGCTGTGCACTTTATCTAATATTTTATTTAATAACATATTCAATAGTAATATTATATTCTGGTTAGTTTAATAGTATGGTTAACATAATGGGCTAAAAATAAGAGGGAGTACACATCCGAACTTGATTTTAGCATGGTAAACAAGAACCTTCATAGCTAATTTGGTTTCTCTATTCATAGATACAGACAGCAAATTTACTGTCATATTTAGATTCTATCGGGTAACACACTGCCTTCCTATGCATGTTACACATTATTGATGAACGTTAGTTTAACTTGAGTATATATGGTACATTCTAAGTATGTATTCGATTATTCTATATGTCATTATATAATTGTCATTATAAATATGTTAGCTGATGTTTGCATGTAATTACATAATTACATGTATTTAAATTTTAATACAAAATAATTTAAAATTGTTTAAAAAATGTTTGCTTCACAATTTTCAGTTATGTATACATATTGCCAAAAGTAACATATTAGTATCAAAGGTTTGTAATGTAACATACTTAGGATATATATTTCATTTTGCTAACATTTTTATTTGAGTAAAAATATAGTATTCAAAATGAACTTATTTTCATCTATTTATTGTTCTTGTATTTATTTTATATTGTTAAATAACTTTAAAATCTTAACTCACTGCACTTTCTTGGTTAAAAGCCTTAAATTAAGGTGAGAGAACCACAAATACAACAAAGTTGAAATAAACAAAAACCATTAGGGTAAGTTGTTCAATCATCTTGTTATAAGTGACTTGATTCGGGACTTCATTTATTTTTAAGCTAAATGAAATTTTATCATGATATTTAGCCAGTTTAAACTGGCATACTTGCATTTCTTCTGATGTGTATCTATAATTTTTTGCTACAAACTAAGGCGAAGGAGCTGTGTTCGTCTGGATGGCTATCTATTTCTATGCATGTACTATATATAGTAGCACTATGTAGTGTAGAAGTTTTTATTTTGTATGGTCATAATACTTCGAACGTACATTATCGAATCCGGCCGGAAAATTTTACTTATATCTAAAACATTCGTTACTAATTTCTTGTATTAAGACGTAAGTTATTATTACAGATATCTTGGTCAATCGAAATCAGAGTACTGCTAACAATTTTTAGTGGAAATTTGATTTCTTTCAACCAAAACACTGAACAATTTAGTTTTACTTTAATACCTACTATTGAAAATTGGAAAATGGTGTGAAACAGTGCAATTTTATTCAATAGACAAATTACTTGAATGTATTTGCCGGCAAATTATAATTTTAATTATTCATCAGAATAAACATTCATGTCCGTTTACCCAGCTATGTGATTAAACTTGTATATTCTTTAGAGTGCATTGCTTTTTATGGGCCCAAAAAATATTTAAAATTGGTAACTTAAATTCGAATTCTACGTAGTTCGTAGTTGTGTCACCAGGAAAACCATAGTTCCAAGATCAATTTCAAATCTCTGCTCTTAGAGTCAAAAAATTATTACTAATTTTTTATTTTAGCATTCCTTTAGTGACTTAAGTGACTCGGATCCTGACAAGATTGATATAAAAACTTCCAGAAATTTCATAGAATAAGACCTTTGACCTTTAATCCTAGTTTTCTTTCCAGCAAGCCTAAATGCTAATTTTCCACTCAACAAGTTATGAACTGATTTTAGAAAACATCTTAGAATTTAGCGTAGATTACGATTTTGGGTTACAATTGTACGTAAAAAAAAACTGGACTGCCCAACATTCATACATTATCATATAAAAGGTTCTCGAGTACCACTTTCGAATCAAGGTAATTATAATTATTGGTGTAGTCGAGCACTACATTTAATATTTAATAATAAAAACAAAGGTTTTCATAGATTGTATATTTTTGCATTAATTGAGATCGCAGATGAAATTTAAAATAAGACTTGAAAACGGATTTTGTTCGCACTGTTTTTGGTTTGAAATATTTCGCAAAGGTATAATTTGTAGGAATTGTTAACTTATTTATAGAGCAAAAAATTGCATTTAAATAATTATAATAAATATAAAAGGTTTACAGTTAATTGACATTTTCTTTTAACTAAATATCAAATCTAAAATAAAAAATATATTTAATTGAATAAGTATCCTAATTTATTTCGTTGTACTAAATCGTTTATCAACACTAATTGTGTTCGCATTCAGTTCCTATTCTGTATTCTAAATTTTTCAAATTTACAAATCAAATTAATTTAAACTAATAGCATATATCAATATCAAAATAATAATGTAAAGTAAGTGTTCTGTGATTTAAATACGGAGATGGTTTGGATAAAAATATTGGTGTCAGATTTGGGCACATTAATATGTGTATGGCCATATTCAAGTACAGGCAGTATGCTTAAGGCAGTGGCTTATAGTAAGTTTATCGCCTGTTTACTATTGACAAAATTTTTAAAGGTGTTGTCATCCACTTTCAATAGCATCTAAGATATGAAACTGCTTTGTAATCAATAATGGATTAAAATTATATATATATCCACTCAATAGAAAATATTACAATGATTTTAAGTTTCGTGAGTGTGTAAATGGATGCACAGATTTTTAAAATGAACACATTGAGGTTAATCTACGAATAATAAATTGATTTTTCTTGTTTTAAAGAACTTACAAATTAAGTGCTAAATTCTGTCTGTTGCAGTTTCTAGGACCGACTCAGTCAAAGAGACAAACAGACGGACACACAAAATTAACTGCGCTACTGTTACGTTTGTATAAATTCTTGTACAGTATACAGAAGTGGAAAGAAACTCTATTTGCTGTTACTTTACATCGAACGAATATAATTATTATTTTTTATTTTACAATTTTTAATGGTCAAAATAATGGTGAGAAATAATTTACCGAATCCATTGATATCAACTGCTGAACATACTAAAACTATAAGCACGGTCAATAAATACTTGAACCTGGCTTATGAGAAAAGATTTTAAATAAATCATTTTTGTGGTTTGACGTGATATTAATAAACCAATCTTGCAAATATAACATTACATGAAAAATTTGTATAAAATTCACATATGAATTTAATTTTATGAAAACACATACGAAAACTAGACAACCAAATTTAAACGAATTTTGTTTTTAAATGAACTATTTTTTAAACTGATGTAAGTGTTTCATCGATTTTACACGTATGTTATTCTTATCTTATTAATGTATATTTAATAACAAAATATAAGTTAAAATATTTTGAGAAATAAAATTAAACAGTGTTAAGCTTAATGATGTTTAGAAAATTATCAATATATATTAGATATTGATATTTCGTTTTCCTTAAAGTTGCAGAATACATAACCAAAAAATATACATGTATTTTAAAGCGTTTGATCTAGATCTTTATTCATTAGGGCCGTCTGTGCAATAACGAGTAATTACAGTGCATCAAAAACAATTCTGAGTAATGATTCTTAATGTCAATCAAAACTCCATTGGCAGTTATTATTTTTATGGTTTTATTAATTTTGTAACATATCGTTAAGACTTGGGCAATTGTTTTTTGTAATCTAATGATAAAAGCTTCTCGTTTCAAAATAAATTCAAAATATTAAATTATAAGGGATGGACATCAATTGAAATTGTGCAACATTTGTACTAAATAGCTAGCTCCCATATAAATATAAATAAATAATGGGCGTAGAGTAAAAAAACTAAAAAATTGAATGGGTCCAGATTTAAAACGCAGTATCCATACTAGCGGATGCTCCTCAACCGGTTTAATCAAAATTTAAAATTTAAAAAAAAATTCCTTTGCAAAACTGAAACGTTAAGAGTCGTTCACTCTTATATCTAGTAATGCACATGTGTGCAAAGAAAATATAATATAATGAAATATATTATAATATAATATAATATAATATAATATAATATAATATAATATAATATAATATAATATAATATAATATAATATAATATTATGTAATATAATATAATATAATATAATATAATATAATATAATATAATATAATATAATATAATATAATATAATATAATATAATAATATAATATAATATAATATAATATATCTGCTATCAAATTGAGAAAATATTTGAGACAATTAATAAAGGAACATAATCCTTTCTGGGTGTAAAAAGTTGCTCAAGAGTAATCAGTTCAAAATTAAATTTGCGGTCTTGGAATGTTATTGGGGAGGTCTACAGCGTCCAGCTGAAGTTCCGGAAAATTCAAGGTCTTTCTGCTCAATAATGGGAATCCGATCATCATACAGAGTTGGGGCTTGCAAAATGATTCCAGCTGTTCCAGCTAATACAGCTAACGTAAATATCCATAGAAAAAGTCTATCCAAGACCATCGCTACATACTTCCAATCTTCCTTAACCTTTCATAAATAAAAAAATAATTTGTTTTGCAATTTAGTTTAATTTTTTTAGTTATAAAAAACTTACTTTTGTAGAATCCTCTTGCATTTTCGTGTGTTCTGCTATAAATCGTACACAAAAACAGCTCCGATGAACTCTAGGTGGGCACTTGGAATGAGAAAACGCCGGATTATTTAATATAGGGCTCTTTATTCCCGAATTTCCAATATCCAAATCGGGGACAGCTGTCAAATCTTCTGAACTGGAATGCGTAAGTTGGGGCAATGGACCATGAACTTGACAACTTCCTCCAAATGGACCAGTACTTGTTAAGCTATAATTGAGAATTATTTAATTAAAACTCCTTAATAATTAAAAAAGGTTAAATGTTAAAGAATTATATAAATAATACAAACTTACCTTTGAGTTGTCAACTCTTCTTTCGAGGGCGTGTGACTATACCCCGATGTCACGAGACGATCAATGTTGGTTGAAGAGTAATAAGGATAGAAACATGCATGGGCATCCTTTAAAAGGAGTTTGCTGAAATTTAATAACCAAATCATGTACATCCAACTAATACGTTTTGTTATTTTTTTTATTTCATACGGTGGAGCTCTGACTTTCAAAACATCTTGCGAGCTATATGTATCATATTCATATAGTCAATAGTCAAAAAATTGATTGATTTAAAAAATTTTTACGTAGACTGTATGTAACTTCACAATTATGCTTATGCTATATTTAATTTAATTTATTTGTATTAATATTGTTATTAAAATAATTTTTTTAAGTGTCTATCTTGCGTTCTTCATTTTATCGGCATTTCTTATTTTGATCTTTCGCACTTCTTTATAAAAAAAAAAAACACAATTACCGGATTTTTATTAGGGTTTTAAATTAAAAATTCCAATATCCAAATTCAACAAATTTTTAAAAATTAACTATAATAAGAAAAAATTGTTTATTTTATTTTGTCATTTAAAAATATATATAGTAAAATAGGGTTGGTACACTATGCAGAAAAAAATATTGGTTTTGATGCCAAGTGTAATTTTAACCCATCAATATTGGACAAAACCCACTCTATATATTGGACATACACATAAGGTGCGTATCAAAATGATAGCCCACTTTTATAATTTTCGTTTCTTCCCTCGTAAAATTTGCCTGTACTGGAATATATTAAAAGCAAGTATGACGAAAGAAAGAAAAAGGCATAAGCAATGCAAATTTACCGTTATTGGCTAATTTAAGCATTAATTGGAAATATGCCGTTAGTCTTGCGTAAAGACGTAGAAATTTGTTAGCTTGCAAGTGTATCATAATTATAGCCCCCTTAACGAAAACAGACGCCGAATGGTTGAGACTAAGCCATTATCATTTTTTTTAAATTCGCAATAGCAATTTAATAAAATTGTAAATAAAACGGGTCGTGGTTGACTGCTTTGTGAACAAGAAAAAGGCTCAATTCCTGCCTTTCGAAATCTGGCTTGAATATAAGTGAAATATCGCGTGAAATTGGTCGCAGTCGCAAAGTTATTGCCAATTTTTAAAAGAATCTAGGAGAATATGGCAAAAAACGCAGTACCAGTCGAAAACCAGTCATAGATAACCGTAGCAAGCGACGCATTGTCAAAAAAGCCAATAATTCTTTTGTGCCGTGCTCCAGACTTTCTTCGTTAAGTTCAAAAAAAGTGTCCAAAATGACGGTTTGGAGAGTGCTAAATAAGTTTAACCACATTGTGAGAGCTAAACAAAAAAAATACCTTATTTGACAGTCCGTCATAAGGCAGCTCGGATAAAATTTGCAGAAAATAACATGGCACCAAACTGGGCCTCGGTAAAAAAAATCGTACTTCTTGTTTTATATTTATAATCAAATATATTTTATTTAGATTATTTTTTTGGATGAAAAAAAATTTAATCTGGATGGTCTAGATGAATTTCGCTATTACTGACGGGATTTACGAAAGGAGCCCTTGTATTTCTCGAAAATAGATTTTGGTGGTGGATCTGCAATGGTTACAATTTACAATTTACAAGCTTCAGGATAAATAGTGCAGACTATATTCAAGTCTTAGAGAACAGTTTACTTCCATTTTTAAATGAAAATCGTGAAGCCCCGTATATTTTTATGCAAGACAATGCCAGAATCCACATCAGTCGCATGACAAGAACATTTTTGCAGGAGAGCTAAGTGGATTTGGAGTGGCCAGCATGTTCATCGGACTTGAATCCAATTAAAAATTTATGCGGTATTCTAGCCAGAAGAGTGTATAAGGATAACACTATATTCGAATGTGTAAGCAGCCTTAAAAGCGCGATTTTGCGGGAGTGGAACCTCCTGCTATCCCAGTTGTTGGCGAATCTTATAGATTCAATGAAAAATCGAATTTTCAACGTCGGAAAATCCAGGGGATCGACCATAAATATCTAGTTAATGTTATTAAATGGATTTTAAGAGTATTATTGTTATTTTCGTTAATTTTAAGACTTAAAATTAAAAGTGTGCTATCATTTTGATACGATTGCAAAAGCCAATATTTGCTATTTTGTTCAAAAAAATAAGTATAATAGTTATAATAATTAAAAATCGTATTCATATAGTCAGAGAAGATGCATGCATGCACGTCGTGACCGCGAGTTCCATGACAAGTTTAATTTTTTGTCAATACTAACTAATAATTTTTCCAAAAATTCGAAATATTTTCCACTTTATATATTTGAGAATGTCCCACTTACGAGCATGCTAATATAGTTCGCAATTTCTAAATCCTTACCTTGTCTCAAAGTTATAAGTTGGTCGTTTTATAAATAGAAATTTAGGCAAAAAGTTAATAAAAACACGCTTAACCCAGGGTGCCATCCGGTGTGTTTGTGGAGAACGAAAATGTACGTTAAGCACCACAACTGTCACGCAAATGCTACAGAAATATACAATATTTAACATATTCATTAAAATTAATTGTAATCGAGCATTTCAATAAAAAACGACACCCAAATAAATATTTAATTATCATAAATTTAGACAAAAATTATGTAGTGTTAACTAGCTTTTTAAAATTGGATTGTAAAATTAATAATTTTAATGCATGATAAATAACCCTCTTTATGATTTTATTTATAGTGTCACAAAAATAGACTACAACCAATATTATATAATTTTATTACATTACCTTATAGAAACTAATATCATCGCAAATATTAAGTATTTTCCCAACAGGGGTACAACCAAGGATGTTGGAGGAATAATTTCAACGACCAAGAGAAAGAACACATGAAGACTAATAAGAATTGAAATAGATAAAGTAACCTGAAATAAATTATATGCAATTTAATTACTTAAATTTTTAAAAATGTATTTTAAGTGATAAGACTTAATTTAAGCTTACGGGCTGATAATTAATTGATTTCATTGATTGATTGATAATTTAATGAAATAATTGAATAATTTATAGATGTACTGCAACTATTTAACGCTCTGTCAATAACAAAATAGACTAGGAAAGAAATATAAGTTTAATTATTATCAATCCATGTAAAAAATAAAATTTGCTATATATCAATAAAAAAATCAAAACTTAACTGTTGAGTTGACCCCGTTAATTTAAAAAGAACACATTTTTACGAGTAAAATGTTCCAAAATAATGATTTTTAGGTGAAACCGCCAGCGTTTTCCTCGATAAACTAGCCCAGATTATTATTAAACTTAACCCCAATCTAATTTTACTGGATTTTAGTAAGCTCAGACGCAGAAGAATATTTTCTTGAAACTGCAAAAAAAAATTGAGTTTCCAAAGTCCTATTTCAAAGCATATTTATACCTCTTCAATAAAAATTAAGTAGAAGGGTAAATTGTGTTCTTTACAATGTATGTAACAGGGACCTTATAAAGTATTTATATTCTTGATAAGCAACAACATCCGAGTCGATAGGTCCGTCCGTAAGAAAGGAAAATGATCACAGATATTTTAAAGAAGCTAGAGCATTCAAATGTGGCACACAAACTCCAATTGCGTTGCAGCAGGTCAAGCTTGTCAATGTTTCAATGTTTGCCACGCCCTTTCGCAATCAAGCATCTAAAAAATGCAACGGGGTCCCGAATTTAGCTTTTGGACTAGTTTTACATGTATCTCACTCAGCTTGTATCCCTTTCTCAATACACCTTTAGAATGGCGTTACATTTCATTTCTTAACGACGTATTAGAAACTATTGTGGGAGTCTTAAGTTTTATGAACTTCTAACAAAAATACTTTTCTTTTGTGCCGTGGTTTCTCAAATAAGTACTAGAATGACACAATCATACATTTAACTATATCTATAAACTATGAATAATGAATACACTGAATAATTTAGTTGAACTAGTTTTGAAAAAGCATATGCTGAATATACTTTCCTGACGTTATCTTTGCGTTGATTTGAAATTCTATATTTTAAATATACAGCTTTTTATCGTGATGGATTTATTCATTGAGCATTGTGCAAGCCAAAAGCATAGTGAAGGAAGTTGAAATTTTCTTCTTCGAATTAACACGAATTCACAAACAGTAATATGTCCATATTTTAAAAGAAGCAAAATTGCGGTGTCAAGTTTCTGGAACCATTTGCATAACCTTGGATTCATAAGAAAAGAAGCTCGAAAATGTTTGGGTGCCACACGAATTAGCATAACCTTGATTCAAAAAGAGATGTTTGGGTGCCACACGAACTAACGCAAAAAAACATAATGGACCGAATTTCTATCTGCAAATCGTTGCTGAATCGCAACAAAATTGACCCGTTTCTGAAGCGGATTGTGACTTGCGATGAAAAATGGGTCACTTACGACAACATCGAGCGCAAACGGTCGTGGTCAAAGCTCGGGGAAGCGGCCCAGACGGTGCCCAAGACCGGATTGAAGGTTTTGCTGTGTGTTTGGTGGGATTGGCAAGGAATCATCTACTACGAGCTGCTCCCCTATGGCCAAACGCTCAATTCTGCCGTCTACTGCCAACAACTGGACCGCTTGTAGGCAGCCCTCATCCAGACCAGGGGTATAATGAAGTTGGCATCTCGTTGGCAACAAGTTTACAAACAAAACGGCGCACATTTGATTAAAATCGGACAAATGTACAAAAGATGATACTTTTAAAAAATCAATAAAAAACCGAACGAACTTTTTACTTGACCTAATATTTTTTATATGTTTTTTCAGGATTTTGTTTATATTTATTTATGACTCATGCCATAGGAACAATTAAATTGGCCTAGCTTAAAAATCTCCTTTGGCTTTTAAGATATTTCAACAAAACTAAGAAAAATTCAAAAAAATATATCGTGTTCCTTATTTGACAAATGAATTATGAGCCTAACCTTTTAAATGTACTCGTAATTTGGGTTACATTTGTACATGATTAAAATATATGTACTTACCTTCTCTCCACTGTCCGATGGCAAGTAAAAAGTGAGTACAGTTAAAAATGAAATCCCCATACAAGGGATTATGATGTTTACAGTATAGAAAAGGGTTTTTCTTCGCATAGTAATGTTAAAAGTTATGTCCAAATAAGGTTCATCGCAACAAGTGTAAAACTTTTCATTTCTACAAATATAAGAAGTTAAATGAAATATAAATGTGGTGTACAAGAAAAGTAACTAAATGTAATGTGAAAATATTATGGAGTCTAGGGACCAGTTATTAAAAAGTACAGAAGTACGATGAAGACACACAGCTGTGCGTCAAAGTAAACCAATGCAATTTGTTATGCAAACGTGGTTGCAAGTTTAGTAGTGTTTGGTGAACTTCAAGCTCGTGTTTCTCGAAATGCGTTAACAATAATTGAATTATGTAAAATGGAAAATAAAGGTACAAGTAAGTATAAATAAATTTAATAAATTGTCTGTTTTATATCTCCTTATACTTTTAAGTAACTAATTACTCAACATAATCTTGAAACGGTACAATTTGTCTCTAACTTCGATTTTTTGTAAAGTCTATAAAATTTTGACCCCATTTGACCTCTTTCAAATTTTAAAAGCAGATTAATTAATAGATAATGTGTCGTTTGCAATTTATTTCAAGCTGCGATTAACTTTTATTACCTCGGTATTCCAAAAGTAGATTTGTTTGATATATGGCGAAAAGAATGCACAAAAACAGGACAATTTAATGCCATTTGGAAACACGTTGTTGGCAAAATTAAAGACCGTACAATGTCGGATGAAGTGGAAAAACAAAATAAATAATAAAAAAAAAAACCAATTCCAATTGTTGGTCGTCCACGTCTGCCATTCAGCCCAAAGTCAGAAATTGGAAAAAGAATAGAAGCCGCAGACCTTTCAACTAAGAAAGCTGATATTTATTTTCTCGTTCGTGCATCAGCATCATCAGCTCGGAAACAAGGTGATTCCGATTTAGATGCAGTGCTTAAAGAGGGTATAAAAAGCCCAACAAGACCAGCAAACATGCGTTTTCTTGAAAATAATTTTACGAAAGAGCAGTACAATCCAATACGACAAGAAAACCAATAAAGAAACTGCGATATATATCCGCACTATAGCAATATTATTGCCTCAAAATTGAAATGTAGACCTCAGGGTATCGAAGCGGAAGCGTTCGATACTTTCACCTAAAGTAATTGACCTATTAAGTAGCTGCGAAACAATAGAGGAATTTGAACCTGGCAACGAAGACAGTGAAATTAATGAATGTGAAGAATCTCTTTATGATTTAAATTTAGAATATGAATTAGATTTAATCAAGTACTTAATGTTTCTCTATAATTTAAATAATCGAATGATATTCATGTTTGAATTAATGGTTGCAAAAAGAGTTTTTTTGGTGTTTATCGGGTTAGTTTCCATTTTTATAACAGAATTATTTTAACTCTTGAAATGCTTACAAGATTTGATTTGAATAACATGATTTTGTTGCCTTAATTAATTTCACACAGAAAAGTGGTAATTTGACCCAATGTTCAACGGTAGCGGTAGCCTTTGCAGATGTAGTGATTCTACCACCTTCTGTAACCATGAAAGCGCAGCAGAGCATTAGGAAGTGCAGAAGATCAAGCTTATGAAAAGTAGTGAGTGATTTACAGAATCAAATGCATTACTAAAATCGTTATAAACAACGTCAGTTTGCATCTTTTTCTTGAACCCATTAATGGCAAGTAAACTCAGGAAGGTTAATGGTTGCCGATATACATCTACATTGTCGATCTCATAAACCCATGCTGACTAGGAGAGATAGTAACCACACAAATGTTGAAGATAAGAAGTCATTATTTTCAAGCAACTTGGGAATTGCAGAGAGCTTAGCAATACCCCTATAGTTCTGAACATCGCACTTAACACCCTTTTTGTGAAGAGGGATAATAAATGAGTCCTTCCATAGGCTTGGAAAATATGAAGAATCAATGGACAGGGTATATAATTTATGTAGCGGACTACATAAAGCTTCCGCACAGTACTTTAATACACCATCAAGACTGCGTATGTACTGGCTTAATTAATTTAAGTTCACAAAGAAGAGAGCTATCTGTGAATGAAGGGCTGAAAATACAGTTTATACTACTAAGATTGTACGGGTATGAGTGGTCACTATTATCAGCATGGAGGCTACTCATACAGTATGTAGTTTGGAAAAAGTCAGCAAACAAATCCGCAATGGATTGATCAGAATTAGCTTGAATGTTATTAAAGTAGAGAGAGATGATGGAAATGATAGAGCTTTTCGCTTAGAGTTTACAAATTTGTAGAACTGTTGAGGATCCCTAGAGAATTCGAGCTTACAACGTTGTAGATAACGTAGATTTGTAGCACTGAGAAATAAGTACCAGAAATTTCGAATTGGTAATTACATATCGAGAGAAATCATAAGGAATTCCCGACATGTTATATCTTTTGAATTGCTTAGATTTAGCATTTTTTAACTGTGATAATTCTCTAGAGAACCAAGGAGGTCTAGCAGAACTGATAGGAGATACAATCGGAACGCAGATATCAAATTAAGAGTTTTATAAAAAAGCTCAATGGCATTATCCAAATCAGAACATGCGTATAATTGTGACCAATCCATACTCGAAATCTTATTATTAAATTTAAGGAAATCTGTTGTTTTAAAACACCTACGCACGGTGGTATCAGATGATAATTCACCTGGACACATAGGAAAATTAACACATGTATTCAGAGATGGATAGTATGGGTCCTCCGACATAACCAAAGGGTCAATCCGAGATAAAATGGTATTGGTGGGGTCCAATACAAATAGCAAGTCGAGAGTCCTGTTAATGGAATTGCAAACAGGATTGATTTGAACCAAAGAAAGCTCTAAGAGACCATCAATAAAACTGTTAGAATTATCAGGTATAAGAAAATTTGAGTCAATGGAGGCAAACCATTTAACATCGGACAAAAAGCAAGTCAGTGTCAGAAACTTAAGAAGATATATGTTAGCGTTAAGATGAGTATCGTAAACTATTTCAGCAGAAGCTGGTGAAATGTAAAAGAGATGGAAAATTTATTAAAAGATAAATTAACTCAATGTCGGAAATAAATGAGATTGGAGATACCAAGGATCGGGATCCGATCTTTCTTTCGATTTACATTTCCTTTGTACTCGACCACAAAGACAGGTTCGGGCCAAAAGCTTTGCTGACAAATATTAGCAAAAACATCTTCCGAGCACGATATTTTGATAGTTAAAGCTAAATTTATCCACCGAAATATCAGCATCTGGCAATATGTTAAGGATATAAGCCTCAACATCGTAAGATGACTGATCTTTAGAAAGCCTAGAAACAAAAGATGTTTCTTAGGTTTCGGAGAAGGAATGCCTTGGAGGGGCTTTGACAGGCGCGGCGGCACGGTAGTCAACGGCTACCGGTACTCATTGGCTACCGGAACGACAGGCGTGACATTAAGAATTTCGCTACTGCATGAAGAGATCAATTGTGATGCAGGCAATTTCAATTACATGTTGGCTAATACTGGCATTGGTTGATTGCGAAAAGCTTAGAGAGGTCTTTAAAACTCTCTCTAGTTCACTCCATATATTTGCGAACTTGCACCTCAATGTCCCGGCAAGTTTCGCAGCGCCATCTCAAGCCAATGTTTTTGTCAAGATAATCCTTGACTTTAGCAGTTAGACCAACACATTTAAAATGATAAGTCCGGTCACAGAAAGTAAGTTCCTGCCTCGAATCAGTGACATGACACTTATTAAAATAGCAGACTAAATCAGACGACATTGCGATACAGAGGGTATTTACAAGTTCAAAAACAAAAAAAGAAGAGAATTTAAAAGGGAATGCAAATCAAAAAGCAAGAAATAAGATCAACAAAAACAATGGTTTGGTTACGAAACCGTTACTTAATTGCAGAAAGTAAACACAAATCGACACAAAGATAAAAAGAAAGCAAGATAACGGTGCGCCTGCAGACGCAAGCTTGTAACGAGAGCAAAACCAAGAAAGACAGAGAGTGGAGAGCAAGATAGAGCTCAAACAAAAACAATGTACTTAGCAGCAGATAGAAAGATAGAAGAACAAAATCAACAAAAACAAATAGAAATCAGATGATTTCGTTGAATTCACTTAAATACATCACTATATAAATACTATAAAATGAACGTATAGAACACCGAAAGTAACACAATTGCACAAATTAACTATTCAATTACTTGTTAATAGGACAAAAACGATTAAACTCACAGAGCAGAGGAAAAACACAACTGGACACAGAAAGAGTTGGAGAGTTAGATTAACCCTAACTATACGACAAAACTAAGGCACAAATTCAAAATATTTCTTAAGAAAGGGTAAGCAGTTCAATCCACCGAGTCTGAAATAAACACAATGAGCCAACGGGTAAGGTACTTGTCCATTTTCATAACGCCTAATCCTTACAATTCAAGCTAAATAAGACAAGTTTGGGATGCATCAGCAAAGTCTTATGGCGCTTCTTTAAACGATTTCATGTTAACTGAACCAGATCTAATTGGCAATAGATTTCATTCTAACCAAGCGAGAGGTCATGCAGGTCCTTATATCCATTTTCGACCCACTCAGACTAGTTTCCTGTTCTACTGTCGGCCTAAAAATCTTACTTCAGCATAGAGACAAGACATCGGACGGGATCAAGAGCTGCCGTTGAAGTGCCTGCTGCGATGATGACTGCATTGATTGTCTGCTTGTAGCAAAAAAAACGAAATTGGAAACTCTTAAGCCTGTTCCCATATTATGTATAGAATTTCCAGTTGTTGGACAACGCCTAACAAAAAATGTCTGCAATGCACGTGGCCTGCAAATCAACAAAGTCACATACTGAACCGAATTTTGTTGGATAGATTCTTGAACACTCCGACATAACACAGTGGCGATGGATGAAACAAAACTAAATGTTGCTGATGCAGCAACAAAGATCAACAGTAAGATTAAAATGGAAAATCCTTTGTATGGTTTGTCCGATTCTCACGACCAATTTCGAACTCGATACACAACATAAAAAATCCCAAACATACATTTGGATGCCAAATATTTTACCGAATAGCTCCGACTGTAGAGGGCAGTCTCAACATTTTTGCTGTATCATGATCATGCACGTTCATAACATAAATACAGTGGAGTCCGATTATAACAACTCCGCTTATAGTGTTAGTCCGGTTATTGAGACGGAAACTCGATGGCTTGGTTGGTCCCCATACAAAGTTATATGCCTATATTCCATGAGATGTCCCGTTATATTTCTAGTTTTTTCTGCTTTTTTCCAATAAAACTTAATGCGTAAATTCGCCAAATGTGAGTTAATGCACTAAATGCGCATGATGATGATAAAAAATTAATTTATTTTATCTTAAAACATATTACGAACATGGCAACCATAAAATAAACAAAAAAAAAATTGTTTTTTCCACCTATCTGTTAGTGCGTCTCCCTGATATAACGACGTAAATCGTCGGTCCCTTGAAATTCGCAATAACCGGACTCTACTGTTATCAATAGAGCAAAGTTAATGCTCAACCAAGAGGCATAAGCTTGTGTATACTCGGCAGAACTCACTTGATATATTCGACAGAAATCACAGTGCATTCAGCAGGCTCTTCAATTCGTAATCGATCCCTCATTGGTTTTTTTTATTTTTGGTATTTGCAAAAAGTAATCAAGTATCATAATTGCCGTTCAAACTATCCTAATGAATGCCAAAATATCTTGTTCAGACCTGCACGCCACGCCCATAACCAGGTTCACAACTATTGACTCTGATACCAGCGCAACGCTGGCCAGCATCTCCAGGACATTCATATGTACACGCGTAGACTATTTTGGGCCAATAATGTTGACAAGCCCAAGGAAAAGAGATGAGAAGTGCGGCTTACGTGTCTAACACTTAGGGCAGAGCATATTTTCGAGCGTCACAAAAGGCGGTTCGACAGGAACTCGTCAAAGCGGATTTCGACAAGCTCAACGTCAAGTATGATCGCATAAAATATCGCTTTTATCCCATAAGATAAGATAGCGCATAAGAAAATATTGTTCGAAACTCTAATACTGTGTTGAAGAGTTTTTGTCCGACAAACTCATTCAACGACGAGAGTCTTCGTAGCGCGCCGAATCCGCAAACGATATCGCACTTACACCAAACTTTTTGCTATCAGCTCTGTTGACGGCAACAAGGCAACGATAAAAGGGATATTAGCCATCGATGCTGTCAAACTCAAGTGTTCGGAGATCGGGATTGGCAACGTTGGGTGAAAGAATCTACGCCGGACGTGTTAAATGTTCGAGAAATATGAACCAATATCCATTGTCAGCGTTGTCATCATCTTCGACGAGTTTCTTCCAAGAAATTCGTGACTTAAAAGTCATGTCATCGATACAGTCATCGGTCATCGGACAAGTAAGATGAACTCAAATTCAAAAAGGAAATGACATCTTGGAAAGACCTACAACGCAGATTGCGGAACTGATTGTCGGCCTAAGCTTGAGTAAACAGCCTTCGACATATTGGTGCGCCAGCTGTGCTTTGTTTATAAAGAGTAAATTAAATAAATGGAATCGAAATGTTTATTATCGGAAAAATCTGGTACTGATTGAAAAAATTAACTTTCCAGTGCCATTTTTTCTGTAGGGAACTAACATACACATCTATCTAAAATGCTTTGTCCTCACTGACTCACTGACTCACTGACTGATATATCACAGCCATGGCCAAACCACAAGTCCTAGAAACTTTAAGTTTTTTTTTTAAAATCAGAGAAAAAAATTCCAGATTCGTATGGGTATTTTAATTTTCTAATTCCACCTGCAACCTATTTTAAAAAATAAAAAACATTATTTAAAAGGCATTAAATGCAAGCTCGCTAAGCAAGCATTGAAAACGTTCAATGCGTGCGCACGCATACATACACAATATTAGCGTAAGCAACTGAAAGAGAGCCAAGTGCAAGAGAGCCGTGGCATTTGTTTTTGTGTTTCGCGAGCAAGATCGCGAAAGTTGTTGTTGTTTTGTTCCTGTGAACGAAGCGTGCTTTGTCATCAGTGTTGCCAATTTAGCTATTTTCCCATCAGATCTGACGGTTTTGGAAGTCCAACAGCGGGGGAAAATTTTAAAACAGCGGAAGGATTTTATTTTTGTCCAACCTGACGGCTTCTTCCTGAAAAATGTTGGCAACACTGTTCGTCATACATACGAAATAAAGGACTGCTTGAATTAACTCGATTTTACATATGAGACATTCGTGTTGATACTGAATTGAATAAGTTGGCAGCGCGCACATTTGTGCGATAATTGGAAATATGCATTTTATCGCTTTGGTATTGTGGAAATTTCGAAATAATTTAAATAATAATATTTATATTAACCTTTTAATATAAATATTTCTGAAACTTTAAGTGTGTGTGTGCGTCCGAGCAAAGCAAGGACGCAAAAGCGGGACCTCTAGTATGATTTAAAAATATTGATATATTCGACAATTTTAATTAGGAGTTTAGACCAAGCGAGCAATATTTTTCAGTGGTGTTTTTCAGTAAATACTATGATAAAGATCTATATTAAAACTCTAGTAAGAATTAAATCATGAGTCGTTGCGAAACTTACCTAACAGCTGGTACTTCAAGAATATCCCATTCGACTGACATATAAAATTCGGAAAGATCTACACCAACGTCAACAACATTGCTGCCTTGTTGCTCGTCCATATGTCTCAAGTCCACCTAATAAGCCATAACAAAGATAAGAAATGTTATTCATATCAATATGTATATAAAATATTTAAAAAAAACATTTATGTTGGATATGTAAATAATATTACTTATGGAAACAGTGGAACACTTCCCTATGGTTTATGAGAGTAGGCCAATTTTTTATGTGCTCATTGTAACCGCGTTGCCACATTATGAACTGGTTACTAATGCATGCACATCCGTAAATCAACTTTTATTGCCTTTTTTAAATATTTTTAAGAGAAGGTATAAAATGGGCTGTGTACCACTGTTGTCAGTATGTTTATATGAATTTAAATATTAAGCTTCTAAAGAAAACTGGCCAATCTAAGAACATATTTCATGAATGTCACATACGTATGTATATTAATCAGTTTCTTTAATTTTTCAAAAATAAGTGAACATTTGACATGCATTTAATTTCAGTTATATTAAAATATGTTTTTTCAATTTTACACTTATTTTAGAAATTATTAATATTTAAGAATAACAATTTGCCTCATAACATTGCCATCTTTTTATCTATTGAGCCAATTATATTAAGAGTACGACCCACATATATTTTATTGCACTATTTAAACGAATTTGCAAACAAAAATGCATTCAATAATGTCTATGCTTAAAAATTAAAATATATAAATATATATGTATATATATATATATCTATATATAAATTTATATATAAATATATATATATATATATCTATATATAAATATAAATATATAAATATATATAAATTTATATATAAATATATATATATATATATATATATATATCTATATATAAATTTTATATATATATATATATCTATATATAAATTTTTATATAAATATATAAATAAAGATATATATTAATAAGTATATATAAATTGAATTTGTATTATGTGTATTGATAACAAGATACCAGAAATAATCTTCTACACTCTTTTATAATATTGACGTACTCTTTTTACAATAAATTGTTCTTCTGCTTACAAAAAAAAAAACGATTTGAATTAATATCTTATTTTTTCGTATTACATCACATATCGCACACATTTAAGGAAATAGCCAAGTTTCAAAATATTATCTTTTTGAGCACACTTGTTAAAATTGGTTATGAGATAAGTGTCTACCTCAATTTAATTCGGGTATGTGGGAAACATAACATGCACTCCATGAATTAACCAAGTGAACATTTCATAATAAATCGTAGAGCCCCGTGAATGTTCATCAATTGACTCTGACAAAGATAAAAAAAGACGATCCCGTGATGATTTTACCAGCGATGTGAATGTATGTACATACATACATACAAGTGGACGGCAGTCAATGCTAAAGACAATCCATTACGAAGGGTGCAAAAGGCAACTACCAGACTACCCAGAGTACTCAGCTGAAGACTAGCAATGTCAGAATATGCTTTTGCTAATCAAAAAATAACTTGATGTAATAGAACACTTTCAATGCGTTGGAGCTTATTAACCTTATACATTATAGAAGATAAGACAAAAAGCTTTGGAGGACTAACCTGCAAAGAACAGAAATATAGCTCTTTCTTTTTGTTTGTTTAAGAATTAATAAAACAAAATTTAAATAATTTCTATCTTCAATTTGTTACATACATCGGAACGAAAACTCTGTTTAAGATAAATGTGAATATTAAAAATTTAATGAACAAATATAAGTGTATTGTTCTTAGGTTTTATAGATCATATTCAAGAAATATTTCATAAAATTTCTATCACGTTTGATATATTTAACTTCTATCTACAATGTGTGCGATGTGTAAAACTACTTTAATCAAATTGAAAGATGCATTTTCTTGAATTTTCAATATCTATATATATTTTTTATTTACATCTGTTTCATCCCCCCTCAAAGAAATCTCCTTCAGAAGCAAAACACTTATGCCGACGAATTCTCTATTTATCAGAGCACTTTAAAAAGTTCTACCTTGGATTGACCTTCAGAATTATCTTCGATTGTATCTGAATAGTTGTTTGCTGAAAAGCAAGAAATCACACGGCGAATGAGCAGGTTGAGATGGCTTATTGTGTGAGATGAGAAGCAAAAAAGTAGAGATTGAAAACTCCTAGAAATTTTAATCAAAAATGCTCTTATCAATTAGATCACAGTAGTACATTTGCTCAGATTCGCACTCAATAATCCTATACATAATAATCCCTTTAGTTTTAAATCAAGGGTAGGCAGCTTAATTCTTCTAGAAAGATTATTAGAATCGTAAAACCAAATCCCCAGCACATAAATTTGTAATGACTGTGCCCAGCGATTATTTAAATGATTTTGCATTCCCCCAACTTCAGTGGACAACTATTACAAAATTTTATCACTGTATTTATTTAAGGTACTTTTGTGCTGCATCCCTTTTATGATTTACTATTACATGTGATTTAAAATCTACCTTGGATATTCCGTATTCTGCTTAAATTAAAAAATTGTGATAACTTAGGCTAATTCAACTAAAATTTGTTTGTGAATGTGTTTCTAAACAAATAATATTTTATTTATATTGGCTCAAGCTATATAATTAGCATGCGTCAATTTATTTAATGATGGCAATCCGATCGGTCATTTCATGCAATATATTTATGTATTATATTTGAACATGCACACTATTGATGTAATAATGTTATTTTATGTATTATATTATGTCGATATGATAGTTATCTTCCCTGTGCACAATTCATGCAAAAGCTCAAATGCTGATCGATAATAAAAACAAAAACGAGTTTCTTTAATTATAGTGTGAGATCCAAGTGTTTTTAGCATCTAATCGCCCCTTTCTCTAAAAATTCAATTGTTTTACATCGATACACTTACTTCGATTAAAGACGATTGCGAAAAGGTTATTACGCCTGTTCTGATTTTCACTTATATTTTGCAATTTTGAATCAGAAAATTTTAATAGGTTTCCTTACATTTGCTGCGGATTACACCCTGTTAGAGCTGAAAGCTTTCCAACTTAACAGCTTAAAAAATGTTTAAAAGCAATTTATATATTTGTGCCAAAAGAATTAATTATTGAAAATAATTTTATCACCTGGATGTACAAAGTTAGAAATTTTTTGTACAAATCATTTAAATTATATTACAAAATTGTACCAAAACATCTGTTCATTTTTTAACAAACAGAAACTAGAATATGTTAGAAGAGTCTAACCGATGTCGACGGGTGATGATTTTGAAATGATTTTAAAATCAAATAAATAATTAATAATACATGATAATGCTTAGGACCGATGTTTCCTAAGATAACATTTACTAGATGGCGAAAGTGAAATCGGAACAGGCCTCTATAAGAACATGTTTATGAGCAGACGTTTTGTTGTTTCGATTTTGTTGTTTAAAAATATCAAAGGTCTCAAATAAAAGTCAACACATCTTTTCATGCAGTCACATAAAATCCTGAAAATATTTAAATCGATTTAATTGTGTTATCTGTATTAGTTTTTTTTGCGTTTACACTGTGTAAAATGTTGTGTGTTATTTAAAAAAATCTTAAATAAGTAAAAGTCTATTATCCAGTGCATTTGTATTCTCCAAAATTTCTGAAATCCAAGGGATATTAAATTCAATACATAAATTACATATATTTATTTTCTCCCAACTTATATTAGACGACATATTTTTTTTAGAATAATAATAATAAAAAAAACACGTTCTAATCTAAAAGATTCAACAGTTAAGAATCGGATGTTTTCAACAAAATTAATATATATCAGATCCAACATTTGCTGATGAGGTACCTTAGAAAACCCCAATCAGATAAATAAATGTTTGCATTAGTTTCTAGAGGCTGACAGTTTAAAAAAACAATTTAATACGTTGAAACGATGAAATCACTATGGTAATCACTTAGTTTCAATCGGTTATGCATTACAGGGCAGACCATCAACCCTGCAAGGTCATTACATGAGCCTACTTAAATTATTTCAGTGTTGCTTTGGGCAACGGCGAACGGTAATTAAACTGAATTGTTTAACGTCGTTAAACTGAAATTCGAAAAGCTGTCGGTATTATGAATTGCTTTTGTAATTTGTAGGCGAAAGTGGGGACGTGGAAAACATTACTGAAAGCTCCTGTGTCGACTTTGGTTGCTCTAGCTTTTAAAGTCTGTCACATACAGGTCCAAACCGCAGTAAATTATCAGGATTTTAATTTCATTACGGGTTGCCCATTTTTAAAAAGTGAAACCCATTTTTATCAGATGGTTACGAAATATTCTTACTGTTATGTCAACACCAAAATGTTAAATCCATAAATGTAAAAACCTGATATTAGGAAAAATTTTAGGAAGTGGTTGCACATAAAGTGAAAAATAAAGTTACAGATAAAGAAAGAGCTGTATTTTACTGACGAAAAGTTCAGTAAAAGTAACGGAACTGCATCCATACCAAGGTTTAATAATATAAATAGAGAAAGTATGTCTTTAATTATTTTATTTATTTTAATACTTTGGTCCATTGAAAATTTAAAGAAAATTAAAGTATAATCTGTTTAGCGGAATGTACATTCTAAAAATGTTCACATTTTGAAATTGGCGTCACAAAAACTGGAAAAATTTTACACAATAAAATTTAATTTTCGTCTTATCATTCTCATGGATGACACATAGATGCCGTTGCTATGTAATAATCCATATGAAGTATTAACCTTAAAAAGATATCTGTCAAAATTACATGACAATCGGACGATTAGTTTACAAGTTACAGAGGTTCAAGTGACGCTACTTTTGAGTTGTTCAAAAAAATGAATTCAAAGCAATTTCGTATGTTGATTTATCATTGCTTTTTGATGGGTAAAAATACAATCACGGCCAAAGCATGGCTTGATAAGTGTTATCCGGACTCTGCGCCATCGAGGCGGTGGAGAAGTGGTTTGCTGATTTTAAACGTGGCCGTACAGAAACTGACGATGCTGAACGCCCTGGAAGGCCAGTTGAAGTGATTACACCGAAAAACATAAAAAAGTCCACCGAATCGTTTTGGAAAACCGAAAATTGAAATTGCGTGAGATAGCTGTCACCTTCAAGATATCAGAATGCAGTCTGCACACTATTTTGCATGAACATTTGTCCATGAGAAAGCTGTTCTCAAAGTGGGTGCCGCGTTTGCTCACAGTGGACCAAAAACAACAACGCGTCGATGATTTCGAGAGATGTTTGGAGCTGTTCAACCGGAATAAAAAAGACATTTTGCGTCGGTATGTGACACCACACTCCAGAGTCAAATCGGCAGTCAGCTGAGTGGACTGGAGCAGGAGAACCACGTCCAAAGCGGCCAAAATCGCAACAGTCGGCTGGTAAGGTTATGGCGTCTGTATTTTGGGATGCGCAGGGAATTCTGTTCATCGACTATCTTGAGAAAGGAAGAAGAATCAACAGCGAATACTACATGGCATTATTAGTGCGTTTGAAGGAAGAAATTTCCAATAAACGGCCACACATGAAGAAGAAAACAGTACTCTTTCACCAAGACAATGCACCGTGTCACAAGTCGATCGCAACGATGGCCAAATTGCACGAATTGGGCTTCGAATTGCTTCCGCACCCACCGTATTCTCCAGATTTGGACGCCAGCGACTACTACCTGTTCGCAGACCTGAAGAAAATGCTCGTGGAAAGAAATTTGGCTTGAATGAAAAGGTGATCGCCGAAACTGAAGCTTATTTTGAAGCCAAACCCAAATCGTTTTACAAAAAAGGTGTCGAAATGCTAGAGCGGCGTTGGACTGATTGTATCACTCTTGAAGGGATGTATGTTTGTGTTTTTCTCAGTTATCCTACGGACTTATTGAGTGATGTGTTATGGGTGTCAAAAACAAATTGTCCTTAAAAATGTCTTAAAAGGGTTGTAGACCCAAACTTTGGACTACGAAAAGACAAGTACATGTAAAGACGACAAAAATTGAAAATTTCAAATCGAAACATAGTATTTGTGATTATTTTTAGTAATTTTTGATAATATCTGATTAATAACGTCACGAAACAAAACTAATTGCTTTAATTGTCGGAAAATTGATCATTGCAACCCAAAAATTGTTTTCAAAGTTGGAACAAATTGAACGGTATTAAAAAATGTAATAAATAATAAAATTTTAATAATGCGGTGTTAGGTATGAAACAAATAATTATTTAAATTTTATATATTTTAAGCGCAAACTTGCGCTCCAAGATATTTAACTCTATTATCGAGACTAGCAGGATATCCAAACAGGTTTAATAAAAATTATATAATTGAAAAACAAATTTCTGTGCACAGCTGAAATGGTAAGGATCGTTCACGTTATTAGTAATACACATGTGGATCCTGCCAAGTGAATACCCTAATATACACATATACATATGTAAGCTGGTCAGAGATGAGAAGTTTAGCAGTAGCCAATTGACCATCACTGCAAGCTAGAGAAGTTTCGCTTTGTTGCAGCTTCATAAAATAAATGCATTAACAAACACGGACGTAAACGTTGGGTCGCCGCGTAGAAGTTGCAAAGAGAAGTCGTTATTAAAAGTAGTCAGTCGATATTATTTAATCAAGAATTGTTTGCCATGATCTCATGAATACTTCTTAATATATAAATTAACACTTTACATATAAGAGATACACGAGGATGTAATACATTTCAGAATTTAATCTAAAAAATCGTAAAAATCACTTTATATACATATATAAAATGCTTTGACCTGACTGACTGAACGATATATTACAGCCAGGGCCAAACCACAAGTCCTAGAAACTTGAAATTCTTTTTTAAAAAATCAGAAAAAAATTTTCGAGATCCGTATGGCTATTTTAATTTTTTAATTCCACCTAAAAGCTATTTTAAAAAATAAAAAACATTATTTAAATTGCATTAAATGCACGGTCGCTAAGCAAGCATTGAAAACGTTCAATGCATACCCAATTTTAGCGTGAGCAACTGAAAGAGAGCAAGAGAGCCATGACATTTGATTTTGTGTTCGCTTTTGCAAGTGCGTAAGTGCGAGCACTATCGTGAATGTGTTTGTTGTTGTGTTCCTGTAAGCGAAGCAGTGATTTATATTGCGTTCTTTGTCATACATACAAAATAAAGGGCTGTTTGAATGACCTCGATTTTACATATGAAACAATCGTGTTGATACAGAATTGAACGAGTTGAGAGCGCGCACATTAGTGCGATAAATGAAAATATGCATTTTACCGCTTTGTGGTGTGGAAATATCAAAACAATTTTAATAATAATATTTATATTAACCTTTTAATATAAATATTTTTGAAACTTTAAGTGTGGGACTGCGACCGAGCAAAGCAATAACGCGAAAGCGGGGCCTCTAGTATTTTATAAATTAAAAAATTTGGAGGTTCTATAGCTACAGGTTATAGTTATAATTTATAAAATTTTTGTTTAAGGTAGGCTTTGAATCACGTAGGCAGTGTAAAAACAGATTCGAGATAGTAAAACATAGAAAGGTTTGATTGGGTTTTTCAGGGTCGTTCTCAATCCTTACGTCCAATGTGACGTCAATGATTTTTAATTAATTTAATTTTTATATATCTCCAAAACTTTTACATTAAATAAATAAAAGCATAACACTTTTATGGTTCTGTCTGTATGTTTATTGTTTTGATTTATTGGGGTCAAAAACTTCACACTTCTTTTTTCCTTTTCTTTTCGCAAATTGTAGGAAGGCAATAAACATGGACAGATCACTCCGAGCATTAATAGCTAGTGATTGTCCACCGCTCATTTAATTTCCAGATGAAGTAAACAGTGGCATTTCTTGAAGTTTGTCAGGACCGCACAATATACCATAATGAACCGGTCTCCATAAAACACGACCACCTCTCAACAAACTCACGCAACTTTCCCTATTCGTAAAGAATTGTTATAGCGCCGTTTTTCTATCGATTATTTCACAACACTTAATCTGAAAACTTTTTAACTTTTTATGATTCTGTAAATATGTATAATAATTAAAAAAATAAAAAGTTGTCGGAAAGTTAAAGCCGGAACCACGAATTTGGGAATACATCTTACATACATTTAAGAGCTCCATTGTTTAAAAGATCTATTACTAGCGTTCTGTTGAACCGATCTTTATGCGATTAAGTAGAATGACAGATAATAATATTTAAGAATTATTATAACAATTTATAGATACAATAGTGCAAAATTCTTGGCCAAATGTCCTTCCTGAAAACTGCACAAAGTTATTGCGAAAAGTGTATTTACTCCAGTTCAAAATTTAATATGCTAGAAATAAATGGACTTTTCCAATTTCTGCAACTGAAAATACTGATTTTCAGTAGTAAGCAATAAATCCAATGAAATGTATTCAAAAGATATTCACCAAAAGTTTTAACTAAACTTCCTAAATCAACAGGCATTTTTTTTCAGCCATAGTGTTACAAATGATTTGATGTCAAATTTAAAGTATTCTAAAGCGGAAAGGGAGCGGAAAACAATATTGACATGCTCCAACACCATTGGCCTGTGTGCCAAATTTGGTTGCTATAACTCTTATAGTTTCTGAGATCCATTTATTCAACAAACACTATGTACTATTTTTCTTAATTGTTAAGTAACGAGTACTTCAACTTCTTATTTATTTATTTATTTATTTATTGTCAGGCTATAAGCAGCCGACATTTAAAATTTATATTTACATTACAAAAAAAATAAAAATTATTAATAAAAAGTAAATCTATTTTAATAAAATTAATATTAATTTAAAATATAAAATAATTTATTTTATTATATTCTGGGGATATATAAAAAATTAAAAAAGATAAATTAATTGGTCCAACATTTGTTGCAAGGATTGGGGCAAACCCAGAAAAACCCAATCAGACCAATGTAGAATTTGAGAAATATTAGTTAGTTAGATTAGTAAGATATAATAATATAGAGGCCTTAATAGTTTGTGAAGCACACTCCAAACTAATAGTACGGTATAGATTGTTATAGTCAGTACACATAATACGAAAAGGTTCATGCAAGGCCCAATTAGTGGTGCAATGCTGAAGATATAGGGGGTTAAAGTTACGAGTAGGTCTAAAAGGTATGTTAAAAGTTATTTCGTCCAATAAATTAACTGAGTCAACTTGACCCAGTAGTAATTTATGAACAAATATTACTTCAAGCATAATTCTACGATTAGTGAGAGAGGGGAGATTAATTAATCGGAGTCTACTAGAGTAAGAAGGAAAAGGGATTTCAGAGTTCCAACTCAAGCCACGAAGAGCAAATATTAAAAATTGTTTTTGAACTGATTCCATTCTGGCACGATGTGATTCGTATTGAGGGGACCAAATGCATGACCCATACTCAAGAATCGGACGAACAAGAGATGTATATAAGAGTCTAGTAATATAAGGATCATCAAATTCCTTGGACCAACGCTTAATAAACCCAAGAACTCCCATTGCTTTATTGACCGAAACATGAATATGTTTATTAAACTTCAGCTTATGATCCAGGATTATACCTAAATCCTTTATTGAGCTTTCGGTATGATTAACGCATTCTAAGATAATGCCATTAAGTGAGTAGAGACAGATATGGCAAAAAGATCTATAGAAACTCATTACTTATACCCTGTCTGCTGTTTGTCAACTGTTTGAGCGCATCACTCTCAGAGACTCTAGGAACTAGAAACTTTGTAAACCACTTGACTCTACATATTTACTATGTTTACTGTCATTGGATATTTTTCTCACTTTATATGCTGGATTTCTTCATATTTGAATAAACGCATATCTACAACATCTTAACCATGTCGATTTTAATTTGTTTATGCTCCAAGAATATCTCCTGGTCTCATATTCTTCACTTTCTTCCTTAATGACCTTCCGTCTATTTTAGTACAGTCTCGTATACTAAAGTATGCTGATAAATGTAAATTAACGATATTAGTTCTATACAACTATGCTTCTTGGATAATTATCTTCAATTCAAAGTCGTTACAAGAAGTTAAGTGTGAATTGCAACTCTGGTAATATTGTATTTAAAGAATAAAGACAGCAATGCCCCTCCTTTATAAATAGCTTTAATTTTAAATTTTTGGAAGAGATTACACCATGCAACAGCCAAAAAAAAATGCTCAAATGCAACTTATTTTATTCGTTTGAGACCACATATAAAACAAACAACATTTTTTCTATGCTGAATTTTTCAAATTAAATTTTCTTAAAAAAATGAATTTCTGGTTATGAAATGAAAAATAATACTCAAGATAAAATCGTCATTTTGTGAGATTTATTTTTTCTGCTAAAAGATAACTGGGTAAAGTTTTCAATCCAACTTAAATTTAACGATTAATATTCGAATAAATCAGAATTTAATTACCTAATAAGTCAAAAATTTGACTAACTTTTAGGACACCCTATCTAAAAACTTTACCAACTTTAAAATATTAAATAACACTATTTTTGATTATTAATGTTATCTATTATTATTATACATCAAGATACATAATCGCAGCAAAAGCAGATTTTATTTTCAACATTATAAAGGCTTCACCAGGGGTGAATATACTCTTTATTTTAAAATAGCGTTGAATCCATACATTGCAGACGAGTTTCAAAAGACGACGTAAGCTGCAGCATCCTCTTTCGACTACGGCCGAAAACAGTAAAAAAGCAAAACAGCAGAAAACCGAAACAAGGCGACTGCTGTCGACTTTTGATAATTGTAGCTGTCTGATGTAGCACGCAGCATAAGCAGCGAAAAGCAAATATTTTTCAACTTATGCTGACACGACTGCAGTTTTTCAAACGCTGGATTGAACACAGTTTTTCGTACTGAGTTCTGCTTATGGCAGGTCGGCGTCGCTAAAAAGAGAACCACTGGACCACCAGGCTATCCAAGTAATCACTTTTTTAATACACTACAAGTTATAGAAAATGTAAACTCTGTACATTAACATTTAATAATATATTTATTTACAGATTTGTGTTGTTTTAAAATTTTGATAGATCGCTCGTGAACTCTGAACCTTACAAAATTTATCAAATGCCAATTACAATTTTCCATTAAATATAAGAGCTGTAGTCTCTGAATCGGTCGAAATTTAAGTACATATTAGAACTTTCATAGAAGGGATTAAAATATTTAAGAATTGGTTTAAAAATATTAGTTGCATTTGAAAATATTTCAGTCAAACTCGCCAATGAATTTTCCTTTGTCTTATATTTACGAGGATAGGCTGATAAATAGTGCGCCTGTCAAATAAAACATTATTTTTCAACATCATCTACTTTTAGACGTATGCACTTGGTCCAACGGTTCATCACTTAGTGAATAACTTCCATAAAATACGACTACTTTGACTTAAGTTAGTAATTTTTTCGCAGAATATCCCTTAAATTTCCTGCGATTTTTTGAATGACATAATTTAGCGTCGGTGAAAAAGTGCCCGTGTGAACTGGGTATTAAAGTCCGGTCAGACGAGCCCGTTTTTACCGACACTTTTCCTAAAATGCGACCTGCCTACAAGAAAGGCCTGGGAACGGCTGGAATGCAAGAAAGGACGTATTATAACACATGTTAGTCTAAGTACGAGCTGTAAACAACAACATTATAAATAACGAAAGTTTTCAGTAATAGACGATGATTTAAGATTATGAAATGATTGCGTGTATACTCTGCTTTTCAAGATGTGGACGAAATACATTAAATGAACTTCATGCATTCATTAAATATTTTTATGTTGCCAAGTAAGTATATTAATATATATTAATATGTATTCATCATGCATTTTAAAGTGTATCTATGTACTTAAATGCATATTATATTCTGAACATCGTTTTAAAAATAAAAAGATTTAAGGAAGTAAAATAGAATAGAAAAAAAAACTTGTTTAAATTGCAAATAACATGACAAATATACCTGCAATATCTAAGAATTATTTGAACAACTTATAGACACAATAGTGCAGAATTTTTGGCAAGCCAGTTTAAAACCTCAACATTGTTGGAAAAACATTAAAGTAATTTTTGTAAAAGTACAAGACAGAAAAAAGTTAAATGTATATTAAAATAAAATAAAACAATATAAAATTTACGAAAATAGTAATTGTAAGGTATACAAAAGTAGTTCTTTATGCGTAATGTTCCAAATGTAAAACTTCTTATACTAAATGTTTCTCTCGCGTATTATAATAATCAAACATCTTTGTCTGACTGATCATGTCACTAAAAACTATAAATAAAATTTAAATTGGTTTGATGTGTTTTACTGTACACTTTTTGCTATGTGTTTATGTTTCTTTGCATTCACATTTCATTATTACTCATGAATCACACAACCGAGTTTAATAATTTTATATATTCTGAAAATAAATGTATATATCTTTAATTCATTAATACACAGTTTTAAACTTATACCTTGCACCCATTTAAAATGTGTAAGCATATTAAGCTGTTGAGTGTGAATGGATGTTGTCGGCATAGGCATGGTACAATAATACAAGGTACCGGCAACAGTAGAATATACGTTCGTATATACGTACCACATCACTCAATAAGTGCGTAGGATGACACATAGATGGCGTTGCTATGTAATAATCCATATGAAGTATTAACCTTAAAAAGATATCTGTCAAAATTCCATGACAATCGGACGATTAGTTTACAAGTTACAGAGGTTCAAGTGACGCTACTTTTGAGTTGTTCAAAAAAATGAATTCAAAGCAATTTCGTATGTTGATTTATCATTGCTTTTTGATGGGTAAAAATACAATCACGGCCAAAGCATGGCTTGATAAGTGTTATCCGGACTCTGCGCCATCGAGGCGGTGGAGAAGTGGTTTGCTGATTTTAAACGTGGCCGTACAGAAACTGACGATGCTGAACGCCCTGGAAGGCCAGTTGAAGTGATTACACCGAAAAACATAAAAAAGTCCACCGAATCGTTTTGGAAAACCGAAAATTGAAATTGCGTGAGATAGCTGTCACCTTCAAGATATCAGAATGCAGTCTGCACACTATTTTGCATGAACATTTGTCCATGAGAAAGCTGTTCTCAAAGTGGGTGCCGCGTTTGCTCACAGTGGACCAAAAACAACAACGCGTCGATGATTTCGAGAGATGTTTGGAGCTGTTCAACCGGAATAAAAAAGACATTTTGCGTCGGTATGTGACAATGGATGAAACATGGATCCACCACCACACTCCAGAGTCAAATCGGCAGTCAGCTGAGTGGACTGGAGCAGGAGAACCACGTCCAAAGCGGCCAAAATCGCAACAGTCGGCTGGTAAGGTTATGGCGTCTGTATTTTGGGATGCGCAGGGAATTCTGTTCATCGACTATCTTGAGAAAGGAAGAAGAATCAACAGCGAATACTACATGGCATTATTAGTGCGTTTGAAGGAAGAAATTTCCAATAAACGGCCACACATGAAGAAGAAAACAGTACTCTTTCACCAAGACAATGCACCGTGTCACAAATCGATCGCAACGATGGCCAAATTGCACGAATTGGACTTCGAATTGCTTCCGCACCCACCATATTCTCCAGATTTGGACCCCAGCGACTACTACCTGTTCGCAGACCTGAAGAAAATGCTCGCTGGAAAGAAATTTGGCTTGAATGAAAAGGTGATCGCCGAAACTGAAGCTTATTTTGAAGCCAAACCCAAATCGTTTTACAAAAAAGGTGTCGAAATGCTAGAGCGGCGTTGGACTGATTGTATCACTCTTGAAGAGATGTTTGTTGATGAATAAGATCAAATTTTGGCAAAAAAAATGTGTTTTTCTCAGTTATCCTACGGACTTATTGAGTGATGTGTTACATAGCCTGCTAGTGTGACAACAATTTTGAAGTGGATATTTGTTAGAAATCTAAATAAAAAATCGCAATCAGTTCGATATATTTCTAGCAATATTAAAATTAATAAAATTTAACAATATTTTCCAAAATTTATTGGGACCTAATAGTCTTTGATATTTTTTATTCGCATACGCTTGATACGAACTTTTATCCTATGCAGAATCCGCACCCTCCGTCAGCTGATCCATTCTAATTTTTCTAATACCAAACGCGCTCACCAAATATATAGTTCTTATAGTTTGAGTAACAAACCAAAATATTGCACAGCACTCTTTTTCTACAACAAATACACAACCTCTGACTTGTTAGTCTGCTTACATTTTCAGAAATTTGAGAAAGCAACAATTGAAAGATCTTTCAGAGATGTCGCTATATCTATCTATTCCATAAAGAAGTTTTCTGCTGCTCCGCCTCCTCCACCGAGCATCAACTAAAAGCGAGCGACCTGGCGCGCAGTGGAGGGCGACTAGTTATTATTATAAATTGAGAACGATGCATATAAAGTAAAGGCTTGGTAGGAAAGAATGATGAATGATGTTGAATGCATGAATGACGTCTTTCAAGATATTTCAACTAAACACTTTAATTTTCTCATTGTCTCCTCATTAAGTTAGTCAATTTGATGCAGCTAACATTCACGATAATATTAGTTATAGTTGAGTCACGGCGTCTCTTGAAAAATTTGATAAAACAAATGTGCTATGTTTGACAATGGTTTAGTTATAAAAGTCTTAATATTTTCCAATAGTGTATATAAAAGGTTGGCATATCTCCCTTCCGCTTTTTTGCTCCTTATTCAATGCTTTATAAAAAATGTTACAGTGATCGGATTTATTTCAAATATGCGCCGTTTTGTTCGATAATCTGTTTCCATCTAGACGGCAACTTCATAATACCTCTCTCGTAGAAGCCCCCCTCCTTATTTGCGAAGAACTCGGACAGCCACTTTTCACAAGCCTCTTTTGAGTTCAACTTTACATCACCAAGGGCATTCGCCATGGACAGGAACAAGTGGTAATCACTTGGCGCTATGTCCGGGCTATATGGTGGATGCGATAAAACCTCCCATCCGAGCTCCCGTAGCTTCGCACGAGTCATCAACGAAGTGTGTGGTCTGGCGTTGTCCTGGTGGAACACTACACCCTTCCTGTTGGCCAATTCTGGACGCTTCTGGTCGATCGCCTGCTTCAAGCGGTACAGTTGTTCGCAGTAGATGGTAGAATTAAGCGTCTGGCCATATGGGAGCAGCTCATAGTGGATGATTCCCTTCCAATCCCACCAAACACACAGCAAAACCTTCCTGGCCGTCAATCCCGGCTTGGCCACTGTTTGGGACGATTCACCGGCCTTCGACGACGACCGTTTTCGCTTGATATTGTCGTATGTGATCCATTTTTCGTCGCCAGTCACCATCCGCTTCAAGAATGGGTCGAGTTCGTTCCGTTTCAGCAGCATATCGCAGGCGTTGATTCGGTCCAGAAGGTTTTTTTGCGTCAAATCATGCGGCACCCAAACATCAAGCTTTTTTTTTTGTATCCAGCCTTCTGCAGATGGTTTAAAATTGTTTGGTGACTAACTCCCATCTCCTGGGCGATGTCACGAGATGCCACATGCCGGTCTAACTCGATGTATTCCATGATTTGATCGGTATTTGTCGTCACAGGTCTTCCGCCGGCTGGCTTATCCATGGTGTCGTTTTCACCGGCTCTGAATCGTCAAAACCATTCCTCCGCGGTTTGAAGTGATAGAGTACCATCCCCCAAAGCACCACTAATCTCACGGAACTTTTCTCTAGCGGATTTGCCTTTAACGAAGGAAAACTTTAAAATAGCGCGAATTTCGGCGTTAGTGAACTCCATGATTACACGTCTATAACTGTTGAACGCAATATCCAAACTAATCATGCATAGCATCGTTTTGTAGGTTATGTCAAGACCTTTAATTATGTATTGTATTGCCAGATACGAGCTCTGTAGCGCTTTGTACATAACCTTCAAATTATGTATTGTATTGCCAGATACGAGCTCTGTAGCGCTTTGTACATAGCCGCGTAATTCAAAAGACAAAAAGGCGGAAGGGAGATATTTGCCAAACTTTTATCATAATAAAAATAAATCTAAATTTTTATTAATAAAAAAAATCTAAATTTTTATTAATAAAAAAATCTAAATTTTTATTAATAAAAAAATCTAAATTTTTATTAATAAAAAAAATTGTAAGATGATTCTCAAAATCGACAATCACATCTGTAGCTGTATATTGATCTTAAAAAAAATTAATCAAACGACGCCAAGTATAAATATAAATATTTTTGAAACTTACCCAAAATATTTAGTCTAAAAAGAAAAAAAATCATAAATTTTTAACTTTACAGTTAATAGCCGTATACAAATTGATTTACCTTTTAAAACTGTGTATATTCGAACTACAGATATATTAATTTTTTTTTTTTTTTTTCTTTTTTTTTTATTAAGATATACGGGGTAACTAAAAACCCCTTTGTGAAGGTCACGACCAAGGGGTCGTATATTAATTTGTGTTAAGAAAAAGTAATTCTATCGGCATTCTCGAGTAATGATGTCAAATGTAAGTGTATAAAAAAACTTATTTGTTTTATATTTAGTAAACATAAATATTATTCATTTGTTGAAAAATAAGAAAAAAAAAAACAAAAATAAAATAAAACAAATATAAAATTAAACAAATATAAAATTAAACAAATAAAAAAAATTCATCGGAAATTATTATTAAATATCGACGAATTAGTCATCCGTTACTAGTTTTTAATTGAACAAATTCATTCTTGTGAATTGTCTTTTTTATATTTTTGTCTAACTTTTATTTTTCTTAGACGCACGTGTTGAGTCTAAAGCTTAATTTGTACCAAATCTGTTTTATTGTTATTCAAAAATAAGTAAATGTGTCTACGTCCGTTTTATTAAATTTTTTTTTTGATTTGACCTTAACGTGGAGGTTTCTACTAATTTTGGATCCCATGCCAGAATACACAAACTATCGATGCGATGTTTTAGAATATGTTAAAGGGTGGATTTAATTTGGATTGATTCATATATTTTCTTACATTTTTGCGATTTAAAAATACATATTTTTTTATTACATATTCAAAGAACAGAAAATAACCTACAAAAAAATCAAGACTAGATGGTTTTTACACTGTGCTTCGCTTTGTATTAGAATAACTCTCTCACGATTTATTATTTTTGTGTATTACAAGTGATTTAATATAGTTATTGTAAATTTAAGGAGTACAAATGTTTAGCAACGTAGATACATTATAATAATGAAATTTTCCCGGGTGAAGTTCACCGATTAGTTTTTATAATAACAGAATTACACACACAGAATTTAAATACGCCAATTTGAAGTCGAATTTGGCTGTATTGAATAAAATATGCGAAATTGATTCTAAAACTATTCATTTTTGTCAAGAAAGATTATAATAGCTATATATCGTGTATTTACACTAAAATTATTTATATTGGCTTAAAAATCGCATACCGTATAAAGTATAGAAATAGAATTCTTAATCAGCATTAAAAACCGAGTCGATATAGCCATGTCCGTCTGTCAGGACTTTAAGAACTGAAGCAATAACGATGGCGCAAATGAAGTCTGTTTAAATTTTTGACATGTCAATTTATCATTATAGCAGTAGATAGCCCCAAATTTTGTTTAGGTTAAAAGATAGATTAGAAAAACTGAGTTTATTCAACTAAACCTGAATTTGTTTTTGATTAATTTTAAGATTTGTCGGCGGTTGACCTTTTTGTGGAAATGCCGATATACATAATTTTTCCTACGGTATTTATGTGTAGATGCATATGATTAATATTACGATAAAAGTTAAATTTAATGTCAACTGCTGAAGATTTTGTTTGTTATTCCGTCTCGTACACTTATAAGACTAAATATTCATATCTCTAAATATACATTATTATATAAATATTCCAACCAAAATTTCAAATTTTAATTACACTAGGTAACAGTAAAAAATGATCGGGTAATTAAACCACTTTAATTTATATATTTTGTTCTCGTGACAAAAAGCAACTAAATGGTTGTTTTTTTTTTAACAATTTCTTCAGAAAGAAAAATGTACTTTCGATTATTTAACAATTTCAAAAACTTATAAAAATCTTTACGTAGGAAATGATGTTATAATGCTAATACTCTAATAATTTTGAAAAATTTAATTATGAAGGTCGCCAAATTAAATAATTTTTTCCCCACAATTTGTAAGTAAAAAATCGTATTAGGAAAAAACTTTGTTTCCTTATTTAAAACTTTACTTTAATACTATTGTCTTAATTTTAAAATGGTATATTAAATAATTATAGATTCATTCAAGAAGTTATGAGAAATGTGGGCCGACATCTAAAACCAGGTTTTAAAAATACAAACTTTAAATAATTAATAAAAAACCTTTTCATAGAAACAATTTCAAAGTTGCTTTTTGTCACTTATGTATCAAAAAAGTGTATTTGATACCCGAGCATTAAAAAATGTTCAAGTTTGTTGCCGAATGTAATCTTTACAAATGTTTTTAAGCAAATTAGTGAAGCCATTCATTTTATCTTTGTTTAACAAAACGACTGGAGCTAGAATTAAAATTATGTAAATTCTGTCTCTTTTTAATGTATTTAAAAATAAGCTCAAAAAAGAGGACAACTATTGTCATATACTATAAAGTATATAATGATTTACATAATTAAATCATAGCAGTGAAATATGGTTGAATAGAATGCTATAAAGTTTAACGAATTGGTTTGAATATTCAATGAATTGCTGCTATTTAAAAACGATATTTCATTTCAAATAATAAAATTGTTTCCATGCTCTTTCAACAAAAAAAGGAAAACAATTACTTCGGAGACTTATCTATACGAAATGCATAAACTTCAACAATATTTCCATAGCTGAGAAATTAACGCATACATATTTATGCTAAAGATTTAAATTCGTCATTCGTAAGCTTAATTTTAGAAACTCAAAGCATATTGTATAGTTCACTTGAAGTTATTAGAGAACATATACCCATTAAAAAAAATTTAAATACAATCAGATTCATGCATAAGAAAAGGTCATGCCCATAAGTTCTGCTAGATATATTAATCAAATAATGTCATCGCAGGCATTAAACATTCCAGGTTAAGTTCTAATGATTAATCAATCAAAAAAGACATTTACATTCTTCGGTTGCAAAAGGCTTTTATACACAAATTTAGAGTATATATTTATTATTTTACTGTCAGATTTTATATCTGAATATTTATTTATAAAATATCATAAGATAAAAGCGTTATAAAGAATTAAGTGCAATATAAAACACATAAATCCATTGGGTAAAAAAGACTCACCCAAACTTAAACCGTCTGCAGATATTATGTAGATCTGTATTATTGTTAAATATTTCTCAAAAGTTCAAAGCACATTCAAATTCACATTGATTTCCTTCATCTATATTTTTACATATTATTAATGGTAATCGATTATTTAGTATCGCCGCTTAAAGATGAATATTGTCTTTTATAAATTATATATTTAGAATTCAATGAAACTGCATACCTTTATGGTATCCTGCAGGACAAGGGAATTAAATAACATCAGACCACAACTAATAAATGCATATTTGATTGGTAAAAATATATTAATTTTACACATATTGTTTATTCAATTTAAAAACAGATTTCCATGCACATAAAATTTTAGTTGAACATTGGATAGCAACGCAAAAGAAACAACAAGTCTCCGTAAATTCTTTATAAATTTTATTTTTTTGATTGTGAATAAAATATCTTTATAAATTTATATTTTTTTCTTTGATAACATGCATTATCAAGTAAATAATTGTGAGCGTCATATATATCATGCTAATTATCATTGAATATTCAATTTCAACTACTTATTAATATATATTCCGATTAACTATTCGATTTTTATTCTACACAGCGGACAGTAAACATCAATGCTACGTCGGTTATATAATAGCTTTATAGATACACATACACTTAAATGCATTTTTAAATTCTTATACGAGTATAACGAAAAATCAAACATATTTTGTGTCATTCCAATTCATTAACAATAACATATATAAGTATACGTCTTTTTACTGATTAGTGATTACATATTGACGTACAAGTGATGTAACATAACCAAATATTTGATTTTCAAATGATTCTGAATTAAAAAAGATTTTATTAGCACCTTAAAACCATCATAGGTCCAACTTCCTAATTTTAAGATGCACGTCTGCACGTCATATGGAAAATATTCCACATCGATTGAACAAGAGGATTTATAGACGGCAGGTGGTTGCCAAATCACCAATCCATTACTATAGACTATTGCTTTTGTCATAAGTGTCACTTCATAATGACCATCAGCACTGAAAAATATACATTTTGAACACAGCTCCTGTTACCAATAAATTGCTTTTCATGTTATTCTGACAGTTAATATGTAATACATATATATTTATGTTTGTGTTTAGCATAATTATACTTAGGAGGCTTATTTAGAAAATTGTTTATTTAAATAAATATTTAAAAAATTTTACCGTTGTTTAAATTGATTACAGTTCCTAATTTATACGTAGTTTTGGTATTAGTACAAACTTTATAGCCACCATCAATTTATTCACAGCTTTGTGAATCGCACCTTTACAGATTTTAATTTAATAATATCGTAGCGCTAAACCTCCTATATGATCCAAATATTGGCATGAATGTATACAATTACATATATAGATGTTAATATTGTGGTCTTAGCCTTAAACACATGAGAGAGAGAAATATCCACGTTAAATTCGGTAAATAATATTAATGATCGCATTAATCTTAAGTGTAAGTTTATGAACGCCTATATCCATAAATTGTATGGTTGGAAATATTATACTCCACATATTTCATGAACGCTCACGTCATTAATTAATTACATGTTTGGTACATAATTTATATTATAAATAATGTAATTAACTAAATAAAATTTTGGAGATGCTCTGAGAACCCACACAATTGATTTATAATGTGTAATCAAAGCAAAACGCATAAAAACTAAATTATAGTGTGTCCCTTATATGATTTGAGACATTTTAGAAATTCAAGGATCGTCTTGTTAATAGTTTCTTAATCATCTTATGAAAAAAAAATTTTTTACAAGCTGCCGTATGCATACAAAAATAAAAGTTCAATTCTACATTAAAACAATTGTAATTTTAAAGTATATATTTTTATATACAATATATACGATATATATATATACATATATATCGCATATTAATGCATAATAAGATAGGTTTATACATATGTTAAAATTATATAAAAAATTATTTTTGTTGTTATGTCTTAACTAACTTAAAAAAAAATATGCATAGGGGCAGTGAATTTATTAAAATTACGGAAATAAATTGTTATTTGTTTGTTTGTTAACTGTTTTTCTGCTTTTCATAAATATTTTTATGTATTTATATATATTAAAGAAAGCAAATGTTATGAAGAAATTTGTTAAAAATAACGACAGAAAATATACAAATATACTTAGTTTATTTTACATTCAATAAAACAATTATATGTACAATTCTGATCTTTGTACACATAAAGTAAAATAATTTATGTATGTTTACTAAGCATTGTAGGTATAACAAAGTTTATGTTATACATATTACCCTTGAATAACACAGTTGTTTTGTTCATTAAACAGAGAAATAAATCTATGAAAACAAACTTAAACTATTCGAATGTAAAACACAGTCACAATCCAGGCGGCTTTCAAATTACGAAATCGATAAATTTCAAAAACATACCAAAAACTTAATTTTTTATCCAAAAATATTTGTTATAAATTTTTGTTTACGATTTTTACTTGAGACTGCTTATAACAATTGATCAATGTCTTAATCAAAAACTTTGCGCAATTCTATAGTTGTGTATAATCGTAACAGTGCACAATGGATACCGTGTTATTTAAGGGTTTATTGTGCTTGTATATTTAGATGCCACAAATGCTAATTGGTTTAATAACGACTTTTATTAGTGTACATAAAACACAAATAAAAATTATATATAAATATATATGAGTTTCGGTGATAGTAAAACAATAAGGTAGTCGTTAATAAATCGTGCGAGAGGATTGACAAACGTACCTTAAACCCATCATATGTCCAACTGCCAAATTTTAGAACACATGTCTGTTCATCAAATGGGAAATATTCTACATCTATCTCACAGGATGATTTGTATATAGCTGGTGGTTTCCATTCAACTAATCCTTCAGAGTAAATTGTAGCTTTTGTTGCAAGAGTCACTTCGAAGTTACCATCGGCACTACACAATATCATAGTTTTTTTCCAATGGTTATTCGTATAAATAAAATACATTTCTTTGTATATTAAAAATTTATGTGTATGAAAGTTGTTGCATTTTAATTTGACGTTTAACTTTCCTAAATAATCGTTAGTCTAACATAAGTATATAGTGCTCATGTATGCATAACAAGTATGCAAATATATTCCGATTACAAATATATCACTCAAAATTTTCTTAATACTACGAAATTAAAAAAGAACTGTTCCAAAATACATATGATCATCTTTTCCCTGTTCTCTGAATTGATTTGAATAAAATGTTGAATAAAATACACATGTATACATTTATAAGAAATTAAATAAATATAATACTAAGAGTAATTATTTCCTTTCTTTAAAGACCTCGATTTCACATTCGTAATTTGCATAAATCTATGTTTATGTTGTATATATATCTTTCGCAATTGCATTTAATTGTATTTTAACACTTAGGATTAATATATATGTAATTAACAAGCAAACTAAGCATTCCGTCAACTATTTTTGTTATCCATTTGTCACTAAAATTATGAATCTGCATTTAATCATTGAATAAATTTATTATGTCTTTGTGTATTAAACTATTTAAGCCGACTCCAAATCGAAACTATAGGTAATACTACCTATAGATTTACATCTTTCCTTATGTAGAAAGTCTTCTTAATAAGTATGTATTTTAGGAACTGCAATATCGATTTTACTTATTTTTTTAGAAGGCATAATTTACTAACTAATGTGCCTTACATGACACTTATTATTTCCATAATTTGTAGATCTAAATATTAATGCATATATTTCGCTTTAAGAAATCCATTTATTTGTTTATAAATGTTTATGTTTAATTTAGAAATAAACGCTTAATACTAAGTCTTTAAATGTTGCGGTTTGAAATTTTAACACCACGATAGTTAGAATTTACTTATTATTATTGTGAATTAACAATAAGTTGTAAATTAATAAAAATGAAACATAAAAAAATTAACCTTATCAATTCCAAAATACTTTGAAAGTACATAAAGTCGAATTGATTTACCGTGCTTTTAATTATTTGAAACCATTTCTTTTGATGTAAGTATATATTAAAATATGTAATATTTATGCAGATCGAAGATTTAGTTTTGTTTATTAATAATATTTTTCTTGTGATCATATATTAATTATAAGCATCAACAGATTAAAATAACACTGTTTTAGCAGATGTTAGTTACTTACTTATTATATAGAACAATATCCGGTCTCCAAATATGATCAGACGGAACATGTAACATGTGAACTCCTCCATATTCCTTCGGTTCCCATCTTAATTTATAGTCATACCAGGACTATAATTACATATTGAAGAAAAATAAAAGATGTAAATCGATAAGATTACAGTACATTAACAAGTGGACGAGGATAAAGTCGAGTACCCGACTGTTCAATACGATTACGCGTTTACTTTATCAAAAGTCGTTACACAGCTATTACTGCGATGGAGTGGGTTAATAAACAATGTTACCAAAAGCAACGTTGTATCATAAAAACTTTGGAGGATCATCGCGATTTGAGGGTAGGCTGTGGCTATTTTCAAAATACAAGCATGATCTGCGTGGCTAAATTTGGTTGGGCTGTTTTGACTCGGTTGTTGATACTGATCATGAGGTGCCGGAGATGCCTCCTTTTCCCCGTTACCTACAGTCTTGTCCTGACAACTCTCTTCACCAACTCTCGATTCAAAGAATTTGCTTATGAAGTAGAGTTCGACTGGGCTTCAATTACGCTGCAAGCTTTGATTACGGGATTAACATGTTTACTGTGTTCCACGGCTATTTTATTAATTTGTTGAAGAGCAGCGGGACTGTGCTCATGGCGAAACGGTTGATTAGTACGCATCTGGATTACGTGACAAACATTTGGCGCGTAGCTCACCGCAATTGGAATGCATATCGATCACTATGCAACAAATTTGTTCTCTTGGCTATTACACGATCGAAAACCAATTTCTTTTGATAACTTTGGGCCCTACATGACAAAATGCACATATTTTTCTTTGCTCTATTTGTTCCCGTAAAAGACAGAAGGAGGCATCTCCAACCCTACAAAATATATATATTCTTGATCGTCGTTAACAGCCGAGTCGATATAGCCAAGTGCGACTGTCTGTCTGTCCGTCCGAATAAACCAAAGGATCTCAGAGACTATCAGAGTTAGAGCAACCAAACTTGCCATATAGACTCCAATTACCTTGGAGCAGGTCAAATTGGTTACAAATCTTGGCTCCGCCCTATTCCGCCATCGCAAATTACGAAAAACAACCAGCACACTCATAGTTTTTAAGATGATATACCATAATATACTTTAAACAGAACAGTTTTAATTTGCAAAGCCATCAAGTTCCTTAAAATATGTAACGGGTACTCCTAAAGTGGTGGTCCCGACTTAAGCTTTACGACTTCTTTTAATTATTAAAAAAATTAAAATTTGTATCCAGTGTGTGGTCTTTGTCAAAGACTACTTCAATTCCTATAAAACAATATAATTGTAATTATCATAAAATAGTTAAGCATCAAAATGCAACAACATGTTCAAGCATTTTTGCCTGTATATATATATATTTTTTTTTAAATTGTAATTTTTCGTTAATTTTCTAGTTAGTTTACTATTCCTAATAAATAGGTTAGTTTTCTACCAATCCACAGTGGGCTGGCTTATATGGAGAGAGCGGCCAAAAATACTTCTAGCAGACATATCGTTCTGAAATTTTTACTGTAAGTTCTTTAAAAAATAAGAATTTAAAAAATCTAAAAAATGGGCGTGGTCGTTAGTATTTACGTCCACCAATAAGCAAAAATCAAAAAATACACCTAAAAGTATGCTTCAATTTTGTTAATATGAAAGATTATAAATATTTTAATGTTTTTTTTACTATAAGTATTACTAAGTATTTTTTGTATTTCTTGATATATATATTACCCTTTTGTTGTATTTTTTCTTTATAAATTTTTTTTTTTTAAGTCCTCATGAGCTTGTGAGGTTTGGTTCTTTTATTTATTTGTACACATGCGCTGTTATGTTGCTATTATTGCACTGCACTATGGGGAATTTGACCTGCTTTTCTGGCCAAAATTAATAACTCAAAAACGGATTTGAGATATTTAACTCCAGTTTTTTGCATTAGATTCATATGAGCCATACCTATTATGATTATAAAAATTGTGGGCGTGGCACCTCCGCTTTAAAAAAAAAAAACAATTTAATGTTTTCAGATTTTAAGAGTATTATTTTAATACAGAAAAACAAATTGTATTTGTATTTAACCATTGTGGTGTCAAATGTGGGCGTGGCACGCCCTTAGGAACATGTTAAAAAAAAACAAGTACATGTGCCCTGCAGTCCTGTGATGTGAGATAATTAATTTTATATGGAATGTAAAATATAGTCCGCACAATACACACCATTCAAAAAACTTCGAAGTCTTCGTTTTCCAATTTAATATTGAGTGGGAATTCTATTAGATTCATTTCGGAAAAACTGCATGTATCCTCCATCTCGCCATTTGAATTAATTGAGCATTCCAATAGCTGCAAAACTTCTGAGGGAAGAAACATTTTCTTTTGTCGCTGAATTCTCTAATCCAAATTTACAGAGGAAATAATTGGATCAGAAGAATCCATTGCACGCTAGAACACGTCTGTAAAGTTTTGAATCCTATTACATTTTCGTACGTGATGCAAACGATCCTCCTTATAATATTTATTTCGGGATTCGGCCCCTTCCTCTCCAAAGTATTCAACAGGAAGAACAGTATTTTGAATAATGTCACTTCCTTTCCTTATTGGCAGTTGACATGAAAGACATATCAAAATTGTGCGTAAATTTGCAATGACCTGCTCGTTGATGTCAGTGATGCTAGAAAAAAGTTGAGGATCCCAAAATGCACGTCGAGCTGTATTGCCATTATTTGTACTTCCAAATCCTCAAACTTTCGGTTGATAAACTTTCAACGAAAGTTGGTCCCAAAAAAGGCCCTGAATTTTTTTTTTTCGTTGAAGAACCTCTCTCTTATCAGTTTCCTGAACAATTTTCCATTTCTTCATGCCACATTTATATCCTGCGTGTAAGATAAATTCAAATACACACCACTTCTCGAACAATTCTGAGTTGGCATATTTTAGGTTATGGTCTAAAAATTAAAATTTAACGAAAAGTGGTTAAAAGTGGCTTTTCTAATAACTACCAATTGAAAAAGAATTAAATAATCTACATAAAAACATATATTACATGGATGGACTCCGCTGGACTCACTTTTAAACTCTATTTAAAAATGAGGGTTTGCCAAGAACATGTACTTTTTAGGTTACTCAAATTTTTACTTTGTTAAGGGAACAACACAAGTTATTTCTACATTTCACAATCACAAACACGTAATACAAACCCCACTGATTGAAATTCATTTCAAAAATGTATGCTGAACTGCTCGATATTTTTATTAAAAACAGTTGAAAATTGCGTTGAAAGTTTCATACAATACAAGCACTTGCTTTGCAGTGGAAACGCTTGCATTTAACAGCTGATGGCTGCGTAGTGGCAACATCTGCGGATTTTTCTGGTACGCAACATTGACAATTGATCTATTGTTAATAGGTGGCGCCTAAAATTATTTCAATTAATGGACTTTCAGAAAATGGGTTTTGGCCAGAAAAACAGGTCAAATTCCCCATAGTGCACTGTAAGGATTCAACGCTCCAATAAATTAAGAAGAAAGTAAAAACAAAAAAAAAAAAAAAAAAACATTATAAAGAAAAAATACAACAAAAGGGTAATATATATATCAAGAAATACAAAATATACTTAGTAATACTTATAGTAAATCTATGTACATATTATTGTAGAAGCTCAATAGCTGATTTAAAGAGTTTTGACTTTTCTTTACATAAAAGTTGTCTTTAACCAGAAATAAAAGGGTCGGAGCTTAAAAATAATCTATTAAATAGGTCGGTGTTTGTTAAAACCCGTGATATTTTACGTGTATGCTTAAGTCTAAACATTTTAATGTCTTTATTTCGCGCATCTGCAGCTTCTTCAGAAAGTTCCCCAATTGGAACTAAACAATTCCTAATAATTGAAGGAGCGTGAATTAAAATTTTATGCATTGAAGGAGAAAGGTAGTACCATGGTTACTTTTCAACAAGTCCTTTTGCAGTTTCCAATGCATAGTCTCCGAATTTTTCTGGATTTATATTACATCCTGATGACAATGCTTGTAAGAGTGTTGCACATCTCATTATCAATTATTTGTCAAGGCCTATCAGCAGACAAATCTGGATTACTAAAAAATTTTCTAGCCGTATTCCCGTCGTTTGATGTTCCACTTCCTCCAGACTTAGGCTTATCTACTATTAGGCCCATTTTTTGCCGAAACTCAGACTGAATAAATTGTTTACGTATTAAAAAGGGTTCTCTTGCTTCCTCAGAACGTATTTGCCAAATTTTGAGATCCAAACGGTACTACACGTGTATAAAGTACTCAAAAAAACGTATATATGCATGTAACGGAGAGAGGCCAAATTCAAATCGTTCTTCATATACTTTTCTCAGAAGACATTCCTCCAAATTATTCATCTGAGTTGGCTTTGCTTCGCAAATGTAACACTTTGCTGATGCATATTTTGCCATCGACAATGGTGAGCTGCAAGGAATGTTGTACTTCAAATTTCCTATTTCCTGTGACAAATATTGTGCTGGTCAATTTTAGTTTATAAATATTCCTCTTCCTCAATGGACAGTTTAGTAGTTTCCTTCTTGAATTGAAATCTGATTGGTCTGCAGTAGCGGGTCGATGATGGACGGGGATTTTTCCAAATAATCTGAGGATTTTTTGACTTTGTAATAATTCTTTGTGGCACGTACGATGTAACAAACAAGCTATTATCTTCCAGATCTGTATTTGAAACTCTCTGTTTATATTCAGCATGGCCAGTGCTACCATCGAATCCCCACTTTCCTATTAAAATAACATTGTTTACTGAATCTGCTTCAATATTATTGATAACTTCCTTCTGAAGCTGCAATATTCGTTTTGCAGTGTGATCCAGTAAACTTTGGAGTTCAACTTCAGCCATGGATTCATTAATTTTAATATCATCTGGATAGCTTTTAAATTTTGCAGAATTGCAAATATAATTAGTGCAGTTGGTTATTTTACAAAATTCTGCCACTTCCGCCATATTTTTAATCAATTTTTCTACACGATTTGCCACATTTCTTGCTTTTTGTGAATGGAGACCCTTTTCCGTGCACCAAATTTCAAATATATCCATTCGGGAAAAAACGCAAAATGTGCCTAACAATAAAGTAAATAACAGAGTAATAAAAACAAAATAACGGAACAACAAATTTGAACACAAACACAAATACAAACACAATAACGGGATCACAACAGCAAACCAAGCGCAGCGCAGCAACGAGAAATTTGACCTTCGAATAAAGGGAGGCGGCTTTAGTATTTTTAATTTTTAAGTACTTTAGTGCGCCTAAGCGCAAATGTCTTATGTTTTACTTTTATCAAAAAACATCGACGAATACACTAGTTAAGGTTTCATTAAGGGAATCGGGGGGGAACACAATTAAAACTTTAACAAAACATAGAAAAGACGTTCACGTAAAACCCGGTTTGGCATCGAAAAATTTGAGCATTTACGAACCAATTTGGTTACTTCGTACCTAAATATTTTGACTTCGATTTTTTATTTATGGCCTATGGGTGCGCCCACTGTACGATCGTAACAGTGGATATCGTTTTCAAAAACTAACAATAAGCACTAACTAAACAAAATAATAAATATTTTTCAAATAATTCTTTTGGGGTTAAGTCCCATTTATAGCGGATTTATTAAGTTTATGCCTGATTTCTCAAAATTGCTGTTTTATTTAGATTTCACACACATAAAAATATATAGCATATTCCTGGCAGGATCTTTCAGAGAGGTTCAAGGTTCAGACATTTTCAAGGTATCTATGTTGTAGGAACCCATAATATTGAAATAATTTGCTAGTCACAACAATAACATATTCTATACTATAAAATATGAAAAATAGTTTTTAGTTGATGCCCGGAGGAGGAGGACGAGGAGGAGCAGCAGAAAACTTCTTTATAGAATAGAGAGAAATTAAGTCCGGGACTTTTGAAAATTCGACCGCGCCTTACAAATTGATTTCTGACTCGTGCCTATCGCTACCCGATATGATATCACTAGTCAACTAACATGGGTAAAGTGGATAAACAAACAACTTGAAATTGTTTATGGAAGAAACTTTTACAAGATAAAAGCTTATGATACATTTTAAGTTTATGACTGCGGTTGACATTGTGGAAGAATTGTGTACATCAGAAATTCGGGGCATAGGGAAACCTTTCGTCACAAGACTTTTACCTTGTAAAGAGGTGACACAAAAAGAAAATATCAGTTGAGCAATGTTTGCATTTGACAAAGCACTTTAACTATGAGTCCTTTATCAAATGAATCTAGGTGATGTTATTGTTGTGGTTCTATTTAATTACTGGAGAGTTTTATATGGGTAATAGAGCTATTTACGTTACGGTTGATTTTTCAATTATAAATGAGGTACAATCGCTTCTCAGAATCTTCGGATGAGTATTTATTTAAATTTTGGTTGGTTTTCATTAAAAACCTATTTATTTAGTTAAATTTAAATTCAACCCACACCTATGAAACTATAAACTTTGATAATAATTATTAAACTTTACGTTGATTTTTATACCCGCTACTAAAAAAAAAGTAAACATTTACATTGTGTGCGCTGCATTGCCGATTCTCTAAAACATATATACTTCCTTAATCAGCATCAACAGCCGAGTCCGTCCGATATATAATATACAAATACTAAGGACATGCCTTTTTCCCCCTGTTACATACATTGTAACGAACACAATATACTATTGAACTTAATATTTAAGTAAGGGGTATAAGGGGTATGTTTTTCTTCGTACAAGGCTCCATAATTATTAAAAATAAAAAAAAGTTTTTTTCTGTTAGTATTCATATTCACAATATATATTTAGCGCTTTGTCGATCTCAAAGTTAGTGGGGAAAGTGTTTCCAATAGTGTACGATTTGACGTACTCTATATGTCTCTATGTGATGATTTGTTTTAATATTAATAATATTCTAATAAACTGTTCTTACCTGCTCCACCCAAAGATTTGTCGTCATGATCTGATTTTTGAGGTTCTAAAAATAAGTCAAAATGTGTAGTTAGAAGGTCAATCAAATACATTTATTAATTTCAAATTAAATTGTGAATGATTTTACATGCATAGCATTATATTAATCAGTAAAAAGATCAGTGTAACCGACAAGCAATCAGTATAACTAACTGTTCAACATATTTTCGTTGTCAGCTTTCGCACCCATCGTGCTTCCGTCACCAGAGTGAATAGCCATCCGTAGTGCTTTTCACATATAATGTCATACACTCAGATGGAAAAAAATTTAGTAATTCCAATGAAAATACTGGGCTGGTAAATTTTAATCTCAATTTAAAAACTGTATTTTGAGTAAAAAAATTAGGAATGATTGAATTAAGGTTGATCTTAAAATTATTTTAAAATTTGAAATTATTTTACAAGTTGAACCTGATCCAAGCTCTTAAAAATTCTGAAACTATAAGTACAAAAAAATTTTAAAAATATGCTGATTTAAATCTAAATGGTTAAAGAATTTGTATACTCATTTTCTGTAGTTTGAACTAATAAATTATATTTTGAGAATCGAAAGTACTAAAATAATTTGTTTAAAATTTTAAACCAATAATTTGTATACTATTGCAATATCTACCTGCACCAATGACTAAACTGCGGAATGTTTTATTATGATACTTACCACATCTATTAGTTGAGAGAGCTTTAGCTTTATGCAGACTTTGAGAACATCTGTGGTGTTCACAACGGGGCGTACCAATTTATTATAATTACTAAGGAGATCGTCGTAAAGACGCTTTGCATCTGGATTGCCTGCAACTGCTCCATGTACCATAAGAGCTGATAGTATCCAAGCTCTTATGCTTTCTTGTGATGTTAGCTTCATAACAAATGCTCGTAAATATAGTATTACGAATTTCATAAGTGTCTAAATATATAAATATTTAGAACCGAATTTATCTGTAGAGTACATAAAAAAGAAGTTTTATTGTGTAATTAAACACAAAAACCGAAACTATAAACTTAAACTATAAAACTTAGGAACAATGTTAAAAACGTAATAATATTTGAATTTGCATACCATGTCAAAGTCGTTCTTTTTCTATCTGAATACGGATATTGGGTTTATAATATATAACTATTTAATATACTTAAATCAAAGAATATACTCTCGATAAGCATCAAGAAATATACTAATACGTTCTTAGTAGAATAATAAATAATTTGGGCACATTTAAAAACAATTGGGCCCATCCTCTTGGTTACGTCGCTAGCTTACTCCACTCTGGGATACCCTCACTCAAAATCAGTGGAGGTTGTTTAAATTGTTCGCACACATATTCGATCATACTCGAACATACCCGTTGCAGCTTAAATACTCAAAAACTAAAACTAAACTAAATATTTCGGTTCAGTTTCGCATAGTAAACTATATCAAATGTTCGGTTCATGATCCAATTTCGGTGTGCAGCATTGATAGAAATGATTCAATCGACAGTTATGATGTGTTAACATAGAGGCAGAATGGCATTAGTTTCTCAATTTTTTTTTTTTTTGCATTTTCAGAGGAATTGTCACACAAGGTATCAAGGTGTTCACATTGACGTCACTTTAATTGTGATTCAGTGGTGTGACTAGCCAAAATGACTCCCGTTAATTTGAACACTATTTGTCATTTGCACAAAGTGTCGGCGAGTTCACAAATATTAAACAAGTTTAGAAGCAATTTCGCATTTCTGGGAAATCAATTTTAGGGCTTTATAATTTAAAATACAATCGAAAGCACAAATGAAACGAAAACGAAAACAAAACAAAATACAATTAATGCTCAAAAATACAGTTATCGGTGGCAGTGACTCAGAAAAACCAATTTGCTTGATATGCTTGGCACGGTTTAAAAACATGGTTCACATGAGCTGGTTCTGCTACACAGCTTTCAAACAATATTTTGTTAAGTTTGTCGCAACCTCTGGTCCATAATGACACTGATGCTAACATTAAACTTGACACTTTTTTGGGTAGTTCGATTTTTTGACACTGCATTTGTGTTCACATTTCTCGTGCCACTGTATCTGTCAAATAAATATGAATCTGTGCCTCTAAATAAGCCCACCATTAGTTTTTAAAATACATGTGAATAGAATTTCTATTTCAATGTTGTAAATGGAACAAGTTATCTGATATTTTTGCTTGTAAAATACGCATTTATTAACTTAGACCCTGATTTGAGTTTCCCGTATTAGAATTTTTTTGCTTTTTAAATTTTTATAATATTTTTAATTGCTGGGAAGATATGTAGTTTTTTCTTAACATGCTAAAATCTACACAAAGTTATTCACAATGTTGAATCGACGTGATCTGCGTATTGAACTCAAACTTGTACAAGTAGCTTTTATGATTGATGTTAATTGGGAATATGCATAAATAAAATACATATTTAACTCTATGTACATGCACATACATAGATACTTTGTAATGTTTGCCAACACGTATTTACAATTATTGCCATTAAATTATCGTTTATTTTTGTTTTTAATTATGCTACAGTGAATTCAAACAAGAGACTGCTCTGATTAAATAACAGTAAAAGATATACATACATACATACATACTATGTACATAATATATGGAGTATATACAACATTCATATGTATGCATTGAGGCTTTTACCGTTTGGTAGTAACCTGGGAAAAGTAAATTTAGAATCTCGATGAAAAAAAAACATTTTTGCTCACATTTGAATGTAGGGACATAAATACATACGAATTTACCTTAAGCCTAATTTTATTGGCTATAAGCGTTAGCTGGGCGTGGACAATTATGTTTGTCACATTTGATAAACTTTTATATTAGAGTTTTTCCAGCTCTTCGAAATTATATTATGCTTTTTTTTTTTGTTAAAGTTTTATTTTAATATGAAGTACGTCTATATTAAAATTGTTACATACGTTTATATAAAGAAACAACACACACTGCATTTAGAACATTGTAAGGCTTATCGTAGATTTTCTTCCCTCTTAAACCCGATTCACAATTTTTTTGGAAATTAAATGTAACATACAGTTGTATGTGAGTAGCAAACACCCAAAAATATTAATGTCAACACTATTAATACCGCAATAAGTAAATAAACTACGCTGAATGAATAATCTCAGAGAACTGTGGTCCATAGGTAATCAGCAATCGTTCTGTCTTCCTTTCAACCCGAATGTCAGAGCAAAATGGAATAGGGAGTCATGGAATGTAAAATGCAACCCCCGAAATCAGCTGTTTGGTAGTTATCTCTAGTTAGAGATGGCAAAGATTTATTTCAACATGAGTGCTTCACTTACTCAGCATCGCAGAAGGTGAAATTTCATACGGACGCATGTCTAAATGTATAGTTTGTATGTTAACAGCTTGCATTTATTTAATAATAATAAATAAATAAGTTTATTTACCATTTAATATCTAACCATTCGAATTTGGTATGTTTTGTTGAGATATACAGATACATCTTTAACATCTACTCTGATAATGTTTGATAACACTTTTGATTTTGATAATAAAATTTCCATTAATTGCCACATTCTTAATATGATATAAAAGCACATGTAAAACCTTTTATTCAAAGCAAAGTAAATAAATAAAACAGGGAGAAGAAGACATATCCGACCCTATAAAGTATAAATATACACTTAATATAGTACATCAATAGTAGTTCGCCATCCTTCTGTGTGAGTGCCTAGATCTTAGAGACAATAAGATCAACTCTGAAAAACTCTCTGGAAACTTAAAAAGAAAGAGACATTGATTTTACATCTTTTTTTATAAGCCAAGACACTAATGCTAAAAATGACCTAATATTTAGAAATGCAAATCTGAAATTGTAATTAGTTATTTGAAACTGATAGAGGTCCTGTGGCGTTCGGATTAGAGATGCCGCTTCAGTTTCAATCATATGATTCGTGGCAAGGTAATACCACTAAGCAAATAATTTGCTTAGTGGTAATACACATCAACGAGATATTTATAAAAATACCAAGTTGGAAAAAGTACTTTAATAATAATAATTGGCCTGTGCCGGTTTCCACTTTCGGGAAGATTTAACGTAAATGAATTTCCTTTACTTGTTCGGGCTTACACTATCGACAAGTAAAATCAAATTCGGAAGGTTAAATTGATTTATTTGGCATGCGTATGCTAGCAAAAAAAGAAAAAAAAAACTTAAAACTTAATGAGTAATGTTGGATAATTTTAATTATTATTTTTTGTCTTTTAGGATAACTTTATGTTAGTACACGTCGATTCCAACATTTGTCGGAGTTGCTCGACTTTCCGAGAGATTAGTAGGGCTGTCTTTGTATCTGCAGAAATAAATTAAGATTTTGGTATATATTTTAACCAACAACTTTAAGTGCTTTTAATATCACTGAAAACAATGAGGAACTATTCTGATTTATTAAGGGAAACTTGGGACATAAATTCGTTTAAATAGATGCAAACAAAATATATTGGTTTAGTAATCATTCACAGTATCGGAGCTGACAAGTCCTATTTCTCAGTCCTAAAAATCCACAACATTATTGTAAGAGCATTTACAGCTTGAAAAGCAATGCCAATGCTAAAAAACATTTTCAAGTTTGCCCAATATTTGTAACCATTGGAAATTCTATCCGTACAATCAGTTAATGGACTCTAAAAGTTCTCCAGCACTATTTCGTCGAAAAATATGTAGCAGTATATCGGAAACGGCACTACAATTGAAGTCTTTCTTTGTCAAACTTTTATTAAAAATATTTCATAAAGTTTTTGTTTGTAATATCATTATTTACAACATGGAATATCGGAAATGTTGTGGCCTGATAAGACTCGGCATTAGACTTTTAAGTCTGCAAAAATTTATTTTTAGACATCATAATTTTAAATTTTATATGCTTCAGACACTTTTTTACTATCATCAAATTTAAACTAGTCGAAAAGTTAAAGTCGGCACCCCGACCGGTAAATTCTTTTAGAAGTTTAATTGCTTAAAATATGAAAACTTATATTACTGGAGTTCTGCTTTACCGATCCGTGGGCGTTTCAAAAATTTACATACATATATGTATGTATTGCATTCATTAATATTAGAAAAGACAAATTTTAAAAATATTCAAAAAAAAAAACAGTAAGAAAAACTGTTATTCATATCCATAAAAAAAATGGTTTCGTGTAGTAGCCAAATTTGTTCAAATTCAAATTTGTTGCGTAGTGTAATTAGAAATTTTTCGTTTCCCATTAGTGTCCAATTTATTCTTGATATTGTCTCTTTTCATTAGCTTTTTATAATTTTTTTCTTGATATTGTCTCTTTTATTAGCTTTTTATAACAAAACAAACTTATGTTTTTTTAAATTACTTCTGAGGGAATGCATATTATGCAACATTAGGAAAAGTTTTCAATTCATTTTATAAAACTGCAGAATATCTCCATAGTGGTTTGAACGCGAGAAGCGCACGTCGAAAACATACAAAATGACAATATTCATCTGTTTCCACATACATGGTTTTGTTTGTAACCTCTATTACCTTGTACAAATAAAATGTTACATGAAGAAATTTCAAGCTGAAAAAAATAGTTTTCATTTATAAAAATAGACCACTGCATTTATTTTATCGTCTATCTATATGCATTTGATACATTAAAGGTGTTTTGCTTTATAAAAAATATTGAAGGCAATAACATTTAAAGCGTAAAGTGTATATAATAGTACACATGTTCTGTGTTTCGCTTACTGAGCAACTGATCTGAAAGTCGAAATAATTTCCCTCACACATTGGATTCACGCAAAAATTTCATGTGGACGCAATCTCAAGACATTTGCTTGGGGTCCAACCCGGGACACTTTTGCTTGTATGAAATGAGTTCTCTATAGGTTATTTGCTTAGCGGTGAGAATGACAAGTAGTGTTCACATTGACGGCAGTCATTCTGGCTTGACACAGCGCGGTGAATCGCAATTAAATTGAATTGTGAACAATTCGACTATTGTCAGGTGCGGTCAAAAATTGCCGCCAAATTTGCTTCCGCAGTGTGCGCCTAAGTAAGCCCAGAATAACGCTCAGCAATGCACTTTAATTATTTTAAAATTTAAGTCATCACTAAGCAAATAACCTATGGAAAAACTGGAAACTGTACGGGCAAAACGCCGGTAAAATTTACAATAACTTGTTCAAACTGAACGAGTATTTTCAAGCTGGACTCTTGTCCATTCCTGTGAAAGATTACATATACATGCTTTTTTATCATATGGGGTTTCATATCAATCCAAAGAAGAGGGTTATTTGTCTTAAGTTGATTTTCGATTTTAGATCGCTAGAAGTACGTTGTGTCTTATTGGTTAGCATATTTTGAAAAACAAAGCAGTTTTCATACTTAAGCTTTATTTTTGACATATCTCTCTTATGAAAGCTGTGTGATATAATGGTCCGATTCAACAATAAAAACAAGCTGATCTGCGTACTATACCCAAAAATCTACATACCTAGTCAAAAGTATATGTCTTATAATCTCTGAGATCGACACGTCCAAACAGTCAGACATGGCTAAATCGACTCGTCGAAACTGATGAAGAATATGCAAACTCTACTACTACCACTACTACAAAGTTCAGATGTCTGTCAAGCCTCTTTCGACCTGCTACATACATTTTTCCAATCAAATTATACTATTAACACAGGGTATATCGACATATTTTCCAATAAAATAAAAACATAGTTAAGATGGATCAATCAATAAGACTTAAAAATTAGTCTCATTAAATAATATTTTAAGTTTCGTTGAAATCCGTCTTCCTTCACGAAAACGACGTCCGTTTATCCCTTGCGAATGCCTTAGTTTTTATTATTTATCTTTAGCAGAGCCCAAAGACAGCCTTAAAGTGCTAATCAATAGCTATTTTTATTTTACCTTAAACAAAAAATATGTGGAATTTCCAATATCAATTTTGCATTGGACGTTAGAGAACTGCACATGTCAAAATCGAATGCGATCTTCTCAGCTATATTAATGCTAAAATTTTGACCTTTTAAAAATCAAATATGTTGAAAATGTTGAATTTATAACATGGATAGTATTGACTGATTATATTAACTGATGAGATGTTTGCTGTGATGTTCAATGTGTCGTCTCAACTGAAACTATGAATACCCTAATATTTGAATCTTGAAAGTTACAGTTGAGTTTAAGCATATATACACATGTATTATTAAAAGAACAAACCCCGGTACGGTAATATCCTAGTAAGGAAAGTATTTCCATTCCCTTAAATTTTTCACATCCTATTGTGTTAGGATATTCGAGGTATCATTCCCCATTTTAGAGTTAATGAAAAGAAAAACCTGCTATTATTTACCAGTGTTTACAACATTATTCTTCTGTTCAGAACGTTGAAATCTCGCACGAATTTCAGTGATATTCAAATGTTAAATTGTATTTTTTACAATGTGTTTCGTTAATAAATGTTTATTCACTGCATTATTTATATAAGATTACCATTTTCAATTTAAAATGCATTCGAAAAAGTAAAAAAAGGGTTGGAATTTGGACAAAATATAATTAGATTATTTTGGAATTCAGTTATATGCTCGTATTTTCAACATTTTGTCATATGAATGAATGAAAAATAAAATGTACCACCTTTAAGGTTATTTTTGTATTTATAAAAAGTCGCAAATATATATGACTATCGAGTTTGGTAACAGACTATTGCGAATATAATTCGGTTAATTTTGACTGAATGTATTTTGTTGGAACGGGGTCCGAGACACCGTTATTGTTCATTAGCATTCAAGAATTTGTAAGAAATGGAGATTTATTGGATTATATTTATAATTATTGATATAAATATACGTTAATTATAATGTAGCTTTAATTTCTGTTTTAAGCATGTGCATACATGAGTTTGTATTTATAATAATTTGAAAATGAATTACGCCTGTGAATTGAAATAATTTGTTTTATAATCACTGTCGGTGTATGTTTTCGAAATAATAGATGATTATTCATTATCATAATTATGGTTTTAATATTTGTGGTGGTTGTGGAAAATAAGTGTATGTCCAATAAATTATGGGTTTGAACTACAAGTCCACGCATTTTACTGAATGTGATCTTATTCTTAAGTTTTGCACAATCATCTTGCTTTAGACGTAATCGTGCTGTTGTTGTTTATCTTTTCATTTTGACATAAATTTGTTTACTTTACAACGTGAATCCTTTTCTATTGCTGGCTGTTTGGGTTAACCGGTCCATTAACAATTGGCAGAAAGTATGGATGCGCCATAGCTTCACGAGCAGTAAGACGGTCAACGTGATCGTAACGTAATAGTTTATCCAGAAAATCTAATGCTTCCGGTGACACCAAATGTTGGTTGTCAGAATGAACAAATCGCTCCCAGCGTTTGCGAGAATGGCGTTGTAAAATATCATGAAATCGCGGATCAAGATCAATGTTGTACTTATCAAGATAGGCGTACAGTTCTTCGGTGCCCAGCACCTTGGCAATTCGCACTAATTGATCATAGTTGTCGTGGCCATGGAAAAATGGCTCCTTGCGAAAAATCATAGACGCAAGCATGCAGCCCAATGACCACATGTCAAGTGAATAGTCGTACATTTGATAATCGACAAGAAGTTCTGGTCCTTTAAAATATCGCGAAGCCACACGTACGTTATACTCTTGGCCTGGGTGATAAAATTCAGCTAGGCCCCAATCAATTAGTCGCAATTTCCTGTTTTCATGATCGATCATCACATTATGTGGCTTCACATCACGATGCATTATGCCCATACTGTGGCAGTAGTCAAGGGCCTTGAGTAACTCAAACAAATAGTAGCGAATCTCGTAGTCTGTTAGTGTTTGGTACAGTTGTTTAAAATCTGTATTATTAACGTGTTCAAAAATCAGTGCTGGGGTACGAGACACTGGATCTTTGACAACAGCTAAGAGAGTTATGATGTTGGTGCCACCTCGCAAGTTCTCCAAGATCTTGATTTCGCGCTTAATCTTCTTTTTTTTGACGGGCTTTAATATTTTGACAACACACTTTTCAGTCGTCGTTATGTTGATAGCCTCAAAAACCTCCGAGTACTTCCCACGCCCCAACTTGCGAACCAATTGATAATCATCCTGATTACCCCAGTCGACTACAAAATTCTCATAGTCCCAATATTCATCTGGCTTGTGAGCGTTCACGTCTGTGTAAACGCGAGCGGCACTTGGTAGTGTCATCTCCGCCGAATTATTGTCCACTTTATGTTCCTCTTCTGAAATAGCTTTTGCCGTCGATTCCTGAGATGACTCGGACTCAGATGTTGTCAATTGATGGGTCCACGCTGCAGGATTCGTGTTATAAAACTGACTGAAAAAATAAATACAATCAAAATTAGTACTAGCTTATATAAAAATATCTGTAATTTCACACATTGTAAATATATTTAGAAATTTAAAGTAATGTGACATTTACACTTACCCGAGCTGAACAGGTTGCCTATGAGTTAACTTTGGATGAAAATGCGTCGGCCCCGTATGGGACCTAGATGTTGTTGCAAATGAAAGTCGTAATTTTGAACGTCTGTCCTTACAGCTTGCGAGAGGGATTGCAATATGCAGACGTCGGAATTTGCAACACACAGCAATTTGTCGGTGGACGGCGAACACGTTACTTCCAATGTTGAACTAATTTATGTAATGTTGAAATGAAAGAAAATATGTACTGGTGTGTTTGCAATGTTCGTATATATATATATATATATATATATATATATGTTCCAAATAGAAGTAATTCGACAAACTGATGTTAAGAATTTATATCACAGTTCTGTTTTATTTTAAATTCATCCACTCCGTTACAGGCGCACATTTTCCCTTCCATACTTATGTACATGCATACACACATTCAAAAATGTACAAATGCTAATATATGAATACGAATATATAAGAACATGTACATACAAGTCCATACATACACACATATGTATTTTAATATTGAAGTGTTCGTAATAACCATCTTTCTAAAAACAGATTAACTATTGAAATACACATGTATGTACGCACATTTATCGGAATTCATTTTCAAGGCATTAGATGTACACAAAATAAAAAGAAAAAACAATTATCGTTGTATTTGGTAAGGTTTGCGGATGAAGTAACATGAATGATACGCTGAAAATTAATGTCACGTTTTCGATTGGAGGGTATATACATTTTGGCACAACAATTGGACATAAGAAATGAAAATTTGCAACTTAAAAAAAATACTTACATCTTTATGTCAGACAGCGTGGATGACGTGAAAATTTCTTTATTTTCGTTGCTAAACCGATATCACTGATATGACAGTTCACGGAACTAGTTTATATGAACTTTAGAAATATTTCGTTCACACGACATATTTGTGTAACATATATATAACATGTTATAAAGAGTGCGCGTAAGTCGTGATAAATATACAAATTTCTCAGAGCCAAAATAATAGACAAAGTGTCGTGAAAGAGCGAATTACTTAAGGTATTGAATCGCACGGCCGATACAGACGAAATATGTCATACGATTCCAGATCGATGCTATTCGCGAAGAATAAAATACAATAGAAGTTAAGCTTATAAAAAGCGCTTATGTTCCGTCTTTTTTTTAGCTTTATTTTCCTTATAATAGGTAAAAACTAGCCGGAAAATTAAAGTCCGAATCCAACTTTAGGAATACCTGTCACATTCTTTCAATAGCTTGATTGTAAAAGGGGGAAACAGACTTGACCTGTTCCAACGAAATTGTAGTCTGTGTGCCAAATTTGTTTGCTCTAGCTCTTTTAGTTTCTGAGATAATTGTGTTCATACGGAGCGACATATAAACATATCGACTCGGCTGCTGATCATGAATATGTACACTAGTGGAAGATCCTTTCTCCCTGTCACATACATTGTAGGTCAAACGGCAGATTTTATTGTGCGAAAGTGATAAGAATGAAAGTGCCGTTTTAAATATGTTGTTGTTGTTTTTGAATTGGACTTACTTCAAAAAAAAAAAAAAAACAATGGCATTTTTTTTCATGCTAAATAAAAAGTACCGTTACACAGCTGTGCGTCAGTCAACCAATGCAATTTGATATACAAACGTAGTGTTTAGTGAACTTCAAGCTTGAGTTTCTCGAATTGTGTTAACAATTATTGAATTGTGTGAATGAAAAAAAAGGATAAGTAAGTTGAAATGAATTTAATTAATTGGTTGTTTTTAAATGTTGCAATACTTTTAGATAACTAATTACTAAACATAACCTTGAAACGGTACAATTTGTCTCTAATTTTGACTTTCTGTAAGCTCTATAAAATTTTGACTTCATTTGAACTCTTTCAAATTTAAAAAGTAGATTAATGGATAATGTGTCGTTTGCAATTTATTTTAAGCTGCTATATCGTGCGATTAACTTCAAAAACATCTTTTCTTTAGGCTGCCTCTGTATCAAAAAAGTAGATTTGTTTGAAATATGGCGAAAAGAATGCACAAAAGAAGGACAATTTGATGCCGTTTGGCAATATGTTCTTGGCAAAATAAAAGACCGTACAACGTCGGATAAAGTGGAAAAACAAAATAAAGAAAGATTACGTTATTTTCCGTAAAATTAGCTCAAAAGTGGAACAAATGTCAAATGGCAAAGACGATTAAAGAGACGATTACAAAAGCGGAAGCGTTCGACACATTCACCTAAAGTAATTGACGTATTATGTAGCTGCGAAACAATAGAGGAATTTGAACCTGGCAACGAAGACGATGAAATGAATGAATGTGAAGAGTCTCTTTATGATATAAATTTAGAAAATGAATTAGATTTAATCAAGTACTAAATGTTTTACTATATGCCCGAGAAATTTGAAGTCACCTTACTTTTTGAACACACCTCGTAGTTAATAGTGCCGAATGCCATTTAATATTTTTTATTTTTTTGCAATCATTACAATAACAGATTTTTTTTTAACGCTTTTGTGCAATTAACAAATGATCTGACTTTACAATTTATTTTGGAATGTCACTAAAAATATTAAATTTCCGAGTACGTTTTGTGATCAAGGTATCAACAGAAATTTTTAGAAAACGAAGAAAATTTATTTGCCCCCAATTGCAATTTTGGATATGTAAGTACATAAGTTAACGTCAAATTTTATATCAACACCTAAAAGACCCGAAACAACAACCGAAACCCAATCACGACTCCAGTGCATGCATTGCAACGCATGCTCTCCAGATCAGTCACCCCGTCAGCAAATACTAGAAGTCAAACCATAACAACAAATGCAACTAAAACGACCAAAAGAGACATTGACTCTAACTACGACGGCAGCACATCCGCCACGTGCGCTGCGTCAGTAGAAAGTTTGCATTGCCCAAGTCGTGGGATCGTCAACGACATCGGATAACCTCAGGGGCAGCAGCGGCTACAGCGACAGCAGCGTTACAGCGGTTGCTGCGACAACAGCGACGTCGGAAGAGAGTAGGTTTAATTTACAATTGTATCAGAAAATTTAATTAGTCTAAGAATTGTCTTCAAATAAATAACAACTGGTTTTTTATAAAACAAATAATAACAAAAAATAATGTACTTTACGCTCTAAGTACCAGTACTCCATCATGTGGACTACAACCATAGTGTATCAAGAGCAAAGCACCACGAGCGCGTTTAAGTTTTAAAACGGAGAACTGACGGGTCTCGAACCTTTACCGCAGACTCCGTCTGTGGCACCCGTTCGCAGACGGCTACTGCAGTAATGCTACTAAGGATCCCCAGTCACTTGCCACACCGCCGCATCGCCGCAGGACAATAAGGAACAAATCTGAAGAGCCAGTAGTTGCAGATTCGCCGGACAATGTTGTACTTGTAGGCATTGATATTAAGTGAAAAATTTGTTTAAAAAGAAAATAGAAAAAAGAAATTGATAAAAACAAAATCCGAAATCTAAAAATAAAATTCAAGAATATACAATCAATGCAATCATACGAAAGTAAATTGAAGAACAATATACACCTTTTTTTTTCCTTTAATATTAGTAATAAGTAAGTAAGTTAACTAAAAGTGAACGACCTAACATAACTCTGTGTAAAGCATAACCCACCAAAATTGACTGCAATCGCAGTATAATATATTCCAATCTTACAGCTCCAAAAAAAACAAAGGGAAGGGAAAACACCAATGCATATTACCTTATGACATTGGCGGTTAAAAACACAATAAGTGGTGAGGCAGATGCCGCACTGGAATCTTATAATAACCCTTTAAATTGGAAGGCGATTTCAAAATGCTTGACGGATCAGTTCGCCGATAAACGAGTACCAATTGTTCACGATGACTCAAGGCTGGTTGACCATTGATGAATTATATCAGTCCGTTTATTACCAGTTATTGCTGATCCTCAACTAGCGTACAGGAATTGAAACCTGATAGTGTCAATGCTTTAAAATAAACTTATCGAGAAAAGGCCCTAGACACCTTCATACGTGGTTTGAATGGTGACTTGCCCAGACTGTTAGCTATCAAAGAACCTAGAGATCTTGGCCACGACTTACACTTGTGTGAACTGGTGGATAACCAGAAGCAAAGGAATGCGTTCTCGCCCAAATTTAGGCAGAATGCCCCTCCTTTGCCCCCTAGGCAAGTACAGCCTCCTTCTTTTAACAAGCCCCCCCAAGGCGACCGTTCTCGGCAGACCCTGTTGGAAATTGGAGAGCTTTCAATCCTAGACTATATTATAGTCCAGCACCCCAACATATGACGGATTATCGCAACATAGGGCCTCCACAGGTTCGATCAATGGGAATGACCGACAAACAAAAATACGGTCAACGACCCCAGTAGGAATAAACCAAATTATCAGCCAGCCTTCTCGTCCTACAGCGCCCAAACCACAACCAAAGCCAATACCAATGGATGTTGATGGTTCCATTTGTTCGGGAAAATTAATTACATGAACAGAGCCAACGCCAATGACAATTTCGGAAATCAACCTTCTCCATTTAATTATGGAATTATGTACAAATATTTTTATAATATATATACATTTTAACTAGATTATTTAAGAATTTAGTATAAATTGACACACTGAATAAATATTATAAATATAAATATCAGTAAGCTGATTTCAAAACAATGTTTGCAGTTAATGTATTGATAACTAAAAAAGAAAACAATAAATACTTGTGTTGCCGCCTACCTGTTAACTTACCCTTTATAGGTAGGCGATAAAAACAGAAATTGGGTTTAATTTTAAAGTTCATATTCTCGAGACCGTCCGCATATGTTCTACTACACTTACATACATTCGCACTTATGCATATCTTTTTAAGTGAAACCGCTGCTCTCACGCTTATATTACAAACATGTGATTGATTGATGATCAGATTAAATAGATCGAATGTAATCAAATCAAATCCACCACCAGCTTCGATCACGATTGTGATTCAATCGAAAAAAAACGCTCACGAAAGCTCATCATGATTGAATGGTGATTTGATTAAAACTGAGCGTTCACGTCAACCAATCAGTTTGAACGTCCCGCTCCGTTAGCTCACACAAATTAAAAAAATTAAACCAATCATATGCAGCGTTCAATCCAGATCGAAAAATTCATACCCGTTGCAGCTTTCTGAGTGGAAACATTTATTCCTTAATATAAAATGTATTGCCCCACACATTTTAAAAAATCTTGTGTTAAAAATCGCTCAATTAAAGTTAAGCTTAAGAAGGAGTTTCCCTTGAATTTTAATGTTAAGCAATCGTTAAAAAGAATAAAAAATCATAATTTTCTTTAAAAATTTATCTAAATTTAAATGGATTTATCTGAAGGAACATCGATAATGTGCGCTAGCAATGGTTTGACAATCGGCCGTAGATACTATCGATAAATCAATAAAAAAAGAATGACAAAGTCTCTTGACACACAAATTATACGAAAACAACAAACATATTTACTTTTATTTGTTTTCTTATATATTAAATTTTTTTATAATAAGAATAACAAATCTTTCTTTCTTTCATTTCACTTACATCATATCAGAATAAGAAATTTTTAAATAAGTATAATACATGAACAAAATAAATTTTTCAATAACTTTATACTTATAATATAGTCATGATACGATATTTTAGTGGAAATTCATAATACAAAAATAAAAATAAATCACAGATCTTTCAATCTATATTTTAAAATGCTGACTGACTGACTGATATATCACAGACATTGCTAAACCACAAATCCTAGGGACTTGAATTTTTTTTAAAAAATCAGAATAATTTTTAATAGATTCGAATGGGTATTTTCATTTTTTAATTCCACCTGCAGCTATTTTAAAAAATCAAAAACTTTAATTTAAATTGCATTAAATGCAGGCTAGCTAAGCCAGCATTGAAAATGTTTAATGCGTGTGTACGCATACATACACAATTTTAGCGTAAGCGACAGGAAAAGAGCAAGAGAGCCATGGTTTTTTTTTTGTGTTCGCTTTCGCAAGTTCGTAAGTGCGAGGAAGATCGCGAATGTTGTTGTTGTTTTGTTCCTGTGAACGAAGCAGTGATTTATATTGCGTTCTTTGTCATACATACAAAACAGTGGAGTGCTTGAATTCACTCAATTCGACATATGAAATTGCAATTGAATGAGTTGGCAGCGTGCACTTTAGTGCAATCTTTATTTTTTTTTTTAAATTTTCAATTGAGAAATTTTTTTAAAAGATTTCTATTAGCATGAAAAGCAAGGATAAATTTTTCGTTCAATGAATATTGACTTGAGCCTAGACTAGGCTGATCTCCATATATGCATAAGCCTTACAGTAAGTGTGTGCATTTGTATGGACAGCTGTAAAAATTCACACCAAGGCATTGCTTATTCGTTGCTGCCATTTAAGTTTTGTATGTAACCTCTATTACCCTATACAAATATGTTTTATCAAGGAATTTCTGCCTTAAAAAATTTATCTTCATATATAAAACAGCCCACTGCATTTAATTTTATCGTTTTTATTTATGAATTTGTTAAAGTGACGGTGTTTTTCTACCAAAAATATTAAACGTTAACAGCATAAAGGGTATTTTATAGCATGCATGTTTTATGTTTCGCTTACTAAGCTAGAAATGAGCTCTGTCAATTATGGGCTTATTGTCAGCTGGCGCCATTGACAATAGATAGAGCCACTAGGTTGAAGAATGGTGATAAATAGAAATATGAATTTTTCCTCTTTGGTGGTTTGCAAATGACAAAATAATTTAAATAATAAAATTTATATTAATCTTTTAATATAATTATCCGAGCAAAGCAAGGATGCAAAAGCGGGCCATCTAGTACACATATATATAATTCGAACACGTTTTATGTTTGGTTTTGAGCCGGCAAAACTCCCAGCGCATGCGTCTACGCTCGAGATTTCAATCAGACTCTCGATGCGTTGGTAAACTCGATTTCTTCACGTTTCCCGCTCCCGTTTGCCTACACATTTGTCTCTTACCCACGCACGCTCTTTTCGGCCTTGGCTTTTAACTATATTCTGGTCCGTTGGTGCAACATACTAAGCGAGCCGCACACGCATACACTCATACCCTCTATCTCTCCCTCTCTCAGTCTCTTATACTCCTAGCAGTGGGACGTACTCCTATGTTCCCATTCGACACTTTATCTATATATCGATAAAAATTTTCGTGCCAGATCAGACCCAGATGCAACACCGGCGCGAAGATTTCCGCTCGACTCGTCAATGTAAATGTTGAAATGCATGGGGCTGCTCTTGTTTATGATGCGTTTGCTCATCTACAATTGAGCGTTGAAATTAAAACAGATAAATGAATAAAATAATAAAGTCCCGGACGTGGTCATTGAAATTTGTTGGGGATTCCAATTTCAATTTTCGCTTTGGTGAGAGTATGTGGGGGCGATTTGAGTGATATTCGCAGACGACAGATAATTTGGATAAATGAAAAGAATCGCATTTTTTTTTTTCAATAACAATTCTCAGTATTTATTCAGAAAACATAAACATAATTTGGTGAGTGAAATTTGACTAAAGTGATTTGCTAGCTGAATGTCTTGATGGCTTAATGGCTAATGACATGACTGGTTTGAGCAGGAGCTGCTGTCACTGATTTTTATGATGATTGGATGATTGTGAAAGCCAGGGCTAGGCAATGGGGAGCTTATTATTATTAACGAGGGAGAAGATGAGGTGTCCAAAGAGGAGGAGGTTGTTTCAGACCCTGCCACTGAGGGTGAGGATAGCCACATGGCCAGTGGGGTATATCTAACTAATAGGGAGCTGGAGTTAGAGTTGAAATTGGCATTGGAATGGGCAGGTGATGACAGTGGGGAGTAGCGGCTTGGAAGGGAGAGCATTGTTCACTTGAGGTGACAGGTGATTGGACAGTTAGAGGTACCGGGACGCAGTGACTTGGAAAGTTGATGGGAAGGGGGAGCGTTGAAGTGGATGACAGGGAGATGGTGTTTGAGGAGGCCGCTGAGCGCACCGATCCTGCGAAATGTGCAAAAAGATCTGACGTTGCCGAAGATGGCCGTTGCTCATCAGGCGAATTGAGAAACGTGGAGAGGAGATCAAGGATCGAAAAGGTGAGATATTGTCTATTGAGGGGTAATTCGGCAATAGTTTGCTTCAGACGATAAACTTGGTCAGTCAGGGTTGTGATAACATTGTCCTGATCTATGATCATTTTAAAGATCAGCTCACCGTTGACAGTGAAGGGTGTTGGGTATCTTGGGTTACTTGGATTTCTACAGGAGTTTGAGTGGCTTGGTCAGAGAGGGTTGGGGGAGATTGTAGTCTATGTTGCTGTTCGCGGATAAAATGGAGGCAGCGTTGTTCGGAAAAGGATAGTACGGTGGAGACCGAAGAACGCGATGATCCAATGCTTGAGCACTCTGTATCAGGCATTGGATTGCAATCGGAATTGGAGTTGGAATTAGGGATGAAAGTAAAGTTGGAAACGGAATCAGAGTTGGAATCAGACGAAACAGAAGCATTTGGATTAGCATTCTCCTTATCACATAACTGACCCGGCTCTGACTTTTTGTTGTTGTTTTGGATTTTAATATTGTTCTTGTTTTTGGATATGTGACCGTGACCGCAGCTCCCGCTCGCCCGGATGCCTCCAAACATTGATGAACCGATCCGGGGACCGCTCGAGCCGCCTAGCAGCATCTTGTTGACGACCTTGTTGATTTTTCCATTTGGCTCTCTAAGGCTAGGAAACGTTTCTCACAGCACTTGTGACTGTGAGGGGGTGAGGTGTTATAAACCTATAGTGGTAGTTTGACTGTTGTGGCAGTGGAAGCCATTGTTGAAACTGTTGGTGTTGCTGAGATTAAACAGATATATTTACGGAGTCACAGGTAGCGCAAACAATTGTGTAGTACCCCTGAGGAAACTATAAAAACATTGTCAGTCGCCAAGTCTTTCACTGTTAGTTCTATTCATGGCTCCAGTAAAATATCCGAAAAATGTTTCATGTCGATCTTCTGGCAAGTGTCTCCGCTTTTTATACTAGACACGCTTGGCACATTTGATGCCATAATTGGCTTCTATCTGTTAACACAGGCGGGAGCAACGATTAATTTGAAAAAAAATACAGCGGAAAACCTGGAGCAATAGTGTGAATTTTACACACGTAGACCCTATTGTGGTCTCAAATTCCGTCAAGAAGGAGCTTAAAAAGATGGTTTTAAAGAGATTAAAGGTGTTCTCGACGTCTTGCGAGGCTTTACCTTTAAATATTTCTGTCGTCGCCACAGTTCGAACGAAAACAAACAAACCAGTTTATTCGAAAATGTAACCACACCCAAGCGGAGTAGCTGATTTCGTAAAAAACGAAATTAAACAGTTACTGAAAGATGGCATAATAAGACCATCGAGATCCCCGTACAACAGCCCAACATGGGTAGTCGACAAGAAGGGAACAGATGCCAACGAAATAGGAACAAACCAAACGAGCAAACCATTCCTGATAGATACCCTATGCCCTTCATACCCATGATTCTAGCGAACATGGGAAGGATAAGTTTTTTACCACATTAGACCTGAAATCAGGGTACCACCAAATCTATCTGGCGGAACAAGACCGTGAGAAGACCTCATTTTCGGTTAACGGCGGAAAATAATAATTCTGCCGCTTAACCTTCGGTCTGCACACGAGCGCCGTCTCAGTGACGTGAATGTGCAGCGAACAACAAACGGCTGAAACTCGTCAATCGTCCGCATCCGAGAGCAATACTTTAGTTGTTGGGGTTGGATTTGGAGCAATTCAACTTTCAGAGAGATCCTGCAAGGATCTCTGAGAAAAGATGCATTTGTATGCGAGTCTATTTTGGACGGTGTGAGAGAATAATCTTTTGCTTAATTTAGATACGTGTACTAGACAGTATAGCAAGTTTGTTGAGTTTAAATAAAATATTTAAATAAATTTCTCAATTTTAGAGTAAATGATTTAGTTGTTTTTATTGCCTGTAAAGACGGTGTGCCAGTTGTTATTTTAATAATATATTTTTTGAAAATGCAACCAATTTTAATTAAAATTTGATGAAAGAGCGTTGAGGGCGAGCGTGCACACGAGTGCCGATTTGAGAGGCATGGATAGACGACAGACAGTTTGTGTATATGATGTGAAAAATTGCAACAATTTACCAAAAATACGATTTCTCAAAAAAAAAAATTCAATCAGAAATTTTATTTTATTTTATATTAAAACTTAAAAACTAATTCAATTTGCTATTTATATTTTCGATCAGTGAAAATATAATTGTTAAGTATTCCCTGATATAAGTTATATTTAACCTTTACATTTTTATCTGTAACACATGAAAGAAGTTTTTTGATAGCCGGGGGAAAAATAATAAAAGTTATTATAAAAAAAAAAATCAAAATTACCTTGACAGTGAATAGTTGCATTAATGATCAGCTTGTTTCAGAAGTTCAGTACATTGAAAATATTAAAGTTAAATTACTGCTAATTTTATAAAAATTATGCTATGTTTCCACACTGTTACAGTGTCAAATATTGACACTTAGAAAACCTGTCAGGAAGTTACAGTCGGGTACCTGACATACTTTTATTTTAATTTTTATGTAACGGGCATAACAATTCTACTTAGGTAGAAAGTTTTTTAAAGTGTCAAGAAATTCAAATTTTTATTTAAAATTGTAACAGAAATGTTGTAAGTTTAGTACATTTGACACTTGTTAACAGGATTCATAGGTGTTCCTATTTCACAGTGAAACTCTTTGGCAAATTCCTTAAAGTTGGATAGCGGTCCGATTACTCGAAATTCACCAGGAACATGTAGATCCGTGGCAACCTCATAGTTCCGATAGTTTTTATCAACATCGTTGCACCAGTACTGGGCGAAGTTGATGGAAAAGAGCTGAATGTTTGTATAGTTGAGTGCGGGCAGTGCTTCCTTGCCATCTACATTGACATTGACTCCAGCGGACTCCTAAGCATCCTGCCATTTGTGATAGGCGATGAAGGCCACATGTAAGCCGCCACTGTCCGCGATATTCTCCGATTGTTCATTCACGGCGGGCAGCAATAGACCGTTGTAGGAGTATTTACTGTACTGCTCAGTAAAGCATTGCTTGCGATTCATGGAGTTTGCTGTAGATTCGTCATCCCACCAATCATTAACGTTACCATCCGCATCGAACGTCCGTTCCAGAGTGTCAGATCCATGAATCCACTCGTGTCCAATTAAAAAACCTAATGTGCTAAACTTTATGGCATTGGGATAATTGGAGGCCCAGAGATAGTATGGCTGGAGCAGTGCCACCGGCACCTTGATAACGTTCTCCGTCAGAATGTTGGCTGGTGTGAAGCTAAACATATCTCTTAGATTAAAGAGATAATTCTCATCCTGCAGTACCAAATCCTTAAAAATCTTCAGACAGATCTTCGTCAGCATAAGAGTTAATCTGTAACGGAGTATAGTCTTTAAATATAAAGTATGAAATACAAATTATTGAGTGACTTTTATTAAAAAAGAACTTTTGTAATCTGAATATTTATTTTTAAATTATTTTTGTTGCATTTTTATCTTGGATTGCTAATATTTATTTCATAAATTTTGTTTAGATTTCTAAAGAAGATGTTTGCAGTTCGTATGAGGAATCTTTTTGTTTTAATCTATAACTTTTATTTACGAATTCTGAGTTGAAATCTCATCGCTGTAAGCTTCTCAATAGCTATCTCGCGTGTCCCGTTGGTAATCCAGGTTAGAGATCGATCGGACTGTAATTGCTCCTTGAAGGTAACCTTAAGCTCCCTCCAAATGAGTTCAAGGTCGGAAACGGTGTCTTCGTCGTTGTAACTTCGATAGATCATGTTATCCAAGTTCTTAGAAAAGTACTTTTGAGTCAAATCCAAACATTTCTCCTTTCGCTTCGCCTTCGTCTTGCCCATGTTGAGAGCAAACTCATCAATCAGTCTATAAAATAAGTAGTTGGCCAGTACCCGTTTAGACGTTTTCTTCAAGACATTGATTAGATTCATTTTATAATTCGGATTGTAGTCGTATACAACCTCGATCTCTTCCGGCACTTATATATCAACGAGAAGCTTTACATTTAATGTAGGAGCATAGATAAGCTGCATCCAGTGTCGTCTGTTTTTCAATTTTCAAGGGATTGTCATCTTTGTAATCGAGAAGTCCATTGGCGAGCTGCACTTCAAGATCCATGAGCTCATTGGCTGACGCCCAAAAATTTGGTTAACTTGGCTGCCGTCATATCCCGATGAGTGTTCCGATAAACTTTGGTGTTTTCATCAAGATAGACATTAGAGAGTTGAGCTCATCTTGATATTTTTTATCAATGCTCGGCACACGGGTGCATTACTTATAAGAGTTCCTAACCTACTGTTCACGCTCAAACAGTCCAGTGGACACATGTTTTGAATTAGCCTCATTAATTGCCAATTCCAATTGCCACAGGCGAACTCGTAATAATCTTTGCAGGGATCGGCATTTTTATTCATGAAACTTGATATTTCCGCTGCTTTCGCTTGTCGCATTACCTTATCTAAATACCTACTGTTCGATTGACTGTCAGAGATTAAATCGAAGGCTCTACGCTGAGGTATAGCGTTGCTATAATGTAGAAATCCAGCTACCACAATCAACGACAATCCGTATAGTATACGCAGTAGAGAGTGACTCATATGGTCTTGCATCGCAAAATTTTCAAATTTATGTTGTTACTTATCGCATTGACAAATGTTGACTAATCTTAGAGTTCTCATCCGATTTTATTTAGAGCTCCCTCTCCAGAGTCGAGCCACATATGTTTGGGCTTCGGCTTGACCACGTTAGGTTATCGCGATCGAGACGAAATCGACGCTACTGAGACGAGTTTTGGTTCGGTTATGCTCGCATTAAGGGTTTCGGTTATTAATTACGCAAAATCTGTGAATAATTGTTTCGTATATGTGTTCGTAAATGAACATCTCTTTAAGCAGCCCTGGGAGCACGCTAGCACCACTAAACACAAGCCACTTACAAGTATCAACATTGGCGGGAAAGACCACAAGGGTCGGAATGCGCTAAAAGCCAAGCTATTTGAAATGGTCATAACAAGCTAGAATTACCTTTTAAATCACTGCACTGGATCTCAGAAATAGTTGATAAATATACACAAAGTAAGAACACTTCACGCATACATTTACAATGATCACCGAAAACCACACATTTATGACCCTCCGCAATATAATCATAAATGAACATGGAATTTTAACAACCCCCCGGTGTGCGCTGTCTGTTGTGCGACAAACGACTTGAATGGGTCACCAAGACGTTGGTCGATATGTAGAAAGAAGCCAACAACACCATAACGCTATGTTTTACTTCGTTGAATCTATCTATATATTATATATGAAATGCTTTGTCCTCACTGACTGACTGACTGATATTTCATAGCCATAGCCAAACCACATGTCCTAAGGAATTGAAATTTTTTTTTAAAATCAGAAAAAATAATTTTAAAGATTCATATGAGTATGTATTTTCTTAATTCCACCTGCAAGCTATTTTAAAAATTAAAAATATTAATTTAAATTGCATTAAATGCGAGCTTGCTAAGCAAGCATTGAAAACGTTCAAAGCGTATGTACCCATACATACACAATTTTAGCGTGAGCGACTGAAAGAGAGCAAGAGTTAGACTCGACTTCAAAGAGACCCTTGGCACATGTTTTTGTGTTCGCTCTTGCAGTGCATAAGTGCGAGCAAGATCGCTTACTGATATAAGATAAATTTAAAAGCCCTATTTTTAATTTTCCCAGCATTTTTTATTTGAAAATAAAAATATTTGTTTAATCGAATTAAAAATGCAAGTTCGCAAAATCCATGTACTAATTGTCGATCCGTGCTGAATTATGGATATATTGTCAGGTTAAAGAATGGCGATAAATGCAAATATGCATTTTACCTCTTTGGTGGTGTGGAAATAAGGGAACAAGTAAAATAATAATATTTATATTAATCTTTAAACATTTTTAAATTAAGATATTTCTCAAATTGTAATTGTGGGTCTGCAAATGCGGTCCATCTAGTATAATATAAAGTCAGAGATCTTTCATAATAATCATAAAACAAAAACAAAATACATAAATTAAAATTATTTTAATGACATTTTGCTTATAATATAGGTCAGATAAGAGATCTTTAATGATTGCTATTCGATCCTCGCAAAATGGGTTTAAGCTTCAGGGGCTCCTTTCTAAGTGCACTTCTTTTTAAGGTCTGGACTTCTGACTTCGAACAGTCAGATGAATCTACATTAATGTAAATAAAAATATATAAGAAACATAAATTTACGTTTGCCGTGCAAGTTTGGCTAGTTTTTACTTTCGCGTGCAAAAACCACTCGTATGTATAAGTTAACAATAAGAGGGATGCTCCGGGCTGCTGCCCTGTACCAGGGCTGGGCAGCCTAGGTGGCTCTCTCTTCACTCCGTATCGGCGGCTACTGCGCTCGATAGGCAGTCCGTTCCGTTGTGCAACCCTGAGGGTTGCCGTGCTGCAAGCCCGTGGGATTCCCACGGTGTGCGAAATGCCGGTGATGATCCGTTGCTCGTTAGAGCCAGAGTCCACTTGTACGCGGGCGTCGGTGACGTTCCCGCGGCTCCTCCGGAGCTTGTTCCCGCGTTGCGCGAGACGCCTATGAGACGTCCCGCTGTGTGCCTAATGGCGGATTCCCACGGTGCACGAGACGCCGGATGAGACGTCCCGCTGTCCTCTCTCCAATTCCTCCCACGACGCTCGGTGCGCTGCCCCTGCGTTGCTGCCTCGCTGACCGGGGTTCAGGGTCTCCTGCGGCTCGGTGCCGCTTCCGTTGTCGTGCAGGAGACGCACGAGGCGTTGATGGTTCAGGCGCTCAGTCTAGAGCCTGGGAAACGGTGAGGAAAACGCTACCGTTGGCGCCTCCGCGCTGCCCGCTCCTCAACAACCACGTTGCGTCACGCTGCTGCGCCGTCGGGCCAAAGGCAAGTAGTACCGGCGAGCAGCGTAACTTGGCGGGTTCTCGTCCGCGCGCCACGCTCTCGGTGTCGCGCTCGATGTGATATTCCACTAGGCCTCGTTGCCTACGGTGGCCCAAGAAGGTGCAGGCGGGCAAATGCGCGTGCTGTGGCGTGCCGTTACGCTGCCTGCTGCGCCACGCAGCTGATGGCGGCAAACGCTCCGGACAACAGTTCTGGGCGTGCACGTCCTCGCCTGCGCTCCGCCGCTCGGGGTTGCGCGGTGACGCGGTAGTCGTCGAGCACTACCGCCAGTGATAGCGGAGTCAGCTGCGTCTCGAACTATCGCCCCGCAGGTACGAGCACGCGCCTCACAACCAATGGGCACGCTGTGACCGGCTTCCTGCAACGAGCGTGCCTCGCAGCACTCGCTGTCTCCGTAGATGGATTGCTGCCCGAGGTTATCTCCTTGATAAGCCTCGGCGTCCAGATGTTCCCTCGGTGGCGGTGGGCGAGTCTCCAAAACGCCGCTGTACCAAGTTTGGCCCTCCTGCCCTTGATTCTCGAGAATGCTGGCCTTACGGCCCAGCAGATAGACAAAACACGAAATATAGGTTCACACGGCTAAGTGCCGGTGTGTAGAGGTTTATTTCATATATTTTCTCTCTATCACACGAAACCCGACGCGGATGCTCGCAGATGAACAATCCGCACGTCTGTCTAGCTTGAGATCTGTTTTACAAGAGAGGCCGGAAACAGACAGAAGTTGGCTGCGTCAGCGATCAGCGTCGCTTCTAGCTAATTCAAAGGAGTTGCCCAACTTCTATCTGGTCAGAGCTGCCCACTCAAATTGGGTGGCCACCCCTGACAGCTGTTTAAATGGCAACGCTGTATAACTACTTAGGTGGTAATCTTACGTGTTAACTACTCCCCCTTTAAAACTATGGCTGTCCCTAGCCATATTATCTGCTCAAATAAAGGTTCAATAACAGTGTCGTGGTGGGAATGTACAAAAGGTATGCCGCTGCAGGAACGCGTATACCGCATGAATAAAAATATAAGGACAAGTTCCGTTCAACTTTCAATGATAGCCTTTTTTATTTCGCTAACGGTGCAAGGGTGGGGTATCGGCAACCTGCGTTACCTTCTCAATCCTCAATCTATGTACTTCCGCTCGCATAACAGCGAGGCGTGTTTATCTGATGTTGTCCTTGTGGACCACCCTCCCCTTAATAAGAACAGACGTTCCCATGTCTGCCTGCACTTTCCCATCTACATATATGGGTGAAAGTTTATTCCCTCGCCTTTTATTGCTCTTTATAAATACCTTTTCCCCTACCTCGAATACTCTGTTTTGCCTGTTCGGGTTAATCCTTCCCATGTTTGCACTTTGCGCTTTCGCAACTCTTTCCCTTATAATCTGCCACTGGCTATCATCTGCCGCGAGCAGGACATCTATCGGTCTTACGCCTGTGATCGAATGTAGAGTTTTATTGTACTCTATCGTTGCTCTCATTATTAGCTCGGTCGTGTCCTCGATCTTTCTGTCGATTTTCAGACACCTAGCGATTTCGGCCAGAGTGCCGTGGAGCCGCTCGACTTGCCCATTTGACACGCTGTGAAGCGGCGGGGCATTTGCGATCCCGATACCAAACCCGTTTAAAAGCGAGGTTACCGTTTCCGAGTTAAAAGCTGCCTCGTTGTCACAAAAAATAGTTGGCCTTGGGAAACAGGTTGACCACCTGTAGGATCGGAGCTATTACGTCAACTATCGTACGCGACGATAGCGGTTGCACTATCGCAAACTTTGAGAATTTATCAATGCACGTCAAGAACTGTTTCTTGTCTGTGCTAAAAATGTCTATGTGTAATATCTCCCCAGGACGGGAAGGAATTGGAGTGCTCCCCAGCACTTGTTTTTTCGGGTGCCTGTCATACTTCCCCTTTTTCGGGAAATAGTAGTCCCGAAGAACTTGCTTGGCGTTTTCTTGCGCTGCCCGATGCGCTCGGTTATGCTCCGACGTCATTATTTCCTTCTGTTCGTTTTTGTCGATGACATCACATACGAAGTGCTTGCAATGCCAGAACTTCGTTTATGGGAACGCGAGCTTAAGGTCGTGCTGGAAACTCGCAAGCGTCGGCAGGTCGCAATGTACCGCGTTCACTGCACATGGGTTGATCACTCCTTTGAGAGTCTCAAGCAGACCACCTCTGTCCGTGAAACTTATCGTGTGCCGGGTCTTGCTGCCAAAAAGCACGAAGTTTCTCTTTAGGGGAAACCGAGCCTCCTCTAAAATTATTTGATTGCGATAACAATTTACCGGCTTCTCGGTTGTTTCAATCGCATACGACAGTGATTCCTCATTGTGAACGGTAGCATTGTCTGAAGGAACTTGATCCACCAAGGAATTTATGTTTTGGCGAGAAAGGGCATCCGCCACAGAATTCTCTTTGCCAGGTTTATAAAACATCTTCGCGTCATGCGAATCTATGTATGCTTTCCAGCGCTTTATTTTCGCATTTGTGTTTTTCTCAGACACTGCGAAAGTCAGGGGCTGGTGATCAGTAAAAATTTTGATGTCCTTGGTGCCGTACAGAAAATTTTGCAACTTTCCAAGGGCCCAAACAATGGCTAACAGTTCCCTCTCATTTGTGGCGTAATTCTGCTCGCACTGTTTCAGTGTCCGCGAGATCATGGTTATGGGACGCCCTTCTTGCGACAGGACAACACCTATACCACTTGCCGAGGCATCTGTGGTTAGATCGAATGGTTTTTTGAAATCCGGGTACATTAGTATGACGTCTTCTGACGCGAGAATGTTTCTCAATCGATCAAAAGCGTCGCGCTGGGACTCGTTAAATTCTACCAAGACTTTTCGGGACATGTGCTTGCTCACTACCCCGTTCTGGCCTCTGAGAATATCCGTTAACGGTTTCGCGATCATAGCGTAGTCTTTAATAAATCTTCTGTAGTAGCTAGATAGCCCCAGGAATGACCTTAGGCTTAAGAGATTTGTTGGCTCGGGGTACTCCCTCATAGCCTTGACCTTTTCGGGGTCGGTTCTTGCCCCGCCTCTGGTCACGATAAACCCTAAATACTCGACACTTTCCTTGAAGAACTTTGTCTTCTCTTGGGAGACCCTCATGTTGGCGTCGCTTAGGCATTGCAACACTAAACCGATATGTCTGACGTGGTCAACCTCGTTTTCTGAGAATATGATCACGTCGTCGACATAAACGTAACATATTTTTCCTACCAGTTCCCTAAGGACGTCGTCTATGGCTCTTTGGAAAATGCTTCCCGCATTTTTTAAGCCAAAGGGTAATCGGCAGAATTCGTATTTGCCACCGTTCACGGAGAACGACGTCTTCTCGCGGTCTTGCTCCGCCAAGTAGATCTGGTGATACCCTGACTTCAAATCTAGGGTCGTAAAAAACTTTGCCTTTCCCATATTTGCCAGGATCATGGGTATAGACGGCATCGGGTACCTATCAGGGACAGTTTTCTCGTTTAATTTTCTGAAGTCTATGACTAGTCTCTTGTTTTTTTCGCCGTTTGCATCCCTTCCCTTTTTATCAACAACCCACGTCGGGCTGTTGTATGGGGATCTAGACGGTCTTATTATGCCGTCTTTTAGTAACAGCTTTATTTCATTGTTTACAAAGTCTGCTACGCCCATCGGGTGCGGATAGGACTTGGAGTACACTGGTTCATTCGTTTCCGTCCGAACCGTGGCAACGACAGAAGTGTTGAACGGCAAGGCCTCGCATGAAGTCGAAAACACCTTCACATATTTTAGTATGGTTTTCTTGAAATCTTTCTTCACTGCGGCTGGGACTTCTATGTCGTCCACACGCGTGAAGTTGACACTATCGCAGTCGTAGAACTGCAGTTCCTCTGCAGTATCTCCGTACTCTAGTGTGCCTTTGCACAAATTTATTGTTGCCCCTGCCTGCGACAGCAGGTCAAAACCGATGATAGCATCGAACGTGCCCAGCGTGTCTAGTATAAAAAATTCGGACACTTGCTGGAACACCCACATGAGGCATTTGCCGGAAACTTTACTCGATCCGTGTATTGATTTAACCGTAAAAGGTTTGTCGACCGGCGTTACGTGCCTCAACTCATCTAGCGGCCTCACGTAATTCTTCGCCGCGCCGGTATCTATTAATATTCTTAATGTTCTCCCAGCCAACCGCCTCTTGAGGACGGGGAGCCGGGAGCGCTGCCTAAAAAATTCAGCGTATCGACTTCGAATGCAGAGTCGCTGCCTTCATCTGCATCGGAACCTATGCGCTCTGGCGCGTTTTCAGGGACGCTCTTAGCGTTTGCTGAGGCGCTCTGAACGATTTTGTTCAGTCTTTGCCTCCTTTGACCAGACACTCGCTCAGACGAGTTCTGTCTTTTTGCCGCAGTGGCCTCGCTGGCCTGCTGCTTGCCAAAGCTCGCTGGTCGCCGGAACCTTAACGATGGATCAATGTCCATAGGCTCGGGCGCCTGAGCATTTTGGTCTTTCTTTTGCTGGTTCTCGTGACCGCGCTTTGTGAAATGTGGATTCCTATCCTGCCGCTCTTCCCTGTTGCCTTTTCCCTGTCTAAACTGGGGTCGAACCCTGTTGGCCTCAGAAGTCTGAGCCCTGTCCTCGAGCGCTTTAGCGTATGAGGACGAAAATAGATTCCGTTCGATACTCGCTTCCGCTTCTTTGGCGAGAGCCAAAGCGGAGGGCAAGTCCTTCGGCTGCGCAGGAAAAACAACGGCTCTTAGGGGCTTTCTCAGCCCAGAAATGAACGCTTGTAAGGCGTCTGCCCTAACCTCTGTATTCAACCAGCTCGCGCCCTCCGGGTCGTGAGACATGATGATCTTGTTCGTAACTAGGGTCAGCTTTCGCTCGACGGTGTCGTAATACTCCATCAGCCCCAAGCTGCCCTGTCTTACCATTTCCAACGCCTGGCGCAAAGTGCGCAGGGACGTTCTGTCGGCATAAGTGCAATCGAGGCGCGCTATTATCGCGTCAAAGTTCAGAACTGTGTTGTGCGATACTAGCAGCGCCCTCGCAGACCCCCTAATTTTATTTCTCATTATCGTCACCACCTGATAGTGTGACGTACTGCCATTGTAGGGGCGGAATAGCTCGTACGCATCCGTAGCTGACTGCCGCCAGGCTACGTAATCGTCTTGAGCCCCGTCAAATTCCGGAACGGACTTGACGATGTCGAGGGGAATTTCACAGGCAACGTTTGGATCCACAATGATCCTTTCGAATACCTCTACTTGTGGACTGTCCACACGTAGGGTCGCGATTTGGCTTTGCACCGCCTGCATTTCTGCACGGAACGTTGCTTGCTGCTGAGCCAAAGCCTGACTCACCGCCTGGCTGACCGCAGCTTGCATTAAAGCCTGAACCTGATCGGTGTTCATGGCTGCCTCGCTAAATGATTGCTGTTGCGCTTGATCTAAACTCCAACTATCTTCACTATCACACTCGACTTTAACCTCTCTATACTCCCCTGGCCAACTCATCAACACAAACAGTTTGGGGACACCACTCTTGCACTGTTTTCCTTGCCGATTGTTTTTAAATCGGTCTTACAAAAGAATATTTTATAAACAGAAGGCTTGATATGTTTTGAAAGTAATACGTAACTTAACCTATTATTTTCTTTACTTTACTTTGTTTATTTATTTGCACAGAATGTGCCAAGTTAACTTTTAATAAACCACGATCAATTGTTATTGAAATCTGTATTTGAACTTACATGTGTGTTCTATACGTCGGGCGCCAGTTAACAATAAGAGGGATGCTCCGGGCTGCTGCCCTGTACCAGGGCTGGGCAGCCTAGGTGGCTCTCTCTTCACTCCCTATCGGCGGCTACTGCGCTCGATAGGCAGTCCGTTCCGTTGTGCAACCCTGAGGGTTGCCGTGCTGCAAGCCCGTGGGATTCCCACGGTGTGCGAAATGCCGGTGATGATCCGTTGCTCGTTAGAGCCAGAGTCCACTTGTACGCGGGCGTCGGTGACGTTCCCGCGGCTCCTCCGGAGCTTGTTCCCGCGTTGCGCGAGACGCCTATGAGACGTCCCGCTGTGTGCCTAATGGCGGATTCCCACGGTGCACGAGACGCCGGTGGGGCGTCCCGCTGCTGAGGTTCCCGCGGTGCGCAAGACGCCGGATGAGGCGCCCTGCGGCAAAGGTCCCGCGGTGCACGAGACGCCGGATGAGACGTCCCGCTGTCCTCTCTCCAATTTCCTCCCACGACGCTCGGTGCGCTGCCCCTGCGTCGCTTCCTCGCTGACCGGGGTTCAGGCTCTCCTGCGGCGCGCAATACGTGCGCGGCTCGGCGCCGCTTCCGTTGTCGTGCAGGAGACGCACGAGGCGTTGGTGGTTCAGGCGCTCAGTCTAGAGCCTGGGAAACGGTGAGGAAAACGCTACCGTTGGCGCCTCCGCGCTGCCCGCTCCTCGACAACCACGTTGCGTCACGCTGCTGCGCCGTCGGGCCAAAGGCAAGTAGTACCGGCGAGCAGCGTAACTTGGCGGGTTCTCGTCCGCGCGCCACGCTCTCGGTGTCGCGCTCGATGTGATATTCCACTAGGCCTCGTTGCCTACGGTGGCCCAAGAAGGTGCAGGCGGGCAAATGCGCGTGCTGTGGCGTGCCGTTACGCTGCCTGCTGCGCCACGCAGCTGATGGCGGCAAACGCTCCGGACAACAGTTCTGGGCGCGCACGTCCTCGCCTGCGCTCCGCCGCTCGGGGTTGCGCGGTGACGCGGTAGTCGTCGAGCACTGCCGCCAGTGATAGCGGAGTCAGCTGCGTCTCGAACTATCGCCGCGCGGGTACGAGCACGCGCCTCACAACCAATGGGCACGCTGCGACCGGCTTCCTGCAACGAGCGTGCCTCGCAGCACTCGCTGTCTCCGTTGATGGATCGCTGCCCGAGGTTATCTCCTTGATAAGCCTCGGCGTCCAGATGTTCCCTCGGTGGCGGTGGGCGAGTCTCCAAAACGCCGCTGTACCAAGTTTGGCCCTCCTGCCCTTGATTCTCGAGAATGCTGGCCTTACGGCCCAGCAGATAGACAAAACACGAAATATAGGTTCACACGGCTAAGTGCCGGTGTGTAGAGGTTTATTTCATATATTTTCTCTCTATCACACGAAACCCGACGCGGATGCTCGCAGATGAACAATCCGCACGTCTGTCTAGCTTGAGATCTGTTTTACAAGAGAGGCCGGAAACAGACAGAAGTTGGCTGCGTCAGCGATCAGCGTCGCTTCTAGCTAATTCAAAGGAGTTGCCCAACTTCTATCTGGTCAGAGCTGCCCACTCAAATTGGGTGGCCACCCCTGACAGCTGTTTAAATGGCAACGCTGTATAACTACTTAGGTGGTAATCTTACGTGTTAACTACTCCCCCCTTTAAAACTATGGCTGTCCCTAGCCATATTATCTGCTCAAATAAAGGTTCAATAACAGTGTCGTGGTGGGAATGTACAAAAGGTATGCCGCGGCAGGAACGCGTATACCGCATGAATAAAAATATAAGGACAAGTTCCGTTCAACTTTCAATGATAGCCTTTTTTATTTCGCTAACGGTGCAAGAGTGGGGTATCGGCAACCTGCGTTACCTTCTCAATCCTCAATCTATGTACTTCCGCTCGCATAACAGCGAAAAATGACGGACAACTTCTGTGGTGTGGGAGGCGTGTTTATCTGATGTTGTCCTTGTGGACCACCCTCCCCTTAATAAGAACAGACGTTCCCATGTCTGCCTGCACTTTCCCATCTACATATATGGGTGAAAGTTTATTCCCTAGCCTTTTATTGCTCTTTATAAATACCTTTTCCCCTACCTCGAATACTCTGTTTTGCCTGTTCGGGTTAATCCTTCCCATGTTTGCACTTTGCGCTTTCGCAACTCTTTCCCTTATAATCTGCCACTGGCTATCATCTGCCGCGAGCAGGACATCTATCGGTCTTACGCCTGTGATCGAATGTAGAGTTTTATTGTACTCTATCGTTGCTCTCATTATTAGCTCGGTCGTGTCCTCGATCTTTCTGTCGATTTTCAGACACCTAGCGATTTCGGCCAGAGTGCCGTGGAGCCGCTCGACTTGCCCATTTGACACGCTGTGAAGCGGCGGGGCATTTGCGATCCCGATACCAAACCCGTTTAAAAGCGAGGTTACCGTTTCCGAGTTAAAAGCTGCCTCGTTGTCACAAAAAATAGTTTTGGCCTTGGGAAACAGGTTGACCACCTGTAGGATCGGAGCTATTACGTCAACTATCGTACGCGACGATAGCGGTTGCACTATCGCAAACTTTGAGAATTTATCAATGCACGTCAAGAACTGTTTCTTGTCTGTGCTAAAAATGTCTATGTGTAATATCTCCCCAGGACGGGAAGGAATTGGAGTGCTCCCCAGCACTTGTTTTTTCGGGTGCCTGTCATACTTCCCCTTGTGTTTGCAATTTGAGACTTCGCCTGCCAGTTTAAACATTTTCGGGAAATAGTAGTCCCGAAGAACTTGCTTGGCGTTTTCTTGCGCTGCCCGATGCGCTCGGTTATGCTCCGACGTCATTATTTCCTTCTGTTCGTTTTTGTCGATGACATCACATACGAAGTGCTTGCAATGCCAGAACTTCGTCTATGGGAACGCGAGCTTAAGGTCGTGCTGGAAACTCGCAAGCGTCGGCAGGTCGCAATGTACCGCGTTCACTGCACATGGGTTGATCACTCCTTTGAGAGTCTCAAGCAGACCACCTCTGTCCGTGAAACTTATCGTGTGCCGGGTCTTGCTGCCAAAAAGCACGAAGTTTCTCTTTAGGGGAAACCGAGCCTCCTCTAAAATTATTTGATTGCGATAACAATTTACCGGCTTCTCGGTTGTTTCAATCGCATACGACAGTGATTCCTCATTGTGAACGGTAGCATTGTCTGAAGGAACTTGATCCACCAAGGAATTTATGTTTTGGCGAGAAAGGGCATCCGCCACAGAATTCTCTTTGCCAGGTTTATAAAACATCTTCGCGTCATGCGAATCTATGTATGCTTTCCAGCGCTTTATTTTCGCATTTGTGTTTTTCTCAGACACTGCGAAAGTCAGGGGCTGGTGATCAGTAAAAATTTTGATGTCCTTGGTGCCGTACAGAAAATTTTGCAACTTTCCAAGGGCCCAAACAATGGCTAACAGTTCCCTCTCATTTGTGGCGTAATTCTGCTCGCACTGTTTCAGTGTCCGCGAGATCATGGTTATGGGACGCCCTTCTTGCGACAGGACAACACCTATACCACTTGCCGAGGCATCTGTGGTTAGATCGAATGGTTTTTTGAAATCCGGGTACATTAGTATGACGTATAAAATCTTAATAAATCTTCTGTAGTAGCTAGATAGCCCCTGGAATGACCTTAGGCTTAAGAGATTTGTTGGCTCGGGGTACTCCCTCATAGCCTTGACCTTTTCGGGCTCGGTTCTTGCCCCGTCTCTGGTCACGATAAACCCTAAATACTCGACACTTTCCTTGAAGAACTTTGTCTTCTCTTGGGAGACCCATATGTTGGCGTCGCTTAGGCATTGCAACACTAAACCGATATGTCTGACGTGGTCAACCTCGTTTCTGAGAATATGATCACGTCGTCGACATAAACGTAACATATTTTTCCTACCAGTTCCCTAAGGACGTCGTCTATGGCTCTTTGGAAAATGCTTCCTGCATTTTTTAAGCCAAAGGGTAATCGGCAGAATTCGTATTTGCCACCGTTCACGGAGAACGACGTCTTCTCGCGATCTTGCTCCGCCAAGTAGATCTGGTGATACCCTGACTTCAAATCTAGGGTCGTAAAAAACTTTGCCTTTCCCATATTTGCCAGGATCATGGGTATAGACGGCATCGGGTACCTATCAGGGACAGTTTTCTCGTTTAATTTTCTGTAAACTATGACTAGTCCCTTGTTTTTTTCGCCGTTTGCATCCCTTCCCTTTTTATCAACAACCCACGTCGGGCTGTTGTATGGGAATCTAGACGGTCTTATTATGCCGTCTTTTAGTAACAGCTTTATTTCATTGTTTACAAAGTCTGCTACGCCCATCGGGTGCGGATAGAACTTGGAGTACACTGGTTCATTCGTTTCCGTCCGAACCGTGGCAACGACAGAAGTGTTGAACGGCAAGGCCTCGCATGAAGTCGAAAACACCTTCACATATTTTAGTATGGTTTTCTTGAAATCTTTCTTCACTGCGGCTGGGACTTCTATGTCGTCCACACGCGTGAAGTTGACACTATCGCAGTCGTAGAACTGCAGTTCCTCTGCAGTATCTCCGTACTCTAGAGTGCCTTTGCACAAATTTATTGTTGCCCCTGCCTGCGACAGCAGGTCAAAACCGATGATAGTATCGAACGTGCCCAGCGTGTCTAGTATAAAAAATTCGGACACTTGCTGGAACACCCACATGAGGCATTTGCCGGAAACTTTACTCGATCCGTGTATTGATTTAACCGTAAAAGGTTTGTCAACCGGCGTTACGTGCCTCAACTCATCTAGCGGCCTCACGTAATTCTTCGCCGCGCCGGTATCTATTAATATTCTTAATGTTCTCCCAGCCAACCGCCTCTTGAGGCGGGAGCCGGGGCGCTGCCTAAAAAAATTCAGCGTATCGACTTCGAATGCAGAGTCGCTGCCTTCATCTGCATCGGAACCTATGCGCTCTGGCGCGTTTTCAGGGACGCTCTTAGCGTTTGCTGAAGCGCTCTGAACGATTTTGTTCAGTCTTTGCCTCCTTTGACCAGACACTCGCTCAGACGAGTTCTGTCTTTTTGCCGCAGTGGCCTCGCTGGCCTGCTGCTTGCCAAAGCTCGCTGGTCGCCGGAACCTTAACGATGGATCAATGTCCATAGGCTCGGGCGCCTGAGCATTTTGGTCTTTCTTTTGCTGGTTCTCGTGACCGCGCTTTGTGAAATGTGGATTCCTATCCTGCCGCTCTTCCCTGTTGCCTTTTCCCTGTCTAAACTGGGGTCGAACCCTGTTGGCCTCAGAAGTCTGAGCCCTGTCCTCGAGCGCTTTAGCGTATGAGGACGAAAATAGATTCCGTTCGATACTCGCTTCCGCTTCTTTGGCGAGAGCCAAAGCGGAGGGCAAGTCCTTCGGCTGCGCAGGAAAAACAACGGCTCTTAGGGGCTTTCTCAGCCCAGAAATGAACGCTTGTAAGGCGTCTGCCCTAACCTCTGTCTTCAACCAGCTCGCGCCCTCCGGGTCGTGAGACATGATGATCTTGTTCGTAACTAGGGTCAGCTTTCGCTCGACGGTGTCGTAATACTCCATCAGCCCCAAGCTGCCCTGTCTTACCATTTCCAACGCCTGGCGCAAAGTGCGCAGGGACGTTCTGTCGGCATAAGTGCAATCGAGGCGCGCTATTATCGCGTTAAAGTTCAGAACTGTGTTGTGCGATACTAGCAGCGCCCTCGCAGACTCCCAAATTTTATTTCTCATTATCGTCACCACCTGATAGTGTGACGTACTGCCATTGTAGGGGCGGAATAGCTCGTACGCATCCGTAGCTGACTGCCGCCAGGCTACGTAATCGTCTTGAGCCCCGTCAAATTCCGGAACGGACTTGACGATGTCGAGGGGAATTTCACAGGCAACGTTTGGATCCACAATGATCCTTTCGAATACCTCTACTTGTGGACTGTCCACACGTAGGGTCGCGATTTGGCTTTGCACCGCCTGCATTTCTGCACGGAACGTTGCTTGCTGCTGAGCCAAAGCCTGACTCACCGCCTGGCTGACCGCAGCTTGCATTAAAGCCTGAACCTGATCGGTGTTCATGGCGGCCTCGCTAAATGATTGCTGTTGCGCTTGATCTAAACTCCAACTATCTTCACTATCACACTCGACTTTAACCTCTCTATACTCCCCTGGCCAACTCATCAACACAAACAGTTTGGGGACACCACTCTTGCACTGTTTTCCTTGCCGATTGTTTTTAAATCGGTCTTACAAAAAGAATATTTTATAAACAGAAGGCTTAATATGTTTTGAAAGTAATACGTAACTTAACCTATTATTTTCTTTACTTTACTTTGTTTATTTATTTGCACAGAATGTGCCAAGTTAACTTTTAATAAACCACGATCAATTGTTATTGAAATCTGTATTTGAACTTACATGTGTGTTCTATACGTCGGGCGCCAGTTAACAATAAGAGGGATGCTCCGGGCTGCTGCCCTGTACCAGGGCTGGGCAGCCTAGGTGGCTCTCTCTTCACTCCCTATCGGCGGCTACTGCGCTCGATAGGCAGTCCGTTCCGTTGTGCAGCCCTGAGGGTTGCCGTGCTGCAAGCCCGTGGGATTCCCACGGTGTGCGAAATGCCGGTGATGATCCGTTGCTCGTTAGAGCCAGAGTCCACTTGTACGCGGGCGTCGGTGACGTTCCCGCGTTGCGCGAGACGCCTATGAGACGTCCCGCTGTGTGCCTAATGGCGGATTCCCACGGTGCACGAGACGCCGGTGGGGTGTCCCGTTGCTGAGGTTCCCGCGGTGCGCAAGACGCCGGATTAGGCGCCCTGCGGCAAGGGTCCCGCGGTGCACGAGACGCCGGATGAGACGTCCCGCTGTCCTCTCTCCAATTTCCTCCCACGACGCTCGGTGCGCTGCCCCTGCGTCGCTTCCTCGCTGACCGGGGTTCAGGCTCTCCTGCGGCGCGCAATACGTGCGCGGCTCGGCGCCGCTTCCGTTGTCGTGCAGGAGACGCACGAGGCGTTGATGGTTCAGGCGCTCAGTCTAGAGCCTGGGAAACGGTGAGGAAAACGCTACCGTTGGCGCCTCCGCGCTGCCCGCTCCTCAACAACCACGTTGCGTCACGCTGCTGCGCCGTCGGGCCAAAGGCAAGTAGTACCGGCGAGCAGCGTAACTTGGCGGGTTCTCGTCCGCGCGCCACGCTCTCGGTGTCGCGCTCGATGTGATATTCCACTAGGCCTCGTTGCCTACGGTGGCCCAAGAAGGTGCAGGCGGGCAAATGCGCGTGCTGTGGCGTGCCGAACTATCGCCGCGCGGGTACGAGCACGCGCCTTACAACCAATGGGCACGCTGCGACCGGCTTCCTGCAACGAGCGTGCCTCGCAGCACTCGCTGTCTCCGTTGATGGATCGCTGCCCGAGGTTATCTCCTTGATAAGCCTCGGCGTCCAGATGTTCCCTCGGTGGCGGTGGGCGAGTCTCCAAAACGCCGCTGTACCAAGTTTGGCCCTCCTGCCCTTGATTCTCGAGAATGCTGGCCTTACGGCCCAGCAGATAGACAAAACACGAAATATAGGTTCACACGGCTAAGTGCCGGTGTGTAGAGGTTTATTTCATATATTTTCTCTCTATCACACGAAACCCGACGCGGATGCTCGCAGATGAACAATCCGCACGTCTGTCTAGCTTGAGATCTGTTTTACAAGAGAGGCCGGAAACAGACAGAAGTTGGCTGCGTCAGCGATCAGCGTCGCTTCTAGCTAATTCAAAGGAGTTGCCCAACTTCTATCTGGTCAGAGCTGCCCACTCAAATTGGGTGGCCACCCCTGACAGCTGTTTAAATGGCAACGCTGTATAACAACTTAGGTGGTAATCTTACGTGTTAACTTATACACACATGCACAAACACATATGCAAATGCATACACAATCGCACTAGCTATTCTTACTAAGTCTATATATTCGTACTCACCCATTTCTCGTTTTAAATGCTGTCGCCACTTGCCAACACCACCGAACTATTAAAAAATTTTAAACACTTTTTTAAATAAAATGCCACATAATTCTCAATCTAAAACATTCGATTTTATACAAAATTTTCGACAATCTATACCATCGATAGTCCCATCGATTATTTCAACAGCACTAATATTTTCAATAGCACTCGCAATATCGAGAAATGATGATAAGTGTCGGCGCACCTCTACATATTTAAAAAAGTCACACTTTAAAACATTAAAAAAAATGTTTTGCCTCTAACGGACGAAATGTATAAAAAAGCTGGTTTTATACCCAGTGCAATTCAATCATATTGTTACGACTCGGCTTTTTTCTCTGGGGCAACGCCGGCTAGCTCATCACCCCAGGGTAGGGTTGTTAATTAATACCCGCCGAGCGCACAATCACAATCATCGATTCCGAACTCTCAACGATTGAAAAACACAACACAACGTATACAACAAACATCGGACACACTTATCGGCGGCTTCGGTCTTATACCGCAGCGTACCCGCCCTTCCTGTGGCGGCAAAATTTAAATCCAAACATTTAGTTGCGACACCCATAATTGTTTCCGACGACTATCCTACTCCATGGCTATGCGACCCCCCTCTCTCAACAGAATATTTTACACGCTCATGATATTCTTTTAACTGCCTTAAAATTTATTAATAACACTTAATATTACTACACACATACACATATATATATTATTTGCTTATTCATATCTTCAACTTACTGTCGACGAAACTCGCAGCGCCCCAGCTGCGCTCGAGTTCCCAATCAGACTCTACTCTAATATATTTATACATACAAGCCTATTTTAATACAAACAAAAATACAACATATCGTAAAATAAAGCAAACTACTATTATACAAGCCCACTTGCATATATATAAATCTGTTCTGCACGACCGCCTATTCAAATCATTTTTTGTCGAAGACACTCGCAGCGTCCAGTCAGACTCCACTGATCTGCAAGTTTATTCACATATATATGTATGTCTGCTTTCGCTCACGTGTTCTTTCTTGCTTTGAGCCGGCCAAACTCCCAAACGCATCCGTCTACGTTTGCAACCAGACTCCCGACCGCGTGCAAAATTCTGTCTCTTGCTATCGAACTTTTTTCTTCTCCTCTCCATTTGCACTCGTCCACGCATGCTCTCCGAGCCAGCCGCTCACGCATACATGCGTACCGTCTCTCTCCTATCCGCCGTAGTGGTGGGACGTCCGACTCTGCTCTCTTTCGGCGCAGTATCGATATATCGATAATACATCCTCGCTGAAGCAGACCCAGATGCAACACCGGCACGAAGATTTCCGCCCGGCTCGTCAAGAGATTGGCGTAAATCTTCGTATGCATGGGGCTGCTCCTGGTTACGATATACAATCACGCGCGTTGCCCACATACTGCCTCGCCCAACGTAGGCCCACGCCCACTCGAATCTATTGCCCATCGAATATTCGGTTCCTAGCCTCTAGGTACGCTCTCATGCGCTTATTCCCTAACTCACTAATCTTATCGCTAACCTTAACCAAATCCAACTTTCCATCTTCTCGAGATCCCCCCTACCGGCGTGATTCTGCCGCTTCCATCGCGCCTCTCCGCCCGTTTCCCGCACACTCCGGACAAAAAGTATCGGGTCTGCCACACCGAAGAAGACCTTTCGCTCCTTTGCCATGCAATTCCGAAACTCGTGGACTGGCTTCTCGCAATTCCAGCATCCTTTCCGTCGCTGTTCTCTCGGCACCATTCGAGCCTCTCGAACATCGGGCTCCGGTCCAGTCGGCTCCTCGATGGACGCGTCGATTTCGCCAACGGACATACCACCCCTCGGTCCACCGAAGCTTTGCGTTGGTCTCGTTTCAAATACTGCCATTGAACTGCGCCTGCCATACATCTTCTCTACCTCGCTACATTCATCCCTAAGTTGGTCTACGGAACACACTTCTAAAGCGTAAATGTAGCGAGCTAGATCGTCTCGTAAGCCCTTCTTTAAAATCTTTATTAATCGCGCCTCTGGCAGCGGCTCACGCAATCGCGACGCTAGTTTCTGCATTGCGTGGATGGAATCGTCGGCCGTCTCGCCACGCTTCTGCTCCCGCTGCATCAGGTTGTGCATTTTATCGTGCTCGGTCTGGGTGCCCCTAAAGCTTGCCGTTAACGCTCGCTTCAGTTGCTCCCAATTCTCGACTTGGTGATGGCGAACATGCATCCGGAAGATGAAATCTTCGACCGAAGACTTGCTACAGTCACCATCAAGCGACACGTCCCATTTGTCGACTCTGACCCAAGACGGTCTCGCCTGTCACGTATCATGTCGCTTCTGCCTACTCGTGTCCTCACTCCCAAAATCATTCGCCCTCAATTCGTTCTCAATGCGAAACGCATCTGACTGGTGCACCGAATTGCGCCAGTGACTCGCGCTCGGATCCCTCGGTTTTTGATCGCTGAATACGCACTCGGAGCGAGCGCACGTGCTGGTTTGTCTTGGGACTGCGCCTTGTTGTTTGCCTAACGTCTGCCCTACGTCTTTATCAAAAGCCAGGAACTGCTCTTCGGTCGCCTCCGCGTCGAAGACGGGTAATTTTGGCCGAATGACATCATTAATGGCCTTCATGACTTCCATGAAGCCCATCCGCATCTCCTCGCGGATTGCTTGGCTCATTCCGTCGGTTTGCGCCTTAATGAACGACATGTGCGCTTGCGCCAACATGACGTTTACAGCAGATGCGTCTTCCGATGATAGAGTAGGCTTTGAAGGCTCGTTCGAGGGTTACGCAGTCTCCTCCGCTGGTGGCGTCCTTGTCACCGCACCATACCCTATTTGCGGCTGTTCGCTCGCCCAAGAGTCATCTCGGTTGCTCTGCCGGGTATTATATCCGTATTCCCCCTTCAGCCATTTTTCCCTGATTTACTGAAGTTTTCTTTTTTTTAACTAAAACCGGGACCGTCGGACTTAAAATAAGCAATAAATAAATATATCAATTATAACTATGTAATAAATAAATACATAGAACTTATATATATAAGACGTAAATATACAACATTCATCCTTTTAATAAATAAACCACTCAGACAATTTGAGGAGGGGATCGCATTAGACGGAGATAGTCGCCTACACACTACGCTAACTTCCACAGTTCGATAGGTGTCCGATACAAAAACCAAAAGACAAACAAACACGTGAGTACTGTCAACTGCACAGACCATCACGCAAGTTGATGATCGGCAGTTAAGAATACTCCGTTCTTTAACTGACTTTATAAATTTGATTTTCTTTCGGTGTCGCTCGTCCGCGATAGACGTCCATTTTGCTGCGCGTGTGAGTATCTTACTCTTCACGGCTCACCATGGGCAACTATACTCCATCTGGCCGTCTCCATCTTCCTCGTCACGGGTCACCGTAGCCAACGGGGCTCAACAGCTGGACAAACGACACCCGAAAACCAAAAACAAACGTAAGCTATTTTACGACAATTACTGTGTCATTGACAAGGACAAACATGATTACAATATAAGTCGGTCGATTCACGTGCAATTGAAGGTAAGCGTTAACGCTCCCTACAAGGCTTCGCTTAGGACCGGCCTATACAGCAAAACATGCATTCGAGGGAACGTCATCTTATGCTTTATTTTTTTATGGGCCGTTTGCTACGACATCGGCAGAACCGATGTCGAGCTCCGTTTCCAATTGGGCGACATATTGTTACGACTCGGCTTTCCTCTGGGGCAACGCCGGCTAGCTCATCACCCCAGGGTAGGGTTGTTAATCAATACCCGCCGAGCGCACAATCACAATCATCGATTCCGAACTCTCAACGATTGAAAAACACAACACAACGTATACAACAAACATCGGACACACTTATCGGCGGCTTCGGTCTTATACCGCAGCGTACACGCCCTTCCTGTGGCGGCAACATTTAAATCCAAAAATTAAGTTGCGCCACCCACAATTGTTTCCGACGACTATCCTACTCCATGACTATGCGACCCCCCTCCCTCAACAGAATATTTTACACGCTCATGATATTCTTTTAACGGCCTTAAAATTTATTTATAACACTTAATATTACTATACACATACACATATATACCCTACACACTACAAATTGGTTTGCTTATGCCCCACTTAATAAATATTTTTTTCTTATTTGTATCTTCAACTTACTGTCGATGAAACTCGCAGCGCCCCAGCTGCGCTCGAGTTCCCAATCAGACTCTACTCTAATATATTTATACATACAAGCCTATTTTAATACAAACAAAAATACAACAACAATTCGTAAAATAAAGCAAACTACTATTATGCAAGCCCACTTGCATATATATAAATCTGTTCTGCACGACCGCCTATTCTAATCATTTTTTGTCGAAGACCCTCGCAGCGCCTCAGTTGCGCTCGAGTTTCCAGTCAGACTCCACTGATGTGCAAGTTTATTCGCATATATATACATATATATGTATGTCTGCTTTCGCACACGTGTTCTTTCTTGCTTTGAGCCGGCCAAACTCCCAAACGCATCCGTCTACGATTGCAACCAGACTCCCGACCGCGTGCAAAATTCTGTCTCTTACTATCGAACTTTTTTCTTCTCCTCTCCATTTGCACTCGTCCACGCATGCTCTTTGAGCCAGCCGCTCACGCATACATGCGTACCCTCTCTCCTATCCGCCGTAGTGGTGGGACGTCCGACTCTGCTCTCTTTCAGAGCAGTATCGATAATACATCCGCGCTGGAGCAAACCCAGATGCAACAATATTCACATCATATTAGAGATATCAATTTTTGATTTAAGAAAATAATCATTTTTTTGTACATTGACTTAAAAATCTGTGAAAACTAAAAAATAATCTTTACATTGTCTTAAATAAATAAAGCGATTGCTTTTTGGAGAGGCGGCTGAGTTAGTCTATTGTTACGACTCGGCTTGTTTCCGTGCGGCAACGTTGGCTATCTCTTCCCCTCAGTGTCCGCCGAGTGCACAATCATCGTTACTGACTTCTCAACGATAATGAATCAAAACATGACACAACGCATCGATACTCAGAAACATTGGTCACATTTATCCCAGCGCATGTTTTCATCAGACTCCAGATGCTTGAAAAAATCTCGCTGTTGCTAAGCTTGATTTCTTTACGTTCCCCGCTCCCCTTTGCCTACACATTTTTCTCTCGCCCACGCATAATGGTCTTAAGCGAGTCAACGGATCGCCCTTGGCTTTGACCTATATTCGAGTCCATCAGTGCAGCATTCTAAGCGAGCCGCTCACGCATAAACTCATATCCTCTCTCTCTCTCTCACAGTCTCTTATACGCCGTAGTGGTGGACGTTCTATTCTGCCTTTAACCGATATAACGATAATAAATTACGTGCTAGAGCAGACCCAGGTATAACACTATGAAGAAACTTACTTTGCCACTCAATTTATATTTAAATTCCCAACTTTATTATTAAAAGTAATAAGCCTCTAATTTGTCATCAATCAAAGAATATGTGTAAATTTACCAAAAATTATGTCGAATCTAATTTCAATTATCATCAAATTCGATCTCAAACTATATAGTCAGAATACGCGGTGCAATTCATGATACACGGCTTATCCTATTTGTAAAGATATCTAAAAAAAACAACAATCGCTTTTAAGCAAATCCTTGATATTCGACCGATTGTTTCTATTGCAGCATAATGATATACATATTAGACCGATTTGAGCTAACTTGGTGGTTAAAGTCTTTCCGACAACCAAAACTCCGAGTCACCAACGTTTTAAAAACTACAATCGATTTAGTACAAGTCGAGTTATTTTCGCATTTCGCTGATTCAACTGCGTAAGATATCAAACAGCCACAAAAATCAAAAGCAGACAGCAGTCGCCATTTTTAATTTTTCTGCTTTTTGCTTTTCTGTTGCTCTCGGCCGTAGTCGTATGTCGACGCTGCAATTAGCGTCGACTATCAAAAGTCGTCGACAGTTGACATCTGTCGCCAATCACAGTCGCGAATGTCGCTGCCTTCGGCTTTCAGTTGCTTTTGATATTTGCTGCTGTTGCTTACGATCAGCAGCGTCAGCCAAGTAGCAAGAATTTGTGGAAGACGCCTGGAAGTTTCTGTCGCTACTTTGTATGAATGTAAAGAATTGGTTGACAACTTAGTTGTTTGCAGATTTGTTTGTTTTTTTCCTAGTTTTTACTATTACATATTTACAAATTAAATAAAAATTAAAACATAATAAAAACTAAAAATTAAAAGAGAAGTCAAATGTTATAAGAACGAAATTAAATTAATTAAAAACATAATAATAATAGTAAATTATTTTTCCCAATTTTTCATATCTATTCATCATCGTCAAAAATTGGCAGCTGTGTCTAAAAAGCTGGGATTTAGTTTTACCAGCAATATGTTTTCAAGAAACTCTTGGCTTAATCTTAAAAAATGCTCGTTCAATCAAGACCAGTTAAAAACAGGCAAACATAACTAATTGCCTTTCACTCCTGGTCGGTGTACTGTTTTCCATTCCAATAAGCAAAAACGTCCATGTCAATTCTTTGATAAGGATGTTGGAGATTCTCAATTTTCCCATATACATTCAATGAACTGTTGACTTCTGTTGTAACGCCTTGCGATAAGTACGCTTCCAACATTTGATGTAACGTGAAATTTGGAGTTGAGCACACATTGTTAGTAGGGTTAAGACTATATAGTCTGTCCCAAATGGCTATCAAATGACGTATTGCGAAATTTTTCTGTTGAGATAACAGTATATGTTGAAAGCGGGGTTTGTTTAGTTTTTTGCAAGGGACTGAAAACAATGGAATAAGTCTCAATAAAATCCCAAAATGAGGAATCTACATCAACATTTTCTTCGCCTGATTTATTTTTTATAGATTCAATTTTAATAAAAAAAATCTGTAGCTTCCAATATGTTTTAAACATTGTGTACGTAGATCATTTGGGCATTTGGATATTTTGGGCACTGCTTTTACCAACATGACCTGATCCTGTAACTCTAGCGGCAAACAAGTCGAAGGCCGCGATATTCCCGACTGCGACTGGCGACAAATATAAAAAGCAACTGAAAGCCGAACGCATCGACTTTTTGGCGACTGCGACTGCCGACGACTTCTGAAAGTCGACGATAGCCGAAAACAACAGGAAAGCAAAAAGCAGAAAAATTAAAAATGGCGACTGCTGCCCACTTCTGATTATTGTTATTGGTTGGTTTTGCTGCGACGCGACTTCTGATTTTCTCAGAAGCAAAAGCAGAAGCAAAATCATATGAATTGAAACTTACCGCAGCTGAATGTCAATCCGTTAATTTCACGATAAGATGATTATCGACAACAGAAGAAGCGGTTGATGCGTTCAGAATGCAAGTTTTGGACACATCTTTAAAGTTACTGTAAACAACATAAATAGCGCTCGTATGTTTAAACGTTCTGAGTACGTATTACCTCAAAAATGTTAAGCTTAACGATAGAGCTGTCAGTTGGCAGATTGCAACACTGGGGTTGTTCAATCCCGAAATACAAAAAGCAATCCTCGTAAGACCAACGAAAATGCATATTATATCAGTTTAGTTAAAGTATCTTAAATGAAAGAAGTCTTTCCCACATAAACTTGATTTTTGACCGATCGGTCCTATACCACCTATTTTATATAGTGAACCGACTTGAATCAATTTTTTTTAAATATAGATTGGTATTGACCAATATGGAATATACAATTTGAAATATCTTACTTAAAAAAAAATATAAATGTCATACTAAAGGTTGATTTTTTATCGATCATTCCAATGATAGCTACATATATACGACACATATACATAATGTGTAATATTTGCTGATTTATGTCAAAAAACAACATTATATTTGATGGCTGATGTTCCACCTATTGTATAAAAAAATACAAACTATTTATTACTAAACAAAAATTTACTCCACAAGAAAGTCGTCTAAATCGACAAAAACATCCATCGTTTTCAATAAGTTATATAAGTTACAATAAGTTTTATACATTATGTAACTATTTCGTTTTAGTTTTTTTTAGAATTTTACACTTAAAAAACTGTATACCTAACTCAAAATAACATAACCTTATCAAAATACTACTGTTAGTGTTATAGCAAAAGAATTCAATACCGTTAAAAACAATGTACTATGCGCACCTATAAAATAATGGTGCAAGAGTATATTGAATTTGTTGTACGGGTTGTTATTTTAATATTTATACAATTTATAAAATACTAGTGGGCCCGCTTTTGCGTCTTTGCTTTGCTCGGACGCAGATCCCCACTTAAAGTATCAGAAATATTATTTAAATTATTTCGTCATTTGCACACCACTAAAGAGGTGGCGCCATCTATTGTTAGTGGCGCCATCTAACAATAAGCCCATAATTGTTTACCGATTGACAAATATTCTAGTACATAGATTTTGCGAACATGCATTTTTAATTCGATTTAATAAATATTTTTTATTTTCAAAAATAAAATGCAGGTGAAAATTTAAATAAGAGTTTCTGATTTTATCTTATACTAGAGGTCCCGCTTTTGCGTCCTTGCTTTGCTCGGACGCACACACACACTTAAAGTTTCAGAAAAATTTATATTAAAAGGTTAATATAAATATTATTATTTAAATTATTTCGATATTTACACAATACCTAAGCGATAAAATGCATATTTCCAATTATCGCACTAATGTGCGCAATTCAGTATCAACACGAATGTCTCATATGTAAAATCGAGTTAATTCAAGCAGCCCTTTATTTCGTATGTATGACGACGAACAGTGTTGCCAACATTTTTCAGGAAGAAGCCGCCAGATTGAACAAAAATAAAAGCCATCCGCTGTTTTAAAATTTTCCCCCGCTGTTGGACTTCCAAAACCGTCAGATCTGATGGGAAAAAAGCTAAATTGGCAACACTGATGACAAAGAACGCTTCGTTCACAGGAACAAAACAACAACAACATTAGCGATCTAGCTCGCACTACGCACATGCAAAAGCGAACACAAAAACAAAAGCTACGTACATGCAAAAGCTTGCATTTAATACAATTTAATTAAATGTTTTTTTATTTTTTGAAATAGGTTGCAGGTGGAATTAAGAAATAAAAATACCCATACGAATCTGTAAATTTTTTTTCTGATTTTTAAAAAAAAACTTCAAGTTTCTAGGACTTGTGGTTTGGCCATGGCTGTGATATCTCAGTCAGTCGGTGAGGACAAAGCATTTTATATATATAGATGTAAATATGTTTACAAATCATGGAATCACTCCAAAATCTACAATTTTGTTTGATCGTTATTGTCCATATGCTCGTAGGTTTGCCGCCATACTTGTGCCTCTCTCTACTCTCTTTGAACCGAAGCTACGGACTCCAGCATCCAAATTAATTTGTCAGTGTCCTAGTTATCCATTAAAAGTAAGCATATATATCAAACACCCAAATAAAAGTAAACAGCTAACTTATGTAAAAACTAGTCGGAAAGGCTAGACGAAAGACATATTCCTAAGTGTGTATAGGAGATTGAAATTCTTAAAAATTTAAAATAGATATTATAACCGTTTAGTTTAACCGAACGTAAAGTTTATAGAAGTCTTTGAGCAAAATTAGTCTTCCTCTTATAGTCTCTGATCAGCATCAACAGCCGATAAAGCCTTGCCAATCTGCAGTTTCATGTGTGCATCTAGATCTTAGATATTATAAGATTTGATTCGGAAATATCGAAAAACCACCACACCACTTCATACATATAACTGTTTTTTTTGTTTTAATATACATTATCTTACTTAGTCCCAACAAGATCAGTCTTATAAGAAGGCAGTTATAGTTGTTTCTTTGTTTCAAAGAAAATCTTAAAATTCAACAAAACGACCAAAGAAAAAGGGAAAATGGCTGAAAATATAAATAGTTGGAACACATCTCTTTCAATTTCATATTACAGTTTGATGGCATTTACGATCATATTCACTTCGGTCATTTCTAATAAATCATATGTCACTTGGTCCAATCTTTTTTTGGTATTCAGGTAATTAATAGAATAGTAAGACTTCTGCCGACGCAATCAAAATCTTTAGACGATAAAATATACATAAACATATAATTAAAGAGTTGTAATATATATGTATTTACCTCTATTTCAAGACGTTTTCTTATATTTGTTTTTACTAAATTAACTTGGCTGAACACCACTTCTGCATTCAAACAATACTACTGAATTTTTTTGGTTCACCGAACTTGATCGGTGAATATTTGAAATCCTATTTCGATTTAATTTGTTTAATCTAAACTAGGCTAGATTTTCGGATACAGTACCATATGTTTAAGAAGTTTCGCGGCTGAAGCAAGCCAAACTGGCATCACTACTGCCAATCATAAAAAAATATTTTGAAAATCGCAAAATAAAATTAAAAACGGGAACTGGCCTGAATATAAACTTTCGATGGTTTTATCAGATAAATCTTTAGTACTGGTTTAATAGTTGCTCACACTAATTTTATGTATTTAATTTGGAATGAATACAACAACAAAGATTAACAGGACATATAATGGTTTATAAAATATAATATAGTTTCAATACACTTTGCAAAAGTTACCAATCAATACTATTTAAAGCTTTAGCGCACCAAGTCTTCTGGATTAAACATGCCCTAAAGTCCAAAAAATTAAATAAAACTTTAGAGACCGAATTGCAAACATAATATAAAGTAAAACTCACTCGTGCACGTCTCAAAATGGAATCCTTGCTGGCATCATAGGGATGATCCTTTGAGGGAATTTCCAGTACAGCTGGCACTGGCGAAGTATGTGCATCGATAACATGACGAATCAGTTCAGCATATGTTTGGTTAATCAAGATGATGTCGATATCGTCGCGTTTAAGGAATCGCTTAAAACAGTCTTCAATTTCGCTGACAGCAGTATCTAAAATTAATTTTAAAAATATACATATATGTATATATATATCTTTATAATACATGTATATATGAATGACAAGCTGGAAAATAATCAGCTCAGAAATGCTCTAGATACAAACGTCATTCTTTAAGTAAATCAATTCATACAGACTAAGGCGTTGCCCTAAGGATTACTGAAAAGATTTGAGAAGGCACTTTCAGGGTCGATCAAGATGTATTTATACAAGGTGATGGGTTAGATTATCCTCGTTAATCTTCTTAAATGTGCATATGTGTTGGTCTTAAATTTGGATCAAATCGGTCCACTATATCATAAACCTACGCTCTGTAGAAAATTTCGATTTAATTGAACTATATTAAGCTAACCAAACACGCCCTCATCCCATCTAATGCAGCTTAAGTTTTTAATAAACAGTTATATAAATAAATATCGTATCATTTCGTTTTCGGTCCACCCTAACGTACATGCACGTATTTATATTAATAAAATTAATTACTTACTCTTGTCCACTACCATAAAATTGGGATGACGATTCTTGTTTATTTCACCGACTCCGCCAAGAAGAAATCCAACACAGGTATCCTAGAAAATCAACACATAATATGCAAATTAGTCTATTAGATCAATTGATTAAAAATAAATCAACGTTAAATTAAAGTAAAGTAGACATTTTTATTGCCATAATTCGATAGGATTATTTAATCTGATCCAAAGTTGGTTGTCTAACATGTTTAAGCTCATGTGTAGTTAAAATCATAATACGCACATTCATACAGAATTTAATAATTTACATATGTACATATTTATGAATGTACACAGTTTTGTTGCAGTTTCTGAATCAAGTTATTTTAAGTTGCTTTACCGTTTTATATAAAACTAATATAATTTCTCATTCATATACATACATATATTACAAAATATATATGTATATGTGTTATGATATGTTTACATTTGTAGACCTTTCACAATATAACATAAAATTACTTACCTCGTCACCTATGACAGATATTAATTTTCCCTTAATTGCAGAATGCAAAGCCATTGTAACTTTATAATGTTTGTTTCAACTCGTCAAATTAGAAATGGAATTATTAAGCCAAAAAAATGTCAGCTGACCAATGTCACGCGCATGAACCACAAATGCACTAAAAAATAACTAATAAATATGCAAACACGGTCACTCCTATGACAAGTACGCTGATCTCAAAAATTTAATAATAATAAAGATAATTAACGTGAAATTAATTAGGGAATTCTATAAATTAATTCAAACTTGGTCATTATTTTTTTAAACCAATCTGAATCAAATTTTGGATTGAACCATTCCGATTTGATTTGTATTCCGTGAATTTTAAAATTAAAAATAATAGTAGAATAAGAATAATACAATTTATTTATAATGCCGTACTTTTTCATTTTGTTTCGTTTTATCTTTTTCCGTGCCTTAGCTTTAACTCTAATAGGCTCTGGACAGGTTCGATAAAATATATAGTACGCCCAAATTTTCCTTATTTTTGTTATTTTTTTAGTCACACTACACATTTTATACGGAGCACCTGTGTGTAGGCGAAACCCAAGTGTACTTCGACGTCTTCGTTGAAAGCTGAGGTAGTTGCATTGATATCCACCACTAGCCCACGAATAACTGATAGATATCACATATTATTAAATAAAATAAAAGTCTAGCCCAACTTATCTGTAAACTTATAGGATATATCAAAATATATTTTTTCTCTGATATATTTCTGGGTTATATACGTTTTTCAAATGATAATATCGATACTGTTATAATTATGCGATAGTATTGCGTGTCAAATATATTTATTTATATATATATTATATATTATTAATATATTTTTCGTGAAACAAGGAAGCAAATTTATATTTTAACAAACTGATAACACTGCATTCAATAGAAAACCGTGCCAGGATATGATTAAAATAATTGGGAACACAACTTATTTTAAGTGAAAAGGCTCCTAAATATATATATCACCGATATAATCGATATTTTCCATATCATGTAAAATTTCTAAATTTTTTTATTGAAGTAAAATTGATCTTAATATTTTTTAACAATATTAATAACCCAAGGAAGATATGAGCAATGGGTAAAAAGAACAGCTGAACAGACAAATGAACATAAAGATAATCAAAAGAACTTATCCGAAAGAATATGTACACTAAGCAAATAACCTATTTGCTTAGTGGTGATATGTACTAGATCATGTATGGGCAACCCTTTCTTGTTCACTGTCTCATAGGGTTGCCGTTTGTTTTTAAGTATCGTATCGATGATATTTTCGAAATTTAAATCATCGATATGGTATTGATATATGTAATTTTAAAATATCGATATATAAGATATTTTCGATATTTTTAAATTATCCTTCAATTTTAACAAAAAAGTGTCCCTCCCACGATAAAAAGGTGCATAATTTACATAAAAAATTAAATTTTTTTAAAATTTATTTTTTTATTATTTTGCTTCTAATATTGTTGCTATTGGTATTTTTTACCTGATGGGTATTTTTTTATTTTAATTCCACCTGCAACCTATTTTTAAAAATAAAAAACATTTAATTAAATTGCATTTAATGCAAGCCCGCTAAGCAAGCATTGAAAACGTTCTATGCGTGTGTACGCATACATAGACAATTTTAGCGTGAACAACTGAAAGAGAGCCAGAGAACAACAGTTAGACTCGACTGCAAAGAGAACCATGGCATTTGTTTTAGTGTTCTCTTTTGCATGTGGCGAGCAAGATCGCCAATGTTGTTGTTTTGTTCCTGTAAAAGAATAAGTGATTTTTATTGCGTTCTTTGTCATACATAAGTGTGTACATATGAATCGGCTGCGGTGAGAATTGACGACAATGCTTTACTCATTCGTTGCTGCTCCTTAAGTTTTGTATGTAGTCTATAATACCCTGTACCAATAAAATGTTTTGTTAAGAAATTTATACATTAAAAAAAATTGTTTTAATTTATAAAACAGCCCATTACAGTTATTATATAGCCTTTCTTTATGAATTTGTTAAATTTACGGTGTTTTACCTTCAAAAATATTGAAGGCAATAACGTTTAAAGCGTAAAGAGTATTTCATAGCTGTTGGCATTTTCTTGGACACTTTTGGTTGTATGAAATGATGTGGGTTATTGCTCACTAATATAAGATAAAATCAGAAGTTCTTTTTTAAATTTTCACCTGCATTTTATTTTTGAAAATAAAAAATATTTATTAAATCGAATTAAAAATGCATGTTCGCAAAATTTATGTACTACAATATTTGTCAATCGGTATACAATTACGGGCTTATTGTTAGATGGCGCCACTAACAATAGATGGCGCCACCTCTTTAGTAGTGTGCAAATGACGAAATAATTTAAATAATAATATTTCTGATACTTTAAGTGGGGATCTGCGTCCGAGCAAAGCAAGGACGCAAAAGCGGGGCCACTAGTATACATATATAGATAAATGTCTTTAATTTGCATCACGCTTCTGTTCCCTCCTTAAATTCCAGTGTGACCAATGCAAAAATATCAAATATCACCCCAGAAAAACATCGCTTATTTGATATATCGACCAAAACCAATATATCGATTTGTGATATCATTCGATTTATCGATACTTTGTTATATTTCCGGCAACCCTAATATCTCATGAGAAACACATCACTAATTCGCACATGTTTTTAATATATTGTTTCTTAAAATGTTCAGAAATGGAAATATGCTGCATGCTCTTGCGCAGACAAATAGAGAAAACCGAAATGTTTACCTTAATGTCCTCGATCATAATATTCAAGAGACTGTAAGTTAATAAAAGCGTAAATAGCAGAATCTTCAATAATTACATTTACCTATAGATGGAGGTAACGTCGCAAGCACAAACTATAAATTCTCTACTCTCTGAAGCAAAAACGCGTGCAATTGGATTACGCTTCCTTATCGATTATCTCAATCACAGTCCTCATAATGTTATCCAAGATAAGGCAAGTCATTGGTTATCCATTATAATAAGAGCCTGCAATTTAAAAGAAATTCGCTTATATGGTGAACTCATATATGAAACATTGGGTATGTACAAAATCTTAAAATATCCCTATAAAGCTAACTATTATAAGTTTTCCACGCACTAATATTGATGCCTATTGTTTTATATTGAGACTTTTACCTCGTTCATTTCTGCTGTAGATTCAGTAGACTGACAAAGTTCTTAGCAACCGAAACATAAACCATGCTCTATAATATACTATTAACCTTTTATATGGTACAAGGGGGCTTCGCGTCCGGCTTGCAGAAATTAAGTGTAGGTAAGGCTCCACCGCAACTCGTTTCGACCGCAAAAAAAGATTTATATGAGGGATTGGTGACAGTTATTTAAACTGTAAACATCAATCAGTATGACGCGATTGACATCAGCCCATCGTACAAAACAGTTATAATCAGGTATCGCACTATTTGATCAAAATTTGACCTTTTTCATGTTGGAAGTTTCCTGTTGAATGTAAAGAGTAGTAACAAAGTTAAAACGCAGGATACAAAAAAAAAGCTTGATGTTTGGGTGCCGTATGATTTGACGCAAAAAAGCGGATGGTGACTGACGACGAAAAATGGATCACATACGACAATATCAAGCGAAAACGGTCGTCGTCGAAGGCCGGTGAATCGTCCCAAACAGTGGCCAAGCCGGGATTGACGGCCAGGAAGGTTTGAAAAGAGGCTTGTGAAAAGTGGCTGTCCGAGTTCTTCGCAAATAAGGAGGGGGGCTTCTACGAGAGAGGTATTATGAAGTTGCCGTCTAGATGGAAACAGATTATCGAACAAAACGGCGCATATTTGAAATAAATCCGATCACTGTAACACTTTTTATAAAGCATTGAATAAAGAGCAAGAAAGCGGAAGGGAGATATTTGCCAACCTTTTATATAAATATTTCCAAAAAATTAAAAATAAATCAATTGCCGGGGAATAGCCTGATATTGCGTCAAAATCAATTTAGCAGGAAAAGCAGGTCAAACTATAGAAACTGTAAATGAAAATAAACGAGAGTTTTGACTTCAAAAACCCAGCCCTAACTGCCAATAAATATTTAAATTAACATGTATTATGCTAAATCGGTGACTCAGTCAGTCAGTTGGATAAAGAGGTTTATATACATACTAAGAGTTCCCGCTTTTGCGTCCTTGCTTTGCTCAGACACATACCCACACTTATAGTTTCAGACATATTTATATTAAAAGGTTAATATAAATATTATTATTAAAATTATTTCGATATTTCCCCACCACCAAAGACATAAAATGAATATTTCCATTTATCGCACTAATGTGCGCCCTGTCAACTCATTCAATTTAGTATCAACACGAATGGTTCATATGTAAAATCGGGTTAATTCAAGCAGCCCTTTTTTTTTACGTATGACAAAAAACTCAATATAAATCACTGCTTCGTTTACAGAAACAAAACAGCAACAACTTTCGCGATCTTGCCCGCGAACACAAAATCAGATGCCATGGCTCTCTTGCTCTCTTTCAGTTGCTCACGCTAAAATTGTGTATGTATTCGTACACACGCATTGAACGTTTTCAATGCTTGCTTAGCGAGCGTGCATTTAATGCAATTTAAATAATGTTTTTTATTTTTTAAAATAGCTTTTAGGTATAATTAAAAAATGAAAATACCCATAGAATCTCGAAAAAAAATTTCTGATTTTTTTAAAAAAAATTTCTTGGACTTGTGGTTTGGCCATGGCTGTGATATATCAGTCAGTCAGTCAGTCAGGACAAAGCATTTTATATATATAGATATTGGGTTGACCGAAAAGAAACCGGTGATTTTTTCAAAAAAAAAAAGTAAAAACTTTTTTTTGAGTTTTAGAATGAACTTTAATCAATTATATATTTTCCATTTTGTTGGATGACCTTTTGCCACCTTACCTTTAAATTCATTATTCCACGCTCATAGAAATGGTGGCCTTTAGCTGCAAAAAACAGAAGTGACCAAAAATGTGTGCGGTCTAGCGTTGTCCTAGTAGAATATGAAACTTTTACGATTGACCAATTCTGGTCGCTTCTCCTTGATAGCAGTATTTAATTTGTCCAGTTGCTCACAGTAGGAATCCGAATCAATCGTTTGGTTCCTTTTAAACAGGTCAAAATATACCACACCAAACTGACTGAGTGAAAAATCTTCCAAACGGAATTTGACAAACCAACTTTGACACTGTGTTTTTTTAAGGCTTTGTCACCAAACACATAACGTAACTTTTAAGCAACCTGAGATACATTTTTTTCTTTACGGAAATAATAAAGTAAAATATGACGAAATTCTCGTTTGTGGGCTCAATATTAAAATTGCCGCCAAACAAACAAATATAAACAAAATTACGCGCGCTTTTTTTCTAAAGCAAGGTAAAAGGGCCAGCTGATAACTGACATAAGTCCTAAGCCGGTTTTTTTCGGTCAACCCAATAGATAGATAGAATATTTTATATAGCAAAACGCCTTAATTGTAACCATTGTATAATGTTAGATACTCCGATAAATGCAATGACTTTTTTTAAAATAGTTATATTTTTACAATTTACATCTACAATAATAATAAATATATATTTTAACATTAATTCAATGTAAATTTTGTTTAATTAAAAATTGATTAAAAACTTAGAAAACATCAATATGAGATATGAGAAATAATACCACCTTATAGTATACTATGTTTTAAACAAAATTTTATTTTCAATAAATTGTTTGGTATATCTCAAAAAATCAGTCAAGCGGTTACACTCAAGCGCATTTGGATGTTAGATACACGGTGCCCAGATTTGGGATGTTGTTGTAAAATACTGTTTTAATTTTATAGTTGATTGCTCCAATGACTGACTCGTAATGATTAAGTAAACCGAGGTGACATATTATATTTTAGTGCTCTGTTAAATAACATGTTTATATACTATTTTTTTTTTACAGCCCTGCTTGTGGTAAAAATTCAAACTGTATCTGACGTATCAAAATGGTTTGGAGCTACATATCTATTAAAGTTTTACGAGAGCTTACATCTTTTGGAACAAAGAACAAGTTTAAGCTGCACGATTTCTGTATTGAAATCAATAAAACATTGTTTGAAATACTATCCTGGGCCTAGTAAATCTGGAAAGAACCTAGTGATCCGATACCTAGTTGGCGTCTTGGATAGTAACGATCAAGATGTAGTTTATCAAAGCGGTTGTTGTTGGTTGTTGCTGCAACAAGTTCGAAACAATTCTAACAACAATGGGAGCTTCAACGATAAGACACAATGGCAGCATTACCAAATATGTATATTGGGAAATCTGAACACTCTTTTAAACGAGGCGTTCTTCAATTTTGAAAACGTTTCTAACACAGTTACAGTAAGTCATAAAATGGAACCGTTTGAGCTGATGTTACAAGGAGATCCTATTGAAAGGGCAGCACAGGTTTCCAGACGCTTTTGCAATATTATTGAGTTTCTCAAGATTGCTTTAAGGTTACAAAATCCTAATTAAAATTCCAGAATTTATTGACGTCAAATTATGCCTTTTTTTTTGAACAGCTATCCGTATTCCTCACATAAATTAATACACCCAACCAAAATTTTAAGTCTGGTTCAACGTGGATTGGCAATGAATTTCGCAAATTGTGAGAGCAACTCGAATATTGATGCTATGTTTCTTGGACACTTTTTACCTAAGATACATACTAAATTATTGGAGTTATTGGAAGTCCTAATTGATATGTAAGTAATATAATATATTACTGTGCAAAACGATAAAAACAATTTAATCAGACTTAAAGGATAGCCCCTATTTCGCGGCCTAGAGATTGAACTCCATCACTGTTTGTTATACTCGTTACTTAAAAACTAAGTAAAATGGTAAATTTTTATCGTTGACAGTAAAAGTATATATATTCAGTTCGTCGTATGTAATTCAGTCCTTCATGTTGAACATCGCATTTTGCCACGCAGACTTTAATAAACTCCACACAGTTCAAGTTTTGTTTCATATTTAAAGACAGTGGGTTGTTTTAACTTTTTAATTAACTTTATTTATTTGTATTATCTCTTATGAATTACAGTGTCGCAGAACAGTAGTAATACCTTTCTTAACTTTAGAAATATTGTCGTTAAATATTATACCAGTACCATATATTAGTTCAAGGCAGTAATAGGACTTTTTAATTTAAAACAATACAACTGAAGTTAATGGATATTTCTACTTTTGGAACCTCGACTATATCCCTTGCGACTAGTTGTAACTAGATGTCGAATTTTTTCATGTTTGGAGATTAACGTGGGAAATCATTTTTACTTAAACATATTTTTTTAATATTTTTTGTTTGCATATTTGAATAATATGCTTCAAATCCTTGGTACTAATGTGATAGAAATATAAAAATATCCCAGATCCGATGTCTAGTTTAAAAGAAGCTTTCATACAAAAGTTTTTAAGTTTGGTATGAAGCTTCACTTTATTTGGTCTCTATCTGGTAAAACGTTGAATTTTTGTTTAACTTCTAAAAGCCATTGAGTCCGGTTGTGTATTTTTTATGTGTATGTTTTAATTAAATATATTGAATTAATTAATTAACAATTAATTAATTTTGTAAAACGTTTTCTACTTATAGCTGCCACACTCACCTCAGGATACATTTCCGATTGATAACTGATCTTCTATTAGCGACCCTTAAAAACACAAAGTCCCGTGCACCTCGTGGATCTCAACTACAGTTCAAGTAAGATATATAAGTTATTATGTATTGTGTTTTACGTAAATAATAAGACTTGCTCCGTTTAGATACCGAACTCTATTATTGTCAAAATCTAATTAAAACTAAGTACAAAATGTTCTTAACTCGAAGTTAGCCCTGTCGCCTAACTATGCTAAATAGGCTCAGATGTCGAATGACCAGCGCATGGGAACGGGAACGGTCAATGTTGTTGTGCAACTATGTTACACAGACAGCTGGCAGAACAGTCGCAAAGAATGCTGATCATGCATTGGAGTCATTGGTATATGGTGTGATCCGCGGGCATTGAATCATTGGTTAACTTATGTGTTAACTCCTCCCTCACTAAGACGAAGGCCGTCCTCGGACTTCCTTAAGTTATCGATGGCAGTTCGCAAGGAAGCTGAATTTCTTGCTCTCACGCATTTTTGATACATCCTCCAAAGGGAAAATCCAATGATTGCCACGAGAAGCATAGTACTGAAGATTGCACGTTTTGTAACAAGTTGTTTTTCGATGTCGCCAATGTACCTCAGATTTTGAATGTTCAGTCGTTGTAGGTATGCCAGTCTTAAAACCTCTTGATATCCAGTGATGTTTAAGAGTGCCGATGCCGCTGAACCCTGGGTGTCGTCGAACTGTGGCCCTCGAGTTACAGAACAAAGATCCATTTATTTTAAATTCATCTTTGAACATTAAAAGAAATGTGCCGGGGATAGTCTCCTCCGTGTCACTAGACATACTGACGGTTGCCATGCCATTGTTAATAATTATGACACCATCATCCACAACTTCAACTTGTTCGAGGTGGCTAGGACGAGTAGTACAATGTGCTGTAGTGCCAGCGTGAAGCTGTTGTGCGCAGGTCGTCAAGGGGAGTTTTCTGCCGAATGTTGATGTAAGGGCAGTACTGCGGTTTCCAATTGCCAGAATATTATTTTCGCAATCCGCAACGTTGTTATATCTCGCGAAATTTGTTATCGTTTGTTGGACAGGAAACAGAGTGACCTTTTTACAAAATAAGCTAGGGTTTGGAAATTTAATAATAAAATGTAAAAAATTATCATCTAACAAAACTTTGATGTAGGCTACATCCATTAAATCAGAAATTGTAATATCTGCAAAGTGCTTATTTGATAAATTTTTCAAATCTTTAGAATCGAGAATAGCGGGATTTATAATTTAAATTTTTGCGAGGGTTATTGACAATATTAATGCCTCATGTTCTAAAATCCAAATTCGGTCCCTTGCGCAATGTGTTTCATAGAGGTGGCGGGTGTCGATTTGTTTTATTTTTTCATTATTGGTTACGTTTAGTGTGTCTGTTGGTTTATTGATTTGTTCTTGCACTCTTGTATTTATAACAACCTGTTTGTCTATTGATTCAATTGAAGATTTCTGCATGTGTATTATCTTATGAAAGTCGTCAAAATCAGGGGTTCCTGATACCACCTTAGGTCAGTACCAAGAATGTTAATACTCCTAGCGTGCCTATGATGAATTGACTGTATCTAATAAAGTTTTTATATGACCTACATATACACTGCGCGATAACCGATTAGCACACCCTATGCTGCTCATTTCAGGAAAACTAAAAAAGCTTTTCAAATAAATTTTTTTCCCCTTAAAAGAATATATAATTTCACACCAAAATTAATAGAAGATAGGACTCTAACTTTTTTAATAACATTTTAAATTAATGTAAACAAACATAACATACAAAATTCACTATTATTTTTGTGACAGCCGAAAACTTAAAATAACAAAAGAAAATGGATTCAAACTTCATTCAAATTGTTTTTTAATATTAATTTAAATATTTTTAACTTTCTTTAAAAAAAAAAAATTAATAATGTGTTGAGCCTCCACGGTTAAGTATGACTTCGAACATCCGCTGAGGTAAGGAGTCATATAATTTTTTTATATAATTGAGTGAAACAGTCTCCCAGGACCTTTATATTCCTTCAATGAGTTCTGCTTCAGTTGAATACTGCCTGCCGGACTCGTACACCTTTCGTGCCAGCCATCCCCAAACATTTTCTATAATGTTAAGGTCGGGAGAGTATAGCGGCCAAGTCAGTAATTCCACGTTTTGACCATCAATCCAGGACTTAACAATTCTGGCTGTGTGAATAGGTGCGTTGTCTTTCTGGAACTTCCATTTCAAGGGTCCAAAAATATCCTTGATTGCAGGGAAAGCCGTATTCAGTACATCTTTGTACGCAATGGCATTCATACGGCTGGTAAGAAACTGCAGTTCTATAGTGCCAAAGTAAGTTATAGCTCCCCACACCATGACACCACCCGCACGGCTGTGCAATCGATCTAAAGTATGCTCTTCCTTTCTGAGATCATGAAAGTAGTAGGCATAGCCGTCAGGACCCTCCAAATTGAACTTTTTTCATCTGAAAAGACTACACTCCTTAGTCCAGGTCATATTTGATCGACAGAAATTGAGTCGCTGCATCTTTCTAAGTTGGTTTAGAGGTGTTTTTTTTTTTAATTTTAGATGCTTTATATGTTCAGCATTCGAAATAACTCTTTGCACAGTCCGAACGCACGCTTTAACACCAGCTTTTTCCTTTATTTTGGCGGCTGAGTCGTGGGAATTAGATGCGTGTCGTAGTATGATACGCTTGTCAGCTGCTGTTATTACTGATGAAGGCCGACCTTTCATGTTTTTCCCATATGTACCCTCATTGCTTAAATATGCGGTAATAACTTTACAGCTGCACTTAATATTTTTTGATATTTGAAGAATAGAGTGGGAATTAGATGCATGTCGTAGTATGATACGCTTGTCAGCTGCTGTTATTACTGATGATGGCCGACCTTTCATGTTTTTCCCATATGTACCCTCATTGCTTAAATATGCGGTAATAACTTTACAGCTGCACTTAATATTTTTTGATATTCTGGAAGTGAACCGTTATTTTGCTTTGCGTTTTTCTTTGAAGCGGCCCGCTCTCCCTGTAAGCCTTTATTTTGCCTTTTTCAAACTTGTCCAACGGGTTTCCTTTGCCCATTATTACTTTATTTTATTGATAATTACTCTCAATAAATAAATAATAAACTTAAACACCCAATCAAGGCAGCTTACACACAAAAAGTGACATGAAAATCGGCTGTCGCAAAAAAACACGCATGCATTTTTGTCGCACTTCAAAGAAAAACGCAAAGCAAAATAACGGTTCCAGAACTCACAGTTATACTTAGAATAAGCGAAAATGATAAAGAATAAAATGGAGTTATTTTCCTTTAAACTGGTAGGTTAGAGAGTGTGCTAATCGGTTGCGCGCAGTGTACGTGTTGAAGTTACCGCACTTTCCTTTACAATAATTTGATTCCTAAACCAGTTTACAGGCTTATCTGAAGACTCCATAGTGTAAGTTAGTGATTATTCGCTGTGTATGGCTGCTACATCAGATGCTGCATCTTGTTCAAAGGCAAAAACACTTTGTCGGGACAAAGCATCCGCTACATTATTCTCTTTCCCTGGTTTATAGAAGATCGGCTTTCCATCTTGAGATAGGACTGCTGCTAGGCCGGTGGACGAGGCGTCGGTTGTACGTCAAATGACTTTCGATTATCAGTGTAAAGAAGCCTAACATCTTCCGAAATCAGAGCATTTTTCAATTTCTCAATTGTTTAACATTGTTTTTCGTTAAGGTTCACTGGTATTTTCTTGGATCGACCAGCGCTAACCTTTCCATTGTCTCCTTTCAGAATATCAGTTAGTGGTTTAGCTAACGAGGAGTAGTCCTTTATAAAACACCTATAGTAATCGCTAGACCCAGAAATTATCTAACATGAAACAAGGTTGTCGGTTGTAGAAACTTGTTGATTGCCACAACTTTGCAAGGGTTTGTTGAAATACCTTCCCGAGAGACCATGAATCTGAGATAATCTACTTTTACTTTGAAAAATTGTGACTTTTCTCATATTTGCCTCTTACAGTTGGTCTAATACCCATGCGATGTGCTTCACGTGCTCTTCCATGCTTTCTGAAAAAATGATTACGTCATCAACCTAAACATAGCACGATTTACGATCTTCTCCTTAAGCCATTGTCTATAGCCCTTTAAAAAAATACTGGGAGCATTTTTTCAGTCCAAAGGGGAGTCTGCAAAACTCATATTTCCCGTTTCCTACAGAAAATCTGTTTATTCTTACAGTTGCGCACGTTAGGAACCGAATTTCCTCGAATCTAGATTCAGTATGCAACATCTTATTTTTAAAATCTTGTGTAACGTCTTTATTAAGTAGGTCCAACCCTATTATGCCGTCAAATATTGAAAGGTTTGGCAAAATAAAAAATGTTGCAGTGTTAAAGAGATGCATAAAACATTATTTTTTAACAGAGTTAAAACCATGAAGGGATTTTACCAAAAGGGGGTTTGTTTACCGGTGTTATACTTTTAAGATTCGCAAGAGGTTTTATATAATTTTTCGAGGCCCCTGTCTCGATCAATAATTTTGTTGTGCTTCACTCTACAAACGGTAACAGGGAGTCATTTCTAAAAATTTGTGCAGTTTCATCTTCACAATCAGTTACCTCGGACTCGGCGACGTATCGTATTCATTCTTGTTCACCTGGGTCATATTGGTGTTCTTGTGAGATGTTATTTATTCTCTGCTGCTTTGGTCCTGTAAACCTAGCTGTTGCACTATTTGGTCATTTTTGTGTTTGGTTTTGGAAAGGGGAGTAGGTGGAAACCCCTTGATTTCTCTGATACTGTGTGGGTTGTCTAAATTTAGGTGAACTGTCTATGTCCATTGGCTGTGGTGCCTCCTGTTTTTGAGGCGTGCCATTATTTTGTATTCGCGGTTTAAGATAATATCGACTTTTACCATGTTTTGGGTTTTCTGTAGTCTGTTATTTTTGATAACGTTCGTCATTTCGCTGAGCGCTATCCTCCAGACTTTTTGCATAATTATTTGCTAAATGAAAGCGTTCGTGACTTGACTCGACCTCTTGAGCTAATGCTAAGGCCGATGGCAAATCCTTTGGTCGCGCTAAGAAGAGTATGTCGCTTAGCTGGTTCTTAGTTCCAGAAATAAATACTCTTAAAGCATCTGCTCTGTATTTCTTATTGAGAGAAGCAGCCAAAGAAGCGTCATATGTCATAATAGTTTTATTTATGAGGAGCGTAAGTTTTCGCTCAACTTCGTCATAATATTCTATCAATGTTGTTTCCTTGACGAAGTGTTGACAGCTTTTGCCCTGTTAAGTAGATTGCCCGCTTGTCAGCATATGTAAAGTCCAATCTATTGATAATGGCTTTGAAACTCAGTGGTGTGTCATATGAGGACAGCACCATGTCAGCAGGGCCTTTTATTTTGTTTCTTAGAATACTCAATGCTTGGAAATGTTTTGAGCTGCGCTGGTACACCTTTTGTAGGCTGTGTGTGTGCAGCTTTACGCCACAACACATGTCTCATGTTTCTTTTCAAAATCCGAAACTGATTTCACAATGTCAAGTGTCTCATGGCACTCAATCGCCTTTAAAATACCCTTTGATTGAAAATGTTAAACAGTTCACACGAAATTTTATATATTACTAGTGGGCCCGCTTTTGCGTCCTTGCTTTGCTCGGACGCAGATCCCCACTTAAAGTATCAGAAATATTATTATTTAAATTATTTCGTCATTTGCACACTACTAAAGAGGTGGCGCCATCTATTGTTAGTGGCGCCATCTAACAATAAGCCCGTAATGCTTTACGGATTGACAAATAGTACATAGATTTTGCGAACATGCATTTTTAATTCGATTTAATAAATATTTTATATTTTCAAAAATAAAATGCAGGTGAAAATTTAAAAAGAGCTTCTGATTTAATGTTATATTAGTGAGCAAATAACCCACAGACAGTTAATTTCATACAACCAAAAGTGTCTAAGAAAATGCCTACTACTATGAAATACCCATTACGCTTTAAACGTTATTGCCTTCAATATTTTTGAAGGTAAAACACCGTAAATTTAACAAATTCATAAAGAAAGGCTATATAATAAGTGCAATGGGCTGTTTTAAAAATAAAAACAATTTTTTCAATGTATAAATTTCTTTATAAAACATTTTAATGATACAGGGTATCACAGACTACATACAAAACTTAAGGGGCAGCAACGAATGAGTAAAGCATTGTTGTCAATTCTCACAGCAGCCGATTCATATGTACACACTTATGTATGACAAAGAACGCAGTATAAGTCACTTCTTCGTTCACAGAAACCAAACAACAACAACATTGGCGATTTTGCTCGCACTACGCACATGCAAAATCGAACACAAAAACAAAAACTACGCACATGCAAAAGCGAACACAAAAACAAATGCCATGGCTCTCTTTGAAGTCGAGTCTAACTGTTTTTCTCTGGCTCTCTTTCAGTTGCTCACGCTAAAATTGTGTATGTATGCGTACACACGCATTGAACGTTTTCAATGCTTGCTTAGCGAGCGTGCAATTAATGCAATTTAATTAAATGTTTTTTAATTTTTAAAATAGGTTGCAGGTGGAATTAAAAAATAAAAATACCCATTCGAATCTGGAAATTTTTTTTCTGATTTTTTAAAAAAAACTTCAAGTCTCTCGGACTTGTGGTTTGGCCATGGCTGTGATATATCAGTCAGTCAGTGAGTCAGTGAGGACAAAGCATTTTATATATATAGATTAGAGGGTTCGCTTTTGCGTCCACACTTTGCTCGGACGCAGACCCACACTTAAACTTTTAGAAATATCTTAATTAAAAAATTTTAAAAGGTTATAAATATATGATAGACAAAATAACACGGCTTCAAACAAAAAATAAAACAAAACAAAAGAATAGTATAGAAAGTGCAATAAAATACAAATTATTTAAACAGTAAATATTAAAAGAATTTGAGAACTCACTTGATAAATCACAGTGCGCGCGTTTATTTCTTCAACGGTAAAAGCAGAAGTGCATATACAAATATAAAGAATGTCACTCAAGCCAGGTGACAACGCTTCAATGCTCTTTCTCACAGTAATCGATGGAACGATCAAGAGTTTAATTCGTTTATTGTATTAATTTTAAATTGGAAAAATAATATAGCTTACACTACAGTTTACAAAAATATTTTGTTTTATAATGCATATTTGCATTTATCGCTATTCTTCAACATAGTGGCGCATATTCAAACATAAACAGTGTCCCTCAAGCCAGGTGACTACGCTTCAATGCTCTTTCTCACAGTAATCGATGGAACGATCAAAAGTTGTATTCGTTCATTGTATTATTTTAAATTGGAAAAACAATAATATCGCTTACACTACATTTTACAAAAATATTTTGTTTCATATTGCATTTTTGCAATTATCGTCATTCTTCAACATAGTGGTGCCATCTATTGTTAATGGCGCCAATTGACAATAAACCCATAATTCGGCACGGATCGGTAAATAGTACATAGAATTTGCTGACTTAAATTAAAATTAATATTTTTTATTTTCAAAAATAATTTCAAGATAAAATTTCAAAAAAGGGCTTCTATTTTGATCTTATATGCACTGATGAGCGCGTTGCCAACTCATTCAATTCAGTATCAACACGAATGTGAGTTGAGTAAATTAAAGCAGCCCTTTATTATGTATGTTTGACAAAGAACGCAATATAAAATACTGCTTCGTTCAAAGGAACAAAACAAGAACACAAAAACAAATGCCATGGCTCTGTTGAGTCTAACTTTTGCTCTCTGGCTGTCTTTCAGTTGCTCTCGCTAAAATTGTGTATGTATGCGTACACACGAATTGAACGTTTTCAATGCTTGCTTAGCGAGCTTGCACTTAATGCAATTAAAAAAATGTTTTTTATTTTTCAAAATAGCTTGCAGGTGGAATTAAAAAATGAAAATACTCATACGAATCTCACACATTTTTTTCTGTTTAAAAAAAGATTCAAGTCTCTAGGACTTGTGGTTTGGCCATGGCTGTGATATATCAGTCAGTCAGTAAGTCAGCCAGTGAGGACAAAGCTTTTTATATATTAAGATTTTATTATTTCTATTTTTGTTTCTATTCTCTCTATATTGATATATTTTTAAAATTTGTTGTAAAAAATGAGCACTTTAATATCATGTTTTTTAATAAAATTAATATGCTGCTTCTGGTGCTGCTGCTGCGGGTGCCGCTTTCGCTGTCGTCAGTTTCTTTGCACTTCGTTGTTGTTGGTGGTGGTTGTTGTTTTTCGGCTTGCTGCCGTTTTAGTTGAGGTTGTTGTTTGAAGTTTTTACTCATTTGTTTTCAATTTAATACAATTTTATGTACCAAGCCAGCCACAATTCTTATGGTCTTAAGGTCGGCGTTTTATTTTTGTAATTATTTTAAAGTCCAAAAATTTTGTATTTTTGTACTAACGTATCGAAATAAATGTGAGTTGACTTTACTCGGGTTTTTAACATTGGGCGCCAGTTATTATGTATTGTATTTCACGTAAATAATAAGACTTGCTCCGTTTAGATACCGAACTCGAAGCTAGCCCTGTCGCCTAAAAATTTGTTGATCCAGCGTATTGGGAACGGTCAATGTTGTTGTGCAACTATGTTACACAGACAGCTTGCAGAACAGTCGCAAAAAATGCTGATCATACATTGGTGTCATTGTTATATGGTGTGTTCAGTGGGCATTGAACTATTGGTTAACTTATATGTTAACATATATATAAAATGCTTTGCCCTCACTGACTGACTGACTGATATATCACAGCCATGGCCAAACCACATGTCCTAGAGACTTAAAGTTTTTTAAAAAAATTTAGAAAAAAAATTTCCAGATTCGTATAGGTTTAAAAAAAAAAAGAACAATAATTTTTAGAGATTCATATGTGTATTTAAATTTTTTAATTCCACCTGCAAGCTATTTAAAAAAAAAAAAAAACATTAATTTAAATTGCATTAAATGCAAGCTGACTCAATTAAAGTTGCAATCAGTTCTTTTCAAATGGTTTTAGTTTCTCACACAATACGGTTGTGAGAGTGGAAAGAAGAAATATGAATCGGTAATTAATGCGATATGTGACCTCCATCCTTCATGTAAGCAGATCAATTCAAACTGTGGCTCGAATCGTCGACATTTGATAAAAATCATCGATAGTTTAATTTTACAATTATTCAAATACTTTAACCAATAAAAAAACAGGGTAAGACCAGATCGAGTAATTTGAATTTTATTTTTGAAAAGTACCGACAATAAGTACATTATCCGAAAATGTGTTTTTAATGTTATGGCTGGTTTAAAACATAACACATAAACATACATATAAAACATTTTTAAAAAGCGAAAATGGTTTAATAACAGTGATTTTAGTGAATGTGGCTGGTATGAAAGTTTAATTTATAAAAAAAAATATAACATTCCGTTTAACAAGTGCAAATGGTTAAATAACAGTGCAGCAGTGCATTCTTGGGAATAAAAGTGAAAAGGAATAATAAATTGTGAGTTGCTAAAAATTACATAATCCATTATGTGAGTAATCACGGCATCGTAGTGACGCAGCTATCCAATTCGTATATAATAGCGCCAGCGTGCAAATCCTAAATACATAAACACGTGCGTGTGGTCGCAATTAGGTAATTTGTTTAAGCTTTTCTACTTTTCTACGAACACTACTCTCCTTGTTAGCGTTTAGTGGAACATACAAATTTCTAGTAAATGTCAGGCTTAGATCTATACCCCGGCAGGAATATTTACAAATATCTATGTACACACTATTTTGACAAAAGGAAGGGGGAAATTTAAGTTTCTCATAATTAGACCTTACTTGATATGCATTTTAACAGTATTTGGTCATTTAAATTCGTTTGAATGCTACAAAACTTTGTTTAACCTATGAGTACCCATTGAAATGTTAGTATTGTTGTGAAGAGGTCCTTAGTTGACTTTTCCTCGGGATTTGAACAACATTAAAATAATCATATAAAATATAAGTAAATTTTTTTATTGTTTTTATTAATATTACAAAAAACAAATGGATAGTGTCGGTCTGTCTTGCACAATCGTTATAGCACGATTTCTCCAAATACTTATTTGTACTTATTTGACTATTGCTAAGATACACTGTTTGCTGGGGATATGTTATGTGGATATTCCACTCTAATCTCAATGTTCGATCCTTTTTCTTTTGAATTAAAGATGAACACTAGAACATAAGAGAAATATATTTTTTTTTACATTTTGAAAATAAACTTAAACTTAAACTGCGTATAAATGGATATACATCATAATTCATCGTTTTTGGCAGTTGCAATCTTTAGAAACTTCTCAGGAAATGCATTTATTTATTAATTTTTTTTTTATTATCAGTTATTTGCGATCTAAGGTCTATGAAGTAACTATGTTGTGGCTGACTACATTTGCTGAAGGAAGCGGATTTGATTTAATTGTAGAGCACCTTTTAAAAAATATATTTGAAGATATACAGATATGTCAAACGAAAATATGCTTAGTGGTAAGTATTGTCAACATTATTACATAAGTTTTGTGTTACTATAAACTCATTGTATCACAATAACAAATTTAAATCACCAGTAGATAATGTTATGTAAAATTACCTACATAAAGAAACTTTTTATATTGCAGTCTACGCCTCCTTCTAAAAAGTCCCCTGGAAAGCAGTATAAAGAAGGCTATTCTACACAGTCTGAAAAATTTTGTTCAAGGAAATCAATTATTAATGAAAGTGCAGAATTAGTTTGTGGTCAAGCTTTGTGTTGTTTGCAAGCAGTTCTTGTTTCAGTTGGACACATATTAAAACCGTCTCTTCTTAAGGTAAGGAATTTGTAGATATGAAGAGGTTTTTTTAAATCATTAACACTTTTTATTATCAGGATGTATTTAACACTGTATTGGAAATCGGGATTCAAATTTATGAGAAACGAATAATAATGCAATTTCCTTATAATGAGTGGCACAATCGTTTGGAAATTTACAAAACATTATTCGCATTTATTAAACTTCGAAATCTCCGCTGTCCTCCGCCCATCGAAGTAATTATTCAAATATTATTAGAAGCATACAGTAAAGATCCATCCTTTGAAATACGTGGTAAATGTAAAATTATGATCGACTCATTTGAAAACATACTACATCCACAAAAGGAAAGCTTAACTTTTAAGTTGCAGGTTGAAAACATAATAAACACAACTAATAGTATTGAACCACAACAAACTTTAAAACATAAAAAACCAACTGAGTCTTTACAGAGAAAGGAAGATTTCCATATCTTTCAATCAAATATAATCGATAATTCAACTGTGCGAATTTCTAAAGCGTCTAATGGAAAAGAAAGTAAGTTCCTTCCGCTCGAAATGTTAAAAAAACCACATATACCGTTAACTTCTGTGCACATTGAAAATCAAGTGTGTGTTAATAAACCTGCCGTAAATGACATAAAGGTAACTTTAAATGATAATGATAAAGGAAATAATGCGGATACTGAATTGACTTTAAAACTAAGCCATGAAAACCTACAGAAAAATAACGATAACAACTCGATATTTCCTGTACAAGAATTTGATAAATTTGATGATAATAAGTATATTGCTGAACTGGAGGCAGCATTTGTTGATGAACTGAAATAGTTTATAAATTGTAATTCATACAAATATTTTTGGTTATCACTTTTACTTTATGATTATCCTTTTTATTGTGTAGAATAATTCATCTGTATACATTTCTAACATTTTAACCAATACTGAAGAAGGTTAAATAAAAAAACGCAAACAAATTAAAATTGGTTTAGTATTTCCTTGGAGGGGGTTCGAGTCTATGCTAATTTTATTAAAAGAACATCAGGCTGAAACGTTAGTTAAATTTAGTAGCTCTGAGTAAGTACCACAGTTAACATCGTTATCTCATTTTGAACCTGTCTGAAGAAAAAGATGGCATTTGCACCGTCAGTCTGCGTTCAGTTTCATTAATTTCACTTTGAAAGGGGCTGTTGGGAACTCGGCGTAGCAGTCTGTTTTATATGGGAAAGAAATTTGCAGCTCAGTAGAGAAGAGTGCAATAGCCGTATTGCAAGAGTATTGTATTATTTTATTTTCCCAATAACCTACGGTGTATAGTGGGAAAATATCTAAAGTCTCAGATCCCAGTATAAGCATGATTCGTGTCATTTTTGGCTGTTACCTAGTGTAAACTATGAAATTGTACGACTGTATAATTTGTCATTATTTGACTATATACATTTTTTAATAATATTGATTTTGATTTTAGTTTAAGATTTGTTTTCGTTTTTTTTATTTTTAAGTTGTTTGAAATTTATTTGAATTTTAGAAAAGCATTAAGTTTGTTGAAATATTGTTTTAGTATATATCATAATGAATAAGTATTCTTATTCTATGGTATTCCAATGAAGCGGATTTAGGAAAAATAACTTCGTTATATTGTTGTCAAACAAAAACGGAAAGACTTTTTACTTACTGCATTGCCAATTGTAAAATATTTGATACTCAAATTTAAGGGCAATTCACTTGAACTCATACTAATATCTACACTTGCAATATACATTTCCATTCACTTTCGCAATTAATTTGTTATCAATGTTCAAATTCCAAATATTGTACTGAAATAAATTTTTCAATATTTTTCTTTTTAATGCGAATTCCGATCTATATCAAATACAATAGGTGATACATTTACACTTTAAAATGTTCAATGTTTTTATACTTTAGGTTTAATCTTTAATGTAAAGACATTTATTATAATTTTACATCTTACTTATTAAAATTTACGCTAAATTAGAAAATAAGTAAACACATACTCTAACGATCATGGCTACTCGATCGTAACTCGATCTAAATGAAGGCTCAAAAAGATCACCATTCATAACGATCCACATTGGTCCTAATGACCACTTTTTCTGTGCAATATTTAAAATATTAAGGCAACAAAATCATGTTATTCGAATCAAAACTTGTGAGCATTTGAAAAGTAAAAATAATTCTGTTAAAAAAAATGGAAATTATCCCATTAAAAACCAAAAATTAATATTAACCCTTTTGCAACCATTAATCCAAACATGAAAGTCATTTGTTTATTTAAATTATAGTAAAACATTTGGTACTTGATTAAATCTAATTCATTTTCTAAATTTAAGTCATAAAGAGACTCTTCACATTCATTCATTTCATCGACTTCGTTACCAGGATCAAATTCCTCAATCGATCGCAGCTGCATAACGGGTCAATTACTTCATTTGGAAGTGTTGTTGAACGCTTCCGTTTTGTAATCGACTCTTTAAAAATGTTGTAGAAATTAATGGGTCTGATGTAAACACGTCTCTATTAAACACGTTTAGCATGTTATGCGGTTGTTTTTGCGGGTGTGATGCAATCTATCGGATTTGTATATTTTATGTCGCGATTCAGCAGCGTGTTCTAAAAAATAACCTATTGGGAGCGCCGTAGTTTCAATTATTTGTTTTGAACTTAGCCACGCATGATTTTCTTTCTTGAAGATCTCTAGTGTTCTGTAACATTTGTTCCACTTTTGAGCTAATTTTAAGGAGAAAAAAATCCTTGTTTGCTTATTTTGTTTTTCCACTTCATCCGACATTGTACGGTTTTTAATTTTGCCAACAACGTGTTTCCAAACGGCATCAAATTTTCCTTTTCTTGTGCATTCTTTTCGCCATATTTCAAACAAATCCACTTTCTTTATACCGAGGTAGCCTAAAGAAAAGATGTTTTTCAAGTTAATCGCACGATATCGCATTTTGAAATAAATTGCTAACGACACATTATCTTTTAATTAATCTGCTTTTAAAATTTGAAAGAGGCCAAATGGGGTCAACATTTTTTAGAAACATTTACAGAAAGTCAAAATTAGAGACAAATTGTGCCGATTCAAGGTTATGTTGAGAAATTAGTTATTAAAAGGTATAGCGACATAAAGAAACAGCGAATTAATTAATTTTATTTCTACTTGTACCTTTATTTTCCATTTTACACAATTCAATTATTGTTAACACAGTTCGAGAAACACGAGCTTGAAGTTCATCAAACACTACCGAACTCGCAAGCACGTTTGTATAACAAATTGCATTGGTTGACTTTGACGCACAGCTGTGCAACGGTACTTTGTATTGAGCATGAAAAAGAGTTCCGTTGCTTTCTTTTTTGGAAGTATTTCCAATTCAAAAACAAGAACAAAATATTTAAAACGGCACTTTCATTTTATGACTGTTGCACAGAAAAGTGGTCATTTTGATCAATGTGCGATGGTAAAAAAATCATACATGCTACTTGATCGTAAACAAAGAAACTCGTAACTCATTCAAACCCGTTGCGACTGATCCGCTGGGTTGATTTATTGAATTATTCGAGCACATAATCGATCGTACCTGAACATACATATACATTGGACAGTTGGTATTTTCTTTTGTAAACCATTCTCATTTTGTGCATCTTTTGCCGCAATCTCTTTTGATGCCTGATTTTTGTTTTTCTTATTTCTTTCTTGTGCCGTGTAATTTTCTTTCTGCCCCTTTATTTCGTTTTTCAATTGGGGAAAATTCAGAAATGCTTAATCAGACCAAGACAAAATTAGAGAATTGTTAATTAGTTTGATTAGCGAGAAATAATAATATGTAGGCCTTAATAATTACTGAAGAACACACGAAACGAATCGTACCGTACAGTGGGCCAAGATGACTACCTTTCGTTTTCCAGAGGTAGGCTTGATGAACTTTGAGAATAAAGTTTTAAAACTAACTCTTTGCGTTCTGTCACTTAAATAATTGGATATCCAAAAAGAAGATTATTTGGAAACCCGAAAACATCAAGCATATGAATAAGTACTGAGTGATTTCCAGAATCGAAAGCTTTAGTAAAATACGTATAAATAGTTTGCAGTCAGTTTGCATCTATTTCTTTAACCCCTTCATGACAAAAAAGTAAACTCAAGAAGGTTAGTGGTTGTCGATCTACATCTCATAAACTCATGGCAAGTTGGCATGTGGCGAGCAAGCATGAATAAATATTTGAAACGAGAAAAGGATAAGTACTGTAGTGTATAAATTTAGTAAGAATAGCAAGTCCGATTGGGTATGCATTTGCATGTGTGTTTGTGCATATGTACATACAAGTGGTTTTTGCGCACGAAAGTAAAAACCAGCTTAAACTTGCACCGAAAAGGTGAATTTATGTTTTCTTTTGAAAGATCTGTACATTAATTTTGTGTTTGTAATTTAAATAATTAATAAAATCTCTTGTCCTGACTATATTATAAGCAAAAGTCATTGAAAAATTTAAGTTATTTGTTCTTGTATATTATTTAAAAATTTCTTTTTCTAATATTATGATGTAAGAGAAATGAAAGAAAGATTTGTTATTCTTATTATAAATAAAATATAATATATAATAAAACAATAAAATATTTTGTGACAACTACTTTAACAGAATATCCCTCCTTCAAATTCTTGCTTACAGAGTTTTTGAACGACTGGACGAAGCGTTCAGCGTGTCCATTTGATGCTGGTTGGAATGGAGCTGTAGTTATATGCTTTATTCCATGTTGCTTCCAGAAATCTTGAAAAGATTCTGCCGTGAGTTGAGGCCGGTTATCACTGACTAACGTTTTCGAATGGCCTTCAATCGCAAATATTGTTGTAAGGGCTGCTATAGTGTTTGCAGTTGTAGTCGATGCCATTTGTGTCACGAACGGAAACTGCGGAAGCGTATCGACGCAGATTAACCACATTGAATCAAAAATAGGTCCAGCGAAGTCAATATGTATTTTTTCGCAGGCGGAAGTGATTTTCGGCCAACTCTGGAACTCTTTAACTCTGGAACTCTTTAACTGGAGCTGAGTTGCCGACCTTGCATATGCTGCAACTCTTTGCAATCTATGTCATATCATCGTCAATACCTGGCCACCAGACATGTTAACGTGCTAGTTGCTTCATGCGCAATGACCGTCGTGCAGGATTTGGGCATTTGCTCGGGCCAACCAGTAGAAACGAAGACTTTCTGTAGAACACCGCGCTTTCCATGTTCTTTTTGATTACGGCGTTTTTTATCGGGCAGCATATATCAAGGACGTTGTAGCATGCTACCTCGTTGTCGAACTTGACATACGAGCTGATTGGAAGACGTGAGAGTGCGTCTGCATTTCCATGAGCAATATCTGATTCAAATACTTCATTGTACTTGTTACAAAGCACTATGGGCAAAAGCTCGAAATTTTTGCAAAAAGTCCAATTATAAAGTTAGAGCATTCAAATTTGGCACACATATCTGAAGAATTATTATAGAATTTCGGATTTTTTTTTTCTTTCATATAACCACGCCTTTATCTACCGCCCACATTACCGTCTCAGAAAAAATAATTTTTTAATATAAAATTTTATTTACAAATATGTTCTGCACCTTCAATAAAATCCTCATCATAGTCCTCATCAGAATCAGAATCTTTTCTCTCTATATCTAATGGTTCAAAGTTTGTTGGCGATGGTAGTTTTAGAAGATGTAATACATCTGCCGGCAACGGTATTTTTATACATTTTTTTGCCTTTCATTTAAACTTAAGCTTGAAATGTATGGATCAGAGGAATTCATAGCTCTATAAAAAACATCAGCCATATTGTTCAATCGACTATTTTTTCGGGCATGTGATTTCCTATCGCTTTTATAGTGCTTGTTCCTTTCTTCTGAAGCATTTTCTCCTAAACATTCAACTGGGACCAAAGGATGAGTTTATAATTTGCCAACCGTGTACTAATATTTTATGAACCGTCGGTGACGTCGGATACAAAGGATACGTATTTATATATAGCCAAAATATTTTCTCACAAAATATCTTAAATATCTCAATATCAACGCAATGTTCACATGAAATAGTGATTAGAACTATATAGAAGTTATATAAAATGTTTTGATCAAAGCTTGTGATTGATGAAAATAATTGGTAATTCCGAAATGCTTTTCCAGCCGTGTTTCCATCATTACTACTTAATGCATTAACCAAATCACGCTCGTTAGACTTCTTCGCAGGAATAGAAGCAGCATGTAATATGTGTTGAGTTGAAAAGTTTGTATCCTCTGCAAGATAGCTCGCTAATTTATATTTTTGGTGTGAACCAGCCTCTTCATAGCCTACCGTTGGTCTTCCCTTTTTTATGAGGAGATGGTTCACAAAGGTCTTCATGCAAGGATAACAATTCCATTTGACAGCCAACTTGAGTGTTTAATTTTAAACCTTGTTATCATTCGGTTACATTTAGGCAAATTTTTCTTCAGGTACTTTATAAAATTGTCGTTTTTTTTTAATGTCATCAACAATCGATTTGCAGATGTTGCTCATAATAATTTGTTCAATCATCCATTTTGTTAATTTGGACTTATCGCGACCATTGCTCTCCCAAACCTGTAGCAGCGTCAAATGTCGAAACTGATATTCGGCTGCAACATGTCATTTTTTTCAAAAGGGGCAAAAACGGGCAAAAGATATTATTACCACCATAATCTATACACTTTTACGCAAAACAAGCCAATTTTAGCAGAACGCTCCTACAGGCGCCAAAAAAGTTATACTCCACGGAACACAATTAAATATGTTAGATTTAAGCTGCAAAAAGACATCAACAACATTGGATAATACACGACGAAATATACAGACACATAAAAACTAACATAAAACATTGAAAATAAATACCTGTACGATTATTTTCCATACTAACAAATTGCGCACCAAATTAATAAATATTTACGGTTGCATTTCAATCAGTCAAGCATGCAGTTAATCAGCTGACTTTGTTAGCGCGGCAATTTTAAACCGTGAGCTTTAAATTTTTTTTTAAAAATAGTTTTAGTTAATCGGGAGTATTCATATTTAGAAAACACAATAAATTTTGTGATTCAAAGATATGAAAAAAAATGACTTTTTGCAAAAATTTTGATCTTTTTGCCCAATGTGCAAAGATTGGCTATTTAAGCTCCATGCACTTCACAGATATTTGAAATTTGCAGAATTTTAAAATTTGACGGACAAATTTGACGAACAAATCCATAACAAACAGATTATTCGAGTTATAAATGTCTACCATAATAATCGCTACATTTGCCAATTTATTGTCACACTTTGCCATACTGCGTAGTTCACCCAACACACGAATTTGTTGTTGACCGAATGCATGTAGATAACGGTCACACTTGTCTAGCTTAGGACTGTTCAATAACTTGTATGTCTGTAGGTTTATCACTGAAATATGTTGCACCAGAATCCATTTGAAATTCGATACTCTTATCAAGAATTTCCACGTTGATTTATTGTTTATTTGCTTCAAACTTCCCTGAACTTGACATGTATAGAGTTTGAAGTTGCTGTGTTTTTGTTCTTGCTTTGCGTTTTCTTTTCACTTTTTTTATGGTATCACTCATAGATATCTTTCCACTGCTTTCAGATGCAAACGATAGCTATGTGTCCATTTCTACCACTCTTGTGTCAAATGACATCACGAAATGTGATTTATGAGATTTTTCGCAACCTGAACACGATTTAAGAGAGTTCTTGTCTTCAACGCTACTGCGTTTTTGATTCTGATTCTGCTTTTTGTGCGTGTATGTTAACTCTTAAGCTACGATAATTATAATTTATGTACATAATATTGTGATACCTGCTTACATATAAACACGGCGATGAGCATTTGAGTATTTGAACAGATGACAAGGATTGCCTCATAGTTCGATCAACGATCGCAGGCAACTCCGATTTAACCAACAGTCAGACAACTCTTCGACCAGCAGCGTATTCAACTCTGATTCGACCAGCATCGCATTCAACTCAGGTTCGACCAACATGGCAGCCACCTTTCGTCATTTCCCTCTCTTAACTTCCTGATCTCTGAGCAAGCAACACATCGAAAGGACTGCGGAAGAGTTTTGTATCACAAATCGTCAAAGGACCAATAAAGTATTCGCTACTCCGCCACGCTGCCGTAATTACACTTGTTTTAATTATACTGCTGAGCCACAAGGACAGTAAGTCAAGGGGGTGAAGTCAAACCTTCACCCTATTCTTCATAAAAGTTGAATATCGCCAGTCACAGTCTTCGAGGGAGCAACGTGGGAATCCAAAGCCGGCATAGCACTCGTGGATGGGAACTACGACCGCGGGACCCCGCATCTAACGATAATTGGCGCCCAACATTACAATCCACACTAAATCATGTAAGTTCAAATAAAGGCTTCAAATCAGTAGAAAATAAAGCAATAAAGAAAATTTTCACCTCAGTAATACAATTGATGAGTTGGCCAGGAAGTGGAGATTGAATGCGAAAGTGAAGATATCTGGTGTGCAGATCCCGAAAATAAAAGGTTACAACAGTCCCTAGCTGAGTCAACCATGAGCGCAGATCAGATTCAGGCAAGCTACAATTAGCCAATCTGTAAACCAAGCATTGACGCAGAGCTGCATGGAGTTCAAAAACAAATCACCACTTTGCGTATTCCTTTGCGAAATTCCTATAGATATTGTTAAATCTGTCCCAGACTTTGAAGGGGCTCACGACGACTATGTATCATGGCGGCAGTCACCCACGGATGTGTACGAGCTTTTCAGGCCATTCAATGGTAGTGCGTCACACTTCCAAGTTGTGACTATAATTAGAAATAAAATCAGGGTGACCGCGAGGGCATTATTAGTTTCGCACAACACGGTGCTAAAATTTGACGCAATAATAGCAAGGCTAGATTGCACATACTCAGACAGGACATCACTACGCACCCTGCGTCAAGCGCTAGAGACGGTCAGGCAAGGTGACCTAGGGCTAATGGAGTATTACGCTACTGTTGAGCAAAAGCTAACTCTGGTTGCCAACAAGATTATCATGTCTCACGACCATGAAGGCACTGACCTGTTAAGTAAAGAGGTTAGGGGTTAGGTTAAAAATAATTCTTAAGGGCAATTGTTTTCCCAGCGCAGCCAAAAGACTTGCCCTCTGCTTAGGCACTTGCCAGAATAATGAGAAAAGAAGAATCTCATGTTTTGTATTTTCAATAACAATAACAATTTTCTATATTTATTTATTTTAGTAAAACATAAATATAAACATAATTTTGGAGTGGCTTAATACTTTGATGACTTGATAACGATAAACTTGGTCAGTCAGAGTTGTGATAACTTTGTCCTGATCTATGATCATTTTAAAGAGCATCTCACCGTTGACAGTGGAGGGGTAAGGTGTTGGGTATCTTGGGTTACTTGGTTTTCTACAGGAGTTTGAGTGGTTTGGTCAGAGAGGGTGGGGGGAGATTGTAGTCTATGTTGCTGTTCGCGGATAAAATGGAGGCAGCGTTGTTCGGAAAAGGTGAAGACCGAAGCACGAGATGATCCAATGTTTAAGCACTCTATGTCAGGCATTGGATTGCAATCGGAATTGGAGTTGGAATTAGAGATGAAATCAAAGTTGAAAACGGAACCCGAGTTGGAATCAGACGAAACAGAAGCATTTGGATTAGCATTCTCCTTATCACATAACTGCCCCGGCTCTGACTTTTTGTTGTTGTTTTGGATTTTGGTATTGTTCTTGTTTTTGAATATGTGACCGTGACCGCAGTTCCCGCTCGCCCGGATGCCTCCAAACATTGATGAACCGATCCGGGGACCGCTCGAGCCGCCCAGCAGCTTCTTGTTGACAACTTTGTTGATTTTTTCCATTTGGCTCTCTAAGGCTAGGAAATGTTTCTCACAGCACTTGTGACTGTGTGAGGGGTGAGGTGTTATAAACCTATAGTGGAATTTTGACCGTTGTTGCTGTAGAAGCCATTGTTGCAGATTTTTCCGTCTGGTAGCGTTAAAGAGAGAGACAAAAGAGCATAATTGCTTATTAATGTAAATTATTTGCATTCGGTTATTTGTTAAATGTTTTTGATGCAAACAGTTTCGAGTCGAATCTTTCCATTTTATTGTTCTTTGTAGGGAAAGAGTGAGTGGCAAGCAGTAAATGACAAGCAGTGAACGGCAAGCGTAAGAGCAAGTGCAAAGTTAAAGGCGTCAAGGCATAAGAACCTTTTGATGAATGACCGATGATTGCACTTGCTCATTCTACATGCACAGAGGCACAAGTGATGGGAGTGGGGGGCAAGAGGGGAGAGACGGATTGTGCAAAGGTTAGACGGCCTACGAATTGGCTACGGGCAGAGCTGCAATTAGCTTAAAAAACAAATCACCACTTTGCGCATAGATGCCCCTCAGGTAGAAGTTTCTGAAAGAATTCATGTCGAAATTCCTATAGATATTGTTAAATCTGTCCCAGACTTTGAAGGGGCTCACGACGACTACGTGGCATGGCGGCAGTCACCCACGGATGCATACGAGCTTTTCAGGCCATACAATGGTAGTACGTCACACTTCCAAGTTGTGACTATAATTACAAATAAAATCAGGGTGTCCGCGAGGGCATTATTAGTGTCGCACAACACGGTGCTAAATTTTGACACAATAATAGCAAGGCTAGATTGCACATACTCAGACAGGACATCACTACGCACCCTGCGCCAAGCGCTAGAGATGGTCAGGCAAGGCGACCTAGGGCTAATGGAGTATTACGATACTGAGCAAAAGCTAATTTTGGTTGCCAACAAGATTATCATGTCTCACGACCAAGAAGGCACTGACCAGTTAAGTAAAGAGGTTAGGGGTTAGGTTAAAAATAAGTCTTAAGGGCAATTGTTTTCCCTCTGCTTAGGCACTTGCCAGAATAATGAGAAAAGAAGAATCTCATGTTTTGTATTTTCAATAACAATAACAATTTTCTATATTTATTTATTTTAGTAAAAACATTAATATAGGCATAATCTTGGAATGGCTTAATACCTTGATAACTTAATATCTAGTGAGAAGATTGATATGAGCAGGAGTTGTTGTCACTAATGTTGATGACATCTTGGTGAATGTTGGGAGAGCCAGGACTAGGCGATGGGGAGCTTATTATTATTAGAGAGGGATAGAAGGATGAGGTGTCCATAGAGGAGGAGGAGGTTGTTTCTGACCCTGCCACTCAGGGTGAGGCTGGCCACATGGCCAGTGGGGTATATCTAACTAATAGGGAGCTGGAGTTAAAGTCGAAATTGGCATTGGAATGGGCAGGTGATGGGATAGGTGATGACAGTGGGGAGTAGCGGCTTGGAAGGGTGTTGGGAAGGGAGAGCATTGACTGTCCACTAGAGGTGACAGGTGATGGGACAGGTAGTGGTACAGGAGAGCAGTGACTTGGAAAGGTGATGGGAAGAGGGAGCGTTGAAGTGGATGACAGGGAGATAGTGTTTGAGGTGGCCGCTGAGAGCACCGATGGTACCGATCCTGCGGAAAGTGCAGAATGATCTGACGATGCCGAGGATGGCGGTTGCTCATCAGGCGAATTGGGAGACGTGGAAAGGAGATCAAGGATCGAAAAGGTGGGAGATTGTCTATTGAGGGGTAATTCGGCAATAGTTTGCTGAAGACGATTGTGGTATGCGCACATATCGAATATTCACTGTACTTGAATACAGTGTAACAAAGCGGAAACACATCGTAACATTTGTTGCAATGTTTATGCCAACAATCTGACCTAGGTCAGTTGGCAATATGACCGCGCTCTTGAAGTGCAATTGGGTCACCCGACATTTATTGCAGAGTCAGTGACACACTAATAATACAATGCGCACATACAGCACTTTTCCTCTCTTAGAAACCAAACACCAATTATGTATAAGAAATACATAATACGCCGCTCCACTGCTGGCGTAACTGGCAGCGTCGATTTGCGGTTTAGAGTACTATAAATAGAATAAGAATTGTAAAGCACACATCGAAGTTGAAATAAAGACATCAAACGGCACTGAAGTGCCTTAACATAAAACGACAATAATCTTAAATATTACATTGCGACTGTGACAAGTGTCACGCAACCTGAACACGATTTAAGAGAGTTCTTGTCTTCAACGCTACTGCGTTTTTGATTCTAATTCTGCTTTTTGTGCGTGTATGTTAACTCTTAAGCTACGATAATTATAATTTATGTACATAATATTGTGATACCTGCTTACATATAAACACGGCGATGAGCATTTGAGTATTTGAACAGATGACAAGGATTGCCTCATAGTTCGATCAACGATCGCAGGCAACTCCGATTTAACCAACAGTCAGACAACTCTTCGACCAGCAGCGCATTCAACTCTGATTCGACCAGCATCGCATTCAACTCAGGTTCGACCAACATGGCAGCCACCTTTCGTCATTTCCCTCTCTTAACTTCTTGATCTCTGAGCAAGCAACACATCGAAAGGACTGCGGAAGAGTTTTGTATCACAAATCGTCAAAGGACCAATAAAGTATTCGCTACTCCGCCACGCTGCCGTAATTACACTTGTTTTAATTATACTGCTGAGCCACAAGGACAGTAAGTCAAGGGGGTGAAGTCAAACCTCCACCCTAATCTTCATAAAAGTTGAATATCGCCAGTCACAGTCTTCGAGGGAGCAACGTGGGAATCCCAAGCCGGCATAGCACTCGTGGATGGGAACTACGACCGCGGGACCCCGCATCTAACGATAATTGGCGCCCAACATTACAATCCACACTAAATCATGTAAGTTCAAATAAAGGCTTCAAATCAGTAGAAAATAAAGCAATAAAGAAAATTTTCACCGCAGTAATACAATTGATGAGTTGGCCAGGAAGTGGAGATTGAATGCGAAAGTGAAGATATCTGGTGTGCAGATCCCGAAAATAAAAGGTTACAACAGTCCCTAGCTGAGTCAACCATGAGCGCAGATCAGATTCAGGCAAGCTGCAATTAGCCAATCTGTAAACCAAGCATTGACGCAGAGCTGCATGGAGTTCAAAAACAAATCACCACTTTGCGTATAGATGTCCCTCAGATAGAAGTTTCTGAAAGAATTCATGTCGAAATTCCTATAGATATTGTTAAATCTGTCCCAGACTTTGAAGGGGCTCACGACGACTATGTATCATGGCGGCAGTCACCCACGGATGTGTACGAGCTTTTCAGGCCATTCAATGGTAGTGCGTCACACTTCCAAGTTGTGACTATAATTAGAAATAAAATCAGGGTGTCCGCGAGGGCATTATTAGTTTCGCACAACACGGTGCCAACAAGATTATCATGTCTCACGACCAAGAAGGCACTGACCAGTTAAGTAAAGAGGTTAGGGGTTAGGTTAAAAATAAGTCTTAAGGGCAATTGTTTTCCCAGCGCAGCCAAAAGACTTGCCCTCTGCTTAGGCACTTGCCAGAATAATGAGAAAAGAAGAATCTCATGTTTTGTATTTTCAATAACAATAACAATTTTCTATATTTATTTATTTTAGTAAAAACATTAATATAAGCATAATCTTGGAATGGCTTAATACCTTGATAACTTAATATCTAGTGAGAAGATTGATATGAGCAGGAGTTGTTGTCACTAATGTTGATGACATCTTGGTGAATGTTGGGAGAGCCAGGACTAGGCGATGGGGAGCTTATTATTATTAAAGAGGGATAGAAGGATGAGGTGTCCATAGAGGAGGAGGAGGAGGAGGTTGTTTCTGACCCTGCCACTCAGGGTGAGGCTGGCCACATGGCGACTATGTATCATGGCGGCAGTCACCCACGGATGTGTACGAGCTTTTCAGGCCATTCAATGGTAGTGCGTCACACTTCCAAGTTGTGACTATAATTAGAAATAAAATCAGGGTGTCCGCGAGGGCATTATTAGTTTCGCACAACACGGTGCCAACAAGATTATCATGTCTCACGACCAAGAAGGCACTGACCAGTTAAGTAAAGAGGTTAGGGGTTAGGTTAAAAATAAGTCTTAAGGGCAATTGTTTTCCCAGCGCAGCCAAAAGACTTGCCCTCTGCTTAGGCACTTGCCAGAATAATGAGAAAAGAAGAATCTCATGTTTTGTATTTTCAATAACAATAACAATTTTCTATATTTATTTATTTTAGTAAAAACATTAATATAAGCATAATCTTGGAATGGCTTAATACCTTGATAACTTAATATCTAGTGAGAAGATTGATATGAGCAGGAGTTGTTGTCACTAATGTTGACGACATCTTGGTGAATGTTGGGAGAGCCAGGACTAGGCGATGGGGAGCTTATTATTATTAGAGAGGGATAGAAGGATGAGGTGTCCATAGAGGAGGAGGAGGTTGTTTCTGACCCTGCCACTCAGGGTGAGGCTGGCCACATGGCCAGTGGGGTATATCTAACTAATAGGGAGCTGGAGTTAGAGTCGAAATTGGCATTGGAATGGGCAGGTGATGGGATAGGTGATGACAGTGGGGAGTAGCGGCTTGGAAGGGTGTTGGGAAGGGAGAGCATTGACTGTCCACTAGAGGTGACAGGTGATGGGACAGGTTGTGGTACAGGAGAGCAGTGACTTGGAAAGGTGATGGGAAGAGGGAGCGTTGAAGTGGATGACAGGGAGATGGTGTTTGAGGTGGCCGCTGAGAGCACCGATGGTACCGATCCTGCGGAAAGTGCAGAATGATCTGACGATGCCGAGGATGGCGGTTGCTCATCAGGCGAATTGGGAGACGTGGAAAGGAGATCAAGGATCGAAAAGGTGGGAGATTGTCTATTGAGGGGTAATTCGGCAATAGTTTGCTGAAGACGATTGTGGTATGCGCACATATCGAATATTCACTGTACTTGAATACAGTGTAACAAAGCGGAAACACATCGTAACATTTGTTGCAATGTTTATGCCAACAATCTGACCTAGGTCAGTTGGCAATATGACCGCGCTCTTGAAGTGCAATTGGGTCACCTGACATTTATTGCAGAGTCAGTGACACACTAATAATACAATGCGCACATACAGCACTTTTCCTCTCTTAGAAACCAAACACCAATTATGTATAAGAAATACATAATACGCCGCTCCACTGCTGGCGTAACTGGCAGCGTCGTTTTGCGGTTTAGAGTACTATAAATAGAATAAGAATTGTAAAGCACACATCGAAGTTGAAATAAAGACATCAAACGGCACTGAAGTGCCTTAACATAAAACGACAATAATCTTAAATATTACATTGCGACTGTGACAAGTGTCACGCAACTGCAGTCGAACGAGTGGATCTGTGACAACATCCAACATCGCTGTCCTTCCTTTTTCCAAAGGACACAAGCAACCGGCTTTGCGCTCTGGCCTGATCTCGCAGATGGACAGACTGCCCTCAAAGGATGTTTCCCTCAATGTGTCGGGCAATTAATCAATTTCAGAAACTACTAAGAATATTGAGGACCCCCAAATTCAAAAGGATGCCCCTACATTAAAGGAAGTTTTGGAGGTGTGTCCAAAGGACGGTCCACGCCCGCTTACAATAGCGGAGTACAAGGCGCGACAGAGTAAGCAAAGAAAGAGAAAAAGAAAAAGAAGAAAAGAGGATGTAAAAACATAAAGTTGCTTCGCCAAAGGAAATTGGCAGTTCGCAGCTACAGACAAGGAGGCCCAACAATACAGGAGAATTATAAAAGAAATTCACGACCACTTCGCAAAGATGCGAAGAAACGCTCAATAACGCAGCTAAATGCAATGCATTATTGAGCCTATAGTTGTAAACAAACACTCAAAGCGAGGCGTGTAAACGCCGCTTTAAAAACCACTAACTACTGATAGGCTTTAACTAACAAACTTAATAAGTAACTAAACTTAATATAAGTAACTAAAAATGTAAAATTGTATCTTTCAAATGTAATCCACCAAAATGTGCCCCTAAAAAACTTTTTGGCCCAATGCATGACTAACGTATTATTAAATAAATAAGTATTTCAAAAAAAGAAAGAGTTATTATAAAAAAAATTATTTTTTTTTCACGTGCATACATATATATGCACTTAAGTTAAATAAAGAAAAAAAAATTTGAAAATGGCTCAAACAGTAGTAGATTTTCTAAGGACCGCATCGTCCATACTTTTTGAGTTTGATGGCAGGCCAGAAAACTTGCATAGTTTCAGAGACGCATTGAATCTTCTGGATTCTTTAAAAGGCGATCATGAAGCAACTGCAGTGAGCCTGTTTAAAACAAAACTTAAAGGTCATGCGAGAAATCTGATCAATGATGAAGATACCATTGCTCAGATAATAGAAAAACTATCAAGCTCGGTTAAAGGAGAGTCGGTAGAAATGATATCGGCAAAACTTCTTAACCTACAGCAAAAAAGTAAGACGGAAAATCAATATACGCAAGAAATTGCAGAGTTAATAAAAGCTCTAGAGGGTGCGTATATAAATGATGGTCTTACTTATCAATTAGCTACGAAATACAGAACGGCACAAGCCGTTAAAACCATTACTAAAAATTGTTCAATTGATAAAGTAAAATTTATCATGCAGGCAGGTACATTCACTAATTTGAATGATGCCATTGTAAAGTTTGTAGATAGTTGCACCGAAGCAACTGGACAGCCAAACACTGTCTTATACTGCAACAATACCTCTTACCGTTGTAAAAACCGCGGAAGAGGCAATTACCGCGGCAGAGTAATGCTG